>JARPMR010000007.1:20482064-25282064 GCA_029955525.1 Oeneis ivallda
CCTCTCAGAGAATGGCTGTAGGCCACAGTCCACCACCCTGGCCCAATGCAAATTGGCGGACTTCACACACCTTCAAGAACATTATGAAGAACTCTCAGGTGTGCAGGTTTCCTCACGATGTTTTCCTTCACCGTTGAAGCAAGTGGTAGTTAATTGCTTAAACGCACTTGATTCCGAAAAGTCAGAGGTGCGTACCCGGGATCGAACCTGCGACCCCCCGGATAGGAGACCACAGTCCTAACCACTAGGCTATCACTGCTTTGCTGCACTGGCCACACAATTAATATAATATTAATATTTTTGATATTTAACTATCTTAGAACTAGCTTTTGTAGAAGGTTTGCCCTGATATCACACACTAATTCCTAAACTATACCCATCAATGATGGGCGAGGATAAATACTCGAAAGATAAATACTCGAGTATTTATCCAAAACGGGTAAATACTCTGTTTTTATACACGCTTATGACCCATTTTTATCGGATATTTACTCAAAATGACGGATAAATACAATTATTGTGAATCTGATGATTATTTATTTGTGTAATTGAGTAAAAGACTTTGTTTCTGTTTTGGGATACTGGAAAATGTAAAATAAATAATCTTCTATACTTATAAAAAGACTTGTCTTTAACCGATCGATTGACTGACTGATCTATCAACGCACAGCCTTAACCAAACCTAAACCTAACCTAACCAAACCTAAGTTTGAAAGTGACGCAAGCACTCACTAAGAAAGGAGTTTTTGAAAATCTACGTCTAAGTGGGTTAAATGGGGTGTGAAAATTTGTATGAAAGTCCGTCATTTTTCATGTCATATCCATGAAACTTAGTAAATTTTCAAATAAAAAGCTTTCAATTAAAAATAAAGAAGTATGCATTTCACAGTTTATAGAAACTCAGCCCCCAAGAGGGTAAAATAGGTGGTGAAAGTTTGTATGAAAGTCCGTCATTTTTCAAGTTATATCCATGAAAAATGGTATTTTGGTTTTTAATTAAAAATAAAGAAGGACATAATTCACAGTTTTTGAAAATTTTACCCTTAAAGAGGTTAAATAGGGGGTTAAATGTTTGTATGAAAGTCTTTCATTATTCAATGTATATCCATGAAACTTGGTACTTTCGATTAAAATCATTCTTTCATTTTAATCGAAAGTACCACGCACGCAAGTAAAGTGTAACACGCACTTCTTTGTGTTTAATAAAAATCCAAAATACCAAGTTTCATGACGGACGGACTTGAAAAATGACGGACTTTCATACAAACTTTCACCCCCATTTGACCCATTTAGAGGAAAATTTTCGAAAAATCCTTTCTTAGTGGATGCTTGCGTCGTAAAATGAGCCTATAACCAAAATTTCAAGTTTTTAACTTCAGTAATTTAAGCTGTGCGTTGATAGACCAGTCAGTCAATCAATCAGTTAAAACTTAAAGCAGTCTTTTTATAATTAAAAGTGTAAAAGTATAGATAGTTTTATCCAATATTTCTGTTTCTAAAATGATACAAGTTTCGTTAAATTTAACGCACTAGAATAACACTAACATTGTTCGTATAAAGAAATACTTGAGTTAAAAGTATCCATTTTGAGTATTTATCCGTATATACACTTAACCCATGCAAAAAGCACGATTCGTTGCAACAGCGGATTGCTGCGTGATTGAAAGACAAACCAACAAACAAACAAACCTTGACATTAATAATATTAGTAATGATACTGCTCAAAATTTTACAATAATAAATATTTTTTTTTGTATTTTACCTATACTTTTGTATTTTCACAATAATTTCATAATTAATTACATAATTTTTCAAAATTTTACAATAGTAAAGAATTTTTTTGTCATAAGTCACAATAATATTTCCTATAGCTTGTCATTCTATATTTCCAGTTACTTTTAGCTTTATCGGAACATGATCTTGATCTTATGATTAAAAACTGTATAATTTTGTATCTACTAATAACATTATTTTTGGTGAGAAATATTATAACAGTTTTCACTAAAATTTATTTAACATTTTCTCTTTATAATAACGTCATGCTGCAAAATGCAGTTTCAGTAGCACTTATATGAACACGAAATGGGCTAACTTTTACAATAAATATCAAATGGTTCAATATTTATTACTTTGCACTTGCTGATTACACTACTATAAAGTTCATTACTGGAACCAATATTTAATGAAATATTTTTGTTGCCTGTGTTCAGTCACCATGCAAATAGGTACTACCCGGCCGATTCAAGTTGGCTGCTACCTTGTGTCGCGCTTCCTTGTGCACCGCACCTCAAGTCAGACCCACTTAGTACGATAGCAACGTGCCGCTCACGATTTTCAGTACCGTGTTTTTTCAGACGTTTTAAATTTGTTAAGTTTTAATTAGTTAGTTATTGTTTTTGGTTACTATTGTTCGCGAGTAGGTTACTGCAATGAGTATAAAAGGAAAAGCTTTGCACAGCGCAGACTATTTATTACTTTAATTAATGACTTTCTTCGAAGAGGAGAAAAATAGGAATTAAAAATCACGCCCTTCAACATTTTAGACGTCATCGCCATGAAAAGCATTGCCAGAAAAGAAAACTTCTGACACAGCCATGGTAACAGTATTAAATACAATCATTTGTTTATGTCAACGGTACAGTATGACGTCATTTTGTAACGGTCATCGAAGGCCATCTTGAGCCGAACGTGTAGTAGTTCTTAAGCAAATAAACTATTATTTGCTTAAGAACGCGTATAACACCAAAAAAAATCAGATTTCGCGATGAGATAAAACATAGCCGCAACCTCATGTGAGGCGCGACAAAAGAAAGCGTTTTGCGCGGAATAGGAGTGTAGTAAGCGCCAAATACTTTGTAACTCGTAAAATATTCATTTTCTTTTCAATTCACTAGGCTACTCTCTTGATAATATCAATCGGAATTTAATGTAAAAATTTTGGCTCTGTAATATGCAACACATTGAAAATAAATGAATATTGGTTAAAAATTAGACCTAACTTCGCGATTTTTTATTATCGAACAAATTTCATCATTTTATGTTTTTGCCCAAGCACGTCCCTTGGCAGTATGATGTAATTTTTGCGTGTTTTTTTTCGGATAGTTGAAACTTGATCTACTACTGTAAAAATCAAATCTGTTTACTGTTAACGAGCGTACACCCACTCTTAATTAGGTTATTTGTTAAGATCTTGGCCGCCATATTCGCCATTTCTGAGAGTCACAAAATGGTCCGTCCCATCGGACTATGAGTGAGGTGTGCACGTGTACTTTAGCACACACAATTGTGCACTACAATATCTCCCGCGCAGATGGCTAATCTCTGCGGAGATTCGGTCGAGGGCATATTATGGCCAATATGCCTGGACCCTTAGAATAATACTGTGTATTCTGTTTCTATTATGTTTATCTGTTAACAAAACAAACAACGCTCGTAATTTCCGGAGCATGTAACTACCTAAATCACTCACAAACAAAATGGCAAAGTGTTTGGGATCCATCGTTCATTATAAGGGTAAATTCCAAAGCTTTCCCTAAGCTTCGTTAACCGACCCCGTTACAGCCTGCTCGTACATACCTACACACATTCGTCATATTAATACGATACGTCATTAATATTAATAAACATTTCATTTTTGGAATGAAGTTCCTTTTCGGACGGTTTGGCGGATGGAGGCTAGACGAAAGTGTAAGAATTTACCGTCACGACGCTTGTTACCTTAATTTTTTACACACATTCCATTAAAGCTTTGGTGGAGTAACGGAGCGAGCTTAGGAGTGATTTTAGATATTTTTTATTTTATTTAATTTATGTTTAACTTACTTAACTTTATTAACTTTATTATTAATTAGTATTTAACTTCATTCCAAACGAGTGTTCCAAGACACTCACGCATTTTTTTAACTGTATTTCTGTGAACGGGGGGTTTGGTCACTCGCGTCCGTAGAAGTTACGTCCCTTACTATACCGTAGCACCACCAAGGGAATATTCCCTTGGTGGTGCTACGGTAGTGTTTCCACCGAACTAAGGCAATGGCTAATGAACCTGAACATGAAGTCCGCTAGAGGTCGTGATCATCGACAAGCAATATACTTACTCGCTAAAACTGTTGTGTCTGGAGGGAGCTGTACCCGGGTGGCTAGTTACCACCCTACCGTCAAAGACGTGCCGCAAGGGATTTAGCGTTCCGGCACGACGATGAGTAGACACCAATTAGGAGTATGGGTAGTTAAAAACTGCCATATCCCCTGACAAAAATTAGCCCGCTACCGTTTTAGACTGCATCGTCAATAGGTGAGATCGCAGTCAAGGGCAATCTTGTCATAAAATAAACTGGTGTTTTAACTGCCAAAAATCTGAAATTTATTCTGTCAGATTAGCAAAATCAGCCACAGGCAGCACAAAATTAACCCAGAAAAACACAGAGATAACCAGCCGAAAATTAAAAAAAAGTGTTTCTGTAGGTATCGTTAAAAATAATTTCCTATAATAATAAATAATTATTATGAGCTTAATAAGAAAAAGTTACATCAAAATCACAGACAGATCTTCAACTTTACTTATTTGTAGATATTTCTTAATTTCTTTATTAGTTGCAAATTAATTATACTTATCATATATATTCCATAATCATACCTAACTAGTATGTTTTAATATTCTTGTCAACAGTATACATGGTAAGTACTCTATGGATAGCCAATTTGTATGATCTAATCTGCACAACAACAATCAACTAATCTCCAAACAGTCCCACTCAAACTCTGAGCATATCTCAGGTTCAACTTATCTAAGTACTTTGGTGTATTAATTAAGATAATAATATATGTACGATCCAGATCACGGTAACCTAATCAATTGAAGTTTCAAATTTAGCCAAACAATTTGAGTATGCCTAGTTGACTTAAGGTTTATTGCTTGGCGTAACTTTTGTTGTTGTGTATATTATATTAGGGTGTAACTGGGCAGATAAGCTTAATAATATTATTGTTATTAGGTTAGGTACTAAGTTATCTCGAAGGATAATAACCCACCGCATTATTATGTTAGTTATATGTTTTAAAAGTACGAAAAGGTTAGAATTATTTTGCTATAATCCGCCAACAGAAAAAATCTGTATGGTCAAACATTCTCCCGAAAGCGGAGTGTCGAGAAAACGTAAACATGCGTCGAGAGTAGTGTAAAAGTCTTGTGTGGTGGTGCATGTGAGTGGTTGTGGCATTGCTTGCTTGGAAACTTGACTTTCTTGCTTGCTTGGGAAAGTGAGAGGTGCTTAGCTTGTTAGTGCATGTTTGACCATACAGATTTTTTTCTGTTGGCGGATTTTAGAAAAATAATTCTAACTTTTTCTTGCTAATCATGAACTTCAGCAAAGTAACGCCTGCTTCTATCCAATGTTTTAAAAGTATTGAAAATAGTTATGTGGTTCTCTACATTTCTATGGGAAAAACGAAAACTTGATACAATTTTTTCGCCTTAATTTAAAAAGTATCAATGATGTCAACGTAACAATAAAAAATCGTTTTCAATAGTGTAACTGCATCGACGATGCACGTTATTGAACGCTTTTACAGGGGATTGGATAACGCAAACACGGTATTGTGTGCGCAAAATATTGTTTTTTTATTTCTATGATAAATGAAAAGAATATCGTCACAAAGAATTTCATCGCGCCAAAATAATTGTGTATTAAAAATATAATTTCGGTGAGATGAAATAAATTGGTGTCGTTTTTCTTGAGCTTCTTGTCGCTTGAGTTTCCTATTGGAAAGGTGAATAATAAAAGAAGGTAATAAAACGAAGTATCTACTAGCAATAACACTTATAAGGTAAACTGACAATTTCTAAAGTTTTAATTGAACTAAGTTCATGTTTAGCAGCCTTAATTTAACCCGTGCTACCATAATTTAATGTGAATTGCTAAATCGCATGAAGGTACATCTTTGTCGATAAGGTAGTACCTATTTAGCCACGGCCCATATCACAAGTAATTTAGAAAAAAATCCAAGTTCTAAATAACTTCCATATACTTCTGAAACGACTTGCAATTTTTTTTTTGCAAAACGAATATTGCACTCAGCGAAAACTACTCCTCAATTGACTTATGAGTATGACAGAATAGATTAAAGTACTGAAGTGCTTCTACAAGCCATCGAGAGACTTATTTACTAGTGGACATTTAACATGAAAGATTTCACTTAACATAAAGAATTTCAAAAAGAAGAATAACAACCAATTTATGATGCTAATCAGCATAATATTATAAAATATTTGTTTATCAGTAGTTAAGAATAATATGGACATCTAAAATTACTTTTTGTCGCAGGTAATTTAACATACTTCTACTTATTTATCAGGTCAAGGAATCCCAAAAGAGGGTCTTATTACTAAAGCAATAAGAGCTTGTTCACTTAAAGAGGAAGGACTCTGGAATTTTGAAGTAACTCTCCGGACAAATTATTCTACTTGCTCCGGTTGAATTCTAGTTTAACAAGTAGAAAACCGTGAGAGCTCTTTCTGTAATTAATTTTAACGAATAGCTCTACTGTCGAGAAAAAAATCTCCCCAGTAGCGTTTTCATTTAACTATTAGAATTATTTGCTTGTATTTTCTCGAGCGTTGCATTGCGAACGTTGACAGATGGTTATTTAAAAGCGACCGCAGAATTAGCTCGATTAATTTGTGGTCTACGGATTTCAGATTTGAAAACCGAGTCAAAATTGCCTCACCCGCGTTTCTTGAAGGTTTGATTGTCGGCTAAGGGTTTGTTTCCAACAATTTAACTTTGACTTATCATCCGATGCACGGATTGACGTGTACTTCTGCACACAGGTATTTTTCAATTATCGCCACAGAACGCAAATTTGTTCGGCTTGTATCCAAGGGCTCCCAGCGATACGCTTGAAATCGTCCATCCACCTAGTGGAGTCTTCCAACGAGCTTGAGAATATTGGAACTACTCAGTCTTAGTTCTCAGTCATTGGTTAGACTCTGACTGAGATCTATAGATCGTAGTCTAGCTCTGATCAAGACTCAAGATAGAGTTAATTTTTTTTTTGTTGAAAAAGAAATGAGACAAAAATACGTCCTGACATAAATCTGTCTCGTTTTGACTCAGTATTGAATCTGAGCTGAACGAAAGTGCCATTTATAGATCTCACCCTATCAATTCTTCGCCAAAATATGTGTCTTGCCACCTTAACTCCTTGCCACCTTAGCTTGGGTACTCGATGTGCTATAACGGCATCTTTATTTTTCCTACGGAACTGTTCATTCCTAATGCCAGGTATCTAGCAAGGAGAGGGTTCCATACATTGCAAGGAAAAAAATTAATCTGTCATTTATTTTGATATATATATTATTGATTTTGTTATTGTTTATTTCAGTAAGAAAGTACTTTATTATAGTAATAAAATAAACAGATGTGATAGGACAGACAGACGAATGTACACTATTTTTTTTTATTTAATATACGGAGCCTCAACAACTGTACTCATAATAAAGAACGAAAAAGGGTAATTCTTCACGATGTAAGTATACCTACCGATATTCATCATTATTCATTTGAAATGTTACCATCCTCTTACCGTATAAAAGCTATTAGATACAAGCCTTACGTAACAAATACATTTATTTCCCTTTTGAAATATTTATTTTATAATGTACATATACCTAATTCAATAAGATGTGTGAAAACATGATATTTCCATCCAAATTCGTTACGAAAATTTTCATGGCACATATTAATCATCGTTTAGGGTAACATCGTTTGATTAAAATTTAGGAATAGCCCTATTATCCTATTCTTACTATTTTATTTTATAATATTACTAGGTGATGCCCGCGACTTCGTCCACGTAGATTTAGTTTTTAAAATCCCTCGGGGACTGTTTTATTTTCCGGGATAAAAAGTAGCCTATGTCACTCTCCAGGTCCTCAAGTATACCCATGTAAGAGATCACGTCGATCCGTAGCCCTGTTGCGGCGTAATTGAAGGACAAACCAACAAACCAACAAACAAACACACTTTCGCATTTATAATATTAGTAAGGATTATAAATGCGAAAGTTTGCGTGGTTGTGGAATAAATGGATGGATGGATGTTTGTTACTCTTTCACTCAAATACTACTGGACATCCGTGACGCAGTAGCGGTGTTATTAGGTGTAAATCTCGGGCTCCTATCCCGGCTGGGCAATCTATAGCTGGTGACTTACTTGTACCGTTTGTTTGTAATGTACCATTCGAGGTGATCTTGTTACAATTCGGCGACACAGATTGACTTGTAGCGTATGTTTGTAACGTATCATTTGAGCTCTTGGCTCAAGTGTGCTCCATTTGTGGTCGTGCGCTTGCGACTTGCTCTCCCGATGACGTGACCTGCACTGACTTGTAATGTAACACTCAAAGGGAATTCGCGAAAAAACCGACAGTCCAGTGGATTTCATTAAAAACTAACGTTACAAGTCAGTCTTTTGTTTGAGTTACAAAAATTCGATACATTACGCCAAAATGTTAAAAGTCAGTCTCCAGCTTTAGATTTTATAATTTCTGAATTGGCTGTGGCCGTGACGTGCCGCAAAGTTAATTAGCGAATCATTACGACGGCGATAGAAATGAATCAATTCCTTTCTAGTTAGCCTGATACCATCTTAGAGAGCTTGTCATCGAATTATTACATGGGTATGCAAAAGTGTGTATCGTATCTTACCACTAGACGAGATCTGTATGAGATCATAATTCAGATCACGTTTCTTCTTTAATTATTTCCTGTACGACGCACGTGGTACCTAGGTATGTAGAGTCCACTGAAACCATCCCAATCGTCATATAAGCTCGAAATTATTTAATTTTTGTTAGGATGAGTTAAGACTGACACCGGTTCGGAAAACAAATTCTAATGAAGAGTCGGCAAAAAAAAATATTTAGCAATAGCAAAAAAAAATATATAGCAGTTGCTCTTTTTAAAGAAACTTTGCTTTTTTACAAAAATAACAGATTAGCTTAGTAGATTTCTGAACAAAAGTTATGGTCACCCTCCACGCATCTTTTAACTCTATTCTATTTGCCTCGAATTTGATTATAATAATATAACATAATAAATAAAATCGGCACTGAATTATTCGTATTCACTGGAATGTAGAAGAATCGATTTCATTCGGTTATACGATTTTCGGCCCTGTTTGAAACCTTTTTACGCGCGTGTACAGAATTTTAAATTGAATTGAATTGCCCGATAATTTACACGTATTGGATACTTTTTTCACGAGAAAAAGGGAAGATTATTATCAGTTACATTTTAGGGTTCCGTAGTAAAACTACAAGGAACCCTTATAGTTTCGTCAAGTCCGTCTGGTCGCGGTCTAGTGCAGAGACTATTGGTACTAAAGAGCTGTAATTTGCCTTGGCAAAATTTTGAAAAAGGCTATTATTGGAGTTTACTCCTTAAGAATCGATTTTAGCAGCCCGGTATGAGAAAAATCCGGGCAGTAAAATCAATTTATCAATGACCTCGTTACGTTTTTCTGTTACGTTTTTCACAACGTTGAAATTTCTACCCTAACGTTGAGTAAATAAGGTTGGTTTTCGTGCGAAAGAGTCCCCGAAGCGAAAGTCGGTCGGGGCGCGCTCGGACCCGAGTCGCGCGCATAGAGAAGGATATAGCGTCGCGCGTAAACTCCAGTCGTGCGTCGGAGGCCGGAGCTGACACACACTTTTTTTTTGGGTACCTCGATCTCTACACGTAAAGCGAAGGATGATATTTTTTTACTCGCCAGCGTACGGCAAGTTGTATCTTGAGTGTTGGCTTTAATTTAAAACGAAGCAAATTATTATTTTGTAATATTATTTTAAATTTAAAAAACAAACATGACGAAAATTACATAATACTTAATATGTTTACCCTTCAAAGTACGCATAATATTGTGACGGGCAGCCACGGAACCCTACACTGCGTGTTACCCGACACGCAATTGGCCGTTTATTTAGAATGAAAACGAGTAAAGTATATAAAAAGCCCAGGTTTGTGATTTAAAAAATGTTGGTACAGCCTCAATAGCTCATTGGGTAAGCGGACTGCAACTTGAAAGGATGACAGTTCTAACCCCATCCGTTTCACTTAATTGATCATAAGCACTCGTAACACACAACGTAACTGACGTATTTTATTTTTATTTACGTAACTTTACGCTTATTTTCAAGAAAAAGCATGGAATAGTTCTTTGTGCCATGTGGTGACGGCAGATCAGAAACACAGATGTCACCACCCCTCCTCTTCCCGCGGGTGACGTACGAGGCCACTAAGAGAAAATAACGGAGAACGGGCAGCAGTGTCCTCTGTGCTACTACTACCATCTACTGCGATCACCAACCCGTCTGCCCAGCGTGGTGATTATGGGCAAACCCTCCCGTTGGGAGAGGCCTTTATAATAATAATAATAAACGTGGCTGGACGTGGCAGCATGCGATCCACCAGTCACGCCATTCGACGGCTTTTACCACCTGGCCAGTCGACAGATCCATCATCCCCACCAGTCGGCTTGGCGCCGACAGGGCCCTCTAGGACCCAATCTTCGGAGCCCGCCGCTGGTGGAGTGCGCCGCATTTGATGGACATCTCCAATGAACAGAAATGTCATGCGTGCGTACTACAGGGCGACAGGAGGGGAAACCGGACAGCGCTCGAACATCTTTAGCGCTACCGAGCTCGAACGATTACGACGTGAGGCTGTTCCCGAGGTGACAACCCCAACCACAGAGCAAATTGTCTCTCTGGCGGAACCTGTCCGCGAAGAGACCGACGCTATCGCGCAAGATTTGCCTGTGGAGGAGGACACGGAGGAAACAGTTTCCTTTGACATAGAGCGGATGAGAAGGATTTTAGAAGAGGCGATTTTGGAGATCCGGAGTGCTCCTCTAGAGAACCGTCCGCGGCTCTCCCGACTCACATTAAATGTAGCGACGCGGGATGTCATTGAGGCCATAAACCAAATGCTGCCTCAATACCTTGAGCGCAGCACTGGCCTGGATGATACGGCTTCTGTTCTCTTTGGTGCGGCCTTAGCTGTTCATCGTTTCATGGGTGTCAAGACCCAGGAACGTGGACGCACTACTCTAAGGCGCAGCACGGAGCCAGCCTGGAAAATAGAACACCGTATCACCCTGGCCAGAGCTCTCATTGGCAGACTGCAGAGTTTCAGGTCAGGCAACACTAGGCCAAGGATTGTGCGCTCCGTTAGAATAGCCTTTAATGGGCTCCAAGTGCGGCTAGATCAGCCCGATATAGCCCAAAAACTAACGGAGCGCATCGACGATCTGAAGCAGAAAATCGCTGCATGGGGGAACCGCATTCGACGATACTCGGAAAGAGTCGAGCGCTTTCAGCAAAATCGCCTCTTCTCGAGTGATCAGAAAAGGTTCTATAAAAAACTGGAGTGCCCAGCAGTCTGTTCTACCTCTCAGCGGCCGAGCCCGGCTGACCTCGTCGCCTTTTGGCGAAGTGTATGGTCAAGAGAGGTGGAGCATGAGGAGGGCCCTTGGATTGCGGCGGTTGAGGAAGCATGTGCCTCAATAGAGCCGATGAACCCCGTCGCTATCTCTTCGGAGGATGTAGCTGGTGCGGTGCGCCGGGCACCGAACTGGAAAAGTCCGGGACCCGATGGGCTGCATCACTACTGGGTGAAGGGTTTTTCGCTCTGCCATGCTACTTTGGCTCGAAAATTCCAAGGGCCCTCCCGAGCCTTTTCACCACCGGGATCACTCATTTAGCTCCTAAGTCAACCGATACCGCTGACCCAGCTAAGTACCGCCCCATCACATGTCTTACTACCATCTATAAGACATTGACATCCGTTCTGAGCCTTAAGATTTCCCGTCACGTAGACGAGAACAACATCATGTCTGGGGCTCAGAACGGATGTCGGGGCGGTGGTCGTGGTACTAAGGAGCTCCTTCTCATCGACTCCGTCGCGGGCCAACTGGTCAAACGCAATCGCCGGAATTTCTCTGCCGCTTGGATTGACTATAAGGAGGCATTCGACTCGGTGCCCCATTCATGGCTCTTGAGGGTCCTTGAGCTGTACAAAGTCGATAGAACAGTTCGAGACTTCCTCGGAGAGTGTATGGGGCAATAGAGTACGATCCTGTGTCTCCATGGCGAGCGGTTAGCGGCTGCGGGTGACCGGATCAAGATACGGCGGGGTATCTTCCAGGGCGATTGTCTGAGTCCATTATGGTTTTGCCTGTCGCTGAACCCTCTCAGCTCTTTGCTGGAGAGATCAGGGACAGGCTTTCAGTTTCGGAGAGGAGGGACAAAAGTACCTCACCTTCTCTACATGGATGACATCAAGCTGCTAGCACCCAATGCCACCCGCCTGAGGGAGTTGCTGAATATCACCACTGAGTTCAGTAACTCCATCAGGATGGAGCTTGGACTAGACAAGTGTGCGGTCTTACATGTGGAGAGGGGACTGCTTACTCATTCGGCCGAGATCAATCTCGAGCCATCTAACATCAGGACCCTCTCTGAAGCTGAGTCAAACCGGTATCTGGGTATGTCACAATCCGTGGGGGTAAAGGAGGCGGACGTGAAACAGTCAGTTTGCGAGGTCTTTTTTGGCCGCCTGACAAAAGTTTGTAAAAGCTATTTGTCGGGCGCCAATAAGGTCCGAGCATATAACGGCTGGGTCATGCCCGTTCTCATGTACACCTTTGGCGTACTCAGATGGACTCAGACCGAACTAGACGCACTGGATAGAAAAATCCGCACGACTATGACTCTCTACCGCATGCACCACCCCAAATCGTCTGTTATGAGGATGTATGTACCCCGAAAATGTGGTGGTCGAGGCGTATTAAGCGTCAAGACCATGCATAATCGGGAGATATCCAGCCTCAGAACCTACTTTGAGACGAAGAGGGAGTGTCCAATGCATAGAGACGTTTTAGAATGTGACAATGGACTCACTCACCTATCCTTGGCAAAACTCGAGTGGCAGAAACCGGTGGTACTAAGCACCTCTGACCGGGAGACCGTATGGAAGGAGAGGGAGTTGCATGGACGCTTTTTTAAAGCTCTTAATGAGCCTCACGTAGATAAAAAAGCGTCCGTGCAATGGCTGCGCTTTGGTGACCTCTTTGGGGAAACCGAAGGTTTTGTGTGTGCAATACAAGATCAGGTGGTTAAGACGCGGAACTACCGAAAGTACATCCTGAAGGATGGCACTCACGACATCTGTCGAGCGTGTCGCCATCCCGGTGAGTCACTCAGGCATGTGCTCTCGGGATGTTCCGCTCTTGCTAACACTGAGTATCTGCACAGACACAACCAAGCGGCCAAAATCCTTCACCAAGAGCTTGCTCTGAAGTATGGTCTCCTGGATGAGAGAGTGCCGTACTATAGGTACACACCGGTGCCGGTACTTGAGCGTGACGGAGTCCGGCTCTATTGGGACCGGTCCATCATCACGGACAGGACGATTCTGGCGAATAAGCCTGACATCGTGCTGATGGACCGGGCACAGTCGAGGGTGTTTTTAGTGGACATCACCATCCCACATGACGAGAACCTAGTGAGAGCGGAGACAAAGAAAAAACGAAAGTATCTAGATCTGGCTCACGAGGTTACTGGCATGTGGCATGTGGAGTCCACTGAAACCATCCCAATCGTCATTTCTGCGAATGGGTTGATCCCAGTCAGCCTCGCTCACCATCTGAGGCGACTGGGGTTCCGTGGCAGTTCGCTCGCGGCCAAGATGCAGAAAGCGGTGTTGCTAGACTCGGCTAGGATAGTCCGTCGGTTTCTCAGCCTGTCGCCCTAACCCCCGGCCGTCTGGTCTCCCCTGCCGGGGCGTAATTCTCCGCCCGCTACAAGTATTTATTTATGTAATCTATATGTAAGTTTATTATATGTATATATTATATTTATGTTTATTATATTTCTAATTTGGCTTAATATATATTTATTTTGTACGCGGGTGTGAGAGTCGAAATATATAGCAAAATAATAATAATAATAACATAAACCAAATGCTGCCTCAATACCTTGAGCGCAGCACTGGCCTGGATGATACGGCTTCTAATCTCTTTGGTGCGGCCTTAGCTGTTCACCGTTTCATGGGTGTCAAGACCCAGGAACGTGGACGCGCTACTCTAAGGCGCAGCACGGAACCAGCTTGGAATAGGAGAACAGAACACCGTATCACCCTGGCCAGAGCTCTCATTGGCAGACTGCAGAGTTTCAGATCGGGCAACACTAGGCCAAGAATTGTGCGCTCCGTTAGAATAGCCTTTAATGGGCCCGGGGTGCGGCTAGATCAGCCCGATATAGCCCAAAAACTAACGGAGCGCATCGACGACCTGAAGCAGAAAATCGCTGTATGGGGGAACCGCATCCGACGATACTCGGAAAGAGTCGAGCGCTTTCAGCAAAATCGCCTCTTCTCGAGTGATCAGAAAAGGTTCTAAAAAAACTGGAGTGCCCAGCATTCTGTTCTACCTCTCAGCAGCCGAGCCCGGCTGACCTCGTCGCCTTTTGGCGAAGTGTATGGTCAAGAGAGGTGGAGCATGAGGAGGGCCCTTGGATTGCGACGGTAGAGGAAGCATGTGCCTCAATAGAGCCGATGAACCCTGTCACCATCTCTTCGGAGGATGTAGCTGGTGCGGTGCGCCGGGCCCCGAACTGGAAAAGTCCGGGACCCGATGGGCTGCATCACTACTGGTTGAAGGGATTTTCGCTCTGCCATGCTACTTTGGCTCGACAATTCCAAGATGCTCTCGAGCAAAGGGCACTCCCGAGCCTTTTCACCACCGGGATCACTCATTTAGCTCCTAAGTCAACCGATACCGCTGACCCAGCTAAGTACCGCCCCATCACATGTCTTACTACCATCTATAAGACATTGACATCCGTTCTGAGCCATAAGATCTTCCGTCACGTAGACGAGAACAACATCATGTCTGAGGCTCAGAACGGATGTCGGGGCGGTGGTCGTGGTACTAAGGAGCTCCTTCTCATAGACTCCGTCACGGGCCAACTGGTCAAACGCAATCGCCGGAATTTCTCTGCCGCCTGGATTGACTATAAGAAGGCATTCGACTCGGTGCCCCATTCATGGCTCTTGAGGGTCCTTGAGCTGTACAAAGTCGATAGTACAGTTCGAGACTTCCTCGGAGAGTGTATGGGGCAATGGAGTACGATCCTTTGTCTCCATGGCGAGCGGTTGGCGGCTGCGGGTGACCGGATCAAGATACGGCGGGGTATCTTCCAGGGCGATTGTCTGAGTCCTTTATGGTTTTGTCTGTCGCTGAACCCTCTCAGCTCTTTGCTGGGGAGATCAGGGACAGGCTTTCAGTTTCGGAGAGGAGGGACAAAAGTGCCTCACCTTCTCTACATGGATGACCTCAAGCTGTTAGCACCCAATGCCACCCGCCTGAGGGAGTTGCTAAATATCACCACTGAGTTCAGTAACTCCATCAGGATGGAGCTTGGACTAGACAAGTGTGCGGTCTTACATGTGGAGAGGGGACAGGTTACTCATTCGGCCGAGATCAATCTCGAGCCATCCAACATCAGGACCCTCTCTGAAGCTGAGTCATTCCGGTATCTGGGTATGTCACAATCCGTGGGGGTAAAGGAGGCGGACGTGAAACAGTCAGTTTTCGAGGTCTTTTTTGGCCGCCTGACAAAAGTTTGTAAAACCTATTTGTCGGGCGCCAATAAGGTCCGAGCATATAACGGCTGGGTCATGCCCGTTCTCATGTACACCTTTGGCGTACTCAGATGGACTCAGACCGAACAAGACGCACTGGATAGAAAAGTCCGCACGACTGTGACTCTCTACCGCATGCACCACCCCAAATCGTCTGTTATGAGGTTGTTTATACCCCGAAAATGTGGTGGTCGAGGCGTATTAAGCGTCAAGACCATGCATAATAGGGAGATATTCAGCCTCAGAACCTACTTTGAGACGAAGAGGGAGTGTCCAATGCATAGAGACGTCATAGAATGTGATAAAGGACTCACTCCCCTATCTTTGGCCAAACTCGAGTGGCAGAAACCGGTGGTACTGAGCACCTCTGACCGGGAGACCGTATGGAAGGAGAGGGAGTTGCATGGACGCTTTTTTAAAGCTCTTAATGAGCCTCACGTAGATAAAAAAGCGTCCGTGCAATGGCTGCGCTTCGGTGACCTCTTTGGGGAAACCGAAGGTTTTGTGTGTGCAATACAAGATCAGGTCGTTAAGACGCGGAACTACCGAAAGTACATCCTGAAGGATGGCACTCACGACATCTGTCGAGCGTGTCGCCATCCCGGTGAGTCACTCAGGCATGTGCTCTCGGGATGTTCGGCTCTTGCTAACACTGAGTATCTGCACAGACACAACCAAGCGGCCAAAATCCTTCACCAAGAGCTTGCTCTAAAGTACGGTCTCCTGGATGAGAGAGTGCCGTACTATAGGTACACACCGGTGCCGGTACTTGAGCGTGACGGAGTCCGGCTCTATTGGGACCGGTCCATCATCACGGACAGGACGATTCTGGCGAATAAGCCTGACATCGTGCTGATGGACCGGGCACAGTCGAGAGTGTTTTTTAGTGGACATCACCATCCCACATGACGAGAACCTCGTGAGAGCGGAGACAGAGAAAAAACGAAAGTATCTAGATCTGGCTCACGAGATTACTGGCATGTGGCATGTGGAGTCCACTGAAACCATCCCAATCGTCATTTCTGCGAATGGGTTGATCCCAGTCAGCCTCGCTCACCATCTGAGGCGACTGGGGTTTCGTGGCAGTTCGCTCGCGGCCAAGATGCAGAAAGCGGTGTTGTTAGACTCGGCTAGGATAGTCCGTCGATTTCTCAGCCTGTCGCCCTGACCCCCGGCCGTCTGGTCTCCCCTGCCGGGGCGTAATCCTCCGCCCGCTACAAGTATTTATTTATGTAATCTATATGTAAGTTTATTATATGTATATATATTTATGTTTATTATATCTCTCTTTGGTTTTATATGTATTTATTTTGTACGCGGGTTTGAGAGTCAAAATTTATAGCACAATAATAATAATAAAAACTGGAGTGCCCAGCAGTCTGTTCTACCTCTCAGCGGCCGAGCCCGGCTGACCTCGTCGCCTTTTGGCGAAATGTATGGTAAGAGAGGTGGAGCATGAGGAGGGCCCTTGGATTGCGGCGGTTGAGGAAGCATGTGCCTCAATAGAGCCGATGAACCCCGTCGCCATCTCTTCGGAGGATGTAGCTGGTGCGGTGCGCCGGGCCCCGAACTGGAAAAGTCCGGGACCCGATGGGCTGCATCACTACTGGTTGAAGGGTTTTTCGCTCTGCCATGCTACTTTGGCTCGACAATTCCAAGATGCTCTCGAGCAAAGGGCACTCCCGAGCCTTTTCACCACCGGGATCACTCATTTAGCTCCTTAGTCAACCGATACCGCTGACCCAGCTAAGTACCGCCCCATCACATGTCTTACTACCATCTATAAGACATTGACATCCGTTCTGAGCCTTAAGATTTCCCGTCACGTAGACGAGAACAACATCATGTCTGGGGCTCAGAACGGATGTCGGGGCGGTGGTCGTGGTACTAAGGAGCTCCTTCTCATCGACTCCGTCGCGGGCCAACTGGTGAAACGCAATCGCCGGAATTTCTCTGCCGCCTGGATTGACTATAAGAAGGCATTCGACTCGGTGCCCCATTCATGGCTCTTGAGGGTCCTTGAGCTGTACAAAGTCGATAGTACAGTTCGAGACTTCCTCGGAGAGTGTATGGGGCAATGGAGTACGATCCTTTGTCTCCAAGGCGAGCGGTTGGCGGCTGCGGGTGACCGGATCAAGATACGGCGGGGTATCTTCCAGGGCGATTGTCTGAGTCCATTATGGTTTTGTCTATCGCTGAACCCTCTCAGCTCTTTGCTGGAGAGATCAGGGACAGGCTTTCAGTTTCGGAGAGGAGGGACAAAAGTACGTCACCTTCTCTACATGGATGACCTCAAGCTGCTAGCACCTAATGCCACCCGCCTGAGGGAGTTGCTGAATGTCACCACTGAGTTTAGTAACTCCATCAGGATGGAGCTTGGACTAGACAAGTGTGCGGTCTTACATGTGGAGAGGGGACTGGTTACTCATTCGGCCGAGATCAATCTCGAGCCATCTAACATCACGACCCTCTCTGAAGCTGAGTCATACCGGTATCTGGGTATGTCACAATCCGTGGGGGTAATGGAGGCGGACGTGAAACAGTCAGTTTGCGAGGTATTTTTTGGCCGCCTGACAAAAATTTGTAAAAGCTATTTGTCGGGCGCCAATCAGGTCCGAGCATATAACGGCTGGGTCATGCCCGTTCTCATGTACACCTTTGGCATACTCAGATGAACACAGAC
This sequence comes from Oeneis ivallda, assembly GCA_029955525.1. Classification (NCBI taxonomy): domain Eukaryota; kingdom Metazoa; phylum Arthropoda; class Insecta; order Lepidoptera; family Nymphalidae; genus Oeneis; species Oeneis ivallda. Next base: position 20,500,451 of record JARPMR010000007.1, read on the forward strand.
CGAACTAGACGCACTGGATAGAAAAGTCCGCACGACTATGACTCTCTACCGCATGCACCACCCCAAATCGTCTGTTATGAGGTTGTATATACCCCGAAAATGAGGAGGTCGAGGCGTATTAAGCGTCAAGACCATGCATAATCGGGAGATATCCAGCCTCAGAACCTACTATGAGACGAAGAGGGAGTGTCCAATGCATAGAGACGTTATAGAATGTGACAAAGGACTCACTCCCCTATCTTTGGCCAAACTCGAGTGGCAGAAACCGGTGGTACTAAGCACCTCTGACCGGGAGACCGTATGGAAGGAGAGGGAGTTGCATGGACGCTTTTTTAAAGCTCTTAATGAGCCGCACGTAGATAAAAAAGCGTCCGTGCAATGGCTGCGCTTCGGTGACCTCTTTGGGGAAACCGAAGGTTTTGTGTGTGCAATACAAGATCAGGTGGTTAAGACGCGGAACTACCGAAAGTACATCCTGAAGGATGGCACTCACGACATCTGTCGAGCGTGTCGCCATCCCGGTGAGTCACTCAGGCATGTGCTCTCGGGATGTTCGGCTCTTGCTAACATTGAGTATCTGCACAGACACAACCAAGCGGCCAAAATCCTTCACCAAGAGCTTGCTCTGAAGTACGGTCTCCTGGATGAGAGAGTGCCGTACTATAGGTACACACCGGTGCCGGTGCTCGAGATCGAGATTGGGACCGGTCCATCATCACGGACAGGACGATTCTGGCGAATAAGCCTGACATCGTGCTGATGGACCGGGCACAGTCGAGAGTGTTTTTTAGTGGACATCACCATCCCACATGACGAGAACCTCGTGAGAGCGGAGACAGAGAAAAAACGAAAGTATCTAGATCTGGCTCACGAGGTTACTGGCATGTGGCATGTGGAGTCCACTGAAACCATCCCAATCGTCATTTCTGCGAATGGGTTGATTCCAGTCAGCCTCGCTCACCATCTGAGGCGACTGGGGTTCCGTGGCAGTTCGCTCGCGGCCAAGATGCAGAAAGCGGTGTTGCTAGACTCGGTTAGGATAGTCCGTCGGTTTCTCAGCCTGTCGCCCTGACCCCCGGCCGTCTGGTCTCCCCTGCCGGGGCGTAATCCTCCGCCCGCTACAAGTATTTATTTATGTAATCTATATGTAAGTTTATTTATCTGTGTGTATATATTTATGTTTATAATACTTTTTGGCCCTATATCTATTTATTTTGTATGCGGGTGTGAGAGTCATAATATATAGAGAGATATAATAATAAATACCATGATAATAATAATAATATTTATTTATGTAATCTATATGTAAGTTTATTATATGTATATATATTTATGTTTATTATATTTCTGTTTGGCTTAATATGTATTTATTTTGTACGCGGGTGTGAGAGTCGGAATATATACCGAAATAATAATAATTCCTTTATTTGCCAGATTGCATGTCCAGCATGCAATGCAATCCATGTTGTTTAGTCCAGCAGTGGACTGTTATAGGCTATTGATGATGATGATGATGATGATGAATTCTTTGTCTAAAAATAGTACATGCTAAGAAGCTTTAAATAGTGATTGGTACAGAAATTGTTTTTGCCAAAATGTTATCCGTATAGAAATAAGTCTGTTCTAATTTAATTTAAGCCTCAATAGCCCAACGGTTAAAGATGCGGACTGAAAAACTGAAAGGTCGCAGGTTCGAATCCCACCCGTTGCACTATTGGCGTACCCACTCCTAACACAAGCTTTCCGCTTTTTTGGAGGGGAGAGGAGAATATTAGTCAACTTCAACTTGGCTGATAAAGATAAAAAAAAATCATTTTTGAACTGAGATACTTTCCACTTAAAATATACTTAAGTAATACTATTATGTTTTTATGTTTGTTCAGTACTTATGTATATGTGCGCTAGATTCCTCAATACCTACCAAGTTTGTGATGTATAGCTGAAACACAATGGTTATAAGGGTTCACCTAACGATGTTATGTTGCCGTTATGTGGGTCAGACTCCTGAGCACTTACTAGAATTTATGTTAGTTTGCGAGTGACTTAGAGCGTTATTGTGTCAGGTATTTATATCTTGTTCTGGGAATTGCAGTATTGTGAATTTATTCTATCAACATATTAGCAATTCATTGGTCTCGCGTTAACTTACATAGGTCACATTTGTAAAGCACTCGGTAGGTATAATTTGTATCGAGCGTAGTGGGATAGGTAGTTCCACTCTCAATATGTGGATTATTGGCACGATTTGCTACACAATATTATACCTCTACTAGTTTTCCCTGCGTGGAATTAGGTGCAAGAATCCTCTGTTTTTCTGGAATAAAAGGTAGCCTAGGTCACTCTCGTGCTCAACTATACCCATACCCATGCAAAACATCTCGCCAATCCGTTGGTCCGTTGCTGCGTGTTTGAAGGACAAACCAACACACTTCCTTCATCATTCATCATTAGCTCACTACTGAGCGCAGGTCTCCTCTCAGAGAAGGGTTATAGGCCATAGTCCACCACGCTGGCCCAATGCGAATTGTCGGACTTCACACACTTTCAAGAACATTAAAGAAGAACTCTCAGGTGTGCAGGTTTCCTCACGATGTTTTCCTTCACCGTTGAAGCAAGTGATATTTAATTGCTTAAACGCACTTGACTCCGAAAAGTCAGAGGTGCGTACCCGGGATCGAACCTGCGACCCCCCGAATAGGAGACAACTGTCCTAACCACTAGGCTATCACTGCTTACTAATATTATAAATGTGAAATTGTTTTTGATTGTTCTTCAATCACGCAACAACGTAGAGAGACTAGAGAGATTTTGGTAAAATATAAATGGTTTGTTCTTGACGTATCAATCAGGCCGTTTTCCGAACTGACTGACAATGAAAGGATTTGATATTGAAAGCGATTGTGAACAAAATAATAAAACTGGAAATATATAGGGAAATAGACGTTATTGTGATGGGCTATTGAATCTGGTGGAGTTGAAGGATAGAAGAGGCTTTTTGATGGATAAGTGGAGCCATAGGTACGTTTTTAAACTGACTAATTACCTAAAGATTTTAGTTTAGACTAACGGGATCGAAATATCTACACTTCAAACTAAAACATTTATCCTGGAGATACTCGAATACATATTTATAATTCTGACAAATTATAGAATCTTTTTGCGAAATCGCATCTCTGACCCTCAACAGCTCAATGGATGTGGAGTGGACTGAAATCTGGAAGGTTCAAAGTTCAAACCTCACCCGTTCACTCTCGACCTCATTCGTTCACTCTCGACCTCACTCGTTCACTCTCGACCTCACTCGTTCACCCTTAACCTCACCCGTTCACCCTAACCTCACCCGTCCACCCCCAACCTCACCCATTCACCCTCAACCTCTCCCGTTCACCCTCGACCTCACCCATAAGTGGTATGGACTTCTAGCAAGATGTACGGTAAATTTTGTTTTATTCATCACAATTCATCACCTGCTCACTACTGGGCATGGGTCTCCTCTCAGAATGAGAATAGTTTAGGCCCTAGTAGGTACACCACGTAATGGCAGTCTAACTCCTAAAATAAAATTTCAAGGGAAAAGGCTCGTAATGCTTTCTGTTACTATTATTTTTTTGTATTCAACGATGGCTGTGTTGCTTATTCAGTTATGCTTTATGTTTTCTAGAAGTAGCTCGTTCGGGGACTTGAATACTGAATAAATGAATATTATATTGGATGTTTTATACATAGTTTTCTTTTTTTTATGAAATCAAAGGCCATAAAGAAAAGTTTCGGTCTATTGGTAATGCCTGTGCACTCAACCAGTTGTTATGTAGACTCTTCACATAGATGCCAGAAAGGACCAATAAAAATGAAAATAAAAAATATTTTTTATTTTAATATGTTGCCTCTTTTTGACGTGATAACATCTTAGAAATCGATGAACACCGGCTGCATGCACGAAAAAGTGTCACGTTTCGTCTTCGCCTGAGCGTGCAAACTAGAGCGCGGAACGAGCGGTAGAGAGGCACGATTGGCCCAAGCGTTGGCTAAGAGAGCGCCAATGTTTCTTTATGACGTTATCACGTAAAACTATCGTCCGTAAACCGACTTTACAGACAACCAATTTGTTTTTTATTCGATAGTCAGAATCGCCTCGTTCAACTTTATTTTCTACAAAAATGTGGTATTTTATGAGTGAGAAACAGACTAATTTACTGATTAACTTAATGATTTTCCAGATAGAGATAGCTCATGTTTCAATTTTTAGGAAAAAAACTCTAGCTCTTAGTAAAAAATCTGTCTGGTGGGAGGCTTTGGCCCTGACTAGGTACCAGACATCTTTCCGGTTGAATGGCTTGTAGAAATCGATTAGGGTTAGGTAAAGGAATTAATTTACGCTGATAAAGTTCCAAGTTAGCCCGCTACCATCTTAGACTGCTTCATCACGTGATCATCACGTGAGATCGCAATCAAGGACTATCTTGTCATGGAATAAAATAAAAAGCCGGCCAAGTGCGAGTCGGACTCGCGCACCGAGGGTTCCATACTCCAAAAGTAAAAGTAAAACGATAATATTATATTAATTTGCTTATTTATCGTTAACTTTGTTTGTAGAGGTTTATTGTTAATAAAAAAAAAACTATGCAAGTTAGAGCGTTGGTTTTATTTTTCCTGTAAAATATACATAAACTTCTATTGACCATAATTATTTCTGATTTTTAGATTGGTAAACTTCGGAGATACGGGGGGGGGGGGACGGTATTTTTTTCGACATTTTGGCCGATTAATCAGAAACTATTATATCTAGAAATAAAAAAAAACTGTTTTAGAATGCACAAGTAAAGGCCTTTCATATGATATCCCACTCGGTATAATTATCTTACTTTGAAATTTCAAACCCCTGATTTTCCCCCTTTTTTAATTAAACTAAAATAATTTTCGCGTTCATTTTATTTTTCCTGTAAAATATACATAAACCTCTATTGACCATAATTATTTCAGATTTTTCGATTGGTAAACTTCGGAGATAAGGGGGGGGGAACGGTATTTTTTTCGACATTTTGGCCGATTACTCAAAAACTATTTTATATAGAAATAAATAAAAAACTGTTTTAGAATGCACAAGTTAAGGCCTTTCATATGATACCCCACTCGGTATAGTTACCTTACTTTGATATTTCAAACCCCCGATTTTCCCCCTTTTTTAATCAAACTAATATAATTTTCGCGTTCATTTTATTTTTCCTGTAAAATATACATAAACCTCTATTGACCATAATTATTTCAGATTTTTCGATTGGTAAACTTCGGAGATAAGGGGGGGGAACGGTATTTTTTTCGACATTTTGGCCGATTACTTAAAAATTACTATTATATATAGAAATAAATAAAAAACTGTTTTAGAATGCACAAGTAAAGGCCTTTCATATGATACCCCACTCGATATAGTTATTTTACTTTGAAATTTCAACCCCCCGATTTTCCCCCTTTTTTTTATTAAAACTAAAAATAATTTTCGATTTTTCTTTATTCCAATGATTTTGGGCCACTATTATACACAACTATGCCAAATTTCATGTCGATAGCTTTAATATTTACTGAAATAATCGACTGTGACAGACGGACGGACAGACGGACGGACAGACGGACGGAGAAAGTCTCACCATAAGGGTTCCATTTTTACCATTTTGCTATGGAACCTTAAAAAGGATAAATTAATCCTAGAAATCGAGTCTCGCAATTCCTCAAATACCTACGCCCTTTGAGCCTACGCCTCAAGAACGTCCGAAAGTCATTTGTCATAAAGTGTAAGTGACCTTTAATAAAATTCTACAATCAATTCACTTTTCTTTCAATTTCAAGAAATATTTTAAAAATATTCTCCTAAAAATATTATTCTATTTTTGTAAAGATAAAATAAATGACAAAAAAACTTCTATTTCACTCGGTATAAAAATTTGACAGGGTATAAAAGTTTTCCCTTGAATTTTTAGAAAGAGCTACTATCGAGTTGTCGTTGCATCTTTTCAGTAGACAGGGCCCAATCTCCACCCATCGCCGGCCCACTGGGCACAGGTCAAGGTCAAATGAGCAGGGCTTAGGCCATAGTCTGGTGGACTAATGCAGTTTGGCAGACATAACTCACCTTTGAAAACGTCATGGAAATATCTCAGGTATGTAGATTTCCTCACGATGTTTTCCTTCATAATCAAAGCAAGTGATGTTTAATTACTTAAAATAAACATTGACTGCAAAAAGACAGGAGTATACCTGTTATCGAACCCTGGACGTCTTACCCTCTAGTGTCCAGGCTATCACTGCATGGTAGGGTAGAAAAGGCAATGTACACGAATGATGAGTCACTTCTCTCTCTCTCCAGTCGTTCCTTCATTTCTGAAGATCGTGGTCCTGGCGCTGTTGCAACTTCATGCGGATTAACTGCTTACATCGGCTTCTATTGGAGGCCAGTCTTGCAGCTGTGTGGAATTTGAACTTAGAATCCCTTAGCTGGTCTGCCCATCTGGTTGGTGAGCGGCGCCTCGATCTTTTGCCTTCGATGTTGCCCGTCTCAATAAGTTTTTCCAGACTTTCATTCCCGCGTCGCATGATGTGCCCGAAATAGGAGAGCAGGCGTTGGTAGCATATTGAGGAGAGTCACGTTTTTATTCCTAGCTGTGCCCGGATAGACACGTTTGTGCGCTTGGCTGTCCAAGGAATCCTCAACGCGCCTCCAGCACCACATCTTGATGATCTCGATCTCGGTGAGTCACTTATGTGAAGTGAATTTCAACAATTTGATTTCTGAGTAGAGCAACAAAGGATATTCTTCACAGAAAGGAAATGATTTAATCTTTTGAGCCTTCCAATAATTAGAAGCACTTAAAAGAAGATTCCAGCCACTAATACACGGTTACTGGCTCTACGGTTTGTGAATAAAGTTTTTTTAATCTATTTTGCATTTATGTCTACTGAATGCAAGCATCTTGCCACAGTTCCTTTGTCATGTCTCGTTGACCCATTGCAGCCATATGAGATATTCAAGTCCGTATGTCAGAGTATATTTTTAATTGACTGCAAAAAAGGAGGAGGTTCACAATTCGTCGGAATCTTTTTTTATGTATGTTCACCGATTACTCGAAGACGCCTGAACTGATAAGGAAAATTCTTTTTTTATTTGAAAGGGTGTACCTCTCAGGTTCAGCGGTTTTTAAAAAATCGACAATAAATTATATACTTTGTAGTGACGCGGGCATTTGAAGTCTTTTTTTTACTTTTAATTTTTATGTTTCGCACTCAGTTATCCTCTGACATGGTGTCAGACTTTTTTTTTTTTTTTAAAAAGGGCATTTGAAGTCGGTTTTTAAAAATATTTTTTATACTAAAAATTATTATAACTAGCTCATACCTACAACTTCATCCGCGTGGATTTATGATTAAATATTTTCAATTCGCACTTGGCCAGCGTGAGGACTTCGGCACAGGTCCCTTCTGATTCTGCGAAGGGACCTGTGCCCATTACTTACCTAGTGAGACGGAGACGGTTTGAGATTATGAAAAGAGAGATTATTATTAATTTAAGAATTAACTCCCCTCCTCTCTGCTCTTCTCCGCTTATTTGGATACAAGGCCTGAAGTTGCCATCATTCATTAATTAATCGAAAATGTTACAAGTATTGGGAATGACATTTGTAAAAAAAAGAAAATAAATCGGTCAAAAACAAATAAGATTAACTGAAGAAGCTGTTTTACTGCAACTATGTCTGTCTCATTCTAAAACGAAATTTTCAATGAAAATTGTATGGAGTTATTGTCTTGTGACGCCACACTTCAGTAGCGTAGTCTTTGTACTTTGTGCAGTTTTGACAAGTTAACAAGTAAAAAAGAATAATAGCATTGTCTATTGTATTATTTAGTATAATTTATTTTTTAAATAAATAAAGAAATCTCAAATACCCAATTACCTACTGTAATCAATACTGAAAGTCAAATACCTAATTACCTACTATAATCAATACTGAATGAATGAATAACCGTCAGGCGAGATAAATGCGGCGCTGATTTTGAATGGACGATGAAAATGACTTCTTTAAAACAGAATTTTTTAACTATATAATAACTATTTAACTATATAATATTATGATCGATACTTTATTATGACTTTCACTTGGTACCTACATTTTTTTGTACGTCATGTGTAGTTTCGGTGCGTAAGCTGAAAGCTCAAAAAATTAACCTAATGCTAACCCAATTCAGCTCGAATATTGATTGGAACTTTATGACCAAATAATCGAACTTATTTACTCAAGCCATGAAACAACAAATTAATTAATTAATTAAGATCGACTGAGTTCTGGCGAAATTTCGATGCCCCTGGGCGTCGTACAGCAAACTTTGGTGACGCGTGTCGGTGAATTAAGCTTGGGATTTGGACTCAAATGTATAAATTATTGATAACACAATATAAACTATCTTATTTATATTGGTATTACCTAGGCCAATAAGCCTGCTGAAAGTCGGCCACATACCTACTAGCCTGGCAAGCGGGATGCGTACCTAAATGCATTTCCTAGCGTTAAGAAAAATAGTTCTATTGTTTTTCTTGTGTAGTTATCTTTGGTATGTATACCTAATATAAAAAATGTATTACGAATGTATTTAGTGCGCAACCCATTACACAAATATATATCTAATAGTACTACAGCTATTTCGGATCGACAATAGGGTATTTGACTGATATTTTTTTATTTTTTTAAAATAACGTTTTGAAATATTATAACACAATGCTATTTTTTTCTTTTCAAAAAATCTCAACTACACTCAGAAATATAGAGCTTTAAAGTTTCCTGTTAGAGTTAGACAGAGAGAGCACTACTGAAATGTGATGTCATAAGTCAGCAGCTCCATACGTTTGTAAAAATTTCCATAGAAAATTTCGTTTTAGAAAGAGACAGATACAGTCGCAGTAAAACAGCTTTTAACTTGATATTTGTTATTGACCGATTTATTTTCTGTTTTTACAAATTTTATTTTTACATGTTATATTTTGGATTAAAATTACTGAATATCAAAATTTTGACAGCAGTCAAATACCAAATTCTCGGATTTCGTTCGGATTCGGATCGAAGCAGTGCAGAAAGAGCCAGGGGATTTATATTTTCGGTTTGTCTTATTTCTGTACTTATAATAAATAATTATTATTAGAGACTTCTGTGGCATATAGGTACCTAAGTAGGCAATTATAAGCATTAATAATTCTTTTCAGGATTTTTGAAATTCCAACATTTCTTCCTTTTTTAAACCTACGGTATAGGATTGTAGGTACATGGAAATGCCTGCCAAAAATTTTAATTCCACGCGAGCGAAGCTACGAGCCTACGCTTGTTTCATTATAATAGTTCAACCATCACAACATACCTTAGGTTAACCTTACCTTAGTAAATAAATAAAACTAAGGGCAAACTAAGTTTCATTAGCCAAAAAGTACAGGCCAAGCACAACAAACAGTGAATCCACTTAACTCTGGCTCGCGATCACGTGATCACGCCTCGCTGGATTTTTTCACACATTCCTGGGTTTAGGTACATAAAAAGAGCTGAAAGCGTTTAAAATAAAAGTTCCAATAAATAAAAAATCGCGTTCAGAACATGAAAATCCGGGCCTAAACTAAAGCGCAAAACACACCTGCAGAGTCTAGTGGAGCCGAGACGCATTACCTTAGCCTGAACAATAATTCAACTCATATTCATTTGCATAGCGACAGTGAATCATAGCTTCGATGGGAAAACCTGGATGCTTTATTACCCAACTACGGAAAAGACACAAGGAAGGTTTATTTTTGCAGGCTGTGTACTATGTGACTATTTAAGAATGTTTCACTGTAGCTCCTTAACTTCCGAGCCGATTTTGATGAATGATAATTATTTCAAACAATTCCTTAGTATGGTCCGGGTAAAAAATGCGACATTTTATACGAGAAAGACATCCATCTTAAAGTGACTCGTGTTATATCCAAGTTTTTTGTAATCGGGTTATAGTTTATAAACTTTTTTCTTGTAGTTTTTAACCGACTTCAAAAAGGAGGAGGTTCTCAAGTCGTCGGAATCTTTTTTTTATGTATGTTCACCGATTACTCGAAGACGCCTGAACCGATTTGGAAAATTATTTTTTGTTTCAAAGGGTATACTTCCCAGGTGGTCCCATTTAAATATCGAAATCGGGCGAGGGGTTTTAGAAAAATCAACAATAAATTGTACACTTTGTAGTGGCGCGGGCGTTTGAAGTTGAGATTTTAAAAATAATTATTATTTCTTGTAGTTTTCCATAATGTTCTCAAAGGTTCGTAAATATGTCTGCTTATCCGAACTTGGCCCTCATGATGGACTATGGCCTATGGCCCTTCTCATTCTGAGAGTAGACCCCTCGCCCAGTTGTGAGCCGGCGATGGCTTGAGAGTTGAGATGATGCCATGACGTGTCAATGGACTACTTCTAGTAGGTATTTAAGATTATATTTTATCCCACTCATTAGCCAAATGCTTAGACATAGGTTTAAGATGGGTGGTAGATGCGTAGCGACTACCAGTCCTATATAAATTTATGGATTAGGCTTGTAATATTTAGCGAGTATAGGAAGTAAGTCCTCAAAAAAAAAATCTACTAAAATTATAAATCATAAAGTTTGTGAGGATATTTGTTACTCTTTCTTTCTTTAAAACTTCACAAAGTAATAGCTTATACATCAGAATAGGCTATATATATCCCGGAAAATTAAGGATTCTCGCGGAAATCAAATACCCCCTTTCCACGTGGACGAAGTCGCGGGCATCAGCTAGTATTATCACACATCAACATCAGGCCGCTATGAAATATTGATCGCGTTGAATTATTATCCCATGTAAAGGGAAGGCAAGCTCAGGTATTTGTAATAAAGAATTGAGTGCTCACATTTTATTCAGATTCACGCCCATACATATGGATTAGAAAAGGAGGTGGTGTTTTTTTTTTTTTTTTTTGGAAATGTAATGTGGAGATTATTGAAGTTTCTGTGAATTTAAGCGTTAGAATCTTAGAACAGGAGATATTAAAAGGCAAATTGTTCAAAGAAACGCTTGATAAGAATAAAATTATATCTATGTATATACTTATTTTGCACAACCAAAACCGCGGATAAACGACGAGTTTCGTTTTTGATTTTCTTTCATTCATTTTCGTTCATGTATATCAACACAAAATAATTTTTAAACTGACACAAGAATCATTAAAATCGGTCCAGGCGTTTGATCTCTAGAGCGCTAAAATGGAAATGCCTATTATAGCCTATCCACAACTACAACAGACAGATAGGGCTGTTGTGTTGTAGACAATCTAGCAGATAAAATCTCTGATTATCAAACAGATTTACTATCTGACAGATATTTTATCTGCTAGATATGCATATATCAGACACTTTAACGGATGGTGAAACAGGCCCTTAAAATATGATAACAAATAATACATAAAGCTTATATGTAGGATATATTAATTATAGTAATGAATTCTTAGTTAATGCTTGTAGTAAGTTATATCGTCAATATTCGTTAGCGAAGAAGAATAAATTCTCCAACTAAACCGATTCAGTTGACACCAAGAAAATACAGGCTTTTTCTTGATTTTCGCTTATAACTGTGGACACCACCACGACGAGTACTGAATAAAGTATGAACGATAGTGGATGAAGATAATATTTTAACGCCTATCAAAAATTATAGACCTGTGCAAGTCGTCGACCTGCCCAAAGAATTTCTTTTAAAATATACGGTTTATTTTGAAAGTTCCTTACGAATTTGATATCCTAATACGCTTGGGTTTCATGTAGGAGAGCATTTCAAAGCCTGTTTTTTCTATATTGGGATTTATAGTTAAGAAAAGGGATAAAGGATTTTGTTTCAGAGTAATATTTTATTTTTTGTATTTTATTAGCCGACTGCGCAACGCAAAGACGTAGTTATATTTTCATTATTCTACTATCGTGACTCGTGAGTGTTTTTTTGCTCTTTTGTAGCCCTCTTGAGAATAAACGCGTGGACCGATTTTAACGACTTATACCAATATATTTCTCCATTACAATGACTTTAGCGACATTCGTAATATAAAGGGACCTCACGCACTACACGAGAATAGAATAGAATAGAAATTTGTTTTACTCAAATAAACTTTTACAAGTGCTTTCAAATGTCCAGTCAAATGAATCTACCACTGATTCGGAATGCCCTTCCTACCGAGAAGAACCAGCAAGAAACTCGGCGGTTGCTCTTTTTCCATATAGTTTACTATTTAAACTATGCAATGTGTGCAGTGCATGCAGTGTTTCCACAATGAGGGGAAGTTCCAAAAATGCATACTTACAATTCAATACATTTTAAGATTACACGGCCAGATAAAGTATCGTAATCTAATACGCGCACTTGACCGTAATGTGTTATGTGACCAAAAGGCCCTTGGCCGTGACTGTACATTGTAATTTGTAACCAAACTTTGTAAACTTCGCTGCGTTCAATTGATCGTAGCACTGTGATAAAGATTGCGATGCGACTACGACGAAAATCCGTCGTAGTCTTAGGCCGACTTGCACCAAGCTGCTTAGTTAAATTTTATAATGCTGTCGCTTTTTGACAATACTATTTCAGAATTGACATGAGAAGGACAGGTATAGAAAATTTAACTAAACATGATTAAGCAGTTTGGTGCAAGTCGACCTGAGCCAAGTAGCGAGCATGAGTTCTCTAAATCTAAATTAACCTGAGCTGTTCCGCGACTGGGCATAGGCCTACCTCCGATCCTTTCATTTCTCCCTGTTCTGTGCCTCGGCGGTCCACTGAACTGAAAAGTCCAATTCTTCACGCCACCGTCGTCTCAGCCTACCACGCTGGCGTTGATGAATAGGGGGGTCCAGAAAGAAGCTGATTTAGCCCACAAGTCATCCAGCATATGGCTCACATGGCCTTCCCACTTAAGTGAAGCAGCTGCACATCGGCAACCAGCGTTTTGGATCGTATATCCGAATTCCTTATACGATCTGCTAGTTTCAAGCCAAGTATTCTGCGTTCCATGGTTCTTTGGCAAACTGTGGCAAATGAGTTCTCTGAGATAACAGTAAATTGCTGTAATTATTGTAATCGGTTCACACGTTAAAGCACCTCATCACTATCAAAACCTAAATCCTTGTCTAAGGCTATAGCTAGATAATAACACACGAGTAAATATTCCGAACAGAGAGGAAGCTTCCTAACAAGGTCGAAGAAGTATACCTATTCTGCTAGGGTTGTCACCTGATGCATGTCAACAATTTAAGGAAAAAATAAAAATATTTTAAAGTTTGTATAATTATGTATAATTTCAGTTATATTCTGAACTTGAACAAAAAATACTTAAATTAAAAAAAATTTAAAAAAACGATTTTTTTTAATGAAAATCAATATTTTTGCCATAACTTCACAATTAACGTTGTTTCACAAATAATGGCCCAGGGAAGCCTTAATATCGATTTTGAACGAAATCTGACGAATAAAAAAGAATTTCAATATCGCGGTGACTTTTAAAATTTTGGCATCCATTTCCTCTTTCTTGACCCCAGGGAAGCCCAAATATGGATTTTGAACGAAATCGGTCAAATAACAAAGAATTTCAATATGGCGGTGACTTTTTATAATTTTGGCATCCATTTCCTCTTTCTTGACCCCAGGGAAGCCTAAATATCGATTTTGAACGAAATCGATCGAATAACAAAGAATTTTAATATGGCGGTGACTTTTTAAAATTTTGGAACCCATTTCCTAATTCTTGATCCCAGGGAAGCCTAAATATCGATTTTGAACGAAATCGGTCGAATAACAAAGAATTTCAATATGGCGGTGACTTTAAAATTTTGGCATCCATTTCCTCTTTCTTGACCCAAGGGAAGCCCAAATATCGATTTTAAACGAAATCGGTCGAATAACAAAGAATTTTAATATTATTTATTAATTAATTTAATACGTACCTATACGTATAAAAAAGTACTTACTTCTCTTTATCTCTCAGATATAAAAAAAGGAAATGTCCTTATTGTCTTTGGGTTATTTTAAACAAACTGTGCAAGAGTTTGGCATTTTTACACTATTTAAGTACACAAATAAATCTAAATCACTCACTCTTCGTCTATTTATTTCCACTAAACTCACGACCGTCAGCCCTTACGTTCTGACCCTGAGTGGACCGGTTTGACCCTGAGCGGCTTGTCGGTGAATGTGTCGGTGAGAGCTCACGCACACAGCGTTGCGCTATGTATGGGTGAGCCCGCCGCGAGCCGTTTGTATGTAGCTTCCACTCTGTTACCTTACTCATGTGATAATAATGATCTTAATTTTATACAATCTTCTGCCTTAGTAATAATTTATATGGGTGTTGTTTATTGCGTCTGCGTTAATGAAGTACAAAGTAACAATCTGTTTTAGCTTTACAGTGGCATAAATTTCAATTTGAGCTTAAATTTGTCAGCTTCGCTTAGGTATTAATTTATAGGTCCACGAATTTAATTAATTTTGAAACATTGTTAACATTGTTTAGTTCTTATCCCGAAAACCAAAGAGTTACCAGAAGGGATTTTAAAACCTACCTCGACAAGCACGAAGTCCGGACAGTTGCTAGTTGCACATACAAATAATTCCATTGAGGAGGTCGGGAAAATTTGAATCTGCCACTTGAACATCAATATAACTTCCTGAATATTCATTAAAAAAATTGAATTATCAAATGAAATACACTCTCACAGAGTTCCCCGTTAGCCTAATGGATTTCATCAAAAGATTTCATTAATTCGGCACCTGTGACGTCATTTTGAAATGGAATGTAAAATTGATAAGCGTAATATTTTGATTTTTCAATTTTATATAAACGTGAACTATAAAATTTCTTCTTCTTCTCATTAGTTCACTCTTGGCAGAGTGGTCATGGTTATGATTTGGCCTTCACAGCAGCTCTTACCTACGACTCAACTCTCGAAATAGAAATAGAAAAACTACTTAACGATTACTTTCATTATTGTCTTTTGAGCAAAAAATATCCTATATACTTAGACTTATATTAGGTATATTATTACTATATACCTAAAGGGTACCATCGGGACCCTATTACAAAGCCTCCGCTGTTCGCTCGTGCGTCCGTCCGTCTGTCAGCGGGCTATAGGTACCTCATTAACCGTAATACTTGAAATTTTCACAGATATGTATTTCTATCGCCGCTATAACAACAAATAATAAAAAATAGTAATGTTAAAAATTAAAGAGGGTCTACATACAATGGAACTTACGTTTCCGCTACAATCTTAATAATAGCTACGGAACCCTTCGTATGCGCTTCTAACTGGCATTTTCGACTGTTTTAACTTAATTCGATGACAAAATAGCCCTTGACTGCGACCTCACCTTGCGGTTATTGATGGAAATCTATTGGTCCAGCTAAGGCAACTATGGTCCAAAGAAGGCAACTGTAAAAAAATATTTTTATATATTTATCTCGTAAACTTTAAACATGTATATGTACAATAAAATTCATTAAGAGTATGACTTGTAAGCTAGTTTTATTTTATTTATAAAACTTGAACACCTATAATTTGATACTGTGAAGTTAAATGGTCCAATCATTGCAACTTTCTCCAATATAACTTAGTTACTTGAGTGTATTACCACCGTTTACACTTTTATTTTCGTTTTAAGCTTAAACGCAATATACTATTATGGAATACCTATTCAATAGCCAACTTGGTGTGGACAATCTAAGTTTAGTCGTTATTGAGCAAACAATCCAGAAAGTTCTCTCAATACACTCCCTTTCAGCTACTCCCGAATTTACGGCTGTATTTATTTTGCCATAAAACTATTACAAGAGAATGGTTTCTATACATTTACTCTTGTATACAGTTATATCTTGATACTAGCTGATGCCCGCGACTTCGTCTGCGTGGATTTAGTTCATAACATCCCGCGGGAAATCTTTGTCACCCTCCAGGTTCTCAACTATACCTATCCAATAAATCACGTCAATCCGGAGCTTTGTAGCAGGAAACATTTGATCGTCTTGCTCGCGGCATTGTTAATGATGATTCAAAGAGAAAACATATTACTGATGATATTATCAATTACGTTAAACTATAATTTTTATAATTGTTTTTACCATAATTAACCAAATACAAAATTACGTTTAGCTGTCATTTACGTTTTGTTCTTCCACTGTCATTTTAGTTTTTTTATTCCATGTCAGATGCATTTTTGTTATACCAGGTTTTATATTGACTTGACGGAAACGCGGTCGAACGGGATAAAAAGTATCCTATGTCCGTCTCCTGGTTCTAAGCTACCTCTCCACCAATTTTGAGCCAAATCGGTTCATCCGTTCTTGAGTTATAAATAGTGTAACTAACACCACTTTCTTTTATATATATAGATATATATATATATAAATAATAAGCTCTTATAATTTATGAATTTATGATGCAATACATTTTGCAATTAATTAATATCACATGCTTTAACGGCGAAGAAAAACATCGTGAAGACCTGCATGCCTGAGAGTTCTCTATAATCCAAATGATATCAAAGGTGTGTGAACTTTGCTAATTCGCATTTTCTAAGGGTGACTTAATTGTAATACCTTGTTATTTAAGTAATTTTGCCGACATGGCAGTATGTAATATGGTCAATATGTTCGAACTGACTTCACACTTTACATCTATTTTGTACACATGTTCGAGGTAGTAGTGTCAAAAAACTGAGAATTTTCAATTCTCACTAGTCACTAAAAATTTCGTACAATAATTTATTATAAAAATTATTTTTAAAACCCGACTTCAAACGCCCCTGCCACTACAAAGTATATAATTTATTGTTGATATTTTAAAAACTGTTCGACTGATTTCGATAAAATTTCAATGGGACCACCTGGGAAGTATACCATTTCTAACAAAAAAAGAATTTTTAAATCGGTTCAGGCGTCTTCAAATAATTGGTGAACATACATTCACCAATTACTACCATAAAAGATTTTTATTACCATAAAAGAATCCGACGAATTGATAACTTCCTCTTTTTTTAAAAGTCGGTTAAATATAATATTTTTTTTGCTAAGCCCAAGCCCGTTTTTAAAGTTGTGCACAATCAGACATCATTAGTCCTAAATTATGACGACTCCAGAGGCACAGAAGTTATTCATGAAATACCAACACTAACCACTAGGTTCTAGTAAAGTTTCTTCATAGGGATCGCTCTTATTGTAATATGCAAGCGAGTCCTGTACGTGTAAAATTGAACTCTACTACCATAAAAGTAAGATTGTATGACGTGTGACGTGTATTAGTCAGCTATTCAGGCGTGTTTAACGTCCTTTCATCAGACTCCTTTTACCCCGAAGCTGCAATTATAGTTAGCGTGCCTTGGGGATGGTTATATTTCAGAGATCTGTTGGAAACGGTTATTGGATGGCAAAATATCACTTTCTCCAACTGCTTGCAGTAGGTAAAGTTGTTATCTCTTCTTCTTCGACTAAGCGTTATCCCACTAGGTGGGGTTCGCTTTCCGGCATGCTCTAGCCCACTTTGCCCGGTCTTCTGCATCCGATTTTCGTAATTTATTGGCTCTCAGATCAGCACTCACAATATCCAGCCAGCGCTTTTTTGGACCGCCGCGAGGTTTAGCTCCAGGGACGGCGATGTTAAGACATCTATTACCGACGTAGCTTTGTGGTTTCCGAGCCACATGACCGTTCCATCTTAGACGGGCTTCTTGCAACTTGTCTCCGATGTCACGGACACTGAGCCTACTGCGGATGTGATCGTTGTATATAGTTGTAGTAGGTAAAGTTGTTATATTATTATCTAATCTTTCAATCACGCAGCAACGGCGAAATAGTTGCGGACCTGGAAATTGACATCGCGGAAATAGTTCCCGAGGGATAGAATAGAATAGAATAGAAAAAATTGAATTGCTTTAAAAGAATTTTAGCCTCATGATGAATGTTTATATTTTATATCCGACAAGGTACGTGATGACCATAACAAGCAGTGATAGCCTAGTGGTTAGGACTGTGGTCTCCTATTCGGGGGTTCGATCCGGGGTACGCACCTCTGACTTTTCGGAGTCATGTGCGTTTAAGAAATTAAATATCACTTGCTTCAACGGTGAAGGAAAACATCGTGAGGTAACCTGCACATCTGAGAGTTCTCTATAATGTTCTCGAAGGTGTGTGAATTCCGCCAATTCGCATTGGGCCAGCGTGGTGGACTATGGCCTATAACCCTTCTTTGAGAGGAGACCTGCGCTCAGTAGTGAGCCGTTGATGGGTTGCTAATGATGATGATATTATAGGGCTTCGCAATTATGTACGTGTAATAATATTATGTGTATTTGATTGTTGGTTAATAGATTTACATCTCATACAATTTTAATATTAGATACCGTTGAATTTGTCTTAGCAGTTGACGTGTTAAATAATTATATAATAATTATTTAATATTAATAGTGTTAAAGACTTTTTTTTCAAAAGGCGTTAATTGGGTATGTTATAAATAATAAAAGTACTATTATTACTAATTTTTTTTTCAGTAAAAGTCCTAATTTTTATATATTTATTGCGTTTACCTAAGCTGCAGATTTTTAATGTATCTACAGAACCACTCAGCTGAATATCAGAGATAAGATATTTCACGTACACTTTGCACCTTTTGTGCTACAACCCATAAGCTTTAGCTTTCCTCATTTTGTCGAGGGAAATAAGAAATTTTTCCTTACTTTTACTGTATCAAAGGATATATGAAACAGTCATACAAGATATATGAATTTACGACTTTCCTTCCTTTCAAATACATGAACATGCAGGTTTATTAAAAAGTATAACTATACATTCTATATAATATTTATAGAGGGAGTTATTTTGTAAGATATAACTCTAAGGATGAGATCTTTAGATGGCACTCTCACTCAGCTCAGAATCAAAACTGAGATAAAGCGAGACAGATTTATGGACATATTTGTGTCTCATTTTAACTCTATCTTGAGTCTTGAGCAGAACCAGAGTACGATCTATAGATCTCAGCCTAAGAGACTAGAGGAATTAAGTCTAAGAGACCTTGTCACTGATTTAAAAACTGCATTAAAAAATTTTACTCTAAAAAAAATAAAATGAAGTTTCTAAAAATAATTATATTTAGTAGTTATAGTAGGTAGGTAAAAATAATAGATGCGACGAAAATTAACGCTAATTAGGTACCTAGCAGTTATGATAGTTATGGTGTGAATTGTAAGACACATGAATTTCAAATTCCCACTTATTTCACAATTCCGGGCGACGAGCCAAGTTTTGATACTATCGTGATAGATTAAACGCCCGAGTGTCTTTGGCACTTTTTATTAAAAACTGCAATGAACAGACGTTGAAAGCTTGAAAACATCGAAACTTTTCAATATTTTAACCGCTCAACCGTCAAAGACACCACTGTCACCACTCACCATGCGATGCGTTCCGGTATGCTGCGACGGCATGTAGAAATCGATAGGCGTATGGGTTTATTTAAAACTGCGATACACCTCTTCTAAGTTAAACCACTACGTTAGATCGCAACATCAGTTATTAGTTACAAATAAGCCTTGACTGCAATCTCACCTGATATCAGGTGCAGTAAAGGCTTTTCTGTTATGAAAGAAAAAAAAAATTAAGTGGCACTCGAGGACTGCCGTGGCAAAGCTATTGCATAGCATATTTTATCAACTTATGCAATTATAATATTTATGCAATATTTTTTTTGCATAATAAAAATTCTGCATAAAATAATTAAAAAACAAACAAACAAGAAAAACGCACTGTCACTACTTCGCGAGTGAGATTCGAACCTGCGACATCTAAAGAAAGCGGTTGCTCGTCCACTGCGCCAAAGAGAGCTAAATGTGAACCTCTAAAATGTTGAACGCTTACTGAACGACGGTGTTAGGTTTTTTTTCGTTACGGAATTTCTTGATTCGGTCGCCGCGCTCAAACTGTTTGTCCTAGTACAAAGCCCGCGATAAAAGCTATGCAATAGCTTAAAAGTGTTCTACCAATGATTGCTTTAAGTAGGTATACTTATTAAGATTCCAGGTATTCATCTCTAATTATAAGTCACATGCTTCAACTTTGAAGGTAAACATCGTGAGGAAACTTGCACGCCTGCGAGATTACTCAAGTGTGTGTGAAATCTGCCAATTTGAATTGAGCTAGTATGGTGGACCCTTGCAAACATTTCCTGAAAGGAAACATGCGCTCAGTAGTGAGCCGTTTAGGAATGGATAATGTATGATGGTTTCAAATTTTATGGAGCCATAATATGCGTTTCAAGCAATTCAATAACACTTCGCTTTAGCGGTGAAGGAAAACATCGTGAAGAACCAACAACCTTCATGCATGAGAGTTCTATACAACCCTCTCAGATGTGTGAACACCTTTTAGAATTGAAAGAAAAATTATTTTTGTTTTTGTAAAAGATAAGAAAAGTGTTGTAAAGTTTTTTGGCCAATTCACAACAAAAATGAATTAGATCAGGGATAACTTTTTCCCTCGTTTGAGTTTATCTACCGAGCAGTTGTGTACCTTAATTATTGGTAGACAAGAACTTTACAAAAGCGAAAGGCACAAAAAATAAAATGTATACTTTAAATATTGAGGTCGTGATGAAAGAAAATGAACTTTAAGTTTATCCTATTTAGGAGTATATATTATATAAAAATCTTGTGTCACGATGTATGTTCGGGATAAACTCGAAAACTACTGAACCGATTTTGATAAAACTTCGTGACTATATGTCATTTGGTTCAACTTAAAGGAAAGGATAGTTTTTATCTTAATTATTGACATCAATATTTGTTATTGCAAATTAAAATATGTTAACTACACGACAGTCATATATACAGTGCGAGATTTAGGTTGCTAAGCAACCTAGCAACCTAAATTTCGTACGATGTTATTACGAGTATTATTATGTTGCTAGGCAACCTATATCTCGAACGATGTTAGATTGCGAGATAGTCCCCAAATAGACTACTTATCTTACTAATCCTTGCTAATATTATAAATGCGAAAGTTGTTTGTTAGTTTGTCCTTCAATCACGCCGCAACAGAGCAACGGATTGACTTGATTTTTTGCATAAGTATAGTTGAGAACCTGGAGATTGACATAGGCTACTTTTTAACCCAGAAAATCAAAATTTTCCGGGATAAAAAGTAGCCTATGTCACTCTGATGATTCTGATGATGTCACTCTGTGATTTCCCGAGGGAATTTAAAAACTAAATCCACGCGGACGAAGTCGTGGGCATCAGCTAGTTAAATTATAATTTCAAAATGAATGGTTTCAGCTGAAGATTGTTATATCCAATGGGCACCGAAAATGTACGGTGTACGCTTTATACTATGGCAACATAGGTCTGTACATCCTGATATAATACGCACGAGAATACCTTAACTTAAGGGGTACAGAGCTCCGTCACATACATATAGGCCCGTCTCATACAAAATAGACTTTCGGGCCTAGACGTTTCCGTTGACTGAAGGTTGACTGGCATGCCAAAAAAAAAGACTGGCTTAAGACTCGCTAAAGGCCACTCCTTGACGTGTGTATTAAATACTGAAACTATACTGCCCCCCTAGCCAACTTACACTTCGTTGTATCTATTCTCTTATATTGAAACATAAAAATATAACATAACGTGGCAAATTTTTCTTACACAATCTCTGAACTAAACTAAATGAAATCTATCCTATCCTTATCGGTATCCGTGTTATCCTTATCCATATGGAAAATTATAGAGGGATAGAATTACACTGACACATTTTCGGGTATTTTTTGCGCGTATAAGCTCATACCGGCCTACCCGCTTACACGCGCGCCACATTTTTCGCTCGAAACGGCGTGCGGTGTGGCATCTGTCGGGGCTCGCCATTGGTATAATCTAAACTCGCCGGCATATTTAGCGGAACATAAAAAAAGGTCCATAATTAAAAAAAATATGGTTTTATTTTAAAATCTACTTACTACACTTCTTTTGTTATTTAAAGTTTCATTTGTTTTACTTAAAATGAGATCACATTAAGAACAGATTTTGCGAGTAAAGGCTATTTGTGAAAAATTGTACATTTTTGAACTTTTCATGTAACCGGGAAAAGTGAAATTTAATATTAAAATAACAATTAATTAAATTAGAAAAATGGTGATTAATATCGCGTATTTCCTCCACATGCTCTTATTAAAGTTTCTACCCGTCTAGGCATACTGAGAATGATGTTATCGATGGTCTCCTGGGATAGTCTCCGCCATTCCTCAACTACGGCGATTCGCAGTTCTCCCACGTTGGCAGGAGCTGGAATTCTGGACTTAACTTTTCTTTTCAGCAAATCCCAAACGTGCTCTATTGGGTTCATATCCGGTGATCTCGCCGGCCACTCCATAACAGTGATATTCATATCATTAAGATAAGCTTGAGTTACCCGAGCGGTATGCGGCCGAGCATTATCCTGCATAAAAACAAAATCGTCACCGATATATGGGGCAAACGGTACGACATTTTCTTCTAAAACTTCTCTGATATAGCGGTCTGCAGTCAGACTCCCTCTGTCAATCACTACCAAGTCTGTGCAAGCTCCCAAACAAATGCCCGCCCAAACCATTATTGATCCACCACCGTATGCAACTGTAGTTTCAAAATTTGTCTGAATGTATCGTTCTCCTTTGCGTCTGTATATTCTTTGCCTGCCGTCAATTTGATTTAAGAGAATTCTGCACTCATCACTAAACAATACCTTACTCTATTGGTCCGCGTTCCAAAGTCGATGTTCCTGAGCAAAAGTTAACCTGTTTCTACGATGATTTACCTCGAGCCTTGGAGCCTTGGCGGGCACAAATGAACCCAAACCAGCTTCTTCGAGCCTTCTTCGTACCGTACGCTCACTTACGGTTACACCCCGCACTGCTTCTAACTCATGTCGGGCTTGGACGGCCGTCAAACGGGGGTTCCTACGTACACGAAGCCGAATGAAACGATCATCCCTACTCGAAGTGCGTCTTTTTCTGCCTTGTCCTGCTCTTCTCACATTAGTACCGGTCTCCCTGAACCGTTGGATACTGCGATGGATCGTTGAAACTGGTCGACGAAGATGTCTGGATATCACTCTGTAGGTTTGACCATTTCTTCGCATTTCGAGTGCCCTGGCAATCTCCGTTGGGGCTAAGTCAGGCATAATTCAGTCATCAACTGCAGAAAGATACGCGATTAAAAAAAACTAACAAAAAACAGTATTTCAATGAAATTTTAAATCAAACTCAGAAGGAAGAAATACTCGAAGTTCGCTCCAGATTAGGTGTATTTGAATAAAATTAAAACAATTGCATAAAATGTGATGTTCAGTTGTTTTCTTAGTTTGAAAATATTTCTTTTTAAATTAAATGACGTATAAACCAGCCAGCAACCTTATATGATACTGATATCAAACCTTTTTTTTATGTTCCGCTAAATATGCCGGCGAGTTTATTTTACTAGTGAGCCGATTTCACCAACATCAAAATATAAGTTTTATCCGAGTGTAAATTTGAAATTTTGACAGTATTTTGTATACAAAAACTGTCAGAACGCCCAATTTATTCCTCGGATAGACCTCATTCGACTTTGGTGAAATCGGCACTAAAATAGTTTATTAATGCGGCTCACGCTTATTACGAGCTTCTAGTGCGTCAACGCTCGTAGAAGTTGTGCGTGTGGCAAAGGGCGCACCTAGGGTGCTTCCAAAAACGAACTTGTACGCGCTGAAAAACACTAATCTGTAACCGCCCTTATAAAGTGCTTTTTACCTAGGTACTGATTCAGAGAAAGTAAATATTTATTGTTCTCATGCATGTTACGCATCAGGCATCACGATTCAACATTGATTACCTATAGCTTGTAAACTATAAATTAAGCATTGGTGTACGCTAAACGTTTGTTGTGTAAACGATAGCATTAGCATCAAAGTTAGCATCAAAGTAAAATGAACTATAAGGGTATTGATTTAAAGTTACAAATTCAATACAGACAATTTTAATTTAGAGCGTTTTCTCGTTTATACGGAACCGTATAAGAATAGGTACATACACGAAATTGAGCTCTAATTCAATACTGTTATGATTCATTTTACTTTGTTGCTAATGCCATCGTTTACTATTACGATCAAACGAATTAATACTCAGACTAAGCGTACAGTATGCAGGAAACTATCAATCTAAATCAGGTATTTCAGGGAACACATCCAGGCACGAACTATAAATATTTGTTGACAAGTAAATAAATAGCTTAGCTCACGTTCTGATTACACCCATCGTCACAATATTATGGTCTCCTATTCGGGGGGTCGTAGGTTCGATCCCGGGTACTCACCTCTGACATTTCGGAGTTATGTGCGTTTAAGGTGCATTATACGGGTCTACCCGCGAAATTCAATTTGTAAGCTAATACGACAAAGTAGGCATATGGCATTCTAATTGCAACGATGGCAGTATCATCTTCACAGGTTTATATAAAAATCTTTACTTGAAAGTGTCCAGTTTAAGAATTTCTTAATTAATTTCGCGGGCAGACCCACCTTAAGCAATTAAATATCACTTGCTCCAACGGTGAAACAAAAACATCGTGAGGAAAACCTGCACATCTGAGAGTTCTCTATAACGTTCTCGAAGGTGTGTGAAATCCGCCAATTCGCATTGGGCTAGCGCCAGCGTGGTGGACTATGGCCTATAACCCTTCTCGGAGAGGAGACCTGCGCTCAGTAGTGAGCCGTTGACGGGTTGCTAATGATGATGATGATGATTTCTGATGTGATGTCACCATGATGTCACTAATACACTGATGAGGTCTAGGTTGGATAATGTTTGCCTAAAAATGTCTATTTACTCTTGCCTTGGAAGTACTGAAAACTCTACCTAAACTGCAATAATTCTGAGGTCTTTGAGCAGTCATAAAAAACTGTAGGTACATTTTAACTTCGGTTTAGCCTTCTACTTTGAGCAAGGGTTAATCTACTTCATTTGGTAGAGAATTATTAAAAGAGTAATACACGAAACCGAAAGATAATTGTATTTTGTTGTTCAATTACTGTATTATACAACTGCTTACGAAGTAAGCCAGCATTTAAATAAACTCCTATTGGAGTCTCCCGCAAGCACTTTAAATAACGAGGTACAACTCGCAAAAGACAGAAACAATGAATGTTTTATTAATCTCGTGGTTTATTTGCATTTAACTTAGCAAAAACTTGAAACAACTCAAACAATAAAATACGTATCTCATACTTTCTGCTCTTTAACTTTGAATTTTTTGACGAAAATTTACGCATTACGCATAGACTTGTAGTTGGTCGAAGCAAAATTCAAACAAAGTTAATTAAGATGTCCCAGGTACGATAAGTTGACTTGTATCTGACGAAAAAATGATGAGAAGTTGTCCATTTGTGGGAATAAAAATATAATCAACATCACTTAGGTAAACAATTTTTTAAACAGAATTTAATGCAAGGCAAATACTCATTAAAAACTAAAAAGAAGGGATCCCGGTTAACTATAATGTCTACCAATGAAAAATCACGTCGATCCGTTGCTGCATGATTGAAGGAAAAACCAACAAACAAACACTTTTCTATTTATAATTTAGTGAGGATTATTTTTTACCCGACTACGGCAAAGCCAAAAGGAAGGGTTCTGATTTTAGCAGTCTGTATGTATGTATGTAACTATTCACGAATGTTGCACTCTGGCGCCGAAAGTACTGAGCCGATTTTAATGAATCAGGTTACAACCGATTTTTTATTATGGTCCGGGTGACATATAGGCTACATTTTATCCAAACAAAATCAATATGGCAGATATTGTTACATCTAAAAATTGGGGTACCTGAAAAATTTATTTTGCTATCGCATTGTGTGAGATGTCAAATGAAAGAGGAGAAATTCTTCAGAGTCAATAAATATACTTATAGTATAATATTTAAATATACTAAGCGACAAAAGAAACCATTTTGTTTATATTATTTCAAGCAGGCTTAGCTTTTGAATCAAAAAAATACACAAGTACCCTGTAAAACTGACATTATTTCCCATGTAAAACCAACCCAAATAAAGTCCATTTAAGAATTTCTTTCTTGGGGAAGATATGCTAAAAAGTTCGACGAAAACCCTTACGAGACGTGCAATTTATATGATACCCTTTTACATGAACCTTGATATATTACTCCGTCAAAGCGTGAGGAAGGTCAACCCTTTAAGAATTAAGGACGCTAATAATAGAGAATCTGGAGAACGATGTGAAGATTTAAATATCGTGACATATATAAATGACTTGAGCGACTTGAAGTGAGGTGGTACGTGTGAGGTGAGAGGCGCATTTAATATTACATACACGTCACTATCTTTAACCGATTACATCCTATAGTGGACATCACACTTCACACTATCACATTACATTACATCACATCACACTATCACACTTGTGTGTGTGTGTGTCCGTGCGTGTCTCTCTGTGTGTGTTAGTGTGTGTGTGTGTGTTTGTAACTCTTTCACGCAAAAACTACTGAACGGATTTGGCTGAAATTTGGAATGCAGATAGATTTTACCCAGTATTAACACATAGGCTAAATTTTATTCCGGAAAGTTAAGGGTTCCCGTGGGAATCAAAGAACCTTAATCCACTCTGACGAAGTTGCGGTCATCACCTAGTATCTCATAATCCCTTAGTTCTTGAAGAGTAAATAAAGTAGTCAAACGGTACATGTTGCCCGTGATGATTTATGGATTCGAAATGTGGTCTAAAGAAATCCCTCAAACATAGGCCTCATAAAAAAGCTCTCTAAAGGGTCACTCACGACGGAGAGAGCTATGCTCGGAGTATCACTGAGGGATCTAATCTGAAATGAGGACTTCAGAAGTCACAAAGATGAAATGGCAATGGGCGGGCACAGGACTCGAAGAACCGATGGAGCTTGGGGTTCCAACTTTCAAGGTGCTACAATGGTGACCCCACACCGGAAGGTGTTGGAAGATTTCCCACTATATGGGTGGATGGACTCAAGGGAGTCAATGGCGGTCATGGGACACTGATGGCACAAGATCGAGAAGAAGTGAATCGTGGACACGAGTTTCGGACTGTGGTGTCACACATGTCGGATTCCTTTGTGTTCATCAAATAATTAAAACACTCCGCGTGGCCCCAAATATCAGCTGGTTATTTCTCCTGACATGCTTAAGGTGTAATCTCGCGATGGATGTCGCTTCACGCCAACAATGTGAATCAATCCTAAGGGTTATCTTTTTTGCCCTAGATATCATTGTCGAAAGACTGCCTTGAGGTCATAGACAAATTAAAAACGTGTTTTCGTAGAAATACGAACGAGATATTAATTAATATCATTAACCTCCAAAGCTTTAGGTACAGAAAAGATCAGAAGAGTCAAATCGCTCGGATAAATTTCACCGAATTCTAATTCATTTTGATTTCAGTTGTAGGCATCTAAAAACTTTTGTAAAAACAAAGTGAACTTAATAAGATTTTTCGAGAAAAGAAAATCCCCAAAAGTACATCCACGTCAAAATTAAAAATACAAAATAAAATATAGAAGAAGACTTTTATTCAAAAGTAAATTATTGATTACACAAGAACTAATATTCTAATTGTTCTTATTTAAATATATTTTTTAGCCCTCAAATCTAGATTCTCAGAATTTAGGTACCTAGAATTCAAAAAGATCAAGAGATAACAAGAACTTCACAAACATTTTCCTTTTTTATACCAAGTTGTTAGGCCTCGTTGAAACCAATAAATAAGGATCGAGTCCGCCTAAGATTCTATATCCCGACAACAGAGTGAAAGTGAAAACATTGTAGAAATAGAAATACTACTAGGTTTTCTTAAGATATAAAATCATTTCTAATCTGGTCGTGTGACATAATTTCCGTAATAATTTCTGTAGATCAAGTAGCTTCGTGAAAAACTTATTATTAGCTGTCATGTCACCTTCAAGATAGTTATCAAATACATTATTTTTCGCTTCCAGCAGTGCCAATATTATTTTGTGTTGTATAAAAAGCTAATACAGATAAAATATCTATACACGTACGCATTAAATAAGGGAAATCGCATGTCAATCTCTTAAGCTGCCCTAGCATACACGGTTCCGATTATCATGATTGTGCCGTGTTTATCGACATTATTATTTTTGCTGCAGCTGTAGACTTTAACACTGAAGTATTTAAGTTCATTTTTCAGAAAATTGTTAGTAGTTTCAAATGATTGTTTTCCATACAAATGGTATTCCACAGTACAGCATGGCACTCGCTTGTATCGTTAGATTTACTGGTTCGAGTCACGTTCGTAAACCGATACGAATGATCTAATGCAATCGGATTTGTTTTTTTTCTTTGAGCAACAACGTACTGCACAGTGCACATTAATGTATATTCCATTCAATCACCTTGCCATCTAAATCGGTCCAGTACTTTTGCCAAAAGTAACAGATAGAGCAACTTTTAAGCTATTGCATAGCTTTTATCGCGGGCTTTGAACTAGGACAAACAGTTTGAGCGCGGCGACCGAATCAAGAAATTCTATAACGAAAAAAAACCTAACACCGTCGTTCAGTAAGCGTTCAACATTTTAGAGGTTCACATTTAGCTCTGTTTGGCGCAGTGAGCGAGCGGCCGCTTTCTTTAGATGTCGCAGGTTCGAATCTCACTCGCGAAGTAGTGACAGTGCGCTTTTCTTGTTAGTTTGTTTTTAATTATTTTTTTGCATAATTTTTATTATGCAAAAAAAAATATTGCATAAATATTATAATTGCATAAGTTGATAAAAAATGCTATGCAATAGCTTTACCGCAGCAGTCCCGAGTGCCACACTTAATTTTTTTATTTATAATATTGATTAGAGTAACGATTTGCAAATCTTCTTAAAAACTTACGATATCATTAAACCGTATCTCGTGGGAGGCTATGGCCGTGGCTGGTTACCACGCTACCGTCAAAAACGTGCCACCAAGCAATTTAGCGCCACGATGGCGTGTAGAAACCAATTAGGGGTATGGGTTCAACTTAACCCCTTCCAAGCTAGCATAGAGTAACCTACCGTCAGGTGAGATCGCAGTTAAGGGTCGCGGTCGTCTTGTCATGAATAAAAAAAACTTAAGTGGCACTCGGGGACTGCCGCGGTAAAGCTATTGCATATCATTTTTTATCAACTTATGCAATTATTATATTTTATTTATGCAATATTTTTTTTTGCATAGTAAAAGGTATGCAAAAAAATAATTGAAAAACAAACAAACAAGAAAAGCGAACTGTCACTACTTCGCGAGTGAGATTCGAACCTGCGACATCATCAAAGAAAGCGGTCGCTCGCCCACTGCGCCAAATAGAGCTACTTGAGAACCTCTAAAATGTTGAACGCTTACTGAACGACGGTGTTAGGTTTTTTTTCGTTACGGAATTTCTTGATTCGGTCGCCGCGCTCAAACTGTTTGTCCTAGTTCAAAGTCGGCGATAAAAGCTATGCAATAGCTTAACAATCTTGAATTTAACATGGAGTATCGTAGCGCTATGAAATGTATCGTTTTACCAAAGGCTTTACCGCTTTTATGCCTTTGCTGTATTATATAACACGTACCGATACAGATGGCTGACCGCAGATGCGCGGTTCACATAGTGCAGACCGCATGTAGGCCGGGAACGATGTAGGAAAACCACTGCGTGATTCAGACGCTAACGCCTACTGATTTCCTATTTATTTGTCACATTGAATGCCCGCAATAAGTAAAAATGAGTTTTTCCTGGTTAAAACTAATTGGCATAATAAAGGAGAATGGGCGGTTTCGTCCCCAGTGGTGTATCAAGTTGTGACATACATTTGAAAGGTCATGATAATAGCTTCATTTTATTGTATGACACCAACTGTGAGACTCGTGCAGGGAAAGAACTATGTTATTTTTTAATTTTTTATTATCTTCTTCTTTATCAACCGATAGACGTCCACTGCTGGACAAAGGTCTCTTGCAAGGACTTCCACAGGCCTCGGTCTAGCGCCGCCAGAATCCAACGGCTCCCTGTGACTCGTTTGATGGGAGTCTGCCAACACTGACTGCACTTCCTGGTGCGGGGTCACCACTCCAGCACCTTGGGACCCCAACGACCATCAGCTCTTCAAACTATGTGCTCCGCCCATTTCCAATTCAGTTTCGCGACTCGCTGTGCTATGTCGGTGACTTTGGTTCTCCTACGGATCTCCTCATTTCTGATTTGATCTCGCGAGGATACTCCGAGCATAGCTCTCTCCATCGCCCGCTGAGTGACCCTGAGCCTTCTTATGAAGGCCACAGTTAGCGACCATGTCTCTGATCCGTAAGTCATCACTGGCAACACGCACTGTTCGAAGACTTTAGTCTTCAGACACTGAGGGATTTTGGACTAGAAGACATCTCGGAGCTTCCCCAACGCTGCCCAGCCGAGTTCCGAATCGGCAGTTGATCTCTTTTTCGAAATTGGACCTACCTAGCTGGACTGTGTGTCCCAGGTATATACACTCGTCCACAATTTCAATTGCAGAATTCTCAACGATTACTGGGGTGGAGCAGAGCATGAGCATTGGACATGATTTTCATCTTGCTCATGTTCATTTTCAGGCCCACTTGTTGAGAAACCCTGCTGAGATCGTTGAGCATAGTATTGAGGTCTCTCAGAGTCTCTGCTATGACTACTATGTCATCGGCAAATCGCAGGTGAGTGATGTACTCACCGTTTATGTTGATGCTAAGTCCGTTTCAATCCAGAACCTTAAAGACGTCCTCCAACGCAGCGGTAAAGAGCTTCAGGGAGATCACTTCTCTCTGTCGCACTCCACGCTGGGAGTGGATTGGCCTCGTAGTCTGGTCCTGTATACGTACTGACATAGTTGCGTTTTCATACAAGCACTTCAACATTTGCATATACCGGTAGTCAATCCGGCATCTCTGCAGCGACCTCAATACAGCCCAAGGTTCCACCGAATGGAAGGCTTTGTCATAGTCCACAAACGCTATACAAAGTGGCCGGTTATGCTTTTCCATCTTTTATATTATAACCTACTGCAGCGTATGAATGTGATCTATTGTGCCAAAGCCTTTTCGGAATCCGGCTTGTTCGGGAGGCTGGAAGTCTTCAAACCTACCAGCAAGGCGATTCGTAATGACTCTCAAGAACAACTTATAAACCTGACTCAGCAACGAGATGGGTCTATAGTTCTTCAACAAGGTATTATCACTTTTTTGAAGACCCGTTATGCCCTCGGGGATGACGGAATTGAACAATCGATTAAAATCTTGTACTGGTTTTCTACCCGCTTTCAGGAGTTCCGCAGTGATTCCTTGAGCTGCTTGAGAACCATACTAATCTCGTATAGGCTGACATCCGGGATATCTTCGGTATTGTGTCGGGTCAGTTTGGCTCTGGGATCTTTGGCCAAATCTACAACAGGTTTTTGTGTCGTGATCTATAACTGTTCATAGAACTTCTCAACCTCTCCCAAGATCTCAGGACTCTCAGGTCGAGAAGAGACGAGACGACTGTCCGATAAACCGATCTTACGCGAACACTCTGTTTCGCTCGATGGTATCTTTAATACACTTGGTATTAAAGACGCGAAGGTCACGAGTTTGTGCCGCAGAGATCTGTCTTTTAATCCTCTGGTAGGCAGCCGCGTCTGCCGATGACTGCAGCCTTATCTCTTGTCTCACCTCCATGAGCTTGAGAATATGCTCAGAGAACTTTTCGGTTCTTTTCCTCCGATGGGTCTTAAAGAATTTAGACCCAGATTATGGACAGTTTCCACGACTCTGTTGTTTAGATCGGCCCCAGAAACGCAGTCTGATAGGCAATGAATTCGGTTCTGCAGTTCGAGTTTTGGATATGAGCACGAGTAGGTCGGGGAGTTAACTTCACCAATTTGGGCATTTCCAGCTTTACATTAATATTCAACCTGCCCCTTACCATCCGGTGATCGCTCCCGGTTTTCACCCTATTGAACACAGGGACATCATCATACTAATATTATAAATGCGAAAGTGTGTTTGTTGGTTTGTTCTTCAACCACGCCGCAACAAAGCTACGTATCGACGTGATTTTTTGCATGGGTATAGTTGAGGACCTGGAGAGTGACATAGGCTACTTTTTATCCCGGAAAATCAAAGAGTTCCTGCGGGATTTTAAAAACTAAATCCACGCGGACGAAGTCACGGGCATCAGCTAGTTGAATATATGCCACTTGGTCAACATAAGGAAAAAAAACCGTATAATCTAAAAAACACTGTCTTAGACTATCACAGGCTTAAAAAAATTAAATGAGTTGTAGTTCTTTCCCTGCACGAGTCTCACAGTTGGTGTCATATAATAAAATGAAGCTATTATCATGACCTTTAAAATGACATATATCACAACTTGATACACTCTGGGGACGCAACTCATACAAAGGTGCCCATTCTCCTTTCTAAGTTAAATCTAGACACAAGGGCCACAGTTTTTGGTGTAAATTTTTGGAGTTTACTTTAGAATCGATTTTAGGCGCCCGGTATGAGAAAAATTTGAGCAGTAAAATCTGTTTTGAATGACCTCGTTACGTTTTTCACAACAATGCAAATTTCTACCCTAACGTTGAGTAAATAAGGTTGGTTTTCGCTTGAGTTGTCGAATGCGAAAGCGCTTTCGCTTCGGGAAGCCGAGCGCGTGATCGGGTCGGAGCGGCGCCGCGAATGCATTACGACGTTTTAAGTAGTAAACTCCAGTCGTGCTTCGGAGTTGACACACACACTTTTTTTTACTGCTTGTCGGTGATGCTTGCAACTTGGAGCGAATTCGTCTTCAGCGTTGAACTTTGAGATCCTCGCATTAACAATAACTAGACATAAATCTGACTCAATTACTGACTGACTGACTAGAGTATTTTTATGAAGCGCGAAGCTAGAAGCTTATGAAGGAAATCCTAGCATTTCTATGAGGTCGAGTGGAAAGACGGAGCAAACCACTGTAAAGTAACAAAGATTGATATGAAGCTAAATTAAGAGAACAGTAGCGAGATAGCGAAGGCTACTTAGAATGGTCTAACTCTTCATAGGGGAAACTTTTTTATTGATGAATATGAATGATTGACTTGATGAATTGATACCTATTAATATTTGACGTTTTGGTGGTTGTTCAATACAAAAAACTAACTTTGTTAACTTGTACTTTCAACTGATAAATATTTGTTTGATTGAAGCATTTAGCTTTAACTAGAGATAACGCGTTCTAAGTTACGAGAGGTTTTAACTGTAACATACATATATATACGTCGCCACTGAGCGCACATAGTACGTAAGTACCAGTAGTACGTAGTTGTAACGTTCGCGTTGTATTAAAACTCTTCTAAATGTAATCGAGAATTTCACGCAGTAGCCCGAAAACAATAAAAGTGAGATAGTTCAT
This sequence comes from Oeneis ivallda, assembly GCA_029955525.1. Lineage (NCBI taxonomy): Eukaryota > Metazoa > Arthropoda > Insecta > Lepidoptera > Nymphalidae > Oeneis > Oeneis ivallda. Next base: position 20,533,960 of record JARPMR010000007.1, read on the forward strand.
CGGATGCCTTTCTTTTTAATCGCTCCCTTTCGTAGAACGGGCATAATTAAAATCTGTCTCTCGAAATGCTAGTGGAGTTGATAGAAATTTCACTACCTATTCAAAATGCTACACATACTTTCTGAAATTCTGACTACAATGAAAACGGATTGGAACTATCACTGGCTGGGTGTCTCTGCTTGAAAATGAGTGGTAACAAAAAGCTAATAACAATTCAGGCTAGCGATGAATTTTCGTGACTTTCAGAAGAGTCTTTAAAAGACAGCTGAAAAGGGTTCTCTTGTCATTTGTGAGTGGAAAAATCCTTTGTCATATTTTAATGCCCTTACCTAGCCCAAGCATACCCATTACCCATTGGTCACGAGATTTAACGCTCCAAGCGAATTTAACGCTGCAAGCGTCCCAGTGTCATAAGCGTTAAAAACAAAAAACTTAAGTGGCACTCGAAGACTGCCGCGATAAAGCTATTGCATAGCATTTTTTATCAACTTGTGCAATTATAATATTTATGCAATATTTTTTTTTGCATAATAAAAAGTATGCAAAAAAAAATTAAAAAACAAACAAGAAAAGCGAACTGTCACTACTTCGCGAGTGAGATTCGAACCTGCGACATCATCAAAGAAAGCGGTCGCTCGCCCACTGCGCCAAATAGAACTACTTGAGAACCTCTAGAATGTTGAACGCTTAGTGAACGACGGTGTTAGGTTTTTTTTCGTTACGGAATTTCTTGATTCGGTCGCCGCGCTCAAACTGTTTGTCCTAGTTCAAAGCCCGCGATAAAAGCTATGCAATAGCTTAAAAATGTACCTATTTTATTCATACTGTAAGGCATGAAACAAATCTGTCTGCGATGCAATTTTTAGTAACTACTACTGTTTCAGTGGTCGCTGACGCTTTCAGTGCAGAGTGAAATCAAAACCGCAAGCAGCAGTAAGGCCAAAAGTAAGGCCTTAGTACATCTTCACCGCGAAATCGTATCATCGGAAGAAAAGTGATAGATCGGTCAGATGTCTGTTTGAAAATGGTTTGAAAGCAGCAAAACTATTAGTTACCAATTAGTTATGTACGAGTGGGTAAATTTTTTGACGACTGGTCTATGAGTTCTGTGTCTCCATGGTCTTTGTTTTTATGAATCAATGAATATGAGCTCTTGCTCAAAAGAACTCTATTTAATCTTAATATAATATAAATTACGTGTCACGTTGTTTGTCCGCGATGGACTCCTAAACTACTGAACCAATTTTGATCAAACTTCGTAACTATCTGTAATTTGGTCCAACTTGAAAGACAGGATAGTTTTTTTTTTATTAAGATAATTTATTCGTTTTATTTATATAGGTAAGTTGGCGGCACGAAGTTCGCCGGGTCAGCTAGTATATTATAAACTCTTGTTTATACTTTGCTTGTGATGAAAGAACAACAATTTTCAATGCCTTGAAGCAATTTAAATTTGTTTACGCGGAGTAATGAAATTCTTTCAATGTCTCGTGTATAAAATGAACCCAATAAAATACCAATACTTTACAGGTATTTTTAAATTAATGCCCTTGATGAAACAAAAATAATGTACGAAGCTAACCCTGGTGATGGTAACGCTACATAGACTTTTATGAAGTATACATGTACCTTACGTGCTTTGATAGTAAGAATATTACGTTGTCATTCCAATATTTGTATTTTATTTAGTTATCAACTGTACTGTTAATCTTAAGTTCGCGGCATTAAAATTTAAAACCGCTTCAAGATCAGCCGAGCCAGCAAGTAAAAAATGGGACAAGCATTGTCTTTTTACAGCCAATTTTTACCACACATAATGACGTTTTTGATGACATCAGCGGGCGATGGAGAGAGCTATGCTCGGAGTGTTCCTGCGGGATCGAATCAGAAATGAGGAGATCCGTAGGAGAACCAGAGTCACCGACATAGCTAAGCGAGTCGCGATACTGAAGTGGAAATGGGCGGGGCACATAGTTCGAAGAGCTGATGGTCGTTGGGGTCCCAAGGTGCTGGAGTGGCGACCCCGCACCGGGAAGCGCAGTGTTGGCAGTCCCCCCACCAGGTGGACCGACGACATCAAACGAGTCGCAGGGAGCCGCTGGATTCAGGCGGTGCAAGACCGAGGCCTGTGGAAGTCCATGCAAGAGACCTTTGTCCAGCAGTGGACAGAAGAAGAAGAAGAAGAATGACGTTTTTATCAACTTTCAGTTGTTTTTCTTGTTCCCAATTATTGCAGTAACAAGGAATAGTCATGCACAAGGAGTACTCGGCTATTATTAGTAGTATTAGTAAGTATTGCGAGCAGACAAGCCTACGAGGCAAACGAAATAGACTGTTGGCTGGCAAGCTCGCCAATGGGATATTCACCACAAACCAGCTATTACAAATGCGTAGAGCACATTTATCTAGTGCGCGAAGTTAGTCACCCTTACAAATCTTACACGTTTCACGACGAATTCAGCGTGTAAGTTGCCAGTGTGTATTGTCAGATTAAGCGTAATATTTGGGAGCAAATTGCTCTCACATCACTCTATGCCAGACTGTAATTTAACCTCCAAAGTTTCTCTAACGAACGCACCGCAAACCTAAAGTGTAAATTACAAAGCAGCTATACTGCAACCGCCGCACGACTGCTTGGTGTCAATTTCAGAAACGATTGCGCTCGAATTAACTTCAAGCCATAATTAAGCCACAAATTGGCAATAATATTACATTTTTATTATTACTACAAACTTCTAATTACTTCTTTGATATCTCATGTCGATTTAGCGTTGTCTACGGCACAACCGCGTCTGATCTGGTCGCGAGACCACAATACGATTTGATCTCACTTGAGGGTAGGTGAAGACGCAGTCTAAGATGATAGCGGGCTAACTGAGAAATCAGTATGGGAAGTTTGGATTAAGCCCATACAATAGAATCTAATAAGTTTCTATACGCCATATCGAAACGCTTGGCGCTTTAGCTTTTCTCCCTTCCAGATAAAGGTTTAGTCACCACGGTGATTCACGTAACACGTGTATTCAATAGAAAGCTGCATACTCTTTCAGAAAAAACACTACCTAGGCAAACAATTTTTTTGGCCAAATAGATCACGCATACCTACTTTAGTGTGTGATAGAGATTAAAACTCCATCACCTCGTATGTATACATATAATATACATGGAGTTTTAATCTCTAGTTAGTTTAGTTTGGATTCAGTAGAATCCGAACTAAAATTCCTTGTTAATGAGAATAATCATGCATACCAGCTAATGTTACAATGTTGTTTGTTTTTGTATCTAAATGTAGTATATTGTAAGTGTAGCTACCTAATAAATAAAATAAAAATTGCATATGCGAAAGCATGTCTATCTATCTCTGTGAGTGCCTACTACACTCTTAGGATAAAAAAAATAGAAATGGAATAAATAGAGTCGCAACTGCAAGTCCGCGCTAGATTAGATGCGCGACAAATATAAAAAAATTACTCATACTTCAATAAATTCATGATCACGAAACCCATGACGGAACGGAGACCGTCTAAGCTTATTTGTTTATGTTTATATGATGCCATTTTCTTAAATGATTGAGCTAATTTTGATGCGGATTCTTGCATTATACAGGTATTACCTTGGAGCAGGTTCTCAGGTTAAGCGCGTGCGGGTGAACGGCAAGAAGGTAGCCCGCGCAGTTCGTTGACTTCTGGAAAATTGTACTGCCCATTTCTCTTACTCTTTCTTTTCTTCATTTTCTTATTTCTCTAAAATACAAACTATGAAACCGACTCGCGATGCTCTCTCGACTTCTACAAACGAGTCTCTCATATTGTGTAGCGTCGCGCATCGGTTTCATAGTTTGAATTTAAGCCCGCCCGACTTCAACAAACGTGGACAAACTAAAATTATTTTTATACTTTGTAGTGGCGTTAGAAGTCGGTTTTTTGAAAAGAATTTTTTTAGGCGTTTATTTCGCAGTGCCGGGCGGAGTGCCAAGTTATAACCTTAACGTGATATATTAAGCGTGCGGGTGTCAAACTGTTCTTGGCACTGTTCATGCAAACTGCTGTAAAACTGGCACTTCATAGCAATTTTCTCGAATTAATTAACAAACTATTTCTTTGTTTAAGTAGTTAGAGTCTACTTTAAGGCAATCGCACACTACACAGCCAAAACCACGACTGATTTTCGCCCTGTTCGCAATGGCCCCTTAATGAATTTCAAAACAAATACATCACCTCAAAACCATTAGGTTATACTTAGTTTGATTAGGTTATACTTAATTACGGTCAATAGAGGTTCATGTATCTTTTACAGGAAAAATAAAACTTACGCTCTAAATAACATAGCTTTTTTGATATTAACAATAAACCTCTACAAACAAAGTTAAAGATTAATAAGCGAATTAATATAATATTATCGTTTTACTTTTACTTCTGGAGTACGGAAGCCTCGGTGCGCAAGTCCGACTCGCACTTGGCCGGTTTTTTTAAATGCCACATATAAAATCACAGACAACCAAAGCGTAACCGAACATGTGACCCCTTTTTTAGCGGCCGGAAATTTGTAAAAAGGGTAACCTTACAAAGGTGAAACCTTAACCTTTTGCCAACAATCTGTTACCATGGAAATGCAATATCAGGCGTACCTATTGCAGCAATGGTATGTTTTACTCAATCGTAAATCTTATAGGGCAACGTAAACAAAATTTTTCTACAAGGCTGTAAGGGATGGAGATCATCGATAAAAGTTGGTTTATCGATATTTTGCTATTTTCTTGTTAGCTGTGGTGGGGTAGGTAAGTACCCGCCAAGACGTTGGAATTTTATGTTAGCATAATATAACTTTTTATACAAATATGTAAGTCGTAAGTACATTACTAAATCTTAAACGCGCTGTGCTGTGGTGGTGAGATATTCTGTTGTAGGACGCGCGATCAAATGGTGGCAATATTGTTCCGCTCACTAATCTGCCTCGCTACTTTGTCTTTCTGTGAAATGGCCATAAGGTAAACGACCATGTAAGGTGTTTGAGCGTCAATGGCTCAACGGCCACGGGGTAGGAATGAAACCCAAAAGATTGACGGGTCAAATCACATCCGTCGTCCCACTCGTAAGATAGGGAAAGGGGAATATTTATCAAGTTCAATAAGGGGCACTTAACTTAATTAATGCCTTCTTAAATATTTCCTATAGTAATGCCTTCTTCGCAATTCGCAAAATCATAATTTAACTGTTACGATTTGCGGTGAAGGCATTACTTTAGATGTTTGAAAGCCAATTTCACCAACGTAAAATAAGTATAATCTGTGCGTAAATTAGATATTTTGACAGTATATTTTAAAAAAACAAAAACTTTCAGAGCGCCCAATTTATTCCTGGAATAAACGTTATTCGACGTTGGTAAAATCGGCACTAAACATACTATTCCTACTTTTTTTTTATTCGTTGACATGATAGTCCTTGACTGCGATCTCACCTGATGGTAAGTGACGATACAGTCTAAGATGGCAGCGGACTAACTTGGAAGGGGTAAGGGAGTGAAAATTCAATCCATACCCCTAATAGGTTTCTACACGCCATCGTGCCGGAACGCTAAATCGCTTGGCGGCACGTCTTTGACGGTAGGGTGGTATCTAGCCACGGCCAACGAAAGCCTCCCACCAGGCCAGACCAGAGATAATTCAGAAATTATAAATTCCCAAATTGACCCCGCCGGGAATCGAACCCGAGACCTCCCAGTAATAAGACCACAGCGCTCACCACTGCGCCAGGGAGGTCGTCTAATATTATAAATGCGAAAGTTTGTGATTATATAGGAATGGATGGAGTGATGGATTCATATAAATTGTTACTTCTCACGTCACAACGATTGAACCGACTTGGAGATAGCTCAGGATTAACAATTACACTAAATATTTGATCCCGGAAAATTATAGAGTTGCCCGCGGGAATTAAAACTTTAAGCCAAGTGGATGAAGTTGCGGGCATCATCCAGTAATAAATATTTACGATTGGAATAACACAAGGCTGTTCTATTGTAAGTTTTAAATTCTGCAAGTCATCTATTTTATTTCGAAATCAAAATGAACAACACTAGATATTAGCATAAAGGTTGCTATGAGAATATATCATGACATGCACAATCTGTTAATAAAATATTAGATTTATGTACTTTATTTTCAGAATATGTTACAGTTTATGTGCTAAAAAAACCATTTTTAATACAGGAGTAAGTTACGAAGTAATTAGGGACGATGGTAGGATGGAATGAAGGAATTTAATTAAATTCTGTATCTCTATCTACAAAGGACACACATGGATATAATGTAATAATATATCCATTTGTAAACTTTAAACTCTACCAGGACTATTAGTGAATAGTTTGCACTGAAATTCATTTTACTGAGTTGAATATTAGTGTAAATATTCGAGTCTAATGGGTCTGACTAAAATGTATTTTACAAGGTTAAGGGCTTTCGGACATCATAATATAGCCTCCACATGTGATTGATTTAATATTATGAGCTTTATTTATAATGTTAACATGTTTACGTGTTGGCAACACGTAAACAAATGTTTACGTGCTAAGCGCGCTATATTCCTTCGCTACCTACATACGTACCAAACGATTATTGTATTGATATTTATTATTGTAGCGATTTATGAAAATCTATCTGCAAATCTATCTATCTTGTGTATAGTAATCGTTGCTGATTATTTTCGTCAGCGCAGTCCATCAGCACCAATTTGATTTTTACTTAAGAAAGAGTCGATCGTGTTTGCGCAGGTATATCATAAAATGAGGATGGTAGTGACAATCGCTCAGTTCGTTAAGTTGTTATAAGTGAGTAAGCACGAATGTCGCAACATTCGGAATAGTATGTGGAAACAGGTGATACCTCAAAAAATTAGAAGAATTTAACCAACGAGAAGCGGTCATTGGAACAATTCAAACGAACACCACGATTGCAATAAAAAATGGCTGCCTATTATAGGCTGTCCAATAAAATACACTAGTGGTTCGTCAATTTAACGGAAAAATTAAAAAAAAAGTATTTTTATACTCTGTTCCAAATTATCTTTAAAATGATATAGCGCAACCCTATGTAACGCTATAAAAAATATTTTACTTCGCATTCGCTTCTATTGGAGCCCCCTGAAATAAAGATTTTTATAACTTTTTATGCAATATTCGGCTGAGGGCTATCGGTTTATATAATTACGTTCAGTAATTCAGAAGTTATAAGGCTCTGACAGACGGACGGACGGAAGGATGCAAATTCACTCAAGTAGACTCAGAGACCTTCGTTTCGCTCGGTCAAAAATACAAATCCAAATACACAGACAATAAGTAAGTGCAATTAAGTGCCTTCACCAACCGTGGTGGACATATTATTTCCGTGTGAGCTGTCACTGAGAAATGACATGTTTTAATCTTTATATTAAGGCACTAGGAGCATTCGATTTAATCATGCAGTTCAAAATCACTACAATAAAATATATCGTTAGGTTTGAAGCTAGCTTTAAATATTTTCTCTTAATTGCAAAATTTAAGGCTTCCTCTTGACAACAATCATGTCTAATGAGTGTCTAATGGAAAACAATGATCAGAGATTGGAGTGCTCTACCTAGAACATTCTTATTCAATCTTGCCTTGAAGATACTCAAGTTCTGTAGAGAACATTTCACACCTTAGTTCGTATTCAAAAACGTTTAGTCAATCAAAAGGATGCTAACGTTCACCCTTACTCGTAGATCTGTGGTAGAACGGTGAAGAAAAACAGGTTGTGATTATGTTGTGAACATCATTATTAATTAGTTCAGTTGTCAATTAAAAACTTTAACAACTGACATCACAGCTGAAAAAAAATTGTCGTAAAGGAATATCACATTTAAAAATACGGCATTTTTATATTAGCTGCAATGCAAGACTTTCAAGATTCCCATAACAAGCTCCTTTTTGTGTCACAGGCACTGTTAAACGTTGCTGAAATGTATTCACTCGGGATGAATAGAAGATTTTTCCATTTGAGGCGCTACAGTCATAATCCTTCAGGCTTTTCAAGTGTAATACAACTAAATTGAAGCGAACTATCTCTGATGAATCTTACAAGGATTATTTCAAGCAAAAGACAACAAAAGCTTCAGTAATTGCGGTCGTTTGTAAAAAATTGTCAGACAAATTTTAGAATGGTTTCCATAATACAAATGAAAAGGGTACCTAGTCTTCGTCATTATTGTGGAAAGAAAAAATTGTCATTGTCATTTTTCCGGGATGAGAGTTATTCTAATGTGTTGGAAATTATAATTTCTTGTAAATTGTAAAAGTTTGTGAGGCGCGTTTAGAAATAAGCTTATCAAAATACTTTTAAGGTGAAACCACACGATTACGATACGATTTCTCCCATAGAATCTCACCACGTCTAATAGAATGGCGTTATCACCGTGTACAGGACATGTATATAGTAATGGTTAAGAATGGTCGTGTTCTGAATTTTGGTGCCGTATTGTACCATAATACTACAAATAGCTACACCGATCAACACAATGATCGGGCTAATGTTATAGTGTGGTTCATTATGATCGACAAAAGATATTATTATATTATTGTGAATCCACTCTAGGTTTTGTTATGAAAAATTTAATAAAAATTTTTTCATGCATGATATTGTTTTGTCTTTTACAAATAACATCAACTTTCCTTAGAATTTTCCTTTTTTGAATTTTTTTCCTTAGAATTATTGTTATCTTTCAATTTCAATCAAATGGCAGCCCAGAATAATCGCTAGTCTATTTCATACAACAATGTAAATGTATGAAGAAATTATAAATAGGTACTTGACTATCATGTGCAAATAAGGCCTTTCTTACACGAGGCTATGCAAACTAGACTGGGTGCTAACTGCAGGTGTTGACAACTGATGCGACTAAAAAAATAGATTGAACACAGTCAAGCAACTTAACCACCCATACTGAACTAAGCCCATAACCTTTTCAAAAATTGTTACTTTGAATAAAATATTTTACTTTGTTTTTATTGATTCGTACTGAATCGGAATGAATGAAATTTTTGAAATTTAAAATACGTTCCACTGTAGAGCATTTATTGAAAGGAATAACAACAAATATAAGTAAAATTTTGATAGCATAAAGATATTAAATACAATTGCGAACACAAATTTTCACGAAATTGCCACCAATGCAGTGCTGGTGACTAGCATTGCGAATTGGGTTGCTCGCAGATATAGCGCGCGCTTGACTGTTCTTCAACAAGTTGCACCGTGTAAATCCTACCATTGAAAATTGAAATGTATATATGTGCCAACACGATCGGTATTCTCGGAAATGGAACCTGAATTTATTTTGGTCACCCCGTGTGAGAATAGGCTAAATCACACAATTTCTGTTTATTCTCAAAGCAATCATACCTCACTATGTGGATTTCGTATCAATTCCTGTCACAATTATGCCTTCAGCTTCATTCAGGTGCAATTGATTTTGAAATTGCAAGACCACACAACGTTCATATAGCAATTTACACTGGCTACACATATTCACATATCCAGCATATTAGCCATAGCAATTGCGCTTCATGGTTTGTTTTTGCATAATATTAAATTTAAAGGTAGCATTCCCTATGTAAATATTACCTTTATGGAGTTTTGCAAGTTATTGCAGCAATCATACTACATTGATAAGCTTTTTGGAATTTTATCTTTCATAGCTGATGAAAGTAAAGTTTGTACAGTAAGTACAGTTTTTTTTATATATAAAAAAAGAATATCAGCCAAGTTGAAGTTGACTTATATTCTCCTCTCCCCTCCAAATAAGTGGAAAGCTTGTGTTAGGAGTGGGTACGACAATAGTGCAACGGGTGGGATTCGAACCTGCGACCTTTCAGTTTTCAGTCTGCACCTTTAACCGTTGGGCTATTGAGGCTTAACGTTAGTTACCAGTATAAAATCGCCTGCCTATCGGTTCACTATCGGATATACTGAGAGTTTTCTCAGGAACTTTAAAACTTTGTTTCGCATTCTCAGTTCTACCACAGAATAGCGAGTACACGTTAGGGTTGGCATCCTTATGTGGATGATGTCTAATCCTCTCGCACGAAACGTTTTTGAAAAACTTTACTGACTTTTTTATTTTATCTATGCTGATACGAACAGCTTGAACCGAAACTTTTCGAATGTCCCTCCGGTGTATCCTGTCACGTAAAACTTGAGTACCTTTAATGCAAGAGTGAATAATATGCAACTTCTAGGCAAGCGCTCCTACTGAGACCACATTATCGCTTTCTATCAGACATTATTCTTGTAATCCACAATACTATCTTGCAATTTTCTAATTATAGTTATATTTAAAAAATCAATTGCAGCATGTGCACGTAATGATCATCCATTGAGAACTGCTTGATTTGGTTGATTTTTTTTTATGTTCGTAATTGTTAAGACAAGTTAAATCCACCGGAAATGTCAGAAATGTTGATGGTATTTCTGTATGAAAATCTCAATTTCTTCATTGGTTAATTTTGCACCTGTGCAGCAAAGCCGGGACGGCTCGCTTGTAACTACTTCAAAAGTATGTTTGTTTGTTTGTTTTTCCTTCAATCACGATACAACAGAACTACAGATCGACGTGATTTTTTGCATTGGTATATTTGAGGACCTGGAAAGTGACATAGGCTTACATAGAAAAATTTAAGAGTTCCCACCGGATTTTTAAAAACTAAATCACGGGCATCAGCTAGTTTAAAAAATAAATTTCAAAATCCACTTTCCAAGCCAAGTGCGCTTCATATAAATAAAAGTCAACACCTTTTATACACAACAGTTCGTGATCTAATGCACCGTCCAGTCCGCGGCCATAGCTCGTAAATCCAACGATACAAGCGAACATGCAGGCATGTGGCATTCGTATCGCAAACAATGCCTTACAAACCACAAATTATTTCCTACACAAGTCTTAGGAATTTGAACTCTATAACTCCAAACTTAAGGATTAATAAAACTGCTGTTTTAAATTTGTCGATACGTATGACCAAATCGAGATAGTTCAAACCGTACGCCTAGATTAAAGGCAGTCTACGGACGTCTATGACATTGATGATCCTGCTCTTTTGATAGGTAGAGGATATTTCTGAGTATTGGTTCGGATTTCATTTTTAGCCTTCATTCGGATCTGGACTGTAATTATGAGGGTACATTGAATAATTTCAATGTTAAGTCAGCTTGAAACGGATTATAGTTTAATGATATTTGATTTTTTTTTAATTGCGTGGCTGAATAAAACATCTGTGACAGATAGACAGTTCCATTGTATTCCTTTTAGAATGGAAAACTAAAATGCAGAATTACGATTGACACGATGTTATGGGCCAATTGTCCCAGCGAAGATCCTTTAATAAAAAGAGTAGTCCAATAAAGAGCTGAATACGGCTGCAATTGCGTCGCGATCGGCCGGATTAAAGGGTGTCAACACGGGAAGTAATCAAGTTGGCTCGCCATCTGACGTGTCGATCGCTCCATTGATTAAACAGATTAAAAGGTCTAGAGAAGCATGTATATCCTTAAAAAGTTATAAACCTTGGATAGACATTTTTTATTATTTGCGAGTTAGACTTGGGCTTTGATGAGAGATCAAATCATGAGGAGATCCGTATGAGAACCAGAGTTACTGGCATACCTAACCCAACGAGTTGCGAAGCTGGAATGGTAATGGGCGGGAGATTTCGAAGTCATTGAGATTTCAAAGTGCTGGAGTAGCGACCTCGCACCAAAGAGTGCAGACCCTCCACTAGGTGGACCGACGACATTAAACAAGTCACAGGAAGCGGCTAGATACAGGCGGCGCCAAACTGAGGCAGGTGAAAGTCCATGCAGGAGTCTTCAACCGTGGACGTCTATTCGTTGATAAAAAAGAAGAAAAATAAGAGCCTTGCGCTTTTGCCGTACGTATGCTTGTTGGTATCAAGAAGTGGGCCAGCGATGGGTACAATGATACACATTTTTGTTTCTAATTTAAGTTAATTGGAAGGAGTCATCATTATGACTCCTTCCAATTAACTTAATAATTAATTGCTTACGTCTCTTGGTAGGTTCACAACATTTTGTGAACCTACCAAGAGACGTAAGCAAGGCAGCAAATATTTCTCTAATAGGTTTAAGGTTAGGTTTTCTTGTTTTCCAGCAATATCTTTCTGTTTAAATAGATATTAGAAATGTATATCTTCTACATATTTATGGAATACTCTCTCCAAGGCCCCTGTCTACTCTGCATATGACATACTGGGCACTTTTATTCTCGATCTACTTCACTTCCGATGTACTCCCCAAGGGGGGTTAAGTAGGGGGTGATATTGGGTATTATAGGAAGGGTTTGTATAAATTCCATCATTTTCAAATTATGTTCATGAAACTTGGAGTTGGAGCTATCTATTAAAAATAAAGAAGTACCTCCGTGTTTCACCGTTTTTGAAAATTCCACCCCAAAACCTGATTCCACGCGAACAAAGTCACGGGGTAAAAGTTAGTATTGCATAGAAATACAAGTATCCATTCCATTATATGGATGATAATGAATTTTGACTTTTGTTAAAAAACGAGTAAGGAGGAGGAGGAGGAGAAAAGGCAAAAGTTAAGTTAAGTAATAAATTACTTAATTATTTTAGGATTAGAAGTGATAAACAAAAAATCGTATACACAAACAGACACAATTTGACGTGTAATATAATTTACTCTTCCTCTTTATTAAGTCGGGGAATATGAGGTTATAATCATAATAAATATCTAACTTTCATATTCTGGGACTACTTTAGTTTCAGCTCGATACTTTATACCAACTTATAGAAAGTATATGTTCGATAACTCTCAATAGCCACCCAGAGAGTCATTATTTTGGTCACAGCAGTTATGGAGCTAGCATTGATCATTAATTCACGATAAATATTCAGAGGATACTTTACGGAAAATGTGAGATCCGGCGTCTATTTAACGTACATTTATTTAACTTGCGCCAAAAGAAACGAATTCAAGGCTTGAATATAATCTTTATAATGTAAATTAATCTATACTAATATTATAAAGAGGAAAGATTTTTTCGTTTGTTTGTTTGTTTGTACCAAATAGGCTCTGTAACTACTGGACCGATTTTAACCACTTTTCTTTCACCAATAGAAAGCTAAGTTATCAGGAAGTAACTTATATATATTACATAGTATAATTTATTTTGAAAAAATTAGAGATCCTTAAGAAAATTGCAATAATGTAACCCAAAGTAGCAAAATTTTGCCTATAAAATGCATTATTTGGCGTGTGCTGAGAAAACTATTGATGATACATAAAAATTATGTACCACATGATTAAAGTACTTATTATTTTCTACAAAAAAAATTCCGAGGGATTATATCTAACTATCATATTTAAGTCACAATAGTAGCTTTTGTATTCTAAAAGGAGAATGGGCACCTTTGTATGAGTTGCGTCCCCAGACTGTATCAAGTTGTGATATATGTCATTGTAAAGGTCATGATAATAGCTTCATTTTATTATATGACACCAAGTATGAGACACGTGCAGGAAAAGAACTAGAAATCATTTAATTTTTTTAAGCCCGTGAAAGTCTAAGACAGTGTTTTTTAGATTATACGGTTTTTTCATTCCTTATGTCGACCAAGCGGCATATATTCAGCTAGCTGATGCCCGTGACTGCGTCCGCGTGGATTTAGTTTTTAAAATCTCGCGGGTTTTTAGTTTTTAAAATCTTTGATTTTCCGGGATAAAAAGTAGCCTATGTCACTCTACAGGTCCTCAACTAAACCCATGCAAAAAATCACGTCGATACGTAGCTCTGTTGCAACGTGATTGAAGAACAAACACACTTTCGCATTTATAATATTAGTATGATGATGTCCCTGTGACCAATAGGGTGAAAATCGGGAGCGATCACCGGATAGTAAGAGGCACGTTGAATTTTAATGTAAAGCTGGAAAGGGAAGTCAGCTCTCCGACCTTCTCGTGCTCATATCCAAAGCCCCGAAACCTTCCAACTCGAACTGCATAACCGATTCGATTGCCTAGCAGACTGCGTTTCTGGGGCCGATCTAAACAACAGGATTATGGAAACTGTCCATAACCTGGGTCTAAATTCTTTAAGACCAATCGGAGGAAAAGAACCGAAAAGTTCTCTGAGCATATTCTCAAGCTCATGGAGGAGAGACAAGAGATAAGGCTGCAGTCATCGGCAGACGCGGCTGCTTACCAGAGGATTAAAATGCAGATCTCTACGGTACAAAATCGTGACCTTCGTGTCTTTAATACCAAGTGTATTAATGATACCATCGAGCGAAACAGAGGCTAAGTGTTCGCGAGAGATCAGTTTATCGGACAGTCGTCTCGTTTCTTCTCGACCTGAGATCTTGGGAGAGGTTGAGAGGTTCTATGAACAGTTATATACTATGACACAAAAACCTGTTGAAGATTTGGCCAAAGATCCCAGAGCTAAACTGACTCGACACAATACCGAAGATATCCCGGACGTCAGCGTATACGAGATTAGTATGGTTCTCAAGCAGCTCAAGAAATCACTGCGGAACTCCTGAAAGCGGATAGAAAACCATTACAAGATTTTAAGCGATTGTTCAATTCCGTCATTCACGAGAGCATAACGGTTCTCCAAAAAAGTGATAATACCTTGTTGAAGAATTATAGACCCATCTCGTTGCTGAGTCAGGTTTATAGGTTGTTCTTGAGAGTCATTACGAATCGTCTTGCTCGTACTTCCAGCCTCCCGAACAAGCCGGATTCCGAAAAGGCTTTGGCATAATAGATCACATTTATACGCTGCGGTAGGTTATATATAAAATACGGAAAAGCATAACCGGCCACTTTGCTTAGCGTTTGTGGACTATGAGAAAGCCTTCGATTCGGTGGAAACTTGGGCTGTATTGAGGTCGCTGCAGAGATGAGGGATTGACTGCCGGTATATCCAAGTGTTGAAGTGCTTGTATGAAAACGCAACTATGTCAGTACGTATACAGGACCAGACTACGAGGCCAATCCACTCACAGCGCGGAGTGCGACAGAGAGAAGTGATCTCCCCGAAGCTCTTTACCGCTGCGTTGGAGGACGTCTTTAAGATTTTGGATTGAAACGGACTTGACATCAACATAAACGGCGAGTACATCACTCACCTGCAATTTGCCGATGACATAGTGGTCATAGCAGAGACTCTGAGAGACCTCAATACAATGCTCAACGATCTCAGCAGGGTTTTTCAACAGGTGGGCCTGAAAATGAACATGAGCAAGACGAAAATCACGTCCAATGCTCATGCTCCACTCCACCCAGTATTCGTTGAGAATTCTGCAATCGAAATTGTGGACGAGTGTATATACCTGGGACACACAGTCCAGCTAGGTAGGTCCAATTTCGAAAAAGAGATCAACCGCCGAATCCAACTCGGCTGGGCAGCGTTGGGGAAGCTCCGTGATGTCTTCTAGTTCAAAATCCCTCAGTGCCTGAAGACTAAAGTCTTCGAACAGTGCGGCTTGTCAACGAAACGAACTATGGGCCTCATAAGAAGGCTCAGGGTCACTCAGCGAGCGATGGAGAGAGCTATGATCGGAGTATCCTCGCTAGATCAAATCAGAAATGAGGAGATCCGTAGGAGAACCAAAGTCACCGACATAGCACAGCGAGTCGCGAAACTGAAGTGGAAATGGGCGGAGCACATAGTTCGAAAAGCTGATGGTCGTTGGGGTCCCAAGGTGCTGGAGTGGCAACCGCGCACCGGGAAGTGCATTGTGGGCAGAATCCCATCAATTAGTCGTAGAGAGCCGCTGGATTCAGGCGCCGCTAGACCGAGGCCTGTGAAAGTCCATGCAAGAGACCTTTGTCCAGCCGTGGACGTCTATCGGTTGATTAAGAAGAAGATAATAAAAAATCAGCCAAGTGCGAGTCGGGCCTCACTCTTTTAGGGTTCCGTTAAAAAAAATTAAATTAAAATATTTCCATGTACCCATGGAAATATTTTAATTTAATTTTTTAATTTTATTTAATTTTTATTATTTGTTGTTATAGCGGCAATAGAAATACAAAATATGTGAAAATTTCAACTGTCTGTCTATTACGGTTTACGAGATACAGGCCGCTGACAGACGGACGGACGGACGGACAGCGGAGGCTTAGTAATAGGGTCCCGTTGGCACCCTTTGGGTACGGAACCCTAAAAATTAAAAAATAACATAGTTCTTTCCCTGCACGAGTCTTACAGTTGGTGTCATACAATAAAATGAAGCTATTATCATGACCTTTCAAATGACATATATCACAACTTGATACACCACTGGGGACGAAACCGCCCATTCTCCTTTAATTAGATCGCCTATATTATCGCAGTATTGATTCTTCCTTACTAATACACATTATAAATGCGAAAGTATGTTTGTTTGTTGGTTTGTCCGTCAATCACGCTGCAACAAAGCTACGGATTAACGTGATTTTTTGGATAGGTATAGTTGAGCACCTGGAGGGTGACATAGCCATCCCGGAAAATCAAAGGATTCCCGCGGGATTTTAAAAACGAAATCCACGCGGACGAAGTCGCGGGCATCAGCTAGTGCATTATAATTATATGCTTTTTTTGGGTGCAATAGGCAATGGGTGTGGTAAAGACAGTTATAGTACCTAAGCGAGCGAGTAAGCAAGTTTTAAAATAGTATGTATTTTATAATACAGTAGAAATATTTTAGTTGCTTTCTACATCACATGTATACGTTGTGTATGTATGTGTTATATTATTAACCGACTTCAAAAAAGGAGGAGGTTCTTAATTCGTCAGAATCTTTTTTTTATGTATGTTCACCGATTACTCAAAGACGTGTGGACTGATTTGAAAAATTCTTTTTTTTTTTTAAAGGGCATACTTTCCAGGTGGTCCCATATAAATTTTATCGAAATCGGTCCGGCGGTTTTTAAAATATCAACAATAAATTAAATACTTTGTATAGTGTGTGTGTAATGTAGTAAAGCGGGAGTTTGAAGTCGGTTGTTTAAAAAGTATTTTATATATTAAATTATTTTGCTTTTAAATTATGTTGAGGTAATTTCATGTTCATGTTTTTTTATACTCTAGCGTAACTCCTGAAATTGTATAAAGATTAACGTTAATTCGGAAAGTTACACTGGTGCTTTTGATTTATTTGTAGACCACAGATAATAATATTCATAGTTATACTTAAGTATTATGTTTTATACTAATCTGGAAGAACCTAATATTACAGTATTAATAGATGGAGACCGTTCTCTATATGGGATGGAATACCAATGCGCGATTTTCCAGACCTTGGGAAGTAACGAGCCCAAGTTGAAGCCTGCCGTATAATGAACTTTACGAAAAAAAAAAGATAAAAACAATTTAGCGTCTCAAGATAATTAGGTACGTCAAATATACTCCGGCAATAATGTTAAAAGCAAGAATAATCATCGGGCCAAATAACTTCTTGTAATTTGAACTTCAGGGCTGCAACGAAAAGAAATAGACTCGCCTTGTTCGCCCGGAGCACATCAATCCAACTTTTTAAATTAAAGCGAGTAAGAAATTTCAAATAAATACGAAACGAAAGCGACCGGCCACTTTGAAAAACTCGACACTGACGGATTTTTTTTCATTCGCGACTGCTAAGTTACCGGGAAGTTTATTTTATATTATTTATTTAATGCAAGAAATATTAAAGACTGTTTGCCTACTTCTTTTTGGCTATCTACGTTTATAATAATACTAGCTTTTGCTACGTGTTTTGCCTGCGACTTTTTGTATGTTTTTTAAATATCCGTCGGATTTCCGGAATAAAAAGTCAAACTTTTCCAAACTTCTTAAATTTAACACTTATTTTCACAACTTTCAAAAGCACACTGCGGCTTCATCAGACGTGTTCACATGAGAAAGTCTCACTGGAAATAGGTTCACAATCTTGGGTGACAACTTATTTTTCACGGACACTTTTTGTAGACCGATAGGTTTATATCTAGCATATTATTGATCGAAGGACGGAAATAAAATTATTGTTAAAAATCTATTTTTGAATTCTTTGTAACGGAAAGAGCAGGCAAGAATAAACGCCGCCGAAATTGCATTTCGTATGATTGTGGTTTCATTCGAAATACGTATTCGAAATTTGGAATTCGATTGCAATTTAACCGGACCCGTTGCGGATGTATCTGCTCTCCTAAACTAGAACGTAAAACGGTACGATGAATTTCACTCTCGTGTATATGAATATCATGCTTTAATATTATTATTAATCCGATAGAGTATTTGTTGATCGATTAACCCTTTTTGGAACGAAGTTCCTTTTCGGACGGTGGCTGGGCGAAAAAAGTGTCAGAATTTTCCGTCATGACACTTGTTGCCTTCCTTTATTACACACGTTCCATTACAGCTTTGGTGGCGTAGCGGATAAACGAAGGAGTGAAACTATCGGTTCGGGGCTGGGGTTCAAATCCTAACTTCAGAGTATTATTTTTTATTTTATTTATTTTTATTATTATTTTTATATTAAAAGGCACTTCTTTCAGAGTGTAAATTGTTTTAACAGTTAAACAGCTTAAACAGATTGAAAGAAGATAAGTAAATAGCGCGGATGGGCAGTTGGTACGTGGCCATAGTTTAAAATGGTCAACACACTGAGGGCGCGATTTCTGAGAGATGTGGGTTAGATACCCGTCGGCCGTGGTACTTCAATTTGTTATAGGTATCTACTTATTAATTAATTAGATTTATACTATCATAACAGCTTACTGATGGGTACCGGACGGAATTGATTTTTTCATCGATGGGATAGGCAGAATCGGTAGGATAGGTAGGATAATAACGATTTGGTTATATTAATTATTCCCAAGGAGCAAAAGTATTCCATGAGATTTTTAAAAACCTTACCCACTCAAGTCACGGGCAAATGCTAGTCATACTAATATTATAAATGCGAAAGTGTGTTTGTTTGTTGGTTTGTCCTTCGATCACGCAGCAACAGAGCTACGGATCGACGTGATTTTTTGCATGGGTAATTGGGTATAGTAGAGGACCCTGGAGAATGACATAGGCTACTTTTTATCCCGGAAAATAAAAGAGGTTCCGAGGGATTTTAAAAACTAAATCCACGTGGACGAAGTCGCGGGCGTCAGCTTGTTTTAAAATAAATGCAAGCTTTCGCATGGAACTTCGTTCGCGTGGATTCAGATTTTTGAAACAACCGCGAAAATAAGTTATCCCGAAATAAAAAGAATCCTGTGCCGGTTTCCAGGGTGCAAGCTATACCTACCTATTTGTGAGTCAATCGGTTATATTTATACGTTTAAGCTTTGTAACTCCGTCTGTCTGTCAGTCTGTTTAATAACTTATAACGTCTAAACTGGACAGTGGACAGACATGGATGTAGGTTGCATTTTAAGGAAGAACAAAGCTTACTATTTGTCCAGGAAAATCAAAGGTGGCCTACGGAATTTCATTAAAATTAATATTACCTATTCCACCAGGACGAGGTGACGTGCATCAGCTAGTTCGTAAGTATTGTTATCTAAGGCCCGCTTGCAGAAACGCCGGGTTATCCTCTTAACCCAGAGTTAGCTGCTGCTTTGACTGATTTCGTATAAAGCTTCTGTCAAAATTACAAATTTATTCCTGGGTTCAACCTTACCCGTCGTCTCTGAAAGAAACATTAATAACGCAAAGGTGTGTTTGATTGTTGGTTTGTCCTTCAGTCACGCAGCAACGGAGGAAAGAACTGACGTGATTTTTCGCATGGGTATAAATAAGAACTTTTAAAGTGACATGGGTTTTTAATCCCGGAAAAAGAATTTTAATAAACCTAAATCGCCGTGGACGAAGTCGCCGACAAAATTATGTTTACAATAAGTAATAATCAGAATATCACAGACCAATAAACAACAAAAATTGCCTGAAAAAAATTATTTCATAAGAAGCCAAACTATAAGTAAAAATTATTACCACTTATAAAGTGGAAGATAAAACGCTAGTTCCTCAATAACTCAATTGGGATCCATTAGTGAAATTGCCAGATAAGGATTCTGAGTTTTATTGGTGTATGTGTTATTGAGTAGCCTTATCATCATCTTTAATTTACTCGCTATTTCATGAATTAAAAAATTAAGGTTCTGTTTCACCACCTAATTATAAGTGTCGGATAGCTTAACCGTAAATTTTGTCACTTTCTTACTTTATGTCAAGTGACAGAGACATACTAATAAAAAAACTCTTTTTAAAACCGACTTCAAACTCCCGCGCCACTATACAAAGTATATAATTTATTGTTGATAATTTAAAAACCGCTCGACCGATTTCGATAAAATTTATATGGGACTACCTGGGAATTATAAACTTTCAAACAAAAGAATAATTTTTCAAATCGGTTCAAGCATCTTCGAGTAATCGGTGGACTTTCATTAAAAAAAATGATTCCGACGAATTGATAACCTCCTCCTTTTTTCATGTCGGTTAAAATATGCCAATAAGCTATCCGACACTTATCAGAAGGTAGTGAAACAGGCTCTAAATAGTGCGTTTTTTTTTGCAACATAGTAAAAACGAAACTGCCGCGCACCCTGTTTCTAAAAATGATTCAACAGTTGGTATGACTTAGGCGACGTTTTCGCATAGGCGTGGCTTCGCGCGGCGCGTGCGGCGTCGTGTAGCGGCGGGCACCGCGGCGTTCGCCGACGCGGGCACCGCGGCGGGCAGCGCGGCGACGCACAGTGAGTCGAAACAGCTATATGAGGTACATAGGATTTTTTGTTACAAATTCCATTTAAAAAAAATACTTATCGAAAGACCTTGTCATTCTGATGAATAATTGTTATTAAACGTTTTTCTCTAAAACTGATAGTTTGCCCGGAAAAAAATATTTTCAGTTTTTGTTGTATATGGAATGAAACAGAAACTGCTAAAAGCTAATAAGCTGATGCCCGCGACTTCGTCCGCGTGGGTTTAGTTTTCGAAGTACCTCGGGAACTCTTTGATTTTCCGGGATAAAAAGTCACTCTTGGTTCCTCAACTATACCCATGTAAAAAATCACGTCGATCCGTAGCTCTGTTGCGGCGTGATTGAAGGACAAACCAACAAACACACTTTCGCATTTATAATATTAAGTATGATTAGCTAATTTTTCACTGTTTTTAATTATTAGTTTCCAACAACAAAGACAGTTTAGCTAAGGAGATACATTAGATACATAATAAAATGAATTGTTAAAAAGAAATAAAGAAAGCTATATTTTGAATGTTTTATTTTTGTCGATCCTTTGTTTGAATTCACGTTATTTTAATATAATTTACAGTTTTAATCTATGAAATATCCTTTTTTAAGTGCTTAACTTATAAGTTTCTCTTCGATGAACTAGTGATTTAAAGTTAATTTCAATATTTATTCATAGAATTTTCATGCAGCACATTATTTTGGTCAAATGTTTGATAATCCACGACATTATAAAATCAATAAAAATCTTTTTTTTTTTTTAAATTTCGGTTTCTAATAACTTTTAAACGGGCAAGTTTGGGTGCAAGCTGATAACATAGAGTTATAGCCAATAAGCCGAAGAATAAGAATAAAGT
The DNA here is from genome assembly GCA_029955525.1 of Oeneis ivallda. Classification (NCBI taxonomy): domain Eukaryota; kingdom Metazoa; phylum Arthropoda; class Insecta; order Lepidoptera; family Nymphalidae; genus Oeneis; species Oeneis ivallda. Next base: position 20,555,565 of record JARPMR010000007.1, read on the forward strand.
AGTTTTAAAGCAAGACCTTTCAAGACTTGGCCAAATTTTAGCAGTTTCTGTTTCATTCCATACAACAAAAACTGAAAATATTTTTTTCCGGGCAAACTATCAGTTTTTTAAATTTTTCATTCATTTCATTTCATTTTTTAAATGGAATTTGTAACAAAAAATCCTATGTCCCTCATATAGTTGTTTCGACCCACTGTGCGTCGCCGCGGTGCCCGCCGCGTGTGTACTCTCTGTAAACGCTCTCATACTTCGCCATATGTTTGAGCTTCACGCGCGACTCGACGCCGCACGCGACGCGCGACGCCACGCCTATGCGAAAACGTCGCCTAACGCAATCACCTCTGATTGGCTGAATTTAGGGGGTTCTTGCTGCATCAATGACTTTTAGCCACTAGTGAGACTCGCTGATGTCATCTGTCTAGCTAAGTAAGTATTTTATTATGTGCTAGCTTTTGCACGCGGCTTCGCTCACGTTAAGTTTGAAGTTTCAAACTTCTACTTTTGAAAAGATTTTTGAAAATTCAACCCCATAAGGGGGTGACCCTTATGGGGTTGAATTTTCAAAAATCTTTTCTTAGCCTACGTCATAATAGCTATCTGTATGCCAAATTTCACACCAATCCGTACAGTGGTTTGAACTGTGCTCTGATAGATCAGTCAACACCGATTTATAATGCGGTTTGTAAGTTGTGAAAAACAAAACAAACGAGCATTTTTTCTCCATATGGGTTATTAGTACTATCTAAGAACTAAGATATCTAAATATCTAGTTTAAAAACGAGTGATTTGGTCATATGTACGGAACCCTAAAAAAGCGAGTCCCGACTCGCACTTGGCCGATTATTTATAAAAAAATATCAGCCAAGCTGAGGTTGACTAATATCCTCCTATCTCTTCCAAATAAACGGAAAGCTGGCGATAGGATTGAGTACGACAATACCTCTAATGCACCTGCAACCTTTCAGTTTTCAGTCTGCACCGTCAACCTATTGAGGCTTCATGAGGAAAATCTGTTAAAAAAACAACATAATAATAGTTATTTATACGTCCGAAGGGTAAATATTCCAGGTCATATCGGAAAGAGCGAATGAGTGAAGGCAGGAATAAATAAGTGATACAGTATGTCAAATGCAATCTAGGGGCCTTTGCGAAGCGAATATTCCATAAATATGGAGGCCATCTAAATTGCAAATGTGTGAAGCGGAAAACATCGCGAGTAAACAGGAAATGTTCGGTAGGGGATAATGAAGCTGCTAGTCCGACAGATGTTTATGGACGTGTTACCTTTCGTAGGTCTGGAAAACTCGAAAAACAGACGGTGTCTTAGCTTAGTTGAAGACGCGGACGGCGTGGATGGGTATGAATATTTTCCCCTGTTATTATTATTAAGCTATTGCATAGCTTTTATCGCGGGCTTTGAACTAGGACAAACAGTTTGAGCGCGGCGACCGAATCAAGAAATTCCGTAACGAAAATAAATCTAACACCGTCGTTCAGTAAGCGTTCAACATTTTAGAGGTTCACAAGTATCTCTGTTTGGCGCAGTGGGCCAGCGGCCGCTTTTTTACCGTATGGTGTATGATGTCGCAGGTTCGAATCTCACTCGCGAAGTAGTGACAGTGCGCTTTTCTTGTTTGTTTGTTTTTTAATAATTTTTTGCACAATTTTTAATATGCAAAAAAAATATTGCATAAATATTATAATTGCATAAGTTGATAAAAAATGCTATGCAATAGCTTTACCGCGGCAGTCCCCGAGTGCCACTTAATTTTTTATTATTTTACTTTCGTTATTAATGTTTTTAACAGAGTGGTACAAAAGAGTGGTATAACAGAGTGAAAGGCTATAGTTGCGAAGGCACTTTTATTTGTGTCCATAAACGACCTTCACCAATGTTCAGCAATGGTGTGCGACGAAGAAGACTAATACATATTATTATCAATGCAAAAGTGTATTCGAAGTTAGCATAGGTCGTTGGGGTCCCAAAGTGTTGGAGTGGCGACCCCGCACCATGAAGCGCAGTGTTGGCAGACCCGTCACTACCGCTGGATTCAGGCGGCGAACCGAGGCTTGTGGAAGTATATGGAAGAGACATTTGTCCAGCATTGGACGTCTATCGGTTGACAAAGAAGAAGAAGAAAAAGAAATTGAGTTTGTTTGTTGGTTTGTCCTTCAATCACGCAGCAACATCATTTTTATCCCGGTAAAAACAGAAAGTTCCCGCGCAATTTTTAAAATTAAAACCGACGAAGTAGCGGGCAAAAGCTAGAGACACTTATCTCTTAATCGGCATTCCGGGTATTCATATTCATGGTAGAATCGCTTGACAGTTGTAAAAGCACCTTGTAAAAGTTTATTTAAATAGCATAGCATTATTTATCAACTTATGCAATTATTATATTTATGCAATATTTTTTTTGCATAATAAAAAGTATACAAAAAAAAAATTAAAAAACAAACAAGAAAAGCGAACTGTCCTTCGAAACAGAAACTGAGATTCGAACCTGCGACATCATCAAAGAAAGCGGTCGCTCGCCCACTGCGCCAAATAGAACTACTTGAGAACCTCTAAAGCTACGTTTACACGCTTGGCAAGTCTCGACAAGTGTCCACAAATACAAGCGTGTGAACGGGGTGTTTGGCTTGGCTTGCGACGGCTTGCGTGAGCTTGTCGCCGATCCGGGCTTATGTCGGTTTTTGAACACAGATCAAAAGAAGCTTGCGGCAAGCGCTTGCGACGTATTTACACGTTGGTGCGTGTTTAGTGTCGCTCATGAGCTCGCGCCGAACGGGTGTTTTTACGCTGCGCTGTATACGACGGCGTATTTATCACTAGCTGATGCCTGCGGCTTCGTCCGCGTGGATTTGGTTTTTAAAATCCCGCGGGAACTCGGGATTTTCCGGGATGCCTATGTCACCCTCCAGGTTCTCAACTATACCTATCCAAAAAATCACGTCAATCCGTAGCTTTGTTGCAACGTGATTAACGGACAATCCAACAATCAAACACAGTAAAGGCAATCTAATTAAATTTTAGAACACAAAAGTTACTATTGTGACTTAAATATTATAGCTAGATATATTCCCTTGGAGACTTTTTTGTAGAAAATAATGAGTACTTTAATCATGTAGTACATAATTTTTATGTATCATCAATAGTTTTCTCAGCACACGCCAAATAATGCATTTTATAGGCAAAATTTTGCTACCTTGGGTTGCATTATTGCAATTTTCTTAAGGATCTCTAATTTTTTAGGGTTCCGTACACAAAGGGTACCAACGGGACCCTATTACTAAGCCTACGCTGTCCGTCCGTCCGTCCGTCCGTCTGTCTGTCAGCGGGCTGTATCTCGTAAACCGTAATAGATAGTTTTCACATAATATTATGTATTTCTATTGCCGCTATAACAACAAATAATAAAAATTAAATTAAATTAAAAAAAATTAAATTAAAATATTTCCATGGGTACTTCCATGAAAATATTTTAATTTAATTTTTTTTAACGGAACCCTAAAAGAGCGATGCCCGACTCGCACTTGGCCGATTTTTTGAAAATAAATTATAGCCTATGTTACTTCCTGATAACTTAGCTTTCTATTGGTGAAAAAATGGTTCAAATCGGTCCAGTAGTTACAGAGCCTATTCGGTACAAACAAACAAACAAAAAATCTTTCCTCTTTGTAATATTAGTATAGATCAGTAGTTAGTCAAACGACGAAACTATGGCCTTTCTTGAGGCATAGTGTTCAAAGTGAACCATGCATATGGAATCCAAAGGACGTAAACCACAAAGATAAAAAGAGACTTTCTTTTTATCTTTGTGGTTTACGCCTACATCTTCCATCAATTCTGTTGTTGTCTGCATAGTTTGCCTGTCCGTAACACACTACACACTCGCAAGCGTGTAAATGGCATCCAAGCGTTTGTAAAGGCTTGGAGCTTGTGGATGTTTGCCAAGCCTTAGCACGCATGTAAACGTAGCATAAAATGTTGAACGCTTACTGAACGACGGTGTTAGGTTTTTTTTCGTTACGGAATTTCTTGATTCGGTCGCCGCGCTCAAACTGTTTGTCCTAGTTCAAAGCCCGCGATAAAAGCTATGCAATAGCTTAAAAACTATTCTTGTCAGTAAAAGTAAGTAGGTATTATACTCAAAATAATACTCATTTGAGCGGACGTAAAGAGTTTCTAGTAATTGAACGTCGTCATTACCCTCACTCCTCTCATCTCTGAGCTGTACAGCCGATTGTGCGAAACGGCGCGTCAGCAGACGATCGGACTTGATTACTTCCCGTGTTGACACCCTTTAATCCAACAGATCGTGACGCAATTGATTTGGTATTCAACTCCCTACTTGCTGGACTTCGCTTTTAATTAAGAGCCTGAGTTCCGGCGTGACAATGTGTTACGGTCATATCACATCGGATTCGAGTGGCTTGGATAAAAACTCTGGGTATTTCGGGACTTAATGAATGAATGAGATATTCTTTATCGTACATCAAAAAAACAAAAAGAAAACCACTTGGTATAAAAGTAAACAAAACGGAGTACAATAGCACAGAGTAACGAAGGTAAGGTTCATACAGAGGTTCGACGAAGCCGTCTAGACAGGGCAATCGTGCGGTGGGTGCGGTAAGTGCGGAGCGAGGTACGCTCCCGTGTAAGCCTCGGTTACCTGGGAGCTATAGTAAAGGGTTGACATATTACGCTTGCGTAAACTTTTTAATTATCCTTCCTTACTCTGGCACAGTATTATAGTTAATTAATTGAAGTGCACATTATTATGTATTATAATTATATTATTACATACGAAACGAACTCACTATGGTATATACAACGTGTGCTGTTGCAAATTGTACTTCAAAGAATTACGTTATCATCTGTTTCCACATGACGAAGAAAGGTATGCTAAGGTTTTTATTTACAATCATTCCTATCTATATATACTCTATACCTAATATTATAAAGAGGAAAGGTTTGTTTATTTGTTTGTTTGTACCGAATAGGCTCTAAAACTATTCGACCGATTTTAACCTTTTTCACCAATAGAAAGCTAAATTATCAGGAAATAACACATAGGCTTTAATTTATTTTTAAAAAGTTAGAGATCCTTATGAAAATTGCAGTAATGTAATCCCAAAATAGCAAAATTTTGCCTATAAAATTAATTATTCGGCGTGCGCTGAGAAAACTATTGATGATACACATAAAAATTATGTACTACATGATTAAAATACTCATTATTACCTACCTACAATAAAGTTCGCGAGGGCATATAGCTGACTATCATAGTTAAGTCACGTCCTTTCATCCCTTAAAATTGACGGAAATAATTTAATTTTAATTGGCATCAGTATTTTTAACTTAACTTCACAATAATGTTAATAGATGGCGCTGTCATGTACTATCGCAAAAACAGTTTTACATCAAAATTTTTGTCTATCAAGTGATACTTATTATTATTATTCTATTATCAAACATCAATAAAACTATTAATAATTATAAATAGTTTTATTATATTTATATATTTCACGTCGCTGTTTATGCATAAAGCCGGAACACGAATCAGCAATCTTTATTAATGTGCTCGTGCTGTGCACAGATAGTAATTACTAGCTGACCACGTGATCATATTTTAGAAAGCTTATAATTATCTCCGACACTATGGGGCGCGGTCCCATGTTGATGGTACTCAAACTTCTTGATTTTGTGCTGTCTATGTGACCACGTGATCAGATTTTTGAAAGCTTACATCTCCAACACTATGGGGCGCGGCCCCATCTTGATGGTACTCAAACTTCTTATTTTCGTGCTGTCTATGTGACAATGTGATCAGATTTTTGAAAGCTTATATCTCCGACACTATGGGGCATGGCCCCATGTTGATGGTACTCAAACTTCTTGTTTTCGTGTTGTCTATGTGACCACGTGATCAGATTTTTGAAAGCTTATACCTCCGACACTATGGGGCGCGGCCCCATGTTGATGGTGCTCAAACTTCTTGTTTTCGTGTATAAGTAACTATATAACTATCATAAATCATAATATAGTATAACTTTTAAGTCTAAAATATGTTTATAACTATTTATTTGTATGCGGCGGAGTTGATTTGCACGCGACCGCTGAAGCGGCCAGCAAAGAAACTGGTTTAATTATTGATTCAACTACCTAATAATATTTTAATTACAAATTTATTTTTAATTTTTGGTTATTGATTAATTATTATTGTTTATTGTTATGTTGATGTGAAATATAGTACAAATTATATATATTAATAGAAATTGATTCCTTGTGACAACCCTAGCATAAATACACTGTCGCGACGCATGTCTAGACGCTGGCGGCATTTACGACGAGATCAAAGGCGTCGACATACTGATCTCTTCCTTATACTGTGACAATAGGCAGCCTCATTACTAAGAAGCGATCTCTTTCAGGAATACAATGAAAAAAAATCGGCCAAGTGCGAGTCGGGCCTCGCTCTTTTAGGGTTCCGTACATATAACCAAATCACTTTTTTAAAAGTAGATACATATTTAGATATCTTAGTTATCTTAGTTAGAGTTTGTTTCGGTCACAACTTACAAACCGCATTATAAATCGGTGTTTTCAGTATTTGTTGTTTAAATACACTATAATTATCTATACGAATATTATAAAGAGGAAAGATTTTTTTTGTTTGTTTGTTTGTACCGAATAGGCTCTGTAACTACTGGACTGATTTTGACCATGTCTTCACCAATAGAAAGCTAAATTATCAGGAAGTAACATAGGCTATAATTTATTTCCAAAAAATTAGAGATCCTTAATGAAATTGCAATAATGTAACCCAAAGTAGCAAAATTTTGACTATAAAATGCATTATTTGGCGTGTGCTGAGAAAACTATTGATGATACATAGAAATAATGTACTACAATATGATTAAAGTACTTATTATTCTCTACAAAAAAGTCCTAGATATATTTATATCTAACAATCAGATTTGTCACAATAATAGCTTTTATGTTTTAAAATTTAACTAGATCGCCTTTACTATCGTATAGTATTATAATTCTTCCTTACTAATACATAATTATAAATGCGAAAGTGTGTTTGTTTGTTGGTTTGTCCTTCAATCACGCTGCAACAAAGCTACGGATTGACGTGATTTTTTTGGATAGTTATAGTTCAGAACCTGGAGGGCGATATAGGCGTCCCGGAAAATCAATGAGTTTCCGCGGGATTATAGAAACTACATCCACGCGGACGAAGTCGCGGGCATCAGCTAGTAGTGTATATATAATATACAGAAATTTCAAATTCTTAACTAGATAGTTGTTTAGTTAGTTGTTAGTTGCTATGCAATAAAAATTAGAACACGAATTCTAATAAACCGATTTTGATCAACGTTGGAGTGATGTTAAAATACGGCGATCTTATCTGATGGTAAATGAATGAACTAATTTATGCCAGACTGAAATCAACAGCTAAATAAACAGTCATTAGCCTCAAGTATCTGAAAGAGGCTGAAACATGACCTGATTACGTAAGAAAATTGAAAGAGATCACATAAAATCGGAGCTTATTTCCATATGCCTTAAAGATTATATTCTGAAATGGAATTCCAATACTTACGAAACTAAATTTTCGCTGATTCTTAAAATCACGAATGTGGAGTGCTGGTTCAACGCAACGTTCTTTTTCTTTTGTTCATTTGATCACTGGTTGGAAATAATTCCAAGTTACATTGTTGAACTTTCAACGTTTTATATTTAAGTACTGTGAACTAAACTAATTCGTCCTGAACTAGATTTTGCTTGCGGCACAGTTCACGTACCCTGAAGAACCTTTTTTTTTTGTTTGACACATTTTCCTTTATATCGGACTGAGAAACCTTTTAGGGAATTACATAATCGTACATGGAAATACCTATGTAGTCATAGATTCAGAATTAATTTATCGACTTCTAAATAAAGGAGATGGTTTTAATTTTTTTATTATATAAAATAAAATTTTCTTATAATATTACAGATGAATTACAGCTATCAATCTATACTTTAATTTTTTAATATACATAAAAAGCTTAAGAGTTGGTTTGTTTGCTTGAACGCGCTTATCTCAGGAACTACTGGTCCGATTTGAAAAATTCTTTCTGTGTTAGATAGCCCATTTAATAGAAAATTAAGATACAAAAACGTAGAAAACGCATAGTGTTCTTAAGCTTTTCAACTCGTACCGGGAGTACCGAGTACCGAGCTGAGTCCAGCACCGGGATTCAAAGTTTTAGGAACCGGACCGGTTCTGCAAGTTCTAGTCACTCTCCTCGCCCAACCCGAGATTCAAACCTGGCACCTCATAATCTGCAGCTGCAAATGCTAATATCGACTACACCACTTCACCAACAAGGTCTTTTTTTGGACATAACTAAGTAAATGCATTTTTTATTTATTAAAATGTTACAATGAAACTTACAGCTAAATAAATCTATTACTGTACCAATTTTGCCGGCGAGAAATGGTGCCAAGAATACTGGCTGCATTTCCGCGATGGACAGCCAGGCTGATCCTTTGTGCAAAACATGCACCAGCCCTTTTGTCACCAGATGAGGCGTAAAAATTTTTTTACACGTTGACACTATGGCTCCAAGGTAAAAGGTTTTTATCATACTAATATATTATTATAAACTAGTTGATGCCCGCGACTTCATCCGCGTGGATTTAGTTTTTATAATCCCTCGGGAACTCTTTGATTTTCCGGGATAAAAAGTAGCCTCTCCAGGTCCTCAACTATACCCATGAAAAAATCACGTCGACTCTTTGCTCTTTTGCGGCGTGATTGAAGGACAAACTAACAAACACACTTTCGCATTTATAATATTGGTATGATTAGTAAGGATGCGAAAGTGTGTTTGTTTGTTGGTTTATCCTTCATATTCCTTTTATACGGGAAAATCAAAGAGCTCCCGAGGGATTTTAAAAATTAAATCCACGCGGACGAAGTCGCGAGTATCAGCTAGTATTTTATATACTCAATAACCTCGTGTCAATCTGTCAGGTAATATTTTACGATTTAACACAAACCAGGCAATTTCGGCGCCTGCACTACAGCGTGCTATCGGTCCCCGATCCATTGGCGGGGAAAGACCGGATACGTCTGCGACGTGTCCGGTGAGATTACAATCGAATTTCAAATTTCGAATTCGTATTTCGAATGCCGCAATCGTTCGAAATGCAATTCGTTGCACTTTTATTTTTGCCACTGCTCTATCTGTTGCAAAGATAACGGATTAATGGCACTTTATGCATTTAATCAGTAAACTAGCCTGGGCCTGTGTGCATTTATTTTACTTATTAACTGACGAATAAAGTGGACTATTGAAAAGACGTTGGTGAAATGGACGTTTTAAGTGAACAATTATTTGGAAACAATACAGAAAATTCAACACGAGAAGTTTGAAAACAAGGAAAAATAAAGAGGTCAGCGCATGTATTAGAACGAGTAAAGCACAGTAACGTGAATACCTCACGTGTAAGTATCCAGGTATGTCTGTCCCCATTCCTTGTCATTCCACTGTGTGACCTGCTTTCCTATTTCCTGGCGAACAAGGGAGAATAATTTTTGTGTCTATTCCTTAGACCGTAAAGGGTGGCGAATTTGAGCTAGTGTTGATAATTGAATTAAGGCGACTAAAATACTATTAATTTAATTCTAGCTCGTTACCTTTTGAAGAAATTCAGGTGACTATAAAGACAACAACTTTCTTATTTAAATAGCTATAATGTTATGCTTTTTTAATTATTTTACTATGATTTTTTGCAGTGATTTATCCTAGTATTTATGGCCGCTTTTTAACATTATATCAACTTAATTCAGACCAACTAATCAAATATAACAATTGTTTATCAAAATTCAAAACGCTAAAGTATGGCCATTTTGTATTAAATAGTGAACTGTGACATCATAAACATTTGACGCACTTTTAGTATTTTAATCAATAATTTAAAATGGTTATCCCAACTGGTTATGACTTTGGGTAATGGTCACAAAAAAGTGGGCGTGTATTTTACTCATTCTGGAAGATTATTTAAACAAGTTACGTTACTTCATGACATGAACGGTAACTATTGGAAATGTTCAGTTAGCAGGCTGCTAGACCATTGAAACCTAGCGTGAAGACACGTCGAGGTCATGCGGCGATTCGTTTTCGGACGTCATGACTGATCATACGCTGGCGGATATATCGTTGTATCGCGGAGTTTACTCGACGATAGGAGGCCAAAATAGTCGCGATACAGTCACCCAAACAGATCGCGCTACATTGGGAAAACAACACGTCATAGACACACGTAAAATGTGACACAAATAAAATCGCAAAATACATTGCTCAGGTCAAATAAACAGCACTCTAACATCCTGTTGGAAAATTTTCGCTCGAAAGTCATCTATCAACAAGTTATAAACAAAATTAGCGAGTTTGCACAATCGAGTGGGTAAAATTTTCAACGTTTACGAACGAAACTTGAGTAATGGCCGACATGTTCCATAATTGAATTTATGGCTTGCGTACGTGACAGTATTCGACCGGCTGCGAATATCGGAGTATAAAGTTTAATCATTGCTGAAAATTAACAGATTTTTAGGTTTTCATGATTTATTTCAATTTGAATAACTCGGCCCACTTTTTAATGAGGTTATCTATTTTACAGACTAAAGCGAGGTTTCCACCGCAAACAGAGCGGACTCCGTACGGACTCCGCTTAAATCTCAGAGTAATCTGCATGCAAGCACTTCCACCAACAAAGAGTCTAGCGGAGAGGACTGAGCGAGCAAAAAGAGTAAAAACCGGCCAAGTGCGTTTCGGGCCACGTGCAGTGTAGGGGTCCGTAGTTGAAAGTCTCAAATATTATTGCTGACCTAGGATAGTGCTTCTATTTTATTTATGAATATTGAATTCATTTTGAGTTCCATGGTTTAAATACTATACCACAAAATATGCAACTTACACTACGTGTAATACCTAACTTAGAAAAAACAGATATATCTCCTTAACTAATGAGCCCTACTTAGCCGTGATAGTTTTCCTTTAAAATTCATTATATTCGACTGAGCATGTTGGAACAATTAGAAATAATAAAACATAATAATAATCAGTTTAAATTACTTAATGAACAAGTGAACGTCTCAAGTTCACCACTGCTTCGTTTGTTTGAAGGGGGGAGTCCGGGGGGTAGTGGGCGGGGCAACAGTATTGGGGGTAGGAATACGGTATATAATACCGCGCAATTGACACGAGCGTCACTAGACAATACATCATTGTAAAGTCGACATCTCCTGAGGATGCTCCGGTGTCGGGGCGAAACGTGCGTCGAGAGTAGTGTAAAAGTTATACAGATTATTTCTGTTGGCGGATTATAGCAAAATAATTCTAACCTTTTCTTGCTAATTATGGACTCCCGCAAAGTAACGCCTGCTTCTATCCAGTATTTAATTCATTATATATACTATAGCTGTAAATTTTTTCTTATATCCTTTATACAACCATTTAGCTGGCAGAGGGGGGGGGGGGGAATATAAAATATCATATTTCATAAACGGATCCCTGAATTGAAAAATGGGGCTCCCTTACCTACAATATTTTTGAAAGACCTATTCAATGATACGCCAAACTATGGGATAGTCAAGAAAAAAAAATCATCCCCACTTTACATATAGGGTAGGTACCCTAAAAAAAATATTTTTCAAAATTTTATTTCACCACTTTGTCGGCGTGATTGATATTCATACCCTTGTCAAATTACAGATATCTAGTACCAATAGTCTCTGAGCTAAATCTCGGACGGACAGACAGACAGACAGACAGACAGACGGACGGACATGGCGAAACTATAAGGGTTCCTTGTTTACTACGGAACCCTAAAAATGAGCTCTCTGGGAAGTGGCGTTAAGGCAACATTCAAAACTCTTTTTTAGTGGAAGTATAAACCTATTTTGCCTTGAAAGAGTCCTTACCGCTTAACCATTTCCCGCTCATTACCTAGTTTCAATCAAGTGCGTATTAAGCCCGGCTTAACACGCACTTGATTGCAACTGGATATTCAGGTCATCTCGACGTCAAAACCGTGGGAATGTAATTGGTTGCGCTCGCCGAAAAGGTTTGTTCCTACAGTGGGATAATACAGGCCGATGTCATGTTAGGATTCCATACTACTATTCCATATTATGTCAAACAGAAAAGTCCTTTACGTAGGGCACTTTGTTGTCCGTTTACTTGTCCATCAAGATCCTTCAAGGCTTAAGGAATAAAAATGGGTTTTCCTGTCAACTTGTTTTTAGAGTTCCGCACCAAAATGGTAAAAATGGAACCCTTATGGTGAGACTTTCTCCGTCCGTCCGCCCGTCCGTTCGACTGTCACAGTCGATTATTTAAGTAACTATTAAAGCTATCGACATGAAACTTGGAATAGTTGTATATATTATATTAGTGGCCCAACATCATTGGAATAATAAAAAAGTCGAAAATTATTTAAAGTTTAATTACAAAAGGGAAAAAATCAGGGGTTTGAAATTTGCAAGTAAGATAACTATACCGAGTAAAAAAATAACGTTACCCCCTTTTATCTCTGAAGTTTACCAATCCAAAGATCAGAAATAATTATGGTCAACAGAGGTTTATGTACATTTTACAGGAAAAATAAAACCAACGCTCTAACTAGCATAGTTTTTTGATATTAACAATAAACCTCCACAAACAAAGTTAATGATTACTAAAAACAAAAAAAAATGAATAAGAAAATTAATATAATTATTACCGTTTTATTTGAATACTTTTACTTCCGGAGTACGCAACCATCGGTGCGCGAGACCGATATGCACTTGGCCGGTTATTTTGTGTATTCTTTAGAGTTGGTATGTCTATACTAATATTATAGAGAGGAAAGATTTTTTTTGTTTGTTTGCTTGTTTGTTTGTTTGTTTGTTTGTACGGAATAGGCTCAGTTACATCGCAAAGCTATAGGTGGACCGCTGACCTAAGACGCACCCGCGGGCCACGAGTAGCAGAGTCAGCGATTGCGACACCGCGACCCAAATTCGAGTATTCGTTATAACTACTTGTAATTTTGATTGTCATTATTATTCCAACATTAAATCTATTAACTACATCGCGTAGTGTTAGATAAAATTAATTTGTAATTAGAATTAAGTTCAATCTTAATAAATAAGTTAAACGTTTTAGTTTTTTAACTACTGGACGGATTTTAACCATTTATTCACCAATAGAAAGCTAAGTTATCGGGAAGTAACATAGGCTATAATTTTTTTTCAAAAAAATTAGAGATCCTTAGGAAAATTGCAATAATTTAACCCAAAGTAGCAAAATTTTGCCTATCAAATGCATTATTTGGCATGTGCTGAGAAAACTAATAAAAATGATGTACTACATGATATGATGATACATAAAAATGATGTACTCATTATTTTCTACATCTAAAACTATCGTATTTAAATCACAATAATAGCTTTTGTGTTCTGAAATTGAAATAGATCTCCTTTATTATCCCAGTATTAATTCTTCCTTACCAATACATAATTTATAAATGCGAAAGTGTGTTTGTATGTTGGTTTGTTGGTTTGTCCGTCAATCACGCTGCAACAAAGCTACGGATTGACGTGATTTTTTGGATAGGTATAGTTGAGAACCTGGAGGGTGACATAGGCATCCCGGAAAATCAAAGAGTTCCCGCGGGATTTTAAAAACTAAATCCACGCGGACGAAGTCGAGGGTATCAGCTAGTCGTTCAATATTCGTAAAGCACAGTTTACACTTTATTATATTATGTTATAATAAGTAAATATTATTCATATAGCACACTGCATCATAAGACTTGGATACCGGAAAAAAATTCACACTAATTTCTTTCTTTCGGTTCAGGTTTCGATTTTCTTCGTTAAACCAATATAGAAAAGTCTTTCTTATTCATTCATTTTTTCTTATTCGTGAAAGCTAGATGATAGTGAGGCATATAATTACGCAATATTCAATTATTATCAATATTTATTATAGTACAGATAGCATACTCCGTACAAGCCTTGAATACACGCTAATAATTTTGTTTATAATTTATAATACGTGTTCAAAACTTGTCCAAAACGTTAGATGTTCAATTTTTGTTAATTTGCGACAGCCGCATCATACTAATATTATAAATACGAAAGTGTATTTGTTTCTTGGTTTGTCCTTCAATCACGCCGCAACAGAGCTACGGATTGGCGTAATTTTTTGCATGGGTATAGTTCAAGACCTGGAGAGTGACATAGACTACTTTTTATCCCGGAAAATCAAAGAGTTCCCGAGGGATTTTTAAAATTTAATCCACGCGAACGAAGACGAGGGCATCAGCTAGTGCAAACATGCAAAATGGTCAATACGCAGATTGTTCAGAACGTTGAGCTTATAATATAACCTTAATATTACCTCGCATTCAATTTTCCGTGAAAGGCAACCTGTAAATAGGTTGGCCCCCAGTTATTTATGGTTGACCTAATCGAGTTTGCTTTGCTCATATTGCTAACACATAACGTATTGCCAATATAAGACTCCAATTTATTGGGTACAAAACTCATTACTAATATCTACGTGTATTTTTTCATTTTGTCCGTGGATATCTGGAGAGGTACAGCGAAGCATTGCTGACTCGATGCCGGCCCTTGATGAATAATGTATTGGGATTCTTGAAGGTGAAATATAGAGAGCTTTCGCTTGTCCTTGATCCCAGGGGCACTGAAAGCATGCTATTCGAATTTCGAACATTTGCAACTGGAACGTATTGCTCTGTTTCTTGACTCCAGCGGGTTTAGAAAAGTTATATATTTATACTAGTAGGGCGCGTGGGTGCGCGGCCCGCAAGCGGACCGCGGTTTTTCTATCGTCAAGTGGACTTTCAGGTCCTGATCATTTTCTATCAAATAACCACTCTTCCATCTTTTATACTCTCCGAGATAGATGCCTATGAAATTGTTATGGCCGCCATCTTGAATCCGCCATTTTGAATTTTTTTTCACCTCATTGCCAATTGGATGAGGTTTCGAGTATTTTTTGTTTGAGCACCTTCCACCTATCTTCAATACCCTGCCCGTGCTCCTCGCCCACCTTCCAAACCCTCGATCATCATAACTCATCATTTGTCAGAATGAGAATTCTTTTATAAAAACATATTTTGAAAAGGAACCGTATCAAAGTCTTGCATAGTTCTCAGCTTCTAGTCTATTCAATATTCGCCATATAATTTGTATGGAGAAAAAAAAATCCGCCATCTTGGATTTTTTTCTATTCATCAAATAGACCTTTGGGTCCTGATCATCTTTTGCCACGAAATCACTCTTCCATCTATTATACTCCCCGAGATAGACACCGACGAAATTTGTATGGCGGCCATCTTTTTCCGCCATTTTGAATTTTTTTTCAGCTCACTGCGAATTGGATGAGGTTTCGAGTGACTTTTGTTCGAGCACACCCCACCTATCTTCAATACCCTGGCCGTGCTCCTCACCCGTCTCCGAAATCCTCAATCATCAGCTCTCTCCATATTTTTCCTCCGAATGAATTTTTTTCCTCTATACGAAACCATCAGTGAAAAAAAATTTTTTCATACAAAATTTTACAGGAGAGGTGATCAATGAGTCAGTGAATCAGTGAATCAGTCAATCAGCCCCAGCAGCTATATATATATTAACTAGCGTTTGCTCGGTGCGCGAGCTGCTAAAGCAGCTCGCGGGAAGTGTTTTACTAAATGTAAGGCGCGTGGGTGCGCGGCCCGCTAAAGCGGACCGCGATTGTTCGGCTTTATTTATTACGCTCGGTGCGCGAGCTGCTAAAGCAGCTCGCGGGAAGTGTTATTACTACAAGTAGGTTGCGTGGGTGCGCGGCCCGCTAAAGCGGACCGCGATTTTTTTACTCATCAAGTAGACCTTCGGATTCTGGTCATCTTTTGCCAAAAAATTTGTTCGAGCACACCCCACCTATCTGCAATAACCTGGCCGTGCTCCTCATTCACAAAAGAAAAAGAAAAAAAAGAAAAAAAATGAAAAAAAAAACAAAAAAAACAAATGTAAAATGAAAAAAAGAAAAAGAAAAAAAGCCCTATGAACCTATCAAAATCAATGTCTTGCATAGTTCCCAACTTCTAGTCCCTTCAATATTCCCCATACATTTTGTATGGGGGGAAAAAAAATCTGCCATCTTGAATTTTTTTCCTACTCACCAGGTAGACCTCCGGGTTGTGATCATCTTTTGTCGAGAAACCGCTCCTCCATCTTTTATAGTCTCCGAGAGAGAGACGGACAAAATTTGCCGCCATTTTTTTCCGCCATTTTGGATTTTTTTTTCAACTCACTGGCAACTGCTCGAGGTTTCGAATGACATTTGGTCGAGCACCCTCCACCTATCTTGTATACCCTGGCCGTGCCTCTCGCCCGTCTCCGAACTCCTCACTCATCAGCTCTCTCCACCTTTCTCCGAGTCACATTCTTTGAGCTCTATACGACACCATGGGTGAAAAAAATTTTTTTCATACAAAATTTTACAGGAGAGGGGTGGAAATTTGAGACGTCACAGCTCGGCCGCCATCTTGTTTTTTTAATTTTTTTCACTTTTTCTGTTAATCGTTTACTAATTTCTACCATAATCCAAAATTTCAAAGAAATCGGTTGGAAAACAAAAGAGTTGCAAGATTCACGTCGGCCGCCATCTTGTTTTTCCGAAATGTCATAATTTTTCCCCACTCGAATCCCCCACCCGAACATATCTCCCGTACATCATTTTATCGTTTTTTGTCTCTTTCTAGGAGAACAATTATGTCAATGAGTCAGTGAGTGAATCAGTGGTAATCGAGCTATATATATTATAACTAGCATTTGCTCGGTGCGCGAGCTGCTAAAGCAGCTCGCGGGAAGTGTTATTACTACAAGTAGGGCGCGTGGGTGCGCGGCCCGCTAAAGCGGACCGCGATTGTTCGGCTTTATTTATTTCGCTCGGTGCGCGAGCTGCTAAAGCAGCTCGCGGGGAGTGTTATTGCTACAAGTAGGGCGCGTGGGTGCGCGGCCCGCTAAAGCGGACCGCGATTGTTCGGCTTTATTTATTTCGCTCGGTGCGCGAGCTGCTAAAGCAGCTCGCGGGAAGTGTTATTACTACAAGTAGGGCGCGTGGGTGCGCGGCCCGCTAAAGCGGACCGCGATTTTTTTACTCATCAAGTAGACCTTCGGATTCTGGTCATCTTTTGCCAAAAAATTTGTTCGAGCACACCCCACCTATCTGCAATAACCTGGCCGTGCTCCTCATTCACAAAAGAAAAAGAAAAAAGAAGAAAAAAAAAAAAGAAAAAAAAGAAAAAAAGAAAATGTAAAATGAAAAAAAAGAAAAATAGCCCTATGAACCTATCAAAATCAATGTCTTGCATAGTTCCCAACTTCTAGTCCCTTCAATATTCCCCATACATTTTGCATGGAAAAAAAAAATTCCGCCATCTTGAATTTTTTTCCTGCTCACCAGGTAGACCTCCGGGTTTTGATCATCTTTTGTCGAGAAACCGCTCCTCCATCTTTTATAGTCTCCGAGAGAGAGACGGACAAAATTTGCCGCCATTTTTTTTCCGCCATTTTGGAATTTTTTTTCAACTCACTGGCAACTGCTCGAGGTTTCGAATGACATTTGGTCGAGCACCCTCCACCTATCTTCTATACCCTGGCCGTGCCCCTCGCCCGTCTCCGAACTCCTCACTCATCAGCTCTCTCCACCTTTCTCCGAGTCACATTCTTTGAGCTCTATACGACACCATGAGTGAAAAAATTTTTTTTCATACAAAATTTTACAGGAGACGGGTCGGAAATTTGTGACGTCACAGCTCGGCCGCCATCTTGTTTTTTTAATTTTTTTCACTTTTTCTGTTAATCGTTTACTAAGTGCTACAATAATCCAAAATTTCAAAGAAATCGGTTGGAAAACAAAAGAGTTGCAAGATTCACGTCGGCCGCCATCTTGTTTTTCCGAAATGTCATAATTTTTCCCCACTCGAATCCCCCACCCGGACATATCTCCCCTACATCATTGTATCGTTTTCCGTCTCTTTCTAGGAGAACAATCGTGTCAATCAGTGAGTCAGTCAGTCAGTGGTAATCGAGCTATATATATTATAACTAGCATTTGCTCGGTGCGCGAGCTGCTAAAGCAGCTCGCGGGAAGTGTTATTACTACAAGTAGGGCGCGTGGG
Source organism: Oeneis ivallda (assembly GCA_029955525.1). NCBI lineage: Eukaryota > Metazoa > Arthropoda > Insecta > Lepidoptera > Nymphalidae > Oeneis > Oeneis ivallda. The sequence goes on from JARPMR010000007.1 coordinate 20,573,809, forward strand.
TGCGCGGCCCGCTAAAGCGGACCGCGATTGTTCGGCTTTATTTATTTCGCTCGGTGCGCGAGCTGCTAAAGCAGCTCGCGGGGAGTGTTATTGCTACAAGTAGGGCGCGTGGGTGCGCGGCCCGCTAAAGCGGACCGCGATTGTTCGGCTTTATTTATTTCGCTCGGTGCGCGAGCTGCTAAAGCAGCTCGCGGGAAGTGTTATTACTACAAGTAGGGCGCGTGGGTGCGCGGCCCGCTAAAGCGGACCGCGATTTTTTTACTCATCAATTAGACCTTCGGATTCTGGTCATCTTTTGCCAAAAAATTTGTTCGAGCACACCCCACCTATCTGCAATAACCTGGCCGTGCTCCTCATTCACAAAAGAAAAAGAAAAAAGAAGAAAAAAAAAAAAGAAAAAAAAGAAAAAAAGAAAATGTAAAATGAAAAAAAAGAAAAATAGCCCTATGAACCTATCAAAATCAATGTCTTGCATAGTTCCCAACTTCTAGTCCCTTCAATATTCCCCATACATTTTGCATGGAAAAAAAAAATTCCGCCATCTTGAATTTTTTTCCTGCTCACCAGGTAGACCTCCGGGTTTTGATCATCTTTTGTCGAGAAACCGCTCCTCCATCTTTTATAGTCTCCGAGAGAGAGACGGACAAAATTTGCCGCCATTTTTTTTCCGCCATTTTGGAATTTTTTTTCAACTCACTGGCAACTGCTCGAGGTTTCGAATGACATTTGGTCGAGCACCCTCCACCTATCTTCTATACCCTGGCCGTGCCCCTCGCCCGTCTCCGAACTCCTCACTCATCAGCTCTCTCCACCTTTCTCCGAGTCACATTCTTTGAGCTCTATACGACACCATGAGTGAAAAAATTTTTTTTCATACAAAATTTTACAGGAGACGGGTCGGAAATTTGTGACGTCACAGCTCGGCCGCCATCTTGTTTTTTTAATTTTTTTCACTTTTTCTGTTAATCGTTTACTAAGTGCTACAATAATCCAAAATTTCAAAGAAATCGGTTGGAAAACAAAAGAGTTGCAAGATTCACGTCGGCCGCCATCTTGTTTTTCCGAAATGTCATAATTTTTCCCCACTCGAATCCCCCACCCGGACATATCTCCCCTACATCATTGTATCGTTTTCCGTCTCTTTCTAGGAGAACAATCGTGTCAATCAGTGAGTCAGTCAGTCAGTGGTAATCGAGCTATATATATTATAACTAGTAGGGCGCGTGGGTGCGCGGCCCGCAAGCGGACCGCTGTTTTTCTACTCGTCTAGTAGACTTTCAGCTCCTGATCATTTTCTATCACAAAACCACTCTTCCATCTTTTATACTCTCCGAGATAGACACCGTTGAAGTTTGTATGGCCGCCATCTTGAATCCGCCATTTTGGATTTTTTTCAGCTCACTGCCAATTGGATGAGATTTCGAGTGACTTTTGTTCGAGCACCCCCCCTATCTACATTACCATGGCCGTGCTCCTCACCCACCTTCCAAACCCTCGATCATCATATGTCATCATTTGTCATAATGAAAATTCTTCAATAAAAAAAAATCTTGAAAAGGAATTGTATCAAAGTCGTGCATGATTCCCGGCTTCTAGTCTCTTCAATATTCGCCATATATTTTTGTATGAAGAAAAAAAAAAATCCGCCATCTTGAATTTTTTTTCTGTTCGTCAAGTAGACCTTAGGGTCTTGATCAGCTTTTGCCAGGAAACCACTCTTCTATCTTTTATACTCTCCGAGATAGACACCGACGAAATTTGTATGGCCGCCATCTTTTTTCCGCCATTTTGAATTTTTTTTCAGCTCACTGCGAATTGGATGAGGTTTCGAGTGACATTTGTTCGAGCACCCCCCACCTATCTTCAATACCCTGGCCGTGCTCCTCATCCGTCTCCGAAATCCTCAATCATCAGCTCTCTCCATAATTTTCCTCCGAATGAATTTTTGTCCTCTATACGAAACCATCGGTGGAAAAAAAATTTTTCATACAAAATTTTACAGGAGAGGTGATCAATCAGTCAGTGAATCAGTGAATCAGCACGAGCAGCTATATATATATTAATAATATATAATATAACTAGTAGGGCGCGTGGATGCGCGGCCCGCAAGCGGACCGCGGTTTTTCTATCGTCAAGTGGACTTTCAGCTCCTGATCATTTTCTATCAAATAACCACTCTTCCATCTTCTAAACTCTCCGAGATTATGAAATTGGTATGGCCGCCATCTTGAATCCGCCATTTTGAATTTTTTTTCAGCTCATTGCCAATTGGATGAGGTTTCGAGTATTTTTTGTTTGAGCACCTCCCACCTGTCTTCAATACCCTGCCCGTGCTCCTCACCCACCTTCCAAACCCTCGATCATCATATCTCATCATTTGTCAGAATGAGAATTCTTTTATAAAAACAAATTTTGAAAAGGAACCGTATCAAAGTCTTGCATAGTTCTCAGCTTCTAGTCTATTCAATATTTGCCATATATTTTGTATGGAGAAAAAACATTCCGCCATCTTGGATTTTTTTCTATTCATCAAATAGACCTTTGGGTCCTGATCATCTTTTGCCAAGAAACCACTCTTCCATCTTTTATACTCCTCGAGATAGACACCAAAGAAATTTGTATGGCGGCCATCTTTTTTCCGCCATTTTGAATTTTTTTTCAGCTCACTGCAAATTGGATGAGGTTTCGAGTGACATTTGTTCAAGCACCCCCACCTATCTTCGATACCCTGGCCGTGCTCTTCACCCGTCTCCGAAATCCTCAATCATCAGCTCTCTCCATATTTTTCCTCCGAATGAATTTTTTTCCTCTATACGAAACCATCAGTGAAAAAAAAAATTTTCATACAAAATTTTACAGGAGAGGTGATCAATGAGTCAGTGAATCAGTGAATCAGTCAATCAGCCCCAGCAGCTATATATATAGTAACTAGCGTTTGCTCGGTGCGCGAGCTGCTAAAGCAGCTCGCGGGAAGTGTTATTACTAAAAGTAGGGCGCGTGGGTGCGCGGCCCGCTAAAGCGGACCGCGATTTTTTTGCTCATCAAGTAGACCTTCGGATTCTGGTCATCTTTTGCCAAAAAATTTGTTCGAGCACACCCCACCTATCTGCAATAACCTGGCCGTGCTCCTCATTCACAAAAGAAAAAGAAAAAAGAAGAAAAAAAAAAAGAAAAAAAAGAAAAAAAGAAAATGTAAAATGAAAAAAAAGAAAAAGAAAAATAGCCCTATGAACCTATCAAAATCAATGTCTTGCATAGTTCCCAACTTCTAGTCCCTTCAATATTCCCCATACATTTTGTATGGAGAAAAAAAAAATCCGCCATCTTGAATTTTTTTCCTACTCACCAGGTAGACCTCCGGGTTTTGATCATCTTTTGTCGAGAAACCGCTCCTCCATCTTTTATAGTCTCCGAGCGAGAGACGGACAAAATTTGCCGCCATTTTTTTTCCGCCATTTTGGATTTTTTTTTCAACTCACTGGCAACTGCTCGAGGTTTCGAATGACATTTGGTCGAGCACCCTCCACCTATCTTCTATACCCTGGCCGTGCCCCTCGCCCGTCTCCGAACTCCTCACTCATCAGCTCTCTCCACCTTTCTCCGAGTCACATTCTTTGAGCTCTACACGACACCATGGGTGAAAAAAAAAATTTTCATACAAAATTTTACAGGAGAGGGGTCGAAAATTTGGGACGTCACAGCTTGGCCGCCATCTTGTTTTTTTAATTTTTTTCACTTTTTCTGTTAATCGTTTACTAATTTCTACAATAATCCAAAATTTCAAAGAAATCGGTTGGAAAACAAAAGAGTTTCAAGATTCACGTCGGCCGCCATCTTGTTTTTCCGAAATGTCATAATTTTTCCCCACTCGAATCCCCCACCCGAACATATCTCCCGTACATCATTTTATCGTTTTTTGTCTCTTTCTAGGAGAACAATTATGTCAATGAGTCAGTGAGTGAATCAGTGGTAATCGAGCTATATATATTATAAACTAGCATTTGCTCGGTGCGCGAGCTGCTAAAGCAGCTCGCGGGAAGTGTTATTACTACAAGTAGGGCGCGTGGGTGCGCGGCCCGCTAAAGCGGACCGCGATTGTTCGGCTTTATTTATTTCGCTCGGTGCGCGAGCTGCTAAAGCAGCTCGCGGGGAGTGTTATTGCTACAAGTAGGGCGCGTGGGTGCGCGGCCCGCTAAAGCGGACCGCGATTGTTCGGCTTTATTTATTTCGCTCGGTGCGCGAGCTGCTAAAGCAGCTCGCGGGAAGTGTTATTACTACAAGTAGGGCGCGTGGGTGCGCGGCCCGCTAAAGCGGACCGCGATTTTTTTACTCATCAAGTAGACCTTCGGATTCTGGTCATCTTTTGCCAAAAAATTTGTTCGAGCACACCCCACCTATCTGCAATAACCTGGCCGTGCTCCTCATTCACAAAAGAAAAAGAAAAAAGAAGAAAAAAAAAAAGAAAAAAAAGAAAAAAAGAAAATGTAAAATGAAAAAAAAGAAAAAGAAAAATAGCCCTATGAACCTATCAAAATCAATGTCTTGCATAGTTCCCAACTTCTAGTCCCTTCAATATTCCCCATACATTTTGCATGGAAAAAAAAAATTCCGCCATCTTGAATTTTTTTCCTGCTCACCAGGTAGACCTCCGGGTTTTGATCATCTTTTGTCGAGAAACCGCTCCTCCATCTTTTATAGTCTCCGAGAGAGAGACGGACAAAATTTGCCGCCATTTTTTTTCCGCCATTTTGGAATTTTTTTTCAACTCACTGGCAACTGCTCGAGGTTTCGAATGACATTTGGTCGAGCACCCTCCACCTATCTTCTATACCCTGGCCGTGCCCCTCGCCCGTCTCCGAACTCCTCACTCATCAGCTCTCTCCACCTTTCTCCGAGTCACATTCTTTGAGCTCTATACGACACCATGAGTGAAAAAATTTTTTTTCATACAAAATTTTACAGGAGACGGGTCGGAAATTTGTGACGTCACAGCTCGGCCGCCATCTTGTTTTTTTAATTTTTTTCACTTTTTCTGTTAATCGTTTACTAAGTGCTACAATAATCCAAAATTTCAAAGAAATCGGTTGGAAAACAAAAGAGTTGCAAGATTCACGTCGGCCGCCATCTTGTTTTTCCGAAATGTCATAATTTTTCCCCACTCGAATCCCCCACCCGGACATATCTCCCCTACATCATTGTATCGTTTTCCGTCTCTTTCTAGGAGAACAATCGTGTCAATCAGTGAGTCAGTCAGTCAGTGGTAATCGAGCTATATATATTATAATAACTAGTAGGGCGCGTGGGTGCGCGGCCCGCAAGCGGACCGCTGTTTTTCTACTCGTCTAGTAGACTTTCAGCTCCTGATCATTTTCTATCACAAAACCACTCTTCCATCTTTTATACTCTCCGAGATAGACACCGTTGAAGTTTGTATGGCCGCCATCTTGAATCCGCCATTTTGGATTTTTTTCAGCTCACTGCCAATTGGATGAGATTTCGAGTGACTTTTGTTCGAGCACCCCCCCTATCTACATTACCATGGCCGTGCTCCTCACCCACCTTCCAAACCCTCGATCATCATATGTCATCATTTGTCATAATGAAAATTCTTCAATAAAAAAAAATCTTGAAAAGGAATTGTATCAAAGTCGTGCATGATTCCCGGCTTCTAGTCTCTTCAATATTCGCCATATATTTTTGTATGAAGAAAAAAAAAAATCCGCCATCTTGAATTTTTTTTCTGTTTGTCAAGTAGACCTTAGGGTCTTGATCAGCTTTTGCCAGGAAACCACTCTTCTATCTTTTATACTCTCCGAGATAGACACCGACGAAATTTGTATGGCCGCCATCTTTTTTCCGCCATTTTGAATTTTTTTTCAGCTCACTGCGAATTGGATGAGGTTTCGAGTGACATTTGTTCGAGCACCCCCCACCTATCTTCAATACCCTGGCCGTGCTCCTCATCCGTCTCCGAAATCCTCAATCATCAGCTCTCTCCATAATTTTCCTCCGAATGAATTTTTGTCCTCTATACGAAACCATCGTTGGAAAAAAAATTTTTCATACAAAATTTTACAGGAGAGGTGATCAATCAGTCAGTGAATCAGTGAATCAGCACGAGCAGCTATATATATATTAATAATATATAATATAACTAGTAGGGCGCGTGGATGCGCGGCCCGCAAGCGGACCGCGGTTTTTCTATCGTCAAGTGGACTTTCAGCTCCTGATCATTTTCTATCAAATAACCACTCTTCCATCTTCTAAACTCTCCGAGATTATGAAATTGGTATGGCCGCCATCTTGAATCCGCCATTTTGAATTTTTTTTCAGCTCATTGCCAATTGGATGAGGTTTCGAGTATTTTTTGTTTGAGCACCTCCCACCTGTCTTCAATACCCTGCCCGTGCTCCTCACCCACCTTCCAAACCCTCGATCATCATATCTCATCATTTGTCAGAATGAGAATTCTTTTATAAAAACAAATTTTGAAAAGGAACCGTATCAAAGTCTTGCATAGTTCTCAGCTTCTAGTCTATTCAATATTTGCCATATATTTTGTATGGAGAAAAAACATTCCGCCATCTTGGATTTTTTTCTATTCATCAAATAGACCTTTGGGTCCTGATCATCTTTTGCCAAGAAACCACTCTTCCATCTTTTATACTCCTCGAGATAGACACCAAAGAAATTTGTATGGCGGCCATCTTTTTTCCGCCATTTTGAATTTTTTTTCAGCTCACTGCAAATTGGATGAGGTTTCGAGTGACATTTGTTCAAGCACCCCCACCTATCTTCGATACCCTGGCCGTGCTCTTCACCCGTCTCCGAAATCCTCAATCATCAGCTCTCTCCATATTTTTCCTCCGAATGAATTTTTTTCCTCTATACGAAACGATCAGTGAAAAAAAAAATTTTCATACAAAATTTTACAGGAGAGGTGATCAATGAGTCAGTGAATCAGTGAATCAGTCAATCAGCCCCAGCAGCTATATATATAGTAACTAGCGTTTGCTCGGTGCGCGAGCTGCTAAAGCAGCTCGCGGGAAGTGTTATTACTAAAAGTAGGGCGCGTGGGTGCGCGGCCCGCTAAAGCGGACCGCGATTTTTTTGCTCATCAAGTAGACCTTCGGATTCTGGTCATCTTTAGCCAAAAAATTTGTTCGAGCACACCCCACCTATCTGCAATAATCTGGCCGTGCTCCTCATTCACAAAAGAAAAAGAAAAAAGAAAAAGAGAAAAAAAAGAAAATGAAAAATGAGAAAAGAAAAAGAATAAAAAAAAGGAAAGAAGAAAAAAAATAAAGAAAATGAAAAATAAAAAAAAAAAGAAAAAGAAAAACAAAGAAAAATAAAAAAAAGAAAAAAAGAGAAGAAAGAAAAAAGAAAGAAAAATGAAAAGAAAAAAGAAGAATCAATATTCGCCATATATTTTGTATAGAAAAAAAATTCCGCCATCTTGATTTTTTTTCCTGTTCATCAAGTAGAACTTTGGGTCTTGATCATCTTTTGCCCAGAAACTACTCTTCTATCTTGTACATACTCTCCGAGATAGACACCAGCGAAAGTTTCTATGGCCGCCATCTTGAATCCGCCATTTTGGAGTTTTTTTTTTCAACTCCCTGCTAATTGGATGTGGTTTCGAGTAATTTTTGTTGGAGCACACCCCACCTAGTTGGTCGCGTCACGCGTGGATAGTTGGCAAAAAAACCACTCTTTCACCTTTTTTAACCCATTTCCAAAAAGGAGGAGGTTCTCAATTCAGCCAGTATATTTTTCTTTTTTAATTCTCCGAGATCTAAGACACCTATGAACCTATCAAAATCAATGTCTTGCATAGTTCCCAACTTCTAGTCCCTTCAATATTCCCCATACATTTTGTATGGAAAAAAAAAATCCGCCATCTTGAATTTTTTTCCTACTCACCAGGTAGACCTCCGGGTTTTGATCATCTTTTGTCGAGAAACCGCTCCTCCATCTTTTATAGTCTCCGAGAGAGAGACGGACAAAATTTGCCGCCATTTTTTTTCCGCCATTTTGGAATTTTTTTTCAACTCACTGGCAACTGCTCGAGGTTTCGAATGACATTTGGTCGAGCACCCTCCACCTATCTTCTATACCCTGGCCGTGCCCTTCGCCCGTCTCCGAACTCCTCACTCATTAGCTCTCTCCACCTTTCTCCGAATCACATTCTTTGAGCTATATACGACACCATGGGTGAAAAAATTTTTTTCATACAAAATTTTACAGGAGAGGGGTCGGAAATTTGAGACGTCACAGCTCGGCCGCCATCTTGTATTTTTAATTTTTTTCACTTTTTCTGTTAATCGTTTACTAATTTCTACAATAATCCAAAATTTCAAAGAAATCGGTTGGAAAACAAAAGAGTTGCAAGATTCACGTCGGCCGCCATCTTGTTTTTCCGAAATGTCATAATTTTTCCCCACTCGAATCCCCCACCCGGACATATCTCCCCTACATCATTGTATCGTTTTCTGTCTCTTTCTAGGAGAACAATCGTGTCAATCAGTCAGTCAGTGAGTCAGTGGTAATCGAGCTATATATATTATAACTAGTATTTCGCTCGGTGCGCGAGCTGCTAAAGCAGCTCGCGGGAAGTGTTATTGCTACAAGTAGGGCGCGTGGGTGCGCGGCCCGCTAAAGCGGACCGCGATTGTTCGGCTTTATTTATTTCGCTCGGTGCGCGAGCTGCTAAAGCAGCTCGCGGGAAGTGTTATTACTACAAGTAGGGCACGTGGGTGCGAGGCCCGCTAAAGCGGACCGCGATTTTTTTGCTCATCAAGTAGACCTTCGGATTCTGGTCATCTTTTGCCAAAAAATTTGTTCGAGCACACCCCACCTATCTGCAATAACCTGGCCGTGCTCCTCATTCACAAATGAAAAAGAAAAAAAAAGAAAAAAAAAGAAAAAAAGCAAATGTAAAATGAAAAAAAAAGAAAAAGAAAAAAAGCCCTATGAACCTATCAAAATCAATGTCTTGCATAGTTCCCAACTTCTAGTCCCTTCAATATTCCCCACATACATTTTGTATGAAAAAAAAAATCCGCCATCTTGAATTTTTTTCCTACTCACCAGGTAGACCTCCGGGTTTTGATCAACTTTTGTCGAGAAACCGCTCCTCCATCTTTTATAGTCTCCGAGAGAGAGACGGACAAAATTTGCCGCCATTTTTTTTCCGCCATTTTGGAATTTTTTTTCAACTCACTGGCAACTGCTCGAGGTTTCGAATGACATTTGGTCGAGCACCCTCCACCTATCTTCTATACCCTGGCCGTGCCCCTCGCCCGTCTCCGAACTCCTCACTCATCAGCTCTCTCCACCTTTCTCCGAGTCACGTTCTTTGAGCTCTATACGACACCATGGGTGAAAAAAATTTTTTTCATACAAAATTTTACAGGAGAGGGGTCGGAAATTTGAGACGTCACAGCTCGGCCGCCATCTTGTTTTTTTAATTTTTTTCACTTTTTCTGTTAATCGTTTACTAATTCCTACAATAATCCAAAATTTCAAAGAAATCGGTTGGAAAACAAAAGAGTTGCAAGATTCACGTCGGCCGCCATCTTGTTTTTCCGAAATGTCATAATTTTCCCCAACTCGAATCCCCCACCCCAACATATCTCCCCTACATCATTATATCGATTTCCGTCTCCTTCTAGGAGAACAACCCTGTCAATGAGTCAGTCAGTGAATCAGTCAGTCAGTGGTAATCGAGCTATATATATTATAATAACTAGCGTTTGCTCGGTGCGCGAGCTGCTAAAGCAGCTCGCGGGAAGTGTTATTACTAAAAGTAAGGCGCGTGGGTGCGCGGCCCGCTAAAGCGGACCGCGATTTTTTTACTCATCAAGTAGACCTTGGGATTCTGGTCATCTTTTGCCAAAAAATTTGTTCGAGCACACCCCACCTATCTGCAATAACCTGGCCGTGCTCCTCATTCACAAAAGAAAAGAAAAAAAAAGAAAAAAAGAAAAAAGAAAAGAAAAAAAGAAAATGAAAAATGAAAAAAAGAAAAATAATAAAAAAAAGGAAAAAAGAAAGAAAGAAAAAAAAGAAAATAGAAAAAGAAAAAAAAGCAAATAAATGAAAAATGAAAAAAAAGAAAAAAAAAAGAAAAAAAGAAAAAAGAAAAAAAAGAAAAAAAAAGAAGAAAAAAAATAAAAAAAATAAAAAAAGGGAAAAAGAAAAGAAAAAAAAAAGAAAATGAAAATGAAAAAAAGGAAAGAAAAAGAAAAAAGGAAAAACGAAAAAGAAAAGAAAAAGTAAAAGCAAAAGAAAAAGAAAAAATCAGCCAAGTGCGAGTCGGGCCTCGCTCTTATAGGGTTCCGTTAAAAAAAATTAAATTAAAATATTTCCATGTACCCATTGAAATATTTTAATTTAATTTTTTTAATTTAATTTAATTTTTATTATTTGTCGTTATAGCGGCAATACAAATACATAATATGTGAAAATTTGATCTGTCTATCTATTACGGTTAACGAGATACAGCCCGCTGACAGACGGACGGACGGACGGACGGACGGACGGACGGACGGACGGACAGCGTAGGCTTAGTAATAGGGTCCCGTTGGTACCCTTTGGGTACGGAACCCTAAAAAAGAAAAGAGAAAAAAAAAAAAAAAAGAAAAATGAAGAAAAAGAAAAAAAAGAAAAAAGAAACAAAAAGAAGAAAAAAAAAGAAAAATCAATATTCGCCATATATTTCGCATGGAAAAAAATCCGCCATCTTGTTTTATTTCCTGATCATCAAGTAGACCTTTGGGTCTTGATCATCTGTTGCCAAGAAACTACTCTTCCATCTTTTATACTCTCCGAGATAGACACCAGAGAAAGTTTCTATGGCCGCCATCTTGAATCCGTCATTTTGGAGTTTTTTTTCAACTCCCTGCTAATTGGATGTGGTTTCGAGTAATTTTTGTTGGAGCACACCCCACCTAGTTGGTCGCGTGGATAGTTGGCAAAAAAACCACTCTTTCACCTTTTTTAACCCATTTCCAAAAAGGAGGAGGTTCTCAATTCGGCCAGTATATTTTTCTTTTTTAATTCTCCGAGATCTAAGACACCTATGAACCTATCAAAATCAATGTCTTGCATAGTTCCAACTTCTAGTCCCTTCAATATTCCCCATACATTTCGTATGGAAAAAAAAAACTCCGCCATCTTGAATTTTATCCTACTCACCAGGTAGACCTCCGGGTTTTGATCATCTTTTGTCGAGAAACCGCTCCTCCATCTTTTATAGTCTCCGAGAGAGAGACGGACAAAATTTGCCGCCATTTTTTTTCCGCCATTTTGGAATTTTTTTTCAACTCACTGGCAACTGCTCGAGGTTTCGAATGACATTTGGTCGAGCACCCTCCACCTATCTTCTATACCCTGGCCGTGCCCCTCGCCCGTCTCCGAACTCCTCACTCATCAGCTCTCTCCACCTTTCTCCGAGTCACATTCTTTGAGCTCTATACGACACCATGGGTGAAAAAAAATGTTTTCATACAAAATTTTACAGGAGAGTGGTCGGAAATTTGAGACGTCACAGCTCGGCCGCCATCTTGTTTTTTTAATTTTTTTTACTTTTTCTGTTAATCGTTTACTAATTTCTACAATAATCCAAAATTTCAAAGAAATCGGTTGGAAAACAAAAGAGTTGCAAGATTCACGTCGACCGCCATCTTGTTTTTCCGAAATGTCATAATTTTCCCCAACTCGAATCCCCCACCTGGACATATCTCCCCTACATCATTATATCGATATCCGTCTCCTTCTAGGAGAACAACCCTGTCAATGAGTGAATCAGTCAGTGAGTGAATCAGTGGTAATCGAGCTATATATATTATAACTAGCATTTGCTCGGTGCGCGAGCTGCTAAAGCAGCTCGCGGGAAGTGTTTTACTAAAAGTAAGGCGCGTGGGTGCGCGGCCCGCTAAAGCGGACCGCGGCCGTGCTCCTCATTCACAATTGAAAAAGAAAAAAAAAGAAAAAAAGAAAAAAAGCAAATGTAAAATGAAAAAAAAAGAAAAAGAAAAAAGCCCTATGAACCTATCAAACTCATTGTCTTGCATAGTTCCCAACTTCTAGTCCCTTCAATATTCCCCATATACATTTTGTATGGAAAAAAAAAATCCGCCATCTTGAATCTTTTTCCTACTCATCAGGTAGACCTCCGGGTTTTGATCATCTTTTGTCGAGAAACCGCTCCTCCATCTCTTATAGTCTCCGAGAGAGAGACGGACAAAATTTGCCGCCATTTTTTTTCCGCCATTTTGGAATTTTTTTTCAACGCACTGGCAACTGCTCGAGGTTTCAAATGACATTTGGTCGAGCACCCTCCACCTATCTTCTATACCCTAGCCGTGCCCCTCGCCCGTCTCCGAACTCCTCACTCATCAGCTCTCTCCACCTTTCTCCGAGTCACATTCTTTGAGCTATATACGACACCATGGGTGAAAAAAATTTTTTTCATACAAAATTTTACAGGAGAGGGGTCGGAAATTTGAGACGTCACAGCTCGGCCGCCATCTTGTTTTTTTAATTTTTTTCACTTTTTCTGTTAATCGTTTACTAATTCCTACAATAATCCAAAATTTCAAAGAAATCGGTTGGAAAACAAAAGAGTTGCAAGATTCACGTCGGCCGCCATCTTGTTTTTCCGAAATGTCATAATTTTCCCCAACTCGAATCCCCCACCCCAACATATCTCCCCTACATCATTATATCGATTTCCGTCTCCTTCTAGGAGAACAACCCTGTCAATGAGTCAGTCAGTGAATCAGTCAGTCAGTGGTAATCGAGCTATATATATTATAATATTTTCTTTATTTTATATTTATTTCATGTATGATATACAATATATATTATTATAGCCATGCAGGAGTGCGGCATCGCAGGTACGACCAATGAATGGTTTCGGAACTACCTATCGGATAGAACTATACGCACAGAGGTAAATAGTGTCATTGGAGATGAGTACGACGTAACAGTAGGAGTTCCGACTGGTTCAGTATATGGTCCGGTTGGCTATTTGATGTTGGTTAATAGTGTTGTTAATGTAATAAAGCAGTGTCGAGTATATATGTATGCGGACGACATGTGTCTATTATACGCCTCCAAAGACATCAGCGAGGCACGAAATTATATTCAGTCGGATTTCGAAAATATTATAAAATGGGCACATGACAATGGGATCATTATAAATTTGGAAAAAACTAAATGCATGCATATATACTCACCACATAATATAAGAGCCAAATCTGTAAAATATATAGACATAGGGATATTTGGACATAGTTATGATTGCCTCCATAATAACAAGGACTCATGTAGATGTCAACAATTAGAGTATGTAGATAACTATAAATATTTGGGGTTACATATTGACAGACACTTTAATTGGAAGACGCATGTTGGGGTAGTGTGCAATAAATTAAGATCAGTGCTAAGTAAGTTCCATCACCTAAACAGAGTGCTAAACAAACACACAATGCTTGTGGTTTATTATGCATTGGCAGACTCTGTTATCAACTATGGGCTTAGTATATATGGGAGAACGTTCACTACTTACCTAAACGAAATTAAAAAAATACAAATAAGATTATTAAAACAAGTTGTAAACAAAAAAGAGAAGAAAAACTATAAAGGTGATTATGAGTTACTATATAAAGATTTAAAAATATTACCGGTAAATATTAGACTGAACTACTTACTAGTACTGGAAAATTATTACTGTGACAAACACAAAAAGCGAAAAATTATTAAAGACCATACACGTACTGTTAGAAAGATAAGGTACATTTTGCCAAGAGTAACTAATTATTATGGTAAAAGATTGAATTCTTATCTAGTGCCAAATATATTTAATTCTAGTTTGGAGTTTGTAAGAGAAGGTCGAAAGGTAAGTGAGGGAGTCCTTAAGAAGAAATTAAAGGAATTTCTTATTAAGACTTATTACAAGGAGCATTAAGGACTCCTTCACTGACTGATTGACAAACCGACCGACCGACCGACCGACTGACTGACCGACCGACTGACAGACTGACCGACACAAGTAGGCTAGCATTAGAATATAATAATTATGTAGTTATAAGTTTATTAATTGTATGAGCGCAGACTCGCCAACAAACTGCATGTGCAGTTTGGCGGGGTAGAATAAGTTTACTAATACTTGTTATTATATTTTCTGAATAAAAAATTAAAAAAAAAAAAAAAAATATTTATTTATTTATTGCATTATATTATGTCATATTATTAATTTTACTACTAGCTGATGCCCGTGACTTCGCCTGCGTGGATTTTGTTTTTAAAATCTTTGATTTTCCGGGATAAAATGTCTGCTCCTCAACTATACCCATGCAAAAAATCACGTCAATCCGTAGCTCTGTTGCGGCATGATTGAAGAACAAACCAACAAACAAACACACTTTCACGTAGTCATTAATATTTATCGGTATCAATATTGATACATAATGTATGTATTACAATAGCATGACGTGTCTTTCTTCGATCTTCTATCCCATTTTCTTCTTTGACGTTTTCCTCTCCAGACAAGGGTTGCCTGGAAGACATTGCGTTTGTAATAAGGCCGTCTTTGCACCTTGTATTTATTTTCATTTTCTTGTGTTTCAACCTTTATTTCTTGTTGTGCAATAAAGAATTTTCTTTTTATCCGATTACGGCAAAGCCAAAAATAAAGGTTCTGATTTTAGCATATTTACGTTTATTGTTTGTAGCTTTGTATTTATGCTTCTACTAGCTGATGCCCGCGACTTCATCCGCGTGGATATAGTTTTTGAAAATCCCGCGGGAACTCTTTAATTTTCCGCGATAGAAAGCCTAGCATGAGTAGTATTAGTATGTCACTCTAAAGGTCCTCAACTATACCCATGCAAATAATCACGTCGATCCGTTGCTCTATGGCGTGATTGAAGGACAAACAAACAAACAAACATACACACTTTCGCATTTCTAATATTAGTAAAGATTTAGGTATGTTCCACCGTAGCGCATAAACTACTTACTGAGCCGATTTTGATGATAGAGGTGTCAATCGATTTTTATCTAATAGTGGTCCGGGTGACATATATAGCGCTACCTACGTCATGTTATACCAATAAAATCCATATACCAAATGCTGCATCAAATTTTCCTTAGTCGGGTTAGAGTTTTTAAACCTTTTCCTTGTTAAAAAAAATTGATTGTCTGTAAAGTCGATTTACGGACGATAGTTTTACGTGATAACGTCATAAAGATGAACAGCGTGCTGCTAGAACTAGCTCGCGACACATCCGCAGAGGATCAGCGCGGACGTGATGACTGGTGGGCGTCGGGCAGTGGCGGTCACAAGCCAACGCTTACGCCGATCGTGCCTCTCTATCGCTTGTTCCGCGCTCTCGCT
This sequence comes from Oeneis ivallda, assembly GCA_029955525.1. NCBI lineage: Eukaryota > Metazoa > Arthropoda > Insecta > Lepidoptera > Nymphalidae > Oeneis > Oeneis ivallda. The sequence continues at coordinate 20,589,218 of JARPMR010000007.1, forward strand.
TGCACGCGCAGGCTTAGGCGGAACGTGGCACTTTTTCGTGCGTGCAGCCGGTGTTCATCGATTTACAAGACGTTATCACGTCAAAAGTAATTTCCTAATTATGTGGCTAACTTCCTATACTTACCTCTATTCCTATATCACTGTACAATAGCGGATATATTTCTGATTGGCAAAAAATGTCACACAAGTATACAAAAGACGATAAAATAAATCTGCGTCGACGAATAGGCAACAATAGGTTTATTGTTAAAGCGGATTCTACGCACTATTAATCATCAGTATCTAGCCTTAATTTGTTGTGGTCAGCCCTTTGTAATATAACGGGAAGTGGCGATCGTTAGCAGTTTGTTCCTGACTTTAAATGCCTTAGAGTCTACGCATACGCCGTATTTTTTTCGCGCAAAAGACGCGCAAACAACGCGCGTCACCGCCCTTTATACGAGACTAGCTGATGCCCGCGTCTTCGTCCTCGTGGGCTTAATTTTTAAAATGCCTCGGGAACTGTCACTTTGTCACTCTCCAGGTCCTCAACTATACCTATGCAAAATATAACGTCGAACCATAGCTCTGTTGCGGCGTGATTGAAGGACAAACGACGACGTCTTGACGACGGATTGACCACCTCCTTGGCGCAGTGGTGAGCGCTGTGTTCTTATAACTGGGAGGTCTCGGGTTCGATTCCCGGCGGGGTCAATTTGGGAATTTATAATTTCTGAATTGTCTCTGGTCTGATCTGGTGGGAGGCTTTTGTTGGCCGTGGCTAGTTACCACACTACCATCAAAGACGTGCCGCCAAGCGATTTAGCGTTCCGGCACGATGGCGTGTAGAAACCGATTAGGGATATGGGTTGAATTTTCACTGCAATACAGCAATACCCCTTCCAAGTTAGTCCGCTACCATCTTAGACTGCATTGTCACTTCCATCATGTGAGATCACAGTTAAGGACTATCTTGTCATCGAATAAAAAAAAGCATTTCAGACGCGCTTTCAACGCACGTTATGCGCGCGTTTTTATCGATTGAAATGCAACAATCTGCTTTTTGGAATGAAAACTTATCGTAAACGCGCGTTTGTGATGCACGTGTTGTCTGCGCGTAGAAAATACGCCGTGTGCATAGGCTTTTACACCATACGAGAAGTTTGTCGGTCAGTAGGCTTAGTATGGCCTGTGGTATGGCGCTATATCATTCAAAGCGTTGCGTCGGGGGTGGTGTGACCTCGTTGTATGTCAGTCGATTGTGGTGGTTCAACAACGTTGATCAATCAGTAACTGGATAAGAAAAAAAACACTTAAATTGGATTGCTTATTTTGATCTAAATAAATTTATATTTTTGTTCATTTAAGTAAAACTATCACTAACTTATATTATTACTAGCTTTTGCCCGCGACTTGGTCCGCCTGGAATAAGGTAGTTATTTGATAATTCCGTGGGAACCCTCAGTTTATTCGGAATTATAATATTAATAAGGTAGCCTATGTCATCTTCAGTACTCGTAGGCTACCTTTTATCCCGAAAAAAAAAATGGTTCCTGCGGGATTTTGTAAACATAGCTCCACGGGGGCAAAAGCGAGTTAAAAAAAATTGTTGAATTTGAATAAGTATGTCAAATATAGAAATCTGAAGCAGTTCTCACATGTTTGTCGTAACTTTATGAATACGATACACGTGTAAGGCGTGCTTTACACTTTTTCAGGTCGGTTTAGTCGATTCGGCAGAATTTGTTGAACAACCAAGTCGACACCCAGCAAGTAAGTACATTTGCTTTTGCAATAAGTCCGCCTTTGCACCCTTTATTTATTATATTTCTGGTGTATTTAAATATCTTGTTGTGCAATAACGAATTTTCTGTTCTATTCTACGATTATAATATACGAGTATTATATTCATTCATCTGCATTATTATATTCGATTTTGACCGCCCGGTGCCGAATAATGCCGATCCAAATAAGTGATGCGTAGCACGCCTAATACACGAGTAATCTAAGTTCCATATATGAGTTTTTTTTTATTCGATGACAAGATAGTCCTTGACTGCGAGCTCACCTGAACCTCCTCACCTTACCTGATGGTAAGTGACGATGCAGCATAAGATGGTAGCGGGCTAACTTGTAAGGGGTATGGCAGTGAACATTCAACCCATAACCCTAATTGGTTTCTACACGCCATCGTACCGGATCGCTAAATCGCTTGGCGGCACGTTTTTGACGGTAGGGCAAACTAGCCACGGCAAAAGCCTTCCACCAGACCAGACCAGAGACAATTCGGAAATTATAAATTCCCAAATTGACCCCGCCGGGAATCGAACCCGAGACCTCCCAGTTATAAGACCACAGCGCTCACCACTGCGCCAGGGAGGTCGTCAAAAGTATAAGTTATAAGTATAAGTTATTGTATAGTATAAGTTATAATATAGTATAGTATACTGTATAGTATAGTTATAGTACAAGTTTATCGATATTTGCGCTCATTCGATAAAACAGGATTGACTACATATTTTCAGTGTCCTTACACAGATTTAGCTGCGATAATTCTACAAGGTTACATTAAAAAAAAATTATGAAATTTATCAAAACACAAAACACGAGTTAGACACTTACATTTACTGCCTGGTTTTAAATGAATTTAAGTATATAAAATAATTAAAATAATTCGTGCATTTCAGTTTTTAAAGCTTATATTTTTCAAATTCTAATTCAAATTATTTATTTGCCAGATTGAGTACATTTAAGATCTTAACAATTATAATACATTCGCTTCAATCCGCCACAGAGTAGCATGCAAATATGTAATTAGTTACACAGTTAATAGTTGTCCTTATAACTAAGTAATATTATTATTAATTTCAATTACTGAAAAGGTTGCAAGAAATCGTTTATAGTATAAAAATTTTTACACGACTGTACCAGGAGGAATTATATTTCAGGTACACTTATGTAAGAAAAATTGTTTGGTTTTGGTGTAAAAATGTATCATAGTTAAAAGTCACTTAAACAGTTGAAAGATTTTAATATTTTGTGTTTCGATTTGTCTTGGCTGAAGGAATGACTGTGGATTGAAAACGTCTCAAGAACACAAGAACAACGGTAGGTAAGTACGCCGAAGGATAGAGAAAAATAGAGAAATAAGAGAAGAAGTAGGCTAACTACGAATTAGCCCCGCAAGTGTGCTCTAAACCCATCACATTTTTTCATTGCAAACTGTACTAATTATCGTGCATGATTCCCCGGACGCCGGTTGCGTGAATTTTTTCCCCTGCAATATCTTTTAATTTTCCAAGTTTTCTTTATGTAACATACAAGTGTAAATGAAAGTTAAGGAATGCTACATTGCCACAAACCTACTTTCAAACAAACTGCACCCACAGCTGGGTAAGTTAAGGTCCCTGTTTTGTTAAACTCTTTAATTAACTTGTATTGCACCTGATTTCGGTGGGATTTCCGAAACTTTATAACGCTGCTCTTTTGTTAGAATACATTCTAACATAGCTAGGATCAAACGCAGAATTTAGTCAGTTTTAAGTCTCAATGAGATTTTAATTATAATTATAATATTTTAATATCTATGGCTATGCAGCGAAAAGTCTGCTTGCTTCAGTCTATTTTCCTAATGCACTTTTGTTAAAGATCGATGTATTTTTATAATTCAGATTTTTACTATCCTTACTAAAATTGTAAAAGCGAAGGTGTGTTTGTCTGTTACTGGAGAGAAGTGATTTTTCGCATCGGTAAGTTGACCTGGAGAATTGTATAGGCTAGTTCATAGTCCGGAGAAACAAACCATTTCTACGGAATGAAATAAGAATAATCCAAAACCATAATTTTGGATATAATAATCTGACTTGAACCAAGGCCAAAGGATTTAAATCAGTGTTAAAAATGTTAGTATGCAAACTACTCAGATACGCAACAAAATAATACCTATAAAACTTGAAGTAGTTTTAATTGAAGTGACTTACCTGAGAGGAGGTAATTACATATCTGCAGGTAGATAGTGTGAACTTAATTGGACCGCGTACGTGAGCTGTGCTCCTGGAAACTTACCTCCTTTAACTTTGACTGCCGCAAACGAAGACATTTTTGTTTCAGATTTTCCTTTCAGACATACTTTTCGTTCCAATGAAAAACAAACATTTAATTAAAGAACACCCATTCAACTAGCCCGTTAAGCACAAAGAAGAACGAAGGTAGTGGTGAGAATTGGGTGGATGAGAAAGGCATAAGTGAATGTTGGCACGCTACCAAAGGGCTTATGTCCAACGGCCCATAGTTGAATATGAGCTGCATATTGTATGCCTAAACTTACTTGCATTTTCCTTGGTTGACAACCGTTGGCTTTCCTTGTATCTTCCTTCACTTGCAACTTTAACTTCCTATGAAGTCTATAGTTTAGGACCTGGAGTGTGCCATACGTTTTATCCCGGAAAATCAAAGAGTTCTAGCGGGATTTTAAAACTAAATCCACGCGGACGAAGTCGCGGGCAGCAGCTAGTACTGGATATTGATTTTTTTGCAGGGATCTCCACAGAACACGACCTTGTGTCATTTGTGTCCAACGGTGCCCAGCCACTCATTTAAAAACGTCTTTCACCTAGTGACGGGTCCTTCTACGTTGTGTTACTCTGAGTAATAAAGTAAAGTAAGCACCTTGGGACCTAAACTTCTACCGTTTCTTCGAGTGTAAATTTAAGAAAAGAAACTTCTGCATCCTGATAATAAGTTCCCGATTTTTAAACAGATACACATTCAACTTTATTGCACGCGGGGTTGCAGGTTCGATCCCGGGCAAGGACCTCTGACGTGCGTTAAATATAACATGCTTCAAAAACATCGTGAGGAAACCTACACACCTGAGAGTTCTCCATATTTTTTTTGAAGTTGCGTGAAGTTCCAATTCACATTGGACCATGGGTGATGGACTATGGCCTATAACCCATCTCTAAGAGTAGACCTGCGTTCAGTATTGAGTCGTTCATTGGTTGGTGATAATGATTTTTGAAAAGAAAATTATATTATGTTTATATATGAAAGTGCATTTTACATGAATGAGCCTACTGGGTAGATATGCCTACACCATGAGCTTTACTATCGTGGGCGTAACTACCCAGTTTAAACCTACCAATTTATGTCAAATAGGCTTTAATGTATATCATAATATGAATCGTCAATTTTACTTTATGGTTCTGTTACGGTTCCTAGCAGCGAGGGTGGTTAGCGAAGCGATTCAGCTAAATCGTGTTTATAAAGCGGATTTTATGCTGAATGATGACAATATTTTAGGTATGGGGATGTCTAAACTGTTACGTTCGATTAATATAAAAGCTGAAACACGTTCAATAGTTTTTTTGAAAAATAATTTAATAATGAATGAAAAAAATTAATAAAAAAAACAGAACCATAATAATATCAAACAGACGAAGTACACTTTCGATTTGATAAGTTGGCCGAATAAAATGAGGTAGTTTTATATAAATTTCTAGATGATGCCCACGACTTCGTCAGCGTGGATTAAGATTTTTCAACTCTTCATTTCATTCGTTGTGGCGTGAAGGAGTAACAAACATCCATCCATCCATCCATCCATCCATCCTCACAAACTTTCGCATTTTTAATATTACTAGCTTTTGCCCGCGGCTTCACTCACGTTAAGTTCGATTTTTCAAAGCCCTATCTTACCCCCATAAGTTTTTTTTTTTTCTTTTTAAAAGAATATCAGCCAAGTTGAAGTTGACTCATATCCTCCTCTCCCATCCAAATAAGCGGAAAGCTTGTGTTAGGAGTGGGTACGACAATAGTGGGATTCGAACCTGCGACCTTTCAGTTTTCAGTCCGCACCTTTAACCGTTGGGCTATTGAGGCTTCTTCTAGTATTGAATTTTCAAAAAACTTTCTTAGCGAATTCCTACGTCATAATAGCTATCTGTATGTCAAGCAGACCGATCCCAGTTGTTTGAGCTGTACGTCGATAGATAAGTAACACCTTTACCTAGAAGATTAGGATTAATAGGATTATTTGTGAAGAAATATGTGTATTAATGTATAAATATGTGTATTAATGTATAAATATGTGTATTAATTCAAGAGTTATACGGCTCTGACAGACGAACAAGTGAGAAATCCACCCAAGTTAACTAGAAGACCTTGCTTCACTCGATCACTTATTTAGTTATAGAGGAGATCATAAACTTGTATCAAGTTATAAAGAGCTGACTGATCCAAAAGCAGTCTAAAGTCTAAGTGATTGCACTAATAACGATTTTCTTTCAGTATAAAATCAGGGGGTGCCATAAGAATTTAAAATGCAAATTCTTTTAAAAAGTTTCCTTATGAAGCTTAGCGAAATTTTAATATTCTTTCCTAAGATAAATGGAGTACTAACCGATAGTCTTTGTAGTGTAAACCGCAGCCACTTAAGGTTTATCTGGCTTAAGTTTGCGGTGGCTAAGCGTATTAAATATTAAAATGTGTGAGTAACTTTAGTACAAAGGAGTTATTTTCAAGTAAACGAGATTGAGGAACTGGATTTATTATAAACCTATTGAAAAAGTTAAATCGGTGCAACTCAGAGAGTGGAGGATTAAGAAGGGAAGAGTATTACTCGAAGAAAAACTTCTTTATTGTACTTTTCATTCCAGAAAACTCAGCGGCTTCGCGGGATTTTTATAAACCTAACTCCATACGAACGAATTTGAAAAGGCTAATTAAAATACATATTACTAACATCCTTATCAAACTCAAATACAAATGTGTATTTTATTAAATACGAGTATTATTTTGATGATAACTACTTACTTCGATTTGAATAAAATTGTAACTGTATGTGTGCGTGTCTTTGATGTTAGTAATTTAGGAATTGTTTTTGTATCTACTATTTATTGAAGTTTACACGCTATTGTATGGCCATATTATGTGGGGAAATGTACCATTTATTTTTAACACCTTGTTTGTACCCACATAAATGCAAATAAAGAATTGAATTGGATTGTCTATTATACTATCATCATACTAATATTATAAATGCGAAAGTTTGTTGGTTTGTCCTTCAATCACGCCGTAACAGAGCTACGGATTGGCGTGATTTTTGCATGGGTATAGTTGAGGACTTGGAGAGTGACGCAGGATACTTTTTATACCGGAAAATCAAAGATTTCCCGAGGGATTACAGAAACTAAATCCACGCGGACGAAGCGGGCATCAGCTAGTTTCGAATAAATTGCCTGCTGTAACGCTGGAAATTTAGAAAAACTGCTGTTGATGAGCAAGGTGGAAGCAAAAAGAGGCCAGAAGGACGTAGCCCTATGAGCTGATCCAATCAGGTCAGCAGTCAGCACTGTTCATGGTATATCGTTCCACGCGGATAGATCTAAATGGAAAACATCGTGTTTGATAAGGTGATCACTGCCAAGGGTCGTGACCATCAATAAAAACATTACAAAGAGACAGATAGAGAAAGAGGGATGTATAATATGTGCGTGTATGTTCTCTTACAGTTATACTTAATAATGAAAAATGATTTTCTACCCAGCCGAATTTTGAAAATTAAGTTTTCTTTCGGTGACCCTTCCTAATCTATATTGTTTGTTTGCACGCCTGACATTTGTTTAGTCATAGGGAAGGTCCAAATATGTAGGTACCTACATTACATGCAAACATGCGACAATACTCTAAGAAATATTAAATACTACATAATATCTTGTGTTTTTGTGTCTATATTGAGAAGTTTATAATATTCATACTTATCAACATAATTATCGACTGATATTAATTACCTACCTACATTACATTACTTATGTTATCCAAAATCTACTAATGTATAAAAATGTCTAGGCACATTTAGTAAAACTGCAGTTTGAAATTTTAATACCTAGGACCAAAGTGAATTGATTTTTTATTGAAATGCTTTAAAATATATCTGGATAAACTTTAAACCAAATAAATTTTAATTTTAAATTTAATTTCAATTTTAGCTGATAATATGGGTTATAAAACGATCTAGAGGTACAGTGTAGCCGCTATGTAGTGCAATATTAACACACACAACACTATAAAGAAGCGACACTTTCTGCGCCCTGCCATTTATTATAATAATATCTCCAATCTAAAAGTGATCTTAGAAGTAATGCCGTGCCGTGATGGCTTAGATTCGATTACCCATAAACACATGCAATACGTATGCAGACAGGCCGGGGCGTATTATGTAAACGTGCGTAATTAAATCAGTTCGTTTGTATGAATTGTCGAGGGTGTAGGTTTTACGTCGCAATCGACTTAGTTGCATGACATAGTGCATCTGCTGAATATAGAAGTTAGATTGTTTATTTAAAACGCTTTTATCAAAAGTTTATGTTACTCTTTGTCTACAAGTAAAAAATTGATTGTGTGTCTAAGTACATCCTAATTTGTATCATCTAAAATGTAACATAGGTCGTTTTATATCGAATCGTCCGTCCGACAGATTACAGTTTTCAAACTTTTTTCTTGTTACTTGGTGTGACGATTAATGTAAAATCAAGGTAAAATGATATCTTAATAAATTGTATATGGTGGCGCAAGGCGAGAGTGACACACAAGTGTACAGTCAGCCGAGCAGAGCGGACGTGCAGCCACTACCATTAAATAATGGCAAGACAGTGTTTAATTATACCTTTTACTTACCCCTGTGACATGTGGACTTCACACTTAGTGTTTTTTTCATGGAACTAGGAAAACGACTAAACTAGCGGCACGTTATGATGGCCGGTTTGACACATTACAATAGTGATGTGGAATGTCAATTTATTCTCGAACAAAAAACAATTAAGTTTTGTTTTTGTACCTGATTAAATAGGTTTAATAAAACAAAAATGTATATGTTTATTTAATTTATTTGAACGAACTGAATATTTGAATGAAAATGAATATACATACTTTATATGCACACAAGAAACATATGAATACAAAAGATACCAAAAAAGGTGCCACAAAAGGCCATAATTAATCAGATTCGTCCATACTACTATTTTCACTGTCGTCACTGCTATCATCACCTACATTAATAATTATATGTTCGTTTTCTATAATATTATCTATTTTCACATCTCTTTCATAATCTTCCCTTATTAATTTAACAGTTCTATTCACAACCTTTTCCCAGTCTCCTTTAGTCACATGTTCACAAGCTTCTTCTAATAATTTTAGCATTTTTTTTGTGGTAAATGGGGGTTCTGTATTGTGTCTTGCAGCATATCCCTTAATTTGAGCCCACACCAACTCAATCGCATTATACTCACAATGGTAAGGCGGTAACCGTATAACTCTGTGCCCATGTTCTAATGCTATTTCGTCAATGACGTATCGGATCTTGGTTGGTTTGTTTTCTTTTAAAAGACGTACTAATTCCGCTTTTAACATATTCATGTTTGCATCTACGCCATTTTTACGAAGCCATGCGACGATATCAGCTTTCTTTTGGGATTGGGCAGGTGGCTTGTCAATTTGCATCGAGTGGTATGGGGCGTTGTCCATAATTATAATAGATGGTTCAGGGAGGCTACACAACATTTAGGTAAACCATTCAGTAAACTTTTCTCCATTCATGTCTTCATGATAGTCTCCAGTGGTTTTTGACGCAAAAGCCATGAGAGAACCTTCGACAAACCCGTTGATGGTTCCGGCGTGACAAATTATAAGTCGCGATCCTTTTCGTACAGGAACTTTGGAAGTAGATGCTGCTGTGTCATCGTTCCAAGAACGGCCTACAGTATGGTTAGCATTAAGCCATGTTTCAACCAAGAACACAACATTTTGCCAATTTTTGATTTCTTTCACTTGCCGTAAAAAAGTATACCTTGCCATCGCTATATCAAATCTTTCCATCAATATTTTGCGTTTGTTACATTTTTTGTATCGAAATCCAATGGTCTTCAAAATCTTCGTTAAAGAACTTTCCCCACCGAAGAATAATCCAGGTTCCTTCAGTGAATGCACTGACAGTTTATACTTTTCGAAGCAACGTCAATTCGAAACTGCTTTGTTTTGCATTGAGCATTGACGCGAGTTTGCCGGAGGTAGTAGTTGTGCTAGCCAGCGATCCTATGTGACGATCGTATTAGATTCCATTTTTAAAAATTTTCAATTTAGAAAACCAAATGCCGAGTTGTGGTATATATCATATAAAAATAAAAATTTTACCTTTTGTATGAAACAGCTGATATTTTTTTGCGATTTCAGAGGTTTGTCCACATAGTGAAAATTGTTCATATTCACAAGTACATTCACCCCTTAAATGGTGCAAACTGATTTTTCTACACTTGTATACATTTTAGAAATCAATTTAATAAATAAATTTTGAGTCCTAAACCTAAAACTACATTCGATAAAATTTATGAATCTCTGCACATCACTATCGTCAATAAAGTAATACAATTATTTCCTTCAAAGTCGTTATCAATTAATACGGAACTTCATGAGCGGACAAACGTCAAACCGGCCATCATAGCGTGCCGCTAATATACGTCTGTTTTTTTTAAATGTTTGTTGAAAATGTTTTGGTAGTGTATTGTCTAGAGTCTGCGTTTGTCCCTTTGCCGTCGTCCCTTGAGCTAAAGTAATTAATTTTGACGTGTGTCACTCACCCTTCGTCGATAAGCGGACTCATGCACGGAAGGTATGATGTATTGTGTGATTTTTGGGGTGAATTTCTGTAGCAGATATGACATAAATTGTCAAGTTAACTCAGGAATCAGGATGATTTGGGATTATCCATACATTTATGGCTATCATAATCAATACTTCCATAACATTATAGATGCAAAAACGTGTCAATCTGTCTATTTGCCTGCAAGTTTGTAAACGGCTCAATCGCTGATCGTTGAACCTATCTTGACGCAGAAACAGCTTGCATCCTGGAGACGTGTCATTCATAGACAGATTAGCATTGCTTATTCGGGAAAATCCAACGATACTTCGTAAATAAAAACACAGGCAGATACACACACACACACACACACACACACACACAAACATGCATTGAGTCTGTCACTCACTTAGGGAAAAATTTTCATACAAAAAGCGATAACGTTTTGCTACCCGTAAATGTTGTCCAATGTTCATAATTTTTTGAAATGTTGCAGATACAATGAAAAACTATGCCCGTACGTTTTAATTTTAAAGAAATATTGCTTATGTTAAAAGTTATGGTAAAAGTAAAAGTGACTAAATATCCATATTTTTGACTAAAAAACTTCCTCGACTAATTTTTGACCGAGCGAAGCGAGGTCTCTGAGTTAACTAGAGCGATTTGCACTTGTCCGTCCGTCCGTCCGTCCGTCCGTCCGTCTGTCAGAGCCTTATAACTTTTGAATTACTGAACGTAATTACTTCAAATTTAGATATAATATGTAAACCGATGGCCTCCAGCCGAAAATGGCTTAAAAAGTTATAAAAATCTTTATTTCAGGGGGGCTCTCATAGAAGCGAATGCGAAGTAAAAAAAAAAATATCGCGTTACATAAAATTGTTACGTATCATTTTAAAGATAATTTTGAACTGAGTACAAAAATATTTTTTTTTTAATTTTTCCCTTAAAATTGACGAAATGGGGGGCTTTCAAAGTGGCGATTTTATACGCTCGCTTGAAGACGCTCTCTAGGAAAATCCGCTATGGATTTTCAAACTGATTTTATGTTTTTAGGTCACTTATATCCTGTACTTGAACAACAAATACTAAAATTATATGAATATTATAAAGAAACGAGATTATTTAATTTTTAATGTACATCAGTAATTCATATCGCATCAACATAGCTTCACAATAATGCTAATAGATGGCGCAGTCAGTAACTATTCCCATGGAACTACGAGTTACGACTAACGACCTATCCCAAAAACAGTTTTGCGTCGACCATTATTATTTAGTTACTTATTATTATAATACAATAATTGTATTGTAATTTTTTTTGTACCATATTATTCAATTAAAATTATTTTTTAGTTAAATTTTAGTTAAATATTGTATATTTTCTATTCGCGTCGATAGATGACGATTTGTACAGATGCCCGTAACCCGGTTTCACTCGTTAGTACCTACATAATAATTCAATGTTTTCACTAACGTTCCCTAACCTTTACGGGCTACCTATAAGTTAGGTGATTGATGTTTTCTGTCAACTTATTTATCACGATCCTGTACGGGACACCTAAAAGGATATTGGGACGGATGTTAGGACTTAGGATTGTATTTAGGAGCTACCTACGTTAAGAGACTCCTACTTAGGGGATGATTTAGGTATGTTTGGTGAAAACGGGCATAATAATAATGTCAGTTTTGGTTATCATGTATCGATTGAATGAATAATCATGGGATACCGTTACCGCGAGGTCTCAGTTCGGGGCGAACCACTAGTATTTTTTTAAAGGAGTTTGGCGAACGCCCATAGTGTTTCTGACCCAGACTTGCGGCCCACGTGCACGAATCAAACTTCTGATACTTGTTCTAGTAAACCAGACTAACAAAAAAGTTAATCAAAGTCAATCAAATAAAGTTGGGAAAAAAAAGATATTCAGTAGTAAATGATGTTTCCATTCAATATATTTAAGACATATTAGGTACCACAAGCTTTGGATCAATCATTAATCTGTGCTTTGAATAATCTAATAGGCACAGATTATTATTACATACCTTACTTACTGACATAAAAAATGTGTAATTCGAATAGTTCTGTTATTTATTGCGGCCAATGGTATTATCATGGAACTAGGAATTACGACTACGTCTAAGGTATTATGATGGTGCATGGAACTAGGAAAACGACTAAGTGATGGTGGTTGTCATGCTGTTCTATTTTTTGGAAAAAGATTACTACCTACCGAAAATAGTAAAAACTAAGTAGGTATTTAAGAATCTCAGTAGGTATTCATGCACGAGATTTAATGATGATGGTGACTACTGACTGATCGTGATCACTGAATACGAGTACCTACATATTGAGGTAAGTTCACACAGTGCAGCGGCTGACAGCGGCAGTGGGAGTTGGATTTATTTGAATGACCTAAATAATACAAGTTTATCTTTACCATAGAACTAGGAATAACGACTTCTTATTTATGGTAAAATGCTTCGATAATTATTGCCATTAGAATGGTTATTTATAATGTGTCGTGAATAATTGTATTTTTGATCCCCAACTTCTAAAAATATGGGGTTTACACAGAAAAATACTTTGAAAATTATCAATTAAAATGAAATGAATCCTGAATCTGAACGGTTTTTAAAATTTCTGGGTCAAACTTCGCCATTCTTCTTTAACTAAACTGAAATAAAAAAAAAATCGGCCAAGTGCGAGTCAGGCCTCGCTCTTTTAGGGTTCCGTTAAAAAAAATTAAATTAAAAGATTTCCATCTACCCACCTACCCATTTTAATTTAATTTTTTTAATTTAATTTAATTTTTATTATTTGTTGTTATAGCGGCTATAGAAATACATAATATGTGAAAATTTCATCTGTCTATCTATTACGGTTTACGAGATACAGCCCGCTGACCGACGGACGGACGGACGGACGGACGGACGGACGGACAGCGTAGGCTTAGTAATAGGGTACCATTGGTACCCTTTGGGTACGGAACCCTAAAAATGAAACGTACGAGCCTAGATTAAGGTGTACTGAATCTAATGAGACCAAAATTGTCTAATTTTGTAAACGTTTAGGGGGGTAAAAACGTTATGACCCGAAACAATATTTCAAGAATAAAATTTAGGCAAATAACTCCTGGACTTGCAACTCTCTCTATCGCACGATGCGGGTCGGGCAGCGAAGCGTTGTGAAACAGATAGCATTTTGGAAAATACCTACTCGCGTCGCGTTTCGTCACTAGACACTCCTCTTAAAATTTTGTCAATTTATTTTTAACCTTTTGCTTTAATTTTCAAAAAATGATTAACATTCACATAATAATATGATCGATAGCTACCGCAGAGCTACCATTCGTTATTGTAATGTAAAATAACATAACCGATATCTTTCCGTGGAGCGATGACGTTTTCCGAATGCAAATTTTCTTCTCGCTGCTAGTTTACTGCCGATAAGGGGTTTAATTATAAATGGATTGAAAGACCATCGATATCCCGTTTAATCTAGGCTCTTCTCAGAGCAGGACGCGTTTGGAGCTCTTGTAGGCTTAGATTTAAATTTTTGAACTGAAAACTTCTTTAGGCGCGTTGAGCACTTTTTTGGGTGAGCGAAAACATGGATTTCACGTCATGGTCACCTTCACAAGCGTCACCTGGAGATTTCAGTAAGCGTTCAACATTTTAGAGGTTCTCAAGCAACCTGTACAGCGCAGTCGGCAAGCAGCCGCCTTCCTTACCGTGTAATGTAAGATGTCGCAGGTTCTAATCTCACTCACGAAACGTGCGTTTTTTTTAATTATTTTTATTTATTTATTAATTTATTTTATTTTTATTTTATATTTGTTTTTAATTATTGGCAAATCTAGTTTTCACTTCTATCGGCAGTCCCTATGACTGCCATTTTTTTAATAAGTAAGTTTCCATTATGCACGTTGGCAACGTTGAATATTTATAATTTTTTTAAATTTTAATTTTGATAACCAATGTAAACTATCGATAAAACTATAAAAAATACCTCAAATGTTTATGACATCACAGTTCACTACTTCATACAAGCTCCCTAAGCGCATGTTTTGGCGTTTTATACAGAGTTGCTGATGTTGAAGTTGCTAACAGCTAATCCAAGTTAGCAACTTCCTCATTGTTGATATTCAAAAGTTTATAGTGTACCAGTTACAAATATTCATGATACAATATTAATAATATTATAATCATTAGAGGTTTCAATATACCATTATTTACGTTCACTTATTACATGAGATCCTGGTAAGACTAGCTATGTTAAACTGCCATTATTTTCCGCCTTAGTTCCCTGCGTTAGTAAAATAAGTAAATAAGTTGCGCATTTTAATAATAATAACATTCACCCAAATGAAATGTCCATATCAAGCTTCCCTTTTGTTTCCATATAATCTACGAACAATGGTTGCGTGACGCGCATGTGATTATTACCAATTATGAGTGCAAAGAAGAATAATTAAAACAGAAACAATAATTATCACTGTGTTACTGTGCCAATACAATAGTATCTACTTATTGGCAATTTCATCGTCGTAGAATAACGTTCAACTGAGGAGTTAAGACGTATTGACTGTATTGAGAATCTGTCAAAGCGTCTAATTTATTCGTTGGTTTAACGTTAATGGTGAAAGCAAAACTATGTCTGTATCACAAATTTAGCTGACGGGACTCTTAGTTAACTTGTGGGCATCTGTTATATTACACTAAAATAATATTGGGTAGGTATATATTTGACACAACGTTTATAAGACTGTATGACACTATTTGTTATAATCCAATACGATAACAGCTGTACAAACTGCAGTAGCAAAGTGGCTCTCGAATTTCAAAAGAACTGATCCCCGGACTAATCAAATAGATCAATCAAGCGTACGATTGACATAACTGTGTGTATTTTGAACGTTTCGTTTTAAGTTTCCGAACTATTCGGATTAGAATTGCAATGTTTATTATTATTTATCTGTTATTTTTTGCTAAAAAACATTCATTGAAGCTATAATTTCTTCTTTCTATGTTATTTTTAATGTACCTACTTACTTATATTCAATTAGTTCAGTACCTGTTTAAAAACCGTTTAACGTACAATACGTTAAGTAAAAGTTATCCGGTTGTTAGTCAAATTGTGTAGCTACTTGTCACTTCTGCATCACCTTAGATGCGAACTGTCACTTAAAGGAATATATTATGGCATTTTAGATATTGGATTATTGTAGAGGAGCAATGCCTTTTCTATTTTCATATTCTTTGCCGAATATTTGCGGAAGCCGCCGTAAAGGAACCGCATACGAAGAGACGTACAGATATGGCAGATTTCGCCGAATCGATCATATCGAAGAAATAAAAAAACTCATCAGAGTTAGGCGCTTACAAGATCTAAATGGAACTCAGTATTTTTCAATGTTAATCTGTGTATGTGCATTTTCAATGCTCAAGACGCATTTCTCAAGCGATTGATCAACTGTACGTGGCCCTAACTTCTCCTCGTATCTTCATTTTTTCTAAATGAATCTATCACAAAGATTTTTAGTGTTCCGGTCCCAAAGGGTGCCAACGAGACCCGATTACTGAGCCATCGCTGGCAGTCCGTCCGTGCGTGCGTCCATCCATCAGCGGCCTGTATCTCATGAATCGTAATAGGAGATACTTACTTGAAATTTTCACAGAATTTGCAGTATGATTTATGTTGCTGCTATAATAACAAATATTAAAAAAAATAAGCTATTAATTTAATATAAAAAAACTTTTAAAAAAACCGACTTCAAACGCCCGCGCAACTACAAAGTACACATATAATGAGTCTCCATATTATCGTTTTTGCTCGATCTTAATAATAGCTGGTGTTGAATCTTGTACTACGGAACTCTTCGGTGCGTATCCGAGTCGCGCTTGGCCGGTTTTATTTTTAAGCGATCACCTTCATAAAGTAGGCTTTTTACTCTGATTAAGCCTGATTTCAGCAGTAGTGAGTGCAAAGTACCTACGTGACGCGGTTTTAATTGTGGTTGTAACACATTTTTGGAAAATCCATCCTTTAATGGTTTCACGCACGCTCGAAATCTATTAGATTATTACTGGCTTACACGGAAACAGACCATAATTGTTATTTTATTGCGGCTGTAAAAATATTAATTGGCATTGTTATTTTTTAATGTTATTAAGTGCCAATTTCACCAACGTCGAGTGACGTTTAATCGAGAAATAAATTAGGCATTCTGACAGGTTTTATATTGAACTAGCTGATGCCCGCGACTTCGTCCGCATGGATTTAGTTTTTAAAAATCCCGCGGGAACTCCCGAGATAAAAAGTAGCTCTCTCGGTCTGAGTAACCACTACTACATCCATTACTATACCCATGCAAAAAATCGCATCAATCCGCTGTTATGTTGCGACGTGATTGAAGGACAAACCAACAAAAAAAAACACTTTCGCATTTATAATATCAGTAATGCTTTATTATAACACTTTTTATAATTGTCAAATTTTTTACCATACTTAACCAAAGACAAAATTACGTTTAGCTGTCATTTACGTTTTGTTATTTCACTGTCATTTGCGTTTTGTTATTCCATGTCAGATGCGTTTTTGTTATACAACGTTTTATAGTGACTTGACGGAAACGCGGTCGAACGGGATAAAAAGTATTCTATGTCCGTCTCCTGGTTCTAAGCTACCTCTCCACCAATTTTCAGCCAAATCGGTTCATCCGTTCTTGAGTTATAAATAGTGTAACTAACACCACTTTCTTTTATATATATTGAATATCTGCCAAAATATTTTTACTACCTACCTAACTACTTACTTCAACTAGGTTCTTGCTTAAATAACTGGTAGTTAGAAGAACGCGCCGAAGGACTTTATGGGATCGAAGAACCCGATTGCTACTATATAACGTACTGAAAGCATCGCTTCCTTGCCTTTTCGTTTCTCTCCGACATAAATGTAATTAAATCTAAAAAACTGTCAAGTGCGAGTCGGGCCTCGCTCTTTTACGGTTCCGTGCATATGACGATGTTCTTAGAAAGTACTAAATTAGCATATCGTCGCTGTAGTTGGAAAATTAAATAACTAACAAAACCAATATCGCGAGTAAAACGCGATTTAGTGTTTTTTTGCGTTAGAAATGGAGATAACTTTTTTTTCATAAACAATTTAAAGGTCCATGTTTTGATATGTTATAGATTGTTACTGTATCTATTTCTGAATCTACTTGACGTACATTTTGATTCATTTGTTTGTGAGAAAAAAAATAAAAAGCAATTATTTAGTTTTCCCTCACCAAATTTGAATATTTGATGCAGTTATTTATTTTTCCATGTCAGTTGTTTAGTTCTTCCTCGTCAATATTGCGTTGAAGTACGTAAATGTGTCGATATAAGTACCTTTATTTAGTTTTTCCACTTTACAGAGATGTTATGATGACCAGTTATTTACTTATTTTACTATGACAATCCTATTCAAGGGTATTAATTTAATAAAAATTGGAGGTTTTTTAAAAGAAAACCAACAAATAAACATTTCTTTTTATATATAATTGTAAAATGTAATCAATAAAACGACTAAAGCAACTAGATTCTTCTATCAGACTTATAAAATTAAAAAAAAATCAAAACCACATAACAATAAATTATACGATTCTACTCATAAAATCAACAAAATTTCACTTTTAATTTAACAATTATACTTATTAAAAACTAAGTATCAATTGAAATGATAACTATCAACTTTTCTTCAGTTTTACCTTTATAAATTTAAATTTAACAATTGAGCTCAGCTGGTTCAAACCAAATAGCTTATGAGTAACATTCAGTATAATCAAAACTATCCTTTTCAAGTTATAATTAACTAATCGAACTAGGAGTATGTAAGTGACGGTAGTAATTGTTATAATAACGACTCTACTCATAAAATAATAAAGATTTTAATAGTTTGTAGAACACTAGGATTGAAGACTAGCTAATGATTGATTCCCGCAGAAATTCTCTAACTTTCTGGGATAAAATATAGTTCATGTGCTATTCTGATGTATAAGCTATGACATCGTGAAGCTTTATCAAAATCCGTCTAAATGTTTTTGCGTGAAAGTGTAATAAACATTCATCCATCCACCTTCACAAACTTTTGTATTTATAATATTAGTAGGATGCCAAAAAGAAAAAGGTACATAATTACGTCCATTTAAATTTAAACTAAGATTCTATTGAAATTATAACAGCTATCATGTTTCTTTTAGTTTTACCTTAGTAAATTTAAATTTTACATTATAGATCAGATGAGTTCAAACGAACTAAGCGTATGTAACGTTCACTAAAATCAAAACTATCAATTAATGTAATTAAGTAACTGAGAAAGGTTTAATAATAAAACTAGTACGATTGAACTGATTTCAATGTAGGTAGGGATGCTAAAAGTTTTCTATGCCTGCAAGCCTTATTCACTTACAGTTCTATAAACCATTCTTTAGCCGTCCAATCATATAAAATCATCTTTTCATTTTACTACAAATTATTAACTGGCTATTGGGAATCATTTCCGGATTGCAAGTCTTCTGTGATTGTATCTGTCGAAGGAAGACTTGCGTACTATGCGTGTAGTTTATCTGGTATAATATTATTTCTGCAAAGATTCAGCCGGTCCTTTTTTTTGGCTTCCGTAATCGGAAGAGGGTGTCCGTATCCCATCGTAATGAGCTCTTGGGCAATGTTGATGTCACCGGGCGTTGTCCTCCTCAAACAACAGGTTCGTGGAAACTGTCCATACAGTGGGGTCTAAATTCTTTAAGACCAATCGCAGGAAAAGAACCGAAAAGTTCTCTGACCATACTCTCAAGTTAATGGACGAGAGACAAGAGATGAGGCTGCAGTCATCGGCAGACGCGGCTGCTAACCGGTGGATTAATAGGCAGACCTCTAAGGCACAAACTCGCGACCTCCGTGTCTTTAATATGTATTAAAGATAACATCGAGCGGAACAAAGGCTCAAAAGTGTTTGCGAGAGATCTGTCTATCGGACAGAGCCAGCTGACGCAGCTGAAAATTGATGACGGCCGTCTCGTCTCTTCTCGACCTGAGGTCTTGTGAGAGGTTGAGAAGTTCTTTGGACAGTTATATACCACGACACAAAAACCTGTTGAAGATTTGGCCAAAGATCCCAGAGCCAAACTAACTGACCCAACACTATACCGAAGATATCAGCCACCACCAAGAAGTCAGCCTATACGAGATTTGTATGGCTCTCAAGCAGATCAAGAACAGCAAGGCGCCTGGTGATGACGGAATCACTGCGGAACTCCTGAAAGCGGGTGGAAAACAGATATTTAAGATCTTTCAGAGATTGTTCAATTCCGTCATCCACTAAGGCACAACGCCGGAAGCATGGCACAGGAGCGTGGTGGTTCTGTTCTTCAAAAAGGGTGATAATACTTTGTTGAAGAATTAGAGACCCATCTCGTTGTTGAGTCATGTTTATAAGTTGTTCTCTAGAGTCATTACGAATCGTCTCGCTCGTAGGTTCGACGACTTCCAGCCTCCCGAACAAGCCGGATTCCGAAAAGGCTTTGTTACCATAGATCACATTCATACGCTGCGGCAGGTTATACAAAAGACGGAAGAGTATAACCGGCCACTTTGCTTAGCGTTTGTGGACTATGAGAAAGCCTTCGATTCGGTGGAAACTTGGGCTGTGTTGAGGTCGCTGCAGAGATGCCGGATTGACTACCGGTATATCCAAGTGTTGAAGTGCTTGTATGATAACGCCACAATGTCAGTACATATACAGGACCAGACTACGAGACCAATCCACTTGCAGCGTGGAGTGCGACAGGGAGACGTTATCTCCCCGAAGCTCTTTACCGCTGCGTTGGAGGACGTCTTTAAGCTTCTGGATTGGAACGGGCTTGGCATCAACATAAACAGCGAGTACATCACTCACCTGCGATTTGCCGATGACATAGTGGTCATGGCAGACACTCTGGGAGACTTCAATAAAATGCTCAACGATCTCAGTAGGGTTTCTCAACAGGTGGGCCTGAAAATGAACATGAGCAAGACGAAAATCATGTCCAGTGGAGCGGTGCATGAGGCACCGCTCCACCCAGTAATTGTTGAGAACTCTGCACTCGAAATTGTCGACGAGTATATTTACCTGGGACACACAGTCCAGCTAGGTAGGTCCAATTTCGAGAAAGAGATCAACCGCCAAATCCAACTCGGCTGGGCAGCGTTCGGGAAGCTCCGAGATATCTTCTCGTCCAAAATTCCTGAGTGCCTGAAGACTAAAGTCTTCGAACAGTGCGTGTTGCCAGTGATGACTTACGGATCCGAGACATGGTCGCTAACTAAGGGCCTCATAAGAGTCATAAGTAGGCTCAGGACCGCTCAGCGTGCGATGGAAAGAGCTATGCTCGGAGTATCCCTGCGGGATCGAATCAGAAATGAGGAGATCCGTAGGAGAACCAGAGTCACCGACATAGTTCAGCGAGTCGCGATACTGAAGTGGAAATGGGCGGGGCACATAGTTCGAAGAGCTGATGGTCGTTGGGGTCCCAAGGTGCTGGAGTGGCGACCCCGCACCGGGAAGCGCAGTGTTGGCAGACCCCCACCAGGTGGACCGACGACATCAAGCGAGTTGCAGGGAGCCGCTGGATTCAGGCGGCGCAAGACCGAGGCCTGTGGAAGTCCATGCAAGAGACCTTTGTCCAGCAGTAGACGTCTATCGGTTGATAAAGAAGAAGAAGAAATATTCAAAACTAAATATCTTCTAGTTTATGTTTCGGTTGCTTTAATAAAGTTAAATAAAATCCCTTATTTAATTCTGCTTGTCCTGAAAGTATCAAAATTCTCAGAACTTTTTTGAATAGTTGAATAAATGTACTTATTCAATTTTAATAGTACCTGTATCTTTGCAATCATGGGATGATAAATTAAATAACTGACTTTGTTTAATTTTTCCGAACTTAATTCCCCTGTAAAGCAGAATATGTGTCGAGGGAAAACTAAATAACTAACTTTATGCATTTTATTCGCTTTCGAAGTCATGCAAGAGAGAACTTATTTATTTTTTGCTAAGTTATCTACTTTTTCTTCGCTACTTTTTTATCAATTTTTCAATATTTATTTTTCCAAGTATGGCGCCTTGCAAGATTCATTTTCATATAACTTTTTAATTAATGATGATATTCAAAAATTAGAATTATAGAAAGATGCGGCTTTAATTGGACTTTCTGAAAATGCAATAAAGTCGATTTCGCAAAAAGTGTAGTTATTTAATTTTCCAACTACAGTGACGATATGGGGAAAAAATGCTCGTTTGTTTTGGTCGCAACTTACAAACGCATTATAAATCGGTGTTTTCAGTATTTGTTGTTTAAATACATTATATAGTACATAATATACCAGAATTTCAAATTCCTGACTTGTTTAGTTTTTGAGATAGACCCCCTAACAAAATTGGTTTAAAACCGACAACTTTGATGGCCCCCCCATTTCTTCATTTTTGTAGCTAAAAAATAAAAAATATATATTTGAATTCCACTTAATGAGTTATAGACAATGACAACACACATGCCAGGGTAAAAAAATTTTTTTTTAATTAAATTAATTAAAAAAAATTTTTTTAATTAAATTAATTAATTATTATTTTTTTAATTATTTCGACTCCTTTTCCATGTATTTTATTATTTTTTGTTATAGCGGCAATAGAAATACACAATATGTGAAAATTTCAACTGTCTATCTATTACGGTTTACGAGATACAGCACGCTGACAGACTTTCGGACGGACGGACGGACAGCAGAGGCTTAGTAATAGGGTCCCGTTGGCACGTCGGGTACGGAACCCTAAAAATGAAGGAAATTCTTTAGCGCCTGGAAATGATGAAGATTTCATCATGGTTGAGATTACTGCTTTCAATTATACGAATGTGGTAAGCAGAGTTAATATCACGTAGTGATTATAGAATTACTTACCTACTCATAATCCCTGAAGCTTTTGTTGTAATTTACGGTGAAATATTATCATTTAATCATTACGGTCTACCACTTATTTTCCAATTTCGGTTACGTCGCTACACCGCGAGTTGAATTGAAATGTTTGCGAATCCAACATAGTTTAATAATTACTATTATAATCCGGTTGGTGTATTCGTCGCACAATTTAGATCAACTCTCTCATGAAGCCTCTACAGTCTACGCGTTGGACCGATGTCCCCGCGATCCAGACTTTGTCCCTTGAGAGTACGAATAAAATAATAAAGTAGTATTAATATTCGCAATAGTCTTGCACCCACCGGGGATTATCGTTCAGTTCAACTTATTCATGTATTGAAGGATTAATTTCGATTGTTGTATTTATCTTCCAATTTAATAAAATTATTGAAGAAAAAAATCGGCCAAGTGCGAGTCGGGCCTCGCTCTTTTAGGGTTCCGTTAAAAAAATTAAAGAATTTCCATCTACCCACCTACCCATTTTAATTTAATTTTTTTAATTTAATTTAATTTTTATTATTTGTTGTTATAGCGGCAATAGAAATACATAATATGTGAAAATTTCATCTGTCTATCTATTACGGTTTACGAGATACAGCCCGATGACAGACGGACGGACGGACGGACGGACAGCGTAGGCTTAGTAATAGGGTCCCGTTGGTACCCTTTGGGTACGGAACCCTAAAAATTAATATTCTTTTGCTATAATCCGCCAAACAGAATAAATCTTTCAACACTCGACGTAAGTTTCGCTCCGATCCGCCAAAAAGATTTATTCTGTTTGGCGGATTGTATAGCAAAGAATATTAATTTTTCTTTAAATATCATGGAATTCCGCAAAGTTACGTCTGATTCTATCCAAAATTTAAAATTATCGAATATAATCAATCGAAATGGAATCAAATAAAATAAAATTGGAGAAGTGAACATAAATAAAACTGGTTGCAAAACAGATTTATAGGGATTAAAAGCAGATTTCAATTCGAAGATCCCAGTGATTCCATAATAATGTTCCCAGTCGTTTGTACCTGATCCCACATTTAGCCTAATTTGCCTTGGCAGCTCGTTAATCCCCCTGGCGAATGCCGTGTCGAATAGAAATGCCTCGTTTACAACAGCACGCTATAATATATCGTTCACTTCGTACAATACTAACAACTTTATAAGATACATCGATATTTTAGTTAGCGCATAAAGGTACTTACGGTAAAAAAACTATGAACACCGTTGATAGCTCTAACGGCCGGTTTCATTAACCTATCTCATCTAAAATTTAAAGCCCAATATTTAATCCAAGTGTGTAGTAAAGTGTTTACAATTGTTTAGAATAATTGCTAAAACAAATAACATGGATTGATTATATTATTATTTAATATTATTAACACACTTTAAATTCATAAATATTTTTCGATTAATATATTCGACGGTCTAAAATAATTAATTTACACCTACGCAATACAGAAACATTGTTCCTTTACGTTTGATTTGAAATATGATAACATGAGAAACGTGGTAACTTATGAAAACAAGATGTTTGAGATACAAATTTTATCGTCAACAGGGCGTTTAACATTTTAATTGTGCAAGAGATTTCAAGTCAATAGGCAAACGTAACTAGGTCCTTGATTTTATCGGAAGCTTTGTCGATATTTTAACCTTTTGTTCATAACTTGTTTAATATTCCGATTGATCAAATATTTCAAAGAGAGTTTACAGAGAATTAGGCAATCCTGAATTTCATAACAGAAGTTTGAACATCACTTTTTCATTTGAATATTTGAATAACAATTAGCATGTTTCTTTGAGGCACGAAGAATTTTTTCTGGCAATTGAGGTACCCCACCACCTAACCTGGACTACGATCATTATCGTGACTATGATCATCATCAGCAGCAGCAAACCATCAACGGCTGACTACTGAGCGCAGGTTTTCTCACAGAGAAGGATTATTGGCCATAGTTCACCACGCTGCAGGCCCAATGCAAATTGGCAGACTTTACACACCTTTGAGAAAGTTATGGAGAAGTCTCAGGTCTCCTCTCAATGTTTTCCTTCACCGATGAAGCATGTGAAATTGCTTCCAACTTGATCAAATTAGATAAAAAATAAAATTTAATCAGTCCGTTTATTTACACGAGATGAAATTATAGAATAATATTTTGTAAATAATAAGGGTATGCTCGAATATGTACCCTAAAGGGTACGTTCTAAAGACCGTGAGAATTTCCACTATTAACTGCGGACCTTTTGTCAAACTTACGGCATAGTTTCACTATGTTTATTGTCTTGTTGCTCCAATTATACAGTTCTGGATTCCGCCCTTGTTCTATTTCCTACAGACAATAAGCTTAAAATTTTACAATAAGCGAAATACTTTAAAAGTATTATTTTCAATTCATACCTTCTTTGTAATGGTGAAGGGAACTACATAAGTATAATATTATCATAGAATTGCTGTGATATTATCTAAAAATGATTGGCGTTGCTATACCTATCAATATATTTTAACCAATAGCGGGAAAGTTCCAATAAATCCACAGGTAATTGCGATCTTGACACTGTAGCAACTCAATTCCACAGCTGTCATATTATGTCGACGTCATTTCATTCGCATAGATTTACACTAGCGGCACGCTATGATGGCCGGTTTGACACATTACAATAGTGATGTGGAATGTCAATTTATTCTCGAACAAAAAACAATTAAGTTTTGTTTTTGTACCTGATTAAATAGGTTTAATAAAACAAAAATGTATATGTTTATTTAATTTATTTGAACGAACTGAATATTTGAATGAAAATGAATATACATACTTTATATGCACACAAGAAACATATGAATACAAAAGATACCAAAAAAGGTGCCACAAAAGGCCATAATTAATCAGATTCGTCCATACTACTATTTTCACTGTCCACATAGTGAAAATTGTTCATATTCACAAGTACATTCACCCCTTAAATGGTGCAAACTGATTTTTCTACACTTGTATACATTTTAGAAATCAATTTAATAAATAAATTTTGAGTCCTAAACCTAAAACTACATTCGATAAAATTTATGAATCTCTGCACATCACTATCGTCAATAAAGTAATAAATTATTTCCTTCAAAGTCGTTATCAATTAATACGGAACTTCATGAGCGGACAAACGTCAAACCGGCCATCATAGCGTGCCGCTAGTGTAGGTTTGAAAAATTATTTATGCTTCTACATACAAAGTTTTACCACCCCTTTCCATACCTTCGGGTATGGACTTTCAGAAAACCTCTCGTTAGTGCATCTCTACTCAAGTAATATTTCCTTATTTTTTTAAATCTCCAAACCACCTATTCATTATTCATAGCTTATTAGCCTGAAATAAAATGAAGGTTAAGAAAGGTTAAGTCCAAACGCCATATTATTATTAAAGGTCAAGAGCATGGAACTAGGAATTACGACGTCAAGAGCGTCAAACGTAGTTGAGAAATGACGATCGACACAGGTTCGTTATATCTGAGGCCTATCCTTTCATTCTAACTGTGCATGCATAAATCTGATAAACAGTATCAACGGAAAAGGGTTGGAAACAAACAGCTAGCTAGCAGTTAAAACAGCTTATAATTCCGAGACTAGTAAAGATATTTAAAAAAAGTCAGCCAAGTGCGAGTCGGGCCTTACTCTTTCAGGGTTCCCTACAAATGACCAAATATTTTTTTTAAAACTAGATATTATTTAGATATCTTAGTTCTTAGAAAGTACTACATTAGCATATGGGGATATGCTCGTTTGTTTTGGTCACAACTTACAAACCGCATTATAAATCGGTGTTTTCAGTATTTTTTGTTTAAATACACTCTATAGTACATAATATACCAAAATTTCAAATTCCTAACTAGTTTAATTTTTGAGTTAGAGCCCCTAATAAAATTGGTCTAAAGCCGACAAGTTTGACGGCCCCCCATTTCTTCATTTTTGTAGCTAAAAAATAAAAATATATATATTTGAACTCCGCCTAATGATCTCTAGATACTGACACCCCACATGCCAGGATAAAAAAATAAAATTATATTTCGACTCTTTTCCATGTATTTATTTTTTAATTTAATTTAATTTTTATTATTTGTTGTTATAGCGGCAATAGAAATACCTACACAATATGTGAAAATTTCAACTGTCTATCTATTACGGTTCACGAGATACAGCACGCTGACAGACGGACGGACGGACGGCCGGACGGACAGACGGACAGCGGAGCCTTAGTAATAGGGTCCCGTTGGACCTAAATTGTCGTTGTTGTTGTTCGATAAATAAAAATATATCAGTCAAAAACCCAATTTTATTGGAAAACTCTACGTCCTTTTCACGGTCGTGAACCATACTAAATTACTAATTTACGCACAATTAGCAGTTGCAAAGTTACCTAGATTAGACGTAATGTGCAGTTGGAAATCGTCACGCTATATCTTTAGGTGTGTAGCTTGCTTTAGGCCTACTCGTTTCGATAGGGTGTCAAGAAAGCTCTTGTACTAATTATTTTGCCTTTTAAATTAAGTTTTGAATATTCTTGAGTGTTACTTTGATAAAAATGGAATTAAAAGTAAGTAACGCTTGTATATTTTAAATCTAAACACTTTTCTTATAATAGCAACACTCAAGAGACTCTTGACTTTCGCCTCTTGAGATTCGGCTGAGGTGAGATGGTTGCTTGGTACCTATTTAGTTTATGAAAAATAAATTTTCTTCAAAGGAAAAAGTGGCTATTGTTAGAGTACCTGGTTCGTTTTATTATAGGTTTATCTCGATTCATTTATCGACACTCTTTTAAGCTTTTCTTTTTATTCAAGCATTATTAAGCTATTGCATAGCTTTTATCGCGGGCTTTGAACTAGGACAAACAGTTTGAGCGCGGCGGCCGAATCAAGAAATTCCGTAACGAAAATAAACCTAACACCGTCGTTCAGTAAGCGTTCAACATTTTAGAGGTTAACAAGTAGCTCTGTTTGGCACAGTGGGCGAGCGGCCGCTTTCTTTACCGTATGGTGTATGATGTCGCAGGTTTGAATCTCACTCGCGAAGTAGTGAAAGTGCGCTTTTCTTGTTTCTTTATTTTTTAATTATTTTTTTTGCATAATTTTTATTATGCAAAAAAAAATATTGCATAAATATTATAATTGCATAAGTTGATAAAAATGCTATGCAATAGCTTTACCGCGGCAGTCCCCGAGTGCCACTTAATTTTTAGGGTTCCGTACCCAAAGGGTACCAACGGGACCCTATTACTAAGCCTACGCTGTCCGTCCGTCCGTCCGTCTGTCAGCGGGCTGTATCTCGTAAACCGTAATAGATAGACAGATGAAATTTTCACATGTTATGTATTTCTATTGCCGCTATAGCAACAAATAATAAAAATTAAATTAAATTAAAAAAATTAAATTAAAATATTTCCATGGGTACATGGAAATATTTTTATTTAATTTTTTTTAACGGAACCCTAAAATAGCGAGGCCCGACTCGCACTTGGCCGATTTTTTTTATTTAATTTTTGTTTGTATAAGTATTTTGATCATAATTAATTTTTTAATAAAGTATTAATCTGCAATAGAATGAAACTCTCCGAATAAATTTTGTATACTTACAAATAATATTTTAAAAAACTTCGAGAGAATTTCTTTTAAATCTTGATCTTGATCTTCGAGGTCTAAGAATTGGGTTAGTTTTTCACCTCT
This sequence comes from Oeneis ivallda, assembly GCA_029955525.1. Classification (NCBI taxonomy): domain Eukaryota; kingdom Metazoa; phylum Arthropoda; class Insecta; order Lepidoptera; family Nymphalidae; genus Oeneis; species Oeneis ivallda. Next base: position 20,617,540 of record JARPMR010000007.1, read on the forward strand.
ATTAATATTTAAGTAAATTTACTTACTATTTATACGTAGTCTGGGTCAGAAACTCTATGAAATTCGCCAATCTCCTTTAGATGTATAATCTAAGGAAATCGGACGACAATGCAATATTATTGTGACATGGAGCTGATCTCTGAATTATTTTTTTAATTTACACTAAGTTTAAATCATCATCATATTCTTCATCCTAAAACATGGATACCACAGGCTTCGGTCTTGCGCCGCTTGTATCCCTACCACTCGTCTTTTGTTGTTTGTCCACATAACGGTGATGATGATGATGATGATGATGATATCCTCCACAACATGGCTCGCGAAACGAAATTGCACGCCTATTGCACGACGCACAGGGCGTCTACCAACACTACGCTTCCCGGTGCAGGAAGAAGAAGTAGGTACCTAGTTAGTTTTGTCTAAACGTGCAAGATTATAGTAGATCTACTCTGATCAATCAATATTTTAATAACATATTTTTATAAGGCTTTACTCGCGAAAACGAAAACACGTAGATTTTATTTACCTAAATATCAAATTCCATATCTCTCCGTAATATTCCGAAGCCAAAAACGTGCATATTTTGCAGGCCACTCTCAAATCTTGTTTGTTTCTAGGTCGAATATTCCGAATCCCGAAAATTAAGAGCTTTGAATTTCTGTTTCTCAAATCAATTGAGCAGCTCCTGCTTCACAGAACATCGTCCCTGTCACGCATACCTGAGCGCATACCGCTGTGATCATGTATGAAATATCACAGAGCTATGAGGTATAAAAAAATTGGCAGTCATTGGGACTGCCGATAGAATTGAAAACTAGATTTGCATTTAATTAAAAACAAATAAGAAAAGCGTATTGTCACGATTTCGTGAGTGAAATTCGAACCTGCGACATCATACATTAAACCCTAAGGAAGGCGCCTGCTTGCCCGCTGCGGTTTCCAAGGTTGCTTGGGAACTTCTAAAATGTTGAACGCTTACATGTTGAAATCTCTAGGTGACGATTGTGAAGGTGACTATGACGCGAAATCCATGTTTTTTGCTCACCCAAAAAAGTGCTCAACGCACCTAAAGAAGTTATCACTTCAAAAAATTAGCATCATCTTAACCCATCGTCAGTTCACAGCTGAGTAGTGGAAATGAGCCGCAAGGGTTCCCTCTCAGAATGAAAAGAACTGGTCAAAGTCCCCTGGCCCCCGATTTCTAACGTCACCGGGCGTGGATCCTTACCACAATCAAGGGGACGTGCCTACGGAATAATATAATCCAGCCACTCCACCCCTGCGTCCCAAGACATCCTAATCCAAGGTCCGAGCCTCGCACCACCCACCCGGTAATTAGGGCTGCCACCTTTCAAAAACAGTAGCTATAGCATTACCGGCGGTAATGCTATAGCCTATAGCGGCCATTATCATGCACCATAAAAGAATTGTCATAGGTGGTCACTCATAGTCCACCACACTTACCAAGTGTGGATTAGCAGAATTTATACGCCTTTGAGAACATTATAAAGAACTCTCAGAATGCAGTTTTCTTCATATTTTCTTTTACTGTTTCACGTTTTAAGTTGGTTTTAAGCAATTAAATAAGACTTGCTTTAAGCAAGTGGTAGGTATTTAATTGCATCAAACCACCAAGGAGACCAAATTATTAACCAATAGGCTATCACAAATATCATCATCATCATTAGCAACCCATCGACGGCTCACTACTGAGCGCAGGTCTCCTCTCAGAGAAGGGTTATAGGCCATAGTCATATACCTTCAAGAACATTATGAAGAACTATCAAGTGTGCAGGTTTTCTCACGATGTTTATTCACCGTTGAAGCAAGTGATATTTAATTGCTTAAACGCACAACGAACCTGCGGCCCCCCGAATAGGAGACCACCTAACCTAACCTAACCTAACCACTAGGCTATCACTGCTTTTTTCATCACAAATATACATTATAATTAATAATATATTATGTAAAAGTTAGAGTTTATTAACTTGAACGAGTATGAATAATGCCAAGTAAGTATTTCAAAACTACTCAAGCCTGCCTTCTAGCTTAATTAGTGCCTACTCAGCAAATATAATTAGCAGGCAATTGTAGCGACAATAGCAGAGTTTGGTGTGGCAAATAGCGGTTTCGGTACGCTTTTATTCGAAAATTAAGTTAATTTATGAATTCGTGTTAAACAATGCATATTTCATGTTTATTTTACATTGAATGAATGAAATGAATGAATGAATGAATGAAAATTACAAAATTAAAAATTTAGTATTCATATAATCAAACATAATTTAAATTTTCTAAGTCTCTTCTCCACTTCTTACTTTATTAAGAATTCACTAACTACTTAAAGTGTTATTCCCAAAAAATAACCTTATATAGAAATATACCCTATCAGGGTCGATTTCACCATTGCCGTGTAAACTTTAACCGAAGTATAGCATTGACGTTCTAACAGTTCTGGCATTGAAAATCTGTCAAAATATCGTAGGTATGTATCATTAGTTGATTTAACGTTATTCGGCGATGACAAAATTGGTCCTTAAAGTAAAAAAAAAGATAGGTACGAAAGCAAAAAAAAAGGGAATAACAGAACAAATCAACGAAAACTCTGACCAAAAATTGACATCGGCTATTAATAACTGGACCCATCTCAGAGGTCGCGCTCATCGATATTATAATACCGAGCTTTATAACCTGTCGCTTGAAATCGGAATTTAAGTAGCGCGAAACACGATTTTATTTTTCATACGTATACGAGCATGCGCGGAACGCACCGTACTCCCGGCACTGGCCACTAACACATACGCAGCTGGAGGTGATCGGCAACAAACACATCCATAATCTTTGACTATCAGAATAGCGCAGAATCGTTTGAAATCACTGGCACAACCATCTGAAACAACTCACACACTGACAATCCATTTTTCGTGTACACACAGTGTACGAACACGAGACGCACACAGAAACAATTCCTACCCTGACTTTGCTGTATACGTTAGTCTACCAAAGATCGGCCTGGGCAGAGGGTGTGATTGCTACCCTCGTGTGAATTCCACTCGCCAAGTGAATCGAGATGTGAACTTCTCAAACATCGTCCGTAATCTCAAAGTTGAGTGATAATAGAATTTTATGGAGTTGTAAATAAATGTAGCAAAGTTTATGGATTTCCCAAGTTTGTGAACTCGTGGATTGATATAATAAAACTTTTACGAAGTTTTTTAGTGAAGTGAAGTGGTTTGTTTGAATTAAGTTCTAACACTGATTGAGACTTGCAATATTGATTGGGATTTTTATCAGGTAAGTAAAATAACATGTTTTTAGGGTAATCATTTTTTGTGAATGAAATATTTAATCTAATATATAAAATTCTCGTGTCACAATGTTCGTTCCCGTACTCCTCCGAAACGGCTGGACCGATTATTATGAAATTTTGTGAGCATATCGGGTAGGTCTGAGAATCGGCCAACATCTATTTTTCATAGCCCTAAATGATAAGGGTGACCAACCACTAAATATTTTTGCTGGCGGTACGAAGTTCGCTGGGTCAGCTAGTCGACTATAAAATATTGATCGATTTATCATGTACCTACTACTTATTTTAAATAATACAGATAATAAATTTAAATTTAGGTGTTATTATTTTTTATGTTACGGCCCGCGCAGGCACGATGCTTTTAACAGCGCCAATTGGAATTTTTGCGTTCAAAAGCGACATCGGGCTTTCGAAAAACGACTTAAAATTCCAAAAACGCGGATGATCGCCGCCACTACAAGCATCGTGTCGGCCCTTATTAACATTCGAATTTAATTAAATATGCAGCGGCGTTTGGTTATTATTTATTTTTTCCTAACAAACAACGTGTAAGAAAAACAACTTGGTGGAGAAGAAAACACTTATCTCTATCAGAGTTCTCTACCAGTGACCCTTGGCAGTGGGAGAGAGGATGGGGAAAACGAATAGGTAGGTACGTTGGTAGAACATAGATAAGTAGATGTTAAGTATCATGAAAAGCTTAAAAAAAAGAACTGTAGTGAAATACCAGATTTAAGCAGATATATCATAGAACACCACTTTCACCATGGCCGAATAACATTTAACCGATAATTTTTAGGGTTCCGTACCCAAAGGGTACCAACGGGACCCTATTACTAAGCCTACGCTGTCCGTCCGTCCGTCCGTCTGTCAGCGGGCTGTATCTCGTAAACCGTAATAGATAGACAGATGAAATTTTCACATATTATGTATTTCTATTGCCTATTATATATTATATATATATTTCTATATAATTAAAATATTTAAATGGGTACATGGAAATATTTTTTTTTATTTTTTTTTTAACGGAACCCTAAAAGAGCGAGGCCCGACTCGCACTTGGCCGATTTTTTATTGATAATTAATTTATTCTTATTTATATATTATCTTTTTTAATATCGTTTTAAACGTTTTATATTTAATTTTTTTAATACAATATTCTTTAAAGCATAATAATATTTTATATTGTTTTTTTAATTATTTTTTAAACATTTTATTTTTTACTATATTTTTTGTGTATAATATGTAGTTAATAATTATTTTTATTTATATATTAGTTTTAATTAATTTAATTTATGATTAATTAAGACTTTTTAATGTTTATTATTTTATTCTTTTTCGTTAATAATAATTATTTTTCATTGTTATTGAATTTAAACTTATTTAAGTATATGTATTTTTTTTAATTTTAAAGGTTTTAATATTTGAATAAAAATTCTTTTTTATTTCAAAAGGAATACTTCCCGGGTGGTCTCATTTAAATTTTATCGAAATCAGTCGAGCGGTTTTTAAAAAATCAACAATTAATTAGATACTTTGCATTGGCGCGGGCGATTGAAGTCGGTTTTAAAAATAGAATTTTTTATTATAGATTTCTTTTCAAATGTTTGCTCCCGGGACAAAAGTAGCCTTTGTCACTTTCCAGGTCCTCAACTTTGCCTGTGTAAAAAACCACGTCAATCTAAACTCAACAAATGCGTAAAAAATAGCGACGCATACATACATACATACATACATACATACATACATACATACATACATACATACATACATACATACATACATACATACATACATACATACATACATACATACATACATACATACATACATACATACATACATACATACATACATACATACATACATACATACATACATACATACATACATACATACATACATACATACATACATACATACATACATACATACATACATACATACATACATACATACATACATACATACATACATACATACATACATACATACATACATACATACATACATACATACATACATACATACATACATACATACATACATACATACATACATACATACATACATACATACATACATACATACATACATACATACATACATACATACATACATACATACATACATACATACATACATACATACATACATACATACATACATACATACATACATACATACATACATACATACATACATACATACATACATACATACATACATACATACATACATACATACATACATACATACATACATACATACATACATACATACATACATACATACATACATACATACATACATACATACATACATACATACATACATACATACATACATACATACATACATACATACATACATACATACATACATACATACATACATACATACATACATACATACATACATACATACATACATACATACATACATACATACATACATACATACATACATACATACATACATACATACATACATACATACATACATACATACATACATACATACATACATACATACATACATACATACATACATACATACATACATACATACATACATACATACATACATACATACATACATACATACATACATACATACATACATACATACATACATACATACATACATACATACATACATACATACATACATACATACATACATACATACATACATACATACATACATACATACATACATACATACATACATACATACATACATACATACATACATACATACATACATACATACATACATACATACATACATACATACATACATACATACATACATACATACATACATACATACATACATACATACATACATACATACATACATACATACATACATACATACATACATACATACATACATACATACATACATACATACATACATACATACATACATACATACATACATACATACATACATACATACATACATACATACATACATACATACATACATACATACATACATACATACATACATACATACATACATACATACATACATACATACATACATACATACATACATACATACATACATACATACATACATACATACATACATACATACATACATACATACATACATACATACATACATACATACATACATCCATACATACATACATACATCCATCCTCACAAACTTTCGCATTTATAATATTAGTAGGATAAGATAGTACAAGGCTTTAGCTGCCTACTTAATATATTTAGGGAGATTTTCTTTTCCACCTTCACATCAAAAAAGATAGTTAATTTTCCGCCTGTAGTTGGCAAAAACCTTTCAATCTGTTCTGGAATCAGACCTTCGGACGGTCCAAAAATGACTTCGATAATTGGGTTTCCCTGAGAGAAACCTTTTACTGTTTGCGATATTTTTGTGCTAAAACTTTTATATTTTGGACGAAAAGATACACATTTCTTTCTTTATTGGTATTAAAGTTTCCGTTTTAAGTATACAAATGGAAGAAGATTTTTGGATTTATCGACATAACTCAGTTCTACTTTATTCTTAAAGTTATAATAATATACTTGCCATGATAAATCTGCAGACTGATTTTCTAATTTATTTATCGTAAATTCAGTTTTAAAGTATCCCAAACGCCAAATTTAAGAAATTCGCTTTTTGGCATCAATGAATGAATATGATTAGAACGGATAGAATGTTGTATTTTAACGGACAATATTTTAAACATTATACATGTGCGTTAGTGTGTATGTTTTTTAGTTTACTCGTTTCATCTCTAGTCACTCGGCAACTGATCGACGTGATTTTTAGCATAAGTTTTGTTGACAGGCTTCACAGGCTATTTTTTATCCCGAAAAAAACAAAGGGTCCCGGTGGGATTTTTAAAAACCTTCGAACTCGACGAGGATGATGAGATCACGGGCAAAATCTAGTACATATTTAATAATACCAAGAAAATGCTTTACAACTGTTTTGTAAAACTTTTCTATTGTTATGCAACAGACAAATATCTATGGATCGCACTCAGACTCAAGACAGAGTAAGAACTAGACTAAATGTTAGGCCATATTTTTGTCTGCTTTTAACTCTGCCTCAAGTCTGAGTCATAAAAGGTCATATTATCAGTTCATGATCTCACTTTTAAACAGACTTCAGAAAAAGGAAGAGGCTCTCAATTGTTTTTTTTTGGCAAATTTATAATATATCGTATCTTTGCCAATTAACCGATTTTAATGATTATTTTTTATTGAAGCTATGAATATGTAATACAAATCCCCTAGAATCCTATTTATTGAATTTCACGCGATTTAGGCCGCTTTTAAGATATACTTAATTTAAAATTAAATCGATTCGGTTTAATACTGAAATAATTTTATCGCGACAAAAACGTCATGTGCCCGTTAGCAAAACGTATTTTGCGTTTCGAATGTTGCTGTTGTGTATTTGAAAAAAAACTAATATTTTTTATTGGAAAACACGAAAAATTATTATATTTTATTCTTTCCTAGTAGAGCCCAGTTTGATAGAAGAACAAGAAAATACGATGAATGAGAATTCCCAATGTTTGTATTTAGATCCCTTTTCCCTTTCAGTCGCAAAATACCCGTTTAATATTTATATTTCCGCGGCTTTTCGAAGTAAGCGTCAATAAAAATGTTTCTTGCCCGAACCTTCAGGATCTCTATGATTGTCTCTCTCTTTATGAATGTAAGTCGAATATTTTTTCCATTTAGGTAGAAACCGTTCCTTTCCCGGTTAAATCTTTCTTTCTTTATAGGTGAGATATTTTTTTCAACTGTTGTTGTAAGTTCTAACTTCTAACCAGAACTTTTAAAACAACCTATGTGGTTGTTATATGGTTTAAAAACGATTAGGCCTTAGGATAAGGGGTTCTAAAACTCTAAAGGCCCACTTTTTAATCGCAATATTATATTATAGTCACTGTTGCCTCCAAGGTGTCTTCTATGCAAGCGTGCCCCAACCTAGACCTTCCGTCAGTGCTTACTATTTTCTATAATTGATCGTCGTCAAACCCAAGACTATCTGGCAAAAAAAAGAAAACAATTTTCACAGTTTGACCGATTTTCAGTACTGTCAGAAGGTCAGATTTATTTATTCACTAGACGATGCCCGCGACTTCGTCTGCATGGATTAAGGTTTTTAAATTCCCGCGTGAACGCTGTAATTTTCCGCGATAAAATGTATTTGTTAATCCTGGGTATGATCTATCAATAATAATAATACGCGTCGAATTGAGAACCTCCTCTTTTTGTTTTTCGGTTAAAAATGACGTAGACGTAGTAGACATAAGGTACCCAGTGAAAAAGTAAAGTAGACGCTTTATTATTTGGTAATAACTTGCAGTACAAACATTTCTCTAAACCTTTTGGATTATAACATTAAGTAATTAAACGGCTGACTGCTTTTTCTAACAGCTGAAATTTCCGAGGATCTAAGGTTTGAAAGGAACTTAGGTAGCTCTCTGTTTATGTGGACAAAGGATTTTGTGCGAATTCACTGGGTTTTGAAGAAAATGATAATTTTAGCCGACATAAATAAATTCGCTTATCCGCTTACAAGAGTTTGTTGATGAGTTTTTCGGTGTTTTTCTTTAACGCTCTTGAAACTGTTTAGTCATTAAAATAAACAGAACGAGGGGCACTGGTAAAAGGAGATTGGATGAAAATCAGACCGATAATGGTAATGACTGGCTGTTTTTGAACTACTAAGCCACTCTCAGATTTTTTGTTGTTAATGCTAAACAAGATTTGTGGAGTAAAAATATTTGGTATATCATGATCTTAACGCATTGCGAGCCCACTGGATACAGGTCTCCTCTAAGAATGAGAGGGCTTTAGGTCATAGTCCACCATGCTGGCCAAGTGCGAGTTCATAGATTTCACGTTTGAGAAAATGGAGAACCCTGAGGCGTGCAGGATTCATCATGATGTTTTCCTTCACAGTTACAGCATGTGCTATTTAATTGCCTAAATGCACACAACTCCGAAAATTCAGAGGTGTATGCCCGGGATCCAATCCATGAGTCCCACAAGTAGGAAACCACAGTCCTAACCACTAAGCTATCGGTGCTATTCTGATGCTACTCTTTTAACGGAGACAAGTTAGTATAGCGCTCTCTCTGTCGCGTAATCCCATACAAATGACAAAGACAAAAAATCCCTTCCATAGTCAGTAGGCGTTAACAATTTCGACTGCGTGTACACACTAGGTGTTTTTATGCTATTATTAATTTAAACTAGTTTTTTCTCGCAATTTTTTTCTCGCAACTTAAAATAAGTAGAAAAAATAAATAATACTTCGCCTTCGTATTTCCTAAGTACAAAATCACTTACAAAATTAATTACAAATTCTTAAGCTTAACTTAATGCTATAATAAAGTGTACATAAATATATTTCGTACTACTTAGGTATATTAAATTGTAAATTATAGAAAATTTAATAAATAAAATTAACAGCTGTTAGTAATTTTTTTCACTTGTTGCAATTACAGTATAAAATACACGCCAGGCCACGGAATAATAACCATAGATTGCAGCAAGGTAACGAGTGTGCGCGTTTGCACCGTACGGGTACTGCGAACAGACTGAAAAAATCCCTTACTGTTTAAACTACGTTTACGCTTATCGCTGACCAATCACAGACTAGTCCATATTTTTCGCACTAACTTGTCTCCGTGAATGAAGTATAGTCAGATGAATGGAGGTCTAATTGATAGGCCGGTGCTGCGCTGACAGAGACGATAAGGATATCGGATTAATAAACTGGATGATGTTATGGAAAATAAGATGCTACTTTTCCCCCAGATAATCAAAGGGTATTCACGGAATTTTTGGAAATCAAACTTCGCGGACGAAGTCGCAGGCACAACCAAGTGATAACCAATGATGATAATTAGAGATTCGATCAGTTACATTTGAGGCAGGTATTAAATTAACGCTGTGTACGGCTTCTTTGAGTCAAACGGTGATCTTATATTAATCATGTGCAGATTATATCAGTATTATGAGGCTGGTATAGAATTAGCGTGGGGCTTAACCAAAATCTCTCAAACAAAATACGACCTTAATTTCGTGTATGTCATCCGAAGGTGGCAATTAGGGCACGAAATTCAACATCGAGGATACTTACATAGTAGGCAGACGTATAATGAGCACATAGGCTTTGACATAATCCTACCCATTATCTACAAGCTGATGTCCGCTTTACGATTATTTAAAAATCCTATAGGGATTGTTAACTATATTATGTATAACTACTAGTGGTTCGCCCCGAACTGAGACCTCGCGGTAATGGTATCCCATGATTATTCATTCAATCGATACATGACGACCAAACCTGACATTATTATTATGCCCGTTTTCACCAAACATACCTAAATCATCCCCTAAGTAGGAGTCCCTTTACGTAGGTAGCTCCTAAATACAATCCTAAGTCCTAACATCCGTCCCAATGTCCTTTTATTGCGGCGGAATGATAATATAAGGAATATTCCTTATATTATCATTCCGCCGCGAGCTGTCATAGCTGTTGCGCGTGTCTACTTGCTATTAGATACGTTCCGCACTCGATATTGCACTGTCACTTAGTCCGCTGAATAGTGATGGCTAGTTTATTTATCGATATCCGTATATCGATAAATCATGGAAAAGTTTTTGGTTAAATCCCAATCAAACCCATCACTTACCAGTAAAAGACCTGCTGATGATGAGATATTTAATCCGAACGACTGGAAGATACCAAAGCGAGTTGTTCATCATGTGTCGCAACAACAACCTGACCGTCTGGCCACCTCGAATAGGTTCAACGTGCTTTCCTCGTCGAACAAAGCATCCGCTCCATCTGGTTCTTCTACAACACGGCTTCGTGAAGCGACTCTCGATATACTAAGCAGTATCATCTGAAATATACCGGCAATAATAAAATAGCCATCAATTGTCATAATCCTGAAGCACACAATTTGCTAAAGGAAGGCTTACGCTCTGAAAACGCCGCTTTCCATACATTCTCGCGTAAAGACGAAAGGACGGCGAAGGTGGTTATTCTGGGTCTTCCTGCCTATGTTGAGGATTCGCTTGCTGATGAACTAGCCTCCCTTGGTTTCAAAGGGGTTTCTATCCGCCGGCTCAAATCTGCCAGTGGTCTTAATGCATCGTGCCCTCCATTCTTAGTGCACCTCCCATCAGGAGCCGATATCGCTTCATTCAAGCAGATTAAATATTTATCCCATTGCGCTATTCAGGTGCGCAGATTTCGACCAAACAACAATTACGGAACCCAGTGCTATCGATGCCAACTTTTTGGACATTCATCTAGAAACTGCAATTTGCCCCCAAGATGTGTTAAATGCGAAGGTAGTCATCTCTCTAGAGAATGCACTAAAAAGGACTGAAATGAACCTGCAATATGCTGCAACTGTGGTGAAAATCATCCGGCTAATTTTCGCAACTGTAAAGAACGACAAAAGTACCTTAACAATCTTCAATCTAAGAGAGAAGATCAAAGAAAAATCCAAGCAACTAAAATTAAGAATGCAACAGTAGATGGTCGCTCCTGGTCTTCTGTAGCAGCTACAGGCAATAATGCAACACAAACCAATGTTGAAGGAAAAAAGCCGAACTACTACTCAACTACCCCAAGGGATAATACCACAGAGGAAATGCTCCAAATACTTATGACTATTAAGTCCCTCAATTCTCGGCTTGTACTTCCATGATGGACAAAGTGGTATTAATACTTTCACACCTTGGTCAATATGTATAGCGTGCATGAGATCCGACTATTATACTGGAATGCTGACGGCATTTGTACTAGTTTAAATGAACTTCTTGACTTGTCATCGGACCTTAATATAGACGTCATCGCTTTGAGTGAGACGAGACTGAGCTCTAATTATAACCTCTCAGCACCGGGTTACACTGTTTACAGAAAAGATAAGAACCAAAACGGACGTGGGCAGGGTGTTGCATTGTTAATTAAGAGTGATATTATTCATTTACCTATAAACATTCCCGAAACCGTCAACCTGGAATGCGTTGGTATTAAAGTAGCTCTCAACGGTAAATATGTTGCGATTGTGTCTGCCTACCAATCTCCCAATTTAAGATTACTAGAAAATGATCTCGACATTCTGCTAGGTATTGAGTGTAGTAGCTTAATTATGGGAGATTTCAATTCCAAGCATGTCTACTGGAATTGCTCCAACAATAACTTGCATGGTAATACACTTTATGAACACATGTTTGTTAAAGATTTCGATGTTCATGCCCCTTGTGAACCAACTTTGATTCACTACCATGGTAATTACAACCCTTTCACGCCAGACATTGTAATAGCTCAAAATGTCCATAATATCTCTGACTTAAAGACACTTACAAGGCTCTCTTCTAATCATTTACCTGTATTTTTCACTGTTTGCCAAGAAATTAATCGTAAATCTTATGTCCAATACGACTACTCTAAGGCTGACTGGAATAATTTCAAACAGTTCATTGATAATAATATTATTCTATCGTCTAGGATCTTTAGTACCTGTGACGACATTGATGTCTCCATTAATCACAAAACTTCCCTTATTGAACATGCCCGCAAAACCTTCATCCCTCGGGTTACCATCAATAATAATAAAAATAGATTACCACGTGATATCAGAAAACTTATACGTAAAAAAAATCACTTACGCAGATCTGCACTCAAAACGTTTGACAAAAATTGCAAACGTAAAATTCTAACTGACGTATATTCTCTCCAGCAAATTATCAACAGTAAAATAAAGTTAAAAAATGATATCAAATGGCAAACTAAGCTTTCGAGAGTGGATAATGCTACCTCAGAATTATGGCGTACAGTCAAATCTTTAAAGAGTAAACAAGATACAATTCCCCCCTTGAAACGTCCTGATGGAACTTTGGCCACTACTGAAGTTGAAAAATGTGAAGCATTAGCTGATGCATTTCTAAATAGTATGAATCTTACCAAAGATTGGGTTAGTGATGATGATACTGAAAGCAAGGTTCAAATATCCATGAGCCAACTTAATTCAGCTACCTTCTCAAGTAGCCTCCAGCTTTCTACGCCTGCAGAGGTCAAAGAATTAATTAAAAAACTAAAAACTAGAAAAGCTCCTGGCGTTGATAATATAAATAATATTATTATCAAAAACCTTTCCCATAAAGCAGTTGTATATCTGACAAAAATTTTCAATGGCTGTCTCACCAATTGTTATTACCCATCTGTTTGGAAAATTGCCAAAATTATACCAATTAAAAAACATGGTAAGGATGAAACCTTGCCCTTAAGTTATCGTCCAATTAGCCTATTATCCTCCTTAGGTAAGCTCCTTGAAACCCTTATATCTACAAGGTTGCTGAAAACCATTAACCATGCAATAATTCCAGAACAGTTCGGATTTCGACAAGGTCACTCAACTGCCCAGCAGCTAGCCAGGGTTACTGAGCATATTGCACTGAACTTAAATCAAAACAAATCAACTGGTATGGTTTTATTAGACGTTGAGAAAGCATTTGACTCGGTATGGCATTCTGGCCTACTACATAAACTCTCGATTCCTGAATATAATGTACCCCTGGAACTTGTCTGTCTTATTAGTTCTTATCTTCTTAACCGATCATTCCGTGTACACTTAGGTGATAGTTCTTCACAGCAGCGCCTTATTCCAAGTGGTGTTCCGCAAGGTTCCATTTTGGGTCCGCTTTTGTTTTTGGTGTACCTGAATGACATTCCTATACAGCCTCGTACGCATATCGCAGGATTTGCTGACGATGTGGCTACATACACATCATCACCGGATACTGATCTTATTATTTCCCGGCTTTAGCTGTCACTGGATGTACTCCATTCTTATTATAACAAATGGAAGCTCAAGCTTAATACAGCTAAGACTGAAGCTATCCTGTTTACAAGAAAACGTGCGATCCCAATTAGAACTCTCAAAATTAATGATTATTCAATACCATGGAGTAAGTCAGTAAAATACCTCGGCTTACACCTTGATCAAAAATTAAACTGGACTGAAAATACAAAGGCATTTAGATTAAAGGGAATGAAAGCCCTAAATGCACTTAGTCCTATCTTAAACCGTAAAACTAATTTAAGTTCGACTACAAAAACTAAAATTTATTCGTCCCTAGTGCGCCCATGCATAACGTATGCGGCACCTATATGGAGCATTACCTGCGATACTAACTATAACAGTCTTCAAGTTATCCAAAACCAAGCGTTAAAAATTTCGTATAATACACCATTCAAAACAAACTTGAAAAAACTACATGTCCACATTAAATTTCCATTAATTAAAGATTTTGTTTTAAAACTAACACGTAAGTTTTACCTGTTCAAAAACCCCAGTAATACAAATAAACTCGTTTCATCATTAGGTTCAAGTCACCACTCCGTACGACTCGATAAATATGGTCGATATAAATTTCCGCATCACTACGTCCTAACCGGTTATCGGTGACGAAGGCGACCCGACGCGCTGACCGCCTGCATCACTCGCGATTGACTTCATATTTTTTCGCAAACCCAATTACTTATGTCTTTTTTGTTTTTACCCTTCACTGCATATTCTTTTTAACTATGTAATATGTAGTTCTTTTTAATATAAAATTAATTGTATGTTTTAGATTCTTGTTTTGTAATGTGTAGGCAATAAATATTACATCCTGCCTGCAATCATAGTTCCGACGGTATTTTTTTTTTATCAATTAGTGACCATTGTAATAATATTGTATTTTTGTTTTCATTTCAAATGTTTGTAAAGGCGAATTGTTTAGCCTGATTAACATTACAGCCCTATTCTTGTGTTTTCTTAGTTTATGAATGCCCATAATTGTAACATGCTGTAAAATAAAAATAAATAAATAAATAAAATAAATAATGTCCTTTTAGGTGGTCCCGTACAGGATCTTGATAAAGAAGTTAACAGAAATCATCACCTAACTTATCATAGGTAGCCCGTAAAGGTTAGGCAACGTTAGTGAAAACATTGAACTAACGAGTGGAAACGGGTTACGGGCATCTGTACAAATCGTCATCTATCGACGCGAATAGAAAATATACAAAATGCAGTAATTAATAGTTTATTGAAGTTTGATATTTAACTAAACAATAATTTTAATTGAATAATAAGTTATCATTTTATGTAACTAAATAATAATGGTCGACGCAAAACTGTTTTTGGGATAGTCGTAACTCCTAGTTCCATGGAATAGTTAATGACTGCGCCATCTATTAGCATTATTGTGAAGCTATGTTGATGCTATATGAATTACTGAAGCCCATTAAAAATTAAATAATCTCGTTTCTTTATAATATTTATATAATTTTAGTATTTTTTGATCAAGTACAGGATACAAGTGAAATAAAAAAATAAAATCAGCTTGAAAATACACAGCCGATTTTCCCAGAGAGCGTCTTCAAGCGAGCGTATTAAATCTCCACTTTGAAAGCCCCCCATTTCGTCAATTTTAAGGGAAAAATTTAAAAAGAAATATTTTTGTACTCGGTTCAAAATTATCTTTAAAATGATATGTAACAATTTTATGTAACGCGATAAAATTTTTTTTACTTCGCATTCACTTCTATGAGAGCCCCCCTGAAATAAAGGTTTTTATAATTTTTTTATGCAATATTCGACTGAAGGCCATCAGTTTGCATATTATATCTAAATTTGAAGAAATTACGTTCAGTAATTCAAAAGTTATAAGGCTCTGACAGACGGACGGACGGACGGACGGACGGACGGACGGACGGACGGACAGACGGACGGACGGACAATTAGTGCAAATTCACTCTAGTAGACTCAGAGACCTCGCTTCGCTCGGTCAATAATATCCGTCTTCAGGATGCAAACTATCACTGTGCTGAACTTCATCAACATCGGTTGAAGACGTTGAGTAATAACAATAACTATTGTCTCTGTCCATAGCTCACCTAAGAAACACCGAAAGAAAGGATTTTCCTTGTTATAGAGCTCTGCAGCCAATTTGTTCTAGGAATCTCAAGGCATGAAGAGCAATGGCTCGCACATCGACCTCTCTCTCAGTTACAGCTTAAGCCCCGTATTCACTAAGGGACGGATGACGTCATAAGGGAAATCGCAGGCGACAATTACGTGCCGTGACAATAGCTATAGTAGCAAGCTTGACCAATAGTTCGCTACACGCCAATCGTGGAGTGAAAACGTGTGTAACATGGCAGAAGTATCTACTGTAACTTCTCGGTGACATCTCAACCACAACTTGTTGTAGACGAGTTGACGTCTTCGGAATATCACACGTCAATTTACAGCTACTATTTGCCACATGTCTCTCAACTTTGTCCCCTTATGTAAACAAGGCTTTAACTGTATGACCCTTATGTGACCCATCTGATCTCACGACATAAATCAAAAACTCTCGTGATAAATTCTTGTCAACCTGATACAGAGATCCGAATCCGATAAATGGTTATAATTTATTAGACTTACCTGAGTTACCCTAAATTAATAGGCGCAATTCGCAGTAACATCAACTTGGGTGTTAGATATCGCCCGGCCCTTTGTGTTAAGATGATTTGTTTACCACAACCCTTCGCTAGATAACATAAGCCTTGATCTGCGTGGGAGGCTATAGGTTTGTCTAGGTATTTCAATAGTGAACTTATGCTATTATCTTGGCTTAAATCGCCTAATATTGCAAGAGAAATCCAACATAATTATTATAGTCGTTGTCGTCATGCACAAAGGTGTAATGTTCGATATATTGAATAGAAACATTACTTGCCAACTGCCTATCAGAGACTTGACCCTGAAGATTCATCTCATCATCATCAATATGAATTTATTGTATAAGGGTTTTTAAAGAAACCAGCGCCATCATTTGTTTTCCCAGTTGTTCATACATACCTACATAATTTGCTATATTAAAGAAAATAAAATAAATAAGTAAGGACCTGGGTCACAAATTATTGGAACGTAGTTCCTTATCGCGCGGTGCGGAAGGGGGCTAGACGGATCGACACTTTTTTGAAACCGACACTTTTTGAATGTGTTGTGTTCGGTATTTTCGCGGTACAATATTGGGTCTCCGTAGCCTAGGTTCCACATGTAGAAATTGTTTAAAATAAAATTGAAAATGGAAAATTCGGTCTGTCGAGCTGGGATTCGAACCATCGACCTTTGGCTGTTAGGCGACTGTCGAAACCACGAGGCTACGGAGATCTAATATTGTAGTGTGAAAATGTTGAACACAATGCCAAATTAACTAATCGAAAGGAACTGCGTTCCATCCGGGTGTCCCTTGACATCTCTCAAGTTCTTTATTTTCTTAATTTAACATAGAAGTTCAGAAATAGCTACAAGATCGTAGGCGATAAGTAGTTAACGATTTATTAGACTTACCTTGAATTATTAATAGCTGTAATTTACAGTTACAGGACTGTCTTGTGCGTTAGATACCGCTGGGTCTTTTGTATTACGTTGCTTCGGATGATTTGTTGGTACCACCCTTCCTTGTGATAACAGCCAGCTTAAGCTTTCAAACAGAACTAGGCTCTACTGCTCTCCCAAATAGGTTGATAAATAATTGATGAAACAAATATGCCTCGCTGAGCGAGGGTTTGTTGTGATGCTGAGTATGTACTTATGAGTTCATGTTCGAGAGTATTGCTTATTGATTTACACTAAACCTTTCACAGGCAACTAAAGAAAATGTTGATAACTCAAGTGACTAAAAAAATGGCATCGCGTCACGGCAACGACAAGTTTATGGATATACCTGATATACCTATTAAACTAAATAATCCTACTAATATTATGAATGTGAGGATGTATGGATGGATGGATATTTGAATGGATGTTTGTTACTCTACAGGGTGGAAAAAAATTATGGGCCCTGGAAGGGAACTTTAAATCCTTAAGTTAGATCATTTTGCTTAAGGGAAACATTCCCTTATTTTTGAAAAGAAACAAAACTGCATTCAAAGTTTTTCAAAAATTCGCTTGTTTGCCCGGGAATCGAACCAGCTAAAAATTCAAAAAATAAACATCCGCTATTTTATTTTTATTGCACTAGTCGGTACAGTCCATGAAAAATTTTCCAAGAAACATTATGTTTTACACTCGTCTCTCGTACAAGATCGAATATTTAGTATACAAGTACTTTAGTCAACATTACCTAGAACTGTTCACTTTCAACAAGTAAAAGACACGTTAGGTATAATTTTCTAATAGCTCCAAACATCCAAAGACATTGTATGAAGTACAGATCTTGCTAATTTTATTATCTCTAAGTACCTTATTGAAGACTTAGATAAGAAAATTGTTTAATGGTAATAATAATTCTATGCACTTTAATTCTTACGAAAAGTTTAAAAATTTAAACGTTTAACTTTGCGGTGCGGGACAGAAATTTTGAAATTCAATGACACATTTTGAGCATTTTTATCGATTTTGTTTTGTTTTGCTTCCATTTTGTAATTGTGTAATAATGGCGTATCAAGAACAATTCGATTTATTAGAAGCTTAAGTACTTTTCAAACAACAAGAATTGTAATTTATCTCGACAGTGTAGAAGCTAAATTGCAATTCTTTTTTTTCAACTCTCAAAAAAACGATTTTATCTAAATCTTCAACAAGGTACTTAGAGATAATTAGCAAGCTTATACTTCATACTATGTCTTTGGATGTTAGACTTATAAGAAAATTATAACGTGTCTTTTACTTGTTGAAGGTGAACAGTTCTAGGGAATGTTGATTAGAGAAATTCGATTTTATGGATATCTTGTACGACAGACGAGTGTAAGGCATAATGTTTCTTGGAGAAGTTTTATCTTTAACATCGACTGTATTGACTAGTGCAATAAAATAGCGGGTGTTTATTTTTTGAATTTTTAGCTGGTTCGATTCCCGGGTGAGACAAGCGAATTTTTGAAAAACTTTGACTGCAGTTTTGTTTCTTTTTAAAAATAAGGGAATGTTTCCTTTATGTAAAATGATCTAACTTAAGGGTTTAAGGTAGTTCCCCTCCAGGGCCCATAATTTTTTTCCACCCTGTATAACTCCACAGTAAATGAACCAATTTGACTGAAATTTGGAATGAAAATAGCTCGTACTCAGGATTAACACTATAGGGTACGTTTTATTCCGTAAAATTACAGAGTTCCCGCGGGAATTAAAAAACCTTAGTCCACGTGGACGAAGTCGCGGGCATCATCTAGTTAATTATATACACAGAAAAAAATTAAAACTCGTCAAGATATAACGGAGAAATAGGTTATAAAAGTATTTGAGGGTCATATATATTTTAGCCTTTCACTTTGTCGTTTATAAAGAAATACTCCAATATTTTCTTGGATTTATGTTTAATTTTGCTTATTATTATTTTTAATTAAATTCATAAAACAAAATTTGTGTACATTTCTACCCATTGGATTACCTGGTAGGTAGGTATTATATACCTACAAGAAAATACGTCACGCGTCTGCCTGAAAAAAAAAATACATATTATACCGTATAACATAGTTAGTACATTGAACCAAAGTTACGTTAAGATACACTTCGTTTAAGTATAGGATAAAGTTTGGCCTGCTGCCAACGTTTATATGACATTTTATTATTTTCACCGAGAGATATATTTCCTTGACGTTACCGAGTGACGAGTTAAGACGGGATTTTTGTGAAGATTTAAGACAGAACGTCGGGAGTATTTGAAACTTTTATATATCCAATTCTTTTTTGATAAAATATCTGTCACCACTTTTTATTTATTCAATACTAGCTGATGCCCGCGACTTCGTCCGCATGGATTTAGTTTTTAAAAATCCCGCGGGAACTCTTTCATTATCCGAGATAAAAAGTAGCTCTCCCGGTCTGAGGAACCACTATACTACATCCATTACTATACCCATGCAAAAATCGCATCAATCCGCTGTTCTGTTGCGACGTGATTGAAGGACAAACCAACAAACAAACACACTTTCGCATTTATAATATCAGTAATGCTTTATTATAACACTTTTTATAATCGTCAAATTTTTTACCATACTTAACCAAAGACAAAATTACGTTTAGCTGTCATTTACGTTTTGTTATTCCACTGTCATTTGCGTTTTGTTATTCCATGTCAGATGCGTTCTTCTTATACCACGTTTTATAGTGACATGACGGAAACGCGGTCGAACGGGATAAAAAGTATCCTATGTCCGTCTCCTGGTTCTAAGCTACCTCTCCACCAATTTTCAGCCAAATCGGTTCATTCGTTCTTGAGTTATAAATAGTGTAACTAACACCACTTTCTTTTATATATATAGATTTATTAGGTATATATATGTATTATATCGTAGTCCAATCTCGCCACCTTCCACTTCTCTCCACGTGATTTCAGCGCTATTCTCAGACGCCAGACACAACTTTGCGATCGGTTTCGCGATATGATAATATTATTTGTTTCAATGTCCTGCTTCAATGCAAAGGTCGCGTGGGTAAGAAATTCAAAGTAAAATCTCTGCATTTCGCATTAGGTAATATGTAACAAATATGGTCGTGTCATAATTCAGCCCATAGCTTACTCGCTTAATCACGCGCCATCGCCATGGCATTTTACACGGCATTTTACAAAGCAACTTCCAGTCGTAATGCGTGTACGTTTAGTTGAATTAGTAGGTGTTTTTAATCCTATGCTCTCCAAGTGGGGCAGAGGGCATCCACGGTACTACGCCATACCGACCGGTTTTGAGCCACAGCCTTAACTTCGTTCCACGTCATCCCTATCCTCCCAACCTCCGCCAGAACCACCAAGTTTGCTTAAGCCGGCCCTGCTTTCTTTTTCCCTGAGGGTTCCAGTCGAGAGCCTGTCTCGCTATGTTGTTGGGTTCCCTTCGAAGAGTGTGACCGATCCATCGACGTTTAATCTGCTCGTCCATTGCCGATTCTTTACAGCGTATCAAAAGGTCGATGATACTGATCTTCTCCGGCCAGTGTATACCAAGAATGCGGCGGAGGCACCGGTTGACGAAAACCTGGATTTAATGTGATATGGCTTTCGTGACTTTCCATGTTCAGACTTAAAAAAAATAGCAATGAAATAGCAGAAACTGATTGAAGATTCCAGCGCCAAGTCGTCCCCCGGTGATGGCTAAACGTCAACAGGTGGTCGCCGAGCCGTAAGCGTGGCGTCCGTCGCCTAGCCGTAGCCAATAAGGCGTGCCGAAGGTACTGCTCCTCTCCGGTTACATGCTTGCGTTTGGTTGACGCCTGGTTGACGGTGAAGTGATAGGCGAGCTGGTGAAAATTCGTTATCGTGTTGTTAAATAGTGTGCTCTAACCTTAAAGGTTATGCATCCGGCATTGCCTGGCCAGTTTTTGATAGTTGATTAATTCCAAACAAAACAGAACAAGCAATTTTATTTTGTGCACCACAAAATAAAGAACCTCCACGTTGTCTACAACTATAAGATTTTTAAGATACTATGCAGGCAGAAGAATAACGGCAGGACCGACAAAAAATAAGGCTCTCCATTTTGTTTGATGATTTCTATGACAATAGATGGTGGTACACTTGTAAGCATGTAAAGAACCATTTTCCATTGTACTCGCACACGTTTATTTTTTGTACAAAATAAATATTAAATGTGGAGCACTTATATCGATACGCTACATTTTCTTTCAAGAGAACGCGCCTAAATGGTGTATCAGCAATCTCGGAACGATAATCGAAATTGAACTTCGGGTTTTGTGTACTCGCTACCTACAAATTGTATTTAGGTTCTCAACAATATTATGTTTTATGAAATATAGATTACTAGCTGATGCCCGCGACTTCGTCGGCGTGGATTTAGTTTTTTAAATCTCTCGGGAACTCTTTGATTTTCCGGGAGAAAAAGTAGCCTATGACACTCTCCAGGTCCACAACTATACCCATGCGAAAAATCACGTCGATCCATAGCCCTGTTGCGGCGTGATTGAAGGACAAACCAACAAACAAACACACTTTCGCATTTATAATATTAGTAAGGATAACTTGCTTTTTTTAGGGTTACGGAACACTTGTAAGATCACTTTCTTATCCGTCCATTTTTGTCAAGGCCTTTTTTCTCAGAAGCAGCTTAAGGTATCTCCTAAGTTGAAATTTATACTGAACTAGCTAATGCCCGCGACTTCGTCCGCGTGGATTAAGTTTTTAAAAACCCACGGGAACTCATTGATTTCCCAGGATAAAAAGTAGCCTATCTCACTCTACAGGTCCTCAACTATACCCATGCAAAAAATCACGTCGATCCGTAGCTCTGCTGCGGCGTGATTGAAGGACAAAACAAAAAAACACACTTTCGCATTTATAATATTAGTATGATACAATGGCTTTATCCTGTGAAAATTTCTAGTTTCTAGTTGTATACGCAATGAAAAGTTTACAGCTTTTCAAAGCGTATGTTACAAAACAGCATATGTCTGCGATCTCACATGATGGTAAGTGACAATGCGGGCTAATTTGGAAGGAGTATGTCAGTGTAAACAAAATCCATACCTCGTATCGATTTCTACAAATCCACACGCCATTGTACCGGAGTCCGGAACGCTAAATCGCTTGGCGGTGGGTCTTTGTCGTTAAGGTGGTTACGGTTACTAGCCAGGCCAAAGCCTCCCACCAGACAAAAATTTAAATGGTAATAGATTTTAAATGAGTTTTATATCAAACAAAACAATTTATTTTCAATAATCTTTTTCATAAATGTAGACTTCTCTTACACATAATACTAGTCATGCTAGTCATGTCTTTACCCCTGTTATTACACCATTTTTCCGCACAGGCAAAACTATTTAGAAGCCAATACTGAATAAATAGGAAGATATTATATTTCTGGCTATAAAAGAATCTAATATTTCTTCTGAAGACCAAACGGTAAAGGAATATTATACATCGAGTACCTCCTAAAGTAAGAACAAAGGAAATATCTTAGACGTATTTTACTATCTTTTTCTCATTGCTTCTGAATGTACTACGAATATCTTAATATTATTATGATCGCTGTAATGCACTTTTAATTGTTTATCAATACTAATATCATCTATGGTTTTTCTTATATGATAACAATAGCCTTTGACTGCGATCTCACCTGATGTTAAGTGACAATAATAATACATAATTATATACACTTCCGCATTGATAATAACTGTAAGGATATTACTAAGGATTAGCTAATTAATTATTATAGATTAAAATAAAAGTAGGTATAAAAAGTCGGCTAAGTGCGAGTCGGGCCTCGCTCTTTTAGGGTTCCGTACATATGACCAAATCATTTTTTTAAAACTAGATACATATTTAGATATCTTAGTTCTTAGAAAGTACTAAATCAGCATATGGGGAAAAAATGCTCGTTTGTTTTGGTCACAACTTACAAACTGCATTATAAATCAGTATTTTCAGTATATGTTGTTCAAATACACTATATAGTACATAATGTACCAAAATTTCAAATTCCTAACTATTTAGTTTGGTTTTTGAGATAGACCCCCTAACAAAATTGGTCTAAAACCGACAACTTTGACGGCCCCCCATTTCTTCATTTTTGTAGTTAAAAAATAAAAAAAATATATATATTTGAACTCCACTTAATGAGCTCTAGACAATGACACCCCACATGCCAGGGTAAAAAAATAAAAATTTATTTCGACTCCTATTCCATGTATGGGAGCCCCCTTTATTTGTTAATTTAATTTAATTTTTATTATTTGTTGTTATAGCGGCAATAGAAATACACAATATGTAAAAATTTCAACTGTCTATCTATTAGTGTTTACGAGATACAGCCCGCTGACAGACGGACAGACGGACGGACGAACGGACGGACGGACAGCTGAGGCTTAGTAATAGGGTCCCGTTGGCACCCTTTGGGTACGGAACCCTAAAAAGAAGTACAAATATTGCGTTACAAATAGCTCTTTGCCGTAGGATACTTAATACAAGATCATGTATGTCTTCCTCGGACACATCTAAGGGATTTTCGCCCTTAATCCCTTTTATTGCGAATCGAGTGGCCATCAAAGGTCCACAGATTAAATTGGTTATGTGACGAGTAACAGCTTTATAGGGTCATAAATTTGGACGGGTCCCGAGTTATTTTATTAGCAAAGCAAATAAAAGTATGATGGCTGGACGGCCTTGCGATCGTAAACGCAAATTGCTTCGAAGTGGTCGGTGTGTAGACTTTTAAAAGCTTGAAGCTGCATCTAAATATTTTACTTTTAAACTGTAACTCATAATTAAGAGTAGTCTACCATTTATGGAATAAGTAGATATTTCGATACTGGTGTCAGTAGGTACCAGTAGGTAGATGCCTCTACTGCATTATTTCTATTCAGTTGAGTTTTAAATTAAAAATGGTTTTGCTTTCAGACTTCATAGATCGTTATGTATAATTTTAAATTACATAAGAAATGATGTTATCCGAATCTGTAATGGTTATAGACCTTTTTAAAGAAGCTTGAGTATTCCAACAAAATGTTTATCGATAGATAGATAGTAGATAAGTCATCGCCATTATTCTTTCAGGTACAACGGGTGCATCACAGCAGGATCGTCCATGTAAAGAAAAACATGTCTCGCTTTTGAACACAAGTCAAAGGATACTTGTAGCATACGAAACAATAAACCTACTTACCTAGGTGTATATTATATTGTTTGCGAACTATAACATCCGCCACAGACTTTGGCCACAAACCATGACACCCGCTGTGGTTTCTTCGATGTCCATTCTCCGTCATACTTGGAGGCTCACAATGCTCACCGACGTACCTAGAGCATTGATAAGCGTGTGGTCTGATGATGTACTAGTTGACTTGCTTGCATCTACCAAGTAGGTATTTGGTACAGGTTAGACAAGTGGAGGAACGAACCATTACAATATAAGTATCGTAACTTTTTATTCCATTCCAATACATTCCAACAAAGTGTAACCAGCTACACTGTTAGGCTCTCCAGCCTGGTCTCCTCTCTCCTACTCCAGCGAGTCGAGCTCACTCCAGAATGCAAGCAGGCTGCTTCGGTTCTGGAGTGAGATCGACTCGCTGGAGTAATCTAGCGGGGACTCGTACCAGCGGAATCACGCAAAAAGGGCGGAGTTAGTCTACTTGCGGAGACAATCTTAGGATAAAGAAGAAGAACCATGCACTGATGGACGTAGACTTTTTCAATGAATTAGTAACAAAACCAGACATCCACTTTCGTCATCAACCCATTGTCTGGCACCTTCTCGAGTTTATCGATACGGTATGTTCGAAATTTTCCTACACTTTCCGGTACGCAGTCTGCAATTCAGAACACGTCTGCCTCAGTGCCCATCATTTCTGTAACAGACAAGATCTCTCCACTGCCACTTCAGCTTAATTTTACTTTATACCATCATCTACTTATCGTAAAAGGAATACTTTGGTCCTCCTACGAATTTCCTCGTTTCGGATTTTATGCCTGAGTGAGATACTTGACATAGCTCGCTCTCTAGAGCGCTTAGCGACTAAATGGCCGTGTGTTTTCACACCATTCTACGTCATAAAGTTAACATTGATCATTTAGCTCAGGGTTTTATGGGGGTTATAAGGTCGATGGCTGAGGCTACAAACTTTGATCTTTAAGCTTTGATATAAAGACAAATTGAACTGGCAATATTAACTTTACACTCCTTAAAAAAATTAATCGAGAAGCATTCGATTGTTCAAATATACCTTGGGTGATTTTGGGCTGTTTTCTTTAGTTTTTAAATTATTTAATCCTCTGTATAAATAAGCACGCTGAAAAATCAATATTAATTACCTTAATACCCAAATTACAACATTGAAATGAAAATCTTGAGGCAAATAGTGGCATGGCTGCGAATATTGGAATATCACTCATAACGTGCGGACATAATATTATGCAGTTTGTTTTCGATATTCCCTTGACCTAAATCACAAACAAAAACAACCCTTTCCTCTAATGGCTCGACTCGGTTTCGTAGAATATAATATATTATTATCAGCGGAACTTGTATTATGGCCATAACCTATATTTATTAAAGGAAGACGCCTGCGAGAATTAATCAAACAAAGTTTTTATTACCAAGAGTATACTAATCCTTGATCTGGTGTCGAATAAACGGTTCTGTTTACTTACCGCTCTGCTGATTGCAAATACTTCTCCATTTTCCTTATCATTTTTTTTTCTGGACATGACCTACTTTCGTTCTTACAGGATTCTTACATATTATCTGTTTGTCCATAACTCAAATCAGGATAACAATGTTTCTATTCAACAGTAAGATGTTTAACAGTGTGAGTTAGTGGATGGATGTTTCCTTATTGCTCAATAATGCTGCGGTCATTATTGAGGAATTAGCCAAGTCTTTCACACCGCCATACATAACTTTAATAGTCGTATTTCACAAACAAAACTTTCGGTTAATTTAATTATTATAAAATAATAATTTATTTTGTGAACATATTATAATGTCTAACGAGAGGAAATACATTTCAAATGGATTTCTTAAAGGTATATCTAAGCTTATGAACTTTATACATACAGAATGATGAACTGTCCGCTCAGGATTGTATGCCATACCTACAGACGTTACGGCGTTGTGCGCTTTCTTACAAATTCTACTAGAGTATTTGCTGCTTTAATTGTTAGCCATCGTTATGGCTGAAGTGTGGTGTAGGTGGAGTTGCAGTGGATAAAGGTGACGCAAGAGCGAGACCTGTGGCAGTGGATGTTTATAGGTGGATAAGGAAAAAATCTATTGTGACTGGTATGACTGATGATGAACCTACGTCCTACAGGCATGAGTAGGTAGAAATCACGATAGTTTAAATTCTAAAACAAATAAAGTCCATCATTGTTTAAAATTTAAAATGGGCCTACCAATATTATGTTTCCATTTACCAAGTTTACAGTGTTCGTCTTTTAAAATAACAGCTGCGCCGGCATAATTTGTTATTCAATATCAGCTTACTCATACTCAGTAACCAAACTCGAGCTCATGTCTTGGATAGATGAAATGTAACTGTCCGTATTGATAGTCTGCCACCCAGGATGATCCCGAATTGAAAGCACAAGCTTAGCCGATATGATACAGTACGACACACGATAATTTATGATAAAGTATAATATTATACTTGTAACCACTTTAGAAGCACACGCCCTGTCATAGGATGCGTTTGATAGAGTTATCTTCTAACTAATTCCGTTTGTAGTTTAAAGTTAATACAGTTTATTCTTTACTTTATTTATTAACGCTATGTATGGATAAATTGTATAAATAATAATTTAATGTATGCTAGTTGATGTCTACGTTCATTCGCATGGATTAATGTTTTATAATTATCCTGTAGAAAGTAATCCTGTAATTGATATTCCGGAATAAAAAGATCAGCTATAATCTTCCTCAAATTACAAGAGCTATCTCTGCCATTTATTTTTCAAAATCGTTATGCAGACAGAGTTACTTTCGCAAACATAAGTAGGTATATTATTCTTATCATACTGTATAGATATTTGGTTAATACGAATAAAGCCTATTTATGTTGAAGTATTATAATAATATCGCCTATACCACTTATATCCGCAACATATTATCAGCAAAATTATACCATATCAGCTCAATAGTCGAAGAAAATATATCAATAACATTATCATATCAGCTTACCGAAAACATAGAAGAAAATCACTGAGGCAAAACCACAGAACACTATTACTCCTAGCGGAGAAGAATGATAACTTCATATTAAAAAAGGGGGGACCGTTCTTACTAGCGCCATCTATATTCAACCCAGTGACAACTCTTTGAAGGCGGGAGATTCAAATGTGGACATAAGCTACTTAGCCAAATTAAATTTCTAGATAAGGTATTTTGACTCTAAAGAGAACTTGGTATTTTTAAAATACAAGTTCTCTTTAGAGTCAAAATACCATAATTATCAATAAGGTTTCAGTTCAGGTTTAAAAGAAAAAAAACGGGTTTTTTGTTCTAGCGAATATAAATGAACATTTATTTTTATGTAAATATATTATTAGTTTTCTTTGTCGAACGTTACAAAATTCTATCTTCACTGTACAATTTCACCTGCAGGGATGATGAAGAGTAGTTTGTTTCAGGAAAAAAATGTACTGAGCATAGTTCACATCTGAAAAGAAACAATTTTATTCTTTTTAGTAACCTATTACAATTATTATATAGCATAATACTAGCAAAAAGCTGAGCTTTGTGAGGGCTCGCATAGTTTTTCTAACTGTTAATGATTTTTAAATTATGTTGTTTTTGACAGTACTGTGTTAAATCACAAATCTATAGGCATGATAGTTTTTCAGTAAAGTGTACCACAAAATGCTCAGGTTGTGGGATAGTAGTAGGTCTCGCTCCGCTCGCCCTTATAGAAGATAGTATTTCTAATAGCCTTTTGGTAATTTGTATACACTTACTATAGGGTGTACTAATAGTAAATAGTTTTTCTTAATGGAATCTGCAAGTGTGGGACATGGTTGACATAAATACAAACACAATACTATTATATGTATACCCTTTATATACCAATAATTTTTGAAAAAAGAATTTTGAATAATCCTATAGACACAAGTACTCTTAATATCAAAAGGTAGGCTTGTGCCTGTAAAAGGATAATTAATCATAATCACAGTAATATTATAAATGTGTGTGTTGTCTAACAAAGTTTGTCCTTTAAATCAAGCTCCAACAGAGCTACGGATCGACGTTATTTTTAGCATTGATATAGTTGAGGACCTGAGAGTGACATAGGTTACATTTTATCCCGGAAAATCTAAGTTCCCGAGGGATTTTAAAAACTAAATCCACGCGGACGAAGACGCGGGCATTAGCTATTATAGTTTTAACTTATGTATTTAGGTAAAGTAGTACTTTTAGAACATTGCTAATACGTACCATTTAGTTCAAGATTCCTAAAAGCAGGTTTAGGAAATCGAAACAATGTTGTTTTTAGCCGGCGAACATGTAAAACATTTCCTCTTGTTCTTGAACTCTAAGCCATTTTAAAAACAAAATACACAAGTCCTGTCTCCGTGAAACAAGAGTAGCACTGCACTTTAAAATACATAAACTTGATTATTACTCAGTGAAGTTAACTACTCGACTCGATAAAGTTCATAGAATTGCAAGAAATCAATTTTTTATTTGTTACGAAACAATAAACAAAGACGCCATTGTTGAAAATTTTTGAAAATTGAATCCACAGACCAGGAACAACAAGATTGAATCACAGAGTTGAATGACGATGACGCGCCATAGACGATGAACACTAGGTTAAAAAAAGTGATTTTGTACTCTGAGATTTTGCCCTAGTAGGTATTTACATCTGCCCCATACAAAGTTGACCCCCCCTGGGCAAAACTATTTTGCGCGCATTTTGTACGTCATACTCGTAATATTATTAAGTGAAAGCCTATTTTAATTAGAGCGTAGTCTCGAGCCAGAGGATTGCAAAGCCGCTACGGTCTTAGGGAATTAATTTATTGGAATTTGGAAATTCTGTCTATAATTAGAATATCACTTAGTAAAATGTTTGTAAGCAGTAATATCCTAGTGGGAAAACATCGTGAGGAAACCTGCACCTGAGAGTTAAATGTCTTGAAGGTGTGTGAAGTCCACCAATTCGCATTGGGCCAGCGGCGTGGTGGACTATGGCCTATAACTCTTTTCTGAGAGGAGACCTGCGCTCAGTAGTGAGCCGTTGATGGGTTGCTAATGATTAGTAAAATGTTTTGCGTTCATGGTTTTGGCAGTAGGTATTCCACCGCTGTTGTTGTGATGTGGAAAATAATTAAAATGAGTGAAATTCGTTTCAATTTTTTGCAGTCGATGTTTTGTATTCGTGTTAATACTTGCTCAGCATTCTCATGTTTGCACCTATGTTTGTGATGTATCGATGATTTCAGTAATCTATATAGAATTGATATAATAAAAATCACGTGAATACAAATTAAATAAATAAAAAAAGCCGGCCAAGTGCGAGTCGGACTCGCGCACCGAGGGTTCCATACTCCAAAAGTAAAAGTAAAACGATAATATTATATTAATTTGCATAATTATCGTTAACTTTGTTTGTAGAGGTTTATTGTTAATTTAAAAAAAACTATGCTAGTTAGAGCGTTGGTTTTATTTTTCCTGTAAAATATACATAAACCTCTATTGAACATAATTATTTCAGATTTTTCGATTGGTAAACTTCGGAGATAAGGGGGGGGGAACGGTATTTTTTTCGACATTTTGGCCGATTACTCAAAAGCTATTATATATAGAAATAAATAAAAAACTGTTTTAGAATGCACAAGTAAAGACCTTTCATATGATACCCCACTCGGTATAATTATCTTACTTTGAAATTTCAAACCCCTGATTTTCCCCCTTTTTTAATTAAACTAAAATAATTTTCGCCTTGATTTATTTTTCATGTAAAATATACATAAACCTCTATTGACCATAATTATTTCAGATCTTTCGATTGGTAAACTTCGGAGATAAGGGGGGGGGAACGGTATTTTTTTCGACATTTTGGCCGATTAATCAAAAACTATTATATCTAGAAATAAATAAAAAACTGTTTTAGAATGCACAAGTAAAGGCCTTTCATATGATACCCCACTCGGTATAGTTATCATACTTTGAAATTTCAAACCCCCGATTTTCCCCCTTTTTTAATCAAACTAAAAAAAATTTCGCGTTGCTTTTATTTTTCCTGTAAAATATACATAAACTTCTATTAACCATAATTATTTCAGATTTTTTGATTGGTAAACTTCGGAGATAAGGGGGGGGGAACGGTATTTTTTTCGACATTTTGGCCGATTATTCAAAAACTATTATATATAGAAATAAATAATAAACTGTTTTAGAATGTACAAGTAAAGGCCTTTCATATGATACCCCACTCGGTATAGTTAGCTTACTTTGAAATTTCAAACCCCCGATTTTCCCCCTTTTTTAATAAAACTAAAAGTAATTTTCGATTTTTCTTTATTTCAATGCTTTTGGGCTACTATTATACACAACTATGCCAAATTTCATGTCGATAGCTTTAATAGTTACTGAAATAATCGACTGTGACAGACGGACGGACAGACGGACGGAGAAAGTCTCACCATAAGGGTTCCATTTTTACCATTTTGGTATGGAACCCTAAAAATGAAATGCTATTCGTTGGTAAGTGCATCGGCATCGGTTAAGAATCTGGACTGAGTTAGCTATTTTTTGTTTTAAAATGTTCGTAATAGTCCGAATTAGTTTATTATGGAAAGGAAAATTGGAAAAGTTTCCCGTTTTTTCTGATTCGGGAAAGACTGAAGATAACCCCAACCCAACCTTGTATTTAATGGATTTTTGCAGTAATAAATGGAATGGATATGCGTACCTACCTAATTGTTCTTTTTTTTTAATTTATGGTCATGGAAACATATCAGGAAAAAATCGGGAGAGTAGGGAATATTTACGCAAAAGTAATTCTAGAGGGCACTACTACGCTATGACGTAAACAAAAGAAGTTTAAGGGCGGTTTTTGATATTTACTTAATTGACATTCGATGTTTAAATTTTTACAACTTTATTAGTTGTGCCTACTATTTCATTATTTACGTTCATTACATGGGTTCATTATTTGGTTGATTTTTTTCTTGTTTTGTTTGACATAGCTTTATTTTTTTCTAATTTTTACCATTTTCCATTAAATAAGTACACATAATAATATTATATTTTATAATACACATACAAACTTTAGCATTTATACTAAACTGGCTCATGCTCGCGACTTCGTCAACGTGGATTTAGTTTTTAAAATCCCTCGGGATTAACTCTGATTTAATATAAAAAGTGGCCTATGTCACTCTCCAGGTTTTAAACTATACCCATGAAAAAAATCACGTCAATCCGTCAATGCGTAGATTCGTTGTAGCGTGATTGAAGGACAAACCAACCAAAAAACACATTTTCACATTTATAATATTATAGTAACATAGTTTCCGCAGCGTACGCGATATAAGATTTTTTTTTGGTATATTTTTTCACACCTTGGGTTACATTATCGAAGTTTTCATACGGATCATCGGATATTCTATAGCTTATGTTCAACAGAGATAATGGAGAATTCTAATGGCGAAAGAATTTTTCAAATCGGTCCAGTACTTTCGGAGCCTATTCAATTCAAACAATCAAACAAACAAACAAATCTTTCCTCTTTATAATATTAAGTGTAGATAGAATAGTAAGCGTTAAAAACAATTTCCATTATTTTGCAAAGAGGTTTCAGTGGATTCAATATAGGTAGATACGTAGAGAAATTCTCGATAAATCCAGTAAATATCTTTGTTTGTTAGGTGTCTTTCGCTATCGGCGACTAGACGTCCATTATCCGCCTGATAATGAAGCTCAGGGAAGACTTAGCTGACTTAATCACGGTTAATTGGAATTTGATTCAAGGTTGATGAAGATTGAATTTTTTTATGTATTTATTTTAAATATACGCACAGTATAAATTAGCTTAATCAGTGTTAATAATTAGATCAACTGACATTTTTTCTTTTTGCATTAGAAGAAGGAAGATTTTTATGAATTTAGTTTCTTCTTTTTTGAGGCAGTTTACCTATCGCATAAATATATTGGTACATGATCCTCATTGCTCATAATTCTCAGCTAAACAAGATAGCCACTAGACCAATAAGGCAATCACTTACTTATTATCTACTACCTGATGCCCGCGATTCCGCGTGTTACATTTTGGTGCATTAATAATTTAATATATATATAAAGATTCTTTTTAAAAAACCGACTTCAAACGGCCGCGCCGCGCCAGTACAAAGTATAAGTATGTATAATTTATTGTTGATATTTTTAAAAACCGCTCGACCGATTTCGATAAAATTTCAATGGGACGACTTTCGAAGTATAACCTTTGAAACAAGAAAAGAATTTTCCAAATCGGTTCAGGCGTCTTCGAGTAATCGGTGAGCATACATAAAAATATAAAAAAAAAATGAAAAAGAGATTCCGACGAATTGAGAACCTCCTCCTTTTTTGAAGTCGGATAAAAACATATTTTATTGAATCTGTATCTTTCATTCTATTTTTTTCTTCACGGCTTAAATCAACAATTAATTATGTTGATATTTTGAATTAAATATCCAAGAATTCAGGCATTTCACACCGCTTGCGCCATAAGACAGCTATGGCAAAATAGATTATAAGTATAATGAGGCGCGTTAAAACAACTTAAGTGTCCCCATCATAACCCTCTCACAATCATTTATGTCACATCTCGCGCGGCGCAGACGTGACCTACTTCTCCCAGACGCTTCTGCGTCTAAAAGATAACATTAGCTCGTTTTATTATAAGCACCGATACGTTAACTTGATTGGATCACGTCCGTTATAAGGCCTGTATTTTACCCATTTAAATTGTATTATAAGTTCTAAACAACTAATTTTGCTCGCGACTTTCAACTCAATTTCTCAAATGTACCTCCCAAAAAAAAATGAAATCTACTGCTTCGTCGCTGCTCGATTGAAAGATAACCCATGAACGCACAAATCAATACACAAACACACTTTTTAATTTATAATAATACTAGCTGATGCCCGCGACTTTGTCCGCGTGGACTTAGTTTCTGAAATCCCGCGGCAGCTCTGATTTTCTGGGATAAAATATCCTATTTCGCTCCAGGACCTAAACCATACCATGCAAAAAATCACGTCGTTGCGTTGCTCTGTTTCAGCGTGATTGAAGGACAAACCTACTTTTATATTTATAGTATTGAAGTAACTAAAGAGAGAAGAGGTGCCAGATCATGCTATCTTTACTGTCTGAAACAAATTGTATAATACAGAGCTGTATCTTCAGATAGGTATGTCTGTACGAGAAGATCTATAAGAGAACAATCTTGTCACTTGTGCAAGTCGATGTCGTAATTGACGACTTACTCAGCTCAGCTCAGCGCAGACAGGGCTCGCTTCGCCTGTTCTGTACGCTACTGCGAGCTTATTTGAGTACACGCACCGATGCGTTAACTTGATTGGATCACGTCGGTTAAGAGAGCTGTATGTAACCCAATACAATTCTATTACTACGCGCAAGCATTATCTTGGCGCACGCCCTCTCTCCCGCTTCGTCAACCCTCATACCTTACTTTGATGTGGCCTTACTAATATACGTATTATAAATTATAATTGAATGTGAAAGGGAGTTCGTTTGTTGGTTGTTTGGTTTGTCCTTCAATCACGCTTTTTGCAAGGGTATATTAAGGACTTCGAGAGTGACATTAGGCTACCTTTTATCTCGGAAAAACAGAGCGTTCTCGCGGGATTTTTAAGAACTTTACTCCACGCGGACGAAGTCGCGGGTAGAAGCTAGTAAGTATAATAAAAATAAGCAAACAGACGGCCTCGATGGCTCAATGGACTGAAACTAGAAAGGTCGACGACGGCAACGCACGGTTCAAAGTTCAAACCCGTTGCACTATTGTCGCGCTCGCTCTTTAGGTAACACAAGCTATAAACTTTATTTGGGGGGGAATGGGGAATTTGAGTCATGTCACAAAATAACTAGTTAGTTTTTGTTGGAGCTAAGGCCGAAATGCATGAAACTCTTCAATCTTATAGAATTAACCAGAAAATCTAAAAATATTTACTTAGGTTAGGTTATTTTAGAGAGTTGTTAAGTTGGTTGCAGAAAAAAGCCCTGGCTTCGAAACATCCGGGAGTAGACGGGAATCACGAGTGCAGCTGAACTCATTCTCTTCGCGTAGAACAAGCAGGAGTGGGACCTGAATTAAGTTGACTGTAACTTTCGCTATTCGAAGAGGCACTCGAAGAAGAAGTTGGCAGAGGCACTCGAAGGCTTGAAGCGGAAGATCTACACAGTTAAGTTAAAATTATATTAAAAAAAAATTAAGTGGCACTCGGGGACTGCCGCGGTAAAGCTATTGCATAGCATTTTTTATCAACTTTATTTATCAAGCAATTATAATATTTATACAATATTTTTTTTTGCATAATAAAAATTATGCAAAAAAATAATTAAAAAACAAAAATAAAAGAAAAGCGCACTGTCACTACTTCGCGAGTGAGATTCGAACCTGCGACATCTAAAGAAAGCGGCCGCTCGCCCACTGCGCCAAAGAGAGCTAAATGTTAACCGCTAAAATGTTGAACGCTTACTGAACGACGGTGTTAGGTTTTTTTTCGTTACGGAATTTCTTGATTCGGTCGCCGCGCTCAAACTGTTTGTCCTAGTTCAAAGCCCGCGATAAAAGCTATGCAATAGCTTAATATTTCATTTTTTAGTCAAAACCATAAGGCCTTCTATGTACAAAATGTTACTTATAGTCGCCTACAGAAATTCACAAGAGAAATAATCAAGACTAGCTAGCTATCTCTGTAATACTAATAATACTACAGCTAAAAATGAGCTCATTTTCTTTTGTTCCAAATTCTTTATTCCAAATCGTGATTATAATATGGGTGCTTTATAACGCGTGTATCGAAAATGTACTTTCAATTTTTAAGATAAAAAGTTTCGCGTTATTTTTGTGGAGCGCGCACTTTTTAAGAATTGTTTCCGTTATTTAAATTCCACTAACAATAGAACCGTGTTTTTAATATTTTTTGTACTCTGAATAAAAAAAACACATAAGTAATATATGTTTTTCGTTTGGTAAATAAGATTGGAATATTTTGTTCTGCTGCATCTACTTTGTTATTGAGATACGTATAGTGTAGTTTTCAAAACGAAATCGTGAAATACTCGTTACCGATGTACATTTCTGCAGCGCCTTTATTTGCCAGTAATCTATACTTAATAAAAGCTTTTTCCTGACTGACTGATTTATCAACGCACAGCCTAAACTACTGAAGATAGAAACTTAAAATTTTGACTGCCTTTTATGGCGTAGCCGAGCACTAAGAAAATACTTTTTGAAATTCCACCCCAAGAAGGTTAAATGGGGTGTCGAAGTTTTTACGGAAGTCCGTCATTTTTCAAGTTATACCCATGAAACTCGGTACATTGGCTTTTAATTAAAAACAAAGAAGTACGTGTTTCACATTCAAATTCAAAATTATTTATTTCATGTAGGCCAACCTGTGGCTCTTATGACACGTCAAGATTCTACCACCGGTTCGGAAAGCGGATTCTGCTGAGAAGAGCCGGCAAGAAACTCAGCAGTTGCTCTTTTCAAAATAATCATTTTACAATATTAATAAGTAGCTATTACATTGTAATAAGTTTTTATACTATCTTGTGGGCAGCTGGATGCCAAGCTGATTTAACCCGTGCATCTTTGTTAGAATAGAATATGACATTTCCACAAAACGTACTACAATTCAATTCATGTCAAAGACGGGCAGACAGAAAGTAGCTCCATTCCCGCTGGCGGCACCCGTTCACGAGCATTTATTAACTAAATTAGGTACGTCATATCATAGATAAATTATTTATTTTATATATGGTCATATTGACAATTAACGCAAGCTCTAGTGAGCTAGTTGTTTAGGTACTCGTAGAGCCTGCATCACTGTAGTAACTCGAAAGCTACGGACGCAAGAGAAGAAAAATACAAAAAGTTTTCGTAACACAATGCTATGTCAACAAAGTTGAAGTTTGTAATTTTTTACAACAGGAAAAAATCTTATTTCCGTGACTTGTTTTTGTTTTGTCTGTTTTGTTTGCCACAATAGACGTGCTGTTTGCTTGTCAACTAAGCGAGCTTTGTCTTATTTTTGCACGACCTTCTGCCGCTTTGCGAAAGTCAGGGGCGGCTAAGACGTTTTAAAAATTTCATGACGAATTATGACACAGTTGTAAAGGGTTTTATGTGTTTTGTGTTATGAAACTCTTCGAATGTGTATTCAATTTTACTGAACTCTACAGAATAAGGATTATCCCGTACAGTGTAAGGCGTCCTTTTGGTCCAGGTTTCGCAGGATAAATACAAACTTATCGGACCCCGATAGCATCTTGCCATAGTTTACCTACATTCATGCTATCTTAATGGTCTGCTAAAGTGTGATAGATTGCATCAGGTAATTGGTCAGTCATTGGGTCCAAAGCGTCATAATATCCATGTCAGGGTATTTGGATACCCTCAAGAGATTTACTTAAAATATCTAATGATAATCATAATCTCAAATACACTATATCTGCTGTAAGTTGCTGAGGAGT
Organism: Oeneis ivallda; assembly: GCA_029955525.1. Lineage (NCBI taxonomy): Eukaryota > Metazoa > Arthropoda > Insecta > Lepidoptera > Nymphalidae > Oeneis > Oeneis ivallda. The sequence goes on from JARPMR010000007.1 coordinate 20,655,078, forward strand.
TATGTATCCCGCAACCGCAACTATGTACTTGATGCAGCTGCAGCATCAAGTAGTATTTTTACTCAGAAACTTGTACTTGTATGGCTAACTTATATTGTAACACCTCCCTTTTTTCGTCAGGGGCTAAAAAGCATACTAAAGTCTACCTAACAGTTTCAATCCGTTAAAAATATTTAAATTTCTCTTTTTCTTCTCTACTCTGAAATAAACCAGTCAAACAATGACAGCAACACAAAATTTTACTTAAACCGTCCCAGCGCGCCTAACGTGAGTAGTCCTTAAGAGTTATATGCCAAGCATTTATTTTTATACGACAAATTCACGGCTGCTTACTCCCCTTTGTGCGTACATACAAAGATTGACAGATATATATATAGGTATTGTGGATATGTAGAGAGCGTTCTATTGTCGCTCAAGACTGAAGCACCGTCAAAATATCATTGTCCTCGTTCTTGGCATACTATGTGCCCCACTTGGCAAAGTTTTACGCCACCCAGTATCTTTTCAGCATCCATCTAATATATCAAGCTGCGAGTATAAAATAAGAAAACGAAATATTTGGAGACCAAAGTTTCCATCCAGTTTGTCACAATTCGTCATTTAATTCCGGATTTAATAAAAGTTGTGTATTGTGGGCTGTGGCCCACTTCCATAAGCTTTCAATTTCAGGATATGATTTTAGGACAGAGTATATAAGTGACAGTGACACAGGCAATTACTTCCGCAATATCTTGCAGAAACAAAAGACTTTTTACCTGTAGTGAGTGATAACACAGTGCACGATATTTGCCAGAGCTGATTTCTGCTTTGATAGTGTACTTACGCTGTACTTTAAGTAATAATGCCTTTTCTAGTCCCTCTTAAAAAGTATTTTTATTTACAGTCCCTTCTTCTGGAGTTCTACAAGGAGTTCCACATGCTTCGGTCCTGCGCCACCTATATCTAGCGGCTTCCAGTGACTCGTCTGATATCGTCGTTCGGGTTGGCAAACCTACATTGCGCTTTTCAATGCAAGGTTGCCACTCCAGCATCTTAGGACCCGAACGGTCATAGGCTTTTCGAACGAATTTCGAATATAAAAAAAATCATTGAAAAGCACATAAGAGTAACAAATGATCATGTTTAGTAACTGTAAACTTTATGATGCGTTTCAGATTTAACATCAATCAAACCACAAAATATACTCTATTCACCTAATAAGTATTATCTTTGTTTGGAATTTCAACGTCTTTGAGTTTACCGTCGTAAGATTCCAAAACTAAGCGGTCAGAGATAAACAATTTCCTGGTAAATCCTTAACAAACATTTGTAGAACACAATTTAACCATGTTTACATCAAAAGATGACCACTCCAACCCTCACAAAGTACTTACCCAGACCCAAACAATAAATTCAACAATTTATGCACTACTAAAATAGGATAATTTAATACAGTCGAGCAAAGGAGAGCACGAGTAGAAAACTCGTGCTCTCGAAATTCTCATGAGGTGTTGCTGCGTTTGTCACACACTTATTTTTATTTTCAAATTCTTTCAAAATTATTTATTTCATGTTAGGCCAACTAGTTTCTCTAATGGCCGATTCCACCAACGTCGAGTGACGTTTGTCCTCGGAATAAATTGGGCGTTCTAACAGTTTTTGTATTGAAAATACTGTCAATATATATTTATGGTCGGAGAAGACTTATTTCACTTTGGTGAAATCGGCCCTAAGTCTTAAGACAAGTTAAAACTCTACCAAGATTTCTTCTTCTTGCCTAAACCCGAGTCGGGCTTAAAAATATTGGAGTTTTCTGTCAATAAAATTTCAGTAGCAGTATTTTGAATAATACATAAATTACCATGTATCAACTGGTACATGGTAATTTATGTATTCTTGCGGGATTTATAAAAACCTACCTCTACCCGGAAAAATCACGGGCAAAAGGTGGTAATTTTATATAAAAATACTTTTGATTAGTAACGTAGTAATATCTGTACAACAAAATTTATATTCACCAGTGTCCCAGCCTTATTGTTCTTTACTCAACAAAGCGAGCTTCTTATGTATGTCGTTTTACATATTACTTACTATGTAGATAGATCCGTCTTGCGTTTTAAGGAAGAAATATGAAAGGCGACGCTGAAGTTTCCAACTTTCCTTTTATATGGTAGCGGTAGAAACTTTGTTCGGTAAATAAAAAATTATAATCAAACTTCGTGTTCTCATGTGCTTATTTACATATTAGATTTCCGATGCCGTATTTATAAGTGAAGTTGTTTTTGGAGAGTTATAATCAAATTTTGTTAAGGATGAATAGACTAGTCTGCCCGCGAAATTCAAATTTAATTTGGTTTTTCGCAATTTGTAAACTAATACGACAAACTAGGCTAATGGCATTCTAATTGCGCCAGTAGAATTATCATCTTCATAGGTTTACATAAAAATCTTTACTTGAAAGTGACCAGTTTAAAAAATTAATCAAAATACTGAGTTGGACGTGAGTTACTCACAAATTATTCGATATTTTGATTAATTTCTTAAACTGGACACTTTCAAGAAAAGATTTTTATATAAACCTGTGAAGATGATACTGCCATTGTCGCAATTAGAATGCCATAAGCCTACTTTGTCGTATTAGTTTACAAATTGCGAAAAACCAAATTACATTTGAATTTCGCGGGCAGAACTGTGTCTTCCACCTTAAGCTATTTATTGGAGTTTTTAGAATTTTTCAGTAGAACTGAAATCTTGTATATATATCCATATCATCACTTTTACTACATATTATAAAACAAAGTCCCACGCCGCGTCTGTCTGTGTGTTCGTGATAAACTAAAAAAACTACTAAACGGATTTTCATTCGGTTTTCATCAATAGATAGGGTGATTCATGAGGAAGGTTTTAGTGTATAATTTGTTAAGGTTTTGTGTAAATTGTTTGAAATAAGACTATAATTGTTGAAAATGTCGGAAAAAGTCGAGCTGATTGGGAGCTTTCATCGAAAACGCTGCCTATTCTAATCGCTTTGAGATATAATAAAACAATTTATGGTGGTGCTAGTGTAGGATAGGTCTATGTACATAAAAGCCCGCGATAGTATATATCTATCTTTTAAGGATAGCTTATTATACCCATTTTAACTTCTAAACAAATGGTCATGTACCTACAATGCCGTAATTGGAAATCTATAGACGGCTACATATCTATAAATCTATATTACGGTAGTTCATGCACATTGTGATAATCCTTTACAACATATAATTTAAATGAATATCTTAGAGTTACTTAATCGCAGAATTAAAACAAACACGCGCGAAAATAAATTCACGCGCCGCGGGTCGGGTCTAAAAACATGTAGATTGTAGGCATCATTTTATGCTCTACTACCCGTGTGAAACCGGGGCGGGTCGCTAATCCTTATTAATATTATAAATGCGAAAGTAGGTATGTTTGTTTGCTGGTTTATCGGTTTGGTCACGCAGCAACAGAGCAACGGTTCGACGTGGTATTTTGTGAGTAGAGTTGAGGGCCTGGAGAGTGACATAAGCTTCTTCTTCTTCTTCTTTATCAACCTATAGACGTCCACTGCTGGACAAAGGTCTCCTGCATGGACTTCCACAGGCTTCGGTCTTGCGCCGCTTGAATCCAGCGGCTCCACCGGCTTGATGTCGTCGGTCCACCTAGTGGGGAGGTCTGCCAACACTGCGTTTCCCGGTGCGGGGTCGCCACTCCAACACCTTGGGACCCCAACGACCATCAGCTCTTCGAACTATTTGCTACATAGCTACATATGACATAAGCTACCTACTTTTATTTCCTACCACTATTTTTTATTTAAACTGTCAACAAAACCTATCGTCTAATGTACGCGTTACATAAATGCGATATTAAAGCTGCAGTAAACTAAAGCTGCATATTTATACAGGCATCATATTTTGCGAGAACATGCAGTAAGTTACTCGGAAATATGTTGCGCAATACTACAATATATGAGTACGTTGCAAATATTTTACGCCGTACAACCGGGGTGGGTGTAGGGCTATCGCTTATTTGATAACGTCACCAGCTCGCTAAGAAATATTTCTTTGCATATAAATTGTAAGTAAACGTTCTCGTTAGTAAATTATGCGGTACCTACGTGAAATGTTTGTGTTTCATGTTAATTTGAAAGATAATCACGCAAAACCATTTAAATCAGACGATAAATCCATGAAATTCCTGAAAAACCAAAACGTCAGAACCAACCATTAGAAACCCTATACAAAATAATTTAATACCGACTTCAAACGAACCGCGCCACTACAAAGTGTATAATTTATTGTTGATATTTGAAAAACCGCCCGACTGATTTCGATAAAATTTCAATGGGACCACTTGGAAAGTATACCCTTTGAAACAAAATAAGAATTTTCCAAATCGGTTCAGGCGTCTTCGAGTAATCGGTGAACATTCATTAAAAAAAGATTTCGACGAATTGAGAACCTCCTCCTTTTTGAAGTCGGTTAAAAAGATAAAAAACCCATAATAAGTCTGCCAACCAGTAATAATGTTCTCCCGGTAGAATGGTGACCAATCTCATGCGGGCCCATAAAGTCACTACGCAGGCGATATTATAGTGTGCTTGAAGAATGTGTGCAAAAATACTTGCACTCCTCCTGAATTTCACAGATTGAGGTATATTTTTTTATAGCTGGTTGAAGTTCAAAGATTCGCGACGTGTTTTTAAAAATTCCGCAGATTTTCTATTTTTCAGAAATAAAAGGTAGCGTATGTCACTCTACATGTCTTCAACTATACTATACCAATGCGAAAAATCACGTTGATCCTTTGAGTATTAAACGTGTTGGTTTAGTACTCAAAGCGTTGATCCGTTTCTCCGTGATTAAAAGACATACAAACAAACACACTTTTGCATTTCTATTATGAGTAAGGATTTTATATTATATAATTAATATATATATAGCTGCTGGGGCTGATTCACTGACTGATTCACTGATTCACTGATTCACTCACTCATTGATCACCTCTCCTGTAAAATTTTGTATGAAAAATTTTTTTTTCACCGATGGTTTCGTATAGAGGACAAAAATTCATTCGGAGGAAAAATATGGAGAGAGCTGATGATTGAGGATTTCGGAGACGGGTGAGGAGCACGGCCAGGGTATTGAAGATAGGTGGGGTGTGCTCGAACAAAAGTCACTCGGAACTTCATCCAATTCGCAGAGAGTTGAAAAAAAATTCCAAAATGGCGGATTCAAGATGGCGGCCATACAAATTTCGTCGGTGTCTATCTCGGAGAGTATAAAAGATGCAAGAGTGCTTCTTTGGCAAAAGATGATCAGGGCCCGAAGGTCTACTTGATGAATAGAAAAAAAAATCAAGATGGCGGAATTTTTTTTCTCCATACAAAATATATGGCGAATATTGAATAGACTAGAAGCTGAGAACTATGCAAGACTTTGATACGGTTCCTTTTCAAAATTTGTTTTTATAAAAGACTGATATAGAAAGACTTCTCATTCTGACAAATGATGAGATATGATGATTGAGGGTTTGGAAGGTGGGTGAGGAGCACGGCCAGGGTATTGAAGATAGGTGGGAGGTGCTCAAACAAAAAATACTCGAAACCTCATCCAATTGGCAATGAGCTGAAAAAAAATTCAAAATGGCGGATTCAAGATGGCGGCCATACCAATTTCATCGGCATCTATCTCGGAGAGTATAAAAGATGGAAGATTGGTTATTTGATAGAAAATGATCAGGACCGAAAGTCCACTTGACGATAGAAAAACCGCGGTCCGCTTGCGGGCCGCGCACCCACGCGCCCTACTAGTTAATATATATATAGCTGCTGGGGCTGATTCACTCACTGACTGATTCACTCACTCATTGATCACCTCTCCTGTAAAATTTTGTATGAAAAATTTTTTTTTCACCGATGGTTTCGTATAGAGGACAAAAATTCATTTGGAGGAAAATTATGGAGAGAGCTGATGATTGAGGATTTCGGAGACGGGTGAGGAGCACGGCCAGGGTATTGAAGATAGGTGGGGTGTGCTCGAACAAAAGTCACTCGAAACCTCATCCAATTGGCAGTGAGCTGAAAAAAAATTCAAAATGGCGGCTATACAAATTTCAAAGGTGTCTATCTCGGAGAGTGTAAAAGATGGAAGAGTGGTTTTTTGAAAGACAATGATCAGGACCTTAAAGTCTATTTGACGAGTAGAAAAACCGCGGTCCGCTTGCGGGCCGCGCACCCACGCGCCCACTAGTATAATATATACTAGCTGACCCGGCGAACTTCGTACCGCCAACTTAACTATATAAATAAAACGAATAATAAAAAAAAAACTATCCTATCTTTCAAGTTGGACCAAATTACAGATAGTTACGAAGTTTGATCAAAATTGGTTCAGTAGTTTAGGAATCCATCGCGGACAAACAACGTGACACGTAATTTATATATATTAAGATTAGTCCGTTCGATCATCGATATTACACGTCCATTCAACGGTTACATTAAATGATCGTTTACTTCAATAACGATGATTAGTGATCCGTTAACCATTAATTAAGCTCCTTCCGCATGAGAGCCTTAATGGGGAACTATTATAAATCAGGATTGCACAGCTCGGATTGCATAATATCTACGTACTTGAGTAATTAATTATTATTAAGACGGGGGTTTGAATTACGTTCACATTAGCAGGTTTTCAAGTCCCAATTCACTCACTGAATTTAATCAACGCCCAGCCCAAATCCAGACTTAGAAAGCTGAAATTTTGCACAGAGGTTGCCATTGTAATGCTTCCCTTTGTAAAGCAGTCAAAGAATAATGATGGATTCTTCAAAATTCCCATGGGAAAAGGAAAAAAGAGGATTTATATTTTCGCTTTCAAGTTGCATTGTTTCCGTACATTAGTTGCAAGAAACTTCTTTCGCATGTAAGAAAGCAAGTAATTATATAAGTCACTAACAACTGCTTTCAGGATTTTTCGAAATTTTCACCTATTGGATAAACGCAATTGCCACAATGTCTAATAAAATTACACAAATATTAATACTATTGTTTAGTTTTCAAGGATTTTTTAGCATTTGAGGATAGTAGGCCAAACTTGCTCACTAAATTCTCACTAATAAAAACTAAACAATAAGTCAATACCGAAACACAATTTCTATCAAATCTTTCTTCTGTGGATGATTTGATAATAAAGCCAGAAAGTAGCAGAAGAAATAAAAATAAAGAAGTGTTCGAATTCGATTTAGCAGATTGTGCTTACCTATAATAATATGTACGTTCCATAATTTAAAGTTATTATTATCGTGGTGCCTATTCCATATCTGACTTAGAAACTACAATATTTTACTCGATATCGCTGTGCTATTCACATGACTAAACAATGAACTTTCAAACAACAAAATACAAGTCAAACACAAATCTGCGTCTAAACTGTGAACATTTCAAACAATGCTCCTTATTTACATGCCCGGTTGCGATGCTTGTTCGCAGTTATCTAACTTATATTATTACATAATATATTGAGGAAAATCACCCTCTAGCTCTTCCGACTGTTCTCAAGAGCACACCTTACAAACGAAGTTTGGTTCTTATTTTAATATGAACCAATCAAATTCAATTAAATTTTTTATACACTCTATAGAAATTAATGTCTGTATTGTTTTAAAAGCTGATGTATTCGCAATCTGACATTTTTATTCGTTGGTTAAATTCGTTAAATTGCACTTGGCATCTGTTGAAATATGCCATTAATATAAAAATCAGACAAGTTCCATTGAACAATGGCTTATGCATCAGTCAGTCAAAAATATAGATATACACATTAGTCGTATTTCCTAGTTCTATGGAAATACATATCCAAATTGACAAAATATATAAACACGTCCACGAATTACTTGATTCCATTAGCAGATACTATAACTACAGAATTCTTTTAAGACGTCATTATAGCATACATAAAATGAGTCTTATTTGATTGTTCGCGCCATGTGCCTGTCAACAATTCCTTGTTCCATGGTCGTAGCGCTGGCAATCTCTTTGGCTCGCAATGAAGTTGACAGATACTTAGTTTTAAACTTGCCGCCGTTTTGGGGCGTGGTTTTTGCAAGTTGCTTTGGTGTTTGACAGCTAACACGTTCACGAAAATCCGGGTCGCACGCACCGCTTTGCTTTTTAAGTGTCTAGATTTGGTTTATTTTACGGTTTTGTTGCGCCGTCGAGCGGTCTATGTGTCGACCTAGCTATAAGCATAATTATTGTTAACTGTTTTCCGTAACAAAGAACCTTTTTTTGGAACTCGCCGACCTTTGCTCGCCACTCGCTCGGCGGAAGTGTGTGTGATTAAGGTTTTGGACCCAACTAGTGACAAACCAAGTGTACAGTGCTACGCCAGCCCAACGCCCACAGCTGCAGGCCATAACTGGCTGCCTGTCTGCTGCTGCGAGTGGCCTGAGAAGTTCACCTTACACTTAACCTCACAACACACCCCACATAATCACCACTACAATACCATCTCAGGCCGTACAAGGATTGACTGCTGCAAGGAAGGTCAGTGCAACCCTACCATCATTAAGTCACCACTACGTTGAGAACAAATCTGACCGCGGAGAAAGGCCCTTAGGGCAGCGACCCTGGACTCAGGTTATAGCTGATGGGCCCCTATAACCAGGGTTCCAGGCCTTGACTCGTTGGCCAAGCCGTTGGCCTCAACATTTGGTAGGCAGAGCGTGGTTAAATTGATTCCGCGGACAGATTTGGCATTACTGTGACTTAACTTGGCCGTTCTAGGGTTAACTCATTAATTGTAAACTTGTTAATTTATAACTTATTAATACACAGGCTTGTTGAGTTACTAGTACATAGCCTACCTTGTCACATGTAGGCCTGTATAATGATTGCAATTATTGAGATTTTGTTTTGTTAATTTTTGTTGATTAATAATTAATAGTATCTAATTGTTGTTTGTGGCCCGTAACTGGCCAACAGTTAGATGTAGATTGTAATAAATAAACTTAATATTAATATAATTTGATAATTGTAGGTTCTCAACCAACCAATTTGTAATTTGCAGTGCCTAGTATGAGTCTAGTGGCTTAGTACGGGTAATTAAAAACTTAATTTTTCTTTCATCTTAATTTATGTTATTGATTGACTTAACATAAATTATTGATAGCTTAATTTGTATCTTTTGGAACTTTTAACCAACAAATACTTTGTTTGTTTACTAAAACCCCTCGTGGTTAGGTAACAGAGTAGTTTGTTTGATGTGTTTAAAGTAAATAATTCTAATTAATAAATAGTATTTAAGTAGTAATTTGTTTGTGTTTAAAGTGGGTAATTCTTGTTTGATTATTAATTTGTTTGGTTGAAGTTGAAACATAACTTGTAACAAATAACTTTGTTTTGATTTTGTTATCTATTTGTTGTAACTACCTTTATTTAAGTTGTTTTGTACCTACCTAAGATGTCAGCCCACAAAAAATTGAGCGTGCAAATTCAATCAGAGCTGCGTTGGGCTGCTACAGCCAACGCCTTGGTAGGCCGGGTGGACCGGGCATCCGCACTGATCCAGCGGTGCGAGCAGGTGCGGACCAGGCAGGCGGTCGTCGAAGAGGCCTTCCGAGACCTCATGGCATTGGAGCTACCTCCGGAATCGCTGGAGTCCTCAGTGCGGGACTACGAACAGTTTTTTGAGCTGACAGACGGTCTGGTGGAGGAGGCCGCGAGGCTCAAGAAGGAGGCGAGAATGAGCTCTATTCTTGAGTCTCCCACCAGACCCACCACGCAGCCTGCGTTACAGGGCAAGTTGCCAACAATAAACTTGCCCCACTTTTCTGGCAACCTGAGCGAGTGGCTAGGCTTTCTCAGCCTCTTTGATAGCCTGGTGGACGCGAGAAGGGACCTGTCTCCCTGCCAGAAACTGGCCTATCTACTCTCTTCCCTGCAGGGAGAGGCTCTGGGTTTAGTTAGCCACCTAGACCTCTCCGAGGAGAGTTATACCACCGCGCGGGAACTACTGACTCGGCGGTATGCCAACGTGCGCCGGTTAGCAGACACACACGTGGCACAAATTCTAGCGCTGCCACGTGTCTATGGGGTGTCCCATTTAAGAGAATCTCTCTTAAATCCACTGATTGTAGCCTGCAACGCTCTTAAGCGTTTAGAGCTTCCCGTGGACCAGTGGTCCTTCCTTTTTTTACACATTGTGTTGTCCCGCCTACCTCCCGAGTTGAAACTGCGTTTTGAGCAAAGGTATGGTGGGGACGGGGCCAGCTACCTGCCCCCCTTTTCGGACCTTTTAAAGTTCCTTGAGGAAGAGTGCCGGCAGGCTGATAACTCTGGTATTGCTGGTCCTTCAAGGACCCCAGAGCGGCCTGCCCAGCTGAGGAAGGAAAAGGGTCACACTGGCGTCCCTGGTAAAAGGGCCTCCGACCGGAGACCAAGGCCCGTTTACACGGGACTTGCTGCCACTGAACCCGTCCCCTGTAACTATTGCAGGCGTCCAGGCCACCGGGTGCTTTCTTGCCCCCAGTTTCTCTCTAAGCGGATCAAGGATCGGAGGGGCATTGCAAGAGACCGCCACTGGTGCTATAGCTGTCTGGAAGCTCACATGCAACGGGACTGCCAACAGCAACGGCCATGCCCAATTTGTAGGGGTAACCACCTGGAGATTTTGTGCGCCAACAAGAATGGTGTTGGCCGCCGGGTGGAGAGTGAGGGCGCGCCCCGCACGGGCGGGGGCGCTCTTACCGATCGCTCCCCGGATTACTTGCGTCGGTCTCCTGATCAGGGCCATGAATCCCGACGCGTCCGGATTTCGACCCCGCCTATGGGGGCTTCACCCCCCCGTGAGGGGGGCGCCAACCCCCCTCGACGTTCTGATGGGAGATTTGTGGCGGCTCCGTCTACGGTTCAGTCTGCCCGCTATTCACCTCCGCTTCATGAGTGGCCACGCCTCGAACGCCGCCCACCTCGAGCGGGTCGACAGCCTTACTACGGCCTACCGACCTCAGCCCGTATGACTAGGCCCGTGCTGCCGCCACGAGATGACGCATGGGTTTACCCAAATGGAGGTCCGTCCCACTCACCTTTGGAGGTCCCCCCTGAGTCTCAATATGAGACTCCCCGGTTAGAGGACCGGTTTGATGAGGACGACCACCAATAGGTAGTTGCCGCCCTAGCCCCCACCACAGCAACTTCTCCTGAGACCTTGAATCTCCGGCAGTCCGTCTGTCAGACGATTCTTTTGCCGACTGTCTCAGTGAAGGTATTCAACCCGAAGGGTGAATTTTTAATCGTTCGCGCCCTTTTGGATTCGGGTTCACAGCGCTGTATTGCTTCTTCTCGTTTGGTGGGTGAGCTAGGGCTCCCTTGGAGTCCTCGAACAGGACGGGTGATAGGTATCGGGGGTATAGAGCCCTCGACTCCTAACGGGGAAGCGGAATTAATGTTTGGCCCCGTTACGGGCAATCTTAGGGTCTTGGTCAAGGTGTCAGTCCTTGACAATATCTTAGGTCCCCTACCGCAGGTCCGAATAACTGACGCTGCGGTGTCCTGTGCATCAGGCCTAAACCCAGCTGACCCCCACTGGAATGAACCCGGTCCTACGGACCTTTTGTTGGGTTCCGACGTGTTGGGCCAGGTCTTGTCAGGGGAAATTAGGGTTTTGCAGAAGGACGGCCTATGTGCCATGTCCACTATTTTCGGTTCTAGCTGTTTTGGACCCGTGCTACGGTCTTCGGACCTACCGGTGCTGGACCAATTGCAAGCAGCCGGCTTGACGCTGTCGGACGTGGTCCAGCGCTTTTGGGAAGTTGAGGAGCCGCCGCATGCCGCACGAGTTGACCCTCTTGACCTTGAATGTGAGTTGTTTTATCAAAACAACACAGGCCGCCGTGTTGATGGGCGATTTGTAACTCGCTTGCCCTTTCTCGCTTCTCGCCCCCCGCTTGGTCAATCGCGGGCCTTGGCGGAAAAGAGGCTCTTGTCTATGGAACGGCGCATGTGGCGCGACTCCACCTTCCGCTCCAAGTACGTTGAATTTATGCGCGAGTACGAGGGCCTGGGGCATATGTCACCATCCAATTTTGATTGGCGCGCACACGAGCACTACTTCTTACCCCACCATGCCGTCTTGAAGACCCCTGGGGGGAAGATTCGAGTGGTTTTTGACGGCTCCGCGGCCACATCCAATGGGGTGACATTGAACCAATGCTTGCACTCCGGTCCTAAGCTGATCAAGGATATCTCCGATATCCTCACGCATTTCCGCCGGCATCAAATTGTTTTCGTAGCTGACATCAAGATGATGTTTAGACAGTCGATGGTACATCGCGATGATCGGAGATACCAAATGATTCTGTGGCGCGAAAATCCTAATGAGCCAATGCGTGTCTTTGAATTGAACACCACGACCTATGGACTCAAGTCAAGCCCCTATATTGCTATCAGGACCTTGTTAGAACTAGCTAACCGGGAGCGACTGAATTACCCTCGCGCATCAGCCACCATGGAATCGTCAGTCTATATGGACGATATTTGCACGGGAGCCTCGAGCGTTGAGGAAGCTCTGACTCTTCGCGATGAATTGATTGCAATACTGAAGTCCGGAGGTTATGAGTTGGGCAAGTGGCTGTCCAACTCCCCTCACGTCTTGAAGGATCTTCCGGGAAAGGATCAGCAGGATCCTCATATTTTTGAAAATCCCGAAAATCCCAATTTGCTGACGGTCCTTGGAATACAGTACCAGCCCGTCCAAGACGTTTTCACCTACCGGGTCAAATTAGACCCACCTCCTAAGGTCTGGACTAAGCGTTCCGTATTGTCTACGGTTGCTCGCACCTTCGATCCCAATGGATGGATCACTCCCGTAATATTTTTGGATAAATGTTTCCTCCAGAAGCTTTGGATTGCTGAACTCGGTTGGGACGAACCACTCCCTGGGAAGTTATTGAAGGAGTGGAACTCCCTTGTGTCTTCACTTCCTGAAGTTAACCGAATTTCCATGCCTCGACGCTTCCTACCAACAGGAAGGTGTCATGCCAGTCTCCACGGGTTTTGCGACGCCTCCGAACGAGGATACGCCGCCGTGGTATATTTGAGGACTGTCGATGTCGCCGGTGAGGTCGCGACGCATCTCGTCTTGGCAAAAAGCAAGGTGGCCCCTATTCGGTCACGGTTAACTATCCCGAAATTAGAATTGTCTGGCGCCGCCCTTCTGGTACGCCTCTTGAACCACGTCCGCTCCTCTTTGGCATCTGCGGTCGATCTGACCGACGTTTATGCTTGGACGGACAGTGAGATTGTCCTTTGCTGGCTACGAGCCGCGCCTCACAACTTAGAGGTCTTTGTTGCGAATCGGGTCTCCCAAATTCAGAGCTCTGCAGTACCGGTGATTTGGAGACACGTACCCGGAGAACTGAACCCGGCCGATTGCGCCTCCCGCGGCTGTGAGGCCTCTTCACTGGTCCACCATCACCTTTGGTGGGATCCAAGTTGGCTATCCCAATCCGAGACGACTTGGCCTCAAAATAGGTTTTCCGCTCCCGAAGTATTGCCGGGCTTAAGAGTCGGAGTGGTTGAGGATAAACAGATCCCCGACTTGAACTTTCTTTTGAACCGTTACAGTTCCCTTGATAAACTAATTGGTGTTACCGGTTGGATTCGACGTTTTATCCATAATGGGCGGAATTCAGAAAATAAAAATTTGAGTCCTGTGCTTTCCCCTCTTGAACGCCAAGACGCCCGGAACTACTGGGTGCGTGTGGTTCAGGTGGAGCATTTTTCATCCGTAATTGACACCCTAAAGAGAGGTTTAGTTTTGAAGGGCCCTCTTGCTCGCCTAAACCCTTTTTTGGACGATAACGGAATGCTACGCGTTGGAGGACGCCTCAAGAATTCCAATCTGCCCTATGGTGCTCGCCACCCCCTTGTGCTACCTAAGGACGGCACCTTTGTCAAATTTCTAGTGACACACTACCATCTTAAAAATGCCCACGCTGGTTGTAATGCACTCTCGGCTATTTTACAGCGCGAGTTTTGGATTCTGGCAGGGAGACGCACCATCCGGAACGTCACTTTCAAATGTATTCCGTGTTATCGCTTGAAGGCTAATACTTCACAGCCGATGATGGGTGATCTGCCCTCCGACCGCGTTCTAGCCACTCGACCCTTTGCTGGGGTTGGCACTGATTTTGCTGGCCCGTTTGCCATCAAGAGCTCTAACCTCCGCAACGCCAGATCGCTCAAGGCCTACCTCTGCGTTTTTGTATGTCTCGCTACCAAGGCGGTACATTTAGAACTTGTGAGTGCCTTAAGCACTGAAGCTTTTGTAGCCACGCTAGGTAGATTTGTCTCTCGTCGAGGATTGCCTGACCTGATTCGCACTGATTGCGGCACCAATTATAAGGGCACTGATAGATATTTAAAAGAGATTGTCGAATTCCTGTCTAGCAATAAGATTAGATTAAGTACAGCATTGTCCAAGATGGGGGTAACCTGGAAGTTTGACCCCCCAGCTTGCCCTCATTGGGGTGGAATATTCGAAGCTGTGGTTAAGGTGGCCAAGACTCATCTCCGGCGCGTTATAGGCGAAACTGTTTTAACCTTTGAAGAACTCGCCACCGTGTTTTGCAAAATTGAGGCTGTACTCAATTCTCGGCCACTCTGTCCCCTCTCATCTGACCCAAATGACCTGGAGGTCTTAACTCCCGGTCATTTTCTGATTGGTCAGCCCCTTAACGCTCTACCCGAATACCCCTTCAGGGACGTGAAGGTCTCACGTTTGTCCCGGTTTGAGCTGCTGCAACAGATGACTCAGAGTTTTTGGCACCGTTGGTCACTAGAGTATTTGCATCTTTTGCAGCAGCGGGTTAAGTGGGCTGACAAATCTGATCCACCCAAAGTTGGTGACCTAGTGTTGATTAAGGAACCTAATTTGTTGCCTTTATACTGGCGCCGTGGGCGCATTCTTAAGCTGATCTACGGGTCTGATGGGGTTCCCAGGGTTGCCGAGGTAATGGTCGGAGACTCTGTCTTGCAGCGAGCCGTTTGCTCCTTATCACGTTTACCCATTTACTAGTAAGTGGACGTAAATCCTTACGACCACAGGCGGGGGGATTGTTCGCGCCATGTACCTGTCCATAATTCCTTGTTCCATGGTCGTAGCGCTGGCAATCTCTTTGGCTCGCAATGAAGTTGACAGATGTTTAGTTTTAAACTTGCCGCTGTTTTGGGGCGTGGTTTTTGCAAGTTCCTTTGGTTTGACAGCTAACACGTATTCACTAAAATCCGGGTCGCGCGCACCGTTTGCTGCTTTTTAAGTGTCTAGATTTGGTTTATTTTACGGTTTTGTTGCGCCGTCGAGCGGTCTATGTGTCGACCTAGCTATAAGCATAATTATTGTTAACTGTTTTCCGTAACAAAGAACCTTTTTTTGGAACTCGCCGACCTTTGCTCGCCACTCGCTCGGCGAAAGTGTGTGTGATTAAGGTTTTGGACCCAACTAGTGACAAACCAAGTGTACAGTGCTACGCCAGCCCAACGCCCACAGCTGCAGGCCATAACTGGCTGCCTGCCTGCTGCTGCGAGTGGCCTGAGAAGTTCACCTTACACTTAACCTCACAACACACCCCACATAATCACCACTACAATACCATCTCAGGCCGTACAAGGATTGACTGCTGCAAGGAAGGTCAGTGCAACCCTACCATCATTAAGTCACCACTACGTTGAGAACAAATCTGACCGCGGAAAAAGGCCCTTAGGGCAGCGACCCTGGACTCAGGTTATAGCTGATGGGCCCCTATAACCAGGGTTCCAGGCCTTGACTCGTTGGCCAAGCCGTTGGCCTCAACATTGATAATGCCTATTGCATGTATTGCTAAGGTATCTACGTACATATGTCTGCACGCGACGTTGTTACTAATGTCATGCAATGTTACGTGATATGTAATGTTACGTAACGGATGTCCCAGTTTAGCAAGATATGAATTACTAAACATTTCTTTATGTATCGACGGAATAATATTATTTATTCAAAAAACTCCAACGTTGAATTCGGGCATTGATCCGTAAGAGTTTTGTAGTTTAACTTAGTCCTATACCTATACGAATATTTTGGGTCATTCTCTTCGAAAGAAGTCATTTAGTATAAGTAAGAGAAATTTTCTGACGAGACCATAATTGAGCCTTGTAAAATATTGCAGAGAAAAAAAATTGTTGTGCGATCGCAACAGTCTTGTAAAAATTGAAATCGAAAAGTACGTCATAATGATTATTTTTTATTTGCTTTTAAGCATTCTAGTGACGTCATTATAAGCTCTACGAACAATTAAAAATGTTTTGCCCGACATAAGAGACGGACAGAGACAATGGGAATACAGAACGAGTTTCGTACAAAATGTCTTCTCTTTGAATAATTGAACAACTTTCAGCACTCCAATTTGTTACTCGGTAGTTGTGATTTAAAACACGAAAACATTCTTGATCTATCTGACGTAAGGAAATACATAATGTACAAAAATAAGAAATTTATATTTATTTTCATGAAGAACTTGCTTGAACTTTCAGAAATATCATCGTAACAAAGGGCGTCCTATTATTTTAATTAGATCTATAGATGTGCTCTGATTTAATTGGAAGCTATTGACTTGGCAACATCATTATTACAATATAATCACTTCCAAGAATATTGTTATGTATTTAATAATAATTACAGTTTGTTGTTGAAATAAAATATTTTCATTTCATTTTCATTTTTTAAGCGTAGGTATAAATTGTTGATACTGACGTTTTCTTTATTATACGGCATACCTAATTCTCATCCCATACTTATTGAACTAGCTTTTAGCCTGCGGCTCCGTCCTCATGGAATAAGGTTTTTAAAATATCCGCTCGAGCCCCTTTGTACTTCCGGGATGAAATGTTTTTAATTACCAAGTCCGCTGTTTGACTGAAAATGCTTTCAAAATGACAATATACCATATCGTGGAGATCGTATCGTTTGAGTTCTTGGCAACACTCCCCGAATTTTGCCCCTTGGCCTATTTTTCACGACTTTATCGCAACTGAAAATTTTCGTAGAAGCAATTTGCATGCTCGCTAACGATTTTTTAACTAATTTTCTTATATACGTAACGATGTGTGTGTTCGTAACGAGCTTTTGACAATAGTGCCTACCAAGATATAATTAATTTAAAGTGATACTCAAAAACATTGTCGATGGTACCTAAATAATCTATAAATGTATGTATTTCACATATTATTGTGTTATGTGTAAGTAAACAAATTGCCCGTGTGTAATGATCCCTACGATCGTTTATTCTCAATACTAAAATGAAAAAAATCCCTGCTTACCTTTAAGGTTAAAGTGGATTTCTTGTCATTTAATCGCCTAACAACAATGAAATGGTCCGACGTGTTTTACAAGGATCAGGTGAGTGACATAGGCTACTTTTTATCCCAGAAAAACTCCTCGATAAAATCTATTTTCACAATAATAATCTAATTTCTACCTTCCGAAGATTTTCCTCACAAAACAACCTATTACTAAAACTAGTCAAAGCAAGTGCTATTTTCTTGAAACATCCCTAAGGATCCGCGTCATTTGTCCGACGTGTTTGTTTTGGGCTCTTATTTATCTTGTCTCGGCCTATTTAATGACCAAACTGGTGAAATATGGTTGGCACTTAAGCGGGGCATTGAAGTATTCGGTTACAATAGATCTGGTGAAACAAGCACATTTTGTCGGAGGCAGTTTTGCTGGTAATGTATGGGTCGCTACTAGAATAAGTAATGGAAAACTACGTTTGTGATTTCGGAATGTGAGATTTGGTATTCAGATACTTTTCTTTCTTCTTTATCATGAGTAATGATATTCCTACTAATAATTGACCGAGCGAAGCGAAGGCCTCTGAGTCTACTTGAGTGAATTTGCACTTGTCCGTTCCGTCTGTCAGAGCCTTATAACTTCTGAATTACTGAACGTAATTACTTCAAATTTAAACGTCATATTATGTAATAATACCCTTTTCAGCGGAATGTTGCTTAAAAAGTTAAAAAATATTTATTTGAGGGGGGCTCTCATAGAAGCGAATGCGAAGTCATCTTTCGATTCGAATGCGAATCATTTTAAAGATAATTTCGAACCGAGTACAAAAATATTTTTTTAATTTTTCCCTTAAAATTGACGAAATGGGGGGCTTTCAAAGTGGAGATTTAATACGCTCGCTTGAAGATGCTCTCTGGCAAAATCCTAACCTATTTTTTTATTTCACTTATATCCTGTACTTGAACAACAAATACTAAAATTATAATGTAATGCATAGTATAACTCATACTCATAGTAGTATAGCTAGTAATGAATCATTACACGTCAGATGTATCGAGAGATGTTTTGTGGAATAACATTTCCCGGAGTCAATGGAGAAAATGGCTCTGAGACTATGTTTAAACAAACTAGAATAGACGTAAAGGCCCGAATGATGATACCAAAACTATGAACTCTCTTGTTTCGAAGATGAAATCCTTACTAATATTATAAATGCGAAAGTCTGTTTGTTTGTCCTTCAATCACGCAAAGCAACGGATTGACTTGATATTTTGCATGGGCATAGTTGAGGACCTGGAGAGTGACATAGAAATACTTTTTATCCCGGAAAATCAAGGGCGGGCATCAGCTAGTATTATAATAAAATTAGCGATGAATTTGACAAGATATTGGGTAAAAGATCGTTCCAACTCATTTGAGCGTACTTTGTTACACATTTTTTTATCTTTATACATGACCTAATTGTTTTTGATCCAAGATTCCACATTTTCCAAAGCTCATTCAAGAAACTACAACAAAAGCTCAAGAACTTGGAAAGTGCTAATACAACTTCAAGAGTCTAAATGTCTGTAAGTGCCCTTTCTAACAAAACAAACGGAGTAAGATTGCTTTGTGAATTTGGACACTAGAAGTCAGATACAAACACTTTAAAAGTACCTATTACAGAATAGGGTAAACAGGGAACAGTTAGTTCGTGCTCTATATTGTGTTATCAAATGTTACGCAATATCAAAAATAAAAAGAAATTTCTAAATAATTTTGAAACAAACTTTAATTGCATGTTGCTAGGAGTACTAGTCTAAAACAGATACGCACGAGTGGAAAATGCATCTTTTTAGGGTTCCGTACCCAAAGGGTATCAACGGGACCCTATTACTAAGCCTACGCTGTCCGTCCGTCCGTCCGTCCGTCGCGTCCGTCCGTCTGTCAGCGGGCTGTATCTCGTAAACCGTAATAGATAGACAGATGAAATTTTCACATATTATGTATTTCTATTGCCGCTATAACAGCAAATAATAAAAATTAAATTAAATTAAAAAATTAAATTAAAATATTTCCATGGGTACATGGAAATATTTTAATTTAATTTGTTTTAACGGAACCCTAAAAGAGCTAGGCCCGACTCGCACTTGGCCGATTTTTTTCTGTCTTTAGACAAATTTCACTTTTTCGTGCCTTCATATTTGTTGCTGTCTCGTTTTACAAACAACTTTGATACGGTTTCCACAGAAAGTTTTTTTATTATGTAATTAGTATAGTATTAATAATGCATGTGTCTGTTTGTCGTTGACGTCAAGCACCTGTGTCCACGGGTCCCTTGTAGGGACCTTAAAACCGCATTTAGGGAGAAATTACAAAAAGGGATTGAGAGCCCTTGGGTAGGCGGAAGTGGGAAATTGCATCAGTGTAAGAATAGAATAGAATAGAATAGAAATATTTTTTATTCAAATAAACTTTTTACAAGTGCTTTTGAATCGTCGATGAGTCTGCCACTGGTTCGGAATGCCCTTCCTGCCGAGAAGAACCAGCAAGAAACTCGGGGGTTGCTCTTTTCAAAACAAGTTAACAATACAATAAATACTATGCTATGTATGCAGTGTTTCCACAACGAGGGAAGTTCCAAAAATGCATAACCACTAACAATGCAATATACCCCAAGATGGGACAGACATAAAGTAGCCCCATTCCCGCCGGTGGAACCAGTTCACGAGCATGACGCATGAACTATAAGGAATAAAGATCGCAATGACCTCTGATTGGCTGAATTTATGTCGTTCTTGCCGCATCAATGCATTTTAACCAATAGCGAGAGAGTAGTAGCCAGTCAGAGGCTATTGCGATTGCTTCACTGATGCAATCATTTTTAGACTGATAGACATATCTAGGGGTCGTAAAACCCCTTATATTTCGTGGGACTAAAACTAATACAGTAAACATAAGAGACAGTTATTTATAGAGAAGTAGTAGGTTACATACAAACAAACATTTATAAGATAAAGTAACTTATTTTATTTCTGCCATAAAAATCTGAATTTACTATACCGACTTTATCTCCCCGAAGAGACTAAAAAGTGTTTTTATTCATCCATAAACCATACCACAGCCTCAAGGTTCCTGCGGCTAGTAAATTTATTGGGAATACGTAGTGAATTAAATAGGTCCTAAAATGTAGTATGTTTGCAATAAGATTTACTTATTCGTTAAGTAAATATCACGAGAGATTTTTTTTCATAATGTTCTCAAAGGTGTATGAAGTCTGCCAATATAAATTGGGCCAGTATGGTGGACTATGGCCTAAAATACCCTGAGAGGAGACCTGCGCTCAGTAGTGAGCTCAGTTTGATGGGTTGTTAATGATGAAGTACAATATGTATGAATATGGTAGACTGTTTAGATGTCCAATATAATTGACTGTAGACTTTGCATTGGGCCCGCCAGCATGATAGACTATGGCCTAAAACCTTCTCTGAGAGGAGATCTGTGCTCAGTAGTGACCCGTTGATTGGTTGTTAATGATGAAGTAAAATATATTATATGGATATGGTAGAATGTTTAATGTTTTATGTCCACTATATGATTGTATAAGAGTTTGTCCATAATCATTATTAATTTAGGTTTTGTATTACATAATCAGAGAAGGGTTATAGGCCATAATCCAGCACGCTGGCCCAATGCGAACACACACTTCACACACCTTCGAGAACATTATGGAGAACTATCAGGTGTGCTGGTTTCCTCACAATGTTTTCCTTCAGCGTTGAAGCAAGTGATATTTAATTCCTTAAACGCACTTAATTTCGAAAACTCAGAGGTGCGTACTCGGGATCGAACCTGCGACCCCCTGAATAGGAGACTACAGTCGTAACCACCAGGCTATCACTGCTTATTGTTCGCATTGGGCTGGCGTGGTGGACTATGGCCTATAACCCTTCGCTGAGAGGAGACCTCGCTCAGTAGTGAGCCGGTGATGGGTATATATTGATGATGAATGATAATGATTACATAATCGCGTTAGAACTATTTGATTTTCTGGAATAAGATACTTCTTACTATATTTCTAGATAGATTAGAAAGTCCCGTTAAAACTAGTTCAGCCGTTTCGAAGATTAGCATATACGAACAAAGCGTCAACAGAAAATTTAAAAACATGTGTTTGGAATATGATAGTTCAAATAATCGTCTCATCAGAAGCAGTTATTTCGAAACCACAGTAAGACACTTCAAAATTCAAAATTATTTATTTCACATAGGCCAACCTGTGGCTCTTTTGACACGTCATGACTCTAACATCGCCGGTTCGAAAAGCGGATTCTGCTGAGAAGAGCCGGCAAGAAACTCAGCAGTTGCTCTTTTCAAAATAATCATTTTAGAATATTATATAGCTATTACATTCTAATAAGTTTTTATACTGTGGACACAGCTCCATGCCATGCCTATTTAACCCATGCAACTTTGTTAGAATAGAATATAATTCTAATCAGCTAATCAGCTAGTTAGGTATAAGATTTAGATTAATAGATACTATACACTATCGCATTGGGTTAACCTGTAAGGATAGTGTATCTAAAGGTGAATAAATAAATATAATAAATATAATATAATAATAATATTTACACAATGAGAGGAAGTTCCAAAAAAGCGTACTATAATTCAATTCATGTTAAGACGGTCAGATAGAAAGCTTCAACATTATTTGTCTAAATTTTCACTCTGGCAGGCATTATACCCTTATTTGAGTGATTTTCACAATTATTTACACGTTACATTGATATGTATTTAGTAGGTACTTTGGCAACGTTCCTATGTTGAATTATCTGTACAATGAACTTCTATTGTTACAGTTGTCGATGTTGATCTTTGTAAGCGTACCTATACACAGTAGAGAATAGAATTGTAATGGAGTTGTCGCAGTAAGATAGTTGAAGCCGTGATATAGCTATAATCCTAGGGATATAGCTATATACCGGAATATACTTATACGTAAGCGATCCATAACTATCTTACTTGTGCAAATTAAAGAAAATTTATACTGTAATCATTTCACTAGATTAGTCTAGTCAGATAGTAATAACATATCACTAGATTGTGCTCGTATTAAAGCTATTTTCCTTGTAAGATAGCTATGAAAGTTGAAACGCTTCCGTATAACTACATTCCGGTATATAGCTATATCCCTAGGGTTATAGCTATATCACGGCTTCAACTATCTTACTGCGACAGAGCGAACTAAAAAAGAATCCCAACAAATTGATTGTTTGAACAAAAGACTGTAAGGATCAATAAAATTAAAAAAATTCAAAATTCAAAATTATTTATTTCATGTAGGCCAACCTGTGGCTCTTATGACACGTCAAGATTCTACCACCGGTTCGGAAAGCGGATTCTGCTGAGAAGAGCCGGCAAGAAACTCAGCAGTTGCTCTTTTCAAAATAATCATTTTACAATATTAATAAGTAGCTATTACATTGTAATAAGTTTTTATACTATCTTGTGGGCAGCTGGATGTCAAGCTGATTTAACCCGTGCATCTTTGTTAGAATAGAATATGACATTTCCACAAAACGTACTACAATTCAATTCATGTCAAAGACGGGCAGACAGAAAGTAGCCCGTTCACGAGCATGACGCATGATCCAGCTATTGCTTGGCTCGACCATATTTGAGGGAACGTAACAACAAATAGACCATTGTATCGACTTTGGGAAGTACAGGGCTTCAAATCGGGTATTTTATCAGCTTGCTGTAAGAATAACGGGTAATGATAATAATGACTGACGAACTTAAAACAAAATCTACGAGGGTATAGAATAGAATAGAATAGAAATGTTTTTTTATTCAAATAAACTTTTACAAGTACTTTTGAATCGTCAATGAGTCTACCAGGTATCTAACTTGCCTTAGTCTAAGAAGAGCCAACAGCAAACTTAGCCGAGTCTTTTATAATATAGCCATCGCAAATTATCACTTAGCTGACAAAAGAACTATTAACATAAGAGCAGTTCATAACCTAGTTTTTGATTATACAAATAGTCATCCATCGTCTTTATCAAAACTTTGAATTTGAAATTCTTATCACAAAGTACTGTACATGTTCGTGGTTTACAATAAAGTATATTTCATTTCATTTCATTTCAGATTTCTAAAATAATTCTCGAAAAAGATATTAATTCTTTTCACAGATGTCTGTAAAACATAGAACCTTTATTTTGTACGATCCAACATATATAATATTAAAATTTTCCTTTCTTTAATCCGCCTCCGAGGGTCACCTAGATCTTACAATTTGTCTGAAATACCTAATCTGGGTAAAATAAGTATTCAAGCTTATCTCTTAGTATTCATCTATGTGCTTTGTTAAATCCTATTAATATTATAAATGCGAAAGTTTGTGAGGATGGATGTTTGGATGGATGGATGTTTGTTACTCTTTAACGCGACAACCAATGAACCGATTTTGCTGAAATTTGGCACAGACATAGAATATAGTCTGGAATAGCACATAGGCTACTTTTTATCCCGGAAAAGCAAACAGTTCCTGCGGGATAGCATCGCTATTTTTTATGCATTTGTCCTTCAAAATACGCGCAATGGAGTTTTAGATTAACGTGATTTTTTTGCACAGGTAAAGTTAAGAGCCTGAAAAATGACAAAGGCTACTTTTTATCTTGGGAAAACAAACGGTTCCTGCGGGATATTAGTATACTACTTTTCACACATTTATCTTTCAATTATGCGCCAACCGATTTACAGATTGACGTGGTTTTTTGGATTGGCATAGTTGATGACTTGAAATGTTACAAAGGCTACTTTTTATCCTGGGAAAGCAAACAGTTCCCGTGGGATATTAGTGTTCTACTTGTCACATATTTAAGCGTTGGTATGCACTTACACTTTATATGGTGAAATATTATAACTGCGAAAGTGCGTTGGTTTGTCCTTCAAACACGCCCCAATAGAGCTACGGATCGACGTGATTTTTTGCAGTATACCTATAGTTGAGGACCTGGAGAGTGACAGGCTACTTTTTATCCCGCAAAGTCAGAGTTCCCAAGGCATTTTAAAGGCTAAGTTCACGCAGACGAAGTCGCGGGCATCAGCTAGTGTTTGATAAAGAAAAATTAGAATCCTAAATATTCAGAGCTACGTACATTGTGCTCATTTTTATCTTAAAAAATAATATTTTGGGAATATTAAGGACACGACCATTTTTGTGGTTGGGTAACTCTTTATCTCTAAGGCCGATTACAAGTACCTAATAAAGTAAGTCTTCGAGCGTAAAGATATTTTATCAGATTTTCAGTACGAACAGCACGAAGCCTAGCCGAGTGAACTAGAGGGACATACGAGTATTATTTAGATAATAATGACGTAATAAAATGGAACTCTTATCCCTAAAAATTGCATTGCCTACTCGAACATAAAGGCAGTATTGTTTCATGTCTTGGCAACTCTCTCCAAATTTTGGTAGTTGCCCTATTTTTGAACGCTTTATCACGGCTGAAAGTTTTTATTTCTAGCAAACAGGCAATTTGTTAGCTTGCTAACGAATTTTTAATTTTTCTCCCATTCTTGCGAATGTAGCTATTAAGAGATTTTAATTGTCTAAATGTGTTGTATAAAATGTTTTAAAGTGAGTTTTTGGCTTTTTTTTTAATACTCATCAGAAACGTACTAGGTATAGTACCTACCTGCTACCTTCTGAAAACCATGAACGCCTAAATGATTAAATGCTGATCAAAATGCGTTCATAAAGTATTTTATGTATCACGTAACAAATCTAATTTAATCTGTTCTCATTATGATGACTACCAAACCATATACCAAATAATATGACAGAATTTATTTTCCAAAAAAATTCACACAATATATATTGCGTCAAGGGGCTACGCCAGAAAACTCGCTTCATCGCCCCTTAGATACCTTCATTACACGATGGATGTTTTCAACTCAGTTCATTTAGACTTTTGAAACTCGATGTCACTCTAAGGGCTGGATAGAAAATTTTCGTCGGAGAAAGTTGCATTGATGAGAGTTCGATCTGGGGTTGGGGTCACACTTCTGACTAAATAAACGATTACGAAATTATTTGTAAGGGTGATATTTGTTGAATATATGTATATTTTAGAGAAGCAACGAATATTTATTTGGAGTAGGTATAATAAAAATAAAACTATTAGCATGTAGGTTGTCTGTAATAAAGATGTTTCTCGGACTGGGCGTATTATTTTTTAATACTAGATGATGCCCGCGACCTCGTCCGCGTGGGTTAACATTTTTTAATTCCCGCGGGAACTCTGTATTTTTCCGGGATAAAAGTAGCCTATGTTAATTCCAAATTTCATTTTATTTCCATTTCATAATATTGCATTGTCATGCCAATTACACTGCATGCATGCCAAATTCCAGCTCAATCAGTAACCGGGAAGTAGATCAAATTTAATTTGCAAGATTTAATGACAAACATCGGGACAGGTGAAACTAAATAAAAGCTTGTAAAATCCATTCATCTAAACAGCCTCACAAACTTTCACATTTATACGAGTAATATTAGTAGGATTTTACAGTGGCGCAGTCGGTAGGATAGTATTTTGCAGGTTTATTTTACTTGATTAGTAATATAGTAAAAACGAAAAAATATATAAATATATAGTCATAACAATGTACTAAGTTCTTACGAGTTTATAGTATAGAGCTTATATACGTTATAATTATTTTAGGAAAACGAGAATTTATTACAATAATATTTGGACAATTTTGATTTAAATCATCTTAGAATGTTGTAGATTACGCCACATTTATGTAATACAGATTAATTACCCGCGCTCCTACAAACGACGTAGAAGCACAGTGCAGTGCCATTAATTAGAAATAAGTATCATAATATATAATAATTTAAAGCGCAATATCTTGTTTTAGCATGAAATTAACGTACTTCTATAGAACAAAATATATTTTGTAGTTTATTTAGTACATAATATAAGTTTTAATCACATTACCGCTTTGCATTACCGCAATCAATAATAAAATTATCATTAATGAAAATTAATATACCTATTTAATGTATGATATCAAGTTCATGTAAATAATTCCTTTTAATACTACATATTAATGTAACGAATGCGAAATAGGTTAATTTTGCACGGGTATAGTTGAGGACCTGGAGAGTGATACAAGCTACTTTTTAGGGTTCCGTACCCAAAGGGTACCAACGGGACCCTATTACTAAGCCTACGCTGTCCGTCCGTCCGTCCGTCCGTCCATCCGTCCGTCCGTCCGTCTGTCAGCGGGCTGTATCTCGTAAACCGTAATAGATAGACAGATGAAATTTTCACATATTATGTATTTCTATTGCCGCTATAACAACAAATAACTAGTGGTTCGCCCCGAACTGAGACCTCGCGGTAACGGTATCCCATGATTATTCATTCAATCGATACATGATAACCAAAACTGACATTATTAATATGCTCGTTTTCACCAAACATACCTAAATCATCCCCTAAGTAGGAGTCTCTTAACGTAGGTAGCTCCTAAATACAATCCTAAGTCCTAACATCCGTCCCAATATCCTTTTAGGTGTCCCGTACAGGATCGTGATAAATAAGTTGACAGAAAACATCAATCACCTAACTTATAGTAAAGGTTAGGGAACGTTAGTGAAAACATTGAATTATTTATTAAACATTGAATTATTTATTATTTATTTATTATGTAGGTATTAAGGAGTGAAACCGGGTTACGGGCATCTGTACAAATCGTCATCTATCGACGCGAATAGAAAATATACAATATTTAACTAAAATTTAACTAAAAAATAATTTTAATTGAATAATATGGTACAAAAAAAATTACAATACAATTATTGTATTAAAATAAGTAACTAAATAATAATGGTCGTAGTCGTAACTCGTAGTTCCATGGGAATAGTTACTGACTGCGCCATCTATTAGCATTATTGTGAAGCTATGTTGATGCTATATGAATTACTGATGTACATTAAAAATTAAATAATCTCGTTTCTTTATAATATTCATATAATTTTAGTATTTGTTGTTCAAGTACAGGATATAAGTGACCTAAAAACATAAAATCAGTTTGAAAATCCATAGCGGATTTTTCTAGAGAGCGTCTTCAAGCGAGCGTATAAAATCGCCACTTTGAAAGCCCCCCATTTCGTCAATTTTAAGGGAAAAATTAAAAAAAAATATTTTTGTACTCAGTTCAAAATTATCTTTAAAATGATACGTAACAATTTTATGTAACGCGATATTTTTTTTTTTACTTCGCATTCGCTTCTATGAGAGCCCCCCTGAAATAAAGATTTTTATAACTTTTTAAGCCATTTTCGGCTGGAGGCCATCGGTTTACATATTATATCTAAATTTGAAGTAATTACGTTCAGTAATTCAAAAGTTATAAGGCTCTGACAGACGGACGGACGGACGGACAAGTGCAAATCGCTCTAGTTAACTCAGAGACCTTCGCTTCGCTCGGTCGATAAAAATTAAATTAAATTAAAAAAATTAAATAAAAATATTTCCATGGGTACATGGAAATATTTTTATTTAATTTTTTTTAACGGAACCCTAAAAGAGCGAGGCCCGACTCGCACTTGGCCGATTTTTTATCCGGAAAAATGATAGCCCGGAAATAAAACTTTGTTTCTTTTTAAGATGTCAAAATCGTACAATGTCAAGCAAATAAAACCAAAAACACATTTTAGTCAAAAAGACCAAGTCCCGGAAATTGATTCGGAACATCAAAGAGTTCGCGCGGGATTTCAAAAACCGAATCCACGCGGACAAAGTTGCGGGCATCAGCTAGAAAACAATAAATAAATATAGTCCATTTTTTAGAGACTAAAATGACGTTTCATGTGTTGCCTGTTTTAAGGTTTTTTACGGCTCTTAAATAGTGATGTGGTAAAATCGATACTTACTAATCTATAGAATTGGTATTATCGGTTATTATCGGTATTCTTGTCAGATAAAAGTGAAACAAAACAATGTATTAAAAACAATTCCAAATCAAATGAAATAACTATTGTTATTTTATGAGTTTTTCATACAATTTAAAAATATTAATATAAATTCAATATTACGCATACATGCATGCATTTATGTATAAAGGAATAAGGAATATCAATATAATAGTAAAAAGAACAGTAAATATTAATTGGTTATTAATTCAGAGTCTGAACTCTCATTACATTGACTCATTTCGTATTCGGAATCATCTCCAACTTTAATTTGCCTTTCGGTCGTTTGCTCCATTAAAGAACCCTGATGGTACATATTTAAATCACATGTGATACGCAGTTGCTCTATCGCTGCGGGGTCATAAGACGAAGCCCTTCTTCAAAAAAAAATCGAACTTCGTTCATTTTAAAGGTTTTATTTATTATTTTGAGCGACGTGCATTTTTTTACTTGAGCCCAGATCAGCTCAATCGGGTTGAGCTCACAATGGTGAGGGGACAGTCTTAAAATTGTGATGCCCCGCGCAGCTGCTATTTCATCCACAATGTACCATTCATGGGCCTTTTTTTCTTTTTTGGCGATTTCTAATATAATTCGGCCTTCAACATTGTTTCTTCAAATGCTAAGTTTTTTGATTTAAGCCAATCTTGAGTGATGCTTTTACGCCAATTTGAAGTTGGTAACGCTTCCAGTTTTCTAAGTTTGACATTTCTAGCTGTGTCGTTTTAGTATCTGGAATTAATTAAATAGAGTATAGGTACTATTACCTACTTTCTTAATATTAACCTACTTCCTTGCTCATTTTTTTTAATCAGTTAAAAGTGTAAATTAAAATTATTATTTTAAAAATACAAGCTTTTAGTAGCTGGCTACATCGTCAGACCCTGGATATAATCTAGGACCAGAGTACTTGTCAAGACGAATCAAACGAGCTCAAACTCGATAGGGTTACGTAGTTTGATTACAGAGTTACCAAAACCACCTTCCGGTTTCATCATCAGTCCCTGGATATCATTTAGGACCAGAGTACTTGTCAAGGAAAATCAAACGAGTCCAAACTCGATGGGGTTAGTTACTTCGTTTTATTACAGAGTTGCCAAAACCACCCTAACATGCCTAACCCACCCTAACCACCAAATGAGACCCTGAATATCATTTAGGACCAGAGTACTTGTCAAGACAAATCACACGAGCCCAAATACGTTCATCTTGCAAGAATTGACCTAAACATACATACCTACAAGCTACCATACATTGCTAGTTAAATAAAAGCTTGTAAAAAGTAAACAATGTTAAACCAATTTTGCTTTCATTGTGTATTGAAAATGACTAGGAATATTCATCGAAAGAGACTCATTAAGCAAGATTGCATTTAAGTGCTTCCGATGTAAAAGGATTTCTTGAACAATTCTGTTCGGAAAAATCTTATTAAAAATCTTATAGATTATATAAATCTATACTTATAATAAAACTGTAACTGGACGATTTCGTGTCTGTTTGTTTGTCCTTCTTTCACGTAAAAACTACCGCACAGATTTCTACAAAATTTTATACCGTGGTAGCTTATTACTCGGGTCAACATCTAGGCTACTTTTTATCCCGGAAAATCAAGGAGTTCCTGAGGGACTTTAAAAATTAAATCCACGCGGACAAAGTCGCGGGCATCAGCTAGTACCCAATATACCTACTACAATATTTTATTGTATTGGGTATAATGGGTATATTATGTTATTTATAGCGAATAGCTTAGTTTGATAAGACCTTTTTAAAAAACTATTTAAAACAATTTAAGTGATATTATGTTGTTTTAATATGGTTTGGTATTGGTAACTATAACGTGCAATTCAAGTGCAATTTACATGGTTTAACTTGCTCAATAACTGCCCACAATTTCTCCTTTCTTTTCTTGTTATCTTTTAAGCTATCTTCCACCAGGTGAGATCGCAGTCAAGGACTATTCCTTTACTGCGATCTCACCTGATGGAAAGTGATGATGCAGTCTAAGATGGTAGTGGGCTAACTTGGAAGGGGTATGGCAGTGCACATTAGTGTACATTTGTGGGTAGCCTAAGTATGTCATACTCTCTTTAAACATTTCTGTGGTGGTGTCGTGTGGTGCGGGTTGTTAACTTGTTACGTTCCGTCAAATATGGTTGAGCGATGCAGCGGCTGGGCCATGCGTCATGCTCGTGAACGGGTGCCGCCTTCGGAAATGGGGCTACTTTCTGTCTGCCTATCTTAATATGTATTGAATCATTGTAAGTAGTATGCATTTTTGGAACTTCCCCTCATTGTGCAAACACTGGATACATTGCATAATATCTATTGTATTGTAAACTTGTTTTAAAAAGAGCAACCGCCGAGGTTCTTGCTGGTTCTTCAACTCTGGATTCAAAAGCACTTGTAAAAAAGTTATTTGGATAAAAAAATAATAAAAGAATATATTATTGGCTATCAGAAGCGGCATTAAGTGGGAATCCCACCTCTGATATTGGCTATCAGAAGCGGATCCATTTAAAAGTTATCAGAAGAGGATTTATTACTCAGAAAACTAATCAGGCTATAAGATAACGCATCTCTTAAAACGCTGAAACCCTACCTAAGCCGTCTCCACCAGCCCCTACAACGACCCCTTTCCACTCAGCTAATAACCACAGCACGTCAGACAAACCACCATCTGAACGTGAGGGTAACTATCAAAATGTACAAATCAACCGATGGACAACCATCACGATTAAGAGATGTTGACGGTACGCTTGTCCCAATAAGAAGAAGGGCGAAGAAATACCACGCTACGCTTATAAGGCCGACGATCGCTACACCGTCGCCTCTCCCGACTCGTAGATCGGCTCGGTGTTGCTCGTGCGCGCGCTCGGATTCATCCGCGCACGTGTTTGCTCCAAGATGGCGACAGTCCGCTAACACCTTTTTTTTTGTTTTTGTTGGTACCCTCCTTTATCTCCTTTTTGTTGGTACCCTCCTTTATCTCCTATACGGCCTTTCCTGACACGAGGCCGTCCTCGGGCTCTTTTCTCCTCTCTTCTTCTACTAATCAAGCATAGGCATTGAGAGCTCTTGCTCAGGCAAAGGTATAGACAGGACGCGATGCCGTTGGTCCTCAGCGGCAGGCAAGACGAGGGTACTCGTGGCCGCTCGCGTCTCTGAAGTAGACGGTTGCAGCGTGAAGTCATCCGCAGAACTCAGTTCCTCATCCTGGGGACATTCAGTCATCATATCGGACTTCTCGTTTTCAGTGTCTGCAAAAATAGAACATGTAAAGCAACAGAAAAAGAAACAAACTAAAGCTTTACATCTTATAATAGACGCGACCGCCATATTGATAAAATGCAAAACAGCAAAGTTACTAATTAAGCCATAGACGAAAACGTTGTCATGGCTCAACTAGACTCCCAAGTCATAGGTAGAACGTTTAACATAACTTGGTCAACTTCCCCACAAGTCAGAGGTAGAACGTTGAAACATAACTTGTTAACCCCCTGAGTCAGAGGTAGAACGTTGAAACATAACTCAGACAACTTCCCCACAAGTCAGAGGTAGAACCTTGAAACATAACTTGTTAACCCCCCGAGTCAGAGGTAGAACGTTGAAACATAACTCAGACAACTTCCCCACAAGTCAGAGGTAGAACGTTGAAACATAACTTGTTAACCCCCCCTGAGTCAGAGGTAGAACGTTGAAACATAACTCAGACAACTCCACTACACTAAGTCAGTGGTAGAACGTTGAACATAACTTAGCGAGTAACCACCCAAAAAGGAAGCACGACGTCCGCTCCTTTTGGCGACATACCCAAGAACAGTTTGCAACCTGTCCTTAGGTAGCCCAGCAACTCACCATCACAGCAAGCCACGGATACCTCAAGAGTCCACTACCCGTGCCACGGGACCATGTACTCAGATGCGTCCACTTGCCAGCCAGAGCCAGCTTGCCCGCCGTGTGCGACTGACTCGCATCCACAGGACATGCCCTCCTGGACTAGCCACTCCTGGTCGCAAGCCTCAGGAGCGCGCTGCAGCTTGGCCACGCCAGCCACAGGCAGCACCCCACGCAGTAAGGCAACTCGCCTCACACCCGCACGCAGACACGCGTGCAACTGTTAAACAGAAACATTAAAAATTTCAGTTAAATCTTTCAAAAAAAATTGCAGTGCAACTCTTTGGACACAATTCAAATCCAAAAATACTTTTCATCAAAAGTAATTTTTAATTACTCTCTAACTGTAAGCTTTACCGGCTCTACAAGCTCGGTCACACCTGACCTTAATCAATAATTCAAATAAGGACAGTACATTTCCTCAAAATCGAAAACGGAAACCAAAATAGGATTCTTAACAGTTAGCCAGCGATAGCAAGTACACATTTACACAAGGTCTCCTGTCGAATCGGACCTTATCAACAATAAAACTACGGGGCATCTTGTTACACTCGTGATATGTGCAGAGTGCGCAAGTAACGTGTGGAAATCAGCATTAATTTCACTGAAAGCAATATCGTTTGCTTAACTACCTGCTTAGGTCGCATTATTATTATCGAGTCAACAAAACAAACTGTAACAGTATCAGCGAGACTAGCTCACACATTAATTTTCCACTCATCATCATAACAGCATTATTAGACATTGGAACGATACAACGAACTCACGGCACAATCCAGTAATGAAGGCTAGTGATGCGCAGACGCGCCATGACCAGCGCTGCGACAGGAGGTAACGCACACGTCAGCGCAAACAGGTGGCGCGCAATAGCGCCGCAGCCGGCGTTGCGACACGAATGCAGTGGCGCCGCAACCGACGTTGCGACACGAACGCAGTGGCGCAGTAATCGGCGCCGCGACACGAAGCGGCGCGCTCACCCACCGCCGACAGGCGACGCGCGGAGATCCGCCGCGCCGGCATCCAATTGCACAAAGTACCCACATGTAAATAAAAATTGTTGTTTAAGTAGGTACCTGCAAACTTTCGCATTAATCAATGGGTGAACGGGTCAGTTCAAGTTTCATCGAATCTAACTAACTGAACTAAACAGAACATCAAAAAAAGGGGAATTAACAATAACCTTTTTAGAGATTTGAATCGAATGTTAAAAAGCTTTCAGCTTTTAATTCTTGAACAACTCACACAACTAAGCCCCACGTATGGGCCAATACAACAAAATGATAAAGAGACCTCTTCAAAACAGCATTAAGCATTGGAACGATACACTGAACTCACCGCACAATCCAGTAGTACCGGCAGGTGAGGCGCAGACGCGCCATCGCCAGCGCTGCGACGCGCTCCAACGCGCTAGCCAGCGCAGACGGGTGCCGCGCAGACGCGTCGTGACCAGGACCAGCTGCGTCGGGACGTGACGCGCTCGCCCAGGCCAATACCAGCGCGATAACACGCCCTGGCATGCTCGCCATCGAAGCATGTGGCATGCGTCCCGAGACGCCACTCGCCTCGACAAGGCTTCGACAGGAAACGCGCAACCAGGCATCCATGCATCGTGGCACGCAGTGACTCGCGGTTCCGGTATGATCTCGCGACCAATGATAACGCCTTGCCATGTTACATCGACGTTTATCGACGTGCTGTATTACAGCATTGTAAAGTCGACATCTCCTGAGGATGCTCCGGTGTCGGGGCGAAACGTGCGTCGAGAGTAGTCTAAAAGTCTTGTGTGGTGGTGCATGTGAGTGGTGGTGGCATTGCTTGCTTGGGAACTTGGCTTTTTTGCTTGGCTGGGTAGGTGATTGGTGCTTAGCTTTTATTTGCATGTTTGACCATACAGATTTTTTCTGTTGGCGGATTATAGCTAAATAATTCTAACCTTTTCTTGCTAACCTTTTTTTTTTGTTTTTGTTGGTACCCTCCTTTATCTCCTATAATATATATATACATATATATATATATATATATAATACATTCAAACCCATACCCCTAATCTGGTTCTACATGCCATCGTGCCGGAACGCTAAATCGCTTGGTGGCACGTCTTTGACGATAGAGTGGTAACTTGCTACGGCCAAAGCCTCCCACCAGACCAGAACAATTCAGAAATAACAATTTCCCAAATTACCCCCGCCGGGAATCGAATCCGAGACCTCCCACTTATAAGAACACAGCACTCTCCACTGCACCAGGGAAGTCGTCAAAATATTTCTCTCTCATAGTCAATAATCCGCGCTGTCCAACCAAATGCATTTGATCTTTATCGCGGGCTTTGAACTAGGACAAACAGTTTGAGCGCGGCGACCGAATCAAGAAATTCCGTAACGAAAATAAACCTAACACCGTCGTTCAGTAACCGTTCAACATTTTAGAGGTTCTTAAGTAGCTCTGTTTGGCGCAGTGGGCGAGTGACCGCTTTCTTTACCGTATGGTGTATGATGTCGCAGGTTCGAATCTCACTCGCGAATTAGTGACAGTGTGCTTTTATTGTTTGTTTGTTTTTTAAATTTTTTTTGCATAATTTTTATTATGCAAAAAAAACATTGCATTAATATTATAATTGCATAAGTTGATAAAAAATGCTATGCAATAGCTTTACCGCGGCAATCCCCGACTGCCACTTAATTTTTTTATTTTTGCGAATTATCAACATCCTGCGGTAAAAGGCTTCGCTTCAATAGCTTAAAAAATGTATTTGACATTGCCAATTGAAGCATGTCTCTTACAAAGCGTATCCCGCTGATTAAATATGGGGAACGAAATTCACGAATACCCTCAAAGGAAGCAGATGAAATCACTTGTGCATACTTAACGCCATGATTCCGCTCTTTTGGAGGTAAACGCTACACGAACGAAAACTGGAATTAGTTTCCATTGTATTGAGTATATTATTTACTTGCTTTTGCCCTCGGCTTCGCTCACGTTAAGTTCGATTTTACTAAGTTTACCCCATTAGGAGTTGAATTTTCAAAAATCTTCCCTTAGTGGATGCCTACGTCATAATAGCTATATGCCAATCAGCCAGATCCGTCTAGTGGTTTGAGCTCTACGTTGATAGATCAGTCAGTCAGTCAGTCAGTCATCGTTTCCTTTTATATATTTAGTTCTAAATCATACATCGATGATATTTAGATTATCGTAAGCACGATGTTTAAAATTTTGCATTTGTTCATTCGTTTATTCAGTCATCGTAACCCATAACATACTACTACTGAACACGGATCTCCTCTCAAATTCAAAGTTATTTTTTTCATGTTGGCCAACTGACTCTTATGAAAAAAAAACTTTATGGAAGTTGTAAATCATACTGATTTACAACTTCCATAAAGTTTTTTTTATATTTATTTTTAAGGGCTTTTATACAATGTAAAGTATATTTTCATTGTGTATAATATACGCCGAGATATTTTAATCAAATTGTTTGATGTAAATTTTATGATATTACTTTGAATTGAATAAAAAGTAATTAATCAACAAAAAATGGTCTGAGTTTGCGGTTGATCAATTTTATTAATATGCGGCGATGGGCGATGTTTGCATTCATGCACCTAACGGAAATATTTATCTTCCGGCAAGGTTTCTGAGTTGCTAAAATATTTCTGTTTTGTTTTTGTTGAAATTGGCTTTTAGTGAGGCAGATCCAAATAGAAATTGAACAGTCAACGCCTCGAGCAAACCAATAAAAATATTTTATTTTTTCATTGTGAAATATTGTAATATTTGTTTTCTGTCCAACACCAAACTAAATAAAAGTTACATTTACAGATAGATTTACAATAATGAATTTGTGGAGTGGATGAATTGCACTAGAAGATTTGTGCTATAGTCAATTTCATCACCTAAGTCTTTCTAATATCTATAAAACATTCAGGTGCCTTTAAAGACAAAAAATTAAAAAATTGACTAAGGATGAAGGACTAATATTATTGGAATAACTTAGTAGTAACTTAGAAATTGAATTTCTGATTGATAACACTTTTGGCGCAAAAATGAAACGACAATTAATATTATTTCTATACATTATACATAGAAAAAAAGGTTTCACTGCAATTTTAGACATAAATCTGTCTAGTCTGCTCAGTCTTGAGTCTGAGCTGAGTGTGGGTGCTATCTATAGATCTCAACCTATGTATACGTCATCTCACCTTGTATTTAGTTTTAGACAGACGTTATTTATATTCAAAAATGCACTTTAAATTTTTAAGTTTTATACTAACTGTATAATTATAACTATAAGTTCTATAGATTCAATGCATAAATTTTTATCACTACTGTGTACACATATTAAGGGTTGTTACTTGAAACCAAAATCTGATGTTATTGTATTTTGTTCATATTTTGGTTGCGACCTGTTTTGTGTACCTTTTCAATAAATAAATAAATGAATTTCAAAGTAACTGCCATTTGTGTACTTCTGATATTGTTTGCGTGTTACCAAACTCCAAACTAGTAGATGTTCTCCTGACTTACATAAGATTTAAATAGCAACTGCATTTTTGTGAATAATTTTTATAATTTCCATTCATTCATTAATTGTTATTATTCATTAATTGATTCAAATTAATATATTGCAAGAATGAAAATTGATATCATTGGTTCGGAAACTCAGTAAGTACTCAATCTCAAGCTCATTACTCAGTTACTCGAAGCGTATTCAATAAAAAAGTCAACCCATATCAAAAGTTCTAAATGAAATACTTAATTTAACTTTATTTCAAAGTTTGCTATATGCCTATATCACTAAGGAAAATCGAATCCAATTATAATATGGAAGATCCACCAGAAGAAACGGAAAAGGAAACACAGATTTCATATTACCATGCAAATCGTCTCCGTTTGTAAAGCTGTCAGGAACATTTGCGAATGAAATGTACATATTATACATAATATGATACACGTGTTTTAAAAATAACTTCCAACCATGTACTCGTAGCTTAGAATAGTAGACATTAATAAATCTTACTAGATTTTACCCGAGACTTCATCTACGCGGATAACAATCCTGAGCGAACCCTTTCCGGGATTTAAAAGTGGCATAGGTAAATCTATCCTTGTATAACGTTATACACGTGTCTTATCTACTAATGATTAAGATTCAAAACCAGATTTCAGTGATAACATCCCAAACAATCCAAACGCTCTTAAATGCCTGGATAGATTTTTCATAGCTAAGAACCATCCCAGTGTAACCCTCTCTTGAATAAAAAAAAAACAACATATAGGTGCATCCGTCAGTTTGAGCGCTGCCATGTCTCACACAGACCGACAAATAATCCAACCTTATAAACACTCCTCTTTTCAGAATATAATAGAATAGAATAATTTTTTATTCAAATAAACTTTTACAAATAATAGTAGTTTATGCAACTGTCATTAATTAATACCCGTGTTATATGCAGTTGCATACACTACTTTATCTTCACTAATGCAATTTATCAAACAACAAGAGTAAAAGCTGACAATAGTTTATTTATAATAATTGTTCAAATTTTGGATGGTACAATTTTGAAAGTTAATGTTAATTATTGATCCAGCAGCTGTAGCGGCCGCGGGGCA
Source organism: Oeneis ivallda (assembly GCA_029955525.1). NCBI lineage: Eukaryota > Metazoa > Arthropoda > Insecta > Lepidoptera > Nymphalidae > Oeneis > Oeneis ivallda. Next base: position 20,692,890 of record JARPMR010000007.1, read on the forward strand.
AGCAGTAGAGCTCGTAGACGGAGTCGGAATATTTATAATTACTTCATTCGTCTTGTTTTCTATACTGATCAAGATCGTATTTGAGACTTGAATTTTATTCATTAAAGACTCATCAATGTAGCTTTCAGCCACAGTAGAAGACTTCCACCCCCCGTGTCGTTTCAGTGCGGTCAAATCACCACCGCTATCTATGAGAAGGGTCGCCGAGGTGCGCCGGAAGCAATGCCCCGTGTACAACGCTGGGTTAGGCAGATTCAAAAAACTTGCGATAGTTTTTCCCAGAGCACCAAATTTATTAATACCAGTTCTTTGATCGACGCACTTCCCCGATCTATAGCTCAAGAAAAAGGCAGGGTTTCGACAGGGGGTGGGTCGAAGTTCCATGTATTTTTTACATACGGCATAGCAGTTGCCCGTCACAACGAAAGAACGATCTATTTTCGTTTTTGTTTTCGAAACTTTCACCATGATTGTACTGTCGTCTATGTTAGAGACTTCATCGAACTGGATGTTGTATAGCTCTTGCCTTCGGCATGCCCCCATTATACCGAAGATTAGTGCAACCTGTAACAATAAACGATATAATAAGTTTGAGGTACATAGCCAAGGCAAAAACTATGATTTATGAAGTAGTAAAGTGTAGGTACCTACTACCAAATTTATACACAAAGCGCTTAAACGGAGTGTCTAGATAACTTGCGTGTATAGTACGTAAGTACTAGGTAGATTAAATAACAGAACTAAAATACACTTACCTTTTCAAAAAGATACAAAATATCTGGTGAATCTTCCAGGAACATCTTTATTTGACCTGATGTAAACGTCAAGGACTTTTTTTCCTTGTGTCCTTCTGAACTGCGTTTCAGGAACGCTATGACTTTTGAATACTTCGTGATATCAATATTGTTGTAGATACTCAGTGTGGACTTGAGCATAGAATATTTAGCCCACATAGAAGATGGCTTGAATTTGTCGGAGAGGTCTTTGAGATACGCAAGAATGACATTTTCAGAAAATGATGTAATTTTCTTTTCGATCTTCCATGCCAAAAAGTTATTATATTCTTTTTCATATAATTTTCTAGATTTTTCTGGCAAAAGATTGTGAGTTACTTTTGTTGCCAATTCTAGAATATCCGGAGGCGTACAAATATCATCGTCGCTATCCATTTTTATCTTTTAATTTGTATTTTAAAAACAAAACACATTGCGAAACATTAAATTCACGCGTACGTGTATTGTCACAGTGAACTTGCCGCCATTAAAATCTAACCAATGAGAGCGCAGCTGCGCGCGCAGGGCCAATCAGGAGCGAGCGCGCGCTGTTTGTTTTTTATTTAATTGGCACAAGATATTACCAAAGAGTTTTGTGTATGTAAGTTTAGTAGTTTCAACGAAGTTTTCACGTATAACCCAACTGTTTTCAAAAGCCAGCCTAATATCAAAATTTTATACAACTTGTATGAGGATTTTGACATAAGGCTCGCCAGGTTAATTGGTCTCGTTTTATTGATGTTATAATGAGATTTTACGATATCGATGTGGGTATTATACCATCATGTGAAATTGCTTAAATTGAGTGTTTTGTTATCTGCGCTATAACAGTAGTAATTATAAGTCAAGTATTGGAAACATAAGTAGAATGTTATAACATTAGTGTAGATAAATAAACTTTTACAAGTGCTTTCGAATCGTCAAGTGAATCTACCACTGGTTGGTTTAAAATTTTATGAGTTTCAGAAACTTTCGTTACGTAAGGGATTTAGAAAAGCCAATTTGTGACGTTATAAATTCAAAACAAAAAATACTTGATTTAGCTGAGTGAGGAAAATTGACGTTTGTTCACTGGTTTTAAGCGAAAAAGACGCGCTTTTTGAGCTAGGGTAGTAAAAAGGAAATTGCGCGATACTCGTATTATCATAACCAAATCGCTTTCGTGCGAACATTGTCAGAAACATTCCTGTATAATATATCACTTGTTCACCTATATCGTGCCTGGATGTTTACTGAAGACGACTTTCCATTACTGAGACATCGGCTTTTTACGATATTGAAGTTATTCGTATTGACGTATACTATCTTGATTACATTCATAATAGCTTCTTATAATGTTCTTACAAATTCTTTTTCAAATGTTACCTCACACTTGATCAACTTTGTTAGTGAGAGCTTCGTTTTATTCGTTAATTCTTCTTTATTTCAGTGTTTTATTTAACTATAACTCTAAATACCTACCTAATGGTAACAAAAACACTCAAGCAGAAACAAAACTCTTTTGTTATAGAAAAACCAGAGAAAAGAAATCTATAGTATACTAGCTGACCCAGCAAACTTCGTACCGCCAACAAAAATATTTAGGGGTGGGTAACCCTTATCATTTAGGGGTATGAAAAATAGATATTGGCCGATTCACAGACCTACCCGATATGCACACAAAATTTCATAAAAATTGGTCCAGCCGATTCGGAGGAGTTTGGTAACAAACACCGCGACATGAGAATTCTATGTAGGTATTAGAAAGAAAATAACTACAACAAGCCGCTCGCGCAGTACTTTGCCGCTCTTTCAGTAGTAAATCAAATGCAGGAACAACGCAATACCACACAAATCCTTCGAAATACGTTTCGCTCCAACCTCAGGAGACGTTAACTTTGACAATGCAATGAGCCACTATAGAGATTTCCTATTCTGGTTTGGCGATTTATAGAAAAATAAATTTATTTTTGTTTGAGTATCGTGGAGTTCCGCAAAGTAACGCCTGCTTTTATCCATTGTAACAAAAACACTTACGTTAGTGCATTGAACCAAGAGGCAAGAATTTTTGCGATGTTTAAAAACGTGAAATAAAACTTTACCTAAATCTTCAAGTTAATTTTTTCGTTTATTTCTCGTCGCATCTCGTTAAAGCAAATGTCTGATGAAGATATCTATAAGTAATACCGCGTTCTGAAATAGTAGTTGCAAAGCCGAAATGAATCTAATAAAAAACAATTATCTTTATCTTGAACAAAGTCCGTACCAAGTAGGTCAAAAATCTCTTTTAAGGTTAATCTGAGTGTTGCACGAGCGGTCATTGGGGAAATTGTTAACAAAATTATGCGTTATAAATGTTAGCGAAACTCGTTTAAACCGCCATAACTACTTTTTACTCCGGGAATTGGTAAACATTTGTTTAAAGTACTTTAAAATGAAGCTTTTCTGAAAGGAGAGTCTGTATTCAGTAGTGTAGTATAATAAAATATGCAAGTACTCGAAATACATAATATTGTAAGGTTACGTTGTATTTGTGGGGGTAGAATGTGATTTTAAGTGTATTTTATAAAAACAATACTGCATTTTAGTCGTCCATTTCCGTCAACATTCGATAAATAGTTGCTAATATGAGTATGTCATTATACTACTGTCATGATAGTCAGTATACAATGTCAATATACCTTAACCACGTGACCTGTCAACATATTATAAATACCAGTGTACCTCGTCGAAACGGGGAGTCTTTCTGTGAGTTGAGTGGACGCTAGGCGCGGTGAAAGTACTTAAGCCAGATGGGCAATATTGCAATTAAATAAAGTATGAGAATGTGAAGTTGGTGTTTCTCTCACGTCCAGAATAGGAGTGATCCTACATCTCAGAAGTGGGATTACCACGTCCTCAATATTTTCAAAGGAAAAAAATGATGAAAAAGGTTGGAACGAGAGCTACAACACGAACAAGAACGGAAATTCTTCGGCAACACGAGAAAAGCTCACGGCGGACGTCAACTGAGAGGCCGCGCGCGGCGTGCAGATACCCATGTACCCGGTTGCCATCAGCCGGGTACCTAACGCTGGGTCGGAGGCGCTGCGCCGGAGTAACGGAGTGCGACGAGGAAAAATGGACCGCGGTCGTCGCTCATCTCACATCAGGTCATGTAGTCTTTCCTTTTTCTTCCAATTATGTTGTTAAATATGCAGTCTTTAAAAGTGGTTGATAAAATGCATTGAATCAGAGCTTTAAATGTGTTTGATATGATTTCTGCAGAATACGTTTGCCACTGAAACAGTTTTTGAAACGTTTTTGTAAAATTATATTTTGAAAAACGTTTTTCTCAAATATTACTGAACCAAACATTCAACCAAACGGGGCATAATATTTTTCTAAATTATAATTAATATTACCCTCTATTAATTAAATCTAAATTACTGCGTATATAAAAAAAATATATATAAATAGGTATTAATATTAGTTAAACAGTGTCCTATACTTTAGCGAATTCTTTGTAGATATTTCATGAACTGGCTAGAATAATTAATTTATTCCGTCCCGATAATCATAATATTGTCTAGTTTGAATAGATTCGCGTCGCGATTTTCTCGAGCTGTCTACACAAAAGTGTTGGATTAAATAATTTAGAATCCAGAAAATAAGTTTTGTTGGTAGATGACCGTCATTAACTTGACTGAAGGCAAGATTGCCCATGACTGATCATGGCAAATCGTCTGAGATCTGAATGGGGGCATAAACGCCTGCGACTTGACCATGGGCAAGATTGATCGTGACGAATAATGGCTTTACTGAGATAGGTCGGAAACACGGACATGTTTAATTGCAGAATGGCCGAACTTTCAGATTCGTGTTTAAAATTGATAACGATTTTTAGAAATGATAAAGATATCATCATTTTGCATTTGACCTTGTTGACAACATGGGCACGCCATCTTATATTATTACTTACTAATTTAACGTAACGCATTCAATCAGTTTCTTTCCTGACTTATTTATTTATTATTATTATTTGCATTCATGTATATCCACTTAATTACATATATTGTTAGATTACATGAGGCCCCGTTAGGGCGTTGCAAAGTTACATAAGTAGGTTAGTATAAATTAGTTTAAAGTCGAATTAATATTATTCATTAACAGATTGGAAGTCATTCATATGTCAAAATAGATCGTCATAACATTATGATGATGTCTAACATTTTGGAACATAGCCTGATGCGCAATTGAGGTCTTAAGGGGACTCAAGCCAGTACCTTCTTCTTACAAACGTAGATGAGTGATTACTACATTATTTGATATTATACACTCAAAACTAAGTATTATGTCGATTTACCTTGTCATTGTCTAGGTTTATTGATATATATAATATTGAAAAAAATATTCGTTATAAAGTTACGAGCCTCGAAAGATCGTCATTTTCATACTAAATTTATGGCAACTTTGGGCGCAGATAAATAACATTAGGAGTATGAAAATTCCAGAAAAAATTATCATTAGACATAGTTTATTTATTCATCAGTTCAAGTAGCTTTACTTTGTAAACATACATTTGGTAGTTTTTTCTCAAAAAAACTTTTCCCAAACGACTGTTCAGCCCTTTTCGCGCGCTTGGTTTCGGTGTAAGTTGTCGCGCCTCTCACCCGACACGGAGCGGGGGCGGGACGGTGGCGCGGGGGTGTGCGCGCATGCGCTCGCTGCACTGAGTCTGTCTCTTTCTCACACAATGTTGGGTGAAATAGCAAGCGGGTTGCCCGCGTGCGCCGGCAACTTCGGTCGCGCATACTGAGCCCCCTTAAAGTTTACTGCTATTTTTGGAATAGTTCGTCTATCTCGTAGAAGCTATTTTTTATTAGCCATTCTCTTAGTTTTCGCTTAAAGGTTCTAATATTATTTTCATCTGTAATATAATTTGGGATTTTTATATATGTTAATTATTGTACTTATTTGACTAGAAGATGCTCCATGATGTTGACAATTGGAATTTGGAGATATGCGTGTGGGTTAATTTGGCTTTTGCGTGGACTCATTTATATATTTTCTGTAATTTTTATCCGCCCAAAGTTATATCCATCGTCAACATCCATTAATGTTCAAAAATCGAATTGCAGTTTAAACTATTATTTTTGTATGTAATCTAAACTTTTAAACATGATGAATATTTTTCAATACTACGGTAAAAGATATAAGTAGGCTATACGCCAATGGGGATTGAATAATTTACGATAGTATACGTAACGAAGCTCCTGATTTAATTGCAATGCATAACGAAGTTAGGAAAGGAATAGGCAAGGACTAGAGAACAAAAACAGTATTTTATTATGAAAAGGGTAGCATGTATGTAGGCTTTTCCAATATTTTGTGTTTACTCGCACAAGTTACTATCGACTTTTGGTGAATCGACCGTGTCTGTAAAATCCAACTTACTTTTCTATGGTAATAGGCTGTAACTTTCATTGAATTAAAGTAGAAGCTTGAAAATTCCACAGCATTAGGAGACCATTGACCCTAGTATTTACTATAAACTTCAACTTAATACTTCAAGCCGTCTTTGAGAGAAAGGGCCTAGACACACGGACAGACAGGCGGACGACAAAGTGGTCCTATTGGTTTTTGGACAGTTAGAACAAAAACACTGTTTAAAGTGGGCATGTATATTTATTTCTTTTATGCAATCGAGGATAAAAAAAATGTTATCATTTTAAGCAGAAGATAAATTAACAGAAAACCATCTAGAAATCCTGTTATGAGACTTTAAAAAAAAAGGGGGGGTATTGTTTTAGCCATAAAAGTTAAAACATGAGTTTTGCTTGGTTTCATAGCAACCAAGTAGATAACACTGACAGAGAATAAAGTATCACTACTTGCAAGGAAAACTCTCTGTTCCTTTTCTAAGCTAGCTGTCCTAGCATACGGACTATTTCAGCATTTAAATACAAAAAGAGATCCCTGTAATATATTACCTTAAATAGATAGTTAATTAATTAAATAGTGAACAGCTAATTAGCGGATTACCAATGTCACTTTTTAGCTTTGTTTCATGAAAAATGAAAACTCACTTTGACGTAACTTTTATCGAAATCCATATTGACAAGACTCGCACATCACATTTTTTTATACTGATGTTTTTACTGAGAGTGATGATAGTAAATTGTCAAGATTAATTAGCTGAAAAGATACCCTTTTCGTCTCCCATGGATCTTTTAAAGACTGTATCAATAAACAACAATTTAACTATTTATTTATAACGGAATTGATATTAAAGATGTACCTAACTCTATAATTTAAGATAAGAATAATTTGGTCGAACTATTCAAGCTACAGTGTGATTTTATCTTTGCAGGTCAGGAGCGAGAATTGATTGGTTCACAAATTGACCCCAAGAATTGTCACGTGGAAGTCCTTGAGAATTGATTGTTTTAAGGCAACATAAAGCACAGTCACATGAACACACACGCACAGCAACTTAAACAAATAGGCTTATATAAAGCATAATTAGGGACTACAACTAGGAATTGATTGGTTTAGTTGTAGTTAAGAGAAGTTATTTTAGCATAGCTAGTTAGTACAACCAAGAATTGATTGGTTTGGTTGTAATGTAGAGAACTCCTTGAGAATGGATTGTTTCAAGGAGTGTAGTTTATGAGGCTATTAGTTTGCGACCATTGGAGTGAGCGTGCTGCCATGGCGTAGATGACATAGCTATAGAGTTGATGAGGCTGTTAGTTTGCGACCATTGGAGTGAGCGTGCTGCCATGGCGTAGATGATACAGATAAAGAGTTTAGGAGGCTATTAGTTTGCGACCATTGGAGTGAGCGTGCTGCCATGGCGTAGATGACATAGCTATAGAGTTGATGAGGCTGTTAGTTTGCGACCATTGGAGTGAGCGTGCTGCCATGGCGTAGATGATACAGATAAAGAGTTTAGGAGGCTATTAGTTTGCGACCATTGGAGTGAGCGTGCTGCCATGGCGTAGATGACATAGCTATAGAGTTGATGAGGCTGTTAGTTTGCGACCATTGGAGTGAGCGTGCTGCCATGGCGTAAATGATACAGATAAAGAGTTTATGAAGCTATTAGTTTGCGACCATTGGAGTGAGCGTGCTGCCATGGCGTAGATGATGTAGCTTTATTTACTTATTCATCAGTATTAGGGACTTTACTTTAGGGTATGACATAGCTATAGAGTTGATGAGGCTGTTAGTTTGCGACCATTGGAGTGAGCGTGCTGCCATGGCGTAAATGATACAGATAAAGAGTTTGTGAAGCTATTAGTTTGCGACCATTGGAGTGAGCGTGCTGCCATGGCGTAGATGATATAGCTTTATTTACTTATTCATCAGTATTAGGGACTTTACTTTAGGGTATGACATAGCTATAGAGTTGATGAGGCTGTTAGTTTGCGACCATTGGAGTGAGCGTGCTGCCATGGCGTAAATGATACAGATAGAGTTTATGAAGCTGTTAGTTTGCGACCATTGGAGTGAGCGTGCTGCCATGGCGTAGATGATATAGCTTTATTTACTTATTCATCAGTATTAGGGACTTTTCTTTAGGGTTCAAGCAGTGTAGTTAATGACTATTAGGGACTATAAATAAGAATTGATCGATTAAGTTGTAATTAAGAGACGTTATTTTAGTGTAACTAGGAATTGTAACTAGTAAATTGATTGATTTAGTTGTAGCATAGAAAAGTCTATGAGAATTGATCTGAGAATTGATTAGCTGAATTAGCTTTGTCTGCTCATCTTAAGATTTATTGCATTGTTAGTAGATATTCATCTTTAGAACTTCCCCTCATTGTGGAAGCACTGCATGCATAGCATAGTATTTATATTTTATTGTCATGTAAACTTGTATTGATGTTTTGAAAAGAGCAACCGCCGAGTTTCTTGCTGGTTCTTCTCGGTAGGAAAGGCATTCCGAACCAGTGGTAGAGTCAAACGAAAAGGCAAGCGTACACTCAACACACACACAAAAAAAAAAAAACTTTTTTGAGATTATTATTTTGGTTCATTAAAGTAAAATAGATTTTGATAAACCGTACTAACGCAACAATGTAGTTCGGTTGTAAACTAGAATTGAAATCAAAATCCGTACTTTAGAAAGATTAAGTTTTTAAATTAACTCATTTGATGGGGTTTTGTACATTTCGTTTTACACATCCACCTAAGGCCTAATGTAAGGTTATCACTTGATTCGTGTATGGGGGCATACACGATGTCAGGATGGTCGAATGTAAGGTTACGTTGTATTTGTGGGGGTAGAATGTGATTTTAAGTGTATTTTATAAAAACAATACTGCATTTTAGTCGTCCATTTCCGTCAACATTCGATAAATAGTTGCTAATATGAGTATGTCATTATACTACTGTCATGATAGTCAGTATACAATGTCAATATACCTTAACCACGTGACCTGTCAACATATTATAAATACCAGTGTACCTCGTCGAAACGGGGAGTCTTTCTGTGAGTTGAGTGGACGCTAGGCGCGGTGAAAGTACTTAAGCCAGATGGGCAATATTGCAATTAAATAAAGTATGAGAATGTGAAGTTGGTGTTTCTCTCACGTCCAGAATAGGAGTGATCCTACAATATCAATACGTGAAAGTGTGAGAATGAAGAAATTGCAAAGGGAACTAAGTTAAGAGTATAGCCTAGAATTTACATATACAAGCCATGATGATTATAATTAATTACTTTAGTTTCCGTTGGTATATAAGCCAAATAAGTAAGTTGAGAAACTTATTAAAGTTATAAGAATAATAATAACAATACCCTGAGGTAACAGTAATATTACAAAGGGAGTAACAGGTCTGTAATACAATGCTCAATTAACTCAGCAAAGTTTCTCAGGAGGTGGGCCTGAAAATGAACATGAGCAAGACGAAAGTCATGTCCAATGCTCATGCTCCCCTCCAACCAGTAATCGTTGAGAACTCTGCACTCGAAATTGTGGACTAGTATAATATATATATACCTGGGACACACAGTCCAGCTAGGTAGGTCCAATTTCGAGAAACAGATCAATCGCCGAATTCAACTCGGCTGGGCAGCGTTCGGGAAGCTTCGAGATGTCTTCTCGTCCAAAATCCCTCAGTGCCTGAAGACTAAAGTCTTCGAACAGTGCATTTTGCCAGTGATGACTTACGGATTCGAGACATGGTCGCCAAATAAGGGCTTCATAAGTAGGCTCAGGATCGCTCAGCGGGCGATGGTGCTCGGAGTGTCCCTGCGGGATCGAATCAGAAGTGAGAAGATCCGCAGGAGAACCAAAGTCACCGACATAGCTCAACGAGTCGCGACAAGAAGAAGAAGAACAGGTCTGTAATTTCGATACTCACGTCAGTTAATCTCATTACAAACATACATAAGGTAAATCATTATCATCTTGACCAACCCATTAACGTCTCACTAATGAGCGCAAGTCTAGTCTCAGAGAAGGGTTCTATAGGTCATAGTCCACCACGCTGCACTGGCCCAATGCGACTTGGTAGACTTCACACGATTTTGAGAAAATTACGTTGAAATCTCTTCCTCACGATGTTTTCTTTCACCGATGAAGCTTGTGATATTTAATTGCAATTCAGTAACAAATTGGTATTGAATAGAAAACATAATTATTCGAAATGGTGCAGAGAATTTAATATAAAAAATTATTTTTAAAAAACCAACTCCAAACGCCCGCACCACTTCAAAGTATATTATAATTGATTGTTGATATTTTAAAAACCGCTCGACCGATTTCGATAAAATTTCAATGGGACCAGTTGGGAAGTATACCCTTTGAAACAGAAAAATAATTTTCCAAATCGGTTCAGGCGTCTTCGAGTGTAATCGGTGAACATACATAAAAAAAAGATTGCGATGAATTGAGAACCGCCTCCTTTTTTAAAGTCGGTTAAAGAGCTTCTATAAACCCAATCTTTTACAGCTCTTTGTATCGCTTTATTATGAAAAAATAGGCACTTGATCTACAGCGTGACATTAAATGAGACTCACTTTGTAAGGGTGTTGATTAGTCTCTTTTAAATAGGTCACCGGGATCGATCGACGATGTTTACAAAAATACTTCTCTCATATATCAATTTCGGCTGACCCATTTTCGTCAATAATTCAGCCAATTTACGGGTATTGTACATTGGCAGAAGAGGAAACGCTGTTTACTCCGTAAAGTTTTGTAATATAATGTAAATAATATACTTTACTTGGTTACAGAATTTATCGTTCTAAAAGTCATATAATCTGTTTTTGGAACGAAGTTCCTTTTTGGACGGTATGGCGGATGGAGGCTAGCTGTTGAAAAGTGTAAGAATTTTCCGTCACGACACTTGTTGTCATCGTTTATTACACACATTGCATCATAACTTTGATGGCGTAACGGTTTAACGAACTGAAGGAGTTAAACTGTCCCTTCAGGGATTGGAATCCTGACTTCAGATTATTATTTTTTATTTCATTTATTTATTTATTTTTTATTTATTGTTATCTAATATATAAAATTCTCGTGTCACAATGTTCCTTCCCGTACTCCTCCGAAACGGCTGGACCGATTATTATGAAATTTTGTGTGCATATCGGGTAGATATGAGAATCGGCCAACATCTATTTTTCATACCCCTAAATGATAAGGGTGACCAACCACTAAATATTTTTGCTGGCGGTACGAAGTTCGCGGGGTCAGCTAGTTATTAATATATTATTAGAAGGAACTTCGTTCCTACCGAGTGTTCCACGACACTCAATTTTTTTTTGTATGAATTTCGATCAAACGAACAGGCCCTTATGTTAAGTGATTACCGCCACCCATGAACATTTATTGCACCAGAGGTACCACAAATGCTTTGCAGGCTTTTCAGGTTGGTCCACCTATTCAATAACTCCACGTTGTAATTATGTGGGAACACCGTGGAAGGGAGTTGGTTCAACAGTTTGGCATCGGCGCAAGGTTGTCTATCTGTCGGTGTTCTACAAGATAAATTTCGGAGAGTGTGCTCAAGAACTAATCACCCTTCTACCATCGAACCGCTAGACATCGCACGAATCTGTACCGCTACGTGGTCGAGATTCCACGATCCAGCACCAAGCGCTTTGAAATGCCCTTCCGGCTTCCGTTTTTCCAACTGACTATAACTTAGGTACCTTTAAATCAAGAATGAATAGGCATCTGCTAGGCAAGCGCGCTCCATCTTAGGCTGCATATTTAAAAAAAAGTTTGGTAGTGACTGGAAAAAAGATCTGTACAGAGGATGGTCGAAGTGCTCCGGCATCTTCTTTTTTGTAAACTGTTGTACTATAATTGTTGCAAATTGATGTCAGGCGTAGCCCGGCCCACTCAGCTCAATCATCAAAACAAAGGGAGGTAATAACATTTATCAATATTACCTATATTTTTTCATCAGAAAAGGCAAAATCAATTCGTACATCTTTCTGTTGGCAATTCGCGTAATCGTGATATATTAATGTGCTCACACCACACAACGAACAATTCCAATGATTCACTATATTTCTAGATTATTACCTACTTATTTTATAAGAGTACTAGCTAATGCCCGTGACTTCGTTCGCGCGGATTTAGTTTTAAAATCCCTCGGACAGTTTGATATTTATCTATCTATCTATGTAGTGACATTAGACTCCAGGTCTTCAACTATAACCTTGCAAAAAACCGCGTAGGTCCCTAGCTCTATTGCGGCGTGATTGAAGGACGAACCAACAGACAAACACACTTTCGCATTTATAATATTAGTATGATATTAGTCATCATCATCATCATTAGCAACCCATCAACAGCTCACTACTGAGCGCAGGTCTCCTCTCAGAGAAGGGTTATAGGCTATAGTCCACCACGCTGGCCCAATGCGAATTGACGGACTTCACACACCTTCGAGAACATATAGAGAACTCTCAGATGTGCAGGTTTCCTCACGATGTTTTCCTTCACCGTTGAAGCAAGTGATATTTAATTGCTTAAACGCACATGACTCCGAAAAGTGACCCGGGATCGAACCTGCGACCCCCCGAGTAGGAGACCACAGTCCTAACCACTAGGCTATCACTGCTTCTCTATATTTATGATATTAGTATGATGTATAAATTGACTAATTCACGTTGGAGTTTTGCTACAAACCTCAGTCCTATTATTATTTATCGTTATAAAATAATTTATAATAATAATAATAATTTATAATAATAATATCGGGTTGGATGGCAAAGATATACGTATCATCCAGAATCTGTACTGGAATCAACGAGCTACTGTTCGGGTTGATAATGAGGAGACGGCAGAAGTCGAAATTAAAAAGGGTGTTAGACAGGGCTGTATCTTATCACCTACGCAATTTAGTTTGTACTCGGAAACCATAATAGCAGAAGCAGTCGAGGACTTAGACTGTGGAGTCAAAATAAATGGCCAGAATATAAATAATATTAGATATGCCGATGACACAGTCCTCATAGCGTCATCTGCTAAAGATATTCAGAGAATTGTCACCCGAGTAAATGAGTGCAGCGAAAGAGCTGGTCTTAGGATGAACATCTCAAAGACGAAGCTCATGGTCATATCTAAGAATAACATTGACGACTTTGACATTACAGTAGCAGGCCAAAAACTAGAAAGAGTGCGCAAATACAAATATTTAGGTACGTGGTTAAATGAGAACTGGAATAGCGACCAGGAAATTAAGACCAGAATTGAAGTGGCTCGAAGCACCTTTAGTAAAATGAAAAAAGTGCTGTGCAACCGCAGTCTTAAGATTTCCTTGCGCACTCGTTTACTACGCTGTTACATCTGGCCCGTACTTCTATACGGATGTGAGGCGTGGACAATTAAAGAAGACCTCAGGAAACGTATAGAAGCTTTCGAAATGTGGGCTTATAGACGCATGTTGGCCATTAGCTGGACTCACAAGGTCACGAATGTGGAAGTTCTGCGACGCGTCAATCAAAAACGCGAACTCATGCAAACCATCAAGATGAGGAAAGTCGCATATTTGGGGCACGTGCTCAGGCACGAGAGGTACGAACTCCTACAACTCATCATGATGGGAAAAGTTGCCGGAAGAAGAGGCGTCGGTCGCAGAAAAAAGTCCTGGCTGCGCAACATCCGAGAGTGGACCGGAATCGCGAGTGCGGCAGAAATATTTCGCCTCGCGAAAAATAAGGCTGAATTTACAAAGCTGACTGTCAACCTTCGCTAGTCGGAGAGGCACGCCAAGAAGAAGAAGATAAAATAATTTAAGTAAACATAATTAGTGCAGAATTTATGGTGACTTTTCTTCATTTGACTGAAAATTACTTAGAAATTAGATCCTATTCGAGTAGGTACGATTTCGTGTGTTATGTGCCGCTACTTCAAAAGTTCTCTTTGGTTAAAAGCCTCACCGGCATAAAATGGCCTGAAAGTCTGAAAGCTTATATTAAACTCGTCTACCCTCGATCTGAATTTAAATTTGTAGAGATAATGTAAATCGGTATGGAGCGACCAACAAAAAAATGTCATGATTATCAATACTTTTGCTTATTTTTATATTAATACCAGCTTTTTCCCGCGACTTTATCTGCGTAAGTAGTTAGATTTTTAAAATCTTGCGGGAATATTTTGTTTTTCCGCAATAAAAAAAAAGTAAAACGTCTCTCTCCACAAATTCTTTAATATACTATGTAATACTCAAATGGTGACTTTTCTTCATTTGACTGAAAATTACTTAGAAATTAGATCCTATTCGAGTAGGTACGATTTCGTGTGTTATGTGCCGCTACTTCAAAAGTTCTCTTTGGTTAAAAGCCTCACCGGCATAAAATGGCCTGAAAGTCTGAAAGCTTATATTAAACTCGTCTACCCTCGATCTGAATTTAAATTTGTAGAGATAATGTAAATCGGTATGGAGCGACCAACAAAAAAATGTCGTGATTATCAATACTTTTGCTTATTTTTATATTAATACCAGCTTTTTCCCGCGACTTTATCTGCGTAAGTAGTTAGATTTTTAAAATCTTGCGGGAATATTTTGTTTTTCCGCAATAAAAAAAAAGTAAAACGTCTCTCTCCACAAATTCTTAAATATACTATGTAATACTCAAATCGATCCTTAGCTCTGTAGCGGCTTGATTGAAGGACAGACCAGCAAACAAACATACTCTCGCATTTATATTTATGAGTGAGATTGGTAGAGTAAGTAGGAAGTTAGATGGATGTCCAACCGCCAATTCGATATATCCGCAAAGGTGTGGAACACCCTTCCAGCATCCGTGTTTCCTGCCACCTGTAATTTGAGTACCTTCAAGGCAAGAGTGAAAAGGCATCTTTTAGGCAAGCGCGCTCCAACCTGGACCTCATCAATGCTTGCCAGCGTTGATTGTCGTCAAGCGCAAGCCTATCAATAAAAAAAATTACGAAAGAGGCTCTTTGTTTGGTTTGTATGTTAACTCTTCTCTTCAACCAACACAAAATATGATTATTATACCCACAGATTTAGGATTGGTAGTCGCTATGCAGCTACAATTTACTAGTACGCTGACGGTATCTAGTAGGTACGCAGCGACTACCAATTCTTAGGGCCATTTTCAGCACCTTCTGATAAGTGTCGGATAGCTTATTCGCATATTTTGTCTTTGTCACTTGACATAAAGTAAGAAAGTGACAAAATATACGGTTAGGCTATCCGACACTTATCAGAGGGTGGTAATACAAGCCCTTAATCTATTATTATACCTATCAACGTAAATGACGTAGGATAATACTATAATCCCAGTCAAATATTATAGGATTTAACCTCTAAGCGGACAAAAGCTAGTTTCGAATTATACTATACGTACCTACCCTAAAGCTACAGTGGTCTAATCTCACGTCAACAACCATTCGATATGAATTTGCACCTCAGCTGGTAATCCATTGTTTGGCGAACCCAAAACTTTTGACAGATAACAAATTGAAGCTTTAACAGCAAAAACAAAGCACCAGGCGCGCTCGGAATTCGCAAATGCTTACTGTTAGTTGGTTACTTTGATAGGGATTATGTATTTTTTGCTGTAGAAAGTTTGTATTATATTTAGGGGCTGAGTTAAATTTAAACATAATAATATGTACCAACAAAAACATTTTCATGTAAAATGTTTTGGGGGATTTCACTTCTTTTTATAAGTTGCTTATGGCAATAGTTTTTTAATTTTCTTTAATATTTATAATAAGGAGTCCCAATATCAAGTTTCAGACCTCTAACAGCAAAATTTGCGGAAGTTTCATAAAAACTTCCATCCCTTAGTTTAAGGGGTAAAAGTTCCAAGTTTCAGGAAATTTTTGTTGTTTGTGAACTAATACTTTTTATACTACTCACCTTTCTAGGACTTCAGAAAGTACCCTAAGAATTTTGATGACCATTAGTGAGTCAGTCAGTGACAAAATCGGGTTTTTTTTTTTAGATATCAATAAAATCTAAAATATAAGAGGTATGCAATTGAAACTTTATTGTTCGTTTGATAAATCCACTATTGACATCATACCCCGCGAATTTTGGTTATCTGGTATAATATAATATCTGTATCTGGTATAATCCCAAGTTATGAGGGTTCAAAAAAACGACGAAGCGCTTCGAGAAAAGGTAAAAGCTTAAAACGACGTTAATAGTCTTTTCAAGCTTCTAACGCTAGGCACCCACTAAGAAAGGATTTTTAGGGTTCCGTAGTAAACAAGGAACCCTTATAGTTTCGCCATGTCCCTCCGTCTGTCTCTCTGTCTGTCTGTCTGTCCGCGGTTTAGCTCAGAGACTATTGGTACTAGAAATCTGTAATTTGGCAAGGGTATAAATATCAATCACGCCGACAAAGTGGTGAAATAAAATTGTAAAAATAATTTTTTTTAGGGTACCTCCCCCACATGTAAAGTGGGGATGATTTTTTTTTCTCTCGTCTATCCCATAGTTTGGGGTGTCGTTGAATAGGTCTTTCAAAAATATTGTGGGTGTGGGAACACCATTTGTTAATTTAGGGATCCGTTTGTGAAATATGATATTTTAAAGTGCTAAATTTTATTAGAGTCAAGTGTCCCCTCTCCTAGCTAAATGGTTGTATAAAGAATACAAGAAAAAATTCACAGCTATATATAATGAATTTTAAAGGAAAACTATCACGGCTAAGTAGGGTTCATTAGTTAAAGAGCTATATCTGTTTTTTCTAAGTTAGGTATTACACGTAGTATAAGTTGCATATTTTGTAATATATTATTATTGTATTTAAACCATGGAACTCAAAATGTATTCAATATTCATAAATAAAATAAAATCACTATTCTAGGTCAGCAATAATATTTTAGATTATATTAATATTTAGTGTAGGGTTCCGTAGTTGAAAGCAACTACGGAACCCTACACTACGGTTTTTCGTAATTTCGCCCCCATGGGGGTTAAATCATGGGGAGTGAAAGTTTGTATGAAAGTCCGTCATCTTTCGAATTTTATCCATGATATGTATTATGGCTTCCAATTAAAACTGAAGAATACGTGTTTCAGGATTTTGGGAAATACAACCCCCTCACCAAGTGAGGGATGAGGATGACCTTAAGCTGCTTGTGTGGTTATCAGCAAAAGACGAAGAAGCTACTCGTATGCAGTCGTATCGTATCTCGTATCATTCTTATAACATTAGTACCTTTAAGATTCCCTGGACGACGGTATATTTTATCAAGTTCTCAACTTGAATGGCTTTCTCTATTACGATCTTAGAATAGGATTTCCATATATTTAAATAACTTCGTCAAATTTTAACACGGTTTTATTTCTTTTGCAGGTAAATTTGGAAGTCTATTTTATCACGGTGGACGGTTAGTAGAATAATAATAATAACTTATTGAATTTATCCTTTTTGTCCCTTAACTCCACGCGGTTAATCCGTTTTTCCCGCAGTTAGGTAAATCCAGCAGGGATCCTTTGTTTTTCCGGAATAAATATCTTGTGTATATCCTTACGTTAATCTTTAGGTCTTCTAACACATCCACACAAGAATGAAGTCTATCCGTTGCTCCATCATTTCGTGATTGACGCACAAAGTAACAAACATATTTTCGCATAGAATATTAGTATGAATATTTTAGTATTATTATTTTGGTATAGTATATTAATATATTTATTTTATTTATACTTCCCGTTTCCTAACTTTAACGGGATACCTAAACTAAGTAAGGTGATGCTTTCTGTCAATTTTTAACCGACTTCCAAAAAGGAGGAGGTTCTCAATTCGGCGGGTATCTTTTTTTTTTTTTTTTTTCTATGTATGTCCACCGATTTCTCCGGGATTACTGGACCGATTCGCCAGATTTTTTTTTTTAATCGACAGAGGATGTTTGCGAAATGGTCCCATAAAAATTTTAACCTTCAACTCCTCAAGCCTGATGCTGCAGGCTAAAACTATGGCGATTTAGGAAATTTCGATTACGAATTGATATTGTAGGTAACAAGTATGGACTACATCATGGAGCTCCAGGTCCTAGCTCCTCAATCATAGGATACCTACTACACTTAAAAGCTTAAAATAAAAATTCTTTTCAAAAAACCGACTTCTAACGCCACTACAAAGTATAAAAATAATTTTAGTTTGTCCACGTTTGTTGAAGTCGGGCGGGCCTAAAATACAAACTATGAAACCGACTCGCGATGCTCGCTCGACTTCTACAAACGAGTCTATCATATTCTGTAGCGTCGCGCATCGGTTTCATAGTTTGTATATAGGCCCGCCCGACTTCAACAAACGTGGACAAACTAAAATTATTTTTATACTTTGTAGTGGCGTTAGAAGTCGGTTTTTTGAAAAGAATTTTTTGTTTTCCCAAATCTGTAGGGACCATCTAAAGGTGGAAATGACATAGGTTAAGGAATCGCTTACCCAGTGTCATTTGTTCAATAACAATCGTATTTAGGTACTACTTACATAAAGAGATTCCTACTTAGGTATGGTTCGTAAAAACGGGCAAATTCTTTCAAGTTACTTAAGTATTTATAATACCCAATAGACGATAGAGTAAGGTGACCTACCTTACTCTATCGTCTATTGGGTAGGTATTATATTTTTGGGTCCCATGTCATAATGTTAATAATCTTCCATGAAAGTTTAGATTTCAATATCCAATCTCTTTGGTGAAAACTACCGACTTTCAAATTTAGTCAGATCAATATGATCCGGGAATATCCGGATAGAATACAGCGAGTTATTTTCACATAAACTTTTCGGCAACGTCGCTCTCGCTTTTCAGCTTTGTTGAAAAATAACATGTTTTAATGAGAAGTCTACACTTATTTACAGGTTGTTGTGGAAAGTTATAGTTTTGCCGAAACACGAATGTATCAACACTTACCGGTGATGACTTCTGTTTTCTTCTATGGGGCACCCCAATCTTGAGTCCATAGGCCTTCGGCTGGTTTGTGCACTGTCTGGCTATCTCCAGAAGAAATTTGGTTATGTAGATTCGCGCCGCGCCGTATTGAGAAAAGGGGTGGTTACGTCGGTTATGAAAGAAATGTAGTTCGAGCCGTGTTCGTTTTACCGCGCCGTGAGTACACTGACAGAAGTGTGACAAGCGAACTGAAGTTGGCGTGATTTTCGTTCGGAATTAATGTTGTGAAGATACATCCGTTTATTTAGAAATTGAATTAGAATTTGGAAAAGTAATATAAAGAAAATTATTTGTGTTGGCACACATAATGAAAAATAACTATGAAAAAACTGATCTACGGAACACAGGTCATTTCTTATTTTTAAGTGGTCAGTGAGGCTTCAGTTTTTGAAAATTTAGGCAACGTAATATCCAAGCACAATCGGTGATTTCGTTTCAAGCAGTCAAATGTCACCTTGCTTTAACGTTAAAACGATCTTTTGTTTTACCGAGATTAAAAAGTAGCATAAGTTGCTCTTCAGTTCTTTATGCATGCAAAAAATCACGTCAATCAGTTGCTTCGTTTGCGCAATTGAAGGAAATACCAAAAAAAACAAAAAAAAAATAATATACTTTGTTAAAGTTATTAGTAAGGATTTTATTTATAAGTATAGAAACTATTTCAAAATAGCGTATTCAAAGTCATTCTTAAAAGACGTATTTACGAGCGGAGCTTAAATGAAAAATTAAAAAACTCCACTAATAATGTCATCCGTAAACACAATACCTACATTGTTTAGTACAGTGCTTGATATGACTTTGATACACTATGCGCACTGCGGGATTTTCACAAATCTGCGAACATTATGTTGAGCTAGATTTATTTGTATAAAATGCGGGTCTTTATGAGGTCAGTTCGGTTTCAAGTTGCGTGGGCGGCCGTGGGCAGAACATTTATCTTTGTGCTTACACTGTGGAGCCATTGTGTGTCTATTCAATTTTTATACTAACAATATAGTTACTTAAAAGCTTGAATGTTTCACATTTTTTAATTTCTTCACGTATTTGTTTTTCGTCTTTCTAAATAGAATATGAATTGGCCTCTTTAGCTTAGAAACATGACAAAGATACGGATAAAGTAAAACCGTGTTTACTTACTTTACGTAAGCAGTAAAAGTAGTATTCTTTACATGATAATTCAAAGTTCAAAATCCATAATTATTTATTTTTCATGTAGGCCAAATCGTGGCACATATGACAAGTCAAGAATCTACCACTGGTTCCAAAAGCTATTCTGCTGAGAAGAGCCGGCAACAGCAGATTAACCCGGGAACTTCACATTACCTATGCACATTGTACACCCTCTGAGTTATGTTACTAAGATATGAGGTGATGAAATCAATATAATTAGTGGTTCGCCCTGAACTAAGACTTACCCTGAAGAAGAAAATAAAGGCAATTAGCTGTGAAAGGTTCAAACTATTATGATATTAGTCTCCTTACCCTCACAAGGCTAACAACATTATCTATGGAGCAACTTAGCTATTGTTATTGTTAGCTATTGTTACTGTACCTACCTACATTAATGAGAGCTCGCAACAACACATGCATAAACTGAACGCATATGCAAATCGAGCGCCAGCAGCAGTGTTCTCTGTGTTCCAGCATTTCGCTTGAATGCGAATAATGTATAATTTTCCTTAGAAGTAATGCACAAGATGGCATTCTTATTTAGGTACAAGTATTCATGAATCTGTACTTAATACTATAAAGAAGAAAGATTTTTTGTTTGTTTGTGTGTACCAAATAGTCTCTGAAACTTTCACGAATAGTAAGCTATGTTATCAGAAAGTAACATAGGCTATAATTTATTTTCAAAAAATTAGAGATCCTTAAGTAAATTGCAATAATGTAACCCAAAGTAGCAAAATTTTGTCTATTAAATGCATTATTTGGCATGTGCTGAGAAAACTATTGATGATATATAAAAATTATATACTACATGATTAAAGTACTCATTCTCTACGTAACTATCATAATATTTAAGTTACAATAGTAGCTTTTGTGTTCTAAAATTTAATTAGATCGCCGGTACAATACAAGTTTGGTTACATTCGTATCGCTTAGGGCCGATTTCACCAACGTAAAATAAGTTTTGTCCGAGCGTAAATTTTAAATTTTGACAGTATTTTCAATACAAAAAATGTCAGAACGCACAATTAATTCCTCGGATAAACGTCTTTCGACGTTGGTGAAATCGGCACTTAAGCAATTAAATATCACTTGCTTCAACGGTGAAGGAAAACATCGTGAGGAAATATGCATCTGAGAATTCTCTATAATGTTCTCGAAGGTGTGTAAAATCCGCCAATTGCTTTCGATTTCGATTTCGATTGCAATTCGCATTGGGCCAGCGTGGTGGACTATGACCTATAATCCTTCTCTGAGAGGAGACCCTGCGCGCAGTAGTGAGCCGTTGATGGGTTGCTAACTTGCTGGTGATAAAATGAAGAAGATCCTTTCAATCATACTATCATACCAATATTATAAATGCGAAATTGTGTTTGTTTGTTGGTTTGTCCGTCAATCACGCTGCAACAAAGCTACTGATTGACGTGATTTTTTGGATAGGTATAGTTGAGAACCTGGAGGGTGACATAGGCAACCCGAAAAATCAAAGACTTCCCGCGGAATTTTAAAAATTAAAGACACGCGGATGAAGTCACGGGCATCAGCTAGTATATTATATGAATTAATATTACCTTAAATACATAATTTTAAATACCAACACCCAAATTAACGAACCAAAAACGGAAAGTCTCACTTAGAAGTTAAAGCCAAACAAGCTGTAAACAAACTCAGACGATGCTAATACAGTGGAAAGAAACTTTGTACTCAAGAACAGAATTCGAATTACATACAGACTAACTGTAGCTTTTTAGGGTTCCGTTCCCAAAGGGTGCCAACGGGACCCTATTACTAAGCCTTCGCTGTCTTTCCGTCCGTCTGTCAGCGGCCTGTATCTCGTAAACCGTAATAGATAGACAGTTGAAATTTTCAAATAATTTGTATTTCTAGTGCCGCTATAACAACAAATAATAAAAATTAAATTAAATTAAAATATTTCCATGCCGATTTTCTTATATAAAGCGGAGTTCGGTTGCATTTTAATTATGAAGAATTGCTCATATGGCCGGAGCATAACTGTACCAACTCCTTCCAATAAACTGCATACAAAATCGGGCAGTTCGTCTTGTCGACATTCCCAAATTACCTTGCGCGTCGAAGGCCTAAGAGGAGCGAAGAGACGTCAGCTGTATTTGTGTGTTCTATCGACTCTACAATGGAGCGTGGCAGGAACAGGATCATTCAGAACCGTTATCTGAATATATTACCTTCTCTTTTAGTATTTTAAGTCGTAGAAACTTTATCAAAAGTCATCACCAAAAAGCTTGGCATTCTTCACCTCGTTATTTGAGGTCATTACGTTACGTTCCCTCAAATATCGTCGAGCAAAGCAACGGCTGGAGAATGCGTCAAGCTCGTGAACGGGTGCCGCCGGCGGGAATGGGGCTACGTTCTGTCTGCCTGTCTTAACATGAATTGAATTGTAGTACCTACGCTTTTTTGGAACTTCCCCTCTTTGTGGAAATATTATATTCTATTCTAACAAAGATGTATGGGTTAAATCAGCTTGGCATCCAGCTGCCCACAATATAGTATAAAAACTTATTACAATGACTTAATAGCTACTTATTAATATTGTAAAATGATTATTTTGAAAAGAGCAACAGCTGCTGAGTTTCTTGCCGGCTCTTCTCAGCAGAATCCGCTTTCCGAACCGGTGGTAGTGTCATGACGTGTCATAAGATTACAAGTTGGCCTACGTGAAATAAATAATTTTAAATTTGAATTTGAATTTAAATTCATTTCTGCATAGAACCAGATTCCACCGGCTGTGTTTATTTCGCTGAAAATTACAACCATATGGCCTACTAGCTTATGCTCGCGGCTTCACTCACGCTAAGTTCGATTTTTCAAACCCCTATTCTACCCCATTAGGGGTTGAATTTTTAAAAACACTTTCTTAGCGGAAGCCTCTGTTATAACAGCAGTTATGTCCAGCCCGATCCGTCAAGTGCAGTGGTTTGAGCTGTGCGTTGATAAATAAAAGGAACTGACCTTTTATATATTTCGAAAATTCCAGGGGTGGCTAACTCCAGAGTCCAGACCACACATTGGCAGTTCTATCAATTTACCGCCCGCTCATTTGCTCACTTTTGATACTTATCCTGACTATCTTTTATAACTAAGAGCCATCCGATCAGTTTATAAACTAGGATCGCGAGAATCCCTTCGTGAACAGTTTAAAGATATCGGTATACTCAAGGTAGTTTCACAGTATATTAATAATAACGTAGTCTTCATGAAACAAAATATTCATCTCTATAAACAAAGAGGTGATACACATGATCTAAAAACTAGACACCGTCATAATCTAGAAACACTATCCTGTCGTCTCCGTAAAGTACAGAAATCCTTAGTGGGGTCGAGTAAACGCTTTTCAGGGTTCCGTAGTAAACAAGGAACCCTTATAGTTTCGCCATGTCCGTCCGTCTGTCTGTCTGTCTGTCTGTCCGCGGTTTAGCTCAGAGACTATTGATACTAGAAATCTGTTATTTGACTAGGGTATAAATATCAATCACGCTGACGCTGAAATAAAATTGTGAAAAATATTTTTTTTAGGGTACCTCCCCTACATGTAAAGTGGGGATGAATTTTTTTTTCTCATCTATCCCATAGTGTGGGGTGTCGTTGAATAGGTCTTTCAAAAACGTTGTGGGTGTGGGAACACCATTTTTCAATTCAGGGATCCGTTTGTGAAATATGATATTTTAAAGTGCTAAATTTTATTAGAGGCAAGTGTCCCCCCCTCTCCCAGCTAAATGGTTGTATATAGGATACAAGATAAAATTCACAGCAGTAGTGTATATAATGAATTTTAAAGGAAAACTATCACGGCTAAGTAGGGTTCATTAGTGAAGGAGTTATATCGGTTTTTCTAAGTTAGATATAACACGTAGTGTAAGTTGCATATTTTGTAGTATATTATAGTATTTAAACCATGGAACTCAGAATGTATGTTGAGACTTTCAACTACGGAACCCTACACTGCGCGTGGCCCGACACGCACTTGGCCGGTTTTTTATATAACTTGGTTCCGAGATAATTGATAGATTTAAAATTACACAAATTTAAAAAGTGTGTAAAACACATTTAAGTAATTATACGGTTAGTGAATTTTTTAATGACAAGGTTACTTGGAAGCAATCGGCTTTGCTTCAGCTGTCCATAAGACAGATAAGCTACATTTGGTAACATTTTAGTTTTGAAAAGAGCAACTGCTGTTTTTTTTGCCGGCTCTTCTCAGCAGAATCGGCATTCCGAACCGGTGATAGATTCTTGACATGTCATAAGAGCCACAAGTTGGCCTACATGAAATAAATAATTTTGAATATGAATTTAAATTAGAAAAATTATAAATGTTTGTTGGGCTGTCTTTCAATCACGCCACAACAGAGCTACGGATATACTACATAGGCTACTTTAATCCCGGAAAATCAATAGATTCCACGGGATGTTTTAAAAATAAATCCACTCGGATAAAGTTGGGGGCATCAGCTAATATTCAATGAAAGAAAAAGTATTACAACGTCTAGAACAATCGTCAAGATGATTTGGGCATAAGGTAATTTAAGATAAAAATTATTTATTATTTTGCTTTCTCTTTGATTGATTTAAATATCTGCAGAGTCACGGACGTTAAACCCTCTTATATAAACGGGGGTCAAAGTTCATACTGCCCTGATCAATTTATGACATGGGATCATTTATCAAGTTCAAGGCTGAATATGCTTAGCAATATTTGATTATTTGGCAACAGTGAGGGCGCGTGAAAGACTTTGACGTGGTAACTTTATGGCCAGGGTTCATTGACACTTTTATTATTGTTATGATTATAGAATAACGAGCAAACGTGTCACCTGATAGGATGTAATTAATGTTGCGTTACAAAGGCGGTTGAATTTCTGTAAAGCGAATAATCTAAATTTATAATTAGAAAAAAGTAAAGAAAAAAAGGAAGTGAAAGAGACGATGGAAGCCAGAAAGAAGGAAAAGCAGCAAGAAAATTTTGAGCGAAATGAAGAAAGGAAATGTTCTACAAATTAGTACTTCGTTGATTTTATTAATTGTGACTTCTACTGTTTTCTACAATTATCCAAAATGAGCCTTAGAGTTACATATTTGTTCCGTTTGCTGTGGAGACCCTAGGGCCATGGAGTCAAAGTGCAAAAAAATTTTTACGAGACATTTCACCGCGGTTAATTGCCTCATCTGGTGACAGAAGGGCTGGCTCATTTTTTGCGCAAAGGATCAGCCTGGCTGTCCAGCGCGGAAATGCAGCCAGTATTCTTGGCACCATTCCACGCGGGCATGATTTGTATAGTAATTAGATTAGTTTAGCTATAAGTTTTTTTGTAACATTCTAATAAAAAAAAAAGTTAAAAAAAATGAGCCTTGAAACAAAATACGCTTATAATATTATGCCAATGTATTGAAGTGGCGACACTGCACCGGATAGCGAAGTATCGACAGACTTACTCCACTACATGAACCGGCCTTGGTCTCGTGTTCAAAAATCCTCGGAAGTTCATATTATATTAACAGATATGTCCAGCAGTGGACGTCGATTGGTTGATAAAGAAAAAGAAAAAGTATCATATTGAGAAAATCGTGGTGCAACTTCATAACCTTTTTGATATGGGTATGGAACGTGTTATTGAAAATGAGTCAGTTGATCCGGTCGCCATATTTATTCATGATAATATCGCATACAACAGACTCTTGAAAAATGTTTTTACATTGATGGACAGCTATAACAGCGTAATGAATCTTCAGAGTGAGGGCTCGCGTTATGCATTATTTATTGCGTACCTACCAACAGTCCGTCCAACTTTTGGACCAAAAAGTCCTTACTAATATTATAAATGCGAAAGTGTATTTTTTTGTTGGTTTGTTGGTTTATTGGTTTGTCGGTTCGTTGGTTTGTCCTTCAATCACGCCGCAACAGGGCTACGGATTGAGGTGAATTTTTGCATGGGTATAGTTTAGGACCTGGAGAGTGACATAGGCTACTTTTATCCCGGAAAATCAAAGAGTTCCCGAGGGATTTTAAAAACTAAATCCACGCGGACGAAGTCGCGGGCATCAGCTAGCTATTAATATTTTCAAAAAATTATTAAAAAATTATCGTGCTTTTGAATTTTTTTTAACTAATAGCGAGCGAGAGAATACCAGCCAATCAGAAGTGACTGCAATTGTCACACTGATTTAGTACGGCTGCATTTTTAAGCAATTCAACATCATCATCATCATCTTGTCTCTTGTCCCACGCTATGTTGAATCGGCACAACATGTCTTGTAAGCCATGTTGTAAGTGGTTCGGCATGCCATTTTATGACCGGCCGCCTGTCTGATGTCAACCCTCTTTGGGAATGCCTTTGTTGGTGGAAAGGATAGAACCAATACAATAAAAACAATACATGGATTGCTGCAAAAAGATATCTGTTTGCTTGTTATTTACAAGAAATTTTGAATAGAAAATAAATAAATTTTACATAAAAATGTTTCATATGATTGGCAGGCCGTTAAAAATTCAAACTTCCATAATATTATTCTGAAGTGCCCTCATACCTATTATTAGTAAATTGAAAAGCGCTCAGTTGAATGCAATCGAATAATCTTATCCTTGTAAACATAATTTTAATCACTACTTTTTTCCTCAAATTTTGAAATACAGTACCGAACTTCCAGACATTAGTCCGTTTAATCAAACAATTTGACAACAATTACTCTGATACCTCGTTCCTCTTTATTCACCCCCAATGTCCCACAAGTGATAAGTATGTTTGCCCAATTAATAACTTTGGAATCAGAGAAACCTTCAAAGATTAAGTTTTGCTTCAAACAAACCATTCATTTGATCCATGACGCTATTTACTCACCTAACTCCGATGGCGGTGGTTGAAATTTTAATGAAGCCACGAAACTAATTACCGTTTGAAACTGATTAATGATTTTTACGCTACACTACAGGTAAGGACCTGACTTTTAAAGGTTAAACGTAATTTAACTTTTAATTGACCTGCGTGAAGATTACCACAATCTTCGTTCATTCTTTTAATGGAATCGATTCTGTAGTTCGAATTGAACGTGTTCGTGGTCTTGGTTGGATAAACGTGTCATAAATTATGATAAAAAGTTTTAAGTACCTAATACAACTCTAGTTTCATTGTCATACTCTTATCTTGGGACGTAGAATTAATAGAAATGCTTATAAATAAACTCAATTTAATGTGTTTTCTCCCTACCGTTTATCTTAAGGGCTCTTAAGTTCATGAAATTTTCGCTTTATGCAAGGATCTTTATTCGAGAACTTTAGAGATTTTCCTTGTACAACTCTATCTCATTAGGAACGGAAAACAGAATCGTTATTTTTGTTCGTGAGGACCATCACAATAAAGAAGTTAAGTAGGTTTCGGATGGAACGTGTTTGGAAAGTTCTTGACTAGTTTTGCGCAGACGATTTTCGATTTATAGGAAACATAATGCTAGTAAAATTGCCTATTCTTTCCATAACTAGAGATAGAATGTTTACTTCGTAGGTTTCTGCAGATTTTCACATTAAAATCCTGGAAACACTAGTGCTCTATGCATAAATAAATAAAATAAATAAAAATAGCCTTTATTTTCGAAACAATTCATTACATAAAATTAGTCAGATTTTTTTTGCTATTTTTGCTATTTTTTTTTGCTATACGGGTCATATCCGTCTGCATCTGCAGACGGATATGCTCTATGCATATCATCGAATAAATAAAACTTAATTTACTAGACTTACCAAAACAAATCAAACTAGGTACTTGAGAATTAATAAATAGTCTGAGTTGTATTTCAAGATAAATAAAAGTCTTCCTCACAGCGGATTCGAAAATTTTGTATTGGAATTGATATATAAACATTACGTTTATAATAAGCTCGATATGCGATAATTTGAAAATCCGAAACAATAAAAATTATTTTTTTTTTAAATTCAAAAATGATTGCATTGTATTCGATAGAAAATTTCTTACTCTTTCAAAAAAAATTACGTAAACCACTTTTTTGGCCGGAAGTGTCTCGCATACCTACTTGAAGTATGTGATCGGATAGGGTAGGGTGTATAATATTCGACCGAGCGAAGCGAAGGTCTCGGAGTTTACTAGAGCGATTTGCACTTGTCCGTCCGTCCGTCTGTCAGAGCCTTATAACTTCTGAATTACTGAACGTAATTACTTCAATTTTAGATATGATATGTAAACCGATGGCCTCCAGCCGAAAATGGCTTAAAAAGTTATAAAAATCTTTATTTCAGGGGGGCTCCCATACGAAATGGGGGGCTTTCAAAGTGGAGATTGTATTCGAGGCTAGATCTCTAAAACCACTTTGTTTTAAAACTTGAAACTTACACATAATTTGAGTTATATTCTGTAATTGAACAAGAAATACTAAGATTAGATAAATATTATAAAGAAACGAAATTATTTGAGTTTTAATGGGCATCAATGTTTTTAACAAAACTTCACTATACTGTTACTAGATGGCGCTGTCTTTAATATTGTAAATACGCATCCCATCCACGAAAGCAGATGACGATTGACGTCATCAGATTCGGCGCGTTTTAATTACAATATAATATAGTTAAAACTACCTTATGGGAATTATGGGATACCGCGAGGTCTCAGTTCGGGGCGAACCACTAGTATATTGTAATATATTTATTTATGACTGATGGCCTTTATTTAGTCTGGATAGAAAAGTATCTTGTTTATATATATTGTTTCATTATTTGTATTTATTTAAATATCCGTGTATAAAAAAGAGAATTGGTACCTTTTAAATTCAACGTATTTTGCTAAACAGTAGGTACTGTAGCTCATACAAGCGCTATTAGGTACCAAAATACAAGATTTCCAACATTATAACAAATCAACTCATGTTCATATTTTTCTATTACTTACAGGAGGTTCTATGATAATTTTGTTGTGTCCTAAAGTAGACAAAATAGGTAGTGTTACTTAAAATGCCACACAACCTTATACCATAACGTCTTGACAATACGTATTGTTATTGTTAACGGTGAACTGA
Organism: Oeneis ivallda; assembly: GCA_029955525.1. NCBI lineage: Eukaryota > Metazoa > Arthropoda > Insecta > Lepidoptera > Nymphalidae > Oeneis > Oeneis ivallda. The sequence continues at coordinate 20,722,264 of JARPMR010000007.1, forward strand.
GCTTTATTTATACGCATTTGGACACTATCCAAATAGGTTTCGGGGTTCACGTACGATTTATTTCCCGCACGGAATATTTTATACATGAATTTTCAACTGTTCGTGAAAATGCTAAAATATTGATGTCAAAATCCAAACAATATTGCTCTTAGACTATTTGTTAACAAAAATTGCTTATTCTAGAACTATATTAACGAAATTTATGTACACATAATAATATAATTGGAATGAATGATCAGAATTAAATAGTGATTGACGTGAAAATTCTTTAGACACAATTCAAATTAGAATATAAATAGTACATTGTTCTACGAGAGGTGAAAGTGACCGATTACTTACGAGGGTGTCGTTTGAGACACGAGGCGAAGCCGAGTGTACTTTCCGAGCAGGTGTAGTATAAAAGACTTTGAGTGAGGTAAGACTCGTAGTTTTAAATACATTTTTTGCGTCTTTTATAGGAGAGGAGGTTTCACAGCCTCCTTATTTGGCTGACATAAAACGTAAGTTTAATTTCTGTTTCTGCTATGATTAAAGCTACTTTTTTGTGGTTTTGTTTGAACTACCTAAGTAAATTTAAACAGGGTCGTTTTCTAAGTGTTCCAAGATTGAAATCGTCCTATTCTGAGAAACATTCATAAGTACCTACGTCTTAAAAACTCTTCAAACGATTTAGGTCAAAAGCACTCGAAAGGAGTAGAAAATCGTCTAGGCAGACAGACAGACTAACCTAAACTCATTTATTTATGTACATTGATGTGTGCTTTTGAAAGTAAAACAAAACAGGCTGAGCTCAGGTGAGCCGTATTTTGTTTTCATTTCAAGTTTAACAATATGTCAAAGTAATTAAAGCTGTTTATGTTATGCTATCATTAAAAAACGCTAGCGAGCTTTGATAGCCTAGTCGCTTGGTCTGCGGTTTCCTACTCGATCCCGAACACGTGACTTTCCGGAGTTATGACAATAATTTTTGTACATGCTTCGACGGTGTAGAAAACATCGCAAAGATAACTGCACACCTGAGAGTTCTTCATAATGTTATCAAAAGTGTGAAAAGTCTACCAATTTGCCTAATGCCAAGTGGTGGACTATGGCCTAAAGCTAAACACTTCCCTGATGATGATGAAGAAAAGACGCTGCTAGATGACCTAGGTGCCACTCGTATATGCTTGGAGGTAACGGTTAAGAGAAATCACAATAGTCTATCAACAGTCTCCGAGGAAATTTTAAAGTTAGAACATCAAGTTACGGGTGGAATTCGTTTGAAACTCTCTCCAACTTGAAAATTGCTGACGGAATTGTTGACAAAACAAATAATTTTATTCAGCGTATAGCCTAAAGCGAACCTGTAAATTTTAATGGTATTTACCGCTATTCATATGAGAACTTCTTTGTACGAGTTAAAATTTTTGTATTGTAGGGATTTTCATTACATGTACCTTATTTGGAATTATGCAATTTAAACATTATTGAAAACAGCTGTTGGGGTGTAATTTTTATTTAGAAAACGACTGCTTATTTTTCTGTTCTCTCGTTTTTGACACTCTTTTTGACACTTGATTTTTTTTACTGTAACTACGAGAGCTATTATCACTTCAGTGACACAGCTTTAAAAATGAGATCATAAAAAAAAGATTATTGTCACAATCTGCTTTTATTCGATAAATCTTTTTTGATATGGAAGTACATAATTCTTATTTACGGTAAGTATTCTAACTCGCGAGCTATCCGATAGCGAGATAGCAGCAGCTAAACGAAAGTGGGTTGGTACCTATCTGTCATTGTTTATTGCTTTGATAAGTTTAGTTGCGCTGCATTTGCATTGTCGTCATTTATCTGCTATCCTAGAGCACTTTACAATCTACGTATTGAGTGGCTGTCAGATGTATGTGCGTTTATTGTAAGCAAATCAAGATGTCTGAGTTTAATTGCGTAAATTCTGTCCGTCAGAGTCTTTTCACTCCTAAATTAATGATCTTACCTACATAAAATTCACAAATAATTGGGTATTTGACTAATATTTTTTATGTATTTAAAATAACGTTTGTCTATAATATTATAACACAGTGCCAATTCTCTTATTTTAATATATTTACTAGTCTCTATCTGTCTCTTTCTAAAATGAAATTTTCTATGGAGCGTGTATGGAGCTGCTGAATTTTGACATCACAGTTCACTAGCGCTCTCTCTTTCTAATAGGAAACTTTAAAGCTCTATAACTTATTTGTTTTTGGACCGATTTATTTTCTGTTTTTACAAATGTTAGTCTTAAGTCATGTTACATTTTCGATTAAAAATAATGAATATCAACAATTTGACTACAGTCAATTACCCGATTATGTAAACTATAGCCCAAAGTCGAAAATAACACAAAACACTTAAAAAATTAATACTGCTCTACATAGATATTTTGTTTTGAAAAGAACTTATTAAACTGGTTCTACACAACTAGTTTTTGCTGTTTTCACTAACATCTAATGTAATTGAAATATTGTCTCAACAAGGATCTGAAATCCAGTTTATTGGTGCTCAAAAATACACCACCATTGTGATTAATAGAAAAGGTCACGATCCATGAATTTAGCAACCTGTGAATGTACTTAACGGACCTAAGAAAATACGTACGTAAAGGCATCATAATGCTAGAAATACCCTTTTTGGGTGTGACGAAGCGTACTACAGGTGCGGAAGTTATGCATGAATTCCCAATTGGGTTCGAGCGAATCGATTCCATTATTTCAGGAAAATGTTATGAGGAATTCGATGTTTATCAGATTTAGGCGTGTCTGCTGCTTGGAGAGCATCATTAAGCGAGCGAACCGATGTCTCCAACTCTACTTGGATGGGTTTGCACTTGTTCGTCTGTCTTTCTGTCAGAGTATCTGCCAGGGCCTTATAATGAGCATAATTAACTCAAGTTTACAAATAATATGTAAATCTGTGGCCTAAAGCTAAAATTAATATCATCATCATCAGCAACCCATCAGCGGCTCACTACTGAGTGAGGTCTTCTCTCAGAGAAGGGTTATAGGCCATAGTCCACCACGCTGGCCCAATGCGAATTGGCGGACTTCACACACCTTCGAGAACATTATGAAGAACTCTCAGGTGTGCAGGTTTCCTCACGATGTTTTCCTTCACCGTTAAAGCATGTGATATTTTTTAATTTCTTAAACGCACTTAACTTCGAAAAGTCAGAGGTGTATACACGGGATCGAACCTGCGACCCCCCTAATAGGAGACCACAGTCGTAACCACTAGGCTATCAATGCTTAATTAATATAGCAGGTATTTATTTACCTCAACCGTGGAGGAAGAATAGAAGCAAATAGGGGACAAAAAATTTACTTCCAAAATTGTGAATTCAATCTATCATAAAGCTTAACAGATTTTCTATACAAAAATTAAAGTACCTTACATCTTTCCTCCTCCGTTAAACTTTACTTGGCGATGCTAAAATTGGCACTAAGAAAACTTATTCTGTGTTTTACTCGCATTCAAATTCACGTGAATATGGGTGCGAGCTTATTCATTATGGATGCAGCCACACCTGTCCCCGACTTTTGTTCAGTGGTCTGATGAATACTTTTGCTAAAATTAAGATTAAGTGCACCGAAAATGAGTTGAAATGTTGTATATTTGAATGTCTATTATAAAGCTCTGAGTTATAGGATGGATGTGAGAAATGTTAAAAGTTATGGTTTAGTGGTTTTTAATTAATTTATTATTATAAAGCAAGTTCAAGTCAACAAAATCGTACAATGTACCCAAATCTATTGAGACATTTTTGTAGAAGATGATGGTGTCACGGATTGAAATAAAGTGATGCCACTGTAAGTCAATTTCTCCAAGTTAAGTGGAACGATTTAATACTAGTTATAAAGGGGTGAGTTTGTGTATGTGTACATCTATGGCGCCTAAAATTTAACTCAGTACTTAAGTTACCTTACATCTATGATTAATTTTTTTTTCCAAAAAAAACAGTCCACCCCTAGGTGAACGCCGCATTTGACTTGTTTATACAAAGTTATTTTGGCAGCAACGCCTGCACGTTTAAATTGTAAGTACGATTTACTTAGTGGCGGCAAATAATCGTATTAACGTTGACTCATGTCAAGATAGGTCGTCATAATCATCATCATCATCATCAGCAATCCATCAATGGCTTACTTGTGAGCGCAGGTCTCTTTCTCAGAGAAGGGTTAGAGGTCATCGTCCACCACGCTGGCTCGCGCAAATTGGCAGAAATTACACACCTTTAAGAACAATATGTAGAACTCTCAGATGTGCAGGTTTCCTCAAAAATTTTCTTTCACCGTTAAAGCTTGTGATATTGAATAATGAAATCAAGGTAGGTACCTACATTAATTTTTTTTTAAATAAAATAATGCATGCCGAAGCTTTGAAAGTTTGAGAGGTCTTGTTTTAGCGGTTACGGCACCTCATTCCGTGTGAATACCGGCGTGTATTTATTAATTACGAGCGCGGTTAGAACTAGGTTTATGTTCGCGGTCCAACTTAATATACTGAACTTCATACGAAATGTTTTATAAATGAGACCTATATTTAAAGTGAAAGCCTTATTTATCGTTGTCGTTTTGCAGGAGTAAACTAGATGTAATAACACTTTTTGATTATTCTAATTGACAGATAATAATTTATTAGTAAGTTCTTATCTTATCTGTTTAAATCGTCACTCTCCTTAATTCTAGATAAGAGTCTCTCATTGAGTATCATCCTCCAGTTTTACGACTTCTTTACAACAACTTTGCGCGTTGTAAATTTATCAGATTTTCTAAATGTATTGTTTTAACCCAAAAATGATTTTAACGGATATTTATCTACTCTTGAGATCCGAGGACTCTCTTGTCACTTATCCGGTACCATTTCCGTCATTCAAGTAAAGTCGAAACCTATTTTCTTCAAACACAATCCATCACCGGACGGCCACCGATAGAAAAATTAAGCATCCGAATCGTTTGTTAAATGGTCCATCAATCATTCATGCTCAGTAATTTTTCACTGTCAATTTAAATTGAGACGATATCCTTTAGGCATTGATGCAAACGAACCCGTTTGTTTAATGTAATTCTTGTTCAACATTTCAGACATTGGAGTCGCTATGGGTCACTTGAAACATTTAATTGGTGAACGCTGTTTTCTCATAAGTGGGATTTCTCGGATTTAATTCTCGAAGTGGGTAATTCAGAAATTTATTATTACTTCCTCATTATTTATAGTCTGGTTTGGTGGAGGTTTCGGCCGTGGCTAGTTACCATCCTATCTGCAAATACCAAATGATTAAGCGTACCGGTGGGATATAGTTCATAATCTAGGTTTAATTATTGAACTGCCTACCTCTTATAGGTTAGCTCACTACTGTCTTAGACTGCGTCGTCACTTATTACCAGTTAGGATCGCTCAAGCTTCTTAACCAACTTATCATCGAATATATTTTTAAAGTAGCACTATTACGAATAGCATGTAGTCATATTGTATCACTTTTTTATTATTATAATTTAATATATAAAACTCTCATGTCGCGGTGTTTGTTACCAAACTCCTCTGAAAAGGCTGGACCAATTTTTATGAAATTTTGTGTGCAGGTCTGAGAATCGTCACCCCAAAATATTTTTGTTGGCGGTACGAAGTTCGCTGGGTCAGCTAGTATATAATATATTTGTGTACTTTTATCATATTTGATGTACCTACACAAGAAAATTTATAATTTATGCTTTTATTTTTCAGAATATTATCGCTACTTACTGCTATTAGTGTACAATTAAAGATTTTCATGATAAGTTGTTAAGTATTTATACAGGCTTTTTTACTTTGAAAATTATAAGTCAAGGTTCTGTGAGCCAAGGCACACGTTAGAACAAAAGATGTCAGCATAAAGACGTAGCTCAGTAAGGACACGTTCAGGCTATAAAAGCTTACTTTTTGAAGACAAAGCACCTAATTTGAAAGCATACGTAATCCACTAAGCCGGTTGAGTGCGCGCTTTGAGATTAACCTTGTCGACTTTTAAATTTTTACTGCATTTTTTAAATTGCATTCTTTAAACCTAATTTTTCGGGTATGACTTAATCTAGCGGTATCAAATTGGATTATGTTTCGGATTCAAATTTAAATTGTGCGCGTCATGTACGTTTTAAATTTTGCAGGTTCATTTATAAATAAAACTAGATGATGCGAGCGACTTCGACCGCTTGGATGAATGTTTTTTTATTCCCGCGAGAACTCTTTAATTTTCCGGGGTAAAATGAGCTACCTCTGTTCAGTAACCCAAATTGGTTCATTCGTTTTGACGTGGAAGTAACACACATACATCCACCCATTGTCACAAACTTTCGCTTTTATAAGTACGATAATATAATTAGTATGATGAAAAAAATAAATAAATGTAAAATTATTTTCTTTGACTGTTGAATTGTTTTGTCGAGTAATTTGTTTCTGAATAAGTTTCATATACACTCATCACCGCTTATAAAATTAAACATCTATAGCAGTAATTGCACAGAATATATATGGTAATTGTATATATCTTCTTGGGACCTTATTAAATATATCTTCCATTTGATGGGTATGTAGTAAAAAAAAGGTTTTACCCGCGACTTTATCTATGTGGATTTAGGTTTTTTAATCCAGCCAATCCATCCAATTTAAAAATTAGTCTATGGCACTCTCCAGGTCCATGTAAATTTCCATGCGAAAAATCACACTGATCCATTGCTACGTGATCGAAGGACAAACAAACAAACCTTCGCATATTATAGTAAGGATGTACTAATAAGCTGTGCTCTAATAAATAGGCAAATATGTAAAACAGCACTTCGTTTCTAGGCAAGATAGGATCAGGTATAAATATGCAATACCTGGAAAGAATTGAGCACAGAATCCAATTTAAATACTTTCCTTGGTTTCCGAGATGTGCAGTGTGGAGTAGGGTACCCCTTTCACAATTCAAACTCGGGCTTTTCTACAAAACATTATCGTCATCATCATTTAAGTCTATGGCCGGCCAACTATTGGGCACTTAGGTCTCCTCTAAGAATTTGAACGGTTAAGTCCATAGGCCACATGGCTGGCCAGGTGCAGATTAGCAGAATTCACACACTTTTGAGAATATTATTGAGAAATCTCAGGCATGATACTTAAACAAAATTACCTCGGGAAATTTTCCTTTATCGTTATGGGAAGTGATATTTGCTGAGTCCCTGCTCCTGCTGTATATTCTAACACATCACGAGGCGTAAATAAATAAATAAATATAAATAAATAACACTTCATTCATTAGAATGTAGGCCATAACAGCTGTTAGAGTAATTTTATTGGTTCCGTATACATTCTGCCATATGTGATATGGCGTATGAATATTGAGACAGTAATTTAGAATTAGCTATAATCTTAATGTTAGTCACAAGTAATCCTTAATATCACAGTATTAAATGTCCAAAGGACTCAAAGCGCCACAGTAAAAGTTAGTTTATCCTTAACTCATACATAACTCACTATCGACTCTATCAACGGATAAAAGTTCGCATATTGTAAATAATCTTGTTATTTCGTGAGAATAGCATTTTCGTGCAGTCGTGACTATTTTTATTTATTTATTTATTTCTTATGATACACCATCAATACACTGTATAAGCATTAAAATATTACATTGCGATAAGTTTTCTAGTCCTAGTACAGTTATCATTACAGGTGTACACAGCATTAAAAAAAATGTGACTAATGTTGAAAACGAAATTTTGACGGCTCTTAGATCTTAACAGAAACTATAATTATTTCCTCACTCTCACTCTTATAATCTGTTTGTTGAAAATCCGACACGAATCGAGAGAATTTTGTTTCATGCCGACATATGGGTTACGAAACAAACATTCAACCCAACACTACCAACTTCGCAACCCCAGGCTGCTAAATTAAAGAATTTATTTACAGAAGAACAAGATATCATATCACTCTGAATCTGAGCTTTTTTGGGGTCTAGTAAGTTAATGCAAAAGCCCGCAAACCAGAAAATTCTATCCATTGTTTTGCCAATAACGCATGGACGCAGTTCTGAATCTATTTTCACCACATCGTGCATCGTCGGTAAAGATTGGAAGATTGGAGATGTCAAGCTTGTTTCAGAATGTCAGTGTCAAATATTGCTTTATACTCGAAGACGCCGCGGCAGTGAGAAAATATTTTATTTGAACACAGGCTGCTCTCACTGTGAGATCTACTTTTCCTACAAATACTCAACCATTTTCAACTTTCCAACCATTTTCCTTTTCATTGATTTATTTTCACTTGAAAATACTTTGATATTAAACTGCAAATATTATGATAGTGATAGAGTTCAATAAGATGATACGTCTCTTGGAATAGGCACGAGACATCTTAGGCTAAAACCAGCCGTGTGATTGTGTAAGAGAATCGTATTGATTTGAAACCTTAAAATGTATGTTTTCCTCCATCGATCCACACATCAAACAAGAATAAGTCATTAATATTTAAGCTAAGAATATATTTTAATGATGTTTAATCTTTTCAAATTTTTTAAAGAAACATTTATCATCAAGTGAAAATATATTTTATACTTTGTAAAGTTGCTACCTCGCACCGAAAAGTGCAGTGTTGAAAGACACCCGACTTAGTGGACCAAAGACATTAGACGAGTCGCAAGGAGTCTTTGGATACAGGCAGCGCAAGATAAAGGCATGTGAAAGTCTATGCATGACACCTATGTTCAGCAGCAGATGACAGTTATACACCTGTCAGCTTACTACCCGGTAGATAAAGAAGAAAGTTAAAGTAAAACTACCTATGTACATAGATGCACATATAACTTAATTTTTCTCATATTACAGCCTACGCGAATAAACATCTATCCTTCTCACATCTATCTATATATATATATAAAAGAAAGTGGTGTTAGTTACACTATTTATAACTCATGAACGGATGAACCGATTTGGCTGAAAATTGGTGGACAGGTAGATTAGAACCAGGAGACGGACATAGGATACTTTTTATCCCGTTCGACCGCGTTTCCGTCAAGTCACTTTATAACGTGGTATAAGAAAAACGCATCTGACATGGAATAACAAAACGCAAAAGACAGTGGAATAACAAAACGTAAATGACAGCTAAACGTAATTTTGTCTTTGGTTAAGTATGGTAAAAAATTTAACAATTATAAAAAGTGTTATAATAAAGCATTACTGATATTGTATATGCGAAAGTTTGTTTGTTAGTTGGTTTGTCCTTCAATCACGACGCAACAGAACAGCGGATTGATGCGATTTTTTGCATGGGTATAGTGTTATGGATATAGTAATGGATGTAGTAGTGGTTCCTCAGACCGGGAGAGCTACTTTTTATCTCGGATATTGAAAGAGTTCCCGCGGGATTTTTAAAAACTAAATCCATGCGGAAAGTCGCGGGCATCAGCTAGTTTTAGCTAAAAATCACGATTGATGTAGCCCCATGAGTGTAGAGTCACCTCATAAAATATTAAAATAAGACTGAAACGCGACGTGTAAAAATGTGTCCACAGGGATAGTGTTGCAGGAGTTTTTGTTTCATTGTGATGAAATGTCACGCAAGGGCCTCTTTAACGTTCAAACAAGGGTGGAATTCAGACAAAAATACACTTTGTCTGTTCAAAACATGCTAGTAAAAAACATGCCACATATCTAAAATATATATGCCTACTAGCTGACTCGGCGAACTTCGTACCGCCAACTTACCTATATAAATAAAACAAATAACTACTGAAACTATCCTATCTTTCAAGTTGGACCAAATTACAGATAGTTACGAAGTTTGATCAAAATCGGTTAAGTAGTTTAGGAGTCCATCGCGGACAAACAACGTGACACGTAATTTATATATATTAAGATATTACAAAAGGAAGAGATGTCTGACTAACTGAATGATCTATCAACGTACAGCTCAAGCCACTGGACGAATCTGGCAGAAATTATGCATACAGATAGCTATTACGGCTTAGGCATCCATTGAGAGCGGATTTTTGAAAATTCAATCCCTAAGGGGGTAATATAGGGGTTTAAAAAATTGAACTTAACGTGAGCGAAGCTGCGGGCAAAAGCTGGTTCGGAATATAAAAATACAGATTGTGAGACCTGTGCCTATTACTTAATTAGAACGGTTTAAGAAGATTTTTTTATTCACCGCTAAAGTAAGTGATAATAATTTAATTGCTTTATAGCAATCTGTAATTATAATATTAATCCCAGATTTTCATTTTTTTGTAATAGTATTTGTAAGTTAATTAGATAAATGGGTGGCGTTGTCGTTTGTTCTTCTTACATAATAATATTTACTCACAGGTACTTGTGTGTTTATTACCATACTATTAATTAATTAATTATTAAACGCGTGCCAGACTATTTAATGTCGAATTTGGTTTTAATTCTTTAACCAAACATATTAGAGATCTTGATCATGCTGTGCAGTCCTATAGGGTTACAATAAGACCGAAATGGTGTTGGTTGGTTTGCCAAATAAAAAAATATAATATTAATCTTTATGTGGGAAAATCTATTAATCGCAATTATTCTATGAAAACCCCTACCATATCTTTTAATAATATTATAACCATTATTATAGGAGGCAGATTTTGAAATCACGAATAGATCTTAAATTTTATGGACTAAGTACATAATAGTATTTAACTGAACTTAAAGTTGTAAATAAACAACCCGACGTACATAATAATAATAAATTACTTCTAAAACTTTCGACGTTTCATGTACTAAATCAAGAGAATCTTCGAACTTGATATTACCTAATGCAGAAAGGAATTAAACTCTATGATAATAATAATATATCGTCACCGCGGGAATCCTCGAGGTTCTTATGCTACTCGTACAATGAAAGCCAAGTAAAGACGTAAAAAGAGATAAAATAATTCCTAAGACTGCCTGTGGATGTAATTTAACAAGGAATTTAAAACGAGAGACGTTTTATATGAAACGGCTTCCATGTTCTTTAAGTAGAACCTGTATTAGTCGTAAATTGTTTTCTTTCCTAAGTGAAAAAAATTTTTGATGTAAATTTAACCACAATTGGATGCATGGATTTAATCGTAGTTTTTTTTAAATTCCCGGAATTCATAAGAGCCACAAACTGGCCTATAAGAAGTAAATAATTTGGAATTATTATAATTATATTATATTATAATTTGGATTAAAAGTAGATGTATGACTCTGGCACATCGCGATACATATTAATTATTCATTATATTATTAAAATAATACTCTTACGCCTTTCCGTTCTACCACAGAACTACGAGAAGCTATGAGCATTGGCTTCCTTATGTGATTAAAATCCAACCTTCTTCTTTGTCAATCGATAGACGTCTATTGTTGAACAAAGGTCTCTTGCTTGGACTTCCACAGGCCTCGGTCTAGCGCCGCCTGAATTCAGCGGCTCCTTGCGACTCGTTTGATGTCGTTGATCCACCTAGTTGTGGGGTCTGCCAATACTGCGCTTCTCGGTGCGGGGTCGCCACTCCAGCACCTTGGGACCCCAACGACTATGTGATCTGAACGAAATCCTACCTTCTCGTACGAAATCAGCCAACAAACACACTTTCGTATTAATAAGTATGGAATTGGATGTTAGCCTTTGGTACTTAATATTCAGAATAGATAGCTTGATGTAACTTACCTAAATGTACTCTGCTATTTTTACAAGCCTTTATTTAATTTGCAATGTATGCATGTATGTTTATATGCATGTATGTTTAGCTCAAATCTTCCATTTTTTAAAACTCGTTTATGTTTAATTAGATATACTTTTATAACTAATTTTTGGAACGAAATTCCTTTTTAGAAGATTTGGCGCATGCGGGCTAGACAAAAAATGTGTAAGAATTTTCCGTTACGAACCTTGCGTAAGAATTTGTCGTCACGACCCTTGTTGCCTTCGTTTATTATCTATTCTATCAAAGCTTTCATGGCACAGCGGTTAAACGAAGGAAGGAAACTATCGGCTCGGGAGTTCGAACCCCGACTTCAGATCATGTCTTTGTTCTTTTTTTTTTAATTTTGTAAGTTTTACAGAAGAGAAATTCCGAAGAAAATATAATTTACTAACGCCTTCTACTGTGGGCAGCGTGAACTTGCTTGAACTTGCTTTAATGTCTTTTTTTAAGAGATGGTTCTAACATGTTGCGAGAGATGGCATTGATTCTGAACTTCATTCCAGCCGAGTATTCCACGACACTCAAATTTTTTTGTACTCGTTTTATTTTAATTCTACCAGAACTGAAGTAGATACTCTCGCACTACTAAAAGTAAGTTTGGACACGAAATGGAAGTTCCTTTTGGAAAACAATTTCCTCCGAGTCGCTTTACATCGGATCGGATAGTTCTATGAAATCCATTATCTCGGGCGTGAATGTTCGGCTTTGAAAAGAAAATCTAGAATATTATTTCAATGAATAGACTTTTTTATTTCACTATCTAAATGAATGGGGGAGTATTTTAAGTTCTGAGACACAAATGAAGATTTTGGAATAATTTAATTTTTACCCGCCACTTTGTCCATGTGGAAGTGAAGTTTTTTTTACCTTGATATTTCGGGATAAAACGTATCCTATGTGCTTACTTAGAATGCAAGCTATCTTCCTGTCAAATTTCAAAATCATTTGAAAGTACAAGCATGAAAATTTAATAACAATCACAAAGCACATTACTTTGGCATTTTTATTTTATTTCATTCCTTTCTTTTTTTATATTTTATGCATCTTTAGTGAATACAAATAACATGGTTTTCTATTTTAAGGCTAAATTTTATCCAACACCTTGAGTACAGACAAACAGTAGTTAGACAATCCTACAGTAGAGTAATGAACGCGTTTTCACATGTAGCATTCTTATGCCAACGGCCGTCACATGATGAATATAGTTTTTTTTTTTTAATTTATCCCCACTTCATACAATGAACTGAACTGCCTGAATGAAAATATTAATAATGCACATCGGAATCCGCCACTCAGACGATTCATAATGGTATATAACCTGTCCATCACCGAGAAATATATTTGTCAGCTCATAAAATATGATCATCAAACACAGCCCGAAACTCTATTTTCACGATAAGTTTATGCTAAACAGCAATGAAGCAGCCCCCCCGATTGTCGAAAAGTTGCCGATCAAAATTGTATTCATTTGATGGCATTAGCGTCAAAGTAAAATATTCCTTGACTGTATTGATTAAATTCAGTACAACCGATTTTAACAAGGAGCGTATCGTACATACTTAAACTTATAAGAATACATACACGAAATTGAGCTCTAATTCAAAAATGTTATGGTTTATTTTACTTTGACGCTAATGCCATCGAATGAATACGATTTTGATTGGCAACTTTTAGACAATCGGGGGTTGAACATACTGAACGTGACATCAAACAAAATTTATCATCATCATCAGCAACCCATCAACGTTTCACTACTGAGCGCAGGTCTCCTCTCAGGGAAGGGTCATAGCCCATAGTCCACCATGTAACACCCGCAGGATTTTAAGCTTTTGCATAGCTTTTATCGCGGGCTTTGAACTAGGACAAACAGTTTGAGCGGGGCGACCGAATCAAGAAATTCCGTAACGACAATATACCTAACACCGTCGTTCAGTAAGCGTTCAACATTTTAGAGGTTTCTTAAGTAGCTCTGTTTGGCGCAGTGGGCGAGCGACCGCTTTCTTTACCGTATGGTGTATGATGTCGCAGGTTCGAATCTCACTCGCGAAGTAGTGACAGTGCGTTTTTCTTGTTTTTTGTTTTTTAATTTTTTTTTTGCATAATTTTTACTATGCAATTTTTATATTGCATAAATATTATAATTGCATATTAAATTGATAAAAAATGCTATGCAATAGCTTTACCGCGTCAGTCCCCGAGTGCCACTTAATTTTTTTAAACCCAACTTTACGCGGCCGAAGACGCAGGCAAAAACTAGTAACAAAGTAAAAAGCGTGTGCTCTCGTACAACTCGCTCATAGAATTGCATACAGAAGTCAAATAAAAATTTTCTAACAATATGCTGACAATATGAACCGCATCGCTGTCAAGTTTCAGCGAAACTAGCGCAATGCATTCCCGGATCATATTTGATCTGACTTTATTTGAATGGTTAGCACTTTTTATCAAAGGGGACGGGATATGAACTGGAAGAACTATGGTAAAACGTAGAAACAGAGCATTATTAATAAAAGTAAAAAGGAATTAAATCAAAGCTTTAACCCTCGACTAGTTGCGCAGAGTTCTGAATGTCCTTTCAATAGATATTTTTTTAGAATATTTGCCACGTCAAACATGCCTTATATTACCGTTTCCCTTCCAAATAGAACTTAAAGCTTAGACTGAAATGAAATCCACATGCTCATGAAATTAAAAACAAGATATAACAAGTGTAAATTAAAAAAAAATCGGCCAAGTGCGAGTCGGGCCTCGCTCTTTTAGGGTTCCGTTAAAAAAAATAATCTATATTGTATAAAAGAAAGTTGTGTTAGTTACACTATTTATAACTCAAGAACGGATGAACCGATTTGGCTGAAAATTGGTGGAGAGGTAGCTTAGAACCAGGAGAGGGACATAGGATACTTTTTATCCCGTTCCACAGCGTTTCCGTCAAGTCACTATAAAACGTGGTATAACAAAAACGCATCTGACATGGAATAACAAAACGCAAATGACAGTGGAATAACAAAACGTAAATGACAGCTAAACGTAATTTTGTCTTTGGTTAAGTATGGTAAAAAATTTGACAATTATAAAAAGTGTTATAATAAAGCATTACTGATATTATAAATGCGAAAGTGTGTTTGTTTGTTGGTTTGTCCTTCAATCACGTCGCAACAGATCAGCGGATTGATGCAATTTTTTGCATGGGTATAGTAATGGATGTAGTAGTGGTTCCTCAGACCGGGAGAGCTACTTTTTATCTCGGATAATGAAAGAGTTCCCGCGGGATTTTTATAAACTAAATCCATGCGGACGAAGTCGCGGGCATCAGCTAGTAAAAAATATTTCCATGTACCCATGGAAATATTTTAATTTAATTTTTTTAATTTAATTTAATTTTTACTATTTGTTGTTATAGCGGCAATAGAAATACATGATATGTGAAAATTTCATCTGTCTATCTATTACGGTTTACGAGATACAGCCCGCTGACAGACGGACGGACGGACGGACGGACGGACGGACAGCGTAGGCTTAGTAATAGGGTCCCGTTGGTACCCTTTGGGTACGGAACCCTAAAAAATTATTTAAAAAAAAACAAGCTTTAAGACTGAGTTTCCACGGCGCGGTTCGCACCCGCGCCTGCAGCGGTTGAGGTACAGCTGTTGCCGCGCCCGCCGCGGGCGCAAACCGCGCCGTGGAAATTGAGACTTCATTTTCCATACAAGTCTGCATTCTACGGAGGCCGCGGGCCCACAACCGCTGCGGGCGCGGGCCGCGAACCGCGCCGTGGAAACTCAGTCTTAGTAGCTGGCTACATCGTCAGACCCTGGCTATAATCTAGAGCCAAACTACATGTCAAGATGAATCAAACGAGCACAAACTCGATGGGGTTACGTCTTTTTATTACAGAGTTGCCAAAACCACCTTCCGGCTTCACCATGAGACCCTGTATATCACCTAGGACCAGACTACTTGTCAACAATAATCAAACGAGTCTATACTAAATTTTATTACAGAGGTACCAAAACCACATTCCGGTTACATCAACAGACCCTGATCAGAGGCCTAAGCACGAATATTTTCACTATCGAATAGTTAACGTAAAGTTAACGCCGACAAGATATTTTGTATGAAAACAGTCGTTGCACTGTGCGGGCGGTGCAGACGTTTTCATACAAAATATCTTGTCGGCGTTAACTTTACGTTAACTATTCGATAGTGAAAATATTCGTGCTTAGGCTACAGATCAGACCCTGGTAACCATCAAAAAACAAAGTACTCGTCAGGACGAATCAAACGAGTCGAAACTCGATGGGGTTGCGTCGTTTCATTGCGAAGTCCCTATGGTCACCTTCCAGCTACATCATCAGATCAGCACCATGTCATCATAATATTGCAATGTCACGCGATTTACACATGTATGCAAAATTTCAGCTCAATGGGTAACCGGGAAGTGGATCAAATTTAATTTGCAAGATTTGATGACAAATATCGTTTGATGACAAACATCGGGACAGGTGAAACTAAACTCCACTATTGACATCATATCCTCATATCATATTTTGTTGTATCATATCATATCATATTTTGTTTATCTGGTATAATCCAAAACCAAGTTGTGACGTTTCAAGAAAACGACGAAGACTTTCGAAAAAAGGTAGGCAGTGCCCTTACGCTTCGCTTGGCTCGTCCCCAGATACTTACATAATATTTTAAAACTGTTCCAGCAGTTCATAAACTTGGAGGTGGGACGAACTTATATCCAGTTAAGCTACAAAAGAAAATTAATCAGGCACGATCAAGGCACGATTATCAAGGGTTGATTTGAATCGTACGTTTAATTTGTTTTTCACTAAAATTATTAACTTTGCCTTTATAATAATCATTGCGAAACGATGAAAAGTATTTTCCTGTTTTCGACCTACTTCTACTGACCTCTATCGACTTCGTAATGAACTCAAAGTTTGCGCTAAATCTCATAAGCCCTGCTTACAGTGACAAGATGTCCGTGTAAGCAGAATTAATAACACTCTGTATTTATTTAAATAGTTTCATTTTTACCCGACTACGGCTACTACTAAACCAAAAGGAAGGGTAATGACTTTAGCAGTGCATGTATGTATGTAAGAATGTATGTGACTAGATAAGTACAAATGTTCCACTGCTCCGACCGTAGCGAATTAACTACTGAGCAGTACGCTTTTAATTCGTTTGATCGTAGTAGTAAACGATGATATTAGCATCAAAGTAAAAATGAACCATAATGGGATTTATTTAAAGTCACAAATTCAATACAGACGATTTTAATTTGGCGCATTTTCTTATACGTTGTGAGGTTTCCACTATTAGTTACTTACTTCTTTTAGTAGTTATAGGATAGCTATAAGGTTTTTGTAACGTTAAAAAAAGTTTTTTGGAATTCTCTAAGATAAAACCTGAAAATGGATGATGATGAACGTTATTAATAGAACTGTTTATACAAGTGACGTTTTATGTAAATATTTTTCGATCGACGACAGTCAAATATAAAAATTATGCATTATTATATAATACCATAGAAATAGGAAGACATAGTCTTAATTCCCAGTTCCATGTATAATACGCAACCCTGGAACTAGGAGTTACATCTACGTGTAATGCGCAACCTATAAATAACATAGAGCACACACGTCAAGAAGTGTTCTAAACGTCAGATGTGTGGATACGATAATTTTTTTTCAGCCATGATTTTTCCCTATACCTAAGCTTCAAAACCGACTTACTAAAGACGCTCTGTTATCCGCTATTTCGCAAACCCCCGTCCCCAACGTGAGCAAACCCCTATTTGCCATCAAGGATGTTCAAGGATTCTCCGTTTGTATGAAATATGTATGGCTATACATCCTTGTTAGAGCGCTTCCCCTACTATTCGAGTCCGTTTGATTTATACGTATAATATACTGAACCAATGCGAACGTGTAAATTTATTTTGTCATTTATTCTAAGTAAACCTAACCGGTAACCTAACCTAAGCGGTTACCTAAGGGCCTAACGGGCTTGCCTCGTTGGTCTTGATTGGCTTGGTGATTCCACTGCGGATCATTATGCTTCGGATTTGGTCGAGTCAAACAAGTTTTTTTGGTTTTTTCGGTTACTGAATTCTTAGTAGCCAGCCCAGGTATGATGTCATTGTGATCTTCAAAATTTTTAGTAAATATTTTTAGACAATTCTGCAGCGAGTATCAAGACGCATGAAGCCCTATGATCAATAATGTGCAAGATACGCAGTACCATACAAAATCTAATTGAAAAGCGTCCGGTAAAATAATATCTTCACCTATAGGAAAAATTTGAAACTAATGTAGAACGTAAGAAATTAAATAATAAAATAAGCGACTGTGACAGACAGACGGACTGACGGACGGATGGAGAAAGTCTCACCATAAGGGTTCCATTTTTACCATTTTGGTACGGAACCCTAACCTAAAAACACACTGCTGCATCCTGAAACGTAATGATATTAGCTTTCTCAATCAAAATAAGTCCTTAAGGCTTATAAAAGTAAGCATATTTGACACTCTACAGTATGCCCATTCACACAAATGCAAATCGGAGCTCATGCCTCGCGGACTGTACCTATCAAAAAAAGATTCGAGTTAATTTACAATTTATGTAGCAAGGAATCAAACATTGAAGTCACGTTTTTTTTCTTTTTTGGTACAGTACCTACACTAATATTTTACTAGCACGAAAATATATACAATTTCGTCAGGGTAAGGAAAGACTCTACTTAACAGGGTCTCACCCATAAATGCCTATCTAGTCATGTACAGAAATACCCAGATAGTTCGTGCCAGGAAAGCCGGATACCGGGAAGAAATTCCATTCCTGTACCCTGCGAATTACGCGCAAAATGCGAGAAAGCAAAATGCATCACTACAACTATAAATTGATTCTATTGTAGATGTAAAAAAGAATATTAAACATTTATTTTTTGTACTTATTGGTTTTATAACGTTTGATCTGTAACTAAAATAATTAAAAAAATAAAAATGCTCCGCTGAAATTGATTTGGGAATTGATTGACAATCGTATGATGAGAACATGCTTTCAGTAAAAGTTGATAAAATTGCAGTTATTAAACAGCAAAATTTGGTTCCGTATTGGCAAATAACTATCGTTCCCATGAAAGTATAATATTATTAGGTATGTAATCTTATAAGAAGGCAACTGATTTGTTGCCTGTATTTATAGCACCCCTTAGAATATCAAAATAATCCTCCATGTATTCAATAATAAATAAAATAGTATTAAAAAAATTCTTTTCAAAAAAGCGGCTTCAAACGCCACTCCAAAGTACAATGATTTTTTCGAAAAGCGCTGAATCAATTTCAATAAAAATATGTCTGATGTATGACCTATCAAACAAAAAAGAATCATCATAATCAATTCATAACTGGCGAAATAATCGCGTAACACGTATACAAAAACATAGTCGAATTGAGAACCTCTTCCTTTTTGAAGTCGGTTGAAAATTAAACTCATCTGCAAACTGCCCATAACCTAGTTTACCACTGAAAAACTTGCTTCACTAACTCAAACCATTAAAACGTTCTTTAGAAACACTGAAGAATTAATATAGTAACGTACAAGTTTCATTGTCTTTGAGTGGAAACTTCGCCTTTGTTATCACGAACATGGCTTGAGAGATAAGAAATAATTAATAGTAAAATGATTATGTAAGATAATTAATATAGTTCATTTTGCTTGTTTATTGGTAGGTATATTTATTCAGTCAAAGAGATTAAGAGATATTAGCAAAAATTAAAATTATTTTTTTGAATATTCGCAAACGTTATATTCTTTAATTAATTTTTATTAATACAAAATCTGTTTTGCTGGCAAGAGGCTTTATTTTTCATGTATTAATTATCTACCCTCCAAAACTTCCCAATCAGCAAGTTCACCGCCGACAAAGAAGTTGCGCAACTTCCTCAAACCATTAAAACATCCTTTAGAAATACACAAGTTGGTAACCGGCAAGTTTTAATGTCTTCTGGGAGAAAATTCCCCTTTGTTACGACCTCGGTTGCTTTAACGCTAAAACATCTAGGTTAAAAAAAAGTTTTAAAAATTCATCAACTTCTATCGTCGTCTAAACACGTGGAACGGAAAATCATTTTTCTATAGAAAAAAGTCTATGCCTAGAGTAGGTACGGTTTTTAGTCTAGGAATTTTAGGATTTCAGTTTGCTTCCAGTCTATCCAGGCTGAGCTATAGGAGTTTATAATATTATGTATATTGTATTGTAATTAGATTTTAAATCACAATTATACAAAATACAAAGTACAGGTAGAACAAGGTACACTTGCCGTAGCAATTAAACTAATTTAGTAAATAATAATAATTATATAATAATTTGTTCATTTGCGAAATAGAAAAACACTTCCCATTCAATAAATGAAGTACAGTACCTATTTTTGTTTTAGAGCCCTACTAATCAGGCAAGTGATAAAAGAACATTTTCTGCCGGAAGACATTAAAACTTGCGCGTTACCAACTTTGTCTTTCAGAAGATGTTTTGATTGTTTGCAGACATTTGTCAAGACCCCTTTAAGAAAAGTTGCTAATTCTGAAGTTTTACGAAGTTTCAGATAAACAATGAATAATATAGGACGTGTCTGATACGTCTCAGATATGGGTTTGAATTGAATAGAATAGAATAGAAAAGAATAGAAATATTTTTTATTCATATAAACTTTTACAAGTGCTTTTGAATAGTCGATGAATCTACCAAATAAATAGGTGATATTATTCTTATTTACATATTCACATATAGGACGATATTTATGTTTCTAGTTTTCTTATTAATTTATTAAACAACTAGCGTTTGCCCGCGACTTTTTTCGCATGGAGTTAGGTTTTCACAAAACCCGCGGGAACCCTCACTTTTTACAGCATAAAATGTAGCCTATGTCACTCTCCAAGACTCTAAGTCGATCTGTTGCTCCGTTGTAGTATGACTGAGGGACACACCAACAAACGAACACACTTTCACATTATTAGTTACTAGCTGATGCCCGCGACTTCGTCCGCGTGGATTTAGTTTTTTAAATCCCTCGGGGAACTCTTTTTAATTTTCCGGGATAAAAAGTAGCCTATGTCACTCTCCAGAACCTCAATACCCATGCAAAAAATCACGTTGATCCGTAGCCCCGTTGCGGCGTGATGAAGGACAAAACAACAAACCTACAAACAAACACACTCGCATTTATAATATTAGTAAGGATTTTATTTTTATTCCAATGATGTTGGACCGCCTTAAAGTCAAAATAATCGTACGTAGCTCACAGGAATTCCGGTGAATAACGTTACTCACAGGAACATAGGACGCATTCGGATTTAAACAAAAAATGTAATTATTATCGTATTTAAATAAAAATGTATATTCCCTATATCCCGTGGTAGAAACATCACGCGTGAACGGCTGGACTGATTTTGACGGGACTTCCAATGACAGATAGCTGATGGTATAAGCCTAGCATAGGCTACTTTTTAACTGATTTTCAAAAAAGGATCAAAAAAGTATTGTGTTTTTTAACCTATAAATATCAATATCTCCATGATTTCTAAACCGATTTGCCTGAATTTTTTTTAATCGGTACAGAAACTTTGCGAGATGGTCCCATAAAAGTTGTAGTTGTAGTTGTTGTAGTAGTTATAGTAGTAGTAGTTGTAGAAGTAGTTGTAGTAGTTGTAGTTGTAGTAGTTGTAGTAGTAGTAGTAGTTGTAGAAGTAATTGTAGTAGTTGTAGAAGTAGTTGTAGTAGGTAGGATCTGGGAAGTATACCTTTTGAAACATAAAAAGAATTTTCCAAATCGGTTCAGGCGTCTTAGAGTAATCGGTGAACATACATAAAAAAGATTCCGTTGAATTGAGATCCTCCTCCTTTTTTGAAGTCGGTTAAAATAAGAATAAAAATTAGTTTAAATTTGAAGAAGTTATGGAGTAAAACAGTCAAAATAGTTCAGCCCCTATCTCAGAGAACATACATCCATCCATACATCCCATCCATCCATCCATCCGTATACTAAGTACATCTATCCAGACATCCATCCTCACAAACTTTCACATTAGTGGGATAAGTAGCATAGGATATAGTTAATGTAGTTAAAGTTAGTAGCAGGAGGATACAAACATAAATACGTACATGCATACACACATACATACATGCATGGATACATATATACATGCATTCATGCATGCATACATACATACATACATGCACTCATGCATGCATACATACATACATGCATGCATTCATACATGCATGCATACATACATACATACATACATACATACATACATACATACATACATACATACATACAAACATGCATACGAATATCCCGCGATAACTGTCTGTTTTCCCGGGATAAAAAGTAGCCTTTGTCACTTTTCAGGCCCTTAACTTTACCTGTGCTAAAAAACCACTTCAATCTATAACTCCGTTGGCGCATAATTTAAGGATAAATATGTGAAAAGTAGCATACGAATATCCCGTGGGAACTGTTTGTTTTCCCGGGATAAAAAGTAGCTGTTGATACTTTTCCGGTCCTCAACTATGCCTATCCAAAAAACCCTCTTCAATATGTAACTCCCTTGGCACATAATTGAAGGATGAATATGTGAAGAGGCATACTAATATCCCGCAGGAACCGTTTGTTTTGCCGGGATAAAAAGTAGCCTTTGTCACTTTTCAGGCCCTTAACTTTACCAGTGCTAGGAAAACCACTTCAATCTATACCTCCGTTGGCGCATAACTGAAGGATAAATATTAAATATGTGAAAAGTAGCGTACAAATATCCCGCGGGAATTATTTGTTTCCCGGGATTAAAAGTAGCCTTTGTCACTTTTCAAGTCCTCAACTATGCCTATCCAATAAAACACGTCAATCTGTAACTCCGTTGGCCCATAATTGAAGGATAAATATGTGAAAAGTAGCACACTAATATCCCGCGGGAAGTGTTTGTAGGAACAGTTACAGTTACAGTTTTATTATAAGTATAGATAGATAATAATTAAATTTTATGTAACAATGTCAATTTTTGACGTTCGTAAGCGTTAGGATATGCAGTCGCTTGTGCTTGAAATTTCAAAAACTGATGCTTGCTATGGTTTTTTGAAACCGAAGCTTGCTTGCTTGTTTGCTTGCTTGATTTCTTGCATGCTTGCTTGCAGGATTAAAAAAAACCCGAATTTCGATGAAAAAATCGATGCTGCGGATAATGTAAGCGTGATTTAAGTACAATCAGCGCCATCTATCCGTGGTTTTTCAAAATCCCGCGGGAACCTTGGATTTTTCCGGGATAATTTGTAGCCTATGTGTTATTCCAGGGTATAATCTATCTCCATTCCAAATTTCAGCCAAATCCATCCAGTAGTTTTTGCGTGAAAGAGGAACAAACATACACACAAACTTTCGCCTTTATAATATTAGTAGGATATTAATAAGGATCTATCAAAATGATGCAATGCTTTATTTTAGCACTTATTCGCAAAGTAGTAGCGTATTGAATTCCAATACGCTTTATCATCTGTTAAACGATCAATGATGTCGTTTCATTTAAAGCTAATTTTTTAGCGAGTGAATAATTAATTACAGAATACTTCATAAAATACATATTATAACATTCACAAATAATTATATACTTTATGGAATCGTATGGCGGCGACGCGGAGCAAAGATGAATGAAAGGCGTAGCGGACGTTCGATACGGGTTCATTACACTAACAACCACATAACAATTACAACAATTTAGTACGGAGTAATCGGCTTTCAGATAGCTCTGTCCCAACGTGGTGGAAGCAGAGTATCGTGCCACCTATTACCTATTACTCCGTAGACTGCAGATACCGCTTTCAATACTGTCCCATCAAGGTGGAAGCAGCACTTGACATGGTATCGCAGTAGTGCGAGAGAACACTAACTAACATCGGTCCGGGGTCTTCCGCGTAGGCCTTCACAGGCCTCGGGGTAACTGTTCAGGGCAATGGCCCCCTTCAGTGGTCTCAACGCCGCCTGCAACTACAGGCGGGGCACTGGGTGGGACCGGTTGGTCCTTGATGTCATATCCGGGGGTGTCAAGTCCGGTGGTATCCTGTCGCATTGCGATCGAGCCCGCGTAGTGTCGCGGGCGATCTGCGGACTGCGGCAGGGTGGTATATCCGTGGTGGGCTTCGCCCGCCGCTCAGCGAGGTCGAGCCCGCCGGTAGCGTACCGGTGAGCGCCCATCAGCCAGCGGCGAGGAAGTGGTCGTGTCCTATGGAGCTAGGTCACGTGGCAGGCCTCTTATGTCCGGCGGTCGTCGATGGTATGGCGCGATGCCATGCAGATGCTGAGATCGCGCTCCGTCGGCGCGTGCAAACATAGAGGCACTCAGGCGGCGAATGAAGTCGTCCAGGTTCTCCATGCGCAGGTCTCTGGAGATGACCTGATTCCGTACGAAGCGAGGTGCTCCGGAGATGGTGCGGAGCGACAGCGACTGCTGTGCTCGCAGCGACTTGCGGTCTTTCTCGCTTGTGAGAGCGTACCACGCGGGTGCCGCGTAGGTGAGTCGCGTGCGAACGTACGCCTTGTAGACGCACAGCTTCGTACGGAGAGGCAGGTGAGACGCCAGCACGGGTCGGAGGAGGTTCCGTGCGGCGCGCGTCTGGGCGACCACATTCTTGACATGGGGCCGCATCGAGAGGGTCCTGTCGATGGTCACGCCGAGGTACTTGGCCTTCGGCGACCACTCGACGGTCTCGCCCATGAGCGTCATCGGGGGCGGCAGTAGTCGCGCCCGCCCGATGGAAATCGCCTGAGTTTTCGCCACGTTGACCTTGAGTCTCCAGTTCTCCAGCCATGTGGGAAGTGCGTCCAGTGCTCGCTGCATCTTCAGCACTGCATGCGGGACCTTGATCGACGTTGTGATGAAGGCCGCGTCGTCGGCATACAGCGCTAGCATAGCGCCGTCAGCGACTGGAATGTCGTCCGTGTATCTGCTATAGCAGACGGGCGACAGGCAGCTTCCCTGAGGCACACCGGCTCGGATGGGGCGCTCCGTGGACAGGACGTCTTCAACCGCCACTTGAAAACGTCTATCTTGCAGGAAGGTGGCCACAGTCTTGACTACTCGGCGCGGAGTAGTAGACGTGGACAGCTTGTACACGAGGCCGGCGTGCCAAACGCGGTCGAACGCTTTCTCCATATCGAGGAATACTGCGACTGACGGCTCTCGCTTGTTGTAGGCGGAAGCGAGGTGGTGCAGTACCCTCGTCACTTGTAGAGTGGTGGAGTGTTCGGCGCGGAAACCAAACTGTTCGTCGCGTGGCTGGAGGTGGGGCGTGATGTGCAGCAGCAGAAGCTTCTCGAAGACTTTCGAGATGCACGACAGAAGAGTGATGGGACGGTAACTCCCAGGCAGCATGATGTTCTTGCCAGGCTTGGGAATCAGGATGACTCGGCCGAGCTTCCACGACGATGGGAAGTGCCCGGTACGGAGGATTCCGTTGAAGAGCCGCGTCAGCGTCGCGATTGCTCGCGGGGGTAGGTGACGCAGGGCTTCGTTGGTGACTCGGTCGGGGCCGGGGGCTTTGCGCAGTTTAGTTCGTCGAATCATCCTTTGGACTTGTCCAGGGGAGAACACGACGGGGTCTTCTGTCGGAGGTATCGGCGACTCGAAGTAGTCCTTCACATGTCGCTCGATGGTCTCTACGTGCTGCACATCCGCAGTCGGGTTGGGTGTAAACTGCGTCTCCAGGTGGTCCGCAAAAATCTCCGCTCGATCCTCGGCACGGTAACGCAGGGTTCCGTCACCGGCCAGGAGAGGTCTAATCGGAGACGGCCTCCCGGAGAGTTGGCGGCAGAGGCGGTGAATGCCGGACCAGTCATCGCCGGCTCGCTCGATGGCGGAGTGCCAAGACTCGACTGCGACTGTCTCCAGTGCGTCAGAGATCCTAGCGGCCAGAGCGTTGAGCCGCGTCTTCATGGTCGGGCACCGCAGGTGTTGCCATTGCCTTCGCAGCTTCCTCTTCTCCTCTATCATCGCTTGAATGTAGGCAGGGAGCTGGGGTTGTCTGCGAGTAGATGCAGCGTCGAGTCTGGACTCTCGAAGCGCATTGGACATTACTGCGCTGAGGTCCGTGGCGAGTCGGTCGACGAACTAACATCGGTTAGTCATTATACCTATATATGGTCTGGGCGCCGTGTCTTCGATGCCGCGAGTTAACTGTTGTGCAGCGCCGTATATTTCTCGGGTGGGAAACTAATCGGTGTTAAAATACAAAATATAAAAAAAATAATGTTTATATATTATATATTTTTTTAAATTGAATGCACCAGCGACATTAACCATAACTTAAGCATGTGATTTGAGTTCTTAATGAAAACTGCTTATTGAATAAGACCCACCGAAGAGTATAGAAGCAGTGGACTTGTTTATTATAAAAAAAATAAACTTGTCTAATACTTCACTACCCTTCGCCGGATGTATCCGTTTGTTTAACGAATGCGCTGGTATAGCAGAGTGCACAACTGTCTGAGAACCATAAAAAACGACGGTTAATCTGTGTGAAATTTCACCAATATATATCATATCTTTAGCGAAATTGTCGAAATTAGCTTTACTCTGATCGAACACATCAGAAAGTCCCATTTTAGACAATGGTTTATTTAAAATAACATGTGAAGTGATTCCACTCGGCAATTTCACCTCGACCTCTCTCAATCCAAACTCGTCGGTGTCACTTTGAAGTTTACCGAGGATGTCTTTTAGTGAAACTTCTCTGAGATTTTCGAAAACTTGCTTGGCATTGTATCCGGTGTGAGGTTGTAAGAGAAGCAAGCAGTATTTTTCGTCTTCGTATGGCAATTCCGTGACAGAAGCATGCAAAGACTCTATGTTACTGAAACGGAGTTGAGTTTTTACATACAGCAAACTTTTATCTTCCTCCATACCATCTTGATCATAATCAGCATCTTCATAAGACTCTTGAATCTTTTGCGAAACGCTTAACGTTACAACGTTGAACGATAGGTTCTTTGCCCAGCTCGCATAAAATGATATGGCGTTGCTCATAATCATCGTTGAATTTATGAAATCCTCGGTTCTTAAAAAAGATATGGGAGAAACATGATATGACCTCATATTTTGCAAAGCGTAAAGCGCCGCTTTTTCCGGCTCCTCAAAATGAAGACTTTCAGTTATGAAACCAAATTCATTTTCCAATCTTTCTATACTCTCTGGATATACATTCAAATGTTCATCATGAAAAAGGAAATTCAAACATTTTATAGCCGCTACATTAGTATCGAGCACCGATGTTTTCAGTTTCACATACTCTTGAACGGCTTCACTTCTTTCCTCCGTTAATGAAAGCAATTCTAATACTTGTTCCCGGGAGACTCCCAATGTTTCGTACGCCAAACTTATTAACAAAGACCAAATAGCATATGGCGATATTATAATAACATCCTCATCTGAAACTTGCATGGTGTGATACAAAATTTCGATGCTGAAATTTCTCACCTTAGAGGTGAAATCTAAATCACCCAAACATACAGCAAAGAAAAATATTAAGAATACGACCGAACGCATCGTTTAAAGTCCGTCTTTTGCGAGAATTTGCAAACCAATACCTAACCTTTTATTATCAAGAGTAAAAACAAATGCATACTCACTTGCATAAATACTATTTCTACATTAGTTAGTTAGATAATATTATAAAGAGGAAAGATTTGTTTGTTGGTTTGTTTGTTTGTTTGTTTGTTTGTTTGTATGAATTGAATAGGCTCTGAAACTACTTGACCGATTTGAAAAATTCTTTCCCCATTAGAATCTTACATTATCCCTGATGAACATAGACGATAGAGTATTTTCAAAAAAGTTAGTGATCCGTTTGAAAAATTTGATAATGTAACCCTAGGTGTGAAAAAAAATACCAAAAAATATCCTTATATAAGGATTTTTCGGCGTTACTAATACATATTTTAACATGGAAAAGTACAAAGTACACATAACTGTAATATAGTTAGACATTTGGTATCCCGACTTTATTTTGTAGATATTGATGTCTTCTATAAAACTGTAGTACATCTTTTTGCTCTATTGTCAAACTAACTAATATTATAAATGCGAAAGTAAGTTTGTTGGTTTGTCCTTCAATCACGCTGCAACGGATCTGCGGATTGACGTGATTATTTGCACGGGTATAGTTTAGGACCTGGAGAGTGACATAGGCTACTTTTTATATTAAATCAAGGAGTTCCCGAGGGATATTAAAAACTAAATCCACGCGGACGAAGTCGCGAACACCAGCTATTATCATAAATGCGTAAATAACTGTCGATTATGACTAACATTATTACGGTTCCAAAAACGGTAAAATATGATCCAAAGATAGATAGTATCCTGCAGATGGACGTAACCTATTTTTCATTAAGATAAATCAAAGAATTTCTACAGCCATAGGACTATAAAATCGATAAACTAAGCGATGTCACGGGCATAGGTTAGATATTAATAAATTGATATCAGAGCTAATTAATATACGTACTTTTATCTTATCGAGTTTCTCGAAGTTAGAATCGTTTATATTAAGTAGGTACATGTAAACGATAGGGCTCCGTAGTCATGCTTAAAAACGTCATACCCTTAACCTAATAATTTAATATAAAAAAATCTTGAAACAACCGACTTCGAATTTCCGCTTTACTACATTACATACACACTATACAAATATATAGTTTATTGTTGATATTTTAAAAACCGCTTGACCGATTTCGATAAAATTTATAAGGGACCACCTGGTAAGTATAGCCTTTTAAACAAAAAAAGAATTTCACAAATCGGTTCAGGCGTCTTCGAGTAATTGGTGGACATACATAAAAAAAAAGATTCCGACGAATTGATAACCTCGTCCTTTTTGAAGTCGGTTGAAAACAAGGTATATAAACGTTTTGATAGATTTTCAGAAGAAGAATTTATGTATCTAGTACTTTATTTATCATCATGAGCAACTAATTAACGTCTCACTACTGAGCGCAGGTCAGAGAAGGATTACTCTAGTAGGGAAGTACTTTATAAATAAACAAAATATATAAAACTTGCCTTGCTGGGAAGAACACATGAGCTTAAAATAAATGGTTTAGTCTTTATATTTTATCGTACTGCGGGATTTTTTTATTTCTCTGAGCGATTTGTACTTCTTCAATGATTCAGTGACCTTATATTGTATCTCCTTTGAGGTGAGATTATCGGGAGAAATAATTAGGTCTAGACATGAAAATTCATAGTCACTTATGCTATTATGAGGTTAATAAGACAACCGGTTTTCTGATAAACTGGTTTATAAAAACCGCTTTTGATGCTAAATCAAACTCGGTTATACATTTTGTTCGGTGATTTAGATTGTAAATGCCCAAGATTTCCTCCGCGTGGAGGTTTAATAAAAATCGGCCAAGTGCGAGTCGAACCCGCACATGAAAGGTTCCGTACCATCGCACAAGATTTCACACCTGCAGGGCTAGCATATGGGCAGTGGACATAAATATATCCACGGGGTGAGGATAAAATGTTTCTTTTCTCGCTAAGTTTTATCCACCCGTCAAACATGGGCACAGCGGTGGATATAATATCTATATCTATCAGTGGATAAAATGGGAGAAAAAATTATCCCCGCAATTACTGCCATTATAAAAAATGCTAATTTTATCTCTTGTCAGTGGATAAAATCGGGAGATGTAATTTTTGTCTCCTGCCCATGCTAGCCCTGCAGTTATTATATTAAGATCGAGCAAAAACAATTATTACGTTTCAATAGATACTGCCCGCTTGCAGACTGACGGACGGACAGCGGAGGCTTAGTAATAGGGTACCGTTGGCACCCTTTGGGTACGGAACCCTAAAATCCCGCGGGAATGCTCTGCTTTTCCGGGATAAAAGGTAGCCTATGTCAATCTCCAAGACACATGCCATCATCACGTCGATTCGTTGTTGTGTGATTGAAGGACAAATCAACAAATAAACACAATTTTGCATTTATAATTGACCGAGCGAAGCGAGGTCTCTGAGTTTACTAGAGCGATATGCACTTGTCCGTCCGTCCGTCCGTAATTACTTCAAATTTAGGTATAATATGTAAACCGATGGCCTCCAGCCGAAAATGGCTTAAAAAGTTATAAAAATCTTTAATTCAGGGGGTCTCTCATAGAAGCGAATGCGGAGTAAAATTTCTTTTTGCGATTCATAGGTTTTCTGTGTATCATTTTAAAGACAATTTGGAACAGAGTACAAACGTATTTTTTTTTTAATTTTTTTCCTAAAATTGACGAAATGGGGGGCTTTCAAAGTGGCGATTTAATACGCTCGCTTGAAGACGCTCTCTGGGAAAATTGGCTATATATTTTCAAGTTGTACTTATTTTCTTACTTCACTTGTATCCTGTACTTGAACAACAAATACTAAAATTATATGAATATTATAAAGAAACGAGATTATTTAATTTTTAATGAGCATCAGTAAATTTCACATAGCTTCACAATAATGCTAATAGATGGCACAGTTATTAACTATTCCATGGAACTACTCGTAGGAGTTACGGCTATGATCTATCCCAAAAACAGTTTTGCGTCGAGCATTATTATTTAGGTACATAATATAATAACATATTATTAAATTAAAATTATTCTTTAGTTAAATATCAAACTTCAATAAACTATTAATTATTATTGACTAGGATAACGTTTCCGGTATTCTTAGTCATTAACTTAATTTCCGGTTAACTTAGTTTCCGGTATTCTTAGTTTCCGGTATTCTTAGTCATTAACTTAATTTTAGATAATTATGTTTGTCAGTAGACCTAATTTTTTTTACATTCCATGGAAAACCTAACCTCCCTTTTAACTAAAATTAATTATTTACCTACATATAAATAAATTAATTTACAATTACTAGCTTAACTTTGCCATTCCATTGGATTTTGGGACATACCAAAAAATCACTAAAATATCGATAGAGGTTATAATGTCAAGCATCCATCAAGATCCGCCTTAAAACTGATAAGCCACGTCGGAGCAAGGCTTCTGTCAGCAAAAATCTTTCACACCGTGTCTTGTGCTTTGTATTAGCAAGCTACCTCGTAACCGATATTTACCCAACTACATACTGAAGGGTAACGATTTTAGCAATTATGATTTTATGTCGGTTCATCATCTCCCTAATACCATTGCTAAACTACTTATTAGATACTTGCTAACAAGTCCCCGTGAATTTTAGTTCGCTTAAAATCTCTGGATTACCTATTCCTATACCTATGTTTCCATGCAACTTTGTCATTAGGAAATTCACCAACCTGTCGAGGTTAGCAAATGTGTTTTTAAACATTGTTTAAATTTGTGTAATGGCAAAGCTATTTTATCCTTCGGAATCACATTATATAATCGGAATTATATTTGAAGTTTAAATGTAAGTTTAATCATACTTAAAGCTAGCATAATCCAAAACTCTGCGCAAAACAAAAGGCCAATTTTTCTATCCAAAAATTCTCAAAATGTGTGAAGTAAGTATGCTAATTTGCAATTGGCCAGCATGGTGGACTGTGCCCCTTCTCTTAAAAGAGACTTCACTCAGTAGTGAGCCGCTCATGGGTTGCTGGTGATAATGATGATAATTTGATTTGTTTCAGACAATGCATCGCATAGACCCCCGTCTGGCATATAACGAATGGATGCGACAGGGCTAGCATGGCGGTGACTGCGCCAGGAGATATGCGAGCGCGCATGGGCTATCGGCTCAAGATTGGTCTGGTTGTGATTGTCATCATGGTGCTGGGGTTCTTCAATGAAAGTCAAGGTAAGATAATATACCTATTATTACCATTGAAATAGAATATCTGTAGAGCATACTAGTGCATAAATTACCATATTTTGATGTCTAACTTTGTTGATATAGAAATCAATTTCAATTTAGTCTGAAGTGGAAATCTAATTTTAGCACCAAAACGCCTAAACAACGTTAGCCGTTCAAAACAGCCAGCATTATAGGCATTACCATATTCCGCATAAACCTCATTAGTGGTGCTAGCAATGGGATAGCAATTGGCTATTACTTTGTCTTTACGATCAAATTACTATGAAATCTGACTGGGATCATCGAATGTTATTTACCGAGGCATTTCAATAGATTTGAACTCTGTGCTTTGATTTCTTGCTTACTTTTATTACTTTTATTATTTTTTATTACTTATGTCTTATAATAACTTTACTAAATCTTCTTTACAATCAAAATTCAAAGGCTCAGAAAACATAAAAGAGCCAAAACTTTTCACTTCAGCTACTGATAGATTGATGCTTCAGTATCAAATAGCAATAGAAAGGTAGGTTCAAAGCTCACCGTTTGCACAATTGTACGATCAACTACAACTATAACTCCTAATACGAGCTTTTACGCTAAAAAATTAAGTGGCACTCGGGGACTGCCGCGGTAAAGCTATTGCATAGCATTTTTTATCAACTTATGCAATTATAATATTTAAGCAAATTTTTTTTTTGCATAATAAAAATTATGCAAAAAAAAATTAAACTGTCACTACTACGATACGAGATACGAACCTGCAACATCATACATCATCTCATCATACATGATATCATCACCATACGGTAAAGAAAGCGGCCGCTCGCCCACTGCGCCAAACAGAGCTACTTGTGAACCTCTAAAATGTTGAACGCTTACTGAACGACGGTGTTAGGTTTATTTTCGTTACGGAATTTCTTGATTCGGTCGCCGCACTCAAACTGTTTGTCCTAGTTCAAAGCCCACGATAAAAGCTATGCAATAGCTTAATATTAATAATGTTTTATCTCAAAAAGTGATACATAGTTTTTTTTTAACTAGAAACGTAGAAAAAATCTCCATTTCATGTTGTATGAAATCTACATTTGTAGAAAAGTAAACTAATAGAAGAATTTGCTATAAAATCAGAAACTAAGATTTTGAAAATTTAAAAAAACTTATTTTGGAAACATATTTTGCAAAATCGGGATTTTGAGATAAAACAGCTAGCGATTAGTCGTATCGAGGTTTGGATAAAATATTCTTAAAAAGATATCTAAGTTTATAATTTTATAGTGGTTTTAAATGGTTGCGAATACAAATTGCAGGTCAAAACAACATTGGTAATAACATATTCCGGTACGCGATAAATCTATTTACTCCAAATAAACGCATTAGTTGAACAAACGATTGGGAACAAACATTGTATTCAATGTATTTGTTCATGGAGGGTTGGCTAAGCAAAGCAGAGAATTGACATTTGCTTTGCTATCAAATCGTTGTAGATAAATAACAAAAAAAAAGAAAAAAGGTCCGTAATATACAGGGTGTAAGAAACACCGTAACGAAAACGTTGTGAATAGGTTACACTTATGTCTATAATGAAATTATATATAGTATGTTACCGGCTAACCCCGATTTATTTAATATGTACATGATTCCATGTCGTATGATGATATAGATTTATTGTAGGTATGTAGCGGTTAACTATAATAAATCTATGGCAGAAACAATATTTTGCTTAGAATACCTATCCTATCAAGTTAACAACCTTTGGAAGATCGGACGGTGTATTTTCGTCCTTACCTGCTATTTTTATTTATATATAAGATAGATCTTGACTACGCGATCTCGCCTGATGGTAAGTGAAGATGCAGTCTAAGATGGTAGTGGGCTAACTTGGAAAAACTGCCCTCTCTATGGCGCTTTTTTAATAGCTACGTGTATATTTTTGTATAGACTAAGATATTATTTAACTTTAGAATTCTCATAAATCCTTTATTTAAAACCATGCAAAGAATGACAGCGGAGTGCAAATATTAAAAGCTCGTTCGCAATTTGCGGTTTGTACCACATATCTCTATGTGCATTGTTTCATATTACTCACTTCAGGAAGTTAACTTTGTTTACTCGGAACTCTAGCGGAAGTAGTTATTGATTTACTTACAATTATTACCAACTATTTGTTATTTGGTGTTCAACCGAAATCACTTATATTGAACATCAGCATATTAAACTAAATATTATTAAGTTAATATTAGCTTAATATTGAATTACTCAATATTATACTTAATATTAGCTTATATTAGCTAGCTAAATATTGAATTCGGCTATAGGTATAATAAACAAAATTTTCACCACCCGTATGTTTGTATTTTAATAACAAAATAATATGATGAGAATATAAATGATGTAAGTACTTGTAATAATATGACGGCATTTTTTACAGTTTGATCATAATATAACCTATTACCATGGTCCCACTATTTCCTTTGATTACCTACTGCTATATCGTCTAACTCTAAATGAATAACAAATAATATTTTGCTTTTATTCTTAGCTTGTCAGCGTTATTTGTCAGAAAATGTTGTCCCTGTAGATTTTTAACTCCACTCATTAGATAAATAAGAATTTATCTATTCCGTGTTAAACTCCATTTTACATTGACACTATCTTCTTCTTCTTTATCAACCGATAGACGTCCACTGCTGGACAAAGGTCTCTTGCATGGACTTCCACAGGCCTCGGTCTTGCGCCGCCTGAATCCAGCGGCTCCCTGCGACTCGTTTGATGTCGTCGGTCCACCTGGTGGGGGGTCTGCC
Organism: Oeneis ivallda; assembly: GCA_029955525.1. Lineage (NCBI taxonomy): Eukaryota > Metazoa > Arthropoda > Insecta > Lepidoptera > Nymphalidae > Oeneis > Oeneis ivallda. The sequence continues at coordinate 20,756,650 of JARPMR010000007.1, forward strand.
AACACTGCGCTTCCCGGTGCGGGGTCGCCACTCCAGCACCTTGGGACCCCAACGACCATCAGCTCTTCGAACTATGTGCCCCGCCCATTTCCACTTCAGTATCGCGACTCGCTTAGCTATGTCGGTGACTCTGGTTCTCCTACGGATCTCCTCATTTCTGATTCGATCCCGCAGGGACACTCCGAGCATAGCTCTCTCCATCGCCCGCTGAGCGGTCCTGAGCCTACTTATGAGGCCCTTAGTTAGCGACCATGTCTCGGATCCGTAAGTCATCACTGGCAACACGCACTGTTCGAAGACTTTAGTCTTCAGGCACTGAGGAATTTTGGACGAGAAGACATCTCGGAGCTTCCCGAACGCTGCCCAGCCGAGTTGGATTCGGCGGTTGATCTCTTTCTCGAAATTGGACCTACCTAGCTGGACTGTGTGTCCCAGGTAAATATACTCGTCGACAATTTCGAGTGCAGAGCTCTCAACAATTACTGGGTGGAGCGGTGCATGAGCATTGGACATGATTTTCGTCTTGCTCATGTTCATTTTCAGGCCCACCTGTTGAGAAACCCTGCTGAGATCGTTGAGCATTGTATTGAGGTCTCTCAGAGTCTCTGCCATGACTACTATGTCATCGGCAAATCGCAGGTGAGTGATGTACTCGCCGTTTATGTTGATGCCAAGCCCGTTCCAATCCAGAAGCTTAAAGACGTCCTCCAACGCAGCGGTAAAGAGCTTCGGGGAGATAACGTCTCCCTGTCGCACTCCACGCTGCAAGTGGATTGGCCTCGTAGTCTGGTCCTGTATACGTACTGACATTGTGGCGTTTTCATACAAGCACTTCAACACTTGGATATACCGGTAGTCAATCCGGCATCTCTGCAGCGACCTCAACACAGCCCAAGTTTCCACCGAATCGAAGGCTTTCTCATAGTCCACAAACGCTAAGCAAAGTGGCCGGTTATACTCTTCTGTCTTTTGTATAACCTGCCGCAGCGTATGAATGTGATCTATGGTACCAAAGCCTTTTCGGAATCCGGCTTGTTCGGGAGGCTGGAAGTCGTCAAACCTACGAGCGAGACGATTCGTAATGACTCTCGAGAACAACTTATAAACATGACTCAACAACGAGATGGGTCTATAATTCTTCAACAAGGTATTATCACCCTTTTTGAAGAACAGAACCACCACGCTCCTGTGCCATGCTTCCGGCGTTGTGCCCTCGTGGATGACGGAATTGAACAATCGCTGAAAGATCTTAAGTACCGGTTTTCCACCCGCTTTCAGGAGTTCCGCAGTGATTCCGTCATCACCTGGCGCCTTGTTGTCCTTAAGCTGTTTGAGAGCCATTCTAATCTCGTATAGGCTGACGTCCGGGATATCTTCGGTATAGTGTCGGGTCAGTTTGGCTCTGGGATCTTTCGCCAGATCTTCAACAGGTTTTTGTGTCGTGGTATATAACTGTCCATAGAACTTCTCAACCTCTCCCAAAACCTCAGGTCGAGAAGAGACGAGACGGCCGTCATCAGTTTTCAGCCGCGTCAACTGGCTCTGTCCGATAGACAGATCTCTCGCGAACACTTTTGAGCCTTTGTTCCGCTCAATGGTATCTTTAATACACTTGGTATTAAAGACACGGAGGTCGCGAGTTTGTGCTTTAGAGATCTGCCTATTAATCCGCCGGTAGGCAGCCGCGTCTGCCGATGACTGCAGCCTCATCTCTTGTCTCTCCTTCATTAGCTTGAGAGTATGGTCAGAGAACTTTTCGGTTCTTTTCCTGCGGTGGGTCTTAAAGAATTTAGACCCCACAGTATGAACAGTTTCCACGAACCTGTTGTTTAGATCGTCCACAGAAACGCAGTCTGCTAGGCACTCGAATCGGTTCTGCAGTTCGAGTTGGAGGTTTTCGGGATTTTGGATATGAGCACGAGAAGGTCGGAGAGTGGACTTCACCAGTCTGGCCCTTTCCAGCTTCACATTAATATTCAACGTGCCTCTTACCATCCGGTGATCGCTACCGGTTTTCACCCTATTGATCACAGAGACATCATTGAATATATGCCGCTTGGTCGACATAATGAAGTCGATCTCATTTCTCGTGGAACCATCGGGACTCAACCATGTCCATTTTCTGTGTGGCCGCTTCCTGAAGAAGGAGTTCATCATAAAGAGGCCCTCCTTCTCCATGAAGTCGGCCAACATTTGGCCCCTTTGGTTCCTTCGCCCATACCCAAAATGCCCCACTCTCGTCTCTGCACCGCTTCGTTCGCCCAGCCTTGCATTGAAATCCCCCATCACAACACTGTAATGAGTGGTAGAGGCGTGTATGGCTTTTGATATATCCTCATACAGCGCCTCCACCTCCTCGTCAGACACTATGCAATAAAATTAAAACTTAACATAAGAAAAAAAACGAAAATCGGTTCATCCGTTTGGCAGCTACGCTACCACAGACAGATACACAGACAGACACGTGAAACTTATAACACCCCTCTCTTTTTGCGTCGGGGTTTAAAAATAACTTCACATAAGAAAATCTTCTAAGTGACTATGATATTTTTCTTTTACCTTGCCTCCATATCTGTAGGCTTTAATATTGGATCCCAATTGTTTGAACAACTAATGCGATTATTTGGGGCAAATAGATTTATCGCATACAGGAATATGTTATTACCAATATTAGCACGCCAAATATTTGGTACTGCGATTTGGTTTGCAACACGTTAATCCGTCGATCGGACCGGACGGTAAGTTAATGTTTTGTCATGATGATATAAACATAATTAGCCTTTAAGGAAATATAATTAATATAGTTAATATTTTTTTCTATAATCCGCCAAACAAAATAAATCTTTTGTACGTTTCGCTCCGATACGGGAGCATCCTTAATTCCTTATATTAATTATTATCTTGTTGAAATATTCAAATGCAGTTATATTTTTTCATTGGATATGAAAAAACATAAACAAAAACATATAAAAAACATACTTGTATATTAAATATATTGTATATCTATATATATAAAAGAAAGTTGTGTTAGTTACACTATTTATAACTCAAGAACGGCTGGACCGATTTGGCTGAAAATTGGTGGAGAGATAGCTTAGTACCAGGAGACGGACATAGGATACTTTTTATCCCGTTCGACCGCGTTTCCGTCAAGTCACTATAAAACGTGGTATAACAAAAACGCATCTGACATGGAAACGCAAATGACAGTGGAATAACAAAACGTAAATGACAGCTAAACGTAATTTTGTCTTTGGTTAATTAAGTATGGTAAAAAATTTGACAATTATAAAAAGTGTTATAATAAAGCATTACTGATATTATAAATGCGAAAGTGTGTTTGTTTGTTGGTTTGTCCTTTAATCACGTCACAACAGAACAGCGAATTGATGCGATTTTTTGCATGGGTAGGTATTGTAATGGATGTAGTAGTGGTTCCTCATACCGGGGGAGCTACTTTTTATCTCGGATAATGAAAGAGTTCCCGCGGGATTTTTAAAAACTAAATCCATGCGGACGAAGTCGCGGGCATCAGCTAGTAATATATAAAAGAAAGTGGTGTTAGTTACACTATTTATAACTCAAGAACGGATGAACCGATTTGGTTGAAAATTGGTGGAGAGGTAGCTTAGAACCAGGAGACGGACATAGGATACTTTTTATCCCGTTCGACCGCGTTTCCGTCAAGTCACTATAAAACGTGGTATAACAAAAACGCATCTGACATGGAATAACAAAACGCAAATGACAGTGGAATAACAAAACGTAAATGACAGCTAAACGTAATTTTGTCTTTGGTTAAGTATGGTAAAAAATTTGGCAATTATAAAAAGTGTTATAATAAAGCATTACTGATATTATAAATGCGAAAGTGTGTTTGTTTGTTGGTTTGTCCTACAATCACGTCGCAACAGAACAGCGGATTGATGCGATTTTTTGCATGGGTATAGTAATGGATGTAGTAGTGGTTCCTCAGACCGGGAGAGCTACTTTTTATCTCGGATAATGAAAGAGATCCCGCGGGATTTTTAAAAACTAAATCCATGCGGACGAAGTCGCGGGCATCAGCTAGTAAGTATTAAAAAGTCATGGAATTATAACACACAGAAAGACAGACTAAGGCCCGCTTGCAGAGATGCCGGGTTAGGCTTAACCTAGGATTAAATTTGTAATTTTGACAGAAGCTTTATACGATATCTGTCAAAACAGCAGCTAACTCTGGGTTAAAAGGGTAACTCAGCGTTTCTGCAAGCGCGCCTTAGCCGCGCGCGGATAGTACAAGATCCCGTAGAGGGATCGTCCTTCACCCGTCTGTTTAGTAGATGAAAAACATTTTTTATCGAATATTATCTATAAAAAAACAATTCGAAATTGTATTTATTGCCTATTAAAATATGGTCAAGGCTATTTTTAATTAAAAATTTGCAATTTTCAAAAGTCTGGCAATAGTGATTCATGAACGATTTTTTACAGGAAATATTATACCATTTATATTGCCTTAATTACCGCATACGATATTATTACATTCGAAAATGCAAAAATTCATCTGACATTATTTTACATGTAGCAGAAAATTCCTGAACGTACGGGTATTTGAATGATTTTATTGGAAATGTGTGAATAGTGCTATCATCATTATCATCATCAGCAACCCATCAACGGCTCACTACTGAACGCAGGTCTCCTCTCAGAGAAGGGTTATAGGCCACCACGCTGGCCCAATGTGTATTGGTAGAATTCACACACCTTCGAGAACATTATGGAGAACTACTAGGCGTACAGGTTTCCTCACGATCTTTCCCTTCACCGTTGAAGCATGTGATATTTAATTGCTTAAACGCACATAACTCCGAAAAGTCAGAGACGCGTGCCCAGGATCGAACCTGCGACCCCCCGAAAAGGAAACCACAGTCCTAAACCGCAAGGTTATCACTGCTTATGCTTGCTGGCTATCATAATAGTGCTATCAGCGATTTAAAATAATTCAATATTTTTGTTCAGCGTACGCGATAACTTATATATTTTGTACATCTCAGAGCCAGTTTCATGTCAGGTAGTAAAAAGTACGTTTAGTTACCGTAAGTGTTAAAGTAAACTCATCAAATAACAAGCAAAGTGGATTGCACAAGTCAGTATTCGAACCACCATGTCTAAGGGTCGAATCTATCTAATACCTTTTTAAACGAGCAATTCTTTTATTATATATAAATATATAATCTGAATCTCGGAAACGGCTCCAACGATTTTCATGAAATTTAGTATGCAGGGGTTTTCGGGGGCGATAAATCGATCTAGCAATGTTTCATTTTTAGAAAACTCGTTTTATCCATGTTTTCAGGCAATGTAAAGCCCCCTACAATATCACTAGAATACGAAGGTAAATTTCGCCATCTATATATATAAAAATCGAGCTATAAAAAAAAGAAAGTGGTGTTAGTTACACTATTTATAACTCAGGAACGGATGAACCGATTTGGCTGAAAATTGGTGGAGAGGTAGCTTAGAACCAGGAGACGGACATAGGATACTTTTTATCCCGTTCGACCGCGTTTCCGTCAAGTCACTATAAAACGTGGTATAACGTGGAATAACAAAACGCAAATGACAGTGGAATAACAAAACGTAAATGACAGCTAAACGTAATTTTGTCTTTGTTGGTTTGTCCGTCAATCACGCTGCAAAAAACCTACGGATTGACGTGGTTTTTTTGGATAGGTATAGTTGAGAACCTGTAGAGTGTAAAGCATCCCGGAAAATCAAAGAGTACCCTCGGGATTTTAAAAACTGAATCCACGCGGACGAAGTCGCGGGCATCAGCTAGTTAACTATAAAGCCCCAGTAGCTCAGTTAGGAAAACGGCGGTCCCGAAACCCGAAGACCCTGGTTCGAGTCCAGACGATAATTTTTTCCCTTATGAATTTTATTATTATTATTATGTACTATTATTTTTTTTCTAAATATATAATTTCGAAATAACATGATTTACCAAAAAAAACCGAGCAAAGCACCCAGGTACTTATCTTTAATAAAGAACCTTGACTTATTAATAACCCAAAATAGTGATCCGTAAGCTTCTTCTTTTTCATCCGCCTGATGTACAAATCGCTCATAAACGTCAAAGTGATGTTATAATTTTAAATTATTAATCAAATCATCCGCAATCGTTTTAATGGTAGGTATATTGTATTAACCTAACAACATATTTCCAAAATATTACAAAGAAACAAAGGGCATTTTAGTGTGCACGGCTGGTAATAATGAGTTTCATTAGGGCACACACATGCATACAGATCCTAGATGTGACATGGGAACGAAGAGGGCTTTCGTGCTTAAGCTTGTATTAATACCTAAACAAAAGACATGGTTATTCATTTACAGTCGTCATGGTAGTCTTAACTAGTGGATGTCCATTGTCCATTGCTGGAATATCTAAGGTTTCTTGCAAAGATCTTCACAGAAATTCGTGATCTTGTGCATCACCATTCGAGCAATTTGGGACCATGACGTGTACCAAAGCTAGAAACCTGTGAAATAAGATTTTTGAGCGAAATTTTCAATTGATTAAAAAACGAAAGTAATTAGCTAATTATGAAATTTTAACTGAAATGAAACTTCACAATGTCATAATTTATAATAATAATATAATGTCATACATTGTGAAGTTTCATCAACATCCGTCCTATAGTTTTTTATGAAAAAGTAACAAACATTCATCAATTCAGGAGTTATAAAGCTTTGATAGACAGACAGACGGACAAGTGCAAATTCACCCAAGTAGACTCAGAGACTGTAATAGTAATCCCATCAAAAACTAATGTGAAAATGAGCGCCTAATTCAATATGAAGAATATGGGTGGTTGTCGACTTCGCCGACAAAAGAATTGAGATCTAAATGGGTGCCAAGTTCTGTACATAATCCTGAAATTTAATTGTAAGAACAACCAACATTCTAAAAATTGTTTTTTCTGCTACAACAATGTTTGCTATTTAAAATATAACTTCTTTGAACAATAGAATTATTTTACACAAAGCAGATTACTTACGATAAATTGAAGCTCCATATTTGACTTGGCTAGTTTTCACATATAATTGTTTTTATAAAGGACCAGTCAACTTCTTTATGTTATACGCAAGTTACTGTTATTTTTATTGTAAGGTCAACATATTTTACTCTTTTAAAAATTTGGTTTTCTTGTAAAAACTAGCCAAGTCAAATTGATTGCTTCGGCTTAGGTATTTATGTTTTTAATATTAAGTATTTATTGCATATTTCAAAACCAAAATTAGGCAAGTCGGTTCAGCCGTTCTCGAGTTCTTGTGAGACTAACAAACATCAATTCATTTTTGTGTATATAGATTTTAATGCCCGGATGCTAACGGCATGATTAAAACTGCGATAAAATATTTTACTTTATGCCTAATAATAAGTGAGACCAATAGTGTGCACAATAAAGTTGTTAGGACAGAAGTAAGATTATACTTTACTGCACATTCAAAATTCACATTCACCGCAAAAACACGGGACCAAACAGTCATAATGTGTCATCATAATAATAGCACTGATGCACATATGAAAATATGTGGCGCTGCCAATATAAAAGCACTGCCCAACAACTGTAACAACTAACAAGCACACAAAGCAAAGTTAACGAAATTTCATTACACGTAATTACAAACTTATCTTAAAAGCTAGAAGCTGTAAACTTTGGTTGCCACTTCCATTTGCATACAAATTCCCCGTTGATTTAGAGAATGGTCTGCGTAAGTAGTACTAAGTAAGGTCGATTATAATGCGGTTATTTTCAAAAACTTATGCTGGAATTGAACTTTTTGGCTTTATTTGGAGAAAGTTGAAGTTTTCTAGTTCATAATAATATTTTCTAAGAATGCTTCCGAGATCACGCCTGTGCTAACACTAATGATGCAATTATTTTATAGTACTACCTAACAAGTATTTTCCAAGGAATTTAATTCTGAAGAAAGCATATCTAGTAAGATTTTTGAATTTTTTATTATAATTTTCTTGCATATTTTGGTAGTAAATGGTTCTGTTTTACCTCTTAATAATTTCTAGCATTACAAGCCAAGACACATTCCTTTGAAACTGCCTTTCCTTGATGACGTCATCCCATTTTCACCTACCGAAAAATTCGTTGCGTTCGCACATAATGGGCGATAAGCTAAAACCAATGAATACGCACGAACGATACGCGTAATTTGAATCGCTTGAAAGTCCAAAGGGCTGCGCTTGCCACTTCCATTTGCATATTAATTCTTTGTTTGAACAATGGTACTCTAAAGGAGTGCGATGTAAAGTCGACAATAACGCGGCTAATTTCAAAACTTTGTGCCGGGGTTTAATTTTGTTGCATTGTTTTCGAGGAATTTCAGCTTTATGTACGGGTTATTAGTTTTAAGGCGTTTTTTTGTTTGAATTTAATTTCCCAAACATTGTAGGCTTAATTTCTGTTAGTGTTTTCTTAATTGACCGACAAAACTGAGGTCTCTGAGTCTGCTTGGAAGAATTTGCACTTATTCGTCTGTCTATCTATCAAAGCTTTATAACTCCTGAATTGATGGATGTTTGTTAATTTTTCATACAAAAACTATAGGATGGATGTTGATGAAACTTCACAATGTATATGATAAGTCGACATTGTGAAGTTTCATTTTAGTTACAGTAATTATAAAAATCCCTCAGTGCCTTCAGACTTCAAAGTGCGTGTTGCCAGTGATGACTTACGGATCCGAGACATGGTCGCTCTCGCGAGTAAGGGCCTCATATTAAGTAGGCTCAGGATCACTCAGCGGCCGATGGGGAGAGCTATGCTATGCTCGAATCAGAAATGAGGAGATCTGTACTGAGAACCAAAGTCACCGACATAGCTCAGCGAGTCGCGAAACTGAAGTGCAAATGGGTGGGGCACATAGTTCGAAGCTGATGGTCGTTGCGGTCCCAAAGTGCTGGAGTGGCGATCCCGCACCGGGAAACGCAGTTTTGGCAGACCCCTCACTAGGTGGACCAACGACATGAAACGAGTCGCAGGGAGCCGCTGGATTCAGGCGGTGCAAGACTGAGGCCTGTGGAAGTCCATGCAAGAGAACTTTGTCCAGCAGTGGACGTCTATCGATTGACAAAGAAGATGAAAGAAGAATTACAAACATACGCTTAAGTTACAAAACGCCATACGATTAATTTTTATTTAATAAAGAATATTAAAGCTAAATTACTTGAACTCATTAGAAGTAAGTTTTCAACTCTCAGTTGTGAGTCTGTCAGTCGATTGTCACCAGCTGCTTCAAACTTTGTTACACGGATCCAGATTTGCATAGACACCGAGTGGATTGAATTGTTTGACTACTAACAAAATGCAAGTATGGAGTGCACTTACCCCTGCTTACAAATTTAATGCAAAAGGTAATAGTAGCTACTCGTAAGTTCGTCTTGGTACCATTTGTTAGATTATTCAATCATTGGAATACGATTTCAAAGAGACAAGGTCAAATATACTCGGAATGAAGTATGTTTATTTTAAAGTGCTTCTCTGCCTTCTTTATTGACAAAATAAGAGGGATGTTATTAGTTTGACGTATGTCTGACTGTTCCCTCGTAGCAGCGTCCACAATGGACCGATTTTGATGCAGTTTTTCTGTTTGAAAGCTAATGTAACCGAGGTGGAGCTTAGATATAATTAATGAAAATCTGCTCAGGCGTTTGAAGATCATCAGCTCATTTCCTACTTGATTAAAGGGTCATACAAACTTTCACTAGTACGACAGATTTAAAATTTGGTGTACTGTTACTTCGGATTATTTCCAAGGCATTCTAATCTTGAGTTTATGCTGCAAATTCAAGTAGTCTGCGGGATATCAGCAACTTACAGCAGATATAGTGTGTTTGGGGTCATTAGAATGGTCTCAATGAGTAGGTGTTAGATAGATGATGATCAAAGATTGAGGAGGAGGATCTGATGATGAAGCAGAAAACTGGGTAACAGAAAGTCAGGTAGGTATATGGTTCATAGTCCGGCCATAGATTCACACGTCGGGGGCGTTTTAAATTTTCAATTTACACTTGTTTACATTACACTCACCTTTCGGCTATGATGATAAAATAGATAACTAATTTGTTAACTCGGCATATCATCATTTCAATCCACCGCTTCACTGATGGGCTCAAGTCTCCTCTCAGAATGAGAAAGACTTAGGCCAAAGTCCGTAGTCCACCAAGTACGGACAGGCAGACATCACAAAGTGCGGTTAAGTACAAATATGCAAATACACACTAGAGAAACACGGATTGTAATTTTATTTGACAGTAACTATAGAGAAGAGAATAGAAGAAGTTGGGTGACGTAATCGACAACTATAATATTACATGTATAGGTATACGGCCAACCCATCACAAACTTAGTAACTACTCTATAAACTTGGAGATTCTGTCTAGAAGATTAATTATTTTTCACGAGTGGTATCGATTAAAAAAGTTTTTCTTCATCACGAAGGAAACTTAAGCACAGTTCCTAATCACTACTTTGTGAAGTTTTATAAAGTTGGGAGACGGTTCGTTAATATGCAGTAATTGGAAGTGGTAGAGTAGGAAGATCAGGAATAAAAGGGAGTTTTATTTGAGATTATTAATTACAATTGGTTGATAAGTAAGTATAAGGGTTCTTTTTTTAATGTGTGCTAATGTTGAACCAAGGTGTACAAGGGACTTCAATTGAAAAAAAACATGTGTGGACTTTTATTTCACACAAAACAACTTCTTAGCTCCAAAACATTCCAAATAAGCTCGAAAAGTTTAAACTTCCAGCCCGAAAACTTTTCCCAGAAGTCATGGATTTCATTGAAACTTTAAGGCCGTATAAACTTGCCCGGCGGCATTAACTGTTTTACGACATTATGCAGCCATACCCACGACTTGGGTACTACAGACCCCATTCTAGTTTTACTACCTATCAAAGGATCTTTTAAATGCAATAGTAGACCCGTTTAAGTGCAGTTTGATATTTGTCCGAATTTTATAGTATCACGATTGAAAGCATTTATTTTTGTAATTTTTACTGTTCGAGCTAGATATCAAGTAAAGGGGATAAATACAATAAAGCAAGTTACAGAATATCATGGATTTAAGTGCAATCAGATCCTTTATCTGTATTTAAATTTATCCCCTTCCAGAAACATAGCAGCTTTCATGTATAAGTGCAATATTGCATTTGCATCGTTGCAACCACTACGTAGCGAGTACCTATCATAAATCTATGGTCCATTCATACAATTATTTACAAGAATTAGAAGCATTGCGTCCAGCTGTCCTCGTGGAGATAGATTTTTAAAAATCCTTTGTTTTCTCGGGATACAAAGATTAAAAAGTTTTCTTTCCTCTCTAGCTCTTTAACTAAAACTGATCACACAAAAAAAACTTGAATTTATTAGCAATTTAAGGAGCTCGAAGCTACTGTAAAAGATGTGTAACATTTTCCGCTTACTTTATTATAAACAAGGCCAAAATGTTCTTTGTTTATTAAATTTCGCACGGTCTTAAGCAAATATTAAATTTTTTCATTCTCCGCGTGTTATAATATTTTATACGTCGGCTTACTCTCAAAAGCTCATTTTGCCGTAAGTTGGAGGAAGAGAAATAATTTTGCGAACAATCCGCAGACCTTATGTCACACCGCTCCAGGATTTAAATTTAAATCCATAAAACGTGTCATAAAGGTACGAAAAAAATTACGTTTACATAGGACTTTATTTGTCTTTCGGGTGTGTTGTTGTTTTAGGTTTTCTGCCCATTAATAATTAATTAACAATCGTAAAGAGTTACATCACATAGCAAATACGTGGTATAAAATACACATGCTGTTTGTTTGTGCTCAAATTACTGGCTTCATTTAAGTATAAATTTCCTAGGTCGTTTCAGTTTGAGAACTTTTTTAACTGGCTCAGAATTATGTCCTTGCCTTATAATTAAATGTGGGTAGTGTCAGTCTTTAGATTATTTATTTTTTCTTTTAAATAGTTATGGAATTGCCTCAGGTAATTGAAATATCTTGCATGCGGTTGTTCTCAACAAGCTGATGCCATCGCGTGGGTATGGATGATCACGCGTATTGAAATATTATGCATGTACACGTCGTCGACGTCCACTGTTGAACAAAGGTCTCTTGCGTGGCCTTCCACAGGCTTCGTTCTTGCGGCTTGCATCCAGAAACTCCCTGCGTCTGGTTTCATGTCGTCGGTCCACCTAGATGAACGCCTTGCACCAATTGAAATAACCTGAAAACATTCTATAAATATGCAGAAGACTAAATTATTAGCTTACATTGCAGTGTGAGATAGGTACGGTTCCTTTATAACGTTTGTTTTATATACCCATATACCATCTAAAACTTTACAGCTAAAGTTTAAGGTGGTTTGCTCTATATTCAAAGTGTTTTGTAGCTATTTCATATGAACGGTTACTAGGTAGTTATCAGCCCGTAGGTATATTATTTTAAAGCTTAGAACTTGTATCTTCCTCAGAAAAAGAATATTTTTATTCGAAAATGAATACATATATATACGAGTATATATATATTTTCGAGGGTAGGTTATTTCAGACACATCAGGGAATAAAGATTGAAAATGACTGATCGTTAATAGCAATATGTATAGGTTAACGGCTACATAGTTTGCAAAGGACAGGTAATAGACGTCGGGTTCCTTCAACGCCCACGACTAATATGCCTGGAAATTGGATTTGAGAATCGTGACGAATATATTCTGGTCTTTCAGTGAATGAAATAAAATAAGCTGTTAGATTGGTGTCTCAGTTTCGTTCAGAGTTTTTTTTTTAATTTTTATATATATATTTTTTTTATTTACAATTAGCACATTTCTTTGTTTCCTTAGCGCCCTTAAGCGTTGACGGCTTTCTGGGAAGTTTCGGTATTTTTTTCAATCTTAAGATATTTATCTTGTGTTATCGCCATAGTGATAGGTTTTGACAGTTCATACCTCAGACCAATATTAATAAAATTATACTTATGTATTTATTTTAATGAATGTACTTACACCACGGTCTACGTGATATCCGTATGTGGCAAATATACCGTGAGTGGTTTCGGCTGGAGATGTAAGTTGTAATTTTTGTTATTTTTTGTGTATAATAATAAATAGAAAATAAATAATATAAATAATAATAATATCTGTAAATGTCCTTTTGCATCACTGTGCACAGGTTGCCTAGAAGAGATCGCTAGAAGGCGATAAGGCTGGCAAAATTGTAATAATAAAATTGTAGGTACATTTATTTGTTTTTCTTGTTGTTCTCTATATTATGAGTTGTATAACAATAGTATATTCATTCATTCATAAATATGTACCTATTTGTAGAGCGGATAGATAATGTATGGCCAAGTTCTGAAACACCTAAAAGTGACATAACATTACCAACTTTCTTTAATGTTACGCTACGGTGTGAGAGACGTTTCCGTAAAAGTTTGTTTTATGAACCTTTATACCACCTTAAGTTCACAGCTAAACTTTAAGGTGCCTTGCTCCGCAGATACTCAAAGCGTTTCATTGCGCTTTTGCATGACCGGGTTATCGTTAACACGCCATATATTAAAAATTTTAAGCGTTTTGAAGCAACTTATTATTCAAAAGGAAGGAAAATGATTTAGTGTTCGTTAAGTTTGGTAAGAGATTTGAAAATAATGAATAGAGTATTTATCCAGATATTTTCCCTCTGACTTCATGAAACTGTGCGCTGAAAAGATAGTAGGCGACTTCAAAACAAAATAACTTAAATATTCGTATTTGGACGCTTGATTTTTATTCGTAATGTTTGATATTATTTTAATTTAAAATTTAGTTTAGGTAAACTCTAACAAAAATATAAAAGAAGATTAATATTATCTAATTTCCGAATGTGAGACATGAATATAGTATTTGGTAAATTGCTTGGAGTCTGACTCCAAAGTCCTGAACTTGGGTCATTTATGAAAGAAACCTTCCTAATTTCGCATTTGACTAAATAAACTTCATTTGCCCAATCTATGATATAAAAAAACCTTCACCCGGATGGAACGAAGTTGATTTTTTCTTTCGATTAATTAATTTGGCATTGTGTTCAACATTTTCACACTACAATATTAGATATCCGTAGCTTTGTGGTTTCCACAGTCGCCAAACAGCCAAAGGTCGATGGTTCGAATCCCAGCTCGACAGACCGAATTTTCCATTTTCAATTTTATTTTAAACAATTTCTACATGTGGAACCTAATTTTTTATAACTTATTTTTAAGTTATAAAAAATTAGGGAAAAATTCCACATGTAGAAATTATTTAAAATAAAATTGAAAATAAATAATTCAGTCTGTCGAGCTGGGATTCGAACCATCGACTTTTAACTGTTTAGCGACTATAGACACCACAAGGCTACCGAGATCTTATATTGTACTGTGAAAATATAAAACACAATGCCAAATTCACATTCAAAAAAGTATCGGTTTCAAAAAAGTGTCGATCCGTCTAGCCCCCTTCCGAACCGCGCGAAAAGGATCTACGTTCCAATAAAATATCTGCTTCCGTTTAATTTTAAGAGAATTTCATACTGAATGTAGCGCATGACACTGATATATTTTATTTGAATAAAAAAGTAGGTAGGTAGGTAGGTGAAATTATCCGGTAAACTAGAGCAGAGTAATTCGCTGTAAAGTGCATGCTTTAATGGTTTTTCAACAATGCTGTGGAATATTCTCGACTTAATGTTGAGCTTTCATGCAAATGTAAACTAAAGAAGTAATCTACCTTAATCCACTATAATGCTAGTTGACATACTGAAAATGTATTGTTTTTGTGGATCTACGGCTGAATGCAGAAACGTCTTTTTATGCTTAAAAGCTGCTTATGTGAGGGTCTCATTTTTGTCTCAGAATTATTTTAAATTGTTTTTAATGAGTCAACCTGATTTTCATTGAGCTGCCATTATCATCATCATCATCATCATTGACAACCCATCAACGGCTCACTACTGAGCGCAGGTCTCCTCTCGGAGAAGGGTTATAGGCCATCGGCCATAGTCCACCACGCTGGCCCAATGCGAATTGGCGGACTTCACACACCTTCAAGAACATTATAAAGAACTCTCAGATGTGCAGGTTTCCTCACGATGTTTTCCTTCACCATTGATGCAAGTGATATTTAATTGCTTAAACGCACGACTCCGAAAAGTTAGAGGTGCGTACCCGGGATCGAACCTACGACCCCCCGAATAGGAGACCACAGTCCTAACCACTGGGCTATCACTGCTTTAGCTGCTATTAGCTGTTATTATATTATGTACTAACAAAGCTTTTTCAAATAAATAAGAAAGTACTTTGAGCAACTCTGAGTGTAAGGACCCCCTATGTAACACCTAAGTACGAATCTGACTACCGCAGTTAGTGTTGAACCTCTAACTGCCGAGACAATCCATAAATAATTTCTAATCAATTTCTTTTCATTTATTTCATTTATTAACAACATGACCTTAACATACGAGTAATAATAAGCAGAGTACTTACATAAGTTATATTTTGGCCATATGCATGGTAGATCGGGTCTGTCACCTAACTAGGGAAACTGTATTTAGGTTGACATTCCTTATTCCCGCGGGTATTGTTGCTTATAAATGTGTATCCCAGTCTTCCACACAAGAACAATAACAATGACACTACATAAATAACAAAAACAAAATGTTTTACACTGTTTAAAACTCACTATACTAGTGGTTCGCCCCGTACTGAGATCTCGCGGTATCCCATAATTCCCATAAGGTAGTTTTAACTATATTATATTGTAATTAAAACGCGCCGAATCTGATGACGTCAATCGTCATCTGCTTTCGTGGATGGGATGCATATTTACAATATTAAAGACAGCGCCATCTAGTAACAGTATAGTGAAGTTTTGTTAAAATATTGATGCCCATTAAAACTCAAATAATTTCGTTTCTTTATAATATTTATCTAATCTTAGTATTTGTGGTTCAAGTACAGAATATAACTCAAATTATGTGTAAGTTTCAAGTTTTAAAACAAAGTGGTTTTAGAAATCTAGCCTCGAATACAATCTCCACTTTGAAAGCCCCCCATTTCGTATGGGAGCCCGCCTGAAATAAAGATTTTTATAAATTTTTAAGCCATTTTCGGCTGGAGGCCATCGGTTTACATATCATATCTAAAATTGAAGTAATTACGTTCAGTAATTCAGAAGTTATAAGGCTGTGACAGACGGACGGACGGACAAGTGCAAATCGCTCTAGTAAACTCAGAGACCTTCGCTTCGCTCAGTCGAAAATCCCATGGAAATAAAAAAAAATGGAATTTCAAAAAAAACATCATTAATCAATAATCATCAAATCAGAGGACTGAGGAGTCTTTCTTCTTAATGAGTGAGGCAGTTAATATTAAAGTAAGATAAATTATGCAGTCGTTGAATGACATAAAATTATATCTACCTGAATAGTGAATAATTTATTATTTATGTTTAAATTATAGCTTACACGTAGATTTTTACGGTTCTCCTACATGTTTAAAAGATATTTTATGAACATTTTATTTCTTTAACTAATATTTAGATTTTATGTATGTAATTCTTTGTTCGCTCCCTAGCCTAAACGAATTGATGGATTTACATGAATAAGTTATCAATCATTTTATTTTCTTCAATGTCATTGCGACTAACCTACAACACATTTTTTATGAAGGACGTCGCTGATATGAATACGAAGTAGATTAGGGGAAGAGTATACCTAATCCCTATGCCTACATTACCTAATACATAATAATATTAATTCGAAAATATATTATCTATAAAAAAAAATCGGCAAAGTGCGAGTCGGGCCTCGCTCTTTTAGGGTTCCGTACATATGACCAAACCATTTTTTAAAACTAGATACAAATTTAGATATCTTACTTCTTAGAAAGTGCTAAATTAGCATATGGAGAAAAAATGCTCGTTTGTTTTGGTCACAACTTACAAACATTAATCGGTGTTTTCAGTATTTGTTGTTTAAATACACTATATAGTACATAATATACCAAAATTTCAAATTCCTAGCTAGTTTAGTTTTTGAGATAGACCCCCTAACAAAATTGGTCTAAACCGACAACTTTGACGGCCCCCCATTTCTTCATTTTTGTAGCTAAAAAATAAAAAAAAATATATATTTGAACTCCACTTAATGAGCTCTAGACACTGACACCCCACATGCCAGGGCAAACAAATAAAATTTTATTTCGACTCCTTTTCCATGTATGGGAGCCCCCTTTATTTTTAATTTAATTTTATTTTTATTATTTGTTGTTATATCGGCAATAGAAATACACAATATGTGAAAATTTCAACTGTCTATCTATTACGGTTTACGAGATACAGCCCGCTGACAGACGGACGGACGGACGGACAGCGGAGGCTTAGTAATAGGGTCCCGTTGGCACCCTTTGGGTACGGAACCCTAATAAGATGAAGCTGATACTAATGAACCGCTGAAGTAGTAGACTATTCTAATCAAAATCATCACATACCTATATTAAACACTAGCTGATGCCTGCGACTTCGTCCACGTGGATTTAGTTTTAAAAATCCCGCGGGAACTCTTTGATTTTCCGGGACACCTATGTCACCCTCCATGTTCTCAACTATACCTATCCATAAAAATCATGTCAATCCGTAGCTTTGTTGCAGCGTGATTGACGGACAAACCAACAAACAAACACACATTCGCATTTATAATATGTGTTAGTAAGGAAGAATTAATACTTATATGTAAAGGCGATCTAATTAAATTTTAGAACACAAAAGCTACTAGTGATGACTTAAATTTATGATACTTTGATAGAGGTTTTTTTTGTAGAAAATAATAAATATTCTTAGAATGAGTACTCCTTTGAGTATTAAACCAACAATTTAATACTCAAAGGAGTACTCTAATCATTTATTACATAATTTTTATGTATCATCACTAGTTTTCTCAGCACACGCCAAATAATGCATTTTTAACCGACTTCCAAAAAGGAGGAGGTTCTCAATTCGGCCGGTATCTTTTTTTTTTTCTATGTATGTCCACCGATTTCTCCGGGATTACTGGACCGATTCGCGTGATTTTTTTTTAATCGACAGAGGATGTTTGCGAAATGGTCCCATAAAAATGTTAACCTTCAACTCCTCAAGCCTGTTGCTGCAGGGATATTGCTCACCTAAAATAAAGAGATTTAGGAAATGTCGATTACGAATTATTATTGTAGGTAACAAGTATGGACTACATCATGGAGCTCCAGGTCCTAGCTCCTCAATCCTGATGCTGCAGGGTGCAGGGTGCTGCCTACCTAAAACTATGGGGATTTAGGAAATTTCGATTACGAATTGATATTGTAGGTAACAAGTATGGCATCATGGAGCTCCAGGTCCTAGCTCCTCAATCATAGGATACTACACTTAAAAGCTTAAAATAAAAATTCTTTTCAAAAAACCGACTTCTAACGCCACTACAAAGTATAAAAATAATTTTAGTTTGTCCACGTTTGTTGAAGTCGGGCGGGCCTAAATACAAACTATGAAACCGATGCGCGACGCTACACAATATGAGAGACTCGTTTGTAGAAGTCGAGCGAGCATCACGAGTCGGTTTCATAGTTTGTATTTTAGGCCCGCCCGACTTCAACAAACGTGGACAAACTAAAATTATTTTTATACTTTGTAGTGGCGCTAGAAGTCGGTTTTTTGAAAAGAATTTTTATACAGACAAAATTTTGCTACTTTGAGTTATATTATTGCAATTTTCTTAAGGATCTCTAATTTTTGGAAAATAAATTATAGCCTATGTTACTTCCTGATAACTTCGCTTTCTATTGGTGAAAAAATTGTTAAAATCGGTCCAGTAGTTACAGAGACTATTCGGTACAAACAAACAAACGGACAAAAAATTTTTTCCTCTTTGTATTATTAGTATAGACTAGCTTTTGTCCTTGACATTCGCATGAAGTTGAGTTTTTCAAAATCTCGCAGAAACTTTATCCTTGTAAAATCAAGCTGATAATTTGCTCCGGTACAAACTGCGCGATTGAAGGACTAACAAACAACACATACTTTTTAATTTGCCAGAATAACTTTGGTAGAAGTGAGATAAGTATTGGTAAATTTACTGCAGCAGTAGAGCTTTTTATTTAAATAAAAGAGAAGAAATTAAACAAAATTAATAAAGAGCACACTAAAATTAAAATTAAATATTGTTTTTAATTTAAAATCTAACGCGTGTGGAGAGATTAAAATGAGTTTTCTGTCCTTTGAGTAAAACTATCATTTCGTCTAAAACTAAGCTGCTTATACGAGCGCTAACCAGTAACCAGGTCAAGCGGAGTACGGGTTTAGAGCTAAGCCTGTTACATTAATAAATATAATAAGCACAGTTGCACTTCTAAGAATTACTTTATATTTAATGCCGATTTCACAAACATAGAGTGACGTTTAACCGAGGAATAAATTGGACGCTATGGCAGGTTTTGTATTGAAAATCTGCCAAAATTCCATTGTTAAACGTTACTCAACGTCGGTGAAATCGGCACTTTTGCACTTATTATTATATGGGGTACTTATTATATTTTATTAAACTTTATTTACTCTACTTAGGTATATATTAATTTACTATATTTAAGTTTTTTGTGTTGACGGGGTTAAATCGGGTTATGTAGGATTTCTACATAAGCATAACCCGATTTTACCCCGACCTACAAAAACCTCCCCGGTGACCGACCTGCTAGCACATATTGGGAGGCTTCGAGATCTCTTAACAACGCATCGGTGCCCCTTTGTGCGGTGGCCGTTGGGCTCATCCCAGACACCTGGAGAAATCCCCTCACTACGCGGACCTATCTAAACGAGGTATGACTGTTGTTTGCCACATCAAGCCGCCACCTTCCCAGGGTCGTATTGTGAAGTGTCAACTAGAGCCCCCACTCCAACCAAAGTCCCTTCCCCAGTTATTAGACGGAGCACCTACCTACTATGTAGACGGACGAACTTAAGCGAGTCACTGGTAGTCACTGGAATGGGTACAAGCGGCACAAGATTTTGTGGTGATCCTTGCAAGTGTCCAAGTGGAATTCATCCATTTTCACATTAGCTTGAATTTATAGAGAACTTTTAATTATGATATTTTAATCCCGGAAAATCAAAGAGTTCTCAAATAATTTGAAAACTTAAATCCAGACGCATGGAGTCGCGGGTATTTGCTAGTTGCTATATTATTAATTATTACTTAAATCGCGTGACTGAAAGGTCCACTAAAGTTAGAATTAGGTATACCAATTAATTTTGCCGCATAGCACTTACCTCTTTTCTTTTTATGGTAACCATATTATGTCGGCAAAGACGTGTACAACTGTACATAATATCATGCAGGCTCGAAACTATTTATAGAATTTCTACTCACCTAAGTAGAAAATAAGCAGCTTAGTTAAGGGTCAAGTGGGTACGGTTACCGAGTTAAGCTACCTAGTTAAATTATTAACCTTACGAGAAACACTCATATGTCTTTTACATGCGACAGAATTTTATAGTACTATTGTATAGAAAAACAAAAATTGAAACTCTTAAATACTTTAAATATGAGATAGGTAGAGATTTTTCTAGCTCAGCTTAGCGTTTGTAGCCTGATAGCAATTATAATATCACTCTCTAATTCCTTATCCATATACTTACCCATGCGAACAATCACGTCGATCCGTTGCTCCGTTGCTCCATGATTGAAGGACAAACCAAATAATAATCTTCTTCGACGGACGTCCACTGCTGGACAAAGTCTCTTGCATGGATTTCCATAGGCCTCAGTCCACCTGAGTCCAGCGGCTCCCTGCGACTCGTTTGATGTTGTCGGTCTACCTATTGGGGGGTTGCCAACACTGCGCTTCCCGGTGCGGGTTCACCACTTCAGCACCTTGGGACCCCAACGACCATCAGCTCTTCGAACTATGTGCTCCGCCCATTTCCACTTCAGTTTCGCAACTTGCTGAGGCTATGTCGGTGACTTTGGTTCTCCTACGGATCTCCTCATTTCTAATTTGATCTCGCAAGAATACTCCGAGCATAGCTGTCTCCATCGTCCGCTGAGTGACCCTGAGCTTTCTTAAATAATAATAAGGATAAATAATTATTATTGCATAATAAGGAAGGCTGGATGTATTCCTTCGTTTCGACTTAGACGTAGTCGTAAATCCTAGTTCCATGGTTTCGACTGTTTGCACACTGTCATTATATTTTATGTCATACATTTGCACCATTTGCAACTGTTTGACATAAATAATGACATAAACAATCTGGAAGCAGTTCTGTAAAAGCGAGATCAATCATTGCTACAGTATCAATTGTGGAGATTGACAGAATTTATCGCATTCATCTGCTAAAATGCATTGTTTTACCCAATAGCGAGTGAATATCGGCCAATTGGAGGCTATTGCAATCGTGACGCTGTAGCAACAATTTTTAGAAAATTGCACAGCTCATTAAAATAAATAATTAATAATATCTTTACTGTTTCATATAAAGAACTTCAAAGTACTTTATAAATTAATCGATTAACTAAATAAGTAAAATGTAAAATATTTTATTACAGACAAGGCCTTCCTTGTACATCTGACGATGAATAGAGCTATTCCCATTTTTACCAATAGTAAGGAACTCTGAATAGCGTCTTCACAAAGCGGTACTACGAAATGGATGCCAGACATCCATAACAAAAGGAATAAAACGCCAGAAGCAAATGAACCGTGTCGGAAAATAAGAAAAACACTTAAAATTACCATTGCTCTACCTTGTATTCTCTTAGAAAAGGAAATAAAGTTTAACAATAAAATAAGACATTGGGTACAAAGCCCACCCTAAGTGTTTTTTATTGCTATAAAATTTTTACTTAATAATGGGCCGTGGTTCCCGTTTATGTAATTTCATTTATGAAAGATTACATTAAAGCAAATTTTAATGTCTAACTTCGATCGCAAGAGTTATCCGACTGACATCTTTTTAGCTCATCATTATAATTATATCGGTGTTCAAAATCTCAGCCAGTCCATTATCTATTAAGTATCACGATTTTTCATAACACAAAATGCAAAGGGGAGAAAATTCGGCGCGTACCTACCTACCTACCTGTGTTGCTTAACATGATAATTGAACATTTAATTCTTTAAGTAATTTGTTTTAACGAAGGTTATAAGGAGTGCCTACTTTACTGCCAGAGTTTAATGCCAGTTGATACACAGTTAGTATCCAGTTTACAAAATGGACTTAAAATGTGTATACTTTGGACCTTTTTTTTATGCAAGCCGTTCATTGACATACTCGAGACGCGGCAAGCTGCCAAAATCTCTACTATTGTTGTGTCTTTTATGTCTCTGTACTACTCTACTATGTCTACTCCCCACATGACCTCATAGTTACGATACTAAAATAAATTAATCACAATATACATATTATTACTACGTAGTACAAGTTGCATTCGCTATTATATTCATAGCTTTTGATGTGCGGTACGAGTAGAATTTTTAAAATCCGCCGCGAACCCTTTGTTTTTCTGGGTCATGTCGATTTGTCACACCATTGCTGGATGATTGAAGGACAAACTACTACTCACTCGCATTTATAATACTAGATGATGCCCGCGACTTCGTCCGCATCGAATTAGTTTTTAAAATCCCGCAAGTACTCTTTGAATTTTGGAGGAATTGGAGGTCTAAAATTGCGTGGGAGACAAATTGAAGGATTCACTGTCAACCGTGCGTAATTGTGCGGCTACATTGTTGTGCAAACATTCGTGTAGAGTTGTCGGGTAAATAGGTGTGTCTCATTCTATTAAAGCGGCTACATAATCGTGCTATTTCACCCGAACTCACGAACACAAGTGTAGCCGGGTTCGACACGAATGTTCGCACGACAATGTAGCCGCACCAATAAAATAAAGGTAGTTTCGTCCTAGTTTTACGTCTGAAGCTTTAACAAGTCTAGAATGATATGTCCATTATAGGACATATCATTATAGACTTGTTAAAGCTTCAGCGGTATCGCATTTTATTTCACATCAAAGGTCTGTAACAGTCTTATTAAATTAAGAGCTTAAACACACTAAGCAAATACACTATATAGTTGTAACTGTCGATATTTTGCGATAGTTGCATGAACCGTAGTTACGAAGGGACTGAAACCTTGTAATAAAATATCGATAGTTTAAACTAAAACATTTACCATAGCACTTAGCAGTATATCACATTATAATAATAATACCGTTGAAGTAGGTAAGTAAGTCTAAAATCTTTAGTTATAACCGGTACACGTAAACAACACAACACGTAAGCCTTACCAAAGAAGTACTTCTCCTTACTTGTAGATTATAGAAAGTTTACACTTAAGGTAATCAATATAGCTTTAGTTTCGCGGTCATCTTAGGTTCATTATTATATCAAAAAGTGGCCTGCGATAGCAATTTCATCCATTATTTCGAAAAGTTATGACACTTATTAAAAGTAGAGTAGGTAACGAAATTGCGTGCCACAGAATAAAACGAGGCGTAAATTAACCTGAAGCTCTTGTCAATACAAACAAATTGGAAACAACTTAAATTAAAAGTCGACTGTAATTTACGGTAAATTTATTAATAAACGCGCTTTATTTATAACTAGATGATGCCCGCGACTGGGTCCGCGTGGGTAAGGTTTTTAATTCCCGCGGGAACTCTTTAATTTTCTGGGCGATTTTCTTTCTTCCGATGTAAGTGAAAGTAATGGAGCTTAGCTATCTCCATTATTTTCAGCCAAAACGGTTCATTCGTTATGTCGTGAAGGAGTAACAAACTTCCATCCATCCATCCTCACAAACTCTCGCATTTATAATATTAGTAGGATGTATTGTATATTTACTAACTAGCTGATGCCCGCGACTTCGTCTGCGTGGATTTAGTTCATAACATCCCGCGGGAAATCTTTGTCACCCTCCAGGTTCTCAACTATACCTATCCAATAAATCACGTCAATCCGTAGCTTCGTAGCAGGAAACATTTGATTGTCTTGCTCGCGGCATTGTTAATGATGATTCAAAGAGAAAACATATTACTGATGATATTATTAATTACGTTTAGCTATCATTTTTATAATTGTCAAATTTTTTACCATACTTAACCAAAGACAAAATTACGTTTACCTGTCATTTATGTTTTGTTATTCCACTGTCATTTGCGTTTTGTTATTCCATGTCAGATGCGTTTTTGTTATACCACGTTTTATAGTGACTTGACGGAAACGCGGTCGAACGGGATAAAAAGTATCCTATGTCCGTCTCCTGGTTCTAAGCTACCTCTCCACCAATTTTCAGCCAAATCGGTTCATCCGTTCTTGAGTTATAAATAGTGTAACTAACACCACTTTCTTTTATATATATACTAGATCGTTCAATAAGTCCCGAGAATAACTTGGAAATAGCGTATATATTAAAAACTCTTTTTGATTTTTAAAAAATACTGGCCTTCAATAAAAGATATGTGTAAAATTTTTAAAAATGGAACATTAAAATATTGATTTTGCAGACATTTAAGTGACGCTACGTTTGTAGTTTCGATACAATGGAAAAAAACGAGTTTCGCGTGTTGATAAAACATTGTTTTTTAATGGGAAAAAATACAGTTGAAGCACAGCAATGGCTTATAAAATGTTATGCGGGATCAGCTCCCTCTAAAGCAACCATTTGTCGGTGGTATGCCGACTTCAAACGCGGTCGCATGGACACAAATGATGAGGAACGCTCAGGTCGTCCAAATGAAGCAGTGACTCAACAAAATATTAACCAAGTCCTCAAAATCGTAATGGAAGATCGGAAGATAAAAGTGCGCGAGATAGCCGAGATAGTGAAGATTTCAGCTGGTAGTGTTTTCACTATTTTACATAAAAATTTGGCCATGAAAAAGCTTTTTTCGAAGTGGGTGCCGCGTTTGCTTACAACTGATCAAAAGGAACAACGTATCAATGATTCAGAGCGATGTTTGGCGCTGATGAATCTTAATAAAAAGGATTTTTTACGTCGGTATGTGACAATGGATGAAACATGGATACACCATTTTACTCCGGAATCCAATCGGCAGTCAGCGGAGTGGAGAGCGGCTGGTGAAAGCCGCCCGAAGCGGCCAAAGACTCAGAAATCGGCCGGTAAGGTTATGGCGTCTATATTTTGGGATGCGCATGGAATACTTTTCATCGATTACCTTGAAAAGGGGCAAAATATAAATAGTGACTATTACATGTGCTTATTGGATGAAGTACGAAATTGCGGATAAACGGCCTCAAATGAACAAAAAGAAAGTGGTGTTTCACCAGGACAACGCGCCTTGTCACAAGTCTGTGAGAACGATGGCCAAAATTAATGAATTGGGCTTTGAATTGCTTCCTCATCCCCCTTATTCGCCAGACTTGGCCCCCAGCGATTACTGGCTGTTTGCAGATCTCAAAAAAATGCTCCAGGGTAAGAAACTTGACTCAAATAGTGAAGTTATCACAGCAACGGAGGCTTATTTTGAAGCCAAAGACAAATCGTTCTACACGCATGGGATAGAAAAGTTAGAAAAACGTTGGAGGGACTGTATCGCTCTTGGAGGAGATTACGTTGATGAATAAAAAATAATTTTATAAAAAAAACCTTGTTTTAGTACTTAGTCTCGGGACTTATTGATAGATTAACAAAATCATAGTAGTCAAACAACGGTTTAAGAAAAATAAAAAAAATTGTGTTAATACTGCGATTGTATCATACACAATGATATAAAAAATATATAATCACTTATACCAAAAAGAGGAAAACTTTTTGCTTCGCAATTGTTTTGTTTATCTCTCTCGAGCGCTTAATATTGAATGTTTAAAACTAACTTTGTACAAACAATACCGCATCCAACTTTGTGACATCCACCGACCCTTTTACACTGTAGCCACCTACCCTCATTTAGCTAAATTGCGTGACTTAACTCGCGCGGTTCACATCTCATTTAGCCGGTTTTTACGATTTCAGAGGTGTTTTAAAACGCCAACTCAAATAATTTAACAGGCACTGTCTTTTTGGAACTTATTTCCTGGGAAATGTTCCAAGGCGCCTTCTACCCCGTTACACTATCTAACGCGTTTTGGAAACGACTTCGAGGCTGATTCCGGGGTTTATGGACAGTAATTTAGGAATCTACCTACTGCATAATATCATTATTTACATCAAATCAGAGAGTAGGTATCCATCTTACAGTCATCATGGGGTAGAGATTGTTTCAAAGCGAATAGATCGCCAGTTTGTACCTGATTTTTAAGATTGATCGTATTTTTTGATATTATTAGTAGTAGCAGTATTTCATTCATTGATTATTAATTCATTCAGTCAGTCAAAATCCTTTACCTGATCAAATAGTAATATTTCCTGGGAAATGTTCCAAGGCGCGTTCTATCCCGTTACTCTTTATCTAACGCGTTTTGGGAACGACTTCGGGGCTATGTCCCAGGATTTTGTGGATAGGAATTTAGAATTTAGGAATGACGCATACGAGTATTTACTATCTACATTGAATCAGAGAGTCTGATTCAGAGTTTATATTCTATGTTACAGTCATAATGATATAAATATCGCGTCTAAGCGCCAATTTGTCCTTTATACTTTGAAGTAAATTCTATTTTTCTGTTATTTTGGTATACAATAGAGTGTATTTCATTATTTCGTTTATTTCTTTCATCCACTCAAAACCTTTTCCTGTTCAAATAATCTTCGACTGCCGAAAATCCTTACTAATATTAAAACTGCGAACGTGTGTTTGTTTGTTTGTTTGTTGGTTTATCCTTCAATCATGCAGCTGAGCGTTGTGATTACTTTCATGTATATAATTTAGGAACTGAAGAGACTTTATCCCGGAAAAACAGAAAGTTCCCGTGCGATTTTCAAAACATAACTTCACGCGGACTAAGTCGCGGGCAAAAGCTAGTTAATTCGAAAGATTAATTATTTTCATAGGCTACTTCTTCTAAAAATCCTCACTAATTATAAGTAACTAGCTGATACCCGCGACTTCGTCCGCGTGGATTTAGTTTTTAAAATCCCTCGGGAACTCTTTGATTTTCCGGGATATAAAGTAGCCTATGCCACTCTCCAAGTCCTCAACTATACCCATGCAAAAAATCACGTCGATCCGTAGCCCTGTTGCAGCGTGATTGAAGGACAAACCAACAAACCAAAAAACAAACACACTTTCGCATTTATAATATTAGTAAAGATTTCTGTTGTTTTTAAAACAAATAACACAAACTTTTTACCAACACTTCAACGTTAAAAGGGGTCTCAGAAGCCCATTTTCGGATATAAACCTTCCGGATACCCACATTAGAACTCAGATATTGTCAGAGGCCGGAATAACTTCTTAATCAAGTCACCTTTTGTTTCCGCTAATTGTATCATTTGCCATTCCATTTGGGCCGGGCTACAAACGGAATTCCGAAAAACATTATCCCGTAAATGTTTTACAAACGCGTATGGAAATTTATTTTCAGATTTAACATTCACAACGCAGCTTTGTCATTGCATATGTACATAACGCGAGTACCTATTTAAATTACCTGCAGAATTTTATAGTACCAATAACAGATATTAAATTGCGTTTTAACTACCAAATGCACATAGTTTTACTTTGGCCCGGACGAATTACTTTAACCCAAATTAAGATATTAATTATTACATATTATTAAGTCCTAATAAGGTAACCTTATAGTAAAGTAGTAGATAGTGGAATGCTTATAACGATTTTAAAGAACACTGGGAAAAGTACTCAAGACCATTTTAATTTTCAATACTTATTAGGAATAGCAAAGTAGAATTATTAAAATAAGTATATTGAAATGTTATTCGATCTTCCCTGATCTTCCTTTCTTCTTTATAGTTATTTAGTACGAAAAGAGAGAAACTAAACGCGTGAAATAAACACGTTTAATGTCTAGCTTTCGAAGGTTAAATTTAAACGTTAAACCTAAACTAACGTCATTTTAATAATCAATCTATGAACATTATACATTATAAGGAACATAATTACTACCCACTATGTAATTTTACCATAATATAACACAGGGTCTTTCTCTGACCTCAAGTGCAAAATCAAAAGGCCCGTCCTATGTGCAATCGTATTTACCCTGATGCTATATCTATTTTAAATCACCATTCTTTTGATCATCACGTCATGATTTTTATTCTTTGAAATCTTTTAATAAAATAAATAATAACAGAATCCTACTTGTAGGATATTGGTGAGGTGATCTGTTGTATATTGACAATAGATGGTAGCGCCATCTAGTTCCGGTAGTCTTGTAGCGTTGATTTCATTGGTCTGTAGGCGATCTGTTGTCGAACGAGCGAAGCGAAGGTCTTTGAGTCTACTTGAGTGAATTTGCACTTGTCCGTCGGTCCGTCCGTCCGTCCGTCTGTCAGAGCCTTATAACTTCTGAATTACTGAACGTAATTACTTCAATTTTAGATATAATATGTAAACCGATGGCCTCCAGCCGAAAATGGCTTAAATAGTTATAAAAATCTTTATTTCAGGGGGGCTCTCATAGAAGCGAATGCGAAGAAAAAAAAATTTTTGCGTTTCATAGGGTTACAGTACCTCATTTTAAAGATAATTTGAAACAGAGTACAAAAGTATTTTTTTTTTAATTTTTTTCCTAAAATTGACGAAATGGGGGGCTTTCAAAGTGGAGATTATATTTGACCTCACAACGGAATAACCATTGAAAGCTGGGGCTTGAAAGTTTTATAATTTTAGCGTAATATCATGTACTTGAACAACAAATACTAAAATTAGATAAATGTAATAAGGAAACTAAATTATTTAACTTTTAATGAGCAGCAACAACAGAACTTCACAATGATGTCAATAGATGGCGCTCTCATCTCATATAGCAAATGCAGCTATATGTAACATATTATTCAATTAAAATTATTATTTAGTCATTTAGCAAACATCAATAAAACTTCACGTTGCAGTTTGTTTGTACATGTTTTCTGATCGTGTCGATAGTTGACGCTGTGTACAAGTAATTTAATTTGAATGTTCCAAAAAACTATACCTAAGTTTGATTGAGGCCTTGAGGATTTCACTATAACAGTTCCCTAACCTTTACGGGCTACCTATGTTAAGTTAGTTGACACTTTCTGTCAACTTTGTTATTGCGAACCTCTACGGGACAACTAAAGGTGAAAATGACATTGGGATGTTAGGATTGTATTTAGGTTCTACCTACGTAAAGAGACTTCTACAAAGGGGATGATTTAGGTATGGTTGGTGAAAACGGGCATAATAATAATGTCAATTTTGATCGTCATGTATCTATTGAATGAATAAGTAATTATGGGAAACCGTTACCGCGAGGTCTCAGTTCGGGGCGAACCACTAGTATATTGACAATAGATGGTAGCGCCATCTAGTTCCGGTAGTTTTGTAGCGTGATTTCATTGGTCGTTGAGCAATACGTCATGCTCCCCACTCGTTCAGTGCATAAAAAGGAGACGTACGGCGTGTATCAGGGCATTCCGGTGACATTCCGCCTTCAGCGTTCGGCAGTAGACATTCTGCGTTTGGCGTTAGGCATTCTGATTCAGTCTTGGGTCGCGGTGTGGCGCGCAGTGTTGTTGGTCTTAGGATTTCGTTTGGTGTAGTGTTTCGTTGCCTTATGATAGGCCACAAGTGAGTTAGAAAGGAGATTTGCTTAGGGTCTTCAGTGGTGGAGACAGGGCAGCTATGGGGATGGTGGAGGCTGCGCCTAGGCTAGAGTAGTTAGCCGGGTTTGTCTAGTTAGACATGGAAATATTGGGTTCCATGCTTGTCATGTAAATATTACAATGTACCTCCTTTGTGGATAGTTATTATCATTGAGAGAAGATGATTGCTGAGAATGATGTTCTGTTCTGAGATAGTGTGTGATTGCCTTTATTAGACGCTCGGCCAGAGGAGCAGTGTCGTCATACTAATCACACTAATATTATAAATGCGAAAGTGTGTTTGTTGGTTTGTCCTTCGATCACGCCGCAATAAAGCTACGGATCGACGTTTTTTTTGCATGGGTATAGTTGAGGACCTGGAAAGTGACAGAGGCTACTTTTTCTTCGAGGGAATCAAAAAACCTTTAATCCACAAAGTCACGGGTATCATCTAGTAAATAATAATATTGACAAAATAGACAGTAAAAATATTATGACAGATGTATGATAGTGGCACAATCGCCGAAGTTTTTTGGCATCTTTCCACGCCCTGAAATGTCACCCGAATAGGGTCGCTATCTAGGCGGCTATAGTTTCCGATATCGTGTTTCGGGTTCCGATTGACAGCGAATCTCTACCGATTTGCCGGTCAGAAGTTTTAAATAAGAGGGAGAATGAGGTCGCTATTATTCTTTACTAGCTTGCCCACGACTTTGTCCGTGTAGATTAGGTTAAAAAATTAAAAATCAACTAATGAAGAAGCATTTTTTGAATTATGGTGATCATCAAACTTACTAAGATGAGCAGAATCCTAAAACGTGAATTTGAAGATTTTGATGAAATAATACCTCTATGCCTTTCCAAGCTACCCAATTTAGCTGTGAAAACTTCGTAATAATTTGTTGAGTAGTTTGGAGATTAGAGTGTTCAACGGACAAAGTTTTTAAAAATAATGTTATTGTATTCTGTTACACTGCCTACATTACCCGTAATCAGTTTTTGATTTTTTAATGGACCCTCACGACGATTTTACAGTTTTATTATAAAGATTTAGGTCACTAATGTCAGAAACTTCTGTAAAAAAAAGAATAAACTTTATCTTTAACACGGCTGTGTATTACGTACGCCTGTAGGTATGTTATAGTTTATGGAGTCAGTCCCTTTAACCATTCTACGACTTGCAGTTTCAGTACACGACTTTGCTTATATAGTTCTCTTTTACGACGTATATAATGGTTTCTTTGTACGGGTGGTGAATAAATCCGCGTTACCAGGCGTTACCATGTTTATTTCTTATTTATTTATTTGTTTCAACCTGGGATTTTTCGCCATAAAAAGTACTGTTGTGTTGATATTCAGAGTATATGTTGAAAGCATGAAGGAATAACAAACATCCAAACTCTCACATCTATATAATACAAAAATCAATTGCCGTTCGTTAGTCTCGCGAAAACCCAAAAACGGCCTGACCGATTTGAATTTTTTTTTGTGAAATTTTGGTGGTGTGGTGGTTTTAATAAAAAAATAGGAAAAACCTAAACGAACAGCTGAAAAATCGTTTTGTTTAAGAATCAACACTTGGAATTACCTTTAATAGAGGGCAAAATAAATAATAATAGGATTCTGTCAACACTTAAAGCAAGTCAATATAAGGTTATATCTCCGTGAGTCGTAACTCCCATTACATCTCAATTAATGTCATCAGCTTACCTTTGTTTGCGCAGATTGTACCATTTGCCATTCCATTTGACTTCCGCCACAAGCAGAAATCCATAAACTTTAGTAAATGGTTTGATATGTGTATGTATTCCAAATTAGCTCTAGGGCTCTGTCATGTTACTTACTCGTATTTGGTACTTACGAGTAGGTAATCTCCCATTAATTATTATTAATTATTATACAAGCTACAATTTCATAGATGAAAAGCGCTTATGGATATTCATCTATGAATTTGTAGTGTTTGATGTGTGTCTAAATATATAGAAGTGAGTTTTATACCTACTTTTTTATAACAAGGTAGCCCTTGTCTGCGATCTTACCTGATGGTATGTGACGATGCAGTCTAAGATGATAGCGGACTAACTTTGAAGGAGGTATGGCAGTTTTAATTAAACCCATACCCCTAACCGGTTGCTACATCGTGCCAGAACGTTAAATCGCTTGGCGGCACATCTTTAACGGTAGGGTTGTAACTACTCACAGCCAAATCCTCCCATCAAACAAAAAATCATGACTGAACAAAAATATACAGGGTGGGCCAAACCAGGTGGATATAAAATTTTTTTTAGATTGTTCACTTAGGGGCCTACCAGGACCCGGAAGGAAAAAAATCGGTTCCCACCCGATTACGAGAAAAAAATTTTTATTTAAAATTTTGGAATATCATTGCTTTGACGAACTTTTAATTTTTTTTTAAATTTTTCCAGTGACAATTTCCGCAATTTTTTTATGGAATATCTTTACCTAATAACTGTACTCTCTTAGAAAAAAATTCCAGTCTGGTTAGCTGGTTTTAAGAGCATTAAATTTTAAATTATTTCAAGAAAATTAAGTTCATCCAAAATCTACAGAAAACTTTAAAATTCCATTAAAAATAAAAAAGAGGTTCATAGCACTGGTGATTTTTTAAAAACTGTAGCAACTTATGTTCTTTTGATTGCCACAAGAAAAATTATATGTCAATGTGCCGGATAAAAAGTTATGATTTTTCAAAAGTCTTCGTTCCTCATTCATGTAAATAACGACCTTATTGAAAAAAATGTTAATTGTTTGTGGAGACTGCAGTATGTCCTTTAATTTTAACTGCCTCGTTGGTCTCGTGTTTGACTGCGGCCGACGAGGTCCCGGGTTCGAGTCCCGGGTCGGACCATATCAAGTATTGGGGTTTTCCGTAAGAAATTCTCAGTACTAGCCCGGAGTTAGGAAGTTGGCGTTGTTTCACCCCCGTACCTTGGAGAGCACGTAAAGCCACGTTGGTCCTGTGCCTAATCTCTCTCTGCCTGCGCCTAATCTCTCTCCGGTCATGTCGAATTTTCCGTCCTATAGGGCTATGAGAGTAAAGAAACAGAGAGTGCACCTGTGTTCGCGCACACACTTGTGCACTTTAATATCTCCCGCACAGATCGTTAATCTCTCTGAAGATAGGCCGCCGCCGTGGCTGAAATTTGGAAAAATAAAACATTGTTTTATTTTTCTTTCTCTTGAAAATGTAAATACCGTCAGTCATCATTAAAGGAATAATGTCCTCTCGACCAAATTTCGACCACGGTGACCTATCTACAGAGAGATTAACCATCTTTGCGGGAGATATTAAAGTGCACAAGTGTGTGCGCGAACATAGGTGCACTCTCTGTTTCTTTACTCTCATGGCCCGATGGGACGGAAAATTCGACACGACCGCGAGATTAGGCGCAGGCGGAGAGAGATTAGGCGCAGGACCAACGGCTTTACGTGCTCTCGGTACGGGGGTGAAACAACGCCAACTTCCTAACTCCGGGCTAGTACTGAGAATTTCTTACGGAAAACCCCAATACTTGATATGGTCCGACCCGGGACTCGAACCCGGGACCTCGTCGGCCGCAGTCAAACACGAGACCAATGAGGCAGTTAAAATTAAAGGACATACTGCAGTCTGCACAAACAATTAACATTTTTTTCAATAAGGTCGTTATTTACACGAATGAGGAACGAAGACTTTTGAAAAATCATAACTTTTTATCCGGCACATTGACATACAATTTTTCTTATGGCAATCAAAAGAACATAAGTTGCTACAGTTTTTAAAAAATCACCAGTGCTATGAACCTCTTTTTTATTTTTAATGGAATTTTAAAGTTTTCTGTAGATTTTGGATGAACTTAATTTTCTTGAAATAATTTAAAATTTAATGCTCTTAAAACCAGCTAACCAGACTGGAATTTTTTTCTAAGAGAGTACAGTTATTAGGTAAAGATATTCCATAAAAAAATTGCGGAAATTGTCACTGGAAAAATTAAAAAAAATTAAAAGTTCGTCAAAGCAATGATATTCCAAAATTTTAAATAAAATTTTTTTTCTCGTAATCGGGTGGGAACCGATTTTTTTCCTTCCGGGTCCTGGTAGGTCCCTAAGTGAACAATCTAAAAAAAATTTTATATCCACCTGGTTTGGCCCAGCCTGTATAAATCTATATATATAAAAGAAAGTGGTGTTAGTTACACTATTTATAACTCAAGAACGGATGAACCGATTTGGCTGAAAATTGGTGGAGAGGTAGCGTAGAACCAGGAGACGGACATAAGATACTTTTTATCCCATTCGACCGCGTTTCCGTCATGTCACTATAAAACGTGGTATAAGAAAAACGCATCTGACATGGAATAACAAAACGCAAATGACATGTGGAATAACAAAACGTAAATGACAGCTAAACGTAATTTTGTCTTTGGTTAAGTATGGTAAAAAATTTGACAATTATAAAAAGTGTTATAATAAAGCATTGCTGATATTATAAATGCGAAAGTGTGTTTGTTTGTTGGTTTGTCCTTCAATCACTTCGCAACAGAACAGGGGATTGATGCGATTTTTTGCATGGGTATAGTAAAGGATGTAGTAGTGGTTCCTCAGACCGGGAGCGCTACTTTTTATCTCGGATAATGAAAGAGTTTTTAAAAACTAAATCCATGCGGACGAAGTCGCAGGCATCAGCTAGTATCTTATAAATTAAAGTAAGCAACCTGAAAAGTAGGAATACGTTATACATTTTCCTTTCACTCAATAGTCAACGGTCAAATAATTAAATTTTACCCCACTATAATGGCAAAACTAAAAGAAAGAATCTTAGCAGTCTGTATTCATGTATGCGGCCATGTATTTATGCGGCTATATTTGACCAACTTCAAAAAAGCAGGAGGTTCTCAATTCGTCGGAATCTTTTTTTTATTTTTTTATTATAATATATTATGTGACCGATTACTCAAAAATGCCTGAACCGATTTGGAAAATTATTTTTTTTAAAGGGTATACTTCCTAAGTGGTCCCATTTAAATTTTATCGAAATCGGTCGAGCGGTTTTTAAAATATCAACAATAAATTACATACTTTGTAGTGGCGCGGGAGTTTGAAGTCGGTTTTTAAAAATATTTTTTTATTAAATTTTACTAGCAGATGCCCGCGACTTCGTCCGCGTGGATTTAGTTTTTAAAAACCCTCGGGAACTCCTTGATTTTCCGGGGAAAAAAATAGGTATGTCACTCTCCAGGTCCTCAACTATACTTACCCATGCAAAATATCACATCGATCTGCAGCTCTGTTGCGGCGTGATTGAAGGACAAACCAACAAACACACTTTCGCATTTATAATAATAAATTAGTATTAAATTATTTATATAAAAACAAAATCAATATGACGGATGTTACATGCAATTTTTCCATAGTCGAATACAGATTTTAAACTCATTTCTTGCTAAAAAAAAAAAAATTTTGCTCCGGCTTAAATTGAAAGACTTTTAAAATAAAATTACGCTATGTAAACTAATGAGTCTATTAACGTAATTACAGCGTTGTTCACATTGCAGGCTCGGCGCATTACGGCGAGGACAGCGTGGGCTCGTTCCCGTACTTCGAGTACAATGTGCCGAGGAATGTGACTACGGTGGTCGGGCAGACCGCCTTCCTGCATTGCAGGGTTGAACAACTCGGAGATAAAGCGGTAAGATTTTTTACTTGAAATATTAATACAGTGCAACTTTAATATAACAAACCTCTATATAACGACTTCCCCGATTTAACAAATTCTTCGTAATCCCCCTTGAATTGTCCATAAGAGTCAATGTAAAATATACCTCTACATTGCGAACAACCTCTTTATAAAGAATTTTCAACTATCAAGAAAAGTGTAAATACCTCTAATTAACGAATTTTGTGAAACCAAAACATTTATATAACGTTCCCAATAGTGTGAGATATCGTGACAGGTTTCGACACGCTTTTACCTATATATAACAAATTTTAGACCAACCTAACCTCAAAATAACAAACCTCAGTATAACGAATTACTTGATATTATATGAATATTTACTTGTTCCCTTCCGATTTGTTATATCGAGGTTGCACTGTAGTTGTAGCAGCCAGTGGCGTGCACTGGGTTCGGTGTTATTAAAATTCCTTTTACTCGTCTCTCTCACTAAATTCTAAATACCACCTAGGATAATCTATTTTTACTTAGCTATCTTAAGGCGCTAAGAGGGGTGAAAGGCCTAAATTTATTTCAAAATATCAACATAACTCTAAAGTTAAGCCGTGTAAAAAAATATGGAGTGAAAGATAGAGAGATTCAATAAATGTTTTCGCTGTAAAAAAAATTATGTTTGTCAACCCTCTCTTGTAAAAAAAATCCCTAAAGAGTACCTACTTTTGACATAATTTGTAAAATTTCTCCAAAAGCGCACAAGCTTTTTACTTCTTTCTTGCACACAAAAAAATGACTTAAAATATTAATCTTTTCGCTTGAGGACCTTACACCCGTGTAAAGTAATTATTTCCCGAAAGAATATTGGCAGAATTGTACCTGAATGTTTTAGGAAGCGTCTACGAATATGAATTATACAAAACAAAGTATTTAAACTGTAGTTCGTTTTTTATATGAAATTAGTTTTACGTCTTTTGCCTTGGTTAAATAATCCTACTAATATTATAAACGCGAAAGTTTGAGAGGATGGATGTATGGATGTTTGGATGGATGGATGGATGGATGGATGTTTGTTACTCTTTAACGCGACAACGAATGAACCGATTTTGCTGAAATTTGGCACAGACATAGATTATAGTCTGGAATAGCACATAGGCTACTTTTTATCCCGGGAAAACAAACGGTTCCTGCGGGATATTAGTATGCTACTTTTCACATATTTATCTTTTAATTACGCGGCATTTATGTATGTATGTATGTATGTATGTATGTATGTATGTATGTATGTATGTATGTATGTATGTATGTATGTATGTATGTATGTATGTATGTATGTATGTATGTATGTATGTATGTATGTATGTATGTATGTATGTATGTATGTATGTATGTATGTATGTATGTATGTATGTATGTATGTATGTATGTATGTTCCTACTACCTATCCTACTATCCTGCTTCCTCCTACTTCCTCCTACTTATATAATATTATAAATGCGAAAGTTTGTGAGGATGGATATATGGATGGATGGATGGATGGATGTTTGTTACTCTTTAACGCGACAATGAATGAACCGATTTTGCTGAAATTTGGCACAGACATAGATTATAGTCTGGAATAGCACATAGGCTACTTTTTCTACTTTTTATCCCGGAAAAGCAAACACTTCCTGCGGGATGGCATCGCTACTTTTTACGCATTTGTCCTTCAAAATACGCGCAATGGAGTTTTAGATTGACGTGATTATTTTGCACAGGTGAAGTAAAGGGCCCGAAAAATGACAAAGGCTACTTTTTATCCCGGGAAAACAAACGGTTCCTGCGAGATATTAGTATGCTACTTTTCACATATTCATCCTTCAAAACGGAGTTACAGATTGACGTGGTTTATTGGATAGGCATAGTTGAGGATTTGAAAGGTGACAAAGTCTACTTATCATCCCGGAAAAACAAACAGTTCCCGCGGGATATTCGTATGCTACTTTTCACATATTAATCCTTCAATTATGCACCAACGAAGTTACAGATTAACATGGTTTTTTTGATAGTCATAGTTGAGGACCTGAAAAGTGACAAAGGCTGTTTTATATCCCGGTAAACCAAACAGTTCCTGCGGGATTTCCGCATCCTACTTTACACGTATTTATCTTTTAATTACGCGGCTATTATGTATGTATGTATACATGTATGTATGTATGTATGTATGTATGCATGTATGTATGTATGTATGTATGTATGTCGCTAATATTTACGCATTTGTTGAGTTTAGATTGACGTGGTTTTTTACACAGCTAAAGTTGAGGACCTGGAAAGTGACAAAGGCTACTTTTTATCCCGGGAAAACAAACAGTTCCTGTGGGATATTGGTACTCTACTTTTCACATATACAGTTACAGATTGACGTGGTTTTTTGCATAGGCAAAGATGAGGACTTGAAAAGTGAAAAAGCTACCTTTAATCCCGGGAAAACAAACAAACATTTATGTATGTATGTATGTATGTATGTATGTTTGTATGTATGTATGTTTGTATGTATGTATGTATGTATGCGTCGCTATTTTTTACGCATTTGTTGAGTTTAGATTGACGTGGTTTTTTACACAGGTAATGTTGAGGACCTGGAAAGTGACAGAGGCTACTTTTGTCTCGGGAACAAACATTTGAAAAGAAATCTATAATAATAAATTCTATTTTTAAAACCGACTTCAATCGCCCACGCTAATGCAAAGTATCTAATTTATCGTTATTTTTTAAAAAACCGCTCGACTGATTTCGATAAAATTTAAATGAGACCCGGGCAGTATTCCCTTTGAAACAAAGAGAATTTTCCAAATCGGTTCAGGCGTCTTCGGAGGAGGAGTAATCGGTGAACATACATAAAAAAAGATTCCTACGAATTGGGAACACAACCAAGTACAAGTCGTAGTAACAACCATACATTCATCCATCCATCCATCCGAACGAAAAAGAATAAAATAATAAACATTAATAAGCCTTAATTAATTATAAATTAAATTAATTAAAACTAATAAGTACATAAATAAAAATAATTATTAACTACATATTATACACAAAAAATATAGTAAAAATAAAACGTTCAAAAATATATTTAAAGACAATATAAAATATCCGCTATATAATATGCTTTAAAGAATATTGTATAAAAAAATAAATTTAAATATAAAACGTTTAAAACGATATTAAAAAAGATAATATATAAATAACAATAAATTAACTAACAATAAAAAATAATTATGATTAACAAATAAGAATAAAATAATATACATTAGTCTTAATTAATTAATCTTAATTAGCCTTAATTAATTAGTCTTAATTAATTAATTATTAACTACATATTTTAAATAAAAAATAAAGTAAAAAAAAACGTTTAATAATATATTCAAAAAAAAAAAACAATGTAAAAACAACAAACAAACAAAATCCTAAGTCCTAACTCATCCATCTAACTATACTTATAATAAAACTGTAACTGGACGAATTCTGCTGGTGCTGGGTCCTGCTCACCTAAATGGGTAATGGGTACCAAGTATGAACTACGCAGTGGCAAGCTGCCGTAAAAAAAATTCGAGCTTCCGTTTTGCTTTTACAAAAACTTCGTACAGTAGCTTTGTATTCTTAGATGACATCAATCTATTCACCTAATTTCACAATCGTTCGATTTGGTTTAGGAATCACCCTCCCCCCATTGTTACACCACTG
The DNA here is from genome assembly GCA_029955525.1 of Oeneis ivallda. NCBI lineage: Eukaryota > Metazoa > Arthropoda > Insecta > Lepidoptera > Nymphalidae > Oeneis > Oeneis ivallda. Next base: position 20,795,816 of record JARPMR010000007.1, read on the forward strand.
GGCTACATCATTGAACTCCAAATACCAATTCCTCATTCTTTATGCTGCTGGGTACCGGCTGAAGAAAATGTCGATTGTGGGTTGCTATTGTAGCTCTATACCACGTAGTACGGACTAGATACTGGCGTAGTGCAACGAAAAAGCAATTTTTAAAAACTTTTTCCACGCGGACGAAGTCGCGGGCATCAGCTAGTTATTAAATAATGAACCGTTATCTGACTAATTCATATCGCGCTTTGAGTTTGGATTGGTTTGGATCGTTTCTCGATGTCATTGCTCGCCCGGAAATTCAAGAGTTTGTCTATGTAAAGAGTTCTATAGACTACTAAGTAACACATACCATTGTCAAATTAGAACTTAAAATAACATGTAAGTAGGAATTACGACTACGTCTTTATACCTATCTACATATTTTTATAAACTCAAAATACAAATAAAGTTGTTAATAATATCTTTTTTTTGTGAGTTCCTTATACGAAAAATCTCCGTGATTATGTTTTAGTAATCGAACCTCTACGGTTTTAACAATTTTTCATGTATATAGACGCTTCAAATAGATTTCAGGTAAAGTGATGAACCCCTGCCAATGTTCTTTCAACTAAATCTGCGCGCGCGTACCGCTCCGTCGTCGCCCTGTAAAGCCGTCACGGTTCTTAAGGTCTTAAAAGGAAATAAAAAGAAAAATCTTGCAGAAAGGCGTAATAGTCCGGAAGCCGGTAATATTTAAGGTCCCGTCGTGCGTGATTACAATAATAATTATTTTGTGTGATTTGATAGATAAAACATAGATTTAGGATTGGTAGCTCAGTTGCTACTAGATACCGCCCTTTCTACAAACAATAGCTCCATAAATGCGGCAACGTCAGCGAAATTTAACAAGGAAGATATTACAAATAAACATACTTACGTCAATAAAAATACTAGCTGATGCCACGACTTCGTCCGCGTGGATTTAGTTTTTAAATTCCCTCGGGAACTCTTTGCTACCGAGATCAACTGAAAAGTAGACCACCATCCAATATTATCTTGTAGCTGTTACCCGCGACTTCGCCCGCGTTTGTTTCGGTTTTTTTTAATCCTGCCAGCAAGCATGCAAAATAAATATCACCTATGTTACTCTCCGGCCCATAAACTATCTATATGCAAAAAATCATGTCAATTCGTTGCTCTATTGCTGCGTTATTGAAGGACAAACGTAAACGTGAGCGTATCTTTCCATAGTAACTGTGCATTTTTTCGGGATAAAAAGTAGCCTTTATCACTCTCCGTTCCATAAACAATCTCCATGAAAAAAATCATGTCATTCCATTGCTCTGTTGCTGCCTGGTTGAAGGACAAACTTCAGCGTGAGCGTATCGTCCCATAGGAACTGTGCATTTTTCCGGGATAAAAAGTAGCCTATGTCACTCTCCAGGTCCTCAACTATACCCATGCAAAAAATCAAAACATAGACCAATGATATTTACTAAAGGATAAAAACAATCCTATCTTTTAAGTTAGACCACATTACAGATAGTAATGAAGTTTGATCAAAATCAGTTCGGTTCAGTCGTTTTCGAGTTTATCCCGAACATACATCGTGACACGAGATTTTTGTCTATATGTATAGATTTAGTAGAAGATTCTGGAAGAGTAGATATCTTAGTACAACATAATAATATGTATACCAGACATGACACTAGAATCTGGATACGTACCTATTCTTTACGAACACAGCAGTATTGATTTACGCTATTTTCAGTCTGTCACTAAAATACTGCCTGTGAAACATGTTTAGAGGCGATACTGAATAATTATTGTCATATTATGCTCGTACCTAATAATCTGTTTTTTGTATTATAACTAGCTTTTTCTCATGACTTCGCGTGGATAGTTAGGTTAAAACTCCCTGGAAGTATTTCCCTTTATTTTGTTTATCATACGGAGTAAAGATAATCTTTAAATCCTCAAATAAAATGCAAAAATTACGTCGATCTGTTAGTACGTTACCGCGTAATTGAAGGACAAACAAACATACTACTTATTATTTAATAGGGATAATAAGCATTACATTTTTTTTAATATACTAACGAAGCGTTTAATTGACTCCGGCAGATATTTAGGAGATTCTTAAGTAACGATAAGTGCTTTTAATGCGGCAGTAAATATCGTTCAGTATTCAGATGTCATTTCGGTCTTTAAAAAGATGAATTTAAAGAATAATGGCAGAATTGTACCTGAATGTTTTAGGAGGCGTCTACGAATATGATTTATACAAAACAAAGTAAGTAGGTATTTAAATTAGTTCGTTTTTTATATGACACTAGCTGATGCCCGCGACTTCGTCCGCATGGATTTAGTTTTTAAAAATCCCGCGGGAACTCTTTCATTATCCGAGATAACAAGTAGCTCTCCCGGTCTGAGGAACCACTACTACATCCATTACTATACCCATGCAAAAAATCGCATCAATCCGGTGTTCTGTTGCGACGTGATTGAAGGACAAACCAACAAACAAACACACTTTCGCATTTATAATATCAGTAATGCTTTAATATAACACTTTTTATAATTGTCAAATTTTTTACCATACTTAACCAAAGACAAAATTACGTTTAGCTGTCATTTACGTTTTGTTATTCCACTGTCATTTGCGTTTTGTTATTCCATGTCAGATGCGTTTTTGTTATACCACGTTTTATAGTGACTTGACGGAAACGCGGTCGAACGGGATAAAAAGTATCCTATGTCCGTCTCCTGGTTCTAAGCTACCTCTTCACCAATTTTCAGCCAAATCGGTTCATCCGTTCTTGAGTTATAAATAGTGTAACTAACACCACTTTCTTTTATATATATTGATTATAAACATCTTTTGCCTTGGTTAAATAAATTATTAAATAATGAACCATCATCTGACTAATTCATATCGCGCTTTGAGTTTGGATTGATTTGGATCGTTTCTCGATGACATTGCTCGGCCGGAAATTCAAGAGTTTGTCTATGTAGAGAGTTCTATAGACTATACACACCCCAATGTCAAATTAGAACTTAAAATAACATGGAAGTAGGAATTACGGCTACGTCTTAATACCTATCTAAATATTTTATAACGTCAAAATACATATAAAGTTGTTAATATCTTTTTTTAGGGTTCCGTACCCAAAGGGTACAAACGGGACCCTATTACTAAGCCTACGCTGTCCGTCCGTCCGTCCGTCCGTCAGCGGGCTGTATCTCGTAAACCGTAATAGATAGACAGATGAAATTTTCACATATTATGTATTTCTATTGCCGCTATAACAACAAATAATAAAAATTAAATTAAATTAAAAAAATTAAATTAAAATATTTCCATGGGTACATGGAAATATTTTTATTTAATTTTTTTTAACGGAACCCTAAAAGAGCGAGGCCCGACTCGCACTTGGCCGATTTTTTTGTGAGTTCCTTCTCTCATCAAAAAATCTCAGAAAAATTTCAGTGATATTGTTTTAGTAATGGAACCTCTACAGTTTTAACAATTTTTCATGTATAGACGCTTCGAATCGATTTCAGGTAAACTGAATTATGGACCCTTGCCTTTGATCCGTCTTTTTTTAGTGGTAGGTATGTAGATTCTATTAAACATAATATTTTTCTCTATACAAACGCGAAATATTTAAGTAGGTAGGTACGTTCTTGCTCTAGTTGCTATCGTCAAAAGAGGGGTCAATGTCTTGCGGCTATGGAGCAGAATAGAAAAATATTGTAACCATTTATAATAAACGGTGAAAGAATATCGCTTGTATGGTTTATTGGAGATATGCATTTTATGTCCATTTTTAAACAACTACAATCGTAAAGCTATCGGCATTCCGATAAATAAGGCAATATAGAAATTAAAAACTGACTTCGTTTAAAAATAAATTAGATTCGATAGTTGGGCACGGACGCCAAATTATTAAGTATATGATTTCATCTGCGCAGAGTTAAGGGTATTATAAAAGTCTTACTCGCATCATCTTATATTAAACTAGCTGATGCCCGCAACTTCGTCCGCGTGGATTTAGTTTTATAATCCCTCTGGAAAACTTTGATTTTCCGGGATAGAAAGTAGCCTATGTCACTCTCCAGGTCCTCAACAATACACATCCAAAAAATCACGACGATCCGTGGTTCTGTTGCGGCGTGATTGCAGGACAAACCAACAAACAAACACATTTTCGCATTTATAATATTAGAAGGATTAGTATTAAATTGCATAGGAAAATATTATTGTATTACGTCCATACGATGTACTACAATTTACATCTATACCTACTACGTATAATGATCGTTTGGCTACCGACGCCTTTGGACTACTTTGGAGTAGTTTAACTTTGACAAAATAGGCCTATCCATGATGCGCTATACGAAAAAGTGTCCATTCCAGCTTAAGATGACCCGTACATTCAAAGTTTCTTATGCATTCCGGGGTTCAAGATATTTGGACCTTATACTGAATATTGTGATGACTATAATTTCTGAACTACTAAACCGACGACGTTGAAATAATTACAGGATAATCTCTAAAGTACCTCCTTTCCAACAAAAAAAGAATGAATGTAATCGGAATACGCGTTAATGAATTACAACTAAATACACATTTTGACTTTAATCCCCTCTCCCAAGGGAACCTTGCTGAATTTCTGGATAAAAAGTATCCTATGTTTTACCTTGTAGTATGAGCTTATATCATGCCAAGTTTCATTTAAATCCATCCAGTAGTTTTTGCGTGATGCGCGGCCAAGATACAGACAGACAGACAGACAGACAGACAGACAGACAAAATTTAAAAAAAATTGTTTTGTGCTCAGTATCGATAATAAAGCGTCCTCCAATTAAAATTTTCAAAATATATTTAATGTACAGAATTCGTCCAGTTACAGTTTTATTATATTACTAGCTGATGCCCGCGACTTCGTCCGCGTGGATTTAGTTCTTAAAATTCCTCGGGAACACTTTGATTTTCCGGGATAAAAGTAGCCTATGTCACTCCCCAGGTCCTCAATTATACCCATGTAAAAAAATCACGTAGATCTGTTTCTCTGTTGCGGCGTGATTGAAGGACAAACCAACAAACAAACACACTTTCGCATTTATAATATTAGTAATTATGATTAGGATATTAAATTACATAGGAAAACACTGTAATATTACGTCCATACGATGTATTACATCCATACCTACTATGTAGTATGTAGGTATAATGATCGTTTGGCGAAATCTGACGCCTTTGGAGTAGTTTGACTTTGACAAAATAGTATCCACGATGGCTATTGACGATAAATTACACATGCCAGCTTAAGATGAGCCGTCCATTCCTATATCCTGTTGATTCCGGGGTTCAAGTTATTTGGACCTATACTGAAGATTGTGATGTCTATAATTTCTGAACTACGAAATTGACGACCTTGAAATAATTACAGGACAACCTCTAAAGAACCTGCTTTGAAAGAATGGATTAAATCGGAATACGCCTTAATGAATTACAGCGAAATACACATTTTGACTTTCATCCCCTCTCCCAAGGGAACAGTGCTGAATTTTGGGATAAAAAGTATCCTATATTATACCTCGTAGTATTAACTTAAATCGTGCCAAGTTTCATTTAAATCCGTCCAGTAGTTTCGGCGTGATGCGCGGCCAAGTTACAGACAGACAGACCGACAGACAGATAGACAAAAAATTAAAAAAAAATTGTTTTGGCTACAGTATCAATTATAGAGTGCCCTCAAACAAAAATTTTCAAAATATCTTCAATGTACAGAATTGGACCTGTTACAGTTTTATTATATTATAGATAGATAGATAGATGAGTGTGTACTTGAGGATATTTGAGGGTAGAACTAAATATATATATTTTTACAGGTATCGTGGATAAGAAAGAGAGATCTACACATACTGACTGCTGGAATTTTAACCTACACGTCTGACCAGAGGTTTCAAGTAAGTTAAGTATTATACCAAGAAACCGCTTTCACACCTGCGCATGCACAAGATGTAATTAACATAATATGAATATGTTTAGATACGTTCTTCATTTTAGTACGTTTGTCACCACACAAAAACAACACAACGTTTGACAACACACAACACCAATTGTGTTGGTTGTGTGTGTTCCTTGCTTAGTTGTGGATTTGTCTTGCTTGGTTGTGTGTGTTCCTTGTTTGGTTGTGTGTGTTCCTTTCTTGATTGTGTGTGTTCTTTGCTTTGATTGCTTGTTTTTCCTGCGTTTCTCATGGCGAGAGGGTAGGCGGCGCTACGCGTTGGATCTAGTGATGTGCCGGATATCCGTATCCGCTGATATCCGAGGGAAAAGAAAGATCTGTACCGTATCCGTATCCATTACTTTTTTGGCGGATTTTATACGCATCTTTTTACACTACTAAACTTTGTTGTAGTATTTTTTTTAACTCATGTACCAAACACAAACGTTATCTATGCTGCCCAGTGTCACACTAAACTATAAAAAAAAAAACGACCCGCGCAATGCAAGTCGAAACAAGTCCTGTCAAGCAAAATTTCAAGTGGCGTCAACTATCGTTTCAAGATCAAGCACATCGACACCGATTGAGGAAAGAAGAAGAATATCCGTATTCGGATCCGTATCCGCGGATATACATTTTTAACGATCCGGCACATCACTAGTTGCATAATACATAATAATTATAGGTTTTTCTAGCTTGGTGGATTATATTATCAAAACAAGTTTATTGTTCTTTTTATATCATGAATTTCAGCAAAGTAATGCTTGATTCTATCCAATATTTTTTTATTTAGTGATTACTCAAGAGATAAATAAGAAGTAAGCATGGTATTATTATTCGCCACTTGTGAAATTGCTGTTTATTTTCTTTACACTGCACTTCTCCCTTGCTATACGAAGCTGTATTCTTTAAGATTTTCATTTAAAAAATATTGTCTGCATCTTTAAAGCTGGTGATTAATTATTTTTTGTTGTTATTTAGGTTATTCGGCCAGACAAATCGGAGAACTGGACTTTGCAAATTAAGTTTCCGCAAGAAAGAGATGCTGGAATTTACGAATGTCAAGTGAACACGGAACCGAAGATGTCTTTAGCATTTCAACTTAACGTTGTTGGTAAGTAGAAACACCGCGGATGAAATAATAGGTAGGTGAATACATCAATTTGATGTTACCACTTACGTGCTATTGATGCTTTGCTACGTTTTATGTGCTATTTTTTATGTAATATTTGCTACGAAAAAGTATTTCTTAGTTTTTCTCTAATAAATTCGCACTTATGCGGGTTGCAGACCGAAAAATAAACTATGCTAAAGCTTAATTAAGCCAAACTAGGTACAATTGTTAAGTGCAAAGGGCCAGTGTAGGCGGGAGGGGTCATCTTAGCTCATGTAGCTGCAAATCGGCATACACAACTAACTTAGATTAGTTTGCATATTTTGGCATCTGCACACAACATTGAAAAACTGCGTCAACTATGTCAGCTAAGCTAAACTAAGTTAGCTTAGCTTTCGGTCTACAACCCGCTTTATACTGGTATAATACGATAAAAGGCTTCACATCTTACACGTCAATACAAAATTGAATTTAACGTATTCTTGACGCGACATATATCTATTTCGCTAAATCTTATCAAGCCCTTAGGGAAAATGGTAAAATGAAATACAAAAATTAAAACATAATATTGTGAAGTTGTAGAACGCTGCAGTGTGAAAGAAAAATATACCTATTAATTATAATTAAATGAGAGAAAGCATCATTAAAATCCATTGCGTAAATTGACAACCTAATTAGGTACGTATGTTGTGAGGGAAGCACTGAGTTTTCCTGTTTGAAGAGTAAGAAAATAATTTTATCTTTTATAGGATAGCTGACATATTATTATGACTCATGAAAAAAATCTTATTTAGGAATAATTGCAGTTTCGTAACAATCGTGAAAATGATGAAAGTAGTTTTGGAGACAGATGCTTGGCTTCAAAATTTTGTGTCTATCCAAAACTTTTATGATATTCCAGCAAAGTTTCAGTCATAACTATTTTCATTCCAAATCTTTTCAGATTTCATGAAGGATATTAAGATCTATTTTTGTCATTCTGTACAAATTGTATTATATTGAGTTATGTTTGTTTTAAGCAATAAAAATCACCTTATGCATAAGAAAATTTTTGTGTGGAAACGTAAATCCCGGAGTGCACCATATTATAAGGTTTTCATAGATGTGCGAAGTCTGAAAATCCGCACAACTGGCCACTAGTCTCTTGTTAAAATGTTGACAATTAATCCTTACTATTATAAATGGGAAAGTGAGTTTGTTTGTATGTTTGTTCCGCTTTCACGCCGTAACTACTGAACCGATTTTGCTGAAATTTGGCACAGACATAGATTATAGTCAGGAATAGCACATAGGCTACTTTTTATCCCGGAAAAGCAAACAGTTCCTGCGGGATAGCATCGCTATTTTTTACGCATTTGTCCTTCAAAATACGCCCAATGGAGTTTTAGATTGACGTGATTTTTTTGCACAGGTAAAGTTAAGGGCCTGAAAAATGACAAAAGCTACTTTTTATCCCGGGAAAACAAACGGTTCCTGCGGGATATTAGTATACTACTTTTCACATATTTATCCTTCAATTATACACCAACGGAGTTACAGATTGACGTGGGTTTTTGGATATGCATAGTTGATGACTTGAAAAGTGACAAAGGCTACTTTTTATCCCGGGAAAACAAACAGTTCCCGCGGGATATTTGTGTGCTACTTTTCACTTATTTATCCTTCAATTATGCGCCAACGGAGTTACAGATTGAAGGGGTTTTTTTGGATAGGCATAGTTGAGGACCGGAAAGTAATAAAGGCTACTTTTTATCCCGGGAAAACAAACAGTTCCCGCGGGATATTAGTGTGCTACTTTTCAGATATTTATTCTTTAATTATGCGCCAACGGAGTTACAGATTGACGTGGTTTATTGGATAGGCATAGTTGAGGACTTTAAAAGTGACAAGTTGACAAGGCTACTTTTAATCCCGGGAAACAAACAATTCCCGCGGGATATTTGTATGCTACTTTTCATATATTTATCCTTCAATTATGTGCCAAGGGAGTTACATATTGACGTGATTTTTTGGATAGGCATAGTTGAGGGCCGGAAAAGTAACAACAGCTACTTTTTATCCCGGGAAAACAAACAGTTCCCGCGGGATATTCGAAATGCTACTTTTCACGTATTTATCCTTAAATTATGCGCCAATATGCATGCATGCATACATGTATGTATGTATGTATGTATGTACGTATGCATGTTTGTATGTATGTATGCATGCATGTATTTATGTATGTGTGTATGTATGTTTGTATCCTCCTGTTACTAACTTTAACTACATTAACTATATCCTATGCTACTTATCCCACTAATATTATTAATGTGAAAGTTTGTGAGGATGGATTGGATTGGATGGATAGATGTACTTAGCATACGGATGGATGGACGGGATGTATGGATGCATGGGATGGGATAGGGATTTAAAAAACTAAATCCACGCGGACGAAGTCGCGGGTATCAGCTAGTTAAGATAATAAAAATCGAATCCATAACTAAAACTGCGCTTAACTTAGCTAATATTTAATACCATCGTAATAATTATCGTGGTACTGTTTAATGTTTTTCTATTTGAAAAACCTTTGAGGTAGGTACACTTGCGCATTGAAAAATAAACTTTCGGCGCTATTTCATACATTCCGCGTTTATGTCATAAAAAACTATTGTTCTGCCGTAAAAATTAAATCACAACTTATATAAGTAACATTGAACAACCTTGACCCTATGTCATGGCTATGTCGTGACGATGCAAGCAATTTGGCGACTCTCGACTTTACAATTTGGTCAACTTCTGCGTAATTAATGCTGTCTGGCGTCTTGGAGACGCTCGTAGCCGAGTCTAGATTAATATCATCTACTTATATTATTAGCTTTCTTAACAAAAAGTAGAAATTTTGTTAAAGAAAGCTTTTTATTCCACTTGATATCGTACTGGGTGCCCGGAGTAGTTCGAACACCCGTTGTGCCAGATCTTTTTTTCCACACACATCCAAACTGTGGTATCGACTCCATGTGCTGTTGTGTGTGTGTGTTTTGTGGTGGTGTTCCGGCTACACATCAACAAGGGTTTATTCAAGTGTCGGACCAACAAATTCCTGAAAATGCGTTGGTGTCTCTGATGCTTCAAATGTTCATGGGCCGCCGTATTCACTTATCATTAGGTAGCCTGCTCGTTTGCTCGCTATTTATGAAGAAAAAAAAATATTCTGTCTGTCTGCCTTTCTTCGGCCACGTCACAAGCAAAAGGCATGATAATCTGGAATGCCACATTATAACCGGCCGCGCGGACGATAAGAAAAGTTGTAGAAGTTCGCTGTCCTGTTGGACAATACAGACAATATTTAGAAAATCGTAAGTATCTACTAACGAGCCTTTATAATCAAGCTAAGAGAAAAAGAAGAACATCGAGCTTTATTATGTTACGAGGTTATTATAGCATTTTATCCATCAAAGTTTACTAATCTACGCCTCAGACTATAAAGTTTTATTACGAGTAATTAAATATTATCTAGATAAAATATTCTCGAATTAACAAGATTGCAAATATAAATTATACCGAAACTTCTATAACCAGTTAAAAGTTTCAATCTAAATCTTAAGCTTCATTGTTTCCAGCGAGCTCTCGTAAGCTCTTTGAAATTATAATAACCTATAGCAATATTTTACATTTTAAATAGTACCTATTTCATCCTATTTTTATTTGAAGAACAAATTCCTGTTGCTCTCCTTAAATACGATAATAATTAAAATGGAAGTACAATTTATATTATGCTTGTTGTTTTAACTCAACTGCATCTTTTAGTATTAGGCTCGTAAATATGTTTCGTATGGCCTGGAAGATCCGATTCTCCGAACTTTCAGTATGTCTTTTTATTAAGAAATTTTAATGAAAGCAATAACCAAAAGACCATTCTTAAATTTTTGTCTGTCTGTTTGTATCTCCGGATTTTAATTAAGATGATTAGTTAGTATTGGTTATTTACAACATTATATTTAAAGCGTTAAGCGAAAGTTTTACATAACTTTGGTGATGGCAGCAACCATCAAAGTTTGCAATAAACCCAAAGTGTCACTGTTTTCGGATATAAAAGTTTGGGCATAAATTACGACGGAATTTCCTAATCATTAAAACTTGCTATCTTAATCTTGAGCCCCTATTGTTTGAAAAGTTATCCCAAACTCGTGACAATTGCAGACTGTACGGCGACGTGGCGTTGCGATTTGGTTGTTCTCTTGGTAGTTTATGCTTGCCTGGCATCTTGCCTCTTAAACGACATGGAAAATTTAATCTTCAAACTTGCTCTCAACTTTCAAAGTTTAAGGATATTCGTAGAATATAATGCACTAGAGGTTAAATTTTTTGAAGGCCTAAATATCAAGTTTCATGGGTATAACTTGAAAAATAATGGATTTTCATAAAAACTTTAAACTCCCATATATCAAATTTTATTTTATAAACAATTTAAATGACATATTATTATAAACACATTTAAAATTAAATCTAAGTGAAGTAATAGAATGAAACGATGTACTGAAACAATTAGTAACGTTTAAGCTTCTTGTTTTATTGACCGACTTTAAAAAAGGAGGATGTTCTCATTTCGTCGGAATCTTTTTTTTTCTTTTTTTTACATAAAAAAGTAATTTTTTAAAAACGGCTCGACTGATTTCGATAAAATTTAAATGAGACCACGTGGAAAGGCGCCTTCGAGTAATCAATCAGTGAACATACATATGTTCACTGAAAGGCGCCTTCGAGTAATCAATCAGTGAACATACATATGTTCACTGATTGATTACTCGAAGGCGCCTTTCCACGTGGTCTCATTTAAATTTTATCGAAATCAGTCGAGCCGTTTTTAAAAAATCAACAATATATTATATACTTTGTATTGGCGCGGGCGTTTAAAGTCGGTTTTATAAATAGAATTTTCAAGTTATTACAACGGGGACATTGTGATTTAATTTTATTTTATTTTTATTATTTATGTACCCTATTACAGTTCAAGCTTAAGACCTTGTGATTCACTGACTAATAGTCTCGGAGGCTTACATAGTGATATTCTTAGTTAGTTTTTTAGGTAGTTGAGGAGTTAGTTAATTCCCTATTGGGACCTTCATGGAACCTAAAAAGTATCAGTTGTATCAAAAAAGTACTCAGTGCTATGTTCTAAATTCTTATGAGTTCATACTCTTACTCTTACTTAGATTTAATTATTTCATTCATATAATATATTAATGTTTTGGATAATCTTAAATTGAAGTACTTTCTTACTGCATTTCACATTACTAAAATAGTTATAATTAAAACTTCTGGTATACTTGATCTCGAACCTCATTGTTCGGAAAACTGTCGCAAACTTGCGCCAATTGCAGGCATTACGTTGCAATTTGCTTCCTTCTTTAGTAGGTATTTAAAGCTGTTCGCTGGCGTCTAGTCTTTCGAAAAATAATGAACTGCATTGTAACAATAATACACTGTTGAATTTTCGCGATTTAATTAGTGAAATTTATTAGAAATCTGTACGGTCTATTATTTATACCAAACCTCGGCATCATCGTATCGTATTTCTTCGCAATAAAACCACCAAACATAATTACAATATTTTGGAACGAACTTCCTTATCGCACGGTATGGACTTGGTGGATAAAAAAAAGTTTAAAAATTTTCCGTCACGAACGTCACGTCCGCCCTTTCTATAGTGTAGATATGTGGCGAGAGATTGCGTTGATTCTAAAAGGTAATTGTTATTAAAAGGAACTTCGTTCCGACCGAGTGATCCACGACACTTAATTTTTATTAATTTTTTCAAGTATATTTTTCATTTGGTGCGTCGGTAAAGTGTATTAATTTCATGAATCTCATTCTTACTACTAACAAAAAATTTCAAACAAAAAAAGAATTTTCTAAATCGGTTCAGGCAGCTTTGAGTACTTAATCGGTGAACATACATAAAAAAAATAAAGATTCCGATGATTTGAGAACCTCCTCCTTTTTTGAAGTCGGTTAAAAACAAAAACCCCCGATAACCAAACTATTTTTTTCCAAGTCACAGAGATCTGTCTGCCGAAGGTCACTAACACTGCAAAAAGTATTTGAACTGTTCTACAAAATCTACATAATAAAATTTCCATAGTTAAGTAACCAATACACCAAAAAGCAATTTCGTCTTTAGATTGTTTGATAGAACTCTCACTGGCTATCAACTTGAGCTATTGCAAAAATTCACGAGAAAAACATTCCAACCGTTGACATTGATAAAACGTAGATACGGAGCTAATGACGAAAAAAGTTTAAAAACTGTAGCCCAACTACGGAAAATTGGATGTTACATCCGTTATTTTGATTTTGTTCGTATGAAATGTGTATGTCACCCGGACCATAACAACGAATCGTTTGACATCTCATTCATCAAAATCAGCTCAGTTTAGTTTAGGAGCATAATAAACATACATTGCAAACCTAGACTGCTAACATCCTTATAATTTTCCTTCCTTTTGGATTTGCCATTGTCGGGTAGAAATAAAATTAATTTCGATAGCTAAAATATAAATCTATAAATTAGATAACTAGTTCAAATTTCAAATCGTGAAATTTATTTCTGTTTGAAGAGGCACATTTTGATATTTCTTTAAATAAGAACTTGTGATAAATGAATGTTTTCATATTATGTAGTACTAGACTTTTTCAATAAGTGCTAAAACTTACAAATTCCTTATCATACTGTAAGAGAAGGTAGAATTTTATAATGCAATCTTGCCTCGCTGGTCTCAAATCTTTATAAACTGTATGGGAAACTAGGTATTTAATAGGAATGTCACTCACGATGTCTGTCTTGGCTGGTTCTCGAGAATTCTCCATACAGTGGGTGTAGCGTTTTTTTGCGACCGCTTCACAAAGAGTTCCACCACGTTTAGCACAAATACCGGCCGGTGATAGGTTTAAGTTTTTAGCGTTTTTGAGTTTTTTTTAATAGCGTTAATTTGCGATTTTTGAAAATCAGTTGCACTTCGCGTTTTGCCTCCACAGCGATGACAGGTTGATTTTTTGGCAGGAGCGGGATGCGGAAGAAGATTGTATTGTATTGTATTGTATTGTTTATTTTTCTTCGATTTAGGCTTACAAAAGCGCTTACGAATGTCAAAAATGTTACATCATTTAAATATTTAAATTACAATATCTACAAAAATATTCAGTCTAGCACAAATAAATAAAATAAGAAGTCACAAAAATTAGGTACCTACTAGGTATGTTAAAGAATAAAATTAAAAAAATAATAAAAATTGTGTCAAACATAAATCGTCATGTAAAATGTCATAAACAAATAATTAAAAAGTAATAGGTAGGTACTCACGTACTTAGTTTTTATATCATAACGTAAACAAAATTTAATCTTAACCATTAATGGCATGTGCAATATTAGAATTTCCAGGCTTTATTATCGTCTACATAATCTATTATTCTATAATATGCCTTTTTTATTAAGATATCTTTAATTTTAACTTTAAATTGTGTATCAGAAAGATCTGTAATGTCCTTTGGAATTTTATTGTAGAAGCGTATAGAGTTTCCTATAAACGTCTTTCTTGTTTTAGATAACCTGCATTTTTTCACTGCCAACTGGACATGTTTATGTCGTAAGTTATAATTTTGACACACGAGATTCTTTTTGAGAGATGGAAGATTTTTTCTAGCATACATAATATTTTCAAAGATATAAAGTGAAGGCATAGTCAATATAGAGGTTTCTTTAAAAAAGTCTCTCAGTGACTCTCTGGGTTTCATTTTGTATATAGCACGAACAGCCCTTTTTTGGAGTATAAAGATTGTTTTCCAATCAGCAGCAGAACCCCATAACAAAATTCCATATGACATCAGACTTTGAAAGTATGCAAAATATACTATTCTAGCAGTTTTTACGTCCGTTAATTTCCTTATTTTACGAATCGCAAAGACTGCTGAACTTAATTTGTTTGCTAAAATATTAATGTGTTGCTTCCATTGTAATTTAGAATCAATGGTGAGGCCCAAGAAAAGGACATTGTCAACAATATCTAATTTTTCGTTGTTGAGTAATATATCAACATTTTTGTCAATACGACAGTTTGAAGTTGCAAAATATACACATTTGGTTTTATTACTGTTCAGTGCTAAGTTATTTACGGAAAACCAGTGCGAGAGTATGGACAGACCGTTATTAAGGTTACCTAAATCACTAGTTTTTCTATCTATTTTAAACACGAGAGAAGTGTCATCTGCATATAGAACGATGTCTGCTAGTTCTTTAATTGCACCTGGAAGATCATTAATATAAACAAGGAATAAGAATGGACCAAGAATGGAACCTTGTGGCACTCCTAGTTTAAGTTTTGTTCCCTCAGACACCCTTTTATTGACACATACTCTCATTTCTCGATTACTTAGATAAGATGAAATCAGATCTAGTGCTGCATCAGTTACTCCGTAGAATCTCAGTTTTCGAATTAAAATCTCATGATCCACGCAATCAAAAGCCTTAGAAAGATCGCAGAAAATGCCAATAGCATTTTGCGATACTTCCCAGGCCATAAGAATATGCTGTATTAAGTCTGCTCCTGCATGAGTTGTGGATCTGCCTTTTGTAAAACCAAATTGTTGTTTATGTAGTAACTCATTGGTGTTAAAGTGATGACTTAATTGATTTAATATAATGTTTTCAAAAATTTTACTAAATACAGGCAGCACCGACACAGGTCTATAGTTCTTTGGATCAAAATTACTACCAGATTTGTAAATTGGTACTACTTTACTAAATTTCATCAAATCCGGGAATTCACCTTCATCAATACAACAATTAAATATATGCGCTATAATAGGAGCAATTTCACCAATAATTGGTTTAATAGATTTAACAGACATTCCCCATAATTAATAATTGTGTAATGTCAAATACTAATGTCAAAGAGTATAGAGTGTAAGTGTTACCATAGATTATGTAATTTGGTACTTAAACGATTGATCATATATATTATGTTAGACAAAAGTAAGTAATAATATGGCACTTACATAAACCAACGAAATTTTCTTTAGTTTAGAAAATTTGGACATTATAATACGTGAGCAATAGCATATCTTTGGTCTTATTATATCAAGCTTGTAATACGTATATAGGCACTGAGAAGATTACAATAGAACAGTTTGTTGAGAGGGCCGGCCGCGTGAATAAGCTGGGATTTAATCTGGATTCTGTTTCAGGGCATTATTTACCTCCTCTCCTTCTCTTACATATAACGTATTTCACGAATACACTCACAAGAAATTCAAAGGTTTATGATTATTTTTGCTTATTTTATTATTCATCGCTGTTTTTAAACAATTTAATACGAAAGTTTCAAAGTAAAATAAGAAATCTACATAATTTTGTCCCGTTCATCTGAGTCATAAAATTGATAACTCGTATTATTTTATGACTACAATTTTTATATGATACTCTTGATTTACATTATTATGTAACTATCCTACTTGAATTATATCTTATCCGTGCTATGTTCTTGATATGTATCAGTAAGTAAAGTAAGCTCATGTTGCTGTAATAAATCAATAGGCATAAAAATAGCAACGTATTAAGAAGGAGTAGGTAAATAATTCAATCAGTAAAATCAACAGAAAAAGGTGTCCAGTGCAGCGATAAAATAAGTAATAGAAGAGGAAACCAATTTCGTTTCATCCCGACTAAGATTGTTCAGTGCCATTCTCAACGGTTATCGACAGAGGTATTACAAAAAGTCGCAAGAAAAACATCCTCAAGTCAATAAGGAAAATTAACCGTAAGGTCACACTATCGACATGTCGTACAACAATTTGTGTGCTAAAACATAATGATACGAAAATGAGGTAACGATTGCGCTATAATATAATATTGTTCAGGCAAAAACGATTTTGGACTTATTTAGTAGTTTAAAAATACAAAATATTATAAAATTACGGGTTTTAAATTAAGGAGATGAGTCGATAATTTAATCCAGTCGTAGTTTCGTGGTCACGAGCACGACAAAAAGGGTGCGAGATGTCAAATTGAAGCTGTCTTATTTCTGGTTTAAGAAAAATATTTAAAATATACTAACAAAATTACGATGACGTTTCACTGTGTGGATTTAAATACTGCTCATGCTAGGAAGATATAAAAAATAAACTTAAAATAAACCTGAAACAGACAACACATCAAAGGCAACGTGTCAAGTGGGGTTTCTAAAAGTTTTATTTCATATGACATAGTTCCTGTGGCGAGGCATTCAAACTGTAAAGCCACACTCCTGCAATCGTTTATTATTGACGGATAACTTCTTACAACTCCTTGTAACAGAAATCATACACGATTCAAAACAGCGCGTAACATCATTTTTTGTCGCACTCCTGTCATCTCGCGCTGTGTATTTCAGGCTTTATTTTGATAAAGAAATGAGAAAGGCGAGTAACTGCTCAGATTTACTCTCGTTTGAGCATAATATTCATCTTCTATCCTACTAATACGATGTAAAGGTGCGCGTATTGTGAGACTTTCTTTTGATTTATTATTTCACTTTGTTTCAAATTCTTTGTATTCGCTCTCCGTTATCATATTTCTTTGTTGTGTTCTACATAAGTCCATTGTATATCATCTAAAGTCAGAATGTTGAAGTATCTGTTATTAATTCTAAATACAGTCTTTTTATTGTCATTCTAATTCATAACTGGAGGTTGCCCACGATTCTATTCGTGTAAGTTTTTTTTGGTCTGACCAGAATCCTAAAGTATCATACTGTCAATTTTAATGAAATCGGGTCAGTAGTTTCGTGACAACTCAACATTAGACAGACTCGTCAGTCAAATTGTCGTCATCAAATTAAAGCCACTGATCAATAAAATTAAATATAATTTTAGATCAGTGGCTTTAAGTTTATCAAAATATATGTTTTCTCGAAAATATTAAATGTACTGTTTTTACTCCATGAATATTTTAACTGGTGGCAATTAAAAAAAGAGAGGAAGAGAGAATAATTTCTTTTGGTAATTCAAGCCTAAAAACTGCCCTGAGCAAAAAACTTTTAAAACCAAATATCTCAACCTTTTCTTCTAAAAATATTGTTGAATAAAATTAGGGTAGTATTTAGGGACTCTTAGAACGGACAAGTTTAGCGCAGGTACAAGCAATATTTGAATAGTGCCAAAATTGCTTCTCCCTATAGCGCCATAACACAGGCAATTCCATAATAAAGAGGCGTACTTCTGGCAAGGTTATTAATCTTCGGTGTAGGCGGCGAAAGATTAATTAGAAATATTTATCGAAAGCTATAAATCTTTTCGCCTGTTCCCTGGATTGGACGAATCAATTAATCAATGCAAAAAATAGAACATTACCTTTATGGAATGTGATATATGCGTATAATATTTTTTCCGAATTATGTGATTAGCATTAAGAAGCAGTGATAGCCTAGTGGTGAAGACTGTGGTCTCCTATTCGGGGGGGTCGCAGGTTCGATCCCGGGTATGCACCTCTGACTTTTCGGAGTCAAGTGCGTTTAAGCAATTAAATATCACTTGCTTCAACGGAAACCTGCACAACTGAGAGTTCTTCACAATGTTCTTGAAGGTGTGTGAAGTTCGCCAATTCGCATCGGGCCAGCGTGGTGGACTATGGCCTATAACCCTTCTCTGAGAGGAGACCTGCACTCAGTAGTGAGCCGTTGATGGGTTGCTAATGATGAGGATGATGTGATTAGCGGTAATAGCCTAGTGGGGGATCTAATCCCAGACACGCATGTCTAAGTTTTCGGAGTTATATGTGTATTTTAAGCAGTTAAATAAATCACTTGCTTTAACGGTGAAAGGAAAGATCGACAGGAAACCTACATGCCTGAGAGTTTCCCATAATATTCTCAAAGGTATGTGCAGTCTATAATCCACACTTGGCAAGGGTTGTAAATAATGGCCTCATCCCTTCTCATTCGAGAGAAAACCTGTCCCCAGCCCTCTGAACCATCTATGATTTGAGAGGAATGGATGAAAAATGATCCGGGCTAATCACATGCGGATATGATAAAATCGCTGATATCAGCTAGTTTGCAAATTGTATCAGCACTGGCTAATGCCCATGACTTCAACCACGTAGAGTTAAGTTTTTAAAAATCCCCTGGGAGCTCCTTGATTTTCTGGGATAAAAAGCCTTTTTCAGTCTCCAATAGGGCTAACATGTGCGCCACGAGAAAATTTTGTCTACGCGTTTTCTCGTAAAATCCCTTAGAAATTCACGAGTACATGAGTAGAGAAAATTTACTCGTGGCGCGCAATTTAGCCCTACAGGTCTTCTATACTCTTCTTCTAACTATGCTCAGGCAAAAAATCACGGCGATCCGTAGCTCTGTTGCGTCATAATTAAAGGACAAAGCAACAAACAATCACACCTTGCCTTTAAAATATTAATAAATATTCTATTTACTGTTTAAGTTGAGATTTTTCTTTGAACAGAAGCAAAAGCAAAAGTACTTGGACCAGCAGATCTGTACGTGAAGACCGGCAGTCTGCTCTCACTCACTTGCATCCTAAGTCAGGGTCCGCACGACTTGGGGACGATATTTTGGTATAAGGGTAAGTTATTTAATTATATTTATATATTCTTTATTGCACACAAAACAGTGATTAGCAATTAATGCAAGAACATTCTACGTACAACAAGGCGGTCTTATCGCTAAAAAGCGATCTCTTCCAGACAATTTTATGGATAAAAAATAAGATTGAATTAAAAGATGCAGGAGGTGTTGCATTTCTAATAAGATAAACTTACATGCTAATCTAAATATATAAAAGGAAAGGGTGTCTGATTGACTGACTGACTGACTGATTTATCAACGCACAGCTCAAACCACTCGATGGATCGGGCTGAAATTTGGCATTCAGATAGTTATTGTGACGTAGGCATCCGCTAAGAAAGGATTTTTGAAAATTCAACGACTAAGTAAAATATGGGTTTGTAAAATCGAATTTAATGTGAGCGAAGCTGCGGGTAACAGCTTGTATCTAAATAAACTAAACCGATTATTAAATAAATTATTAATGCACTACAATACATACATATTATGTAACTATACAATGTACACATACATAGATAAACACGACCTGTTTCGCCTGTTTCACCACCTTCTGGTAAGTGTCGGATAGCTTATTCGCATATTTTGTTTTTGTCACTTGACATAAAGTAAGAAAGTGACAAAATTTACGGTTAGACTATCAGACACTTATCAGAAGGTGGTGAAACAGGCCCTAAGTGCCTATTTCACCGCAACGTCGAGTGACGTTTATCCAAGGGATAAATTGGGCGTTTTGACAGTTATTGTATTGAAAACCCTGTCAAAATATAAAATTTACGCTCGGTTAAAACTTATTTTACGTTAGTGAAATCGGCATATCATATAATATACAAGGTATAAACACTATACCAGTTAAAAACCAAAAATGTTGCAATTGATGATTATTATTATTTATCTGCAACAAATTATGCTATTACATTTATTATTACTATTATTGATATTATTACGTTCTACTAGAGAATTTTTTTACAATAGTATTTCCTCTCATTATTTACTTCACTCAAGCACATCAAATTAAAGATACCTCAAAAAATTACAGAAGAGACATAAAAGCAACTAACCGACGGACGTTAAACTTTTAACGGGCGAAAAAAACTGCGACACAGTGTTTCACTGCAGCTGTATCGATATGTTTGTATGGTTTAAAAAAGCACGTATTTTTCCGTAATATTTGTAATTATTAATATCTTTTCGATAAGTTTTTTTTGTATATGTATTGAACAAAATAAATATACTAATATAAGGCTTAAAAATGAAAACCGAATAAATGCCAAGTAGAGCTTTCTTACAATAAGTGCCATCCGATTGCCTTCCGCATACACTATAACTAGCTTTTAAGATGTTTTTCGAAGCTATAATTAAGCTTTCCGATAACAGTAATCTCCGCTCTCCATCCTTTATGTTTAATCCTTTTTACTCAATGAATCAATGCACTAATAAGTTTGTCCTACTTTCCATTTAAGATTCGTTTCGTGGCACGTAATCCCTTATCTCCTATTGCAGAAATTCGATTTTCAAGCGCTTCAAATTATTTCACTCTTTTAAAACAGAAGAAAATCTTTTAAACTGGCAGGTGCCAGTTCCTGTTGCTTTCATTTTCGAATTTAGTTGCAGTTTTTTCTATCTTCTTTTTTCTTTCCCTATTGATTTGAAATCTAAGGATTTTTTTGGAATTCTGCCGTTAAATGTTAAAAAGGGTTGGTAGAGTTTAATCATTACGGTAGTAAGGTATACTACGTTTACGGTTTAATCTGTGTGGACTAAGTCGTGGGTATCACTTGGTTTATTATAATAACAATCAATGTAATATCTGCGATGTAAACCATAAATACCTTTCCGAGTTACCTACCAAAATATCATAAAACTTTCTTCGGAAAAGAATAAAAAATTCCATTGTAATTTTTCTTATCAATCAGTTCCAATTATTGGAACCGAATCCGTTTTTATCAAAAAAAAATAATGAGCTCTAATTGCTTCGACCCACTTTCTATTTCGGAAAATCTTTTCACCGGCACGTGTAACCCTTTAAATTTATTTGATTGCGGCAATCCAATTTCGAACTACTTTAATCTATTTTATACCTTTTATAATGATTTCTTTTTCGCCATTCATTTGTACGAACACGTTATATCTTCTGGCAAAGTGCCTGCTATTGCTTGAGTCGTTAAAGAAGTTTTTTAACGTTACTTTATGTTTCTCTTATTTAGGAAACAATTAATTCTATTAGTTTTCATTATGTATTTTTAATCATAATTTGTAATTGCATTACTATAACAAAGTAAAATTAAATAAAATTCCTCTTTCAAGAGATTGATTTTTGTTCTTACCCTTAGATGAAAATAAAGCCGTTGACTGCGATCTCATCTGATGATTAGTGACGATGCAGTCTAACATGGTAGTGGGCTAACTTGGAAGGTTTATGACAGTCAGAATCAAACCCATACCCCTAATCGTGTTTCACACGCCATCATGCCGAAACGCTAAATCACTTGGTGGCAGGGCCATAGCCTCCCAATATTAATAGATCCCCAAATTGCCCCTGCCAGCAATCGAACCCGAGACTCCCAATTCCGCACCGCCACCACTTCAGCAGCAATCTTCTACCACATTCATCGACTACACCTACACAACAGAAAGGTTTTTTTAAAGAATTAATCGTCCCAGAACACGATCATTTCTCGTACACCAGATTGTCTATTTGTTACTCCAAGTATATAAAGTGCACAATTTCTTGCAGTTATGTCCCTTTATCCGTTCTCTATTACGCTTTAACCAGACTGAACAATTTTTCAATTGTCTGCCATATTTCCGATTCGATAACTTTCCCATTACAACCGTGGCGCATTTAAGTGCATTTAAACTGCTCAGTTTATGAATTGAGTTTGCGATCGAGAACAATACGACAAAGTAGTTTGAGAATTTGTTGGAATTATTGGTGATCATATTTAAAGGAACTATAATATTACTAGCTTTTGCCCGCGATTTTGTCTGCGTGGGCTAGTTTTTTATATTATCTTATTCTATATGACTACCCAAGTCTTGAACTCTGATACATAAGCAAAAATTTTTGATTATCTATATATTATATAAAAGAAAGTGGTGTTAGTTACGGAACGGATGAACCGATTTGGCTGAAAATTGGTGGAGAGGTAGCTTAGAACCAGGAGACGGACATAGGATACTTTTTATCCCGTTCGACCGCGTTTCCGTCAATTCACTATAAAACGTGGTATAACAAAAACGCAAATGACAGTGGAATAACAAAACTTAAATGACAGCTAAACGTGATTTTGTCTTTGGTTAAGTATGGTAAAAAATTTGACAATTATAAAAATGATAGCTAAACGTAATTGATAATATCATCAGTAATATGTTTTCTCTTTGAATCATCATTAACTATGCCGCGAGCAAGACGATCAAATGTTTCCTGCTACAAAGCTACGGATTGACGTGATTTATTGGATAGGTATAGTTGAGAACCTGGAGGGTGACAAAGATTTCCCGCGGGATGTTATGAACTACATCCACGCAGACGAAGTCGCGGGCATCAGCTAGTATTATTATAAATTTAGAGTCACGTCTGAGTAAATGGTTTACATCGATGGGTCCACCCATCTGGCTATTTATTTAAAAACTTTGGTAAAAAAACGGCCAAAAAATTTCAGCCCAATGGTTGCCATTATTTACTTGAGTTATTTTAGGATTGACTCCGAATTTTTCAGGCAATAATATATATAATCTAAGAATTTTGTCAAGAAATCATAAAAGATCTTTGAAAAAAAAAAATTTGAGTTTGGAAGTTTCCACACTTTAGACTGTAGTATAATAATGTATGTATGTAATAGTAGATTGTTACACAAGGGACGTAAGTAAGCTATTACAGAACAAGATCCAATTTGGCGCCAGTACGAGCGCAGCTCGCATAGGGCGCTAATGGATCGCGTGCACCCGAGATATTTAGTCACACGAGCGAGCGCAGCGAGCGAGGGTGAATATAGTTCGAGGGTGTAATAGCTACTTGCAACCGAGGTAAGCATTCTACTTTATATCATTCTTGCGAGGTAAATAAAACATTGGTAATGCAAAATGAAATTTTAGCATAGAGTACAAACACCACAATGACGGTGGTTTGTAGCTTTTTGACAGCATATTGAAATAAGAAAGCAAAACACATTCTGCCAAAGATGTAATTCCTTTCTTTGCACGCCATTTGTTGAATTCTTCGTAAGTTTTCACGTAGCGCTCTTTGGACTTATAAGGCAAAAGGTTTTGCATCATTTGTTCTGCTTCAAGCAAACAAAAATCAGGCTCTCCTCCTTTTTCATCATCTGATGAAGTGCTTGACATTGTTGTAAATAACTTAAATCCCTTTACGAACAAACTTCACAAACTTTCAGATCAAATGAAATGCCGCCATTTCCATTTTTTTTTGTAAATAGTTTTCTATTTTTTTTTTACGGCTCTGAGTTCCAAGGAGTTTTGCATAGTTTGAAATGTATTGAAATTAAATGCCGCCATGTTCAGTGTTTTTTTTTTCAGTAAAAAGTTTTCTTACCATTTTATAAGAAAAGAGATTGTTTACCAAGGAGTTTTGCATAGCTTGAACTGTAATGTGAACATTACAATTCAAGCATAGTGCGACGTAATGTTGCCTTGAATTGCAAACACCAACTTACAAGGAGACTTTCCACCATAGTAATCCCTAGTTACTGAGCAAGTATGATATAAACGTGGTATTACGTGGGCGCTATAGAACGAATTCGAGGTATAATCATATTGTTGTTGTCATTATCAACATTACTGAAAGGAGCTTCGCTTCCAATATATAGGCTTGCCACGTTTTATATCAAAGAGAAATGAAATACTTAGTATCTGGTATTCCTTTCATACTTTGTAGTGTACATTTTAATAAAGGTTCTGTAAGTAGCTATTACCCGTGCTTTAGCTTCCCGTACCACTCCCACTTATTATTCAACTAGTTGATGCCCGCAACTTCGTCCGCATGGATATCGTTTTTAAAAATCCCGTGACAACTCTTTGACTATTTGGAATGAAAAGTAGCCTATCACTCCCGTGATCCTCAACTATACCCACGTAAAAATCCCGTTGATCCGTATCTCTTTTACAACGTGACTGAAGGACAAACCAACAAACCAATACGAACAAACACACTTTTACATAATATTTTGCAATGATATTAGTAATGATGTTATTTTCGCGCTCTAAGCCTACACACGTGTTATGTACCTTCTTATTGCGCAGTATTAAAATGATAAATGTGAAAATAACTCTCGGAAAACTTTACAGGATCCAAATTAATAGAATATAAGGAAGTGGAGGCGAACGAAGTAGTGGAGGAGCCGAGAATTCGCTTGAAAACAGAGTGGACCGAGCAGCTCACGTCAAGATTAACAATTGACAAGCTCCTGCCCACAGACAGCGGGAATTACAGCTGCGTGCCGACTATGGCTGAAGCTGCCTCCGTCAATGTTCACGTTATAAACGGTAAAGTATTATAGTCTACTCTCTATGCATTGGTGAGAGTCGTGACCCCTTTCCATGATCCATGTACTGGTAGGAGTTTTCTTAGGATCATAATGTGGTTTGCAAATCCATCCGCATCTGAAAGTATTATTATCACACATACCGCTGGTTTCAGCATCTTTTGATAATGAAAGTAGCCGCTTTTGTTACGAGCTTTTATTTAACTTTGCAATGTATCTATGTAGGTATGTATGATAGGGTCAAATCTTGCAAGATGAATAATTACAACCACTTTCCGGTTTCTGATTGAGCTGAAATTTTGCATGTAAATTTGATGAAAATCATAATATTATTGTGACATGGAGCTGATCTGATGATGGAGATGAAAGATGGCTTTGTCGTATTAAAACGACGTAAGCCCATCGAATTTGGGCTTGTTTGATTCGTCTTGGTAAGTACTCTGTCACTAGATGTTATCCAGGGTCTGATGAAGGAGCTGAAAGTTGGTTAAGGGAATTCTGTGATGAAATTACGTAACACTATTGAATTTGGGCTCGTTAGATTCGTCTTGATAAGTACTCTGGTCGTAGGTGATATCCAGGGTCTGATGATGGAGCTGAAAGGTGATTAAGGGAACTCTGTAATGAAAATGCGTAACCCTATCCAGTTTGGGCTCGTTTGATTCGTCTTGACAATAACTCTGGTCCTAGATGATGGTCAGGTCTGATGATGGAGCTGAAAGGTGCTTAAGGGAATTCTGTAATAAAACAACGTAACCCCATCGAGTTTGGGCTCGTTTGATTCATCTTGTCAAGTAGATCCTAGATGATATCCAGGGTCTGATGATTAATAATAATTATTATATACTTATACATATTTTATCCGCAATATGTTTTCACAAACTCGTTTACGAAAACATAACCTAACACAACCTAAGCTGCTATGATTAGCAACTGATTATAAAATCTCTGGTTGAACTGAATTTTAATTGTAGTGATTCAATGATCTACTCGTGCTTATAAACATTTTTCAACTTGTGTCTCACTTATAGAAACGACACACACCTTACTGGTGTGTGTCGTTTCTAACAAGTGCATTAAATCTACTTTGGATAGCAGAAATCAGGGTTTTTATTATCTACTAGCTTTTAACCCGACTGCGGTGTTGTTTCACACGCTTTACTGGGTAGGTTTCTGGGTTCTTTTACTCTCGAAGCATCCAGTGACTAAGTGGATTCGTCTCAGTCAATACTTGGTCATAGTCAATACTTATTTTTGTTTCTTTTAAATTAAAATGGCAGCCATTTATTACAAAAAAGTTTTATAGGTAGAGTCTCTACGTACTTCTTGTTAGTTTTCCTACAGTTAGCTCAGACTTGTTATTTCAATTACTCAACTTATGTTTCAGTTACTAACAAACCTTTAACATTCACTATGGATGCATGGTTACTGTCTTGTATAATGCTGCTTACTTTTAATTGTCCGACTTGTAATTGACACTGTGTGGAAATTATCTTCAGCTTAAGTTTGATAGAGCTTGACAAAATCACGAAGTCAAAGATTTTTGTAATCAGCATTTTATCAGGTGGAATGTTTGTTGACTTTATCGTAATGTAGCATCAGTTTATTTTCTTATTTCCCCAATACTAAAAAGCGACGAACGAAAATGTATTTTGTTTTTTCTATAGTTTACAGAGTCAATTTACTCACTATTTTCATGATAAAATAGGCATTTTGTGTAAATAAAACTGGTTTGGCGGATCTATAAAAACACGAATATCTTTTATAAATGATGTAACAAAATGTTCAGAAAAGTTAGATACATTCTCAAAAATTCTGTTTGACACCAAGACTTACGAAATAGACTTAAGTTCTTCGACGAGTGAGCCGAGAAAAGTTTTATAGAAAACATATTAGGAGGAAAAGGTTTTTGCTATCCAATATTATGGGTTTATGTGATGACATAGTTTACTTTGTCTTATTTTGGGTAAAATAAGTTTTCGTTTTTGATATGGATGATACTTTATTTGGATTGAAATTTCGTGATGTCTTTTCCCAAAATCAATTTTCGTTTTTTCGTTTTTGACACAGTAATTTTGTGTTAGGTTTAATATTATTAGACCGAAAAAATGTTTTCTTTATTCCAACATCAATGTTATTTTTCAAGACTTGTAGATTACACTCCTACAGATTTTTAGGAACCCGCCCCTTAAAAGGAAATGTTGTTTTTGTTAAACGTAGCTAATTATGACCTAATTAGCTACATTTAACAGATTGTTTGGATTTATTTCGTGGTTTAACGACATAATTTTAATACGCTAAAAATAGTATCGTATCGTATTTATCATGTTACGTTATTATCTATTCTAATTAGTTAGTTAATTTTCTACGGATCTAAAGATTTATATTTCCAAATTTTTCCTCACAGGCGAACATCCAGCCGCGATGCAGCATGGGAACGCAAACACAGCATCACCGTGTGCCCTGTCGGTTAATCTCCTCATTTCTCTATATTGCACACTTGCAACTCTATACACCAACACAGTCGACGGTTTCAGATGAAAGTTACAAAAAATACTTTAAAAGATTGGAGATAAAAATAAATGTAAATTATAATACCTATAGATCACCGTCAAGCATGATGCGAAGCGTTTTATGTTAAAAATAAGGAACCTTGTATCTCAACCTTTTTTTTTTGCTGACTGTTTTTCACCATTAACCTCTATAATACTGATTCGCTGTACTTAAGATTATTACCTTGGTACTGGTTGCTAACGGAAGAGAGAATAAAAATAACGGAACTATAATCGGTTCGTGCTTTTACTGACAATTTAAATGTACACATGATTTCAACTAAATTGACACTATTATTAGTAACAAGCTTACAAGTTCTTATTTTAAACTTAATTTCAACTAAATTGACGGTTGACACTATTATTTTTTCAAAATATGTGAAATTACAGCAGTCAAAAACACAGTTTATGACTTTGAAATAAAAAACTACTTTTCTAACATTGAGCGGTTTGCATTAAATTGACGTTAAATTGTAAAAAAAAAAACACTTTTGTAAAGAAAATTCTTCCAGAGCCGTACTAGAAATAAACACGAACGCTATTTTTGTATGGTTTGGCTTTATAATAATTATCATTGTAATAAAATATTACCTATTGTACATTTTTGTGGCAGTCTGAAATCAAATACAAGTGGGCAAGGATTAGCATTCATAAAATGCCGCGGAAACCCTGAGTTTATCCGGGATAGCAGGTAGTCTATGTCACTCTCCAAGTTACAAATAGGTATACCCATGCAAAATTATATCACGTCACTGTTGCTTCGTTGCTGTGTGATTAAAGAGCAAATCAACAAAAAAACATTCTTTCACATTTATAATATTAGTAAGATTTGTAAGGATATTAACAATTTCTATTTAGCCCGTTCTTTAGAGTGTTCGTGTTCTTTTTTATTCTTAGTACGGCTCTGTAGTAAGCGTTAAGATATTGTCAATAAAATTATATTAGTCATAAATGATATTGTCATGAACTTGATTAATATGTATGACAAAATATAGTATCAATCAATCTAGGATTATATTAGAAATTTCATTACTTTCGTGGTCGAATCTTATCAGACTGAGTATTTTAATAAGTTAGAATCGAAAGTTTATAATAAAACTTTTTTATTACATTTTTACATTTAATTCATCCTTCATCGATTTATGGAAGAGTTCGCATCTTAATTTTATTGTTAGAGAGAGCATGTAACGTGATGGATTCAAACGAAGTTTTTATGCAAATAAATAATTATGTATACTTAATTGTAATTAATTATCATTATGTATTGTATTGTATCAATTTTGCAATATGCCTATTTTATAAATAGCCTTCGTCTTAAGCCCAAAGCGTAACACACATTATTTTTCATATTTTTGGTTGTCAAATTACACATATATTTTGTTATCTAACTAATTATAATATGGTTACACTACTGAAAAAAAAAATGATTTCCAATAACAATCAAAAGTGAGAATTTTTCATAATACTCATACTCATAATATAGTATGAAGTATCATGTTTTCGTAGATCATCCCAGCGACGATGTTGTGACATTAGGTAACAATAATCACTTACTAACATAAACGGGACATACGATATTTACTAGTACAAACATACACACTTAATGGTATGTTAACATTGACAACAACTGAAATTATGTAGTGTAAAGTACACGCATGTAGTACATAATATCCCGATACTTGTAATTTAAAAACAAAGGTTTTGTAATTGTAAGAGGAGAACAAAAAATAATGAGACACACAATAGGATTGTCAAAAATAATCGCCATTTCCTTTTCCCGTTTCTTTGCTAAACACAAAGTCGAGATATTTTACAGGAAAGAAATCTACATAATTATTACCACCCTGAGATTGGTGAATAGGAATAATATTACAGTGTTTTAACGTACAATAAAATATCCATAAAACACAGATCCATTATAATTGGAATGAGCTTAAGAATCATTGTTTTACATTAATTTTTGATATTATTGACAACTGAAGTTTTTGATATAGTTTAATCTTTTGAAAAGGAGCCATGACAACTTACTCACAAACAATAAGAGATAATTTTAAAAGCTTTTAAATCAATCAAAAGACAAACAAGCTGAACTTTCTGTAAATATTTTCTATGTTAACAATAAAAATATATTTACCACTGAACACTGTTCGAGATAGCACCAAAGTTTTATTGTAGTTCATTTGTAGGAAGTTTATAATTAGAATTATTTGATTAAAATTATTTAATAAATTGTAAGAAAATCTGTAAATATTATGTAAATAGTAAAATAATATTATAATTATAGTAATAATAATTTATTACTTATAACATTGTTTTTGCACTCATCGAATGAAAACTGGTAAAAGTCTATTGAAATTTTAAATATGAAAAATATAATGTAGAGGATACCAGAGAGGGATTATGTAACAAATAGTTTTAAGGTAAACTTTGACAAATAAATATAGTAAATATTTTTTTTGAGTTTCATTTTCAAGCAAATGAAAAAATTCCTGCACTGTGAGAAAAATTTGTTTTTGCTTATATTTGCAAAATA
This sequence comes from Oeneis ivallda, assembly GCA_029955525.1. Lineage (NCBI taxonomy): Eukaryota > Metazoa > Arthropoda > Insecta > Lepidoptera > Nymphalidae > Oeneis > Oeneis ivallda. Next base: position 20,826,093 of record JARPMR010000007.1, read on the forward strand.
TAGGCAAATGTATTTATTATTATTATAGCCCATTTATCCTTAATAACTATTTCAACAATATTAAATTTAGATTTATTCTTTATTTTTCTTATTAAGGACCTCTGTATGAGTGTAGGCCTCCTCCATTTTTTTCCACAACTCTCTATCTAGAGCTTTATTCATCCAGTTTTTTCCTGCAATTTTTGTAATTTCATCTACCCAGCGTTCCAGTGGCCTTCCTCTTTTTCTTTTGCCAATGGGGCCAGACCAGGCAGATAATTGTTTGGTCCATTTTTTGGCATCCATTCTCGCAGCATGACCTGCCCAAGTCCATTTTAATTTTTTGCTATGTTTTAAAGCATCCATGACATTTGTTTTCCTTCTTATATCTGTGCTCCTTTGTTTATCTATACGCTTTATATTTAGAATACTTCGCTCCATAGCTCTTTGGCATGTTTGTATCTTGTTTTTAGTGTAATTATTAAAGATCCAGGTTTGGCACGCATATGTGAGACATGGTAAGATACATGTGTCAAGAATTTTCTTTTTAAGTTTTATAGGAAGGTTTGATTTAAGTGTTTCTTTATAGCTCCAAAACTTGTTCCAGGTCATTGCCACACGACGGTCAATTTCATCGCGATGTCTGGATCTTTTAAATGATATTTGTTTTCCTAGGTAGATATATTCCGTTACATATTCCAAAGTCACATGATTAACCTTAATTGGTATTTTGGAGTTATTTGTCATTACTTTTGTTTTTAAGGTATTTAATTCTAAGCCAATGTTCTTACTCACACAATACAGATCATTAATCATTGACTCTAATTGAGGTGCAGTCTCAGCAAATAAAACAATGTCATCAGCAAATCTAAGGTTACTCAGGTAGTTACAGTTGATTTTTATGCCTTTTTTAGACCAATTTAAGTTTTTCATGATGCTTTGGAGTACTGTTATAAAAATTCTAGGTGATAGTGGGTCGCCCTGTCTTACACCTCTACATATATTTATCTTTTGTCCTTGTTTGTCCAGCATCACTTTACTTACACTGTTTCTATATATATTTTTTATAACTTCGATGGCATCATTTGGTACATTGCATTCTTGTAGGGCTCTCCACATACTGCTGTGTGATATAGTATCGAATGCCTTGGCATAATCAATAAACGCTAGGTATAGTGGACAGTCATATTCTTCATATTTCTCAATAATTTGCTCTAGAGCATATATATATGATCTATAGTAGAAAAACTTTTTCTAAAACCGGCTTGTTCTATTGGTTGATGTTCCTCAGTAAACAGTCTAATACGGTCTTCCAGGCATGATGCAAACAATTTATATAGGTTTGGTTGTAAACTGATGGGTCTGTAGTTTGAAATATCTGCTGGGTTCCCTTTTTTATATAACAGAATAATGTTGGACTCTGCCCATTCTTTGGGTATTTTACCATTATCTAGGATTTTATTAAATAGGGTTGTCAGAAGTGGTGTTAATAGGGCTTTCCCCGCTTTTATTGCTTCATTAGGTATCCCATCTGGACCCTTGCTTTTATCGTTCTTTAATCCTATTATTTTTTTCATAATATCTTGGACAGTGAACCTGTCCAACATAGTGGAGTTTAATATTGGTAGTTCATCAGTTGGTTCAGAAAGCTGTTGAGCATATAGTTCCTTATAGAAATTTGTTGCTATATTTATTATTTCCGTTCTAGAAAAAGTTTTGGTGTTAGTAGAGTTATCAATAAGGCACGGTATCCAATGCTTAGCGGTGTTTAGCTCTTTGGAACTTTTTTTTATACTACCTGTAGTAATTAAATGTTTCTTGATTATATTCTGTCTGTGTTCTTGATATTCATTTTTAATATGTTTAAAAATATTTTTATATAACCTACTAAGTTCTTGTTTTTCTTCTTTAGTAAGTGTTGCTTTTTGGTGTAATTCTTTTCTTCTTTTTATTAAATCTTTTGTCTGATCTGAGATGATGCTTCTTTTTTTGTCATGAGCATTCTGGATGGAGTCTAAGCTCTTAGTTATTGCCTTTTTAATTTTTGAGTAAAATGTTTCTATATCTTCATCTTCTACTAGACTTATGTATTTTGTATACGTCCTGAGAGTTTCAAAAAATACAGACTCATCATTTTTTGTTAAACATTTTTTATTTTGATTTCTATATTTGACTCTACTTTTCTTGATATTTGATAATGTGAAAGTGCTTCTAATAAGTCTATGGTCACTAGGGAATGATAATTGGTTAATGATTTCTATGTTAGTGATTTTTTCTTTAGCATTTGATAAGATATAGTCAATCTGGCTTTTGACTTTATTTGGTGAAACCCATGTCCATAAGTTTTTTACCTTCTTTTTGAAAATGCTGTTGATTACTACGAGGTTATTTTCAAAAGCAAACTGGAGTAGTCTTTCACCTCTTTTGTCTCTTTTTCCATAGCAGTATGGTCCTACAATATGATTCTCTTCAGGTCGGCACTGTCCTATGCGAGCATTGAAGTATGGCAAATGGCAAATGTATACGAATTTATATTCAAAGGACAGCTAAATCGAGTAATAAAGTAGCATCATGAAACCCTCAATACAGTAGGTACATATCGGATAAAACATTTGCCCTATTTGAAAATATAATGCATGGAATAAAGAATCTTACCTAAAGTTAGATCGTAGACTTAAGTACCTAAAGGATTTCGTCACACAGATGGCATATACCTACGAGTAATCAATTCTTAACACTATATAACTAAATTTAAAGCTATCCTTTTAGTCACATATTATAGCAGTGAGCGACATATTGCCCTACATTTTTTCGTTAAATCTGGTTCTCCCACACTTAGAAAATGTTGTTAAATATATTTATAAAGCAACCTATTACAACTAAATGATATTTTATAAAATACTAGTAGACCCGGCGAACTTCGTACCGCCACCTTATCTATATAAATAAAAGAAATAAACTATCCTAATCCAAAAAAAACTATCCTATCTTTCAAGTTGGACCAAATTACAGATAGTTACGAAGTTTGATCAAAATCGGTTAATTAGTTTAGGAGTCCATCGCGGACAAACAACGTGACACGTAATTTATATATATTAAGATTTACCATATTATTTAAATAGTTTGACAAGAACAAGATTTCGACATGTTAAACAACAACACAGTTATTTTATAGATCAAATTTTTTGTTTGTTGCAACAAAATAGTAAATTATATCTTCAAATATGCCTTTAGCTGAAACAAAATATTAGAAAGTTTTTACCGATGCATGCGATACATGCATGCGATTTTTTATCCGATGCGAGAGCATTAATAACGCCAAACAAATCATGCAACTTATGTTGAAGCATTTCAACGTGTATATATAAAATTGCTATGTGGGAGGGACCCGTGGGATTCCTATTGAATCACTACATATTATAAAATAAAGTTCCCCGACGCGTCTGTCTGTATGTCTGTCTGTCTGTTCGCGTTAAACTCAAAAACTACTGAACGGATTTTAATGCGGTTTTCACGAATAGATAGGGTGATTCATGACAAAGGTTTTAGTGTATAACTTGTCAAGATTTTGTGTAAATTGGTTGAAATATGATGATAATTGTTAACGATATCGGAAACATTTAAGCCGCCTGGGAGCTTTCTTCGAAAACGCTGGCTAATCCCTTTGAGATATAACAAAAATATTTGGTGGTGGTATGGTGGGATAATTCTTTACAAAAAAGTCCGCAATGGTATAATATATCTAAGATAGATATGGATAGCTCCATATACCCATTTTAACTTCTAAAAAAATGGTCACGTACTATGCGGTAATTGGAAACCTATTTAGACAGATACAGTATCAATCCTTATCAACTTAAATACGTTAGTTACCATAAGCATTTCATGCACATTATGATAGTCCTTTACACCATACAATTTAAATGAATATCTTAGGAGTTATCGCAAAATAAAAATGATCGCGCACCAAAATAATTTCAAGCGCGCTCCGCAGGTTGCTATAATATACGCCGAGCGCTTCCAAGCGATACTAAATTCTTTTAAATAAGCCTACGTACTGTTCAATATTATGCTGTTTAAGGTATAACTTACGGAACATTCTAAGGAGTGTGCAAAGCATAGACGTGCTCTACTACCCGTGCGAAGCCGGGGCGGGTCACTAGTAATAAATAAATAGTCGAACGAAACATAATATTAGAAGTTCACTTCTCCGAATCATACATAAAAACATTAAAGTCTATCAACATGTTTTTGTCAGTTTTTGAGCTCAATTTCAACAGGCACAGATTCTACAGCTTGCATCTTGGAGACTGATATATTAGTTCTACTTTTATCCCAGGAAAATCAAATAAATTCCATGAGATTTTCAACAAACTTAAATCCACGTAGAGGCAACGGGCATCCGCTAGCTTTTAATTAATTAGCTCTCATGTTTTTGTCAGATCGTTCCCGTAGATAGTTTGTCTCTCTACCAGAGCCAAGCTGCATAAATCAAGTAAGGAATTTGCTCGTTACATAAATTGCTGCAGCGTAAGCAGCTGTACGAACCGAATCACAGATATTATTACACAAATTACCTACATGCAATCCGAATATCATACATTTACGACATACATATGCGAATGTCCATCTCAGATCCCTTAACATTGATTATTATGCATCCATTAAACGTAGTCAAGCGTAGCCTGAATGGGTATTGTGGGTAAATATAGGTAAGGTACCTAAACTTAACTTTGGTTTCCTAGTAACTGAAATTGAATAATGAATATTCGTCATTCACCTGAATAAACTACTAAAAACTAATCTTCATTTTCATTTTATTATTTACAATAGTAAAATATATTCATCAGCTATTCAAATAAAATCTGCTAAAATATAATTTCATAGTAAAGTAGAAAAAACATTTCAAAAATAAGAAAGTAAGTAATTAAAGTTTGTTTTTTTTTTAAATTAATGTGCTACTATGCCCTTAACTACGATTTGACCTGGTTATAAGTGACGATACAGTTTATAACAGAAAGGGGCTAACCTGAAATAAATAAAATCAGTTTCAAGGCGTGATCATACTGGAACGCTAAATCTTTTGGAGGTATCGTGGTAGCTAGCCAGGGCTGAAGCCGTCCGCCACGTTCTGAAATCCTACTAATCAAACTAATATTATTTTGTGATTATTAAGTTTGTGAGGATGAATAGAATAGAATAGAATAGAAATGTTTTTTATTCAAATAAACTTTTACAAGTACTTTTGAATCGTCAATGAATCTACCACTGGTTCGGAATGCCGTTCTTGCTGAGAAGAACCAGCAAGAAACTCGGCAGTTGCTCTTTTCAAAATACTTTTACAATATATCTACTTAATAGATATTATTCTATGTATGCAGAGTTTCCACAATGAGGGGAAGTTCCACAAAAGCATACGTAATTATTTCTAATTATAATTCAACACATGTCAAGACGGGCAGACAGAAAGTAGCCCCATTGCCGCTGGTGGCACCCGTTCACGAGCATGACGCATGACCCAGCCATTGCTTCGCTCAACCATATTTTAGGGAACGTAACAACCCGCATGGATGGATGTTTGTTACTCTTTAGCGCCACGCCACGGCAATAGGGATAGCACCATACCCAGGATTAGCACAGCTACATTTTATTGCGGAAAATTAAAGATTTCCCGCGGGATAACCTTAATTCACGCTGACGAAGTTGCGGGCATCATCTAGTCTATCTAAACATATTAAAGGAAAAGGTGACTGACTGACTGATCTATCAACGCACAGCTCAAACCACTAGACGGATAGGGATGAAATTTGGCATACAGACAGCTATTGTGACGTAGGCATCCACTAAGAAAGGATTTTTGAAAATTCATTACCCCTAAAGTGGAAGAAAAGGGGTTTGAAAAATCGAACTTAAACGTGAGCGAAGCCGCGGGCAAAAGCTCATATTATATAAAAAAATTGCCACCATCAGGAATCTAACCCACTTATAAGACCACAGCACATACCGCTGCGCTAGGCAGGTCGTCTTATCTGACTGTTATAAAAGATTTTCTGGATTTGATCCAAATCATTGCAACTCTGCTGAATTTGATCGACGCCCCGTTGGACGCCCCAGTTAAAAGGTATCGCGACGTGTAAACAAGGTGAAGTTCTCGGAAAAACCGGCCGGTGCAGAACAAGAATGAGTGACAGGAACTGTCGCTGATCAAGGTCCTCTCCTTCAGTCTTTTCTGTGATCGAAGGTCCTCGTCGTTTCAATGAACCAGCAAAGTATAATCTAAGTAGGTGTTACTGTAAATATTATTCCTAAGTTAGTATTCCTACATTATTGTTCCTAAGCGATCTTCTCAGCCGATAGAGGTCCACTGCTGGATTAAGGTCACTTGCATGCACTTTCACGGGCCTCGGTCTTACGCCGTCTATATCCAGCAGCTTCCTGCGACTCGTCTGATGTCGTCGGTCCACTAAGTGAGTTTTCGGTGAGGGGTTTCAAAATTCATTACAATCAAATTCAATACATTGTACATTGCTAAGCAGATTTCCGATTTTATGCTTTCCATACGAATGGTATAGCCACTATCGAAATTAACTCAAAAAAGGTAGAAATAAATTAAATAACTTTGAGTTAGTAAGTAAAACATTATGCTTTTTGATAACCTTAATTCATATTGTAAATATGTATAAAATTCTGTAATGTTATTCAGTGAAAATTCTAGGACCTCTCATCTAACTCTTATATTTTACCAAAAATCCATTTTTTATTACAATAGTCAATTATGAAATATAAGGACGATTTATCTAAATAATTGTATATGTATAACTGCACAAAATTAAAGTGACTTGTTTTAATATAAAATTCTCGTTAAAACGAAAACAGACGAAAATAAGAAATATCATCATCACATTGATCTTAAATTCATAATATGAATTTCTACCAAATGGATAATGGATATTATTATCTATCCATTTAGTAGAAATGATTTTTCCGAAGGATGGTATTATGGCTGACTTTAGCCAGTAGATGTCGATTTAAGTATCTACCATAAAACTTCTTCGTCTTCGTTTGATGTACGCATTGAAATTTATATATTCGTATAGAATTTTATGTGGTTCGATGCTAGGTATATTAAGAAAGCATCATTTTGAAAAGACGAGCTGCAGCGCTATTCAGTAAAATACAAACTCTCAATCACAAAATTCACCAATCACGGAATAGGTAAAGAAAACGTTCTAGTTTTCCTTGCAATATCAATGCTGTTGAACTCCAACTCTCCTGACTTGCTGAAACTGTGTATCGAACCATCGACTTAAGTAAATAGAGTTAGTAAATTTTTTGTTGATGACACTCGTCCTAATACAAAATAGGAGAGAATGCCTATCCATTCTCTTTTCATCTTATTCTGTGTTACACATTATGTCTTTTGTATAATATAATAAAAAAATATTTTTAAAAAACCAAATTCAAACTCCTGCGCCACTATACAAAGTATGTAATTTATTGTTGATATTTTAAAAGCCGCTCGACCGATTTCGATAAAATTTATATGGGACCACCGGGAGATACCCTTCCAAACAAAAAAGATTTTTTTAAATCGGTTCAGGCGTCTTTGAGTAATCGGTGAACATACATAAAAAAAAGATTCCGACGAATTGATAACCGCCTCCTTTTTTAAAGTCGGTTAGGTTAAGTCGGTGTTGGCACCGGATATAATTATAAGTTAATACGTTTATTGTAGGCACAACTAGAAATATGAAATGATTTGAAAATTATACAAAACATGGATCAATAAGCTACCAACTCCTATAGGTAAACGAAAATAGGTATATTGTATTCCAAGAAGACTACCTTTTGTGTCATCCGCATCACTCTCTGGTAACAAGTAATTATTTATGAGATACAAAATTCAGTGCTTGTGTGTGTGTGTGTGTGTGTGTGTGTGTGATAATGATAAATCAATACAATATGGTACCTAAACATAATATTATGGGTTGAAAGGTTCAAGTCTCCAAGCATACAGTAACGGTTATAAAACTACTAGCTGATGCCCGCGACTTCATCCGCGGAATTCTTTGATTTTCCGGGATAAAAAGTAGCCTAGGTCACTCTCCAGGTCTTCAACTACACCCATGCCAAAAATCACGTCGATCCGTATCTTTATTGCGGCGTGAATGAAGGACAAACCAACACACCAACTGAAAATAAACAGGAACTTCAAATGTATTTACCTAATAAATATTATTGACTAAGAACGTAGAGAGTGACTGGGAATAATTTTATATAACTTCTATAACCGTAATAAGGAGCTTATTACAAAATGGCTCATTTATGTGGCCGCAGAATTTATGAGGTTAACGCGATTTTAAGATTTAATTGAATCTTTCAAAGCAATAATACCGTGGAAATAAGTGGGCGATACTCATTTCTATTCGGGGGAAGACGCTTTCAATGGGTCAAAAATTTAATATAAAACATCTGTCATAACTCCTCAATTTGCAGGAGCAATTTTACCTTTTTAAAAAGGCCTATTGTACCTTTACCATTGTGAGATTGGGCTCCCAAATAATTTTCACGGTATTGAACGAGCCTTGACTTTGGAGTGGAAGTCAAATATTCGTTAGAGAAAATTCTACTCATTGTTAGAATACCCTTTGTATAATATTATTGTTTTTAATAAAATTGTTAGATTTTTGATAAAATTTTGCTTTACGTTTTGTAAATAGGACTTGATCTTTACGTTTTATGATCATTTTGAATGCTTTGTTCATTATTTAAATCGATCCATAAGGTAATTTTAAGAAATTGCTGGTTATTTTTAATTTTTCAATTTTTATGTGGTAGATTCACGACTTGTCATAAGTGCCAAAATTTGGCCTACATGAAATAAATGAATTTGAATTTAAAGACTTTTATATTAAGAGTAATTTTAAAGTCCACAAAACACACATAATTAGGTTTGTAATATCTTGGGACACGTCCTTAGTTCGTCTTTTTAACACGAATACACGAATACACGAATACAAGTCTTGACACGACACAATTTTACTAGCACCAATTTTGGTGCATTCGTGCTAAAATCTGACGTTGTTTACGTTCAAATTTTATTAAGTTACAGGAAAAGCTAAATCTTAATATACATACATTACGTGTCACGTTGTTTGTCCGCGATGGACTCCTAAACTACTGAACCGATTTTTATCAAACTTCGGAACTATCTGTAATTTGGTCTAACTTAAAAGATTAGTTTATTTGTTTTATTTATGTTGGCGGTACGAAGTTCGCTGGGTCAGCTAGTTTTATTATATTTTTAAGCCATTTTGACTTTACATTGTTACAGTCGTTCAATAAACGTTTTTAAATTCTAATAAATGATATATTAAAAATCTATTTACAAAATATCACTATTTCGTACCTACTTTATTTGACGTCACTTTGATAAAGCCAAAATAATAATATCGCGATCCAATCTCACAATGCCGTACAATAGAGCCTTTTAAAAGGTAAAATTACTCCCACAAATTGAAAACATACAAAAGATGTTGTGCCAATATTAAAATTTTCTCGTCGGCAATCATCTCGAAGTCTCACGGAATTAAAATGTTTTGTAGCTTTTGTTTTTTTATTAAATTTTATTTTGGCTAATTGGGCAACTAGGTGTATTGAATTTTTATCTGAATTTCATGTATTAATTTTATTTATCCTAGCCGTAGACGGAAAAAGTTTTCTTTTATGAAATAGATATGTGGTTATATAAGAAATAGTTAAGAAGTAGATAATAGGTAGCGAAAATAAAATTGTATTTTTTTACGGATGTTATTATTAGTCAGTAAAATACTTTTCCTCGGTTTCAGGAATCAACTCGGCTCTTCATTTTTCATATTGCTCTATGCCTGCCCTGCCTGCCAATTTGCATTGGGCCAGCATTGTGGACTATAGCATATACAGGTACATATAACCTTTCTCTGAGAAGAGAACTGCGCTCAGTAGTAAGCTGTTGATGGGTTGCTGATGATTATGATGATAATGAATATTAGCCATGCCGAACATTACTACATTCCCATGTTCCCTCCAAATAAGAGTAAAGCTTGTATCTACTAGGAGTAGGTAGGGCAATAATGAAACAGTGGGAATTGAACCATCGACGTTTCCGGCGCGCTCTGTTTGTTGCGCTATTTAGGTTAAATTTATTGATTCACATTATTCTTGAAACTAATCTTACGGCTAGGGCATGAAGTTCCGCTCGATGTTATAGAGACGATTCCACGTTCTAAACCTAAACAGTCCGATGCTACGTACGGAGTAACAATAGAAGACTTACGGCGTGCTTAGACGGAAGTAAGACATTTGCGCATTGGAATTCATGACTCGTTATGCTTCAGATTTGCATTTCAATTCTCTTGCGCTGAACCTTATAGATATACACATGTATGTTGCCCGTTGTATTAGAAGTAGCCGTGATGGCCTAGGTATTAAGACTTCGGGCTTCTTTTCGGGGGACTGGGGAGCTTAAGCGCGCCCCTCTAACTTTTAACGTTACCTAAGTGCATTTTAAGCAATTAAATATCAATTATTTTTACGGTGAAGGAAAACATCACGAGGAAACCTACAAGCCTGAAAGTTCTCTTAAATGTGGCCAGAATGATACACTACTGCCCAAAGCACTTCCCGTTCTAAAAGGAGATTCGTGTTCAGCAGTGAACCAGCGATGGGCTGTGATGTGACAATGATGATGATGATGATGCCATATGGAGTTTCCTTTATCTTATTTCTACTGCTTGAAATAAATTCCTACACAATGAATAATTATGTAATTATACAAACATACGATAAATAAATATCAAAGAGGCACTAAAGTCTCTTGAGATGCTTTTAAGCCGCCTTTAAAATATTCTCCACTGCAAATCTTTGAGATGATTTGCAGTGGAGAATATTTTAAAGGCCTATTTTTATTTCCCAGATTCTTATTTTTCTAGAGTAAAATAGAGTGTATTCATGTTTTTCATGAATAAAATAAAAAACATGCTTGTTTCAAATAATTTGATCCTCGTAACGAACTTATTTCGATTTAAGAATCGAAGATATCAATGATCCACATAGACCATCACGGTGGAAATGTGATTGATACATCACTGCCGGAATGTTGCGTAATTGATTGTGAAACTCAATTGGAATGTGATTATTATTACAGCAACTACACTAGCGGCACGCTATGATGGCCGGTTTGACGTTTGTCCGCTCATGAAGTTCCGTATTAATTGATAACGACTTTGAAGGAAATAATTGTATTACTTTATTGACGATAGTGATGTGCAGAGATTCATAAATTTTATCGAATGTAGTTTTAGGTTTAGGACTCAAAATTTATTTATTAAATTGATTTCTAAAATGTATACAAGTGTAGAAAAATCAGTTTGCACCATTTAAGGGGTGAATGTACTTGTGAATATGAACAATTTTCACTATGTGGACAAACCTCTGAAATCGCAAAAAAATATCAGCTGTTTCATACAAAAGGTAAAATTTTTATTTTTATATGATATATACCACAACTCGGCATTTGGTTTTCTAAATTGAAAATTTTTAAAAATGGAATCTAATACGATCGTCACATAGGATCGCTGGCTAGCACAACTACTACCTCCGGCAAACTCGCGTCAATGCTCAATGCAAAACAAAGCAGTTTCGAATTGACGTTGCTTCGAAAAGTAACTGTCAGTGCAATGCGATTGTGATATAGTTTTGACCTGGCTTTGGATTTCAAATATTGATACTGCATTACTGTTGACCCTTGCTCGTTAATTTGGACTCTGTTCAAGCCCTTTGTTGTGGATTTCGTCGATATGACCGAACGTACGCAGAGAACTGTTCTAAATAGTCAGACACGTGAGTTCGTAATACGCCTTCGTAACTATTTCGATCGTGAAGCTCAAAATGGAGGGCCAATTTTACCTATAACGTCAGTGGTTGAACGCGTAGCTGATGCGCTTAATATTGGACAACGAACTGTTAGACGGATAACTAAAAAAAAATATGGCGAGACTGGCACAGAAGAAAATAAACTTCACACACCAAAACAGAGAAAACGAGCAAAACCAGTCGTAGGCATCGATAGCTTTGATGCCGATGCTATCCGAAGACATGTTTACGGCTACTATTTACAGAAGGAGTATCCAACAAGAAAAAAGTTGGTGCATTCACTGAAGGAAGCTGGATTATTCTTCGGTGGGGAAAGTTCTTTAACGAAGATTTTGAAGACCATTGGATTTCGATACAAAAAATGTAACAAACGCAAAATATTGATGGAAAGATTTGATATAGCGATGGCAAAGTATACTTTTTTACGGCAAGTGAAAGAAATCAAAAATTGGCAAAATGTTGTGTTCTTGGATGAAACATGGCTTAATGCTAACCATACTGTAGGCCGTTCTTGGAACGATGACACAGCAGCATCTACTTCCAAAGTTCCTGTAGGAAAAGGATCGCGACTTATAATTTGTCACGCCGGAACCATCAACGGGTTTGTCGAAGGTTCTATCATGGCTTTTGCGTCAAAAACCACTCGAGACTATCATGAAGACATGAATGGAGAAAAGTTTACTGAATGGTTTACCTCAATGTTGTGTAGCCTCCCTGAACCATCTATTATAATTATGGACAACGCCCCATACCACTCGATGCAAATTGACAAGCCACCTGCCCAATCCCAAAAGAAAGCTGATATCGTCGCATGGCTTCGTAAAAATGGCGTAGATGCAAACATGAATATGTTAAAAGCGGAATTAGTACGTCTTTTAAAAGAAAACAAACCAACCAAGATCCGATACGTCATTGACGAAATAGCATTAGAATATGGGCACAGAGTTATACCACATGAGTAAAGGTAACAGAGTGGAAGCTACATACAAACGGCTCGCGGCGGGCTCACCCATACATAGCGCAACGCTGTGTGCGTGAGCTCTCACCGACACATTCACCGACACGCTGCTCAGGGTCAAACCGGTCCACTCAGGGTCAGAACGTAAGGGCTGACGGTCGTGCGTTTAGTGGAAATAAATAGACGAAGAGTGAGTGATTTAGATTTATTTGTGTACTTAAATAGTGTAAAAATACAAAGACAATAAGGACATTTCCTTTTTAGGGTTCCGTACCCAAAGGGTACCAACGGGACCCTATTACTAAGCCTACGCTGTCCGTCCGTCCGTCCGTCCGTCTGTCAGTGGGCTGTATCTCGTAAACAGTAATAGATAGACAGATGAAATTTTCACATATTATGTATTTCTATTGCCGCTATAACAACAAATAATAAAAATTAAATTAAATTAAAAAAATTAAATTAAAATATTTCCATAGGTACATGGAAATATTTTAATTTAATTTTTTTTAACGGAACCCTAAAAGTGCGAGGCCCGACTCGCACTTGGCCGATTTTTTTTATGTCTGAGAGATACAGAGAAGTAAGTATAGGTAGGTACGTATTAAATTAATTAATAAATAATATTAAAATTCTTTGTTATTCGACCGATTTCGTTCAAAATCGATATTTAGGCTTCCCTGGGGTCAAGAATTAGGAAATGGGTTCCAAAATTTTAAAAAGTCCCCGCCATATTGAAATTCTTTGTTATTCGACCGATTTCGTTCAAAATCGATATTTAGGCTTCCCTGAGGTCAAGAATTAGGAAATGGGTTCCAAAATTTTAAAAAGTCCGCCATATTGAAATTCTTTGTTATTCAACCGATTTCGTTCAAAATCCATATTTGGGCTTCCCTGGGGTCAAGAAAGAGGAAATGGATGCCAAAATTTTAAAAGTCACCGCCATATTGAAATTCTTTGTTATTCGTCAGATTTCGTTCAAAATCGATATTAAGGCTTCCCTGGGCCATTATTTGTGAAACAACATTAATTGTGAAGTTATGGCAAAAATACTGATGTTCATTAAAAAAAATCGTTTCTTTATATTTTTGTTAATTTAAGTATTTTTTGTTCAAGTTCAGAATATAACTGAAATTATACAAACTTTAAAATATTTTTATTTTTTCCTTAAATTGTTGACATGCATCAGGTGACAACCCTAGCAGAATAGGTATACTTCTTCAACCTTGTTAGGAAGCTTCCTCTCTGTTCGGAATATTTACTCGTGTGGTTATACGGTTACCGCCTTACCATTGTGAGTATAATGCGATTGAGTTGGTGTGGGCTCAAATTAAGGGATATGCTGCAAGACACAATACAGAACCCCCATTTACCACAAAAAAAATGCTAAAATTATTAGAAGAAGCTTGTGAACATGTGACTAAAGGAGACTGGGAAAAGGTTGTGAATAGAACTGTTAAATTAATAAGGGAAGATTATGAAAGAGATGTGAAAATAGATAATATTATAGAAAACGAACATATAATTATTAATGTAGGTGATGATAGCAGTGACGACAGTGAAAATAGTAGTATGGACGAATCTGATTAATTATGGCCTTTTGTGGCACCTTTTTTGGTATCTTTTGTATTCATATGTTTCTTCTGTGCATATAAAGTATGTATATTCATTTTCATTCAAATATTCAGTTCGTTCAAATAAATTAAATAAACATATACATTTTTGTTTTATTAAACCTATTTAATCAGGTACAAAAACAAAACTTAATTGTTTTTTGTTCGAGAATAAATTGACATTCCACATCACTATTGTAATGTGTCAAACCGGCCATCATAGCGTGCCGCTAGTGTAGTAAGCGATATAATTACTGAGGAGGTGATTAATTGCCATTTCACCAGGCGACGGATACCTGCCACGGATGCTGAATCTGTAGAAGAGATGATAATATTGTGTAATAATTATCTTTACACGACCTCCCTGGCTCAGTGGTGAGCGCTGTTGTCTTTTAACTGGGAGGTCTCGGGTTCGATTCCCGGCGGGGTCAATTTGGGAATTTATAATTTCTGAATTGTCTCTGGTCTGGTCTGGTGGGAGGCTTTGGCCGTGGCTATTTACCACCCTACTGTCAAAGACGTGTCGCCAAGCGATTTAGCATTCCGGCACGATGGCGTGTCGAAACTAAATGGCATGGGTTGAATGTTCACTGCCATACCCCTTCCAAGTTAGCCCGCTACCATCTTAGACTGCATCGTCACTTACCATCAGGTGAGATCGCAGTCAAGGACTAGCTTGTCATCGAATAAAAAAAAGAAATATCTTGTTTGGTGATAGGTATCTACCTATATTAAATGTAGGTATATGTAGGTCTAATAATAGTGCGCTTTCCAGTGCGAGATCAGCATTTTGATCATTAATCAATTTTAAATTCTTCTTCTTTATCAATGCATAAACGTCAACTGCTGGAGAATGGTCTCTTTATGGATATCTACAGGCCTCTGTCTTGCGCTCTCCATATCCAGCGGCTCCCCGTGACAATTCAGAATTAATTTAGGTTATTTCTATGGAATTCACATCACAAGTACGAAGTCAAATACAAGGTGTTACCCCTAAGTTAGCTTCCGAGTAAGGTTTCCGTTTACAATTGAAGTCAATTAATAATGTCAATATATCGTGCATATTCCCTAGACTACAATGTAATTATATTTCCTCTATCTGGTGTTAACAGCTGACTATACTACAAGCTACTCTATGCACCGAATAAGCAGTATCTAGAAGCGGCAAAGAATAGATCAATACGTTGAAATGCGTCAAATCGGCCAAGTGCTAGTCAGGCGTCGCTCTTTTAGGGTTTCGTACGTATGACCAAATCACTTTTTTTTATACTAGATAATATATCTTAATTCTTAGATTACAAATTAGCATATTATTACGGGGAAAATGCACGTTTGTTTTGGTCACAACTTATAAACCGCAATATAAATCGGCGTTTTTAGTATTTATTGTTTAAATACACTATGGTACACAATTCACAGAAATTCCAAATTCCTAACTAGTTTAGTTTTTGAGATAGACCCCAAAAACAAAAAGGTCTTTTGTAGCTAAAAAATAGTAACATATATATTTGAACGCTATTTAATGAATTCTAGACACCCCACATGCCAGGGTAAAAAAAAAAATTATTTCGACTCTTTTTTCAAAATACAAATACAAAAAAATATAAAAAAATATTTATTTCAGCACCAATGTTAATAATATATACATATATACATCGTAATTGAGACCATCCCACTAAGTAACTATCTTGTTTTTAGTACTAGTACTTGTTTAGTTTTTCATGTATGGGAGCCCCCTTTATATTTTAATTTTATTTTATTTTTATTATTTGACAATAGAAATACACACTCTTTTCAACTGACAGAGAGATGGATGGACGGACAGCGGAGTCTTAGTATTAGGGTCCCGTTGGCACTCTTTGGTTACGGAACCCTAGAAAGTGGCGCAAAGAATAATCTTTGGTTTTTTGATTGTTTTGCATGATAAAAAAAAATTTATACGAGGCAAATTTCTAATTTCCGAGGAAAGTATAATATATTTTCTTTGGGCGATAGCGAAGTAAGTGACAATAATTATAATTATTATCTCTCCAGCCGCCTACAAAACCAGTGCTACGTAAATTACATTAGAATTAATAACGATCAAATATGAATAGAGCTGTATGCCATCTATTGATAAATAGATATATATATTTTAATCCAGCTCAATTCCATCTAGAGAATAATTAATCATTGATTGCAGTAGGTATAACTCCAAATCTAACGGCACTAATGAGATGGTTAACCAAACGCTAATGGACGCGCATCCGGATTGTCATGATAAATGACACTGAGTGACTAACATATTATCATATAAACGTATATCAATGCATTTGACTAATCATTAGTTTTGCCTACTTTAGCTAACGCGTATATTGGACGACTTGTTCGGATCTATAAATATTTCTTTAGCTTCCAACTTCGTTATCTGATAGTAGGTATAATATATTTCTACATAATAGACAGACCAAACTGAGCCCGATGACCGAAGAATATTCTAATGAATGTGTAGTTATGTAAGGCCACATCATCGCTTAGATTTGTGTAGCATCGACGTAGGCAGTATTAATCACGTAACAACATATTGACACTGCGTGGTTATAGTTTAGGACTTCAAGGCTTACACAAGAATACTTTTTATCCCGGAAAAACTAAAGGTTTCAGAAGGATTTTTGAAAATTAAATCCACGCGGATGAAGTCGAGGGCAAAAGCTAGTTTTACTTACATAATAAATATTGGCCCAAAACCACCTTAAATAATTATTTTACCTTTAGATGACGTGCTTGTTGTGGGTTGCTTTTCAAAGCCGTATATTTACCGCCGTAATATTTGGTATAAAAATCGAAATGTGTTCATATATTTGAAGGGGAAAATTTCGATCATTATACAGCCCACATATTATTGAAGGTTGGCTATAAAAGGTTCGTTTGTCCGTTAACGGGACACGTATAGCCCGGAATATATTATCCCTTATTTTTATCCCGATTGCTATAAAGTGGATATTTTCTTTTATTTGAAAGAACCCTCCCCGAACTAGCATCTTGAATTTCAAATTTAATCGAAAACAGATTAAAGAAAAATAACTCGTATTTGTGGGTAAAGAAATCTTGATGCCTACAATTTCGGTACTATCCTGAATTCAAGGACCTCATCAGCTGCAGTCGATCACGATATCATCAACATGTCACTGGCCCAAAACTGGGCACGGGTCACCTTTCAAAATAAGGAGGGTTTAGGCCATAGTCCAACACGCTGACCTGTGTTTATTGGTAGCTCTTCACACATAATATTTGACAACATAATATGAAGAACTCGAAGGCCAGTCGCTCATTGTGACTTTTTGTCGCCGTGACTTTTTGTCGCTGTCACTAAGTGTCGCCCACAATGCGCCCACTGTTTGGCCTCCAGCCGCATGTCACTGGGCGACAAAACGCGCTCGCTCTTGAAATGGATTTCAAGTATCGTCAGTTGCTGGAACTAGTTGTCGCCGTATTGTCTCGTCTCTACAGTGAGCGCACTTCCATATATCTTTATAGCACTCCACTTGGCGACAAAAAGTCACGGCGACAAAAAATCACAATGAGCGGCTGGCCGAAGGCATGCATGTTTTCTCACAATTTTCCTTCATTGCTCAAGCAAATCCTATTTAACTGCTTACTACGCGCATAACTCCGAAAAGTCAGGGATGCGTGCCAGGAATCGTACCACGTGGCCAGCGGAATATCATAATATTTTAAAAAGGAGGGCGAAACATTAACTAGGCTATAACTGCTTACTAGGCTATCACGGCTTACTAGGCTATCATTGCTTACTAGGCTATCACTGTAGCTGACATAATATTAATTACTCGTAAATTAAAACAGCACTTTGACTCCTCGTTCATAATACGCACCTTTTTCCAACTATGAATATAACAAAAGGTTTCTTCGGTCACATCTCTAGAAATGAAGGGTCAATTGAACGGTTGGTGGTGCAGGGTCAGGTGGAAGGGAAAAGAACGAGAGGACGCTCACCAACGCGCTGGACGGACTTGATCAAAGTGGTGACCAGGACAACTGTGGTGGAGTGCTCCCGCAATGCAACTGACCGTCGCAAGTGGAGGAGCATCGCACGGGAGGCGGTGCGATCCAAAAACAATCAAGGAGACTGACGACTATCAAGTAATGTCACATCATCCCAGCAGCCACGACCACTCTGACAAGAGTGACCGATAGAGAAGAGATAACAAAAGGTACCCAATCTGTAATTCAAGCGTGAATAGGCATTTTTAGCTCAGCGAGTCACGAAACTGAAGTGGAAACGGGCAAGGCACATAATATTTTACAGAGCTAAAATGGTCATTGGGGTCCCAAGGTGCTGGAGTAGCGACCCTATACTGGGAAGCGCAGTGTTTGCAGACCCCCTACTATGAGGACCGACGACATCAAACGAGTCGCAGGAAGCCGATGGATACAGTCGGCGCAAGACCGAGACTTGTGGAAGTCCATGCAAGAGACCTTTGTCCAGCAGTAGATTAAGAAGAAGGCATCTTCTGGGCAAATGCGCAAGTGCAAAAAGAAAGATCAATTTCCTTATATAATCGGTACGCAATTAAACGAAGTGCCATGGGCCTTTTCCCAACATGTCCCCTTGAAGTAAGGGTTATTTTACACAGAAATTTCCTCGGTTCGCAAATTGCGCCTCTGGAAACTGAACAAGGCGTTAGCATAAGTTGTATTTCACTGGAGAGTAGAGGAAAGTATGGAAATGGCCACTTGCACTCAATCTACATAATAAGGCGGTAACGCTCCTTGAATGATAAATTGACACTGTTTTATTCATGGACATTTTGCAGCGGACGGCTTATGATCATTGAATATTATGGGAAGACATTTTGAGATACCCATACGAGTACAATTTAAGAGTTGTCTGCCACTAACGTTACATTTAATTAATGAATTTTACAGTAAAATAGTTTTTTTTATTCATTTGTTTTCATTCATTCAGATAACTCAACCTATCTACCACTACACAGAATACTGGGCCTATACCGACAACGTTTAAAGCAGTAGGTACATATTATTTTCATATTGTTTTGACATGTCATACAATGTCAACTAGAAATGACATCTCAAAATAATTTAAAGCTATAAAAAACATAACTTGTAAAAAAACCAAGTCTCGCAACTCAGTTCTTCACACGTTAAAAGTTGTGAGATCTGTACGCTTCTGTACATTCACTGTAGCTGGGTTGGTTGGGTAGCAAGGAAAACTCTCGAAGAACTTTTCTTCTTTATTGGGTACCGCTACCGCTTGCCGGTGGGAACTGTGCCGGCTTACAATTCAGCCCGGTATTTATACAAAAATAGCAGAAAAAATGTAGGCCTCTGATTGGTGTAATTTTGCTATCGATCAGTGCACCAATCAGAGCGCATTATTTTAAACCAATCACAATTTAGTAATAATAATAGGTATTATTACATAATTAGGTATCTTTACTACTATGAGCTGTACCGTAGGGAAAGCCGCGGCATTTCTTGGAATTACAGAGGTGTCTTTACAGTTCCTAGCTGTACCGTTGGGAGAGCCGCGGTCTATTTCTAGGAATTAATAAGGTATCTTTTCGGCTCGTAGCTGTACCGTAAGGAGAGCCGCGGCCTATTTCCCTATGGGTTTTCTATTTTAATCTTTATTTATTATTTTCCCTATTCACTTATGAGATAATACATGCGACTTATGTACTTAAAACTATAAACAATTGCTAAACTATATGACACATCTATTACTAACTAATTATGCTATTTAATCAGTCCACTATTATACACTTGCACTATATCGTCCCGCACATCTCTCCCGCCGTGCGATTATGTCGCATCACTTGTCGGTGCGGGCGCGTCGTCTGTAGACAGGGGCAGGACCACCAGCTTCCTCAACGGCCGTCGCAGCACTCCTCCCTTGGTCTGGATGTCCACTGCTCGCACGACGTCGTCTGGTCCCGGGTACGTGGCGATGACTCTTCCTCGGATCCACACGTTGCGCGGTAGGTTGGCGTCGACAACTTGCACGAGGTCGCCGATCTGGATCGCTGGTCCTCGTCCGTGCGGCTCCCGCCGGTGCTGGAGCTCCGGTAGGTACTTCTTCACCCAGCGCGTCCAGAACACGTCGGCCAATCTCTGCGCGGCTCGCCACGTCGATCTGGAGGCAGCGTCCCGCTCGTCGAATGTACCTGGCAGCGGTACACGTCCCGGGCCACCCAACAGAAAGTGGTTGGGCGTCAGTGCTTCAGGATCCTCGGGGCTGACTGAGACGTGTGTCAGCGGCCTGCTGTTGACTGTATATTCCACCGCAGCCAGTAGGGTGGAGAGGACTTCTTCTGTAGGATGCCGTTCATGTAGCGTGGCTGCGAGTGCTGTCTTCACGGAGCGTACCATTCGTTCCCAAGCTCCGCCCATGAATGGAGCTCCTGGTGGTATGTATCGCCAGGAGATCGTCTTCTTCGCGGCTTCTTCTGCTGTTGCGCTGTCCATTGCCTGCCGAAGTTCCTTGTCTGCAGCTCTCAGGTTGCTGCCGTTATCTGACCAAATTTCCGTCGGGAAACCCCGGCGAGCCATCATTCTCCTCAACGCCATCACTGCTGAATCAGCGCTGAGTGAGCCAGCTATCTCCAGGTGTATGGCTCTCATGGTGAGACAGGTGAAGATGGCCACATATCTCTTCTGTCGCGTTCGGCCGACGGTCACTGAGAGAGGTCCAAAGTAGTCGATGCCAGTGAAGGTGAAGGGTCGCTTGTGATGAGCTAGGCGACACTCCGGCAGGTCCCCGGTTCTGGGGTATGGCGGCTTCTGTGTCTTCATTCTGCAGAACAGGCATCTTCTTATGATCATTCTTGTGACTGGACGCACACGTAGCACCCAGTACTGTTGTCTGCAATCGTTGACTGTAGCTTCAACTCCGGCGTGATGTAGCTGATGATGTATAGCCTTCACCCAGAGCTTGACTATTGGATGATCACCGTCGAGTACCATGGGGCTCTTGAAGTTTTCTGTTACGTCTTGTGTTGCTTGAATCCGACTTCTTAGCCTGATTGCATCGTTGACGTATTCGACGCTCAGCTGGTACAGACGGCTCTCCTTGTTGAGTGTCTTGCTGTTTCTTAAGTCTTCTATTTCTTCTGTGAAGGAATCTTCTTGGGATGCACGCATCAGAAGCTCTTCCGCTCTTCTGAGCTGTTCGGCAGTGACTGGGAGAAACTTTCTATTAGGCGACGTTGTTTTCTTGACTGTTGACTGTTGCTTCGTCGCAGGCTTGTTCGTTTTCTTCCAGCTTGGATCCTTTTCTGTGTTCTTTCGCGTCCTTTTGTAATTGACGCTTTCCTTCTTGGTTCTACAGAGTTGGATGAACTGTAAAACCCGAGCTGTGGCGTATCGGAGTCTGTCCCAATTCGAGAAACGAGATGCTTCAGGTAGGGCTTCTGCGAGTTTTTGTTTTCTGTCGTCGGCGATGTGATTCACTTTCTCTTCGCCCGAAGGTTTTTCTTTTTCTGTTGCAGTGACTTCTACGGGCCAATGCTCTTCTGTTTGGTAGAGGAAGTCCGGTCCCTTGAACCATCGATGATCTTTGTTGAAGGACGTTGGGACGTCTCGTGTGGCGTCGTCCGCTACGTTCAGCTTCGTCGGAACCCAACGCCACTCGGTGACTGTGGAGGCCTCTTCAATTGCAGCCAGGCGATGGGCTACGTATGGCTTGTATGACCGTGATCCGGTTCTTATCCAGGTCAGCACGGTCTTGCTGTCTGTCCAGAACACTTTGCTGTCCGGTTTTCTTTCGTGCTCTTCTATAACTGTTTCGGCGAGCCTGGTTCCCATGACTGCCGCTTGTAGCTCCAACCTCGGGATGGATGTCAACTTCAACGGCGCAACCTTCGCTTTGGCCATGACGAGAGATAGGTTGACTTCACCATTTGGCGCCACTGTTCTCCAGAAGACAATTGCTGAGTAGGCTGCTTCGCTGGCGTCGGTGAACACGTGCAGCTGTATCGAAGTGGCGTCGCTGTATTGGAGATATCTTCTCGGGATCGTCACGTTGCTAAGATTCTTCAGGTGAGCTATCCAGTCTTGCCATTGTTCAGCCAGGTCTTCATCCAGCTCATCGTCCCATGATGTTCCTCTTCGCCATACTTCTTGCAGCAGCTGTTTCGCCCTTATGGTGACAGGCGATGCGAAACCGAGTGGGTCAGACAGTGACATGACCACTCTTAGCGCTTCTCTCTTCGTAGGCGTCTTCCCATTGATGAGCGTTGGTGCGACGCGTGCCAGGTTGAGGTTGAAGGTGAGCTCGTCCGTGTTGAGTTTCCGGATAACGCCCAGTACACGTTCTGTCTTCTCTTCTGGCTTGTAGATTTCCATATCTTCTGACTGTTGACTTTCACCCAATGCTTCTAATAAATATGGTGAGTTCGACCTCCACTGTTTCAGTTCAAAGCTGGCCTTTGAGTGCACTTCACGCACTGACTTCGTGATGCGCACTGCGTCTTCGAGGCTTCTGAAGCTGTCCAAGTAGTCGTCAACGTAGTGCTTCTGTATGATGGCAGCTGCAGCCTCAGGGTGGGTATCTTCATACTGTTTGGCGTTCAAGTTCTTGATGTAGATTGCTGTAGATGGAGAACTTGATGCACCGAAGATCAACGAAGTCATCCTATATTCTTCAGGTGGTTGGTCGTCTCGTCGCTCTCCGCGCCACAGGTAGCGGAGTGCATCTCTGTCTTCGGCTCGCAGCTTGACTTGCATGAACATCTCCTTGATATCTGCTGTGACTGCTATCTCGTGTTGCCGGAACCGCATGACGACGCCAGGTAGTGACTGTAGAAGATCAGGTCCTTTGAGTAGCATATCGTTGAGAGCTACTCCCTTCGTCTTCGCTGCTGCATCATGTACCACTCGGAGCTTCTCAGGTTTCATTGGGTTAATCACCGCGAAGTGTGGCAAGTACCACGTCTTGCTTTCAGTTTTCTGTTTCGGAGCGAGTTCAGCGTATCCTTTCGAGACGAGAGCTTCCATCTGTTCTGTATACTTCTGTTTTAGCTTGGGGTCTCGATCGATCTTCTTTTCGATGTTGAAGAGTCGCTTCAGTGAGTTGTCGTAGTTGTCAGGGAACGTGACATCTTCTTTGCGCCAGAGAAGTCCTGTTTCATATCTTCCTTCTGTTTTTGTGGTGGTCTTCTCCAGGATACGAAGTGCCCGTTCTTCTGGATCTGTCTTCGGTTTCTTAGGCTGTATGCAGAGCGCGTCCATCTCGAAATATTGCTTGACGAGGCTGTCCAGGTTATCTTCTGTTTCTTCTGTGACGTGTGATACGAAGTCGATGCTGCGTCCGATGGCACGAGTCTGGCTGCCATGTAGCACCCACCCCAGCGGTGTGAGAGAGGCCACTGGTTGGTTGTTGTCTCCTCTTCTCACTTCTGTTGTCAGCAGAAGATGCCAATTGTCTTGACCAATCAGCACTCGTGGCTTTACATCTGCATATACGAGGTAGTCGCGGATGTCTGCCAGGTGCTTGCAGCCATCTACCAACTCTCTTGAAACCCGTTGTGACGCCACTTGAAGGTTCTTCACTGTACGTGCTTGTACACGCTCTTCATGATCGTTGAGACCTCTTAACTTGATGTTCACTCTTCTTGAAGCTGACTCCGATGTCTTCAAGTCGTTGATGGTTTCTATCTTCAAAGGGTCGACGGGTCCTGTCGCTCCGATGCACTCGGCTACGCTGTTGTCCATCAATGTAACTGTTGATCCGTCGTCCATCAAGGCGAAAGTATTGAACGTTCCCTTGGGCCCCTCAACTTGAACTGGAATTATCTTCAGATACGATTGTTTCTTCTTAATAGTCCACGCGGAGTTGATTACTTCTGTAGCTTCCTTGTCTTCTTTCTTCTCCGGAGCCTTGGTGTAGTGCAGCATCTTGTGGTGGAAGTACTTGCAGCTGTTGACACAGCACGCCTTAGCCCGGCAGCTATGGGTTCTGTTTCTGTATCGAAGACATCGGAAGCATAGGCGCTTGGACTTGGCTATATCCCATCTTCCATTCGCATCTGAGCTCTTGAACTGTTCACACTCCGTAGTAATATGCTCTTCGTTGCATATGGGGCACCTGGGTGTGTACGTCTTCTCTGTAACGTTGTGTATCCTCTGTGGTCTCTTCTGTTGAGTGGCTGCTGTAGGTGGCGCCACCTGTTCCGGCAGCGCGTACGGCCCGCATAACTCGGCTTCTCTCTTGAGGAACTTCTCCATTTTCAGCAGGTCTGGATCCTCCTTCGGCTGTGCTGCGGCGAAGTCGTAGTATCTGTAGCGCAGCGTAGGTGTGAGCTTGTCCACCACTGTCTTTGAAACTTCCGGGTTGTACATATAGTTGACGCAGCTCAGAGTCTTCAGTGTTGCCACTACGTTGGAGACCTTCGTCGAAAAAATGCAAATGTCGCGCGGTGACTCGGTGAGACGTGGCAATCCGCGGAGCGTTTCCATTTCCATCATCGCTATTGACTCCGGTCTTCCAAATCTTGACTCCAAGGTTTTCATGACTTCTGTAGGGTGCGCGCTGGTGATGAGAAGCCCCTCCACAGCTTCTTTTGCTTTGCCCTTCAGGTTTCTTCGTAGACGGTTCGTATTCTCCACTGTGGTGAACATGCTTTCCGTTTCGTAGTATGCGGCACGGAACGGTAGCCACTCTTGATGTGACCCTCCAAACGTTGGCAGCTCTATGAACTTGGGGCGCTGTGCTGCTTTGACGGCGCGCGTAATTGCTTCGGCTAACTCCGTTAAGCCGGGCTGTACTCCCGCCGGTGACTGAAGTATTGCTTCCTGTTGCTTCTGTTGTACCGCGTCGTTGACCACCGGCTCTTCTATTGGGTAGTGCGGTGCATCGGTGATCGCTAGCACGGGGCGTGGGCGTTGGCTCTCCAACCAGCTGTCCACTCGTTCAGTCACTTCGGCTTCGGGTTCGGCGTAGGCACCATCGTCGTCTTCTAATTCATCTTCTGTCTCGTCTGCTTCCAGGGCGGCGAGACGGGCGGCAGCTAATTCGATCTGCAGTCGTAGCATCTCTTCTTTGGCCTTAGCTATCTTGTGAGCCTTGGCCTTGCTGTGTGTCGATCCACCCCCCCTCTTGCTAGGGGGCGGGGCACCTGTACTTGCTTCGACTCCCGTGTGTTGACTGTTTTCTTCATCCTTACTGTAGACGTGTCTGCATCTCGAGTACGCCCCTGTACTGTAACGGGAACCTCCCTGGCGGCGGGGGGTTCCATCTGTGTCGCGGCGGCTGGCAGCGTCGGCGCGACGGCGGGCGTAGTTGAGCGTGCGACGGTGGCGGCGACGGAAGCGGCGGCGGTAGCGGCGCCGGCAGTGGCGGCCGCAGTCCGCTTCACTGTCGCGGAGGATGGCGCTGTAGAGCGCACCGACGTCGCGGAGGTACCCGTGGTCGTCGTGCGTTCCGTGGTGTCGGTGGTGACAGTCCCCGTGGCTGTCGACGCGGAGGCGGTAGTGGTCTCTGCGCTGGTTTCGGTCGCGGAGGTGGTAGCGGTACCCTCTGACGTGGACGGAGTTTCTTCCGACGATGCCTTACGGCTCTTGAGTTCCTGCCGTGTCACTGGCATTCTTGCTGGGCCGACGAATTTTCTTCAGAATTTTCCCGATTTTCCAACGGATCCGGCTCGAAGGACCATTCAATGTACGCTTCTGTACATTCACTGTAGCTGGGTTGGTTGGGTAGCAAGGAAAACTCTCGAAGAACTTTTCTTCCTTTATTGGGTACCGCTACCGCTTGCCGGTGGGAACTGTGCCGGCTTACAATTCAGCCCGGTATTTATACAAAAATAGCAGAAAAAATGTAGGCCTCTGATTGGTGTAATTTTGCTATTGATCAGTGCACCAATCAGAGCGCATTATTTTAAACCAATCACAATTTAGTAATAATAATAGGTATTATTACATAATTAGGTATCTTTACTACTATGAGCTGTACCGTAGGGAAAGCCGCGGCATTTCTTGGAATTACAGAGGTGTCTTTACAGTTCCTAGCTGTACCGTTGGGAGAGCCGCGGTCTATTTCTAGGAATTAATAAGGTATCTTTTCGGCTCGTAGCTGTACCGTAAGGAGAGCCGCGGCCTATTTCCCTATGGGTTTTCTATTTTAATCTTTATTTATTATTTTCCCTATTCACTTATGAGATAATACATGAGACTTATGTACTTAAAACTATAAACAATTGCAAAACTATATGACACATCTATTACTAACTAATTATGCTATTTAATCAGTCCACTATTATACACTTGCACTATATCATCCCGCACAAGATCCATGAAATATCAAGTCGGTTCATTTATTCAGTCCCTGCTCATGGGCCCTTCTGTCTCAAATTATTACGTAATTATGCAACCTAATAACATCTTATATACTACGGCCGTTCAGAGAATGCGTTCCTGACACGTCGCGATTGAACTGACGACGTAACTTTGTAATGGCGTTGCAGTTACGATAAAAATATTATTGCTGGTTGTTTACCGTTTTAACAATTGATGAGCATTAAAACAACATTATTATATCAATAATCAATTAATGTTATAATTTTGTGACAGTTGTCGTGACTAACTGACAGGTGTCAGGAACGCATTCTCTGAACGGCCGAACTTTAGTGACCATATCAATATTAAAAATCTTTTGTTTTAAATGCCGCCGTGCCCCCAGATATAAAAAACTCTTATTAAAAACCGACTTCAAACACCCGCGCCACTACAAAGTACATTTGAAATTTATTGTTGATTCTTAAAAACCGCTTTTACTGAAACGTCAATTTCATTTTATTTGTATAAATCTGCCTACTATGAAACAAAAATATAATAGGTACATTTTACGAGTAGGTAAATTCGTTAATTTTGTTAAGTTAAAGTAAGTTAATAATTACATTTAAGTTAAGTTACTTAATGTTGAAGACAAGGGTCTGCCCGCGAAATTCAAATTTAATTTGGTTTTTCGCAATTTGTAAACTAATACGACAAAGTAGGCTTATGGCATTCTAATTGCGACAATGGCAGTATCATCTTCACAGGTTTATATACAAATTTTTACTTGAAAGTGTCCAGTTTAAGAAATTGATCAAAATATCGACTAATTTGTGAGTAACTCACGTCCAACTCAGTATTTTGATTAATTTCTTAAACTGGTCACTTTCAAGTAAAGATTTTTATGTAAACCTGTGAAGATGTTAATTCCACTGGCGCAATTAAAAGGCCATAAGCCTACTTTGTCGTATTAGTTTACAAATTGCGAAAAACCAAATTAAATTTGAATTTCGCGGGCAGACCCTTGTCTTCAACCTTAATAGATTTATTTTTAAGAATTACCTATTAAGTATCGATGGGGTTGACATGTACACCAATTAGTAAAAACCTAAAAAAAACGTTAACGTTACGAGTTAGTAGCTGACTACAGGCAGATGCAGCAGTCTACGTGTCGTCACAACTTTACTGGTTTCTATGTATTTCTATGAAATACCATCCGTAGCGACCACGTAGCGACATATCCTTTAATATAAGTACATACAAACCAGGCGAAACGTCGCCTACCGCTGTGGTTTACTCGGCTACGAACTCATACCATAAGAGTCAAAATCAATTTCACGCAGTCTATAAATATATAGAACTCGACGCGACACATCCTTTGGACCTTGGGCCAATTTTTCGCACTATTTCACCTGTCCGCACCATTGCTGTCTCGAACCCACTTCACTTGATATCTATTCAATAGACGTGTCTACGAAATACTGATAAAGACTGATAAATAATAATACCGATAAAGACTGATTCATCTTACATCATGCCAGAGTAAGGCCGTTTCACAGGGGGGAGTCGGAGATTTTATAATTATGAAGTAGATATAATTCAAGAGCGCAACGTTCAAGGTACGGAGTGAAGGTCCCCAACGTTTGAAGCAGTATTATTTCAGTACTGTTTTGACATGTCATACAATGTCAAACTTAAATTAGGTAACATATTAAGGACGTCAATGTATGACATCTAAAAAAATTGAAATTTTAACGTTGGTAGTACGCCTCCTGGAGGTCCACGGTTAAATCCCTTCCCTATAAAATTTTTGTGTTAAATTCCCACCTAGCACATTAATTTCGTGCCCACTACTAGCGATTATTAATTAATCTTGTTCAGTATAGTTAATATTATTTTTTAAGAAAAAATTTCATCCCAGCCATAACACGGGCTCGCAATTCAAGATGAATTAGTTTAATAAAAGCATACTAAAGATGATATTTGGACCGTGGCCTGGGGCCTTTCCATTGTATTTTCCACAGTAATTCAACGATTCAGTTCATCACAAAACATCTAGATTTACAAGCTTTATAATATTTCGATTATTTGGAATTAATCTCTTCAATCCAAGGGTGTGGCCTTATTGAACTGATGCCACGTTGATCCTCTATAATGCCGCCTAAGGAATTGTGTTTAAAAGTGTCCTTTGTCATCCTAAGTCCAACTCCAAGGTGCAAGCTCGAATTTGTCAAGATCGGTTCAGCAGTTGAAGCTTGAAAAGGTACCAGACATAATATAGAGACATCACACACTTTTCCATTAGTACCTATAGAATAGATACCTCTCTTAGAAGGGTTAATTCAGTTCTACTGTTCTAGATAACGAGTATATCTACGTTGTCCCCAAGGGATCCATTTAAGAACGCAGTGGATATGGGTCACATTTTTTCGGGAGCTGATTGAGCTGCTTCTTTGAAATTACAATCGGGGCCGGAGACAAGGGAATTTATCTACTTTATATAATGTATTATTATATACTATCTAGGACACTCACATACTGTTAACGTCTGGGTAAATAGTAATATCCATACTAATTATTATTATCAAAGGGCCACATAAGCTAGTACGTTGAATTAGTAATTCATTTTTTCGTAAATGTTTACGTTTTTTTCATATTATAATTTAATATAATTTTTTTTTTAAAAAACGACTCCAAACGCCCGCGTCACTACAAAGTATATAATTTATTGTCGATTTATCAGAAACCGCTCGACAGATTTCGATAAAATTTAAATGGGACCACCTTGGAAGTTTCAAACCAAAAAAAGAATTTTCCAAATCAGTTTAGGCGTCTTCGAGTAATCGGTGGAAATACATTAAAAAAAAAAGATTCTGACGAATTGATAACCTCCTCCTTTTTGAAGTCGGTTAAAAATTACTTTAAGGTTGACATTGTATGACATTTCAAAACAATAATGAAATAATACTACATTCAAGTGATGCTGATGGTGGTAGGCCCCCAGAAGACTTTTTGTATAACATTAAAATTTTTATAAAACGAAAACTTATTGAATAAATATTCTTACAATATAATATACAAAACTAAAGAATATCCCGACCTCTCTCTTCTACAACCGCACCGCACGCCACCGAATGTAATTTCACCCTCACCACCTGGGTGCCTGGAGCACTTCGACCATCCGCTGTGCCAGATCATTTTTTCCACGCACTACCAAACTGTGGAATCCACTCCCTTCGACATTGTTTCCACTTAATTACAACATGGGGCGGACCAACAAATTCCTGAAAACCCGGCGACGCAATGCCTCGGGTGCTACAAATGTTTACGGGCGGCGGTTATCACTTAACATCAGGTGACCCGCCTGCACGTTTGCTCGCTATTCATATAAAAAAGTGTGTGTTTCAGCTCCGACGCAGGACTGGAGTTTACTACTTAAAACGTCGTAATGCATTCGCGGCGCCGCTCCGACCCGATCCGTACGCGCTCGGCTTCCCGAAGCGAAAGCGCTTTCGCATTCGACAACTCAAGCGAAAACCAACCTTATTTACTCAACCTTAGGGTAGAAATTTGCATCGTTGTGAAAAACGTAACAAGGGCATTCGACAACTCAAGCGAAAACCAACCTTATTTACTCAACGTTAGGGTAGAAATTTGCATCGTTGTGAAAAACGTAACAAGGGCATTCGACAACTCAAGCGAAAACCAACCTTATTTACTCAACGTTAGGGTAGAAATTTGCATCGTTGTGAAAAACGTAACGAGGTCATTCAAAACAGATTTCACTGCTCAAATTTTTCTCATACCGGGCGCCTAAAATCGATTCTAAAGGAGTAAACTCCAAAAAGTAGATAGAAAAATAGTAGAAAGTTTAAATCCTTTAATATTATAAACGCGAATGTTTTTCAGGATGGATGATTTGTATAGACGAATGGATGTCACTCCTTCAAGCCACAACGAATTAACCCATTTGGCTGAAAGCAATAGAGATAGCTCATACCTAGGATTTACATAAAGGCTAAATTTTATTCAGGAAAATTAATTAGTTCATGTGGGAATCAAAAAAGCATAATCCACGCGGACGAAGTCACGGGCATCATCCAGTCTTTTATAATTTCGAAAGTTTCATGCAGAGTTTTCTTATACCGGTGCATATATTAGTGAGAAAAAAAATTCATATATAATTCCTTTTAAAAAAAAGAGTGTTGGAAGATTTTTAGCCTAAGCCCTAATTTGAATGCTAAAGTAGCACGTTCGTGAATTACTAAGCAAATATCTGAGCTTGCGAGCAAAAAATTTAGGTACTTACCAACAAAAACAAATCTTATTACAAGGTTAACAGGTACAAAAAATCATTTAAAATATATTATTACATTTCGTTTTGAAAAAATAAATATCAACTTGACAGTAAAGGGAAACATCGTGAGGAAATCTGCATGCCTGAGAATTCTTCATGATGTTCTCAAAGGTAGTGAGTCTGCCAATTCGCATGGCCTATAACCCTTCTCTGAGATGAGATCTGCCTCCAAAGCCAAATTAAATATCTATTGTCGTATCTATTCTCTTTCTATGATCGTTAACGCTTTAGAGCAGGGATTCCCAAAGTTTTTTTTCCAATTAATCGTTTCTAAGATAGCTTCCTCTAAAGCAGGAGTTTGCATAGTTTTTTTATCACGCCTCCTATCATTTCAGAAGGGAGGCGTGATGAAAAAAAAACTTTGGGAGCCCCTGCTCTAAAGCGTAAACGATAATAGAAAGAGAATAGATACGACAATAGATAATATGTAATTTGGCTAGGGAGGCAGATCTCTACTCAGAGAAGGGTTGGCCATGCGAATTTGCATACTTTACTACCTTTGAGAACATCATGAAGAATTTTCAGGAATGCAGATTAATACGACAGAATAGATACGACATATATTATGTAATTTGGCTAGGGGGGCTGCGCGTGACGATGATTCTGACGAATATTACTTAGGGGCGGAATATTTTTAATAAACCCTTCTTGTTCTGAGAGGAAACCTTTGCTCACTGTTCAGTAGTGATATGGCAATGGATTGAGATGATTAGGATGATTTTTTGCAAGTAAACACATAACTTTCTCGTACCATATCTCTCATCTATAACCTTACTAATTATCCGACTAAACTTCACGATACTTTGGATGATATAGTAGGCAAAATAGTTTCATAAGCTTTTAATGGAATGTGGCTACAAAAGTTTTCTAATTTAAACCTAAACTCAATAGCCATAAGGCATAAATGAAATTCGAAGGATGTGTTTGGCAATACGTATTATATGCTTAAAGTTCCTTAATAGGGATTGATAGTAGCTTATCACGAAGTTTAACTATGTTAAGTGAACCTGTTTACGGGGTCGATAATTAAATAGTTTACAAATTACTTGATCGCTGTCTGATATTTCTTAAATCAGGCGCTCAACCAGTGTACTCTAACTCAAAGTTGACTAACGGTTTAAGTACTTATACCATTACTAGCGCAAGATTACGACAGATTGACCAACTAGTGCTGTTAGGTATCTAGGTACATATTTGCATCCTAAGTATTTAGGTAAATACTTCTAATTTTTATGGGTACATGCTTACATATTTGATGTACCTATATTACACGGTGGGTTGATTGCTGGTTAAATACGTGAAGTAAGTAAACATTTTTTTCTTAATAATATTATTATGCATGTTTCGAGAAACCTTTCAACTGATGCATTTTTCTACTAAGCGTATCAGTTAGGGTCTTGACCCTACCAAGAGGTAGTTAGTAGCGCTTAGTAAGTAAGTTTATTACTATACATCTCCTGAGCGTAGTTTTAACGGTTACCTTAGTTCAGTTCCAGTTGTTTTACTTTTCGTTATTTATTTAGCTCAATAGCATATTGTACCTTAATATTTTACAACGTGTAATCTAGATTGAAACTTTGACTACACTGAAGGGAAACATTAAGGAGCAATATGTCTCATATATTGGGTCGTTCGTCTCGTTTACGATCACCCTTACGTTATTCGATCAGCCTGGACCAGTAAATAGTAACTCTTGGCCTTTCCTAGTGGGAAACAGCTTTTAATGGGCACTTAGTTTAAGTTATGAGTTTTGACGTATGAAAACTAACTGCCGCATTCATGCTTATTTTCACCAATCATTCCCTATATAGGAGTTTATTTACGTAGGTAGCCCCTAAATATAATTCCATACCCAATGTCATTTCTACCTTTAGGTGTTCCCTAAAAGTTCACCTAATTCAGCTTAGGTAGACCGTAAAAGTAAGGGAACGTTGGTGAAAATGGGCATCAGAGTGACAAATCGTAAAGCTTTGAATCAATGATTGATGATATAAAAAAAGTTCACTCTCAGAGTTCATTAAATGCTTCGTCAGTTAGTAGTACATCCTTACAAATAACAGCTCATTAAGAGATTTAATGATAGTTCATCATCTTCATTCATTCTTTCCATCATCACATCCCATCGCCGGCCGAGTACTGGCCACAATCAGCTCTTAAATGAGAAAGGTTAGTGATGATAATGTAGATCTCTCTAAGGCATGCTGATTTTATAACGACGTTAACGTTTCTTCTGTAATACAAAAGGCAGAGCTTTTGTTACACGCCAATAGTATAATATAATCCTGTTTTCTCAGACACGGAGCAAGCATGGTATAATTTTAAAACATCAATTATTGACGCAAGTAATAAGATCTTAGCGTCAACACCACGATCTAAGAAAACTACTGGATTACTGACGAAATCTTAGATTTGATGGATGAAAGATGTGAAAATAAAATGAACAAAGTAAAGTACGATTCAATACAGCTTTCGATACGGAAGAAAATAAGACAGGCAAAAGAAAAGTGGTATGGTGATCTTTGTACTGAGATAGAAGAATTTGATAAAAAGTTTGACTGTTTTAATATGCATAAGAAGATTAAAGAGCTCATATCCCCTAAACATCAAGGACGCACACAAACAACTCTTCTTAATAAAGATGGCAAGTATGCCTCTTGCACTGATGACATAATAGTAACTTGGGAGCAATATGTAACCGAACTCTTTCGTGACGCTCGGATTGATCCCGTAGATTTCGTATGCGAAGACACGGGACCTGCCATTACAAGGAGTGAGGTCTTTCATGCCATCAGGAATGCAAAAAGCAGGAAAGCTGTTGGTCCCGATGACATACCCGTCGAGGTAATTAAAGTGATTGAGGAGTATAATCTAGATTATCTTGTCGGCCTCTTCAATGCTATTTACGACTCCGGCACGATTCCATCCGACTGGCTCAAATCGACATTCATCACCTTACCTAAACTCAGGAATCCCAAGAGATGCAGTGATTATCGTACCATTTCGCTCATGAGTCATGTTTTGAAGCTGTTCTTAAAAATAATCCATAACAGAATTTACTCAAAATGTGAGTCCGTACTATCATATACTCAGTTTGGTTTTAGAAGCGGGCTGGGAACGAGAGATGCACTTTTCGGCTATCAAGTGCTGGTACAAAGATGCTGGGATATGAATAAAGATCTGTTTGTCTGCTTTATTGACTATGAAAAAGCCTTCGACCGCGTTCAACATGTCAAATTGATTGAAGTGCTTCAGAAGTTTGGCTAAGACTATAACAACTGCCGATTCATAAAAAACTTATACTTGAAACAGCGTGCAAATATAAGGGTTAACGGAAAATTATCGTCGTATATCGAGATAGAAAGAAGCGTACGACAAGGCTGTATTTTGTCACCCTTACTGTTTAATTTGTATGCTGAAGCCATATTTTCAGAGGCGCTAGATAACAGTCCAGACGGTATATCAATTAATGGCAAATTGTTGAACAATATTAGGTACGCAGACGACACGATATTAATCGCCGATAGTCTTGCGGGCCTTCAAAGGTTAGTCGATTCGGTGGCTTCCGTTAGTATTGAATACGGTATTAATATCAATACCAAAAAGACGAAGTACATGGTAATAAGCCGAACATCTGAGCTTATCACGTCGTTATCCCTAAATGGTCAGGGTCTTGAACGGGTCACCAAATACAAATATCTAGGCACAATGGTAGACGAAACAGGGGATCACAGCCTCGAAATACGATGCAGAATAGAGCAAGCACGCAGCAACGCCTTTTCGAAAATGAAAAAAGTTCTTTGTGACCGGAACCTAAGCATTTCTCTCAGAACACGCATAGCGCGGTGCTATGTCTTTTCTGTACTTCTCTATGGTGTAGAAGCTTGGACGCTGACAGAAGTCATGTCTAGAAAACTGGAAGCGTTCGAGATGTGGGTGTACAGACGTATGCTAAGAATTTCTTGGATAGACCGTGTATGAAACAGCACTGTGCTACAAAGAATGAGGAAGGTCACAGAGATACTAACAACCATAAAAAGAAGGAAATTAGAATATTTTGGGCACGTGATGCGTAATACCAAGAAGTATGAACTTCTTCAACTTATCATGCAGGAAAAAGTGGCAGGCAGAAGGAGGCCTGGCCGCAGAAGGATATCTTGGCTTAAAAACTTGCGCCAGTGGTTCGGAAAGAGCACAAAATCACTATTTAGAGCAGCGGTCTCAAAAGTTGAAATCGCCCTAATGATTGCCAACCTTCGCAAGGAGACGGCACGGTTAGAAGAATAGTAAAATAACAAATAATAAAAATAAAAGTTCCGTAAAAAGGTACCAAATTGTTGGTCAGCTTTTTTTTGGTTTTTATTGCCTTGATGTTGATATGCTATTTACTAGAATTATTCATACTTTGTACGGAACCCTTTCTGCGAGAGCCCGACTCGCTCTTGGCAAATTATTTTTAGTATGTAAATGTAAAAAAAAGAAATGAGAGAAAAGAATTTCGAGAAAATAATTAATTTGACAATTAATTCAAAATAACAAAAATTTGAGTGTTGTTCTTCATCCTTAGACGTAATAAAATTTTATTATTTCTCCAGTTAGCCGTAACGAAGGACGGGCAAAGAGATAAAGGAGAAATATAGATCCGGGAAATTCTACAAAAAATAGGCGATTGACGAGAAAACTGTGTAAACAAGGAGATAACACTGCGATGATATCTGCTCTTTTTGTAAGAATTATTGGGCAGTTGGTCGCACGCTTCTCTGAACAATGATGCTAATTTCACAGTCCACAATCTCTAAACATAACTAAATTGACATGCCTAAAAGTAATGTTATCTTTTTGTTTCCTGCTTACAAAAATTTATAATAATTTTAAGACAGATGAGTTTCGGAATTTATAATTTTAGTACTCTATTATACGGGCTCTACTATACTCTATACCTCTGGCTTTTCTAAGGGAAGTCTGCCAATTTACATTGGGCCAGCATGCTGGACTATTAATAACCCTTCTTTGAGAGGAGACCTGCTAGTGAACCTTTAATGGGTTGCTGATGATGATGATGATGATAATGATGATGATGATGATGATGATGATGATTTTACTTAGTATTTTGATTACTTTAGTATTTTGATGTACTTTCTTCTTAAGAAGAAGAAGTAAATTATTATTAAAATTTATAATGTTTGTAAGTTGTGGCCAAAACAAAATAAAATTCTTTTTAGAGTTTTGTTGTTCCTGAGGTGGTTAGATAGTTCAGATAGAGTTAAAAGAAAATTAAATATTTATAAGTTAAAAGAAAATTATTTATTTATAAATTTTATGGTGTTTTAATATTATGATGCTTATTATACTCTAAGATACGGTACCCTTTGGGCGCGAATCTAACTCGTAATTGATCGGTTTTACTAATGTTTATTGTAATGTTTATTGTTAGTTCAGTAAAATCTATTCTTTCGACTTTTGTGCCAGGAGTGGGTACGACAATAGTGCAACGGGTGGGATTCGAACCTACGATCTTTCAGTTGCAGTCCGTACCTTTAACCGTTGGGCTATTGAGGCTTATTATAAAACTAACTCCTATCTGAGCGAGTTTTCACGAATGTTATATTTATAATTAGCCTGATTATGACTACGAAGTTTTGAGCGGAGCTGTTTGGCAGACCTATCACATTTTGGAGAGCTCACTGACACTGAGTTATTTTAATGCTTGGTGGTACATCCTTGCCGGTAGGGTGTTAACTCCATAACCAAAGCGTACCACCAGACAAAATTTTCACGATTTGTCTGCTAAGCATCCCTACCCGATTAGTCAATATACAACCTACCAGTGCAATGCAAGTCCATATCTAAATCTGGATATTCCTTCATTTTATTTATTCTTTATTGAAACTAAATTAAAAACATTTATGCTAAGAATATTTACTCATTTATGTTTATATTTTAGTTTAAGGGCGTGTACAAGGACAGCTAATCTCTAAGTTTTCTTCCAGAAGGATTCATGTTGTACCGGCACACTGAACCAGGTGGCCCTAAGGTTTATGTCCGTAAATGCCATTTAACCGTATAAGCACGTCAGATCATGTAACACACTCTGCTCGTCTAGAGCATCATAATACTTACCCAAAGTACGAGTAGGTACTCGACTATACACTATTCACGTGATCTAGAAATATCACATATTATTAAGCATTGTTGAAAGCTCGCGTTTGTGCTAAGTGAGACGTTCCCATGTACACGTGATGTTTATTTTGTGGCTCAAAACACAAGCAGATGTGAGAATTATTATATTACTAGCTGATGCCCGGGAACTCATCCGCGTGGATTTAGTTTTTAACGTCCCTCGGGCAGTCTTTGATTTTCCGAGATAAAAAGTAGCCTATATCACTCCTAAGGTCCTCAACTATACCCATGCAAACAATCACGTCGATCCGTAGCCTAGAGACCATTCTATGTAAACACAGTATATCTGCTGTAAGTCGCTGAGGAACCCGCAGACTACTTGATGCTGCAGCACCAGCTCAAGGTTACTACGTCTTTGAAATAATATGAAGTAACAGTGTAAGCCTTTCAAATCAATCGTACCAGTATCAGTTTATGACCCTTCAATCAAGTAGGAAATGAGCTGATGATCTTCAAACGCTTCAAAATTATAGCTAAGATCCACCTCGATTACGTTAGCTTACAAACAGAAAAAAACTGCTTTAAAATCGGTCAATTCGTTAAGGAGCTACGAGGCAACAAACGCACAGATACACTCAATACAGATACACAGATATACACGTTACTCATTTAACACCCTCTTTTTTTGTCGGGGTTCAAAGAAAAAAGTTGCCAAGAACGCTAGCTGCGTTACTCCATTGAATAGGCAGACTTATATCTACCTCGTCGGTCCGCTCCGCTTTATAGTTTTCCGCTTATTGGAGGGGAGACCAGAAAATGTGTCAAGTTCAGCTTGGTAAATATTCTCAAAGAACCAAATTGGTTAAGTGTGCCAGTTATTTACATAAAAATCTTAACTTGA
The DNA here is from genome assembly GCA_029955525.1 of Oeneis ivallda. NCBI lineage: Eukaryota > Metazoa > Arthropoda > Insecta > Lepidoptera > Nymphalidae > Oeneis > Oeneis ivallda. The sequence goes on from JARPMR010000007.1 coordinate 20,864,219, forward strand.
AAGTGACCAGTTTAAGAAATTAATTATTAATACTAATACTGACTTTGACTGACTGATTAATATTAATACTGACTAATTTGGAGTAACTCACGTCCAACTCGGTACTTTAAATTAGTCAGTATTTTGATTAATATCTTAAACTGGTCACTTTCAAGTAAAGATTTTTATGTAAACCTGTGAAGGTGATAATTCTACTGGCGCAATCAGAATGCCATTAGCCTAGTTTGTCGTATTAGTTTACAAATTGCGAAAAACCAAATAAAATTTTAATTTCGCGGGCAGACCCGTATAATCATCCTTAGGTATGACAGATCTATCTATCTATCTAATATCTTGAAACGAGCAATTCTTGTATATATATATATATATATATATATATATATATATATATATATATATATATATAATCGGAATCTCGGAAACGGCTCCAACGATTTTCATGAAATTTGGTATGCAGGGGGTTTCGGGGGCGATAAATCGATCTAGCTAGGTTTCATTTTTAGAAAGGGTCGTTTTATCCGTGTTTTCAGGCAATGAAAAACCCCTTACAATATCATTAGAATACGAAGGTAAATTTCGCCATCATCTATAAATTTCCGATAGCTCGGTATATTCGATCGATTTACCAAAAAAAAAAAATAGCCGAGCGGAGCTCGGTCACCCAGATATTGTTATAATTATAATATTTATCATTTACGTCGTTTCTATTCTCATTAAATAAATGTAACATTTAATTCGTGTAAATAACCAAAAACGGTAAGGTTATGTGAATAAAGCCAATCGTTCATATCTTGTACTGGTGCTAGGAAGTGAGACATCTTAACGAGGTGTACCTAAAAGCATGTGTGACGTCAGCAAGCAGCAAGCTTGAAGAGTTTAACCAGGTTCAACATTCTGATGTCTTTACTTAAGTAAAGTGCAACTACGGATTTTAGGATATACTAGCTGATGCCCACGACTTCGTCCGCTTGGATTTAATATGTTAATTCCTCGGGAACTCTTTGATTTTCTGGGATAAAAGTAGCCTATGTCACTCTCCAGGTCTTCAACTATACCCAATACCCATGCAAAAAATCAAGTCAATCCTTTGCTCTATTGCGGCGTGATTGAATTACAAACCAACAAATAAACACCTTTCGCATTTATAACATTAGTAAGGATTAGTAAGATAAGTAATTTGGGTTACAACTATCTCGCTATCTAACATCGTTCGAGGTTTAGGTTGCCTAGCAACCTAAATCTCGAACTGTAGGTATATATGACTGTCGTGTAATTAACATAATATTTTAATTTGCAATAACAAATATTTATGTCAATAAATAAGATAAAAACCATCCTATCAACCAACGAAGTTTGATCAAAATAGTTTAGTTTTCGAGTTTATCCCGAACATACATCTTAATATATATATATTACGTGTCACGTTGTTTGTCCGCGATGGACTCCTAAACTACTGAACCGATTTAGATCAAACTTCGCAACTGTCTGTAATTTGATCCAACTTGAAAGATAGGATAGTTTTTTTTATTATGACAGTTTATTTGTTTTATTTATATAGATAAGTTGGCGGTACGAAGTTCGCCGGGTCAGCTAGTATATTAAAAGTTTATGAGGATGTTTTTTACTTTTCACGCAAAAACGATGGGACAGATTAATATTAATAGATTAATAAATATGTAGGTAATAGCAAATAATAGTAATCTAGTATAGAGTCTGCCAATTCGCATTGGGCCAGCGTGGTGGACTATGGCCTATAGCCCTTCTCTGAGAGGAGACCTGCGCTCAGTAGTGAGCCAGTGATGGGTTGCTAACGATGATTATTATATAATAGTAATAATAAGTAATAGTAATAGTAATAGTAGTAGTTTAAGTAATAGTAGTAGTTTTAGATCCTAAAGTTAAAATAAACACAGGATGTATCGTCCGCGAGAGGAGAAACATACATCATATTATATAGACTAGTCAAGTATTAGTAGTAGGAAATACTACTACTTGTCAAGTTACTAGTTTTACTTTAAGTATAGGTAAATCCGATTCCTATATTGTTAATAATAAATTAATCCAGCTTTCTTTATTGTAGAGAAAAAATCTTACTTACCTCCTGTACCAGCTACCTTAAATTTGGCACATAGTTCAAAGAACCGATGGTCGTTGGGTCCTGAGATGTTGACGTGGCTACCACGCACTGGAAAGCGCAGTGTTGAGAAACCCTCCCACCCCATAGGTAGACCGACGACTTGAGACGTGTCAAAGGGAGTCGCAATATACAAGTAGCGCAAGACCTAGTCATGTAGAAATCTATATAAGAGACTTATGTCCAGCCATGGACGTCTGTTGATTGACAAAGAAAAATAAAAAACTTCTGTACCTACCTATAACAATAATAGGAGGTACCTAAAAGAAAATATATAGTAATACCACAGGTAATAGATTTTTATATTTGGGTATCTCTATAAAAAGGTTTGAATAAAAAAACGCCATAGTAAATAAAAAGAAACACCGTACATCATACCGTTTTTATGGAGAGCTATAAAAGTGAACTGTTTTATTTTTCGTATCTGAGTCTCAAACAGTATCCAGTATCAATAGCAATATCAATATCAGTAGCAATTTTTCATATTTTTTTTCTTTTAATCGAATATTAGCTGTACTGAACATGAATGTCTATTGCGTAACTAATAATAATCTTCTTTACGCTCTAACTAGGCGTAAAGCTTGTGCTAAGAAAAAGTAAATGAAACGGATTGGGTTTGAACCATCCTTTACCTTTACCTTTAGCCTAAAGGCTTTAGGTATTTAAATAGTCCGTATATAGGTAGGGAGTCCGTCGCCGCTCTGACCACTACTGATTATTTTATTATTTATTGGATTAAGTCCAATAGTAGGACAAACTTTGACTTATCTCTTCATTATCTATGCCCAACAATGAACAATAATATAGTAAAGTTTTATTTGCTTTGGAACTTTGGGATCATGAAACAATATCTCTATTAGAATAGAATAGAATAGAATAGAAATGTTTTTTATTCAAATAAACTTTTTTACAAGTGCTTATGAATCGTCGATGAGTCTACCACTGGTTCGGAATGCCGTTCCTGCCGAGAAGAACCAGCAAGAAACTCGGCAGTTGCTCTTTTCAAAATAAGTTTACATTCAATAGAATAGTTATACAGTTAAATTACCACCTACTGTCTCATGAATCGCTGGAACGAATTATGTCCACGCTTTTTTATCATCTAAATAGTCTTCAATTGCATAATATGCCTTTTTCATGAGATTAGTTTTAACTGATTTCTTAAACTTGTGTAAAGGCAAGTCTAAGATCGACTGTGGAATTTTATTATAAAACGTCACGCCCATTCCCACAAATGTCTTTCGGACCCTCTTGAGGCGACATCGAGGAATCACGAGCCTGTTTGGATTTCTAACTTGCCTATCATGTAAATCACCCTTTTTTTTGTAATTCACAATGTTTTGTCTGACAAATATTATATTGTTGTAAATATATTGTGAAGCTACTGTAAGAATGCCTATTTCTTTAAATTTTTCTCGAAGGGAATCCCGTATATTGCGCGAATTGCCCTCTTCTGCAATACAAAATTTTTTCCAATATCGGCTGCTTTACCCCATAATAAGATTCCGTATGACATAATACTATGGAAATATGCAAAATAAACAATTTTTGCAGTTTCTATGTCAGTTAACTGTCGAATCTTCCTAACAGCGTAAGCAGCAGAGCTAAGCTTGCCAGCAAGTGTTGCTATATGGGTGCCCCATTGCAACTTTGAGTCCAGGGTTAATCCCAAGAACACTGTGGAGTCCTCACATTTCAAGGGTTCATTACTTATCTTTAAATTTTTACTGACAGTTCTGGTGTTGGGCAATAAAAACTCAACACACTTGGTTTTTTTAGCATTTAAAAGTAGATTATTTGCCGTAAACCATTCAGAAACTTGAGATAATGCAATATTTACATCGTCAAAATTGTCTTTCGTCCTATCGACTTTAAAAATCAAAGACGTATCATCAGCAAATAGTACAATATCGCAAGTATTTTGGACAAAATGTGGTAAATCATTTTTATGTAAATCAAAAACATGAATGGACCTAGAATAGAACCCTGGGGTACACCCATTACCGAGGCTGATCCGGATGATTTTACATCATTGACACATACTCTTTGAACACGATCACTAAGATAAGACGCAATGAGGCTAAGCGCAAAATCTCTAATACCATAGTGGCTCAGTTTAAGCAAAAGGGTCTCGCGATCAACGCAGTCGAATGCTTTTGATAAATCACAGAAAATACCAATGGCATTCTGTGAGTTATTCCATGCATCGAATATGTGTTGCAACAGCGTTGCGGCTGCATCGGTTGTTGATCGACCCTTAGTAAAACCGTACTGCTCAGGGTGAAGAAGTTTATTTAAATTAAAGTGTAGAAGCAGTTGGTTGAGCATTATTTTTTCAAATATCTTGCTGAGAGTTGGCAAAATTGAAATTGGTCTGTAGTTATTCGGGTCACATTTGCTTCCCGATTTAAAAAGAGGTATTAATTTACTACATTTCATCAGGTCTGGAAAAGATCCAGAATCTACAGACTTATTAAAAATTAAAGCAAGATAGGGCGCAATAATATCAATGATATTGTGAATTATTTTAACTGATATTCCCCATAGATCTCCTGTTTTTTTATTTTGCAATGATTTAAATGTTTTGATAATATCATATGGGGTAACGTGTTTAAACCTAAATAATTTATTGCACTCAGAGACATTGCTTCTTAGAAGATTACAGGCTTCTGTTGGCGAGGAATTTAGAGAACTGGTCGTGGTTACTGGTATATTTTTGAAAAAGTTCTCAAATGTATTTGCAATTTCTATATCGGAGTCAATTACATGGTTGTTAATTTTAAGCTCCAGTTTATTATAATGTACCTTATTCTTACCCATTTCATCACCAATGATGTCCCATACTGCTTTTATTTTATTATCCGAATTGACATTTTTTTGTTTTATGTGAAGTGACTTTGCTTGTATGCACACGTTTCTAAACAATTTGGAATAATTTCTTACATATTCTATAAACGCGGGGGCATAATTATATTGTTTTTCTGCATACAAGTCAAACAGCCTATTTCTACTTTTATAGATGCCAACAGTTGCCCAATCACTAAATTTAAGATTTTTAAATAATCTTTTTTCTATTACCTTAAAGACAGAGTTAAATTGAGAGTTTAATAGATCAAAAAACTCTCTATAAATTTCATTCGGACCACCCTGTGCAACATCAAGCGTCGGCATTGCAGCTGCGATATTTTGTTTGAATTGCCTTACTTTTTTGGTGGTAACTGGCCTATATTTTACTACTTTTGTTACATTCTGCTCACTGCTCGGAATAGATATCATTTGCCCGCAATGGTCAGATCTTAAATAAGTGATAATCAATTTTTTGATAATTTTACAATCAGAGAAAATGTTATCAATACAAGTTGCCGAATGCGCTGTTATTCTTGTAGCTTCAACAAAAATATTTTCCAGGTTGAAACTTTTAAATAAGTTTAGTAATCTTCCTGTGATAGGCGTTTGATGCAAAATATCTATATTAAAATCTCCACAAATTACTATTTTCTTTGATGACCTACATAGCCGCCCTAAGGCGTCCTCCATGACCTCCTCAAAATGAACAAAATCGCCCGAGGGGGGTCGGTACACGCAGACTATAATATATCGGTCCAGCTCGACACAAGACAGCTCAATAATGCGTTCCATAGAAAGACTAACAATGTCTTTTCGCTCTTTGCAATTAATGTTATTGCGCGTTATTATTAAAGAACCCCCGCGTATAGCAGTCCCTCTGGAGAACGCACTTGACAGTAAATAATTATCAAAATGTATAATTAACTGATGAGAATTGAGCCAATGCTCGGTGAGGCATAAGATGTCAATATCGAATTCTTTAATAAATAGCTCAATCTCGTGTTCTTTGCCAGATAAGCCCTGTATATTTTGGTGTACAAGATTAATCTTATATTGCTCATCTGTTGTCTTATTCATATATTCAATAGGTCAAATTGTTGCGCGACGGTAGCAAACATCATTCATCTATGGTTACGCGTGCGTACTATTAGTTCGTGCGTTCGTGCGTAATTAAACTGGTCAGAAATAATATTAATCTCTACTAATATTATAAATGCGAAAGTGTGTTTCTTTGTAGGTGTGTTGATTTGTCCTTCAATCAGCAGCAACAAAACAACGGATCGACGCGATTTTATGCATAGATATAGTTGAAGACTTGGAGAGTGGCTACCTTTTGATCTCGGAAAAGGGGTTTCCGCAGGATTTTGCAACACCTCACTCCAAGCGGACGAAGTCGCGGGCAACAGCTTGTAATTTTATAATTTCGCTGAGATCGAACATAATCATTAAATTATGTCATCAAGTTGTTAAGCTAGTCAAAAATAAGTATTTTATTACAGTTAAGTACCTATAAAATTGTGAAAGAGGGCAATACTTCCATTCCATATATCTTCCGGTTTAATTTGATCCTAAACATACATAGATCAAAGGCGTGCGTGATATCAGTAACTTCAGCTTTGTAACTGAATAAAGAGCAAAGTTTGTCGCGAGTCAACTATACGAGTCCGTTTCTCCTCTCGCGGACGATACATCCTGTGTTTAGACACTTTGTTTAGGAATTTAGGAAGTATTTTAACTTTAGGATCTAAAACTATTACTATTACTTAAACTACTACTATTACTATTACTTATTATTATTATTACTATTATATAATAATCATCGTTATAAAACCCATCACCGGCTCACTACTGAGCGCAGGTCTCCTCTCAGAGAAGGGTTATAGGCCATAGTCCACCACGCTGGCCCAATGCGAATCAGCAGACTCTATACTAGACCACTATTATTTATATACATAATCTAATATATAAAATTCTCATGTCACGGTGTTTGTTACCAAACTCCTCCGAAACGGCTGGACCGATTTTTATGAAATTTTGAGGTCTGAGAATCGGCCAACATCTATTTTTCATACCCCTAAATGACAAGGGTGACCTACCCCTAAATATTTTTGTTGGCGGTACGAAGTTCGCTGTTAATCTAATAATATTAATCTCTCCTATCGTTTTTGCGTGAAAGAGTAACAAAATTCACATAAACTTTTGCGTTTATAATACTAGCTAGTATAGTAGTAGACTGTAGTAGTAGTAGTAGTATGCAAGTTGCCTGGAGTGAGAATAAAAATCAAATTATTTCGTTTTAATAATTTAATATAAAAAATTATTTCTAAAACCGACTTCAAACGCCCGAGCCACTACAAAGTATATAACTTATTGTTGATATTTTTAAAACCGCCGCTCGACCGATTTCGATAAAATTTCAATGAGACCACCTGTGAAGTATACCCTTTGAAACAAGAACAAGGATTTTCCAAATCGGTTTAGGCGTCTTCGAGTAATCGGTGAACATACATAAAAAAATCCGACGAATAGAGAACCTCCTCCTTTTTTGAAGTCGGTAAAAAATAGCCTATGATCAAGTACACTAAAATAAAGCTACGATACGACGTTAATTTTTACATGGGAATAGTTGGGGACGGAACATTTAACATACACTAGCGGCACGCTATGATGGCCGGTTTGACACATTACAATAGTGATGTGGAATGTCAATTTATTCTCGAACAAAAAACAATTAAGTTTTGTTTTTGTACCTGATTAAATAGGTTTAATAAAACAAAAATGTATATGTTTATTTAATTTATTTGAACGAACTGAATATTTGAATGAAAATGAATATACATACTTTATATGCACACAAGAAACATATGAATACAAAAGATACCAAAAAAGGTGCCACAAAAGGCCATAATTAATCAGATTCGTCCATACTACTATTTTCACTGTCGTCACTGCTATCATCACCTACATTAATAATTATATGTTCGTTTTCTATAATATTATCTATTTTCACATCTCTTTCATAATCTTCCCTTATTAATTTAACAGTTCTATTCACAACCTTTTCCCAGTCTCCTTTAGTCACATGTTCACAAGCTTCTTCTAATAATTTTAGCATTTTTTTTGTGGTAAATGGGGGTTCTGTATTGTGTCTTGCAGCATATCCCTTAATTTGAGCCCACACCAACTCAATCGCATTATACTCACAATGGTAAGGCGGTAACCGTATAACTCTGTGCCCATGTTCTAATGCTATTTCGTCAATGACGTATCGGATCTTGGTTGGTTTGTTTTCTTTTAAAAGACGTACTAATTCCGCTTTTAACATATTCATGTTTGCATCTACGCCATTTTTACGAAGCCATGCGACGATATCAGCTTTCTTTTGGGATTGGGCAGGTGGCTTGTCAATTTGCATCGAGTGGTATGGGGCGTTGTCCATAATTATAATAGATGGTTCAGGGAGGCTACACAACATTGAGGTAAACCATTCAGTAAACTTTTCTCCATTCATGTCTTCATGATAGTCTCCAGTGGTTTTTGACGCAAAAGCCATGAGAGAACCTTCGACAAACCCGTTGATGGTTCCGGCGTGACAAATTATAAGTCGCGATCCTTTTCCTACAGGAACTTTGGAAGTAGATGCTGCTGTGTCATCGTTCCAAGAACGGCCTACAGTATGGTTAGCATTAAGCCATGTTTCATCCAAGAACACAACATTTTGCCAATTTTTGATTTCTTTCACTTGCCGTAAAAAAGTATACCTTGCCATCGCTATATCAAATCTTTCCATCAATATTTTGCGTTTGTTACATTTTTTGTATCGAAATCCAATGGTCTTCAAAATCTTCGTTAAAGAACTTTCCCCACCGAAGAATAATCCAGCTTCCTTCAGTGAATGCACCAACTTTTTTCTTGTTGGATACTCCTTCTGTAAATAGTAGCCGTAAACATGTCTTCGGATAGCATCGGCATCAAAGCTATCGATGCCTACGACTGGTTTTGCTCGTTTTCTCTTTTTTGGTGTGTGAAGTTTATTTTCTTCTGTGCCAGTCTCGCCATATTTTTTTTTAGTTATCCGTCTAACAGTTCGTTGTCCAATATTAAGCGCATCAGCTACGCGTTCAACCACTGACGTTATAGGTAAAATTGGCCCTCCATTTTGAGCTTCACGATCGAAATAGTTACGAAGGCGTATTACGAACTCACGTGTCTGACTATTTAGAACAGTTCTCTGCGTACGTTCGGTCATATCGACGAAATCCACAACAAAGGGCTTGAACAGAGTCCAAATTAACGAGCAAGGGTCAACAGTAATGCAGTATCAATATTTGAAATCCAAAGCCAGGTCAAAACTATATCACAATCGCATTGCACTGACAGTTTATACTTTTCGAAGCAACGTCAATTCGAAACTGCTTTGTTTTGCATTGAGCATTGACGCGAGTTTGCCGGAGGTAGTAGTTGTGCTAGCCAGCGATCCTATGTGACGATCGTATTAGATTCCATTTTTAAAAATTTTCAATTTAGAAAACCAAATGCCGAGTTGTGGTATATATCATATAAAAATAAAAATTTTACCTTTTGTATGAAACAGCTGATATTTTTTTGCGATTTCAGAGGTTTGTCCACATAGTGAAAATTGTTCATATTCACAAGTACATTCACCCCTTAAATGGTGCAAACTGATTTTTCTACACTTGTATACATTTTAGAAATCAATTTAATAAATAAATTTTGAGTCCTAAACCTAAAACTACATTCGATAAAATTTATGAATCTCTGCACATCACTATCGTCAATAAAGTAATACAATTATTTCCTTCAAAGTCGTTATCAATTAATACGGAACTTCATGAGCGGACAAACGTCAAACCGGCCATCATAGCGTGCCGCTAGTGTAGTACTACTTTTTATTCAGGAAAAACAAATGTTTCCCACCGGATTTTCCAAAAAGCTTACTCCACCCGTACCAAATTGCGGGCAAAAGGTGAAGATATAGAATATTTAGTAAGTGCTTTATACTAACAGATTATATTGTGAAGTTCAGACCACGAAAGCCTAAAGCCCAAATGATCGCCTGTCCTGACTAAAACACGAAAGATAGGTAATGTTGCGTTCCTTAAAATTTTGCTGAACTTAAGCGAGCGAAACAAGAGAGTGCTTTTGAGATATTCTGGGATCTTATTTTCACTAAGGAATCTCACTGGTAGAGATGCTTACGTGTCGCGAGCTTCTTGAAAGGTGCTGCGTCAACTGCTTTTGTTTGGGTAGGATTTAGGCCATCATAGATAACAGTCAACATAGCACTTAGAAATTATATCTTGGGCGTGAGGTTTATGCCGCTGACTTGTTTAGTAGTAGCCTTCATTTTCAAATTTCCTAGGAAATGAAAGATGTAGAGTGGCTACATAAATAAATAAAATTGAAGTATAAATTTATAAGCGGTGATCCGGGATTGGATCCCAGGCCCCCACCTCTGACTTTACGGGTTAGCGTTTTAAGAAATAAAATATCAGTTGCTTTAACGGCGAAGAAAAACATCGTAAAAAAACCTGCATAACAGAGAGTTCTCCTAAATATCCTCAGAGGTCTACGAAATCTGCCTATCAGCACTGGACCAGCGTCGTAGATTAAGGATTAAACCCTTCTCATTTGAGAAGAGACTTGTGCCCTGTAGTGAGTCGGTGATGGGTTGAATCATGTGTGAATTTTTAAATAAATGACTCTTAATAAAGTCATGACAATACTATCACACATTCAGGTTCACATAATGCAATACAGTTATACTATCACTTATACAGTAATTAACACTATACTCAATCAACCTTTTATAAAATTTGCGCCTGTTCGCGCAAATCCGGAATCTTTTCTGTAACTGACGTTAGGTTAGGTTTTTTGTAACTACGTTCCAAATTCTTCGTGTAAGTTTTGGAGAGAAAAAAGTTTCCTGCGAGATTTAAAGAGCACGGCAAGAGAGAAGTGAATAATAAATAGCTTATAATATTTTTCTCACCCAATGAGTCAAAGAGAAAGCAGAAATAACTCAAAGATTTAGCTGGAAAAAGAAATAACAACTAATGCAAATACAGCCTTCCCTACTTTCACGCTAAAGTGACTTGTTTACTGCAAAAGGATACAAAAAATGTATGAAAACCAAACTAGAGATCTCTTTTGAAAGCAACTTACAAAAATGAACACATTTATTATGAGAGTACCTACCGTAAATACTAGAGTGAAATGAATAAAAATTCTGAAATACTTAAATGCTCAAAGGAAAAAGCTACAAGACAGTAAAAAGTTTAAGATTTAAAATGGAAAGCGAATTCGGATTTTAGAGGCTTTTCAGATTAGTGTATTTATGCTTGTATAATACTCAGTCGCTACTAAAGAAATAGAGATACAATTTTATCTTTTATGGGATTTCCTGAAGATACAAGTAGGGACACGTAACCCTTAACGTGAACTACTTGTACCAAATCCCGGCTACTAAACTATCTATTAATGGTGAAAGGGGAGTCTAATTTCTTAAGAAATGCATTCTAAAGCCAAATACTCCCTTCAAAATGAAATACAGTCTCTTAATTAAAATAGTTGTTGTCATAAAACACAGCCGGCCATTTTCTTCTAACTCGTCTAACATACGTGCACATACATATTTTAATTCTGAAACTTATTTATGGATACTTAACTGTTAAATAGAACCCAAAGCGTTAAATGCTACTGCATTCTTGATGAGAGCTAAGAAATGTAGTCCAATATTTAAACTAAAATGGAGACTCTAAATTAATTTTATGAGTGGTTTTGCTGTGACAAAGGAGTAAATGGCGGTTTCAGAGCTGTTAAAGTGACAAATGTAAGCTCATTGTGAGCTTTAACACTCTCACCGCCATACGTATATAAGGTTTTTACAGTACAGCAGGCCATGTGGGCGGCCGGCGGGACACGTCGTTAACTTTACCGGCAGGCCATGAGGTCCGCTGTGATCCCACAAATTCATATAATTTTATAGAGCTTGGCTTGCTAGATAAAGATTCGAAAATTATTGCTTCTATTAGTTTAGTCAAAACGCCACCCATAAAAAAAAGTTTGATGAAAATTGGACTATATTTAAAGAACTATAGGGGTGAAAACTGAGTAAGTAAAACTGGTACCAAAAAGCATAATATTTATTTTAATTTCTTGAAAAACCAATAATTAAAATCAAAAATCTTAATGTTAATATTTATTAGAAAAATAAGGCTTAATTTGAACATGGATTTCTGCGTAACATTGGCCACAAACACTAGATTGAGTTGGGCATTTCAGGCATACAGTGTTTACTTTTTTGTTCGATCCCTGGCTTGTTTTAGCTGACAGTCCACCATTTTTATTGTTTTCATAACAATGTATACATTTTTGGCTAATAAGTCTTCCTCTATGATCAAACTGTGATGATTTTTTGAAAAATTTATGAAAAAATTCTTTCCCAGCAGGCCACGTGGGCGGCGCGCGGCCAACTGACCTAATTATACTGATGGCCTGCCAGTTAAAATTCAAAAAACCGATAGTGGCCTGCTAGGCTCGAATTTTTGTGGGCCGCCGGCAGCCCACGTGGCGGTGAGAGTGTTATTTATTATCTCTCCTAACAAGGACAAAAGTCTGAAAATTGGACGTCACATATTCCGCTACGTTTATGAAACCCTCTCTTTTTAACCCCCGACGCAAAAAGAGAGGGGTGTTATAAGTTTAACGTGTCTGTCTGTGTATCTGTGTATCTGTCTGTGGTAGCGTAGCTCCCAAACGGATGAACCGATTTTCGTTTAGTTTTTTTATGTCATAGATAATTTTATCCCGAGTGTTCTTAGCCATGTTTCATGAAAATCTGTTCAGCCTTTTGAAGATTATCAGCTCTTTTCTAGTTGATTAGGGGATCTGACTAAGTTCCTTATGTCCGATCGATTCGAAATTTGGTACCGTGTTACTTCAATGATATTGAAAGTATATGGTAAGGTAACTATGACCTGATCAGCCGTTTGTAGATCATCAGCTCTTTAATAGGTGATAAGGGGATCTGACTACCTTCCATATGTCCTATCGATTCGAAATTTGGTACCGTGTTACTTCAATGATATTGAAAGTATATGGTAAGGTAACCATGACCTGATCAGCCGTTTGAAGATGATCAGCTCTTTAATAGTTGATGAGGGGATCTGACTATACCTTCCATTGGATATGTCCTATCGATTCGAAATTTGGTACCGTGTTACTTCAATGATATTGAAAGTATATGGTAAGGTAACCATGACCTGATCAGCCGTTTGAAGATGATCAGCTCTTTAATCGACCGAGCGAAGCGAAGGTCTTTGAGTTAACTAGGGCGATTTGCACTTGTCCGTCCGTCCGTCCGTCCGTCCGTCCGTCTGTCAGAGCCTTATAACTTTTGAATTACTGAACGTAATTACTTCAAATTTAGATATAATATGTAAACCGATGGCCTCCAGCCGAAAATGGCTTAAAAAGTTATAAAAATCTTTATTTCAGGGGGGCTCTCATAGAAGCGAATGCGAAGTAAAAAAAAAAAATCGCGTTACATAAAATTGTTACGTATCATTTTAAAGATAATTTTGAACTGAGTACAAAAATATTTTTTTTTTAATTTTTCCCTTAAAATTGACGAAATGGGGGGCTTTCAAAGTGGCGATTTTATACGCTCGCTTGAAGACGCTCTCTAGAAAAATCCGCTATGGATTTTCAAACTGATTTTATGTTTTTAGGTCACTTATATCCTGTACTTGAACAACAAATACTAAAATTATATGAATATTATAAAGAAACGAGATTATTTAATTTTTAATGGGCGTCAGTAATTCATATAGCATCAACATAGCTTCACAATAATGCTAATAGATGGCGCAGTCAGTAACTATTCCCATGGAACTACGAGTTAAATTCAATGTTTGATAAATAATTCAATGTTTTCACTAACGTTCCCTAACCTTTACGGGCTACCTATAAGTTAGGTGATTGATGTTTTCTGTCAACTTATTTATCACGATCCTGTACGGGACACCTAAAAGGATATTGGGACGGATGTTAGGACTTAGGATTGTATTTAGGAGCTACCTACGTTAAGAGACTCCTACTTAGGGGATGATTTAGGTATGTTTGGTGAAAACGGGCATAATAATAATGTCAGTTTTGGTTATCATGTATCGATTGAATGAATAATCATGGGATACCGTTACCGCGAGGTCTCAGTTCGGGGCGAACCACTAGTAGTTGATGAGGGGATCTGACTACCTTCCATATGTCCTATCGATTTGAAATTTGGTACCATGTTACTTCAATGATATTGAAAATATATGGTAAGGTAACCATTACCAGATCAGCCGTTTGAAGATGATCAGCTCTTTAATAGTTGATGAGGGGATCTGACTACCTTCCATATGTCCTATCGATTCGAAATTTGGTACCGTATTACTTCAATGATATTGAAAGAACATGGTAAGGTAACCATGATTTTAAATATGACATGATAGGGTAAGGTTTAGATTTCGAAGGTGGGTAATTAAATGGGATCAATAGGCTCAATTACAACTGCGGCTCAATGGAAATTGAGTTGAATATACTAAAGAGTGTAAAAAATTGACGCGTCGCGTCGCGTTGCTTCGACTCTGCCCCAGTGGGAATTGAGCCTTAAGTTTGCGTATTATTACTTCTTTGTCTTATCAATTCTGCTAAAGCTGATCTGTCATGTGGATTAGCTTTCTCTGGTCCAGTTCAATAATAGCCACACCTTGCAGGCTCTTTACGCGACTTAAGGGCACGTACGCTTAACCTTTCGCGAAAGTTCTTTTCCCTAAATATACGAGAGTTTTATCCACAGTGGTCCCTTGCAGGTTATGCACTGCTACGGCCCAAACATAGGTAGTTAAAACTTAATCTAGTAAATTAAAACTAATATGATACCTAGTACCTAACTAAGTTTCTAACTCAACTAACTAATCACTATAAATACCTTCCTATTATTTATACCTACTTTAAAAAGGACAAAATAAAAGTAAAATTAAAAATTTTAAAAACCCCCGACACAAAAAACAAACTCTAAAAACTAACAAATATTAATTTAAACCTATTATAATTATTATCGTCAAATATAATATAATGTAAATTCAAATATTTTTATTTTCCAAGCGTCGTCGTGTCGGGGGACCGCTAAAGTGAGAAAAACAGGTGTAGTCGCAGATTCATCATCATCATCATTAGCAACCCATCAACGGCTCACTACTGAGCGCAGGTCTCCTCTCAGAGAAGGGAGGCCGTAGTCCACCACGCTGGCCCAATGCGAATGTCAATTCGCACCACATACCGAGCTTGCCGCGCGCGGCATTAAGTAGAGCGTAGACTATGCATGAAACTTAAGATCGCTCGTACCTAAATGTAAGTCGTAATAATTAATAAGCAGTTGTTGGAAAAATACTTTATAAACTTTAGCGGTCCCCCGACGCGACGACGCTTGGAAAATAAAAATATTTGAATTAAAATAATATTATATATGACGATAATAATTATAATAGGTTTAAAATATTATTTGTTAGTTTTTAGAGTTTGTTTTTTGTGTCGGGGGTTTTCAAAATTTTTAATTTTACTTTTATTCAAGGATAAATGAAAATCTTTGTCCTCCAGCTACCCGATTCTGTAACTCAGAGCCTATCAAAAAATGATAGCCACTGACATATTATTATGTATATTTTTTATCCATAGAAGGTTTGCTATGAAATTAAATTAACATTTTCCTAGCAAATCTTCAATGGAAAAAATATATGTCAGTAGCTTTCATTTTTTATAAGCCACTGAATTAGAGAATAGCGGGGCAGGTCCTTAACTGTACCATTACCATTAGGTTGCTGCATGATTGAAGAATAAACCTACAAACTAACACTTACGCGTTGATACCTAGTATTAGCAAGGACCACAATATGCCAAAAAAATCATTATATCGATCCATCGTCAGCCCACTATTAACTACAGAGTCTCTCAGGATGACAACGTTTTAGGCCATAGTCCATCACACTGGTCAAGTGCGGATCGACGGACTACACACAGAACATTATGGACAACTCTCGCCTATGCAAATTTCCTCAATTTGTTTACTTTCACCGTTAAAGCGAGATGCTTAAAATGTTGAAAGTACATCCCTAGAATTCGAAACCCACACCCTAAAAAAGAGAGTGAAGTCCTAACAACTCTAGGCAAGCGCACTTTAATCTAGACCTTATTATCTATCCTAGGCCTGTTTTGAAATAAAAAAAATGTTTATAAAGATAAAATGTTCAAAGAATTTGTGAATGCATTAAAAAAGTTGAGTCCGCTACGTTTTACACCACGTGATGACAACAACGTAAGCGACGCGACGAGATGTCTCAAGGGGACAGCCCGGATAGAAAGCGTTAGCTTCTACGGTGCGCATCACAGTATATATTTATTTTACAGTAAGAAAATACTACCGTCGAAATACTACTACTATAATACTACTATACTAGTGGTTCGCCCCGAACTGAGACCTCGCGGTAACGGTATTCCATGATTATTCATTCAATCGATACATGACGACCAAACCTGACATTATTATTATGCCTGTTTTCACCAAACATACCTATATCATCCCCTAAGTAGGAGTCTCTTTACGTAGGTAGCTCCTAAATACAATCCTAAGTCCTAACATCCGTCCCAATGTCCTTTTAGGTGTCCCGTACAGGATCGTGATAAAGAAGTTGACAGAAATCATCACCTAACTTATCATAGCCCGTAAGGTTAGGCAACGTTAATGAAAACATTGAATTAATAAGTAGGTACTAACGAGTGAAAACGGGTTACGGGCATCTGTACAAATCGTTATCTATCGACGCGAATAGAAAATATACAAAATGCAGTAATTAATAGTTTATTGAAGTTTGATATTTAACTAAACAATAATTTTAATTGAATAATAAGTTATTATTTTATGTAACTAAATAATAATGTTCGACGCAAAACTGTTTTTGGGATAGTCGTAACTCCCTAGTTCCATGGAATAGTTAATGACTGCGCCATCTATTAGCATTATTGTGAAGCTATGTTGATGCTATATGAATTACTGATGCCCATTAAAAATTAAATAATCTCATTTCTTTATAATATTCATATAATTTTAGTATTTGTTGTTCAAGTACAGGATACAAGTGAAACAAAAAACTAAAATCAGCTTGAAAATACATATTCAATTCTCCTAGAGAGCGTCTTCAAGAGAGCGTATTAAATCTCCACTTTGAAAGCCCCCCATTTCGTCAATTTTAAGGGAAAAAATAAAAAAAAAAATATTTTTGTACTCGGTTGGAAATTATCTTTAACATGTTATGTTACATTTTTATATAACGCGATAAAAATTTTTTTACTTCGCATTCACTTCTATGAGAGCCCCCCTGAAATAAAGGTTTTTATAATTTTTTATGCAATATTCGGCTGAAGGACATCAGTTTACATATTATATCTAAATTTAAAGTAATTACGTTCAGTAATTCAAAAGTTATAAGGCTCTGACAGACGGACGGACGGACGGACGGACGGACGGACGGACAAGAGCAAATTCACCTAGTAGATTCAGAGACCTCGCTTCACTCGGTCAATAATATATACTACTGTTGGAATACGTATATATATAAATACGATTACGAGTATGCACGTATCCTCTTTTCTTTTCTATAATATATTAGTATTAGAAGTTAGTAATAACAGAGAAATTAACATACTTTTTTATAAATTATTTAATTACACGCATCATAATCATCATCATCAGCTCACTACTCATGAGCGCAGATCTTTCAGGGGATGTTTATAGTCCATAGTCCACCAGCTAGCTAGCTTAATTTAAATTGGCAAACAATGGACGACTTTAGGTACGTACTTACGCGTGATTTTCAGTTATATTACAAGTTAGAAGTATATCGGGCTAACTTGGAAGGAGGTATGGAGGTAATCAAACTAATAAATATATGCCCAATCGGTCCTACACGCTATCATACCGGGTGGCTTAAACACTTGGTGGCACGTCCTTGAGGGTAGGGTGGTAACTAGGGACGACCAAAAGTCACCCACCAGAGACATTTCAGAAATTATCCAAATTGTCCCCGACGGGAATCAAACCCGAGACTTCCCACTCGAAGACCACAACGCTCAACACTGAGCCAGGGAGGTCGTATTTAATGAATTAATTGATTTTAAAGCAAAAAAAAAACAAAAGAAATTAAATCTACTCCAAGCTAACTTATATTTTGACGATAAAATTGACTTTTATATCCTAAGAAACTCAAATGTAGGTAACTTAAGTAGGACAATTAAAATTTTGCAAGAAGCTTACGCTTTCACGTAGTTAAATGTTAGCGTGAACATTTTTGACATAAATACCAAAAATGTTCACAACAAAAAATAACGTGTTAAGTGCGTGTCACATGACGCATAAAATAGGGTTCCGTAGGCATGCTAATAAAAATACTTTGTATTATGTACGAATTTTTCTATTGAATTTTTCACTCTGTAAAACAAGAAACTTAAGAAACAACAGTACTGAAAGCTTCTTTTTACAACTGTAAAATTCTTTTTACACACTTTTTACGCTTTCAGTACTTTTGTTTCCACTAAAAAGTTTTTTAAATAGCTTTTGCCCTCTCCTTCATCCCTGTGGAATTAGATATATAGAAATAAAGATAGAATAAAAAATTCACTGTAAACAGTGTTCTTTAGCAGCATGATTGAAGGACAAATCAATAAACGACGTTAGGAGTTGCGGCGGAGGATATTCAAGTCACGTAAAACTGCTATTATTATATTTAATTAATTACTATTTTAAACTGTTTAAGATACATCATACTTATTTTAAATTGGACGGACGGACATGACTGAATTAAACTAAATATAAGGTTTCCTGCCTGGCGATCGCGTAACTTTTATCGCTGTCCTTAAAGGACTATTTCAATGTCAAAACATGGTTTTGGTCAAAAGGAGAAGCCCAAAATCATATTTTGACATTGATGTGGTCCTTTAAGGACTGAGAAAAAATTACGCGATAGACCCCCTGTTCTACCATGAACCCTAAAAAATATCTTGCGCGCTCATTCCCCATTATATCTTTAAATCTGGAAAAGTTCCTTGCTCGCTTTCAGTAAGAATGAATGAATACGCTAATCTCGAAAGCTTCTGAAATTTGAATTCTGTTTATATTTTATTCATTCTTAAACTTTTATCCTAGATTTCTCTTCAAATATTTCAGGGTTTAAGCATTTTTATTCATTCCGGTGTAGAGTTTATGGTTTTCTTAATCGTTGTATTCATTATAGCCATTTAGCTCTCAAAGAAGTTCACTCACAGGTTTTTAGTTTATGCTTTAAGATTTGTAATAATAAAATAACTACCATCGGTTGGGCTTTTTTTGCGAGGCCCATCTTAGTAGGCGACTAGTCATTGCCTGCCGTAATTTCAACTTACGAGGTATTATAACGACAGGGATATTCTGAGAATATTCTTTCGGATTCTATTCGGAATATCCCTATCTATTCGGAATATCCCTGCGAGATCAAATCAGAAATGAGGATATCCGTAGGAGAACCAAAGTCAACGACATAGCTCAGCGAGTCGCGAAACTGAAATGGAAATGGGCGTGGCACATAGTTCGAAGAGCTGATGGTCGTTGAGATCCCAAGGTGCTGGAGTAGCGACCCCGCACCGGGAAACGCGGTGTTGACAGACCCCCCCCTAGGTGGACTGACATCAAACGAGTCACAGGGAGCAGCTGGATTCAAGCGGCGCAAGACCGAAGCCTGTGGAATTTCATGCAAGAGACCTTTGTCCAGCAGTGGACATCTGTCGATTGACAAAGAAGAAAAAGAAGATGGAAAGGTACTTCGATTTTTCTTTTGAATTTAAAAGTTACATTATAAAGAGCTTAACCGTGGTTATTATTTTTGGTTTTTTAAGTCCGTGCAGGAGACCGTCAGCTATCTTGACCATCACCATGTGGCTACGGTGTGGCCATCCAATAGCTTAATTAAGTAGTTTAGTGTCTATTCCTTAAAGTAGTCCTGCACCCACCGGGGACTATCGTTCATATACATATTGATGTATAAACCTGGTTGGTGTATTTAGATCAACTCTCTCATACCTCTACGCGTTAGACCTATGTCCCCGCGCAAGCTTAAGATCCGGGCTTTGTCCCGTGAGAGTACACATTCATAATATTTATTGAACAATTTTAAAGTTATGGCACGGCTCTGCCAAGTACCAGCTTGCTGCATTGGATTCGGTGGATAGACGCGCCAGAAGACTCATTGGCGACGAATCGCTAATTAACTGCAAACTCCAAAGTCTGGAACATCGGCGCAAGGTTGCCTGTCTGTCGGTATTCTACAGGATATATTTTCCGAGAGTGTGCTCAAGAACTATTCGAATTAGTTCCTCCATCACCCTTCTACCATCGAACCGCAAGGCATCGCTCGAAGCTGCACCGCTACGTGGTCGAAATTCCACGATCCCGCACTAAGCGCTATGCCTCCTCGTTCCTAATACGCACCGCTAAAATTTGGAATGCCCTTCCGACTTTCGTTTTTCCAACTGACTATAAATTGGGAACCTTTAAATCAAGAGTGAATAGACATCTTCTAGGCAAGCGCGCTCCATCTTAGGCTGCATCTTCACTAACCATCGGATGAGATTGCCGTCAAGCGCTAGTCTATATATTAAAAAAAATTTATGTGGAGATGTTAAACAGTCCGTATAAATTAAATGAAACACCGAGTTTCTACAATTTCTTAAAACTTGTTTCGATTACACGTTCCCTGCGTATGGTCGTTATCCTGCGGCAAAGTTGCCTAAGTACGACACATTTTCTCGCGTGTTTTAATTATTCAAAGAACCATTTCAGCCCTTCGGGTGGTTTCAAACAGCGCACGCTCTTAAATGTAGCGATCGTCGAACGATGACGCTTAGAACAGAAAATTTTAACAAAGTTCCGCTCCAAACTTATGTAGGCTTAAAACAACCAATGAATGTGAGTGCCATGACTTTATTTTCTGGTAATGATACTTACATTTTTAAAGGTTGTTGTGATGAATTATGAAACCCTTTCACAGCACAGTATAATTTTCTGTTAAAATAAATTATTTAATAATTAAAATTGTAACTAACGCGATTATACCTACTGCGGAGTCTGCCTTTATAGGCTTACTAAAAATGGCTTACCACTGCGTCGATTATTACGCTTCTAAGCGTAATAAATCGATGGTAGCGATAGGTAGTAGGATATATTTTTATCTAAGTAGTTGTTTACACAAGTACACGGAAGCGATGTTAAGTTTCGACTTGACATATTTAATTAAGAGGATTCGTCTTATGTGCGACATAATTTTAATGAAGTTAGAAAGCAACACAAGTACCTATGTATGTGTTGCTTTCTACTCAGAAAGGAGTCAAAGGCGAATTTCCTCTATCTTACTGTAGCAAAGATTTTACTAAACAGTAAATCATGTATCTGTGCTTTTGGGAAATACGTAAAAGCTGAATTGAATTTAAGAGTTAATTTGAGTTAAAGAGCAAAACACGGTGGTCTTGGATGACTTGGATATTCTATAGTAATAACCAAATTTGTTCACATTTGCAAGTCAATCTCAGCGTTTGCGTACAGTATACATAGGTACATATAGTCAGCGTATGTTAAGCATTGGTGACCTGATTCGTTAACTTGACTTATGCATGTTGAATCGTTGACCCAGTTTTTTTATAAGCTTGACCACAATCAGCCACAAGAGATAGAGTTATAATCGATAAAATGTATACCTTTAAAAAGACTTTTATAAAATATAATAAATACTTATAATATTTATTGCCTCTGTTTTGCATGCCTTAATATAGCCATTATCATAATTAATAAAACTATAAGAAGGCTCAAGGTTATCCAGAGGGCGATGGTGAGTACCTATCTACTATCATAGTACAAACAGAATAGTAGGCTAACTAAGGCCGATCGGCGAGTTAATTACCTACTCTTGCGTTGAAGCCTAGGGTTGTCACTTTTATTTTTGACTAGCTGATGCCCGCGATTATTAATAGGTAGGTTACTACTTTTATTGAAAAATTAAACAAACAAAAAAGAGCGAGCGTGCGACGTAATACGCAATTGCGCGCGATTAGCACAGCGGCGCGATATATACAAAAGTACTCTGTGGCGCGCCGCGCGGCCCGTACTGCCGGCCGATTGAGCCGGTTGAGATTTTGCGAATGTGTGCGTGAAACTACCGTGCGTACACGGCGCCCGCTGCTCACGCATACATTCAAACCGGCAGCGGCCACTTTGTATGAAGTTAGCCTACTATTCTGTTTGTACTATGCTACTATGCTCGGGGTATCCCTACATAATGAAATGCAGAAATAAGAAGATTAGCGTATTCATTCATTCTTACTGAAAGCGAGACAGACATGTTTCACTTCACTTACCTAGTGAAACAATTTGTTTACTAAGCAATGGCAATGATCTGGTTGAACATAATGTTTAAACTGAACTAATTAATTTTACAGGTCTATATTTATGCTAATCTTCCACAATAATATGCCCTTTAGAAAAGGGCGAAAGAATATTTCGTTGAAAGATTGTATAAAGCCGAGCTGTTACCAAGGTCAAATAAGTACTTCTAATAACTTAAATTGGCTTTTTGACATTAAAGTATCGGTTTTAGTTCAAAACTAAGAATAGATCTCAATAAATTAAATAATTCCGACGAAGTCGCAAAACTGTCGCTTTCCATAAATAATATTTCATTACACAGCGACTGCAACGTCTGATGTTCTAATAAAATATTTATTTTTGACGTGATAACTTCTTATAAATCGAACACCGGCTGCACGCACGAAAATGTGTCATGTTCCGCCTGAGCCTGAGCGTGCAAGCGAGAGCGCGGAACAAGCGATAGAGAAGCATGATCGGTCTAAGCGTTGGATAGAGAGCGCCCGCCGCCGCCCGCCAGTCATCGTCAATGTTTCTTTATGACGTTATCACGTAAAACTATTGTCCGTAAACCGACTTCACAGACAACCAATTTTTGACGTGATAACGTCTTATAAATCGATGAACACCTGCTGCATGCACGAAAATGTGTCACGTTCCGCCTGAGCCTGCGCGTGCAAGCGAGAGCGCGAAACAAGCGATAGAGATGCACGATCGGCCCAAGCGCTTATAGAGAGCTCCCGTCGATATATCTTTATGACGTTATCACGTAAAACTATCGTCCGTAAACCGACTTTCATCATCATTAGCAACCCATCAACGGCTCACTACTGAGCGCAGGTGTCCTCTCAGAGAAGGGTTATAGGCCATAGTCCACCACGCTGGCCCAATGCGAATTGACGGACTTCACACACCTTCAAGACCATTATGAAGAACTTTCAGGTGTGCAGGTTTCCTCACGATGTTTTCCTTCACCGTTGAAGCAAGTCATATTTAATTGCTTAAACGCACTTGACTCCGAAAAGTCAGAGGTGCGTACCCGGGATCGAACCTGCGACCCCCCGAATAGGAGACCACAGTCCTAACCACTTGGCTATCACTGCTTCAAGCCGACTTTACAGACAACCAACTTTTTTAAATTATTATACAACTATTGTACCTGATTTAGCATTATTAGTAGTTTAGTGGCTACTAGGTTCATCCCTTCCTATATACAGTTGCTACCAGACTATGTGGCACATGGGTACGCCAGCTCAGGCGTACTATGAATTGCCGCAATTTACTAGGCCGACGGTATCTAGTAGGTACGAGGCGACTACCAATCCTAAATCTAATATTATGCACAATTTTATAGTATGAACCGCGATACTGATATGTCGCTGCAACATTTTCGGAACTATGTACTTAGCCTAGGTTTTAAAAAA
Organism: Oeneis ivallda; assembly: GCA_029955525.1. Lineage (NCBI taxonomy): Eukaryota > Metazoa > Arthropoda > Insecta > Lepidoptera > Nymphalidae > Oeneis > Oeneis ivallda. The sequence continues at coordinate 20,888,130 of JARPMR010000007.1, forward strand.
CATTCTGAGAGGCCGCGATATATAAACCGATACCAACAGATTGTCGAGTCCACTCACTAGTAAAGTACAATCTACAGCTTCCAGCCTGTCCATTGGGAAAGTGTTATATAGGAGCGGCTATACACTACTAGCCAGATATAAGAGAAACTATGCAGAAAGTAAACCTATTTTGAATTGAAACTTTTATTACTTCTGTAGGTAAACATTTATAAACGGTGCCATTTTTTGTTAACAGAAAAGTTGAAACGTCATGTCACAATTGTCATTTTTATAAAATCTATCGCTTCGCTCCGCAGCGACTACTACGACGACTATCATATAACTAAACACACTTTTTTATCTTAGGGCCATTTTCACCACCTTCTGATAAGTGTCGGATAGCTTATTCGCATATTTTGTCTTTGTCACTTGACATAAAGTAAAAAAGTGACAAAATTTACGGTTAGGCTATCCGACACTTATCAGAAGGTGGTAATACAGGCCCTTAGTTTGTTATATATCTAACAGATAAAATAGCTGTTAGAGAAATTTGTCTGATATTTTATAGATTTATTGATCAGAGTGTTTATCTGCTAGATTGTCATAACACTTGTGAAACAGAAATTTGAACGCTATCTGTCAGACAAGTTGTGGATAGGCTATCAGGCACTTTATCAGCAAGTGGTGAAACAGGCCCTTAGTGCCGCGGATTTCAAAATAATCATGCTGCTTATAAAACTTATATTCTTAGCAAAAGAGTTGGTAGTGTGCGCCTCCTCAAGTGGTAACTTTATCCTTTATTGATTTTGGAGACAAAGCTGTTTCAAGTTACAACTATTTCCAACAAAATCTAGCAGTCAGCACGTACTTGTAAAAGTAAGGGGAAGATATCTACGCAAGTAGTGTACATAAGTAAGAAGTCTTACTTAATAAACTAAGTTGAATTTAACGTTTTGCAGCCGGTCAGCAATACCTATTATACCTACTTGGCTTAATCAGGCGGATAGAGTTAAGCAATTATTTAAGACTAAGCTTGCTTAAACAAGCCAAGTGGGTTGCATTGTTATAGGGTGGGTCATTATTGGTAACTCCAAGGTTAAAGCCAAAACTCAATGTTTTACAGCTCGAAATATAATTTTTCTTTGTAGTATATTATACGTCAATTGTAAAGTATCTATCAATTGAATCTCTGGTCTCAGCTGCGGTTATTATTTAAACTCGTATTCCAAATACGGTTTTATATTTTTATGTATGAATGCCAAAAATAAGTCCGCAATGACCCTTAGGAAGTCCTAAACAATATATTTAATATAATAAGCATTGATATAAGATACGAGTTTATCTGGAACTAATAACATTACAAATGGCGCACCAACCTCTATAATTAATCTATGATTTCATATAAAATAGAGGTAAGAATTTTATGTAGAGGTCAGTGCTCCACTTGCACTATTAGTTCTAGAGTGTGGAGCTTCAAATTGATCAATAAATAATAATTAAGCAGTCATTTATGTAGGCAGTCAATCCTGTGTTAATCACAGATTAATTGTAGACATCAGTGTTCCTAGAGCATAAAGAAAAATAGAGCTTAGAGAAAAATAGAGCATAAAGAAAAATAGAGGTTAGAGAAAAATAGAGCATAAAGAAAAATAAAGCTTAGAGAAAAATAGAGCATAAAGGAAAATAGTGCATAAATAAAAAAAGAGCATAAAGAAGTCCTTAAAATCTAATACTTCTCGTAGTAATTTAGTTGTAACATATTGTGTCATTGTCCATAGTAAGTACTACCGTGCCAGACAAGTCGGTAGTACCACGGCACAGAATATGTAATAGTGACCACGGGCAAAAAAAATCTAAATATCTAAATACTACCAGTAGGACCATTGGTAGTACCACGAGTAAGTACCCATATACCCACTGTGTAAGCATAGGCATACGAAATGATTTTTCAAAGGCAAGGTCAGCTTTTTTTACTCTTCCTTTTTCGCCGGTATATTTCACGGCCTATCCATTTTTCTTTCCTTTTGACCCCCACGATAAATCATTGGATTTTCGTTCAGTGATATGTAAATCCTTACTTATAATATTACAAGCCAAAGTGTGTTTTTTGGTTTGTCCTTCAATCAAGCGGCAACGGAACAGCGAATCGATGTGATTTTTTGCATGGGTATAGAACTTGAAGAATACCGTTAACGCGGAAAAATAGAGGGTTCCCGCGGTATTTTAAAAACCTATATCCACGCGGACAAATTCGGGGACAAAAGCTAGTAAAAATAGCGGTAATACTTCCGAACGTCACCTTCATTGGTCCATCAGCCGAAGCAAATCCCTGCGGTTTCAGATGGATTTTAAGTTTAATACCGCTGAAATCATGTGGATTTCACTTGAATATTTCTTGTTACCTAGAAAATAAAGACTATATTAATGTATAAAATATAATATTTATGCTTTGGATAAATGGGTTGGTGAAATAATTATTATAGAGGATTTATTTGTAATGCCATGGAATTTTTACCGAGATGAGTCGTTAAAATTATAAAAATTTTAAACTTTCCCCGGATAAAAAGCAAGCACATAAAATCAAATAGTTTTACGTTCTTCATAATTATTATTATTCTGTGGAATGGCTACAGCTTTTTAGGGTTCCGTACCCAAAGTGTACCAACGGGACCATATTACTGCCTCCACTGTCCGTCAGTCCGTCCGTCTGTCCGTCCGTCTGTCCGTCCGTCTGTTAGCGGACTGTATTTTACGAACCGTAATAGGTAAGTAGATACTCTAAACTTTCACAGAATGTAGAAATACCTACATTTCTATTAGGCGCGCTTGCAGAAACGTCGAGTTATCCTTTTAACCCAGAGTTAGCAGCTAACTCTGGGTTAAAAAGACAGATTTGACAGATTCCGTACAAAGCTCGTGTCAAAATTACAAATTTATTCCTGGTTTAACTAACCCGGCGTCTATGCCAGCGGACGTTACTGCTATAATAAAAAATAGTAATAAACAATTTAAAAATTAAGGAGTAGAGTTAAAAATAAAGAGTTACGATAAACTATTGTTTTTGCTCGATCTTAAAGCGCAGGCCACATTGGCAGCGAAGCGATACGAAACTATTGTTCGATTGCGGTAGCAACATGAGCAAAGCGAATCAAATTATAATGGGTTTCCTTTCGCTTCACTCTCAATTATGCCTGCGCTTAATAATAATAGCTAGTTTTAAATCGAAATGTACGATGGTAAGGAACCCTTCATGTGCGGATCCGACTCACACTTTGCCGGTTTTATTACATTTTATTAAATGCCAAGGTTTGAATGAGATAGACCCCTTAACTTGCTCCATTAAATGGGTCAAGCCAGTAATAGAGCTGTGAATAATGTCAGCAGCCCAAAATAGATCTTAATTTCAATTGTACCTACTATTTTTAGGGTACCGTAGATACTTCATAACGGGTTGTAACTTATAGGATTATACTCTGTTGTTCATTGATAAGTCAGTCTGTACGTGTATATCAAGGCCATTTTTCTCGTAGACAATTTATATGCTATCATAGAGTGACATGAACGCCGGAAAAATAGAAATATCCCGCGGGATTTTTCTTAGCCTAATTTCCTTTTCGCCCGCCCGCAACTTTTTCCGTTGGAAATTAAGTCTTTAATAGCTACTATATTATAATTTACTAAATATACTTTACCTACCATACTATTAATAATATGAAATACGAGTACCATGAATGATCATCAATAGTAACCCATCAACGGCTCACTACTGAGCACAGGTCTCCTTTCAGAGAAGGGCCTCCACCACACTGGCCCAAAGCTTATTGGCAGACCTTCGAGAACAATATGGAGATCTCTCAGGTGTGCAGGTTTCCTCAAAAGTCAGCGGTCCGACAAGGCCGAGCCGAGCCCGGGATCGAACTAGCGACCCCCCGAATAGGAGACCACTGTCCTAACCACATCTATCCACTGCTTGATACCAAGAATACTTTTTCTTATTTAAAGCCGATTTCACCAACGTAAAATAAGTTTTTACGAGCGTCAAGATATTTTGACAGATTTGTATTAAAAATCTGCCGAAATATCACGCTATGATAATTTTTATTTTACGCGCGCTGGTGAAATTGGCCCTTAGGTCTTTAAAATAACGAAGAATTTTTATTATGTTTTTTTTAATTAATTAATTTATTATGTTTTTAGGTATTTAAAATAAAGAAAGGAGACTTTTCAACAAAACACCACTACAGCGAAAAATGACCGGGTCGCCGTCGCAAAGCGTTATAAATGGCCTCAAAAGTATTTGCTAGCGTTTTAATTAACATTTTGTTTTTAAAACCAACAGGCATAAAATTCTGCGGGAACTGTAAACAATCAACTTGATAGAAAATTAATAAGTATACTACATAAAAAAAAAAAATAATAAAAAAATAAAAAAAAAATAAAAAAATATATTGAAAACAAAATAAGCGACGGCGACCTTAAGGGAGCGGCTCGACTTTTATTCTCCAGTGACACAATTGCCCCTGATACAGCGGAGACTCTGGAACACTGGACACTGCGTTCTAAACACCCATCCCCTTCTCCTGATTCCTCTTTTCCAGACCCACCGACAAATAGCGATTTTATTTTTCAGGCCACTACTAATGACGTGCTGGGAGCTCTGATATCTTTCAGAAGTGGTTCCGCTGCAGGGCTCGATGGTTTGTCACCACAGCACTTTAAAGACTTAGTTTGTGGTGCAAACGTTGACGTAGGTGGTACCCTTCTGAAATCGATCACTGATCTGGTGAATCTGATGCTATCTGGACGAGTACCCCATGAAATAACTAAAACCTTATATGGAGCAAATTTATGTGCCCTAAAAAAAAAGGATGGTGGTATTCGTCCCATAGCAGTGGGTTCAACGATTCGGCGCGTCGTTTCCAAAATTTGCTGTAAAAAAATTCTTCCTTTAATATCTTCTAATTTTGTCCCAATTCAGTTAAGCTTTGGGGTAAAGGGGGGATGCGAAGCAGCTGTTCACGCTGCTCGCACATTCCTCCTTAACTCCCGGGAGGAGGTACTCCTTAAAATTGATGTGAAGAATGCCTTCAATTCAGTGGATCGGGGGGTCCTCCTCTCAGAAGTAAAAAATAAATTTCCACAGTTTTTCCCATACTTGGCGCAGTGCTACCGGGAACCTTCAAAGCTCGTACACAAAAATAATGTTCTGAGCTCCGCTGTCGGCTGTCAGCAGGGGGATCCGCTTGGACCAGTTATTTTTAGTTTAGCCATACACCCTATAATTTCGGTTCTAAATTCCAAATTCAATGTTTGGTATTTGGATGATGGAACCTTGGGCGGCGAAGTGAGTTCGGTTTTGAAGGATTTAGAAATAATTATATCAAAATTTAAAACTATTGGCTTGGAACTTAATTTTGATAAATGTGAAATTTATATTCCAAATTCTTTTTCGGCCGAATCCAAACTGCACATATTAAATAAAATCAATATTTTAGCTCCGGGTATTAAAATTTTAAACGATGAGTCACTTCGCCTCTTAGGAGCACCTGTTTTAGAGGCCTCAGTTCCTCAATTTTTTACTGACTTAATTTCTAAATTCAAAAACACTTCCCATCATCTGTTAGATATTAATCCTCATATGGCAATGACCATCATTCGATTCTGCTTATTTGTTCCAAAATTTACTTATTTCGTTAGATGTTCACCTCTTTGGAAATTTAATAATTTATTGGAAAATTTGGATAATTTTATACAAAATATTCTATCTGAAATCTTAAATTGTCCGATAGATGATCAAGTATGGGCCCAGGCTTCTCTTCCGATCAGGTATGGAGGTCTGGGAATCCGCAAAATTTCTAGTGTCTCTCTGCCAGCTTTTCTTTCCTCTGCTTATAGTACACACACTCTCTTTGAAAAAATTATATCCCAGTCTTTGGGATCAATTGAGGTGTCGTACTTGGCAGAGGCAAGAAATGGTTGGTCAGCGATTAGCCCAAATCAATTGCCGGTTTCTCTTCCTTCCCAGAGACAGTGGGATGACATTATTTGTAAAAAAACTTTTGACGCAATGTTAATGCAAGCAAATTCCAAAGACCGTGCTCGTCTTCTCGCTGTCTCTGCGAAAGAATCCGGACACTGGCTCCATGCTATCCCTTCTGCTAATCTGGGCACTCTTTTAAACCACGCCACTCTTGCAGTGGTAGTTGGTCTTAGGCTTGGCGCCAAAATAACCCAGCCTCACCGTTGCCACTGCGGTGACCACGTCGACGCTTACGGTCATCACGGGCTCTCCTGTTCGAAGAGCGCTGGTCGTTTCTCCCGCCACAATGCCCTCAACGACATCATCCGCAGGTCTCTTGCTACTGCTCACGTGCCAGCTGTATTAGAACCTATTGGTTTGGCACGTAGTGATGGCAAGAGACCTGATGGTATGACGCTTGTTCCTTGGAGGACAGGGAGGTCGCTTGTGTGGGATGCCACCTGTGTAGATACTCTAGCTGCTTTCCACATCCATGCGACCTCCTCTGTGGCGGGTGCAGCGGCTACTAGCGCCGAACAGGCTAAGAGGCGCAAATATGAGAAACTTGACAGTGGTTTCATATTTGCGCCTTTTGGTGTAGAGACCCTGGGGCCGTGGGGCCCGGAGGCTCGCGCACTTTTTTTAGAGATATCAAAAAAGGTGATCGAGTCTACCGGGGATCCAAGAGCTGGCAGCTACCTTGGCCAAAGGATTAGCCTGGCCATCCAAAGAGGTAATGCTGCCAGCATCTTGGGTACTATGCCACACTGCGGTGGCTTGGATGGGGTTTTAGATTTTAATTAGTTTTTATTTTAGTTTTAATTTTAGAATTAAATTTAGGTTTATAGTATTGTATATATGAAATTTTCACGTGAAAAAAAAAATTTCTTTAATTTAAAAATTACATAGTAAGATGTTATTTACATTAACTTAGTTCTAATAGTATACTACATGCCTTAGTCTTTTTTTCGTCGGTGGAGAATTAATTTACTCGCTGATGTCTTTAAGACTTCTATAGTTTTGTCTAGATTGTTTTGGACTGTGAAATTACTTTTCATTATTAAGGTTATTTTCCTTTTTACCTGTCTGCCAGAGAATGGTAATGTTTTACAATCTTATATATTATGCTTTTTTGGCACGGTCTTGACTCCAAATGTTTATAGACGGATTTTAAAAGATAAACGGGAAGAATACTATATGTTTCTGTGCACGATAACTTCAGACCTGCGTGGAATGACTTCCCGACCGTTACCCCCATTCACCCTTAGGCTACCTTTAATCCCGGAAAACAGAGGGTTCCCGGAGATTGGTAAAGCTAACTCCACGCAGATGAAGTCGCGGGCAAAAGCTAGTATGTAATAAGCTTAGCTATCTGCTATTGCTACTCTAGTACAATGGCATCTATAATAGCCTTTACTGCTAATTCAATGAAACAGAAATGCAATTTGTCATTGTTACAGAACGGTTTTATTCTCATAGCTCATTGTTGTATTATTATTATTATCTTAATTAAAATGTCAGAAATTGTAAGAGCCGGTTTATGATGCAGATGAAATTGAAATTTTGTAGAGCAAGATCCCAGTGCCGCCAGACCTAAGTTATTTTCTCAGCAATTATTTGTGTACGATAGAGTACTGTTCGAATGTCCTTTCAGTATATGCGTACCAGCTAGATTGTGCCGACGGCCAATTTCCAGATACCAGGTGCTAAAGGTAGGTAAAAACTAGAATAACTTATCTTAAATTCTCAGGGCTGATTTTCATATATGTTTTAAAGAATATTGTAAAAATTGATAAATTAATACTGCCAGACGCTTACCGCCGGCGGTTACTTTAGCCAGACGCTTTGAAGCTCCCAAAAAAATATATAATTTAAGTTAACTTATATTCTCAGTTCTAATTTTTATACATGATACTCAGGGAACTATTGCGATATTATCTGTAAGCTGCCAGACCTATTGGAAGGGTCAAACATCCCCCAGACACACATTATGCGTCCCCATATGTATGAGCGCTAGAACATGATTCACTTGTTTAAGTGTGTGAGAGATAATATCATCATACTATAATATTATAAATGCGAAAGTGTGTTTGTTGGTTTGTTCTTCAATCACTCTGCAACAGAGCTACGGATCGACGTGATTTTTTGCCTGGGTATAGCTTGCCGAAGATATTGCAATAGTTCTCTCTCTCTAGATCCTAAGCTAGCCTAGGGCAAAGTAGAAACCGACCTATGGCTACAATAATTATAAGTACGAGCTGTACGACTTTATAGCTACATATCGAAAACGTTGATGGATTTCGTAATAAACTTTAGGGTTTAAATGAAACTCTAAATAATTGTTGTCTTATTGATTACTAGCGATTACAGCTTAACAAAGATTCTGCTTGGGATGCTGCACGCTGCTTGTATTCGAAGATGTATGAATTGTATAATGTATAGACAGTAGGAGTTTTGCTCTGACAGTATTCTGTCGACACTCAAAATCGTTGTTAAGAAGTACTACTAGAAGAACTCGTAACGTACGTAATAAGTAACTGAATTAAATTTTGGGTCGACAAAATTAAATACTATGTAGAAAGTTAGGTACTAACGTTAACGACTGAAACTAGTCATTCTAAATTCAAACAGTTCTAACGTGTAACTGAGAATTAATCTAGAGAAAAACCTTTTAACAAATAGAGAGAGTTTCTGTGGTCGCAGTGCAGTCGACACTGAAATTGCTTTCCCAACTCTCCTACACTTTGTCAATAGAGCGCAGAGTGGTAACCAAAATTCAATTTATGGCATTTGTGTTTAAATTTCCTTTTTTTAGTTTCCGAAAAAACAAAATCCTAAGAGAACCACTGTTGTCCGGCTGTCTGTGTCAAGGCCATTTTTATAAGTTGTTTATACTGAATATACTGAATACAAATGTCAAAGCTGCCTTATTGGCGTAAAAATTTCAGGTTTTTAGTTTCAACTCTATAAAAAGTTACAGCTGTTCAAAGGGTATCTTCTTAAAAAGTTACCCTGACGTCACGTCTACAGTAATAATTATATCGCAAAATTTCGCCACTAAGCTGACCATCTAGTAATTTATTTATATAATACTCAAAAGTCTCGTGTAAGTAAGTAACCATCAGTGCTCGAGTATGGCTGGTTTTTTCTGCTACAGTCGGGTCTATTTAACTATCGCTGAATAAACTTTAACCCACGAACAAATACGTCTTATCATCAGCATAATCACGGATAAACGGACCACTACTGAGTGCAAATCTCCTCAAAGAGAAGGTTAGGAAGAGTCTCAGGGAAGCACGCAAGACTGAAGCTTATGGAAGTCCATTCAAGAGATCTTTGTCCAGCTGTGGACGTCTATTGGTTGATAAAGTAGAAGAAGGAGATCGGTATATAAACGCAAGAACTTTGGAATGTCATTATAGTATTCAATAAACAATGGGAATCACTTAACTGAGACAAGAACAAAGGACGATTACAATCAATTGCATTGAGAATAGTTTCTAAGGAACTATCTTTACTATTGGAAACGGTCCGTGCGCAAAACTTTTGCCAATACTGCTTTGTGTTATCTGTTTATGGTACACCAGGAAGAAAGTTTCATTGCATAATGATACTTACTATACTGTACTCACGTGTTTTTAGCGGCGTGGCCCGCCAACGTATACCTTCTTCAAAATGGACGTGAAAAAATTTACCAACTTTATTTTCGGCTCAAAACCGCTATCCATAGATTGCGAAAGCTACTTAACAGCAGAAAAAACTTGGTAATTGGTAACACCAAGTTGTGTTTTCTGCCACACCACGTTTACAATGTATATAGGCTTTATGTTTGGATAGCAAATAAAGCTGGTAATTTTTCCACGTTTATTTTGAATAAGGTATAGTGTATTTTTCTGTAGCAAATAGTACAGTATGGTGTCGCAAGTGAAATAGCTAACGAGTTGATAGCAACTTTGATATATTATTAGCTTGTTTATGAGATTGATAGGTAATAGAGTATTCTATTATCATATTAAACATCGCTTGAGGAAGGACAGGTTCGATCTTACAACGAGAAAGGTTCAGGCTATAGTCCACTACGCTGGCCAAGTGCAAATTGGTAGACTTCACAAATCCTTAAGAATGTTATGGAACAATCTCAGGTATGCAGATTGCAGATTTCCTTACGATATTTTCTTTCAAGTGTTCAAGTTTTAACGCACATAACTCCTAAAAGTCAGAGATTCCGTGCCTGGGATTGAACACTCGACCCCTGAAATGGAAGGTCTTATCCACTAGGCTATCTCTGCTTTCACTGTCCAACATATTATTCACATCGATGAAATTAATGCCACAACGTTTAAGAAGGGCACAAAATTGATAAATCTTTAAACTTGTACAATTTTTCATTTAGGATAAAAGTTAAGGATTTACGGGCTTAGTAGGATTAATGATAGGATTTTGTCAGGAAACTGCCTCCAACAAACAGCGATGTGGCATTTTTGGATATAAAGTTTATATAATATTGCGTGATACAAGGTAAGTAACAGCTGTTTCATTAAAATAATTTATAGCTATATAACATATTTTATTTTATTTGTAAGTCTATTTATTTATTTTATACTCATATTTTCTTCTTAAATCTAGTAAAACTGTAAAACGTCGTGTCTGTACAATAAAAAATATTTTCCAAAATTAATTGCGGTCGAAAATATAATAATAGTCTATTAGTTTTCTGTTGTACGTACTCTCAGAGATAATTTCAATTACTTCTTCTAATCTAATTTCCAAAACTTCTAGGCGAATTTTTATGGTATTTTCACAGGTAACTTGAGCGTAGGTTGGTGCAGGTATTATTTAATAAAAATCAAAGGTTCGTAAAACGCCACCGTGTAGACACATGCCATGACGGCTTTGAGTTACTCAAAGCATCGTGGCGTCATATCACCGACACTCATTCATCAATAAATAATCCGAATCTAATTACCCCCAAAATCACGCTTCTGATATATTTTGCTACAATTCGATTTCCGGGAATCTGATGAAACTAATTTGCATAGACGATTGCTTACTTGGTTCCGTCTGTAACGTTTTCATTAGTTATTCATTGTACCTAGTTAGTGTATTCTGATTAGAATCGGATTGCATCTGATTGTAACTAGATTGTAATCAATTTTAGTGAAATTTGACAGAAAAATTAATTCGCTCTTTTTTATAATATTTTTTCACACCAAAACCCAATTTAAAATTTGATAGGTATACTCATATAAAACCATGAAAAATAAAACAAATTTATAAAAATTTGCCAAATTTTATATCTATCAAAATATGGATATAATATTGTAGTTTCTTAAATAAAGCAAAACTATGCTAGGTATCATGACAATTCGAGTTTACTGGAGTAAATCCCACGAATAACAATGGGTGTTTTGACAGTTTTGTTGACAATCTTTCAAATATTCGTCGGTTAAAGTTTACTCAGCGTTAGTGTAATAGACCTTTAGAGTGTAAGTAAATTTGTGAGTTATGAGTGACTTACTGCCTATTTTACCAATGCCGAGTGACGTTTAGCCGATGAATAAATTGGGCGTACTGACTGTGTTTGTACTGAAAATTTGCCAAAATATCAAGCTCGGATAAGACTTATTTTACGTTGATGAAATCGGCGGCTTAATATTCTGTGAATCAGTGCTGTATTCACAACGTTGTAATTTACCTTCTTCAAAGTTATTAAATAAAAGATTATACTCATGGAAAAAGAGAATTATAAATGTTTAAGCATTAGTCTCTTAATTGCGAGAGAAATTAATAAAGAAATTGTGGACCGAATGTCATTAGTCACGAAAATATAAAAATCACAGCTCAGGAGCAAAAGCCTTATTTATTTCGATTTCTGCTACCAGCATTTTGTTAATTTCGTGTTTTTATTGAAACACATTAAATTCAGTTTGGTTTGATACGCTATATACGATACGGTTTTTGTTGTATTTCGGATTCCTTTTTAGATTTTCTTGGTTTTTTCACATAGGTTAGGAATGACGTGAGTAACGAAACGATTTTGCATAATTATCACTAGGTAGGTAAAATTTTTGTGCCACTCTTAGCTCAATCATATTCATGGGAATACTAATCTGGACAATCATCATACTTCATACAAATATCATACTAATATTATAAATGTGAAACTGTGATTGTTTGTAATTTTGTCGCAATCGCATGCCACAACAGAGCTACTGATCGACGTGATTTTTTGCATGGGTATAGTTGTGGACCTGGAGAGTGACATAGGGTACTTTTTAGCCCGGAAAATCAAAGAGATTTTAAAAACTAAATCCAAGCAGACGATGTCGCGGGAATCAGCTTGTCACCTATAAGCAGACTACTCCACCTGGACAGAAGTACGCTAAACTCAGGGAAATGGTGGGACTTACAACAGTGCATAACGGAACGAATGAACGAAAAATGAACGACGAAACACCTACGTACGCGCTCTTGGAGTGCACGGGCGTAGAAGACCAATGCAAAAGCCACCTGAGACCTCCTGTGTTACTTCAGGAAATCGTTGGCCTTGGACAGGTAAAGATTTCTGCGGGAGTAACGTACAGTGCCACAAGTATAAGTTGGCGGTGGCGTTTTGAGGAACTAATTTGATCATCCAATTTTTGTACTCTTTGTCCATGGCCATCTTGAAAATTCACTATTGGATCTCGTTGTGTGCTTTGCGTTTGTGTAAAATAATTAAAAATGTTTTTTTTTCCCAAATTTAGTCTCATTCTCTATTCAATGCCAATACTAAATAATGTTGAGCACAATGGCGCACAGCCGCGCCAAGTTAAACTTGTCGCACTGTATCTCGCAGCAGAAGATTCTTGCGAATAAATTTTATCAACCGCGACATGTAAATAGGACCATACAAAATCAGAGATGGTACGTCCACATAAGTACTTACATTGTTCTGAGTCGAATACTTAGGTCATTAGCAAAGTTTTGATGGTTTATGACAAAATCAATCTCACCAAAACTATTTCATGTAAAATGTATTGCCGTCAAAAAGTTATCAGATCTCATGTAGAGCCAAGCTTCTAACTCTACAAGCCCTAACTTCACAAACTCTACACCTTAGTCAAAATATTATGTGACTTGGCCGTTTCGCTACATTCACTTGGGTGTAAGGTGAATAATTTATTCACTGTTCATTACTTTTCTGGTATATAATAGTTCTTGTTGTAACGAAACGAACGTTATTTCAGCTTTCTAGGACTTCAGAAAGTACCCTAAGAATTTTGGTGATCATCAGTGAGTCAGTCAGTGACGAATCGGATTTTTTTCATCAATAAAATCTAAAGCATAAGAGCTATGCAATTGAAACTTTAGTTATGTTTAATAAGTCCACTATTGACATCATATCCCCAGAATTTTGTTTATCTGGTATAATCCAAACCCAAGTTATGATGGTTCAAAGAAACGACGAAGCGCTTCGAAAAGACTATCGCTTCGAGGTGCCCTTGGGATTCGCTTGGCTCGTCTTAGCAGGGATATTCCCGTGTTCCCAGATTCGCACCACGGCACGACTTATTTCATCTAAACGTGGATAAAATCATTGATTGATTCACACAGCACTCATGCTAACGAGTACTGTTCGTATCTATTGATTGTATCTCGATGGTTCGTGAAATTATGCCAAGGCTACATCATTAAAATAAAAGTTCTCGTCACTAAATTAATTTATTATTAATTTCAATTATTTCATCAGTTATAGAAATATTTTCAAATGTGTAGAAGTATTGATACGACCGACATATCGAAACTGAGCGAGTCCCAGAGTACCAACATAGATTTAAGACTATGAGTAGCAGTGACGAATGACAATTTTTGGAGTTTACTCCTTAAGAATCGATTTTAGGCGCCCGGTATGAGAAAAATTCGAGGAGTAAAATCTACTTATCAATGACCTCGTTACGTTTTTCACAACGATGCAAATTTCTACCCTAACGTTGAGTAAATAAGGTTGGTATTCGTGCGAAAGAGCTTTCGCTTCGGGAAGCCGAGCGCGTACCGATCGGGTCCGAGCGAATGGGGGCCGAGCTATGGTCTCGCCACTTTGCTCGGCCGAGTGGTCGGCCGAGCACTCGGCGAAGTGTTTATACGCACCAAGTACTCGGCCGAGAGTACTGTCTCGCAACTCTACTCGGTCGGTGTAATCAGCCTATAAGGAGTAAACTCCAGTCGTGCGTCGGAGCTGACACACACACTTTTTTTTAACACTGGACTCTATTAAGTATATTTCGGTGTTCGGGTTGACTTAGATAGATGGGAATCTGGGAATATTATTCTTGTTCATCATGGATAATATTTCTTAATAAAAAACTGATATTGTAAACCGCAACCAGAAGACCAAATAACTAGTCAAAACGTAAACCATTTAACGCTCGGTTTCTATATTCAATCTATCTGTAACCTGTTGATAAGTTACTTAGCAACCTTGTTATTTATCAACAATTGTATGGACAGATAGACTGAATTTAGGAACTGGGTGTAAATGTTTAAAGTTTGTTATATTTCAAAAATTATTAAAACTGTATCAAAAGTCTATTCAACATAGGCTTCAAGTTAGCTATGTAGTTTCCTATTTCCTGTATAACTAGTTTTTTTTTAATTTAATTGAATTAATTTACATTACAATTTACATGGTACAAAAAACATGTGAAACATATAATATACTAGCTGATGCCCGCGATTTCGTCCACGTGGATTTAGTTTTTGAAATCCCTCGGGAACTCTTTAATTTTCCGGGATAAAAAGTAGCCTATGTCACTCTCCAGGTACTCAACTATACCCATGCAAAAAAACACGTCGATCCGTAGCTCTGTTGCAGCGTGATTGAAGGACAAACCAACAAACCAACAAACACACTCGCATTTATAATATTAGTATGATAGTATGAAACTATAATTGTTGCAGTAGCATAAAACTGTGGCGCACCCAGTAAAGGTGTAGTTAAAATAATATCATCATTCACCTGAGATTTCCGGCCCTTCTTAACAGAATGGCCTTTCCGAACCGGTAGTCGAATCTGATTTATCATTAGAGCCACAAGTTGGCCTACATGAAATAAATCATTTTGAATTTCAATTTGAACGCTAGGTACCTACGTCACCGATTACTTTACATAAACGGTCGTGGGAGCATCCTAAAATTTCCATTAATGTGATCCACAGGCAATAGTGTCTCCTGATTACATATATACCGATTGCAATTAAGTTTAATTAAGTTAGGCAAGAAGACGACGCTTTTTAGAGCTAACAGTTATGATTATAAAACACGATAAACTTGCATTAATGAGGTTATTAACCTCTTTGCGAGATCTGATAAAAATACGGTTACTTTGTAATCGTACTCTCCTACTAATATAATAAATACGAAGGTTTGTGAGAATGGATGGGTGGATGGAAATTTGAAACAAAGAATGAACCGATTTGGCTAAGAATGGCTCATACCCAGGATTAATACATAGGCACAATTTTATTTTATCCCGAAAAATTAAAGAGTTTACTGAATTAAAAAACCTTAATCCACGCGGACCAAGTCGCGGGCATCAATCTAGTCTTTGTTAATATTAAGAAACTAGCTGCCCGGACAGACTTCGTTCTGTCAAAAGTTAAAAGTAAAAATTAAATGTTTTTTGTTTGTTTTTTTTTTATTAAAACCTTCCGTGGACCTTAAGGAACATACAAAAAAACTAATTAACCGAATTGGTCCATCCATTCTTGAGTTATGCGCTTACCAACATTCATTTTTATTTATATAGAAGATGTGTGTATAGCTACGTAAAGTCGGTTCAATAAGTCAGTTCACGTGGGTAAATTGAAAAATAGGATTAACCTAGCAGTATTGTGAAGCGTCATCGATGAACAGTTTGATAATGTAAATAATTATAAATCTGATTTTAACTAAAAATAAACTAAGCACACATTAATGTGAAAAGTTTGAATAAATGGAAAAAGTAATCCATGTACGAGTAGGTAAACTGACTTAGACGCTGCGCAAACGTGTGTCCTGTGTCGGGTACAAGCCACCATTGAAAATTTTATTTTCATACAATATAATATGAAATCAACCAACAACTGCGCAAACGTACCTAGATACTTTTTGTGTCCTGTGATGGGTACAAGCCACTTATTGTATGAAAATAAGAGGCTTGTACCCGATAGGACATTAAAGTGTCCACGTTTGCAAATCGCCTTACTGAACAAACTGTAATAATCCGACGCGCCTATCAAAACTAGATTTGTCATGTTTTCTTTTCGAAAAAAAAATTCACATGTTTTCGGAATGAAAATATTTTTTACGTGTTTCAGGTTTTCTATTGACAAAAAATAACGTTTTATATTGGCTAGTCCCGCCCCAGTTGAGATTGGCAGCCGTTCTCGATATTCGGTCCCGGTCGGGAGGACATTTTTATAGCCGTCTCGCAACGTACTTAAGAGTAGTGTCTAGTGACGAAACGCGACGCGAGTAGGTATTTTCCAAAATGCTATCTGTTTCACAACGCTTCGCTGCCCGACCCGCATCGTGCGATAGAGAGAGTTGCAAGTCCAGGAGTTATTTGCCTAAATTTTATTCTTGAAATATTGTTTCGGGTCATAACGTTTTTACCCCCCTAAACGTTTACAAAATTAGACAATTTTGGTCTCATTAGATTCAGTACATCTTAATCTAGGCTCGCACGTTTCATTTTTTTAGTATTTCAGTTTAGTTAAATTTAAAAAAATAAAATTAGTCGAGGAAGTTTTTTAGTCAAAAATATGGATATTTAGTCACTAATAACTTTTAACATAAACAATATTTCTTTAAAATTAAAACGTACGGGCATAGTTTTTCATTGTATCTGCAACATTTCAAAAAATTATGAACATGAGACAACATTTACGGGTAGCAAAACGTTATTGCTTTTTGTCACTTTTTGTATGAAAATTTTCAACTAGACAATCCTCTTAACGACTCAACTCCAAATCGACTCAGAAAGCGCGAGTTTGACCCGAACGCGAAGAGTTCCGTACCATCATACAAGATTTAACACCAGCTATTATTAAGCTCGAACAAAACTTAAGTTTATTGTATGAAGACCCACTTAAATTTTTAACTTAATTTGATTTTTATTTTTTGTTGCACTAGCGGGCAAACAATTAATAGAAATAAAAATAAATTAATTAATAAATAGAAATACACATTGTGTGAACATTTCAAGTATGTACTTATTACGGTACAGACAGACAGACTGACGAATAGACAGCGGAGGCTTAGTAATAGAGTCCTGTTGACACCTTTTCGGTACGGAACCCTAAAAAGCATTAAAATTTGAGTTAATAACATCTAGCGCACACTGAAATTTCAAGTAAAAGGAGAGTAAGTCACGTTAACCGCGCCTTGCCCACTCATCGTGTTTGTAAAAAACTCACACTTTTCACCGGGGATTCTTAACCTTTTCATGATAGTTAAAACATTTTGTCTTGCCATTTTATTCTGTGTTTTGCACCAGGGGTTCGTAGCCTTTTCATTATAAGTTAACACATTTTTATCTTGGCATTACATTCAATGTATTACACCTGGGGTTCTTAACCTTTTTATTATAGGTTAAAACATTTTTGCGCATTTATAATTTGTCCTGGACTACCAAGTTTTTGTCAGTATTGTATAACAATAGGAAAGACTAGTTGAATAGTAATTTAAAAAAAATTAAAATGATGAAAAAAAAAGCAGTTACATCTTTACTTATGTGTTTTATGACTGCCTCAATGAGACAATTCGATGTTGAATTACACTGTGCGTTGGCCCTTAAAAACTTCAATTTGAATCTGTATACAATATTTCAATATTCAATTTCATTTTAATGGTTTGCTACATTCATAAAATTGAGTCAACAGAAATCAATTAACAGAAATAACTTTACAGGCAACTTCGCGATAGTGGAAAAACAGTCTACACTCAAATTCATTTAACTGCATAGCGTTTATCAACATTCGTCAATCGAACGTATTGGAAAGGAAAACTTTGATCTTAGTGTTCTTACTTATGTACCTATTCTGTGTCTTTGCAAACACTAACAACTAAAAAACACTTCAGCCATCTGGCCTTTAGTCGTAGGCCTGTGGCGCAAGACTGAGATCTGTGGAAGTCCATGTAAGAGAACTTTGTCCAGCTGTGAACATCTATCTATTGTTAAAGAAGAAGCTACTGGTTTTAAAATGAAACGCTTAACACTAGGTACAAGAGCCACTCTTGGAGTATTCACACCGTACGTATGACAAATAGGCTTTTAAAAACATGCATTGTCAAAGTGAAACGCAGTGATGAAAGCACTTAAAAAATCTCGAGAAAAACTATGGCTGGTTAGAATTGTAGGCACGCACGCGTCTAGACGTCTGACAGACAACTCCATTATACTTTACTGCTACGCAAAAAACAGCACTTTTGCTGTAACAATATGCGACGCCTTATTTCTCCTAAAATACCATAATATGTTCGTTATGCTAAATGTATATAGCATGCTTTCACCCTTAATCATTTTCCTTGTTACCTAATACACGCTAGTACGCGGGTTCTCCGGGTAGATTTTGGTTTTTTAATAATTCTGCGAGTTGTCTTTTTTGTCCGGAATAAAGTAGCTTATTTCATTCGCCAGTAGGGCTAAGATGCGCGCCACGAGAAAATTTTGTCTAGATAGGTACTCATTCATTCTTGAATTTCTAAGGGATATCACGAGAAATCGGGTAGATAAAATTTTCTCTTGGCTTACATCTTAGCCCTACAGTTCTTGAACTATACCCATTTAAAATTTTACGCCGATTCGTAACTCCTTTGTTACGCGATTAAAGGAAAAACCAACGAACACACTTTCTATATTATATTAGTAGGTAGGTATCTTCTTCTTTATCAACTGATGACACAGTGACTGACTGACATCCACAGCTGCACATAATAATATTATGTAGATCTCTTGCATAGACTTTCACACATCTCGGTCTTGCGCCGCCTTCTTCGAGCAGCTCTGGAGCAGCTCCCTGCGACTCGTCTGATGTCATTGATTCACATCGTGGGGGGTCTGTCAACATCTGTCTCCAGCATTTTCGAACCCCTGAGATCAACAGATATTCGAACTATTGGGTATACACCGCCCATTGCCATTTCAGCTTCGCGACCCCATTGGAAGGTATTGTAAAGATTTAAGTAAATTAGAGCCATTCTTATCACATGAAATATGGCCGCCTAAAAAGAAAGCAGCGATGGGCAGTGAAATTAATGATCCGAATAGAAGCTATTACCTCCACTCGACAGAATTCAGTGTCACGGCTCAAGTGTTTGCTACAAAATAAATTTTCCTTTCCATTGAACGTTTTGTTGACAAACGTTTGTGTTAGAGGTACCGATCTATGCTGCGACTGGCTGCGAGAATGTTACTGTTAGGAAAATAGTTCAACCTAGTTGCCACAGGGTAACTGACCTATTCGTATAATTGGATGGGTGATTGAACTTCGACACCTTCGGGTGTAGACCCTATTTTTAACGTGATAGATCAAAGTGCCAGGGAGGACAGGGGACACGGTGCTTTTAGCAGCGGCGATCAACGTTACTGCGATTTTTAATCGCGTTTAGGAAACTCGATGCCGCGTTCGAACGCAAAAACATCATGTCTGCCCAACGCAACGTCCGCCTGGTTTGAAAAGAGAATTTGGTTCAAATTTTAAATATTGTTTTATTCATTCAAATACGGTCCAAATATCTGCGTAGACAAAATGCCATGATTTGTATTGTGGGGTGCCGGATACCCGACAGAAGCGAAGGAGCTTAATATAATAATATAATCTCTTTTTACTCATTTTACTTAGTTATAATTCCAAAAATAAAAAACGGGACTTTTTGCATGAATATGTATATTTGAGGTCATGGGGAGTGATAAGGGCTACTTTTAATCCAAGAAAACTCCGCGGGCTTTAAAAAATTTAACTTCACGCAGACGAAGTCGCGAGCAACAGATAGTATTATAATCGCTTAAATCCTTGCCAACGAAGTGTTTCCAAACATTTTCAGGTCAAAATTCAAACAAAAATTCAAAATCAGTTCTCTTTTCAAACTGTCAATTGCAGTAATCAGTAGCCAAGCGGACAAGGGTCTCTTAATTTTTAGCGCTTTTACAAACGTATCCAAAATGTTCAAAAAATAACTAATTGGCTACCTACCCTTGTTTGTTAAGGTAGCCATATTAATAAAGTAAATAATTTAATTATACCAAATAAATATGTATAAAGGTGAAAGGTGAAAGAGCCGTCAGATACTACAAATATAGTTGAGCGAAGCAATGGCTGGGTCATGCGTCATGCTCGTGAACGGGTTCCACCGGCGGGAATGCGCGCGCGGGCTACTTTCTGTCTGCCCGTCTTAACATGTGTTGAATTATAATTAGATATAATTAGGTATGCTTTTGTGGAACTTCCCCTCATTGTGGAAACACTGCATGCATGGCATAATATCTATTATATTGTAAACTTGTTTTGAAAAGAGCAACTGCCGAGTTTCTTGCTGGTTCGTCTCGGCAGGAACGGCATTCCGAACCTGTGGTAGACTCATCGACGATTCAAAAGCACTTGTAAAAAAGTTTATTTGAATAAAAAACATTTCTATTCTATTCTATTCTATTCTATTCTATTCTACAGTATCGGCACAGGCACAAATCATGCCGCGCGATTGTCTAAAAGTGATCGATACAGTGACATTGTGACGATCGCATTCATTTCTTATTAGCTGACACTCTCTCGCTATTGGCTACGCATTGTTGTACTAAGGATAGGTACCATTCAAGCTAATCAAGTTTTATCTTCAGGTTTTTTTATTTCTATAAAAAATATACAAACAAGTTTCTTAAATAATTCTACTAGGGTACAATTTAATGTCAGTTCTGATATAAAAAGTCCAATCTGCTTAATATGCCCTTTTGGGATCAAGATCAGAAAATTCCGGATGTTTACCCACTAGCAGCCTTATAAACCAAATATTTTTTCTCTACAAACGTGAATATAAAACTACGATAACTCGCATGTGACACGAAAAATCGCTTAAAAAACAAAACATAATCAGCTCGAGTTAACGTTAAATGGCTTTAACGACCAACGTTGTGCTTCCGTCTGTTTATCTTCGGTTGTCACATTTCCTGCTGCTGCATTCAAAATTAAACTCTATTTTATTATGACTAAAGTTGCAAATTGCAGCGACAAACAAGACATTGTGACGTTCGTTGCGCTTAAAAAACCGCGTTCATTTGTCACCGGCAGATGCAGTAGTATGTTTTGTGGATCCATTAAAGCAGCGATTTTAGTTTTATAAGGTTACTAGACTGTTTTCTAAATTGACTATATTTTAGTCCAGTCGTCAGGTAGCAAAGGGTTGGGTTTGGTGGAAAAAGGTCGGAAGTTAATGAAACTTGAAGTTTTAATGAAACTTTGGGATGTTGTCCAGGGATGGTTAATTAATATTTTCTCAAGTTTTGGACCTCGAGGATCCTGTTCCAAAAGAGGAGGGCGGAGAGAATTCTGTGAAAAAAAATTTTTTTTTCGAGGTGCCATAACTCGGAAACGAATTGACTTACAAAAATTGTTGTGAAATCTAAGTTATAGGAAATATAACGGTCTTCTAAAAAATATGGATAGACTTATACCGTAGTACGTAAGGGGAAAAGTTATTGAGGAAAAACCGGAGGAACGTCGAAAATTTTGCAGTTTTCCCACCACCAGGTGTCCACTTTCCAGGTTCTCAAATAGTTTTCATGCAAAAAGTCACGTCGATCCGTAGCTCCGTTGCCGCGAGATTAACAAACCAACAAAAGAACACACATCCGCATTTAAATTATTAGTAATGACAGAGCATGAATGAATTGTTGAGAACTCTGCACTCGATATTGTCGACCAATTTCGAGAAAGAGATCAACCGCTGAAATCAACTCGGCTCGGCAGCGTTCGGGAAGCTCCGCGATGTCTTCTCGCCCATAATTAATCAGTGCCTGAAGACTAAAGTCTTCGAACAGTGCGTGTTGCCAGTGATGACTTACGGACCCAAGACATAGTCGCTAACTTAGGGCTTCATAAGTAGGCTCATGACCGCTCAGCGGGCGATGGAGAGAGCTATGCTCGGAGTGTCCCTGCGGGATCGAATCGCAAATGAGGAGATCCGTAGGAGAACCAAAGTCACCGACATAGCTCAGCGAGTCGCGAAACTGAAGTGGAAATGGGCGGGCCACATAGTTCGAAGAGCTGATGGTCGTTGGGGTCCCAAGGTGTTGGAGTGGCGACCCCGCACCGGGAAGCGTAGTGTTGGCAGACCCCCCACCAGGTGGACCGACGACATCAAACGAGTCGCAGGGAGCCGCTGGATTCAAGCGGCGCAAGACCGAAGCCTGTGGAAGTCTATGCAGGAGACCTTTGTCCAGCAGTGGACGTCTATCGGTTGATGAAGACGAAGAAGAAGCAAAAGTAATTTAAAACCTGTAAAGCCCGCTTGTTCTATGACCACGCATCAAAACCAGGTGATTGAAGAACCTCCTTTGACAGGGTCCCAGGAAAAATTAGGTGTTTTTTGCGAAGAATCAAGGTAAGCGTTATATCGCTTCATGTCACTTTGATATATTACACGTACAAATGACACCTAATCATATCAGAGTCAAAGGCGCTATAACATGTCGCAGAGTTTTAGTTGCCGAGCATTTTTGTTATTTTCCTTAGTTACTTTTTAGGGTCCTCGCGCACTACGCCTTGACTACGACCAGTGTCCGCATTGTTCTGGTAACCCAATACACATCGCGCACTTGGCAGTGACTAATCGTTGCGACCTTTTATATACTTTGCTATGAGAAATCGTTGAGCGTATGAGCTTTTGCAACCACAAGATCCAATGGTCGTAGTGTTGGTCGCGTAGTGTGTGAGGTACTTATGGTCCCCGTACACTACGCAACGAGCATGACCAGGTGAAGTAGGTGTAGTAGGTAATGTAACCCAGAAGAGATCGCGTAATTGGCCGCGACGACCATCATTGACCATTCATTCGCATCGTATGGGCTTCTAGAAACAAGTCTGCGACTACGACCTCTTCGTCCTGTCTTAACGAGTCGTGGTCTTGGTGGTGTTCGCGTAGTGCGCGAAGTCTCTATAAACAACGTATTTTATCTAACTAGAGTAGAGCTCAAAGAGCTTTTAGTTCCCTTTATCAACCGATAGACTTCCACATCTGGACAAATGTCTCTTGCATGGACTTCGACAGATCTCGGTCTAGCGCCACCTGTATACCGACTCAATAAGACTCTCTGGTGTGGTGCCACATCACACATGTCAGCAGAACGTATACAGAACCAGACTACAAGGCTATTCCGATTGCAGTGCAAGACCTAATCTCCGCAATGCTCCTTGACCGCATGCGTTGGAGCACTTCTTCAAAAACTATATGTTATTTTTTACAAAAATCGGACAATCCACAGACAGATATTTTGCAGGTTCTTTACCTTTGTTCTTGCTTATTTAATTATAATTTATGTCATGAACTTTCACCGCAAAGGTTTAGAACAGAAAAAACCTTACTATAAACTTTATAGTTCCTGAAACTGAAATCAGCCGGTACCAACAGGTAGTCTACGTCTACTTTTTGATAATGCACCTGTTGTATTAAGAGTGTAAGGCATTAGTGGCTGCTTACATATTCCATGCAACTCTAACTTTGTAAAGAAATTAGCCGCGAGGTGAGCGAGCCAACTTTTAATTTATTCACTCCGCAATCTGAATATGAAACTATTCGTGAACACTGAACACCGTTGTAACGTGCACTGTTTGCGCGTTGCTAATTTATTAATTTACGCCCAGAAAAGGTAAATAACATTAGCTGCTAGCTTTAGCCTGAACTAAGTTAGGTTTTTTAAATCCCGCTCAAAACAAAGGTTTTCCTGACTCATTGACAATATTCGTTAATTTAGAAAGGAGTACCTACTCAACGCCGACTATAAATATCATACTTCCTATTACAAAATTTTTACAATAAATCACCAATTAAACGCTCTCGAGATACTGTAGAAGAATATTCTTAAGAAGGCACCAGCGCAAGCAACCAATCAGGATAAAGGTGCAAAGGATGTCCTCTTGCCTATCGATCGAGAAGTGAAGATGTAAGTATAGCAATCCTTGAAGTCACAACCACTCAGCAGAGTTTAACCACAAAGAAGAAGGTAATTGTATCAATCAATGTCCTCTTACGTAGAGACGTAGGTATAGTCGTCCTCAAAGTTACAACCACGACCACTCTGCGGAGTTTAACCACAAAGAAGAAGGTAACTGTATCAGCTAGTATGGTACTTACTCATAATCACCAACATCAGCAACCCATTAAAGATTCACTACTGAGCGCAAGTCTCCTCTCAGAGTCGGTAGTGGCCATATTCCACCACGCTAGTCCACGATGCTATCCTTCAACTTTGAACATGACTTGTGATACTGTTAATTGCTTGAACGTACATTTAAACTCCAAAAAGTCGCGAACCCCCG
Source organism: Oeneis ivallda (assembly GCA_029955525.1). Lineage (NCBI taxonomy): Eukaryota > Metazoa > Arthropoda > Insecta > Lepidoptera > Nymphalidae > Oeneis > Oeneis ivallda. The sequence continues at coordinate 20,912,679 of JARPMR010000007.1, forward strand.
AATACGATAGCGCAGTCCTAACCACTAGGCTAGGCACTAGCACAACTCTGGTTTCAACAACAATTCAATGGTACCTAATCACAATGATGCGAGTATACTTGGACGAGAAATAACGAGTATACGTCGTGTACTGTTTAGTTTTTTCGTAAAGGCGAGTTCACTAAGCTCAAATATCGCCGCTGGCATCAGTCACTGCTCTTACAAATACCTCGGGGTTATATCCAATTATGTATTCAAACTCGACGTAACTAATACAAAATGATTATATTTTTAAACATAAAGTTGTAATGCAAACAAAATATACCTATATGGGCAAATGCTGTACCTATGGACGCTTGTACCTGTGGACACAATCGATTCCGTCGAAAATAGAGCAAACCTAAAACTCTAATTTGAACGCGACCGTAAAGCTTTGTCTATGGTTGACAGTTCGCGTTCAAATTAGAATTTTAAGGGCCATTTTCACCACCTTCTGATAAGTGTTGGATAGCTTATTCGCATATTTTATCTTTGTCACTTGACATAAAGTAAGAAAGTTAGGCTATCCGAGACTTATCAGAAGGGGCCTTACAGGCCCTAAGGTTGCTATTTTCGACAGAATCGATTGTGTCAAGGTATGTGATAGGTACAACACTTGCCCCTAATAACATTTTTATTTTTCAGATAAAGATCTAACTAAAATATTATTGTTTATTTTCTTATTTTTCTTTTATTATTTATTTATTGTTTATTTTCTGGTGTTTACATCACATGTAAAGTGTGCGGAGTGAGTGTTGTGGAGGCTAAAAATATAATTAAAGAAATTTATATCTAGTTGTTTGTGTTTAAATAAGCTAGTCACCGTCGTCGTCGTCGTATACGTCGACGATCTTTTGCCGTCTGTATGCCAGCGGCTTGTGACTTGTCTAAAAAATGCGTGAGTGTCGTGGCTCGGCTCAGCACTCGGCTGGATCGAAGTTTAGAATCAACGCAATCTCTCACCTCATGTCAGAGCCATCTCGTAAAGAAAACAGACATCAAAGCGAGTTCAAACAAAGTTCACGCTACCCACAATAGATGGCGTTAGTAAATTTTGCCACAAATATTGTTTTTTTAAGAGATAAGCTTGCGGTTGGGGACAATCAACACAGGGAAGCATTGATGAGGTCTAGGACATTAGGATATTGTTCGGAATTTTTCTTCTATAAAACTTCGTTCCAAAAATTAAAAAAAAAGAACAAGACATAATCTGAAGTCAGGATTCGAACCCCTCAACCGATAGTTCCACTCCTTCCTTTGGCCGCTGCGCCATCAAAGCATTGATGGAACGTGTATAATAAACGAAGGCAATAAGGGCAGTGACGGGAAATTCTTACGCCTAGCAACAAGGGTCGTGACGGAAAATTACTACGATTTTTTTCGTCTAGCCCCATCCGCCAAACCTTCGTTCCAATAATGTCATCAGTCCTTCAAACTGGGATCTGCCGCTGCAACAGAACAAGCACCTTGAGACCCCAACTCGATTATCGTTCCTTCGACTTGTACCCAGCTTATTGCTATAATTTGTGAAGAAGAATAAATTCATCCACTTCTTCTTCAGCTTCGTGACTCAATAAGCTATGTCAACAACTCTGATTCTCCTATGGATTTCCTAATTTCTGATTAAATGCCGATTTCAACAACGTCGAATGACCTTTAACCGAGGAATAAATTGGACTTTTGACAGTTTTTGCATTGAAAGTTTGCCAAAATATCAAAACGCGCAGATACAAATTATTTTACATTAGTGAAATCGGCCCTTTATCACGAAAGTATACTCTGAGCCTTAGTCAGCTCCTCTGTTCAAGTAAAAAAAGCTAAAGCTAGTGAGGCTAAATAAAATGAAAGAATATTTACATTCAAAGTGATTGCAGATTCCATTAAATTCAACTCCCTCCTACAGAACTGTGTTTAAATACATTTTCCAACTTTTTACAACAAGTATACCTACATTTCAAACGCGTTACCTACATTTAAAAATGCTTTTAGAGCATTCAACCAAAAGTTCTATAGCCATACCAGCAAATAGAAAGTTTGCGTGCTCTTCACTAAATCTCTTACAAAGCCAGTTTTAACTTGAATGAAAGAGATTGAAAATAAGTGAACTAATTATTTACTTCATCCTTGGATTTGATAAGAAACTTTTAACTACAAAATGATATTGCAATCTTGAGTTTGAGATCGCTAGGGATTAAACGATTATTTACTACACAATATTAAAAAAGCCAAATAAAAAAAAACCGGTCAAGTGCGAGTCGGACTCGCGCAACGAGGGTTCCGTACTCCAAAATTAAAATTAATACGATAATATTATATTAATTTGCTTATTTATCGTTAACTTTATTTGTGGAGGTTTATTGTTAATATAAAAAAAACTATGCTAGTTAGAGCATTGGTTTTATTTTTCCTGTAAAATATACATAAACTTCTATTGACCATAATTATTTCAGATTTTTCTATTGGTAAACTTCGGAGATAAGGGGGGGAACGGTATTTTTTTCGACATTTTGGCCGATTAATCAAAAACTATTGTATATAGAAATAAATAAAAAACTGTTTTAGAATACACAAGTAAAGGTCTTTCATATGATACCCCACTCGGTATAATTATCTTACTTTGAAATTTCAAACCCCTGATTTTCCCCCTTTTTTAATTAAACTAAAATAATTTTCGTGTTGATTTTATTTTTCCTGTAAAATATACATAAAGCTCTATTGACCATAATTATTTCAGATTTTTCTATTGGTAAACTTCGGAGATAAGGGGGGGGGGGGGGACGGTATTTTTTTCGACATTTTTCCCGATTACTCAAAAACTATTGTATATAGAAATACATAAAAAACTGTTTTAGAATGCACAAGTATAAAGGCCTTTCATATGATACCCAACTCGGTATAATTATCTTACTTTGAAATTTCAAACCTCCGATTTTCCCTCTTTTTTAATCAAACTAAAATAATTTTCGCGTTGCTTTTATTTTTCCTGTAAAATATACATAAATCTCTATTGATCATAATTATTTTAGATTTTTCGATTGGTAAACTTCGGAGAAAAGGGGGGGGGGGGGGGGGACGGTATTTTTTTCGACATTTTGGCCGATTACTCAAAAACTATTCGGCCGAGCGAAGCGAAGGTCTCTGAGTTTACTAGAGCGATTTGCACTTGTCCGTCCGTCCGTCTGTCAGAGCCTTATAACTTCTGAATTACTGAACGTAATTACTTCAATTTTAGATATGATATGTAAACCGATGGCCTCCAGCCGAAAATGGCTTAAAAAGTTATAAAAATCTTTATTTCAGGGGGGCTCCCATACGAAATGGGGGGCTTTCAAAGTGGAGATTGTATTCGAGGCTAGATCTCTAAAACCACTTTGTTTTAAAACTTGAAACTTACACATAATTTGAGTTATATTCTGTACTTGAACAACAAATACTAAGATTAGATAAATATTATAAAGAAACGAAATTATTTGAGTTTTAATGGGCATCAATGTTTTTAACAAAACTTCACTATACTGTTACTAGATGGCGCTGTCTTTAATATTGTAAATACGCATCCCATCCACGAAAGCAGATGACGATTGACGTCATCAGATTCGGCGCGTTTTAATTACAATATAATATAGTTAAAACTACCTTATGGGAATTATGGGATACCGCGAGGTCTCAGTTCGGGGCAAACCACTAGTATATATAGAAATAAATAAAAAACTGTTTTAGAATGCATAAGTAAAGGCCTTTCATATGATACCCCACTCGATAAAGTTATTTTACTTTAAAATTTCAAACCCCCGATTTTCCCCCTTTTTAGGGTTCCGTACCCAAAGGGTACCAACGGGACCCTATTACTAAGCCTACGCTGTCCGTCCGTCCGTCCGTCCGTCCGTCCGTCTGTCAGCGGGCTGTATCTCGTAAACCGTAATAGATAGAGAGATGAAATTTTCACATATTATGTATTTCTATTGCCGCTATAACAACAAATTAATAATAAAAATTAAATTAAATTAAAAAAATTAAATAAAAATATTTCCATGGGTACATGGAAATATTTTTATTTAATTTTTTTTAACGGAACCCTAAAAGAGCGGGGCCCGACTCGCACTTGGCCGATTTTTTAATAAAACTAAAAATAATTTCCGATTTTTCTTTATTCCAATGATGTTGGGCCACTATTATACACAACTGTGCCAAATTTCATGTCGATAGCTTTAATAGTTACTGAAATAATCGACTGTGACAGACGGACGGACGGACGGACGGAGAAAGTCTCACCATAAGGGTTCCATTTTTACCATTTTGGTACGGAACCCTAATATATCAATTCTCAATAAAAAAACTTTTGAAGTGATTGTTTATCGTTTATAACGCAACAAAGCAAAATAGATGTCCATTCCAGCCTTAAATGGCCCATAGTGAGTAATTTGTTGAATGGAAACATTATTTATTTACGCAACTATTTCAACGTTTGTGTTGAATGTGATGCCACGTCGGGATTTAGCGAATTACTTGTATTATAAAAATTGACCAGTATCTTTGAGAATAAAAAATTATAAACTGATCTGTTCTCTATCATCGTGATCTGTGTGTCTGTATGTTGTATGTTGTCTGTATGTGTTAAATTGACCGCAGGAGGAATCTAGATGAAGTAATGTACGAACGGATATTTGTAGTCACAGGATACAAGTATCCTGTAAAGTAAATTGTGATTGTCCGAGATAACAAGTTATCTCGGACAATCATAATTTACTTTACTACACTACAAACTACTTTAATCTCAGAATTTCCACGGGATATTAATTCACGAACCTAAATCCACACTGACGAAATCACGGACATAAACCAATAATGTGTAATTAAGTGTCAATTTCACCGAAGTCGAGGGAAGCATAAACGAAGAATAAATTGGGCGTTCTGACAGTTTTTGTGTTGAAAATGTGCCAAAACCTAAGAATATTTGTAATTAATCTAAGGCCAAAACATTAAAACGCTGGGATATGACTTTTTATTTTATTTAACGTTAGTTCAATCGGCCCTTAGTAAGTAGTCATGTGACTTATTCTGTACACACTACAATCTCTAAAATAAATAAATTGACAGATCTAAAACCTGTAAATTCATTTTAGCTTAGAGATTGTGTCTTCTTCTTCGTGAAACTCTTGGCAGAGCGGTCGTCGTCATCGCGAAGTGACGTCTTTAGCGGCAGATGTGATTCGCCTCACGAGCATTCGCCACTTCTCCCTGCTGGCCGACAGCCTGGTACACTCGTGCAATGGACCGCCCACATCGCATGGGCGACCTTCCTCGCCCTCTGGTGTCCTCCACTTTGCCCTGTACGACATTGTCTGGGTACAACAAAATCAGGCACTCAGTTTTGAAAGATCGCCAATCATATCATACTAATATTATAAATTCGAAAGTGTGTTTGTTGGTTTGTTTGTTTGTCCTTCAATCACGCCACAACAGAGTTACGGATTGACGTGATTTTTGCATGGGTAAAGTTGAGGACCTGGAGATTGACATAGGCTACTTTTAATCCCGGGATTAAAAGTAGCCTATGTCACTCTCCAGGTCCTCAACTATACCCATGCAAAAAATTAAGTCGATCCGTAGCTCTGTTGTGGCGTGATAGATGGACAAACCAACAAACACACTTTTTGCATTTATAATATTAGTGTGATTTTATGAACTAAAATAACCAAAATAAAAGACGTGCGTAAAAGCACACAGCTACTTCATAAAGGTTGCAACTTAAATTATTTTGAATAAAACCTTAAAATCAGGACGAAAAGGACGAATTCATAACCTTTGATTTAGGGTTAAAAGCACGCGTTCTCCAGCAAAGATTGATGAGCGCCTTTGTTCCCAGCCCGCGGTAATGACGAGTAATATTACGATGAATGTCGTTCACCGACACATGAAAAGGACAAAAATGGGACGCGTAATTCCACAGACTTTTTACGTGGGATGCAGATATGCTTTTAGTCTTATGTTAGAGAATGCTTTGTAGAGGTTATGTTATGAAAAAAATATTTTATTAAGATGAAAGAAATCTTGATTATCTATTAATTCTTATCTCCATACCACTTACTTTTTAACCGACTTCTAAAAAGGGAGAGGTTTTCAATTCGTCGGAATCTTTTTTTATGTATGTTCACCGATAGCTTGAAGACGCCTGAACCGATTTGGATAATTCTTTTTTTGTTTTAAAGGGTATACTTTCCATTTATATTTTATCGAAATCGGTCGAGCGGTTTTAAAAAATATGAGCAATAAATTGTACACTGTGTACTGGCGCGAGCGTTTGAAGTAGGTTTTTTTAAAATAATTTTTTATATTAAATAGACCTTACTAGTATTATAAATAATAAACTAGTTGATGCCCGAGACTTCATCAGCTTGAATTTAGTTCTGCGAGAAATCTTTGATTTTCCGGGATAAATAATAGCCTATGTCACTCTCCAGGTCGTCAACTATACCCCATGCAAAAACTCACGTCGATCCGTAGCTCTGTTGCAACGTGATTGAAGGACAAACCAACAAAAAAACACACTCTCGCATTATCGGTTCCTTTTAGAAAGGACGGAAAAGTGTGTGATTTTGTTGGTATGTTCTTCAATCATGCAGCAACTGAGCGTATCAAAGTGTTTTTTGTATGGGTTTAATTGTTGACTTGGAGAGTGAGTGGAGCATTGCCTACCTTTTATCCCGAAAAAAGAACGGAATGAAACTCCAACGTGGACGTAGTCGCGGGCAAAAGCGAGTACAAAATAAAAATATACAAATACCAAAAAGAAATCAAATACTCTTACTTAAATACACAAAAATAAATAAACTTATGTTCATAGAAATTAGAAATTACACAAATAAATATTTACGGCGTGCGACAAAGATATGACAGCACTCCTCTCGCCGAGCATCTTATAAAAGTAATCACGAACTATCTCCGAACAGAACATCATTCTCAGCAATCATCTTCTTTCAATAACAATAACTAATCACAAGAAGGAGGGTACATTGTGATCGTTATGTGACAAGTATGGAATCCAATATTTCCATGTCTAATAACTAGACAAACCGGCTAACTATGCTAGCCTAGGTGCAGCCTCCACCCAACCCCTGCCAGCTGCCCGTCTCCACCAAGAAGACCCTAACAAATCTCCTTTCTAACTCGCTTATGGCCCATCACAAGGCAAAGAAAATCTATCATGGCAACATCAATAACATTGCAATAAACTCACCAATTATCCCAGCATTACTCCTTCGACAACGATCACCAATCTTCCACACCATCACCAATAATTTACGCAATCATCACTTCAGATACCAAATCCATCGTAACCACGACAAAAGCACACTGCACCAAAAACCTACGATCATGACGGCCAACCTAGCCATTATTATGTAATCTCTATAGTAACCAGTAACACTCCAACAACAATTGCATAATCACTCTACACTATCACATAACACCATCAAATCACTAATCTTAATCCTCAAATCCTTAAATAATGACAAAACAGTTGAACACCGCCTGCGACCATAAGCGACAGAATTCAAATCATAGACTATGAACACTAGAATATCTGACCACAGATCCACATAACACAGACACCGAGATAAGTATCCCCGACAAATTCCACCATAGACTACAAACATTAGGGAATGCGACATAACACAACCGTTCACAATCAATAACACATGGAACTAGGAATTACGACTAAGTCTAACAGATTGCGCCTCACAAATATCCTACAGATAAATAAACTTACATAGAAATTAACAAATAATAATTATTTGCATGCAAAGGATTTCATTCACCCCAATATCAACGAGAGAAATCAGACGGCCGGGGGGTTAAGGTCAACATTGCAAAACAAATTCAATCTACATAAAATAAATACACGTCGAATTGAAAACCTCAGCGTTTATTAAAGTACGTCTTTTTTAAATTAAATAAATTACATTTCGTAAGGTTCTACACTAGCCAAGCTCACATTTCCCGGCAGAGATTGATTAACATCTTTGTTTCAAGCAAGCGGTGCTCTGATGAGGAATATTATGATGAATGCCATTTACCGGAATATGAAAAGAACAAAAATGTTGCCGGAGCCGGTAATTAAACGAATTCAACGGAAATTCAACGGTGTATTTTTGCGAGAGATACAAACAAGCATCCCATTTTTCAATTATTTCGTGTCATATTTCCGTGTATTTCAATGTTTGTACGAGACATGTACCTAACGAAAAAAAATTATTTTATCGTTTCGTCGTACCTAGTCCATTTTTTGGCGAAAAACGAAGGTTTCCGAAAAAAATGGACGACGGTTTTAGAGAGAAGTCTAAAGGGGCACTTTGAAATATAGAAGTAAATATTAGAATATATCGAGCTGCAGAAAGAGACAATTGCCCAGATTTATGGTATAGTAAATGAAGACACATTTCTCCTTTATATACTGTGGCTCTGGTAATACTATGTTTATGGTCAAAATCGGCTTCGTTTAGCGTTGTCTCTGTCTACATGTGTGTTTCCACCCCTATACGAAGTTTTGTCGCTACTTTGATAGAGACCTAAAGTGGAGACGACGGACGCTCGACTTTTTGAAACAGAAATCAGGTGATATGAATTACTTGGTTAATAATTATGATTACTGCCAGTTACTTTGCGCAGAACTGTAAACGTCCGGCTATTTAGGGTAACTTTTTAACCAACTTTAAAAAAAGGAGGTTATTAATTCAACACGTATGTATGTAATATTATTGAAACTCCAAAATGATATGTATGTATGCATGCATTTATGTATGCATGTATGTATGCATGTATGTATGCATGTATGTATGCATGTATGTATGCATGTATGTATGTATACAGTATGTATGCTTGCATTTACTTCAACTTAGGGAATGGAAAAGGTTTCATCAAAAGCGGTTCAGTAGTTTTAAAGATATGGGCACCATTTCCCTTTTTGGTATATATTGAAGTTGGTTTAAATTTTCCTAAATTATAGCTTGTACCTATGTTCCTCGCCCATTACCACTTCAGCTTCGAAACTCGTTGAACTTTGTCAGTAGCTCAGCTTTTCCAATGTCATCTCAACCTATCTCCGGCCCAATATTGAGCGCTGGTCTCGTCTTAGATGATGAGAAGAGTTCCAAAGTATGAGTTGACAAAACAAAGATACACCAAGCATGTAGGTAAGTATCTACTCTGAAAACAACTGTTAGGTATGGTAAGCTCCATCGACACTAAACTTGTGGAGCCGATCGCGAGCGAAGCTTTGCTGTTCATGGCGTCAACTGTGAACGTACGAGTCTACAGCAAACACTGTCCTCCAACATAGTTTCATAGTCAACAGTAGTTAGCAAATAGTGGCTATCATGGACAATTTCCTTGCCCAATTCGTCGGACTTACGAGACCAAACTAACACTGAGATCCATCCACTATAAGTAGAGCGTACTCCAACTTGTCTAGGAAGGCGTTACAAATATTATGTACTGACATAAATCTGTCTCATCATGAGTATGAGCTCCGATCTAAAGATTTTTAGCCTAGTACTGGTTCGAAGAACTTACAGATCCATTCGAAAAATCATTTCCGAGCTAGCTCTGAGAATAAGGCTTTTTCAGTCTATACATATTTATAACCGTTTTTATAAACACTCAAAGTCGTTTTGCTCGTAAATTGTTCTTATCACACAGAGCTGTACACGTCTCTGAATATCACAGAGCCACTCCACGCTTCTACATTTTATTATAGCTCATCGCATCACCACGTTGGTGCATTTATTTTTACATTCACTACATAAATAAAATTAGTTTGCTAAGCTCTCTGTAGCGATCCTAAATAGTGTAAGCAGATCTTGACATAAACGAATAGCGCAAGAGAAATGATATCCACAGAATACAGTGGCTAATCAATTTAGATCGATTTCCTAAACCACACTGTCATTTACCAACAATTTCTCAACCAACAACCAATCGCCGGCCCACTTTTGAGAATCAGAAAGGTTTTAGCCATAGTTCACCACTAGGGCCCACCGTCACTAGACTTTGCACACCTTTAAGAGCATTTCGGAGAACTCTCAGGCATGCAGGTTTCCTCACAATGTTTTTCTTCGCCGGTAAAACAAGTGATAGTAAATTTAAAACGCCAAGAAAATAGAGTTGCGTGCTGGTATTTAAACCAAACGACAAAAGGCAAAAAATTTAAGCTAGTGTGCTATGAATATAGCAAAGTTTATAGTTTAAGTATTATATTAGGTATAGCGTAGCTTGAACCACTCTTTATGTCCAGTTTCCAGGATTAATTGATAAAACATTTTCTAATAAATAACCCAATATTATTTCCCGCACAATCCTAAATCTCTGGAGCTATCCACCAATGCTCTCAGGAACAATCATAACTCTTGCGAACATCAACGGATATTGCCTTAATGATCACGTACGAAGGTAATTCGTCAAGCATTTTGCTAAAATCTTCCTTCAGGGAATCAAAGGAGGAACCAAGCGGTAATTATTATAGTCGCAGGTACCTGCCCTGTGTCTTGATTTTTAACCCCCGACAAAAAGAAGTGTGCTATAAGTTTGACGTGTGTATCTGATTATCTGTGTATCCGTGTATCTATGTCTGTCTGTTCCCTCGTAGCTCCTCAAAGATGGTTTTTAGCTATAATTTATGGAGATCTGTTCAGTCGTTTGAAGGTTAGCTCATTTCTTACTTTTTTAAAGGGTCTTACAAACGTTCACAGATGCGATCGATTTGAAATTTGGTTTACTGTTATTATGGACGATTTCCAAGACATGGTAACCTTGAGCTGATAGTGCAGCATCAAGAAATCTGCGAGATACCCAACCCCTCAGCAACTTACAGCAGATATATTTAGGCTCATTAGAATGGTATCGATGAGTAGATAGATGATGACCGAGGATCGAGGAGGAGGATCTGATGATGGAACAGAAAACTGGATATCAGTATGCTTGGTAATACATAGTCCGGCCATAGATTCAAATGTCGGGGGTGTGTTAAATTTTTAATTCAACCAATTGAATCCTTGCTTTTTTGAAGAGCAACGTCAGTAAACGTAAGGTAGCTTTTTTCATTTATTCGACGATACCATAGAGCTCTTGACTATCGCAGTCACCTGGGTAAATGATGCAGACTAAGATGGTAGAGATGGTAGCGGGCTTACTTAGAAGGGATATGGCAATGCAAATTAAACCCATACCTTTAATCGGTTTCTACATGCCATTGTACCGTAACGTGAAATGAGACATGGAAGGAACGAAAAGGCTAAAATATGTGAACCATAGATTTAGGATTCGTAACTTAATGATGTGAACCTCAAAAATTAAAATGTGGGCTAATGTACTACAGTACCCGGCGATATATATTGCACATCGGCCTTTGGAATAAAACGCTATTTCTATTCTATTGCAAGGAAAGCTAGCCAGAAGTTCACGTAGTAATTACTGAAATCTCTTCACATTCGGCGAGCACATCACGTAACATATAAAAAAATGCAGTCGAACTGTGAATGGAATAGAATAGAGTTTTATTCCAAAGGCCGATGTGCAATATATATCGCCGGGTACTGTACCTATTATAAAATGAACCTTCCTTTCTCTGAGCTGCTATTATACGTATTTTAATTCGGTTTTCTCCGATAGACAGCCTTTTTATGTGAGGTTTAAGTTTATAATCTGTAAAGGTTTAGTATAAAATTGGATGCAGTGAACGCGTGGAAATCTCTCAGGTAGGGGTATTTTCACGACTTAATTCATAGTTCAGCCAATTAACACTAAACCTTTATAAAGCTTCACGTGTAATCAGGCTATCATTCGTGAAAACTCGCTCAGATAGGAGTTAGTTTTATAATAAGCCTCAATAGCCCAACGGTTAAAGGTGCGGGCTGAAAACTGAAAGGTCGCAGGTTCGAATCCCACCCGTTGCACTATTGTCGTAGTACCCATTCCTAACACAAGCTTTCCGCTTATTTGGAGGGGAGAGGAGGATATTAGCACACGAGTAAATATTCCCCTACTCTGTGATATTAGTCAACTTCAACTTGACTGATATTATTATTCTTTAAAAAAAACGTTTATTATTATGTTAGGTAGGTATCGTTGTAATTTTTCGTAAATATTTAAATTGGAATTTTAATTATTTATTTTAGACGTAAGTTATTTAATATTTAGAAATCCTATCAAAATCAAAAATACTAACCACGGTTAAGCTCTTTATAATGTAATTTTTAAACAAAAGAAAAATCGAAGTACCTTTCCATCTTCTTCTTCTTCTTTGTCTTTCGACAGATGTCCACTGCTGGTCAAAGGTCTCTTGTATGGACTTCCACAGGTCTCGGTCTTGCGCCGCCTGAATCCAGCGGCTCGTTTGATGTCATCGGTCCACCTAGCGATAGTCTGCCAACACTGCACTTCCCGGTGCGGGGTCGCCACTCCAGCATCTTGACCCCAACGACCATCAGCTCTTCGAACTATATGCCCGCCCATTTCCTTAAATACCCTTCTACTAGTAAGATTTCATAACAATTATTAAGTCAATTGAGGTTTATTTAAAGCTCTCTTTGATATGCCCGGATATAAGTACCCTATAAATAGCCTTTTATCGATATCGGTTCGTAAAACGCAAAAAGATAACTTCGTTTTCCCGCAACTTCGTCTGCGTTGATCTTATATAATATTTTTTTCAATAAACCTATGTCTTTTTAGGATTACCCCTGAGAGTTTAATTTCTGAAAATCCTATATTTTATGCTAAGTTCAGTTTTGGAGAAAAATTAACAAGGATAGGGGAACAATTTTCGCTTTTATATGCATAGATTTTACACGTGGAAAATGTTTGAGGAAAATGACGGAAAGCAATTATAATAGGTAAGAGTACGTATTTAAATTTTAGGTACTCGTAGTATGATAATGCTGAGAAATGGGAATTATATTATCATGGCTTAAATTGGCGCTGGTGTCTAAAGTTCGGCCGTTCAGAGAATGCGTTCCTGACACCTATCAGTTAATATTGTTTACCAAGTTATTTGACACTCAGTTTGGCACAAAATTATAACATTAATTGATTATTGATATAATAATGTTGTTTTAATGCTCATCAATTGTTAAAACGGTAAACAACCAGCAATAATATTTTATTTATTTATTTATTTATTTATTTATTTATTTATTTATATTGTTATCGTAACTGCAACGCCATTACAAAGTTACGTCGTCGTCAGTTCAATCGCGACGTGTCAGGAACGCATTCTCTGAACGGCCGTAGTATAATATAATATTTTCTACAAGTTATTACCCAGATAGGACTTCCCTTCCTATGATAATATAATTAATAGAAGTGCTTTGCCATTAGGTATCCTTACTAATATTATAAATGCGAAAGTGTGTTTGTTTGTTGATTTGTTGGTTTTTCCTTCAATCACGCCGCAACAGAGCTACGGATCGACGTGATTTTTTGCATGGGTATAGTTGAGGACCTGGAGGCTATTTTTTATTCCGGAAAATCAAAGAGTTCCCGAGGGATTTTAAAAACTAAATCCACGCGGACGAAGTCGCGGGCATCAGCTAGTAACAAACTAATTCACAAGCATGGAGCTACTCGCAGCATCGGCTTCCACTTTCGTCAGTGCTACTAACATACACTACTTACACAACGAATTTAAATAATAACAATATAATTATTACTAGCTGATGCCCGCGAATTTGTCCGCGTGGATTTAGTTTTTAAAGTCCCTCGGGAACTCCTTGATTTTCCGGGATAAAAGTAGCCTAGATGTTGACCCGAGTAATAAGCTACCACGGTATAAAATTTTGTAGAAATCTGTGCGGTTGTTTTTACGTGAAAGAAGGACAAACAAACAGACACGAAATCGTCCAGTTACAGTTTTATTATAAGTATAGATTATGACACAACGAATTCTCTGACTATGCCATAAATATTATACTACCAATTAATTTCATTGTTTTGCCAGTTTTAAACTTTTCCCTTTTCGTATTATACCTACAGAAATACAAACAAATGTGTTTGAGACCCTTTAATGAATACAAATGGAGTCTTTTGAAAGGCACAACTGAAATATAGACCTAACTTCTATTTGTTAAGCAAAATTAATAAGCCGACGAAATTGGGTCGAAGCGTAAAGTAAGTAATTCCCTCAACCTGTATTAGTTTGAAAAGCGATTTCAGTTCTAATATTATTCGTATAAAATAAATATCACTTTTATCTACTCCAACATCGAAAAGTTCCAGTTTCGAATTTGACAGCTGAATCGAAATGAATCCTCTTTCGGTTTTGCTTCTCATTTCGATGCAGCTCGTTGTATGGGAGCTGAATCGAAATGGTTATCTTCTTAAAATAGGATACCTAAAGCTAAGGCTCTGAGTTCTGGCACTTTTGTACCGTTCATACGACAGAGGCGCCACAAGCGGCTGGTGGCGGCTTACGGAGTTACTTTTTGTTGACAGAGGCGCCACAGGCGGCTGGTGGCGGCTTACGGAGTTACTTTTTGTTACTTTATTGAGCCTACGGCGTATTTTGTTAATGATTTTATTTTCCTTGTCGTAGATAAAATCTTGTATGCAACTGAACGTAATTAGTCATTTTAATTCTCGTACTATCCTATTTTGATACTCGGCAAGCCTCGTATCAAAAAACAGCACTCGAATTAAAATGACCCTCATTACGATGCAGTTGCATAAATAGCTATTTCACATGTTGGTGAAAAAGTGAGTTTTATTTTTTTGCTTTTTTCATGATCATCAGCAACCAATCAACGGCTCACTACCTACTGAGTGCGTCTCCTTTCAGAGAAGAGTTTAGGTCTAGTAGTTAGGGCTGCCATCTCCTATACAGGGGTCGCGAGTTCGATCCGGACACGTACCTACCTCTAACTTTTCAGAGTGTTGTGCGTTTAAGAAATTAAATATCACATGCTTTAACGGTGAAGAAAAATATCGTGAAAAAACCTGCTTGTCTGAGAGTTCTCCATAATGTTCTCAAAGATATTGTGTGAAGTCAATCAATTTGCATTGCCAGCAGCGTGGTAACTAATCCCTTCTCAGTATGAGAGAAGACCCGTAGTGGGCCGGCAATGAATAAATGATGATGATGATCTCAAATGACCGTGGTAAGTATGTATAAGTATGCAGTTATTTAAAGGGGTAAATACATATTTACCCCTTTAAATAACTGCATACTTATTATGTAACTTATAATTGGTACCTACTTTATAACTAACCGAATAATTTATTGCATAAATTGTAATTTATCTAAATATTATTTACTAGCTTATGCCCGAGACTTCATCCGCGTGGATTTAGTTTTTAAAATTCCGCGGGAACTTTTTGATTTTCCGGGATAAAAAGTCTCGGGATAAAAGTTAAAGGATATATATATATATATATATATATATCCCTGTAGCCTATGCCACTCTCCAGGTCCTCAACTATACCCGTGCAAAAATCGCATCGATCCGTAGCTCTGTTGCGGTGTGATTGAAGGACACAAACCAACAAACACACTTTCGCATTTATAATATTTGGTTAATCTTTGCTTATGGCTAAGTGGGTAGAAAAAAGAAATGATTGTAATTACTTATGTATTAGTCAAAGTTTTCTATCTACCTGCTTCGCGCGGCACAAAAACGCCCAGAGGCGCGTCGCCGCAAAACTCTTGCGTCGCGACCGTGATCAGACGCAGACGTTTGTCTACGCGAACTTCCACGTAAAACGTTTTTACTAAAGGAAACGCGTATTGGTCAATGCCGTGCATTCCATCCCTTGTAAATCTTTGTCGAGCTGCCGAGTTCCTGTCCCAGAGCGTGCTGGAAGGTCCACGCCGTGCGTCAGCCTTTGAAACGTGGCGAATGCGAGGTAAGTGCAATTATTTCACTTCCCATTTGTAGCTCAGGCAAAGATTGTAACAATTCCAGCCTTTCAGTTGTAACAGTCCACTATACTTCACATTATATTGCGCATAAACAGCACAATTTTTTGGTACCTTCGACTCGGATTCCTACTATATTAGGTTTCCATCTTTGTCTCCATACACATTTTACTATAACTTATTCTTGACGTTAAAGAGTAGGTTTATATTTTAGTTATTTAACATTAACTTACGTTAAATCAGTTTAATATCGACTTGTAAGTAGGTAGGTATTCAGAGAAAGTAGGTAGGTAGGTATTCAGAGAAATCATGGCTCCTAAGAAAGATCAAGAAGCCGTAAGTAGGTAGGTATTCAGAGAAAGTAGGTAGGTAGGTATTCAGAGAAATCATGGCTCCTAAGAAAGATCAAGAAGCCGCTGATGTACCTATTGCGTTGACAGTTCTAATAAAACGGAAAGAAAGATGTTTTGAACAAATGCAATATATTTTCGATTTATCTAAAAGAGTTGTGGTGTTTAAATAAAACACCTGTTCTTTATATCGGAATTATAAACATGCTTGCACTATGTCAATACCACAACTACCCTCCAAGAGGCTTCGTGACAGACTGACTGCAGGCACATTTACTACATCCCTTCTTTATTTCAATTTTGAATGTATGTAACAATGTAATTAATAGAAAATATAATTTTATACAATAATTAATTCAATTCAACATTATTAATTTTATAGAAGCCAACTTGTGGCTCTTGTTACATCATGATTCTACCACCGGTTCGGAAAGCTGATTCTGCTGAGAAGAGCCGGCAAGAAACTCAGCAGTTGCTCTTTTCAACAACAAAATGTTACAAATATAAAGCAGATAGCTACTTAAATATGACAAGTTCTTGTAGATAGCTGAATACAAAGCTGATTGCTTATATGCAACTTTGTCAATACAACTTATAACATCTTAATATTTCATTTTAAGTATAACAGGAAACATAACTTTAGTGTACAAACTATATCAGAGAAAATGTTATAAGGTCTTTAAATTCAGTAATCATTAAACTGTAACAAGCTATATTTAGATTATGACCGCACCTCGCTTGCTTGGTCGGCTATGTAAGGTTTATATTGGAAAATAATATCTCTCTTGTTATAAAATGTTTAACTTCCTGCCTCTATCCTCCTTCCTTCTTTTTCACTCAGGCTGTCTGATTTCAAGATTTATGAGGTATACAAATCAAAATGCTACTGCTAGTGATTACCATTTTCACGGGAATAGTCGCAGGATAGATGAACCCCGAGAAGATCTTTAAGTGTCCCATTTCTTTTAAAGATATGACCAGCTGTGAGTTCATATGATGCGGACAGATAAGATTTAAAGTGCTACCTACTTAGTAACTTTAGGACTTAACTTTAAGACGCAATATTATTGACTAGCAAAATATCGTAATATGACCACATTGACATCAATGATTACTTAATAAAACTATGAGTATTATTAGGTCACTGCAAGTTTTGCAATACGTAAACATAAAATGACTGATCGATCAGCGAAGTAGATTAAGAAACGGCTTTGGGACATCTTTTAATATTATGCATATATTATAGGTACATACTAATTAGAGTTTCGATGAACCCCATTAAATGGGACTGTAACTAATTAAGAATAATAATTCAAAAGTGTTGCGTGTTATTTTTATTATTTTGTTGTAGTTATCATATAGCTACTGTATCATAAGTTCTTATTCTTAACTAGCTAGAGCTTACATAACCATAAACAACCCTCATGTGGATTGCTTTCAATTCCTAGGTATTTCTTTTATTTTAAGAGCGGGGGCATTCAATATGGAAGTTCTTTTACAATTTAAAAATTTTACCTTTAGTTACTATTGTGGCAATATTTATGTTTATAATTATTGAATAAATAAATAATTATTTATTTGCCAGAATGTTTGTACAGTGGGATGGTAGTAACAAAATATATTGTCAGTAAAGACCATAACATTCAACTAAATTAATAGTATGCAAATTATGATACAAACAATAATAATTATAAAATGAAAGTGATTAATTCAAAGTGAGATTATTTGACAATTATAATTATTATAAATTAGTGAGTCAAGATTAAGAATGACAATAGTCAAATAAAAATATAAATTTCAAAATGTCAATATTTATGTTTTCCCGTACCTAATTATTACACTAAATATTCTTTTACATCATTATAACTTTTCTCCAATAGCCATTCGTTGAGTTTTCTTTTAAACTTATTTATAGATAATTTTTGAAAATCTGCTGGCAGTTTATTATATAACCTGACCGCCATACAGTAGGGACTTTTCATATAATATGTACTGGTATACATTTTTAAATCAATATCTTATTTGGATACCGAAGAGACCTGTTCACATTAATTTCATGATTTCGCTTAAAGTATTATTACATTAGTATACAATAAGTGCATTAGTATACAAATAGTTTATCTTAAGGAATTGCCGAGTATTAGTTATTATGCACTGTTATCCATAACAATCATTGGTACTGTTACTCAGTAGCATCTCAATCAAAATACATACTCTGAAACGTGCACTTTTGGGTACAAGAAATTTCAAAAATCTATCTCTAATGTCAGAACAAATACCCGCACTAAAAGTGGTAATATATTTTTATCTAATTTAGAAAAGTTAATCTGAGCAATACAACTTTCCAATAGCTCGTTTATAATCGGAAGCGAACGGTTTTCCCCAATTATCGCCTACTTATTTTTTTACTTTATGGTAATTAATTCATCCACTGACATTGCCATGTTATAAAATATCACTATTTTCAAATAATTAACAATTTGTTAAGTTCACCACACGGCGGTGGGTAGGTCTATCGAGAAGGATATTTCTTGTTGAAACACCCTACTTGTTGTTTCTTATTAATAATATAATTTTTTTTTTTTGTGTGTGGACTGCCATCTTAAATTGCTGAATTGGTTTAATAAAACATCGCCCATCTTTCTTTTGTGATGATTACAACATATGAAAATACCTATATTTTACAATCTTATTAATCATAAGACTATCTACTTATTTATCGTATTTACGATTTTATACATTTATCACAGCAATCCAAAAATTTAATTTTTTTTTTTTGAAATATAAGGTATTAATTTTTTTTTTTTTTTTTTTTTTGCTGTTCTTTATTCAATTGTATATTTAGAATAGAATAGAATAGAAATTTCACATATTCATTTATTTTAATAGTATTGTTTGATAAGATCAAGTAATTTTGGTTATTGTAAATTTTAGTAAATTTTATTTTTTCCGGCCACATTTACTGTAAAGGCTGTTTCAATTTATTGAAAATAAGTTGTTCTCAATTTATGATTACAAGGAGCCTTTCAAAATTTCCCTTTTCCATATTAAATATGAAAAAGAAATACAAAATAATGTTGAATTATAATTAAAATATCAAACTCCTTTTTTTTTAACACTGAGAAATAAATAATTCTTATTCTCGATGGTTAAAACCTCAATTTAGTTGGTTGGTTGTGGTAAAACCTCAGTTAAGCCTTCTGTAGTGGTACTACAGTAGTAATATGAAGAAATTAGCTCGCCTATTTTTTTTTTGGTGTTTCAAAACATACATTAAAACACAAACTTTTTCATCGCGAAGCGACAGCTAAGTCACCAATTCACCATTGCAATTATAAAAGTCTATAAATTACAATATTTATGGTGTGGTTTTTCCAGTAACAATATCTTACAGAATATAATGGATATTTTGATTATTTTATATGCGTGGCTCTTTGCTTACATTGTGATCGACAGTATCTTAACCGCATAGCCCTGAGATACGATTATTATTATTTTATGTGCATGGCTCTTTGCTTACATTTAAGCAACAGTATTGTAACTGGCATAGCCTTTTGGTGTCAAGCAATGTGCGTGGCTCTTTGCTTACATTTAAGCAACAGTATTGTAACTGGCATAGCCCTTGGTATCAAGCATGACTCTCTAATAAATTATTTATTATTAGCAATAGCGTGAGCATTAGCTCATTGTTATCTTATTGTTAAATTTAATTTTACCTTTAAATTACCTTTACGTTACCTGTACGTTGTCTTGATTACCTTTAAATTACCTTTACGTTACCTTTACGCTACCTTTACGTTACCTTTACGTTACCTTTACGTTACCTTTACGTTACCTTTACGTTACCTTTACGTTACCTTTACGTTACCTTTACGTTGCCTTGATTACCTTTACCTTTAAATTTAAACCTTTACCTTTACCTTTGGCTGGAGACCTTAGCCATAAAACATAAATATTTTGCAAATGTTGTATTCATATTTGTATTTTTTTAATTAATACATAATATGATATTAAAAGGTAGGAATAACAAAATGCAAAATAAATACATTTTTTATAAACATTGAAATTACCCTGATTATCTGATAAAATGGTAACAGCTGGTCGATTCCGGAAAAATTGCAGCAATCATTGCGCCACAATATCGTTGCTTTTCACTGCATCTCAATTTGTATGGCATATTCTCCTCACCACAGCAACTTTAGCCTATAGCGACAGAGTGTCGGCCAATCGGAGTTGATTACGATCGCTACACTGCACAATCATTTTTAGACAATCTCGCAGCTGGTACTCACTGTATCAGGTATTTGCAATAGGTATGTTCAGAAATAAACGTACCTAACTCAATGATATTGTATTATGTATTTACCTACTTACCGTAGGTAGGTATTGCTTTTGAGTTGGAAGTGGATTTTTATTACCTCGTATTATTTTGGGGTGAAATGAATGAATAAATGAAATTAACGTGGAAATTAACTATCTGTGGGTAGTACAAAAGTATGATTCATTAATAATAAGTACGCAAACTAAAGCTTTTTCTTTCACTACGACCGTTCTTTTGCTTATTCTTCATTTGTTTGTCAATGCATTGACGGTAGTTAATCTCTGCACAACCCATTATATTTTTAACTAAATGAGCACCTGGCAGGTACTTTTCAATATTTGCATGCTATTGAGTATAGACCATGTAATATTACAGCAATATGTTTACCAACTTACTATTTAGGTAGGTACAATTCCACAAAACTAACTTCATTCGATTTTGAATAGTTTTGTTTTGTTTTCTATTTTTATTAATAACTATTAATTATTTTAACTTGGTTATCCGAACAGTACTTTACCCTATTATTTACGCCTAAAACTTATAAGATTAGCGATAAACTAAACACTCACATTTTGTGTCGGTACACAACAAAAACCATAATTATGCCAATCAATACTTTAGCCAGTATGTAGGTAGGCGTTTAAACTAATTGCTCAAAATATTATGTCAAAACGTATTATACTTTAATTTATAATTAATAATCTATTTTATTGAATTACTTATATCATTTAAAAATAATTATTGTATGGGAACACAACTGTTCGAATAACAAGTTAATGTAAACACTCAGTCCTTCTTTGAAAACTTCAAAAAAATATTATTTGAATTGCTCACGTGCAGCTCGATCCCATCCTCGTCGCCACTTTTGTGGTGTTTAAATAAAACACCTGTTCTTTATATCGGAATTATAAACATGCTTGCACTATGTCAATACCACAACTACCCTCCAAGAGGCTTCGTGACAGACTGACTGCAGGCACATTTACTACAAGAGTTAACGATGATCAAGCTAGGGAATTATTTTTATTGCGGGTTAATGAAATTGACACATTAAAGTCAACATTTGAGAAACTAATTTTCAGTATATTTGAAATGGAACTTGAAAATGACCAGTCATCATTATTACATAGTCAAGATTTAAAAAACTTTGAAGATTTATATTATAGAACAAAGTTAGTTGCATCCAAATATGAACCTAACTTCTCTAGTAATAAGGACCGAGTTCCTTCGACAGAGTCGAGGCCACGTCTTCCTAAGTTGGAGTTATTTACTTTTGACGGTGAAATTGAAAATTTTACAACCTTCTACGAGACATTTTGTTCATTGGTACATAATCAATCAAGTATATCTAAAATAGATAAATTTCACTATTTATTGTCGTGCACGAAGGGTTCTGCGCTAAATATCGTCAAGAGCGTTCCGATCTCTGCCAGTAATTATGATGTTGTTTGGCAAAGTTTACTTAATAAGTACCAAGATAAAAGAATGTTAGTCGGCAGATATTTGGAAAAAATGTTAAATTTTACGCCTTTGACTAAAGAAACTTCCGCACACTTAAATACATTTATAGAAAATTTTGAACACTCGTATAAGGCTATTGAAGCGTTGAAGATTGATAACTTAGGAAGTTATATTTTATACCATATTGCATTAAGAGCCTTAGACCCTCAAACTCGGAAGTCGTTTGAAAAACAACTAGATCAAAGTTCTATTCCTGACTTCACAGATTTAGTGTCCTTCGTACACAATCATATAAAGGTGCTAGATCATTCTGCGTCATATTCTTGTTCTAATAATTCTACTAATCAGAATCAATATAAAAAGCAATTTCCGAAAAATAAACAATCTAAGGCTGAACAAAGTTCACTTAAAAATTACTCTCATGCTAGTTCCAATAATTCTAAAAACTTTATTTGCGCTCACTGTGGTGGAAATCACATGATTTATCGCTGTAGTCAATTTCGTAAATTGACCAGAGCTGAACGAGTCAGCCGTGCTGCAAGTTTAAGATTATGTAAAATTCCCATTCCCTAGAAAGTGAGTGTAAAAGTACTTTCCTTTGTTTAATTTGTGATAAAAAAGATCACCATACTTTATTACATACCGATAGCGGAACTGAACCTGTTACTCCGTCAGCCTCAAACGCCGCGACGACTGTGCCACCGCGATCCGCTTCGATCGTCGATAACCGGGCGCTTATCTTTCACGCGGAGAATAGCTATACCTCAGTCGTACTAGGCACGGCTGTTGTCCGCGTGAAGGATAAAAATCAGTCGTACCAACCCTGTCGAGTGCTGATCGACTCTGGCGCTCAGTCAAATTTCATTTCAATAGCATGTTTGCAGCGTTTGGGGTTGGCTCAAAGGAAATGTCCTTTTAATATTTTTGGTCTTGCTGGCGAAAGTGTAAAAAATCACGGCATGACGTCATTCAGTTTGACGCCGCGTCACCTTGACACTCCGAGTTTTAATATTGACGCCGTGGTTTTAACTAAATTAACTTCCGATTTACCTACAATTAAAATCCCGCAAAATACAATCAAGGAATACAACAATTTATTCTTAGCTGATCCCCAATTTTACAAATCTTCACCGATTGATATAATTTTAGCTGGTGATATTTTTCCGTACGTTTATGATGGAAAAAAGATTATGTTTGATCGCGACATTCCCACTGCTTTAAGTAGTGTGTTCGGATACGTTATCTCGGGAAAGTTAGCGATTCAAACATCTAGTAATAATGTTGTAACGTTTACAACCTCACTCGTGTCGTACACTTGTGAAGACGATCGTCTCAATGATACGCTCAAGACGTTCTGGGCGGTGGAGTCTGCGCCGTGCGAGATTCCAATGAGTCCGTCTGAGGAGATCGCTGAAAAATTATATAAAGAGAAACATTATCGTGATGAAACTGGCCGTTATGTTTCTCCGATTTTAATCAACCCTAACCACGAACCGTTAGGAGATTCGTATGACATAGCCTTAAAACGTCTTTTTCAAATTGAACGTAGACTAGCGCGTTCGCCTGACTTGCGTGCCGCATACGTTGATTTCATGCGAGAATATGAATCATTAGGGCATATGGAGTTATATACGGGTACGGAACCCTCCAAATATATTATCCCTCATCATTGCGTCTTACGCCCTTCTAGCAGTTCGACACCATTGAGAGTGGTTTATGATGGGTCAAGTCCTACTACTAATGGTATTAGTCTGAACGATATTCTTTTGACAGGTCCTAAACTACACAACGACATCTCAAAGATAGTTTTAAATTTTAGACTATATGACGTGTGTTTTACAGCCGACGTATCTAAAATGTATCGCGGGGTTCTTATTGATCCTTCGGAACGAAATTATCAACACATTCTTTGGCGTGAAACTCCGTCAGAACCTGTCCGTATTTATGAATTGAAAACAAATACCTACGGTCTTCGGAGCGCACCGTATGTTGCCGTACGGACTTTACATCAACTTGCACTCGATAACTCGCAATGTCGAGCGTCGGCCATAGTTACACAGGGATTCTATGTCGATGATTTGTTATGGTCGTGCCAAACAATAACAGAAGCCTGTGCCTTACAGGACGAACTTATGTCTCTTCTAAAAAGTGGGGGCTTTGATTTAAAAAGTGGGCCAGTAATAGTCCAGAATTTCTTCTGAGACTAAATACAGAAAATATTTCAAATATTAATTTTGAAGATGATTCATTATCGAATTCGTTAAAAGTTTTAGGATTAACTTGGTTACCGTCTGCTGACTGCTTTTCTTTTAATTATAATTTGACCGACGTTAAGTTTACGAAGCGCTCAGTGTTGACATTACTCGCGAGTATATTCGACCCGGTCGGATTTATTTCACCTTGCACTTTTACAGCTAAGTGCATAATGCAAGACTTGTGGAAATTAGGTCTCGGTTGGGATGATTCGTTGCCTATTGAGATTTACGAAAAATGGAATAAATTTATTCGTGAGTTGCCAACCCTAGCGGACTTAAGGATCGAGCGACATTTATTAATACCTAACTTTTCGGACGTGCATGTGATAGGCTTTTGCGATGCGTCATCGCGCGGCTATGCAGCATGTGTATACCTTCGCAGTGCAGACGAGGACGGAAGGGTCAAGGTTCGATTGTTGACTAGCAAATCTAAAGTTGCGCCCTTAAAACCAATTTTATCAATACCTAGACTTGCATTAATGGCGGCCGTGCTGCTAGCAAAAGTTTTACGATTCGTAAACGATAATCTTACTGATTTTAACTTCACTATAGTAGCCTTTAGCGACTCCAGTGTTGTTTTGTCGTGGTTACAAACACCACCGTATCAACTAAAGACCTTTGTCTCAAATAGGGTCAGTGAAATTATTGATGTAATTCCACCAAATCGTTGGTATCACGTAAGCAGTGAAAACAATGCTGCTGATTTGTGCTCACGTGGTACATTACCCAGTCAGTTTCTCGCCGCCGAAAGAACTTGGTTTCATGGGCCGGAGTGGTTATTAGAAGACTCTAGTGACTGGCCATCTAGTACATTTTTCGTAAAAAATACAAAAAGTATTCCCGAGTTAAAATCAAATGTAGATACTCGTACATTCTCATTACCTTCAAGTGAAAGTAAGATTTTAATCAATGACCTTGAAGAAATATTTGATAAATTTTCTTCTTTCAATAGACTACAACGAACTATCGGTTGGTGTCATCGGTTCGTAAACAATTTAAAGTCTCGGTCAAACAGTACTTCTGGGCCATTGAATTCCTTTGAATTAAAACAAAGTCGTGACACTATCGTGCATGTAATTCAATCGAACCATTTTGGGTCTGAGAATGAGATTTTGAATAAGAAAGGGTATGTAGCTTCACTACGTAAACTTTCACCCTTTGTTGACCCCCGTGGGTTTCTCAGGGTGGGGGGTAGAATCTCACAATCTGATCTACCCTATGATACTAAGCATCCCTTGTTGCTCCCTAAAAATGTCACACAGTTAATCTATTAATTGAGTATTTTCACAAAATGTATTTACACTCGGGTCCTCGCACGTTGCAAGGAATTTTATGCAAAACCTATTGGATTATAAATGCTCGTAGCGTTCTTCGTTCAGTACTTTCAAAATGTGCTAATTGTTTTAAATATAATCCTAATATTAGTCAACCTTCAATAGGTTCATTACCCGCTTCCAGGTTAAAACCCGGGAAGGTTTTTGACCACGTTGGTTGCGATATTGGAGGTCCTTTCTATGTTAAGGAAAGTCAGCGCCGCAACGCTAAAAGTTACAAGGCTTATTTGTGCCTGTTTGTTTGTTTTTCCACTAAGGCCGTGCATTTGGAGGTAATAACAGACTTAACATGTGATTGTTTCCTTGCGGCAGTAGATCGCCTAGTCGCTCGGAAAGGCCTCTGTAGGTGCCTGTATTCTGATTGTGGCAGAAATCTGATAGCAGCTGCCAAGCATTTAAAAGAAGTTGGCAATTTCTTTCGCAATAAGGCTAACGGTGATGCCATTTTAGACGGTCTTTCATTGCGCAGCATTGATTGGCGGACCAATCCACCAATTTTCCACCATTTGAAGAGCTGAACACCATATTTTGTAAAATAGAAGCTATGATGAATTCACGTCCATTGTGCTCGTTGTCCAATAATCCGAACGATACCGCAGGGCATTTCTTAATTGGACAAAGCTTACTGGCTGTCCCCGAATACGATGTTGAGGACGTTCCTCTGAACAAACTGTCTCGGTGGCAAGCTATACAGAAGATTACTCAGTCCTTTTGGAAGCGTTGGTCAGATGACTACGTTCACACTCTCCAACAAAGGGAGAAGTGGTTCTCTTCAAAACCTAACGTTAACGTTGGAGACCTGGTACTTCTCAAATCAGATCTCGCTAAACCATTACAATGGCCTTTAGGTAGGATAGTAGAAGTACATCCAGGTGTCGATAACATAGTGCGCGTAGTCACTGTACGCACAAAAACTGGTCTATATAAAAGACCTGTGAACAAAATTTGTCCTTTGCCTTATGCAAATTAATTTAAATAAATTCATAGGTACTGTTAGCTTAGCATAGTTTAAATTTTTTTTTAATTTTATTATACTTTCTTGTAGTTAGGTACACTAAACTCAGTTACACTTACACTATACATGTAGATGTAGGTACATTATTCAGTTGGTTTCGTAAACTATAGTTAGTTGACTTCACTTTTCATACCTTTCATAATCATTTAAGGGAAATCATACTGATTTCGGTGGGGGGTATGTTCAATCTTTGCTTATGGCTAAGTGGGTAGAAAAAGAAATGATTGTAATTACTTATGTCACGGTAATATTATCTGTATACAGTATTGTAACTTCATACAAACGGACGAAGCGCGAGCTATGCCTACGCGCCTCGATCTCGGTAAGCGCTCGGTACGCAGACAGTCGCGACTGTGCCGCAGTGACGAACGGACGGTGTTATGTTTTTTAACAATAACTGCGCAATTTTTTTACTAAAAATAAGTTCAAGTACATATTTAATATGACGAGGAGGATATATTGTGCTGTTTTTGGTTGCATGAATTCGTTAATAACGCATCCAGAGATAACTTTTTTTTAATTACCTGGAAACTCTGAAAGGTAAGACTCTAAAATAATTTTACTTACTAGTAGGTAGGTACAAAATGTGTGTATTTTTAATGGATAAGGTATTTCCTTTTATCTCCCGAAAAAAAGATGTCTGGATTAATAAATAAAGTGAATAGAGTAAAGCAAAGTGATTGACACGAGTGAAATAGGTAGTTATAGGCGGTTCATGAATCACGATACGGTACGTACGCTTGTGTTAAAACCTCGGGGCATGTGTGTTTTGTTTTGTTAGTTTGTATAATTCAATGTAAAGACGTGGTATTTTATTATTAATAATACAGCCGACTCTCGTTGATTCGAAACTCGAGGGACTATTACGAGATATAATAAGGGAAATATTACGAATTATCGAGTGTTTGAAATATCAAATGGTTCGAAATTTTTAAAATTTCGAATAATTTTTATTGAACACTTCCTATTTAATTCACAAAGTATTTTATTTGTTTATATAAAAAAAAGTATATTTACAATCACAAAACTAAATGGAAACACAAATTAGGCAAATGTAATTAAAATGCTGGAGGCGGGCAGCCCTATCGCATGTTTACGTACCGCGCGGCTGTAGGCATTTATGTCAAAGATACGGCCGAGTTACAATACTGTATACAGATAATATTACCGTGCTTATGTATTAGTCAAAATTTTCTATCTACCTGCTTCGCGCGGCACAAAAACGCCCAGAGGCGCGTCGCCGCAAAACTCTTGCGTCGCGACCGTGATCAGACGCAGACGTTTGTCTACGCGAACTTCCACGTAAAACGTTTTTACTAAAGGAAACGCGTATTGGTCAATGCCGTGCATTCCATCCCTTGTAAATCTTTGTCGAGCTGCCGAGTTCCTGTCCCAGAGCGTGCTGGAAGGTCCACGCCGTGCGTTGCCTTTGAAACGTGGCGAATGCGAGGTAAGTGCAATTATTTCACTTCCCATTTGTAGCTCAGGCAAAGATTGTAACAATTCCAGCCTTTCAGTTGTAACAGTCCACTTTACTTCACATTATATTGCGCATAAACAGCACAATATTAGTATGATTTGTAATGCTAACGATGTTGTTTTCCAAGGCCGAGAATTTTGGAGTACTCGTAAAATATGTGAAGAAACTGTGAATTTCTACTTCGAAACTATTTGTAAGTATAAACAGTTGAGAAGAATGCAACTCAATCTGTCAAAGTAAGTGCCAGCTTCCAGAAGATGGAGCGCTTTAGGGGATTTAAAATCTATTTCATTTTCAAAGCAAAACCCTAGCACAGTGCAGAGCGGTTGCACCGAGTAGGAATATGAATTCAAGTGTATTTTTTTGTTGCGCTACTTACGATTATTGTTATTGTCTCTTTACCCGATCGCCGACTTTTTTTTTTATTCGATGACAAGCTAGTCCTTGACTGTGATGTGTGAAGTGACGATGCAGTCTAAGATGGTAGCGAGCTAACTTGGAAGGGGTATGGCAGTGAACATTCAACCCATACCCCTAATTGGTTTCTACACGCCATCGTGCCGGAACGCTAAATCGCTTGGCGGCACGTGTTTGACGGTAGGGTGGTAACTAGCCACGGCCAAAGCCCAGACCAGAGACAATTCAGAAATTATAAATTCCCAAATTTACCCCGCCGGGAATCGAACCCGAGACCTCCCAGTTATAAGGCAACAGCGCTCACCACTGAGCCAGGGAGGTCGTCAAAAAGGAGGATTATGATTCTGCCAGTCCATCTTTGTGTACACACAAAGATGTGTGTACACAAAGATCAAAGGCAAGGTTATCTATTCCCTCATGAGAATAATGAGAATAATATGGTTGTAAAAGTGAGATTTTTTTGTTAAAGTAGTTAAAAATATTCATAATTAAATTAGATAAGTATATTACAAAGCGTTTTTCAATAATACAATGAATCTCATGCCCATCCCAACGCGTTGGTGAAATCGGTAACGTTACAACTTAGAAATACATTTAACCGAGGTGTTTTCCCGTTCTGACAGTTTTTGTATTGAAAATCTGCCAAAATATCGAATTTACGCTCGGTTAAGGTTTATTGTACGTGGGGGAAATCAGCACTACGTATTATAATTTATATAAGAGTATCTAAAGTTGAAATGTCAGACTGTAAGACTGACTGAATTTTTTTCGGACATGAATGAGGGCGTTGCGCGCACCATGCTAAACGATCGCGAAAGTTGAAATATAGTCGACCGAGCGAAGCGAAGGTCTCTGAGTTTACTTGAGTGAATTTGCACTTGTCCGTCCGTCCGTCCGTCCGTCTGTCAGAGCCTTATAACTTCTGAATTACGTAAACCGATGAAGTATGTAAACCGATGGCCTCCAGCCGAAAATGGCTTAAAAAGTTATAAAAATCTTTATTTCAGGGGGGCTCTCATAGAAGCGAATGCGAAGTAAAATAATTTTTTTTGCATTTCATAGGGTTGCAGTACCTCATTTTAAAGATAATTTGAAATAGAGTACAAAAGTATTTTTTTTTATTTTTTTTCCTAAAATTGACGAAATGGGGGGCTTTCAAAGTGGAGATTTTATTCGAGGCTAGATCTCTAAAACCACTTTATTTTAAAAATTAAAACTTACACATAATTTGAGTTATATTCTGTACTTGAACAACAAATACTAAGATTAGATAAATATTATAAAGAAACGAAATTATTTAAGTTTTAATGGGCAGCAGCAGCAGCACGGGTCGTCTTCGCTGGCCGTGGCCAGCGGAGGGTACGGGCTTCGAGGCAGGGCCTCATTACCCGGGCGGGGCGCGGGGAAGACCACTTCCCCGGTGATGGATTTTCAGCCGTCTTGGCAATTAGGTCCATGGCGGCTGAGGCTCCTGGTCCGTGGGGAGCAGGGGCCTTGCGGAGGGGCTTCAAGGGCTCCGCTCGCTGGCGGGCGAGATTGCCGCCGCGAGCGGGGCGGTGTCCAATGTGTTGGCCCAGGCTACGGGCGATGGTGTCGCCACCGTGCGATGGGCCGACATCAGTTCAGGGGGTACCGCTCGCTGGCGGGCAGGATTGCCGCCGCGAGCGGAGCGGTGTCGGGTCCAGTGGGTGGTCCCGCGCTACGGGCGATAGAGTCGCTGCCGTGCGCGGGACCGGTGTCGGTCTGGGGGCCCCGCGTCGCAGGCGAGCAAGTCGCCGCCGCGAGCGGAGCGGTGTCGGGTCCAGAGGGTGGGCCCGCGCTACGGGCGATAGTGTCGCTGCCGTGCGCGGGACCGGTGTCGGTCCGGGGGCCCCGCGTCGCAGGCGGGCAAGTCGCCGCCGCGAGCGGAGCGGTGTCGGGTCCAGAGGGTGGGCCCGCGCTACGGGCGATAGTGTCGCTGCCGTGCGCGGGACCGGTGTCGGTCCGGGGGCCCCGCGTCGCAGGCGGGCAAGTCGCCGCCGCGAGCGGAGCGGTGTCGTGTTCGGTGTGGGGCCTCGCGCTACTGACGAAAGGGTCGTCATCGAGCGCGGGGCCAGTGTATCGCCAGGGGCCCCGCGTCGCTGGCGGGCAGATAGCCGCCGCGAGCGGGGCGATGTCAAGTCCGATGGTAGGCTCCGCGCTACGGGCGAGGGAGTCGCCGTCGTGCGCGGAGCAGGTGTCTGGTCCGGTGGGTCTCGCGTCGTCGTCGTCACCGTCGTCGTCGCTGTGGTCGCCTGCGTGCCTCCTCGGTGATGGCGATCGCAGGAGCTCTCGAGGTAAGGGACGCCCGGTCGCTGGTCGGCTGGCTAGCGGTGCGATTCCGTGGAGGTGCTCGTACGGTCCGTTGTCGGCGCTGGCGAACATGCGCCGCGCCAGTGTACGGACTTACTCCTCCACGGTGGGCGTCTTGAGGTCGCGATGGATGACGTCGTTCCTCACGTACCTCGGAGCTCCAACGATCAGACGGAGGCACTTGTTTTGTTGGACCTGTAGGCGGCGCTTCTGGTATGCTGAGCAGAACGCATACCAGGCTGGGGCCGCGTACGTCAGTCTAGAGCGGACATAGGCTCCATAGATGAGGAGCTTGGTCTTCGGCGATAAGCTTGAGGTGAAGACTTGGTGAAGCATCGACAGTGCCGCCTTAGCCTGACTCACCACGTGATTGACCATGGGAATCAGGTTCAGGCTGAGGTCGATGCGGCACCCCAAGTAGCACACCGAAGTTTGCCACTCTATGTCCTGCCCTCGGAGTCGGAGCTGACGTATAGGCTTCCGGATGCCGAACAGGATCGCGGCCGTCTTCCCCACGTTGACGGCCATCCTCCACTTGTCCAGCCACTCCGGAAGCAGGTCCAACAGGCGCTGCATCTTGTTGCAGGCGACGATCTGGTGGTGCGACGACGCGAGATACGCGCTGTCGTCGGCGTAGAGCGACAACAGCACGTCTTCCTCCCCCTCGCGCAGGTGTCCGGCGAGGGTAGGGATGTCGTCGGTGTACAACGCGTACAGGCACGGAGAGAGGCAGCTGCCTTGGGGCACTCCGGCACGGATGGGGCGCGGCTGGGAGTCCGCGCCCTCCACGGAGACGTGGAAGGACCGCCCGTCCAGGAAGGAAGCCACCAGCCGCACAATCGCTGGTGGTAAATCGGTTGAGAGGAGCTTCGCCAGGAGTCCGGTGTGCCATACACGGTCAAAGGCCTTCTCGATATCGAGAAAGACCCCGACGGTGCAGTGGCCCTTGTTCTTCTCACTGGCGATGTGGTGGAGTCCTCTCGCCAGCTGGAGCGTCGTGGAATGGTTGCTGCGAAAGCCGAACTGCTCATCCCGTAAGCGGATGTACGGGGTGAGCCTTCGCAGCAACAGACGCTCGAACAGCTTGGCGATGTGCGGCAGCAAGGTGATGGGGCGGTAGCTTCCAGGGAGGCGGCGGTCCTTGCCCGGTTTGGGGATGGTGATGACCTTCCCCCTCTTCCAGGTCTCCGGAAAGTGTGCCGTGCGGAGTATGCCATTGAAGAGCCTCGCTAGCGCTACGAGGGCTCTTCTTGGCAGCTGCTGAAGTGCGGCGATCGGGATTCCGTCGTAGCCTGCCGCCTTCCGTTTGGGGAGACGGATGACGGCTTTCCTCAGCTCAGACGGGGAGATAAACTCGTCCCCCCGGAGCGGAGGAGTCTGGGCCGACAGGAATTCCCGCACTTGGTGGTCGAGCTCGGTGTGGTGCCTGTACGCATTGTCGTTGGCCGGTGGGTTGGGGGTGAACTGCGCCTCCATATACTCCGCCATGATCTCAGCTCGGTCATGCGCGGAGTATCTTCGCCTACCCTGGCTGTCCAGCAAAGGGTAGACGGGTGAGTCTGATCCGGTGAGGGTCTTGCACAGGTGGTACAGCGTTGTTTCGGACTCGGCTGCCGCGTCGATGGTCTTCTCCCAGTCATCATCTTCGCGGGCGCCGAGTGCTAGCCTCACTTCCTGTGCAAGGCGGTTGAGGTCACGCTTGACCGTCGGACAGCGAGTGCGCGCCCATAGCTTGCGCAGGGCGCGCTTCCTTCTCAGCATGTCGCGGAGCGAGCTCGAAAGCAGGTCACGTCGACCAGTGGGGGGCATGATGGTGGTGGCCTCCTGTTTGGCCGTCTGGATGGCCGCCATGATGGTGTTGGCGGCCCGGTCAACATCCACTGGGGTCGAGATGGGACCTGCGAGCTCAAGCTCCGACAGCGCGGCGGCGAACTTCTCCCAGTTGGTCTTGGCTCTGGGAGGACGCGGTATGGTGAAGTCGCGCTGGAGGTTAAGCGTGACAAGTATTGGCAGGTGTTCAGTGTCGAGGTCATAGAGTGGCTCGACACTGATGGGGTGGTCAATCCGGTAGTGCAGCACGATGTCCAGGACGTCCGGGTGGTAGTGGGGGTTAGACGGTATATTGGTCGGTGCTCCTGGACCCAATATACCGTACTGGTGGCGCTCGCTGTCCTCGAGTAGAGCCCTTCCGGCCGGGGTGATGACGCGCGAGCCCCAGGCTTGGTGCTTCGCGTTAAGATCACCCACGACTAGTGTGGGGGCATGCGACTCGAGGAGTGTGTGGACGTCGGTGCTGCAGAAAGTCGTGGCAGGTGGTCGGTTTAATTAATGTTAATGGGCATCAACGTTTTTAACAAAGCTTCACTATACTGTTAATAGATGGCGCTGTCTTTAATATTGTAAATACGCATCCCATCCACGAAAGCAGATGACGATTGACGTCATCAGATTCGGCGCGTTTTAATTACAATATAATATAGTTAAAACTACCTTATGGGAATTATGGGATACCGCGAGGTCTCAGTTCGGGGCGAACCACTAGTAAGTAGTAAGTATATTATTAGATTGTATGAGTTGTTTATGTATTCTGTCTTAGTAATGTGGATTAATCTTAGTAATATTTATGTTGTGTACATACATTATTTTTGCAAATGCAGTCGGTGGGCGAACCTCAAAAGAGAATACATTTATAATAATAATAATATCATTTATTTAATCCAATATCATGATTTTACAAAATGAGTTTTGCCAGCAGCTAAGCTAAAATCCTTACGATTTTGTGGTTTAGCTGTTGGACCTCTTCCTGATCGAAGGTTCAGTTTTACGTATACTATATTATACAGATCAATAATAACAAAAATAAATTAGAAATTATACAATAAATTATACAATAAATTTTTTTGGAACTTTTGACTTTTTGAACAATATTTAACTGAATTAGGTACTTATAGTTAGATAAAAATTATTGTTAGGTTTAGGATTATTATTGATTGCTTGTTAATTTTTACTACTAATATATATGTTTGTTGTGTACACATGATGTGACATGTGTGTGTGTGTGTGTATGTGTGAGTGTGTATGTGTGTGTGTGTGTGTGTTTGTGTGTGTGTGTGTGTGTGTGTGTGTGTGTGTGTGTGTGTGTGTGTGTGTGTGTGTGTGTGTGTGTGTGTGTGTGTTACTATAGGTGCTTGTGAATCTATCTGGTAATTTTTAGCAACTTTTCCGTATTTTCATAATCAAGCGTCTGGAGCCAGGCTTTCACCTTTGTTTTACAATCATGTCTTGACAAACAATGAATCTTTACATACTTGCTAGCTATATCATATAAATATTTGCCAAGAAAAGATTGGTGCTTCTGAGCAAACCTAGTTCTGCAAGGTGTGACACCACAAATCTTATCTTGTCTTCTTTTTTCTAAATAACTTTCTTTAACTTTGTTTTTTGCATGTTGATGCATTATAGTATTATAAATGAAGTGTTGCCTAACTGTCAGGACATTACACTGTTGATACAAATCGCGAGTTGGGTGGTCGAATGGCCTACAAGTAGCAACTTTCAGAACCAACCTTTGGGCCCTTTCTAGTGGAAGCATGTGTGAGGTACATGCTCCTCCCCAAGCTGTAATGCAATATGTTATAATTGATTCACAGATAGCGCTATACACACATTTTAGGGTCTTAGCATCAACTACATGCCTAGATAATGTTTTTAAAGATAGCTGACAGTTTGTGAACACGTTGCGTAACTGCTTTAATATGTGGCTGAAAAGTCATCTGGCTGTCTATAACAACACCTAAATATCTTAAACTATGGACTTTTTCTAAAGGCGGACAACAACAGAATTTATCTTGAGCTATCAGGCACGAGGCCGAGTGGGCGGATAGTCTAAATGCGTCTGTATTGGTATTTAAAGTTTTTTTAATGCTGAAAATTATATATTTAGTTTTAAGAACATTAAGAGTCAACTTATTTTCCGAAAGCCATGTACAAACTTTATTGAAACCCGTTTGTGCATTTATCGCTCATCCATACGTCTAAAGCCAATTAATAGTCACTCTCAAAAGACAGAAACATACCTAATAGCTATATTATTAAACGAATATCTATTTAATCAAATTGTAGCTAACAATTAATTTAGTACCAACAATGTGACTTAGACGATCCTCTGATCAACTGATCATTTGTAGGAAGACAATCCAGTTTGTAATCCCCCAGATGTTAATGACAGAGCATCAAGTAACCCATTACCCACGTCTTCTTGACATTTCAATTAGACTTCCCAATAAATTAGCAACCAAAATTACTAGATGCTTTCAAAGATTTTGAGATGCTCATTTATCATTAGTTCTAATAAATTCAAATAAATTTTTGTGTTGATCTTTACCTAAGCTTTTAAAGCTTAAGGGTCGAAAAACCATTCGGCGAATTTAAAAAAGGCCTAATTTTACTTTTGTTTTGGCAATCGGTATAAGTTTAATTAATTGGTGGTGGTGAAATAGACCCATAGCTACCTCCCTAAATAAGTTAACCTTAAGCAATTTTTTATACGTTTTTCTATTTTTCTTCAACCTCGTTCCACAGAAATAAAAAGTAAGTACCTGTCAAGAAATTCATGGTAATGTACACTTATCAGAGTATAATCCGACCTGTGTGAAGCTGAAGCGAGTCGCCTGTTTGTTACATAAATCAGTACCTAATCGTTGCGTCCCCGTTAATGTAATCACCTGATCAGCGTTATGCTGATCGCAAATTATAGGGCATTACTTGACTTGTTATTTAGATTTTTATGCGCATTACCGTGGCATTACCTCAATCAGAACGAACCGTACGCAACAATTCTTCCAATATCGATTTGACTCTTGAGCACGCATTCTCAGTAGGTAAGTAGGTATGTTGTGTCGCAAGGAAAAATATAACAAAAAGATAAGAAGTAGTTGGACCCCTGTTTTTGTATTTGGATCACTTTGGCATGTGTTTTGAAGTCTACTTCATAGTATTGACAGGGAATAAATGGTTGCATATGTTCGCCATGTTATCATGCCAATCCGTTGCTCCATTACTGCGTGATTGAAGGACCAACTAAGCAACAAACCAACAAACAAACACACTTTCACATTTATACAATTATAGTAAGGATACTTACAATGCTTTTTATAGAGGTATAAAACATATTATATCTATTAAAATATTGTTACTATTACATTAGTAACTTACATAGGTAAGTTAACACATTTTCATTCATCTCAACGCATCTAGAGACTACTACTGGGCACAAGTTTAATCTCGAATGAGAAAGGTTTGAGAAAGTGCAGTATGATTAAAAAACTATTTTAGGAGCTCTATAATATTTTTCATATGCACGTCCTGATATATGTTGGCAGCTGCATTAGAACGATGCGCATTTACAAACATTTTATGAAATATATTCATATCCTTCGAACATACAATTTGCAAATGTTCCATCTCTGAGAGAAATTTGCAGTAAACGGAGGAAGCTCAAATGTTCCCGTTGCGCGTAACTCTCACCAACTTAAGTGACATTTTCTTCGCAACCTGCTCTGTTGAAGCTGAATTTATTTTAAAGCTGTGTGTTACTAATTGTCTCTATATTTCCTTAAGTCACTGGTCAAATATTTGGCAAAATACGCCAAAGGGCCCGTACTAGTAACAAGTGTAAATTGAAAAATCGGCCAAGTGCGAGTCGGGCCTCGCTCTTATAGGGTTCCGTTAAAAATTAAATTAAAATATTTTAATGTACCCATGGAAACATTTTAATTTAATTTTTTTAATTTAATTTAATTTTTATTATTTGTTGTTATAGCGGCAATAGAAATACATAATATGTGAAAATTTCATCTGTTTATCTATTACGGTTTACGAGATACAGCCCGCTGACAGACGGACGGACGGACGGACGGACGGACGGACGGACGGACAGCGTAGGCTTAGTAATAGGGTCCCGTTGGTACCCTTTGGGTACGGAACCCTAAAATTTAAAACACCCTCGACATGTGAATCTATGGCCGAACTATATACGATACAAGTGACATCGTGTTACCCAGTTTTCTACTCCAACATCAGATCCTCCTCCTCAATCCTCGATTATCATCTAACACCTACTCATTGAAACCATTCTAATGAGCTCAAACACTATCAGCTGCTGTAAGTTGCTGAAAAGTTGGGTATCCCGCAGACTACTTGCCGCTGTAGCATCAACTCAAGGTTACTATACCTTGGAAATATTCCGAAGTAACAGTACACCAAAATTTTAAACCAATCGCACCAATGAAAGTTTGTAAGTCCCTTTAATCAAATATGAAATGAGCTGATGATCTTCTTTTTTATCTCTCATAGAATAAATATTAAGATAAGAAAAATACTTAAGTAATATAAATAAATACTAGAAATACTTAAACACTAACTCAAAGTCAGGATACAGCTACGACTTTTCATCTGAATTATGTTCTCGTATTTTACAAATATAAATATCAAATTCAAAATATTCGTTTATTATTTTCGAGAGAGAGATTAGGGTACGCCCTGATATCGAAGGGCCAGCAAAAAAGTGCTCAACAATACGCCAGGGGGTCGAACGTAAGATATTGTAATTGCGTTTGGGATAATGATAATATACATAGCCATTATGCTACAGTTTAGGATGGTTGGTGAGAACAGATTCGGGTGAAGGTTCTTGACAAAATAGATTAGATGTTAATAAAGGTTCAACTATGATATATAACCATCGTCTAACCCTTTACCTTTAGGAGTCAGAAGTCAGGACACGTACCGGGATTTAAATGTCCGATAGAATCGAGAAGGATTTGTTTGATCTATCAAGTTAATTAACTTTATTTACTAACATTGCAGATTACAATGCTTCGTGTTTTTCTTATTCTAAAACCAAGTTAAATTCGGCGTTTATTACTGGTGACTTTTTTAATTTTTCATTTCAATCTTATAGAACCTCAGTGTTTATGTACACCCTAACCTAAACTAAGATTTTGGTAAATATACCGATCGTGCGAACGAAATAAAGCACGGGAGGGGAAGTGGGACTGTATTTTTATTACTTTGGCTGCCTTTAACCAGATATTATGATTAATATCCAGATAAAGTGATTAATTTATCACATTGTCTACACAAGTTAGCAATAGCAATGTACTTAATCACTATGACTGTGACATCACATCACTTGATTTGAGTGTGAAGGAAAACATGGTGAGGAAGCCTGCATGCCTGAGAATTCTCCATAATGTTCTAATCTAATATATAAAATTCTCATGTCGCGGTGTTTGTTACCAAACTCCTTCGAAATGGCTGCACCGATTTTTATAAAATTTTGTGTGCATATCGGGTAGGTCTGAGAATCGGCCAACATCTATTTTTCATACCCCTAAATGATAAGGGTGACCCACCCCCTAAATATTTTTGATGGCGGTACAAAGTTCGCAGGGTCAGCTAGTAAGTGTATATAGTCTGGTGATCCGCACTTAGCCAGCGTGGTTGACGTGGTTGGTTGACTCGGTTGGCTTGAACACTCCTCAATGGAGAGGTGAACTGTGACCAGTTGTGGGCGATGGGTTGAGATAAGTTAGGGAATGGGAACTGGAGCTTACGGGAGACTTTTAATACCTCTACTCTGTTATTTTATAAGCGATGTCAGCCTATCAATCAAAAGGTTTGCTCCCTTTGTAATTATTTATTTTCGTTTCACAAATTAATTAGCTATCGGGGTATACAAAATGAACTGAAGCCGTCCCAACTTAAATAATTAACCTTTGACCCGACTTAAGCTTTAGATGATGTACGGGCTGGTACGGCGTAGAGGAAGGATTAATAATATTATTATCTTAAGAGCCTAGAACATGACTGGATGAAGGTCGCCGCCTCAACTCATCCGCACATCGCTCGAAACCCAACCTACTTCTCTTAACTAATTTGATACTGCTTTGACGTATAATTAGTATTAAATCGTAATTGAAATATCCAATTAAATAAATTTATCTACGAGTATGTTTCTATGACTTCAAATAAGAAGAAAAATGAAAGACGGACTTACCCGGGTAATTCAGTAACGTATTGATGTTCTCAAAAGGTCTTTTCCGTGTCCCACATTGCCTATTGGACGCTGAAATCGCGCCGCATCAGCGCTTTAAGCCTCGAGTGACGTATGCTTCATTAGGTGAAAGGAAACCTTCGAGATGGCCTGTAAAGTGCTTCGGCCGTAGGTTTTAGCGTAAGGTGTTTTATTAAACGGCCCAAATAAATCTCAGGGATGTGTTTACTTAAGATTTATTGGAGGAGGAAATGTAAAACTGAATTGTTTTCGTTTTGTTTATGAATCACTCGGCATAAATTTATTTTAATCTTATGTTAGGCAAGAAAGATTTATTCGTTACGTCTATTTTAAAGATGATTTATTTTATTTTTCTTTGTTATGTTTTTGTATCTATACAGAATCAGATAAGCAATCGTCATATTAGGGAACAGTAGGAAATTCCAGATTCACGAGATCGAAGAGCTGGTGGTTGAACCCGCAATATAACTATATAGCTGAGAGCCCTTTTCGAGACTTCGCTGTTTTTGTCAGGATGAGAAAGGAACGTGCTGTAAGAAAAGCATGCTTGGACTACCTAATATGTCTCGTTCA
This sequence comes from Oeneis ivallda, assembly GCA_029955525.1. Taxonomy (NCBI): domain Eukaryota; kingdom Metazoa; phylum Arthropoda; class Insecta; order Lepidoptera; family Nymphalidae; genus Oeneis; species Oeneis ivallda. The sequence continues at coordinate 20,952,215 of JARPMR010000007.1, forward strand.
ATACCCCAGTTATCCAGGCATCCAGGTATCCTAGATGCTAGGAAAAACATTACAAACCCTCGGAAGAACCCTCTTTGGATCACCCACTGAGCCATTGAACTATGTAATTAGGAGTCTCAACATCTACAAAGTGAATTTGCTGATTACGAGTAAGTATCACATATTTTCAAGCAAATTAATAGTGGAATAATTAGAATCGTCCATCTTTTTGGAGTTTACTCCTTATGAATCGATTTTAGCAGCCCGGTATGAGAAAAATCCGGACAGTAAAATCAATTTATCAATGACCTCGTTACGTTTTTTCTGTCACGTTTTTCACAACGTTGAAATTTCTACCCTAACATTGAGTAAATAAGGTTGGTTTTCCGTGACACAATTTGTATCTCAAGTACGTAAATTATAACACAACTTCACAACGATGCAAATCTCCACCCAACGTTGAGTAAACAAGGTTGGCTTTCGTTCACATGTATATCAGCGCCATCTTTCGGCTTATGTGTAAACTATTTCGAATAGCCACGGTGGCTTGTTGTGTTATAATTTACGTACTTGAGATACAAATTGTGTCACGGAAAACCAACCTTATTTACTCAACGTTAGGGTAGAAATTTCAACGTTGAGTATAAAGTAAACTCCAATCGTGCGTCGTGCTAACACACACAAATTTTTTTTGTCTTCTTTTATACTGTGAGTAGGTATACAGAGTTTGGTATAAAATACATAAAATAATTATTAAATAAATAAAAGTTATAATATTGAATATATAGTTCGTTTGACGTGAATGACATTAACTCTATACTATACTTATATAATATACTAGCTGACCCAGCGAACTTCGTACCGTCACTAATTATAAATGAAAAATTAGTTAAATAAACATTTAATTGTGAATCTAAACCATCCTCGAATCCCCTTGAACTCACACAAAAAATTTCATCAAAATCGGTCCAGCCGTCTAGGAGGAGTTCAGTGACATACACACGCACACAAGAAATATATTTATATTAAGATGACTACCAGGGTACAGATTTCGCGATGCAGACATTTAATCTTACAAAATCAATAGATTTTACCAAGGATTTTACAATAAATCTCGCGCACCATCTACGAAACCCCGGTAATCTCACTAATTCCACCAATATTTCAAAAATAATTCAATCGCCAAAATGTGGCGACCCTATTAGCCTCGTTTCCTACTTTATCTGGCCAGGTGCTACACTTCCGAATATACTTAGGTATTTAGGTGTTTATTGGAAAACCTAATGATTTTACCTATGAGATTAAAATAAGTTTCACGTAATATTTTGTTGTCTTACGACGCTGGTTCAACAAGTTACAAACATTTTTTAACACCGAAGTTTATCAATCGATAAATCAGAAATAATTATGGTCAATAGAGGTTTGTGTATATTTTACAGGATAAAACCAACGCTCTAACTAGCATAGTTTTTTTGATATTAACAATCAAATAAACCTCTACAAACAAAGTTAACGATTAATAAAAACAAAAAAATATGAATAAGCAAATTAATATTATCGTTTAAGAACTAGATTTTTAGGGTTCCGTACCTAAAGGGTACCAACGGGACCCTATTACTATCTAAGCCTACGCTGTCCGTCCGTCCGTCCGTCCGTCCGTCCGTCCGTCTGTCAGCGGGCTGTATCTCGTAAACCGTAATAGATAGACAGGTGAAATTGTCACATATTATGTATTTCTATTGCCGCTATAACAACAAATAATAAAAATTAAATTAAATTAAAAAAATTAAATTTAAATATTTCCATGGGTACATGGAAATATTTTTATTTAATTTTTTTAACGGAACCCTAAAAGAGCGAGCCCCGACTCGCACTTGGCCGATTTTTTCTCTACAAGCTGATAATACCCTCATAGTTTTAAGTCATTGGATCACCGATATTTATGATATCAAAGGTCTTTCTTGACTATTCACCGACGCCCTACCACCGTTATTTTTTTTCATATTTCAAAATAAGACACCTAATTGGCTAAATATTAACGAATCTGATCTATATCGTATTAATTTTGACATAATACCTTGTTCCTTGTCGATTATTTTTTTTAATAAGTTTTATTTCAAGTTGATCAAATCATGTGCGATATGTAAGCCAAGCAGTTAGTATTAATTTTAAGATCGATTCTTCCCGTCTCTATTAGTGAAGTTGAGAAAATATTTAATAACCGCGTTGCGATGAGACATGAGATCATTAATTTCGTCTTATATCTTAGGAACTTCGTCGCTGTGATGTGTATGCAAATTGGGAATATCGACTTCTATTTTCATTAATATTCATAACAATATGAATGATTCATGTTATGAAATTTGATGCGTGTTAGCCATTAAACTCATAGGCGACCGTAAATTACTTTCGCAAAATCCTGCCGGAAAAGGCCATTAGGTAAATGACAGTATCAATGTGTGTGAGAGCTTGTCGTTTATGTGTATGACAGCTATAATATGTTAATTTGTGACATGTATGCGTGTGTTAATAATTATTATCAGCGAAAATACTTTGAGGGTAATTGCCGTTGAAAGCTCAATTCCGTTTACGGCGTCAACGTGATTAATTACAATTTGAATTGTTTTCCTTTTCAAGTCGTCCATGGGTTGTAGAGTCAATATTAAATGTACATTGTACAAGCCTACTTGATTGCGAGTGCGTCCTTATTTCTATAGTTTAAATTTTATCACGCACTACTTTTTTTTTTCTCGAGGGAGGAAAAAATCCCTTCGGACTTCTGCCTGCCGGCAGGGCGTGTCCGTCTTGCACGGACTAAAACTACCTCCCCATGTCTTCCAGATTCGCACGGAACCGCGTAGCATTTCTTCATGCCAACCGATCATTGTTTCATTCTTCTCTCTTCCTCTTTTCCTCCTTTTCTTTCCTTTCCCTCCTCATCATAATGAAGTGCAGCATTTTCCCGTAATTCTCCCACTTCCCTTCGCTTGACAGCATGCGCGCTATTAAATTTTGGGCCCCTACATTACTATTCACTCCCTGTGCCGCTGATCTCAAGTCTGCGCAGGCAGAACACTCGAAGATTTCGTGTCTCGGGGTGTCTTCTTCGTCATAAAAGTAGCACTTCTCGCTTGGTGCTTTCCCGATTGCGAAGAGGTAGGTGTTGAACACCCTGTGGCCACTGAGCGCCTGTGTAAGCCACCGGTCGACCTCCCCATGCTACTACTTAAAACCTAAGCCAATGAATTTACCTAAATAATGTAATGTGGGTCATCTCCGAGTAGATGAACGAAATAAAAAATATCGCCCGATAGAGCCTTGAAATATCTCGACGCTATTAACCTAATTTCTTGCTTTATTAGAAGCGGTGGCTGCTCCGATAATTACAAAGGAGGCCACAAAAATTATTTACCAATTACCGCCATGAAAATGGTATCTGGTTTTATAAAAAGTCAATATGTCATAATAATTATCTGTAATTAATGACATTGTCATTATCTTTTTTTCATCAAAATGTTTCAAGAGAACTTTAAAGCTAGACTGATTAAATTATAATATTCGAAATAATAAAAAAAGCCGGCCAAGTGCGAGTCGGACTCGCGCACCGAGGGTTCCGTACTCCAAAAGTAAAAGTAAAATGATAATATTATATTAATTTGCATATTTATCGTTAACTTTGTTTGTACAGGTTTATTATTTAGTTAGCGTTGGTTTTATTTTTCCTGTAAAATATACATAAACTTCTATTGACCATAATTATTTCAGATTTTTCGATTGGTAAATTTCGGAGATAAGGGGGGAGGAACGGTATTTTTTTCGACATTTTGGCCGATTACTCAAAAACTATTATATTATATAGAAATAAATAAAAAACTGTTTTAGAATGCACAAGTAAAGGCCTTTCATATGATACCCCACTCAGTATAATTATCGTACTTTGAAATTTCAAACCCCTGATCTTCCCCCTTTTTTAATTAAACTAAAATAATTTTCGCGTTGATTTTATTTTTCCTGTAAAATATACATAAACATCTATTGACCATAATTATTTCAGATTTTTTGATTGGTAAACTTCGGAGATAAGGGGGGGGAACGGTATTTTTTTCGACATTTTGGCCGATTACTCAAAAACTATTATATCTAGAAATAAATAAAAAACTGTTTAAAAATGCACAAGTAAAGGCCTTTTATATGATACCCCATTCGGTATAGTTATCTTACTTTGAAATTTCAAACCCCCGATTTTCCTCCTTTTTTAATCAAACTAAAATAATTTTCGCGTTGCTTTTATTTTTCCTGTAAAATATACATAAACCTCTATTGATTATAATTATTTCAGATTTTTCGATTGGTAAACTTCGGAGATAAGGACGGGGGAACGGTATTTTTTTCGACATTTTGGCTGATTACTCAAAAACTATTATATATAGAAATAAATAAAAAACTGTTTTAAAATGCACAAGTAAAGGCCTTTCATATGGTATCCCACTCGGTATAGTTATCTTACTTTGAAATTTCAAACCCCTGATCTTCCCCCTTTTTTAATTAAACTAAAATAATTTTCGCGTTGATTTTATTTTTTCTGTAAAATATACATAAACTTCTATTGATCATAATTATTTCAGATTTTTCGTTTGCTAAACTTCGGAGACAAGGACGGGGGAACGGTATTTTTTTCGACATTTTGGCTGATTACTCAAAAACTATTATATATAGAAACTAGTAGGGCGCGTGGGTGCGCGGCCCGCAAGCGGACCGCGGTTTTTCTACTCGTCAAGTAGACTTTCAGGTCCTGATCATCTTTTGCCAAAGAAGCACTCTTGCATCTTTTATATCTCCGAGATAGACACCTATGAAATTTGTATGGCCGCCATCTTGAATCGGCCATTTTTAAGTTTTTTTCAACTCACTGCGAATTGGATGAGGTTTTGAGTGACATTTGTTCGAGCACCCCCCACCTATCTTCAATACCCTGGCCGTACGCCTCACCCGTCTCCGAAATCCTCAATCATCATAGTTCATCATTTATCACAATGAGAATTCTTCAATAAAAACTTTCGAAATGAAACCGTATCAAAGTCTTGCATAGTTCCCAACTTCTAGTCTCTTCAATATTCGCCATATACATATTTTGTATGGAGAAAAAAAAATTCCGCCATCTTGAATTTTTTTTCTGTTCATCAAGTAGACCTTCGGGTCCTGATCATCTTTTGCCCAGAAACCACTCTTCCATCTTTTATACTCTCCGAGATAGACACCGACGAAATTTGTATGGCCGCCATCTTGAATCCGCCATTTTGGATTTTTTTTTCAACTCTATACGAATTGGATGAAGTTCCGAGTGACTTTTGTTCGAGCACACCCCACCTATCTTCAATACCCTGGCCGTGCTCCTCACCCGTCTCCGAAATCCTCAATCATCAGCTCTCTCCATATTTTTCCTCCGAATGAATTTTTGTCCCCTATACGAAACCATCGGTGAAAAAAAAATTTTTCATACAAAATTTTACAGGAGAGGTGATCAATGAGTGAGTGAATCAGTGAATCAGTGAATCAGTCAGTGAATCAGCCCCAGCAGCTATATATATATTAACTAGTATTTCGCTCGGTGCGCGAGCTGCTAAAGCAGCTCGCGGGAGGTGTTTTACTAAAAGTAAGGCGCGTGGGTGCGCGGCCCGCTAAAGCGGACCGCGATTGTTCGGCTTTATTTATTTCGCTCGGTGCGCGAGCTGCTAAAGCAGCTCGCGGGAAGTGTTATTGCTACAAGTAGGGCGCGTGGGTGCGCTAAAGCGGACCGCGATTGTTCGGCTTTATTTATTTCGCTCGGTGCGCGAGCTGCTAAAGCAGCTCGCGGGAAGTGTTATTACTACAAGTAGGGCGCGTGGGTGCGCGGCCCGCTAAAGCGGACCGCGATTTTTTTACTCATCAAGTAGACCTTCGGATTCTGGTCATCTTTTGCCAAAAAATTTGTTCGAGCACACCCCACCTATCTGCAATAACCTGGCCGTGCTCCTTATTCACAAAAGAAAAAGAAAAAAAAAGAAAAAAAAAGAAAAAAAGCAAATGTAAAATGAAAAAAAAGGAAAAGAAAAAAAGCCCTATGAACCTATCAAAATCAATTTCTTGCATAGTTCCCAACTTCTAGTCCCTTCAATATTCCCCATACATTTTGTATGAAAAAAAAAAATCCGCCATCTTGAATTTTTTTCCTACTCACCAGGTAGACCTCCGGGTTTTGATCATCTTTTGTCGAGAAACCGCTCCTCCATCTTTTATAGTCTCCGAAAGAGAGACGGACAAAATTTGCCGCCATTTTTTTTCCGCCATTTTGGAATTTTTTTTCAACTCACTGGCAACTGCTCGAGGTTTCGAATGACATTTGGTCGAGCACCCTCCACCTGTCTTCTATACCCTGGCCGTGCCCCTCGCCCGTCTCCGAACTCCTTACTCATCAGCTCTCTCCACCTTTCTCCGAGTCACATTCTTTGAGCTCTATACGACACCATGGGTGAAAAAAATTTTTTTCATACAAAATTTTACAGGGAGGGGTCGGAAATTTGAGACGTCACAGCTCGGCCGCCATCTTGTTTTTTTTAATTTTTTTCACTTTTTCTGTTAATCGTTTACTAATTTCTACAATAATCCAAAATTTCAAAGAAATCGGTTGGAAAACAAAAGAGTTGCAAGAATCACTTCGGCCGCCATCTTGTTTTTCCGAAATGTCATAATTTTTCCCCACTCGAATCCCCCACCCGGACATATCTCCCCTACATCATTGTATCGTTTTTTGTCTCTTTCTAGGAGAACAATTATGTCAATCAGTGAGTGAGTCAGTGAGTGGTAATCGAGCTATATATATTATAACTAGTATTTCGCTCGGTGCGCGAGCTGCTAAAGCAGCTCGCGGGAAGTGTTATTGCTACAAGTAGGGCGCGTGGGTGCGCGGCCCGCTAAAGCGGACCGCGATTGTTCGGCTTTATTTATTTCGCTCGGTGCGCGAGCTGCTAAAGCAGCTCGCGGGAAGTGTTATTGCTACAAGTAGGGCGCGTGGGTGCGCGGCCCGCTAAAGCGGACCGCGATTTTTTTGCTCATCAAGTAGACCTTCGGATTCTGGTCATCTTTTGCCAAAAAATTTGTTCGAGCACACCCCACCTATCTGCAATAACCTGGCCGTGCTCCTCATTCACAAAAGAAAAAGAAAAAAAAAGAAAAAAAAAAGAAAAAAAAGAAAAAAAGCAAATGTAAAATGAAAAAAAAGAAAAAGAAAAAAAGCCCTATGAACCTATCAAAATCAATGTCTTGCATAGTTCCCAACTTCTAGTCCCTTCAATATTCCCCATACATTTTGTATGGGGGGAAAAAAAAATCCGCCATCTTGAATTTTTTTCCTACTCACCAGGTAGACCTCCGGGTTGTGATCATCTTTTGTCGAGAAACCGCTACTCCATCTTTTATAGTCTCCGAGAGAGAGACGGACAAAATTTGCCGCCATTTTTTTTCCGCCATTTTGGAATTTTTTTTCAACTCACTGGCAACTGCTCGAGGTTTCGAATGACATTTGGTCGAGCACCCTCCACCTATCTTCTATACCCTGGCCGTGCCCCTCGCCCGTCTCCGAACTCCTCAGTCGTCAGCTCTCTCCACCTTTCTCCGAGTCACATTCTTTGAGCTCTATACGACACCATGGGTGAAAAAAATTTTTTTCATACAAAATTTTACAGGAGAGGGGTCGGAAATTTGAGACGTCACAGCTCGGCCGCCATCTTGTTTTTTAAATTTTTTTCACGTTTTCTGTTAATCGTTTACTAATTTCTACGACAATCCAAAATTTCAAAGAAATCGGTTGGAAAACAAAAGAGTTGCAAGATTCACGTCGGCCGCCATCTTGTTTTTCCGAAATGTCATAATTTTCCCCAACTCGAATCCCCCCCCCAAACACATCTCCCGAACATCATTATATCGATTTCCGTCTCCTTCTAGGAGAACAACCCTGTCAATGAGTGAGTGAGTGTGTCAGTGAGTGAGTGGTAATCGAGCTATATATATTATAAAAATAAAAAATAATAAATAAAAAACTGTTTTAGAATGCACAAGTAAAGGCCTCACTCGGTATAGTTATCTTAATTTGAAATTTCAAACCCCCGATTTTCCCCCTTTTTTAATCAAACTAAAATAATTTTCGCGTTGCTTTTATTTTTCCTGTAAAATATACATAAACCTCTATTGACCATAATTATTTCAGATTTTTCGATTGGTAAACTTCGGAGATAAGGTGGGGGGAACGGTATTTTTTTCGACATTTTGGCCGATTACTCAAAAACTATTATATATAGAAATAAATAAAAAACTGTTTTAGAATGCACAAGTAAAGGCCTTTCATATGATACCCCACTCGGTATAGTTATTTTACTTTGAAATTTCAAACCCCCGATTTTCCCCCTTTTTTAATAAAACTAAAAATAATTTTCGATTTTTCTTTATTTCAATGATGTTGGGCCACTAATACACACAACTATGCCAAATTTCATGTCGATAGCTTTAATAGTTACTGAAATAATCGACTGTGACGGACGGACGGACGGACGGACGGACGGACGGACGGAGAAAGTCTCACCATAACCTAAATAATGTAATGTGGGTCATCTCCGAGTAGATGAACGAAATAAAAAATATCGCCCGATAGAGCCTTGAAATATCTCGACGCTATTAACCTAATTTCTTGCTTTATTAGAAGCGGTGGCTGCTCCGATAATTACAAAGGAGGCCACAAAAATTATTTACCAATTACCGCCATGAAAATGGTATCTGGTTTTATAAAAAGTCAATATGTCATAATAATTATCTGTAATTAATGACATTGTCATTATCTTTTTTTCATCAAAATGTTTCAAGAGAACTTTAAAGCTAGACTGATTAAATTATAATATTCGAAATAATAAAAAAAGCCGGCCAAGTGCGAGTCGGACTCGCGCACCGAGGGTTCCGTACTCCAAAAGTAAAAGTAAAATGATAATATTATATTAATTTGCATATTTATCGTTAACTTTGTTTGTACAGGTTTATTATTTAGTTAGCGTTGGTTTTATTTTTCCTGTAAAATATACATAAACTTCTATTGACCATAATTATTTCAGATTTTTCGATTGGTAAATTTCGGAGATAAGGGGGGAGGAACGGTATTTTTTTCGACATTTTGGCCGATTACTCAAAAACTATTATATTATATAGAAATAAATAAAAAACTGTTTTAGAATGCACAAGTAAAGGCCTTTCATATGATACCCCACTCAGTATAATTATCGTACTTTGAAATTTCAAACCCCTGATCTTCCCCCTTTTTTAATTAAACTAAAATAATTTTCGCGTTGATTTTATTTTTCCTGTAAAATATACATAAACATCTATTGACCATAATTATTTCAGATTTTTTGATTGGTAAACTTCGGAGATAAGGGGGGGGAACGGTATTTTTTTCGACATTTTGGCCGATTACTCAAAAACTATTATATCTAGAAATAAATAAAAAACTGTTTAAAAATGCACAAGTAAAGGCCTTTTATATGATACCCCACTCGGTATAGTTATCTTACTTTGAAATTTCAAACCCCCGATTTTCCTCCTTTTTTAATCAAACTAAAATAATTTTCGCGTTGCTTTTATTTTTCCTGTAAAATATACATAAACCTCTATTGATTATAATTATTTCAGATTTTTCGATTGGTAAACTTCGGAGATAAGGACGGGGGAACGGTATTTTTTTCGACATTTTGGCTGATTACTCAAAAACTATTATATATAGAAATAAATAAAAAACTGTTTTAAAATGCACAAGTAAAGGCCTTTCATATGGTATCCCACTCGGTATAGTTATCTTACTTTGAAATTTCAAACCCCTGATCTTCCCCCTTTTTTAATTAAACTAAAATAATTTTCTGTAAAATATACATAAACTTCTATTGATCATAATTATTTCAGATTTTTCGTTTGCTAAACTTCGGAGACAAGGACGGGGGAACGGTATTTTTTTCGACATTTTGGCTGATTACTCAAAAACTATTATATATAGAAACTAGTAGGGCGCGTGGGTGCGCGGCCCGCAAGCGGACCGCGGTTTTTCTACTCGTCAAGTAGACTTTCAGGTCCTGATCATCTTTTGCCAAAGAAGCACTCTTGCATCTTTTATATCTCCGAGATAGACACCTATGAAATTTGTATGGCCGCCATCTTGAATCGGCCATTTTTAAGTTTTTTTCAACTCACTGCGAATTGGATGAGGTTTTGAGTGACATTTGTTCGAGCACCCCCCACCTATCTTCAATACCCTGGCCGTACGCCTCACCCGTCTCCGAAATCCTCAATCATCATAGTTCATCATTTATCACAATGAGAATTCTTCAATAAAAACTTTCGAAATGAAACCGTATCAAAGTCTTGCATAGTTCCCAACTTCTAGTCTCTTCAATATTCGCCATATACATATTTTGTATGGAGAAAAAAAAATTCCGCCATCTTGAATTTTTTTTCTGTTCATCAAGTAGACCTTCGGGTCCTGATCATCTTTTGCCCAGAAACCACTCTTCCATCTTTTATACTCTCCGAGATAGACACCGACGAAATTTGTATGGCCGCCATCTTGAATCCGCCATTTTGGATTTTTTTTTCAACTCTATACGAATTGGATGAAGTTCCGAGTGACTTTTGTTCGAGCACACCCCACCTATCTTCAATACCCTGGCCGTGCTCCTCACCCGTCTCCGAAATCCTCAATCATCAGCTCTCTCCATATTTTTCCTCCGAATGAATTTTTGTCCCCTATACGAAACCATCGGTGAAAAAAAAATTTTTCATACAAAATTTTACAGGAGAGGTGATCAATGAGTGAGTGAATCAGTGAATCAGTGAATCAGTCAGTGAATCAGCCCCAGCAGCTATATATATATTAATAAATAAAAAACTGTTTTAGAATGCACAAGTAAAGGCCTCACTCGGTATAGTTATCTTAATTTGAAATTTCAAACCCCCGATTTTCCCCCTTTTTTAATCAAACTAAAATAATTTTCGCGTTGCTTTTATTTTTCCTGTAAAATATACATAAACCTCTATTGACCATAATTATTTCAGATTTTTCGATTGGTAAACTTCGGAGATAAGGTGGGGGGAACGGTATTTTTTTCGACATTTTGGCCGATTACTCAAAAACTATTATATATAGAAATAAATAAAAAACTGTTTTAGAATGCACAAGTAAAGGCCTTTCATATGATACCCCACTCGGTATAGTTATTTTACTTTGAAATTTCAAACCCCCGATTTTCCCCCTTTTTTAATAAAACTAAAAATAATTTTCGATTTTTCTTTATTTCAATGATGTTGGGCCACTAATACACACAACTATGCCAAATTTCATGTCGATAGCTTTAATAGTTACTGAAATAATCGACTGTGACGGACGGACGGACGGACGGACGGACGGACGGACGGAGAAAGTCTCACCATAACCTAAATAATGTAATGTGGGTCATCTCCGAGTAGATGAACGAAATAAAAAATATCGCCCGATAGAGCCTTGAAATATCTCGACGCTATTAACCTAATTTCTTGCTTTATTAGAAGCGGTGGCTGCTCCGATAATTACAAAGGAGGCCACAAAAATTATTTACCAATTACCGCCATGAAAATGGTATCTGGTTTTATAAAAAGTCAATATGTCATAATAATTATCTGTAATTAATGACATTGTCATTATCTTTTTTTCATCAAAATGTTTCAAGAGAACTTTAAAGCTAGACTGATTAAATTATAATATTCGAAATAATAAAAAAAGCCGGCCAAGTGCGAGTCGGACTCGCGCACCGAGGGTTCCGTACTCCAAAAGTAAAAGTAAAATGATAATATTATATTAATTTGCATATTTATCGTTAACTTTGTTTGTACAGGTTTATTATTTAGTTAGCGTTGGTTTTATTTTTCCTGTAAAATATACATAAACTTCTATTGAACATAATTATTTCAGATTTTTCGATTGGTAAATTTCGGAGATAAGGGGGGAGGAACGGTATTTTTTTCGACATTTTGGCCGATTACTCAAAAACTATTATATTATATAGAAATAAATAAAAAACTGTTTTAGAATGCACAAGTAAAGGCCTTTCATATGATACCCCACTCAGTATAATTATCGTACTTTGAAATTTCAAATCCCTGATCTTCCCCCTTTTTTAATTAAACTAAAATAATTTTCGCGTTGATTTTATTTTTCCTGTAAAATATACATAAACATCTATTGACCATAATTATTTCAGATTTTTTGATTGGTAAACTTCGGAGATAAGGGGGGGGAACGGTATTTTTTTCGACATTTTGGCCGATTACTCAAAAACTATTATATCTAGAAATAAATAAAAAACTGTTTAAAAATGCACAAGTAAAGGCCTTTTATATGATACCCCACTCGGTATAGTTATCTTACTTTGAAATTTCAAACCCCCGATTTTCCTCCTTTTTTAATCAAACTAAAATAATTTTCGCGTTGCTTTTATTTTTCCTGTAAAATATACATAAACCTCTATTGATTATAATTATTTCAGATTTTTCGATTGGTAAACTTCGGAGATAAGGACGGGGGAACGGTATTTTTTTCGACATTTTGGCTGATTACTCAAAAACTATTATATATAGAAATAAATAAAAAACTGTTTTAAAATGCACAAGTAAAGGCCTTTCATATGGTATCCCACTCGGTATAGTTATCTTACTTTGAAATTTCAAACCCCTGATCTTCCCCCTTTTTTAATTAAACTAAAATAATTTTCTGTAAAATATACATAAACTTCTATTGATCATAATTATTTCAGATTTTTCGTTTGCTAAACTTCGGAGACAAGGACGGGGGAACGGTATTTTTTTCGACATTTTGGCTGATTACTCAAAAACTATTATATATAGAAACTAGTAGGGCGCGTGGGTGCGCGGCCCGCAAGCGGACCGCGGTTTTTCTACTCGTCAAGTAGACTTTCAGGTCCTGATCATCTTTTGCCAAAGAAGCACTCTTGCATCTTTTATATCTCCGAGATAGACACCTATGAAATTTGTATGGCCGCCATCTTGAATCGGCCATTTTTAAGTTTTTTTCAACTAACTGCGAATTGGATGAGGTTTTGAGTGACATTTGTTCGAGCACCCCCCACCTATCTTCAATACCCTGGCCGTACGCCTCACCCGTCTCCGAAATCCTCAATCATCATAGTTCATCATTTATCACAATGAGAATTCTTCAATAAAAACTTTCGAAATGAAACCGTATCAAAGTCTTGCATAGTTCCCAACTTCTAGTCTCTTCAATATTCGCCATATACATATTTTGTATGGAGAAAAAAAAATTCCGCCATCTTGAATTTTTTTTCTGTTCATCAAGTAGACCTTCGGGTCCTGATCATCTTTTGCCCAGAAACCACTCTTCCATCTTTTATACTCTCCGAGATAGACACCGACGAAATTTGTATGGCCGCCATCTTGAATCCGCCATTTTGGATTTTTTTTTCAACTCTCTACGAATTGGATGAAGTTCCGAGTGACTTTTGTTCGAGCACACCCCACCTATCTTCAATACCCTGGCCGTGCTCCTCACCCGTCTCCGAAATCCTCAATCATCAGCTCTCTCCATATTTTTCCTCCGAATGAATTTTTGTCCCCTATACGAAACCATCGGGTGAAAAAAAAAATTTTTCATACAAAATTTTACAGGAGAGGTGATCAATGAGTGAGTGAGTGAATCAGTGAATCAGAGAATCAGTCAGTGAATCAGCCCCAGCAGCTATTATATATATTAAATAAATAAAAAACTGTTTTAGAATGCACAAGTAAAGGCCTCACTCGGTATAGTTATCTTAATTTGAAATTTCAATACCCCCGATTTTCCCCCTTTTTTAATCAAACTAAAATAATTTTCGCGTTGCTTTTATTTTTCCTGTAAAATATACATAAACCTCTATTGACCATAATTATTTCAGATTTTTCGATTGGTAAACTTCGGAGATAAGGTGGGGGGAACGGTATTTTTTTCGACATTTTGGCCGATTACTCAAAAAACTATTATATATAGAAATAAATAAAAAAACTGTTTTAGAATGCACAAGTAAAGGCCTTTCATATGATACCCCCACTCGGTATAGTTATTTTACTTTGAAATTTCAAACCCCCGATTTTCCCCCTTTTTAATAAAACTAAAAATAATTTTCGATTTTTCTTTATTTCAATGATGTTGGGCCACTAATACACACAACTATGCCAAATTTCATGTCGATAGCTTTAATAGTTACTGAAATAATCGACTGTGACGACGGACGGAACGGACGGACGGTCGGAGAAAGTCTCACCATAAGGGTTCCATTTTTACCATTTGGTACGGAACCCTAAAAATGCTGTTTCGAGATATCGCGTTTTGAAACTTTGAAAAATCGCAATTCCTAAATCTGAGACATTAGACAATTTAATGATTGTATCGGTATCTTGCTACATTAATATTATTTATGTGCAGATAAATTTATGGATATTAGGCTTATATCATCGATTTTTAAAGCGTTTTCTTACAACCACTTAGAGTTAGGGACTAGTATTGCCAACTCAAATGATTATTTATTTTGATTTATTACCGATCAACTTGAAATAAAACTTATTAAAAAAGATAATCGACAAGGAGAACAAGGTATTATGTCAAACTTAATACGATATAGATCAGATTCGTTAATATTTTAGGCCAATTAGGTGTCTTATTTTTGAAATACATATATATATATATATATTATATTATATATATATATATATATATATATTATATATATATTATAATATATATAGCTCGATTACCACTCACTCACTCACTCACTGACTGATTGACACGATTGTTCTCCTAGAAAGAGACTGGAAAACGATACAATGATGTAGGGGAGATATGTCCGGGTGGGGGATTCGAGTGGGGAAAAATTATGACATTTCGGAAAAACAAGATGGCGGCCGACGTGAATCTTGCAACTCTTTTGTTTTCCAACCGATTTCTTTGAAATTTTGGCTTATTGTAGAAATTAGTAAACGATTAACAGAAAAAGTGAAAAAATTAAAAAAACAAGATGGCGGCCGAGCTGTGACGTCTCAAATTTCCGACCCCTCTCCTGTAAAATTTTGTATGAAAAAAATTTTTTTCACCCATGGTGTCGTATAGAGCTCAAAGAATGTGACTCGGAGAAAGGTGGAGAGAGCTGATTGAGTGAGGAGTTCGGGAGACGGGCGAGGGGCACGGCCAGGGTAGTATAGTAGATAGGTGGAGGGTGCTCGACCAAATGTCATTCGAAACCTCGAGCAGTTGCCAGTGAGTTGAAAAAAAAATTCCAAAATGGCGGAAAAAAAATGGCGGCAAATTTTGTCCGTCTCTCTCTCGGAGACTATAAAAGATGGAGGAGGAGCGGTTTCTCGACAAAAGGATGATCAAAACCCGGAGGTCTACCTGGTGAGTAGGAAAAAAATTCAAGATGGCGGATTTTTTTTTTCCATACAAAATGTATGGGGAATATTGAAGGGACTAGAAGTTGGGAACTATGCAAGACATTGATTTTGATAGGTTCATAGGGCTTTTTTTCTTTTTCTTTTTTTTCATTTTACATTTGCTTTTTTTCTTTTTTTTTCTTTTTTTTTTCTTTTTCTTTTGCTTTTTCTTTTGTGAATGAGGAGCACGGCCAGGTTATTGCAGATAGGTGGGGTGTGCTCGAACAAATTTTTTGGCAAAAGATGACCAGAATCCGAAGGTCTACTTGATGAGTAAAAAAAATCCACGCGCCCTACTTGTAGTAATAACACTTCCCGCGAGCTGCTTTAGCAGCTCGCGCACCGAGCGAAATAAATAAAGCCGAACAATCGCGGTCCGCTTTAGCGGGCCGGGCACCCACGCGCCCTACTTGTAGCAATAACACTTCCCGCGAGCTGCTTTAGCAGCTCGCGCACCGAGCGAAATAAATAAAGCCGAACAATCGCGGTCCGCTTTAGCGGGCCGCGCACCCACGCGCCCTACTTGTAGCAATAACACTTCCCGCGAGCTGCTTTAGCAGCTCGCGCACCGAGCAAATGCTAGTTATTATAATATATATAGCTCGATTACCACTGACACACTCACTCACTCACTCACTCATTGACAGGGTTGTTCTCCTAGAAGGAGACGGAAATCGATATAATGATGTAGGGGAGATATGTTGGGGTGGGGGGATTCGAGTTGGGGAAAATTATGACATTTCGGAAAAACAAGATGGCGGCCGACGTGAATCTTGCAACTCTTTTGTTTTCCAACCGATTTCTTTGAAATTTTGGATTATTGTAGAAATTAGTAAACGATTAAAAGAAAAAGTGAAAAAAATTAAAAAAACAAGATGGCGGCCGAGCTGTGACGTCTCAAATTTCCGAACCCTCTCCTGTAAAATTTTGTATGAAAAAAATTTTTTTCACCCATGGTGTCGTATAGAGCTCAAAGAATGTGACTCGGAGAAAGGTGGAGAGAGCTGATGAGTGAGGAGTTCGGAGACGGGCGAGGGGCACGGCCAGGTGTATACAAGATAGGTGGAGGGTGCTCGACCAAATGTCATTCGAAACCTCGAGCAGTTGCCAGTGAGTTGAAAAAAAATTCCAAAATGGCGGAAAAAAAATGGCGGCTAATTTTGTCCGTCTCTCTCTCGGAGACTATAAAAGATGGTGGAGCGGTTTCTCGACAAAAGATGATCACAACCCGGAGGTCTACCTGGTGAGTAGGAAAAAAATTCAAGATGGCGGATTTTTTTTTTTCGATACAAAATGTATGGGGAATATTGAAGGGACTAGAAGTTGGGAACTATGAAGGACATTGATTTTGATAGGTTTCATAGGGCTTTTTTTCTTTTTCTTTTTTTTCATTTTACATTTGCTTTTTTCTTTTTTTTTTTTCTTTTTTTTTTCTTTTTCTTTTGTGAATGAGGAGCACGGCCAGGTTATTGCAGATAGGTGGGGTGTGCTCGAACAAATTTTTTGGCAAAAGATGACCAGAATCCGAAGGTCTACTTGATGAGTAAAAAACTCGCGGTCCGCTTTAGCGGGCCGCGCACCCACGCGCCCTACTTATAGTAATAACACTTCCCGGGAGCTGCTTTAGCAGCTCGCGCACCGAGCGAAATAAATAAAGCCGAACAATCGCGGTCCGCTTTAGCGGGCCGCGCACCCACGCGCCCTACTTGTAGCAATAACACTTCCCGCGAGCTGCTTCAGCAGCTCGCGCACCGAGCGAAATAAATAAAGCCGAACAATCGCGGTCCGCTTTAGCGGGCCGCGCACCCACGCGCCTTACTTTTAGTAAAACACTTCCCGCGAGCTGCTTTAGCAGCTCGCGCACCGAGCAAACGCTAGTTATTATAATATATATAGCTCGATTACCACTGACTCACTCACTCACTCACTCACTCATTGACAGGGTTGTTCTCCTAGAAGGAGACGGAAAACGATACAATGATGTAGGGGAGATGTGTTTGGGGGGGGGGATTCGAGTTGGGGAAAATTATGACATTTCGGAAAAACAAGATGGCGGCCGACGTGAATCTTGCAACTCTTTTGTTTTCCAACCGATTTCTTTGAAATTTTGGATTATTGTAGAAATTAGTAAACGATTAACAGAAAAAGTGAAAAAAAATAAAAAAACAAGATGGCGGCCGAGCTGTGACGTCTCAAATTTCCGACCCCTCTCCTGTAAAATTTTGTATGAAAAAAATTTTTTTCACCCATGGTGTCGTATAGAGCTCAAAGAATGTGACTCGGAGAAAGGTGGAGAGAGCTGATGAGTGAGGAGTTCGGAGACGGGCGAGGGGCACGGCCAGGGTATAGAAGATAGGTGGAGGGTGCTCGACCAAATGTCATTTGAAACCTCGAGCAGTTGCCAGTGCGTTGAAAAAAAATTCCAAAATGGCGGAAAAAAAAATGGCGGCAAATTTTGTCCGTCTCTCGCTCGGAGACTATAAGAGATGGAGGAGCGGTTTCTCGACAAAAGATGATCAAAACCCGGAGGTCTACCTGGTGAGTAGGAAAAAAATTCAAGATGGCGGATTTATTTTTTTTCCATACAAAATGTATGGGGAATATTGAAGGGACTAGAAGTTGGGAACTATGCAAGACATTGATTTTGATAGGTTCATAGGGCTTTTTTTCTTTTTCTTTTTTTTCATTTTACATTTGCTTTTATTCTTTTTTTTCTTTTTTTTTCTTTTTCATTTGTGAATGAAGAGCACGGCCAGGTTATTGCAGATAGGTGGGGTGTGTTCTAACAAATTTTTTGGCAAAAGATGACCAGAATCCGAAGGTCTACTTGATGAGTAAGAAAATCGCGGTCCGCTTTAGCGGGCCGCGCACCCACGCGCCCTACTTGTAGTAATAACACTTCCCGCGAGCTGCTTTAGCAGCTCGCGCACCGAGCGAAATAAATAAAGCCGAACAATCGCGGTCCGCTTTAGCGGGCCGCGCACCCACGCGCCCTACTTGTAGCAATAACGCTTCCCGCGAGCTGCTTTAGCAGCTCGCGCACCGAGCAAATGCTAGTAATATATATAGCTCGATTACCACTGACTGACTGACACACTCACTGATTGACATAATTGTTCTCCTAGAAAGAGACAAAAAACGATACAATGATGTAGGGGAGATATGTCCGGGTGGGGGATTCGAGTGGGGAAAAATTATGACATTTCGGAAAAACAAGATGGCGGCCGACGTGATTCTTGCAACTCTTTTGTTTTCCAACCGATTTCTTTGAAATTTTGGATTATTGTAGAAATTAGTAAACGATTAACAGAAAAAGTAAAAAAAAATAAAAAAACAAGATGGCGGCCGAGCTGTGACGTCTCAAATTTCCGACCCCTCTCCTGTAAAATTTTGTATGAAAAAAATTTTTTTCACCCATGGTGTCGTATAGAGCTCAAAGAATGTGACTCGGAGAAAGGTGGAGAGAGCTGATGAGTGAGGAGTTCGGAGACGGGCGAGGGGCACGGCCAGGGTATAGAAGATAGGTGAAGGGTGCTCGACCAAATGTCATTCGAAACCTCGAGCAGTTGCCAGTGAGTTGAAAAAAAATTCCAAAATGGCGGAAAAAAAATGGCGGCAAATTTTGTCCGTCTCTCTCTCGGAGACTATAAAAGATGGAGGAGCGGTTTCTCTACAAAAGATGATCACAACCCGGAGGTCTACCTGGTGAGTAGGAAAAAAATTCAAGATGGCGGAACTTTTTTTTCCCATACAAAATGTATGGGGAATATTGAAGGGACTAGAAGTTGGGAACTATGCAAGACATTGAGGCATGATTTTGATAGGTTCATAGGTGTCTTAGATCTCGGAGAATTAAAAAAGAAAAATATACTGGCCTGGCTATACGGGGTAGGGGTAGCGGTCGGGGTAGGGGTCGGGGTAGGGGTTGGGGTAGGGGTAGGGGTAGGGGTAGGGGAAGGGGTAGGGGTAGCGGTAGGGTTATGGTTAAGGGTCGGAGTAGGGGTAGGGGTAGGGGTAGGAATAGGTGTAGGGGTAGGGGTAGGGGTCGGGGTAGGGGTAGGGGCGGGTACGGGGAAGGGGTAGGGGTAGCGGTAGGGGTAGCTGTAGTGGTAGCGGTAGCGGTAGGGGTGGGGGTAGGGGTAGAGGTAGCGGTAGGGGTAGGGGTAGGGGTAGTATTATTTTATGGTGTATGGTATTATATTATATTGTGTTAAATCGTGTTATACTATATTATATTATGTTATATTTGTAATATAATTTGTATTATATTGTGTTATAGTTAGTTATATTATATTATATTATATTTTATTATATTATATTATATTATATTTTATTATATTATGTTATACGGTATTATATTGTGTTATATTGTGTTATATCGTGTTTTATTATAATATATTGTATATTTTATGTTAAATGGTATTATATTATGTTATATCATGTTATATTATGTTGTATTTGTTATATATTGTATAATATTATGTTATATTATGTTGTATTTGTAATATATTGTTTCTTATTATATTATATTGTGTTATATCGTGTTGTATTGCGTTATATTTGCAATATATTGTATTATATTGTGTTATAGCGTGTTATATTATATTATGTTATGTTCATAATATATTGTAGTATATCGTGTTGTATTGTAGTATAATGTATTATTTTATGTTAAATGGTATTATGTTATATTATGTTATATTCGTAATATATTGTATTATATTATGTTATATCATGTTATATTATGTTGTATTTGTTATATATTGTATAATATTATGTTATATTATGTTTTATTTGTAATATATTGATTCTTATTATATTATATTGTGTTATATCGTGTTATATTATGTTATATTGCGTTATATTTGCAATATATTGTATTATATTGTGTTATAGCGTGTTACATTATATTATGTTATGTTCATAATATGTTGTATAATATCGTGTATTATAATATATTGTATATTTTATGTTAAATGGTATTATATTATGTTATATTATGTTATATTTGTAATATATTGTATTATATTATATTATATTGTGTTATATCGTGTTATACTATATTATATTTTGTTATATTTGTAATATATTGTGTTATATTGTAATATATTGCATTCTTTTATGTGGTATGGTGCTATATTGTAGTATATCGTATTATACTATATTATATTATGTTATATTTGTAATATATTGTGTTATATTGTAATATATTCCATTATTTTATGTTGTATGGTGCTATATTATGTTATATTCGTAATATACTGTGCTATATTATATTATATTGTGTAATATCGTGTTGTATTATGTTATATTATGATATATTTGTAATATATTGTTTCTTATTATATTATATTGTGTTATATCGTGTTGTATTATTATATATTGTATATTTTATGTTAAATGGTATTATATTATGTTATATCATGTTATATTATGTTGTATTTGTAATATATTGTATTATATTATATTATATTGTGTTATATTGTAATATATTGCATTATTTTATGTTGTATGGTGCTATATTGTAGTATATCGTGTTGTATTGTAATATATTGTATTATATTATGTTAAATGGTATTATATTATGTTATATTATGTTATATTGCGTTATATTTGCAATATATTGTGTTATAGCGTGTTATATTATATTATATTATGTTATATCATGTTATATTATGTTGTATTTGTAATATATTGTTTCTTATTATATTATATTGTGTTATATTGTAATATATTGCATTATTTTATGTTGTATGGTGCTATATTATGTTATATTCGTAATATACTGTGCTATATTATATTATATTGTGTTATATCGTGTTGTATTATGTTATATTATGTTATATTTGTAATATGTTGATTCTTATTATATTATATTGTGTCATATCGTGTTATATTATGTTATATTGCGTTATATTTGCAATATATTGTATTATATTGTGTTATAGCGTGTTATATTATATTATATTATGTTATATTTGTAATATATTGTAATATAGTGTGTTATATTGTAGTATATTATGTTCTTTTCTGCATATTACTTTTACAAAATAATGTCGATGTTTCACATCTGCCAGGCGTCCCACTTTGCTTTTACTTTTTTCTTTTCTTTTTCGTTTTTCCTTTTTAGGGTTCCGTACCCAAAGGGTACCAACGGAACCCTATTACTAAGCCTACACTATCCGTCCGTCCGTCCGTCCGTCTGTCAGCGGGCTGTATCTCGTAAATCGTAATAGATAGACAGATGAAATTTTCAAATATTATGTATTTCTATTGCCGCTATAACAACAAATAATAAAAATTAAATTAAATTAATAAAAATTCAATAAAAATATTTCCATGGGTAAATGAAAATATTTTAACTTTTTTTTTTAACGGAACCCTATAAGAGCGAGGCTCGACTCGCACTTAGCCGATTTTTTCTTTTTCTTTTACTTTTTTTTCATTTTTCATTTTCTTTTTTTTTCTTTTTTCTTTTCTTTTTTCCTTTTTTTTATTTTTTTTTTTTCATTTTTCATTTTCTTTTTTTTTTCTTTTTTCTTATTTTCCTTTTTTTTTCTTTTTTTTCATTTTTCATTTATTTGCTTTTTTTTCATTTTTCATTTTCTTTTTTTCTTTTTTTTTTCTTTTTTTTTCTTTTGTGAATGAGGAGCACGGCCAAGTTATTGCAGATAGGTGGGGTGTGCTGAAAAAAATTTTTTGGCAAAAGATGACCAGAATCCGAAAGTCTACTTGATGAATAAAAAAATCGCGGTCCGCTTTAGCGGGCCGCGCACCCACGCGCCTTACTTTTAGTAAAACACTTCCCGCGAGCTGCTTTAGCAGCTCGCGCACCGAGCGAAATAAATAAAGCCGAACAATCGCGGTCCGCTTTAGCGGGCCGCGCACCCACGCGCCTTACTTTTAGTAAAACACTTCCCGCGAGCTGCTTTAGCAGCTCGCGCACCGAGCGAAATAAATAAAGCCGAACAATCGCGGTCCGCTTTAGCGGGCCGCGCACCCACGCGCCCTACTTGTAGCAATAACACTTCCCGCGAGCTGCTTTAGCAGCTCGCGCACCGAGCAAACGCTAGTTATTATAATATATATAGCTCGATTACCACTGACTCACTCACTGATTGACATAATTGTTCTCCTAGAAAGAGACAAAAAACGATACAATGATGTAGGGGAGATATGTCCGGGTGGGGGATTCGAGTGGGGAAAAATTATGACATTTCGGAAAAACAAGATGGCGGCCGAAGTGATTCTTGCAACTCTTTTGTTTTCCAACCGATTTCTTTGAAATTTTGGATTATTGTAGAAATTAGTAAACGATTAACAGAAAAAGTGAAAAAAATTAAAAAAACAAGATGGCGGCCGAGCTGTGACGTCTCAAATTTCCGACCCCTCTCCTGTAAAATTTTGTATGAAAAAAATTTTTTTCACCCATGGTGTCGTATAGAGCTCAAAGAATGTGACTCGGAGAAAGGTGGCGAGAGCTGATGAGTGAGGAGTTCGGAGACGGGCGAGGGGCACGGCCAGGGTATAGTAGATAGGTGGAGGGTGCTCGACCAAATGTCATTCGGAACCTCGAGCAGTTGCCAGTGAGTTGAAAAAAAATTCCAAAATGGCGGAAAAAAAATGGCGGCAAATTTTGTCCGTCTCTCTCTCGGAAACTATAAAAGATGGAGGAGCGGTTTCTCGAAAAAAGATGATCACAACCCGGAGGTCTACCTGGTGAGTAGGAAAAAAATTCAAGATGGCGGATTTTTTTTCCCCCCCATACAAAATGTATGGGGAATATTGAAGGGACTAGAAGTTGGGAACTATGCAAGACATTGATGTTGATAGGTTCATAGGGCTTTTTTTCTTTTTCTTTTTTTTCATTTTACATTTGCTTTTTTTCTTTTTTTTCTTTTTTTTTTCTTTTTTTTCTTTTTCTTTTGTGAATGAGGAGCACGGCCAGGTTATTGCAGATAGGTGGAATGTGCTCGAACAAATTTTTTGGCAAAAGATGACCAGAATCCGAAGGTCTACTTGATGAGCAAAAAAATCGCGGTCCGCTTAGCGGGCCGCGCACCCACGCGCCCTACCTGTAGTAATAACACTTCCCGCGAGCTGCTTTAGCAGCTCGCGCACCGAGCGAAATAAATAAAGCCGAACAATCGCGGTCCGCTTTAGCGGGCCGCGCACCCACGCGCCTTACTTTTAGTAAAACACTTCCCGCGAGCTGCTTTAGCAGCTCGCGCACCGAGCGAAATAAATAAAGCCGAACAATCGCGGTCCGCTTTAGCGGGCCGCGCACCCACGTGCCTTACTTTTAGTAAAACACTTCCCGCGAGCTGCTTTAGCAGCTCGCGCACCGAGCAAACGCTAGTTATTATAATATATATAGCTCGATTACCACTCACTGACTCACTCACTCACTGATTGACACGATTGTTCTCCTAGAAAGAGACGGAAAACGATACAATGATGTAGGGGAGATATGTTGGGGTGGGGGATTCGAGTAGGAAAAAATTATGACATTTCGGAAAAACAAGATGGCGGCCGACGTGAATCTTGCAACTCTTTTGTTTTCCGACCGATTTCTTTGAAGTTTTGGATTATTGTAGAAATTAGTAAACGATTAACAGAAAAAGTGAAAAAAATTAAAAAAACAAGATGGCGGCCGAGCTGTGACGTTTCAAATTTCCGACCCCTCTCCCGTAAAATTTTGTATGAAAAAAATTTTTTTCACCCATGGTGTCGTATAGAGCTCAAAGAATGTGACTTGGAGAAAGGTGGAGAGAGCTGATGAGTGAGGAGTTCGGAGACGGGCGAGGGGCACGGCCAGGGTATAGAAGATAGGTGGAGGGTGCTCGACCAAATGTCATTTGAAACCTCGAGCAGTTGCCAGTGAGTTGAAAAAAAATTCCAAAATGGCGGAAAAAAAATGGCGGCAAATTTTGTCCGTCTCTCTCTCGGAGACTATAAAAGATGGAGGAGCGGTTTCTCGACAAAAGGTGATCACAACCCGGAGGTCTACCTGGTGAGTAAGAAAAAAATTCAAGATGGCGGATTTTTTTTTTACATACAAAATGTATGGGGAATATTGAAGGGACTAGAAGTTGGGAACTATGCAAGACATTGATTTTGATAGGTTCATAGGGCTTTTTTTCTTTTTCTTTTTTTTCATTTTACATTTGCTTTTTTTTCTTTTTTTTTTTTTTTCTTTTTTTTTCTTTTTTTTGTGAATGAGGAGCACGGCCAGGTTATTGCAGATAGGTGGGGTGTGCTCGAACAAATTTTTTGGCAAAAGATGACCAGAATCCGAAGGTCTACTTGATGAGTAAAAAAATCGCGGTCCGCTTTAGCGGGCCGCGCACCCACGCGCCCTACTTGTAGCAATAACACTTCCCGCGAGCTGCTTTAGCAGCTCGCGCACCGAGCGAAATAAATAAAGCCGAAGAATCGCGGTCCGCTTTAGCGGGCCGCGCACCCACGCGCCTTTCTTGTAGTAAAACACTTCCCGCGAGCTGCTTTAGCAGCTCGCGCACCGAGCAAATGCTAGTTATAATATATATAGCTCGATTACCACTGATTCACTGACTGACTCACTCATTGACACGATTGTTCTCCTAGAAAGAGACGGAAAACGATACAATGATGTACGGGAGATATGTTCGGGTGGGGGATTCGAGTGGGGAAAAATTATGACATTTCGGAAAAACAAGATGGCGGCCGACGTGAATCTTGCAACTCTTTTGTTTTCCAACCGATTTCTTTGAAATTTTGGATTATTGTAGAAATTAGTAAACGATTAACAGAAAAAGTGAAAAAAATTAAAAAAACAAGATGGCGGCCGAGCTGTGACGTCTCAAATTTCCACCCCTCTCCTGTAAAATTTTGTATGAAAAAAATTTTTTTCACCCATGGTGTCGTATAGAGATCAAAGAATGTGACTCGGAGAAAGGTGGCGAGAGCTGATGAGTGAGGAGTTCGGAGACGGGCGAGGGGCACGGCCAGGGTATAGAAGATAGGTGGAGGGTGCTCGACCAAATGTCATTCGAAACCTCGAGCAGTTGCCAGTGAGTTGAAAAAAAATTCCAAAATGGCGGAAAAAAAATGGCGGCAAATTTTGTCCGTCTCTCTCTCGGAGACTATAAAAGATGGAGGAGCGGTTTCTCGACAAAAGATGATCACAACCCGGAGGTCTACCTGGTGAGTAGGAAAAAAATTCAAGATGGCGGATTTTTTTTTCCCCCATACAAAATGTATGGGGAATATTGAAGGGACTAGAAGTTGGGAACTATGCAAGACATTGATCTTGATAGGTTCATAGGGCTTTTTTTCTTTTTCTGTTTTTTCATTTTACATTTGCTTTTTTTCTTTTTTTTCTTTTTTTTTCATTTTTTTTTTCTTTTTCTTTTGTGAATGAGGAGCACGGCCAGGTTATTGCAGATAGGTGGGGTGTGCTCGAACAAATTTTTTGGCAAAAGATGACCAGAATCCGAAGGGCTACTTGATGAGTAACAAAATCGCGGTCCGCTTTAGCGGGCCGCGCACCCACGCGCCCTACTTGTAGTAATAACACTTCCCGCGAGCTGCTTTAGCAGCTCGCGCACCGAGCGAAATGAATAAAGCCGAACAATCGCGGTCCGCTTTAGCGGGCCGCGCACCCACGCGCCCTACTTGGAGCAATAACACTTCCCGCGAGCTGCTTTAGCAGCTCGCGCACCGAGCAAACGCTAGTATATATATATAGCTATATATAGCTTTAATAGTTACTGAAATAATCGACTGTGACAGACGGACGGACGGACGGAGAAAGTCTCACCATAAGGGTTCCATTTTTACCATTTTGGTACGGAACCCTAAAAATCATTCCGTGTGGAATTGTTCCACGATTGCTAGCACCATTTCTTTTGGATATTTTTTCTTTAAATTTTTTCATTTGATGACAAGATAACCTTTTGACTAGGTACGATTTCATGCGAGTTAGCTTAGAAGGGATATGGAAACTAAACGGTTTGAACAAGCAGTCTTACCGGAACGCTAAATTGTTTGGCTACACGCTTTTGACTGGTGGTGGTAAAGTTAACCACGGCCAAACTACAGCTTGCGACGATTCTAAATTAGCATCATCATCATCATCATCATCATCATCATGTGCCTTCTTTGCATAGGTGCGATCAGTCTAGCCCTGCGATGACCAACACGCCTGCCCAGCGTAGTCATTATGGGCAAAATGACACAAGGCCAAGGCCCCTAGTTTCCGGCGGCCTCGCTATTCGAGTCGCAGGAGCCGCTGGATTCAGGCGGCGAAAGACCGAAGCCTGTGGAAGTCCATGGAGGATACCTTTGGCCAGCAGTGGAAGTCTATAGATTGATTAAGAAGAAGAAGAAGTATCAGAAATTATAAATCCCCAAATTGAAAGAGACAACTAAGAAATCATTAATTCTCAAATTACCCTTATCGGTAGTGAATAATTAGGACTGAGTTTCCACGGCGCGGTTCGCACCCGCGCCCGCAGCGCTTGCAGTACCGCTGTTACCGCGCTCGCCGCGGGCGCAAACCGCGCCGTGGAAATTGCTACTTCATTTTCCATACAAATCTGAATTCTACGGAGGCCACGGGCCCGCAACCGCTGCGGGCGAGGGCGCGAACCGCGCCGTGGAAATTCATTCATGATGAATCAGTACAAGTAATACGATGGTATTTTAGTAAGCACTTCGTAAAGATGTTCTGGGCAAAGAATATAAAAGAATATCGTATTCCTTTGGAGCTGTTCCTCGCACTACGACATCTGAAATAACGAAAAAACGCCGTCGCGATTCCACTCGTGTAAAGTTACAAATTTAATCAAGAGCATTTCTTCGCAAATACGAAGAGGCGACCTAATTTCCATCAGACGCCTTCCGTTTTTATTGTTTTCGTAAGTTTCGAGGCAATTTGAAGATTAATAAAATGTAAATCAAGCGTACCTACTCACTGGACTTTTCTCCGAAAAGCGAGATATCAAAATGTTAGATGAAATATTGACTTCAGGAAGTATTGACTTTTTTTTCAAACTATGGTGGGAACCATATTAATTCTTTTAGAATTTATAAGAAATCAAACAGACTAAATGAGCTCTGTTAAGCCAGAAATATTCAGTCAATATTTCTAGTGACAGTATAGTTTCTTATATGACACTCTGTCTTGCCCCAATCTACTTTAGTCCGTTGGATCGCATAAAAGTTCTAAGTGAATTTCAATAAAAAGTTTGCCATATTTAAAAAAAAACCTAGGATGGTATATTTAATGTCTGTGTATAAACTAAATAAAATGTACGCTTACTTCATGTCTGTTTAAGTGAACAGTATGTTCTTCTTTGACAAATAGGTAAATCTTTAAACCGAACCGATATAACACGTTTACATTAGAAGAACAAAAATAAAAATTTAATTAAGCTCTTACAATAATTGACAAAATAACACTAACCTAGTGGTTAAGATATAGATTAAAACATTATAATATTTATCGCAGCTGATTATGTTAAGCCAATTATTCGTCCTGAACTAAGACATCACGTCGTGGAAGTTTATAGGTTTTAACCTAGATTCAAGATGTTATGATTGAGAACGCTATATGACTATCATAATTATTATTTTTTATTGTTTTATCCAAAATCCTTTTATACAAAAGAAAATATTTAAGCATTGCGATTAAACGCGAGCGCAATAAATCAAAGGTAAGCGTATCGAAGGATTATTACGAAACAAAATATTCTCATTTAATTGGACTGGTATTAAATCATTGTGGAACGATTTCATAATTGCCAAGGACTTCCCTGCTTTGGTTAATAAATAATTATATTGAAATTGCACCTACTCGTAGAGATGGGGTATTGAGTTTCTCAATTAAATTGTGCTGAGAGATAATTTAGTAGTGTTCTTAATTGGTTGATTATTATTAATTATTAATGGGATTGTATTGCTCGTTTTGTTTGCGGCTCAGGGGCAATGTCGTCCTTGTCAAGTTGATAAGGGATTCGCTAATTGAACGTGTTGAATTAGGATGGAATCGCATTTGTCAGCTTCGATTCGCATGTTGTTCGCGGTCGTTTTATGATATAGGCATTTTACATGATACTTTCGTCTTTATATTTATCAACCAATTTACGTCCAGAGCTGGTGATAGTATCTTGAATAGACTTTCACATGTCTCGGTCTTGCGCCATCTGTAGCCAGCTACTTTTTATTATACTTATCGAAACCTTTTACTTTGTATTAAACTTATTGATTACATAGACTGGTGGAAACTTTATTTATAATTTAACTTTTAATTTCTTGCGTGCATATGTAAATTGTTATTATAATATTCCTGTAGGTATATGAATTCCTACAACACGAAACCAATTCAGGAAATATTAAAGTGTCGATAAAACAAAATTGTTGAATTACTTATTAATACTCAAATTGACTCTCGTATGGATGATCGCGTATCATTACGATCAATGATCATTGCAAAATAATATATTCCATTTTAATGGGAATGAAAATCAATTATGACAAGTTTTATTACTTATACTGAGGTAAATAAATAAAATATGACTATATCAATAACAAAAGCACATGGTTGAGATAATAAAAGCTAGAAACTTTATTAAATTTTAATGACTGTACAAATCATTGCCGCGTGGAATAGTTCCAAGATCATTGGCACCATTTCCTTTGGATATTTTCCTTAACTTTTTGTAAGTGACAATGCAGTGCTGTCTTAGATGGTAGTAGGCTAGCTTGGAAGGGAGGGTGGTTTTATTATTCAATTTCCTACCATTTTGATTACTTAAATTTGATTGATTTTGATTTTGGAAATGTTTCACAAATGAATTAGACCGACGATATACCCATACCGTTATGATTTTAGCGGCCTATGTATTCCACCATAGCACATAAACTAAGCCGATATTGATGAATGAGGAATCGATTTACTATTGTAACCCGGGTGACGTATCACATAGGCTACATTTTGTAAGAACAAAATCAATATAACGCATGTTACATCTAGTCAGGTTACAGTTTTTAATTTTTTCTTGTATTCTGTTTAGTTTATTTTTCAGTCTAAATGCTGGACATTAGAAACTGTTTACAGATTCCTTGCAACACTGACTTGGTAAAGAAAATTAGTCGTGAGGTGCGCGGGGCAACTTTTAATTTATTCTCTTCTTAATCTGAATATGAAAGCAGCTAAGAATGCGGTCTCAGCGTGCATTTAAATATTACAAAGGAAATTAAAAAGGAAAGCGGTTATAGGCTAGTGGTTAAGACTGACTTCTAATCAGGAGTTGGGGGTTTGATCCCATACTTTTCGGAGTTATATTATTCTGTTTTTAAAGCAATTAAATATCCTTATAGTTATCCTATACGACAGTTCCTATTGTGGTATTTTTCCGGAATAAAAAGTTCCTACCCTATGTCACTCTCTATTTATGTTCTCTGCCACTTAACCATATTCGAAAATCAAATAGACGTAATATCCAGAAAGTACATACATGTTATGCCACCAATAATAAAATATTATATTAAATCCATTGCGTTTGTACTCGCGTCACGCTCCTGTGGTCGTCGAACGGTCACCTTCATAATTGCGTTCCTACGAGAAATAAAAGCATAGGAATACACTAATACAGTGAGATAATCTCGGTATCATTAAACAAACAGGGAACAGGCATCTGGTAGGCAAACGCATTCCATCTTGGCCACTGTGAGGGCCATCTTCTAAACAAACGTATTCTACCTGAGTGTACTTTGAGATACATCTTCTAGAGTTAGAAAAACGTATTCCACCTTAATGTATTTTGAGAGACATATTCTAGAGTTAGACAAACGTATTCCACCTTAGTGCACTTTGAGAGACATCTTCTAGAGTTAGAAAAACGTATTCCAACTTAATGTATTTTGAGAGACATATTCTAGAGTTAGACAAACGTATTCCACCTTAGTGCACTTTGAGAGAAATCTTCTAGAGTTAGAAAAATCAGCCAAGTGCGAGTCGGGCCTCGCTCTTTTAGGGTTCCGTTAAAAAAATTAAATTAAAAGATTTCCATCTACCCACCTACCAATTTTAATTTATTTTTTTTAATTTAATTTAATTTTTATTATTTGTTGTTATAGCGGCAATAGAAATACATAATATGTGAAAATTTCATCTGTCTATCTATTACGGTTTACGAGATACAGCCCGCTGACAGACGGACGGACGGACGGACGGACGGACGGACGGACGGACGGACGGACGGACGGACGGACAGCGTAGGCTTACACTAGCGGCACGCTATGATGGCCGGTTTGACACATTACAATAGTGATGTGGAATGTCAATTTATTCTCGAACAAAAAACAATTAAGTTTTGTTTTTGTACCTGATTAAATAGGTTTAATAAAACAAAAATGTATATGTTTATTTAATTTATTTGAACGAACTGAATATTTGAATGAAAATGAATATACATACTTTATATGCACACAAGAAACATATGAATACAAAAGATACCAAAAAAGGTGCCACAAAAGGCCATAATTAATCAGATTCGTCCATACTACTATTTTCACTGTCGTCACTGCTATCATCACCTACATTAATAATTATATGTTCGTTTTCTATAATATTATCTATTTTCACATCTCTTTCATAATCTTCCCTTATTAATTTAACAATTATACTTTTCGAAGCAACGTCAATTCGAAACTGCTTTGTTTTGCATTGAGCATTGACGCGAGTTTGCCGGAGGTAGTAGTTGTGCTAGCCAGCGATCCTATGTGACGATCGTATTAGATTCCATTTTTAAAAATTTTCAATTTAGAAAACCAAATGCCGAGTTGTGGTATATATCATATAAAAATAAAAATTTTACCTTTTGTATGAAACAGCTGATATTTTTTTGCGATTTCAGAGGTTTGTCCACATAGTGAAAATTGTTCATATTCACAAGTACATTCACCCCTTAAATGGTGCAAACTGATTTTTCTACACTTGTATACATTTTAGAAATCAATTTAATAAATAAATTTTGAGTCCTAAACCTAAAACTACATTCGATAAAATTTATGAATCTCTGCACATCACTATCGTCAATAAAGTAATACAATTATTTCCTTCAAAGTCGTTATCAATTAATACGGAACTTCATGAGCGGACAAACGTCAAACCGGCCATCATAGCGTGCCGCTAGTTTAGTAATAGGGTCCCGTTGGTACCCTTTGGGTTCGGAACCCTAAAAACGTATTCCACATTAATGTATTTTGAGAGACATATTCTAGAGTTAGACAAACGTATTCCACCTTTATGCAATTTGAGAGAAATCTTCTAGGGTTAGACAAACGTATTCCAGCTTAGTGCACTCTGAGAGACATATTCTAGAGGTAGACAAACGTATTCCACTTTAGTGCACTCTGAGAGACATATTCTAGAGGCAGACAAACGTATTCTGCCTTAGTGTAGTTTGAGAGACATCTTCTAGAGTTAGACAAACGTATTCCACCTTAGTGCACTTTGAGAGACATCTTCTAGACAATCGCATTGCACCTTAGGGCAATTTGAGAGGTATCTTCTAGGCAAATGCATTCCACCTTAGAGCAATTTGACAGGTATCATTGAGACAAACGTGTTCTACTTAGCGCACTTTGAGAGGTATTTTCTAGACAAACGCATTTGGTCTTAGGCCATTGTGAGAAGAGGTCCGGGCCAGCGTTGGGTTTAGATGAAGAAGAATTTATCCCAAAATTTCAAGTGACTACAGTGGATTTCAAATATCCCGCGGGTAGGTATGTGTTCCCTCTACTAAAAAATGTTTTGTGTAAACCTACGTAATTATTTAAGATAAAAATTTATTTATAGAATGTAATATACAAAATGATAATTATTAGAGACACTTTCGCCTTAAAATGCCTTCTAGGTAATTTGAATATTCATTTATAGACGTGAAGATTTTAATGATGGCCTTGACTGTTTATTTGCGTTAAACACTTGAAATCTTCTCCTAGAAGTGAATAAGTACAACAGAAAGCGAGCGAGATTTCTTTTATGCCATTGAATCTTCAACTTATTGTACACGATTTCTAAGAGAATATCTAAAATCTAATAAAGGGCAGGTCACGCAATGTATTCAAGTCACGCTTCCGATCATTGCACGATCACCTTAATAATTGCGTAACTCTAAGAAATGGAAGAAAGAATAGAAATACCTTGGTAGATAGTAGTATACATACCTACTCGTATTACTTACTATAAGAAAGTCACTTAACATACCTTTGAAATCGATCAAAATCCTATATGAGGCAGGGATATTCATTATTGATATTAATTTATGTAATAATATTATCATTAAAGAACATTTTCAATTTGAAAGTATAAAATTACCTACGTATTTATAAAATCTTTACTATTTTACATCGCGACTATAAAATTCAATTTATTAAAAGAATTGTAGGCATAATAAATATGAGTTCAACAACTTATAGAGAGGGAGCCAAGACCTTTCAGACCTTCGTCATTTTATAAAAGTTGAAAGTTCCTCTGCGTATGTCCCCAATAGAGATAAGAACGATTCCCGACTATGAAGTTTGGATCTTGGTGGCTTTGGGAGATATAAGGTAGTAAAGGTGCATAAATTCTGAGGATACTTTCGTCATAGTATAAAAGCTGAGTTTTATATATTTTACTTGGGGACCTATCAGAAGTTGTTTCCTCAGCAGTCAGACTCTTCCGATGGTTCCAACCCCGTGTCAGACACCCTTAAACAATAGTAAATTATGAGTATACTTTCGTCATAGTATAAGAGCTGTTATGATGATGTTAACTGTATTTTGATGTTAAGTCATACCTTTAAATCCATGTTTAAACCATCTATTCTCAACATTAAAATACGCATTGTAATTTTAATCTTTGAAACCATCTTAACGGATATTATGGATTCAAAAGGATTTCCACATAACACGATCTTGAGCCGCTTGTTTCTGGTGAATGCCTGTGAATTGCTTGGGCTCGTCCATCCACCTTTCCATTCCAGTGGTGGGTCTTTCAACGCTGCGCTTCATGATGCGAGGTCGCCGTACTGACACCTAGACACCCAACATCCATCGGATCATCGACCTTTGCAATTCGATGAGCTATGTCGGTAACCCTAGTTCTTCTATAAATCTGCTAATTTATAATTATATCCCACAGAGATAACATTAATTCTAAAAGAAAATATAAGGCACAGGTTACGTGTACCGTAGTAAACAACACTGTTTCGTACTACATACATACATTACTACATACATACGCGCGAAACGCAGGAACAACAATACAAACACGCAGCACCACATAATCTCTTCAAAACAGACTCTACGTATGTTTCGCTCCGATACCTGAGCATCATCAGTATTAATAATTATATACGGTAAAATTTTTAATAAATTATTATGATACAATATGAAAAACAAAACAAAGCGTTCCTTGTTTTAATTTAGTCTGCAGTTAGGAAATGTAAATGAAATTGAATTAACTGAATGCTACAGCATTACAAGCTACAAAATTACTGGAACTTAATAGATTATTTTAATTAGTTAATGTCTGTTTTATTGTACTGTATCCCACACCTATAAACATCAGAACCAAAACCTATCAAATATTCAAAGCACTTCCAGTTACACTTGTAACTGAGGGATTACTTAGCAACTTATTGAATCAACCTTGCAATTTACAGTTTTGAGTACATACTACTTACTACTAATACTATAAATGCGAAAGCAGCTCTGTCTATCTGTCTGTCTGTTAGGCTTTCACACCTAAACCGCTGAACCAATTTTGATGATTTTCGATATAGAGATAGACTGGAGCTTGTGGAAGGACATAGACATATCTTAAAATCATAGAGTTCCCGCGGGATTTCAAAAACTGACTCCACGTGGACGAAGTCGTACATCAGCTAGTTAGCCTATTTATAAATATTTATATAGTACACGTGTTTAAGAAGGATGTAAAAAGAGTGCTCGTTTCAATATCACGCCGAAGTGTGTTAGATAATACAATTTTTAATCTGACATTAACGGGTGGGACACAAGCGAAATGTACGGTATTTTGACCGGACAAATAACTAATAAGCGTATGCTATTACTTACGTTAATTTTAGTAAAATATTTTTAAGTAATCAAAAGACTTTTTTGGAAGATCATCCTTAGTAATAATATAAATACTAAACTGTGTTTGTTTGTTGGTTTGTTAGTTTGCACTTCAATTTCACCAAAGTTACGGATCGACGTGATTTTTTATATTTTGAAGGTCATTTGAAGGCCTGGGGAGTGACATTTATTTTTATGCCGAGAAATAAAAGCGTTGCCATGGAATTTTTAAAAACTAAAACAACTCAAAGTCGCTGGCTAGTTTATCACAATTATTATTTCCAAAACAAATATGTATAATTTAGATAACTGTTGTTTTGCGGCACAGATAATCCTACTGTCCTTCATACTAATATTATAAATGCTAAATTTTGTGAGGATGGATGGATGTTTGTTACTCCTTCACGCCACAACAAATGAACCGATTCAGCTGAGAATGAAGATAGCTCATACCCAGAAATAACATATAAACTACATTTAATGCTGGAAAATTAAAGAATTCCCGCGGGAATCAAAAACCTTAATCCACGCGGACGAAGTCGCGGGCATCATCTAATGTAGACATAAGTTGATATCGGGCTAAGTAGGTACCCATTAGGTTTAGAAGTTAGAACAATAAAAATCCACGCGGACGAAGTCGCGGGCATCATCTAATGTAGACATAAGTTGATATCGGGCTAAGTAGGTACCCATTAGGTTTAGAAGTTAGAACAATAAAAATCCACGCGGACGAAGTCGCGGGCATCATCTAATGTAGACATAAGTTGATATCGGGCTAAGTAGGTACCCATTAGGTTTAGAAGTTAGAACAATAAAAATCCACGCGGACGAAGTCGCGGGCATCATCTAATGTAGACATAAGTTGATATCGGGCTAAGTAGGTACCCATTAGGTTTAGAAGTTAGAACAATAAAAATCCACGCGGACGAAGTCGCGGGCATCATCTAATGTAGACATAAGTTGATATCGGGCTAAGTAGGTACCCATTAGGTTTAGAAGTTAGAACAATAAAAATCCACGCGGACGAAGTCGCGGGCATCATCTAATGTAGACATAAGTTGATATCGGGCTAAGTAGGTACCCATTAGGTTTAGAAGTTAGAACAATAAAAATCCACGCGGACGAAGTCGCGGGCATCATCTAATGTAGACATAAGTTGATATCGGGCTAAGTAGGTACCCATTAGGTTTAGAAGTTAGAACAATAAAAAATAGACGTATCAGCGAAGTAAACTTAATGCTTTCACTCTAGTTTCCACTTCATAGTTATTTATATGCATTGTAGCGCTAGTACGTGGTCTGGCAAGCAATAGCACGATGCGGTGTCGTAAATTCAATGGGCCTGTGTAATGTGCAATAGGCTGTTATACAGAATAAGCTATACCATAATGGCAAATAAGTTTATTTCACCAATTAATGTAGCTTCAACCACAAAGAAGATCTAATAAGATAATCTCAAACGCTCCCGTGCACCCCATACTATCGAAGTTTTATTCTTATTATTCTCGCATACCTACTTGAAGTATATGGTAGGGGGGGAGACTCTTCTGGCCAAAAAAGTGGTTTGCGTAATTTTTCCCTGAAAGAGTAAGAAATTTTTTATCGAATGCATTGCAAAAAAACAACATCCGCGTTGACGGTAATACATTTTTGAATTTTTGAAAAAATATTTCTTTTTAACATTGTTTCGGCTTTTCAAATTAACGCATACCGAGTTTATAATACACGTATAATGTTTATTAACAGCTATCAATTCGAATACAAAATTTTCGAATCCGCATGATTGGACTTACAGTGTTAACTACTGGCTCCCGATAGTCTCGTAGCAACCAATGCTTGAAATGTCAAACATGGTTGCTACAAACTAGTAATAAACTGAATTCCTGATGCTCTCCCTGAAGTTTCAATTAACAACCCAGTGGTAGGGCCAAAGGAAATGTGAGAAGCGATTACTAATCCTACATCTATGCAAATAAATAACGACAAAATCTTTTTACAATAAGAAAATAAGTAAGGTGAGATTTAATACACCCAAAATCTCTTAGTGCGGGCTATAACGTAGATAAAAAAAGACAGATACCCGAACCTGCAGACGGTTAATCGTGATGTACGTTTCCGCCCGTCGCCTCCATAAATTACCCCCGTTCCGATTTCTTTCAGTCCCGATTCCTTCCTCCGATAATTATTGCAAGCAGTGATTCAACGTGACTCGGGAAAACCTCTCTCAAGACTACTTACCTTCTGTTAACTTTAGCATGGCTTTCCGAAGGTAGGCTATCATTAGTGATTAAGATACCGATGTATCGAGTGGGGCAAATTAATACTGATTTATTTGAGAACGGTGTTGAATGTAATGTGATTTTGCTAACCTACTTCAGTTGTACATCCTAATGTATAATGTAACGTTAAATTTTATCTTTAGTGCCTACGTATATATACATCTTGAGTCAACCATCATTTAGATGAATCGTACTTCAGCGTATATAGTGCCTATTTTGGTCTGTAATTTGCAAGCGAATGAATCGAGATAGTTTTTCTCAAATATTACGCAATAAAATCTTTCCGAATTAACTTTCTTTTTTTACTTTATCAATCTTTTTCATTCTTTGGAGACCCTCTTCAATTTTTAACTTTATTTTTTATTATTATTATTTTGATATTAAAGCGGCAATAGGAATACGCATTCTGAGAATATTTCATGTTTCTACCTATTATGGTTCATGAGATACAACCCGCTGACAGTCGGACGCACGGATGGACAGACAGCGGAGGCTTAGTAATAAGGCCCCTTGTGTACGGAACCAAAAATATCATCAATATTCTTTAACCTGCATTAACCTAAAAATTCTTACTTTCTACATTTATATTTTTCTTATTTCTCTGTAAAAAAAAAGTCACGAATTTTTCACGAAAACGACTTTCGTATCTGAATAATTCCTAAAATGGGTGCTTACGTGGACACGCTTGTTCTTTTATATGTGAAACCAAATTCTTACAATCTGTCCTTCGTGAATAATTTAGCTTTGAAAGTGCTTTGTGCCGTTTTATACAAGAAATTATTTGTTATTTTATAC
This sequence comes from Oeneis ivallda, assembly GCA_029955525.1. Lineage (NCBI taxonomy): Eukaryota > Metazoa > Arthropoda > Insecta > Lepidoptera > Nymphalidae > Oeneis > Oeneis ivallda. The sequence goes on from JARPMR010000007.1 coordinate 20,989,917, forward strand.
AGCAGTATCAGTCAATACAGTCGTGATACCGAGTCGAAGTATTTTCGACGTACTAATTAATAAATGTAGTAAATAATAAGTTCCAATAAATCATTCATTTCATGATTTTATTTAATACTAGCTGATGCCCGTGACTTCGTCCGCGTGTATTTTGTTTTTAAAATCCCTCGGGAATTCTTTGATTTTCCGGGATGAAAATATAGCCTATGTCACTCTCCAGGTCCTCAACTATACCCATGCAAAAATCACGTCGATCCGTAGCCCTGTTGCGGCGTGATTGAAGGACAAACCAACAAAACAACAAACAAACACATTTTCGCATTTATAATATTAAACTAGCGGCACGCTATGATGGCCGGTTTGACACATTACAATAGTGATGTGGAATGTCAATTTATTCTCGAACAAAAAACAATTAAGTTTTGTTTTTGTACCTGATTAAATAGGTTTAATAAAACAAAAATGTATATGTTTATTTAATTTATTTGAACGAACTGAATATTTGAATGAAAATGAATATACATACTTTATATGCACACAAGAAACATATGAATACAAAAGATACCAAAAAAGGTGCCACAAAAGGCCATAATTAATCAGATTCGTCCATACTACTATTTTCACTGTCGTCACTGCTATCATCACCTACATTAATAATTATATGTTCGTTTTCTATAATATTATCTATTTTCACATCTCTTTCATAATCTTCCCTTATTAATTTAACAGTTCTATTCACAACCTTTTCCCAGTCTCCTTTAGTCACATGTTCACAAGCTTCTTCTAATAATTTTAGCATTTTTTTTGTGGTAAATGGGGGTTCTGTATTGTGTCTTGCAGCATATCCCTTAATTTGAGCCCACACCAACTCAATCGCATTATACTCACAATGGTAAGGCGGTAACCGTATAACTCTGTGCCCATGTTCTAATGCTATTTCGTCAATGACGTATCGGATCTTGGTTGGTTTGTTTTCTTTTAAAAGACGTACTAATTCCGCTTTTAACATATTCATGTTTGCATCTACGCCATTTTTACGAAGCCATGCGACGATATCAGCTTTCTTTTGGGATTGGGCAGGTGGCTTGTCAATTTGCATCGAGTGGTATGGGGCGTTGTCCATAATTATAATAGATGGTTCAGGGAGGCTACACAACATTGAGGTAAACCATTCAGTAAACTTTTCTCCATTCATGTCTTCATGATAGTCTCCAGTGGTTTTTGACGCAAAAGCCATGAGAGAACCTTCGACAAACCCGTTGATGGTTCCGGCGTGACAAATTATAAGTCGCGATCCTTTTCCTACAGGAACTTTGGAAGTAGATGCTGCTGTGTCATCGTTCCAAGAACGGCCTACAGTATGGTTAGCATTAAGCCATGTTTCATCCAAGAACACAACATTTTGCCAATTTTTGATTTCTTTCACTTGCCGTAAAAAAGTATACCTTGCCATCGCTATATCAAATCTTTCCATCAATATTTTGCGTTTGTTACATTTTTTGTATCGAAATCCAATGGTCTTCAAAATCTTCGTTAAAGAACTTTCCCCACCGAAGAATAATCCAGCTTCCTTCAGTGAATGCACCAACTTTTTTCTTGTTGGATACTCCTTCTGTAAATAGTAGCCGTAAACATGTCTTCGGATAGCATCGGCATCAAAGCTATCGATGCCTACGACTGGTTTTGCTCGTTTTCTCTTTTTTGGTGTGTGAAGTTTATTTTCTTCTGTGCCAGTCTCGCCATATTTTTTTTTAGTTATCCGTCTAACAGTTCGTTGTCCAATATTAAGCGCATCAGCTACGCGTTCAACCACTGACGTTATAGGTAAAATTGGCCCTCCATTTTGAGCTTCACGATCGAAATAGTTACGAAGGCGTATTACGAACTCACGTGTCTGACTATTTAGAACAGTTCTCTGCGTACGTTCGGTCATATCGACGAAATCCACAACAAAGGGCTTGAACAGAGTCCAAATTAACGAGCAAGGGTCAACAGTAATGCAGTATCAATATTTGAAATCCAAAGCCAGGTCAAAACTATATCACAATCGCATTGCACTGACAGTTTATACTTTTCGAAGCAACGTCAATTCGAAACTGCTTTGTTTTGCATTAAGCATTGACGCGAGTTTGCCGGAGGTAGTAGTTGTGCTAGCCAGCGATCCTATGTGACGATCGTATTAGATTCCATTTTTAAAAATTTTCAATTTAGAAAACCAAATGCCGAGTTGTGGTATATATCATATAAAAATAAAAATTTTACCTTTTGTATGAAACAGCTGATATTTTTTTGCGATTTCAGAGGTTTGTCCACATAGTGAAAATTGTTCATATTCACAAGTACATTCACCCCTTAAATGGTGCAAACTGATTTTTCTACACTTGTATACATTTTAGAAATCAATTTAATAAATAAATTTTGAGTCCTAAACCTAAAACTACATTCGATAAAATTTATGAATCTCTGCACATCACTATCGTCAATAAAGTAATACAATTATTTCCTTCAAAGTCGTTATCAATTAATACGGAACTTCATGAGCGGACAAACGTCAAACCGGCCATCATAGCGTGCCGCTACCGTAGTAAGAATTTTTTCGGAGTCATGTGCGTTTAAGCAACTAAATATCACTTGCTTCAACGGTGAAGGAACCTATTTAACCTATTTTCGACTTATCAAAATACTAGCTGATGCCCGCGACTTCGTCCGCATGGATTTAGTTTTTAAAAATCCCGCGGTAACTTTCATTAACCGAGATAAAAAGTAGCTCTCCCGGTCTGAGGAACCACTACTACATCCATTACTATACCCATGCAAAAAATCGCATCAATCCGCTGTTCTGTTGCGACGTGATTGAAGGACAAACCAACAAACAAACACACTTTCGCATTTTTAATATCAGTAATGCTTTATTATAACACTTTTTATAATTGTAAAATTTTTTACCATACCTACTTAACCAAAGACAAAATTACGTTTAGCTGTCATTTACGTTTTGTTATTCCACTGTCATTTGCGTTTTGTTATTCCATGGCAGATGCGTTTTTGTTATACCACGTTTTATAGTGACTTGACGGAAACGCGGTCGAACGGGATAAAAAGTATCCTATGTCCGTCTCCTGGTTCTAAGCTACCTCTCCACCAATTTTCAGCCAAATCGGTTCATCCGTTCTTGAGTTATAAATAGTGTAACTAACACCACTTTCTTTTATATATATAGATTAACGATTTAAGTTACCTTGTAATCCCAAATCCCTCTCTGTCCATTCAAAATGCCAATCACAATAAGACCTCCCACGGGAAGGTAATCAAAAGTTTTCCTAGCATAAACAAACATAAATAACCTGCCTAAATATTAGCTCACGTACCCACCTCACCTATCCGTCATCCAACCAAATATTTCCTTAGCTGGAAATAATATTTTTATCGCGTATTCAAAGTATATAAACAAGAAAATCATACATCCGAAAAGAGGTCAATTCTTCCAGGTATTTAAGTCCTAGTTTATTTTTTAATAGCTGATGCCCGCGACTTCGTTCGCGTGGATTTAGTTTTTAAAATCCCTCGGGAAATCTTTGATTTTCGGGATAAAAAGTAACATATGTCACTCTCCAGGTCCTCAACTATGCCAATGCAAAAAATCACGTCGATCTGTAGCTCTGTTAAGGCGTGATTGAAGGGCAGATCAACAAAGCAATAATCAAACACACTTGCGCATTTATAATATTAGTATGATTTGCAAGAATTGCACTTGACTTAATTGTATTATGCCTGATGGAAAGCAATGATGAGGATTAGATTAATTTTAAAGCATAACGTTAGGAGAGGGATGATCTTTGCTCAGCTTCAGGATATTAATGGATTGCTGTTTAAAGTAACTGCTTAAACCGTTGAACTGTTATCATTAAATTTCGATCAATGATTCACAATTCGGTTCACCTATAGATTGGGTAGTAAACGTTTACACAGCCCAAATTACCGCGATTGGTGTTACATTGCTCAGCTATGTGTAAAATAACCTAGTGTTAAATGGACAATAATATTATCACAGTATATATTCATCATCATCTCCCTCTCCTTGTCCCGCGCTATGTGGGGTCGGGACATCATATCACATCCCGCCGGCGGGAATGGGGCTACTTTGTGTCTGCCCGTCTTAACATGAATTGAGTTGTAGTACTTTTTTTTGGAACTTTCCCTCATTGTGGAAATATTATATTTTATTCTAACAAAGTTGCATAGGTTAAATCGGCTTAGCATCCAGCTGCCCACAAGTTAGTTTAAAAAAACTTATTACAATGTAATAATAGCTTCATAATATTGTAAAATGAATATTTTTAAAAGAGCAACTGCTGAGTTTCTTGCCGGCTCTTCTCAGCAGAATCCGCTTTCCGAACCGGTGGTAGAGTCATGACTTGTCATAAGAGCCACAGGTTGGCCTATGTGAAATAAATAATTTTGAATTTTGAATTTTGAAGTATATGTTATACTTGGAAATTGTTCCGCACTTTGCAAAAGAATACCTACTTACCTACTTTAATTTTAGTAACGAATGGTTAATGATTTTATTGTCAGGTGTTTGTGTTAAATAGGTACATATTAGAATTATAAAAGTTTCCCAAATTAATATTTAAGGTTTCTAATGGATGAAATGAAATATAATTTAATATAAAAATTATTTTTAAAAAACCGAATTCAAACACCCGCACCGCTAAAAAGTATATCATTTATTTTTGATTTTTTTAAAAACTGCTCGACCGATATCGATAAAATTTAAATGAGACCACCTGGGATGTATACCCTGTCCAACAAAAAAAAATTTTTCGAATCGGTTCAGGCGTCTTTGAGTAATCGGTGAACATATTATATAAAAAAAAAGATTCCGACGAATTGATAACCTTTTTTGAAGTCGGTTAAAAATGTCATCGGAATACTAGCCTCTCTGGTTCATTCGATGTTTGAGTTAATGTTCCTTGCCATTAAAATCGTTATCATAATCATCATCATCATCAGCAACCCATCAACGTCATCAACGGTTCACTACTGAGCGCAGCTCTCCTCCAAAGAAGGGTTATAGGCCATAGTCCACCATGCTCGCCCAATGCAAATTGGCATACTTTTGAGAACATTATGAAGAACTCTCAGGTAGCCATTGAAATATTGCCAAATAATTAAAATAGATTCCATCTTGCATTGGATCAAATAGAATATAATTAAATTATCTTAGGAAAATATCCTTCTTTATACTAGTTTAATTTTTTTTAAATAAAAATGCTTTTAGAATCTGATTTGAAATCTGCTTATTATAAAGCCAATTCCAACCTGAACTCAAACAAGATTAGTTCTTGGCAAATGTGTAATGAAAACAAACAGCAAACAAAAGCTGCAACCTATCATTAGCTAATGCTGCGAAATCGACTTTCTTCGTAACCAAATTTTCCTTTAATGAGCATAGTAATTTCATAATCCTAATGACGCAAAGTTGAGTTTGTTTCGCTCTTCATACCCTCCGCTGCGAAACCGAGCGTATAATTGGAGTTTCCGAATTGCGCCTTTTAGGATACTATGAAGAATTATGTAAAGAGTCGTAAAATGTGAAGGATTTAATGATAATCTCTAGTTAATTAAAAAAGTTGAGTTATTTCCATTGCTACTTGAAACAAAGCAAGCCGTTGAACTTCACGGAATTCAAAGCCTATTGAAGTTCAGACGCGGGAAACCGATCGCGCGGATCGTAATATCCTTACTATACCTACTAAGAATTAGCTTACTTTACCTTATCTTTATTTATTATATATGACAAAGTGTGTTGGTTTGTCCTTCAATCACGCCGCAACAGAGCATGGATCGACGCGATTATAGTTTAATACGTTTTTACCTAATGCGTGACATAGGCTACTTTTATCCCAGAAAATCAAAGAGTTCCCGGAGGGTTTTTAAAAAGTTTAGTCACGGGCATCATTTAGATGAATATAAAATGAGTGAATGTCACCACGCTTCTCCCCTATTTAACCTAACACCTGCAGCACATTGTGGACCGGGAGCCGAGACATTTCAGACCTTCGTTATTTTATAAAAGCTGAAACCCGTCAAAATCGATGGTTTTATCAAAGTTCGCCTACCTACCTACCTACGGCAGATTTTTAAAGCGTCTGACAGGGCGTAAGAACCATCGGAAGTGTCTGACTGCTGAGGAAACATCTTCTGATAGGTCCCCAAGTAACATATATAAAATTCAGCATTTATACTATGACGAAAGTATCCTCAGAATTTATGCACCTTTACTACCTTATATCTCCCAAAGCCACCAAGATCCAAACTTCATAGTCAGGCGAAGGTCTGAAAGGTCTTGGCTCCCTCTCTATTACATTTTAGCGCAGTTTAAATCGCCTGTTTTGGAACCGTGCGTTCTCCACCATGACTGGCCAAAACAGTCTAATGTAAAAACGTAGGTATGTCTATTTATTTCTTTGTGATACATATTGCTCGTTGTTCGGTGCCAGTCAAAGTCACCCTCTTTAGGGCATACTGCACCTCCTTTTACACGAGCAGCCTGTGGATCAGTTATACGCAGAAGCAGTATAACGCCCTGCGTGTACAGTACAATAATGCGTTCAGGATGCTGTTGGGACTGCCCCGATTCTGCAGCGCATCAGGGATATTTGCCGACGCTCGTGTAGACTGTTTCTACACCACTATGAGAAAGCGGTGCACATCCATGTTGCGTAGAGTCCGGGCCAGCTCTCATAGCGTCTTGAGGGCATTTGCTGACAGGATCGATTGTCAGTACTTGAACCACTGTTGCATGGTTCATGTGCTGACAAATCGGTGCCGTCCTAGATTAAGTTTTAGATTTTAGTCGTACTAACATGTAGTTGTAAGCTTATTGTTACTAACATAATATTATGATCCCAGTTGGTCGAAATAAAATATTTTTATTTTATTTTATTTGTTTATTTATATTATTATATGCTCAATTTCAGAATAAATTGTTAGTATGATTTTTTTTAATTGTTTATATTTGCAATGCCGTTCAAAGCTTATTTAATATTAATTAGGCTATAAAAATGCTAAACACTAATTATAAGCACGAATTAGATACTTTTTAATACCGAAGAGTTGCTACACCCACGTTTATTTATTTATTTATTTATTTTATATCTAATTATAACGGCGTACAAAAGCCACTTACACTAACTAGATAATATAGAAACTGCTTAATACATCCTAATAATATACTTAACTGCTAAATTATTCATATAAAAAGATCAGTCAATGCTCTCGGCGTACCTAAGCAACTCCAAAAACAGAGCTGTCCACTCGTCATTGAAAGGGTCCCATTGATCATTCTTGTCCAAGAGCGCGTTGAAAGATGCCAGTGAACGCGGAATAGGTGCCATGGTTCGGGCAATAGTGCGATGACGTGGAACCACGAAAAGTTTATTTTTTCGCGGACGCAGATTATTATCTTTGGGGACACGTACACGACACAACTGGTCGTGAAGATCAGGAGCATCGACGTCTCCTCGCAAGATTCGGCACATTATGTTTAGTTGGTCTGTCAAGTCAAGTTCAAGTCCGCCTGACCTCTAAGGAGTTAAGTCCTAAGCAACCTAAGAGAAATTTGGTTGGATATAGGAAAGGGTAATATAGATATAGGAAAGGGTAATATGGATATAGTAAGGGTAATAGCAACGTTTGTAAAGGTATCTTAGGAAAGCCTTTTGCACTTTTTCTAGTATAAGTTTTTCTAGTATATGTTTACATAATATCATGTTTCTTATGAGAAACGCGAGAAGTTGTCAACGGCCTGTGCAAGTCGAACTGACTTTGTTTGAACTGGCTTTGACTTTTTACGACCTTCATTTTTAAGATACACCAAGGGTCATAAAATAGCATTTTATTATCTAGTACAACACATCTTTATTTGACTCCACTGTTATGAGCTATTGTAGTTCATAAAACTTCCTGTACTGACAATACTGACATACTGATAAGGACTCGTAAAATCTCTATGAAATATCGTTTTTGTATTACTTTACGTTATTCCTATATCTTAAATGTATAGATTTTCTTACCTTTAACATTAAACTTTTGTAGTTTTCCCAGATCAGATTGTGTAAGAAAATGGTATGCTTATGACGTATTTTTTAAATATTTATGTATCCTTCGCGTAGTATTTATTGATTTTATATATTACACTAGCGGCACGCTATGATGGCCGGTTTGACGTTTGTCCGCTCATGAAGTTCCGTATTAATTGATAACGACTTTGAAGGAAATAATTGTATTACTTTATTGACGATAGTGATGTGCAGAGATTCATAAATTTTATCGAATGTAGTTTTAGGTTTAGGACTCAAAATTTATTTATTAAATTGATTTCTAAAATGTATACAAGTGTAGAAAAATCAGTTTGCACCATTTAAGGGGTGAATGTACTTGTGAATATGAACAATTTTCACTATGTGGACAAACCTCTGAAATCGCAAAAAAATATCAGCTGTTTCATACAAAAGGTAAAATTTTTATTTTTATATGATATATACCACAACTCGGCATTTGGTTTTCTAAATTGAAAATTTTTAAAAATGGAATCTAATACGATCGTCACATAGGATCGCTGGCTAGCACAACTACTACCTCCGGCAAACTCGCGTCAATCCTCAATGCAAAACAAAGCAGTTTCGAATTGACGTTGCTTCGAAAAGTATAAACTGTCAGTGCAATGCGATTGTGATATAGTTTTGACCTGGCTTTGGATTTCAAATATTGATACTGCATTACTGTTGACCCTTGCTCGTTAATTTGGACTCTATTCAAGCCCTTTGTTGTGGATTTCGTCGATATGACCGAACGTACGCAGAGAACTGTTCTAAATAGTCAGACACGTGAGTTCGTAATACGCCTTCGTAACTATTTCGATCGTGAAGCTCAAAATGGAGGGCCAATTTTACCTATAACGTCAGTGGTTGAACGCGTAGCTGATGCGCTTAATATTGGACAACGAACTGTTAGACGGATAACTAAAAAAAAATATGGCGAGACTGGCACAGAAGAAAATAAACTTCACACACCAAAAAAGAGAAAACGAGCAAAACCAGTCGTAGGCATCGATAGCTTTGATGCCGATGCTATCCGAAGACATGTTTACGGCTACTATTTACAGAAGGAGTATCCAACAAGAAAAAAGTTGGTGCATTCACTGAAGGAAGCTGGATTATTCTTCGGTGGGGAAAGTTCTTTAACGAAGATTTTGAAGACCATTGGATTTCGATACAAAAAATGTAACAAACGCAAAATATTGATGGAAAGATTTGATATAGCGATGGCAAGGTATACTTTTTTACGGCAAGTGAAAGAAATCAAAAATTGGCAAAATGTTGTGTTCTTGGATGAAACATGGCTTAATGCTAACCATACTGTAGGCCGTTCTTGGAACGATGACACAGCAGCATCTACTTCCAAAGTTCCTGTAGGAAAAGGATCGCGACTTATAATTTGTCACGCCGGAACCATCAACGGGTTTGTCGAAGGTTCTCTCATGGCTTTTGCGTCAAAAACCACTGGAGACTATCATGAAGACATGAATGGAGAAAAGTTTACTGAATGGTTTACCTCAATGTTGTGTAGCCTCCCTGAACCATCTATTATAATTATGGACAACGCCCCATACCACTCGATGCAAATTGACAAGCCACCTGCCCAATCCCAAAAGAAAGCTGATATCGTCGCATGGCTTCGTAAAAATGGCGTAGATGCAAACATGAATATGTTAAAAGCGGAATTAGTACGTCTTTTAAAAGAAAACAAACCAACCAAGATCCGATACGTCATTGACGAAATAGCATTAGAACATGGGCACAGAGTTATACGGTTACCGCCTTACCATTGTGAGTATAATGCGATTGAGTTGGTGTGGGCTCAAATTAAGGGATATGCTGCAAGACACAATACAGAACCCCCATTTACCACAAAAAAAAATGCTAAAATTATTAGAAGAAGCTTGTGAACATGTGACTAAAGGAGACTGGGAAAAGGTTGTGAATAGAACTGTTAAATTAATAAGGGAAGATTATGAAAGAGATGTGAAAATAGATAATATTATAGAAAACGAACATATAATTATTAATGTAGGTGATGATAGCAGTGACGACAGTGAAAATAGTAGTATGGACGAATCTGATTAATTATGGCCTTTTGTGGCACCTTTTTTGGTATCTTTTGTATTCATATGTTTCTTGTGTGTATATAAAGTATGTATATTCATTTTCATTCAAATATTCAGTTCGTTCAAATAAATTAAATAAACATATACATTTTTGTTTTATTAAACCTATTTAATCAGGTACAAAAACAAAACTTAATTGTTTTTTGTTCGAGAATAAATTGACATTCCACATCACTATTGTAATGTGTCAAACCGGCCATCATAGCGTGCCGCTAGTGTAGTACTGATGATTTAGTTATCCGGTATTGAATACCGGTAAATGTCGTAACTTCTGAAAGATATGTCTTTACTTCTATAATAAAACTGCTTATAAAACTGTAATTGGAAGATTTCTGTACATTGAAAATTTTAACCGGGGGATGCTTTATTATCGATACTGAGCCCAATATAGATTTTTATTTAATTTTTGTCTGTCTGTCTGTCTGTCTGTCTATCTGTCTGTTTGTCTGTCTGTCTGCGCATCAGGCTAAAACAACTGATCGGGTTTCGATTAAATTTGGTATAGTGGTAGAGTTTTTATCCTGATAAACATAAGGTTCCTCCGGGATAGGGGATGAAAGTTTTTAGCGATTTTACTTCATAACTCCGTCAAAGAACCGTTTTTATTAATTATTTTTTATTTGAAAGTAAATACTGTCAGATATATTTTGTCTAATTTTGAGGAAGTTTGGAGATATTTGTTTGTTGTTTGAATTGGAGATAGAAGATATATAACTCTCAACGGATAGCAAAAAGTCACTCGCATAAGAGACAACGATCAAATACATGCATACCATATTATATGAGTGTCTTAGGTACAGGTATCTATACATGTTCCGTAGAACATCAGTTTTTATGTTTCATTATGTGTGCCAACACAAATAATTTTCTTTATATTACTTTCCAAATTCTAATTCAATTTCTATATAAACGAATGTATTTTCACCATTTCCGAACGCACAAATCACGCCAACTTCATACACTTGTCAGTGTCACTTCTGACAGTGTACTCACGGCGGTCCGACGAACACGACTCGAATTACATTACTTTATAACCGATTTAACCGCCCCTTTTCTCAATTCGGCGCGGCGCGAATCAGCAAACCCAAATTTCTTCCCGAGATAGCCAGACAGTGCACAAACCAGCTGCAGGCCTATGGACTCAAGATTGGGGTACCCCATAGAAGACAACAAAAGCCATCAACGGTAAGTGTTGATACATTCGTGTTTCGGCAAAACTTAACTTTCCACAACATATTTCCTACGAACCGGATCATTTAATTACCACGGCTTTTGTGTATTTGTGCTGGCACTCATGATTTCATCATAAATTGATCACAAAATCATATTATCATAAATATTCTTTGTCCATCATTCGGAAAAACTACCTACAATACCGACCGCTTTCGAGCGTTATTTCTCGTTAATTACGTATTATTTTTACAAATTACCTATGCGTACAGTGTTCTATTTACTAATTATAACTATTTCAATAATTATTTAAGAAAATTATAACGTATTTCGCTATTTAGATGTATTTTTTCCACGTTGAATCCATCGCGTTACCACGCGCCCGCCATTGCAGTAGTTAAAGGAGCATACATACTAGTCGGTTACACATATTTCAAATATTTCGATATTCATTTCGTCATACATACGGTTTGCTATCGTTTTTTCAATACATACTACTTTCATATCCAAGCATTACATGCTAATTACAAACATACATACAATTCTTACACACGTTATATTCGTATTTTCGTACCAATATAACAAATATTTACGCATTTTCGTGCTACTTATTAGGGTTCCGTTCCGTAGGGTTCCCAAAGGGTACCAACGGGACCCTATTACTAAGCCTACGCTGTCCGTCCGTCCGTCCGTCCATCCGTCCGTCCGTCCGTCTGTCAGCGGGCTGTATCTCGTAAACCGTAATAGATAGACAGATGAAATTTTCACATATTATGTATTTCTATTGCCGCTATAACAACAAATAATAAAAATTAAATTAAATTAAAAAAATTAAATTAAAATGGGTAGGTGGGTAGATGGAAATTTTTTAATTTAATTTTTTTAACGGAACCCTAAAAGAGCGAGGCCCGACTCGCACTTGGCCGATTTTTTATACTATATAAGTTGCGCCTTGCTTTATTTCTTCGAATAAAACAAGCAGTATTTTCGTACTGTAACACGTAATTTATATTAGTACATACTACTTTCATACCCAAGCATTACATGCTAATCACACAAACATACATACAATTCTTACACACGTTATATTCGTATTTTCGTACCAATATAACAAATATTTACGCATTTTCGTGCTAATTATTTATACTATATAAGTTGCGCCTTGCTTTATTTCTTCGAATAAAACAAGCAGTATTTTCGTACTGTAACGCGTAATTTATATTATTACAAACTACTTTCATACCCAAGCATTACATGCTAATTACATCAACATACATACAATTATTACACACGTTATATTCGTATTTTCGTACCAATATAACAAATACTAACGCATTTTCGTGCTACTTATTTGTACTAAGATTCTTAACTTTTACCAATTTTTACAATTTAATTTAATTTTTCTCACTTTCCAAATGGAATTAGTTCAATTAATGTTTGAGAGAGAAATTTCTCTAAATAGTATTCAACGCATGGCTGATTGCATTGATAATGAAGCAGAGTTTAGAGTTCGTTCAAGGGACCTAAATACCATTAAAAAACAATTTCATGCTATTCAAGGTAAAATTGAAAAAAGTTTAGCAAAAAAAGGTGAGTTTAACCAGGAAGATCAATTAGCCATTCGTGACAAATTCGATAACTTATATTACGTCGTTCAAATTGCATTGGACAATTTAAAAATTAATATCAGAAAAAATAGTATGGCTAATGTAACACCTCCTTTATGTCATAGTCATTCACCGAAGATAAAGTTACCTACAATTACGCTACCTACATTCAGCGGCGATGTTACTGAATGGAATGCATTCTTTGATTTGTTCAAATCTTTAGTCCATGATAATGAGGAATTATCTGATGTTCAACGTTTTAGGTATTTATTGTTGTCATTGCGTGATGAACCATTGAACCTTATAAAATCATTTCCGGTAACTGATTCAAACTATTCAAATGCTTTACAAATCTTGATAAATTCGTTACGATAATAAGAGAATAATTGCAACTAAACACTTTGATAAGATTTTTGATGCACCACCCATTAATGATAAATACGTACAACAAAGTTTAAAAAATATTCTTAATATATGCCATGATTTTCATGGCATATATTAACTGCTTTAAAATCGCTAGATTTACCAGTTTTAGAATGGAGTTTCCCACTCTTAAATATTTTACTCCGTAAAATAACTCCCAGTATTCGCAGACGTTTTGAATTATCGTTAAAATCGTCAAGCGAGATTCCGCCGGTCAGTGACTTGCTGGATTTTCTTGACAAGGAATTATCCGCGTTAGAAGTGATGTCAACTGCTAGGGACAGGGCACCCGTTGCAACTACTTCTAGTTCCTCGCGCCAGCCTCCTACTGCTGCTCGTCCTACATTCTCTCGTGCGCTTCCTGATACTAGTTCTGCTCGACCTGCGTTTTCTCGTGCGCTTTCTGATACTAAAAATAATTACAATGCGAATACTACACGTCCTACACGCAGTGTGACATTTTCACAGTTCTGCTAACACAACTAAACGTACTTGTTGTTACTTTCAAGATGAAGCTCATATATTGAGTAAATGTGACTCTTTTAATAATTTAGATTTGAATGAGCGCTTGAAGTTTATTAAAGAAAACAAGATTTGCGAGAACTGCTTAGGGCACGAATCTGGGACCTGTTTCTCTAAATACAGCTGTAGAATCTGCTCACAGCGCCATCACACGTCCATTCATGAAAACAACAGTAATTCAACGCATAACTTACTCTGTGAAGTTCCTCAGTATCCAGAAAATACTTTGAATTATTCGACGGTTCTTCTAACCACAGCTTTAATCAATATTAATCAAATCAATTCGAATTCTGTCCACTGTCCAAATATTATACGTGCGCTAGTTGACCAGGGATCACAGGCAACAACAACAATGCTCGCGTATTCTTGCAAGAAATTAAATTATAAGACAGACGCGAATTCTTAGTAAGAATTTAAATGAAAAGACCTGAGGGTAAAACAGAATTATTAAAGGAGTAAGTACCTTTCATACGTAGCAATTTAGCAAAGTTACCTTACAAAATATACTGATCAATTTAGAGAAATGGATGTTTTCTGATTTGGTATAAGTAAGTAGGTACATAGGTAATTTCTAATCCTATTTTAATTAATATGATACGGATTATACTTGAAATGTTCTTTGTAAGGACTAAGGAAACTATTAAAAAAATTGTGTAAAGACGTACCGCGACGTGATTATAGAATAGAATAGAATAGAATAGAAATATTTTTTATTCAAATAAACTTTTACAAGTGCTTTTGAATAGTCAATGAATCTACCACTGGTTCGGAATGCCTTTCCTGCCGAGAAGAACCAGCAAGAAACTTGGCGGTTGCTCTTTTCAAAACAGATTTACAATACAGTAAATACTATGCTATATATGCAGTGTTTCCACAATGAGGAAAGTTCCAAAAATGCATACAGACTAACAACAGATTATGAATGACCCAAACCACGGTATGTATGTAATAGTACCTACAGGCCCGCAAGCATAAACTATAATCTGCTCAAACTGGGGTCATTACCAGTTCCAACTTGATGTGAGCAAAAGTCTAATAATCAAACGAGCCCGTGTTGATTTTGACACTTACGACTTTTATAAAATAAAAATAAAAAAATTCAGTATTTTTGGAGATGTTCAATCGGACATAGTTGCATCTGAAACTCATTCCGAAGAAAAACGTCGCTTGTAAAGAAGCGCTGCTGTCGCTAACTTGTCAAATGCCGGCGGCCGCCAGTTGATTGTCACTTGCTATGTTGTTAGTAGGAATGCCGTCGCGTTTCCTATGTTTTAATTCTAATTATAATTAAGAAATACTCAAAAACCATGTCGTATAATATGAACCAACATTGTTCTACGGAATGCCGAATAACCAATTTCAAAATTTTAAACTGCTCTGCTGTAAAGTAGCAATTTTGTAGAAGCAAATTTGTTATACGACAGTGTCGATACATACATTGCAAGATAAATAAAAACTTGTAAAAAATATATAAAATCCTAGATAACACAAAGCGACGGAAAGCGACATGACGTTTTTAAATCTCTAAAAGAATATGTTCAATGCCTCCAAGAGTATGTGGATATGGGTCACATGGAACTTGTTCAAAAACATCCTACCATTCGAAAATGTTTTTGCTTGGAGTGATTCTTCGATTACTCTTGCATGGCTCCGATCCCCGTCTCACGAATGGCGTACATATGTAGCCAACCGTGTTACTGAAATAACAAGTCGTGTACCAGCTTCAAAGTGGCGGCATGTCCGTTCAGCAGACTATCTTGCTGACGTAGCATCTCGAGGTGTTATGCCTTCGCAATTGAATCATGAAATATGGTTCACCGGTCCGTCTTGGCTTAAACTGCCTCAGCAGGACTGGCCTACATCTCATATAGACCTGCAAACAGATGAAGAACGTCGTAAGCATATCTTGGTGTCCCAAAACGAACCTCAGAAGTTACAATTTCTGGAAAGATTTTAATCACTGTCTGTTTTACTTCGTGTAGTATCTTTGTGTTTCCAATTTTACCATAAATGTCGAAAAACCAAATCCTATCCTTCCAATAAAATTACAGTCCACGAAACCAAATTTGCTCTCCAACGAGTATTAACACTGGTACAGAATGACTAATTTTCAGAAGATATTTTACACTTAAAAAATAACGAAAACTTTTCTAATCAATTGCAAAGGTTGAAACCTTTTCTAGATAACGCTGGATTTCTCAGGGTCGGCGGGAGGATACAAAACGCTAACATTCCTTATGATGCTAAACATCAAATAATTTTACCTAAAAATCATGTATTTACTAATTTGCTGATTTGCATTTTCATAAAATTCATCTACACGTTGGACCACAAACATTACAATTTTTAATTTCTCAGACTTACTGGATTTTATCAGCTCGAGACACTGTTCGCATGGGTAATACTCTCATCAAAAGGCCTGTAGTCAAGGTATGTTCCTTGCCTATAGATAAACATTCAATTTTCTATTTCTCTTTTCTTTTTTTAGGGTTCCGTACCCAAAGGGTACCAACGGGACCCTATTACTAAGCCTACGCTGTCCGTCCGTCCGTCCGTCCGTCCGTCCGTCCGTCCGTCCATCCGTCTGTCAGCGGGCTGTATCTCGTAAACCGTAATAGATAGACAGATGAAATTTTCACATATTATGTATTTCTATTGCCGCTATAACAACAAATAATAAAAATTAAATTAAATTAAAAAAATTAAATTAAAATATTTCCATGGGTACATGGAAATATTTTTATTTAAATTTTTTAACGGAACCCTAAAAGAGCGAGGCCCGACTCGCACTTGGCCGATTTTATTTTTTAATATTCATTAAGTTTTATTAGTATAATGTTTTTATTCCCTTTAAAATAAGCTAGTTATTTTAAGGTCGGCGGCATGTTCCGTAGAACATCAGTTTTTATGTTTCATTTTGTGTGCCAACACAAATAATTTTCTTTATGTTACTTTTCCAAATTCTAATTCAATTTCTAAATAAACGAATGTATTTTCACCATTTCCGAACGCACAAATCACGCCAACTTCATACACTTGTCAGTGTCACTTCTGACAGTGTACTCACGGTGGTCCGACGAACACGACTCGAATTACATTACTTTATAACCGATTTAACCGCCCCTTTTCTCAATTCGGCGCGGCGCGAATCAGCAAACCCAAATTTCTTCCCGAGATAGCCAGACAGTGCACAAACCAGCTGCAGGTCTATGGATTCAAGATTGGGGTACCCCATAGAAGACAACAAAAGCCATTAACGGTAAGTGTTGATACATTCGTGTTTCGGCAAAACTTAACTTTCCACAACAATACATATAATAAAACAGAAACGAAACCAATTCTGTACATGAAATAGATTCAAAAAAGGGTTTTTGCTTCTAATTGTGTTCAAGATACAGATATCAAAACAGAAGCTAAATTTTTTTTTGTCTGTTTGTTTGTCCTTCTTTCACGTAAAAACTACCGCACAGATTTCTACAAAATTTTATACCGCGGTAGCTTATTACTCGGGTCAACATCTACGCTACTTTTTATCCCGGAAAATCAAGGAGTTCCCGAGGGACTTTAAAAACTAAATCCACGCGGACAAAGTCGCGGGCAGTTAATTATAAATAGATTAGCCTCCAGGCTCCAGATGTTTGTATCATTGTGCTTGTTTTGTAGTCTACCCGGATCAAATAATACATAATATAATAATAACTAGTTTTACGCGAGCTTTGTCCTATCTAATCATTAGATAGAACAATAGACTTATGCATGGCGCTTGCAATCTATATTTAATTTTTTAACTAATCTCTGGTCATTGGTAGGTAGGTACACGACTATTTTATTGTTTTATTTGTCGGATAACAACACCATTTAACATCATCATCATCATCATTAGCAACCCATCAACGGCTCACTACGGAGCGCAGGTCCCCTCTCAGAGAAGGGTTATAGGCCATAGTCCACCCACTGGCCCAATGCGAATTGGCGGACTTCACACACCTTCGAGAACCCTATGAAGAACTCTCAGGTGTGCAGGTTTCCTCACGATGTTTTCCTTCACCGTTGAAGGAAGTGATATTTAATTGCTTAAACGCACTTGACTCCGAAAAGTCAGAGGTGCGTACCCGGGATCGAACCTGCGACCCCCCGAATAGAAGACCACAGTCCTAACCACTAGGCTATCACTGCTTCACATGGTTTAACCCAACAAATGAAATAGCTACCAATTCGATTTCTCGAGAGAATTTTCCGCATTAACGAAACGATAGAGAATTGTGCAGGTGTGTCGAATTGCCCGGGGAAATCGTAACGTGTGAAAGCTTCTATAATATGTTCAGCTAAAAGGGATACGTTTGGCTATTTGTTTTGTCTCTAACCTTAGTAGTAATCCTGCTAAAAATATGAACACTTAAAATTTTCTATTTACTTTTTAAATCACTAGCTGATACCCGCGACTACGTCCGCGTGGATTTAGTTTTTAAAATCCCTCAGGAACTGTTGGATTTTCCGGGTTAAATTTAGCCTATGCCACTCTCCAGGTCCTCAACTATACCCTTGCGAAAAATCTCGTCGATCCGTAGCTCTGTTGCGGCGTGATTGAAGGACAAACCAACAAACACACTTTTGTATTTATAATATTAGTATGATTAGTATGATAGTGCAAGTACATGGCCCAGGTTGGTTTATAGCTTTAAGCTTATACCTAACGGCGGTGTTACGGCGAGGTAGTCATCCATATTATTATAATAACCCTTGGTCTACGCATTTAATATAATTTCAAACCAAAACATTGTTTTAGGATAAGGTTAAGACATTAAGAGCGCGTGTAACCCCAAAAAAAAAATCAGATTTCGCGATGAGATCAAACATAGCCACAACCTCATGTGAGGCGCGACAAAAGATAGCGTTTTGCGCGGAATAGGAGTGTAGTAAGCGCCAAAATACTTTGTAACTCGTAAAATATTCATTTTCTTTTCAATTCGCTAGGCTACTCCCTTGATAATATCAATCGGAATTTAATGTAAAAATTTTGGCTCTGTAATATGCAACACATTGAAAATAAATGAATATTGGTTAAAAATTAGACCTAACATCGCGATTTTTTATTATCGAACAAATTTCATCATTTTATGTTTTTGCCCAGACACGTCCCTTGGCAGTATGATGTAATTCTTGCGTGTTTTTTTTCGGATAATTGAAACTTGATCTACTACTGTAAAAATCAAATCTGTTTACTGTTAACGAGCGCACACCCCCTCTTAATAATTTTCTTTGCCTAGCTTGGCACATACCCTCAAGTCCCCGGGGTCAAAGTTTAATTAGCCAAGTTCTGGGAGAGACTACTCTATTCTTGGTGATGGGAATGGCTTTGTCAAAACAGCGTTCAAATATTATTAAATCTTAATATATATAAATTACGTGTCACGTTGTTTGTCCGCGATGGACTCCTAAACTACTGAACCGATTCAGATCAAACTTCGTAACTATCTGTAATTTGGTCCAACTTGAAAGATAGGATAGTATTTATCTTAATATTAATTTAATCTATTATACCTACAGCAACTGTAGCTGGGTCACAGCAACGCGTGGCTGGGTCAGCTAGTTAGTGTATAAATAATTATCATTTAATGTGTTATTTATTTTATTTACTTGGAATTAGGTGTTTACCCAGTCGGTTAAAGTTTTTTTTATATGTATATATATGAATAGCGAGCAAATGAGCAGGCGACCCACCTGATGTTAAGTGATTACCGCCGCCCATGAACATTTGTAGCACCCGAGGCACCACCAATGCAAAAATAAGGCCGACTTGCACCAAACTTCTTAATCATGTTTAGTTAAATTTTGTAATGCTGTCACTTTCTGACAATACTATTTCAGAGTGGACATGAGAAGGACAGGTATAGAAAATTTAACTAAACATGATTAAGCAGTTTGGTGCAAGTCGGCCTAAGTATAGTACGGCAAAGCCAAAAGGAAGGGTTATGATTTATTATGATTTTTTTTTATTATTTATTTATTTAGCAGTCTATGTATGTAAGTATGTTTGTATTTACGTTTATTCCACAGTAGCACCTAAACTAGGTACTGAGCCGATTTAGCGGTGTCAATCGATTCATCATTATGGTCCAGGTGACAAAGGTTACATTTTGTACAGACAAAATCAATATGTTATGTCTAATGTTCCGAAAACGGGTTTCAGTTTTAAACTATTTTCTTGTTAAAAATTCTGGCACATGCACGAATAATCCGAGATGAAAAACAGCTTATGTCACTCTGTAAACAATGATACA
Organism: Oeneis ivallda; assembly: GCA_029955525.1. Taxonomy (NCBI): domain Eukaryota; kingdom Metazoa; phylum Arthropoda; class Insecta; order Lepidoptera; family Nymphalidae; genus Oeneis; species Oeneis ivallda. Next base: position 21,010,151 of record JARPMR010000007.1, read on the forward strand.
ATTTCATAAACAATTAGTACTTTCATCATGACGTGTTTCATGCCTTAGTCTAAGCTTAGTCTATACTAATATTATAAAGAGGAAAGATTTTTTTTGTTTGTTTGTTTGTTTGTACCGAATAGGCTCTGTAATACTGGACCTATTTTAACAATTTTTTCACCAATAGAAAGCTAAGTTAGCAGGAAGTGACATAGCCTATAATTTATTTTCCAAAAAAATTTGTAATAATGCAACCCAAAGTAGCAAGATTTTGCCTATAAAATGCATTATTTGGCGTGTGCTGAGAAAACTATTGATGATAGATAAAAATTATGTACTACATGATAAAGCCCAATGATGATTGATGATTGATCCCGGAAAATCAAAGTTCCCGCAGGATTTTAAAAACTAAATCCACACAGACAAAGTCGCGGGCATCAGCCAGTTTGAAATAAAGTTACATTAGATAGGAACAAAATCAATGATATTATGACGGATGTTAGATGCAATTTTCCATAGTCGGGTTTAAAACTTTGTCCTTGTCATAAGCACCGGTGGAAGCACTTGGATTCGGAATAAAAGTGCCTATGTCACTGTGCAAACCATATATTTAATACAATTTAATTAATTCAATTTATAATCAGTAGGTAGTTTAATCGTGACTTTGTATGCCTTACTTCGAAACACACTAATAGGTGTATCCATCCACATTGAGATAAACGAGCACCTTTCAAAGCTCTAGGGGGTCAAAGTTTAATTAGCCAAGTTTGAGACGTTCAGTTGTTTAGTTCACGTAGGTTAGTTAGCAAAGAGCTAATTTCAAACCGGAAATAATTTAATTTATTATCTTGACAAATTGCAGAACTGAATAAATTTTAATACCTACTCCCATAACATCACTACATGACACTCTGCAATGAATTCCTGCGTGATTTTAAAAACTAAATCCACGCGGACCAAGTCGCGGGCATCAGCTAGTTAATTTTTTTTTATTTCTATCAAGAAAGCCCCGATAACGATTACGTCAAAGAAATCTATATGTACATTAATCGTAGCGTTGTCTGACCGATAGTTAGTTAGTCAGTTAGTTGTAACAAACATAAACAACCAACTAGGACGCCAATTTTTCTCGCTATAAGGTTTTGTATGAAGCCTGCCTTTAAGCCGTAATCCATTAAAAATCGCAATACCCAAAAGCTATATAATATTCTTTTATATAGAATATACAATTCCCTTAAAAGTATTATCTTTAATAACTCACAGTGACAACGCTTTGTCCATTACAAAACCACCTGCCATATAATTTGTTCGAAAAAATTTCTTTTGTTTTCCTCTTGTTTAATATACATATTTTAGGAATGGTTCGGATGAGATGGATTTTAAAACAATCATTGTCGCTATGAACGATTTTGCTTTTGTTTTTGTGATAATATAATATTACTATAACTCCAAACAAAATTTAGATAGGTATGTACCAATGTTAGCCCTAATGCATGCCGTCACTTGATAACCTTGCCCTTGACAACAATCATATCATACTAATATTATAAATGCGAATGTGTGTTTATTGGTTTGTTGGTTCGTCCTTCAATCACGCCGCAACAAAGCTACGGATCGACGTGATTTTTTGCATAGGTATAGTTGAGGACCTGGAGAGTGACATAGGCTTTTTATCCCGGAAAATCTTAAAACTAAATCTACGCGGACGAAGTCGTGGGCATCAGCTAGTTATTAATAACGAAAAGCGACGTTAAAGTCTAGGGTAGAAGCGCGCTTGCCTAGAAAACGCTTATCCACTCTATCCTTGAAAGTATTCAAGTAATACGTGACAGGATAACGGTCGTCGTCGGTAGGGCGTTCCACACCTTAGCGGATCGAATCAGAACGATAACCGAAAACATTTTGAGCAAGTGAATTAAACGTCAACCACATAGGAATGCCAATGCTCGCGTATTCTTGCAAGAAATTAAATTATAAGACAGACGCGAATTCTTAGTAAGAATTTAAATGAAAAGACCTGAGGGTAAAACAGAATTATTAAAGGAGTAAGTACCTTTCATACGTAGCAATTTAGCAAAGTTACCTTACAAAATATGTTGATCAATTTAGAGAAATGGATGTTTTCTGATTTGGTATAAGTAAGTAGGTACATAGGTAATTTCTAATCCTATTTTAATTAATATGATACGGATTATACTTGAAATGTTCTTTGTAAGGACTAAGGAAACTATTAAAAAAAATTGTGTAAAGACGTACCGCGACGTGATTATGAATGACCCAAACCACGGTATGTATGTAATAGTACCTACAGGCCCGCAAGCATAAACTATAATCTGCTCAAACTGGGGTCATTACCAGTTCCAACTTGATGTGAGCAAAAGTCTAATAATCAAACGAGCCCGTGTTGATTTTGACACTTACGACTTTTATAAAATAAAAATAAAAAAATTCAGTATTTTTGGAGATGTTCAATCGGACATAGTTGCATCTGAAACTCATTCCGAAGAAAAACGTCGCTTGTAAAGAAGCGCTGCTGTCGCTAACTTGTCAAATGCCGGCGGCCGCCAGTTGATTGTCACTTGCTATGTTGTTAGTAGGAATGCCGTCGCGTTTCCTATGTTTTAATTCTAATTATAATTAAGAAATACTCAAAAACCATGTCGTATAATATGAACCAACATTGTTCTACGGAATGCCGAATAACCAATTTCAAAATTTTAAACTGCTCTGCTGTAAAGTAGCAATTTTGTAGAAGCAAATTTGTTATACGACAGTGTCGATACATACATTGCAAGATAAATAAAAACTTGTAAAAAATATATAAAATCCTAGATAACACAAAGCAACGGAAAGCGACATGACGTTTTTAAATCTCTAAAACTATTCTTTACAAAAACAACGTCACATAATATTATTAATTTCATAGTTCACATCATCAACTTTCACACTTGCCTGAAATACATATTCGAGTTTTTCAGTCTCTTAACTACTTCAAGTTGTTGCGTATATTCGTAGAGTGTACTACTAACCCATAAACCAGAATTTTATGTCTCCTCAAGAATCATAAAAAGGAGGGGTTACTTGCCGAGATCTGTACTGGTTCGGATTATAAACTTCATGTTTTATACGCATATGGAAATATCATATGCCTGTATATTTACTTTGCTGAACTTTGTTATACGAATAAAGCTAAATAATAATGTACCTACCTATGTGGATACCTTAATCCAAATTCCAATAAAATTCCAATAGCCGTCCACGTGGATTTATTTTTAAAAAATCTTGCTGGAACTCTTTGATTATCCGGGATAAGAAATCTTTGCCATTCTCCAGGTCCTCAACTGTTACCATGCAAAAAACCATGTCGATCCGTTGTCTGTTGCTGCGTGATTGAAGGACAAAACAATAAAATATTTATTAAGGGTTTCTTGTAGCCCTATTATTTTGTATACGTTTAGATTCATAGAACGAATTTTTCAGTTGAAAATTAATCCAGGTATCCTTTGTGGTGACCCTTTTTCTCGGAACGATCTTTCATGTCAATGAATTTATTCACAAACCCAAATCTTATTTCGCGTGACAAAAGACCAATTTATTATATTAACCACCCGATCTCGAGAGTCCTTTGGTAAGACTCTCTGCGTGTACTTAATTCATTTTCAATACATTTTTCAAAGGAATTCAATTCACTGTTAAAGTAGGTAAAGTCAACTGATATGATAATCAAATTGCTATGCTATGACCTATACAAGAGATAAATAAATTTGACGGGGCTTAAGTACACAGTTACACGTTCTTCAAAATATATTCCCTGAAATGTTTGTATCCTCTCGAGATGTTTTCATTCAGTGCAGAGCCTGTGATGAATTGTAAACATCAATTTTCGTAAAATAGCCCAAAGGTTCAAGCCAGAGTTTCAAACTGATTCCTTTAATAAATAAATAATGTTTGACGTTTTGTGAAGATTAAATGCTAACTCTGTGTGGAGACTGTTATGTATTTTATGCTATTCATGACTAATAATAATCTCTAATCTTTGATAATAGAACGAAGATACGAAGCAACACGCGTCTTTTCTAGGTATAAAAATAAACCTGATATAAGTACTTTTTTTTTAAAAACCTGACGAAACGAAGCGAAAACGAAACCAACTTCAAACTCCACACAGAATTTATCAAAATTTTTTCGTTGCACTTCAAAACCCCATAGCTCTAAATAGTTATTATCTATTCTGTGTGTTAAACCAATGAACTGATAGATATTATTATCTTTCTTCTAATATATAAAATTCATTTCGAGGTGTTTGTTACCAAACTCCTCCGAAACGGCTGGACCGATTTTTATGAAATTTTGTGTCCATATCGGGTATATCTGAGAATCGGCTACTCTATCTATTTTTCATACCACCCACCACCCCTAACCAACCACCACCTACCCCTAAATATTTTTGTTGGCGGTACAAAGTTCGTTGGGTCAGCTATTAGAAATTATAATAACATTGTGTTAAGTTTTGATAAGGCAAATATTAGGTTTGATCGTTCGTCTACAATCTAAAGAAGAATAAAAAAGTTAGTTAATTAATTAAAGGCTTGAAAAAAAATACTAGGTGTTGCCCACAACTTCGGCTGCACGCAGTTCCTTTTTTTGTAGGAATAAAATAAGGCCAGTAATTTTACTTATTCAGATAGATTAACATAACACCTACCCTGGTTTTTCTTTAATAACAAGAACAACCTTACACTCACAAAGCCATAATAACATAGACAAAATAATGTCTAACATCAGCTTTTAACGCTGGAAAAACACGAAAAACATCTTGTCACTGAATCCTGTTTTCGACGTTCTTTCAATGCTCGAAAAATACGTGAAACTCGATTTAGAAAATACTTGTTTACAGCCAAATATAGTCATATTTACAGCCTCTATTTTTGTTATTTGAATCTTCTACCTACACAAAACATTGATGTTATTACTTGTTGTACAGCTTATTGATCATTCATCCATACGGATTCTATTTTGTGACCAACAAAATGTTGAGAAACTCGTATAAGAATGTTTTCTAATTTAATGTTATTATTTGCCTTGGCTGTTAGTTGGGCCTATGTCCCTAGTTTAGTTGGCCAACAGTAAGACTTATCATCCCTAAAAATCTTGGGGCCAACCGTAGAAAAGTGGGATGTGGTTGGCCTAACGAATGGACTTCGTCGGCATCACCACTACCATCTCCCAACCGTTGGCTACCGTTGGCTACAAACTCCAACGGAAATTGCTACTAGGGAAGGTTAAAGTTGAGGTCAACAATTTAAAGTGTAATGCATTATTTAAACGGCAAAAACTTTGCATGGCTTTTAAAGTTCTATTTATTTTATGCAACAACCTCAATTTACCTGCATAATTTTATATCGCTGATGGTGATAGTGTCATAAACATAATTATAAACATATTATCTCACAACTGACCATTTATGACCATTGTTAAGAACTATAAATCATAAGTCATAACAGAAAGGATACCCAGAAGTTGGTAATCTGGGCTTCTTTTCTGAACTAGTTTCTTTTAGTCGACTACTTAGTTTATGGGTTTTATTAACGACTAACTTTGACTATTCGTAAATATAATAAGTCTATGACGACTAACTCTATACATAAGTACTACCTAGTTACCTACCTACTTAGTAAAATATAAAAACTCGAGACCTTAAAAGTGTTTGTACATAGATATAAATACGACTGGCCTATAAGTCTATGCGCCACTGTAGAGCCTACAGCTTTGCTTTGAAAATAAAATAGATTTTAAATCCGCTAAAGCTCTCCATCTTCTAAGAGCTGGCACTTTCTTTGACAGATTGAGATGCTGTCTGCTAACCTACTTATTTAACGAAGTTTAAAATTGAATTTTATGTCTCGTACAAAGTGAGGAAAATGAGAATTGATTCAGAAATTTTTTGTGATGCTACAAGTGTTTCAAAATTAAACCTGACAAAGTTGGATTCTTGAGATCGCACTAGTCTTATTTCCAAAAAGTTAATAACATTATCCTAAATTAACGTGAAGCGATGTAGGAATTAGTGGAAAAGTTACCCATTTTCGCATGGAACGTGCAAATGACTTAATTAAAAGAAAATAGGTGAATTTAAATCGTTTCAACTCCGTCTCATTAAGGCACGAGGTAGAAATAATGTAATAAAAAGAAGGGTTTACAGAGCGATTAGAGCAGCATTTATTATTAAAGCTAACGACTTACTAAAACCTCAATTTTTGAACGATATTGTTGCTCTTTTTAACTTGTACTGTGTAGAAATCGAAGTTGCAACTCACGGGTTTGTTTAACTTTGACGTGGATTTCATTTGCATCATGGTTAAATTTCACAAGGTCGATCGTTAATATGTAATACCTTAAAATGTTCTCTTTTCTTGCGATCACCAAAAGCCGTCGACGATGCCGTCTCATCAAACTTCAAGTCAAGAGTGAAGGAATAGTGGTACCTGTATTTAGGCACACGCTTGAATACTCTTACGGACAGATTCTTATTAGGTACTTTTTACTAAAAAAAGAGACATTGTTTTCAAAAAGTAAAGTAATCCTTCACGGAACTATTGATTAATCAAACAAATGTACATTATTCAATAATTCAATAATTTAAACAACAAACACAAGTTGGAATAGACAGCTGTAAAATACTAGATATGACTTGATGACTGACGACGAGAAGCGTAATAGCTAGTACTCGTTGGCTTCTATAGAATCGACGAGTAGCGAGGCAAGGCATCCTTATAAAAATTTCTATCTTCCCTAACACTATAATGTCTCCTGATTCGCTGAGATTGGCCGCTGTGAATGAATTTGAGTCAGAAGACCCTTTGTTTTCGAGGATAAAAAGCATGTCACTCTCCAGGTCCTCAACAATACCCATGCAAAATGTCACGTCAAACTGTGACTCCGTTGATGTTTGATTGAAGGACAAACCAACAAACATACACACTTTTGCATTTAGACTATCAGTAGGTATACCTATCCCTTAAGCACTATAATATGACATCACTGGCTAGGTCTCAAGTTATGTTGCACCATTTTTAACAGTAGTTACTATCTTCTTCTTCTTCTTCTTCTTCTTCTTCTTCTTCTTCTTCTTCTTCTTCTTCTTTGTCAACCGATAGACGTCCACTGCTGGTACAAAGGTCTCTTGCATGGGCTTCCACAGGCATCGGTCTTGCACCGCCTGAATACAGTGGCTTCCTTCGACTCGTTTGATGTCGTCGGTCCACCTAGTAGGGGGTCTGCCAACACTGCGCTTCCCGGTGCGGGGTCGCCACTCCAGCTCCTTGGGACCTCAACTACTACTACTTACTATAGCATTCTGTTGTTGGTAGTTACTAAAGCATTCTATTTTTTCCGGAATAAAAGGTAGCCTTTGTCACTACCCCTACCAATGCAAAAAATCATTCCGTTGCTGCGTGGTTGAAGAACAAACCAACAAACTAACAAACAAACACACTCACGCTTATACGAGTATGATATTCATTAGCAACCCATCAACGGCTCACAACTGAGCGCAGGTCTCCTCTCAGAGAAGGGTTATAGGCCATAGTCCACCACGCTGGCCCAATGCGAATTGGCGGACTTCACACACATTCAAGAACATTATGAAGAACTCTCAGGTGTGCAGGTTTCTTCACGATGTTTTCCTTCACCGTTGAAGCAAGTGATATTTAATTGTTTAAACGCACGTGACTCCGAAAAGTCAGAGGTGCGTACCCGGGATCGAACCTGCGACCCCCCGAATAGGAGACCACAGTCCTAACCACTAGGCTATCACTGCTTATATAATATATATTATGATATTAGTAAGGATAAACAAACAGACTCTACCTCACGATTTTTACCCCCTTCATGTACGAGTTAATGGCACTCACCATAATATTACTTATCATAAACGTGAGCTGTTAAACAAACTAACGCATCAATCTACGTCAGGAATAACGTGGGTTCGAGGGTTTTATTATATCATTTTATCTTTACTTTATGTTGATTTTTTATAATATTGTTAGGAGGGAATTTATTATTATGATGCGTTGCTACCGACACTATAGGTACTCGTAAATGCTAAAAAGTCACAGAATATGAGAATACTCATAGTCTGTGACTTTCTGACTTTCTTTCTGTGATCTTCTTCTGTATCAAGAGATAGACATTAGATGTGCAGTAGGGCAAAGTTCTCTTGTATAGACTTCTAAATACTTCGGTCTTCCGGCGCCTGTACTTAGACTGTACCTAATCTACGTAGTACGTACATGTTAAATATACTTAGGCTGTTTATGTATTGTGTGATGTGTCAAGCTCTATATTTCCGAGACTAGTTAAGATATTTAAAAAATTAAAAATGGTATTGTGTTTAATATATTTAATACCTACTTTATTTTAATTATACTACAAAAAAAATATCATTCTGAGGTAGGTACCAACAGATTTTAGATATACCTATCCAGCCTAGCATGACACCGTTGCACCTTCAAAATGTATTTGGATATTGAAATTGAAATTCCCACAAACTCAGAGCTGCAAATGCACCATCCGTATCCATATCCGGGTATATCCGTGTTCGGAAAACCACCTGCCATATAATTTGTTCGAAAAAATTTCTTTTGTTTTCCTCTTGTTTAATATACATATTTTAGGAATGGTTCGGATGAGATGGATTTTAAAACAATCATTGTCGCTATGAACGATTTTGCTTTTGTTTTTGTGATAATATAATATTACTATAACTCCAAACAAAATTTAGATAGGTATGTACCAATGTTAGCCCTAATGCTTGCCGTCACTTGATAACCTTGCCCTTGACAACAATCATATCATACTAATATTATAAATGCGAATGTGTGTTTATTGGTTTGTTGGTTCGTCCTTCAATCACGCCGCAACAAAGCTACGGATCGACGTGATTTTTTGCATAGGTATAGTTGAGGACCTGGAGAGTGACATAGGCTTTTTATCCCGGAAAATCTTAAAACTAAATCTACGCGGACGAAGTCGTGGGCATCAGCTAGTTATTAATAACGAAAAGCGACGTTAAAGTCTAGGGTAGAAGCGCGCTTGCCTAGAAAACGCTTATCCACTCTATCCTTAAAAGTATTCAAGTAATACGTGACAGGATAACGGTCGTCGTCGGTAGGGCGTTCCACACCTTAGCGGATCGAATCAGAACGATAACCGAAAACATTTTGAGCAAGTGAATTAAACGTCAACCACATAGGAATGCCAATGCTCGCGTATTCTTGCAAGAAATTAAATTATAAGACAGACGCGAATTCTTAGTAAGAATTTAAATGAAAAGACCTGAGGGTAAAACAGAATTATTAAAGGAGTAAGTACCTTTCATACGTAGCAATTTAGCAAAGTTACCTTACAAAATATGTTGATCAATTTAGAGAAATGGATGTTTTCTGATTTGGTATAAGTAAGTAGGTACATAGGTAATTTCTAATCCTATTTTAATTAATATGATACGGATTATACTTGAAATGTTCTTTGTAAGGACTAAGGAAACTATTAAAAAAAATTGTGTAAAGACGTACCGCGACGTGATTATGAATGACCCAAACCACGGTATGTATGTAATAGTACCTACAGGCCCGCAAGCATAAACTATAATCTGCTCAAACTGGGGTCATTACCAGTTCCAACTTGATGTGAGCAAAAGTCTAATAATCAAACGAGCCCGTGTTGATTTTGACACTTACGACTTTTATAAAATAAAAATAAAAAAAATTCAGTATTTTTGGAGATGTTGAATCGGACATAGTTGCATCTGAAACTCATTCCGAAGAAAAACGTCGCTTGTAAAGAAGCGCTGCTGTCGCTAACTTGTCAAATGCCGGCGGCCGCCAGTTGATTGTCACTTGCTATGTTGTTAGTAGGAATGCCGTCGCGTTTCCTATGTTTTAATTCTAATTATAATTAAGAAATACTCAAAAACCATGTCGTATAATATGAACCAACATTGTTCTACGGAATGCCGAATAACCAATTTCAAAATTTTAAACTGCTCTGCTGTAAAGTAGCAATTTTGTAGAAGCAAATTTGTTATACGACAGTGTCGATACATACATTGCAAGATAAATAAAAACTTGTAAAAAATATATAAAATCCTAGATAACACAAAGCAACGGAAAGCGACATGACGTTTTTAAATCTCTAAAACTATTCTTTACAAAAACAACGTCACATAATATTATTATGGAATTCAATCATTTATTTATCCTTACTAATACAAATACGGAAGAAGGTTTGTTGGTTTGTCCTTAGATCATTCAGAAACAGAACAACGGATCGACGTGATTTTTACAAAGGTTTAATTGAGGACATGGAAAGTGACAAGGCTATCTTTTATCTCAGAAAAATAAAGAGTTTTTGGGGGTTTTTTAAAACCTAACTCCACGCAAACGAGTTCGCGGGCAAAAGCATTTAAAAATTAATAAATGTCTTCGGAAATATTTTCCTAATTTTTGGTTTCTAAAAACGTTAAAGATAAGCTAACGATGCTAGAATATTCTTCATATTAATTTCATAGTTCACATCATCAACTTTCACACTTGCCTGAAATACATATTCGAGTTTTTCAGTCTCTTAACTACTTCAAGTTGTTGCGTATATTCGTAGAGTGTACTACTAACCCATAAACCAGAATTTTATGTCTCCTCAAGAATCATAAAAAGGAGGGGTTACTTGCCGAGATCTGTACTGGTTCGGATTATAAACTTCATGTTTTATACGAATATGGAAATATCATATGCCTGTATATTTACTTTGCTTAACTTTGTTATACGAATAAAGCTAAATAATAATGTACCTACCTATGTGGATACCTTAATCCAAATTCCAATAAAATTCCAATAGCCGTCCACGTGGATTTATTTTTAAAAAATCCTGCGGAAACTCTTTGAATTTCCGGGATACCTTTGACATTCTCCAGGTCCTCAACTATTACCATGCAAAAAACCATGTCGATCCGTTGTCTGTTGCTGCGTGATTGAAGGACAAAACAATAAAATATTTATTAAGGGTTTCTTGTAGCCCTATTATTTTGTATACGTTTAGATTCATAGAACGAATTTTTCAGTTGAAAATTAATCCAGGTATCCTTTGTGGTGACCCTTTTTCTCGGAACGATCTTTCATGTCAATGAATTTATTCACAAACCCAAATCTTATTTCGCGTGACAAAAGACCAATTTATTATATTAACCACCCGATCTCGAGAGTCCTTTGGTAAGACTCTCTGCGTGTACTTAATTCATTTTCAATACATTTTTCAAAGGAATTCAATTCACTGTTAAAGTAGGTAAAGTCAACTGATATGATAATCAAAATGCTATGCTATGACCTATACAAGAGATAAATAAATTTGACGGGGCTTAAGTACACAGTTACACGTTCTTCAAAATATATTCCCTGAAATGTTTGTATCCTCTCGAGATGTTTTCATTCAGTGCAGAGCCTGTGATGAATTGTAAACATCAATTTTCGTAAAATAGCCCAAAGGTTCAAGCCAGAGTTTCAAACTGATTCCTTTAATAAATAAATAATGTTTGACGTTTTGTGAAGATTAAATGCTAACTCTGTGTGGAGACTGTTATGTATTTTATGCTATTCATGACTAATAATAATCTCTAATTTTTGTTAATAGAACGAAGGGTCGAAGCAACACGCGTCTTTTCTAGGTATAAAAATATACCTGTTATACTTTCTTTTCTTTTTCAAAAACCTGACGAAACGAAGCGAAAACGAAACCAACTTCAAACGCCAAGAGTTTATCAATATTTTTGTTTGTTCACGTATTAAATGCCAGCGTTGCACTTCAAAACCCCATAGCTCTAAATAGTTATTATCTATTCCGTGTTTTAAACCAATGAACTGATATGAGGTGAATTTAAATCGTTTCAACTCCGTCTCATTAAGGCACGAGGTAGAAATAATGTAATAAAAAGAAGGGTTTACAGAGCGATTAGAGCAGCATTTATTATTAAAGCTAACGACTTACTAAAACCTCAATTTTTGAACGATATTGTTGCTCTTTTTAACTTGTACTGTGTAGAAATCGAAGTTGCAACTCACGGGTTTGTTTAACTTTGACGTGGATTTCATTTGCATCATGGTTAAATTTCACAAGGTCGATCGTTAATATGTAATACCTTAAAATGTTCTCTTTTCTTGCGATCACCAAAAGCCGTCGACGATGCCGTCCCATCAAACTTCAAGTCAAGAGTGAAGGAATAGTGGTACCTGTATTTAGGCACACGCTTGAATACTCTTACGGACAGATTCTTATTAGGTACTTTTTACTAAAAAAAGAGACATTGTTTTCAAAAAGTAAAGTAATCCTTCACGGAACTATTGATTAATCAAACAAATGTACATTATTCAATAATTCAATAATTTAAACAACAAACACAAGTTGGAATAGACAGCTGTAAAATACTAGATATGACTTGATGACTGACGACGAGAAGCGTAATAGCTAGTACTCGTTGGCTTCTATAGAATCGACGAGTAGCGAGGCAAGGCATCCTTATAAAAATTTCTATCTTCCCTAACACTATAATGTCTCCTGATTCGCTGAGATTGGCCGCTGTGAATGAATTTGAGTCAGAAGACCCTTTGTTTTCGAGGATAAAAAGCATGTCACTCTCCAGGTCCTCAACAATACCCATGCAAAATGTCACGTCAAACTGTGACTCCGTTGATGTTTGATTGAAGGACAAACCAACAAACATACACACTTTTGCATTTAGACTATCAGTAGGTATACCTATCCCTTAAGCACTATAATATGACATCACTGGCTAGGTCTCAAGTTATGTTGCACCATTTTTAACAGTAGTTACTATCTTCTTCTTCTTCTTCTTCTTCTTCTTCTTCTTCTTTGTCAACCGATAGACGTCCACTGCTGGTACAAAGGTCTCTTGCATGGGCTTCCACAGGCATCGGTCTTGCACCGCCTGAATACAGTGGCTTCCTTCGACTCGTTTGATGTCGTCGGTCCACCTAGTAGGGGGTCTGCCAACACTGCGCTTCCCGGTGCGGGGTCGCCACTCCAGCTCCTTGGGACCTCAACTACTACTACTTACTATAGCATTCTGTTGTTGGTAGTTACTAAAGCATTCTATTTTTTCCGGAATAAAAGGTAGCCTTTGTCACTACCCCTACCAATGCAAAAAATCATTCCGTTGCTGCGTGGTTGAAGAACAAACCAACAAACTAACAAACAAACACACTCACGCTTATACGAGTATGATATTCATTAGCAACCCATCAACGGCTCACAACTGAGCGCAGGTCTCCTCTCAGAGAAGGGTTATAGGCCATAGTCCACCACGCTGGCCCAATGCGAATTGGCGGACTTCACACACATTCAAGAACATTATGAAGAACTCTCAGGTGTGCAGGTTTCTTCACGATGTTTTCCTTCACCGTTGAAGCAAGTGATATTTAATTGCTTAAACGCACGTGACTCCGAAAAGTCAGAGGTGCGTACCCGGGATCGAACCTGCGACCCCCCGAATAGGAGAGCACAGTCCTAACCACTAGGCTATCACTGCTTATATAATATATATTATGATATTAGTAAGGATAAACAAACAGACTCTACCTCACGATTTTTACCCCCTTCATGTACGAGTTAATGGCACTCACCATAATATTACTTATCATAAACGTGAGCTGTTAAACAAAGGAACGCATCAATCTACGTCAGGAATAACGTGGGTTCGAGGGTTTTATTATATCATTTTATCTTTACTTTATGTTGATTTTTTATAATATTGTTAGGAGGGAATTTATTATTATGATGCGTTGCTACCGACACTATAGGTACTCGTAAATGCTAAAAAGTCACAGAATATGAGAATACTCATAGTCTGTGACTTTCTGACTTTCTTTCTGTGATCTTCTTCTGTATCAAGAGATAGACATTAGATGTGCAGTAGGGCAAAGTTCTCTTGTATAGACTTCTAAATACTTCGGTCTTCCGGCGCCTGTACTTAGACTGTACCTAATCTACGTAGTACGTACATGTTAAATATACTTAGGCTGTTTATGTATTGTGTGATGTGTCAAGCTCTATATTTCCGAGACTAGTTAAGATATTTAAAAAATTAAAAATGGTATTGTGTTTAATATATTTAATACCTACTTTATTTTAATTATACTACAAAAAAAATATCATTCTGAGGTAGTTACCAACAGATTTTAGATATACCTATCCAGCCTAGCATGACACCGTTGCACCTTCAAAATGTATTTGGATATTGAAATTGAAATTCCCACAAACTCAGAGCTGCAAATGCACCATCCGTATCCATATCCGGGTATATCCGTGTTCGGAAAACCACCTGCCATATAATTTGTTCGAAAAAATTTCTTTTGTTTTCCTCTTGTTTAATATACATATTTTAGGAATGGTTCGGATGAGATGGATTTTAAAACAATCATCGTCGCTATGAACGATTTTGCTTTTGTTTTTGTGATAATATAATATTACTATAACTCCAAACAAAATTTAGATAGGTATGTACCAATGTTAGCCCTAATGCATGCCGTCACTTGATAACCTTGCCCTTGACAACAATCATATCATACTAATATTATAAATGCGAATGTGTGTTTATTGGTTTGTTGGTTCGTCCTTCAATCACGCCGCAACAAAGCTACGGATCGACGTGATTTTTTGCATAGGTATAGTTGAGGACCTGGAGAGTGACATAGGCTTTTTATCCCGGAAAATCTTAAAACTAAATCTACGCGGACGAAGTCGTGGGCATCAGCTAGTTATTAATAACGAAAAGCGACGTTAAAGTCTAGGGTAGAAGCGCGCTTGCCTAGAAAACGCTTATCCACTCTATCCTTGAAAGTATTCAAGTAATACGTGACAGGATAACGGTCGTCGTCGGTAGGGCGTTCCACACCTTAGCGGATCGAATCAGAACGATAACCGAAAACATTTTGAGCAAGTGAATTAAACGTCAACCACATAGGAATGCCAATGCTCGCGTATTCTTGCAAGAAATTAAATTATAAGACAGACGCGAATTCTTAGTAAGAATTTAAATGAAAAGACCTGAGGGTAAAACAGAATTATTAAAGGAGTAAGTACCTTTCATACGTAGCAATTTAGCAAAGTTACCTTACAAAATATGTTGATCAATTTAGAGAAATGGATGTTTTCTGATTTGGTATAAGTAAGTAGGTACATAGGTAATTTCTAATCCTATTTTAATTAATATGATACGGATTATACTTGAAATGTTCTTTGTAAGGACTAAGGAAACTATTAAAAAAAATTGTGTAAAGACGTACCGCGACGTGATTATGAATGACCCAAACCACGGTATGTATGTAATAGTACCTACAGGCCCGCAAGCATAAACTATAATCTGCTCAAACTGGGGTCATTACCAGTTCCAACTTGATGTGAGCAAAAGTCTAATAATCAAACGAGCCCGTGTTGATTTTGACACTTACGACTTTTATAAAATAAAAATAAAAAAATTCAGTATTTTTGGAGATGTTCAATCGGACATAGTTGCATCTGAAACTCATTCCGAAGAAAAACGTCGCTTGTAAAGAAGCGCTGCTGTCGCTAACTTGTCAAATGCCGGCGGCCGCCAGTTGATTGTCACTTGCTATGTTGTTAGTAGGAATGCCGTCGCGTTTCCTATGTTTTAATTCTAATTATAATTAAGAAATACTCAAAAACCATGTCGTATAATATGAACCAACATTGTTCTACGGAATGCCGAATAACCAATTTCAAAATTTTAAACTGCTCTGCTGTAAAGTAGCAATTTTGTAGAAGCAAATTTGTTATACGACAGTGTCGATACATACATTGCAAGATAAATAAAAACTTGTAAAAAATATATAAAATCCTAGATAACACAAAGCAACGGAAAGCGACATGACGTTTTTAAATCTCTAAAACTATTCTTTACAAAAACAACGTCACATAATATTATTATGGAATTCAATCATTTATTTATCCTTACTAATACAAATACGGAAGAAGGTTTGTTGGTTTGTCCTTAGATCATTCAGAAACAGAACAACGGATCGACGTGATTTTTACAAAGGTTTAATTGAGGACATGGAAAGTGACAAGGCTATCTTTTATCTCAGAAAAATAAAGAGTTTTTGGGGGTTTTTTAAAACCTAACTCCACGCAAACGAGTTCGCGGGCAAAAGCATTTAAAAATTAATAAATGTCTTCGGAAATATTTTCCTAATTTTGGGTTTCTAAAAACGTTAAAGATAAGCTAACGATGCTAGAATATTCTTCATATTAATTTCATAGTTCACATCATCAACTTTCACACTTGCCTGAAATACATATTCGAGTTTTTCAGTCTCTTAACTACTTCAAGTTGTTGCGTATATTCGTAGAGTGTACTACTAACCCATAAACCAGAATTTTATGTCTCCTCAAGAATCATAAAAAGGAGGGGTTACTTGCCGAGATCTGTACTGGTTCGGATTATAAACTTCATGTTTTATACGCATATGGAAATATCATATGCCTGTATATTTACTTTGCTTAACTTTGTTATACGAATAAAGCTAAATAATAATGTACCTACCTATGTGGATACCTTAATCCAAATTCCAATAAAATTCCAATAGCCGTCCACGTGGATTTATTTTTAAAAAATCCTGCGGAAACTCTTTGAATTTCCGGGATACCTTTGACATTCTCCAGGTCCTCAACTGTTACCATGCAAAAAACCATGTCGATCCGTTGTCTGTTGCTGCGTGATTGAAGGACAAAACAATAAAATATTTATTAAGGGTTTCTTGTAGCCCTATTATTTTGTATACGTTTAGATTCATAGAACGAATTTTTCAGTTGAAAATTAATCCAGGTATCCTTTGTGGTGACCCTTTTTCTCGGAACGATCTTTCATGTCAATGAATTTATTCACAAACCCAAATCTTATTTCGCGTGACAAAAGACCAATTTATTATATTAACCACCCGATCTCGAGAGTCCTTTGGTAAGACTCTCTGCGTGTACTTAATTCATTTTCAATACATTTTTCAAAGGAATTCAATTCACTGTTAAAGTAGGTAAAGTCAACTGATATGATAATCAAAATGCTATGCTATGACCTATACAAGAGATAAATAAATTTGACGGGGCTTAAGTACACAGTTACACGTTCTTCAAAATATATTCCCTGAAATGTTTGTATCCTCTCAAGGTGTTTTCATTCAGTGCAGAGCCTGTGATGAATTGTAAACATCAATTTTCGTAAAATAGCCCAAAGGTTCAAGCCAGAGTTTCAAACTGATTCCTTTAATAAATAAATAATGTTTGACGTTTTGTGAAGATTAAATGCTAACTCTGTGTAGAGACTGTTATGTATTTTATGCTATTCATGATTAATAATAATCTCTAATTTTTGTTAATAGAACGAAGGGTCGAAGCAACACGCGTCTTTTCTAGGTATAAAAATATACCTGTTATACTTTCTTTTCTTTTTCAAAAACCTGACGAAACGAAGCGAAAACGAAACCAACTTCAAACGCCAAGAGTTTATCAATATTTTTGTTTGTTCACGTATTAAATGCCAGCGTTGCACTTCAAAACCCCATAGCTCTAAATAGTTATTATCTATTCCGTGTTTTAAACCAATGAACTGATAAATATTATTATCTTTCTTCTAATATATAAAATTCATTTCTAGGTGTTTGTTACCAAACTCCGATTTTTATGACATTTTGTGTGCATATCGGGTAGGTCTGAGAATCGGCCAACATTTTTTTTTTCTCACCGCTAAATAATAAGGGTACCCACCTGACCCACCTGTAAACATTTTTGTTGGCGGTACAAAGTTCGTTGGGTCAGCTAGTAGAAATCATAATAATATTGTATTAAGTTTTGATAAGGCAAAGATTAGGTTTGATTGTTCTTCTACAATCTAAAGAAGAATAAAAAAGTTAGTGAATTAGAGGCTTAAAAAATACTAGGTGTTGCTCACAACTTCGGCTGCACGCAGTTCCTTTTTTTTTGTAGGAATAAAATAAGGCCAGTAAATTTACTTATTCATATTAACATAACACCTACCCTGGTTTTTCTTTAATGACAAGGACAACCTTACACTCACAAAGACAAAATAACATAGACAAAATAATGTCTAACACCAGAGCTTTTAACGCTGGAAAAACACGAAAAACATCTTGTCACTGAATCCTGTTTTCGACGTTCTTTCAATGCTCGAAAAATACGTGAAACTCGATTTAGAAAATACTTGTTTACAGTCAAATATAGTCATATTTACAGCCTCTATTTTTATTATTTGAATCTTCTACCTACACAAAACATTGATGTTATTACTTGTACAGCTTATTGATCATTCATCCATACGGATTCTATTTTGTGAACAACAAAATGTTGAAAAACTCGTATAAGAATGTTTTCTAATTTAATTTTATTATTTGCGTTGGCTGTTAGTTGGGCCTTTGTCCCTAGTATGGTTGGCAACAGTAAGACTTGTCATCCCTAAAAATCTTAGGGCCAACCGTAGAAAAGCGGGATGTGGTTGGCCTTACGAATGGACTTCGTCGGCATCACCACTACCATCTCCCAACCGTTGGCTACCGCGGAAATTGCTACTAGGGAAGGTTAGAGTTGAGGTCAAATTAAAAGGGTAATGCATTATTTAAACGGCAAAAACATTACATGGCTTTTAAAGTTCTATTTATTTTATGCAACAACCTCAATTTACCTGCATAATTTTAAATCGCTGATGTTATGTGATAGTGTCATAAACATAATTATAAACATATTATCTCACAACTGACCATTTATGACCATTGTTAAGAACTATAAATCATAAGTCATAACAGAAAGGATACCCAGAAGTAGGTAATCTGGGCTTCTTTTCTGACCTAGTTTCTTTTAGTCGACTACTTAGTTAGTTTATGGGTTTTATTAACGACTAACTTTGACTATTCGTAAATATAATAAGTCTATGACGACTAACTATATACATAAGTACTACCTACCTACCTACTTAGTAAAATATAAAAACTCGAGACCTTCGAGACCTTAAAAGTGTTTATACATAGATATAAATACGACTGGCCTATAAGTCTATGGGCCACTGTAGAGCCTACAGCTTTGCTTTGAAAATAAAATAGATTTTAAATCCGCTAAAGCTCTCCATCTTCTAAGAGCTGGCACTTTCTTTGACAGATTGAGATGCTGTCTGCTAACCTACTTATTTAACGAAGTTTAAAATTGAATTTTATGTCTCGTACAAAGTGAGGAAAATGAGAATTGATTCAGAAATTTTTTTGTGATGCTACAAGTGTTTCAAAATTAAACCTGACAAAGTTGGATTCTTGAGATCGCACTAGTCTTATTTCCAAAAAGTTAATAACATTATCCTAAATTAACGTGAAGCGATGTAGGAATTAGTGGAAAAGTTACCCATTTTCGCATGGAACGTGCAAATGACTTAATTAAAAGAAAATAGGTGAATTTAAATCGTTTCACCTCCGTCTCATTAAGGCACGAGGTAGAAATAATGTAATAAAAAGAAGGGTTTACAGAGCGATTAGAGCAGCATTTATTATTAAAGCTAACTTACTAAAACCTCAATTCTTGAACGATATTGTTGCTCTTTTTAATTTGTCCTGTGTAGAAATCGAAGTTGCAACTCACGGGTTTGTTTAACTTTGACGTGGATTTCATTTGCATCATGGTTAAATTTCACAAGGTCGATCGTTAATATGTAATACCTTAAAATGTTCTCTTTTCTTGCGATCACCAAAAGCCGTCGACGATGCCGTCCCAGCAAACTTCAAGTCAAGAGTGAAGGAATAGTGGTACCTGTATTTAGGCACACGCTTGAATACTCTTACGGACAGATTCTTATTAGGTACTTTTTACTAAAAAAAGAGACATTGATTTCAAAAAATAAAGTAATCCTTCACGGAACTATTAAATAATCAAACAAATGTACATTACTCAATAATTTAATATTTTAAACAACAAACACAAGTAGGAATAGAAAACTGTAAAATACCTTTATGACGTGATGGCGACTAAAGACGAAAAGCGTAATGGCCGCCTGCGCTAGTACTAGTTGGCTTCTATAGAATCGACGAGTAGCGAGGCAATCCTTATAAAAATCTCTATCTTCCCTAATACTATAATATTTCCTGATTCGCTGAGATTGGCCGCCGTGACTGAATTTGAGTCAGAAGACCCTTTGTTTTCCGGGATAAAAAGTAGCGCATGTCACTCTCCAGGTCCTCAACTATACCCATGCAAAATATCACGTCAAAATGTGACTCCATTGACGTTTGATTGAAGGACAATCCAACAAATATACACACTTTTGCATTTAGACAATTAGTAGGTATACCTATCCCTTAAGCACTATAATGTGACATCACTGGCTAGGTCTCAAGTTATCTTGCACTATTTTTAACAGTAGTTAATATCTTCTTCTTCTTCTTTGTTAACCGATAGACGTCCACTGCTGGTATAAAGGTCTCTTGCATGGACTTCCACAGGCCTCGGTCTTGCACCGCCTGAATACAGTGGCTCCCTGCGACTCGTTTGATGTCGTCGGTCCACCAAGTAGGGGGTCTGCCAACACTGCGCTTCCCGGTTCGGGGTCGCCACTCCAGCTCCTTGGGACCTCAACTACTACTACTTACTATAGCATTCTGTTGTTGGTAGTTACTATCCTCCTCCTTTCGTCGTATTCCCCATTACTGAGGGTCGTGACCCCTTCCACCAATGATCTTTTTATGGACGATGTCGCGCCATGTCGTCCGGTTCTCTGCGACATGGAGAGCTTCGTGGATCTTGGTGTCGAGAGCGGTGCGGATTTGATCCGACCAACGCATCGGGCTTCGTCCCCGAGGTCTCCTTCCATCCACTTTGCCAGTAACGACAATTTTTTCAAGGTTGTGTCCCTCTCTTCTGGCAATGTGGCCGAAATAATCAAGGATCCTCTGGAGACAGGTGGTAGATAGCCGTTTCGTGATCTTTAATTGTTTAAGGATCGATGCGTTGGTTCTGTGCGCTGTCCAAGGGATTCGGAGCATTCTCCTCCAGCACCACATCTCGAAAGCGTCAATGCGGTGTCGGTCAGCAGCTTTTATTGTCCACGTCGCAGCTGCAAACATGAATATCGGGAATATGAGCGTGCGGACTAGACGCATTTTGGTACCAGTCGATATCTGCTTGTCCCTCCAAGTCTTATACAACTGTGACATGGCACTTTTGGCCATTCCAATCCGTCTTCTAATTTCCACCTCTCATGACCCGGTATTAGTTATGTTGGCACCCAGGTAAATAAAGTTCTCCACAATCTCGAGGTTCAATGAGCCAGTGAGTTCCAACTGTCCGGCACAGTCTACCACCATTACCTTCGTTTTGGATCTGTTTATGGAGAGACCCATTTCCTCACTTATTTGCTCCATCCTGTTCAATAGAGACGACATTTCAGTCTCAGATGCTGCTAGGAGTGTTGTGTCATCAGCGTACCGCAAGTTAGTAAGCTTTACTCCACCGATGCTGACGCCACCTTTCAAATCTTCGAGAGTACGCCGCATGATGTATTCACCATAGATATTGAACAAGATGGGAGAAAGCACACAGCCCTGTCTTACACCCTTACGAAATCTAAAGGCCGATCAACCGCCGAATCCAACTCGGCTGGGCAGCGTTCGGGAAGCTCCGAGATGTCTTCTCGTCCAAAATTCCTCAGTGCCTGAAGACTAAAGTCTTCGAACAGTGCGTGTTGCCAGTGATGACTTACGGATCCGAGACATGGTCGCTAACTAAGGGCCTCATAAGTAGGCTCAGGACCGCTCAGCGGGCGATGGCCATTCACAGTTGCGCCAGATTAAGTTGCAAATCGTGTGCAACATGTCGATGCCAGTATACTACACTACTACTACTAGTAGTAGTACTACAGCATTCTGTTTTTTCCGGAATAAAAGGTAGCCTTTGTCACTACCCCTACCAATGCAAAAAATCATTCCGTTGCTGAGTGGTTGAAGAACAAACTAACAAATAAACACACTCTCACATATATATGATATTCATTAGCAACCCATCAACGGCTTACAACTGAGCGCAGGTCTCCTCTCAGAGAAGGGTTATAGGCCATAGTCCACCACGCTGACCCAATGCGAATTGGCGGACTTCACACACATTCAAGAACATTATGAAGAACTCTCAGGTGTGTAAGTTTCTTCACGATGTTTTCCTTCACCGTTATATTTAATTGCTTAAACGCACTTGACTCCGAAAAGTCAGAGGTGCGTACCCGGGATCGAACCTGCGACCCCCCGAATAGGAGACCACAGTTCTAACCACTAGGCCATCACTGCTTAGATAATAATATATGATATTATTAGTAAGGATAAACAAACAGACTCTACCTCACGATTTTTACCCCCTTCATGTACAAGTTAATGGCACTCACCATAATATTACTTATCATAAACGTGAGCTGTTAAACAAAGGAACGCATCAATCTACGTCAGGAATAACGTGGGTTCGAGGGTTTTATTATATCATTTTATCTTTGCTTTATGTTGATTTTTTATAATATTGTTAGAAGGGAATTTATTATTATGATGCGTTGCTACCGACGCTATAGGTACTCGTAAATGCTAAAAAGTCACAGAATATGAGAATACTCATAGTCTGTTACTTTTAAACGTAACTCATCTTCTTCTGTATCAAGAGCAAGACGTGCAGTAGAACAAAGTTCTTCTAAGTACCTCGGTCTTTTGGCGCCTGTATTTAGACCGTACCTAATCTACGTAGTACGTTACATGATAAATATGTTTAGGCTGTTCATGTATTGTGTCAGGTCATGTGCGAGACGAACTCGCGCACCGAGCCTTCCGTACTTCAGATGTATAAGATACACATACACATACACATACATAAACCTCTATTGACCATAATTATTTCTGATTTTTCGATTGGTAAACTTCGGAGAAGAGAGGGGGGGGATATTTTTTCGACATAATCAAAAAATATTATACATACCCCACTCGGTATAATTATCTTACTTTGAAATTTCAAACCCTCGATTTTCGCTATTTTTTAAATAATCCAAAAATGATTTTCGATTTATTTTATTCCAGTGATGTTCGGCTACTATTTTGTACAATTATTCCAAATTTCATGGCGATAGCTTTAATAGTTACTAAATAATCGACTGTGACAGATGGACGGACGGACGGAGAAAGTCTCACCATAAGGGTTCCATTTTTACCATTTTGGTACGGAAACCTAAAAAAGAAAAATGGCATTGTGTTTATAATACCTATTTAAACCTTTATTTTAAATAATATGATATATAAAAATATCAGTCAAATACCCTTAAGCTTCTAAAGTAGGTACCAATATTTTAGGTAAATCCAGCCATGACCCTAGCATGACACCGTTGCACCTTCAAAATGTATTTGGATATTGAAATTGAAATTCCCACAAACTCAAAGCTGCAAATGCACTATCCATATCCGGGTATATCCGTGTTCGGATATGTGGAATATCCGTCCACTGCTTATCTCATTTCGACATGAATGATTTATGTTTCAGTGTGTAATATAAGCTATGGAATGCATAATTATTATCTACTGTATAACTTGCAGCGTGTGTTCTCTAAAAAGTACTATTTTATTACACAACTAGCTGAACCTCAAAACATCCCTCGGGAACTCTTTGATTTTCCGGGATAAAAAACTTGAGAGGTGTCAAGGGACACCCGGATGGAACGAAGTTCCTTTGGATTAATTAATTTGGCATTGTGTTCGGTAATTTCGCGGTACAATATTGGGTCTCCGTAGCCTTGTAGCTTCGACTTTTAACTGTTAAGCGACTGCAGAAGCCACAAGGCTAGACCCAATATTGTACCGCGAAAATACCGAACACAATGCCAAATTCACATTCAAAAAAGTGTCGGTTTCAAAAAATTGTCGATCCATCTAGCCCCCTTTTGAGTTCCGCACCGCGCGATAAGGAACTGCGTTCCAAAAGTAGCCTATGTCACTCCCCAGGTCCTCAACTATATACCTGCAAAAAATCACGTCGATCCGTAGCTCTGTTGCGTTGTGATTGAAGGACAAACTAACAATAACACTTTCGCATTTATAATGTTAGTATGATTACAGCTAAGCTAAGAGAAAGGGTTACTATTTTAAAAGTCTATAAAATAAAGTACATGTATGTACCTATGT
The DNA here is from genome assembly GCA_029955525.1 of Oeneis ivallda. Taxonomy (NCBI): domain Eukaryota; kingdom Metazoa; phylum Arthropoda; class Insecta; order Lepidoptera; family Nymphalidae; genus Oeneis; species Oeneis ivallda. The sequence goes on from JARPMR010000007.1 coordinate 21,034,402, forward strand.
ATAAATCAAAGTATGTTTGACAGTAACGTTTAAACTATTTAGCCGATTTTGATGAAAAACGTGTCAAGCGATTTGTTCTGAGGGTCCGGGTGACAAACGCTACATTTTAACGAACATTTATCGTAATTCGTATGACGATATGACGAATGTTGCGTCCAACTTTCTGTTCGTACTCCGAACAGAAAGTTTTGAAACTTTTCTTGTTATAAATAATATAAAAATAGATTTAGGATTGGTAAGCTACCAAACCTAAATCTATGAATAATAAATATTTTTAGTACTCTTTATTATTGTTACACAGAATAAAAAGGTTGCAAAAAACAACAACAAACAAACTAAGTAAAATGTATAATAATATTGTGTTATAAAATGGATTCTCAACTAAGCCGCTGGGCAACATTCGTAATGCCAGTGCCACTGGCAATAATAATCATCATGGAAGTCCGTGCAAGAGACTTTTGTCCAGCAGTGGACGTCTATCGGTTTTAAATTGTATTAAATTGTATTATTTATTGGATTCAGTGTACTTACTTCAGATATCGCCTATTAGAATACTATACGAGGTACTCCAGCTAAAGATGCTAAGCGGCTTAGCATGTTAGTACATGTGTGTGTTTGTGAGAACATGGGACTCCATGTTCTCGTAAAAGCTAATTAGCTCGTATATCTTATATTTCCAGGTTTACAAGCACTACATCTGAAAGATTATTTATCTACTACTTTATAGTGGATTCTCGGAATCTGCGGAAGCGTAAGAGCGTCTAAATCTGTAGAGATATGCCCAATACAATGTTTTTAAAAGAATAGTTGCCATGTTAAAAAAAATCGGCCAAGTGCGAGTCGGACCTCGCTCTTTTAGGGTTCCGTTAATTTATATATTATGTTATATTTCCCATGGAAATATTTTAATTTAATTTTTTTAATTTAATTTATTTTTTTTAATTTAATTTAATTTTTATTATTTTTTGTTATAGCGGCAATAGAAATACAAAATATGTGTAAATTTCAACTGTATATCTATTACGGTTTACGAGATACAGCCCGCTGACAGACGGACGGACGGACAGCGGAGGCTTAGTAATAGGGTCCCGTTGGCACCCTTTGGGTACGGAACCCTAAAAATTACTAATATTCCTCTTTCCTCCCCAAACAAGCCTTATTCTTGTGCTAGGAAAAGGTGTGCCAATAGAGAAACAGGTAGGATTGGAACCGTCGACCTTTCGGTTTCAATCCGCGTCCTGACTGTTACGCTATTGAGGCTTAAAGAGACCTTGTACCTAACAGATTCGGTCATATTGATCGTATCCATGAATGTATGAATGAATGAATGTGAATATACCCATAATCTATCATACTACGCTTAAATAAGAAGATTCAACGTGTATACTCACTCGCAAGAAAAATGTCCGACTAATGACAGCGCGTCATTTAAGACACGACTTTTAAGCCCCGCCTACTTGTACACGACTTTTGTTGGGTCATTTTTTAAACGCTACATTTCCTGACTTATTATTTATTCGTAGCTTAATATTTTACACTAATTAAATATCTATGTATAAAAAATTTGTGAATGTCGAGGAACACTCGGTTGGAACGAAGTTCCTTTTAAATTAACATTACCGTGTAGAATCACCGCCATCTCTCGCCACATTTTAGAACCATCTCGTAATAAATAAGCGCGACCTATGACAGGGCACAGCTAATAGCATACGCGCTATGAATAACCATCTACTCTAATCTATCTACTCTACTCTAATTCTTATTAGAATCAACGCCATCTCTCGCCACATGTTAGAACCATCTCCTAATATAGCACACGCGCTATGGATAACCGTCTACTCTACTCGTGACGGAAAATTCTTACACTTTTTTCGCCTAGCCCCATCCGCCAAGTCCGTACCGTCCGATAAGGAACTTAAGAAGGAAGATAAGGAACTTCATTCAAAAAACTTGAAAAATAGAAAGGTCAACTGTAAAACCAAGCGATCTCTACCAGGCAACCATGTTAATCTGAGAGAAAGGATCAAGGGTGTATGCAAGCTTACATGAAAAATTTAAGAATTAACTAAGTACATAATACAATAACTAATAAAATACATAATGACTAATTAACACACCATACATACAATATATTTACCATAAAACATATACATAGTCATATACATGCAAGGACATCATACATACTCGTACATACATCATTGACGTAATGATTACGTCAAAAGTGACGGCACTGACGTGACGTGACGTGACAGGCGGGTCCCCTGGGTCGCCCCTTCCTGCGCGATTACCGTTAGATATTCCTCCGTCCTTATAAAAGGGTTTCAGCGGCTGTTTTCAATGTCCTCCTCTATTTTTCTATTCCCTTGACATAGGTTCCACTCTTTTCAAATCGGCCTGAATGGACCTCGTTCAATTCTTACTAATATTATACTTAAATGCGAAAATGCGTTTGTTCATTGGTCTGTTGATTTGTCCTTTAATCACGCAGCAGCCGAGCAACGGATCGACTTGGGTTTTTTCATGATTATAGTTGACAAAAGGCCTTTTATCCAGAAAAACAGTGTTTCCAAATGATTTTTGTAAAGCTAAATCCACGCGGAGGGAGTCGCGGGCAAAAGCTAGTTATTTGATGCATCTGCATCGTCTCAGAGTTCGATATATTTCTTTGTAAACTCTATAATGAAAGTTGATAGAAGTTTTAGGGCTAAAATTCACGAACGTTGAGTGACGTTTAACCGAGGAATAAATTGGGAGTTCAGACAGTTTTTGTATTGAAAATCTGCTTAAATATCACGCTCGGATAAGATTTATTTTACGTTGGTGAAAAGGGCCCCTAGTCACAACTGGCTTGCCCACGAGTCCGTCAACATGGAGTTGGTAGTTTTTAAATCCCGTTTTTAAATAAATAAAATTTTAAAATAATTATTCCTAGTAATGTAAAGTTGTTTACTTCTTCTACTTCTTCTCGCTTAAGCTTTTGATAGGGCTTAAATTGAATAATTTTAGTTTTTTTTAAGTTAATTTCTAAATTTATATTAAGTAACCATGTTTTGACGCTACTTAACGTTTCACCTAGGAGCAAGTTAGCATCGTTACTATTTGCACAATTGAATAAAATAGAAATATCGTCAGCGAACATAATGCATAGGCCCTGCTGTACTATATTTGGCAAGTTATTTATATAAGTTAAAAAGAGGACGCACCCTAAAACGCTTCCCTGCGGTATTGAGGTATTAGTCATTATTATATTGGATGCAAAATTAATGAATTCTGATTTTTCTGTTTTTTTTTAATAAACTCATTAGAGCCTACAAAAGCCTTAATATGTTCCTCTTAGTTGCGAGCTGTCAGTGAGAAAATTATTAATTATTAATCTAAAAACTCACACAACAAAATAAAATTATTACAGTGACACTTAAAAAAGAAAATTTTGTATAAGAATGTCACGAATTTGTTTCACGAATGTCAAAAAACAAAACAATCACTTTTGTTTGTCAATTGCACTAAATTCCAAAACTGCGATGAAACTCGAAATTGGGGCTTCAAATGCTGGGGCTTGGAGAAAACTGGATACGATGCGTCCCCGATGTATGCGCCCCTTCTTCATAGGTAGATAGATAGCTCGCCGATTCCAATTGTAGCGTGTACAGCGTACAATTCTGCGGAAAATTTGCGTCTTCACAGATCAGTGATTCGCACTGATATCGTGTGAAATCTTCTTAGTAATTATTCTTGTTGCCGAAGAACTTGGGCTTCCCTGGTCGGGCCGGCGCTCACGGGCTCCAGCTTTACGTAGGAGCAGTTGTGCAGGCAGGCCTTCTTGCGTTTGCAGATCTTCTTTGTCAAGGGGCACCATTATAAGTTCTTCTTCTTCTTGCGTGAGTCGGCGGTCACCAATATGGGTGGTGACATAATATATTCTTGCTTGATATTTCCGTGTACGTCGGGTTGTCACCAATATGGGGCTGGTGACATATATTTATGGATTCTTCTCTTGCGTGCGTGCGTCGGGAGTCACCATTATGGGGTTCTTCAGCCGCCCCATAATAATTATATTACTTGATAGATGATTGAAAGACTTCGTTGATTTAGAAACTGTACATATTATTAAATAAAAACGATATAAAAATACACAATAATTTTGAGGCCGGCCTAATCGATGTCTGATATAGAATCCTTTGCGCAGACAGCTTGCGCATCTATTTATATTCTCTAAACGTTCGAAAATTAAAAGCTTTCTCACTGACATGACATGTGGCTATATTTTAATTCTTCAATAGAGGTTGTATACGCCACAGACTAATTATTATATTTACTAAATAGTCAAAGTATGTCACTCTCCAGCCCTATAGTTAATCCATTTCTGATACGTGACTGATAAGATAAATCAACGAACACACTTTCGCATATTTTATAATAATAACAGGATATACTTCTACTCAATTTCAAACACCTTCACCTACTATATTGGACAAAAAGTCAAAATTGCAATTCGATGTCGCACTGTTCAATTCAACGCTTTCACAAAATGAAAATAAAAATCTTCGCGCATAAATTGCGCTAACTACATTTTTAAGCAATTGTTTCGTTTCAGTTAACTACGTAACACAATTAAAATAGACATCCATTTCAACTGAAATAACCCAGTAAGTAATCCGTCGAATGGAAACATTTTACGCAATGTACGTTTTCAACGGACGGACGACGCGTTGGTTTTTCGATGTAGATATAGTATATACAATGGAGATAACAAACCAAAGATACAGTGAAATTAAAACCAGAACCGATCTTCAAAATAATTTAACAAAGACACAGTATCTGTGTCTGAGTTATATTATTATTTGCTATCATTCTATACTAATAATATTAAATACACTTAATGTTTGTTTATTTCTTTGCTTTGGACTGAACCTTTTAAAATTCTTTTCATTGATAGTGCTGTTTAGGATGATTTATAGGTTTTATTTTTTGAATTTTTGTCAAAAGAAATCTCTTTATAGTCCAGTCATTATAGTAAGTTCACCTCGGAATTCGAGATACCCAGCTGTAAGTCTGTAAATACTTGTATATTGACACCCTAAAAGTTGTCTCAAAACCTACATATGGTAGGGTGTGCGCAACTATTAAATTTCAAGGTCAAAGGTCACAAAAATCGGTCTTTTGCGCTTTTTTTGTAAATATCTCATTTCCTATGGGTTTTTTGCTATTTGTATTTATTATCAATATTGTAGAATACAAAATACTCTACAAATTTTGTTAAAATTTTTTTTTATACGGTGAACCGTTTTCGAGATAGAGGGCGGAGAGCGCGAGGTCACAGCATCACTTCAGGTCAACCGGTGCCTCCGGTCGAAAACGCGCCATATACAGTTGATGAACTATCGATAAATCAACGATTATAAATATTTGTCAATGTTTATTAACTATTATATTATATTTTATCATTTTTTTCCTAACCTATCCACTTTTTATTCAGTATTAATTTATTTAACAACACTTACCTGCCCATGTAATTGCAGAATTGTTAATGAAAATATAGGAATTATATTTGAATTTTAACCTAATTAATATTAATAACTTCTTACATGAATAAATTATGAATTAATCTTTTTATTAAAAAATATCATTCAATACATTTATTTTTATTAAAAGTAAAAAAATGGAATAAAGGGTACAAAAACTACAATACAAACACTACAAAATATAATTTTAATGAATGAATGAATGAATGAATATACTTTTATTGTACACCACTAATAAAATACTTAATTAAATAATTATACATAACAAAAACAAGCATACAATTTGGCGGCCTTATCGCTACCTAGCGATCTCTTCCAGGCAACCAATGGTGTAATAGGACATGTCTACAGATAAAACCGGTAGATGGTGCAGACATATTAGACATATTACATTTATAAATATAAATATATATACACATATAATATATTAGAGCTTTATGAGTACTATATACATATAAATATATACATAAAATACAATATATATAATAATATAGTATACAATATACATACATACATATATAGTTATAAATAAACATAAATATATAAACAAATAATAAATAGGAAACAGAATTTCATTATAGTGACAAATAGTGATTTTTCACAAGTCCTTTGAAGATAGTAATGGATTTAGCCTCTCTTATTTCAAGAGGCAAAGCATTCCATAGCTTAACAGCTTGAACTGAAAAGGACTTGTGAAAGAAAGAAGAATTATGTGAAGGCGTCCTTAAAATAAGTTTCCTTGTAGTACGGAGAACCTCTCCTGGACGACCTACAAATACAAATTTCTCCTTTAAATAAGGAGGGGAGGAAGGGTTAAATAAAACACAGTACAGAATAGAAAGGATATGCAAGTTCCGGCGAAGTCGGATGGGCAACCACTTGAGACGAGACCGAAATTGAGATACGTGGTCATATTTGCGCAATCCAAATATGAACCGAATGCTAATGTTTTGAAGTCTCTCAAGTCAATCATCTTCTTCCTCTTCATCGTCGTCTTCCGGCTGCTGGTAAATTTCAAACTGGTCTTCATTATCGTCTTCAACGACATTTGTCTCAAGTTCTTCCATGATTTCGGGGTCAAAGGTTCCATCTTCGTTAATGTCGCTCTGATATGGTAGAGCATTGAGACAAGCTTGCCCATTACATTGGCCACAAGCTAAAGAGCATTGCAAGCCCGCTTTCCTGCATCCGCATCGCGAACCACAACCACTCTTGCAGTTGCAGAAAATTGTATTTATCAAATCTTCTGGAGCAGGTGGTAAAATTGTCATGATAGGCTCCAGAAAATCGTTTCGCACTGCCCAACCCCATACCTGGGGTTCCAAATCATGCCCTAACCAAGTTTGAACTTGATAATATACACGTTTGAAATGTTGATGAGCAGCTGCACTTGTTGGTGGAATATTTGAAAGCTGCACAGGTTTATTAAGTTTTGTAGACTTGACGTAATGCATATAACGAAGATGATCGAGACTTTTCACAGATTTCGGAGCATTATAGACATTATATACAGTATATAGTAGTAGTACAATATATATATATACAGTATATAGTAGTAGTACATACAGTACCCGGCGATAGATATTGCACATCAATGCAATATATATATCGCCGGGTACTGTAACTATACCATACAATTGAACATCTGTCCCTACTGGCTATAAATAGAAAGGTCCGTAGTGTATAATAGGGGCCCGTGTAATTCCCAGGTATAATTTTTGACGTAGTGGAAGGATTTTAAAATTTACAGATTTTAAAGAAGATGCACTTAATTATTTTCTATTTAAAATGTCATTAGTGTAAATGGGAATATAATTATATTATGATTTAAGTTTTTCCCTTAATTATTTTTTAATTTTAGGAAACGGTTATCAGTATTATTGAATAATATATAGATTTAATGCATGAAGAAAATGATATAATATAATAGTTAATAAAAATTGACAAATATTTATAATCATTGATTTATCGATAGTTCATCAACTATATATGGCGCGTTTTCGACCGGAGGCACCGGTTGACCTGAAGTGATGCTGTGACCTCGCGCTCTCCGCCCTCTATCTCGAAAACGGTTCCCCGTATAAAAAATAATTTTTAACAAAATTTGTAGAGAATTTTGTATTCTACAATATTGATAATAAATTCAAATAGAAAAAAACCCATAGGAAATGAGATATTTACCAAAAAAGCGCAAAAAACCGATTTTTGTGACCTTTGACCTTGAAATTTAATAGTTGCACACACCCTACCATATGTAGGTTTTGAGACCACTTTTAGGGTGTCAATATACAAGTATTTACAGACTTACAGCTGGGTATCTCGAATTCCGAGATTCTTACCAAATTTAAGCTTAAATGACTGGACTATTAATGTAAATAATTTAATAAAAAAAAATTATTTTTAAAAACCGACTTCAAACGCCTGCGCGAGTACAAAGTATATAATTTATTGTTGATATTTTGAAAACCGCTCGACCGATTTCGACAAAATATCAATGGGACCACCTGAAAAGTATACCCTTCGAAACAAAAAAAGAATTTTTCAAATCGGTTCAGGAGTCTTCGAGTAATCGGTGAACATACATAAAAAAAAAAAATTAAAAAAAATCAGCCAAGTGCGAGTCGGGCCTCGTTCTTTTAGGGTTCCGTTAAAAAAAATTAAATTAAAATGTACCCATGGAAATATTTTTTTTTTATTTAATTTAATTTTTATTATTTGTTGTTATAGCGGCAATAGAATACAAAATATGTGAAAATTTCAACTGTCTATCTATTACGGTTTACGAGATACAGGCCGCTGACAGACGGACGGACAGCGGAGGCTTAGTAATAGGGTCCCGTTGGCACCCTTTGGGTACGGAACCCTAAAAAAGATTCCGACGAATTCTTGAACTTTTTTGAAACTTTTTTGAAGTCTAACCGACTTCAAAAAGTAAGAAACCTACGCGAACGAAGTGGCGAGCAATTGTTAGTGTTAAATATGACTTAAGTCGGTATTTAGTTTTCCTGTGACATAATTATTATAAAGTTGCGCAAGCGACGGTGTTAGAGGCACTATTAAAACCAGTAAACCATTGTCGCTTGCGGTCTGCAATTTGCGATTTGCGGCTTGCAATCTGTGGTCGCCTTCGGAAGTTAGTGATTGCCGAGACGTGAAGATGGTACATCGTTGGGAAATTAGCTCTTTTCAAACCCTCCTCCAATACTATTGAGGCTTATTTAATAATTGATCTAATATGTTTGAAGATTCCTACTTTATAATACTATAAAAGCGAAAGTTTGTGAAAATGGATGCATGGATAGACGTTTATGTCACCTTCAAACTACTACAAAAGAACTGATTTGGCTGAAATCATCTAGTCCATAATATTTTAGTGGTGATTTGATGAATAGTAGATATATAGATGGTAATTCTTGGGTTTCATACATCAATGGTCGCTATCCTAAATTCCAGCAGCGCATTTTTACAAACTAAAAAAGAGCAAAACTGGCGAGATGAAATTTTGTTCACGCTTTAAATTAGCCAATACTATTAAATAGTTTGCGAAAAGTATTTATGTGACACAGTTATTGCAGAGTTCAATTTAAAACCCAGATTATGTATTCGTTCAGTAAAAAGTTATGTTGCATTGGTGTAACGTATTTTTTTTGAAAACAAGCAAAAGCTAATTTAGTGATACGATACTATAAAGTGATACACATGATACACAGTAGGTATAAAGTCTTGGAACCCTCTAATTCCTTTTTAGCATATTCCTGCTTAAACTAAGGCAACATTTATTATTTCTTTGCTTTAAGGATGACTTAGGTACTACACTTATAATAAAATGCAAGTCAAAAACTTGTATTGAATATAGTGCACCGCAAAGTCTAACTGAATTCGCTTTTTTAACCGACTTCAAAAAAGGAGGAGGTTCTCTATTCATCGGAATATTTTTTTTCTATTTTTTCTTTTGAAGTGAAAACTTCTTTAGGCGCGTTGAGCACTTTTTGGGTGAGCAAAAAACATTGATTTCGCGTCATCGTCACCATCACCATCGTCAACGTCACCGTTACCGCGTTATTAGTATACAAACTTGTCTTGTATTAGGGACTCAAGTGCAGGTAAAAAAAGGGTCATGTTTTGTTGCACAGGCACAGGCACAGGCATAGGCATAGGCACAGGCACAGGCACAGGCAAAGGCACAGGCACAGGCGCAAGCACTGGCACTAGCACAGGCACAGGCACAGGCACTGGCACAGGTGCTGTCACAGGCACGAGCACAGGCACAGGCACTAGCACAGGTGCTGGCATAGGCACAACCACTGGTACAGGCACTGGCACTGGCACTGAAACAGGCACTGGCACAGGCACAGGCATAGGCACTGTGGTTTTAATGTTTGGTTCAAGTACTCATTACAAACAAAGACTCAGGTGTGAGTAATTGATATTTTAATTCATCACAATTACTTAGTTTTCACTTTTATCGGCAGTCCCTATGACTGCCAATTTTTTTTATGTATGTTCACCGATTACTCGAAGACGCCTGAACCGATTTCTTTTTTGTTTCAAAGGGTATACTTTCCAGGTAGTCCCATTGAAATTTAATCGTAATCGTTCGAGCGGTTTTTAAAATATCAGCAATAAATTATATACTTCGTACTGGCGCGGGCGTTTGAAGTCGGTTTTAAAAAATATCTTTTCATGTTATGTATAGTTAGTGAGAAAAACAACACGTAAAAGCTCTACAAAATGCCTATAAATCCCTAAGCCTCCATAAAGGATGTCACAAGGTCCTCCCACAGTTTAATTATTCACGAAGGACAGATTGTAACGATTTGGTTTCACATATAAAAGAACAATAGCGGTCGCGCGTAATGGTCTATGTTGGGAATTATTCAGGAATCCCACCGAAGTAAAATATATACGAATATGGTGGTCCCGCAATTTTTTTCCTCCGAAGCTCACTTCTGGAGAGGGTTTAGCGTAGACGGGGTGTGCTTATACGTTGATTGCGCGTGTAAAAAATGTTCTCCAATCGGAATAGTAAATAGAATACTACAAGCGTGTGCTCAGGTACCTACACTTCAAAGAGAGATTGAGCGCAGGATCGACGGTTTTATGTCCTCTACAATACACAACACGGCAGGCTTCCTAACTCCATAAGGTTCTTAGATATTTTTAACAGATAAACCCAATAACAATTTGCAACGACTGGGACTCGAACCCAGTACCTCATGATCCACAGCTGAGAGACAAAGAAAATAATCGTCAGTTCAAAGTCGGTAATTTTTTGTTGACTATTCCTCCCGTGCCTCGAACTATTCCTTCCGTGCCTCGAAAAAAATGGAAGACATCTTGTAATAATATCTTGTCCTTTCCCTTAAGAGGGCCTCGGGCCATCGAAACCTGATCCCGGGTTGATTACCGCAAAAAAATAATTAGTGAAAATAAGTTTATTTCAGTAAGTAATTTCCTTACGTAAGATATGATGAGGTGATGACCTTAAGAACCATTTTCCCGAAACTCTATCTCCTTTATTTAGCACAAAAAGAAATCGGAACGTACAGAAATCGGGATGGTCGTTATTTATAGAGGGGAAGGGTTAGAACATACGTCTTTATTACATGTTGCCAGGTTAGGAGTTAAGCAGGTACTCATGCGGAGCAAGAATTTTATTCTCATGAAAATAATATGACTAGGTTACATGATCCTGATATTATAAATGCGAAAGTGTGTTTGTTTTTGGTTTATCCTTCAATCACTCGACAACGGAGTAGATCAGCTTGATTTTTTTGCTTCTGGAGCCTTGGAGTTATAAAGGATACATTTTTATCCCAGCAATACATTTCTCGCGGGATTTACGTATCTCCACGTGGACGAAATCACGAGCAAGAAAAAGTTTGGCAAAATATTTTTTTCGCTCATCATACTTATTATACTCTATGGATAAACTTATTGTGATAATAATAATTGTTATTTACTAGATGATGCCCGCGACTTCGTCCGCGTGGATTAAGGTTTTTTTTTAATTCCCACGGGAACTCTATAATTTTCCGGAATGAAAAGTAGCCTATGTATTAATTCTGAGTATGAGCTATCTTTATTCCAAATTTTAGTCAAATCGATTCATTCGTTGTTGTGTCAAAGAGTAACAAACATCCATCCATACATCCATCGTCACAAACTTTCGCATTTATAATATTAGTAGGATTATTGTAGCGGCAATAGAAATACACATTTTGTGAAAATTTCAAGTACCTATCTACCTGTTACGTTTTATGAGATTCAGGCCGCTGACATACGGACGGACGAACAGCAGAGGCTTAATAATAGGGTCCCGTTGGCACCCTTTGTGTACGGAACCATAAAAATCGGCCAAGTGCGAGTCGGGCCTCGCTCTTTTAGGGTTCCGTTAAAAAAAATTAAATTAAAATATTTTCATGTACCCATAGAAATATTTTTATTTAATTTTTTTGATTTAATTTAATTTTTATTATTTGTTGTTATAGCGGCAATAGAAATACATAATATGTGAAAATTTCATCTGTTTATCTATTACGGTTTACGAGATACAGCCCGCTGACAGACGGACGGACGGACGGACAGCGTAGGCTTAGTAATAGGGTTCCGTTGGTACCCTTTGGGTACGGAACCCTAAAAACAAACTTATTAAATTCAAAATTTATTTAAAAATTCTCTGAGAGTTCTTTTTGTGGGCTTTAAAGGCTCATTTCATACGAGTTTGGTAACACTTGATATTAACACCTATTCAACGTCCTATGAACTATAGAGTAGGTACATTAGCCATGCCTAGTTTATACTTACGACACCGCACAGCGCTATTGCTTGCCAGACCACGCACTTGCTTAACAATATACATAAACATGGCACATAGAGTGTAGGCTATTATTTGATTTAGAATACAATTTAAGTTGTACCTAAGTGAACAGGTATGACGGTTTGTTCAGGGATGACGGCAAGAGGCCGGACGTGCTCGTGCCAAAAGGCGGGTGCAGCTGCCGAATCCGCTCAATTGCTTAAGCGCCGCAAATACTCTGCCATTTCTAAGGATTATATTTTTGCGGCGCTTGCTTTTGAGACTCTGGGTCCATGGTCATCGGACACGAAAAATTTTGTAAATGTCGTGTCCCAAAAATTGATCCACGCCTCTGGTGACCAAAGAGCTGGCGCTTATTTAGCCCAAAGGCTTAGCCTCGCTATTCAGAGAGGTAATAGCGCCAGTGTTTTGGGCACCATGCCCATTAGCGATCACTTGGACGGCGTGTATTTTTTGTAAATATAATTAGTAGTAATTTTTTCGCTTTTATATAATATGTAGATCTACTTATGTGATAAATTTGTTGAATATTTGATTATTATGATTTTCTGCAAATAGTACTTATTAAGTGAACAGGTAATAGTCCCTGCAGACTTCGTAACAGTCGTAGTAAAATCTACACTAATATTATAAAGAGGAAAGATTTGTTTGTTTGTTTGAATTGAATAGGCTCAAAAACTACTGGACTGATTTGAAAAATTCTTTCACCATTAGAATCCTACATTATCCTTGATGAACATAGGCGATAGCATATTTTCAAAAAGTTAGGGATCCGTATGAAAACTTCGATAATGTAGCCCAAGGTGTGAAAAAATACCAAAAAAAATCCTTTATCGCGTACGCTGCGAAAACTATTGACAATAGAGCAAAGTCATGTACTACAGTTTTATAGAGGATATCAATATCTACAAAAAAGTCCGTACAAATATCGTACTAATATAAATGCGAAAGTGTTTGTTTGTTGGTTAGTTGGTTTGTCCTTCAATCACGCCGCAACAGAGCTACGGATCGACATGATTTTTTCCATGGGTGTAATTAAGGGCCCTTTTTATGCCGGAAAATCAAAGTTCCCGAGGGATTTCCCCGACGCGGATGAAGTCGCGGGAATCAGCTTGTATTTAGTCAGAACCGTATGCGTAGCTTAATATCCGAATTTTCTTATTTTTGCAGGCAATAAAATAAAATGTGTGAGTCTGTGGTTTCGAAATAACTGTCTCTTATTTTGTTATTATTGAACTATAACCCTAACACAGGTTTTTTGTCTCTTACTCGTAATCTGACATTTTAATACATTTCTATGCATTACATTGTTGACTTTATTTATGTTTGCTATAATACCATACTTTAGGTATATTTGAATGGTCTCAGTTATGTATAGATAGAACAAAAGAAGATATCTAAACCGAAACTGGACTGCATTCAACGATACTTAATTTGGTTTTGTTTCCTAGCAGTAGGTATTACCTAACTTTTCCAAGTTAAAACGCGTTGTTACCCCGCGAATAACAGCACAATGAAGCCTATAGCGATCTCAGGAAGCAATCAACAAAAGTTCCTATTACTTTTCTAATCTATTAACTTGCGCCGACCCACGTCACTTGCACGACTCTGGTAGTAAAACGTATCGCTGAAATTATGGGGTCAAATATTTACCAAGCTACTTATTTACTACAGGAAAAATTATATGATCATCACGAATAATATAATTAGTCCTAATGTACACGAATTACGGTGTAACATTAACAAACTAGCCTTATGCCCATTTCCACCAACCATGTCTTAATCATCCCCTAAGTAGGAGTCTCTTTACGTAAGTAGCCTCTAAATACAATCACTTACCCAATGTCATTTTCAAGATGTTCCCTAAAGGCTCGTGAAAAAATTGGCAGAAAGCGTCACCTAATATAGCTTAGGTAGCCCGTAAAACGAGTAGTTTGTACTCGGAAACCATAATAGCAGAAGCAATCGAGGACTTAGACTGTGGAGTCAAAATAAATGGCCAGAACATAAATAATATTAGATATGCCGATGACACAGTCCTCATAGCGTCAGCTGCTAAAGATATTCAGAGAATTGTCACCCGTGTAAATGAGTGCAGCGAAAGAGCTGGTCTTAGGATGAACATTTCAAAGATTCGTCTTAAAATATGAATGAATATGAATATATCTTAATGAATGAGGGTTTTAAAGATTAATTTTTATACACAATAATGCATTCATGACCACACGCAAAACATAGTATTATCTTAGAACTTGAGAGCATTCCAAATGCTATAGGTGACTGCTTTGTTATTTGTAGCATTTGTTGTGTGTGACAAATATCAGACAAAATTAATAATAATTAAAATGCATTTCAGTGTTTAGCTGTAGCTTAATTAAAATGAACATGATGATATGAGCTTCGGCTCATGGTCATATCTAAGAATAAAATTGACGACTTTGACATTACAGTAGCAGGCCAAAACCTAGAAAGAGCGCGTAAATACAAATATTTAGGTACGTGGTTAAATGAGAACTGGAATAGCGACCAGGAAATTAAGACCAGAATTGAAGTGGCCCGAAGCACCTTTAGTAAAATGAAAAAAGTGCTTTGCAACCGCGGTCTTAAGATTTCCTTGCGCAATCGTTTACTACGCTGGTACATCTGGCCCGTACGATTAAAGAAGATCGCAGGAAACGTATAGAAGCTTTTGAAATGTGGGCATATAGACGCATGTTGGCCATTAGCTGGACTCACAAGGTCACGAATGTGGAAGTTCTGCGGCGCGTCAATCAAAAACGCGAACTTATGCAAACCATCAAGATGAGTAAAGTCGCATATTTGGGGCACGTGCTCAGGCACGAGAGGTACGAACTCCTACAACTCATCATGATGGGAAAAGTTGCCGGAAGAAGAGGCGTCGGTCGCAGAAAAAAGTCCTGGTTGCGAAACATCCGAGAGTGGACAAGAATCGCGAGTGCGGCAGAACTTTATCGCCTCGCGAAGAACAAAGTCGAATTTACAAAGCTGACTGCTAACCTTCGCAAGTCGGAGAGGCACGCGAAGGAGAAGAAGCCCGTAAAAGCTAGGGAACGTTGGTGACAATGAACGGGAAAAGTTTATTGGCAGTGAATTAAAAGATAGTGAAATCGATAGCAATTAAGAATACAAACTGTGAACCTAAATAAATAAAGCTGAACTAAATCCTTGTTATTATTAAAACGAAAGTTTGTTTCTTTGTTGGTTTGGCCTTCAGTAACGTAGCAACGGTATAACGAAACGACGTAATTCTATGCATGGGTATAGTTGAGGACTTTATAAATAAATAAACATTTATTCAGCTTGTAGCATATTGGTGAGGCGCCATCTGTTAACGTAGTCGTAATTCCCAGTTCCATCAGTTATCACTTGTCTGTGGATAGTTGTACATGTTACATCCCCTAATGTTTGTAGTCTATGGTTGCATTTATCGTTGAGACTAGTCTCAGTGTCTGTGTAACGATGTGATCTATGGTCAGATATTCTAATGTTCATGGTCGAGGATTCAGAATTCGGTTAGACAGGGTGGCAGGCGGTCTTTAGCAGTTTTGTCATTAATTTGGTTGGATTGAGGTTATTTGTAGGATTAGTGATTTAATTCTGATGAATTGTGGTTGTGGAGTGATTATGCAACTGTCGTAGAGTTGCTGGTTAGGAGACTACGTAATAATTGCTAGGTTAGCTGTCATGGACCATAGTCCTTGGTTTAGGATGCGGTGTGATTTTGTGGTTGCAATGCTTTTGGAATCTAGAGTGATTGATTGTGTAATTGGTGATGTTGCGGAAAGATTGATTAGTGAATTAGTCGTTGTGGAATGACTGTTTGTGAATTGGTTAATTGGTAATAGAATCTCTTTGCCTATTGATGGGCCATCAGCGAGTTAGACAGGAGTTTTGCTTAGGGTCTTCTCTTGGTGGAGATGGGCAGCTATTTGGGGATGGTGGAGGCTGCGCCTAGGCTAGCTTAGTTAGCCGGGTTTGTCTAGTTAGACATGGAAATATTGGGTTCCATGCTTGTCATGTAAAGATTACAATGTACCTCCTTTGTGGATAATTATTATCATTGAGAGAAGATGATTGCTGAGAATGATGTTCTGTTCTGAGATAGTGTGTGATTGCCCTTATTAGACGCTCGGCCAGAGGAGAGGTGCCGTCATCAGAAGTGGGATGAACTTCATGTCCACGTTAGAATTCCATGCCCACGTTAGAATTTCATGTCTCGTGTAAGTTGTTTTTCTGAACATTTTTGTAAGAATTATTCGTAAGTTTTTGATTCGAAGTTGATTTATGTTGAATCTAGGAGCTTTGATGAGTTGCCATTGTGTAAAGTTGAGATAAATAGGACAGTAAGTTTCTTGTGTGTTCGAATCACTAGCTTTCTTTCTTCTTTTTTTTCTTTTTTTTTGGAGGGGAAGAGGGAATATAGGTCAAGTATCGGCTTAGATGATATTCCTTAAAACAAAGAAAAGAAAAAAAAACCAAGAACAAAAAATTTTTTGATTGAATGATGAATGTCAATGCAATGAGGTGAACAAAGAATCATTGATGACTATTGTGTACTGTAGAGTTAAGATAAAGGGATAATGAGATTCCTGTGTGATCGAATAGCTTGCATTCTTGTGGTTTCGTGGAAACCAGGTGTTGTGTGATCCTTGTGTGGATACACGGTGATTGGTGGAAATTGCATACTTGGGTGCATGGTGTCGGGGCGATCCTGTAGGGATGCACGATGACTATGGCGATTCAGTATGTCGATGTGTGAGTCTTGAGAAGGTAAAGATATTGCGATATTTGTGATTAAAAATGAAGTTATTTGACATGATTTTGATTGACGTATGTCAATGCAATGATTCTTTGAGAGGATCCGTGTTTATTATTCTTTGTCAATGATCTTTGGTAGACTTCTTGGTTAGTAAAGTTGAGATTAATGTTGAGCTTAGTTAAGAATATCAATGTGGGAATGTAATCGTCCAGGCCAGACTTACAGACAGTTGATTGAAAGGACTGGAGGACTGGCCTATATGGGTCGACGTTCTCAAACAGACTACATTTGACTATGACTATGACAATGACGTTGATCAGACCTAGTATAGTCCGGACCAGACCCTGGAGAGCTGGGTTGGTCGAGAGGACATACTTGTCAGTCTAGATCAAGGTGAGAATGACTATGACAATGAGCTTGACCTTTTTGACTGAGTGACAAGTGAATGTTCTAGTGTATGTGTTTCATTTCCTGTCTATCCTGGGCTTTGGTGGTGCAATCCGGGTCATACGCATTGTTTGTGTTGATTGAAGGGATTCACTAATGCTTCCCAGATGATTTCCTGTCTATCCTGGGCTTTGGTGGTGCAATCCGGGTCATACGCATTGTTTGTGTTGATTTAAGGGATTCACTAGTGCCTCCCAGATGATTTCCTGTCTATCCTGGGCTTTGGTGGTGCAATCCGGGTCATACACACTGTGTTGATTGAAGGGATTCACTAGTGCCTCCCAGATGATTTCCTGTCTATCCTGGGCTTTGGTGGTGCAATCCGGGTCATACACATTGTTTGTGTTGATTGAAGGGATTCACTGGTGCCTCCCAGATGAGCTCCGGAGTTTATCCTGGTGGAGAGTGCTGTCCGGGCCAGACTCGTGGGAGTTGGTTGAAGGGACACACTCTTGCCAGATGATGTTGAAGTTGACAATGACGTTAACTGGTTGAAGTGTGTGGATAATTGACGCAATGGACAGATGATATTATTATGACTTTGACTGGTGGCCTTGGATGAAGTGCAGTGTCAGGGATGGACGAGCGGGTCCAGAGGTCAGGGATGGACGAGCGGGCCTAGAGGTGTACTCGACTTTGTGTTTCTGTGCGGAAATCTCTTGGTGCTGGCGGACGCACGAAGGCAGGCGGACGCACGGGGACGTGCGAATGTCAGGTTGGCCGTGTAGCATATTGGTGAGGCGCCATCTGTTAACGTAGTCGTAATTCCCAGTTCCATCAGTTATCACTTGTCTGTGGATAGTTGTACATGTTACATCCCCTAATGTTTGTAGTCTATGGTTGCATTTATCGTTGAGACTAGTCTCAGTGTCTGTGTAACGATGTGATCTATGGTCAGATATTCTAATGTTCATGGTCGAGGATTCAGAATTCGGTTAGACAGGGTGGCAGGCGGTCTTTAGCAGTTTTTTCATTAATTTGGTTGGATTGAGGTTATTTGTAGGATTAGTGATTTAATTCTGATGAATTGTGGTTGTGGAGTGATTATGCAACTGTCGTAGAGTTGCTGGTTAGGAGACTACGTAATAATTGCTAGGTTAGCTGTCATGGACCATAGTCCTTGGTTTAGGATGCGGTGTGATTTTGTGGTTGCAATGCTTTTGGAATCTAGAGTGATTGATTGTGTAGTTGGTGATGTTGCAGAAAGATTGATTAGTGAATTAGTCGTTGTGGAATGACTGTTTGTGAATTGGTTAATTGGTAATAGAATCTCTTTGCCTATTGATGGGCCATCAGCGAGTTAGACAGGAGTTTTGCTTAGGGTCTTCTCTTGGTGGAGATGGGCAGCTATTTGGGGATGGTGGAGGCTGCGCCTAGGCTAGCTTAGTTAGCCGGGTTTGTCTAGTTAGACATGGAAATATTGGGTTCCATGCTTGTCATGTAAAGATTACAATGTACCTCCTTTGTGGATAATTATTATCATTGAGAGAAGGTGATTGCTGAGAATGATGTTCTGTTCTGAGATAGTGTGTGATTGCCCTTATTAGACGCTCGGCCAGAGGAGAGGTGCCGTCAAGCTTTTATCAATGGAACAAACAAAAATATATAAAAGAAGACAAAACCTTTAACACTAAATAATATTATTGTTCATGAATGTTAATGCTGAGAAGGCTACTGCCTCAGCATAATGCTACAACATTAGAATGCTGAGCGCTGATTTTCAGGCATAACCTTTAATGGCGTCGCGAGCCAACCACGAGACAGTTAAACAAGATAAATATTAGGTAAAAAGAAATAAATGAATAAATACAGATATTAACATGTATTTTAGTTAACAGTTGATACAGAGGTAAATTGCGGGTAATGTAAAATTAAATAGATATAGGTAATTTAAAGGTAACTAAGGTTAAAAGGTAAACGTACAAAATAAATGAATACTATAACATGTTATTGTGTCTGAATAGAGCTACACGTACAGCAGCTTATGTGAAATCGTGCCTGTAAGACTCTGAAAGATTTCTTGTTGTAAGATAACTTTTATTCCGGAAAAACAGAGGGATCCCATGTAATTTAAAAAAAATTAATTCCATGTAAACGTAGTCGCGGGCGGACAAATCTAAATAAACACACAATTTAATCTAAAACTTCACCAAAGTCATCGACGTGCGGTAAGAATACAAATAAAGATTTTTTTCAATATAACATGTGTATTTTGTTCGTAAATTGGATCTTATTAGATCCCTCTCAAACTTAAGTAGAATTTTACCGCACCCGGGCGATTATTACCACGGCCACTACAGCCTAAACCCTTCGCATTATAAGAGGACACCCCTGATCAGACAGTGGGCCTACAATGGGTTGAGATGAGGTACAAAAAATGTTCCTTAAATGTATCCACCGCCTTACTAATGAACAAACAGATCGTTTAGCTCTGTAACCGGCGGCGGGGGCAGCGGCACTGGCCATTAACGGGGCAAACACTATTCCTGTCAGACCGACAGACGATACTTTGAAGGGTTAACTTTCCTTTGTTTGAATTAGATAAAGGTTATGTGAGCGCTGCTATATATTATGCTGTCTTCTCTATGCTAGATTGGCATATAAAAACAATCTCCTTTAGAGCCGATTTCACCAATGTCAAATGACGTTTTACCGACGAATAAATTGGCCGTTCTGACAGTTTTTGTATTGCAAATTATGTCAAAATATCTTTACGCTCGGATAAGATGTATACGTTAGTGAAATCGGCCCTGAGTAAAAGAAATGAAAATTAAATAAAATTACCTTTCACCCTTCTACTGTCGAAGAGTTTTTTTTTATTTTGGCACTTTCAATTACAACACAAAACAAATGTGCTGTGCGATTGTTTAGAAGTGATTGTTATAATGTGACAATCGCAATCACCACTGATTGGTCGATACTCTGTGGCTATTAGCTAAAATGCATTGTTGCAGCAAGAATTCAATTCATCCATTCATGATAATTAAAAAAACTGGCCAAGTGCGTGTCGGGCCACGCGCAGTGTAGGGTTCCGTAGTTGAAAGTCTCAAATATTATTGCTGACCTAGGATAGTGCTTTTATTTTATTTATGAATATTGAATACATTTTGAGTTCCATGGTTCAAATACTATAATATACTACAAAATATGCAACTTACACTACGTGTAATACCTAACTTAGAAAAAACGGATATAACTCCTTAACTAATGAACCCTACTTAGCCGTGATAGTTTTCCTTTAAAATTCTTTATATATACTACTGCTGTGAATTTTTTCTTGTATCCTTTATACAACCATTTCGCTGGCAGAGGGGGGGGGGACACTTGACTCTAATAAAATTTAGCAATTTAAAATATCATATTTCACAAACGGATCCCTGAATTGAAAAATGGTGTTGCCACACCCACAATATTTTTGAAAGACCTATTCAACGACACCACACACTATGGGATAGACGAGAAAAAAAATTCATTCCCACTTTACATGTAGGGGAGGTACCCTAAAAAAAATTATTTTTCACAATTTTATTTCACCACTTTGTCGGCGTGATTGATATTTATACCCTTGTCAAATTACAGATTTCTAGTACCAATAGTCTCTGAGCTAAACCGCGGACGGACAGACAGACAGACGGACGGACATGGCGAAACTATAAGGGTTCCTTGTTTACTACGGAACCCTAAAAATGAGGCAATTTATAGTTTGTAGTAGATAGTAACAGCCTCGATAGCCCAACAGTTTAAGGTGTGGACTAAAAACTGAAAGGTCGACGGTTCGATCCCGACCCGATCCGGTTCGTTGTGTTATTATCGTGCCCACTCCTAACGGTGTGCTGGTAATAGCGGGCTTACACGAAATCCAGTCATAAGTTTTGTTTACTCAAAAATACACCCTCGTGCTTGAACTCCCGTGGCTTGTAGACCCCGCAGTAAATGTTAGTTTTGTAAACTAAATTTAACCTAGCTTTAAAACTGAGTACGAATATCAGGTATGTAAACTGCAGTGGACCTAAGCTACCTGTTACTTTATAACGAAAATCTCTTCTGCTAAGAACACAATTTAGCCTCAGCGAAACGGTTATAGGTAAACGGTTATACTGAAAACTGAGTGGAAATGACCCAAATTGTCGCTGGTTTGACTCCCACCCGTTGCACTACTATCATACGCACTCCAAATACAAGTTTTCCGCTCATTTGGAGAGGAGAGGAGAATATAAATAAAGTTCAGGTTGCCTTATAATTTTTAAAGAAAATAAAATATAAAAAAATTATTGAAATTCTGGAACGGAATAGATCTTCTTTCTTCTTCGACCGATAGACGCCCACTGCTGAAAAAAGATCTCTTGACTCCTAAAAGATACTCTATCTTTTTTCCGTGCTTGGGATTCAAACCCCGTACCCCGAAAAGGAGACTGCAGTGTTGACCATGTAAGAAGAAGGTAAGAACCACCACTATAAGTAAACGTAAACATAACAATTACCCTTAATCAAAACTTCTAATTGCTAAATAATTATGAATTTAGTAAATACAAGTTTTAATACAATTCCCCGTTTGTTTGCCCAGATATAATTATGCATGATTCCCCACTCCACTCAACTCAGTTGTTTATTATAGTTGCTAGTTTCTATCCATTTACTTTTGGGTTAATTGGATGAGATACATAATTATTTCCCAATTATTCTAGTGCTCTTAATATTTCAGTTTTGTAATTTATCCGTACTGAAAAGACGCTCCAATTTTCTAATGCAAATGTAGGTATCTCAGAGAATAATTAACGAGAAGTAACATGAGTCATACTCATAACCTTATAATTAGCTGAATTACTACATGTCCGTTTTCATGATACCCTAAGCCTATATGTAGTTTTAAAATACATTTAACTTCCAACAAACAAAATTTTAGTCAGTGGTAATTTCACCATTGCCGAGTTACGTGTAACTGATGAATTTGGTGTTTTGGCAGATTCTCAATACAAAAACTGTTAGAACGTCCAATATACCTAAGTTAAATAAAAACAATTTATCAGTAATTTAATAACATACATTAGCCTTATGGATGGTGAAATAATTATAAACCAACTCAGCCAAAGTAATCAACATTACTAGGTATACAAATTTAGCCGATGACAAGGACGAAAACTTTTAAATTCGAACGTGAGAAACTATCGGACAGAGAACAATGCTACGCGCTACGTCTCTACGGGTAGAGCTACGATCGTATTTCAGAACAACAGCTGACATTTTTCATTGCTGTTCTCTTTAGTTACGGTGTCTAGACAAGCTTTTAATGTGGGGAAACGTTTTGTCACATTAATTTAACGCTAAATGATCTCGAAATGGAGGCAGCGCACACAGTAGTAGTACCTACTGTGTGCGCCAGGTTGACCACTTTGTTTAGTCACAACATTACAAGTAATTTTTAAGCTATTGCATAGCTTTTATCGCGAGCTTTGAGCGCGGCGGCCGAATCAAGAAATTCCGTAACGAAAATAAACCTAACACCCCCACTCTGACCGGCACAGCGGTGCGGCGTTGAAAGCCGTGCATCGTCTAACGTCGTTTCAGTTCGGCAGACATCAGCACGGTGTTTGTGTGCGTGCGACTAGACGTATGTGTGTAGACTGTATTATTATCAAAGAAAGAATAATATTGCATAAATATTATAATTGCATAAGTTGATAAAAATGCTTTGCAATAGCTTTACCGCGGCAGTCCCCGAGTGCCACACGTATTTTCTAAATATATAAAAGGCAAAGGTGACTGACTGACTGACTGACTGACTGACTGACTGGTCTATCAACGCACAGCTCTAAGCACTGGACGGATCTGGCTGAAATTTTGCACACAGATAGTTATTATGACGCAGACGTCCGCTAAGAAGGAATTTTTGAAAATTCCAACCCCAAGAGGGTTAAATGGGGGTTGAAAGTTTGTATAAAAGTCCGTGATTTATCAAATTGTTTTTCATGTAATATCCATGAAACTTTAAATTTTGGTCTTTCGATAAAAAAATAAGAAATACATATTTCGCAAATTTTGAAAATTCCACCCCCAAAGACTTCAATTAGGGGATGAAAATTTGTATAAAAGTCCAGATTTTTAAGTTAATTTTCAAGTAATATCCATCAAACTTGGTACTTTAGCTTTCATCTTCTTCTAAATATATAAAACGCAAAGGTGACTTACTGGTCTATCAACGCACAGCTCTAACCACCTGGACGGATCGGGCTGAAATTTTGCACACAGATAGTTATTATGACGTAGACGTCCGTTAAGAAAGGATTTTCGAAAATTCCAACCCCAAGAGGGTTAAATGGGGGTTGAACGTTTGTATAAAAGTCCGTCATTTATCAAATTATTTTTCATGTAATATCCACGAAACTTTAATTTTTGGGCTTTCGATAAAAAAATAAGAAATACGTGTTTCGCAAATTTTGAAAATTCACCCCCAAAGACTTCAAATAGGGGATGAAAATTGCCTTTCAATTGAAAATAAAGAAGTACGCGTTTGACAGTTTTTAAATGTTCAACTCCCAATGGAGTTAAATAGAGGTTGAATGATTGTTATTAAGTCTGTCGTTTTTCAACTAAGGTATAACCATGAAACTTGGTATGTTGGCTTTTTACGGGGATACGAATCGCGTTAAGTTGGATTTTAATTACCAATAAAAATCTAACTTAACGTGAGCTAATCAACCGCTAAGAAACCATTTTTGAAAATTCAACCTCTAAGGGGGTAAAATAGGGGTTTGAAAATCGAACTTAACGTGAGCGAAGCCGCGGGCAAAAGCTAGTTTTTTATATAATCCTTACTAATATTATAAATACAACGGCGAAATATATAAAAACTCAGCTACTCCTCTTGGTATTTTGTTGGTTATTTTTACCATTAAAATCTATTCTCTTAAATAATTTGTGGCGGTGACTATAATGTGCCCTAAAGTAGTCAAGCCTTGTCTTATGTGTGTGCAGTATTTAAAACTGCTTTATCAAAAGCAAGAATCATTGTAATATTTTATTTTCATTTCAAAGCGGACACCCGTTATCCATAGAGTTTATTATTATTGTACTGTTAAGCATAATAATTATTTTTATGTTATTTATACTCAAATATCTTTTGCCCGTAGATTAACTCACGTTAAAATTTATGTTTCAGACACCTATTTTAGCCTCTTGGGGGTTGAATTTTCAAAAATGCTTTCTTAGCGAATGCCTACGTTTATATATTACGTATATAATATAGCTATTCGTATGCCAAACAGCTCGATCCGTCCAGTGATTTGAGCTGTGAGTTGATAGATTAGTCAGTCAGTCAGTTAGTCACCTTTTTCTTTTATATATTTAGATACAAACCCCGTTATACAGGGTAGATACTGCAGTTCTGACCGCTAAGTACGCTTTCCCAACTGAGCCCGACCCTTCACCTAATGAATTCAATGAAATTAATAGCCCCCTACTTTTATCCAAAAAGATTTTTTACAAAAACCTTTGATACAATCTAGATGAGATTAAATATCAAGGATAAAATATATTTTTTATAATATTTTTGAGACTTTAAAACAAAAGAAGTCAGTGAACCACATGCTGCTCTTTAATTAAAATCAGCACTGAATACTTTAGTCTTATCTCACAATAGTCTGGAATACAGAAAAGGTGCCTGACATCTCAGTCTACACAAATTGCTTTGAAATTCTGCCAAGTTTTTGAAGACATGGGTATTAACGAATATACCTACTGTGTGTTTTAAACGAGTAATTCTTTAAAAGTTTAAAAGTTATTCTACCATTGAAACGTAAAGCAAACTTGGTTGACATCCCATAATCACACTTTGCTTCGTGGTTCCTGAAAGGAATGCCTACCGGCTTCTGTTTTTCCAACTAACTACAATTTGGGTACCTCAAATTAACAGTGAATAGGCATTTTCTAGGCAAGCGCGCTCCGTCTTAGTCTGTATCTTCACTTACCATTAAGTGTGATTGCAGTCAAGCGCCTAATGCCAACCTATGCAAAGTTGATGTATTATTTTAATTTGTTACTATTAAAGGCAGGGGTACTCAACGTTGTACTTTGGCAACGGTTCAAATCTTAGCCTCGCATCAGCCTTGTAAGTTACACCAGCGGCAGATGTGCATAACAAGGGGTTAGTATAATCCTCGACTCCAATAGACGCTGTGTATTCCAAATTAAACGATGTTATGCTTATTAGATACTTAAGAAATAAAATGAAATAGTTAAACGAGTGTGGTGCCGTAAGTAATAGAGCACCATACTCCATAGCGAAATTTATTATGATTTTGATCTGACCTTATTTTTATAGTACATTATTATTATGTCTGTACCCATAATAGCCCACCCCTTTTTAGGGTTCCGTAGTAAACAAGGAACCCTTATAGTTTCGCCATGTCCGTCCGTCTGTCTGTCTGTCCGTCCGCGGTTTAGCTCAGAGACTATTGGTACTAGAAATCTGTAATTTCACAAGGGTATAAATATCAACACGCCGACAAAGTGGTGAAATAAAATTGTGAAAAATAATTTTTTTGAACTTCATGAATACCGATGCCCTAGAGAATTTCATAAAATCCATGATAGTTTTACAATATTTTTCTACAAAACATACCACATCCTCGGAACCTTTTCTAGTTATTTTAATCTGAATAAAGGTCACCTTAACCGTCTCTCCCAAACGTAAATCTAGAAAGTTTTTGGAGCGTGTATTGTACGAGTGCTGACAGGGGACCCTTGTACTAACAAAAACCCATTACTAATACGAATTACGGGACTATTTTTGAATAAAAAATTGAAGTTGTATTTTAAACAAACGTTGGGTTATGTTAGCTTTAAGTCATAAGTTAGCTGATGCCCGCGACTTCGTCCGCGTGAATTTAATTTTTAAAATCCCTCGGGGACTCTGATTTTCCGTGATAAAAAATAGCCTATGTCATACAAAAAATCACATCGAT
Organism: Oeneis ivallda; assembly: GCA_029955525.1. Taxonomy (NCBI): domain Eukaryota; kingdom Metazoa; phylum Arthropoda; class Insecta; order Lepidoptera; family Nymphalidae; genus Oeneis; species Oeneis ivallda. The sequence goes on from JARPMR010000007.1 coordinate 21,060,931, forward strand.
CCGTGGCTCTGTTGCGGCGTGATTGAAGGACAAACCAACAAACCAACAAAGCAACAAACCAATAAAAACACTTTCGCATTTATAATATTAGTATGATGGTAATATCCATACTCATTTAATAAATGCGGAAGTATTTATATTATTAACGTTTCACCATTCACCCCCTAAGCTGAATTTGGCGAAAGGCACTGTGATAGCTTCCATCTATAAGACGGTTTTACTTTATATCCTGAATAATGAAAAATTTCCGATAGGATGCTTTTTTATTTCTAAAAACAAAGGGTCCAACCACTGTTCAGTGTTCAAGTCCTCAACTCTAGCTACCCATGCAAAATTACGTCGATCTGTTCTTCCGTTACTACGTGATTGAAGCACAAATCAAATACTTTTGCATGTAGGTGTATAATAATTAGATATATCATACTAGCTGATGTCCGCGACTTCGTCCGCGTGGATTTAGTTATTAGCATCCCGCGGGAACTCTTTGATTTTCCGGGATGTCTATGTCACCCTCCAGGTTCTCAACTATACCTATCCAAAAATCACGTCAATCCGTAGATTTGGTGCAGCGTGATTGACGTACAAACCAACAAACAAACACACTTACGCTTTCATTATGTATTAGTAAGGAAGAATTAATACTACGATAATAAAGGCAATCTAATTAATTTTAGAACACAAAAGCTACTATTGTGACTTAAATATGATAGTTAGATATATTCCGTCGTGGACGTTTTTGTAGAAAATAATGAGTACTTTAATCATGTAGTACATAATTTTTATGTATCATCAATAGATTTCTCAGCACACGCCAAATAATGCATTTTATAGGCAAAATTTTGCTACTTTGGGTTACATTATTGCAATTTTCTTAAGGATCTCTTTTTTTTTTAAATAAATTATAGCCTATGTTACTTCCTAATAACTTAGCTTTCTTTTAGTGAAAAAATGGTTAAAATCGGTCCAGTAGTTACAGAGCCTATTTGGTACAAACAAACACAAAAAAAAGCATCTTTCCTCTTTATAATATTAGTATAGACTAATATTATAAATGCGAAAGTGTGTTTGTTGGTTTGTTGGTTTATTCTTCAATCACGCCGCAACAGAGCTACGGATAGGCGTGGTTTTTTACATGGGTATAGTTGAGGACGTGGAGAGTGACATAGGCTACTTTTTATCCCGGAAAATTAAAGAGTTCCCGAGGGATTCTAAAAACTAAATTCACATGGACGAAGTCGCGGGCATAAGCTAGTATTTTATATATATCAGAATTTACTTAACTTACACCCAAGTTAATAATGTTCGCTTTAACAAATTGAAATAAATATCAGTTTTAAATATCGTCGTCTCAAGTAGTATATCTATATATATAAAAGAAAGTGGTGTTAGTTACACTATTTATAACTCAAGAACGGATGAACCGATTTGGCTGAAAATTGGTGCAGAGGTAGCTTAGAACTAGGAGACGGATACTTTTTATCCCGTTCGACCGCGTTTCTGTCATGTCACTATAAAACGTGGTGAAAAACGCATCTGACATGGAATAACAAAACGCAAATGACAGTGGAATAACAAAACGTAAATGACAGCTAAACGTAATTTTGTCTTTGGTTAAGTATGGTAAAAAATTTGACAATTATAAAAAGTGTTATAATAAAGCATTACTGATATTATAAATGCGAAAGTGTGTTTGTTTGTTGGTTTGTCCTTCAATCACGTCGCAACAGAACAGCGGATTGATACGATTTTTTGCATGGGTATAGTAATGGATGTAGTAGTGGTTCCTCAGACCGGGAGAGCTACTTTTTATCTCGGATAATGAAAGAGTTCCCGCGGGATTTGTAAAAACTAAATCCATGCGGACGAAGTCGCGGGCATCAGCTAGTTATACATATAATAAAACAGAAACGAAACCAATTCTGTACATGAAATAGATTCAAAAAAGGGTTTTTGCTTCTAATTGTGTTCAAGATACAGATATCAAAACAGAAGCTAAATTTTTTTTTGTCTGTTTGTCTGTCTGTTTGTTTGTCCTTCTTTCACGTAAAAACTACCGCACAGATTTCCGTGGTAGCTTATTACTCGGGTCAACATCTAGGCTACTTTTTATCCCGGAAAATCAAGGAGTTCCCGAGGGACTTTAAAAACTAAATCCACGCGGACAAAGTTGCGGGCATCAGCTAGTATTATACTACACGACAAATGTTTCTTGGAAGGCGATAAAGAATCTTGTGCCGATAGCGTCCAGAAGCTCCTAGCGACTCGCTTAAGATAAATTCCGTCCAAATAGTGAAGGTAATTGAAATGCACAAAGCATTGGAAGACCAATGCTGCTTGCTCGCGTTACCCAGTGAGTTGCCATTCGAGCAAACGTCTATCGATTCTTCGAGCTATATGCCTCGCCCAATACCACTCCAGCTTCACGATGATCGTACAAATGGATTTAATTAAAAATTGCAATAAAACCAAGCCGCTTAATGCACTCGCCAACGAGAACTACATACAAGAATATTATTTTCATAATATTTTCCGCCGCATAGCGTAAGCCGTATGGAATGGAATGGAATGGCCGTATGGAAATGTTAAAATTGAAATTTATTTTCCTCCAGGAGCACCTAGTTTGAATGTGACCACCGTTCCGCGGGAACGGTGGTCACATTCAAACATTCATTATTTGCATTTGCATTGCATTATTATTAATAACTAGCTGAGACGGCGAACTTCGTACCGCCAACTTTTTTTTTTGTTTGTTTTTTTTTTATTAAGTATAAAAACCTTCCGTGGACCTTAAGTAACATACAAAAAAATAAATTAACCGAATTGGTCCATCCATTCTTGAGTTATGCGCTTACCAACATTCATTTTTATTTATATAGATATTGTATTTTCCATTTAATCTGACCGTGTATACGGCCGGGGTTACACATTTTTCTAGGCCACCAATATGCTGCTATTGGTTGCTATCGGTCACTTCGTCGATCTAATTTGATATTTATTAATTTAATATTAAACTAAAATTTAATACTTTTGTAGATTTTGTAATTTAAATATTTAAGTATGTAACAATTTCGTCAAGCGCTTTTCTAAGCCTCAATCGAAGAATTAAACAATACAATACAATACGATCTACTTTCAGTACCTGCCACTCATCATCATTATCTCAAACCATCGTCAGCCCACTTCTGGGCAAGGGACTTACTCTTAGGGCCGCTTTCACCAACGTAAAATAAGTTTTATCCGAGCGTAAATTTTAAATTTTGACAGTATTTTCAATACAAAAACTGTCAGAAAGCCCAATTTATTCCTCGGATAAACGTCATTCGACGTTGGTGAAATCGGCACTTAGAGTGAAAAGGGTTTAGGGTTTTAAGGGCTATAGTCTACCACGCTGGCCCCATGCGTATTGGAAGGCTTCACACACTTTTGAGAACATTATGGAGAACTCTCAGGCGTCCTCACAATGTTTTCCTTCACTATTGAAGCGAGTGACACTTAAAGGTTCAAGCACACATATTCGTGATCCTCCGAATAGGAGACCGCAGCCACTAGACTATAACTGCTGCTATATTTTTTTTCTATTTCGCCAGTTTTCCAAACTTAGCCCATAACTTACTTAACTTAGTCTTTAAGTTTAGACTGCTTTATACATTACTAGCTGATGCCCGCGACATTGTCCGCGTGGATTTATTTATTAAAATCCCTCGGGAACTCTTTGATTTTCCGAGATTAAAAGTAGCCTGTGTCACTCTCCACGTCCTCAACCATACCCATGCAAAAATCATGTCGGTCCGTAGCTCTGTTGCGGCGTGATTGAAGGTTATACCAACAAACCAACAAACAAACACATTTCGCATTTATAATATTAGTATGATTTACGTCTATCGTGTTCGGAAAATCCGAAAACAAATTCGATACAACTCTTCTATTTACGCGCAAAAGGCAAAAGGCGATATAAAATCGGGGCCCTAACAAGCAATTTTTCCGACGGTGCAAGTCACCCACAAAAACGAGAATTCAATGTGGAGAACATTAATTCGGACCGGCTGCGGCTTTTACAAGGCTGAGTGCAGACCACTGCTTCTTTTGTTTTTTTTTTTCAGTTATTCTGTTATAGGCACCAAAGTTCGCTAGTCACCAAAATTGACCAATCAGACCAAAATTTTCATGACAGGCTTGACTAAAGCAAAGTACCGGTGAAACCGTTTAAATTCATTCGTTTTAATTCCTTTAATAAATCTTACTCTTAGCCAGAACTGATAGCTCGAACATTTATTTTGATCATTCGGCTCCATAGACGAATGATATTTACAGTTCGGCTCACGTCCCGTATTTTGATCGAAAAATCGGTGCGCGTTAGGAACCGATGTAGACTTACTTAATTTAAAATTAGTCAACAATAATAATTATTATCACCATTACTATCACTTAACGTCATATTGAAAATAAATGAAAACGTATTTTGATTAAAAAAAAATTGAATTTATCAAAATCCGCAACGTAGGCGGGCGGGATAAGATAGTGATTGTTCTGTATAGTCTCGTAGTATAAATAAATATATTATTGGCTATCAGAAGCGGATTTAATTAAATAAAAAGAACTAATCAGACTTTAAGAGAACGCATCTCTTAAAACGCTGAAACCCTACCTAAGCCGTCTCCACCAGCCCCTACAACGGCCCCTTTCCACTCAGCTAAACCACAGCACGACAGACAAAACCACCATCTGAACGTGAGGGTAACTATCAAAATAGACAAATCAACCAATGGACAATTATTATGACTCAGGCGTGATCCCATCACGATTAAGAGATGTTGACGGTACGCTGGTCCCAACCAAAGTGAACGAACAAATACCACGCTGCGCTTATAAGGCCGACGATCGCTCCATCGTCGCCTCTCCCGACGCCTAGATCGGCTCTGCTCGTGCGCGCGCTCGGATTCGTCCGCGCACGTTTTTGCTCCAAGATGGCGTCAGTCCGCTAACACGGCCTCTCCTGACACCCTGGTGTCCTCACCAGGCCCATCATTGTCTGAAGGTTCAGAAATCAGTCTAGGCAACGACCTGACTGGTGCATTAGTTGGAGACGGTTGATTCTGAATCGCAATTCAAGTACTCGTCGTCACTGGCAGTGGCTTCTGAAAGAAATACACGATTACCACAGAGTTCAATATCAAGGACGAGCTATGTTAGTAATTTTATAAGTCAATCAAACAAAGAAAATGGTGCTGAAATATTCAACTTGTGATCATCGCGTTGCTCACAAGTCAAAATGCCAGAACATGTGGGTACTTAGAACAAGTAAAATGAAAAGGGTTAGAAGTTGTACCAAGACATTGAGCACTTACACGGCTTAGTCACGGTTAGGAACCGACTAAACCACTCAGTGGGGCTCTTCAGTACGGGCCCATACTGAAGAGCTTCCTACCTACACTGGAGGCAAAGGGCCATGTACTCCTCCAGTGACTCTTCGCAAAGCGAAAAGCATTCCACGCCGGGGGAAGAAAAAGGAGTGTGTACTCTCCCCCCAACGGCTCGCCGATAAGCGGAAAGACTTCAAGGTACCTCTTTCAAGAAAGCAGCACACCCATGGTGTCTCTTCCTCCGAAAGCAGGCACATACAAGGTGCAAGGACTGCCGGTTTGGGGCTGGTTACCCTGCTGTATAGTCCTTCAAGGAAAGGTCTCCATTTTGGGGCTGGTTACCCTGTCGTATGACCTTGGATTTGGATTCGGAAGGACTGCCGATTTGGGGCTGGTTACCCTGCTGTATAGTCCTTCAAAGGAAAGGTCTCCATTTTGGGGCTGGTTACCCTGTCGTATGACCTTGGATTTGGATTCGGAAGTGATCAGGAAAAGGTGGTACGAGTGCGCGCGGCTCCAATGCATACCACGGGACCATGTACTCAGATACGTCCACTTGCCAGCCAGAGCCAGCTTGCCCGTCGAGTGAGACTGACTCGCACCAACAGGACATGCCCTCCTGGACCAGCCACTCCTGGTCGCAAGTCTCAGGAGCGTGCTGCAGCTTGGCCACGCCAGCCACAGGCAGCACCACACGCAGTAAGGCAACTTGCCTCACACCGGCACGCAAACACGCGTGCTACTGTTAAACAGAAACATTAAAAATTTCAGTTAAATCTTTCAAAAAAATTGCAGTGCAACTCTTTGGACACAATTCAAATCCAAAAATATTTTTCACCATCAAAAGTAATTTTTAATTACTCTCTAACTGTACGCTTTACCGGCTGTACAAGCTCGGTCACACCTGACCTTAATCAATAATTCAAATAAGGACAGTACATTTCCTCAAAATCGAAAACGAAAACCAAAACAGGATTCTTAACAGTTAGCCAGCGACAGCAAGTACACATTTACACAAGGTCTCATGATTCTGTCGAATCGGACCTTATCAACAATAAAACTACGGGGCATCTTGTTACACTCGTGATATGTGCAGAGTGCGCAAGTAACGTGTGGAAATCAGCATAAATTTCACTGAAAGCAATATCGTTCGCCTAACTACCTGCTTAGGTCGCATTATTATTATCGAGCCAACAAAACAAACTGTAACAGTATCGGCGAGACTAGCTCACACATTATTTTCCACCCTCATCATCATAACAGCATTACTAGACATTGGAACGATACAACGAACTCACGGTACAATCCAGTAATGAAGGCTGATGATGCGTAGACGCGCCATGACCAGCGCTGCGACGCGCTCCAACGCGCTCGGCAGCGCACCGGTAGGTGACGCCCAGTGGCATTACGACTGGCGCTGCGTCAGGAGGTGACGCACACGTCAGCGCACCGACAGATGGTGCACAGTGACGCCGTGACCGACGCTGCGTCAGGAGGTGACGCATACATCAGCGCACCGACAGATGGCGGGCAGTAGCGCCGCGACTGGCGCTGCGTCAGGAGGTGACGCACTCGCCAGCGCACGGGCAGGTGACGCCCAGTGGCGCCGCGACTGGCGCTGCGTCAGGAGGTGATGCACTCGCCAGCGCACTGACAGGTGACGCCCTGTGGCGCCGCGATTGGCGCCGCGTCAGGAGGTGACGCACTCGCCAGTGCGTCGACAGGTGACGCGCAGTGGCGCCGCAACCAGCGCTGCGACACGAAGCAGTGCGTTCACCCACCGCCGACAGGCGACGCGCGGAGATGCGCCGCGCCGGCATCCAGTTACACAAAGTACCCACATGTAAATAAAAATCTTTGTTTACGAAGGTACCTGCAGACTTTCGCATTAATCAGTGGGTCAACGGGTCAGTTAAGTCTTATCGAATCTAACATTGTTATTTTAAACAGAATACCAAAAACAAGAATTTAAAATAACCTTAAATTGAGAGATCGGAATGGAATGTTAAAAAGCTTTCAGCTTTTAATTATTGAACAACTCAGCCCCACGTATTGGGTGGAATAGTTCCGACATAGGACCGATCACCCGCCTGGCGTTAGCAGGTGTCCCCTCCACGAATACAATACAAGCCGCACGTATGGGCCAAGACAACAAAATGATTAAGCATTGAAACGATACACTGAACTCACCGCACAATCCAGTAGTACCGGCAGGTGTTGCGCAAACGCACCGTGACCAGCGCTGCGACGCGCTCCAATGCGCTCGGCAGCGCACCGGCAGTTGAGGCGCAGACGCGCCATCGCCAGCGCTGCGACGCACTCCAACGCGCTCGCCAGCGCAGACGGGTGCCGCGCAGACGCGTCGGGACGTGACGCGCTCGCCCAGGCCAATGCCAGCGCGATAACACGCCCTGGCATGCTCGCCATCGAAGCATGTGGCATGCGTCCCCAGACGCCACTCGCCTCGACAAGGCTTCGACAGGAAACGCGCAACCAGGCATCCATGCATCGTGGCAGGCAGTGACTCGCGTTTCCGGTATGATCTCGCGACCAATGATAACGCCTTGCCATGTCACATCGACGTGTGAACACGACACTGTTTACGGTTGTACAGTGCCTTGGGTCGCAGGCAACGATAAAATCAAAGGTCAAGAATTGATTTTGTTCCAATCGAAATAAAATGATTGCCAGGACATAGCCTGAACTCTAATGTGCATTAAGTAAGAATCCCACTTCTGATATTGGCTATCAGAAGCGGATTTAATTAAAAAAAAAGAACTAATCAGGCTTTAAGAGAACGCATCTCTTAAAACGCTGAAACCCTACCTAAGCCGTCTCCACCAGCCCCTACAACGGCCCCTTTCCACTCAGCTAAACCACAGCACGACAGACAAAACCACCATCTGAACGTGAGGGTAACTATCAAAATAGACAAATCAACCAATGGACAATTATTATGACTCAGGCGTGATCCCATCACGATTAAGAGATGTTGACGGTACGCTGGTCCCAACCAAAGTGAACGAACAAATACCACGCTGCGCTTATAAGGCCGACGATCGCTCCATCGTCGCCTCTCCCGACGCCTAGATCGGCTCTGCTCGTGCGCGCGCTCGGATTCGTCCGCGCACGTTTTTGCTCCAAGATGGCGTCAGTCCGCTAACAATATATAAATTACGTGTCACGTTGTTTGTCCGCGATGGACTCCTAAACTACTGAACCGATTTTTATCAAACTTCGTAACTATCTGTAATTTGGCCAATTATAGCCTGGCTTTATTATAGCATAGGTCACTCTCCAGGTCCTTAACTATGCAGTATACCCATGCAAAAAATCACCTCAATCCGTTGTTCCGTTACTGCAATACTTTTTTTTTATTTTATTTTATTGAATAATAAAAATTTAAAAACGAATTACAAAAAATTTAGTCATCCTCATGAAACTTGAGTGTTTATGTGAGGATGGCGAGTGCGCGTATTCTTATAATAATTATATTATCTAGCATTACGTTGCAACCCACGCGTAAGAAGCACTTCCTAGAGAACACCGCCATGAACATCAGCATGCATTTCCAGGAAGTGCCTCTTATACCTCCCTATGAACGCTTTTTTGCTGCCACTGGCATCTCCAATCGAAGGCGGCAAGCCAATTTAGCAATTTGGGCAATATATATTTCCAATTCCTTTTTCCATACACATTGTCAATTTTTGGCAACTCGAACCTCATAAAATGTTTCAATTTGCGCAGACCGACATTACGCACTTTACCCCTTAGTCTTTGGATGTTTGGGTATTCATCCTTAAGAATCGCCATTCTTACTTTACCCTTCACTTCTTGTAGTGCCCCCTTCTTCATGTAGTACATTGACTCTGTATTTATGTATGCATTGTTTAAATAAATAAGTAAGTAAGTAAATAAATAAAAAATGCAAACTCTAGTGCTATCCCTAACGTAGGTGTTGTACAGCGACCATCAGAAGGTCGTTAGACGCAATCGCAGCCCCGGTCACGTGCGTAAAGTTGCTTGTATACGACTGTTTTTTTCCCGTGCATCCCTCCGACGGGCCACGAAAACAGTGAACGATTCTATTTTTTGGACGTGATAACGACTTATAAATCGATGAACACCGGCTGCACGCACGAAAAAGTGTCACGTTCGACCTGAGCATGTACGTGCAAGCGAGAGCGCGGAACAAGCGATAGAGAGGCACGATCGGCCCAAGCGTTGGATTGTGACTAGAGAAAATTGTAATGTTCAATTAACTCCATCTTTGTATTTTACAAAATAATGATAATTCAGTGATAATAATTCAATTCAATTCATAAAAGTAATATACAATTATTCATCAATGTTTCTTTATTACGTAATCCCGTACAACTATCGTCCGTAAACCGACTTTACAGACAACCAATTTTTTTTTTATTTATACAATTTTAGATCTAGTTCTAAGGGCTGATTTCACCAACGTAAAATAAGTCTTATCCGAGCGTAACTTTATTCAATTGGCAGATTTTCTATACAAAAACTGTCAAAATATAAATTTTCACTCGGATAAACTTATTTTAGATTGGTGAAATTGGCCCTAAGCAGTTTAATCTCAAAAATAACAAGCTGTTTGTTATTTAAAGCTATAATAATATGTTATAATATATTTTAGCCTATTTAAATATTGTGTGTCGACTCTTTACTCTAGATGTTATAAAATTAAATTATATTTTAATATAGTAAGGCCACATTACTATATTAAAATATATATGACTTTGAATATATGATTTTGACATGAAATATATGATTTTGAATTTTTTTAATAAATCTCTTGTGAAACAAATGTTCTATCCGCTAACATTAAAGGTGTACTAAATCCCTACTAATATTTAAAGTGTTTGTTTATCTTTCGATCACGAAGCAGAGGATCGACTTAATTCGTGCATGAAAAGACAACAAAAATACGTTTTTTTTACAGTTTTTGCAATTCACGAAGGCGAGTGAGCTTTACTTGTGGTTACTTCGTGTACATGCACATTGCATAAGTGTGCGTGCCTGTCAAAGCCTAGGTGGGAGCGGGCAGGCGCGAGCATTGCGCTCGCTCACACTTATACAGATACGACACACACACAACCATATTAAGTCAGTCGCCCTCGTGAATTGCAAGAACTATAATAATTTATAATTACAAAAAAACGTATTTTAACGCTTTTCTAACAGCCCCATGGACAAGAGCTCTCAGCGCGTGGACCGAATGGAAAACAGTCTTATTACTGCGCAGTGCGGAGTACAATCATAGTGTAGTTTGGCGCTTAGCGATGCGGGACCGTGTTCCAGGACCATCTCGATACGCGAATACAACAATAGGGATGCTGCCAACTAATCATACAAGCAACTCTTTACCAAAAGTCAAAACAAACGCGCGCTGGGTAGCTTGCATGAAATGGTCAACTGTGACGTCATAAATATGTGACGCACTTTTTGTTGTTTAATCGACAATTCAAAATGTCACACTTTAAAGTAAAAGCGGCCGTGGTTTTTACTTATTTTGGAAGACTCATTCGAAAATTACACTTAATTTTAGTACAAGTATAAGCTACTGTAAAATCAGATAATAACTGAAATTAATCACACGCACTGCGCCAGTGGGGTAGATTGTTTCCCCCTCCCCCATAAAGTAACATTAAAATAATTATTATGATAATAGATATCCTAAATCTATTGGCAGCTTAGTCGCTACTAGATACCGTCTTTCTTACAAACAATAGCTCCCTTATAGCTCCTTATGCGGCAACGTAATATCATAGTTTGTCTGAAAACGTCAAACATTGGTTGCTATGAGACTATGTGGATACGTGTGACTATGTGGATGTGGACTAGTTCAGGCGTACTATGAATTGCCGCAATTTACTAGTACGCCGACGGTATCTAGTAGGTGCAAAGCGTCTTCCAATCCTAAATCTATATATTTATTTCCTAACACATGGCCTTTAACCTAATGAATAAATTTTTAAATTCTACTTAAGATTACATTTTTTGTCTAAATTACGGTCCAGTATCTGTCCTTAGTCACTATTATATTTAAAAGCTATTCTTATTGGGGCAGACCAATCAGATCAAAATTTTCAGTAACAAATAGTTACAAGTAGGAGACGCAAAGAGATGTATCTCTTTATTTTAGCAGAGTGAGACTTTTAATCTATTTTCATTCGCTCTTTCCGGTCCAATGGCCTCTTTGTTGGTAAAAGTCTGTAATTAGCGCCGTGGAGTCAAACGAAGTCCGCACGTTCCTATCGGAGTCGAAGGCTAGAGCTGGGCTTCAAGTGACAAGCTATAAGCGACAACAACAAATACAAGTGACAACAACAACTTTCGCTCTTTCCGGTCCAATGGCATCTTTCTTCATAAGGTCCGTAAATAACGCCGTGGAGTCGAACAAAATCCGCACGTTCCTATCGGAGTCGAAAGCTAGAGCTGGGCTTCAAGTGACAAGCTATAAGCGACAACAACAGATACAAGTGACAACAACAACATTCGCTCTTTCCGGTCCAATGGCCTCTTTGTTCCTAAAGTCTGTAAATAACCCCGTGGAGCTTAACGAAGTCGGTACGTTCCTATCGGAGTCGAAGGCTAGAGCTGGGCTTCAAGTGACAAGCTATAAGCGACAACAACAAATACAAGCGAAAACAACATTCGCTCTTTCCGGTCCAATGGCCTCTTTGTTAGTAAAGTCCGTAAATAACGCCGTAGTGGAGTCAAACGAAGTCCGCAGGTTCCTATCGAAGATAAAGTCTAGACTGGCCTTCTACTCTACTACTTACTCTAGTGGCAAAATTCAAGGGATAACAACAAAATACAACCACCAACAACACTAACAATATATAAGCGACAACAACAAAATATACCTCTACTGCATAAGTATCCGACCAACTTAAATCTTACATTGACTCTCAAGAGACACTCTGGCTGACTACAATTATAATAAATACATATAACTTTTATTAAATAATAATTTATTAGAAGTTGGTACCTAACTCTCTATTTCTAATTATAAAAGAGCCCTGAGATTAGGGTAAAGTAATTACAACTTCACCCTTCACTATGCGGGTTAGAGAAATTTACGACGAACCCCTGTTCATTTCACACCTATTAAGATGTTTACGTTTGTTAGTTTTGAGTGCTAGCTCGTTGAACGGGGTACTGTTTACATATTTGCCTTTAGTAATTTAGAAACTAAAATTCTAATAAAACAACTCACTTTGAATATTCAAGCATTTAACTAACTGTTTTTAGTCTTTTACAGCGGTCTAAAGAATCACAAAGTTTAAACCTAAAACACTACAATCTCCGCTTACCAAAGCAACATCGCAAGTTATTGTTTTGCCTGATAGTGTAGCAGGTACTGAAACACCAGTTCGACCAAAGAAAAGACGAATTATTCAGCCGATACAAATTATTATGGTGGTCCGATAGTATAGGCACAGCCTACCACGCTGCCAGTAATACTCGTAGAACGTGCAAATCCCCAGGAGATTGTTGCGCAGATGTTTCAGCGAACCAATCACATATTGAGAGATGCCATGATTAAATTATCACGACATCCATCAATGATCTGATTGGTCCATCTTAGCACTTTCATCGTGTGGCACATTTGATTTTCGGGTCACAATGAAATTATCTTCTTTATAATCAACCGACAGTTCCACTTTTACATAAAGTGCTTGCATGGACTTGTATACGCTTTGGTTTTACTCCGAGGTCCTCCTTACTAGGTCGCAGGGAGCCGCTAGATACAGATCTAGCGGCTCCCTGCGACCTAGTGAGGGGTTTGCGAACACTGCGCTGCCCGATGCGGGGTCACCACTCCCGCACTTCGGGACCCCAACGACCATCAATTCATCGAACTATGTCATCAATGTTTAAATACTCTAGGGGCTGTGCAGGCGCCAGATGTGGGAAAGATAAATTACCACGAACATTAACCGTTGCTAGACACTCAATAAGTTTTCTGCTCGATCAGGATGTACTGGAATGGCTGATGTTTTGACGGAAGCAGCCAACTCGTCTGCTTCAAGTAGGTTTAACATTTGTTTTAAATACCAAGGATTTTCCCAATACGTGCTTTTTGATACAATATTTTTTTCTAAAAACTTATATTAGCAGTGCGAGTGGAAGCTAATCAGGATTGTTTTTTTTTATTTTTTCAGTGTAAGTTAAACGTCAACACCCAAAAATTTATTTTAATGAGCTCTCTGCACTCATATAAATATATTATGTTAAACTTCCGATATTTACAAATATTTCACATAAAATAAAAGAAAACTACTTAAGTACTCCTTATATAGTATACAGGGTAAATTGTAATAAAATTGTAATATACCAACAACCTTCTACAGGCAACTTTTATGCATCAAAGTTAATATAATAACTTTTGTTACAAGACCTTTTAAAATTCCTTAAAAAATTTTTTTTTTCATACAAAAGTAAAAATAATAAGTTATTTTTGTATGAAATAATTTTTTTTTAGGAATTTTAAAAAGTCATGGAACAAAAGTTATTTACTTTGATTCATATAAGTTGGCTGTAGAATGTTGTTGGCATATTACAATTAATCCTGTATACAAAAAAATGTAGGCATGTATTCGACGAGGGTGTTTTCTGTAAATAATATGCCCAAGACCCGAGAAAAAGGGCTTTTAAACTTCGGGTTAAATAAACACTCTTTTGCTCTAGGTTCTTGGATCACCAGGAGCATGAATCAGGAGGACGTCTAAAAAACTCTTGAAGTAATACAGAATGAAGGTAACACAAGCATCTTAAAATATAATCTTTGCATATCGGTGAGTGTTTTTATAGCGCGCGTCTGAACCGATACAAAGGCTGACCCGACCGCCTTAAGTAGAAAAAAAAATTTTGTTCAAAACTACCACTAGGAGGTACAATTTTTTAGTTAAGGAGCGAACGAGGTAATCATGAAAATACGTGTTGAAATAAAAAAATCGGCCAAGTGCGAGTCGGGCCTCTCTATTTTAGGGTTCCGTACATATGACCAAAAATCATTTTTTTAAAACTAGATACATATTTAGATATCTTAGTTCTTAGAAAGTACTTATGGGGAAAAAATTCTCGTTTGTTTTGGTCACAACTTACAAACCGCATTATAAATTGGTGCTTTCAGTATTTTTTGTTTAAGTGCACTATACAGTACATAATATACCAAAATTTCAAATTCCTAACTGGTTTAGTTTTTGAGATAGACTTTCTAACAAAATTGGTCTAAAACCAACAACTTTGATAGCCCCCCATTTCTTCATTTTTGTAGCTAAAAAATAAAAAATAAATATTTGAACTCCACTTAATAAGCTCTAGACAATGACGTCCCACATGCCAGGGTAAAAAAAAATATTTCGACTTCTTTTCCATGTATGGGAGCCCCCTTTATTTTTAATTAAATTTTATTTTTATTATTTGTTCTTATAGCGGCAATAGAAATACACAATATGTGAAAATTTAAACTGTCTATCTATTACGGTTTACGATATACAGCCCGCTGACAGACGGATGGACGGACGGACGGACGGACGGACAGCAGGGGCTTAGAAATAGGGTCCCGTTGGCACCCTTTGGGTACGGAAACCCTAAAAATGATCGCACTCAGTACACCTGAAAACTATCTCACATTTAATATAACGCGTGGTCAGCCGAAGTTTGGGGTCAACATACAAATAAACGTGTTTGCTGGCAGGAGATTTGAAACCACAATTCTTCTTACTAGTTCCTTTTTAATTCGAGAATAAAAGAAACTGAATTGTCGGTTCAGTATACGACCAGATAAAGATAAGTACTTATTTAGTTTAAGGAAAGGTGAATGAGCAAGTGAAGTAGTAGTAGTTTTAGGATTCCGTAGTAAAACAAGGAAACCTTTTCGATAAGTTCAGTTCGCCTCTTCGTGTATTTCATTCAGGTATACAGACGTATACCTGAATGCCACAACCATTTTATTCAGAAACAATAATTAGGTATATCTCATTTTCCAGGTCTTGAACAATGCCCATCCAAAAAATTAAGTCAATCCGTAGTTCCGTTGCGGTGAAATTGAAGGACAAACCAATATAATATATTTATAGGACTTTTTACAATCATGACTACGGAACCCTACCTTATGCGTATTCAGACACGCACTTCAATTCATATTATTTAATAACACTAAGTTTTATTACAGGTCACATAGGTAATTTTCTCATCTTCTTAAAATCGTACACTTTTATGATAGAGATATTTATTTCTCTCCCATTGCTACTGAGTACGAACTATTTTCAAACTTGAACTTATACAGATCGAGTTTGAAACACACGAGCCTAACAAATGTGGAACTTTTTTTCTCTCCAATAAAAGTAAAACAAAAAAGGTTACCCTGTTTTAGGTTATCGATGAAAGTTCTTACTTGACAAGATACCTATTTCATTTACCCTTATCACATAAAAAACCGGCCAAGTACAAGTCGGACTCGCGCACCGAGGAATCCGTACTCCAAAAGTAAAAGTATTCAAGCAAAACGATATTATATTATATTTGCTTATTCATATATCTTTTTGTTTTACTAACTTTGTAGAGGTTTATTGTTAATATCAAAAAATAATTATTATTTCTAATTTCTCGATTGGTTAACTTCGGAGATAAGGGGGAGGGGGGGCAGTATGTTTTTAGAAATTTTGCACGATTAATCAAAAACTATAATGTATAAAAATAAATGAAAATCTGTTTTAGAATGTAAAAGTAAAGCTACTTAGCAAACCCCCGATTTTCCTCCTTTTAATTAAAGTAAAAACAATTTTCGATTTTTTTAATTTCCCATGATGTTGGGTCACTATTATAATATACATTAAACAACTATTTCAAACATGTCGATACCTTTAATAGTTACTAAAATAATTGACTGTGACAGACGGACGGACGGAGAGTGTCGCATCATATTAAGGGTTCCATTTTTACCAGTTTGGTACGGAACCTTAAATAGAAGAAAACAAACTAAACAAAACTCTAAACAGATTTAAAAAAATCTCTTATAATAACTTCGACAAAACGTTCGAGAAATTCTGTACTTCACGTGTTACGTCACAGTTATACAGATGTTCTATTGTATATTTTTTTTTATTTTACGTAATATTTTTATTTTTTTAATCCTAAATATTTGTTATCTAATTCATTTTCTTCTTTATCAAGCAAAAGACACTCCAGTGATGAACAATTCTTATTCTTCAGCGTAATTCCGAGACCTGTAGAAGTTCTAAAATCTCTTTTTGGACTCGGAGGTCTCGGACTTACGCCGCCTGTATCTAGTGGCTCCTTGCGACTGGTCATCTAATTATATGTATACTCTTAATATAGTATGATGTTCTCCATAACGTTCTCAAAACTCAAAGGTGTGTGAAATGGAAATCTGCCAACCCGCACTTGGCCAGCTTTTTGTACTAATGGCCTAACCCTTCTCATTTGAGAGGGACCTGTGCTGCGCCTAGTAATGGGCAGGCGATGGGTTCAGATGAAAAATATGTATAAATACTCTCCAAGTATTACTGTAGTGTGTATTTCGAGCATACTCTCCCGTTTCTATCTGGAATTTGTCGTTGACAGTCGCCCGCCCCATCTGCTGAAAACCTCTCACAACCTCGAATTGAATTAATTTTTAAGTTAGGATTCCCATCCTTGTTGTTTAAATCCAGTTTCATACTCAATATGCAGTAATCGTAGCGTTATCATACAGTATGAGTACGTAGCAAAATAGAGACATTTTTTAAAATAAAAAATCTAACTCTTAGTACAGTTATCTACAATTTAAAACACAAGGGACTGTAGGTCAGTTTAATACTAGGGAGATATACATGCCCTCATCATACTATCAGAAATCTTAAGTTATAACTTTTGATGGTATCGCAGGACGTAGACGGTAGAATTCGGCGACCGTCAAAAAAGACGGACGATCCGGCAAAATAATGACGTCCCGTTATGCGGTGGTCTAGTACAAGTACAATTACCATTTATCTACTTCAATTCTTGACGAAAAAAATCGACGCGTGTCCGACTTTTTTCTAACAGAATTTTCCGATAGTATGTAACTCTCAAAGCATTTTGTCTCGATACTCGAAATCTATCAAAGTTGTAGAGATGCACAAACTCGTACTAAAGAATCAGTTGAAACTATTCTCATATAAACGATTATGTGAGCCGTAATACCGCCACAAAATGGCACGGCGCCAGCCTTCTGTTTGAATAATCGTATGAGACGATGAATGTAATTAGCTTGTAACACCCACGAAATGGTTTCGCCTCAGCAATCGGTATCGTTATTAGGCTATCTACAGACATGCCAACAAATCTACTGTCGGTAACTACTACTGCAAATTCATATCGACCGTTTAGTAAAGCCTCGGTGCGGTGAGCACTGTGGTCTTTTAAGTAAATGACGTCCCGGAGCCGAATCCCGGAACTCTTTCATTGAAAATGTAATGCCAGACGATTTAGTATTCCAGTGCGTTGTCGTATACAAATTGCGATTCGGGGCACTAGCAAAGTCGCCATTTTCAGACTTCTTTTGTCCCGGGGTCTATCTCAAAATTCGCTTAACATATTATAAGTTATGTTTATTTATACACATTCCAGTAATATTTTTTAAATAAATATTTGTTTATGTAATCAATAATTAGAATCATCATCATCATCATTAGCAACCCATGCAGCAAAGCAGAAAGCAATGCAGAAATTAAATTCATAAAGATTTCTTTGCAAAATGTTCTCTATGCCAATACTATGAGAATCCTATGAACTTCTAAGACGCGAGGTCTTCATAGTAGGCGCACTACTAGTATAAAAAAACTTGAGAGGTGTCAAGGGACACCCGGATGGAACGTAGTTCCTTTCGATTACATTGTGTTCAGTATTTTCACGATACAACATTGCGTCTCCGTAGCCTAGTGGCTCCGGCAGTCGCCTAATAGTTCACAGTCGATGGTTCGAATCCCAGCTCGACAGACCAAATTTTCCATTTTCAATTTTATTTTGAACAATTTCGATTTCGATTCGAACCATCGACTGTGAACTATTAGGCGACTACCGGAGCCACTAGGCTACGGAGACACCGTGTTGTATCGCGAAAATACCGATCACAATGCAAAATTCACATTCAACAAAAAAGTGTCGGTTTCAAAAATGTGTCGAGTGTCGGTTCCTTAATTTTTTCCGTCTAGCCCCCTTCCGTACCGCGCGATAAGGAACTACGTTCCAATAAAATTAATAATTGCGGAGTCAGTTTTCACATTTAGGGCGATTTATGTCGGTCGCAATTGGATACCGACAAGTTGGCATGTGTCAAATGGCAAACAACCTTCGTATAAAACTACGTACCCACAAATGAAGAATTAAATGCTGCTTTGGGTAGTTGCATTCGGATTTCGGACTTCGAAGAAAGTCCTTAAATATTTGCTTTCTCAAATATACTGTGGTTAACTAGTTTATTTGCATTTGAAGCTTTGAAAACTTATGTGAACTCTCATGAGCATAATTGTTTGAGAATTTTTTATGCAAAGCTTGGAGTTGCAGCGTGAATGGCAAAATTGTAAGGCTTTTTGATAAAATTCTAACTTCATCTGATTATTTTATTGACCTACCATTACCTCTGAACCCATTCTCTCACATCGCGGCTAAAATAAATACAATTTCCACGCCGACGCAACCAATTCCGTTAGAAAGTACGCATAACTAATGGTGTTCATCGTCAAAAAGTAGTTTCATTGGCGACTCAAACATAAATATTATAAACCCAGTCAAAAATTGGCGTTGCTATTGAAACTCATACTGAAACTGATATTTCCGCATGAGATTAAGCTTAGCAGAAGAAACATGCGTAGGTAGATGTAGAAAAAATAATTGGATCGGGCATACTAATGATTCCGATATCAATTTACAGGCGAAGTACAATTCCACAGTCTCCCATTTGCGACTTCGGGACTCTGTTTTCGCTAATTAAATGGCATTTTCGAGACTTTCAAGAATGTCTCTAAGTAATTTATTTAATAAGACCAAAGCTTATAGTAAATCTTCTCAGTTTTAGTGTTTAAATAGATACACGAAGCTTAACTTTTGGATTTTGCATTCTCTAAAGTAGCTCTTTTTGTTGTAAGGTGATTGATTCCATATTTTATATAGAAAACTTAAAATACCGTTAATAACATATTTTTTGTTAATAAACACGTCCAAACTAACATAACATACACAATAGGGAATATGCATAAAATTTAAATTTGTCTCAAATATTTTTTTCTAGATTCTTTATTGCCTGAACATTATACTTAAAAGGTATTTTTTTTATTAAGTTATTATTTAAACCCAGAAAATATTATATAGAAAGTGAAAAATAAAGGAGGGAAATTCAAACTTAAAAAACGCGTCGCCATTGGTCGAAACGAAATGTGACGTCATTTGACTTACGGTTGATTTACGGCGTCGATATTCATACAATGTTTGTGAGAAAAATTGTTTAAAACTGTATTCCTGTGTGATTACTTGTGAATTTATATTTGTAGTCAATCTAGGTCGATGACAGAAACTGGTTTTGTCAAAGCACAATCGGATAATCTACCGAAAATAGATGCATTTATGATGTCAGCATATTTTGTATCAAATCTCGATTTTACGAGCGCAGAGATCAAAGGAGTGAAAGCTGCAATGTAATTATTATGTTACATGGTATATTTTAGTCCTTAACATAGATTTTTATTCTTATATGTTTAAATAATACTTAAAACAAAACATAACCTTTAAATAACCATCTGTGTTCCTAAACTCCTAATTTACGTCTATATCATGATAATTTATACGTAATATTATGTTATTGAAGCTCACTCAAGTTTGATATGTTTATATACTTTTTGGTTCCGTACTCTAGTTGGGTTCCGTACTCTAGAAGTAAAAGTGAAAGGAATATATCAAATTAATTTGTTTTCGCTAACTAAGGGCCTCATAAGTAGGCTCAGGCCCGCTCAGCGGGCGATGGAGAGAGCTATGCTCGGAGTATCCCTGCGGGATCGAATCAGAAATGAGGAGATCCGTAGGAGAACCAGAGTCACCGACATAGCTCAGCGAGTCGCGATACTGAAGTGGAAATGGGCGGGGCACATAGTTCGAAGAGCTGATGGTCGTTGGGGTCCCAAGGTGTTGGAGTGGCGACCCCGCACCGGGAAGCGCAGTGTTGGCAGACCCCCCACCAGGTGGACCGACGACATCAAGCGAGTCGCAGGGAGCCGCTGGATTCAGGCGGCGCAAGACCGAGACCTGTGGAAGTCCATGCAAGAGACCTTTGTCCAGCAGTGGACGTCTATCGCTTGATTCTAGAAGTAAAAGTGAAAGGAATATATCAAATTAATACTTTTTGTAAATAAGTATTAGATAAATACGATATTCCGATTTACATGAACAATTTTCTTACACTTTTTTTTCGTACTTTCGCATCTCGTGGAATACGAAAAAACACTTTATCGGGTGTACTATAGTGTTTTTGTACTTAGGTACCATACAATACTTGTAAGAAGGTTTTTTAACTTCTTCCATGGTTTGTGTAGCAATTAAAACTGAAAATAAGTATGAAGTAACTGAAACGCGTCATCAAAAGCGTGCGCTAATGGTGGCGTTTGAACGGCTCAAATTTATTCAATGTTTTAAATTTCACTTTTAAAAATTATTTGACTATTTTCAAACCTATTTATATTTTTTATATGTTATAAAGATGTAAATGATTAATTTAAGAAATTAAAAAAAAATCATGCATATTCCCTATTACTCTACTCATTCAGTTATGTATACCTTTTTACTATAACAATGTACACAGTAAAACGGAATGGCTTTTTTGTTGCACTTGATGTATCAGCATTGTAATAGATATTTCGTAAATTAATTAATAAATAAATAAAAAACCGGAACTATGTTGCGGACAGGTGCTAGTTGGTAAAAAAGTGAATTAATTTAATCAGCGTTAATGTTCATTGTAAAACAACTGAGCATTATTATGACGCATCGTCTGTTTACCTAAGTATTTTTAAACAAATCGCCACCTTTCACGAAATGACCATAAAACCTGGTTTTAGCGTAAAAAGGAGGCGAAATTTCCTAGGTGATAAATGGCAAAGTTGACAAGGATGATAAAAACGAGACGTGAACAATGGTTTTTGGTATTTTAACGTCTGACAAGACTTTACAAAAGGGTGCTTACGTTTTTTTTGTCGGCTCGGGGGCGAAAACAAACGATACCGCTTCGGGACAAAAAAAATAGGTTTTCTATTTTTTGTTTTATTTTTGTTAGGTTTTGGATATTTCATATTTCTTTTAATAGAGAGTTAAACAAAAGGCTTTTCAGAATATGCTTGTCACGCAAATTGATGTAAGTTTTGATTAAGCCCGAAGCCGGCATCTGAAACTTTTCATGCACTACTGAAATCTATACTAACTGACTGATCTATCTTACAACTTAAACCACTGGAGTTAGAAACTTGAATTTTGCTTCGGAACTCTGACACGAAATTGAGCTCTAATTCAATGCTGTTAAGGTTTTCGCAGGGCTGATGTCGTTGATCTACCTATGGATAGTGCGCTTTCCGGTGCACGAGGTCGCTACTCCAGCACCTTGAAATCCCAACCATCATTTTGTCAAACCATGTGCACCACCCACTTCCACTTCAGCATCACAACTCGCCTTCCAGTGCCTAAAGACCAAAGTCAGAACAGTGTCTGTTGCCAGTGAAGACGTATGTATCCGGAACATGGTAACTTCTACGAGCCTCAGGCTCGGGTTTAATAATTAGCTTAATGAAATATACAATCCCTCAGGTAGAAGACTTATTAGCCGCGCGCAAAAAGTTTGCCGACGAGTCATGACGTCACGGTGGTCACCTGTCGACGGTTCTAGTACGGTAACTAAGGGAGAATGCAGACTGGCTACTTTTAGCGGCAGCGATCGCGCGTTTTTATGGCCTTTGGTTTCATGGCCTTTTGCGTGCATCGCGTTTCGCGCGATTTCCATAAAATGAAAGCATGAAAGCCATAAAGTCGCGAACGCGTTTGAGTCGCGATTTTCGCGATACATTCGCAAATGGTCATGAAAACGCCACGATCGCTGCCACTAAAAGTAGCATGTCTGCCCTCTCCCTAAGCGTAAACTTTCTGCGTTATACAATAAACTTGTA
The DNA here is from genome assembly GCA_029955525.1 of Oeneis ivallda. Taxonomy (NCBI): domain Eukaryota; kingdom Metazoa; phylum Arthropoda; class Insecta; order Lepidoptera; family Nymphalidae; genus Oeneis; species Oeneis ivallda. Next base: position 21,083,507 of record JARPMR010000007.1, read on the forward strand.
CAAAATTGGTTGTCTGTTGGTTGTTGTCGGTTTACGGACGATAGTTTTACGTGAAAACGTCATAAAGAAACATTGATGAATAAATGTGTCACAAGCCAACGCTTGGGCCGATCGTGCCTCTCTATCGCTTGTTCCGCGCTCTCGCTTGCACGCTCAGGCTCAGGCGGAACGTGACACTTTTTCGTGCGTGCAGCCGGTCTTCATCGATTTATAAGACGTTATCACGTCAAAAGATGCGTCGTGTCGCTTCGAATCCACCGCAATGTGTTTTGAGCTTTAGACGAGCAGTATCAAGTATGACATATTTTATCGGAATAGCCTGGCTATATGACTACTTTCCGGGACTTTAGATTCAAAGAATAATTGCTTGCTATCAAGTCTATAGTCTGGGTCGTTCACTGTCTGTAAAACGAAAATTCCTATTCAAAATAAACTTTCCAAAGAAACTTGTGAGTAAGTCTAATAAATAACACTTTATAGTTTGTTCTTTCATTAGGTTCGAAGAAATTTATGCTTGTTATAATTTCGCTAGTGAATACTTTTAATGATCAAAGGTTTTTAATGCCAATTAAGTGATTTTGCACAATTTTGAGGTCGAAAACTATAGAGTAGGTATAACTTTAGGTATAATTATAATTGTATTATGACTAGATTGCATCAGTGTGGAGTTACGTTCTTCAAAAATCCCGCGAGAACCTTTTCTGGTAATAAAAATAGCCAATGTCACTCTCGTTTACAATTATAGGTACCTATTTAGATCTGTTGCTTCATTGTTGCGTGATTGAAAAAAAAGTAACAAACAAACATACATATTATTCGTATTTAGGGATTAGGTAGTGTCGACCGATTCGCATTGGGCCAGGATGGTGGACTATGGCCTATAACCCTTCTCTGATAGGAGACCTGCGCTCAGTAGTGAGCCATTGATGGGTTACTAATGATGATGATGATGATAGAGATGACTAGTATACCTACTCCCATAATAATAAATAGGTGATTAATCGAAAAAAGCGATGTCTTCAAGTGTACGTTGGTGAACTGGCACATTGCCGTCTGTCTGTCTGTCTGTCTGGTTGGCTGTGGAAACCCATTACACCTGGTTTAAAGATTATAAGTAATTTTTTAATAATTACATAAAAATTAATTGTTAATTTTTTTAATAAATAATAAAAAAAAAAATTTAATATAAAATTTTTGATTAAAAAAATTTGTGTGTGTCAGCTCACGACGCACAACTGGAGTTTACTTCATACTCAACGTTGAAATTTCTACCCTAACGTTGAGTAAATAAGGTTGGCCTTCGCTTGAGTTGTCGAATGGCCGCGCTACGCCTTTCACAACGATGCAAATCTCCACCCCTAACGTTGAGTAAATAAGGTTGGTTTGGTTGGTTGGTTGGTTTGAATAGCCACGGTGTTGTACTCCGTACAACACCGTGGCTATTCAAATAGTTTACACATAAGCCGAAAGATGGCGCTGATATACATGTGAACGAAAGCCAACCTTGTTTACTCAACGTTAGGGTCGAAATTTGCATCGTTGTGAAAAACGTGACACGGGCATTCGACAACTCAAGCGAAAACCAACCTTATTTACTCAAAGTTAGGGTCGAAATTTGCATCGTTGTGAAAATCGTGACACGGGCATTCGACAACTCAAGCGAAAACCAACCTTATTTACTCAACGTTAGGGTAGAAATTTAAACGTTGTGAAAAACGTAACAAGGTCATTGATAAATTGATTTTATTTTTGATTGATTATTGATAATGATTCTTAAGGAGTAAACTCCAATAAACTCCAATAAACTCCAAAAAGGAAAATTAAACTTAACGTGTAAATTTTTTTTAATATAATATCCTTCTACAAAATGAGTTCTGTCTTAGTCCATTATTTAGATTTCTTTCAAATTAGATTTTAACTACATAATAAGATCACTCGCATGCCATATAATAGTTTTGTCAGACATTTAAAACAATACCTTTAAAGCCTGATACATTACAATATCTGCGAAGTAGTTACCCTACCCTCATGAAGGCGGGTCAGGTCAACCAGTTAGGCAACTAAAAGCTAGTCTGTATACAACAGTTTACATTTTTCATTTCAGTTTGGTAACAATCCAATCAATTTTTTAGCTTCATCCCCCATCACAGGGATGCTCGTAGCGACGGTGTTAGTATTCATCCGAACTAGTTTTTCATACACACGGTATTTCATTTTTAGGGTTCTGAACTAAAAAAAGTAAAAAAAGAACCTTTATAGAAGACTTTTTTTGTCGCAACCTCTTATTTCATTACTACTAACGAAGCCTCAATAGCGTAGCGGTCAGAGCGGTGGCGGACTAAAAGAAAGAAACGATGATCAAAACCTCACCCGTGCTGATAGTGTCGTACCTACTAGCACAAGCTTTACACTTAGTTTGACGGTAAAACGGAAATGTTCGGCATGGCTACAGGCTAATAATCTTTTTTTTAAACGCTATCCTTTTTTTTAACGTTGTTTGGAATAGTTGTGAAAATAGTGAAGTGTTAAAGAAACAATATCTATCAATGTACTATCTATTATTTATTAGTCACATTTAGCAAATAAACGAATTTCCTTTGAATAATTTAATTCAACAAAATAACTATTTTATTTATATTTTAAGGTCAAGGGGAGTAAGAGAAACGGTGGGGTAAGAGAAACACAAAGCTTTATCTAGCAAACTATGCAGTTTATCGAAATTTGCTATCAGTCGATAAAACAGTATTGTCGAAGTGGTTTAAATTTTTTTAAAGAGATGTTGCTGCGATTATTCTTCAAGGTTATATTAAAGAAAGAAATTTGCCATTTTTCAAAACTCAAAACACGAGTTAGACACGGTTTTATTTATTGCTTGTTTTAAAGTGATTTTATAGAGTTTTCAACAGTTTTTTGTGGTAAGTACTTAGAGTAATGTATAGATTTAATGTTCCTATTGTTTTTTCTGTCTTAAACGTTCAGTTAATTAATTTAAGACAGGTTAAAGATTCTGGTCACTAAAAGTTCCGAGTGGGAAAGTGAAACAGAGATGAGCGGGGAAGAGAAACATATGTTTCACTTCCCCCATTTTCAGAGATTACCAACCTTCTTTAAATTATATGTTATTTAAAAAAAACTAATATTCATCTCGTGTCTGCCACACCAAATTTATTAATTTTATTGGTGAAAGCAAGAATAGAGAAAGACGTAAAAATATTGTAAACACAGTGTTAGCTATGTCATTGAACTAAAAAATTAATAAATTTAGAACTTAATCAAAATTTTTTTTGGTTTATTACCCCTGGCTTGGCGACTATGTTTCACTTACCCCATTTTCAGTTTTTTCCATTTATTTAAGAAATTAGACCATATAGGCATGCACTGAGACTCGTTATCGATTGAGGCAATTAAAGGTGCCATTTTAGTTGTTGAAATAGTTCTATAGGCCTCATATTTATAGAGTTCTGATCATAGTTTCACTTACCCCATTTCGGGGGTAAGTGAAACAAAACCATAGTCTACTTTTAATGAATAATTTCGTCGTTTTATGCACGACTAGAGGGCTTGAAGATCATGTCATAAGAAAGCCGATTTAATGAAGAGTATATAGCATTTATTGTTATTCAAATTGACAATCTTTTTACTGGCCTACAGTTCATTTTCTAGAAAAACCAGTAAAGTATGTTTCACTTACTCCCCCTGACCTAGGTATTCTTCTTTCAAAGGTACGGAACCGTTGCTGAGTGAGTCAGACTCCCTTGGCTGAGGTTTTTTAAGCTTTACCGTGCCGTCGATAGAAGTACCAATGGCGCATTAAAACACCCTATATGTATATTGGAACGTAGTTCCTTATCGCGCGGTACGGAAGGGGGCTAGACGGAAAAAATTAAGGAACCGACACTCGACACATTTTTGAAACCGACACTTTTTGTTGAATGTGAATTTTGCATTGTGTTCGGTATTTTCGCGATACAACACGGCTTCTCCATAGCCTAGTGGCTCCGGCAGTCGCCTAATAGTGAACTAACAGTCGATGGTTCGAATCCCAGCTCGAGACTGAATTTTCTATTTTCAATTTTATTTTAAATAATTTCTACATGTAGAAATTGTTTAAAATAAAATTGAAAATGGTAAATTCGGTCTGTCGAGCTGGGATTCGAACCATCGACTGTGAACTATTAGGCGACTGCCGGAGCCACTAGGCTACGGAGACGTCGTGTTGTATCGCGAAAATACCGAACACAATGTAATCGAAAGGAACTACGTTCCATCCGGGTGTCCCTTGACACCTCTCAAGTTTTTTTAAGGATTTCTATCCTAAATTGTTTTTTAAGCTACGATCGGATTATGTTCAGCATAATCTGAGCAAAGCAGGAAGCATCCAAATGTAAAATATCTTTAGAGGACAACCAACTAAATGCTCTAAGGATAGGTAGGTATACCGTATAATAAGAACCGCTCCTACATAATTATACAGACCTACGTGTACTAGACGGTATAAATTCGGTACGGTATTCCTGAGTAGAAGAGCAATTATTTATATTTCGAAATTCTCGCAAAATTCCATTTAAATCGGTCCAGTCGTAGGTCTAGACTCTTCTAGACTCTAGATTAACATCATGAATTTATTGAAGTGTGCGTGAATTTTTTTTTATGTAATCGTCAACATCCATATTATGGGTACATTTTTTTCTGTCAATGTAGTCATTTGGGCTGCGAGGGAATCTCAAAGGTACAAAATACTTCTCGCCCATTTAATACGTCATGTACTTAGCGCCCAATGACAACTCCATTGTGGTTTCAACTTTCAAATGGAATTAAAAATCCATTGGAGAAACAAAAACGTTCGATTTAGTTAAACTCAGTATGTGTTGGATAAGAATTAAAAGTGAAGTCCAGAAAATATTACTTCCAGATTATTTGCGTATAGTGTAATAAAGTATGATTAAAAACTTTCAGCATCGAGAAAATTTATCTACAAAGTTGCAGTTTATTTTAATTTAGCGTAACCGAGGGCAGATAAAATAAATTCACTGTAAGTGAAACTTATAAGCGTTAAGTGTAAATTCGATGCCCAATTGGATCGTAACTAACGGAATAGAGATTTCCGTCTGGCTGTACGGGGTACCTATTACGTATCATGTAATTGATGCTATGAGATCGTCGCAAAGTCTGTCGCTTAAAATTGCATTGTAAAATATATCAATACTACGGTAATACTATGAGATTTTCATAATAGATGAAACCAAAGCCAGCGTTCGTGGCTTTATCTATAAGCTATACGATAACGTCTGAGAATTCCAAAATAGCGGATGTAACAAACAAAATAACTGTTTTGAGATAGATCTATGTTTGTTATATTCTTCATTTTAGTATGAATAAAATTGGTCCCAAAGTGAGTATGAATTAGATATTGTGGCTAATTCTGTAATAGACAATCACTAAAGCTAACTAAAATAAATTGACGAATAAAACAGATCTAATTCTAGGGTTATCTTATTCGTTCGAGATCATAATGAAAGGGTTAGCACGAGATTTAGACCTAGGCATCTTTTTTTTTTTTTTTTTTTTTTTTTTTTTTTTTTTTTTTTTTTTTTTTTTTTTTTTATTGATAGAAAATTTCATATATACAATACTATAAACCTAAATTTAATTCTAAAATTAAAACTAAAATAAAAACTATTTAAAATCTAAAACCCCATCCAAGCCACCGCAGTGTGGCATAGTACCCAAGATGCTGGCAGCATTACCTCTTTGGATGGCCAGGCTAATCCTTTGGCCAAGGTAGCTGCCAGCTCTTGGATCCCCGGTAGACTCGATCACCTTTTTTGATATCTCTAAAAAAAGTGCGCGAGCCTCCGGGCCCCACGGCCCCAGGGTCTCTACACCAAAAGGCGCAAATATGAAACCACTGTCAAGTTTCTCATATTTGCGCCTCTTAGCCTGTTCGGCGCTAGTAGCCGCTGCACCCGCCACAGAGGAGGTCGCATGGATGTGGGAAGCAGCTAGAGTATCTACACAGGTGGCATCCCACACAAGCGACCTCCCTGTCCTCCAAGGAACAAGCGTCATACCATCAGGTCTCTTGCCATCACTACGTGCCAAACCAATAGGTTCTAATACAGCTGGCACGTGAGCAGTAGCAAGAGACCTGCGGATGATGTCGTTGAGGGCATTGTGGCGGGAGAAACGACCAGCGCTCTTCGAACAGGAGAGCCCGTGATGACCGTAAGCGTCGACGTGGTCACCGCAGTGGCAACAGTGAGGCTGGGTTATTTTGGCGCCAAGCCTAAGACCAACTACCACTGCAAGAGTGGCGTGGTTTAAAAGAGTGCCCAGATTAGCAGAAGGGATAGCATGGAGCCAGTGTCCGGATTCTTTCGCAGAGACAGCGAGAAGACGAGCACGGTCTTTGGAATTTGCTTGCATTAACATTGCGTCAAAAGTTTTTTTACAAATAATGTCATCCCACTGTGTCTGGGAAGGAAGAGAAACCGGCAATTGATTTGGGCTAATCGCTGACCAAAGACGGAAGAGTATAACCAGCCACTTTGCTTGGCGTTTGTGGACTATGAGAAAGCCTTCGATTCGGTGGAAACTTGGGCTGTGTTGAGGTCGCTGCAGAGATGCCGGATTGACTACCGGTATATCCAAGTGTTGAAGTGCTTGTATGAAAACGCCACAATGTCAGTACGTATACAGGACCAGACTACGAGGCCAATCCACTTGCAGCGTGGAGTGCGACAGGGAGACGTTATATCCCCGAAGCTCTTTACCGCTGCGTTGGAGGACGTCTTTAAGCTTCTGGATTGGAACGGGCTTGGCATCAACATAAACGGCGAGTATATCACTCACCTGCGATTTGCCGATGACATAGTAGTCATGGCAGAGACTCTGAGAGACCTCAATACAATGCTCAACGATCTCAGCAGGGTTTCTCAACAGGTGGGCCTGAAAATGAACATGAGCAAGACGAAAATCATGTCCAATGCTCATGCACCGCTCCACCCAGTAATTGTTGAGAACTCTGCACTCGAAATTGTAGACGAGTATATTTACCTGGGACACACAGTCCAGCTAGGTAGGTCCAATTTCGAGAAAGAGATCAGCCGCCGAATCCAACTCGGCTGGGCAGCGTTCGGGAAGCTCCGAGATGTCTTCTCGTCCAAAATTCCTCAGTGCCTGAAGACTCAAGTCTTCGAACAGTGCGTGTTGCCAGTGATGACTTACGGATCCGAGACATGGTCGCTAACTAAGGGCCTCATAAGTAGGCTCAGGACCGCTCAGCGGGCGATGGAGAGAGCTATGCTCGGAGTGTCCCTGCGGGATCGAATCAGAAATGAGGAGATCCGTAGGAGAACCAGAGTCACCGACATAGCTAAGCGAGTCGCGATACTGAAGTGGAAATGGGCGGGGCACATAGTTCGAAGAGCTGATGGTCGTTGGGGTCCCAAGGTGCTGGAGTGGCGACCCCGCACCGGGAAGCGCATTGTTGGCAGACCCCCCACCAGGTGGACCGACGACATCAAACGAGTCGCAGGGAGCCGCTGGATTCAGGCGGCGCAAGACCGAGGCCTGTGGAAGTCCATGCAAGAGACCTTTGTCCAGCAGTGGACGTCTATAGGTTGATAAAGAAGAAGAAGAAGAAGAATCGCTGACCAACCATTTCTTGCCTCTGCCAAGTACGACACCTCAATTGATCCCAAAGACTGGGATATAATTTTTCCAAAGAGAGTGTGTGTACTATAAGCAGATGAAAGAAAAGCTGGCAGAGAGACACTAGAAATTTTGCGGATTCCCAGACCTCCATACCTGATCGGAAGAGAAGCCTGGGCCCATACTTGATCATCTATCGGACAATTTAAGATTTCAGATAGAATATTTTGTATAAAATTATCCAAATTTTCCAATAAATTATTAAATTTCCAAAGAGGTGAACATCTAACGAAATAAGTAAATTTTGGAACAAATAAGCAGAATCGAATGATGGTCATTGCCATATGAGGATTAATATCTAACAGATGATGGGAAGTGTTTTTGAATTTAGAAATTAAGTCAGTAAAAAATTGAGGAACTGAGGCCTCTAAAACAGGTGCTCCTAAGAGGCGAAGTGACTCATACCAAACATTGAATTTGGAATTTAGAACCGAAATTATAGGGTGTATGGCTAAACTAAAAATAGCTGGTCCAAGCGGATCCCCCTGCTGACAGCCGACAGCGGAGCTCAGAACATTCTTTTTGTGTACGAGCTTTGAAGGTTCCCGGTAGCACTGCGCCAAGTATGGGAAAAACTGTGGAAATTTATTTTTTACTTCTGAGAGGAGGACCCCCCGATCCACTGAATTGAAGGCATTCTTCACATCAATTTTAAGGAGTACCTCCTCCCGGGAGTTAAGGAGAAATGTGCGAGCAGCGTAAACAGCTGCTTCGCATCCCCCCTTTACCCCAAAGCCTAACTGAATTGGGACAAAATTAGAAGATATTAAAGGAAGAATTTTTTTACAGCAAATTTTGGAAACGACGCGCCGAATCGTTGAGCCCACTGCTATGGGACGAATACCACCATCCTTTTTTTTTAGGGCACATAAATTTGCTCCATATAAGGTTTTAGTTATTTCATGGGGTACTCGTCCAGATAGCATCAGGTTCACCAGATCAGTGATCGATTTCAGAAGGGTACCACCTACGTCAACGTTTGCACCACAAACTAAGTCTTTAAAGTGCTGTGGTGACAAACCATCGAGCCCTGCAGCGGAACCACTTCTGAAAGACATCAGAGCTCCCAGCACGTCATTAGTAGTGGCCTGAAAAATAAAATCGCTATTTGTCGGTGGGTCTGGAAAAGAGGAATCAGGAGAAGGGGATGGGTGTTTAGAACGCAGTGCTTCCAGAGTCTCCGCTGTATCAGGGGCAATTGTGTCACTGGAGAATAAAAGTCGAGCCGCTCCCTTAAGGTCGCCGTCGCTTATTTTGTTTTCAATAATTTTTTTTTATCATAGTTGTGTTTCAAATATGGATGAGATTGTGTATGTGTCGCGTGTAGTGGATTTAACTGTATGGTAGTATTATAAATGTTGCTTTCATTTAATGTGCAGTTATTTTTTATTTTCTGTGTAAGGGAGAGGTTTTGACTCTTATCCGCGTGTAGCGTGCGGTACGCGAAAGTGAGCAGCAGCTCCCAGCTTCGATAGGTGTTATGAGTGATGACATTATCTATGGTTTTTTTTAACGAACATGAAACTGAATGGCGTGATCCTCGAGGAATGCGTCTGATTAATGGGATGGAATTCTTAAATGTACTTAATGATTCGCAGAGGTTATCAACACATCCATTAATTGGAAGGGAAGAAAATGAAATGGGAGGTATCGATGGCGCAAATGACGATTTGTGAACTCTACCTACATGAATTTTTAATCCTTTAAATCATTTTAATTTATTAAAGTACCTAATTTGATTTTAGGACTCCTTGGTGGTAGTGTTTGCCGTAGGTAGGTAAATAACTAACTACTCCTAGCTACTACTCAGTTTTGTCACATTCCCCACCAGAATCAATAACTTTACTGTAATTGAAATGTTAAATAATAAATATGTGGGTTACCGAGCTTTGCTCGGTTTTTTTTTTGGTAAATCTGTGTTTTTTGGAAATTATATATTAAAAAAAATAATAAATAAAAAAATAATACTAAAACTCATAGGGGAAAATATAATCGTCTTGGACTCGAACCGGGGTTTTCTGGTTTCGGGACCGCCCGACATACCGTCGAGCTATCGGGAATTTATAGATGATGGCGAAATTTACCTTCGTATTCTAATGATATTGTAAGGGGTTTTTCATTGCCTGAAAACACGGATAAAACGACCTTTTCTAAAAATGAAACCTAGCTAGATCGATTTATCGCCCCCGAAACCCCCTGCATACCAAATTTTATGAAAATCGTTGGAGCCGTTTCCGAGATTCAGATTATATATTTATATACAAGAATTGCTCGTTTAGATTAATCAATTGATTACAATTCAGTTTCCGAATACACTCCAAATAGACGTAGGAAATGTTCGATGGGCATTGAGAATTTAAAACATTTTCTCTATTTAAATTGCAGCTAATGTAGGTTCATTGTGTTGATTTGTTTGGAAAGCAGTTGCACATGAATTGATCAGGCAAATATCCTGAGTTCGATCCCCGAAAAAAGTAGTTTTTTTAGCTTCATACAAGCCTGCCAGTGAAAGTACTTCAAAATTGGTGCTGCAGGCCTGAAAATAAGTCGTTCATCGTCGTATGCTAGCGTTTAAATTTAATGTGAGCATAATATTATTACTAATTGATGAGGCAGCTATTTCTATTTTACAGGCGTCAGGCAGACATTTTTTCTTAGCTTATTTAATTTGGTCTATACCTCCCTGAATGAACCTCGACTAATATACTCTTGTGTTTAAGTTCAACTCTAGAATCTATTAAAACCTTATTGTATCTAAAATAAAATAATTACAAAAAACCCACCCTATACACAAACTTCTCAAAGTAATATTAAGGTACGAGTTAGATAAATAAGAAAACTAATAAAATATGTTGGTATGTTAACTAGATATTACTAGAAAATTCAATTTAAAATCTCAGCATTTATAAAAAAGGTCAGTAACATGGACCGTCGTAAAAAAGTTACAATTTAAGCTGTAATTGTCTCAGCATCTTCCGTCGTACTGAAGAAATGGCAGAGCAAGAGAATTTCTATTCCAGTATTTTTAAAGTTCCAAAGAAGGACGACTATTCTTTGGTATCAATGAGCAGTAAGACCATTGGTATTATAGTTCTGTAGCTTGTTAGTAGAAGAACACTTTAAACATCTCGAACATTAAGACTACGACGCGAGATTATAATATGCATTGCGAAAACTTTTTAAACAAAACCACAGTAACAATATTATCGATAAGTTTAAATCCGGACTAATCTCCAAGCTCCAACCCTTTGAGTATTTATCCAATCCTAATTGGAAAGCCTTTCATCTGTATACGACTTACCTAGTGCCGATTTCACCAAAGTTAAGTCTTATCCGATTATTTGGCAGATTTTTAATACAAAAACTGTCAAAATATCGAAACAGTCGGTTCAAACTTATTTTACATTGGTGAAATCGGCCCATACTAATGTAAATTGTTGTACTGTGATAGTAAAGTGCATTTACGTAGGAATTTATACGTGTTGAGGTGGGAAATTAAATAAGGTACTGTTTAGATCTACACAGCTAACGTAGTCTAATATTCTGTAGCTACATAGAGAACATGCACAAGGACAGGACATTCAAGGGATCCTGAAAGAAATCTCTTATCTGCAAAGAAGCGATTTCTTTTACGATCCCTCGAATGATCAATAAGATAGACCATGCATTATACTTATAGCTTCAAGCTAATTGCACAAATAATATAATCTCCAATTATTATTTATTGATAAGTACATAGGGACATAACTACAATTAATACAATTTATGTAAATTCACCTTGTATCCGACACAAGCGGCACAAGGTCGTGCTCTGTGGCGATCTTCTATCGGTTGAGACGACGATACTGACAACTACGATAAAATTAAGCTTTTTGTTATTCAAAAAGGAGGAGGTTCTTAATTCGTCGGAATGTTTTTTTATATGTATGATCACCAATTACTCGAAGACGCCTGAACGGATTTCAATTTTTTTTCAAAGGGTAGGTATTTATTATATACTTCCCAGGTGGTCTCATTTAAATTTTATCGAATTCGGTCGAGCGGTTTTAAAAAATCAACAATAAATAATATACTTTGTAGGGCGCGGGCGTTTGACGTCGGTTTTTTAAAAAGAATGTTTTCTATCTAGATTGTCACAATCAATTGATTAATAATATTATTATATTTATTCGAAATTGGAACACCAAATGAATATTCATTTTAGCGAATATTATAAATAAACTAGCGGCACGCTATGATGGCCGGTTTGACACATTACAATAGTGATGTGGAATGTCAATTTATTCTCGAACAAAAAACAATTAAGTTTTGTTTTTGTACCTGATTAAATAGGTTTAATAAAACAAAAATGTATATGTTTATTTAATTTATTTGAACGAACTGAATATTTGAATGAAAATGCATATACATACTTTATATGCACACAAGAAACATATGAATACAAAAGATACCAAAAAAGGTGCCACAAAAGGCCATAATTAATCAGATTCGTCCATACTACTATTTTCACTGTCGTCACTGCTATCATCACCTACATTAATAATTATATGTTCGTTTTCTATAATATTATCTATTTTCACATCTCTTTCATAATCTTCCCTTATTAATTTAACAGTTCTATTCACAACCTTTTCCCAGTCTCCTTTAGTCACATGTTCACAAGCTTCTTCTAATAATTTTAGCATTTTTTTTGTGGTAAATGGGGGTTCTGTATTGTGTCTTGCAGCATATCCCTTAATTTGAGCCCACACCAACTCAATCGCATTATACTCACAATGGTAAGGCGGTAACCGTATAACTCTGTGCCCATGTTCTAATGCTATTTCGTCAATGACGTATCGGATCTTGGTTGGTTTGTTTTCTTTTAAAAGACGTACTAATTCCGCTTTTAACATATTCATGTTTGCATCTACGCCATTTTTACGAAGCCATGCGACGATATCAGCTTTCTTTTGGGATTGGGCAGGTGGCTTGTCAATTTGCATCGAGTGGTATGGGGCGTTGTCCATAATTATAATAGATGGTTCAGGGAGGCTACACAACATTGAGGTAAACCATTCAGTAAACTTTTCTCCATTCATGTCTTCATGATAGTCTCCAGTGGTTTTTGACGCAAAAGCCATGAGAGAACCTTCGACAAACCCGTTGATGGTTCCGGCGTGACAAATTATAAGTCGCGATCCTTTTCCTACAGGAACTTTGGAAGTAGATGCTGCTGTGTCATCGTTCCAAGAACGGCCTACAGTATGGTTAGCATTAAGCCATGTTTCATCCAAGAACACAACATTTTGACAATTTTTGATTTATTTCACTTGCCGTAAAAAAGTATACCTTGCCATCGCTATATCAAATCTTTCCATCAATATTTTGCGTTTGTTACATTTTTTGTATCGAAATCCAATGGTCTTCAAAATCTTCGTTAAAGAACTTTCCCCACCGAAGAATAATCCAGCTTCCTTCAGTGAATGCACCAACTTTTTTCTTGTTGGATACTCCTTCTGTAAATAGTAGCCGTAAACATGTCTTCGGATAGCATCGGCATCAAAGCTATCGATGCCTACGACTGGTTTTGCTCGTTTTCTCTTTTTTGGTGTGTGAAGTTTATTTTCTTCTGTGCCAGTCTCGCCATATTTTTTTTTAGTTATCCGTCTAACAGTTCGTTGTCCAATATTAAGCGCATCAGCTACGCGTTCAACCACTGACGTTATAGGTAAAATTGGCCCTCCATTTTGAGCTTCACGATCGAAATAGTTACGAAGGCGTATTACGAACTCACGTGTCTGACTATTTAGAACAGTTCTCTGCGTACGTTCGGTCATATCGACGAAATCCACAACAAAGGGCTTGAACAGAGTCCAAATTAACGAGCAAGGGTCAACAGTAATGCAGTATCAATATTTGAAATCCAAAGCCAGGTCAAAACTATATCACAATCGCATTGCACTGACAGTTTATACTTTTCGAAGCAACGTCAATTCGAAACTGCTTTGTTTTGCATTGAGCATTGACGCGAGTTTGCCGGAGGTAGTAGTTGTGCTAGCCAGCGATCCTATGTGACGATCGTATTAGATTCCATTTTTAAAAATTTTCAATTTAGAAAACCAAATGCCGAGTTGTGGTATATATCATATAAAAATAAAAATTTTACCTTTTGTATGAAACAGCTGATATTTTTTTGCGATTTCAGAGGTTTGTCCACATAGTGAAAATTGTTCATATTCACAAGTACATTCACCCCTTAAATAGTGCAAACTGATTTTTCTACACTTGTATACATTTTAGAAATCAATTTAATAAATAAATTTTGAGTCCTAAACCTAAAACTACATTCGATAAAATTTATGAATCTCTGCACATCACTATCGTCAATAAAGTAATACAATTATTTCCTTCAAAGTCGTTATCAATTAATACGGAACTTCATGAGCGGACAAACGTCAAACCGGCCATCATAGCGTGCCGCTAGTGTAGTAACATTTATTTAAGCAGTCAATCAACAAAATAAACCGTACTTGAACATTAACGTACATTAATATAATTTAATACATTGAAATTATATTCGTTCTGACCGCACCAATTTGTAACGGAACATTCTACGTTATATGGCAATTATTCAATTTTGCAGAGTAGGTATTGTGTAAAATTAATTTTGGTTGCAACAGGAAATACGAGTGCAATACTTGATTTGTGTTATTTTTTTAAATGAATTTCGACGAGTTGCTGACACTTAATGGAAGAACGTGCATGTGAATATTTTTTAACGTTTTATGCTTTATTTTATATGTATACTAGCTGACCCAGCGAACTTCGTACCGCCAACTTATCTATATAAATAAAACAAATAAACTATCCCAATCCAAAAAAACTATCCTATCTTTTAAGTTGGACCAAATTACAGATAGTTACGAAGTTTGATAAAAATCGGTTCAGTAGTTTAAGAGTCCATCGCGGACAAACAACGTGACACGTAATTTATATATATTAAGATTTAGACAATTTTGTCTACTTTTAACGTGAACTTAATATTATTATCATTTGCGGTAGATTGTTACATTCGAAGAGTTGAAAGAAGCTCGTTTGTGGGTATGAAACGGCCGTTCCAAGAGTTAAAAAAACCTGCGATCGTTAAAAGTAGCGTACATGCAGATAATTTAGAGACCTAATTGCTCATAGTCCTATTTTTTGAGTATTTATCACGCGATAAGTGCCTAGACATGTACCGATACCCAGTCTTACTCTATCTACTTTTTCTGACTGCTATTTTTAGACTTGTCAAATTATGTTCGTTACACAACCGAATTGGCATTATTGACCTACCGATTTACCGAAAGTACCTACCGATTTCACAGAGTGACCTTTAACCGAGGTAAAAATTTGATTTTCTTTCAGTTTTTGTAATGAAAATCTGCTATCAACTTTACGCTCGCTATTTTTTTCTGTGAATACTTCATTCATACACAGAAAAAATAAGACTTATTTTACGTTGGTGAAATCGGCCCTTATAGTGTTTCGTTTGTTAAATATCGTAGCCGTGTCGTTAACGTTACTTCGATAGTAAAGGAATTCTCTCTGACGGATTGTGGCCTGGAGCGTATCTAAAGAACAAACTCCCTCTGGTGGCAAGATTTAATATTACATTGAGATAGGGCCAGACGCTGACAACATTTGAGTTGCGCTCAAATTAGTCCTCCACTCCACTATTCTTAATATCTATTTGGATAAGTGCGGAGCATTATTACAATTCTTTTGACTTCAACGTCTGTGGCACAGCGGCGCGAATTAATCATTCCTCATAAATCTCGTTGCGTGAATTCAAAGAGATCTTTCCATATCCATTCTTAATAATATTAGTAACCTTACTGATACTATAAATCCTAAAGTGTGTTTGTTAAGCTATTGCATAGCTTTTATCGCGGGCTTTGAACTAGGATAAACAGTTTGAACGCAGCGACCCAATCAAGAAATTCCGTAACGAAAAATACCTAACACCGTCGTTCAGTAAGCGTTCAACATTTTAGAGGTTCTCAAGTAGCTCTATTTGGCGCAGTGGGCGAGCGACCGCTTTCAGGGAGTGACAGTTCGCTTTTCTTGTTTGTTGTTTGTATTGTTTGTATTGCATAAATATTATAATTGCATAAGTTGATAAAAAATGCTATGCAATTGCTTTACCGCGGCAGTCCCCGAGTGCCACTTAAGTTTTTTGTTGATTGATAATGATTGATTTTTTTCACTAATGACTTTTTTCATGGATATAGTTGAGACTGAGGACTAGTGGGGACCTATCAATTAAGCTTGGTTTAGAAGTTGTGTACAACAGAAGTCACAATGACTAGCCATTTAAATAATTAGGTAAGTACTTAATAACGTTATTGACGTAAAACCTAGCTCATTTTACAAATTCCAGTCAACACAGCTGCCGCTCTGTTTATATTTTTAATTAAAGAGTTCTCATCTAGCAAATGGTACGTATAAATGTTTGCAAATTAGTGAAATCGTAGTGGAGCGGTGGCTTGCTTCATTAGTGTCGATTAATCACCCCCGCCGTCCTCCGGGCGGCCTTGAGCTCGCTACAATTATGGGTGCGGTCAAAATTTAAGAGATCTCATTAAAACTTTGGACTATCAAGCTTTTTCTATATAAATGGTATGAAGGGTAATTTATTTCACTGTGTAGATTATACTGTTTATTGAATAATATACCGCGTATCATCGATTTACATCGATTGAGTTACAACAATGTATTTTAATTTTTATGACTTATTTCGTAGTTCAACCTGTAATTCAACGCTGTAATCAATGCAGAAAATGTGTACAGACCTACATTCAGTTTCTTTAGGTATTCATGTGTAGAAAAATGAGTAAAGAAACAGAAGGTTCTGAGTATTCACAAGAATTTTTTATCGCGGCACATACTCGTAGTTCAAAGAACCGATTGTTATTAGGGTTGCAAGGTGTTAGAGTGGTGAGTTGGTGACTCAAAAAATGCAGTGTTTGCAGACCCTCAGTGCTGTATTTCAAATGTAATCATAAAAAACAAACTCTGTAGGCTGTATTCAGTACTTTATTATTTACAACTGGCTGATGCCCGTGACTTCGTCCACGTGCATTTAGGTATTAAAATCCCTCGGGAACTCTTTGATTTTCCGGGATAAAAAAAGCCTCCACTCTCCAGGTATACTATACCCATGTAAAAAATCACGACGATCCTACGATCTGTTGCGGTTGATTGAAAGACAAACCAACAAACACACTTTCACATTTATAATATTAGTATGATTAGTAAGGATAGTTTTGATTGGAGATATTAACAACTCACCAGCGCCAGTACACGTTTCTAATAGTAGATAACCTGAAAATTTATAAATGCGAATAGGTACCAACAAAAATCGCTGGCACTCGAACAGAGCACTTTTGCTAAGTGAAATTACGTAAACTGAAAGTACGTCAGAATGGTCAGTTAAATTCTAAACTGCGCTGTTTTGAAAAAGTTAGTTAGGGTTATCCGGAATGGAGTGGAGTTACTTAATTTTATCTTTTTAGTTGCTCAATTTAATCTTTTTGCTGAAACTCTTTTTGCTGGCGAAATGCTGTGGAAAATAACTTGGACGCTTTACAATTTTTTAGGGTTGAAACTTTCTGAAAATAAAAGTTCTGAGCTATTAGCTTCGTTAAGTAAAATTTTATTTATGATCTTTTTTCCTTTATTACGAAGAATGAAAGAAAGAAAAGCGTTTAAATATCATAAAATTTTAGAAATGCCTAGAAATGTTGATGAACCTACGGGGGCAACATTGTCAGTATTGATAAAACTCCCATAAAAAAGAAGGACAAAAAGGCGTGTGTCGTGAAACATTCGGTTGGAACGAAGTGCCTTTTTTAAAAATTAATAATAAAAATAAATAAAATAAAAAACCAAGCTAGGATTCGTACACCTGAACCGATTGTTTCACTCCTTCGTTTATCCGAACGCCACGAAAGCTATAATGGAACGTGTGTAATAAACGAAGGCAACAAGTGTCGTGACGGAAAATTCTTACACTTTTTTGCCTAGCTTCCATCCACCAAACCGTCCAAAAAGGAACTGCTTTCCAAAAACATGGAAGATTAATTTTGAAAAAAATGTGTGTGTCGTGTTACTAACTTTGGCACAAGTGTAATCTTTTCAAGCTTACGTTAACTGTATGTAAAACTGTCAATTTTATAGTATAGGTGGAAAAGGATGGAAATATTCTCCATCTCTTTCCCATTCATATTAAATGGCAACACACAGTGAAAAGCTACGCTAGACCGTAGGCCCACTGGACTCACTCGGGGCACACGAGCGCTGGTCTTCTATTATAGAGCCGTACACATGTGGCGTATACAACCTCTTTCAATAAGGTTTGAAAACTAGCCAGCCAGTGTTTTATTGCTGCTAGGAAGCAATTCATTAAGACCGAAGACCTAGCGGCCTCACACATGCTATCATTGCTATCATTTCGGGCCGGATGAGTGGGGTACCTACAAAAGATTTCATACGATGAATGTGAATGGGTAAGTGACCATATTAACGTTTGGCTAAATTACATTATAGTTATTCAAGTGTTGCGTTGTTTTGTAACTTTTCTCATTTTCGCTCCGTAATTAGCGTTTTTATTGTAATTTGGGTAGTAATGTACGAATAAGTGATGTTTGGGTGGAGGCGTACATTTTATCCTGCCTTTTTATTCACGTAGTCATACATCGATCAATATGGAGGTGGAGAATAAAAATAATTTATAAAAGCAAATTGTATTATTTGCGGTGATAGCCTAGTAATTTATAGGTAATCAAGAACTCGTCCTCCTTTTCGAGGGGTCTGGGGTTGGTATCCAGACTCGCATCTCTGGTTTCTTTCATTGCTTTGTTGCATTAGTGCTTGCGGAGTTGACTCGTATGACACAATTAATTTAAAAATCAATTGTTTTGCTAGGAAAATATTGTAAGGAAATCTGCATACCAGAATGATCTCCATAACGTTCTCAAAGTTGTGTGAGGTCTACCAACCTGCACTGGCCCAGCGCGATGGGCTTGGGCCTTAACCCGCATCATTCGAGATGAGACCTGTGCCCAGTTATAGTAAGTAGGCAGTGGTATAGAAGAGAAGAATAAAATAATGTAAGTACACACAAACTAATGAATACTAAAAAACCAAACTATAGAGTATGAGAAGATAGACATCATTTAATTACAATCATTATCATAGTTTGTAATATTTAAGTCATGATCCGTGATTTTTAAAAGGATAGTAAAATGAGGAAATATCTATCACAACGGAATTCTTTAGGCAAATAAATAATCGACGCATTCTGTAACTTTACGATATGGCTGGCCGCTTCAGATACTTTAAGTTAACTAAATGACTTCACATAATATATTATTATTTAACTAGAAAGCTTTTTTACAGTGTAGGCCAAAAAATTTAAGGAACGATGGGATATTTATTAAATCTCCGTCTTTTATAAGTCAGTGTTATCCCACTTAATTGGTTTGCTTTTCAGGATAATTTGGCACTTTTACCAGGTCATGAGCATTTTTTAGACTTTTTGCTTTTATTACTGCGCCCACCATGACCAACCAGCGCTTTTGTTGTTTCTGTGGTACAAGGGATGTCTAGATACAAAACATCCCTCATGATCCCTTTTTAAGCCTTGCTGAATACTATCAGAATCTGTCTTGTATTTTAAAAAATTTAAAATATATTTTTTTATAACATAACAATTGCGTAAAAGTAATTTCCCATTTTATCAAGGAACGTCCTAAGTGTGTTGACAAGTGAACACTTTTCATGGCCTTACTTGTACGTAATATATTCGGGAGTGAGTGAACTCTCCGGCAGATATTATACTCATCGTGGTAGGTATACCGAACATTCCCGAAAAATACCGTTCAGGAGGTATTTCAACTATTTAACGACCTTAAACGACTGTGTTGTGTAAGGTGATACGATACGCCTCCGTGATTAGTATTTATTTGATGTTAGGTAGGTAGGTATTGGTAAATAATTTTAATGATTTTGGGCGTATTTTAATATCGTCAATTAAACTTTAACCGAAGCAAGAGTTTGCGAATATATGAAATCGTTAGAATCGTCAATAAAAGGAAAACGAATATTATTACAAAATAACAAAAAGATTTTTCTGGATTATGTCCGCTTCCGTTCGGCATCTCTTGCCCCCATTTTTCGATTTCGTGCATCCGATTTTTTCAATTTATTAACATCAAATTATGAGCTTAATTAGAATTTAGAAGATAGAAGTTACCTATTTCGAAATCGCAGTTGAACACTTCAAATTAAGTTTTTAAATAGATTCGTATTTCGTAATAAGATTATTTGAAAACTAGCTGATGCCCGCGACTTCGTCTGCGTGAACTTAGCCTTTAAAATGCCTTGGGAACTCTGACTTTGCGGGATAAAAAGTAGCCTGTCACTCTCCGTCCTCAACTATAGGTAGATACACTGCAAAAAATCACGTCGATCCGTAGCTCTGTTGGGGCGTGATTGAAGGACAAACCAACGCAATTTCGCAGTTTTAATATTTCACCATATAAAGTGTAAGTGCATAATATAGTCAACGTGGTTTTTAGGGTTCCAACGGGACTCTATTACTAAGCCTCCGCTGTCCGTCCGTCCGTCTGTCAGCGGCCTGTATCTCGTAAACCGTAATAGACAGTTGAAATTTTCACATATTTTGTATTTCTATTGCCGCTATAACAACAAATAATAAAAATTAAATTAAATTAAAAAAATAAAATTAAATTAAAATATTTCCATGTACCCATGGAAATATTTTAATTTCTTTTTTTAACGGAACCCTAAAAGAGCGAGGACCGACTCGCAATTGGCTGATTTTTTTACACAGGTAAAGTTGACGACCTGGAAAATAACACAGGCTACTTTTTGTCCCGGGAGCATACATTTAAACGCCCGCGCCACTACAAAGTATATAATTTATTGTAGATTTTTTTAAAAACGCTCGACTGATTTCTATTAAATTTAAATGGGACCACCTGGGAAGTGAAACCACCTATTGAAACAAAAAAAGAATTTTCCAAATCGGTTCAGGCGTCTTCGAGTAATCGGTGAACATACATAAAAAAGTTTCCGTTGAATTGAGATCCTCCTCCCTTTTTTGAAGTCGGTTAAAGTAATAATAAAAATTAGTTCAAATTTAACGAAGTTATGGAGTATAATATAAATATAAAATATAATAATAATATTAGTGAATAATATTAGTGGGATAATATGAGTAATAATAAGTAGGATAGGATATAATTAAAGTATTTATTGTTAGTAGGAGGAGGATACAAACATACATAAATACATGCATACACTTATACATGCATGCATGCATACATACATACATACATACATACATACATTCATACATACCTACTACTACAGTATGTGTGTATGTATGTCACTTTTCAGGCCCTTAATTTTACCTGAGCTAAAAAATAATCTAAAACTTCAATCTAAAACTCCGTTGGCGCATAATTGAAGGATAAGTATGTGAAAGTAACATACGAATATCCCGCGGGAACTGTTTTTTTTCCCGGGATAAAAAGTAGCCTTTTCACTTTTCAGGTCTTCAACTATGCCTATCAAAAAAACCACGTCAATCTGTAACTTCGTTGGCGCATAATTGAAGGATTAATATGTGAAAAGTAGCATACGAATATCCCGCGGGAACTGTTTGTTTTCCTGGGATTAAAAGTAGCCTTTGTCACTTTTCAAGTCCTCAACTATGCCTATCCAATAAACCACGTCAATCTGTAACTTCGTTGGCGCCTAATTTAAGGATAAATATGTGAAAAGTAGAACACTAATATCCCGCGGGAACTGTTTGCTTTCCCAGGATAAAAAGTAGCCTTTGTCACTTTTCAAGTCATCAACTATGCCAATCCAAAAAACCACGTAAACCTGTTACTCCATTGGCGCATAATTGAAAGATAAATGTGTGAAAAGTAGTATACTAATATGCCGCAGGAACCGTTTGTTTTCCCGAGATAAAAAGTAGCCTTTGTCATTTTTCAGGCTCTTAACTTTACCTGTGCAAAAAAATCACGTTAATCTAAAACTCCATTGCGCGTATTTTGAAGGACAAATTCGTAAAAAATAGCGATGCTATCCCGCAGGAACTGTTTGCTTTTCCGGGATAAAAGTAGCCTATGTGCTATTCCAGACTATATTCTATGTCTGTGCCAAATTTCAGCAAAATCGGTTCATTCGTTGTCGCGTTAAAGAGTAACAAACATCCATCCATCCATCCATCGATCCACACATCCATCCTCACAAACTTTCGCATTTATAATATTGATAGGAATAATAGGATAGGATAGGATCTACCCATGATCAGTCATTATAATATCTAGCAATGTACATTGTACTCACTATGACTGAACAAATCGATACCTTGTACTATTTGTATAATTTATTTCGCAATCCATCCCTAATCCCTAAGAAATTTTCTATTGATAATGAAAAACTTCAATAACTGTGTTTATTCTACTTGATTGTTGAATTGGAATTTTTTACTTATTCTCGATGCTGCGGATAATGTAAGCGTGATTTAAGTACAATCAGCGCCATCTATCAGTGGTTTTTCAAAATTCCGCGGGAACCTTGGATTTTTCCGGGATAATTTGTAGCCTATGTGTTATTCCAGGGTATAATCTATCTCCATTCCAAATTTCAGCCAAATCCATCCAGTAGTTTTTGCGTTAAGGAGGAACAAACATACACACAAACTTTCGCCTTTATAATATTAGTAGGATACATTGAAAAGCCTCAATAGCCCAACTGTTAAGGGTTAGGACTGAATACTGAAAGGTCGACGGTTCGATCCCCACCGGTTGCACTATTATCGTACCCACTCCTAACGCAAGCATTTTGCTTCTTTTAAGGGGAGAGAAGAATAGAAAAGAATCATTTTTTTATTCAAATAAACTTTTACAAATTGCTTTTAAATCATCAAGTGAATCCACCACTGCACTGGTTCGGAATTCCATTCGAACCGAGAAGAATGAACAAGAAAGTTGGCGGATGCTCTTTTAAAAGTATATAAGTACATATTGAGTTGACAGTTATGTTATCGTCTCATGAAGTGCTGAAGAATAGTCAAGTGCAGTTTAAAATATTTTACGTGTAGCAAACGGATAAACATTAATTGCAATATTCAATGGACCCCTATTCGCCTAATTGGCTTCCATTAGATCGCATTGGAGATCCAAGCAAAACTTACTTAGTATGAAAGGCATCCCGACACTTCGTAGTTACCAAGAGTTGCCAACGGAATTTCGCAGCTACAGTGTGGTTAAATTGTCAAAGCTGTCCAGTGGCCATTCAAAATGACTTAAACGAAATACTGGTGGAATCGCACTCGACCTGAAGCTATTGACCGCAACGCGCACACCGATTAACTAAGTCAACAGAGATATTCAGCTGTTTGACCTTTGAAGACAGTACCTTGAATCTAGTTGTAAGTATTATTACTTACAACTAGATTCAAGGTACTGTCTTATAAACTTATGTTTATATGTATAAGCTTGAATCATACTTATAATTGATAGTGTTATTAAAACGAAAGTGTTTGTTTTTGGTTTGAGTTTTCGTCCTTCAATTACGCAGCAATGAAGCAAAACGGCAAGTTTTCTAATTATACTAAATCATTTTACTAGGTACTAATCATGTATTAGGTAATACATTCGGTCGAAGGCTTAGGCTAAACCTCGTCACCGCCCTACTACTTACAACGTAGATACGTACGTACGATACGTACGTAGAATAAAATAGAATAATTAAAAATTCAAATAAACTTTTATAATAATATAATAGTCCTTTCGAATACTCAAATGAATCTACCACTGGTTCGGAATGCTGTTCCAACCGATTAGGTATGTAGAAACCGATTAAGGGTATGCATTCTCATCTTGCATCGTCACTTACCACCAGGTGAGATGATCACAATCAGATTCAACGGCTAACTTGTAATTGAATAAAAAACATACCCACTCGTAGCTTAGGCATATCATCATGGCATTCAGAAGTACCTAAAAGTAATGCTCTTTAAATAAAATTATTTATGCAATGTTCTCCACCGATGTTCGGATCGAAAAAGCCTAAAGCGGGTGGTAGACCGAAAACTAAGCTAACTTAGTTTAGCGTAGCTCGCATAGGTACCTGATGCAGTTTTTCATACTGATTAACACACATAGCTTAGTTTACAGTCTGCATACCAAGTATGAAAAACTGCGTCAGCTATGCGAGACTAAGTTAGCTTAGTTTTCGGTCTGCAACCCGCTTAAATGAAACATCATTAAACTCGGCATCCAAAAGTTGTAAATTGAGTGTAAAACGTTCGCATTCAACCACTTTATTTCGACCCTTTGAACCGCTGGGCTGTGGAAAGTTTGTACTTACTAGAAATAAGTTTACCGTCATTGAGGTTCTATATGATATGGTCACTGCATCGTCCTTTTATAAAACAAATTTAACAAACACCTGCATCGTACAAAACTACACTCTATTCGACTGCAATAGAGTTTGATGCAGATATAAAAAGAGTTTGTACACTTAGCTCAAAATGTCGTCCGTATTCCGGGAGGGTTCAGTTTTACGAAAGACATAAGCTGGTGGTGTAAATTGATAATATCCCTTGTGTGAATTTTTCTTTGTCTGGGAACGTATTAAAACATAGCTAGGACGATGATTACATCACGCGTTATTTGCTTTCAATAAACATAATACCGTTCCTTTCGTTAACGTAGCGTGGTAGATATCAAAAATAACTACGTACACAATAATATTGATTGTGAATTGATAATAATTATAATATTATGTAGGTACTAAACTAAAAACTTCTAAAAACAAAAGAAATTACGAAACCGACCCGACGCGACGCGAGCCTGATTTCAAAATACGTTGTTTGTATACCTACTGTGTATTGGCATTTAAAATGGATATTTAAAAATACCTATTCAGGTATTTTTCGCTTAGCTTCATTTAGATAGGTACTTAAATATAATATTATGTTTGGCGAAACTATAAACTGCTTTTCAACAAAACTTAAATGCACGGATCACTTATCTTACAGTTTTGTGATCGTATAGACGTAGAAAAGTACACCTGAGCTAGCAAAGCGCGTTACCAAGTGTATTTATTGCTAAGTTTATCGCGAGAGGTTTAGAAATACAGCGCCAGTATCTTCAAAATAACGCAGTTTAGCAATCACAGTAGCCTACCTACTGTAATTGCCAAACTGCAATATAATGTAGTATGTATGTTAATAATGTGTCGAACAATGGGCTGGAAAAAGTGGGCGATAGAGAAATTTTTAGAAGCAGCTGATGCCTGCGACATCCCTCGGGAACTCTTTGATTTTCCGGGATAAAAAATGGTCTATGTCACTCCAGGTCCTCAACAGTACTATACCCATGCAAAAAATGACATCGATCCGTAGCTCTGTTGCGGCGTGATTGTGTGGACTGGTTGTGGACTTGTTGGTCTGGAATAAATTTCAATAAGACACTGACAACATTCTTCTCCAGCAGCACATCTCGAGAGCGCCTATTCTCTTCGTCTCCGAGTTTCTTGCTGGTTCTTCTCGGCAGGAAGGGCATTCCGAACCAGTGGTAGAGTCTGACGTCTCAAAAGCACTTGTAAAAAGTTTATTTGAAAAAAAAAATTCTATTCTATTCTATTCCCATTTTCTTGCAGGGTACACGTTTCCAAGGCGTAGAGGAAGTAAGTACCTAAGTGAATATTTCGTTCCAGACTAAGTACAATGAGAAAGATCAGGGCCTGACCGTCAGTTAAACTGTGTGATTGCTAGACTATCCCTCAAGTATTGAACCAATGGTTTTATGTTCGGAGCCGAAACTTATTCCAAGCGTATTCCAAAGTTTTAAGAATATGTGCCTACCTAGCACATATAGGTAATAATACTTACGATACTTACGCTGACGTCATCCGCAGCTCACCATTTCCCGCCAAAAATACCTTTTGTTTAAAACATACCTTATACATACCTTTTCCAAATACCTATTTACCTATTACCTATTTATTTACCTTTTTTACAAATACCAGGACAGTTACCATGTTACCGATCCCCATTAATATTACCGGGGATTTATCTCAATTACCGGGAGCAAGGAAAGGAATAAGAGAGAAATAAGTACACAAGGAATTCACTTTATTAAAGGAGAGAAATAAAACACAGATTGTATGTAAATAACTTTTTATCGACATCGCTTGTTTCTATACGAACACCATGGATATGGAAGGTGTGAGGTTGCCCTGAAAAAGACAAGAGCTCACGTGGTGAACGTAAAGAAGATGTCGTTTCTTCGTGAACGGGAGCAAGCAGAGTTCATTTCGGAAAAAGGAAAATTTAGCCTCGAAAAAGGCTCCTCAATGAACCAATCTGCACATTTGTGTGATCATCGATGACACTGAAAGAAAACTCACCTGAGAAGAAGTCACCAGGAAAAATTCTTCAAGTTGGCGCCATCTTACGAAAAAAACTTCGCGGGAATTTTCACTTTGAACGAGCGGAGCGGCGAGGTGCGCGCGCGCCGCTGGTGGCGGTCGAAGCTGGACTAACATCGCGACTCGCGCCGGCCGCCGATAGCAACTGGCGTGCGCGGCCGGCGTCGCCTCCCCGCGCGTCGCGCCCCTCGCGCGCCGAGTTATGTAGGATTACGTCATGGCTAAGGAATGCAAGTTCTACGAAACAAGATCTGTGTCTAAAAATAGATTTTCCTGGAAGCGCGAACGCCCTAATTGATTTTATGTAAGCGTTCTGATTGGTGGACGAAAATTGTAAATATTTTAATCTTGTTTTTTATTGGTGATTAGTTTTAAGCCTGTTTGTATAAATTGAGAGTGCATTTCCATTAAATTATTATTCGACTCTTCGACATGAAGCAATAAGTGGTTTCTTTACCGACCTGCTCGCAGTACACCGTTACAGTGGTGACCACCGACGCTGGAAAAAAGAAGAATAATCAAGAATAATCAAGAAGCCTGAAACTATGGCCGAAAAAGAAGCCACCGACGTGAAAATTGCCACGGAATCCAAGCTCTCCGACCTGGCAGCAATTTCTGTCCAGTCGAGGCTCCTTCCGTTTTGGCGCACCGTTCCAAGAGCGTGGTTCGTCCAGTTTGAAGCAGTCGTCGATCCTCTCAAGACTTCAGATGACCAAAAGTACCGCTACGTCCTGTCGAAGCTGGAACCGGCAGATCTACAGCACATCACCGATCTTCTGTACAGTCCACCGGCAACCGGAAAATACGAAGCTGTCAAGAACCGGCTGCTCACCGTATACGAAAAATCAGAAGTCGAGAATTTTCAAAAGCTCATCAGCGGCCTAGACATCGGGGACCAGAAACCCAGCGTGCTGCTCCGAAAAATGCGAGAACTCAACAACGGACTTATCACAGAAGAGGGTCTGAAGATTGAATGGCTAAATCACATACCAGCCCACTGCCGCTGCGTGCTCTCCGTCAACAAAGAGTCCTCGCTCGATACCCTCGCAGCGATGGCAGACAGGATGATGGAGTACGCTGGGAGCACGTCCGGAAACACCGTAGCAGCAATTTCACACCCAACCCCTCCAGCAACACCGTCTAATCAGCCAGCATATGCAGAAATATTGTCAAAGCTTGAAAAACTAACGCTAGAAGTAGCGGAACTGCGAGCACGGGAGTCCACGCGCCAAACACCTCGTCGACCATTCCAAGGACGCTACCGTTCACGTTCTCAGTCAAGATCATCATCAGCACGTGTGAAGCCTGGCGACCCTACGTGGTTATGCCGATACCATCACAAGTTTGGGAAGAACGCAAGACGCTGCGAGTCACCGTGCGCTCAACGTAACAAGACGTCGGAAAACTAACATCAACACCGACGGTGGCGGACGTCGGTGTTCCCAAGTCCAGCAACCGCCTTTGTGTTCATGATCGCGACACACACGAACGTTTCCTCGTGGACACTGGCGCGGACATATCTGTTTTGGCCGCAACATCAAAAATGAAGAAAAAGGTCGCAAATACCTACAAGCTCTACGCGGCGAACAACTCACCTATAAATACCTACGGAGAGAGAACTATCAAGCTTAACCTAGGACTACGGCGCTGTTTCACATGGACATTCATCATCGCTGATGTGAAGACATCCATACTGGGGGCAGACTTTCTTCGTCATTACAAGCTCCTTGTGGACCTTCACAAGAAGAAACTGATTGACGACGAAACCAAACTCACCATCGACGCCATACAAATATCGACAACAGCTGAGTCCATTCGCATCGTAAGTTCCGATCAGCAGTACCACGACATTTTGAAGCAATATCCTGGCGTACTGCGACCCATGTCTTTGAAGCAACCAGCCAAGCACGACGTCGTACATCACATAGAAACAACAGGTCCTCCGCTCTCCGCTCGCGCCCGCCCTCTACCGCCCGATAAATACAAAGCCGCAAAAGCCGAATTTGAACGGATGGTGCAACTTGGCATCTGCAGACCATCGAAAAGTCCATGGGCCAGTCCTCTACATGTCGTTAACTACCGAAGATTAAACTCAGTGACGCAACCGGATCGCTATCCTATTCCGCGAATTCAAGATTTCACGTACTCACTTAACAACAAGAAAATATTTTCAAAACTTGATCTCAAGATGGCATACTACTGGATACCTATGGCGAGCAAAGAAGACGCGCAAAAATCAGCGTTGATCACTCCGTTCGGTTTATATGAGTTCACATGCTTAAATTTCGGGCTTCGAAATGCCAGTCAAACATTTCAACGATTCATGCATCAAGTTCTCCGAGGCATAGAAGACTGCTTTTGTTTTGTTGACGACATTCTCTTATTTTCCGAAGACGAAGAAAAACATCAGAAGCTTCTCCATCAAGTCCTAGAACGTCTCGACAAATACGGCGTCACACTCAACGTCGACAAATGTCAATTCGGAGTAGAAACGATCAACTTCCTAGGCTACGAAGTCTCCGCCAGCGGAATAAAACCTACGAAGGAACGCATCGAATCAATATCTACGTATCCGAAACCGAAGACTGTCGTCGAGTTACGTCGATTCCTAGGCATGATTAATTTCTACCGAGACTGCCTACCACATCAAGCCGAACATCAACACGAACTCAACAAGTTTCTTCACAACAAGAAAAAGAATGACAAAACGCCAATAGAATGGACACCAGAAGCTAACGAAGCCTTCGAAAAATGCCGTCAAAGCATCACCGAAGCAACAACGCTAAGCTACCCTGTTCCTGGCTGCGAACTCGCTATCATGACAGACGCCTCTGATCACAGTTTGGGTGCAGTGCTTCAACAGAAGGTTGAGAACCACTGGAAACCGTTGGCATTTTTCTCGAAAACAATGAGTCCCACGCAACGTCGCTACAGTGTGTACGATCGCGAATTATTAGCTATGTACACAGCTGTAAAGCACTTCAGGAGATTGATCGAGGGATGCGAAGTCACGATACTCACCGATCATAAGCCTCTCTCTTTCGCACTCAGTAGGCCAGCGAGCAGTAGCGACACGCCTAGACGCGAGCGACAGTTACATTTCGTATCACAGTTTTGTTCGAGAATCAAATACATCAAAGGTGAAGAAAATCCAGTTGCCGACGCCCTATCACGCATCGAAGACATCCAGAGCCCAAGCATCTTAGACTACAATCAACTTGCAATAGACCAGTGCAACGATGAAGAATTGGAGAATTTGAAGAAAAAACCTAACTTGAAGTTTGCCGAAATAACTCTTCCCGGACTCGATCGACCAATCACGTGCGAGCTATCCACTGCATCGCCCCGGCCGTACCTACCTAAAGCATACCGCTTTGCTGCATTTAAAGCGCAACACGGTCTATGCCACCCTGGAGTACGATCGACCCGGAAACAAGTAGCATCGAAGTTCTTCTGGCCAGCCATGAACAAAGAAGTAGCAACATGGGCAAAAGCTTGCATCAACTGTCAACGCAGCAAGGTGCATCGCCACGTCGTCACTCCCCTGGCGGAATTTCCACCTTCTCAACGTTTCGAGCATATACACATAGACGTCGTGGGTCCGCTACGATTATCCAACGACTGCAAGTACTGTGTCACCATAATAGACAGATGCACCAGATGGCCTGAAGCTGTACCGGTTCAAGAGATCACCGCAGAAAGTTTAGCGAAGGTTCTCTATGAGAATTGGATCATCAGGTTTGGCGTTCCAGACCGCCTCACAAGTGACCGAGCCCAGAGCTTTGAATCGAGGCTATTCAACACGCTACTGAAGAAATGGGGAATATCAAGAATACGTACAACCAGTTACCACGCGCAGGCAAACGGCAAGGTCGAACGACTACATCGCACACTAAAAGCAGCACTCATGGCAAGAGGCGCATCGACTACCTGGACAGAAGAGTTACCCACTGTGCTACTGGGTCTACGTACCGCGCTGCGTGAAGAAGATAATCTCAGCCCTGCATTGATGACCTACGGCGCAGCACTACGAATACCATCTGATTTCTTCGTACCTACAAAGTCGAATATTGAAGATGCGGACTACGTACGACGCCTCAGTGAAACAATGAACTCCTTAATACCTACACAACGCGCGATGACATCATCAAGACCTACATTCGTGCACAAGGACCTAGCTACATGCACGCACGTTTTCGTACGGAACGATACAGTCAGACCACCATTAACACCGCCGTACGACGGACCCTATCAAGTTTTGAAGCGCCACGAAAAATATTTCACGATACAGTTACCCCTACGAACAACTGTGATATCATTGGATAGACTCAAGCCTGCCTACATACTAAACGAAGAAGACTCAAGCGCAAGCGACAAGAATACTACATTAAAAAGCAAGAGCTCGAGTTCAGTGAACCATGACCCAGTTACCAGCGGAACACAGAGTACGAAGGCAACGACCGGCTCAATGAACCCGGCTCAAGCGAGTGTACCTACACCTTACATCACCACGAGAAGCGGACGCATCGTGAAAAAAAATGTACGCTTCGCTTGATGGGGGATACTGTGCCTACCTAGCACATATAGGTAATAATACTTACGATACTTACGCTGACGTCATCCGCAGCTCACCATTTCCCGCCAAAAATACCTTTTGTTTAAAACATACCTTATACATACCTTTTCCAAATACCTATTTACCTATTACCTATTTATTTACCTTTTTTACAAATACCAGGACAGTTACCATGTTACCGATCCCCATTAATATTACCGGGGATTTATCTCAATCACCGGGAGCAAGGAAAGGAATAAGAGAGAAATAAGTACACAAGGAATTCACTTTATTAAAGGAGAGAAATAAAACACAGATTGTATGTAAATAACTTTTTATCGACATCGCTTGTTTCTATACGAACACCATGGATATGGAAGGTGTGAGGTTGCCCTGAAAAAGACAAGAGCTCACGTGGTGAACGTAAAGAAGATGTCGTTTCTTCGTGAACGGGAGCAAGCAGAGTTCATTTCGGAAAAAGGAAAATTTAGCCTCGAAAAAGGCTCCTCAATGAACCAATCTGCACATTTGTGTGATCATCGATGACACTGAAAGAAAACTCACCTGAGAAGAAGTCACCAGGAAAAATTCTTCAAGTTGGCGCCATCTTACGAAAAAAACTTCGCGGGAATTTTCACTTTGAACGAGCGGAGCGGCGAGGTGCGCGCGCGCCGCTGGTGGCGGTCGAAGCTGGACTAACATCGCGACTCGCGCCGGCCGCCGATAGCAACTGGCGTGCGCGGCCGGCGTCGCCTCCCCGCGCGTCGCGCCCCTCGCGCGCCGAGTTATGTAGGATTACGTCATGGCTAAGGAATGCAAGTTCTACGAAACAAGATCTGTGTCTAAAAATAGATTTTCCTGGAAGCGCGAACGCCCTAATTGATTTTATGTAAGCGTTCTGATTGGTGGACGAAAATTGTAAATATTTTAATCTTGTTTTTTATTGGTGATTAGTTTTAAGCCTGTTTGTATAAATTGAGAGTGCATTTCCATTAAATTATTATTCGACTCTTCGACATGAAGCAATAAGTGGTTTCTTTACCGACCTGCTCGCAGTACACCGTTACAAATATTCCGTTGCTAACCTTAATTTATAACAGTGCGGTTCACTGGAATACTAAGACATTTTCTTTACATTTTGCTCGTAAAATGGCTCTTATTACACCGCTGCACTGTCAAAACTGAAGCAGAGTGCTTCTGGTACCTACCATAACCATAATATATTTAGGATTGGTAGCGTCGCTAAGCGACATAGACGAAAGATAAAAACTATGCGACTAAATCTAAATCGTAACATAATGAATTACGTAGTCGTAATTCCTAGTTCCATGTACAAAACAATACAAAATCATTATTGATTTTGTATTGTTTTGTACATTGATTATTCAATATGGCTGCTCAACGGAACAACGGTTTCGAAATCTTTCTAAGATTCTTCTTTTGGAGAGGTATTTTATAGTATCATATTGTAAACTAAGTAAAATCTTTATTTATTAAACTTATTGCTGATTTCACCAACGGCGAGTTAAGTTTAACCCAGGTATAAATTGGGCATTCTGACAGTTTTTGTATTGAAAATCTGTCAAAATATCTTTACGCTCAGACAAAACTTATTTTACGTTGGTTAACCGTAAAATCGGCCCTCACTGATTATAATATTGTGATGTGTCATGTATGGTAGGTTCTTTAAAAAATACTTAATTAATATAATTATTATATTATGACGAAATACCGTATTGCCGGTAAAATAATAATGTTCATATTTTATTCGGGTATTAAAACTTTCCAGACCTAATTGAGTACCTATAGTATGTACTATATAAAATAAAGTACGTTTGCGACTCTCATAGGAGCAAAAAATATAATATAGCAAGACCTTAAAATCTGACGTTACACGGTAGCATCCGCAATTTGTACACTTCGGACCACATGAAAAACGAGCGGACCCTGAAACGGATTCCTAAGAATTATTAACACCCTATTCTAACATCGATGGAGATTCCCAGGCGACTAGTGAACGTTAACGATATGTTTGTATACCGAATAAAGTGTTTATTGGGTTTGCAAGTTATAGCCCGTTGTACCTACGGTAATTATGTAGATATACTTAAGTACTCACTGCTCGCCAATTAATATCGACTGAAGAATTTTGCTAGCTGAAAATTTTGAAACTGTATAATGGGTTCAATTAATCACAATAATATGAGTTTCATAAAAAATGGTTATTTCAAAATCAGAGACAGACACTTCAATTTATCCCTTTGTTTAGATGTATTTGTTTTAAATATCAGCCAAACTGAACTTAACTTATATTCTCCACTGCCCTCCAAATAAACGGAAATCTCGTGCTAGGAGTGGGTACCTACGAAAATAGTGCAACGGGTGGGGATCGAACCTGCGACCTCAGTTTTTTAGTCCGCACCTTTAATCGTCGGGCATTTGAGGCTACAAACAAATATATGTGTCTCGTACTAGAGGGTATCAATGCAGTTTTTGGTCCCAAGAATGAAAGCTGAAATGGCGAACGCGTATTCGAAGCGCAGTGTAGGCAAAACCTCCACTACGAGAAAATTCTACATAAATCTGATGCAAGGAACCGCTTGATACAAAACGCACAAGATCGTGTGAGAAAATTCCTACAAGAGACAAAAAACCAGCATTGGGTTTTGATTGCACTATCTTTCATGCTGTCTAGATCCGGAAATTATTATCAAATAATCCTTCTGATCTTCTATGTAATTAGGGTTCCATACCAAAATGGTAAAAATGGAACCCTTATGGTGAGACTTTCTCCGTCCGTCTGTCCGTCCGTCTGTCACAGTCGATTATTTCAGTAACTATTAAAGCTATCGACATGAAATTTGGCATAGTTGTGTATAATAGTGGCCCAAAAGCATTGAAATAAAGAAAAGTCGAAAATTATTTTTAGTTTTATTAAAAAAGGGGGAAAATCGGGGGTTTGAAATTTAAAAGTAAAATAACTATATCGAGTGGGGTATCATATGAAAGGCCTTTACTTGTGCATTCTAAAACAGTTTTTTATTTTTTTTTATATATATAATAGTTTTTGAATAATCGGCCAAAACGTCGAAAAAAATACCGTTCCCCCCCCCTTATCTCCGAAGTTTACCAATCGAATAATCTGAAATAATTATGGTCAATAGAAGTTTATGTATATTTTACAGGAAAAATAAAAGCAACGCGAAAATTATTTTAGTTTGATTAAAAAAGGGGGAAAATCGGGGGTTTGAAATTTCAAAGTAAGATAACTATACCGAGTGGGGTATCATATGAAAGGCCTTTACTTGTGCATTCTAAAACAGTTTTTTTTTTTTATTTCTAGATATAATAGTTTTTGATTAATCGGCCAAAATGTCGAAAAAAATACCGTCCCCCCCCCCCCCCTTATCTCCGAAGTTTACCAATCGAAAAATCTGAAATAATTATGGTCAATAGAGGTTTCTGTATATTTTACATGAAAAATAAAATCAACGTGAAAATTATTTTAGTTTAATTAAAAAAGGGGGAAAATCAGGGGTTTGAAATTTCAAAGTAAGATAATTATACCCAATGGGGTATCATATGAAAGGCCTTTACTTGTGCATTCTACAGCAGTTTTTTATTTATTTCTATACTAGCTGATGCCCGCGACTTCGTCCGCATGGATTTAGTTTTTAAAACCCCCGCGGGAACTCTTTCATTATGCGAGATAAAAAGTAGCTCTCCCGGTCTGAGGAACAACTACTACATCCATTACTATACCCATGCAAAAAATCGCATCAATCCGCTGTTCTGTTTTTTTTTTTAAGTATCCTATGTCCGTCTCCTGGTTCTAAGCTACCTCTCCACCAATTTTCAGCCAAATCGGTTCATCCGTTCTTGAGTTATAAATAGTGTAACTAACACCACTTTCTTTTATATATATAGATATAATAGCTTTTGAGTAATCGGCCAAAATGTCGAAAAAAATACCGTTCCCCCCCCCCTTATCTCCGAAGTTTACCAATCGAAAAATCTGAAATGATTATGTTCAATAGAGGTTTATGTATATTTTACAGGAAAAATAAAACCAACGCTCTGACTAGCATAGTTTTTTTTATATTAACAATAAACCTCTACAAACGAAGTTAACGATAATTATGCAAATTAATATAATATTATCGTTTTACTTTTACTTTTGGAGTATGGAACCCTCGGTGCGCGAGCCCGACTCGCACTTGGCCGGTTTTTTTTCTTATTATTATAATTGACCGAGCGAAGCGAGGTCTCTGAGTTAACTAGAGCGATTTGCACTTGTCCGTCCGTCCGTCCGTCCGTCTGTCAGAGCCTTATAACTTTTGAATTACTGAACGTAATTACTTCAAATTTAGATATAATATGTAAACCGATGGCCTCCAGCCGAAAATGGCTTAAAAAGTTATAAAAATCTTTATTTCAGGGGGGCTCTCATAGAAGCGAATGCGAAGAAATTTTTTTTTATTTGCGATTCATAGGTTTTCTGTGTATCATTTTAAAGACAATTTGGAACAGAGTACAACCGTATTTTTTTTATATTTTTTTTCCTAAAATTGACGAAATGGGGGGCTTCCAAAGTGGCGATTTAATACGCTCGCTTGAAGACGCTCTCTGGGAAAATTTTCTATATATTTTCAAGTTGTACTTATTTTCTTACTTCACTTGTATCCTGTATTTGAACAACAAATACTAAAATTATATGAATATTATAAAGAAACGAGATTATTTAATTTTTAATGAGCATCAGTAAATTTCACATAGCTTCACAATAATGCTAATAGATGGCGCAGTCATTAACTATTCCATTGAACTAGGAGTTACGACTACGATTTATCCCAAAAACAGTTTTGCGTCGACCATTATTATTTAGGTACATAATATAATAACATATTATTCAATTAAAATTATTCTATAGTTAAATATCATTTTGTATATTTTCTATTCGCGTCGATAGACGACGATTTGTACAGATGCCCCTAACCCGTTTTCACTTGTTAGTACCTACATAATATTTCAATGTTTTCACTGACGTTCCCAAACCTTTACGGGCTACCTATGATAAGTTATGTGATGATTACTGTCAACTTCTTTATCACGATCCTGTACGGGACACCTAAAAGGACATTGGGACGGATGTTAGGACTTAGCATTGTGTTTTGGAGCTACCTACGTAAAGAGACTCCTACATAGGGGATGATTTAGGTATGTTTGGTGAAAACGGGCATAATAATAATAATGTCAGTTTTGGTCGTCATGTATCGATTGAATGAATAATCATGGGATACCGTTACCGCGAGGTCTCAGTTCGGGGCGAACCACTAGTTAAATTACATTAAGTACGTTAAGTACATATATTTTTATCAAGAGCAACCGCCAATTTTCTGGTTCTTCTCGGTTGAAACGGCATTCTGCCGTAGTAGATTGATTCACTTGACGATTCAAAAGCAATTTGTAAACATTTTGGTATTTGAATTAAAAAAAATCTATTCTATTCTATGGTGAAATAATAAATATTAATGATGTAAATATGAAATTGTGACCTATCATCGCTATCCCAAGAGAAAGTTATCTCGGCAGACAGTATCTGGCTAGTGGCTCCCTAAATAATTAGTTTATCTAGTACCTACACTAAACTTTACATCCCCAATGGAATGATCCAGCTTTGAATAGCGAGGTCATGAACTCAATTAAATATGTATTTTCGGGATAAACCTCGTGAAGCTGAAATGGCAACAGGAGGCTCAGGAGGAGCGGGAGGCAACACAGCTCGAAAAACTCACTTTCCTAGGCTCGCAAGGTGCTAAATTAGTGACCTCGCAAGAGACCTCGCACAGGCAAGCATAGTGTGGGCAGACCCACCACAAGATAGAACACCGACTTCAGACGAGTCACAGAATACCCGTAGCACAAGACAAAGGCATGTAGAAGTCCATAAAAGAGACCTCCAGCATCAGACGAAAATTGAATACCGCGAAATGCCGTCGAGAAAAAGGCTCTTACAGTTTTTCTAATTATTCCTTGTTTTTTTAATTACTAAAATGAGCCTCCGTAATGAAGTCGTACAAGCATGAAATTCATAAGCCTCGTACATTATAATGAAAGGGTAAATTGGATTATTTTGGAACATTAATGATAAGGAGTGAAAATATTAACTCGAGATAATACAAGATGAGAAAAGAGAGTAGGAAAAACGTGAAAAGATGCGAGGGAAATGAAGATGAGCAAATATAAGATGACTGGTGCAGAAGCAGAACATTTTGCTGGTTAGCTGAAACCCTTTTATCTCAAAAATCCTGATTTTTATCCCACTACGGCAAAGCTAAAAGAAAGGGTAATTATTTAAGCAGTCTATGTATGTATATTGTATACTGTGTATGTATGTGACTATTTACGAATGGTCCACCGTGGCGTTATAATATAGCCCGGGTGACAGACGAAAGTCTGTAATTTTATACGAATAAAATCATTTTATCAGATGTAGCAGATGTTAGATCCAAAAAAGTGGGGGTCTCTGAAATTTTTTTTGTGATATCGTATAGAGTGGGATGTCGAATGAGTGAATGACGATAGAGCCATCTATCGGCAGATATATTTAATTACACGAACAAAATCAATATGACGAATTTTACATCAAATCCTTAGTCGGGCTACTTTTAAACTTTTATATCAACTTGATAAGTAAGAACTCGTCTAGAATGTAGAATTTTCTAAAGTTCTTAGTTTTTTATGTAGTACTAATATATTCTACATTTCCCACTAGGTAAAATCACTTTGCCGCGTTGTGACGGCAGATCAGAATACAGTTGTCACCACCCTTTCCTCTTCCCGCGGGTGTCGTACGAGGCGACTAAGGGAATATAACGGAGAACGGGCAGCAGCGTCCTCTGTGCTACTACTACCATCTACTGCGATCACCAACCCGTCTGCCCCGCGTGGTGATTATGGGCAAACCCTCCCCTTGGGAGAGGCCTTTAGTCCAGCAGTGGACTGTTATATAGGCTATTGATGATGATTGATGAAAATCACTTTTTCGAAAAACATTGTCGCAGCAAATGCGCGACTTTGTCTGCTCAAATTACAGTGAATCAGGGATTTCTACCTATTTATTTTTAAACCCCATACAGCTTACATACCTCCTTCATATTATAATTTCGCAGCAAAAAGCGGGAATAATTAAATGGATGCTTACCCGCTCGACCCGCGTCACGGAGACAAAAAGGTATGCCCTTTTTGCTTGATACGCAATCCTTGTATTCGTGAGGACCCTCTGGTTTGGTTGTGTTTGACCTTTATAAAGTAGGAAGGTATGTAGAACAAATTTTTCATGTTACTTATATGGACATACCTGCTTACACGTATTTTAGGGATTTAGAGTTAGTACTTGTTGACCAAAAATAATACGGTCGAGCAATCCCAGTCAAAAACGAAGTTATCTTTGAAGGTTATGTACGAGTATACCCGCGAGTTGGATACCTATTACCTACCTACCTACTCTACTTAGATTTAGTTTTGTAACAGAGATTTAAATCGCATGTTTAACTAGATGATACCCGCGACTTCATCGCGGATTAAGGTTTTTAATTCCCGCGGGAACTGTAATTTTCCGGAATAAAAAGTATAATATGTGTTAATCCTGGGTATGAGCTATATCCATTCCAAATTTCAGCAAAATCGGTTGATTCGTTGTAGCATGAAAGAGTAACAAACATCCATCCATCCATCCAAACATCCTCAAACTTATTACTTATCTTATCGCACAGATTACTTAGCTTATCTACTTAAACTCTATCTACTCTACTTGCTTGTAAAAGTCCAATCATTTGTCCGGACAGACAGACAAAAGGACAAAAAACACCATTAAGAGTTTAGAGACAGTTAACGTTCAAATAAAAAAAAAATTCTATTCTATTCTTGCTGATAAACAGCCTGATAGCCTATCCACAACTAATCTGACAGATAGCGTTTAAGGTACTGTTTCACAAGTGTCCATTAAGACAATCTAGCAGATAAACTCTTTGATAATCAAACAGATTTATCTAACAGATATTTTATCTGTTAGATATATATCAGACACTTTAACGGATAGTGGTGAAACAGGCCCTTAGTATGATTTAAAGAGCATGCGGCTCGGCAAAAATAACAAAAATACATAAAAATGTTAAAATGCTTAAGGCGCTGTCACGGTAATATTATATACATAATATTACCGTGGCGCTGTGTTCAGTCACGATCTTCATTCGTGGAGTCGAATCACAAGCTGAATGAAGATCTTCTTATTTAAAATCTATGGGTCATAATATTATGAAAAAAAAATAGTTATAATTGATCGTATTTCTGGCCTGATGGCTGTTTCCTAAAAACGATGACGCAAACTTTTCTCGATAGAAAAAAATTGCAAAGTTGACTCTACAAATACATAAACTCCCATCGTTCTCTGTTATGCATACATTTATTTTGGTAAAATTAAGTACAACTGTTTTTCATATCTTACTTCAACAAATGGCTGTTTTAGATTTTATTTATTGCGACTGTTATAATTTTAATATTTTCCATTATAATTTAACAGTCGCAATAAATAAAATCTAAAACAGCCATTTGTTGTAGTAAGATGTTGTAGTAGTAAAAGAATTATTTTTTAATTCACGAAGATATATAAATATTACAAGCATCTTTCGGCAAACACAAAACTGACCCTGTTTTTGTCATCGCCGACTTGGTTACCTAACGTTGTGGAAATTCAAGGAAATACCTACCTAAGTACCTTTATCAAAACATTTTCTGAGAACATTCCCTCCTTTTACTGAGGAAGGTAGGTAGGTACAGTGTTTTTTATATTTCATTATGCTTTCTTTGGACGCTGCATAAGCTTTTCGAAATCTTAAAACAGTTTTTTCGAGGTGAAAGTTAATTATTAAAATGTTTACATAATATTGTATAATTTTCATAAAGATTCGCTAGTGCCATCTACGAGTACATGGTAGAACTAAGAAGTGACATTACTTATGTAAGAACCCTAATTCTGGGCCAACAAAAAACGTATGGGTAATGATTTCGGGGAGTTCATGTAGATGGTGCTAATGTGAGAACTGAAAACGCGTCGCGTCGCGTATCAAAATAATCTACTAAATTACGTAGTTGTAATTTTCAGTATTGTCGATTACGATCTTTACTGGCAAAACGTACTAATACTATGTAATCGGAAATAATGATCATGATTTCGATATAAATACCTAATAATTTCCTATGACATAGTGACTTTGATCAAAGTACCTACATAATCACTGCAATCTTATCTAATGCATCCAAAATAATATGAAGAATGGATTACATGCCGCATTTTAACCTATTTACTTATTATGTAAGAGTATAGTAATAGGTTTTTAGAGAAAGAAAAATTTTTTTAAAGGATGAATCTCATAAAACTTGTTGAAATGTGCAATACCTACGACAAGCTCTTTTATTAATCAGATCTTTTTAGGGTTCCGTAGTTTCGTATAGTAAATCAAGAAACCCTTACAGTTTCGTTCGGTCTGTCTGTCTGTCAGTGAAAAGTCGACGGTTCGATCCCCACCCGCTGCACTATTTTCGTATCCACTTTCTAAAACAAGCTTTACGCTTATTTGAAGGGGAGAGAACAATAATCATATTATTATTTTTTTATAAAATAAAGGTATTCGGAAATTTCCTTCGAGTGTGGGTAAACACTTTTATAAAAATCGTTGAAAATAGATTGTTGGTAGATACCTTTTAAAGTGCAACATTATGAGTGATTTAACTTCCTGGGAAATGTGATAAAATCTTATCTAGATTTTATCACAAAATAATAAGTAAAAAATAATAATAAATGATAATATTGACGATAATATCAAACGTAGTGTTCTAGATGTGGGTAAAGGTGATGTAAATAAATTTTATCTACTCCAGCATCGAAAAGTTCCAATTTCGAGTTTGACAGCTGAATCGAAATGAACCCTCTTTCGGTTTTGCTTCTCATTTCGATGCAGCTCGTTGTATGGGAGCTGAATCGAAATGGTTATCTTCTTAAAATAGGATACCTAAAGCTAAGGCTCCGAGTTCTGGCACTTTTGTACCGTTCATATGACAGAGGCGCCACAGGCGGCTGGTGGCGGCTTACGGAGTTACTTTTTGTTGACAGATGCGCCACAGGCGGCTGGTGGCGGCTTACGGAGTTACTTTTTGTTACTTTATTGAGCCTACGGCGTATTTTGTTAATGATTTTACTTCCTTGTCGTAGATAAAATCTTGTATGCAACTGAACGTAATTAGTCATTTTAATTCTCGTACTATCCTATTTTGATACTCGGCAAGCCTCGCATCAAAAAACAGCACTCGAATTAAAATGACCCTCATTACGATGCAGTTGCATAAATAGCTAAATTATGCCATTTATATGAAATCCTTGTTGCCAAACGAAATCAGAGGGATGATAATAAAGTAAAAATTATTGAACTATTGATTGCAAACAATAATAACAACAATATTATAATGGATGCTATGAAAATATTTTACTATAGTATTCTTCTTCTTAAAGATAGGTTGATAAAAAAGAAGACTTCTTTATCAACCTATAGACGTCCACTGCTGGACAAAGGTCTCCTGCATGGACTTCCACAGGCTTCGGTCTTGCACCGCTTGAATCCAGCGGCTCCCTGCGACTCGTTTGATGTCGTCGGTCCACCTAGTGAGGGTCTGCCAACACTGCGTTTCTATAATATTTTTAACTATAGTATTAGATAATAGATATTATCTTTGAAAACTACATAAGTATTTTACTGCATCATGATGCTAGGTTGGGTATAGTTAAGTAGGTAGGGTAAATATTATGTAAATTATTATGCCCGTATTCACTCTCCTTGGTCGCGTTCTTCATTTCTGAAGGTCGTGTCCGTAGTCCAAGTTTTTCGTAACGGTGGTCACTAAAGCCTTCCGCTCCTTTCGGTCCTCAGCCTTCCTTATTGCGGTCGTAAGTCCAGTGAGTGTCTTGATCTGGTCCGACCAGCGGCTAGGTGATCGGCCGCGTGGTATTTTGCCCTCCATCTTGCCTATGACTATCAGTTTGCCTATATTCCTGGGAAGGTTTCGGGCAATGTGGCCAAAATACCCCAAGATCTTTTGATAGCAAAAGCCCGTATTCACTAACGTTCCCTAATTTTGACTACCTAAGCTAAGTTAGGTGACGCTTTCTGTCAATTTCGTTGTCACGAACCTTTAGGTTACACCTAAGGGTGGAAATGGCACTGAGTAAGGGATTGTATAAAGGGGCTACCTACGTAGGCAGATACTCCTACTTAGGGGATGATTTAGGTATGGTTATGGTGAAAATGGACATAAATATACGTACTTATGTCGTAAATATACACGACGACATCAGACTATGCAGGGAGCCGCTGGGTAGGTAAGTACAAGCGGCATAAGATCGTGAATGGAAATCCATACAAGAGATGTCCATCAGTGTAGATAAGTCTATTAGGTCAGTAAAGAAGAGGAAGATGACGTAAATATTGATATTGATAGAGATGTCATCAAACGCACTTTTCAAGTGAAGTTCGATAGAAGGTGCGATATGTAGGTAGGTACTACTAGATTTTAACCGCGACTTCGTCTGCGTGGAGTATTTTTTTAAAAAGCCCGTAGTAACTCTTTGTACCGGAAGATTTTGAGCTATTAACCCATGCAAAAATTGAGTACCTCCGTTGCTGTGCTGCTGCGTGTTCGCATAATTACACTAATAGCACAGAGTAAGGATAGGTTATAATAGTATGATTGTAGGGTTAACATGCGTACCACGAGAAAATTATGTCTACCTGTTTTCTCATGATATCCCATAGAGATTCACGAGTAAATGAGTAGACAAAACTTTCTCGTGGAGCGCAGGTTAGCCCTAGTCGTTTTAACTCTAATTTGTATTCCCTGACTAAACATCGATTGAGTGTAAAAAAGCACTATCGTCATCAGCAGCCCATGAACGGCTCGCTACAGAGCGCAGGTCTCCTCCCAGAGAATGGTGAAAGTAGAATGTAAGCCATAGTCCACCACGCTGACCCAATGGAAATTGGCAGACTTCACACACTTTTGTAAACATTATGAAGAAATTTCAGGGTGACTGGTTTCTTCACAATATTTTCCTTCAACGTTCTTAGAATTTCCCAGAACATTTTGTCAAAAAAGATTAGCTACCCCTTACTAGAACTGTAGTACCGATAACTATCGGTAAGCACTTAAAATACAATATTCGGCAATTATAAGATTATATCCGAACATGCAGATAAAGATAAAGGAAATATATATACCGATGTATGATTTATTGCGTTCTTTGACAAGTCAAAGAGGTGATAAGGTGGACATGAAGTTTGCCTTTACTGTGATATTTTCGGCCGTGCTGGCCTTTGCCTTCGGCCAGGCCAACCTTCCGGGAGCAGAGCCTTGCGACGAGGCATTATGTAGGCTGCCACACTGCAGATGTTCGACTACAAATATCCCCGGTGCATTAGAAGCTAGAAATATACCTCAGGTATGTTAACATTTGAATATTCAAGATACCTGGTTTAACAGAAATTATATTATTTATTTATTTATCACTTTATTAATTTTATGCACCGCAAAATTAAGTAAAGAATTCTTAACTTTATTTTATATGTAAGAATTCTTAACTTTATTTTATATGTTACATATTATATCTTAATATATATAAATTACGTGTCACGTTGTTTGTCCGCGATGGACTCTTAAACTACTGAACCGATTTTTATCAAACTTCGTAACTATCTGTAATTTGGTCCAACTTAAAAGATAGGATAGTTTTTTGGATTGGGATAGTTTATTTGTTTTATTTATATAGATAAGTTGGCGGTATGAAGTTCGCTGGGTCAGCTAGCATTAGATATAAGATACAAGAAGAAAGAAGTAGAATACAAAAGGCGGCATTATGACTTAGTAGTCTCAGAAGTAATAGGTAGTTAAGTAAGGTTAAGTAAGAAACTCTATCTTTTTTTATTCGATGACAAGATAACCTTCACTGCGATCTCACCTGATGTTAAGTGACGTTGTAATTTAAAGATGGTAGCGGGCTAACTAGGATAGGGTATAATAACAATTTCCTAGTTAGGAGAAGGGGGTGGACCGCGATACCATCTAGTCGACCCCAATTGTCAACCTCACCTGCTCGTGGCGCCCCCTGCTAGACAACGGATGAGGCACTGGTGACTGATCAATGGCGGGATATGCATTAACACTTCAATCCAAAGAGGTAACGGACACCTTGGGATACTAAATAACGCCTAAAAGGTATAGGGCAGAAGGCAACGGGAAACCACTGCTACTAATTTCCCTAGTAAATGAACATGATGAAAAGCAAGAATAAGAGTTCCCGGCATATGAAGCCGATAATCACCGGGCGAGTTACGACATGGAATTTTAGAACATTATAAGATGCGGCTTTATATAGAGAAGCTGTTCGCATGATGACCACCAAACTTCAACACGAGGAAGGCACATGATGTTGATGATGATGAGTTAGCCCGCCACC
The DNA here is from genome assembly GCA_029955525.1 of Oeneis ivallda. Classification (NCBI taxonomy): domain Eukaryota; kingdom Metazoa; phylum Arthropoda; class Insecta; order Lepidoptera; family Nymphalidae; genus Oeneis; species Oeneis ivallda. The sequence continues at coordinate 21,127,843 of JARPMR010000007.1, forward strand.
ATTTTATTTATTAAATACACACCATCATGCTGAAACACAAAATCACTTTGACAGGAGGATGTTAAATATAGCCAGGACCATTGACCAAGGCCAAAGACAATATTCCAAATTGTCCCCACCGAGAATTGAACCTGAGATTTCCAACTTTAGATTGCGAAGGAGGACTCCATCGAATTCTAATTTAAAGCATGAAGATATCCAACGATATCTTGTCATAACATAATTCAGAAGAGGGATATTTAAATAAGTATTTTTTACTCCAAAAAAACGATGGGGCTCATGATCCTTGCTATGTAAAAAAAGCCGCAAATAAACTAGATTAAAAAATTCCAATAGCCCTACATTTAAAATCAAATGTGTAATATTTATTTTCATTTTCAGTTTGTGCTGCTCACCTTCGACGATGGAGTTAACGTCAACAACATGGTGTTGTACCGCCAACTTCTCCGCAACCGAGTTAACTCGAACAACTGTAGAGCTTCAGCGACCTTCTTTGTAACCCACGAGTACACAGACTACACATTGGTCAACGAACTATACAATGAAGGGCACGAAATCGCTCTACACTCGATCTCCCACAGGACCTCAAATGAGTACTGGCGGGATGCCAACTACACCACAATGATGAGAGAGATTGGTGATCAAAGAAATCAAATCGCTCATTTTGCAAATATACCCCTTAACAGTATCCATGGTAAGTATTTTATCATTCCTGACAAGATAGCCCTAGACAGCCGATCTCATCTGATCGATACAGTCTAAGGCTGAGATCTATAGATCGTACTCTAGCTCTGCTCAAGACTCAAGAAAGAGTTAAAATGAGACACAAATGTGTAATAACATAAATCTGTCTCATTTTGACTCAGACTCGAGTCTGAGCTGAGTGAGAGTGCCATCTATAGATCTCACCCTAAGATAGTAGCAGCATTTTAAATAAACCTATACCCCTCATAGGTTTTTGCACGCTATCGAACAAGAATGCTTAGCGGAAAGTCTTTAAAGGCAGTCGATAGTATTGCGGACTCGCAGTAACACCAGAACCAGATTGCCACACCAGTGTGAATATCAGGAATTTTTTCTTCATCGTCACACTGGAAATACTCGTATTTCTACACCTTTTACCTACTACTTAATAGTGTAGTAAAAGAATATATCTATATAATATGCGGAGAGTTTCGGGGGCGATAAATCGATCTAGCAAGGTTTAATTTTTAGAAAACGTCGTTTTATCCATGTTTTCAGGCAATGAAAAACCCCCTACAATATCATTAGAATTCGAAGATAAATTTCGTTGTATCAGTAAGGAAATCGGCGGTCCGAAACCAGAAGACCCTGGTTCGAGTCCAGACGATTATTTTTTCCCTTATGAATTTTATTATAATTGTTATTTATTATTTTATTGTTTTTTTTTTCTAAATACATAATTTCCGAAAAACACGATTTACCAAAAAAAACCGAGCAAAACTCGGTCACCCAGGTACTCGATATAAAAGGGTGGTAAGGATCAAAGCCCAGACCAAACCAGACAAAATTTAGAAATTATAAATTCCCAAACTGGCCCTGCAGTGAGCGCTCACGCCCGCGCCGCCATTTTTAGGGTTCCGTACCAAAATGGTAAAAATAGAACCCTTATGGTGAGACTTTCTCCGTCCGTCCGTCCGTCCGTCCGTCTGTCATAGTCGATTATTTAAGTAACTATTAAAGCTATCGACATGAAATTTGGCACCGTTGTGTATAATAGTGGCCCAACATCATTGGAATAAAGAAAAATCGAAAATTATTTTTAGTTTTATTAAAAAAGGGGGAAAATCGGGGGTTTGAAATTTCAAAGTAAACTAACTATACCGAGTGGGGTATCATATGAAAGGCCTTTACTTGTGCATTCTAAAACAGTTTTTTATTTATTTCTATATATAATAGTTTTTGAGTAATCGGCCAAAATGTCGAAAAGAATACCGTTCCCCCCCCTTATCTCCGAAGTTTACCAATCGAAAAATCTGAAATAATTATGGTCAATATGTAGAGGTTTATGTATATTTTACAGGAAAAATAAAAGCAACGCGAAAATTATTTTAGTTTGATTAAAAAAGGGGGAAATTCGGGGGTTTGAAATTTCAAAGTAAGATAACTATACCGAGTGGGGTATCATATGAAAGGCCTTTACTTGTGCATTCTAAAATAGTTTTTTATTTATTTCTATATGTAATAGTTTTTGAGTAATCGGCCAAAATGTCGAAAAAAATACCGTTCCCCCCCCCCCCCCCCTTATCTCCGAAGTTTACCAATCGAAAAACCTAAAATAATTATGATCAATAGAGGTTTATGTATATTTTACAGGAAAAATAAAACCAACACTCTAACTAGCATAGTTTTTTTTATATTAACAATAAACCTCTACAAACAAAGTTAACGATAAATAAGCAAATTAATATAATACTAGTGGTTCGCCCCGAACTGAGACCTCGCGGTAACGGTATCCCATGATTATTCATTCAATCGATACATGACGACCAAAACTGACATTATTATTATTATGCCCGTTTTCACCAAACATACCTAAATCATCCCCTATGTAGGAGTCTCTTTACGTAGGTAGCTCCAAAACACAATCCTAAGTCCTAACATCCGTCCCAATGTCCTTTTAGGTGTCCCGTACAGGATCGCGATAAAGAAGTTGACAGTAATCATCACATAACTTATCATAGGTAGCCCGTAAAGGTTAGGGAACGCCAGTGAAAACATTGAATTGTTATGTAGGTACTAACGAGTGAAAACGGGTTAGGGGCATCTGTACAAATCGTCATCTATCGACGCGAATAGAAAATATACAAAATGATATTTAACTAAAGAATAATTTTAATTGAATAATATGTTATTATAGTAGTTGTGACCTATCTAAGGCGTTTGATTGCGTTGATCACCAAACTCTTTTACTTAAACTTAGTCATTATGGCATAAGAAGCGTTGCACTTGATCTCATTGCCTCTTACCTTAGTGATCGAACACAAAGTGTATGCGTAGGTGACGTGAAGTCGCGGGGTTCATCTGCTCTGTTGGGTGTCCCACAGGGCTCTATCCTGGGTCCTTTTCTATTTTTGGTGTATATTAATGACTTACCATATCATGTCCGCGATGCTTGCAATATTGTGTTGTTTGCAGATGATACATCTCTAATATTCAAAACTGACAGAAACAAAGTAAATTTTGACGATGTGAACAATACCTTATCTCAGATATCGCGTTGGTTTACTGTTAATAATTTGCTCTTGAACGCTAAAAAAAACTAAGTGTTTAGAATTTATTGTACCAAATGTTAAGAAAATTGACAAAACAATAAAAATAAACGGGGAAAACCTTATAATTGAGAACTCCACAGTTTTTCTGGGGGTGACCTTGGATAGTAAGCTTCAGTGGGACGCTCACATAGAGACATTAGCGGGTAAACTCAGCTCAGCTGCCTATGCTGTCAGAAAAATCAGACAGTTTACCGATGTAGACACGGCTAGGCTGGTCTACTTTGCCTACTTCCATAGTGTAATGTCCTATGGAATCTTATTGTGGGGTGGAGCAGCTCATATTGAAACTATTTTTATATTACAGAAAAGAGCCATTCGATTTAACTATAAACTCGGTTCGCGCGTTTCTCTTCGTGAAAAGATTAAAGAGATTGGTATTCTTACGGTAGCTTCACAGTACATTTATAATAATATAGTCTTTGTGAGACAAAATATTCATCTGCATAAACAAAGAGGCAATACACACAATCGACTCATTAGAAATCGTCATAAACTAGAAATTCCATCATGTCGCCTGCGCAAAGTGCAAAAATCCTTTGTGGGGTTGAGCGTACGCTTATATAATATGATTCCGAAGGAATTGCTAGATTTGCCACTGCACAAATTTAAACAATGCGTAAAAACTCACTTACTGAGGCGCGCTTATTACAAAGTTAATGACTTTCTTAATGACAAAGTTGCATGGGATCTTAAAATTAGTGTTTGAATAATATTATTCAATTCGATGCTTTGATACGGGTAGACTAAGTATGTCACGCTCTCTTTAAACATTTCTGTGGTGGTGTCGTGTGGTGCGGGTTGTTACGTTCCCTCAAATATGGTCGAGCGAAGCAATGGCTGGATCATGCGTCATGCTCGTGAACGGGTGCCGCCGGCGGGAATGGGGCTACTTTCTGTCTGCCCGTCTTTGACATGAATTGAATTGTAGTACGTTTTGTGGAAATGTCATATTCTATTCTAACAAAGATGCACGGGTTAAATCAGCTTGCCATCCAGCTGCCCACAAGATAGTATAAAAACTTATTACTAGTGGTTCGCCCCGAACTGAGACCTCGCGGTAACGGTATCCCATGATTATTCATTCAATCGATACATGATAACCAAAACTGACATTATTATTATGCCCGTTTTCACCAAACATACCTAAATCATCCCCTAAGTAGGAGTCTCTTAACGTAGGTAGCTCCTAAATACAATCCTAAGTCCTAACATCCGTCCCAATATCCTTTTAGGTGTCCCGTACAGGATCGTGATAAATAAGTTGACAGAAAACATCAATCACCTAACTTATAGGTAGCCCGTAAAGGTTAGGGAACGTTAGTGAAAACATTGAATTATTTATCAAACATTGAATTTAACTCGTAGTTCCATGGGAATAGTTACTGACTGCGCCATCTATTAGCATTATTGTGAAGCTATGTTGATGCTATATGAATTACTGACGCCCATTAAAAATTAAATAATCTCGTTTCTTTATAATATTCATATAATTTTAGTATTTGTTGTTCAAGTACAGGATATAAGTGACCTAAAAACATAAAATCAGTTTGAAAATCCATAGCGGATTTTTCTAGAGAGCGTCTTCAAGCGAGCGTATAAAATCGCCACTTTGAAAGCCCCCCATTTCGTCAATTTTAAGGGAAAAATTAAAAAAAAATTATTTTTGTACTCAGTTCAAAATTATCTTTAAAATGATACGTAACAATTTTATGTAACGCGATTTTTTTTTTTTACTTCGCATTCGCTTCTATGAGAGCCCCCCTGAAATAAAGATTTTTATAACTTTTTAAGCCATTTTCGGCTGGAGGCCATCGGTTTACATATTATATCTAAATTTGAAGTAATTACGTTCAGTAATTCAAAAGTTATAAGGCTCTGACAGACGGACGGACGGACGGACGGACGGACAAGTGCAAATCGCCCTAGTTAACTCAAAGACCTTCGCTTCGCTCGGTCGACAATGTAATAGCTACTTATTAATATTGTAAAATGATTATTTTGAAAAGAGCAACTGCTGAGTTTCTTGCCGGCTCTTCTCAGCAGAATCCGCTTTCCGAACCGGTGGTAGAATCTTGACGTGTCATAAGAGCCACAGGTTGGCCTACATGAAATAAATAATTTTGAATTTGAATTGAATTTGAATTTGAATTTGAATATATTATGTACCTAAATAATAATGGTCGACGCAAAACTGTTTTTGGGATAAATCGTAGTCGTAACTCCTAGTTCAATGGAATAGTTAATGACTGCGCCATCTATTAGCATTATTGTGAAGCTATGTGAAATTGACTGATGCTCATTAAAAATCAAATAATCTCGTTTCTTTATAATATTCATATAATTTTAGTATTTGTTGTTCAAGTACAGGATACAAGTGAAGTAAGAAAATAAGTACAACTTGAAAATATATAGAAAATTTTCCCAGAGAGCGTCTTCAAGCGAGCGTATTAAATCGCCACTTTGGAAGCCCCCCATTTCGTCAATTTTAGGAAAAAAATTAAAAAAAAAATACGGTTGTACTCTGTTCCAAATTGTCTTTAAAATGATACACAGAAAACCTATGAATCGCAAATAAAAAAAAATTTCTTCGCATTCGCTTCTATGAGAGCCCCCCTGAAATAAAGATTTTTATAACTTTTTAAGCCATTTTCGGCTGGAGGCCATCGGTTTACATATTATATCTAAAATTGAAGTAGTTACGTTCAGTAATTCAAAAGTTATAAGGCTCTGACAGACGGACGGACGGACGGACGGACAAGTGCAAATCGCTCTAGTAAACTCAGAGACCTCGCTTCGCTCGGTCAATTATCGTTTTACTTTTACTTTTGGAGTACGGAACCCTCGGTGCGCGAGTCCGACTCGCACTTGGCCGGTTTTTTTTTATAATCTTAATTTTTAAGGGGCTTTCGTCCGACATGGACACGCCAGCCCCATCGTAACCTAACTTATAATTAATAATGACTCTGGTGGAATGCAGAAACAACTGAAGCAAAATTCACTGCCCGTGCAGATATATATCAACAATAGATTTAAAGCCTTCTGTCGGAGGAAGACAGAGGAGGCTTGTAAAAGCACCTACGTCATGTCTATTGATGTTATATCTCTGCACAAGCACTTCCCGCTGGCCGTCGTCGTTGAAATGTGTAAATAAGGGGTGTAGAAACCGATTATCAGTCAAGTTGAAGTTGTTAGTTGACCAAATAAGCGGAAAGCTTGTGTGGGTACGACAATAGTGCAACGGGTGGGATTCGAACCTGCAACTCTCAGTTTTCAGTCCGCACCTTTAACCGTTGAGCTATTGAGGCTTAGAATGTTTTGGAACGAAGTTCCTTGTGGGACGGTTTGGCGGATGGGGGCTAAACAAAAAAATGTGTAATAGTTTTCCGTCACGACCCTTGCTGCTAGGCGTAATAATTTACCGTCACGGCCTTTGTTGCCTTCGTTTATTATACACGTTCCAGCAATGCTATGATGGCGCAGATGTAAAATGAAGGAGTGAAACTATCGGTTCGGGGGTTCGAAGCCTGTTCGATCATGATTTTTATAGAAGACGAATTTTTATAGAAGATAAATTCCGAACAAAATATTTGCGGCAAAATTTACTAACGCCATCTATTGTGGGCTGCGTGAACTTGCTTGAACTTGGTTTAATGTCTATTTTCTTACGAGATGGTTCTACTTCTAACATGTGGCGAGAAATGGCGTGGATTCTGAACTTCGTTCCAGCCGAATGTTCCACGCCACTTACGCATTTTTTTTATAAATGTCATGTCCGCCTTCCCTTCCAAATTCCAAGTTCATCTTAAACTACATTGTCACTAAACTTGTCAATCAAATATTTAAAAAAATATCGTTTCAACGCGGTATGACTTTATATTTTTTTTTCAGGTGTCCGTTTGCCATTCCTTCAAATGGCTGGAAATTCTTCGTTCCAAATGATGGCGAGCGCCGGTCTTACATACGACTCCAGCTGGCCCACCATTGAATTCCAGGACCCGGGTCTATGGCCTTACACCCTCGACTATAGATCCACTCAGGATTGTATAATTCCCCCTTGCCCCAATGCATCCATTCCTGGCCCTTGGGTCCTTCCTATGGTCACCTGGTCGGATTTGCAAGGATTACCTTGCGCGATGGTCGATGGTTGTTACCACCAGTAAGTATTATATAAAACTAGTTTTACGGGACTTCGTCAGCGTGGAGTGACGGTTTAAAATCCCGTGGGATCCCTGTATTTTTCCGCGATAAAAGTCCACATCCCATAACCCTTCCTTCAAAGGGCCTATGTCACTCTACAAATAAATTCGACAACCTGACGGGTGCAGTGTTGAGCGCTAAGGTCTTTTATATGGGAGGTCTCGGGTTCGATACCCGGCGGGGGCAATTTGGGAATTTATTATTTCTGAATTGCCTCTAGTCTGGTCTGGTGGGAGACTTTGGCCGTAGCTATGATTACCACCCTACCGTGAACTGACGTCCCGCCAAGCGATTTAGCGTTCCGGCACGACGGCGTGTAGAAACAGATTAATGGTATGGGTTGAATGTACAGTGTACACTGCCATACCCCTTTCAATGTCTCATCTTAGGCTGCAACGTCACTTACTCGCAGTCAAGGATTATTTTGTCATCGAACTTGATTATATCCATGCAAAACACGTCGATCCGTTGCTACGTGAATGAAGGGGTACGACGAAAGTCACTGGCCCCAGGGTTCCTAATGCAAACGGAATTAATATCTCATTCTCGATGAGAGAAGCATAGGCGCCGCTTACCAAATCAACCCATTTGAGCTGTCTTCACAAGAATAATCCATTTGAGCTGTATCTGCATAGATGTCTTTTCAGGGACATCTTCATCTTTTCAGTATTATTTCGCTGAAAAGATACAGGGCGAGGGTGTCAACGCACTTTTTATCCCATATTTGGTCCCAAAGAACCTGCATCCGTCTAGTCAAAAGTCTCTTGCAATCATACTACTGGCTCTTTAAGCATAGAAATATTAATAGTAGCAGTAGCCCATTTTTGAATGTGTCTGAAGGTGTGTTCTTGAATTTTTCTCATGAACTTGCGTGCACCTTTACTCTCTCTTAGATTATTATCATATCTCCGCATCATGGTTGCCTATAAAAGATCGCTACTAAGCTATAAGGGGCGCAAAACCTTTTGATAATTATTTGAAATTTATTTTTAAATAGATTTATTTTTAATGAGTATACATTATTATAAGTGTACCTATTCATTTCATTCCACTTTTCATTTCTTGACACGATCTCACCTGACCGTATTCACTTAATACCAGATGTAGTCTAAAATGGTAGCGGGCTAACTTGGAAGGGGGTATGGCATCATAAAATTGTATCATTAATTCAATTATTTCCAGCCCGCACGGCGCTGATCAAGAGGGCTGGTACCGCTTCATCCTGCAAAACTTCGAGAGACACTACCTCGGCAACCGCGCGCCCTTCGGTTTCTACGTGCACGAGTGGTTCGTCCGAGTCAACCCCGGCCTTCGGTTTGCGTTAGCGCGCTTTTTGGACATGGTCAACAACCTCAACGACGCATTTATGGTAAATTTTAGTTAATTTTTTAAAGAATGTCGTATAATACTTATAGCATATTTTATTTGATGCTCGTATGGATCTGCGCCACTACGTGATTGAAAACACACGACTCACTAAGCACTTAAAACGTCGTTGCCTCCGCGTTACGCACCGCGGAAAGCTTTTCAGACTTCCGTTGCAAAAAACTATAACATCTTCTCAATGATATTTATATTTGTACTCTTGATGCCCGCGACTACGTCTGCGTGAATTTAGTTTTTAAAATACCTCGGGAACTCATTGATTTTGCGAAATAAAAGTAGCCTGTCAATCTCCAGGTCCTCAACTATAGGTACCCCAGCAAACAATTACATTGATCCGTAGCTCTGACACACTACGACTCTGACTACTTTTTGTCCCGGGAACATACATTTAAACCTCCGCGCCACTACAAAGTATATAATATGATGTTGATTTTTTAAAAACCGCTCGACTGATTTGGATAAAATTTAAATGGGACCACCTGGGAAGACCCTCTGAAACAAAAAATAATTTTAATAAAAGTAGCCTTTGTCACTTTTCAGGCCCTTAACTTTACCAGCGCTAAAAAACCACTTCAATCTATAACTCCGTTGGCGCGTAATTGAAGGATAAATATGTGAAAAGTAACATACGAATATCCCGCTGGAACTGTTTGTTTTCCCGGGATAAAAAGTAGCCTTTTCACTTTTCAGGCCCTTAACTATGCCTATCAAAAAAACCACGTCAATCTTTAACTTCGTTGGCGCATAATTGAAAGATTAATATGTGAAAAGTAGCATAGGAATATCCCGCGGGAACTGTTTGTTTTCCCGGGATTAAAAGTAGCCATGATGTCCAAAAAAGGTGTGGTACACCTTTTTTGGACATCATAAATTTTCTTCGTCTCAACCGATAGCTTAGTCTCTTGCGAAGGTCGTCTACAATCTTGCGTCACTTCTATCCAGTGACGTAGCGCTTGAGATCCCCAGTCTTCTAAAAAGCTCTGTCACAATATAGATTAGTTCCTGTAAAACAACTAATTATGCGTATTTCAGGTCAACGCTAAGGAAGTAACCGACTGGGTGCAGAACCCGGTGCCAGTCAACGTGTATCGTCAGCGAGCCTGCAGGAGCCCCGTGAACAGCCCGTGCAGCTGGAACTCCTGCGGGCCGCTACGCTCTCCTGAAGACCCCGAAGTATGCTGACTATATTTTCCGCACAATAATGTCCTCCCGTCGCGGAGCCGCTGGATCCAGGCGGCGCAAGACCAAGGCCTGTGGAAGTCCATGCAAGAAACCTTTGTCCAGCAGTGGACGTCTATCGGCCGTCATAAAGAAGAAGAAGAAGAATGTCCTCCCGACAGATTCCGGCCACGGCGGTCAATCACCACAGACATTATTTAGCCATCTACGCAGGAGATATATAGCAGTCATAGCCTAGTGGTTATGACTGTGGTCTCCTATTGGGGCGGCTCCCAGGTTCGATCCCGGGTACGCACCTCTGACTTTTCGAAGTTAAGTGCGTTTAAGAAATTAAAAATATCACATGCTTTAACGGTGAAGGAAAACATCGTGAGGAAACCTGCACACCTGAAAGTTCTCCATAATGTTCTCGAAGGTGTGTGAAGTCCGCCAATTCGCATTGGGCCAGCGTGGTGGACTATGGCCTATAACCCTTCTCTGAGAGGAAGTCCGCCAATTCGCATTGGGCCAGCGTGGTGGACTATGGCCTATAACCCTTCTCTGAGAGGAGTCCTCGCTCAGTAGTCAGTAGTGAGCCGATGATGGGTTGATAATGATGATGATGATGATGATGATGATGATGACAGGAGATATTATAGTGCACAAGTGTGTTCGCAAACACAGGTGCACTCTCTATTCCCTCAACCTCATAATCCGATGGGACGGAAATTCAACACGACCCGAGGCGCTACCACAGGCGCTACGACGCTACTACGCGAGTACCATTGTTTGTCAGTTTTTTTTTTTGCGGTACCCAACTAGTAATAGATAAATAATAAAGCAGTAATTCCAATTTGCGAGATATTATATTATAAAGGTAGGCATCATATCTCAGCCCATAGCCTATATAATAATAAAGAGATATCGGCCGCCGTAGCCAAGTTACACTTACAATTATCTATGCTCTTTCTACGATCTACGACTACGACTAGATGGCGCTTAAAATAATTAGATAATTTAAGCACCATGATGGGGCTTAAATTATCGAATTATTTGAATGTGCATTTTAAATGGACACTAAAGTGAATAATTTATGCACTTTAAATGCCAAAACTTTACTTCACTTCTGTCTTTGATCAGCTGCTGCGCCATCCAGTCTAGCCCTAGCCAAACCTTCAAGCGTTTGCGATCGTAGAAAGAGAATATACAATCGTAAGTGTAACTTCGCTACGGGGCAGGTCTCAACAACTCTTCGAAATACACTGTAAAGAGTAAGGAGTTTGTGTGGTGTTGCGTTGTTCTTGCGTTCCTTCTACACTGCTTCTAAGGCCTCTGCCTCGAATCTTGCGGGCAGCGGGGCGGCGGCGGCGCGGCGGCGCGGTCACCGCATGTATGGAGTGCACCGCTGATTGCCCGCCCCCGCGCCGCTGTTTTCGAGGGCCGGTCCATTTGATTTTGCATTAGATCCTGCCGCTCCCGCGCCGCCGCCGCCACCGCCCCGCTGCGCGCAAGATTCGAGGCAGAGGCCTGAAGCAGCGACGATGTACAGCGTACGGCGCGTTTTGCTAAAAGATTTTTTCCTTTATTGTCTGTCTATTATAACTATAGTGGGAAAGTTTGGGAGTTTTGTAAAAATAAAACTGGAAGTTTCATTAGGTACTTTTACTTTTTTTTTACAGAAACAGTACTATATGCAGATGTGCACGAGATGTCCGCGAGTGTATCCGTGGCTAAACAACCCTCTGGGGCTATAAAAAGTATCCATATATTGTCTATTTTATATTTATTTAAAATAAACTGTAAGAACACTATAAATATAAGTGTCTGAGTAATTCGATTTTTTTTTATCCCAATAAGTATTATACCCAATTATATTATCTCATCCCATCCCTAATCTCGTAATATCTTCCCTCATCTCCCATGTTTCAACCCGTAAATATAGAAGTAATAAATTAAGTAGCACTCGGGGACTGCCGCGGTAAAGCTATTGCATAGCATTTTTTATCAACTTATGCAATTATAATATTTATGCAATATTTTTTTGCATAGTAAAAATTATGCAAAAGAAAAATTAAAAAACATACAAACAAGAAAAGCGAACTGTCACAAATTCGCGAGTGAGATTTGAACCTGCGACATCATACACCATACGGTAAAGAAAGCGGCCGCTCGCCCACTGCGCCAAATAGAGCTACTTGAGAACCTCTAAAATGGTGGTGAACGCTTACTGAACGACGGTGTTAGGTTTTTTTCGTTACGGAATTACTTGATTCGGTCGCCGCGCTCAAACTGTTTGTCCTAGTTCAAAGCCCGCGATAAAAGCTATGCAATAGCTTAAAAATTGCGTTTAATTTTAATATATGTACAATATAGGAGCCACTGCTGTAAGCAGTGATAGCCTGGTGGTTAGGACTGTGGTTTCCTATTCGGGGGTTCGCAGGTTCGATCCCGGGTACGCACCTCTGACTTTTTGGAATCAAGTGCGTTTAAGCAATTAAATATCACTTGCTTCAACGGTGAAGGAAACATCGTGAGGAAACCTGTACATCTGAGAATTCTTCATAATATACTCGTAGGTGTGTGAAGTCCGCCAATTCGCATTGGGCCAGTGTGGTGCACTATGGCCTATAACCCTTCTCTGAGAAGAGACTTGCGCTTGGGTATGGGTGAACTGGGACCTTGTGATCCGCAGTCGAACACGTGAATGACTACACCAACGAGTCAGTCCCTGAGTCGCTATGCGCTACCACAGGCGCTAGGTTGCTACTACGCGAGTACCGTTGAATGCACTATCGTCGGATTTTATTTTTTTAAATTATAATTATATTGACATTTTAATTTCATGAGTACCTAATTAAATGATATCTAGGCTATCTAAAATTTCTTAACCTTGAAAAGGACATGGCCAATTTCTCTATGGACGTTAAAACACTTAAAACTTAGTGTACACCAATGACTTTTGGTGTTATAAATTCGTGATTAAAGGCACATTAAATTGCTATAAATAAAAACCTCACAGAACTTGTCATTACAACAGACTAGACGTAAACATGTAAGAGTATAGATTGTGATTAAAAAACTTAGGGCGCTTTAAAATAGCGAACAGTTGCGAATTATTACGGTAAACTGATATGATTTTAGTAACGATAGGCATTTAAACAAGGCAAAGGCCACCTTCTCACCAGAAAATATGATGCATGATGATGAACTGCAATGCAATCAACCATGGAACTAGGAAAACGACTACAATCAACTATCGCATAACATTGACGTTTGACATAGACTATGACACATTGTCAAACACGTAAATGCGTTCCGTTATAATTATTAAGTTGCAGAATGTGGGAATAGAATAGAATAGAAATGTTTTTTATTCAAATAAACTTTTACAAGTACTTTTAAATCGTCAATGAGTCTACCACTGGTTCGGAATGCCGTTCCTGCCAAGAAGAACCAGCAAGAAACTCGGCAGTTGCTCTTTTCAAAATACTTTTACAATATACTTAACATAATTATATTCTATGTATGCAGAGTTTCCACAATGAGGGAAAGGTCCACAAAAGCATACGTAATTATTTCTAATTATAATTCAACACATGTCAAGACGGGCAGACAGAAAGTAGCCCCATTGCCGCTGGTGGCACCCGTTCACGAGCATGACGCATGACCCAGCCATTGCTTCGCTCAACCATATTTTAGGGAACGCAACAACCCGCATCACACGACACCACCGCAGAAATGTTAAAGAGAGTGTGACATACTTAGGCTACCCATCCTAAGGCATCGAATTGAAACTAATATTCAAATCAAATACTCATTTTAAAATATGACTTGTACACAAATAAAGTGGAAACTCTGAATAGAATAGAATTATTTTGATATACAATTATACAGGTTAATCATTACCTACTGTCTCATGAATTGCTGGAACGAATTACATCCACGCTTTTTTGTCATTTATATAGTCTTCAATCGTATAATATGCTTTTTTCATGAGCGTAGTTTTAATCGATTTCTTAAACTTGTGTAAAGGCAAGTCCAAGATCGACTGTGGAATTTTATTATAGAACGTCACGCCCATTCCCACAAATGTCTTTCGGACCCTCTTGAGGCGCAGTCGAGGGATCACGAGCCTATTTGGATCTCTAACCTGCCTATCTCGTAATTCACCCTTTTTTTTGTAATTCACAATGTTTTGTCTGACAAATATTATATTGTTATAAATATATTGTGAAGCTACTGTAAGAATGCCTATTTCTTTAAATTTTTCTCGAAGCGAATCCCGCGGCTTTAAATTATAGATTGCGCGAATCGCCCTCTTCTGCAATACAAAAATTTTTCCAATATCGGCCGCTTTACCCCATACTAAGATTCCGTATGACATAATACTATGGAAATATGCAAAATAAACAATTTTTGCAGTTTCTATGTCAGTTATCTGTCGAATCTTCCTAACAGCGTAAGCAGCAGAGCTGAGCTTGCCAGCAAGTACTGCTATATGGGTGCCCCATTGCAGCTTTGAGTCCAGGGTTAATCCCAAGAACACTGTGGAGTCCTCTGTTTTCAAGGATTCATTACTTATCTTTAAATTTTTACTGACAGTTCTGGTGTTAGGCAATAAAAACTCAACACACTTTGTTTTTTTAGCATTTAAAAGTAGATTATTTGCCGTAAACCATTCAGAAACTTGAGATAATGCATTATTTACATCGTCAAAATTGTCTTTTTTCCTATCGACTTTGAAAATCAAAGACGTATCATCAGCAAATAGTACAATATCGCAAGTATTTTGGACAAAATATGGTAAATCGTTTATGTAAATCAAAAACATGAATGGACCTAGAATAGAACCCTGGGGTACACCCATTACTGAGGCTGATCCGGATGATTTTACATCATTGACACACACTCTTTGAACACGATCCCTTAGATAAGACGCAATGAGGCTAAGTGCAATATCTTTAATACCATAGTGGCTCAGTTTAAGTAAGAGGGTCTTGTGATCAACGCAGTCGAAGGCTTTTGATAAATCACAAAAAATACCAATGGCATTCTGTGAGTTATTCCATGCATCGAAAATGTGTTGTAACAGCGTTGCGGCTGCATCGGTTGTTGATCGACCCTTAGTAAAACCGTACTGCTCAGGGTGAAGAAGTTTATTTAAGTTAAAGTGTAGAAGCAGTTGGTTGAACATTATTTTTTCGAAAATCTTGCTGAGAGTTGGCAAAATTGAAATTGGTCTGTAGTTATTTGGGTCAAATATGCTTCCCGATTTATAAAGAGGTATTAATTTGCTACATTTCATTAGGTCTGGAAAAGATTCAGTATCTACAGATTTATTAAAAATTAAAGCAAGATAAGGCGCAATAATATCAATGATATTGTGAATTAATTTAACTGATATTCCCCATAGATCTCCTGTTTTTTTATTTTGCAATGATTTAAATGTTTTGATAATATCATATGGGGTAACGTGTTCAAACCTAAATAGTTTATTGCACTCAGAGACATTGCTTCTTAGAAGATTACAGGCTTCTGTTGGCGAGGAATTTAGAGAACTGGTCGTGGTTACTGGTATATTTTTGAAAAAGTTCTCAAATGTATTTGCAATTTCTATATCGGAGTCAATTACAAGGTTATTAAGTTTAAGCTCCAGTTTATTATAATGCATCTTGTTCTTACCCATTTCATCACCAATAATGTCCCATACTGCTTTTATTTTATTATCTGAATTGACAATTTTTTGTTTTATGTGAAGTGACTTTGCTTGTATGCACACGTTTCTAAACAATTTGGAGTAATTTCTTACATATTCTATAAACGCGGGGGTATAATTATATCGTTTTTCTGCATACAAGTCAAACAGCTTATTTCTACTTTTATAGATGCCAACAGTTGCCCAATCACTAAATTTTAAATTTTTAAATAATCTTTTGTTTATTACCTTAAAGATAGAGTTAAATTGAGAGTTTAAAAGATCAAAAAACTCACTATAAATTTCATCCGGACCACCCTGTGCAATATCAAGCGTCGGCAATGCAGCTGCGATATTTTGTTTAAATTGCCTTACTTTTTTTGTGGTAACTGGCCTATATTTTACTACTTTTGTTGTATTCTGCTCACTGCTCGGAATAGATATCATTTGTCCGCAATGATCAGATCTTAAATAAGTGATAATCGATTTTTGGATAATTTTACAATCACAGAAGATGTTATCAATACAAGTAGCTGAATTAGCAGTTATTCTCGTAGGTTCAACAAAAACATTTTCCAGGTTAAAACTTTTAAACAAATTAAGTAATCTACCTGTAAAAGGCGTGTGTTGCAGGATATCTATGTTGAAATCTCCACAGATTACTATTTTTTTTGATGTCCTACATAGCCGCCCTAAGGCGTCCTCCATGAGGGGGGTCGGTACACGCAGACTATAATATATCGGTCCAGCTCAACACAAGACAGCTCAATAATGCGTTCCATAGAAAGACTAACAATGTCTTTTCGCTCTTTGCAATTAATATTATTGCGCATTATTATCAAAGAACCCCCGCGTATAGCAGTCTTTCTGGAGAACACACTTGACAGTAAATAACTATCAAAATGCATAACTAACTGATGAGAGCTAAGTAATACTCATTTTCACATAGAACATTGTTAGTTTTAATACAATTTTTTTTTTCATTTATTGAATGCAAAAAATATCAATAAAGACAGTTTCGTATAAATAAAATGTTCCTAGTAAAAGCATTTGTCATTTGTCAAGTGTATATCCAAATAACGTGTCTACATAGGATACATACATGGTGAGGAACGTCCATTATTTTCTACAGATATCTCTATGTTACAATATGGCGGAAGTTGAAGAATAGTTCTTGTATTCCTTATTATTTTGAAATAAAAACTGACAAGTTCAGAGAGGTTAAAAACTACTTAATAATTCATCTTTCTATTTTTAATATTTAATAAATATTTACTGTGTATGTGTACGCCGAATGTACTTTTTTGGCCATCTCCTTTGGAATAGTTTACGATTTTAAAGTTTTAGAAATTGTATGAGATACGAAAGTGCATTTGTCTGTTGGTTTGTCTTTCAAACACATAGCAACGGATCGACTTGAGTTTTGCATGAATATCCTTAATAGGCAGGTACCTAAAAAGTCACATAGGATCATTTTCTTTCCGAAAAAACAGGAAGTTACCAAAAGATTTTATAAAACATAAGAACACGCTGGCGAAATCTTGGGCTATCTAGTCTACCTAGTCTTGATTATATCCATAAACATAGATTTTGATTTATTTATAGATATTATATTATATTTGAGTCTATCCATATTACCCTAAAAGTCTACCATAATTTTAATATCTGATTAAACACATCATGCATAAGGTAGGATTCTGTAGACTTGCCTGTAAAATATCCAAAGCATAGGACATTTATGAAACAAAGAAGAAGAGCTGTATTGTAAGTTATAAACTCTATTACTGTAGTGTGCTAATGTCGAGTTTTTCACACGGCGGAACTAAGTCGTAACCATTTCCGAAAGAAAAACTTGTGGCCCCCTTTCACCACCACACGAATATCACGGACTTGACTTATCGCGGGCCCACTTCTGAGCACGGTCCCCCTAGCCATATTGCTATATATTATTAAGAACAGGTGTTCCCAAAGTTTTTAGCACGCCTCCCTTCTGAGAGGATAGGAGGCGTGATGAAAAACTGCGAGCCCCTACTTTAGAGGAAGCGATCTTAGAAACGATTAATTGATAGCCAAGTCGACACAACGTTCTCGATCGCTCCTTCGCTGCACGGAATAGGATTCACGCTACACGCTACACGCTAAAGCAGGAGTTCCCAAACTTTTTTATCACACCTCCTATCCTTTCAGTAGGGCGGCGTGATGGAAAAACTTTGGAAACCCCTGCTCTAAGGCGTTAACGATCATAGAAAGAGAATAGATACAACGAAGTTTAATATGGCTAGGGGGAGGTCTCCTCTCGAATGAGAAGGTATTACGCCATAGTCTACCACGCTAGCCTTAGCCAAGTGTGGATTGGCCTCCGGCAATCCACACTTGGTCAGCAACTTTCTTCTTCTTCCACCTTTGAGAACATGATGAAGAACTCTCAGGCATGGAGGTTTCCTCACGATGTGTTCCTCCACGTTTAAAACAAATGATATTTTTTTGCTTAAAAGATAACTCACAAAAAGTCAGAGTCTAAGACAGAACTTTGTACTTCCCGAAACGGAGACTGAAGTCTTAGCCTCGTGTTAATACATTATTTATCGCAATTGGGAAGTTCGCTTGCGAGTTTGGGATTTTAGTTTAGGTTACGTTGCCGTCGTCCCGTGTGAGAATGGGTCAAGTAGCTAAGTCCTAACTCCTTGCACTGCTGCATTCCTGCACTCCATATTCCTCCATATTACTCTTATAGTCCGATGACCGAAAAGAGATAAGGCACAAGATTGGTGACCCGAACCCGTACTTCTAGGTATGGGCACCTAGAATTTCTTCAAAACAAACAATTTTTTGGCCCAAACCAGGATTCAAATCCAAGACATCATGATCCGCAGCCTAACAAGTTAGTCAATTACCTAATCATAATAATAACCTAATCATAATACCTAATCATATTACCTATGACACATATTTACATACCTACTTGTATTTTCCTAAAAAATCCCCACATCCTCTATCGAATTACAGCGATATAAATCTTATCATCAGATTTCCATTCTGTTTACCCCATTTTTATATAATTTCTACCAAAATTTTATATTTTTTTGTATTTTATAAAATCCTTATCTACTTTACATTGAATTGGTATCGACTTAAATTGCATTTAAATGATTAGATAAAAAAAAACACAACACATTTAACGTTTTAATGGTAAGATCTCGATTAAGATTAAAATACCTAATAAATATCAGATATTTCTTTTTGTTTGTAACATTTGCCACCTGAAATAACTGAGCAACATGAAGTCGACATTGTTTTTGGTGTTAACGGTAGTACTTGCCTTCGCATATGCTGAATCCTCTGAATCGGATGAACTTCCTTTGGCAGAGCCATGTGACGAAGCTGCATGCAAACTGCCCGACTGCAGATGCTCAAATCTGGACATTCCAGGAGGGCTCCAACCTAGGCATACACCTCAGGTAAAAACCAAATTGTTTGTCATGAAACGCGATGTATTCAGTAATTATCATCATCATCATGATCATCATCATGATCATCATCATGAGCAACCCATTAACGTCTCACTACTAAGCGCAGGTCTCCTCTCAGAGAAAGGTTATAGGCCATATTCTTTCACGCTGGCCCAATGCGAATTGGTAGACTTCACACACCCTTCAGCATATTTTGGAGAACTCTCAGGTATGCAGATTGCAGGTTCCGCAGCAACTTACAGCTGATATAGTGTGTTTGGGCTCATTAGAATGATATCAATGAGTATCTGTTAGATAGATGATGATCGAGGATCTAGGAGGAGGATCCAATGTTGGAGCAGCAAACTGGGTAACAGGATGCTGGGTATGATGTTTAATACATAGGCCGGCCCTAGATCCACATATCGGGAGTGTTTTACATTTTTAATTCATACTAATTGATAATTATTAGTGTCCCTGCGGGATCGAATCAGAAATGAGGAGATACTGAAGTGGAAATGGGCGGGGCACATAGTTCGAAGAGCTGATGGTCGTTGGGGTCCTAAAGTGCTGGAGTGGTGACCCCGCACCGGGAAGCGCAGTGTTGGCAGACCCCCCACGCACGAGTCGCAGGGAGCCGCTGGATTCAGGCGGCGCAAGACCGAGGCCTGTGGAAGTCCATGCAAGAGACCTTTGTCCAGCAGTGAACGTCTATCGGTTGATAAAGAATTATTTTATCCATAGTCTATGTTGATCATCAGCCCTTCCTATGAAGTTAACCATTTTTCATTCATTTTCAGTTTGTTCTCCTAACTTTCGACGATGCCATCACCGAGTTAAACACACAGACCTATCGATCTCTACTATATAGGCGTTTTAATAGAAACCAGTGCCCAATCGGAGTCACTTTCTTCATGCATCATGAATACACCGACTACATTATGGTCAACGAGCTATACAATCAAGGCTTTGAAATCGCTCTACACTCCATTTCTCATAGAACACCACAAGATTTCTGGAGAAACGCTACATACGAGGAATTGATGCGTGAAATCGGAGATCAAAAAGAACAAGTCTCTGTACTGGCGAATATTCCCGCTGATACTGTGAATGGTATTATCTTTAAATCTGATGTTTTTTGACTTGATTACAATTAAACATAGGGCTAATTTCCTCGATTTAATCTCACCTAGTTTGACACCAAGATGGAAGTAGGCTAACTTGGAAGGTCATATCGGTTTCTTCGCGGCATCATGCCAGAAAGCTAAATCGCATGGTGACGCGTATGGTGGTAACAAGCCACGCCCAAAGCCTCCCATCAGACCAGGCCAGAGGCAATTTAGAAATTATAAATTCCTACACTAACCTCGCCGCGAATCCAACCCGGGACCTCCCATTTATAACGCCACAGGGCGAGCGGGCCAGGGAAGTCGTCAAAATGAAATAATTTGCACCAAAAATAATTCTCTCATTCGCAACAGATACTCCAACAAAAATTCTCTTCTACCTAGGTACCTACTTTTATGTAATTTTAGATTTAAATGAATATCGGATAGAAGCAGGCGTTACTTTGCGGAAGTTCATGATTACCAAGAAAAGGTTAGAATTATTTTGCTATAATCCGCTAACAGAAAAAATCTGTATTGTCAAACATGCAGTAACAAGCTAAGCATCGCTCACCTTCCCAAGCAAGCAAGAAAGCAAGGTTGCCAAGCAAGCAATGCCACCACCAAACAAGACTTTTACACTAATCTCGACGCACGTTTCGCCCCGACAACGGAGTATCCTCAGGAGATGTCGACTTTACAATGCAGTATTGTCTAGTGACCACTAGATTTTTTTACAGATTTTACAGATTTTTCTGTTGGCGTATAATAGCAAAATAATTCTAACCTTTTCTTGCTAAATGTAGTAGATAGTAGGTACTGATATTAATTTTGATATATTATATATTTAATTATATTACTTTATTTTATCTTAATATATATAAATTACGTGTCACGTTGTTTGTCCGCGATGGACTCCTAAACTACTGAGCCAATTTTGATCAAACTTCGTAACTATGTGTAATTTGGTCCAACTTGAAAGAGAGGATAGTTATTTTTTATTAAGATAATTTATTCGTTTTATTTATATAGGTAAGTTGGCGGTACGAAGTTCGCCGGGTCAGCTATTTATATATTATATTATTATAGTGTTTGGGCACCATGCCCATTAGCGATCACTTGGACGGCGTGTATTTTTTGTAAATATAATTGCTAGTAATTTTTTAATTTATTTTTCTTTAATTATGTATTAATCGTTATATTACTATATATTTTGATAAATTATATTTAAGTAATTATATTATTATTTTATTATATTACTTTTAGCCAAGTAGCGTTGAGATATTAAGTATTTTTTTTGTTAAGTATTTTCATCTACCCAGGATTGTGTCGTAGCTCCTTGTCCCACTGCAAATATTTCTGGTGCCTGGGTCATCCCAATGGTATCTTGGATAGACTTAGAAGGATTCCCATGCTCTAGGGCCGATGGCTGTTGTGCTACTACTGCATACTAGTAACATATGCAGTGGACAGTAACTTTTATGAGTTTAAGCTGTATTATGCTGATTCTAGCATCTCCATTACAGGGGTCCGCAGTCCGTTCCTACAAATGAGTGGCAATAACACTTTCAAAATGATGAAGAGCGCTGGAATAACATACGACTTATCCTGGCCTACCACAAGGTTTACTGATCCTGGTATGTGGCCATACACCCTGGATTACAAATCTACCCAGGATTGTGTCGTAGCCCCTTGTCCCACTGCAAGCATTCCTGGAGCCTGGGTCATCCCAATGGTAACTTGGACAGACTTAGAAGGATTCCCATGCTCTATGGCCGATGCTTGTTTCTACACGTAAGTATTAGTCATCACTCATCATCATAGTCATTTCAACCCATTGCCGGCTCACTACTGGACACGGGTCTCCTCTCAGAATGAGAAAGGTCTAGGATATAGTCCACCAAGCTGGCCAATTGTGGATTGACAGAATGTACTTACCTTCGAGATCATTACGGCGAACTCTAAGGCATGCAGGTTTTCTCACGATGTTGCCTTCGTCGTTAAAACAAGAAGTGATATTTAATTGGTTGAAAACGCACATAGGTATAACTCCGGAAAATTAAGTGGTTAGAGGCTATAGGTCGACCGTTTAACTCGCGTATCGCCTGCGCGGTAAGAAGGGAGCGGAGGGAGATGTTAGAGATGTTAAAACTTAAAAATAAATACTTAATTCTTTACCAACAATGTCTATCTCGAGATAAATCTTTGGATTATTGACTCCGTGTGTAGCGTTACCCGCCCCCGCTCCCTTCTTACCGTTTAACTACGCGAGTTAAACGGTCGACCTATAGTGCCTGGAATTTGAGCCGGACCCAACAACTGAAAAAATTCAATATCACTTTAATATGTGTATATAGCTGCTGGGGCTGATTGACTGATTCACTGACTGACTCATTGATCACCTCTCCTGTAAAATTTTGTATGAAAAATTTTTTTTTCACTGATGGTTTCGTATAGAGGAAAAAAATTCATTCGGAGGAAAAATATGGAGAGAGCTGATGATTGAGGATTTCGGAGACGGGTGAAGAGCACGGCCAGGGTATCGAAGATAGGTGGGGGGTGCTCGAACAAATGTCACTCGAAACCTCATCCAATTTGCAGTGAGCTGAAAAAAAATTCAAAATGGCGGAAAAAAGATGGCCGCCATACAAATTTCTTCGGTGTCTATCTCGGGGAGTATAAAAGATGGAAGAGTGGTTTCTTGGCAAAAGATGATCAGGACCCAAAGGTCTATTTGATGAATCGAAAAAAATCCAAGATGGCGGAATGTTTTTTCTCCATACAAAATATATGGCGAATATTGAATAGACTAGAAGCTGAGAACTATGCAAGACTTTGATACGGTTCCTTTTCAAAATTTGTTTTTATAAAAGAATTCTCATTCTGACAAATGATGAGATATGATGATCGAGGGTTTGGAAGGTGGGTGAGGAGCACGGGCAGGGTATTGAAGACAGGTGGGAGGTGCTCAAACAAAAAATACTCGAAACCTCATCCAATTGGCAATGAGCTGAAAAAAAATTCAAAATGGCGGATTCAAGATGGCGGCCATACCAATTTCATAGGCATCTATCTCGGAGAGTATAAAAGATGGAAGAGTGGTTTTTTGATAGAAAATGATCAAGACCTAAAAGTCTACTTGCCGAGTAGAAAAACCGCGGTCCGCTTGCGGGCCGCGCACCCACGCGCCCTACTAAACTAGCGGCACGTTATGATGGCCGGTTTGACGTTTGTCCGCTCATGAAGTTCCGTATTAATTGATAACGACTTTGAAGGAAATAATTGTATTACTTTATTGACGATAGTGATGTGCAGAGATTCATAAATTTTATCGAATGTAGTTTTAGGTTTAGGACTCAAAATTTATTTATTAAATTGATTTCTAAAATGTATACAAGTGTAGAAAAATCAGTTTGCACCATTTAAGGGGTGAATGTACTTGTGAATATGAACAATTTTCACTATGTGGACAAACCTCTGAAATCGCAAAAAAATATCAGCTGTTTCATACAAAAGGTAAAATTTTTATTTTTATATGATATATACCACAACTCGGCATTTGGTTTTCTAAATTGAAAATTTTTAAAAATGGAATCTAATACGATCGTCACATAGGATCGCTGGCTAGCACAACTACTACCTCCGGCAAACTCGCGTCAATGCTCAATGCAAAACAAAGCAGTTTCGAATTGACGTTGCTTCGAAAAGTATAAACTGTCAGTGCAATGCGATTGTGATATAGTTTTGACCTGGCTTTGGATTTCAAATATTGATACTGCATTACTGTTGACCCTTGCTCGTTAATTTGGACTCTGTTCAAGCCCTTTGTTGTGGATTTCGTCGATATGACCGAACGTACGCAGAGAACTGTTCTAAATAGTCAGACACGTGAGTTCGTAATACGCCTTCGTAACTATTTCGATCGTGAAGCTCAAAATGGAGGGCCAATTTTACCTATAACGTCAGTGGTTGAACGCGTAGCTGATGCGCTTAATATTGGACAACGAACTGTTAGACGGATAACTAAAAAAAAATATGGCGAGACTGGCACAGAAGAAAATAAACTTCACACACCAAAAAAGAGAAAACGAGCAAAACCAGTCGTAGGCATCGATAGCTTTGATGCCGATGCTATCCGAAGACATGTTTACGGCTACTATTTACAGAAGGAGTATCCAACAAGAAAAAAGTTGGTGCATTCACTGAAGGAAGCTGGATTATTCTTCGGTGGGGAAAGTTCTTTAACGAAGATTTTGAAGACCATTGGATTTCGATACAAAAAATGTAACAAACGCAAAATATTGATGGAAAGATTTGATATAGCGATGGCAAGGTATACTTTTTTACGGCAAGTGAAAGAAATCAAAAATTGGCAAAATGTTGTGTTCTTGGATGAAACATGGCTTAATGCTAACCATACTGTAGGCCGTTCTTGGAACGATGACACAGCAGCATCTACTTCCAAAGTTCCTGTAGGAAAAGGATCGCGACTTATAATTTGTCACGCCGGAACCATCAACGGGTTTGTCGAAGGTTCTCTCATGGCTTTTGCGTCAAAAACCACTGGAGACTATCATGAAGACATGAATGGAGAAAAGTTTACTGAATGGTTTACCTCAATGTTGTGTAGCCTCCCTGAACCATCTATTATAATTATGGACAACGCCCCATACCACTCGATGCAAATTGACAAGCCACCTGCCCAATCCCAAAAGAAAGCTGATATCGTCGCATGGCTTCGTAAAAATGGCGTAGATGCAAACATGAATATGTTAAAAGCGGAATTAGTACGTCTTTTAAAAGAAAACAAACCAACCAAGATCCGATACGTCATTGACGAAATAGCATTAGAACATGGGCACAGAGTTATACGGTTACCGCCTTACCATTGTGAGTATAATGCGATTGAGTTGGTGTGGGCTCAAATTAAGGGATATGCTGCAAGACACAATACAGAACCCCCATTTACCACAAAAAAAATGCTAAAATTATTAGAAGAAGCTTGTGAACATGTGACTAAAGGAGACTGGGAAAAGGTTGTGAATAGAACTGTTAAATTAATAAGGGAAGATTATGAAAGAGATGTGAAAATAGATAATATTATAGAAAACGAACATATAATTATTAATGTAGGTGATGATAGCAGTGACGACAATGAAAATAGTAGTATGGACGAATCTGATTAATTATGGCCTTTTGTGGCACCTTTTTTGGTATCTTTTGTATTCATATGTTTCTTGTGTGCATATAAAGTATGTATATTCATTTTCATTCAAATATTCAGTTCGTTCAAATAAATTAAATAAACATATACATTTTTGTTTTATTAAACCTATTTAATCAGGTACAAAAACAAAACTTAATTGTTTTTTGTTCGAGAATAAATTGACATTCCACATCACTATTGTAATGTGTCAAACCGGCCATCATAGCGTGCCGCTAGTTTAGTTAATTATATACGCACCTATATACCTATAGTATTTATGTTCGGATTACCAACCGAATAATATACCTATGAAGTGCAGTCAAAATCCAAATAAGGACTCTTTTCCGGTATGAAATTTGTAGTAACAGATTTTTTTTTTTTATTTTAGTCCAGAGACTGAAGAGGGATGGTACCAATTCATAATCCAGAACTTTGAACGGCACTACCTCGGCAATCGCGCGCCGTTTGGGTTGTACATCCACGAGGCATTCATCAGACCCAGGCCACATGTCTGGAGAGCTATGGAACGATTCTTGGATACAATCAATAACATACATGACGTCTTTATGGTTGGTTATAATCATTCAATTTTTTTTTTAAGTATAATATATGCTAAGCTAACTACACACATCAAAAGTGTCTAGGGATCAAGCATTTTTATGCGGATTTCTTGAGATTGAGATGTGGCTTTGTAATAAATTTATGATTTTATAAATTTATATGGATCCTTTTTGGTGCATTTCATAATTTGAATCAGGAACTGCCGATTATGGAGGGTATCCAGTGGCAAGAAGACCTTTTTTTGTTGTTGCAACGAACATGGGCGGCCATTCCACAGCGTGATTTGGATGAACTCATTTTGAGTATGCCGAACCGATGATCTTGTGTTGTTAGTGTTCGCGGTAGAAACACGGATTATTAATTGTTTAAGTTACCCAATAAAATTTTAAAGAAAACTGTTATTTCAGTCTTTTTTTCGAACTTTAATGTTAGTGGTTCAAATGTCAAAAATCCCTTTATTAGGAAAATGGCAAATTTCTTTATTAATGCAAAGGTGACTTGGTTTATCGTTACTGTGACAAACGAAAACACTTTATTTGATGAATCCTTAAAGAAAATTTTAATTAATATCAATCAGTAGAAAAGTTATTGCAAAAATATATGTTGATCCCTAGACACTTTTGATGTGTGTAGTAACTACGGATCTTCTCTTTTCTTATTCGATCAGGCACGGACACAATAGAGCTTAGTTCTCTTTCGTCCGTAGTTGGTATAGTTCTTGCAATTCACGAGGGCGACTGACTTATGGTTGTGTGTGTGTGTCGTATCTGTATAAGTGTGAGCGAGCGCAATGCTCGCGCCTGCCCGCTCCCACCTAGGCTTTGACAGGCACGCACACTTATGCAATGTGCATGTACACGAAGTAACCACAAGTAAAGCCCACTCGCCTTCGTGAATTGCAAAAACTGTACAAGGATGTAACTATTTTATTCATATTCAGGTGAACGCGAAGGAAGTGATCGATTGGGTACGGGATCCAGTTCCAATCAACGAGTATGTTACGAAGGATTGTAGACGCAGAGTACCGTCACCTTGCAGCCCTATTATCTGTCCCTCGCTTTTCAGCCCTGATACTCAGGTATGCTTAAAAACTATTCTTTCCTTTCAGTATTAATAGTTTAACACGTTCAGTGCGTTGCGAGGTTGACAGAGCCCCGACCGAGACTTTCATTCCGTGCGGACGCCAAAAATGCTGTTCTCTCATTCAGTGCGGCGAAGGTATCTTCGCTGTCTATTGAAGTAGGAAAAAGATAGATACATAGATATTTTTCCTTCGTCAAATGGAATAATGATCCGTAGCTACCTGCTTTCAGGGCAATTTCCACCTAGTCCCGCACCAGAGTCTAAAATTATTACTCCAGTGCGGTTATAGGGCCAAAAGACCCCGTACCCCGCGACGCCTCCCGCGCCTTCGCACGCGCTGCGTTCGACACCAGTGATGTGCTTAGTCGATAAAGGATAACACGTGTTTTGATCGCGCTTTTTAGGGTTCCGTACCCAAAGGGTGCCAACGGGACCCTATTACTAAGCCTCCGCTGTCCGTCCGTCTGTCAGCGGGCTGTATCTCGTAAACCGTAATAGACAGAAAGTTGAAATTTTCATATATTGTGAATTTCTGTTGTCGCTTTAACAACAAATAATAAAAATAAAATTAAATTAAAAAGAAAGGGGGCTCCCATACATGGAAAAGGAGTCTAAATAAAATTTTATTTTTTTACCCTGGCATGTGGGGTGTCATTGTATTATATATTTTTCAAATATTATATATTTTTTTTATTTTTTAGCTACTAAAATGAAGAAATGGGGGCCGTCAAAGTTGTTGGTTTTAGACCATTTTTGTTAGGGGGTCTATCTCAAAAACTAAACTAGTTAGGAATTTGAAATTTTGGTATATTATGTACTGTATAGTGCATTTAAACAACAAATACTGAAAACGCCGATTTATAATGCGGTTTGTAAGTTGTGACCAAAACAAACGAGCATTTTTCCCCATATGCTAATTTAGTACTTTTTAAGAACTAAGATATCTAAAATATGTATCTAGTTTTAAAAAAATGATTTGGTCATATGTACGGAACCCTAAAAGAGCGAGGCCTGACTCGCACTTGGCCAATTTTTCATAATAATAATGTCTCTTCCCGTTAAAAGGTGTAGAAAAAATTAAATTTACACCGTGAAAATGAATATACATTGCTCTACAGAGAAGCATGCTTAAAATAATCAATAGCATGTTCTTTAGAGGTAGTTAATAGTTCACAAGTCGTCACATTCGCAACTCGTCCCATCAATATACATATTATAACCCAGAAACTATCATAACTACCGCAGCGAAAGGTAAGTACGAATTGCGATCACAATGATTTGCGAATGGCACAAGTTTTTCACGTGTGATGATAATAATTTTAATTATTGTTTAAATAAATGATAATATTTTTATTACATATCATGGTACCTATTTCTCGTAATTTTTTATATATCAGATATAAAATTTCTTATTTTGCACTCTTTGATTACAGCCTATTTTGTTGTAATAATCAAAGAATGCCATCTTTGGTTCCAACAACATAGAAAAAAGACGTTAATCAATTTTTTTAAGTTTTTTATATAATTAGTTTCATAAGTTTCAACAAAAGTTACTTTTCGAAAGGTTGTTTTAAAAATAAATAAATTTTAAGTTAAAAACTGACTGTTCGAGCACAATTTTGTTATATATTTAGCTCTTTGCCTTTCAATAAACTACTTTTTACAATTTATAGATGTTTCAGTTCCCATCACTATTTTGCAACGTTTTGTACCCTAAACTCTTTTCTAATTTTGCTTATAACTTCTAATATAAAAGACAGATCCTCAAACTGTGCCAATTGTGAATACTTTATTTTATGACCTAACAGTATTTTAGAACTAAAAACTGTTATACTAAGTCGTCAAGGTTTAAATTCAACTTTTATCAGTTAAGTCTTACGGGGCAAGATAGAGCCCGTAACGCACCGTATTTTGGTTTATTGTCAGGTTCTTAAAACCCCGTAACGCACCAGGGGGAAGTTTTAAAAAATCGACGACGCAGCGAACGTGTTAAAACTCAAAGATCCTTTCAGATTATAAATATTTATTTCATACTAACTTTTGGACCCTCTAAAATCTCCGGTATAAGATAGTGGTCTGTGTTACTCACTAGGTCTTCAACTATACCCATACAAAAATCACGTCAATCCGTAGCTCCATTGCTGCGTGATTGAAGGACAGACCAACAAAAAACACACCTTCACATTATTGTAATGTTAGTAGTTAGTAGCAGTGTAGATTCTATTATTTTGTGTTGCTAGCCTTAATTTTTCTTGTATTTGGCACAGTTCCTTTTTGGCTTAAATATGTGAAGTGAACCTCGACATATTATCATTTTTTCCTACTATTCGATCAATCAGCAGTTGATAATTTTTTTCAGAAATATTACTACCTACGAGTCTGCGGCAGATGTCCTAGAACTTATCCGTGGGTGAACAATCCTCTTGGACTCTAAATAAAATACTATGAAATACATGAGCTATATTAAATTTAAATATATTTTTTTATTTCATAATTATTTAGTTAAGTAGTTTTTAATTATTTCATTGATATTTAGATTTAATTTTGTTACTATTAGGTATATATAATTTAAGTAAAATATAAAACTTACATGAATCGAACTTCACAATATTTACTTACCTAACAACAACTTTTTGTTACTTGTATATAATTTAGGCACATTTTAATTATAATAATAATAATAATATTGAAAACTAAAAAAACATAAATGTTTAGTATTGTTCGTAATATTATATCGCATTCGAAAAGAAGGCAGAATTTATTCAAAGAGCGGGGTAAAAATGATACATTTCTTCCCTTGACTACATGGCGCGGCTTCGCGAAATGCAGAGGCAAGGAAATCGTACGACGAAATAAAAGTAGATTCTCTTAGTTGACTGTACAAAAGGTACAGAATGATAATATTATAACAGACTTCTTCAGATGTATAAACATACATCGGAATTATACCTATACGGCGTGGTTTTGCCAGTAGCGCCACCGTGCTTCGGTTATGTAGCCAAAAATTTCGCGAGTAAATAGTTCACTTTACGCCTCAGTTAACAATGTACTAAATAATATTAAATTATTAATTATTTTATGATTATTGTTTTCCGTAATTACTTTAAGAGTCCAAAATCAACAATTTAAAACTGTAAAAAATAAAAATACGGGTATATCCTCTAAGATTCTCAGTTAGTTCAATTTTCTCCTAAACCGTGAATTAAGTATAATTTAAGTAAAATATAAAACTTACTGTCTTACATGAATCGAACTTCACAATATTTACCTAACAACAACTTTAACAAGATCATTATAACGCATTTTTATCAGCTCGATAGTAAAACATGAAGATGCCATTAATAAAGATTTTATATCTTATCATTACAATGGATCTAAATACGTTTTCAACACGACATCGTTGTTCAACAAAAACAAAATTAAGTAGGTTTAGTTTTAACTATTTTATAGATTGATTGGTTTATATTATGTTATATATTAACCAATCAATCGACTTTGATTTTTGTTGATTGGATAATATTAAAAAGAATCAAAACTCGTTTGTATGAGGTGCGCTCGCGTAATGATAAAAATGTGTCGCTAATATAATAATTAGTATAATATTATTTATATTCGTCAGTATTTGGTATTTGCGGCTATTGGCTTGTGCAGCTACAGCTGTAGACAGCAAAAATTTTGTCTGACGATTCTACTGTCTATAAGGTGTATGTTAGACGTGCGATTGTGTAAGGAAATTGTATTCATTTGATAGCTTAAAACGGATCATTATTTTATCAATTCACTTATCAAAATGAGTTTTAAGCTGTCAAATTAATACTATTTTCTAACACAATCACATAGTTGATCTACGATTGAAAAGAAATGCTTATATAATATTATCAAAGAAATAAAAAAAATTATGTTCTTTATGATACATTTATTGTATGCTGTTTACATCAAATAGTAACTATTCCATATTCAAGTGATTAAACTAGAAGTTTTGACAATATCGCATTAGGGCTGTGCACAATCCAACAACATCTTTTTAAAATATTACAGTCGTTTTTAAATGTATTCAGTCTTACTAAAAAAAAAACTCAGTAATTTAACTCAATTAAATTTTAGTTAGTAACTATAGTTAAAAATACTCACGTTTAACTGTTAACTAACTTTCATGTTTTATTATTATTTGTATTTGAAAGACTTATCAACAATTAATGTATGTTTAAAATATGTATGTTTTGAACTAAAATCATTTTTAGCTTAACTCCTGTTGCCGATTGCACACATATTTTATTACCTAAATAACATTAACATTTGGTATGGACTTCTCAAGTTCTTACAAATCAAATTAGTTAAAATCATCTATTATTTCAATATTAATCATTTGAAGTGAACAATATTAGACTTTAATACGAGTTTTAATGAAAATTATTCTGTTTAAAAAGTTTTATAGTAATATTTTTTCAAATAATTACTATTTTATATTTTACTTGAGCTTACCTTAGAAGACTGGTTACGATTGAAATCTTATTGATGTGTCATTTAATTACTTAATTAAAAATTAATAAGTTACAATTCAGAAACAATAAAACATTAATTTAGGCCATTGGGATTCACTTCGAATTTTTTCAACAATATCATAAAGTATTACACAGATGTAAGTAATTAGATTAGATCAATTGCAAGAGAACCTTCTTAATAAAGGTAATACGAATGATGTACAACAACTATTCACTATGGAGTATTTACAATGGTTAAAATCTACAAAACTATAGAACTTGAAAAATTTAGAAATTACGAAATTCTAATGCTTCCACTGGTTAAGTCATATTAAGTTATAATATAAAGCTATCACAATCTAATTCAATAAATTACTAACTTAGAACGATAATGTTTATTTACAGTCAACAATTAATGATTCAAAGACTATTCGAGCTTACGCCTCCCTTACAACTAAAATCATCAAAGCTGGTTAAAAAGATTTCGTTTCTGAGGTAGAACGTAAAATTAAATTTAACTCTAATAAGTACATTAAGTACACAGTGACTATTTACAATTGACGATGCAATGCACCGCAAAATAAAGTTAGTAATATGCGACAAAAATAATTTTATATCCATATTAAACGAGTACATTAAATTAAAAACAAGTTGAGTTGATATTTTTGAAAGTTTTTAGAAATTCAAATTTAAAATCTGACAGAACCTATTTCTGGACCAATTTCGACCAATCTTATTATTTTATGTGCCAATGTCACCATCGCCGAGCGTAACCGAGGAATAATTTTGATTTTCGTTCGTTCCACTTTTTTGGCTTGTATGGCAAATCCATCAAAACGATGTATTTAAACGTCGGTTAAACTGAGCGTTCGTAAAATTGGCCCTTGGTCAGTAAAATTGTTAATTAAAATAACCTAATACTTAACGAAAATTCTATTTACAACTTTGCAAGTAATATTTACATTAAATACGTAAAACAAAATAAATTAGTTGGTAATACTGTAAAGAATTTAAAGCTTATCATCAGAAAACACATATTTAAAAATATTAGTAAGTAACTAAACACAACTATCAGTCCGTATTTGGCAATTGGTTATCCGCACATATTAATTCAATATTATTATTAATGGGATAACATTAACATTTGCATCATTAAATATTAAAATAACACCGAAGATTTTATTTTTTAAAACTTAGTATTCATATTTGTTTCACGCTATCTTGTTAATCAATTTCATTTTCATTGTATTAAGTACATAGTTCTAAAAAATGTCAAGTGTGCTTTTTATTCTCTTTTGTACTTAACTTAGGTGGTAAAATATAATTAAGAATCAAGTTAATTAGTGAATAAATTATCTTCTTTATTCATGAATCAATCAAAATACTCGTAAAATGTGATTAGAATGATTAATCGAGTCAAAATTTAAAAATCTTCATAAATTATCAAAAATTATCATCATCTTCGCATTATCAAAAATTATTTGGAAAAACATCGTCATCAAAAAATTTAATTATCATCCTAGTGCGGAGACATTTTTAGAATCATTGGTAAAAAGTCTTTTTTATTCAATTACACACGTGGTGATCCCGTTTGGATCGACAAATTTCGCAATGCACCCGACAGCACCAAACAAAACGGCATCTACATTTCTCTTCGTGGTCTCTCACTCTGGTCTGGTATCCGCGACCGCAGCAAAGCAATCGACATCCGTCCAAACCAGCTGATGTTCTGTTGCACGTTCTACCTCGTGTGCCCAATATCCCTAACCTATAAGAGTTACCAAAAGTTAAAATAAAAGAAGGATTGATTGTGAAGTGAAGTTAGGACTGCGGTCTCCTATTTGGAGGGTCCAGGTTCAATCCTGGACATCGCTGACTTTTCGAAGCTATGTGCATTTAAGAAATTAAATATCACATGCATCAACGGTGAAGGAAGACATCGTGAAAACACCTGCATGCCCGATAGTTCTCCATAATGTCCATAAAGGTGTGTGTAGTCTGCCAGTTAGCATGTGTGGTGGAATAATATGTAGTGAGCCGTTTATGAGTTGCTGATCATGGAGATTGCTACAGTGTGATGATTGAAATCATCTCTAATTACTATTTTATATTTACTCTCTCGCTATTGGTTAAAATTTATTGATGCAGCAAAACACCAGAAATTCACCCAATCTGAGGTGATTGTGATCGTCACCTTGTACCATTTATATTTAGACAATCCCACAGCATATTTTAGCCTTACTGTCGAGAATACCAGGCATTATTTTACTCTCTAAATTTTCTCCCGGGTAATAGTAACGTCCAGCACGGTGGACTATGGCCTATAACCCTTCTCTGAAAGGAGACTTGCGCTCAGTAGTGAGCCGTTCATGGGTTGCTCATGATGATGATGATGATGAATAGTAATGTGTTAGCGATGTTTATTCCAGATTAAGCTATGGTGAATCGCAAGTAAGTAAAGCTTATTCTTGGAATAACTGCTATTTAACTTTCAAGTAAGATTTGTTCCATGTTGGTGAAATTGGGGATTGAAGGACTTTAAGCTTACTCTTCATTGGGTTCACAGTAGTCAGGCGAGTCCTCCAGGTAGACTAGATCAGTTTTATTCGGTTTCTTCATATCTGGATGGAGCGGTCGCAGTTTTCGAATATTCTTGCCTCTCTTCCTCTCCACAACCTGAAAAGTTTGATTTCAAGTATAAGTCGGTATCGATAAGAATAAAATACAATGAAGTTTTGTACGCAAAATCAGTGTTTTAAATTAATCTTAAAAATTAGGGCGCTTCTGGCGAGTTTCGCGCCAGTGGTATCGTCTTTCTGAATACAAATCTCTTTATCTGTAGTCGATAGCATATAGAACTCAGTTTTTTTTTCGGACTGGGAAGATCCGCATGCATATAGTCCGAGCCTTAGGTATATCAAAACGCACCGTCCATGTGATGATGACAACCTTCCTATGATCCCACCAACCTCGCGGTTATATTATGGACCGACTCGGCAGGGCACCCGCTACTAATTGTAATTGACGTGTTTGCCGGGTCGCCTTATTGACTCCCTACAAATTATTAATTTTCTATCTCGACCATGACGCTGATCAAACCCGCAACCTCCCATGGCCCCTCCAACCTCGCGGTTGCCTCGGCCATGCGAGATTGTGGAGAGATTCGGTTCATTTAACCGCGTTATATGAGCCGAATCTCCAGATGACACTCGGTACTTGCTCTTGGCGAGTTTCCCGGGGTGCCTTCATAACTCCCTAAAAGTTCCTTTTGTCATCTCGTTTGTCCCCTAGTCACTCCGATTCTGAGGCTTGACGTCATACCATAGACGTGACTCGCATCGTCCTCTTCTCGTGGCCCCTTGCCTGGTCCCTGTTTGCTCCGAACCGCTTCGCTTCCTGTGCCAATGGTGCGCAAACTCAAGCAGTCGGTTATATTTTTCCGCCGATGTAATGAGACGAGAATATAGATTCCCCCGCTTGCCCGCGAATGATCTTATCTATAGCACCTTTTCCCGTAAGTCCTTATAGAGGGAGCATTCCCACAACGCGTGGTGCTTTCTTTCACACTAGTTTCTCACTCGCTTACAGGACTATCACACATTGTCATCCCATGCAAACACGCTTAAGGCAAAAGCGTTGTAGGGCCGCCTGCTACAAGTACTAGTAGTAATACTAGTTACTTACTGGGATGGTCTTAATTAATAAAAAAGGATTGTGTGGTTTTATGAAAACACGGTAAAAGTGAAACTATTTTTCGCATTATAGACATTTAACTAAAAATTTTTTTTCACTTTATCCCTACTCCGCGGCCGACCGTCACGCGACATGCAACACACAGACGAAAAAGTTTGAGACGATTTAATAAAAGTTTCACTTTAATAATAATAATAATGTGTATTATTAACATTGGTACTGAAAAAATATTTTTTTTGTAAGGCTGATAACTATGATGACATGAGACAGTACCTTGACGTGCGAGGCGCCCTCGTATCGCGTGCTCAGCACGTCGCCCACCAGCCGCAGCTGCGGCAGGCGGCGCCAGCACACGCGCACCGAGCACGAGCCCGACATGCCGTGGCACTTGCACACGCGCTGCATGCGGCCGCGGACTGCCTGAATCAAAATAGTTATTTGTGTTATATGGGGCCAAAGAAATTTTTTGTTCCTCGAGGGCGTTATTTTGAATTCAGAGCGAAGGGAAGGAATCTATAGTAATATCCCGAGCGCAGCTAGGGATTCTAAAGTAGAATCCTGAGCGTAGCGAGGAATTCAATATACGCCGCCCGAGAACAAAATATTTTGGCCCCGAATGACACACACTATTTTTCATCATTACCTATGAGAAAAAGCTAAGAGTATCAACCTACTATGTATAGACATCGTATATTGAAAGTTTAAATAAAACACAAATAAATTATTATTAAATAATTAAACATTAATATTTATGTTGGATACAGTATGGGCGTATATCCGATCGACAAATTGATCACGTGACTTATCGAAGACAACAGCTTGTCAAACATATTTGAATTTCGACACATACTAAAGCACGAACGCGGACCAATCAGAAGAGAGAAACGAAAAGTCCCATGGGGTTAAAATGAAATTTTGCTCCCGCTATCCTCTGAAGCCAATATTCGTTTTTCGAATAGGTATGATGAAAAATTATTTTTTTTTTCAATCAAAATCTATAATATGTATAAAAATCTCGTGTTACGATGTATATTCGGAATAATCTCGAAAACTACTGAACCGATTTTGATCAAACTTCGTAACTAACTGTAATTTGATCTAACTTAAAAGATAGGGAAGAAAGAGAAGGATAGTGTTTATCTTAATTATTGACATCAATATTTGTTATTGAAAATTAAAATATATTAATTATTACCTACACGACAGTCATATATACAGTTTGAGATTTAGGTTCCTAGGCAACCTAGCAACCTAAATCTCGAACGATGTTAGATTGCGAGATAGTCTGAACCCAAATAGACTACTTATCTTACTAAACCTTACTAGTATTATAAATGCGACAGTGTGTTTGTTTGTTAGTTTGTCTTTCAATCACGCCGCAACAGAGCAACGGATTGACTTGATTTTTTGCATGGGTATAGTTACCGGGAGACCTGGACCTGGGGAGTCACATAGGCTACTTTTATCCCGGAAAATCCCGAGGGAAAATAAAAACTGATTCCACGCTGACGAAGTCGTGGGCATTTGCTAGTAATACATACTTTACTAGCTAAATCCCGTGACTTTTATTCATGACAAGACTAGTTGATGCCCGCGACTTCGTCTTTAGGTCTTAAAGACGAAGTCGCTATCAAAAGCTTTTATAGAAATAAGTTGCTTCTCTTCATTTTTTAAATACTTACTCTACGACCGGCTT
The DNA here is from genome assembly GCA_029955525.1 of Oeneis ivallda. NCBI lineage: Eukaryota > Metazoa > Arthropoda > Insecta > Lepidoptera > Nymphalidae > Oeneis > Oeneis ivallda. The sequence continues at coordinate 21,164,850 of JARPMR010000007.1, forward strand.
CATTGTTATGCAAGTTCATTAGACCTTCATCAGTTTCCTTGTCTTCTTTAGCGTCTACAAAGTCACGACTATACTTCTCTCCATATCTTATATCCTGTAATAAATAAAGTTATTCATGTATAAATAATAAATAATGCCCTCCCGATCAAATTTAGCAATAGGGGCTAATCTGATGAATATATAGCCAACTACACAAGAGATATGATAGCACGTAAATGGTACGCACAATGATATGCACGCAAATATAGAATAGAATAGAATAGAAATGTTTTTTATTCAAATAAACTTTTACAAGTACTTTTGAATCGTCAATGAGTCTACCACTGGTTCGGAATGCCGTTCCTGCCGAGAAGAACAAGCAAGAAACTCGGCAGTTGCCCTTTTCAAAATACTTTTACAATATACTTAATAGATATTATTCTATGTATGCAGAGTTTCCACAATGAGGGGAAGTTCCACAAAAGCATACGTAATTATTTCTAATTATAATTCAACACATGTCAAGACGGGCAGACAGAAAGTAGCCCCATTGCCGCTGGTGGCACCCGTTCACGAGCATGACGCATGACCCAGCCATTGCTTCGCTCAACCATATTTTAGGGAACATAACAACCCGCATCACACGACACGATAAAGCAACGTCTATACTCTCACTGCCATAGATTCAATACGACCAGGGGTAGATCAGTCGCAAGACCGACGGCTATATACCTACTCTTCGATAATTTCTTGACAGAAAACTCAACCATTTTTTGATTCGTCCCAAAACCTCTTTTATAACTCGCTTCTAATACATGGTTATGTTCTTTGAAAACTACCCTTGTCTATATCTTTTCTACCAAAAACCACATCATTCTCATTGGTTGTATGTAACTCGTAAAACAGTATTTTGATACTCCAGTAAAACGTTTTTTCTGCCAATGGTGACTTTCGTACTATCTAAAGTCTCTAGTGGTGTATTTTCTGAACGAGTTTTAAGTATATTTTAATTTCTATATTATGGTACAACATCCACACAAGGTCTTCAGGTTTCAAACTAAGCAGAGCCAGAGTCACCCAGTCACAGGTCAAACTAAACACAAATGTTTGACCTGTCCGGGGATCGAACCTGGGACCAATGGCTCAGATAGCAGAGTTGATATCTTTACCAGTCTCAGAATTATAAATTGTTTTACTGTGACTGTATCTGTCTTATTATAAAATTTCTATGGAGCGTGTATGGAGCTGCTGAATTGTGACATCACAGTTCAATAGCGCTCTCTCTGTCTAATGCGCCAACCGGTCAGTCAAGTTTACCTCTGAACAACCACCCCACTGCCAATGTCGCGGCGTGCGCTTCCTCACTCGAGCATCGCAGGAGCACTCATTAAGTTCACCTCGACTGCAGGCCCGTGCCACTGTGTGGGCCAGTGCCGCCGCGGATAGGGCGTGGACGAAAGCAGACTCCCGTGATTCTGCAAAATAAGAAGATAATGAACTACAAAATGAACGTGGGAAAAATCGCCAGCTTTTATTTGCGGTCAAATATGGCACGATGTGCCTACGTGGCTTGGTGGAAAAGGTAACTATGTATTACCAAGTTACTTCTGCTGTTGCGGTCATGGGCGCCGGCAGGGGGGTGCCAGGGGGTGCACTTGCACCCCTTGGGAATCTCGGGATCAACAGGAATTATTGAAATAAAAAGCCGTCTGTTGGTACCTATAAAATGGCAAAGAGAAAGATTGTAAGAAAACTAAAATCTGCACCACCTGGAAATTATTTCTGCCGGCGCCCATGGTTGCGGTGCTTTCGCGGTCTATGGACAGCGTGGTTTTGAGTGGCAAATAAAGTTGGTAATATTTTCCACTTTCATTTTGAATAAGATATACTTACGAAATGTATGAAATGTACAATTTTCATAGCTACTCTCGGAGTATCCTTAAGGGATCAAATCCTATCCTTATGGTCTGCTGTCTCATGATTTCGTAAATCAGGAGACAGCAGACCACAAGAGAACCCGAGTTTACCGAGAACATACTATAGCTTGGCGAACTGGTTTCCATCGAGCTGGTGGATCACGTAGGCTATCATGTCAGTTGTTTATCACGTCGGTGTGGATAACGTCTGTTGTCGATCATGTCGGGGTCACCAAACGACGTAATCCACAACAGACGTGAGAGCTTACGGGATTCACCAGCTCGATGAAAACTATTATAGTTCGCCCAGTTATAATACCTAGCCTACCGGGTCACACTCACAAGTGCCAACGGGCGAGACACAGGGCTCGAATAACCGTTGGACGTTCGGGCTCCTAAAGAACTAGACTTGAGATCGTCGACCGCTGGTTATACTGGCGATGCAAGATCGTGTTCTGCGGCGATCCTTCAAGAGACCTAGGTCTAGCAGTGGACCTCTATAGGTTGAGAGGAAGATGATGACGCGTTTTTAACGCTGAGGCTGCGGCCTCGGAACAGTAATAAATTCCAGAACAACTCTGCCTATAAAGGCGATTTAAAGCTCCAATAACGTATAAACTAGTGGTTCGCCCCGAACTGAGACCTCGCGGTAATGGTTTCCCATAATTACTTATTCATTCAATAGATACATGACGATCAAAATTGACATTATTATTATGCCCGTTTTCACCAACCATACCTAAATCATCCCCTTTGTAGAAGTCTCTTTACGTAGGTAGCCCCTAAAATACAATCCTAACATCCCAATGTCATTTTCACCTTTAGTTGTCCCGTAGAGGTTCGTAATAACAAAGTTGACAGAAAGTGTCAACTAACTTAACATAGGTAGCCCGTAAAGGTTAGGGAACTGTTATAGTGAAATCCTCAAGGCCTCAATCAAACTTAGGTATAGTTTTTTGGAACATTCAAATTAAATTACTCGTACACAGCGTCAACTATCGACACGATCAGAAAACATGTAAAAACAAACAGCAACGTGAAGTTTTATTGATGTTTGCTAAATGACTAAATAATAATTTTAATTGAATAATATGTTACATATAGCTGCATTTGCTATATGAGATGAGAGCGCCATCTATTGACATCATTGTGAAGTTCTGTTGTTGCTGCTCATTAAAAGTTAAATAATTTAGTTTCCTTATTACATTTATCTAATTTTAGTATTTGTTGTTCAAGTACATGATATTACGCTAAAATTATAAAACTTTCAAGCCCCAGCTTTCAATGGTTATTCCGTTGTGAGGTCAAATATAATTTCCACTTTGAAAGCCCCCCATTTCGTCAATTTTAGGAAAAAAAATAAAAAAAAATACTTTTGTACTCTGTTCCAAATTATCTTTAAAATGAGGTACTGTAACCCTATGAAACGCAAAAATTTTTTTTTTCTTCGCATTCGCTTCTATGAGAGCCCTCCTGAAATAAAGATTTTTATAACTTTTTAAGCCATTTTCGGCTGGAGGCCATCGGTTTACATATTATATCTAAAATTGAAGTAATTACGTTCAGTAATTCAGAAGTTATAAGGCTCTGACAGACGGACGGACGGACGGACGGACGGACGGACGGACGGACAAGTGCAAATTCACTCAAGTAGACTCAAAGACCTTCGCTTCGCTCGGTCGAAAATTGGTTGTCTGTAAAGTCGGTTTACGGACGATAGTTACGTGATATAACGTCATAAAGAAACATTGACGATGACTGGCGGACGGCGGCGGGCGCTCTCTAGTCACAAGCCAACGCTTGGGCCAATCGTGCCTCTTTATCGCTTGTTCTGCGCTCTCGCTTGCACGCTCAGGCTAAAGCGGAACGTGACACTTTTTCGTGCGTGTAGCCGGTGTTCATCGATTTATAAGACGTTATCAGTTATCACGTCAAAATTTGAATACACCGGTTGGTTTCCATAAAAATATATAGAAATAGTTCACTGACCGACTTGATTTCAAATACCCAATAACAAAGATCCGTACAATGTCGAAATAAGGCAGCATAGTATAAGCCTACTTCCGAAATAATGTATAAAGCACTATAGGCCAAATTACACTGGTCATGTTACCAGTGGGATATGTTAAACAAACTGAGCTACTCCGTCAACAAGTACACACGTGATCCCAGTAATCGACATTTGAAAATAAACAATACATATACATGAAGAGAAGAAATTCCTTGAACACAATCTTGAAGTGGACTCTACAATATGTCTGACATGAACCATAGTTCATAATATGGCGCCTTCAATATAAACAGTTTATTGAGGCGACGCTAATAACATTGTTAAGTTAAATTTATTTTCAGTTCCTTTTGATAAAACTTCATACTGGTGCATATATTAATCACAGGACACGATCCGAGTCAAAGTCCTACGAAGCGAATTTGCATTGATGACAATGTATTAGTTTCTTGCCCATGTTAACATTAAACAATGTCTTCATATCATCATCATCATCATCAGCAACCCTTGAAGGGTTAACTACTGAGCGCAGGTCTCAGAGAAGGGTTATAGTCCATAATCCACCACGCTGACCCAATGCGAATTGGCAGACTTCACACACCTTTAAGAACTCTCAAGCATGCAGATTTCTTCACGAGTACTCCTTCACCGTTAAAGCATTCAATTATTTCTTACAGAGGGCCTTCCATAATATAAGTAAAATACATGTCCACAGTTTAAATTATTGATTAAACTTAAAAAGTGCGTCATTAATTTTTATGACGTCACAGTTCAGTTTTTCTTCCATACTATGAGCGTATTTTGACGTTTAATAAGGAGTTGCTAGTTTGATTAGTTGGCATCAGCCCTATTGTAGCATCCTATTACTAGGTCTTAAACAAACCTAAAAATATTTTAATAACAAATAGTAGGTACATCGAATGTTTAGAGGTCGCATCAAAATTTGACATGATAATAATGGATTGCACATTGTTTAGATTAATTTATTTGGAAACCTAACTTGAGACAGGTGGATGGTTTAGTTTACATTTTAATCGTTTACAAATGGAATACATTGATTATAATAAAATCTGGTATTTTTACTAAAAGATAGAAAGACAGAAATAGTTTGATTTTGTTTTTATACTTACTTTAATATTTTAAAAGAGTATTTAGATTTTGATTTCAATATTATAATCATGATATTATAGTTCATTCTTAATGTGTTTAGTTGTTTACTTTTATAGCATGTAATAAATCCAGGCAAAACATTTGTCTCCATTGAAAAGAGCAAGAGTAATAATATAATAAAATAATTAATCTTTACAATAGCACAAGTGTACGTTGACACTTGAAATCCAAAATTAGGCTTACGTACATTCAGATCGGAATATAAACAGTTTTGACGAACGAAAATGTTCAAAGAAGATTCGAGAACATCAAAGCGCATGTGGCGTTCACTTAACACAATCCTTTGAACTGGGATCACCGTTGAGGTGAGGATTGCAAGCGATAATTGTTTAAGTATTAACGGCTTGCTTTGAATATGTACGATGGGAACGGAAATTTTAAATTTTATTACTTGCAAACGCAGAAGTTTATTAAACCGTTAAACTGTTAACAGTTTATTTATCAATGGAGATATTGCCAACTCATTAAACCAGCAACTCTTTATCAATCATAAAAACGCGCGAATACCTCTATGCACGATGATTGATAAAGAGCTTGTATAAAATAGCGAACTGTGACGTCATAAACATTTGACCCACTTTTTTGTATTTTAATCGATAACTTCAAAGAATATTATTAAAATAAATTATCTTCTAATATCAAACTACAGTACCCGGCGATATATATTGCACATCGGCCTTTGGAATAAAACGCTATTTCTATTCTATTGCAAGGAAAGCTAGCCAGAAATTCACGTAGTAATTACTGAAATCTCTTCACAATCGGTGAGCACATCACGTAACATATATAAAAAAATGCAGTCGAACTATGAATAGAATAGAATAGCGTTTTATTCCAAAGGCCGATGTGCAATATATATCGCCGGGTACTGTATAATATTATATAGTGTATATAATATTATATAGTCTATATAATATTATATATTATGTTCTATAGAACACCCTCTATTTAATAAATAATCACTTAAAAATAATTTATTTTAACCGATATCTAAAAAGGACGAGGTTCTCAATTTAGCCGGTATCTTTTTTACATCGCAATGACGTCAAGGCCTGAGGCTTTAGTTGAAAACTTATTGAAAGCAACGCATGTTACTTACTAAATTTCAGCACCCCGCCGAATATATCAGTGGAATTGTTGACAGTGCTGCAATTCCAACGGCTGTTCCGAAACTGATGCTGGCACTCTTCAATTGCCTGCTGTGCTCCCGTTTGTATTACCTGCAATCAGAATCATGAGAAATTGAAGAAGATATCACAAAAATACAGAAATAGAGCAAACAACAACAAGAAAGTAACAGTAATTCCACAAACACGCAATAAATGAGGAGTAAAATAATGGGTTTATACTTAGATACACACGACATTATACTTGTTCAAAATCCTCGCTAATATTATAAATGCGAAAGTTTGTTTGTTTATTGGTTTGTCCTTCAATCACACAGCAACGGAACAACGTGCAATTTTTTGCACGGGTATAGCTGTTCAGACCTGAAGAGTCACATAGGTGACTCACACACACACTTTTTATCCCAGAAAATAAAATAAAAAAACTCGGGAATTTTAAAAACTAAATCCACGCGAACGAAGTCGCGGGCATCAGCTAGTATGTGTATAATTGTAAATGGAGATCAACGACCTAGCGATATTAATATTTGGCGAAGAGATGCGGGTGCCCGCAATACGATCAAGAGGTCCCTGATTCAATTTCCTATTATCAATTAGTAATGGAAAGAAAGTCATTCAAGGGTATGAGCCTATGTAACTCCTAATACAATACACTTGAATGTTCTTTTTTCAAAGTCAAAGAATGTTTTTTGTAATACATTAGGTAACATTGTACACAAACTCACTATCGAAAACGATTTTATAATACACCATAATTATTATTATTATCAAAGGAAAGAATCAACTCGACTCTACATCAATAAAGTCATAACAAAATAATTTGTTGTTTATTGTTACTAGAGAAGAAAGAGTAAAAATAAATCTTAGTTTTGATGTCCAATACAAAGTAAAGATGCCTAACTACTAAAAGTAGACTAGAATGCAAATTACATTTAATCCGTATTCGATTACTCAATTAATGTAAAATCGAAACGAATATTCCATTAGGAACAAAATACATATTGGAATTTTATCTCGTTTGCCATCTTGAATAAAAATCTTGTGCATAAAGATTTTATTTCATGAGCGTCATTTCATTTAATTGCTATTTGATGAGCCTCTTTGATTTTTACTGTTTCAATCGTCTTTTTTATTTGTGATAAGTTATAGATGAAATAATATTATGTATATTTCAAACATTATTATTTATTATTACTACATTTCTCGGAAAATAATAAGAATCTTTTTAGTTCCTTAATAATTACAGTTAATATCCTATATATTGCTGATGTAAATACAAAATTATTTTCTTACCTGCACCATTTTATCAGATAGCATACATAACTGCTTTTGTCGCTCAACGAGATAGTCTAATCTGTGACAGCTCTCTTTGTGCAATGTTGTAAAGATTTCCAAAGTAGAGTTTGATGACTGCACGGGCCTATTCGGTGCTGCTAAGTTCCTGAAACAATAATTAAAAACAATGAATCAATAGACAATCTGCATCAACTACAAGCATATATCAGAGAGAGTAAATATCAATCAACTTTATTATTTCAATTAGGGTAAACCGAGGATGAAATCTTAATTAACAGAAATTAAAATAAACACAATTTGAATAGTAAATAATGAGATACCTTCGGGGAATGTATCTTGTTATACTTGAACGAAAGCAAACACCCATCCCGACTCTTTGCAAACATTAGAGACAGGATACTTGTTAGTGAAATAAACATAGCTAATTTGCTTGCTCTGCAATTTCACCCAAGTCAAGAACCGAGAACGAGTTCCATACTATAAATAACAATGTTTAACATCATCGTCTGACAATTCAAATGAAGTGAGCTTAGTGAGAGTACCCTCGTAAACAATGCAAGTAAGCTAAGGTAATTAGTCTCGAGACGTCCGCTCCGTACGAACTCTAGCACTCGAGTGAGAAATGCCACTCGAAGAAAACAAAACTCGCTATTACCTACCCTCCGCTTTTGTTCTTTAAAAAAATACTCTATTCAACCGGCCAATGGGAACGGGCGCGCCACAGTACGTTGATTGGCCGACGACCTCCCTTGAGTGCAAGTGGAAATAAAAAGTGCTCGGGTAAATGAGGCGCGCTGTCTCTTTTTGTCCTTAGCAGGACGTGTATGTGTATTCCTCTCAGTTTTTCGTTTTAATTGCAAACATGAGAGGATGTGTAAAGGGTTGTAAGACCTTGAGTACCGCACGTGCAGAGACTGCGGCATCGGGGAAGCGCATTCAACTTGTTTATGGGGGGAAGGGATCTTGTTTATGTCATCCATGTTGTCAGATGGGGGTTACGGCGTAATATTTCTCTATGACTAGTTTTCTTGCAACTGCCTCGATTCATTATATGGGTCAATTTAATTTGAGTGCACTTTTGTAGTAATTACAAGATGTACAATACAAAGAGCTTTCAGCTTGTTTCCTTCCATTCAGCGTTCTTCACATACGGTAGAGAACACGGAACAACAATCACCTACACATCAACATGACTATACCACCATGAAACTCAAAGATTTATGGCCTGTTTTACCACGTGCTGATAAAGCGCCTGATATATAATATCTAACAGATAAAATATTTTCTGTATAAATCTGTGATATCTTTTTGAGTTTAACTACCAGATTGACTTATCAGATATTTATGAAACAGAAACGCTATCCGTTAGAAAGTTTTGGATAGGCTATCAAACATTTATCAACAAAACAAGACGTGGTGAAACAGGCCTTGAAATTATTATTTTTTTTTGTGGAATTATGGAATGTAAACTTAACTCCTCAATTGTGATGTAAATTGTTTAAACAACTCACTATTATTACCTTCAAATACGAGCAATTTTGTGCTTCGCCTATTACTTAACTCATTATATTACAATAAACTGTGAGTTTTCAGTTAGAGGGAGGGTTCAAGCAGCGCCTATTAATATTTGAACACGGTCATAGCTTCACTCTTATTTCTAGTATGTATGTAATTCACTAATTTATGTATTCAATCAGTGTCGCTCGAAATGAAAACTAAATAGTCGCGTGCTGTGAGGCAATAAAACTGGCTACACTGACAAATAGTGTTCCCAGCCGCACTTCGCCAGCCGTTTATTTCATGAAATCATAACGCAATAATTGCAGAGCACAAATATTTTTTTACAATACTGACCTATATTTCCGAATAATAAACAGTTTTATTTGATTTCACTTTCAGAATTTTTATTTCAAAATTTGCGAAGGCTTTTAATCATATAATTACCGTTTCGAATTTCATTCCCATGACAATAGATCAACATGTAAACTCAACGCCAAGCTACATTAGGTATAACAGCTCTAAAATCTTGAAGCTGCAGGAGTACTGCTCATTCAGTGATTCAGTTTCTAAAACCTTGTTAAGACCCTTTAATCTGTTCACTATCTATCAGCTGTTGTAAACGAAAATATTATACTAATTGACTTCTGGGGTATTTCATATTAGCGATGATGCTTATTCATGCATTAGGTATACTTAACAGCCATAGCTTGGAACGACATTTTTCAGCACATACACAGCAATTCGTTTTTTTTTTGAAATAACTATTTAAAACGTGTTTAGGATACCTAAAACAAAAGTTTTCTTTATACAGTGTAGATACAACGAGCAGGCAGAATGGTAAGAAGTGTTATAAGTCCTGTTAGCATTCTATCGTTTATAGCTCAATTCGCATCATGGTGAGAAAAATACAAAGCGCACACAATTATTTTAAACTCTGTCCCATTAGAACAACGTTCCTTATTGTATGTAAATTGTTCTATTTGGTCACTAAACGTTGGTGTAAAGCGTCAACAAAAAGTGACCTAAAAGAGGAAAAACGGTTTTTGCTGCAAACTCAAGTAAATTGACTATCGATAGTTTATTTATTATTAATATTTATAAAACAGTGCCTTGTCTTAACAGTAGTAACACGACACATCAGACTGGTCGCAGAAAGCCGCTGGATACAGATGGAATAAGACCGAGGCATGCATTAGTTCATGCAAGAGACCTATGTCCAGAAGTGGACGTCTATCGATCAATTAGGGAGTAGGAGAGACCTGCAGTAAAAGTACTTTTATAGACATAGAAATGTGTATAGCTTGCTAAATAAGTATAAAAACTTTAATAATTACGATTGGAATATGAAAAGAAAATATTTTAAACCTTATTCATGAAGATTTGTTTGTTATACCAGTTCCTATTGCTGTACAAAATGTTTCCTTACGTTTACCTAATAGAAGAATTATTATTACTACCATTGAAAATCGAAAAGCGTAACTAAGACGTATTTCTTGGGCACGATCCTGTTTATGAAATGCCGACCTCCCACTTTGAAACCAAACTTTACTAGGAAAACGGCGGTGAAAGAAGATAGGTTTTTAATGTTTGAGCCAGTTGCTCTTACAATTCATTACAACTGTCTTGTAATGTGTCTATGTTGTCCTTAATTTTTTGCATGTAGGCTTCCTTCGTGAATCAGTGATAGCCTAGTGGTTAGGATTGTGGTCTCCTATTGTAGGGATCACAGGTTCTATCCCGGGCACCTCTTGACTTTTCCAAGTCATGTGTATTTAACCAATTAAATATCACATGCATCAACGGTGAAGGAAAACATTGTGAAAAATCCTGCATGCCTGATAAGGCCTGATAGTTCTCCATTATGTTCTCAAAGTTGTGTGAATTCTACCAATTCGTATTGTGCCGGCGGCCGCGGCGTGGTGGATTATCGCATAAACCTTTCTCTAAAAGGAGATCTGTGCTCAGTAGTGAACCGTTGATGGGTTGTTGATGATGATAATGCTGATCCTATTTCTCCGTGTTACCTATTTTATTTTAAAATATGATTATTGTATACTAGCGTTACGTTTAAATACTCAAGTATGCTTCATAAGGTTCAGGCTATGGCAGGACTGTATCTCCTAGAATCGTTATTTTCGTACTATAAACGTTCTAATTCTTTTTTAATTTCAAAAACTATCTAACTATTAAAAAAATCAGTTTCAAACAACATTTTTCAACAAAGCTTCAATAGCCCAATCGTTAAAGGTGTACTGAAAACTGAAAGGTCGACCGTTCAATCTCCACCCGTTGTACTATTTTCGTACCTATACCTAACAAACTTTAAGGGGAGACGGGAATATTAGTCGAGTCTGACATGGCTAATATTCCTTAAAAAAAAGTTAAAATTTCTAATCGAGAATTATTTTTAGTTGACAGGTTAAACTCTTGCAGCCGCGTGACGAAATCGTCTATAGTCGAACACGGGCTTTTATGATGCCGCAACGCGTGAAATTGCGTTTAAACTGTTACCTGCTTCGACTGTTGCCCTAGGTTCACTGCCTCACTGGACTTCCTTATGGTATGCTAAACAAGCTTAACTATCTGCTTTACAATATTTAATTCTATTAAATACTACTAAGTAGGTTCGACAATGTTTGGGCAAGTGTTGTACCTATATGGACGCTTGTACCCTTTCTTGTACCTGTGGACACAATCGATTCCGTCGAAACTAGCAACCCTAAAATTTTTATTTGAACGCGACCGTAAAGCTTTGTATATGGTTGACAGTTCGCGTTCAAACTTTTAGAGATGCCACATTGTTTTTTACTTTTTTTTTATTTATTCTAGGTTAATCAATTAAAAATAAAATACGCCTTTTCTATTAATTAAGTACCTATAGCTCCGAAACCGAGGCAAGGGTTCACGAAAAAATGTCTTTACTTGCGAAATTGTCAACCTACCGAAACTGTCTTATGAGTAAACTAGCGAATTAGTGAAATTGACGAGTAAGGAAACTGACCAGAGATAACTCCCTATGGATATTTTTTCTAAGTCTAATAGAATGTCACTTTGTCTAGCCCCCCTGAAATGTAGCTAAGAAACGATTCGCTTTACAATAAAATAAAAATTCTTTGCGTTCTCTACGCATTAGTCAATTTAATGACACTTTCGAGTAACATACACACGGTTTTTAGCATTCGTCATAGCTACGCTTTCCATCTATTTTAATTTTCGCGGATTTTTTACGAAGCAAAAAATCCATTTTGCCATAAGTAATTAATTATGTACCTAGTAATTATTAATTATGGCAACATGAATTTGTAATAATTCTTTATAACAATTTTATTAGTTCTTATGCCTGATTAATTACTTTTAATTTTATGAAAACATCCTGTTAATAAATAAAGTATTAAATTCAAAATTTTTTATTTCATTTACTCTTGTTGCTGAACAAGTCAAGGCTCTACTACTATTACGAAACATTGTGTACCTACCTATTTCAAATAGCGTGGAACAGCTCCAATTAAGATTATAGAAAATATCTGTTAATTCACGTTATTCTTAGTTTATTTAGAGACAATTTTTCATATTATAAAGATGGTTTTCATTTAATTTATCTATGTTTTTATCTATGTTATGAACTGTCGCAAACTGTCACGTCTGATGTTTTTAAATATGTAATACGCGTTAAGAATCATTGTGAATAGAGAAAAATATAAATTAAAAATTAAAAAAAGATGGATTATTATTTGTGTTTTTATTATAATCAGATAAACATATTAACCCTTTTTTTTAAAAAACCTGGCTACTCTACACAATTGGCTGAGTCACAGGTGTGTTGCGTTCACCCTTCGAATGCCCTGTTTATATGCAATGAATATTGACTCGCTGTTTAATAAATAAGTAATTTAAGTCATTAACTTACCTATCTGTTAGGGTTTTTATGAGAAAGTTCATTTATTGCAACTCTACTAAATCGTTTTTAAAAATTTATTAATAATATATATAAAAATAATAATCAATTATAATAAGTACCTATTAATTTGTATTACTAGCTTTTTGCTTGAAACAATCTTATAGCAATCTACCTTATACTATTACTTTCCTCGTATATTAATTCCTATTGGGATTCTTGTGCCTGTCAAGCTGAGTCTTAGGTTACATACAGACATAAGTATTAACATGGTATTAACGTACAGACGTAACACACAGTGACATTACTAAACGTCATCGCTTATTTCTTTCCTCGCTTGAACTTCACGCGATTCTTTTTAAAATCCTATGGGTATCCCTTATTTTACTGGAATAAAGTCTTTGACCGACTTTTTTCTCACGCGTTAAACAAGGTTTCTATTTCAGAACATATTCGATTCTATAATAATGTACCTACTACAAATCTGTACCTACTAACTATTCTGTTCGCTGGTTATTTTTAAAAACATAGCTTTTACGAAAATTTTTATACCAAAAATATTGAAATCTTTTTCAAAGTTTTCGCTACAGGCAAACGAAAGAAAAAGCGATCTTCTAATATAACAAGCAAGTCAAGTTTAATGACACTGTGCCTACCTACTTCATTATCATTACTAAGCCAAAGCAAAAAAAGAGTATACTGATGTCAGGTGTTTTCTAAGCGAAAGGGTGTTAGAAACATTTCATGTACATGAATAAAGAGCCTAGAAATTTGCAAGAGCAAAATTATTTTAAGCAGGTTACTGTGGTCATGCTCTAATTTTAGAAACTAGTGAATAGCGAAAAAATCTAAAAAAATAGTCCATTTTTAGGTTTTGAGTGAAAATCTAATTCAGGTCAAAGTGGTCGCGTCCCAGTTGTCACTTTTTAATTGGCAAAAAAAATGTTTATTAAGGAACCGAATATGTATATAAATAATACGTGTAATGTATAAAGTAATGTTTTCACATTTAATAAAATAATTTAAAAAATACTGGATCAATAATATCAATAAAACTTAACCAACTCTTCGAAACAGTCTTTTGGGTATGAAAACAGGATACAAAGACATACACGCTTTCATCATTATCATCATCATCATATTAATCACAAACGAACTTAACAATATTAATTCGACATAAATAGAACACCTTAACGTAAGCCCTAACTACGGCTGAATGTCTAATAAAACGCGCTATCTCCGCAATAAAGTGGAAAATCCAATAAACACTTTATTGAAAATATAAAAAACTCATGAAAATGAACTTTACGGTTAATAAAAGGCGGCCATATTGAGTAAAACGATTTAATCGTTGTAACTAGATAGATGGCGCTAGATGATCGTAATAAATTTTACTGAGCCATCAATATACCGTAGTATTAGATGACTTAAATATACTGGTAATTATATTTATAATATAATACAAACGGTTTTATACATCGATGGTATTATATATTTATTTTACTAACTTTTGGAGTTAGGTTTTTAAAATCTCGCGTGAGCTCTCTGATTTCACCGGATAAAAAGTTAGCCTATGTCTTTTCCAAGTCATCAACTAATACTCACCATGCAAAAAAAAATCGCGCAAATCCTTAGCTGTGTTGTGGCCACACCAACAAACCAACAAGCATATTACCTATGTGTTTGAATGTTGGTTTGTCGGTGTGTACTTTCGCATTTATTATCAGTATTATTTCATTAATATTATTATCAACACAAAAACCATAATTAACTTCAATTTAATTTACCACACTCTTCCTGTACCATGACAAATGAATGACCATACAATTATGAAATTATTTCCTAATAGCAAATCAAAGCGAATGCATTTAATGACGAAAGTTGTGCAGATCGTGATTTATTACCATATATATGTAATACAGTACTTTAGGTACGTACTTATTTATATTTAAGCTATATAATTTAAAGTAGCTTTCTCAATCACGACACCGATACGACTTCGACATCAGATATTTTGATAGATAGTGTAGTGTAGGTCAGTACAAGTAGTTAGGCATTTAAGTACATGTCATAATAAATACGTGAGAATATCGTAATATGCTTCACTAGCGGAATGGAGAGACTGATTATGAGAGGTTTAGATGTAATTTATAAAAGTTTAGTAGTAGTAGACTAATTTATCCAGATTTCGCCAGAAAAGCTCTCTGGTAGGTTGATTTTAGGCTTTTTGACCGAATCTCAGCAACCAGGATAGTGGTTACATTAGGTGAGACTTAGGTAAGTGGGTAAGTGTTTTTACGCGATTGACAACAAATAATGTTTTTTTTTCCACTCAGAGACGCATTAAATTACATATTGTAATGTGTCATACACTAATTTTGATTAAATCCCTCAATGAGCTGTTATTAATCGAAGCGTTAAAACTGACTCTGTTGGTGAACTATCATAATACTTCATTTGAAGAATATCTCGGATTGCGAAATTAAATGCACTAAATAAAAAAAAAACTTGAGAGGTGTCAAGGGACACCCGGGTGGAACGTAGTCCCTTTCGACTAATTTAAGTGAAGGAATTGTAATAAACTAGTGGTGTCATCTAGTATTAAATTGATTAACTACGATGAATTATGTTTAGTTTATTTCTATTGCACTGTTACAAAACCAAAGAGATACTCTGGTTTTTTAACAGATGGCGTTAGTAGTACAATAAAATTTTATCCAATTTATACAATAAAAAATTAGGGAAAAATTCCACATGTAGAAATTATTTAAAACAAAATTGAAAATAGAAAATTCAGTCTCGAGCTGGGATTCGAACCATCGACTGTGAAATATAAGGCGACTGCCTTAGCCACTAGGCCAGGCAGACGTCGTGTTCTAAGGCGAAACTAACGAACACAATGCAAAATTCACATTCAACAAAAAAGTGTCGGTTTCAAAAATGTGTCGAGTGTCGGTTCCTTAATTTTTTCCGTCTAGCCCCCTTCCGTACCGCGCGATAAGGAACTACGTTCCAAAAAACCGCCGCGTAAAAATTATTAATAGATTTGTCATTTTGGATTCAATAAGGATTTTTCTAGTATATATCGTATACTGTAAATAGTACAGCCAATGGCGAATGTCGCAATCTATCAATTTATGGTTGGCTCTCGGTTTCTCAAGCTCAAGTTTGACCTTTGTACGAGACATGTCGCAGGGTAGAGATTACAGTACAACGGAATTATGAATACTATTATGTCGGATTAAAATATGTTTGTTTAAGTTATAATTGTGATGCTGGCACTGAATGCGGCATAAGTAATATGTTTACAAAGTATAGTTAATAGTGCATATTTTTACTAAAATATACCGTATTTTATTAGAGTGTATTAAATACACAATCTAAGATAGGTAGTTAAAACATTATTTAAACTTGGTATTATACATGCGTAATTTAATTATCGTCTAAAATATCGAAAATACCTACCATCCCAATAAATTCTGCGACGGTGTGATATTTCATACGGCATAATTACGAGGCAAGTGTCGATACATCATAGGTAATAGCGTGCCGAAATAATACGGTTCTTAATATAGGCATAGAAAATGACGTTCTTCATTGTATCTGTTCCCACTTTTGTTAGTAAATTATTTTAATTATTTTAGTCGAGGACCCAATTTTTTTTAAATAAACCGCGCCAGAAGATACGCTTGTGGAAATAGATAAATTCCTAGGTAGGTTATTTCGATTAGTCGATTAGTCTAAATAGTACTTACCTACTGCAAAAATCCAAAAGAACAGACTAACGGAAATTGTACTTATAAAGTACTAGCTGATGCCCGCGACTTCGTCCGCGTGAATTCAGTTTTTAATGTCCCTCGGGAACTCTTTGATTTTCCGGCATAAAAAGTAGCCTATGTCACTCTCCAGGTCCTCAACTATACCCATGCAAAAAATCACGTCGATCCGTAGCCCTGTTGCGGCGTGATTGAAGGACAAACCAACAAACAAACACACTTTCGCATTTATAATATTAGTAAGGATATTAAGCACCCACTTAAATACGTTCCTACCCCTTTTTCTTTCTTTTTCTCTAGTGTAATTTGGTACATAGGCAAGGCCTTACAGCATTATTTCAAAATGTAATTGATGGCAAATCGTGTACACAACAGTCCTTACAAGTCTTAGAATAACCTATAATTTGGTGTACCTACTCTTAGATTGGTATTTATTATGACTTTGATGCGAAAATTATTACAGAGTATTTTCCATTAATCCGTCCATACTGAGCCATACTTCCATACTAATAACATTATAATCACTCGTATAATCTGTCTGTCTGTTAAATTTTCATGGCCGAATCGATGAACCGACTATGAAGAATTTTGTAATGAAAATAAAATTTGTATCCCAGAGGGATGGGCAAGTCTGTTTTTCATTAATTACTTGTATAAAAAAAACTTAACAATAATTTTGTTTAGGATTATTCTAAAATACAATAAACTCTTAGCAAAATCAAATCAAATTAAAAATCATATTTATTTTATGTAGGCTAACCTGTGGCTCTATAAAACAAGTCAAGACTACCAAATTTAATATATTAAGTTAAAGGTACAAAAGATTTTTTTAATTATAGCGTTCGTTGCATTTTATTCTCGAAGCTTGTACAAAGGAACTTTCCCATCTGTCATAAATTTGATGGATCGCTCTTTATAAGGATCGGATTTCAAAAATTTTAGCGTCCTTTCAGATTTTGATTGTATTCCTCGATTAAATAGTTCAACTTCTTTTTATTCGTTTTTTGTAAACAAATATTAAAATGTCGTTTTTAAAGATTCAATAGGTATAATAAGAAATAACTGAGTTTCTTAAGAGGAGCTTATCTAGAGCAAGCCCTATACAAGCTAAATCTGATTCTTATTTGGATAGTAACTAACTCAATGAAATTCCGTTGACAAGCTCCAGAAATTCTGTAGACCGGTCTTTCCATACAATAAGAATTAAACTTCGTTCTTATGGGGCTTAATCGGGGGATCTCAACTCAAGAGAGACGTCATGGTTAAAGTTATCAATAAGTTATCAATAAACCCAAACAACCGTTATTAAAATTGTATTCTATTTTTGAAATGTCTGTTATCGATTTTGACGAGAATTTTATAGAGTAAGTTGTGACTAGTGAAGTAGGTAGAGAACTTTGCAAAGAGTTACCCGAGCTTTATTCTATGCTATAAATTGTTTTTTTCACACGGGAAAACAGAAAATCAAAGCGGACCAACTCATCGCAGTACTTCCCTCTAGTGCCACAAAGAATGCGGGCAAAACCACAAGAATAAACTAGCAATATCTTAGATTGTAGAAAGCGATAACGAAGGTAAACCACTCTCCTATAAATGTGGCTTCGTTTTACAGCCAAATTAAAACACGACCATTCAGAGGCACCATAAATGGCGGCTTATTAAAGTATACAAAGTCGATGGGAAATAAGCATCGTTAGGGAAAGGAAGGGTGAATCATGATTTACTTGAACGTCATTATTTGTACTAATTAAGTTTATTCCGCGATTTTACCTGCTGATGTATTTAATTAAATTAGGGTAAGTCCTGGCGGGGTGGTCATAGTTTTTATGAAACGCTATAAAAATCAAACTTATCGCATTTTTTCCAAAATATTTATTTTAGACCAGTCTATAATAATTTATCTATAAAAAACACAAAATAGTCAACAAATTCTTATCCAAAAATATTAAAAAAAATCTATAACTTTCGATTGGTTAACTCTCCAGAGATGTCCGGGAGACTTCTATGTCTACTTTACTTAAGTTTTTGCACTTTTCTTCTTCTCTTCTCTTTTTTCTTTTGGCCACTCTTTGAGCACATTTTGTCAAACTCGGTAAGCACAGTTTTAATGAACCCAAAAAGAACAAAATATGACACATTCCAAGCAATCCTCAATACGTGCCTCAAGCTATTCTTCAGTCCAATTACTACTTCTCTTTCGAATTCGAATATCTACAATATTCGGAATCTGCAATAAAATAGTGAAAGAATAAATTGAGCAAAAAAAAATGGTTTAAGACTACATGTAGCCATTTTCTCCTTAATTGACCGGGAGAGATGGCTTCATGGATATAAAAATGAACCACTAGGCCTTAATTAAGCTTTTGAGGTTAGAATGCAACACACACTCACACAATCGAGAATGTCAAACATGATGAAACATAATAAGTACTTATAACTTTCCATAAAATTTTTGAACCACTGAAAAAAATTTGTATTTTTGAAATCAATAAACTGGTTTTTACTTCCTTTTTGATTTAATTTCACTATCACTTTGTGCGTGCTGCTAGTGGCTTGGCCTCCACTAACAGGAGTGAACTAAGCGTACTGCTATCTAGCTATTGATTCCGAAAAAAATTTAACTGGCCATCTCTTTCGTATGGCCATCACCTGAACTTACCGGACTTACCCTAATTTTTTTTTTATACATTATAGGCACACGCTTGACCTAGTGGTCAAGCGTGTGCCTATAATGTATAGGTACATACACATTTACATTAGTACATTTCACCCAATAGTACATTTCTTTGATCTAAGGCCAGGGAAAAATCGAACCAAAAACACAAACGGAATCCCTCGCGCAGTTCGCATCGGCATTTCGTCCGCGCAAATATAGCGCGTCCCTAATATTTCAGTATCATACTGCTCGTAGAATTCTGCTTTTGTCCCTGGCCTAATAGGGCCTTAGAGTTAAACCGTTGGTTTCGTGGACAATCAAACTGGGTGAGAGATTGCAGCAAAAAGTTAATGCACTGTAAGGCGAATTTCGAAGTTTCCATGGTTTATTGGTGGATGTTAGTAACACAATTCATTAAATATAATGAATATAATAGATCACATAACAATTATAACACAAAAAGGGTTATGCGTACAAATAAAAAATATTTATTGGATGTTATGTGCTATTAATCAAGGAGTATAGTATAGGTATCTTAAGGCGCTGTAGTCAGTCACGATCTTCATATCACAAGCCGAATGAAGATCGTCCAATTTAAAATCTATGGGTCATAATATTATGAAAAAAAAAGTAGTTATAATTGATCGTATTTCTGGCCTGATGGCTGTTTCCTAAACACGATGACGCAAACTTTTCTCGATAGAAAAAAATTGCAAAGTTGACTCTGCAAATACATAAACTCCCATCGTTCTCTGTTATGCATACATTTATTTTGGTAAAATTATTTACAATTGTTTTTCATATTTTAATACAACAAGTGGCTGTTTTAGATTTTATTTATTGCAACTGTTATAATTTTAATATTATCCATTACAATTTGTCACTTGGCCCTTCTATTCCCAGAAGCGACTTCTTTGTCTCTCCTACTCAATTAGACAGTGATCGCCGAGGCGTGCTGCTAGGTGGACCTGCGTCGCGCTGCGCTCGCTCGGCTATCAAATATTATCGTAAATTGTAATAATTGAAAATTGTTTATGTTTATACTGAAAACTATTATTTTGTATATTTTAGACTTTAGAGAAGTCAAATAGTGTGTACCTAATTATAAGTTTGTATATATTAATATTATAGGGACTGAGTAGTAGAGTAGACTAATTTTGAAAATGGGTCCGAAAAAAAGCAAAATCTAAGAATGTACAGTATAAAAAAATCGGCCAAGTGCGAGTCAGGCTTCGCTCTTTTAGGGTTCCGTTAAAAAAATTTAATTAAAATTTAATTTAATTTTTTTAATTTAATTTAATTTTTATTATTTGTTGTTATAGCGGCAATAGAAATACATAATAATTATGTGAAAATTTCATTTGTCTATCTATTACGGTTTACGAGATACAGCCCGCTGACAGACGGACGGACGGACGGACAGCGTGGGCTTAGTAATAGGGTCCCGTTGGTAACCTTTGGGTACGGAACCCTAAAAATAACAAAAGCAGATGATGGAAGTTGTAAAGTAAGTAGGTACCTATTTCAATTTTTTGTAAAGGATGATTTGTGTAACATGTAATGTAATGGATCATGAAATATCAATTTCATCATCAAGTAAGGTATCTAATAATGGTGGGATGCATCATGCAAAGTAAGTACATCATATAGGTACATCGTACAGTTTGGCTAATCAAATTGAGGTCAAATTGACGACCTCCCTGGCTCAGTGGTGAGCGCTATTGTCTTATAACTGGGAGGTCTCGGGTTCGATTCCCGGCGGGGTCAATTTGGGAATTTATAATTTCTGAATTGTCTCTGGTCTGGTCTGGTGGGAGGCTTTTGCCGTAGCTAGTTATCACCCTACCGTCAAAGACGTGCCGCCAAGCGATTTAGCGTTCCAAGAAACCAATTAGGGGTATGGGTTGAATGTTCACTGCCATATCCCTTCCAAGTTAGCCCGCTACCATCTTAGACTGCATCGTCACTTACCATCAGGTGAGATCGCAGTCAAGGACAAGCTTGTCATCGAATAAAAAAAAAAAAGGTAGGTAGGTGGTAGTTAGGCACTTTATGGGTATGGGTAGGAGTAGGGGTTGGGGTGGAGGTAGGGGTAGAGGTAGGGGTAGAGGTAGGGGTAGGGGTAGGGGTAGGGGTAGGGGTAGGGGTAGGGGTAGGGGTAGGGGTCGGGGTAGGGGTAGGGGTCGGGGTAGGGGTCGGGGTAGGGGTAGGGGTAGGGGTAAGGGTAGGGGTAGGGGTCGGGGTAGAGGTAGGGGTCGGGGTCGGGGTAGGGGTAGGGGTAGGGGTAGGGGTAGGGGTCAGGGTAGGGGTCGGGGTAGCGGTAGGGGTAGGGGTCAGGGTAGGGGTCGGGGTAGCGGTAGGGGTAGGGGTAGGGGTAGGGGTTGGGGTAGGGGTAGGGGTTGGGGTAGAGGTAGGGGTAGAGGTAGGGGTAGGGGTAGGGGTCGGGGTCGGGGTAGAGGTAGGGGTCGGGGTCGGGGTCGGGGTAGGGGTAGGGGTAGGGTTAGGGTCGGGGTAGGGTAGGGGTAGGGGTAGGGGTAGGGGTCGGGGTAGGGGTAGGGGTCGGGGTAGAGGTAGGGCTCGGGGTAGGGGTAGGGGTAGGGGTCGGGGTAGGGGTAGGGGTCGGGGTAGGGGTAGGGGTAGGGGTCGGGGTAGAGGTAGGGCTCGGGGTCGGGGTAGGGGTAGGGGTAGGGGTCGGGGTAGGGGTAGGGGTAGGGGTCAGGGTAGGGGTCGGGATAGCGGTAGGGTTTTTTTTTTTTTTTTAAACTTGTCATTCTGACAAGTGGCGGCTCCCTCCGACATGATCGGAGACTTTTTATAGGCAAGTTATTTTTAAAATTTATTTTATTTGATTTATATAGTAACCGAACAGGGCAGGTATAATTTTTACACATGTTAATTAGTGTATTCTATAATACATAAGAAACACTGTGTCTACATCATCCCGCCCTGTTTCTTTTTATAACTGTTCCTGCAATTTTAGAGCAAAATTGCAGGAACAGGTCCCGAGATTTGTCATTATCTAAAATGGCGGGAATTGAGTCCCTACACAGTTCTATTAGGATCTGCTGGTGCAAGTCCTCCCGAATTCGGCTGTGCTGCGGACAGTCGATGAGCAGGTGCAAAATGGACTCATCGACACTTTCGTCACAGACACAGCCAGGACTATCTTTGCACTTAAATCTGTGTAGGTACCCAGAGAACCCGCCATGTCCAGTGAAAACTTGGGTCAAAAGGGGCGTCAGTGTAATTTTCTTTAAAATTTTGTGCGCCTTTTCTACTGAGGGCAGGAATGTCTTTGTCACGGAGGCTGTAGCACCCTCCCTGTATCGTTCAGACCACACCATGACACTCTCCTTCCTTATGCATCTCTTTATATAAGAGATCGGACAGCTATCATAGTGTGGTCTGGTTTTAAGTTTTGTGACAGCCTCCCTGGCCAAGAAGTCGGCCCTTTCGTTCCCAGCCACCCCTACGTGTGCTCTCACCCAGAAGAAGCTGATCATTTTATTCTTGGCCCTTAAAAGAATTAAATTTCTTCTAATGGCAAATGCTATTGGATGGAAGGTTTCGGCGCCACTCAACATCTCCAAAGAAGACCTGGAGTCGCTGAGAATATTCACGGAGTTGTCCTTGGTTTTTAGTGCAACTTCTGTCGCTTGGAGAATGGCGTACAGCTCTGCCTGGAACACGGTGCAGTAGGACTGGAGACGAAACTTCTTTGTCAAAGTTTCCTCTCCATCCCTCCAGCACGTAAGAGCTGCACCCACCCCGTTGTCCATCTTGCTGCCATCCGTGAATATCCTCAGACCAGCCATACTGTGGTCCGCTTCAGTTTCGGGCTCCATGTCTTCTAAGCACCGAAACCTCACAACCGCCTCCTCTGAGGGATGTGGGGCGTTTAAGAAGCTGACCTTTTCTTCGACCATTCTGCCGCTCAGTATATTCTGTGGTCGTCCCCTTTTGGCCTCATAGATTTGAGCCGCCTCCTGTATTCTCAAATCCAGCGGTATGAGGCCGGCTAGTAGCAGAGCAGCATTTAATGACACAGTGCGATATGATTTAGAGATTTTTTGCGCAAAACCGCGCTGCACTGTGTTGTGTAGGGGTAGGGGTTGGGGTAGGGGTAGGGGTTGGGGTAGGGGTAGGGGTATGGGTATGGGTAGGAGTAGGGGTCGAGGTAGAGGTAGGGGTAGAGGTAGGGGTAGGGGTCGGGGTAGGGGTAGGGGTCGGGGTAGGGGTAGGGGTAGGGGTAGGGGTAGGGGTAGGGGTCGGGGTCGGGGTAGGGGTAGGGGTCGGGGTAGGGGTAGGGGTCGGGGTCGGGGTAGGGGTAGGGGTAGGGGTAGGGGTCAGGGTAGGGTTCGGGGTAGCGGTAGGGGTAGGGGTCGGGGTCGGGGTAGGGGTAGGGGTAGTGGTAGTAGTAGTATTATTATATGTATACTTAGTGACATATTTAGTTCCTCTCACAATCTGTCCTTTTCTGCATATTACTTTTACAAAATAATGTCGATGTTTCACATCTGCCAGGCGTCCCACGACGGCTCACAATTTTTTTGTACCTAAAAGTGCCTAAAATTACAAGTGTAGATCACGATTCGCATGCGAAAGGATCCTTTCGCATCCTTGGTTCCGTAAGGATGCGCACGGATCCTTCCAGATCCTTACGCGTGCGAAAGCGTCTTTGGCAACTAGGGCAATGCATGAAGTGCCAAAAAGTATCGATATATCGAATCGATGAAATTAGTTTCTATCTCAAGTATGTGTGCAAACACAGGTGCACTTTTCCGCCATGTTGGAATTCTTTGATAATGGACGGATTACGTTCAAAATCGATATTTAGGCTTCCCTAGTCAAAAAGAAGAAATGGATGCCAAAATTAAAAAAATGTCACCGCCATATTGAAATTCTTTGTTATTCGACCGATTTCATTCAAAATCGATATTCAGGCTTCTCTGGGGTCACGAAAGAGGAAATGGATGCGCAAATTTAAAAAAGTCACCGCCATATTGAAATTCGTTTTTTATTGGACCGATTACGTTTCAAATCGATATTTAGGCTTCCCTGGGGTCAAGAAAGAGGAAATGGGTGCCAAAATTTAAAAATGTCCCCGCCATATTGAAATTCTTTGTTATTCGACCGATTTCGTTCTAAATCGAAATTTGGGCTTTCCTGGCGTCGAGAAAGAGGAAATGAATGCCAAAATTTTAAAAAGTCACCGCCCTATTGAAATTCTTTGTTACTGAACCGATTTCGTTCCAAATCGATATTTAGGCTTCCCTGGGGTCAAGAAAGAGGAATTGAATGCGAAAATTTTAAAAAGTCACCGCCCTATTGAAATTCTTTGTTATTCGAACAATTTTGTTCAAAATCGATGTTTAGGCTTCCCTGGGGTCAAGAAAGAGGAAATGGGTGCCAGAATTTTAAAGAGGGAATGGGTGCCAGACTTTTAAAAAGTCCCCGCCATATTGAAATTCTTTGTTATGGCGGGGACTTTTTAAAATTTTATCACCCATTCCCTCTTTCTTGACCTCAGGCAAGCCTAAATATATATTTTGAACGAAATCGGTCCAGTAACAAAGAATTTCAATATGGCGGTGTTTTTTTAAATTTTGCCACCGATTTCCTCTTTCTTGACCCCAGGGAAGAACAAATATCGATTTGGAACGAAATCGGTCTAGTAACAAAGAATTTCAATATGGCGGTGACTTTTGAAAATTTTGGCACCCATTTCCTCTTTCTGGACCCCAGGGAAGCCTAAATATATATTTTGAACGAAATCGGTCCAGTAAACAAGAAATTCAATATGGCGGTGACTTTTTAAAATTTTGGCACCCATTTACTCTTTCTTGACCCCAGGGAAGCCTAAATATCGATTTTGAACGAAATCGGTCCAGTAAACAAGAATTTCAATATGGCGGTGACTTTTTAAAATCTTGGCACCCATTTACTCTTTCTTGACCCCAGGGAAGCCTAAATATCGATTTTGAACGAAATCGGTCCAGTAACAAAGAATTTTAATATGGCGGTGACTTTTTAAAATTTTCGCATCTATTTCCTCTCTCTTGACCCCAGGGAAGCCCAAATTTCGATTTCGAACGAAATCGGTCGAATAACAAAGAATTTCAATATGGCGGGGACTTTTTAAAATTCTGGCACCCATTCCCTCTTTAAAATTCTGGCACCCATTCCCTCTTTCTTGACTCCAGGGAAGCCTAAATATATATTTTGAACGAAATCGGTCCAGTAACAAAGAATTTCAATATGGCGGTAACTTTTTTAAATTTTGGCACCCATTTCCTCTTTCTTGACCCCAGGGAAGCCTAAATATCGATTTGGAACGTAATCGGTCCAATAACAGCGAATTTCAATATGGCGGTGACTTTTTAAAATTTTGGCACCCATTTCCTCTTTCTTGACCCTAGGGAATCCTAAATATCGATTTTGAACGAAATCTGTCCAGTAATAAAGAATTTCAATATGGCGGTAACTTTTTTAAATTTTGGCACCCATTTCCTCTTTCTTCCCAGGGAAGCCTAAATATCGATTTGGAACGTAATCGGTCCAATAACAGCGAATTTCAATATGGCGGTGACTTTTTAAAATTTTGGCATCCATTCCCTCTTTCTTGACCCGAGAGAAGCCTAAATATCGAATTTGAACGAAATCGGTCCAATAACAAAGAATTTCAATATGGCGGTGACTTTTTAAAATTTTTGCACCCATTTCCTCTTTCTTGACCCCAGAGAAGCCTAAATATCGAATTTGAACGAAATCGGTCCAATAACAAAGAATTTCAATATGGCGGTGACTTTTTAAAATTTTGGCATCCATTTCCTCTTTCTTGACCCCAGGCAAGCCCAAATATCGATTTATAATGAAATCGGTCGAATAACAAAGAATTTCAATATGGCGGTGACTTTTTAAAATTTTGGCACCCATTTCCTCTTTCTTGACCCCAGGGAAGCCTAAATATCGATTTTGAACGTAATCGGCCCAATAACATAGAATTTCAATATGGCGGGGACTTTTTAAAATTATGGCAGGCATTCATTTTCTCTTTCTCGACCCCAGGGAAGCCCAAATATCGATTTTGAACGAAATCGGTAGACTAACCAAAAAAAAAAAAATTAAAAAAAAAAATTAAAAAAAAATGGGCCCAGTGCGAGTCGGGCCTCGCTCTTTTAGGGTTCCGTTAAAAAAAATTTAATAAAAATATTTCCATGTACCCATGGAAATATTTTTATTTAATTTTTTTAATTTAATTTAATTTTTATTATTTGTTGTTATAGCGGCAATAGAAATACATAATATGTGAAAATTTCATCTGTCTATCTATTACGGTTTACGAGATACAGCCCGCTGACAGACAGACGGACGGACGGACGGACGGACGGACGGACGGACGGACGGACGGACGGACGGACGGACGGACGGACAGCGTAGGCTTAGTAATAGGGTCCCGTTGGTACCCTTTGGGTACGGAACCCTTAAAAGCATGTTATTGTATTTGGTTAGGAATTGAACCTGTATAATTTTTTTTTGATTATCTATGAACATGAACTGGAACCATGCTAACTGAGCCAAATAAAGTATAATAGGATTGACGAAAATAAGTTACAGTACCTATTAAGTTTAGATAAATAACCAGTTTTGTCAGTCGGGAGTTGTTTTGTTTCCCGCCAGAGTTGCTTCGCGCCATTTCTGCGCTTCGCACGGGGCGCCCCGCGGTGGGCGGGACTACGACTCCGCTCCTTCTCCTGCTTCACCCCCTCAAATACCTAAACTTTGTCTGCCTCCTCGCCATAGAGTAAAACATTTCTGTGGTGGTGTCGTGTGGTGCGTTCTGTTACGTTCCCTCAAATATAGTCGAGCGAAGCAACAATGGCTGGATCATGCGTCATGCTCGTGAACGGGTTCCGCCGGCGGGAATTGGGCTGCTTTCTGTCTGCCCGTCTTAACATGAATTGAATTGTAGTATGTGTTTTTTCTTGGAACTTCCCCTCATTGTGGAAATATTATATTCTATTCTAACAAAGATGCATGGGTTAAATCAGCTTGGCATCCAGCTGCCCACAAGATAGTATTAAAAATTTATTACAATGTAATAGCTACTTATCAATATTGTAAAATGATTATTTTGAAAAGAGCAACTCCTGAGTTTTTTGCCGGCTCTTAGCAGTCAGCAGAATCCGCTTTTCCGAACCGGTGGTAGAGTTATGACGTGTCATAAGAGCCACAGGTTGGCCTACGTGAAATAAATAATTTTGAATTTAACAAATCAAATTCAATGAGATTTTGTAGTCAAATTTAAGAAATTAGTAGGAAATTCATAAGTATGTAATTTCAAATTTTTTGAAATATATACACGGAAATCTCATAAACCACAGACACAAATTAGGTTATATGTTTATCTGCATAAGATAAAGATACACACTGCATCACTGGGGCCGTACTTAGTCCTTGGAGCACTCCCGCGCTCCTCAATTTTAACTTCGGTAGTGTCTCAACTGGAGTGCTGGAGTGGCGACCCCGCACCGGGAAGCGCAGTGTTGGCAGACCCCCCCCACCAGGTGGACCGACGACATCAAACGAGTCGCAGGGAGCCGCTGGATTCAAGCGGCGCAAGACCGAGGCCTGTGGAAGTCCATGCAGGAGACCTTTGTCCAGCGGTGGACGTCTATAGGTTGATAAAGAAGAAGAAGAAGAAGTGTCTCAACTTACGAGTATTTGTTACCAAACCATCGTAATGTCATGTGATGTAAACGCAGTAGATGTAAGTAACGACACGGGTAAAGCCGCAGGTGAAAGCTACAATGAGCATACCTATATAATTAAGGATAGTGCACGAGATACGCACGCCTCGTAAAATGCGGCATCGGAGGGCGCGGATTCCAATTTATTTTTTCCCCATCGTTGCAGGGCGTTGCAGTAAAGTTGAAATCGTAAAGTTACAGCGTCTGGCCCAGACCCCTACTATGGGAACAAGAGTATCATATTATCGCTTTACTACAGTTCGTCTCCTTTTTAGGGTTCCGTAGTAAACAAGGAACCCTTATAGTTTTGCCATGTCCGTCCGTCTGTCTGTCTGTCTGTCTGTCTGTCTGTCTGTCTGTCTGTCCGCAGTTTAGTATATAATGAATTTCAAAGGAAAACTATCACGGCTAAGTAGGGTTAATTAGTTAAGGAGTTATGTCTGTTTTTTCTAAGTTAGGTATTACACGTATTGTAAGTTGCATATTTTGTAGTACTCGTATATTATAGTATTTAAACCATGGAACTCAAAATGTATTCAATATTTATAAATAAAATAAAAGCACTATCCTAGGTCAGCAGTATACACTGCGCGTGGTCCGACACGCACTTGACCGATTTTTATTAGAATATAGCAGTCCACGATTATGTGCGCGTGGATTTAGATGTTAAAATTCCGTGAAAACTTTTAATTTCCCGGAATAAAAGGATGACTACCTATGTCCGTCGCCAATACAACAACGCCGTGAAAAAACTATTTTTTATCAAATTTCGGCAACGTCGGTCCAGTATTGTGAAAACGTACATATATGTATTTATACTTCACCTGCTCGGAAAGTACCTTCTGATTTGTGTCATATCGGAAAAGAGCGAGAAAGAAAATACGTCTTTACGTGGAGACAAATCAGCGGGCTGAAAAAATGTATGAAATTTCATTACTTACGTGCTTTAGCGGGCTGAAAAGTTGTATGAAAATCCATTACACACTTGGTTTTTTTTTTTTAATTTTTGATAAAATCAGTTCAGTAATACCAATACTTAAAAAATTATATAAAAAAAAATAGAAATCTGTTTCAACAAACAAGACTCTTTATTTTCATACTAAGTATCCAATGAATAAATAATAATTAGAAAAATATATAAAATAGTGACTAAATTATAACTAATAATAATCTTTATAAAGAGGATTCTATATACTATATAAGTAAACGAGTTTCTATATTCTATTACATACTTATTCTATGAAATAAAATAAAACTGATTACAAAGTTAAAAAAAAAAACAAATTGTTATCTTGTTGTTCCTGGTCTGTGGTTACTGGCCACTTGCGTTTTCTGTAAGTCATACCGACGTATTTTAAAAAAATGAAAAATTTCGCGCGAGTCGCATTATTTTGTTATATCTAAATTTTGAATTTATAAAATTACTTACAAGCTTTTAGTAGAAACCATAAACTTTACTCTATATTAAGAACTCAAAATGTCTATTGGTGATAGCAGTGTGAATTCAAAATGTCTGTGTATAGTGAAAAATGAATGTCGCGAGAAATCTAGAAATCGATAAATACAACAAAGCATTTTATGAAGATTTAGATGGAAAAGCGAGAAAAAATTCTACCATGAGTTTTTTAGAGTTGAGTTGAGTTTGAGAATTGTAAATTAATAGATATTAATATGAATTTCAATTATGTGATTTGTCTATTATTTTCCTCGTAGATTTAGTATAAAGCACTATGTATCACTCGGGAGAAAGTGCGATTCCTTACTCGGGTGTAATCGGTCACTTTCACCCCTCGTTGAACAATGTACTATTATTAACCTGTATGGTGTCCCCAATAACAACAGTTTTTTTTATATTTTAATCCTGTCGATGGATATTGGACCCGCAGCTTTTTCATATTGACATTAAATTCATCCTGGTGAATGGGGCCGCGAATGACTGAAATCGTAAAGACTTGAGCCGCTACTAGGGACCTAGTCATAGTTTAGGTTGCGTTGCCGTCTCCCCTTCTGAGAATGGGCCAACTTAGGAAAACCGTTAGTAGGGGCCGTCCTACAATAATTTAGTAAGGATAATATAGGTTCATTTTTCACCAGCTCCAATCGGATACGGTGGTAGTGGTGTTTTTTGTTGCATTTCTATTCGGATGAGGGGTTCAGCACAAATTATACCTTCGCGGTATAAAATATATGGAGTTGATGAGTTAGTGTGTTTAGAACCGTGAGGAATAAAGCGTAATGATTTAGAAATAACGATGGCTCGGAGTACGGGGTTTCGAAACAATGGAATTCAAAAAATGTATATTATAAAATATAAGGTAAGAACCGCATTTATATGGGTCGCAAAATAAAACTAAAGGAAATAGAAAATTTAGTTCTAAGAAACATTATCTAAACATGTGTTTTACTTATTCTAGTATAGTAGGTAATACATAATATAATATGTTATGTTAAGCTTTAGTCAATTTCGTCAATCATGAGTGATATTGATGATCAGATTATGCGCCAAATATTGGCCATGCAAACATTTATCAATGGATTAGAATCTAGAGTTTTCACCAAAATACGTTGTTTTCTATTGTATGGTACGATCCCGTAAAAAATTAAGTTGTGACCCACTGGTGGGTCGCGACCCATACTTTGGGAAATAATTTAAATAAAATTTACCAATATCACAATTATATACAGAAACAACACAAATAAAACTAATACCTACGTAATAGAAAAAGAAAAAAAGTATGTTATTCGTCCTATAATCGGACGGTCCGGATCGGTATGGACCGACATAGCTCAGCGTGTCGCGAAACTGAAGAGGAAATGGGCTAGGCACATAGTTCGAAGGGCTGATCGTCGTTGGGGTCCCAAGGTGCTGGAGTGGCGACCCCGCACCGGGAAACGCAGTGTTGGCAGACCCCCCACCAGATGGAACGACGACATCAAACGAGTCGCAGGGAGCCGCTGGATTCAAGCTGCGCAAGACCGAAGCCTATGGAAGTCCATGCAGGAGACCTTTGTCCAGCAGTGGACGTCTATAGGTTGATAAAGAAGAAGAAGAAGAATCGGACGGTTATAGGACGGTTATATATAGTTACACAGGCAGAAGTGCGTCCGCTATAATCTCTTCCGCTCGCCATTTCTGTATAAACCGAGCCTAAAATCAAATAAGTCATCTAGTCTGTCAGCTGCCATGTTTATGAAAAACATTCGATTCTTATAAGACGTCTCTTAACCACGCTCACCCCTCGAGTGGTAAAACAAGCTCGTAAAACAACCCCAGCACATAACTCTGCCCCGTGGCGTGGTGTGGCCATCAATGCTTTATTAGTGGGGAGTCTGCGGTTACAAGATACCCTACTTTCAGATTCGAAAAATAAACAAGATGAACTACTTATAGGAGCCACAGAATAGAACAGAAAAGGCACAAAAAGTTTGAATTACACACACATAAACAACGCTCATACTGTAAAATCTCTCAAAGTCAATTAATTCATTTAAGTGGGCACCTAACTGTAGCAAAATTCAAGGAAAAGCATCCTAAATTAGAAATGAAACATTAAAAATTGTTTTAAATAGCTTCCCGTCCAAAATCAAGAGAGTCCCAAAGCTCTTGATTGTAAAGACTTTTCATTTGGATATAATTTTACAAGTACGGGGCAATTAAACCAAAATTAAAGCTGGGATACAGAGTCTGTAGCTCGCGGCTCGCTGTCAGACAAAACAATTTTGGTACTTTTTTACCGTAATTACGTTTAATGATCACTAATTCCCCATATTAAAGTATAAGGGTGCCTGCAAGGGCGATTTTAACTTGTAAGTTAAACTTGAGGTTCTATAAACTGTGTAAATAATTACAAGGCGCGCTCCGAGTTATTTATCAGATACCTAATTACCTAACAGCAGAAAAAAACGATATATATAAATAATAGTTATTACCCGACCGCGACGTCAGCAAAGCCACTAAGAGTCCATGTATTTATGTTTGTATGTATGCGACTATTTACGTACGAGTATGTGCCACACTGCCACCGTAGCGCCTAAGCCAATTACGATGAATGAGACTGCATTTTGGACCGCAAGTGGACAAGATTTATACTAAACTTGAAATGTCATACATTATAGACACTTTACTGTCTTATTCTTCTTCGACTAAGCGTTGTCCCACGAGGTGGGGTCACACACATCGTATTACACCAAATTAATACAAATCTTATTACTAAACCTAGTAATAAGTATGTTTTTCTTACATACATACATATGTATGACAAACTTAACTTAAAATCTATTTATATGTAGGTATGCAGTAAATACCTACCGTCGATTTACAAAATACTCTAAGTGGTGCCATACTATAAGAGATGAAATATTGCGAGTAACTAATTATGAAACAAAAATAAGTATAATTATTAATTATATTACATTGTTTTTCTCTCGGAACCCAATTTTATAGTAGTAATAGCGCTAGAAGCAAAAGGCACACTTACTGCGGTACACCATCTTTATTTAACAAAATGTATCGTACATTCGTGATACAATTTTTTAATTCAATAATAAGCCAAACAAATTTTTGCTCCTTCTGAGGTGGTCTACCACGTAGGTACAATGCTTCAAAGTAGTTGCCAAAAAACAAAAACGAATACACACAGTCCCTCAGATTGCACCCGTGTGACGTGACCGTATGTTGCGTACAACATAATTATTACTTTAAACTAGCGGCACGCTATGATGGCCGGTTTGACGTTTGTCCGCTCATGAAGTTCCGTATTAATTGATAACGACTTTGAAGGAAATAATTGTATTACTTTATTGACGATAGTGATGTGCAGAGATTCATAAATTTTATCGAATGTAGTTTTAGGTTTAGGACTCAAAATTTATTTATTAAATTGATTTCTAAAATGTATACAAGTGTAGAAAAATCAGTTTGCACCATTTAAGGGGTGAATGTACTTGTGAATATGAACAATTTTCACTATGTGGACAAACCTCTGAAATCGCAAAAAAATATCAGCTGTTTCATACAAAAGGTAAAATTTTTATTTTTATATGATATATACCACAACTCGGCATTTGGTTTTCTAAATTGAAAATTTTTAAAAATGGAATCTAATACGATCGTCACATAGGATCGCTGGCTAGCACAACTACTACCTCCGGCAAACTCGCGTCAATGCTCAATGCAAAACAAAGCAGTTTCGAATTGACGTTGCTTCGAAAAGTATAAACTGTCAGTGCAATGCGATTGTGATATAGTTTTGACCTGGCTTTGGATTTCAAATATTGATACTGCATTACTGTTGACCCTTGCTCGTTAATTTGGACTCTGTTCAAGCCCTTTGTTGTGGATTTCGTCGATATGACCGAACGTACGCAGAGAACTGTTCTAAATAGTCAGACACGTGAGTTCGTAATACGCCTTCGTAACTATTTCGATCGTGAAGCTCAAAATGGAGGGCCAATTTTACCTATAACGTCAGTGGTTGAACGCGTAGCTGATGCGCTTAATATTGGACAACGAACTGTTAGACGGATAACTAAAAAAAAATATGGCGAGACTGGCACAGAAGAAAATAAACTTCACACACCAAAAAAGAGAAAACGAGCAAAACCAGTCGTAGGCATCGATAGCTTTGATGCCGATGCTATCCGAAGACATGTTTACGGCTACTATTTACAGAAGGAGTATCCAACAAGAAAAAAGTTGGTGCATTCACTGAAGGAAGCTGGATTATTCTTCGGTGGGGAAAGTTCTTTAACGAAGATTTTGAAGACCATTGGATTTCGATACAAAAAATGTAACAAACGCAAAATATTGATGGAAAGATTTGATATAGCGATGGCAAGGTATACTTTTTTACGGCAAGTGAAAGAAATCAAAAATTGGCAAAATGTTGTGTTCTTGGATGAAACATGGCTTAATGCTAACCATACTGTAGGCCGTTCTTGGAACGATGACACAGCAGCATCTACTTCCAAAGTTCCTGTAGGAAAAGGATCGCGACTTATAATTTGTCACGCCGGAACCATCAACGGGTTTGTCGAAGGTTCTCTCATGGCTTTTGCGTCAAAAACCACTGGAGACTATCATGAAGACATGAATGGAGAAAAGTTTACTGAATGGTTTACCTCAATGTTGTGTAGCCTCCCTGAACCATCTATTATAATTATGGACAACGCCCCATACCACTCGATGCAAATTGACAAGCCACCTGCCCAATCCCAAAAGAAAGCTGATATCGTCGCATGGCTTCGTAAAAATGGCGTAGATGCAAACATGAATATGTTAAAAGCGGAATTAGTACGTCTTTTAAAAGAAAACAAACCAACCAAGATCCGATACGTCATTGACGAAATAGCATTAGAACATGGGCACAGAGTTATACGGTTACCGCCTTACCATTGTGAGTATAATGCGATTGAGTTGGTGTGGGCTCAAATTAAGGGATATGCTGCAAGACACAATACAGAACCCCCATTTACCACAAAAAAAATGCTAAAATTATTAGAAGAAGCTTGTGAACATGTGACTAAAGGAGACTGGGAAAAGGTTGTGAATAGAACTGTTAAATTAATAAGGGAAGATTATGAAAGAGATGTGAAAATAGATAATATTATAGAAAACGAACATATAATTATTAATGTAGGTGATGATAGCAGTGACGACAGTGAAAATAGTAGTATGGACGAATCTGATTAATTATGGCCTTTTGTGGCACCTTTTTTGGTATCTTTTGTATTCATATGTTTCTTGTGTGCATATAAAGTATGTATATTCATTTTCATTCAAATATTCAGTTCGTTCAAATAAATTAAATAAACATATACATTTTTGTTTTATTAAACCTATTTAATCAGGTACAAAAACAAAACTTAATTGTTTTTTGTTCGAGAATAAATTGACATTCCACATCACTATTGTAATGTGTCAAACCGGCCATCATAGCGTGCCGCTAGTTTAAGTGCTTCCTTATTTTATTTAAACCTATTTAAAAATACTCACTCGTTAAATAATAATAATTGTGTTCCGTGATCTCGTCCTCACTTTTGTACTATGTAGTTTGCACTTGCACTACTGCGCTGCCACAATCTTTAAATGTAAGACCATTGATAAAGTAAAAAACAAAGCACCCTAGTCTATGCTCTCGGCGACAGGCCACCACGCTCGCCTGTCACCTGTCCATGTCATTGTGCTTTTTTGTGCATTGCGCTGTTCACGTCAGCTCCTTTTCTAAATTGAGATTTAATTTTTTCTTGTGTTTTTACAGTTATTTCTTTCTTTAATTAGAACATGGGTAAGCGGAAACGCAAATCTAGAGATGATTTTGATAGAAGATTGGAAAAACTGGAAAAGATGTTGTATAAACGAGGTCGGCGTGACAGTAGCACGTGTAAGTCAAAAAAATCTTAATACGTGTTAATGTTATGTCAAAGTCTGGTCAAGTCTCTAGAGTTTTCACGAGAGGTTAACCATGAGAACGTTTAATGACCATACTTACGTAAACTGAGTAACACTACACATGAGCTTTCACGAGAGGTTAGCCGGTAGTAATTATTATATTATAATATTATGTGCTCACTTTACGAGACATACATACTGTTTTGACTGTTTCTTCTTGGAGCTTTCACGAGAGGTTAGCCGTAGAATTTCCACATGCATAACAGTCCGAATCGTAAACCTGCCGAATTATTTTTAGGTGATGAGGAATCTTCTAGCGACTGTAGGTCAAGGAGCCGTTCTCCCCTTGCAAACCGGCCTAGTTGCGCTAGAAGCCGCCGTAAGAGCCGTCGCTACCTGTCATCCTCACCATCACCCTCGCCTACTGATCTGTGACGATCTTGTTGAAGAAACAGGAGGGGGGCATATTGAAGAGCCAGTGCCTTCAGGAGAGGCAGCAGTGTCTGAAGAAGTAGCCACGCCCTCCTTACGAGCCGACATTGAGGGACTTTTGGGATTGCAAGGTGCTCAGTAATGGAATCGAGTTACACGAAGGTCTCAAACAACGGTGGATGGCGATTCTACAGAATGGCCTTACAGAAGACACTAAATCCAGCCTCATCAAGAAATATGACCCACCTAAAAATTGTTGCCTAATAGTGCCACCGAAGTTGAACGCAGAAGTCACTGCGGCTATAAGTGAAAGCGGAATCAAACGTGACAAACGTATTGCGGACCAACAAACAGTCCTAGCCGCAGCCATTTCAACCATCGGCAAGGTTTTAAACGACATGGTCTCATCGAGCCAAAGTAATGCTGAAGTCGAAATCCTTAGTGATTCCGCCAGACTGTTATGTAGTTTATACCATACCAACACAGAAACTCGCAGGAGTCTTATTCTCCCCGGGCTCAACAAAGATGTTAAAGATACAATGACACAGAACCCGATTTCAGAATACCTCTTTGGGGACAAGCTACAAGATAAAGTGAATGCATGTAAAGCCGTAAAGAAATCCGCAGAAGACTTGAAAAGTACGCCAGCCCAAAAGCCGCCAATAAGAAAGGCTTTAAACTTCAAGGGCCCACAACGATCCCAGTTGCCACGTCCGAGTGGGCAGAAACAAAAGCTCAGGCAACCAGCGCACTGGTCCACGAAGCCAACCATGAGTCAAGCGAGGCGATCCCCGCAGAGGCGGCGGCATTCGCGGCGCCAGGATCAACGTCGCCGCTAATGCAGGTACAGACTGGCAGGCTAAAATATTTTACTGACCGCTGGGCTAGTATTACTTCTAACCCAACTATACATAGGTGGCTCAAAGGATACATAATACCTTTCTTTGAAGTTCCTATACAGGATACTATCCCGAAAAATAATACGTTCTCACCTAAGGAATCTGAGCTGATGCGAAACGAAATTAATAAATTATTAAAATTAGGTGCAATAGAAGGTTGTTCCCCAATAAATGGTCAGTACTTATCCAGTATATTTTTGCATCCGAAGTCAGATGGGACTTGGAGATTTATACTTAATCTTAAAAAACTCAACAAGTTTGTTAATACTGTTCACTTTAAGTTGGAAGATGTAAGGACTGCAATAAGACTTATGACCCCTGGGTGTTTCATGGCCACCATAGACCTATCAAATGCTTACTATGTGCTGCCAGTAAATAAGTCAAATAGAAAGTATTTACGTTTTCAATTTCAGGGATCTTTATTTGAATTTACTTGCCTTCCTTTTGGACTCAGTACCGCACCATATGTTTTTACAAAAATTATGAAGCCGGTCATTTTACACCTGAGATCACAGGGGTTTTTGTCTGTCATATACTTGGATGATATCCTCTGTCTTGCTGACAGTTACGAGAAGTGCTTACAAAATGTCTCCACCACCATAGCCTTTTTGAAACATTTGGGTTTCACAATTAATACAGACAAAAGTGTTTTGGAACCTAGACAGAGTTGCCAGTACTTAGGTTTTGTCTTAGACTCAGTCCAGTCTTCCATTTCATTACCCCAAAAAAAGAGAAAATCTATCCATAAGTCCATTCTTGAGTTGAAAAGAAAAAAATACTGTAAAATTATAGATCTCGCTAAGTTATTAGGCCAGTTAGTAGCAGCATGCCCAGCCATAGCTTATGGATGGCTCTATACAAAAATCTTAGAAAATCGTAAAACTACAGCATTGCAGGTTAACAATAACAACTATAACAGTACCTTACGATTATCAAAGGGATGCCTATTAGATTTAGAATGGTGGTGTCTTCATATTCAGACTAGTCTTTGTAGGATAATACAATACAGTTTTGAAATAGAGATATTTTCAGATGCTTCCCGAACTGGCTGGGGTTTAGTCTGTAATGACATCAGAAATCATGGACAGTGGACTGAGGATGAAAAACTTTTTCATATAAACTACCTTGAGCTATTAGCAGCATTCATAGGACTTAAAACTTTTGCATCTGAACTAAAACACTGTGAAATTTTGTTAAGAATAGACAATACAACAGCTATTGCTTATATCAATAGAATGGGTGGCACCCGTTTCCCGCATCTTAACAGTTTAGCAAGGGCTTTGTGGCAATGGTGTGAAGACAGATACCTGTGGGTGTTTGCGTCTTACATAACTTCTAAAGAAAACAGTGTCGCAGATAAAGAGTCAAGGCGCTCACATTCTGAGATTGAATGGAGTTTGAGTGATAAGGCCTTTCATAATATAATAGATGAGTTAGGGCCTCCAGAGATTGACCTTTTCGCTAGGAGCTATAACGCCAAGTGTCTGAATTATATATCTTGGTTTCCAGACCCTAATGCGAGTGCTGTAGATGCTTTCACACAGATGGGATGGGTCCTTTTTCTATGCATTCCCTCCATTTTCACTTGTGAGTAAAGTGTTACAAAAAATTAAAAAGGAAAGAGCTAGAGGCATTGTAGTAGCCCCATTGTGGCCCTCACAACCTTGGTATCCTCTTTTTAATTCCATGATGGAATCCCAAACAATAATACTTAACCCTTGCTGTAATTTACTGTCGTCTCCTTCCAGCAGTCCACATCCACTGCACAGAAGCCTCAGGTTGATAGCGGCCACCTTATCAGGGTAGCATTCATTAAGCGAGGGGTACCACTTCCCTCAATGGACATTATGCTGAATTCACTGTCAACCAAGACACGGAAACAATATGAGCGTACCCTTAGTCAATGGCTCCTTTTCTGTGAGACTCAGGAGAAGGATCCTCTTTCAGCCTCAGTACCCACAGTTATCTCTTTTTTAACTAAAAAATTTAATGAAGGTTTGTCATATAGTTCACTCGACGGAATAAGGTCAGCAATATCTCTGATTTTAGGACCTCAATTAGGAACTGATGAAAGAATGACCAGATTTTTTAGAGGAATTTATAGATTAAGACCAAAAAAGCCTAAATATGAGGATGTCTGGAATCCTAGCATAGTCTTAAATTATCTGTCAAACTTATTTCCCAATGTGTCTCTTAACATGGAGCTACTTACTAAGAAGTTAGTTACTCTGTTGGCTCTTGTCACAGCACATAGAGTCCAAACATTGTCTCTAATATGCTTAGACAGTATAAAAATATGAATGACTACAATATTAATATCAGGATTCCGGCCCCTATCAAAACATCAGGCCCCAATAGACCTCACCCGAACCTAATCTTGCCATTCTTTATGGATAATGTCAGTATATGCCCTGCAAGCACTCTGGTATATTATCTTTATGCAACCAAGGATCTCAGACAAAATTGTAAAACTCTTATTCTCACAACAAGAAAGCCCTACCATGCTGCCTCTACTGCCTCGATAGGCAGATGGATTAAACAAACCTTATGCGACAGTGGTGTGGATGTCACTAAGTTCACAGCACATAGCACCAGGCATGCATCCACTTCTAAAGCCAATTTGGCAGGTATTAATATAGAAGTCATTAGAAAGACAGCAGGTTGGACCAACAACTCGTCTACTTTTGCTCGTTTTTACAACAGACCCATTGTTGATGATGTTAATAGTTTTGCGGAAGCAGTGTGCTCTATAAGTAATAATACTGATAAACAATGATGATGAGTGAATGAGGGTTTACTTAATTATTAATTAATTGTACTCAATTAATGATATCAAGTTTACAATATTTTAATTTAAATGTGATTTAAAGAAAGGAAAGTTTATAATTTGTGTGAAATAAATAATACTGTTGATTTACCAACACAACTTTCTTCTTTGAACATCTACATAGTACAAAAGTGAGGACGAGATCACGGAACACAATTTAATAGATCGGACTAACTTACCTAGTGACGTCCGATCCCCAATTGTGTGAAGTGATCTCGTCCTCACTTAGTCCCAACCCTACCCGTCATGGGCCCTCTGGACCCATTAGGCATTTAAAGTCACCCCAGTGAAAGTTGTGTCTAGTATTCTTTGAAATAATGACATGGACAGGTGACAGGCGAGCGTGGTGGCCTGTCGCCGAGAGCATAGACTAGGGTGCTTTGTTTTTTACTTTATCAATGGTCTTACATTTAAAGATTGTGGCAGCGCAGTAGTGCAAGTGCAAACTACATAGTACAAAAGTGAGGACGAGATCACTTCACACAATTGGGGATCGGACGTCACTAGGTAAGTTAGTCCGATCTATTAAATTATTGTACTTGACGAATAGACTTGTCTTGAGAACAGGTATGAAAATAATTTTTTGATGAACTTTATTTTTAACAATAGGTATTAATTAATTTCAAAAATATTTTTAATATTTGTGTGTTTTTAGGGTTCCGTACCCAAAGGGTACCAACGGGACCCTATTACTAAGCCTACGCTGTCCGTCCGTCCGTCCGTCCGTCCGTCTGTCAGCGGGCTGTATCTCGTAAACCGTAATAGATAGACAGATGAAATTTTCACATATTATGTATTTCTATTGCCGCTATAACAAATAATAAAAATTAAATTAAATTAAAAAAATTAAATTAAAATATTTCCATGGGTACAAGGAAATATTTTTTTTTAATTTTTTTTTAACGGAACCCTAAAAGAGCGAGGCCCGACTCGCACTTGGCCGATTTTTTTCATTAATCATTATTGTTGTTGGTTTTAAAATTATCGTCTCTTGCACTATTACGCTTTTATCTTAAGAAAATTCATGGATCCAAGTTAAGTCCCCTTCCAACTGTTCGGAAGACAATCGGACAGGCGGACGGTGGAACCTTTTAGCAAAATGCGCATAACGTCCATTAAATACTTACATATTATTCAAAATACCTTTTATTTAAGGGTCAGCTTTCAACGGTACATATTTGAAAGGACCTCTAACGAGAGGAGGCATCTTGACAGTCACTTGCTCTTATTTTTGTGAAGAGAACTTAGGGTGCGGGCAAACTGGCTATTTTTAGCGGCAGCGATCGGCTTTTCAGCGACTGCGTCGTGTTTTCGCGACTAAAACGCGTTCGATACGATGCTAATAGTAGCGAAGTTCAACGTTAAGTATCGCGAAATGCCGATGCTAAAAAACGCAACTCGATCGCTGTAACTGGAGTTTGTTGTGTGCCCACGCGTGTTAAAGTTCGGAAGCGGAATCGAGCTTCCAAACAGCGACTTAAGACATTAATACTCCGATCGTTGCCGCTAAAAGTAGCCAGTGAGCCCTCTCTTTAATGACACTTTCTTACGTTAAAAAACGTGACACTGAACGGAAGCACAAAGACGAAAATTCCCATCTCACTGCTGAAGCATAATAATTATAATTATGCCTAGTTAAAATACAACATCCTTGCACAGAAGGTATGTTTGCCCATGAATTTAGAAAAATTGAATTTGACGACTTCTCTGTAGCAGTCACTACTGGGCACTGCTACGCTGCATAAGACCACCGTCTTATACGGCCTTTAGCCGTGGCTAGTTACCTACCACCCTACCATCTAAGACGTGCCGCGAAGCGATTAAGCGTTCCGGTACGATGACGTGTGGAAATCGACTAGGGATATGCGTTTAATTTACTATGCCATCATTATCATCATGTGCCTTCCTCGTGTTGAAGTTTAGTTGTCATCATGGGAACAGCTTCTCTATTCAAAGCCGCATCTTTTAATTTTGGATAAGTCAGTCCAGTCCACCCCCTTATATCGTCCAATCACTTGCGTTTTTGGCGACCTGGAGCTCACTTGCCTGTAATCCTCCCTTCCAGCACTACTTTTTGGGAATGAGAATTGGGCTCCTCTTTGTAGGTGTCCAAAGAGAGCTACTTTTCATCATATGATGGTGAACATGAGTTCTCTCCTTTTGTGGACTAATTCCAGTACCCTACTATTTGGTGTAGAGCTGTTGTTCCATGGGATCCGGAGCATACCCCTTCCAAAATAGCCCGCTACAATCTTAGACTGATTCGTCACTTACAAAGGCTAACTTGCCATCGAATAATAAAATTACGTGGCACTCGAGGACTGCCGCGGTAAAGCTATTGCATAGCATTTTTTATCAACTTATGTAATTATAATATTTATGCAATATTTTTTTTTGCATAATAAAAATTATGCAAAAAATAATTAAAAAACAAACAAACAAGAAAGCGCACGATCACTACTTCGCGAGTGAGATTCGAACCTGCGACATCATACACCATACGGTAAAGAAAGCGGCCGCTCGCCCACTGCGCCAAACAGAGCTACTTGTGAACCTCTAAAATGTTGAACGCTTACTGAACGACGGTGTTAGGTTTATTTTCGTTACGGAATTTCTTGATTCGGTCGCCGCGCTCAAACTCTTTGTCCTAGTTCAAAGCCCGCGATAAAAGCTATGCAATAGCTTAAAAAAAATATGCCTAATTTCGTGGACGTCGGAATTTTACTTCTAAAAATAGGTACCTACTATCTAAACCACGTATGTTATTATTAGGGGCAAGAATATCATATTCTCGTAAACTAAGTTTATTATAGGTACCTACTACATACAAATATAATAAACTCAGAAATTGAAGAATCCGATAGATGCAGACGCAAAAACCAATGTGAGTAATCTAATTTAAATCTTCAGAAAAATATTATTTTATATTCATCAGGTGACTAATTATAATATTGATACACACATACATTATTATCAATCAGTATTAACAGAATTTTAATATTGAGCAAACCAGTTCTGTACCCAATTAGAGGATTGACTAAATAAATTATGCAGCGATTATAAATTAAACAATCGATTAAAAGTTGTCAGGAACAGCATATAAAATATTTTACCAAACCCTTTTTTTTTTGCGTTTTTGTCCGTTTATTAAAATCATTGATATGTTGTGGGATTGTCTAAAAATTATTGCTACAATGTGATGATCGCAATCATCTCTGATTGGCTGAATTTAATGTTCAATTTAAACAGCAGCAGAGAGTACCAGCCAATCATAGATGATTGTGATCGAAACACTAGCAATCAATTTAAGACAACACCACATCGCAATCCTACTAATCCTAATAATATTAAAAATGCGAAAGTTTATGATGATGGATGTATGGATGGATGGATGAATGTTTGTTACTCTTTGACGCCACAACGAATGAATCGATTTAGCAGAAATTCGGAATGGAGATAGCTCATATCCAGGATTAGCGCAAAGGCTACTTTTTATCCCAGAAAATTACAGAGTTCCCGCGGGAATTAAAAAACCTTAGTACACGCGGACGAAGTCGCGGATATCATCTAGTAGCAAATAAAAAGTCTCCCCCATATTTCTCACGATTCAAGCCTTTTTTTCTCCGTTCCGTAGAATGGTAACAGAGAGGCAAACATACCAGACGAACCAGATTTACCGAGTTACGAGTAGCAAAAGAAGTGGCACTGAGACATAGTTCGAAAAATCGATAGTCGTTGGAGCTCCAGCGTGCTGGAGTGGCGACTTAGCACCGGAAAGTGCTGTGGTCGCAGACCCCTCACTAGGTGGACCGAAATCGTACGAGTCGCAGGAAGCCACTGGATACCGGCGGCGCAAGGCCGAGACATGTAGAAGTATATACAAGAGACCTAAATTTCTCAAAGTGTGAAGTATACATTCCTGACTCGGTTAGTTTAAATGAAAAAACTGTTTTGAAAAATAGTCTAAATTCTTTGATTCCCAACATCTCATCTATTACAAAAGATGATTTAACCCTTCTTGGAGCCCCAA
The DNA here is from genome assembly GCA_029955525.1 of Oeneis ivallda. Classification (NCBI taxonomy): domain Eukaryota; kingdom Metazoa; phylum Arthropoda; class Insecta; order Lepidoptera; family Nymphalidae; genus Oeneis; species Oeneis ivallda. The sequence goes on from JARPMR010000007.1 coordinate 21,208,501, forward strand.
TATTTGACGTCGCATTTTCCCATTTGCTAAATTCTAAATTAGATCATTTTAATAAATTTTCGCCGCGCCTTTTAGATATAAAGCCACACATGGCCATATATATTTTACGGTTATGTTTATTTGCGCCAAAATTCATGTATTACGGTATTACGGTATTACGGTTACGGTATAATTATGTTATTACGGTGCAGTCCCATTTGGAAATATCCTATTTTAACTTATAATCTAGACGTGTCTCTTAAAGATACTCTTTGCAAAATTCTAAATTTACAGTTTGATGACCGCACCTGGACTCAAGCCAGCCTACCTGTTAAATACGGTGGCTTAGGCATACGTTCCATTTCAAGCGTAGCGCTTCCGGCTTTCTTATCTTCTGCTTTTGGCTCTATCACTCTCATCAGTCAGATCCTTAATCTGTCTAATCCGGCTGATGATGTAGTGGAGAGTCTTGCAGAGGCGAAGTTAGCATGGAGTGCATCTTGTCCTGGTGAGAGTTTTCCTTCGGCTGTGGAATGTCAGGGTCTTTGGGACAAACCGCGTATTGTTTTGACACATGCAGATCTCGTAGCGCAGTGTACCTCAGATACGGATAAAGCCCGTATTTTAGCCGTATCCGAAAAGGAGTCAGGTCACTGGCTACACGCTCTGCCATCTCATAGCCTGGGGACGATTCTCGACAGGACAGCGCTTCGTGTGGCCGTTTGCTTGCGCTTGGGGATTAAGGTATGTGATGAGCCTCATCGCTGTCCTTGCGGCAGCCAAGTGGATCGTTTTGGTCACCATGGACTCAGTTGTTATCGGAGCGCGGGCCGCTTGTATCGCCACGGTGCTCTCAATGATATAGTCCGTCGCGCTCTGGTCACTGCCTCCATCCCTGCACAACTGGAACCCTCCGGTTTGTTCAGGGATGACGGCAAGAGGCCGGACGGGATGACTATAGTACCGTGGACGATGGGTCGCGCACTGGTGTGGGACGTGACTTGCGTTGATACGTTGGCTGCGTCCCACCTACCAGGCTCGTGCCAAAAGGCGGGTGCAGCTGCCGAATCCGCTCAGTTGCTTAAGCGCCGCAAATACTCTGCCATTTCTAAGGATTATATTTTTGCGGCGCTTGCTTTTGAGACTCTGGGTCCATGGTCATCGGACACGAAAAATTTTGTAAATGTCGTGTCCCAAAAACTGATCCACGCCTCTGGTGACCAAAGAGCTGGCGCTTATTTAGCCCAAAGGCTTAGCCTCGCTATTCAGAGAGGTAATAGCGCCAGTGTTTTGGGCACCATGCCCATTAGCGATCACTTGGACGGCGTGTATTTTTTGTAAATATAATTAGTAGTAATTTTTTCGCTTTTATATAATATGTAGATATCCACTTATTTCTGATTATTAAATAAATCGTGTATTTTAAAGTTATTGTTGTAGAGACCTATGTCCAGCTGTAGATGTCTATTGGTGACAAAGAAAAAGAAGAATGCAACATATTTGCATATTAATTTGCACATAATCCTTACTAATATTATAAGTGCGAAAGTGTGTTTGTTTGTTGGTTTGTTGGTTTGTCCTTCAATCACGCCGCAACAGGGCTACGGATCGACGTGATTTTTTGCATGGGTATAATTGAGGACCTGGAGAGTGACACAGGCTACTTTTTATCCCGGAAAATCAAAGAGTTCCCGAGGGATTTTAAAAACTAAATCCACGCGGACGAAGTCGCGGGCATCAGCTAGTATGTATATAAGTATATCTGCTTTCAAAGTAGTATGAATAGAACACACAGATGTCGGAAATATTATTAAAGGTTACATTTTTAGAAGGAAAAGTTCCAGTCCTATAAAGTCGGGCAACAAGTAAAAAGTAGGTGCCTTGAGCCATCGCCGAAAGACGATGCAATCAGGATAATAAATTACAAATGAGTCTCTGAATATACTGTCAATTTGATTTCCCAAGCAAAACATTACCACCTTCATGTAACGAAAGCGTACGGCTAATGAGAAGAGACAGGATTAATCGCACAGTGGGGTGAAAAGCGGGAACCGCGAACAAAAACACTAATAATTCTGTCATATAAACTCCGTCTATTACGTTTACAAAACCGCATTATTACCTGTTAATGGATACACCGGGCTCCACTAAGGTTCTTTGGCAGTTTAAGGGACCGGCCATCTTCGGTGCGTCCTGTTGATTTTTTATTTCATCCTTTGGTTACGTTTGCCGCTGTTATAAAACGTAAATGATTCCTCACGGAGCGTTAAGATGAATTTAAGTGTTTTAACTTGTTTAAGGAGAGTTTTAAGTACAGATTAGTGACAGTGCGGCAGTATTTAATAACTAACCTGATTCGAACTACAAAAGATTCAAAAAGTTATTACTTAGTTGGTAATGGTATGCGATCTTAATTCAGTGGTACCTTTGTCCCAGATATCATTTCTTTATTCGCACTGGAATAAATTATCTTCTTGTTGGGTTTGCTTTATTTTTACAAATATATTCGATTCTGGAAAGCTGTTCAATATTTATTCAACAGCAATTACATATTCAGACAATTAAGAAGATGGGTGGGACACTAAAAAATTGTTTTGTGTTGGGAATTAAAGTTCGCCGCTAACACAAGTTTATTGTTATTGACTTACCTAATGCGGTGTATAAATTTTCATTACAATGGTATATTCTTTGTGATATCATAATTCAAGCTACAAATTTAAAAAGACACTAACTGACTTATTGTTATCTGTAATCTCTATATTGATAAAAAGTTCGAGCAAATTTATATTCTTAAAACTTACTCTAGAAATTTCACATAATAGTAAAACCTTTGATTGGAATCGTTTCTTTAACTCAACCCAGCTAAGCTTTTAGGTAAGTGCATTGGATACCTATTAGAGCTTTCAAATAGATTTAGGTTTATGCGAATTTTACGTAGGCACTTTATGTAGTGTATAATAGTGATTAACAAGTAGATTGAAATCATTTCACATTTATTGTGTTAAAATATCAAGTCGTGGCCCGTGGGACAGTGTTAATCATGTTCTTAAATATTTGAAGATTTAACTATCGTTTTATGAATCCAAATTTTTTCTACTGTCTAACTTAGTAACAAGATCAATTATTGATTAATTCATATTATTAAAATGAGTTAATAATAATTGACCGAGCGAAGCGAGATCTCTGAGTTTACTAGAGCGATTTGCACTTGTCCGTCCGTCCGTCCGTCCGTCCGTCCGTCTGTCAGAGCCTTATAACTTTTGAATTACTGAACGTAATTACTTCAAATTTAGATATAATATGTAAACCGATGGCCTCCAGCCGAAAATGGCTTAAAAAGTTATAAAAATCTTTATTTCAGGGGGGCTCTGATAGAAGCGAATGCGAAGAAATTTTTTTTTATTTGCGATTCATAGGTTTTCTGTGTATCATTTTAAAGACAATTTGGAACAGAGTACAACCGTATTTTTTTTTTATTTTTTTCCTAAAATTGACGAAATGGGGGGCTTCCAAAGTGGCGATTTAATACGCTCGCTTGAAGACGCTCTCTGGGAAAATTTTCTATATATTTTCAAGTTGTACTTATTTTCTTACTTCACTTGTATCCTGTACTTGAACAACAAATACTAAAATTATATGAATATTATAAAGAAACGAGATTATTTAATTTTTAATGAGCATCAGTAAATTTCACATAGCTTCACAATAATGCTAATAGATGGCGCAGTCATTAACTATTCCATTGAACTAGGAGTTACGACTACGATTTATCCCAAAAACAGTTTTGCGTCCACCATTATTATTTAGGTACATAATATAATAACATATTATTCAATTAAAATTATTCTTTAGTTAAATATCATTTTGTATATTTTCTATTCGATTATATTGACGATTTGTACAGATGCCCCTAACCCGTTTTCACTCGTTAGTACCTACATAATAATTCAATGTTTTCACTGACGTTCCCTAACCTTTACGGGCTACCTATGATAAGTTATGTGATGATTACTGTCAACTTCTTTATCACGATCCTGTACGGGACACCTAAAAGGACATTGGGACGGATGTTAGGACTTAGGATTGTGTTTTGGAGCTACCTACGTAAAGAGACTCCTACATAGGGGATGATTTAGGTATGTTTGGTGAAAACGGGCATAATAATAATAATGTCAGTTTTGGTCGTCATGTATCGATTGAATGAATAATCATGGGATACCGTTACCGCGAGGTCTCAGTTCGGGGCGAACCACTAGTTTAAATAATTGATGATTATTTTCCATCAAAATCAGGGCCAATGACAACTTAATACATAGGTAGGTATGACAAAAAGTCCATTTGCAGCTTCTGAACATAAATCCTAATCGCATCACCAGCATCAAAGTTGCCGACATTTACAAAAACGAAAGATTACTTCCTAAAAAAGGTGCAAATGGACGACGCCAACAGAGGCCCCACTTAACACCGAATATATTTTCAATACACGTGAAGCACAATAACTATATCACAATGAAGCTTTTTGTTGTATTTCTCCAACGATTAACGTGTACACATTTAAAATTCTAAAAGGATATTTCCGAGTTTCGAAATCTTTTAGTCTTTAGCTCAACAGCTTTTAAATACAATTAGTAGGTACACAGTCTTGAATCAGAATTCAATGGTACACTGAAAATAAATAACTCAACACTCGAATTTTTTTTATTATTTTATTAATACCTCAGATTAGGTAAACATTTTATAGATACTAGCAGAGACAAGTAAAACATAAAATAATTCTTTTACTATAATCACACATGCGAGATTTTTGATTTATAATAGATAGATAGATAGATAAATACATAGATAGATAGATTTTTTATTTACCAAAATGACGGTACAATGTGATGGTATACAGAAAATAGAGCCTAATACATTTAAATACCAGGACTAGTGTGTCAATATTTATACAATGTAACAAAATGTCAATGACAAAAGTTAATACATAAGTCCTAATAATAAAGGATTTTTTTTTATATGATAGATTATAGCAAGGGTTTTATAAACATTTTGAAGAATCACATATAATATTTACTTAACAAATTCCAAAACCACCACAATATTAAGCAAATACATGTTACACACATAATACTATATTGCATAAATAGGTACATGTTTTTAACTCGTACTGCGGCTAAAATGTAAGATAACAACAACTTGCTAATCGTGAAATAATTGATGTTATGCATACAAAGACCCCTAATATTCACCTGGGGAGGGTCACAGTCCCCTTAATATGCGAGAGGTCATAGAACGATGATGGTAATGCACAATTTCTGGGGGCACTTAACATTTGGCATAAGTCATGAGAATTGCATATTTTTTTAGCTAATTTTTCTTATCTTCTTCACAGTCAGTACTAACCCGCTAATTCAATCCTGTTAATGCTAATTTTTTTAGGATTTCCATTAAAGGAGCCGCTGGATTCTGGAATAACCGTCTTAGCATGAATTGAATTGTAGTACGCATTTTTGGAACTTCTCCTCATTGTGGAAATATTTTATTCTATTCTATCAAGTTGCATGGGATAAATCTTATAAAAAACTTATTACAATGTAAATAGCTACATAATAATTTTGTAAAATGATTATTTTGAAAAGAGCAACTGCTGAGTTTCTTGCCGGCTCTTCTCAGCAGTCAGCAGAATCCGCTTTCCGAACCGGTGGTAGAGTCTTAACATTTCATAAGAGCCACAGGTTGGCCTACGTGAAATAAATAATTTTGTATTTTGAATTTAGGTGGCGCAAGAGCGAAGCCTGTGGAAGTCCATGCAAGAGACCTTTGTCCAGCAGTGTACATCTATCGGTTGACAAACAAAAAAAGTAAGAAGAAGAATGCTAATTTAATGCGAAACTGTCATGGCACACTATGAACGAACAAATCTTGAAAAGTTTGGTAGTGATACATACGTATACACGCCCACGCGCCTAGTGGCCGGCCTAAGTGGTGACTGAAGGAAGACTAGGTAGACTGAAGATCTAATGGTCGAATCAAATAATATTAAAGAGACCAAACTGGCAACATTCCGCCAGTTGTTAAAGTAGAGAGGATCATCCTGTAATAAGTGCATGCCAATTGGCTCGTTCAATAGGTAAATTATCTGATGAACAGCACAGGTATAAGAAGAGAGCTTCTTTCCTGCAAGACCTAAGCCTCAATAGACCTAATTAGCATGAATCAGAACGGGCATGATAGGCAGCTAGCTCTTTTTAACCGACTTCAAAAAAGGAGGAGGTTCTCAATTCGTCGGAATCTTTTTTATTTATGTATGTTCACCGATTACTCGTAGATCCCTGAACCGATTTGGAAAATTCTTTTTCTGTTTGAAAGGGTATACTTTCGAGGTGGTCCCATTGAAATTTTATCGAAATCGGTCGAGCGGTTTTTAAAATATCAACAATAAATTACATACTTTGTAGTGGCGCAGGCGTTTGAACTGAAGTCGGTTGTTTAAAAGATTTTTTTATATTAAACTAGACGATGCCAGCGACTTCGTCCGCATGGATTAAGGTTTTTTGATTTCCGCGGGAACTCTTTACTTTTCCGGGATAAATTGTAGCCTATGTGTTAATCCTGGGTATGACCTATCTGGCTATCTCCATTCCAAATTTAAGCCAAATCCGTTCAGTAGTTTTTGCGTGAAAGAGTAACGAACATACAGACCGACACACAAACTTTCGCCTTTTAGTGTGATTACAGTCTGTATGGTAGTTGATAGAAAATAGCTAGAATCCTCTGTAGGTTTCTGAGGCAGCGAAGTAAATACCTTGGTACATGAAATGTAAACCTCAAGATATCAAAATCATAATGAAAGTTAAACTATAACAGCTATAACTCAAACCGCTTTACACTTGTACCACACATATTGGTATGCACAGTCACGACCCAACCACTATCTCTATATTTTAAATAGCCTATATGTTATCATGTAATGACACTAGACAAATTACAAATTATATTTACACTTTATCAACAGAAGTGGGATATTACAGGAATTGTATCGTAGGTACAAATAATTCAGAGGGATTTGTGTATAATTTAGTCCGAATTATTGTAAACATAGAATGAATTCATAGCACATAGTTCGAATAGTGGTTCGTTGGCAGACCCACGGCCACCACTAGTTGGATCAAATGAGAGGCAGCCGCTGGGTACAGGCGGAGCACGACCGAGGCCTGTGGAAGTCCATGCAAGAGAGCCTTGTCTAGCAGTGGACGCCTATCTATATACTTAATTTTAATATTTTTTAATAATAATAATAATTTAATATATAAAGCTGAAGAGTTTGTTTGTTTGTTTGCTTGAACGCGCTAATCTCAGGAACTAGTGGTCCGATTTGAAAAATTCTTTCAGTGTTAGATAGCCCATTTATCGAGGAAGGCTATAGGCTATATATCATCAATTCATCACGCTAAGACCAATAGGAGCAGAGCACCAATGAAGAATGTTTCAAAATCGGGGTTTTTTTTTTCCTTTTGAGAGCTTTCGCTGCGTGCGCTGCGTAAAGTTTCGCAAAAATCATGTATGACAGAATTTTTCCCTTTTAAAAGTTCTAAAAAAAAAGTCCGCGACAGCATAATATGTCTATCGCTTAAGGTTGGCTCACTATAACCTTTTTAATGCTAACCAAATTTGTTCTAAAATAATGCATTATTTGCGTATGTGTTTTTATAAACATGATATTAATCCTTATCCAAATAAATACGTTATTCATCACAAGTATTTAAAAACAAAATTGCCCTTTACATCATTCGATTTCAATGAATATCTTAGGAGATATCGCAGAGGAGTTGAAATGGGGGATATGAAAATCCTATGTTTTTGAAGTCAAAGACATGAAAAACGGTTTTTTATGAACTTTCGGAATCTTTTGGTTAATAGATTTAAATAATAAAATACTCTAATGTTATTTTAGAAAATCACCTCTTCAGTGTGGTAAAAGTTAAAACAGAGGACGAAATTTTCAAAACTAAAAAATACATTGAAATTGCGATCTCCGTGGGTGGCGAAATCTCGATTTTTACTAGCGGTAGGACTTATTTCAATAGGCTTCTTGCAGCGGGAAAATTTATCTTTTTATAATCTCTCAAAAAATCAGAAATTCTACGCGGGCGAAGTCGCGGTCGACCGCTAGTCGGTTGGTAAAGAATAATGAATTTGCTTGAAAATATTGTTTCACTAGAACTATGTTATCTGAATTCATTACCTTGACGTATCGACTATCGGCGCGTGAAGTTGCATGCAGTCTCCAGTTGATCCATAAAAGTTTGCCCACAGCTTTCTCAGTCATAAAATTATTCACAACTAAAACGGGTTAACTATAGGCATATGGCCTGCGAGCTCGTAAGTAATACCTGATTGTTTGTAACTATCACTCAAACTTGACAGAGCATGCACTTGTTATTTATTGCTTACAAGTATCATTAGACGACGTCGAAGCGAGTTGGTTATAGACCTTATAGGGCAAGTTCTAATGAGTCGATGTGGAACTTGTGAGTCTTGTAGTTTGTCTCTTTTACAGTAGGTAAATAAATATAATACGTATTATTTGCGTATTATGTACAATAAAATGATTTTTTTCTCATGCTCTATAAAATTTATTTCTATGTTTTTGTTTATTTTTTAACAAATACATATTTATGCGTCTCATAAGCGTAGCAATGCATAGCAATTCGTGAAACCATTCATCAAAGTTCCATTTCAATACAAAGTTGAATTATGTACGTACGTACGTATACGTACCTAGATAGATGCCCTACTGCGCATTGCTCGGGTTAGTTTAATATAATTATTGCATGTTAATATGATCTTATTTAATTTATTTATATGATAGAGACTTATCAATATCAGTGAGCAGCGTTTGGAATTAGTTATTGCTAAAGAATTCTTAATTAAAGTAAAATGCATTTTTCTCACTTATGTCCCTTAAGATAAAAGCATGACGCCAATATCGATGCATGGCGCACGATAATATCGTCACAAGAAATTTACAAAAACTTAATTAATTGCCTACATCGTTCCAAAGCCTCCCATTAAAAATTACTTTCAGATAAAAACAACAAAATGCATTGAAAGTGGGCCGTGCTTTTGTCACCTTACTGTGCTTTGAAATAACGCTTATCTCCGACTAAAGCGCATACCCACTAGTGAAAAGTTTGAACGAAAATACATCTTATGTGTAATAAAAATAAGGGTTTTCTTTGAAAAAATGGATCAGGAATATTGGCCCAATATTTGTCCAACATGTCAAATAATTCCAGGCGTTTGATTTGTTTGGAAAAGGTGTAGACGTAAGGCATCCCGACGACGCGTGCGTCCAACGTTGAAAGAGCCCAATTTACATAGTCGATAAATGACAAGCCACGTTTTAATATTCTGGATATAAGTTGCATTGTATGTTTTGTCATTTGAACGACTAATGTGTAAACAGATCAAGGGTCATTTTTAAGTGAAAGTAAATCATAAGGGATTTAAAAACTTCCTTACAAAGATGTTCTAATGGATACTTTTGCTTTTAGAGTGGTAGATTTGTTATCCGTGTAGGGGAGTTGGAAATTGGTTGTATGAGGGTCTAAATAAAGGATTTATCAGAGCGTGATCTTACTTATTTTACCGGTGTTATTTGAGTAATGTTGTCTCTTATACGCTAAAATAGTGCGCCTGTCAATAATTCGGAACCCTTTGGGTATTTTTACTATTGGTTTTTCTACTACGAGTACGGACTATAATTTCTGATCTTTGCAACTTGTAGGTTTGTTTTACCATTTTTTAAGATGGAGCTGAAACAAAATAACGTTGAGAAAATTGTTCAAGTTTTAAGTATATCTATACCTATATGTCCAGATAGAGGTCATAATTAGTAACTGGTGTGTATTCGTGAAGTATCTGTAAAATATTTTGAAGCTAAAGTTTAGATCCATATATGATAGACAAATAGACAGAGCTGGTTTAGTATAGGCACAGTATGTAAAGGACTGTGTTTGGCGCCCTTTCGCTACGGAACCTTATAGCATGCATTGTCTAAGCTGGTAATCAGGTATATTTAGACCCCAGGACTAGGAATTTTCTCTAGTAAGAACAGTTTCCTTATATGTTTTTAAAAGAACCCTAACTTGACTAAACTATATTCTCCTCTGTCCTCCAAATAAACGAAAAGCGGAGCCTGTGTTAGGAACGGATACGACATTAGGTACGTAGGTAGTGCAAGTTGCAGTTGCTAGGGATCGAAATATCGACCTTTCAGATTTTAGTCCGCACCTTTAACTGTTGGGCTATTTTGAGGCTTCTAATGTCATGAGTTCATGACGCCTAATATATTACAAAAAAATAGAAGTGTACACAAATGCAAAGGACATAATGCGCAAGACGCATTCCACCGCGTCCCGCCAAAACATTTGGCCGCGCATTGCAACGTCACTTGTCAATGGAGGCACAGAGAAACATAAACTTAAATGACATACTCATCGCGGCGGCTGATGTATCGTTTGTGGCGGGCTTTAAAAATAAAATCTGTTTGTTTATATAACAGTGTAGCGGTAATTCAATTGTTCTGAATGAATGTTGGCGGTTTCCGATTCCCGACAACATTTGAATTTACAGTGTTATTTACTTTATTTACAAAAAGTCTCACACAAATTTAGCAATGACTTGAAAGATTTTTTCTGTCGTTACCTGCCTATTTTTCAACAAATTTCTAGTAGGCACATTATAAAACTCCCACCTTCTCTTCTCTTCACTCCCACATCTTTGCGCGTTAATATCAGAAAATTATGAAGAATTTTCATATGGTTCTTAGTTCTTACCAAAGAATGAAGAATAAAGAAAACTGATTGTGCGATGTTTAGGTGTATAAGTTAAGTATAATAAATATTCATCAGTATAAAATGTTGGATAAACTTAAAACTAGCAATGGACGTGTATTTTACTTATTTTGGAAGACAGTCTAGTTATTAAACAGTGAGAAATTATTTATTTTGCACATAGGTTACATCCCAATAATAAAAATTATACTCAACAACACTTTACTTAGGTAGGTACTCTTGAAACTTATTGCTTTCGCATATTATACAGTACGAGGTTTATATCCGGTGCATTTATATTAGGTATGTTTATAAGATTAACACAAATACACACATTAAACAGAGCCGTTAATCCTTCAGTCTATGCTGACAGAGATTAGCGAATAGTCAGCATTTTTAACGTTGACCAAGCAATCACAATTTTAAATACTATCTCAAACTACGAGTTTTAAATTATGCAGTAGGTAAAATCTACAAAATACTGTACGAAAACAATATCTTTTGAGTAGAACGAATAAAATTAGATGAATTAATAAGAATAGATTTATCGATTAATTGATTCTTTAAAGTAGCTTATCATGGTCTCGAAGATGAACATACTAAAAATACGTATTTCCAAAATTTTGAAAATGATAATCATAATACAATAAGTATACAAACAAATAGGTACTGAAAATGCACAAATGCATGTAAATACCTACACAGAAGTGCTTTCCTCAAAAGTGCATGTGGTAGACCGTAGAATAATAAATTAAAAATTAGTGTACGGTAATAAAATTCATTCAAAATACCAAATTAGTACTTCAGTTAGATATTTTTAAAATCTCTAACGGGAAAAATCTACATTACATGTATGTTGTTGGTTGTGTCCCTTGAAATGTCACATTGATGGTCATACTAGCTATAATTCAAGCTTTAACCGATGACCCGTCTTCAGCGTAAATCTCTCTCCACTCAACACAAGAAAGTGTGTACCGTTTTAATTGATCTTCCGACAGGCCATAATATTGCGCTTATATAAACCTCTTTAGTGAACATGAACGATCCCAAAGCTTTATAAGTTTTAACGTCTAATTGAGGAAACGCGAGTTAGATGCGTGTTAAAATTCACACTACTATCTAACGAATTCATTAGATAGCGAATGTGCGTGTAATGGTCTGTAGGCCCGTTTACAAAATAATATGGTAACTGTTCAAGTGGAACTGTTTTGACTCATATCAAATACATGATTTTATTTTAGATCGAGTCGGTTGGAAGTTGGGACCCAGTGTTTTCAGGTCATCATGGCATAAGACAATAGTTCCATACACTCTTCATATAAAATTCCGAAAGAGAACTATGATAGTTCGTTTTAGAAAGTCGCAGACTTATTATATTTACTACCGAGTCGCAGTAAAACAGCTTATAACTTATTTTTTTTTACACTTAATGTTATTCTTACATGTTACATTTTTAAAGATAACGAATATCAACATTCTAACAGTCCCAATTGCATATTGATTTATGAAACTGTGTTCCCAAACCTAAAGCATCCCATATGAATGAATTCGTAATAAAAATAAGCAACAAAAATCAAGTGATTCACAAAAGACAAGAGATACAAACTTACAAAGACAATTGACAAGTAAAAGCAAATAAAATATGTTTTGAAAGTCTTAGCAGAAAATTTAAAGCCTGTTTTGAACGAACATCTATATAGCTCGGCATTTTCAACAATGCAACGAATCGCCTTGCCTATTTATAGCATTGCAAACAGAAGGGAATAACCCTTATGTTTTGATTCTAAGCGATTGTTTTTTGTATAAACTTTTGTACAATGTGGTGATATTTTTTCTTTAAAAGCCAAACTAATCTTTCTTACGTATAAATCTCTTTTTCACTCTGCATCATAGTAACTATTGTTTGTGCCATAGAGCAAACTCAAAGAGTAATTACCATGATATTTATGTGTGATATATTATTTATGTGTGATAACTGATAAAGCAAACAAATAGCCGGTATTAAACTATTAAACTTTAAACCCCAATAATTTAATATAAAAAAATATTTTTAAGCAACCGACTTCAAACTCCCACTTTACTACGTACTACACACACACTATACAAAGTATTTAATTTATTGTTGATATTTTAAAAACCGCTCGACCGATTTCGATAAAATTTATATGGAACCACCTGGGGAGTATACCCTTTCAAACAAAAAAAGAATTTCCGAAACCGGTTCAGGCGTCTTCGAGTAATCGGTGAACATACATTAAAAAAAAAGATTCTGACGAATTGATAACCTCCTCCTTTTTTGAAGTCTTTAAAAAGAGAATCGGCGAGCCTGCTGTTCGTAGAGCGTCGCTTCTGTCACTTATACTTGTATAAAGTTTTGTCACGTGATGCGACAGATACGACGTTAAACTCTACCTACCTACTCCTACGGCTAAGTATGCCTATATGCATTTTCTTCACCTTGGAAAATCAAAATAAAATTGGTAATGAATGCTCAGAATCACACCACAAGTCCATTAAAAAAGTAAGGCATGATTTGCGCTTTACATACTGATCTACTTTAAAGTTTTGAAAACGATATAAGTAGTATAATAAAAGTCATTTTAAGGAATATTGGAAAAAACTCAACCATAACCTTATCTATCAAGTTTTCTCATATACAGCAATTTAAAATTTCTACTCTGTGTCTGTTACCTGTAATTTACACTGATTCCCCTCGATTTCACTTGCTCTACTAAAATTTATAACTCACAATATAAGCCTTTACTGCGTCTAATTTGACAAGGTAGGCTAGGTACATTATAAAAAAACAAAATGATAATGAATTCAGATATGTATTTATATTGATCCATAAGTAGTTGAAAATCCATAAGCTATAATTTAGGAAAAATTAAACCGACTTAAAACGAAATTGATAACGATTTTTAGAAATGATAAAGATATGATCATTTTATTTACTGACAATAGTTTCATTAAATCGGACTTTGTTGACAGCGCGGGTACGCCATCTTGCGCGCCATCTTGAAATATTAGTATAAATACGGCTATTTTGACGATACGAATTCAGTCTCTGACTTTCTGCCAGAGATTTATTCGACTAGTACCTAGATGCTTTTTTGGTTTTAGTGTTTTAAGAGATATATTCTCTTTTAAGGCGTGATTCGTTTTTGAGTGATAATTTCCGCTTCTAGGTCTATGGCTAAAACTACTGAACCGATTTTGATAAGTTGAAGTAAATGTAAGCAAATGAAAAGAATGATCACACTCCAATAAATATGTAGTTTCGGAGAAATGCGTGGACAAACATACATACATGTATACACCTATATGTATTTGTTTGGAAGCCCTAATAGATTATCATTTATGTGAATATTTTGCAGTTCCAATAATATTACATATACATACGTGTCGAATTGATAACCTTTTTTGAAGCCGGTTAAAAAGAATTCAGTACGATATGGCCGATATGGAAAACAATAAGCATCCCAATAACCGGCTACCTCTCACTCGCACGCATGGGCGTGGCTTTTTGCATTTAATCATACTGATTATAATTAAAGACCACGCAGGCACAGTTTTCAAGTTCCAACACTTACATACAGGGTTGGTAGGTGACCGGTTTCACTTGTACAGTTTTTCAATATTACGATAATATATTGCATACCTACTATATAAGAGTACAGAAAAATGGATATCAATTGGCATGCGCTTGACCGCGATCTTTATAATAGATGATCTTAAGATAGAAAATCTATCTTAAGATTAGGCATATTAAAACAATTGCGTAGAAAATCGGCGATAGAAGTTATTTGTACCTAATGAAAATCTATCAAAACATCATTCGTCGGTTAAACCACAGATCAATGATTGTGTATCTACGATAAGTTAAACGTCCTACTAATATGAAAGAGGTTTTAAGTTAAATAATGATAGTCCGATGACCATGGATGGCCTCTACGATATTTTTGCGCTCGTGGTCGGTTGTAGGGCGTATAATCATGGCTTTGCAATAAAGCAATTAACAATCAAAGTTAGATATATCTATACAGTATTTGCAAGCATGAAAGCGTATCTCACTTTTTCACCGGATACCGTGGCTTGCTATGGCGTAGGTCGCTCTCGACAGACGAATGCCATAGCGTCGCGAACTCTTATTTCAGACATGCAGGATCGTCACGATGTTTTCCCTCGATGTTGCACGGTATACATTATTAATTAAGTGTCTAAGGGACTGTAGAAAAACTTGTTTTTAGTGGGAAATGTGGCAAAATTACCTTTTAATGACAAACTAGATGGTGCCTATTTTCGTGTGCGCGTATTTTCGTTTTTAAAAATCCCGTGGGAGTTCTTTGATTTCCTGTCTCTCGAAAAAACCAATATTGGTACCTACTACGGCTAGACCAAAATATTGACAATAATTTCAAAAGCTTTTATTATTTTACCAAGGAACCCTAATTATTTTTTAAGTAAAAAGTAGCTTAGTCTTATGAAGCCATAAGGTTATCCTAGCATTAGTAGGACCATAAATAATAACTATTGTACTTAGCTGTTGCCCTCGCGACTTCGTCCGCGTGGAATACGTTCTTTGAAAATCCCGTGGGAACTTCTGGTTTTATCGGGATAAAAGTAACCTGTAACACTGCAGGTCTACAACCATACCCATTAAGAATCACGTAGATCCGTTGCCAGATATAAAAAATTATGGACTTTCATACAAACATTCAACCCCTATTTAACCTCTTTGGGGGTAGAATTTTCAAAAACTGTGAAATACGTAATTCTTTATTTTTAATTTATAGCCCAGATACCACAGTTTTATGGGTATAACTTGAAAAATGACGGACTTTCATACAAACTTTAACCCCCCATTTAACCCCCTTGGGGTAAAATTTCAAAAAATCCTTTCTTAGTGCTCGCCTACGTCATAAAAGGAACCTACTGTCAAAATTTCAAGTTTCTAGCTTCAGTGGTTTAGGCTGGGAGTTGATAGATCAGTCAGTCAGTCAGGTGAGTCAGTCAGCTTTTTTCAGTACACGACAATGAAAAAAATCAATCCTTAACATATTTTTGATAAAAATCAGGATGAGTATTGAGTCATCATCATCATCATTAACAACCCATATACGGCTTACTACTGAGCGCAGGTCTCCTTCCAGAGAAGGGTTATTGGCCATAGTCCACCACGCTGGCCCAATGCGAATTGGCGGACTTACACATCTTAGAACATTATGAAGAACTCTCAGGTGTGCAGGTTTCCTCACGATGTTTTCCTTCACCGTTGAAGCAAGTGATATTTAATTGCTTAAACGCACTTGAGTCCGAAAAATCAGAGGTCTCCGAAAAATCCCGGGATCGAACCTGCAACCCCCGGAATAGGAGACAGTCCTAACCACTAGGCTATCACTGCTTCTGAGCTTCTGCACTGAGTATTGAATACCCCTCTAGAATTAGAAAAAAAAACTCTTATTCTCTCTCTTCTCTTAACAAATTAATTTGAGTTTAGTAATACAGTAGGGTAGGTGCAGTTGCGAGTTCAAGTTGCCTTGACTGTAGTCGAGCCTGACGACGCGCGATAGCAGCCGAGTGCACTGTGCTCCTCATTAGGGTTGACTACCTTTACTTACATAATAGTAATACTAAATGGGCTTACAAGGATGCAAGTTGGGCGATAGCGATATTATGGTATGTATGTCTACACTGACTTGCAGTGGTACTTGGTAGAGTAAGCTAGGTACTCAAACTGTTTATAAGCTGCAGGTTTAGAATCTTTATTCATCAAAGCATTTTGGATAAGTATTCCTCATTATAAAAAAGTATTTTTTTGGGACTTTCTCTTCTCTTAACAAAGCATTTAAAAAACTTTCTAATGAATATGTACCTATAGTTTTTATTTTCAAAATTGACCCTATATGGTTCCTGAAATCTAATTCCTCAATTTCGTCGTTTGCCTAAGCATCATTTCCGTTATGTATTATTTATCCCCCAATCTATGTACGAACTACCTGCTTTAGTCTACAAATTATTCTGCTATATACACTATTTTCTAAATGGCTTAAGCTAATGCAGATGTGCTGTATCTGATTATTTGAATCTGCTCAACATTTAGTCCATCATTAGATTTTAAAGATTGGACAACCCTACATTTTCATACAAAACAAAACGTGCACGCGTCTTCGTAGCGGGTGCTTTGTGCATAGAATTTATACTCTATTGTCGCAAATTGAAAGTGTTCCAAGAAAAATAAAACGGAAACTTTAGTACATACTAGAGTTAACTTTCTTCGAAGAAAATGTTTTTGTAATATTTTTGTTGTGAAAATTTTCTAAAACAAATACTTACACAACAATTTAAAATGACAATGTCGTCAATTTTTATCTTAATGACTGAATGCAATAAATTAATAACCTTTTTTTTTGCAGCTACATTTCAGCTCACATTCAGGGTTAGTCAAATATACTTTGGCTTTTTGCCAAAGCTAACTAAAAGGCGAATTGCCTTTGAATCTAAACTTGAAAATGATCAAGAGTTAACAACTTATACTTAAACATCAACAAAAAAAATAAAACAGAATCTTCAGAATACATTGTTGCAGCCTGCTACTTTTAGGGGATATAATATCGAGAAAGTATTTCAAAATACAGACAAATAAAAACTAAGTACGTCTGGCATAGACGCTTCTGCTATACAGGAACATAAATAATAATTAATATGTATATTACTGTCTTATACATATTAGATTGTCATAACAATTTACGAATATTATGTATTCTATATTGGGTACACAGTATTGTTTTGGTAATGAATTATTAAGAGCGGGATTATCAGTTGCGAGCAGCTTAAATTATTAACCTCAATTTAACTTTGCCGACTGCCTCGATTCGATTTGGAAGTTTTTGTGCTTGTTGCTCTTTCTTCACTTAATTTAATATTCACAATAAACAAAAATTTAGAATAACAATAATAAAATCTTGTGTGTGTTCTTTTATTTTCTTAACTATCTACCTACTTCAACTCAAAACTTTTTATGAAAAATGTTTTTGGATGCATTGAAATATCATTTTTGTAGTTTTCAAAAGATGCTAAAATACAAAAAATATACAAACTCTATCATTAAAATATGTATATAATATTTATTGTTATTGTAACTAAATCCTGAAAAATAAGAAAAAGCTTTCACTGTCAACAATGACAGCTATTTTGGCTATCGAATTAGGGTGGAACCACATTTGTGAGGATTGATTCGGATTTTGCCTATACAAAACTGTCATTTTCCATACATTCGTGTACGCATCGAAAAGCAGATTTGATCCGTACACGTTTCTATGGAATTTGACAGTTTTGTATGGGCGAAATCCGAAATGATCCTCACAAGTGTGGTTCCACCCTTATGATTGAGCCTTTGTGCAGCGGACCGTAATGACCGTAGTCTTTTTTTTCTTGATTTTGCGATTTTGGCCATTAAGGTTTGAATTCTATATCATACAAAAAGTGTCTACCTATCCACCAAGAGCTTCTCTTAAAATAACAGCTAATTATCATTAAGCCATACCGCGTCAGTAAAGTAAGAGTAGAATGCCTTATGCCACAAACTTTACAAACTGCGACGCACGCCACATCGGCATCCGAAAAATGAAAAAGGCGCCGAAAAAGCCGGCTTTCTCTTTAAAACCAACAAATGAACTTTATTTGCACCTTTGGAAATACATTCGCACTGCTTTATTGCTCTTCCCTTTATCTGAATATCTAAATGTGTAAAGTTAAAACATTTTATTACTCTTAAAAGAAGAATTTCGGTCATTCCGGTGAAAAAATCCAATTAACGTTGTTATTTTAATTACAATTTAATTCATTTTAAGACTAACATAAGGACAGATTTTCCAAAACGGATTTTGAAAACATTATTTATTTGTTTGCAAAATAAGAATGAATTCTTTCCAATGTTATTGATAGAATTTTCTAAATCAGAAGCCTTTCTATAGCCATCTACTAGTACAAAATATTATATATTTATTATATTAGTATTTAAACAATATTTATTTATGAAAAAAAAAGTGGCACTCGGGTACTGCCGCGGTAAAGCTATTGCATAGCATTTTCTAGTCGCACGCACACAAACACCGTGCCGAAGTCTGCCGAACTGAAACGACGGGGTTTTCTTGGTTCAAAGCCCGCGATAAAAGCTATGCAATAGCTTAAAAATTATAATTAGATAGCCTTTGAGTAGGTAGAGCCTATCAATATCAAAAAATATATAAATGGAGTCTCACGAATGCCTGGCACGACGTACATAGTATACCATGTAGGCACGTCGGTCGTTTTCCCTTAGGATACATTTTTAAAAATTGAACTTTAAAATAAGTATCTATTTTTCAGGGTTCCGTACCCAAAGGGTGCCAACGGGACCCTATTACTAAGCCTCCGCTGTCCGTCTGTACGTCCGTCCGTCCGTCCGTCCGTCCGTCCGTCTGTCAGCGGGCTGTATCTCGTAAACCGTAATAGGTAGACAGTTGAAATTTTCACAGAGTTTGTATTTTTTAGGGTTCCATACCCAAAGGGTGCCAACGGGAACCTATTACTAAGCCTCCGCTGTCCGTCTGTACGTCCGTCCGTCCGTCCGTCCGTCTGTCAGCGGGCTGTATCTCGTAAACCGTAATAGGTAGACAGTTGAAATTTTCACAGTGTGTATTTCTATTGCCGCTATAACAACAAATAATAAAAATTAAATTAAATTAAAAAATAAAGGACTCCCTACATGGAAAAGGAGTCGAAAAAAAAAATTATTTTTTTACCCCGGCATGTGGGTTGTCATATGGGATGTCTAGAACTCATTAAGTAGAATTCAAATATATTTTTTATTATTTTTTAGCTACAAAAATGAAGAAATGGGGGCCGTCAAAGTTTTCGGTTTTAGACCACTTTTGTTACGGGGTCTATCTCAAAAACTAAACTACTTATTGAAATTATTATATTATATTAATATATTTGAAATTTCTGTATATTATGTACTTAATATAGTGTATTTAAACAACAAATACTGAAAACAACGATTTATGATGCGGTTTATAAGTAATTGTGGCCATAACAAACGAGCATTTCCCCCATAAATGCTAATTTAGTACTATCTAAGAACTCAGGCATTTAAATATCTAGTTAGACTAGAAAAGTGGTTTGCTCATATGTACGGAACCCTAAAAGAGCGAGGCCCAACTCGCACTTGGCCGATTTTTTTCGTTTGTGATAAAAATCTTTAGCCCTGTTTTGGTTTCCTGCTGCCCCTAGTTGACTTCATACTATACTATACAGGGTATATATAACTAATACAGGGTCATTACTTATTAGTAATGTCGACAATCCGTGAATAAACGAATTAACTGAGTGATGGATTAAAAAAAAATTGGATCTCTCTTATTTTCAATCTATCTGCAATCTGTAAATTAATTTGTTAAAACTACGTTAATTTATCGAAATATCACAGATTTATTGCATAATTATTATAATATTCAATCAGGGCTCGTTCTTATTCCTTATTCGCTTTTTCGACCGAGCGAAGCGAAGGTCTCTGAGTTTTCTAGAGCGATTTGCACTTGTCCGTCCGTCCGTCTGTCACAGCCTTATAACTTCTGAATTACTGAACGTAATTACTTAAATTTTAGATATTATATGTAAACCGATGGCCTCCAGCCGAAAATGGCTTAAAAAGTTATAAAAATCTTTATTTCATGGGGGCTCCCATACGAAATGGGGGGCTTTCAAAGTGGAGATTGTATTCGAGGCTAGATTTCTAAAACCACTTTGTTTTAAAACTTGAAACTTACACATAATTTGAGTTATATTCTGTACTTGAACAACAAATACTAAGATTAGATAAATATTATAAAGAAACGAAATTATTTGAGTTTTTATGGGCATCAATGTTTTTAACAAAACTTCACTATACTGTTACTAGATGGCGCTGTCTTTAATATTGTAAATATGCATCCCATCCACGAAAGCAGCTTCACTATACTGTTACTAGATGGCGCTGTCTTTAATATTGTAAATATGCATCCCATCCACGAAAGCAGATGACGATTGACGTCATCAGATTCGGCACGTTTTAATTACAATATAATATAGTTAAAACTACCTTATGGGAATTATGGGATACCGCGAGGTCTCAGTTCGGGGCGAACCACTAGTAAGTATGTAAGTTATTGGTATACCTTTTGTGAGACCGACTATTATTTTTATTTTTGCACAACTTCGTACAATATCACAAAAAATTATATAATAAAAAAAATGCTAAGTATCGTAAGTCACGATAAGTATAAAATATGTGCATGAGCCGTAATGTTTCAGCCATCTTTAAAAGCAGCTTCGACCGGTAGGTAATGACTTTAGAATACCAGGACCACACGGCAAGATGATGGCTTTTTTACTTCAATCCAAAGATCGTTGAAAATCTTGATTACTATCAGCTCATATCTAATTAATGAATCTCAGTGTAGGGCTGGCATATTAAGCTATAAGGTTTTTTCTGATGTAGAATTCCGTAGGATTCTACTTGTTTTAGGGCCAGTTACATATCTACCTTTGATTAAAGTAAGAATACGTTTAAAGTTAAAGAACACCAATAAGCCTTTTTAGGTTGTACTCGTACATGTACCGGTTTGTTAATTTTCAATGAAAAGACTCTTATCTTTAATCATGGAGGTGGAAGTACTGACTTTTAAAAAGGTTTGACTATCAGGTAAGTACAGTTCTACAGTTATTGATATTATTATAAACAGTTATAGGTAACTTTCTTATTCTTCTTTGTCAACCGACAGACGTCCACTGCTGGAAAAAGGTATCTTGCATGGACTTCCACAGGCCTCGGTCTTGCACCGCCTGAACCCAGCGGCTCCCTGCGACTTGTTTGATGTCGTCGGTCCACCTAGTGGGGGGCTGCCATATCACTGGGCATCCCGGTGCGAGGTCGCCACTCCAGCTCCTTGGGACCCCATAGACCATCAACACTTCGAAGTATGTGCTCCGCCCATTTCCACTTCAGTTTCGCGACTCGCTGAGCTATGTCGGTGACTTTGGTACTCCTACGGATCTCCTCATTTCTAATTGGGCACCTACGGCATCTGAAACGTTGATAGGTTAGCAAACCGTGCTATCGTGGTTCATCTTCAAATGGATTGAATGACCCGGTTTTTTGTTTCAGTACCTACCAATTGAAATCAATTGGTAGTTACTGAAACAAATTTGTAATTGCTTGTCAAAAAAATATTTCAACTGTATAAAGTTGCAGCGGATGTGACATCCTTTAAAACCAATTTTTCCCCCGTTTTCGTAAAAGACTGTCGGAGTCTTAACAATTTCAAAACAATATTATTTTCCTTCGATAAAGACGAAATTAAGTAGTCTTTTATAAAAGCACGATGAGCGGGCTGATCGTATCAAGTTAATAACTTCTTTAGTAGTCTCGTTTTAATGAAAAATTGTATAAAAACTTAATGGTAGTAAAAAGTTGGAAGAAGGGCAGATTTGATGATAGCAAAAGGGTAATTTTAACTGCTTACTGATTTTATAAGTGTGAGACTTTACTTTTAAAGTTTCTTTTTTTTTTAAAATAATTTATATATTATAAATATATAATTCATATAATTAAAAAGTACTTATACTTATATACATGTTCATTGTACACACTATATCTCATTAATAAAAAGATTTGTCACAGAAAATAAAACTAATCTTATCCTTTTATCTGTTATCGTATACGTTTACCTACCCATCTCAATAAAATAAAAATGCATACTTTATTATCAAAAATTATTATTATGAAAAAAAGATATTTAACGAGAACTGTTGACAACGCCTGCCGCGGTTCAAAATTAATGGCGGTCGTGGCTTATTGTGCTACCAGAGTCAGAGGTGGTCTACCTTTACGCGTTTTGGGTAACAAAATAACAAAAAAAAAACACTAATGTGGTCGTGATACGTCCTTAGAATATTTTATCGTGTGAAATATGTAAGTAATTAAAAGTGGGAATTTAACTACGTTGGGAGCCCCATTATATATTTTGATACCTTTATAATGGGATCGCTTTAGTCCTTAATATTACAATTTCGTGTTTCACGTTGGATTTTTAGGGTTAAGAGTACGGTCTACTTATATGAATATAAGTATAATATGACTTTAAATTCTTTATTTCTTTTTGAAGCTTCTGTACAGTATACAAGTTAAATGACTGGAGTATATTTTAACAAAATTATTTAACAAAAAAAAGTTATTGCCTTGCGGTTAGTACCTACTGCGGTCTCCTATTCGGGGGGTCGCAGGTTTAATCCCGAGCACGCACCTCGGGCTTTTCTAAGTTATGTGCGTTAAAGTAATTAAATATCACAAGCTTCAACGGTGAAGGAAAACATCGTGAGGAAACCTGCACACCTGAGACTTTCTGAGACAAATCTGCCAGTTAGCAATTGGGCCAGCATGGTGGACTATGGCCTACAACCCTTCTCTGAGAGGAGACCTGCGCTCAGTAGTGAGCCGTTGTGGGTTACTGATGATAGTATTTAACTGTTTTATGAAACTACGAAATGATAAAAAGTAAGTGTGTTTAATATCTATAGAAAAGGTGGAGAATAAATTGAATAGCATGCCTACATCTTAAGTATGTAGGTACATCTGCATTACAAGTTACTTAAACATAAAATTGATAATTTATGCCAAAATGTATCTACTCAGTGGCAGGTGGTACCATTAAACGATAGTCTGTAAGTACTATTATAGAGCCGAAGAAATGGTATTTACCTACTTAAGTATGCGAGTAGTAACTTCTAGGATACATAAGGCAAAAACCAGTTAACTTTATCACTTGTTAACAAAAGTGGGGAGTTTATCTACATTATTGCTCAGCAGGATGCTTACCATTTTTGTCATCGCTTACAAAAAATACTAATTATATATGCGCATTTTTGTAGGTGAATAACTAATGCATGTATGCGACCATTATGCGACATACCTATACCTAAATTGTAACATTCGGTTTTGCCGACATAGAAATTATGGCGATATCTAACTGTTTTTCATAGTCATTAGGTTTATTAACCAATATGTCAAATGAAAACAGGTAGATAGATATACAGTATTTTCTTTGAACAACGCGACCGTCTTAATACAATGGTTTTCTCATGGTAATGTGGACGGGACGCCAAGAGGAAAGGTGTACTAATGTATGGTAGGTAATATATGAAAACATCAGCGAATAGTTATTTTGGTCAACAAGAGAGCAAAGTTCGTTTTTGTTGCAAGTGTCGTGTTTGAATCCCGAGCAAACGAAAGCTTCTATACCTAATTGGTTCACGAACATAATATCAAGTGATTCTTGGAATCATAATTGTAATACGGGGTTCGATTTTCGAGGGCACAAGAAAGAAATCACTTCACTCTCGAGTATCACATCATACCTACTGTTTTTCACCATGCACTAGCGAGAAAATAAAATAAGATGATGTATTTTATTTTACATTTTACGCATAGTAAACAATAACAAAATCGGCTCAGTAGTTTAAGCGCTAGCGCTAGGTGGAACATACGTAAATATACAAACATGCATTATATGATTTATTGCACTAGAGATAGATAGTTGAGCGCCACCTGCTTGGTGGACTTTACGCCTTTATAGGGCTAGAGCGATTAAACGACTAATAGTCAAAGAAAGAAACTCATATTTCACGCATTGCACATCAATTATTGCAGCACATTGAGTAACGCATAATTAATGTATTTAAATCTAAAAATTAATTTTACAAATGTACCTATTTAATTCATTGATAGCTTGAGTACTTAAATGTCAAATGCCTTTTTAAAAATACCGTAATAATAATAAAATAATAATTAAAAATAATAAATGTTAATATAATATGTTAATAATATAATATGTTAATATAGTTTTTTACTTTTTACCGTTACACGATGCGACTTAATTATCAGCTTGCTTCTGTCGGTCATATCAATTATATATCAATAGTAGGTATATAGGAGCATTATGAATAGGTATTGAGTAGGTGTATTTTATGACAACATAAATTAATTAATTAACAAAATGACATATAGTACGTAAATATTTTTGAAATCCAAACCTACCATTAATTAGAGAACACTCTCATGATTATGCATTTTCATCAAATAAGCTAAATTCCTAAAAATATTTAGGTTAGAAGTTTCTTCTATATTATAATACTACTAGCAGTTGCCCGCGACTTCGTCCGCGTACAAATTCTGATTTCTTATGAGATTGTCTAAGCTGATACTCACCGCCTACAAAGAACCTACCTTCCAATTTTCAAGTTAACAATGACAATAATTAGAACTTCCCATACAAACTTTCATCCTCTATTTTACCACCCTTATGGGGAGTTTTCCAAAATAACTTATACAGATTTTTATTATTTAAAGCTACCTAACCTTACCTAAATGCCGATTTTCAAAACTCAAACTTTAAAACATAGGACCTTCATGTAACTTTCCAACCCCCATTTCACCCCCATAGGAGGGGATTTTCGTAAAAAAAATTCTTAGCCGACACCTAGACCACCCTAGAAAGAACCTATGTTCCAAATTTCAAGTTAACAATAACAATAATTAAAACTTTCGTATAAAAACTTTAATCCCCTATTTTACCACCCTAAGGAGGATTAAAAAAAAATTATATATACGTTTTTATTATTTAAAGCTACTTACCTAAATGCTGATTTTCAAACCTCAAACTTTAAAAACATCGGATTTCCATATAACCTTCCCACCCCCATTTCACCCCCTTAGGAGGGGACTTTCGTAAAAAAAATTCTTAGCTGATACCTAACCCCTAAAAAGAACCTACGTTCTAAATTTCAATTTAACAATAACAATAATTGAAACTTTCCTTTAAAAACTTTCATCCCCTAGTTTACCACCCTTAAGGGAGGATCTTCCAAAATAACTTCTACAGATTTTTATTATTTTAAGTTAATAATCCAAATGCCGATTTTCATATGTCTAGCTTCAAAAACATAGGACTTTCATATAAACTGCCTAACCCCATTTCACCCCCTTAGGGGTCCCCCTCCCCTTTTTTCAAATCCGTTTCTTAGCTGACACCTACGTCCTAGAAGGAACCCATCTTCGAATTTCAAGTTTGTAGGTTTTATAGTTTTTGAGATCTCGTGATGAATCAGTCAGTGAGTGAGTGACCTTTCGCTTTTATAATATAGATTAAGTGCCGATTTCACCAATTTCGTGGGACATTTAATTGAGGAATAAATTGGGCGTTCTGACAGTTTTTGTATTGAAAATCTGCCAAAATATTTAATTTACGCTCGGATAAGACTTATTTCACGTTGGTAAAATCGGCCCTAAATAGTTAAAATAATAGCTAATGACTTTAGGTATGTAAAATTCTATTATTATGTTGGATGTTTTATTCAATTATTAAATAATACCTACTTACCTAGATAACATTTATCAAAAACAGGTACTTTAGGTGTTTATTACAAATATCTTACGATTCTGTCTTTTTCTTTCTTTATATCTATTGGTGTGCAATTAAGTGTATTTTTATTTCATCTTTTTTTTTAATTTTTTTATTATTTCGAGTTGTACAATTTTTAATACTAAAATAGGTAAGTATTTACCTTTACAGGTATTAAATTATGAAAAAGTTAAAGAATTACCAGAGCGCGGCGTACAGAACTGGACATTTTGTAGATAATAGCTAAATGATATCTTAAAAAAACACCTTTAACTGTTACTAGAGTGATATTTGATATAATTATTATCTACCGATCTAGCGTCAGTTAGCGTCAGAATGGAATATCAAATTACGCTTCGTCGAGATTTCAAGCAGAACTTATTTATTTCTAAAGTAAAAAAAATTATTATTACACTAGCTGTGCTCAAGGCCTCGTCTGCGTGGATTTAGGTTTAAAATAAAAATCAATTAATGAAGCGCCGTCTTTTCAATTTCCTAAGATATTTACTAAGCTGAGCATTAACCGATAAATAAATTAGACGTTCTAACAGTTTTGGTATCGAAAATCTGCCAAAACATTAAAATCCAAGTTAAACCTTATTCAGCCGTGATGAAATTGGCAAATGGCAAGGTATTTTAAATATTAGGGGTAGGTATGTAAGTATAAATTACTAATACTATAAATTCTTATTTACATAGTTTGTACTATAATATAATTATGATTACTAAACATTATGAATAATTATAATTACGATAATATTTAGAACGGTATTTCTCAATTTCTAGGAAAACCCGTGAGCATGGCGACGAAGATTACACTACGCCGAGGCCCGAGTCCGATGACGAAAAGATGGGAAATAATAATTTCTCATAACCCGCACCCATACCGTGTACCGCTTTACTTTCGCTAGCATTCCTGTTAATTAATAATAATACTGTGTGCATTTTCTCAGAATTACTAGTTGTAAAACAAGACAAGGTAAAAATAACTAAACAGGAACGAATTAGGGACGCATAGAGGTGCGTCTTTGACGACGCGACGGACGCATCTAGGCGAGCCTTTTTGATGACCTCTCGGACGCAATTAGCGCTGAGGTCTTCAAAGTAAGAGGTCTGGGGTTTGATTCCCGGCAGGGGCAATTTGGGATTTTACAATTTCTGAATTCTCTCTGGTCTGGTCTGTTGAGAGGCTTTGGCCGTCATCACACATACCACTCTACCATCAGACTTGCCGTCAAGAGATTTAGCTTTCCTGACTCAAATGGCATGTAGAAACCGATTAGGGAGTTTAATATTTACAATGCCATAATCCTTCCCAATTACATTGCATAATGCACCATCACTTACCATCAGGTGAGATCGCAGTCAAGGACTATCTTGTAAAAACTCCCTCGACCTAACTGACGTATGATCATGATCATGTTATGTTCTGTTACGATGCTTGCCAAATTAGAAGCTCTACTTTACCGACGTATTTTGATTGGAGCAATGTATCACAAAAACAAAGCAAGCAAACTAGAAAACAAAGATTTGTAATTTTATTACCGAACTAATGTGAATTCTCCCTTACTGTTGCATATTCACCCCAGCTGTATCGCCTGCATTTCACCCGGGGTTATGAAATATACGGCCAATAAATAAACACGCCGAAAGGGGTGAGTTAAATATTCATAGAACTAGTGATGTGTGTAGGTAGCTGTGGCATAGCGTGCGATAATCAATTTTAAATCAATTAAAAAAATATATCTAGTAGGTATACGTACGATCGAATTTAATGTGAAATACATTAATTTCGATTCAATAAAATCGGTTTTTCTTTTTATAATTCCATATAATTTAAATCTTTAGCTTAACAGTAAACTGTATAGATCCTGCTGAGAAATAAAAGTAATAATATTTTTTTAAATCATTCGTTAAGTTATAATCTTATTAAAAACGAGTAATTGCCATTTGCCCTCCGCACTCGTGAAAGGCTAACCAGATTCCTTTCAGGGTACGTTAATGTTAACCACTTAATTTTAACAACAAAATGATCCGATGCTAATAATATCCATGATAAATAGCATCGCTATATGATGTTCAATCAGTAATTTAACGTAGATTACCTCTTTACTCTCTATATAGTGGTATTAAATTGGATCTTTATTATTTTATTTAAAAGATACATTAGGTCCTACTACCTATTATAATTTATTTATTTTTTATGTAAGAGACACTTTCAGTGTTTATGTATTTTAGGACTTTCTTGATTTTTATTCAAATCGATAATAATCAATTCTATACGTATACAGTTTTTTAATAAACTTTTTTACTCGTTCAAAAATAGACTTTTTTTAGACATCTTTAAATAGGAATGATTTAATCGATATCGTCGCTTACTACAGACATCACTACAGGTAGTCCAATATCGTAATAGACAGGGTAAAGAGTGAGACTTGTAGAACATCACCAAATTAGCCAACCGTGTGCACTAGCCCCCGGGTGTATTCAGGGTTGTCACAAGCACTGAGATTTTTAGCATTTCTCAAACTAAGGAATTTTGATTCTTTGACTGCTCGTTGGTGTAGTGGCTAGCTTATTGGGTTGGAGGTCATCAGGCCCAGGTTCTAGTCATGGGTTGGGACAAAAAGCTAGTTTTTCTATCAAGAAATTGGAGTTTGAGAGAAAGTTGAGGGTGTTACAACCCCGTGCCTCGGAGAACACATGAAGCTGTTAGTACTGCGCCTGATCTATCTTCCAATTACTCTCTCTTCAGACTGTGAGACTAAGGGAATAAAGAGTGCACCCATGCGCACACACTTGTGCATTATAATAAAATTACTTCTTGCGTAGTTGGTCAGTCTTTGTTGAGATTTAGACGAAATGCAGTGAAAAGGGCAAAACATTACCTCTGTACTATATTTTCAGAAGTTTTTGCAAGTCTTGTACTTATAACAACTCCAAGGCATATTTGGAGTTAAAATAAATACCTAACATTAATTTTACAGTGGTTTCAATGTTATACTTCAAATTGTATAATTCAAGGAGTCAACCCTAACGTGGTAGCGATATTATGTAAATGTTTTGTGACGCCTTTATAAATGATTTTATCCGTCGTGTTTTGTGTGAAATATTAGTTTGGAAAATTGAATTCGACGCAATCTGGCCGAGATATCCTGAGAACACATGTGCTTTTAAACTCCCCACCGTAATATTATGGTTATTATTCCAGTAATGAGGAATAGGGTTTAGTTGTTTACGCAACAATAACTGCTTTATAATTGCTAACATACTAATGTAAATTTTAAGACATTGTAGTAAATTTCATAATTCTATGGCATAAAATAGGAATTATCATAGGTAAGATATTTATTTCAAATTTAATTGCATAAGTCTCTGCCTACCCCGTATAAGTTTAATGGTCTTTTCACCTATCTACACATACTAATATTAACAGGGACGTTACTTAGTAAACCTATAGTAGTAGTAGTTAGTAACTTAGTAGTTACTTAGTACAGAATGATTCGATCTTTTCTTGGCAGA
The DNA here is from genome assembly GCA_029955525.1 of Oeneis ivallda. Taxonomy (NCBI): domain Eukaryota; kingdom Metazoa; phylum Arthropoda; class Insecta; order Lepidoptera; family Nymphalidae; genus Oeneis; species Oeneis ivallda. The sequence goes on from JARPMR010000007.1 coordinate 21,238,316, forward strand.
CGTTAGATGAGTATTAGCATTTAGCACTACTATACCGCTAAGGTAATCACAAGTCAAGTGTTCACTAACCATCCACTATTTGCATTATTTTGGTAAACTGTATCTTCGCCGGAAGGACGAATAAATCAGTCCTTCATTCATCATTATAATTCTTCATTCGTTAGCCATCGAAAAGTATGTGATACGCCGATTTATTATTTTGTCAAAAACACAGTATCCGCAGGAGAACCAAGGACGCTTAAAAAATCAAATTCAAATTTAAAATTATTTATGTCATGTAGGTATGTATGAGCAAGTAACTGTGACTCTTATGACAAGTCAAAAGTCTACAACATCGAGAAGCGGGTTTTGATTGCCGACAAGAAACTCAGTCCGAATGTATAAGAAACATAGCCCAAAGTCCGAACCATCAGCAAGATAAAGTGGCATGGGCACACCGACAGTCTAAAAAACTAAACGAAAATCGGTTCATCCATTTGGCAGCTACGCTACCACAGACAGATACACAGATACACAGATACACAGATACACAGACAGACACGTTAAACTTATAACACCCCTCTCTTTTTGCGTCGGGGGTTAAAAAAGATATGGAGCAGAAAAGTAGTAATCACAATGTGAAGTAATATAGGTAGGTATACTTATATAGAGCGCACTCCGGCTTGATGGGCCGACAATATCTGAGGATGGCAGGAGGCTCCTGGATAAGGCAGGCTAAGAACCGCTTGTGGTGACCGTGACGCTTATTATGGAAGGCTTATAATATGATGAACAATGGACGTTCACAGGCTGATATGATGATGATGATGATGATGATGATAATGATGATATAAACGTGGACACAGCCTGTGAATTTAGATACACTGCGCCTTTATTTTTTTATGATGAAAATACATATTATAGCCCTTGATTGCGATTGTACTTGATGGAAAGTGACGATTCAGTTTATGATGGTAGAGGCTTGAGCCGCAATGCTTAATCGCTTGGTGACACAATATTTTTGATAATAGGGTGGTAACTAGCACGGCCAGAGCCTTCCACCAGAATAATATTATTAGAATTGTTCCAATTCTTATACTTTGTTTTGAAACAATTCTAATACTTTTTATTCTGGTTATGTTGAGAAACTATTTATAAATTCAAAGTGATTTTTTACAAAGTTGCCTGATTGTAACAGTAGCACAGAATATATAAAAAGTAGGTACTCAGTAAGTAGATCATACACATGTTTTATATCGAGTTCCATTTTTATAAAAGGGATTTTTGTTCTTTAATTGTTATGATTGAGCATGAGTGGTTTATTTTGGCGTTCCCTATAATGAGTGGAGTGGTGTGCTAAGTAGTATGCTATTTTTAACACATTATGTAACAGGTAACTTCTACCCAATTACTATTAATATCGCTTAAATCGTTCTTAAATCAACTTTTCTGATGGGAGTCCCTGTCACGTTCTAAGTATCTCAGTTTACGAATAAAATATTATGTTCTTGTAATTATTCACTATCTTCTTCATAATTCAACTTCAAGATATGTGTTCTAGTAATATAAATAATATAATATTCATAATATAGTCATTCATTCATCTGTCCTTCAACATTATTTTTGAAGTCCTTCATCGGGAACTTTTAGACAATCGCACCTCAGAAAGTGAAATGATCATCAAATGAAAAAAATATATATAATTTTTACAATTTATTTGTTCATGCTTTCATCGATTATATACTATTTCCCGAACTATTGAGTGTTCTATTTGAGAAAATTGTCATACCCTGCCCTGATCATAATATGCTGTGCGCACACTGCGGTAATAGATGATAATATATCCGCACGTAATCGCACTCAAACTGCGAATATCGTCAGAATCATTGCATGAATTAAGATTCATGCGTATTCATACTAAGCTCACAGTCCGGCGTCAGCTGAGTACTGCATGTAGGCTGCATCTAAGCCGCAACTCTCATTGCTCAGCGAACTGTACTGTACCTACGCATTTAGAAAAATAATGTATTAATCTACTGAAATTAACTGTCGTTAATTATATAATATAATCGATTGAGCGCACTTATCACAGCCAACTGGGATGAATTTGTCCTCATGATTTCGCTGCAAAAAAGCCGCTGACTGAAGGAGTTTGCGTTTAGCCAAACACATTGTACGAATAGTGTGAACGCACTATTCTCTAATAGTTGAACTCTAAATAATGACTTTCAAAGCGCCGCAAACTGTGAGTGTAATGTGAAAATATTCTAAGATTTGCCGAGCTGACAAATTTCTGCGGCGTGTCTAATTCAACTGCTCGTGCGGGTCGTCTGGTAATTTGCGAGCAGCTTAATCCATAATAGCAATTAACTAACGGATCACGGTTATTTTTTGTGTTATGACATCGCATCGCCGTGATGGGAAGCTTGATATGCATTCAAACAAACTCAACCAGAAAACTGATGAATATTCCCCCGTGTAATTCATATTAAGTGATGACTCGTTAGAACTGGTTTATTGAATACGTAACTTCCTTCGACGTAGTAGGTAGGGACTAGGGAGTAGACAAGTATTTTGAATAGAGTATGCTAATGCTTATGGGTATTCTAACTCAGTATCTACCTACCTACCTTACCTAACTTATCATTGAAATCCAAATACCGCTGCCAAATTGGTACCTCTGCAATCACTACGATCCGTTGCTTCGTGCTTCGTTGCTAACTCAACGCATAAGTTTTATTTATTCATACTTTTCCCGTCCTCCATAATAATGTCAACCCCCCCCCCCCCCCTTGGCCTTCGGCTGGCGATGCTCTTGAACGGCACAAGTGACAAGACCAAGTGGAGTGTGGAAAAAATCTCATATCCCTATACAAGAGATCTATGACCAGCTGTAGGCATTTGGCGATGAAATCGACGACAACAGTTTTATATTAATTTTTCCGTAATAAGAAAAATACTCGAAGATTTAAAAACTAACGTTTTTGACGAACTAGAACCAAACATTCCAAGTCTTCTTAGTTGAGAAGGTAGGTATAATATGTACGTACTTATTATATACTTAGTAAAACAATAAAAAGATGAATAAGAATATTGTTGAAGCGTGGGTAAGTACATTCTCATAAGAGTTTTAACAGAAACCCTGAAGCAGCGTATAATTATTACACTCCTTGTAAGACACCCTAAACAAATTAGATAAAAGAATCAAGATTAATTGAAAAGCATTCGACGTGATAACAATCAAGATAGCGTATTCTACCGCAATAAATTAAAATCACTAGCTTGATAGTAGGATGCGGGTAACACTTTTCAACTTTTTATCAATGCATCAATTTTTTTTTTTTGTAAAAATTCAACACCCATCCAAACTCTAATTCTAATGCATTTAACGAAAATGTCAAATTAAAAATGGACAACTTTCATGAAAAATAATTGCTGGAGAAGTCGAACTTAGTAACTCTTTCTCGTGAAGTTTATTATTGGTCAATTACTCTTTCCCATCTCTTCAAACGTATACTGTAGAGATTTGAACGTACAGTCATTCTGATTCCAGTTCACTGATCAACCTTTAAGCTAGTGAGGCTTTTTGATACGATTTCTTTGTATTTCAGCTAGAGCAACAGATGTGGAGAACACTGAACGCGCCGCCTGCTTCAAACGGAGTGTATCGAATAGCGAATCATTTTACTTAGAACTTCAACACCGTGTCAATGTTATTTCCTTAGGCAGCCATGTTTTTATAAGAACCATGAAAACAGTCTTGTACAAATGTACATACTGTTTTTTTTTCCTACTCTGAGACTATAATGTAGATCGCTCAGACTCAAGAATCAAGACAGAGTTAAAACGAGACAGACTTATAATGAAATATTATTATTTTTGTCTCGTTTCTATTACCTATGTCTCAGTCCCTAAGTCAGAGAACGCTCTATATAGAACTTACACTGAGAATGTGCCTTGTTGGCTATATTAACTTTTGCATATTAGAAAGTCTCGGATTCGAGTTTGCGCCGGAATCAATCATTAAAAAACCGGCCAAGTGCGTGTCGGGCCACGCGCAGTGTAGGGTTCCGTAGTTGAAAGTCTCAAATATTATTGCTGACCTAGGACAGTGGTTTTATTTTATTTATGAATATTGAATACATTTTGAGTTCCATGGTTTAAATACTATAATATACTACAAAATATTCAACTTACAATACGTGTAATACCTAACTTAGAAAAAACAGATATAACTCCTTAACTAATGAACCCTAATTAGCCGTGATAGTTTTCTTTTAAAATTCATTATATATACTACTGCTGTTAATTTTTTCTTGTATCCTACATACAACCATTTAGCTGGCAGAGGGGGGGACACTTGACTCTAATAAAATTTTGCACTTTAAAATATCATATTTCACAAACGGATCCCTGAATTGAAAAATGGTGTTCCCACACCTACAATATTTTTGAAAGACCTATTCATTCGATACCCCACACTATGGGATAGTCAAGAAAAAAAAATTCATCCCCACTTTACATGTAGGGGAGGTAACCTAAAAAAAATATTTTTCAAAATTTTATTTGACCACTTTGTCGGCGTGATTGATATTTATACCCTTGTCAAATTACAGATTTCTAGTACCAATAGTCTCTGAGCTAAACCGCGGACAGACAGACAGACAGACGGACGGACATGGCGAAACTATAAGGGTTCCTTGTTTACTACGGAACCCTAAAAAAATACGTAAAAGTATATTTTATTTGTTGCTTTATCCTTAAATCACGCCGCAACAGAGCTACGGATCGACTTGATTATTTGCTTGGGTATAGTTGAGGACCTGGGGAGTGACATCTTGGCTTTTTATTCCAGAAATAAATCTGCGGAATTTTCAAAAACTCAATCCCCGCGGATTTAGTCCTGGTTGCCCCCGCAGCTAAGGTGCCCATCAAGCTTGCAGCGTTGCCACGTTGCGTTGTTCGACTTTTCAATAAAAAAGAATCATTAAAATTTTCTATTTTGGAGTTGGTTAAAATCTTTGGTTAAAATAATAACAAATTAACATTTAAGCCTAGTTTACAGCCAAATTCGAAAGGACACAATAAAACCGATCGTACGTTATGAGCTTTACGAGATCTTTGCGGAATTTCAATTATTATAACCCGTCGTTATAAGTGTCTTGACTCTTGTTCATATTATTGGCAAAGGGAATTGCGACCGGTTAATTATAATCGAATTTTGGGCAAGAGGCGGCACGGTGGGCGTTAACTTTCATAATACGTAGGTATTAAGAAGAACATAGTGCTTTCAATAATATTATATTTTTTATTTTGTATGTAGGCAGCAAAGGTGTATGACCTTTCCGAGACAGGTGCGAAATTGCGGAATTTGACAATTGCATTAAGTATAACTTTATTGCTCGTATAGTGATATTCTTGTGTGTAATGCTAAACTATAGAGCAGGTTGGTCACAGCTCGCAATGATATAAATTGCATTCAATATAAACGGCTCGGATTAATTGCTCGTAAGTTTATTTAGGTTATTTTTCTTTTAATTTGTACAAACTATGAATAATATAATATACTCAACAAGTTTAGCTAAAATTTATAAGAGCTGGCAGCTATTTTGGCTAAAGAATTAGTTTGATCATTCAAAGGGTCAATACTGCCATTCATCTTGGCTGCCCTTACTCTGTGGTACTATGGTTTATGTCGCGCAGAAGTTTTAGATTTAATTCAGTTTTAATTTTAGAAGTTTAGTTTTAACTGAGTAGCAGTGAGCCGAGTACCTATGTATATAACTATATATGTGACATACTATGTCTGTAGATAGGTATATATATCTTTTATTATAATAATTAACAAACAAAACCTGAGACTCTGTCTTATCAATTCAGTTTATGTTGAGGGATTGGCTTATTTTTTAATGTAATGTAACGTAACAATTTTTCAAAACCAATAATTCAACCTCTAACAGTGGTGTTTCGCACTATTTGTACGTTAATTAGAATAATATTTTAGGCAACAACGACACAATTCCCCGTAATTAGAAAACACCGCTCGGAGAATAAGTAGCTCGGTCGAGATCAAAGCGCCCTGCGCTGGCGCATATCGCACTTCATTTGACACATCATTCATTATTCTATAATACTATATTTAGGTTCAGATATTTTGTTGAAATTTCGCAGCTTATTAACCTTTAGGCAGGAAGGGCATTCCGAACCAGTGGTAGACTCATCGACGATTCAAAAGCACTTGTAAAAAAGTTTATTTGAATAAAAAACATTTCTATTCTATACTATTTTAATGTGGTCATAAGCTGGAGCAGGGAATTCTTATGAATCAGAATATAAAATAAAACGGCTGACTGAACTGGAATGGGCAAACCTACCCGAAAATGCAGGTATTTGATTATCATTAAGATCCTATTATTTCAGTTAATTCAGGAGAAAGGGGCGCCTCTGAGTCCGTGAAAAGGAAGCACGTCTCTTGAATGCAAGTGCCGGCCGTATCGCCAAGATTTTTGGTTTAGTGAGCGACAACCCTGAATATATTCAGGATATGACAGGGCCGTTTCGCGCATCTTGCACGCTTATTAGAATTTATTTTAGGATACAACGACATATTCTTCAATAATTAAAAACACCACTCAAACAGTACTTTAACCGAGATCAAAGTGTGGACTATAGTGCGTTATTTTACACTGCAAATTAAATACAAATTAGTCCGAACGTACACTGCTACCGCATTTTGGATACCGGTATGCTGAGCTGCTTTGGTATTGATTTTATAATTTTTTAGGGTTCCGTAGTAAACAAGGAACCCTTATAGTTTCGCCATGTCCGTCCGTCTGTCCGTCTGTCCGTCCGCGGTTTAGCTCAGAGACTATTGGTACTAAAAATCTGTAATTTGACAAGGGTATAAATATCAATCACGCCGATAAAGTGGTGAAATAAAATTGTGAAAAATATTGTTATACTACACCTGCTCGGAAAGTACCTTCTGATTTGTGTCATATCGAGAAAGAAAATACGTCTTTACGTGGAGACAAATTTGCGGGCTGAAAAAATGTATGAAATTTCATTACTTACGTGCTTTAGCGGGCTGAAAAGTTGTATGAAAATCCATTACATACGTGGTTGTCTTTTGTTAATTTTTGACAAAATTAGTTCAGTAATACAAAAACATAAAAAAATGGTGGTAAGCAGGCTACTTTTAAGGTACGCAGGCTACTTTGGAGGTACGCAGGCTACTTTTAAGGTACGCCAGCTACTTTAGAGGTACGCCGTCTACTTTAGAGGTACGCAAGTTACTTTAGAGGTACGCAGGTTACTTTGGTGGTACGCAGGCTACTTTGGAGGTACGCAGGCTACTTTTAAGGTACGCAGGCCACTTTGGAGGTACGCAGGCTACTTAGGTGGTACGCATACTACCTGCGTACCTCTAAAGTAGTCGGCGTACCTCTAAAGTAGCCGGCGTACCTCGAAAGTAGCCTGCGTACCTTAAAAGTAGCCTGCGTACCTCTAAAGTAGTCACCGTAGAGGTGCGCCGACTACTTTAGAGGTACGCAGGCTACTTTTAAGGTACGACAGCTACTTTAGAGGTACGCCGGCTACTTTAGAGGTACGCCGTCTACTTTAGAGGTACGCAGCCTACTTTGGAGGTACGCAGGCTACTTTGATGGTGCGCAGGCTACCTGCGTACCTCTAAAGTAGTCGGCGTACCTCTAAAGTAGCCGGCGTACCTCTAAAGTAGCTGCCGTACCTTAAAAGTAGCCTGCGTACCTCTAAAGTAGTGGGCGTACCTCTATGGTGACTACTTTGGAGGTACGCAGGGTACTTTAGTGGTACGCAGGCTACTTTAGAGGTACGCCGTCTACTTTAAAGGTACGCAGGCTACTTTGGTGGTACGCAGGCTACCTGCGTACCTAAAAAGTAGCCTGCGTACCTCCAAAGTAGTCAGCGTACTTCTAAAGTAGCCGGCGTACCTCTAAAGTAGCTGGCGTACCTCTAAAGTAGCTGGCGTACCTTAAAAGTAGCCTGCGTACCTCTAAAGTAGTCAGCGTACTCCTAAAGTAGCCGGCGTACCTCTAAAGTAGCTGGCGTACCTTAAAAGTAGCCTGCGTACCTCTAAAGTAGCCTGCGTACCTAAAAAGTAGCCTGCGTACCTCTAAAGTAGTCGGCGTACCTCTAAAGTAGCCGGCGTACCTTTAAAGTAGCTGTCTTACCTTAAAGGTAGCCTGCGTACCTCGAAAGTAGACGGCGTACCTCTAAAGTAAACTTCAATAATTAAAAAATGTGTCTGTTATTTTCCTCGTAGGTGTAGTATAAAGCACTATGAATCACTCGGGAGAAAGTGCGATTCCTAACTCGGGCGTATTGATACACTCGGCTTCGCCTCGTGTCTCAAATGACGCCCTCGTAAGTAATGGGTCACTTTCACCCCTCGTAGAACAATGTACTATTTTTAGGGTACCTCCCCTACATGTAAAGTGGGGATGAATTTTTTTTCTCGTCTATCCGTTGAATAGGTCTTTCAATAATATTGTGGGTGTGGGAACACCACTTTTCAATTCAGGGATCCGTTTGTGAAATATAATATTTTAAACTGCTAAATTTTGTTAGAGTCAAGTGTCCCCCCCTCTGCCAGCTAAATGGTTGAATAAAGAATACAAGAAAAAATTCACAGCGGTAGTATATATAGTGAATTTTAAAGGAAAACTATCACGGCTAAGTAGGGTTCATTAGTTAAAGAGTTATATCTGTTTTTCCTAAGTTAGGTATTACACGTAGTGTAAGTTGCATATTCTGTAATATATTATAGTATTTAAACCATGGAACTCAAAATGTATTCATATAAATAAAATAAAAGCACTATTCTAGGTCAGCAATAATATTTGAGATTATATTAATTTTTAGTGTAGGGTTCCGTAGTTGAAAGCAACTACGGAACCCTACACTGCGCGTGGCCCGACACGCACTTGGCCGGTTTTTTATATTACTAACCTAAGAATATTTACTCCTGTAAGTAATAGTAAGTAATTAATCTAAGTTACTAACATAATATTTAGAAAATTGAATAATAATTATTTGCAATTCCATAAAAGTTATCATATAAACAAGCTATTTAAATACTTAAGCCACCGCTGTATAAATAAAGCTTAAAACAGGAGAATTTATATTATTTGTATAGAAACTGTTTACCTACCTACCTCAAAATAAATAATTCTACACATTAATAAATAGGAAATGCGCGAAAAGTCAGTTTTGACCAGATTAATATTATGTACATAACAGGTATGCTGAGCAAGGAACAAGATCGAGGTAGAGCTAATTTTTAACCAACTTCGAAGAAGGAGGAGGTTGTCAATTCGTCGGAATCTTTTTTTTATTTTTTTTTTATGTATGTTCACCGATTACTCGAAGACGCCTGAAGTGGTGGTCCCATTTAAATTTTCTCGAAATCGGTCAAGCGATTTTAAAACAATCAACAATACTTTGTAGTGGCGCGGGTGTTTGAAGTCGGTTTTGCCCATCCTGAGCTTACTTATTAACAACTAGCTGATGCCCGCGACTTCGTCCGCGTGGATTTAGTTTTTAAAATCCCTCGGGAACTCTTTGATTTTCCGGGATAAAAAGTAGCCTATGTCACTCTCCAGGTCCTCAACTATACCCATACAAAAAATCACGTCGATCCGTACCCCTGTTGCGGCGTGATTGAAGGACAAACCAACAAACCAACAAACAAACACACTTTCGCATTTATAATATTAGTATTTAGTAAGGATAGCAATATCTGACTAGAACGTATCTACGCTAAGGGTACCTACGGATTTTCCGATATACAATGAAAAGTAGCCTAAGTACGTGCTAGCCGAAACGGTGTCCTAACTAACTGTCCTATTCTCTATTTTTGACATTTCCAGTGGCCATTGAAAACATTGGAAGGTTGCTAATATAAGAACTGTCCCGAACCTGCATTTCTTCAAACAAAATGCTGGTTTTTCAGTTCCATAGCCATTGAGGTAGAAAATAGACCCCAGAAGTAAACCCTAAAATATGTGACAAAGACATGGTTCAGCTACATTATGAAAAAAAACAACCGCGATTTTAATCGTTTAACCGCCCACATGTTGCGCCTTATTTTTAAACTTACTTTCAAGTTGCGTTGTTTACAAAATAGTAACAAAAGGGGAAAGCTATTTTGTGCTAGTGCTGGATGGCGTGTATAAATAATTTTACAGCGCGCGGAAATCGTTGGACATCAAAGGTGGTTGACAAACGTAGGAATGGACACCGAAAATTGCGTATAATACGTTTTAAGAGAAGGTTGCTGAACCCTGAACCTTGCTCCTGCTAAATGTTTTTTGCTCAACAGCTTCCATATTTCTTCTTTTACCCAAAGTAATATCTTTCTCTCCGACTAGCAAAGGTTGGCAGTCAGCTTTTTGAAGGAAAACTTCTTTACGCACGCTTGACTTGGGAAGTAAGCTTGTGAAAAAGTGTGGCGTTACGAAAAGTGTGATTGGGCGAGGCGAACGGAAGTTGAGAGGGAGATATAAGTTAGGGAAAATAGAAAGAGAGAGAGTTACGTTTCGTATATTATTACTGTAGGGGCAAGAGAGAGAGGTGCGAGCACACATTTTGTAAGTTTTACTTCAGTCATGTGGTCTAAAGCACACTCGTTTTTTTAACTCCCGTTTGTTCTTCACGAGGCGAAAGAGATCGAGGTTCCCATACACTCTTGGCTGCAGCCGGAACTGCACTGCACTGCGTGCACTGTAGCTATCGTTTTTAGACAATCTTACAAGATTGTCTAATAATGATTGCTACAGTGTCAATATAACGATCGCAATCACCTCTGATTGGCCAACACTCTCTCGCTATTGGCTAAAATGCATTGTTGCAGCAAGAACACCATAAATTCAGCCAATCACAGCATTGAGGCTGCAGTAATAACCGATGCAGCTTGTTACTGACTAGCGGATGTTACGAAGCCAGGACTTTTTCTGTGACCAATGCCTCTTCTTCCAGCAACTAATATAATCAATGCAAAAGTCTGTGTGTTACCTTTTCGCGACTCAACCGCTGAACTGATCTTGAAGAGCTGGAAAATCAAAAAGCTACCAAAGGATTTTAAAAACATAAATCCACGCAGCCACAGAATATATAATAGTACTACGTAACGCAGCCGACATCGCGTCTATCTTTCCTGCCTAGATGTTCACTATCACTAACTACAAACCTCATTCAAGAAAGCTCATGGAATTTATTTAGATACTCGTATATTATTTCTTCTGAGGCGACGTTATGAAAATCAAGAGAAACTGCGCATTATGAAATGTGTGTAAATCAACAGGATGTGACCATTTGGAGAAGTTGAAAGTTAACCTTAGTGTTTAGACAAGAATTGTTTTAAAACAATGCAAGCTTGTGTAAACTGAACAGGAATGACATCCCTTTGAGCGTGCGACTTGGACCTGCTGCGGAGAATGTAACTGAACTAGCTTGGGAGACCCGACGCTGTCCGTGGAATTTTATAGCCTCAGTAGTGGAACGGTCAGGGCGGTGGACTAAAAATCTAAAATATGTCAACGCCCAACGGTTCTAATAATCTTATATATATACAAGAAAGTGGTGTTAGTTACACTATTTATAACTCAAGAACGGATGAACCGATTTGGCTGAAAATTGGTGGAGAGGTAGCTTAGAACCAGGAGACGGACATAGGATACTTTTTATCCCGTTCGACCGCGTTTCCGTCAAGTCACTATAAAACGTGGTATAACAAAAACGCATCTGACATGGAATAACAAAACGCAAATGTCAGTGGAATAACAAAACGTAAATGACGTCTTTGGTTAAGTATGGTAAAAAATTTGACAAATATAAAAAGTGTTATAATAAAGCATTACTGATATTATACATGCGAAAGTGTGTTTGTTTGTTGGTTTGTCCTTCAATCACGTCGCAACAGAACAGCGGATTGATGCAATTTTTTGCATGGGTATAGTAATGGATGTAGTAGTGGTTCCTCAGACCGGGAGAGCTACTTTGTATCTCGGATAATGAAAGAGTTCCCGCGGGATTTTTATAAAACTAAATCCATGCGGACGAAGTCGCGGACATCAACTAGTAATAAATAACAATCAATTTTGAATCCACAATCTACAGCTTCTGGGCACGCGTTTTGACGTAGGTAGGTACATGACAATAAGCTACTCTGTCGCGTACAACCTACTTCAAAACACGTGCTTCTCTAAAAATCAGCCAAGTGCGAATCGGCTCTTTTAGGGTTCCGTACATATGACCAAATCACTTTTTTTTAACTATATATTTAGATAACTTAGTTCTAAGATAGTACTAAATTAGCATATCCGGAAAAATGCTCCTTAGTTTTGGTCACAAAAACCCGCATTATAAATCGGTGTTTCCAGTATTTGTTGTGCAAATATAATATAAAGTAGGTACAAAAGATACAGAAATTTCAAATTCCTAACTAGTTTGTTTCAGAGATAGACCCCGTAACAATAGTGGTTTAAAACCAACAACTTTGACGGCCCTCCATTTCTTCATTTTTGTAGCTAAAAATAATAATATATTGAACTCTACTTAATGAGCTCCCTACATGCCAGGGTAAAAAATACAATTTTTTTTTCGACTCCTTTTTTATGTAGGGCTCCCTTTATTTTTAATTTTTCATTATTTTCTGTTATAGCGGCAACAGAAATACACACTGTGAAAATTTCAACTGTCTACCTGTTACGGTTTACGAGACAGCGGAGGCTTAGTAATAGTCCCGTAACCCGTTGGTGCCCTTTGGGTACGGAACCCTAAAAATGACTGCTACAATGCAAAGTGTGACGATTGCATTCGCCTCTTATTGGCCGATACTCACTCACTATTGGTTAAAGTTAAAATGCGTTGTTTCAGAAAGAACACGATAAATTCAGCCAATCACCGCAATAATTGAGATTTGAGACTGTAGCAATGATTGATGCAGCTTTTACAGAATCGGCCTGCAGAGTTTGTACGAAATAGTGAACTTTGACTTTTACCACTTTTTTAGTCGCCAAATAATAATTTAACAGTTTTTTAAAATTTTGGAAAATGGTAGTTAGTATAAGAATTTAAACGAAAAAATTTTGCTATGTTGCCTAGCAATCTTTTTTTTCGTTTTTCTTTAATCAACTTTAATTTACAGTCTAAGCAAAGTATGTAGGCGCTTACCTACTTTCAGTCTTATCTGCTTTCGCTTTCATAAGCCTCACATCGCTGAGATAAGCTGAAGCTACTTTAAACAAATCAGTAGGTATCATCATTCATCCACCATGTAATTAGGAACTCCATGGTGTCATAATAGCCGATATGACATCTTCTGCTTTGCTTTGAACTAGGACAAACAGTTTAAGCGCGGCGACCGAATCAAGAAATTCCGTAACGAAAAAAAAACCTAACACCGTCGTTCAGTAAGCGTTCAACATTTTAGAGGTTCACATATTTTAGCTCTGTTAGGTGCAGTGGGCGAGCGGCGGCTTTCTTTAGTTGTCGCAGGTTCGAATCTCACTCGCGAAACTAAGTAGTGACAGTGCGCTTTTCTTGTTTGTTTGTTTTTTAATTATTATATAAAAATTGCATAAATATTATAATTGCATAAGTTGATAAAAAATGCTATGCAATAGCTTTACCGCGGCAGTCCCCGAGTGCCACTTAATTTTTTTTAACATACCAGTAAAGTGAAGTAAATTAAAAGTTAATTTGGTTTTTCGCAATTAATATAATAAGCTAATACGACAAAGTAGGCTTATGACATTCTAATTGCGACGATGGCAGTATCATCTTCAGAGGTTTATATAAAAATCTTTACTTGAAAGTGTCCAGTTAAAGAAATTAGTCAGAATATCGACTTGAACTTAGTTAACTCACAAATTAGTCGATATTCTGACTAATTTCTTAAACTGGAAAATTTTTGAACCCCTCATTATGGCGTCCAAAATCCGCCATTTTAAATTTTTCAAATTTTTATGTTCTCGTTGACACTTGCGCTGGCATGCTGAATCTATCGACGTGCCACTTATCAAAATCGGCCCATGCGTTTGGTAGAGTGCCACAAAGGAACAAACATATACCTAAACACATATATACACACATATATAATATAAACACATTTCTACTCCTTTGCGTCGCGCAGTCGGGTGAAAAAGTCTGTAACTAACTATTACTGTATCAGACTTTGGAATTTACCACAATAATCCCGTAAATGACTTTTACGGAAAATGTTGGTTCCTAAGATATTTCCAGCAATATCTTTTTTCATAAATTTCAGTCTTCTGAAAAAAGATATTTTAATATTGACCCCAAAAGACTTGTGCAATAAGAAATTAGCTTTCATTTGATGTATCATTACCCGAATATGCCCAAAGTTAGAGCACAAAAACAGTAAAACATTTCTGTAAAATTTAGATTTTACGATTTCTGGTTTATTGGTCGGGGTGTCGATAAATGTATATATACCTACCTAGATCTTCCTACATTGATTATGGTATCGAAGCAAATATACCTAATATAAATATTGGGAGTGCAGGGTGTAGGTACCTACCTTTACTTTAACAGGCAGGTAGAGCACAATGGAGTGAACAATAAAATTGTGTTAGACTATACTTTTTATCCGACTTTCGAAAACGGAAGAGGTATGTCCGCGTCCGACACAGAAATTAGAGTATTTTTTAATTGATAAGAAATGATAGACTTTTACTTAGGTTGGTACATACTTGCCTATCTGATGTTTTGTTTTTGCAGCAAATGCAAACAAAACATAGTCAATGTAAACAATTTATTATTTACATTAAAGCAACTAAGATATTTATAGATAACCCAAAAAGTTGCTAGCTATTTCTATCTTGAAATCTCTTGTAGTCTTTAGTTCAAGAAGCAGTAAAGATTTGCGTTGAACGGTTGAACTTTTAATGTTTTTAGAGCATAAGTAAGATTTTTACGTCAGCTGTTTTAAAAAAAGATAAAATACAAAAATAAGAGGCTATTTATCCAAATTAGACCTGCTAACAAACCAATAGGTAGCTTAAAATAACCCAAAAAATCAAATTTTGATGTAGGTACTGATACTTAAATAGCCAAAAATACGTAGGTACTAATAAAAACTTACTTACCTTCAAACTTACCTTATAATATGGCAATATGTCATAACTGTAAATAATACCTAACGGAGAATAAGTATTTGAAGATGTTCACTTTGAAAATAAAGTGAATACCTACTTAAATACATACCTAATACATATTTAAGTGGGTACCTACGGGTATAAATTGTTTACTTACCACCAGTTACCCATGACGGCCTCTACCAGGACCAGTAGAGTGCACAAAACTTTACAAAAAAGCTTCATTGTGCTTTAAAAGTTCCAAATGATCATAAAAAAACTCCAAAATAACACTTCACTACACCGAGTAAAACAGTAACCAAAATAAAAGAACCATTTCGAAAAAAGAATCAAACCACAGAACTTAACAAAAACATAATTTAACACAATATAGTTTGTTGAAAAATTAAAAAAAAACTCCAAACAAACTTTTTCAAAAGATTTTTTTTACTAAAAATAGAAACGTTTCGTGAAATGAGAAGAGGGAAATCAATTTTTTTCAAAGAAGTGTATTCTTTTTATGCAATTCGAAAGACTTTATAGCCTGACATGTACTATCAACGCGCTTGCGGCCCGTGCGGTTTGAAATACAAAACCAGACTGGCTTGCTTTAAGTCGTTTGTAAGTATTCCATAGGATTCGCCGTAAGGGGAAGGGTCGAACAAGAGGGCGTGTAAATGCAATACACTGCACTACTATCCTTCAAAACCCTTACGAGCTAAGCTTTTTTTTTGAAAAAAGAACATGTCCGATGTACGATTTTTAAAACAAAAGCTGCGCAATCCTGCATTCCCATTGAATTGACGTCAACTTTAAAAAGTGCGGACACCTTTACATAAACTATGCCTTGAATCTTACAATTTATCAACCCAATATTTCCGCACTGTGTGTCATTTTCGTTTCCATGTACCTAAGCACTTAAACAATAAAACAACTTAAACAATAATATTTTTTTCATAAAAGATTTTATTTTTTTATCAGTCTATGGATGTCAGAACAGCTAGGCAGATTCTTTGCGTAAGACAATGAGCGAGCCATTTCTAGATGAGGCGAACCGTAGCACAGAATATACATAAAATAGTACTAGGTACGTAACCGTAGTAAAACGTCTGTTAAGAATTTAATAGAACTTAGTAAGCTCTTCAACTTATTCCAAGCTTTATCACTATCACTACATCACTACATCACCACATATTATAAAATAAAGTCCCCCGCCGCGTCTGTCTGTCTGTCTGTTCGCGATAAGCTCAAAAACTACCGAATTGATTTTCATGCTGTTTTCACCAATAGGTAAGTAGATGGGGTGATTCATGAGGAAGGTTTTAGTGTTTATTTTGTTAAGGTTTTGTGTAAATTAGTTTAAATATGACGATAATTGTTGACTATGTCGGAAAAATTCAAGCCGCTTGGGAGCTTTAATCGAAAACGCTGCCTAATCCCTTTGAGATATAACAAAACAATTTATTAACAGTGGTGGTGGTATGGTGTGATAAGTCTTTACAGAAAAGTCCGGGATGGCATATATCTATCTTTTAAGAATAGCTTACTATACCCATTTTAACTTCTAAAAAAATGGCCACATACCATGCGGTAATTGGAAATCTATTTAGTGCCGATTTCACCAACTTCGAGTGACGTTTTACTGAGGAATTAATTGGACGTTCTGACAGTTTTTGTATTGAAAATACTGTCAAACACATGATATTTACGCTCGGATAAGACTTATTTTACGTTGGTGAAATCGGTCTTTAGACGTATACAGTATTAATCCTTATTAACTTAAATGCGTTATTTACCATAAGCATTTAATGCACATTATGATAATGCTTTAGAACATACAATTTAAATGAATATCTTAGGAGTTATCGCAAAATAAAAATCGGCCAAGTGCGAATCGGGCCTCGCTCTTTTAGGGTTCCGTTAAAAAAAAAAAAATATTAATTTAATTTTTTTAATTTAATTTAATTTTTATTATTTGTTGTTATAGCGGCAATAGAAATACATAATATGTGAAAATTTCATCTGTCTATCTATTACGGTTTACGAGATACAGCCCGCTTTTACGGTTTACGACAGACGGACGGACGGACGGACAGCGTAGGCTTAGTAATAGGGTCCCGTTGGTACCCTTTGGGTACGGAACCCTAAAAACGAACGCGCGCTAAAATAAATACGCCGATTTCAACCCGATGGCGATAACGGGACTCGCTCACGTGATGCGACCAGTGACCACCCCCGCACCGCATTGACATTGCTATATTATAAGCCGAGCGATACTTCTTTTATAAGCCTACGTACTGTTCAATATGCTGTTCAATATAACTTATGGAACATTTCAAGGAGTTTGAAAAGCATAGGCGTATCATATTACGCCTATGCTTTTCAAACTCCTTGAAATGTTACAATACTACCCGTGCGAAGCCGGGGCGGGTCGCTAGTTCTAAATAAAGAACAGAAAAAACCAAATGAGACAGAGATATTATATGCAAATAAGTATTTACTGAATAATAAGTTAGTATCTATTAAACTTATGTCTACAGGCGATCAATTGTAAGCTTAAGTCCACAAAAAGAGGACTTATGCAAAAATATTATCACATTGAAGTCGATTACTTGATCGAAAGAAGATTAAAGGCAACAGTGAGCGTGGAGGTTAAATAATTTTATTTATTGAGGAAATCAGTAAAATCCGATAATTAATTGGTCAAGTGATCTCATCTATATATATAAAAGAAAGTGGTGTTAGTTACACTATTTATAACTCAAGAACGGATGAACCGATTTGGCTCAAAATTAGTGGAGAGGTAGCTTAGAACCAGGAGACGGACATAGGATACTTTTTATCCCGTTCGACCGCGTTTCCGTCAAGTCAATATAAAACCTGGTATAACAAAAATGCATCTGACATGGAAT
This sequence comes from Oeneis ivallda, assembly GCA_029955525.1. Lineage (NCBI taxonomy): Eukaryota > Metazoa > Arthropoda > Insecta > Lepidoptera > Nymphalidae > Oeneis > Oeneis ivallda. The sequence goes on from JARPMR010000007.1 coordinate 21,256,344, forward strand.
AAAAAAACGAAAATGACAGTGGAAGAACAAAACGTAAATGACAGCTAAACGTAATTTTGTATTTGGTTAATTATGGTAAAAACAATTATAAAAATTATAGTTTAACGTAATTGATAATATCATCAGTAATATGTTTTCTCTTTGAATCATCATTAAAAATGCCGCGAGCAAGACGATCAAATGTTTCCTGCTACAAAGCTACGGATTGACGTGATTTATTGGATAGGTATAGTTGAGAACCTGGAGGGTGACAAAGATTTCCCGCGGGATGTTATGAACTAAATCCACGCAGACGAAGTCGCGGGCATCAGCTAGTAAATAATAATCGTATCCCTGGAATACCTCCATAGTCCGTATTGCTTAGTAGTACAGACGAGAATGCTAACAGGTTTTATGTATGACTTTTGTTAAAGTGGTAACTACAGATTTGCATTAAGTTGAAGATAAGGTAAACGCTGATATATGTCCGAGATGTCCATTGCGAATTGCAATACGAGCACATTGATAACATTCTTCGAAGTGTCACATTAGACCATAAACATAGTAGGTATTACCTACTTATGATTAGACACATAATAATATTATGTTGTGATGAATGGGTCTGCGTATGAACTATGATATGCGTGGATTTTCTTTAGTATTAGAAGTACATTTCATCATCATCATTAGCAACCCATCAACGGCTCACTACTGAGCGCAGGTCTCCTCTCAGAGAAGGGTTATAGGCCATAGTCCACCACGCTGGCTCAATGTGAATTTGCGGACTTCACACACCTTCGAGAACATTATGAAGAACTCTCAGATGCGCAGGTTTCCTCACGATGTTTTCCTTCACCGTTGAAGCAAGTGATATTTAATTGCTTAAACGCACTTGACTCCGAAAAGTCAGAGGTGCGTACCCGGGATCGAACCTGCGACCCCCCGATTAGGAGACCACAGTCCTAACCACGAGGCTATCACTGCATTAGAAGTACACACAGTACAAAATATAGAAATAGTAAAGTAGTAGGTATTTAGGTAGGTACCGAATAAATCGTACCTAGTTATGTTTTTTAATATTTGCAATTTTTGCGTTATTTCGCGCGTGGTATCTACGTCGCACGTTGCGCGTATCTAGAAACAAGCCCTAAAAGCTTGTGTTGAGCTTTTGACCGCTGAACTATCGGGACTTATTTAGAATGCAACGCATCTATTATGCCAAGTTATGCAGCTTTTAATAAAATAAACAACACTAATCTTTTACCAACTGAGGCGCACGCGAAAGCTTTTCCAACCAAAGACAGGTAAAAATTGGCAAAATTCTTTACACATCTTGCTTTAATTCCGATACAAATGCCGAGTAGTTAATCAAAGCGTTAAAGTCAGAACGCACATTTAAAAAACTTATCTAAAAGCCGGACCGCATTACAGCGGCGCCGCGCAGCGTTGCACAGCGCGGCACAATATTAATTCAATCATATCACAGATCATTATCGAATGGTGCATGTCGCACTAAAGCGGTGCTGCACTTGCGTTGCTGCGCGTCGCGACATAGTTGCCTCCAAGAAAATATTTTGACGTGTAGCGCGCGCCGCGCCGCTCTGATGCGGTCCGACCTTTATTGAAATAAAAACTAAAATTGCATTAACTAATAAAATTGGCATTTTGACAGTAAAGTCGCTACAATACTTACCAGGCACCACATGCTACGCTACTTTTAACAGCAATCAGTCAATCGATTTCCGTACTTATTATGGATCTTACCTTTCTATGTAGAATCAAATAGGTATTACAGATAAAAACGAATCCAAACACCACATAATTTATCTGCTATTATTTTATCAAGAGTGTACTACTGTGCTGTCCTGGCTACAGCATCAGACAAAGAATTCCATAATTTTGCATAGTTATATTTTTAAAGCATAATATACATATACGCATATATATGTTTCAAATTTTAGGTCACACGTATGTTTGCAAGTAAAGTAAATACACATTATGCATTTAAGAACCCTACCGCAGCTAACAAAAAAGCTGATAACTTTGAAACGGCTGAACCGATTTTGATAAAACTGTCTAAGAACCATGGCTCAAAAACCTGCTTTTAAATTTAAAAATCCGCACCCAATCAGTTCACCCGTTTAAGAGCCACAGTGCCACACACAGACACACACACATAGCGGTCAAACATATCATACCAATGTTTTTACGTCGGGCGTTAAAGAATCTAGAAAATTTCATAGTAATCTGATAGAATATATTAATCAGGATAGAAAGCTTCGCTTCTGTTTCGCTTATCACACAATTCACACGCCGGACTACGGAGAGTCATAGATAGAACTTCACAATTAAGTTTTTAACCGACTTCAAAGAAGGAGGAGATTCTCAATTTGTCGGAATCTTTTTTAGGGTTCCGTAGTAAACAAGGAACCCTTATAGTTTCGCCATGTCCGTCCGTCTGTCTGTCTGTCCGTCCGTCCGTCCGTCCGCGGTTTAGCTCAGAGACTATTGGTACTAGAAATCTGTAATTTGACAAGGGTATAAATATCAATCACGCCGACAAAGTGGTGAAATAAAATATTGAAAAATATTTTTTTTAGAGTACCTCCCATACATGTAAAGTGGGGATGAATTTTTTTCTCGTCTATCCCATAGTGTGGGGTGTCGTTGAATAGGTCTTTCAAAAATATTGTGGGTGTGGGAACACCATTTTTCAATTCAGGGATCCGTTTGTAAAATATGATGTTTTAAAGTGCTAAATTTTATTAGAGTCAAGTTTCCCCCCCCCCTCTGCCAGCTAAATGGTTGTATGAAGGATACAAGAAAAAATTCACAGCAGTAGTATAGGTATATAACGAATTTTAAAGGAAAACTATCATGGCTAAGTAGGGTTCATTAGTTAAGGAGTTATATCTGTTTTTTCTAAGTTAGGCATTACACGTAGTGTAAGTTGCATATTTTGTAGTATTTAAACCATGGAACTCAAAATATATTCAATATTCATAAATAAAGTAAAAGCACTATCCTACGTCAGCAATAATATTTGAGACTTTCAACTATGGAACCCTACACTGCGCGTGGCCCGACACGCACTTGGCCGGTTTTATTTAATAGAATTGGTTGTTACTAAAGGTATAATTATCTACAGTGACGTTTTCACCTCTGTGTAATCCGAGCCCGGAATGGGATCCAGGCTCTAATTTTGATACCAAATTCAAACACGACTCGCGATATAGCATCGCCAGTGCCACAGTTGGAAAATCGCTGATCACCAATGTTTAGGAATCGAATGGGCTTTGGCACTACTATGTGCTATGGATTTGTTGAAAATTCAACATTTTGCCCTTGTAAATAAGAGTCAGGGATTCAGCAAAGGGTGTGGGATAAAAGGCAACAATAGGGCTTACCTGGCATTCTGTGCCCCGTGTTTATGGTCGCTGTAAAACTGTAATTGCAACAGATCAAACGGACCGACCGATTGTTGAGGTGATTGTACACTGGGATCTAAGAAGTGGTTTAAAAATTCAGTGTGTTTTTTTAAGCTATTGCATAGCTTTTATCGCGGGTTTTGAACTAGGACAAACAGTTTGAGCGCGGCGACCGAATCAAGAAATTCCGTAACGAAAATAAACCTAACACCGTCGTTCAGTAAGCGTTCAACATTTTAGAGGTTCACAAGTAGCTCTGTTTGGCGCAGTGGGCGAGCGGCCGCTTTATGTATGGTGTCGCAGGTTCGAATCTCACTCGCGAAGTAGTGACAGTGCGCTTTTTTTGTGTTTTTATATTTGTTTTGCATAATTTTTATCATGCAAAAAAAATATTGCATAATTGCTTAAGTTGATAAAAAATGCTATGCAATAGCTTTACCGCGGCAGTCCCCGAGTGCCACTTAATTTTATTTCGAGATTGGCTTGCGTTTGACTTCAATCAATGATGGAAAGTAGCGATGAGGTCTAGATTGGAGTGCAGTTGCCTAGAAGATGCCTTTTCACGTTTACTGGCGGTATTCAAATTATTATGGTAGGAAACACGGACGTCACGCGTCGGAAGGGCGTTCCATGCCTTACTGTGTACCTAGTACCTATCCTTGTGAATTATTTTATTAGTGTTTTCAAAAACGGAGAACTTTATTTTTGTGTTAGTTATAAAAACACGTAAAAAACTTATCTTAACTACAAGTTGATAGTGATATCATACACCTACAGGCTGTATATGTACATAATATATGTATACTTATATAAAAAGTGGGTAGGTAGGTACCACTTTTTAAGAAAACATATATTATTAGCCATCTTCATTGTAATAATGATTCTTTATTTAATCATTCTCACGAAGTTCTCACGCTATTTTCAAAAGCATTTCGCGCTAATTCGCGTCAACATACTGATAATTGCAGTAATGTCGTCTTGCCAACTAAGAAATACCTAGGTAGTTTGCCTGTAACATCATCTCTTAATGTAAGGGTAATTAATAAAAATAACTATTATTCTTATAGTGTAGCTAATTAACATTGGTCCCTATTTGTGCAGTTCCACCCGTTTAATAACTTGCTAACGTATAATATTATACATGTGTATTGCTATTTTAGGATATCAAACCTGACTTGTAGACATTAATTTTTAATGTTTTCACATATTATCTTCTTTATTCCATACGTTCTCTCCCATGCTTGAAAAGCCTGATTGCAATTTACCGATGTAGCTACAGCCCACAGCTAATGTCATTCATAGTTGTGAGCTACCTACTTAAATGTCAATTATTTATTTATTAGTCAAGTAAGTGTTTTTTTAAATAAATAGATAACTAAAATAGTTACCCGGTAAATTAAATAAATAAATACAGAAATTCTTATTATATATTTTAACATTCAATTTTATATTACGCATTTGAATGTTGTTTATTTTTCTTTGTCTGCTTAGCCTTAAGCATCACAAATTAATTTATTACTGAAAATAATATTATTCTTGCAATTAGCTAAGTAAATAAGTAGCTTAGTGGGCACGCAACCTAAACTGTTAACTGTACCAGCCTAATGCACTTTTTGCGCATCCTCTAAGCTCGCTACAGGACTTTGAATTGTAATCGAAGTACTGTAGAGTCCGGTTTGTAATGACACAGTGTGTTGCTATTTGATCATTTGAAGTAGGCGCAAGAAATGATGCTAAGGTGAATTTTCTCTATTGTTACTTTTGAGCGATTTTATTCAATGGGTTGGTATTTTAACGATTTAATTTAACTTAAAAGATTTCTAAATACGTGGTAGGTAGTAGTAGTAGGTGATTTACCTACGTACTAAAAATTATTTTAGAAACTATTTTATGGTATCTACCTGCATAATTTAACCGTTAAAAATATATTTTATAAGTGCCTACTGCTAACTATAGACTATAGGACGGGTCTTTTTGCATGGGTATACCCAGGGTAGGTATACTATACCCATTGTTGAGGATATTTCTGTCAGTTGAGAACAGACATAGTATAGAGAAACATAAGCTACTTTTCATATCGTAAAAACTATGGGGGATTTGTCATTCAAGTATAGCTATTGCCCGCGACTTTGCCCGTCAAACCTAGTTATTATATAAATGGTATGCTGGTACTTTTAATTTGTTGCTTTTTTATAATATTTCCGCACTTAATTTAAAGATAAATAAATAATTTTCTTTATTTAAAACATAATTTTATAATCATATAAATATATATAATTTCTATAATGCATAGAAAAGCATAGGCTCTATATTTCATAGCAAATGATAAACTTAAAACGAGTGAAGCTTGTAGGTCGGTAGGGGTAGATACTTAATAGGTATGTACTATATGTATATCGTAAATAGTTTGCTCAATTGCAGCGGTCTCCAATTCATGAGTGCGCTGAGATGAAAATTTTAAATTGTTTTGCACATTATTTCATTAAGGTTAGCTACTGAAGGATTTGCGTAGGCTACAAGAATTAAACATTGCGTCCTATTGCGCCATTCCATCATACAAAATCAGTTTCTGGCTATTCACTGCAGTGTATGTACATTGTACAAGTAGTGAGCGTAAATCGACAATACGTACGATTTACGTAATACTAAGTAGTACTATTATATTATATGCTGTGGTAATACGGAGGTTTATAGTCCGTCGCCGCAGCAGTAGAGTTGAGCATTCCAAGCTGCGCTTGGTAACCATGACGATTTTTCCTCCTACGAGAGAGAGAAATAGAAAATAAGTACAATAAATCAGTTTCTGGCTATTCACTGTAAGTGTAACGTAAGCAAATCAACTGGAATTGAATAGTTACAAATAAGCAACAGCTATAATTATAGTTTCATAGAATTTTAGCTGCAATTATAATATACTGTGCTGTAAGTATCATAAACACCTTGTGCGGAATGATCCCAATACATATTATCATACTCAGGTATACTTTACTACTTTCGTAGGCCTATGCAGTGTTTACTGTACAGTTACTTATTACATTCCTCATTACAATAGAAAAATGTAGAACAATAATAAGTATTTATTATCCGAGTAGGTTGGTACAAAATAAATATGGACTTACAATAAATAATTAAACGGGGAGCCAAGTTGAAAGTACATATTTTAATTGCTGGAGTCAAAATAATTGTACGGTTATTTACAATTCAATTCTGATCATTAAAAGGGAAGCTTCCATAGTCCTATTGCATCATTTATTTACATAGTGCGAAAATAGAAATTAACTGATGCTCTTACCTATTTACATGAATGGGTGACTAAACTGACTAGATCCGCAGCTATTTTGATTAATTAAATAGTCTTGTGATGATTTGCTCCTATTAAGCCACCTACAACATAGTTTGAAGACCTGATGATCGTTGGAGTCCCAAGGTGCTGGAGTGGCGACCCCGCATGGGAAGTGCAGAGTTGGCAGACCCCCCACTAGGTGGACCGACGACATCAAACGAGTCTCAGGAGCCGCTGCATTCAGGCAACCGAGACCTATGGAAGTCCATGCAAGAGACCCTTTGTTCAGCGGTAGATATCTATCGTTTGATAAAGAGGAAGGAGAAGCCTTCTACTTCTTATAAACCCGTAACCCCAAAACCATAAAAAATAGGTAAGTAATACAATGAGTAATAAAACGTTTAATGCATACAAAATAAATTTTCAGAAGAAACCTACAAAAATCGACCAAAGAAACTAACAATTAAGGATGAATGAAAGTGAATAGTGTAGTTTGTAATCTTTGGCTTGCAATTACGTTTCATATCCGAAGAGCAGACACGACGACAGCCAAACAATAACATAAAAGAATCGATACTGCGAGATACAAATGAATAAAATCTATAAATGCCTTAAAGACGTTCATAGTAGGACTTTGGAAGGTAATAGAGTCGGCAAACTGCACCTAAACTTATTATCATCCGTGTAATATTTTAGACTCATTGATGCAATTGTACACTGCATTATGTGGTCTGAGTGGACTATTTTTATAGACTTTGGTTTAAATGATTTTAAACCAAAGTCTATAAAAACAGTGTGACGACCACAATCACTTCTGATTGGTTGACTTTATAGCGCTTTTTTATTTTTTACTCATAAATATTGGACCCAGGGAGCTGTAAGTAATAAGAGAGAAGAAAAATAATTCCAAAGAATAATTAAATAATAATTCCACTGAAAAAGAGAAGTCTACGAAATAACTTTTTAATTTTCTTAAAAAAATCACGTTAAATTATTAGATGTATTCAATTGTAGTACCTACGCTTTTTTGGAACTTCCCCTCACTGTGGAAATATTCTATTCTATTCTAACAAAGTTCCATGGGTTAAATCGGCTTGGCATCTAGCTGCCCACAAGATAGTATAAAAAAATTATTACATTGTAATAATAATATTGTAAAATGATTATTTTGAAAAGAGCAACTGCTGAGTTACTTGCCGGCTCTTCTCAGCAGAATCCGCTTTTCGACCCGGTGGTAGAGTCATGACGTGTCATAAGAGCCACAGGTTGGCCTACGTGAAGTAAATAATTTAAATTTTGATTCTTTTAGAATTTAACCAACATGCAACAAGAAAAAGCCAAACAACAAAAATAACAACAGTCATTTACAATAATTTTACCAGGAATTCTTTTTATTTTAATCAATAGCTATCCAGTATCAACCAGTTTTACCTACAAATTAAGAAAGATCGTGCGGTAACTTGTTCCATATTTCAATAATTTTATGCACATAAACATTTTAATTATGCAATATCCGTTCTGTGCTGTGCCTTAATTGCATTAACATTGCGATGTCTTGGTTCAATTAAAATAATTTACACTTTAAATTCACTTAAAGTAATAACATAAATAGTCACTCAATACGATCGTACTCTGCTGTGACTCATACACGGGATAATTTGCATTAAGCTGTAAATCTTACTGACAACTACAGTTCAGAAACTATACTCAGACGATATTTTTTATTTTATTCACTATTATCAGGTAGAATGACATCAAGACATTTTTATAAAACAATTACAGCTTCTTACTTACGGATGTACATTTACTTATGATATTTAACTTCGTGTTACCTACCGATACAACACAGTCTATAAACTTATAAATAAAACTCTCCTTTCTATACTTATACTTATAAATAAAAGTATCCTTTCTGTACATATTTACGGAAAATTATTAAGTACTTTATAAATGAATAAAAATTGAGTCATGTCTGATAGTACTAATGCCTATGCCAGCAACTAATACGGTCATGTTATTAGAGTAGGTATAATAAGTCGGCATATTCCATACTCAGCTAATTCCGTCGATATCATCTCATGCTATTTTTATTTTATTCATAGCCATCTTTATTCTTTTGTTTACTGGGAACACCGGCGAGAGGTCGCCTCTAGACTGAATCTTTTAGAATTCTACAGGAAGTATTATGGGAAAATGATTAGTATGTTTTTATTATTTATTAGTTAGTTAGGCTTAAGCGATATGTCAATATCGCTTAAGCCTAATTAGACGATTTAACTATTGTTATTACTTATTCTAGACTAAACAACTTCCAACTCTACCAATCTCTACAATGTAATGTGGACCAATATTCTTTAAGAGAGCTTCTCAGTCGTGCTTAATTTTTTTTTAATCAGAAAAAACAATAAAGATATTTTTCGATTCCGCGTACGGAACCTTTTTATTTTTTTAATACTCGATGAAAATGTTAGGATGTAAGTAGGTGAACGGCATTTAAGGTTAAGGTCGGGCGAATTCTATAATATACAGCGCTGATGTAAACGTAGTATTACTGTTTATTGACATTTATTAAGTCCAAGAGTACAGCGTTGATGGGGAAGTGTACCTACCCTACATAGAATCTCTGATGAACATGAGAACATCTGATTATCTCTTGACCGAACTTCGGTCACGGCAGCCAATCTTACTGACGATTATCCAACTAGGTAAGAGATAATATAATGCACAAGTGCGTGCGCACACAGATTGCATTCTGTATTCTCTTCTCTGTGGACTTTAGGGTAAGATCTATAGATGGCACTCTCACTCAGCTCAGGCAAGACTGAGGTAAAACGAGACTTTATGTTGGGACATATTTTGTGTCTCATTTTAACTCTTTTTTGAGTCTTGAGCAGAGTCTGAGTACGATCTCTAGATCTCAGCCTAGACTCTAGAGTAGGTAAGGATCTGACGTGACCGGGTGAGAGATCAGGCGTAGGACCGACGACTTTACTTGCTGTGCGAGGCACGTGGATTTGACACTGCCCAATTCTGCCCATAGCGGCCATCCCATCAGACTGGCTGGTACTGAGAATTTCTTGATAGAAAATCCCAATAACTTTTTGGCAGATTAATTATTCCCAAGGTGCTGGAGTGGCGACCCCGCACCGGGATGCGCAGTGTTGGCAGACCCCCCACTAGGTGGACCGACGACATCAAATGAGTCGTAGGGAGCCGCTGGATTCAGGCGGCGCAAGACCGAGGCCTGAGGAAGTCCATGCAAGAGACCTTTGTCCAGCTGTGGACGTCTATCGGTTGATAAAGAAGAAGAAGAAATATATGTGTATAATCTTTTAGTAATGTTAATATTGTGACAAAATTATTTTAGATTTTAATTATTTCTCATGCAACAATAACAATTGTATACAATAAAGAACTAAAACGTGGGCAATAAATATCGATACAATATTTTGTATGGGAATTACTTTCGCGGGCAATATCAGCCCATTACATGAACATAAATTAGCTCATACGAAATTTATTATTGTATTGTTGCTCGTACATAACGTCTTGGACGCAACATGATGAAAGATGAAATATATTGTAATATACATTGAGATGCCGTTAATTTGATCTGTGCATTTTATCGAATCGCAAGATTATAATATTAATAATAATTTATGTATGTATTTTGAAATAAAACTCATTTCGCCTATTATGGATATCTTTCTCTGGGACCTCTGCCTATCTTTTTTGAATCCAAGTGTAAACTTCTTTAGGTGCTACCCACCGATATAAATGTAGTATTCTTATCTGTCTACGGTGCTACCCGTTTATTCTTGAGGCGTGTGCAGATAAGTATAACAAATACCTAGGTACCTCTACAAGTTTGTATGCAAGATAAAGTTTTACGAAGAATGTATTTGGCTACTTTTATTAACACCTCAGATCCAAGGTTTATGTAAAATTTTAAATATAGAGCGTAACTATCAATAAATGTCAAAGACGTCTAACTTTTGAAAAAAGAACGCGGTCGGCGGAAACGACGCCATAGAGTTTTATACTTTTTAAATTGTTCTGTGGCCTGGTGCGAACGTCATCGCCCGTCTAGCCTGGCCGAATAAAAACATTGCGTTTGGGTAAACGTGCACCGTGTACACGTTCTGATTTATAGAGAGGTGGCGCCTTGGTATCGATAATTATTATTAAACTTTTTATTATTTTAACAATTTACGAATGCATGAAATACATGTCTTTAGACGTTCCAGAGGTACGACCTCTGGATTCCCTATTGAAAACACACGCATATTTTTTATTTTTTTTTCCTTAGGATAAATACTCCTAGAAACGCAATAGACGACGCGGTGATGAACCATTTTTAGTAATCATTTAAAGGCCAAATCATTTACGCAGTATCGTCGCACCTAACGACGAGCTTGCATGGAATTATTAAAAAATAACGGGTCGTTCTACATCTCGACCGCAATAAATACTGTGCTGTGAAAGGGTGTCAGAATTCATCACAATAACCATCAAAAACGTAATTAGGTTTTTCATTCATTTTATTTATTTTTAGATTTTATTTCTATCCTTAATCCTTATGCACTAATTAACTGTTAAAATTTTAGACCTATAAAAAAATCTATTGGTTATGGGTAGGATATGGTTATTCAACGCGGCTGGGCAGCGTTTGAGAAGCTTCAAGATGTCTTCTCGTCCAAAATCCCTCAGTGCCTGAAGCTAGTTACACTAGCGGCACGCTATGATGGCCGGTTTGACACATTACAATAGTGATGTGGAATGTCAATTTATTCTCGAACAAAAAACAATTAAGTTTTGTTTTTGTACCTGATTAAATAGGTTTAATAAAACAAAAATGTATATGTTTATTTAATTTATTTGAACGAACTGAATATTTGAATGAAAATGAATATACATACTTTATATGCACACAAGAAACATATGAATACAAAAGATACCACAAAAGGCCATAATTAATCAGATTCGTCCATACTACTATTTTCACTGTCGTCACTGCTATCATCACCTACATTAATAATTATATGTTCGTTTTCTATAATATTATCTATTTTCACATCTCTTTCATAATCTTCCCTTATTAATTTAACAGTTCTATTCACAACCTTTTCCCAGTCTCCTTTAGTCACATGTTCACAAGCTTCTTCTAATAATTTTAGCATTTTTTTTGTGGTAAATGGGGGTTCTGTATTGTGTCTTGCAGCATATCCCTTAATTTGAGCCCACACCAACTCAATCGCATTATACTCACAATGGTAAGGCGGTAACCGTATAACTCTGTGCCCATGTTCTAATGCTATTTCGTCAATGACGTATCGGATCTTGGTTGGTTTGTTTTCTTTTAAAAGACGTACTAATTCCGCTTTTAACATATTCATGTTTGCATCTACGCCATTTTTACGAAGCCATGCGACGATATCAGCTTTCTTTTGGGATTGGGCAGGTGGCTTGTCAATTTGCATCGAGTGGTATGGGGCGTTGTCCATAATTATAATAGATGGTTCAGGGAGGCTACACAACATTGAGGTAAACCATTCAGTAAACTTTTCTCCATTCATGTCTTCATGATAGTCTCCAGTGGTTTTTGACGCAAAAGCCATGAGAGAACCTTCGACAAACCCGTTGATGGTTCCGGCGTGACAAATTATAAGTCGCGATCCTTTTCCTACAGGAACTTTGGAAGTAGATGCTGCTGTGTCATCGTTCCAAGAACGGCCTACAGTATGGTTAGCATTAAGCCATGTTTCATCCAAGAACACAACATTTTGCCAATTTTTGATTTCTTTCACTTGCCGTAAAAAAGTATACCTTGCCATCGCTATATCAAATCTTTCCATCAATATTTTGCGTTTGTTACATTTTTTGTATCGAAATCCAATGGTCTTCAAAATCTTCGTTAAAGAACTTTCCCCACCGAAGAATAATCCAGCTTCCTTCAGTGAATGCACCAACTTTTTTCTTGTTGGATACTCCTTCTGTAAATAGTAGCCGTAAACATGTCTTCGGATAGCATCGGCATCAAAGCTATCGATGCCTACGACTGGTTTTGCTCGTTTTCTCTTTTTTGGTGTGTGAAGTTTATTTTCTTCTGTGCCAGTCTCGCCATATTTTTTTTTAGTTATCCGTCTAACAGTTCGTTGTCCAATATTAAGCGCATCAGCTACGCGTTCAACCACTGACGTTATAGGTAAAATTGGCCCTCCATTTTGAGCTTCACGTTCGAAATAGTTACGAAGGCGTATTACGAACTCACGTGTCTGACTATTTAGAACAGTTCTCTGCGTACGTTCGGTCATATCGACGAAATCCACAACAAAGGGCTTGAACAGAGTCCAAATTAACGAGCAAGGGTCAACAGTAATGCAGTATCAATATTTGAAATCCAAAGCCAGGTCAAAACTATATCACAATCGCATTGCACTGACAGTTTATACTTTTCGAAGCAACGTCAATTCGAAACTGCTTTGTTTTGCATTGAGCATTGACGCGAGTTTGTCGGAGGTAGTAGTTGTGCTAGCCAGCGATCCTATGTGACGATCGTATTAGATTCCATTTTTAAAAATTTTCAATTTAGAAAACCAAATGCCGAGTTGTGGTATATATCATATAAAAATAAAAATTTTACCTTTTGTATGAAACAGCTGATATTTTTTTGCGATTTCAGAGGTTTGTCCTCATAGTGAAAATTGTTCATATTCACAAGTACATTCACCCCTTAAATGGTGCAAACTGATTTTTCTACACTTGTATACATTTTAGAAATCAATTTAATAAATAAATTTTGAGTCCTAAACCTAAAACTACATTCGATAAAATTTATGAATCTCTGCACATCACTATCGTCAATAAAGTAATACAATTATTTCCTTCAAAGTCGTTATCAATTAATACGGAACTTCATGAGCGGACAAACGTCAAACCGGCCATCATAGCGTGCCGCTAGTTTAGTCTTCGAACAATGCGTGTTGCACATAGTTCGAAGAGCTGATGGTCGTTAGGGTCCTAAGACCGAGGCCTGGGGAAGTCCATGCATGAGACCTACCTTTTTCAACAGTGTACGTCTTTCAGTTGAAAGAAGAAGAAGGTGGGTATTAAAATATTGAATCTTTTTGCGCCGTTTTTTACAATCTATAGATCCTCATCATTTCATAATATTATTATGATTCAAGATGTGACCATACGAACTGCTCAAGTGAAGTTCGATGGATATTAATAATACGAGCTACTTCATTTGAAGATATTATTATTTATAACCATGTACATACTGTACACCCCTCCAATCTATATATATAAAAGAAAGTGGTGTTAGTTACACTATTTATAACTCAAGAACGGATGAACCGATTTGGCTGAAAATTGGTGGAGAGGTAGCTTAGAACCAGGAAACGGACATAGGATACTTTTTATCCCGTTCGACCGCGTTTCCCTCAAGTCACTATAAAACGTGGTTTATCAAAAACGCATCTGACATGGAATAACAAAACGCAAATGACAGCTAAACGTAATTTTGTCTTTGGTTAAGTATACTTAGTAAAAACTTTGACAATTATAAAAAGTGTTATAATAAAGAATTACTGATATTATAAATGCGAAAGTGTGTTTGTTTGTTGGTTTGTCCTTCAATCACGTCGCAACAGTACAGCGGATTGATGCGATTTTTTGCATGGGTATAGTAATGGATGTAGTAGTGGTTCCTCAGACCGGGAGAGCTACTTTTTATCTCGGATAATGAAAGAGTTCCCGCGGGATTTTTAAAAACTAAATGCATGCGGACGAAGTCGCGGGCATCAGCTAGTTTTCATTAAAAACATATGAAAATATTATACATTATATTTTATCAATAAATTGTCATCTGAGATTTGCTTTGGGGTCAGAGAAAATATTTGGAGCACCCTGAAAACTTCATGGGTTTTCAAGGGGACCTCAATTTTTTGATATCAGTATTGTATCATGGTTAGTTTATATATTATCGATATCGACTCATGAGCAAGGTATCCCAACTCTATATCTTTATTTATTTATCAAAATACTGGCTTGTATCAGCCCTCCATCATCGGGGTATTTTCAAATCACTCATCGGCAAAAAACCAGAACCATCCGTCTTTATAAATGCCAGTGTAAACTTGTCCGTCTAAATTGTACATTTTAACTACATATTAATCTGTTCGGCTCTATTAGCCGGCTAATTTACGGCTGTAATAAAAACGGGTGGAGGAAAAATGCTGGCGTACCTATTCAAACTCGAGTTTATGATTCGACGCGTCTTTTTCTAGATTAATAAAATAGTATTTGAAGTTTGAACGGAAACTGAACAGTTCTCCATCGCCAGCGATGATCCTTCATTATTGTCCTTTAGTCAGAATAAAGCCTCCTTAGTTACATCGCAAGTGCTATTATTTTCTTTATTACATAATAACATTGCGGTAGAGTAGGTATAAGCACAGTATATATTTATCATACATTATTATTACTAGCATTGCAGGTACCTAAGTTTTCGGAACGCAGAAAGTAATAATATTATAATAAGTCCACAAATAATTAAACACGTTTAGCGATTACGTTAGTTCTAATAAAGCACCTAACCCAAGGTACTTAAAATAATTACATGTTTTATCTGCATTTCACATAGGTAGCTGATATTTTCTGTACAAGGCAATTCAAACTATTCGCCCTGCGGGTCGGTTCGAACAATAACCGTCGCCCGCCATGTTGTTTCTATGACGTTTATAAGACGCCATATTGCGTCGGGTTGCGTTCTGAAACCCATCGAGAGAACAAAGGAGCCATTGGATTGAATGGCGGGGAAATGGATATCAAGTACAGTATGCTAATTTAATGTTTGATGCTGCCTGAGCCTCAAATTACTTACATAGACAGGTTGGTGTACCTACGAGTACCTACATAATGATTATACCTACCTCCGAGTATTATGATAAGTTTTATGAGAAGAAACTATTAAAACAATAGCTGATATTTGATTAAATAGGCTCATTACAATTCAAAATTAATTGCTCTGAGCTTTTGTGCCACATACACCACAGAGTATAAGAATAATAAGAAAAAAATATATTATAATGTGGTAATGTTTGTTGTTGTTATTGGCACGTCACTCGTGTGATTTAAAAGTTTACTTTTCAGCTTTGACTACGATACTTTTAAATATTACTAATTAAGATCCATTTTAAATAAGTACTTACTTATGTTGTTTTTAGGGTTCCGTACCAAAATGGTAAAAATGGAACCCTTATGGTGAGACTTTCTCCGTCCGTCCGTCCGTCCGTCCGTCCGTCTGTCACAGTCGATTATTTCAGTAACTATTAAAGCTATCGACATGAAATTTGGCACAGTTGTGTATAATAGTGGCCCAATATCATTGGAATAAAGAAAAATCGAAAATTATTTTTAGTTTTATTAAAAAAGGGGGAAAATCGGGGGTTTGAAATTTCAAAGTAAAATAACTATACCGAGTGGGGTATTATATGAAAGGCCTTTACTTGTGCATTCTAAAACAGTTTTTTATTTATTTCTATATAATAGTTTTTGAGTAATCGGCCAAAATGTCGAAAAAAATACCGTTCCCCCCCCCTTATCTCCGAAGTTTACCAATTGAAAAATCTGAAATAATTATGGTCAATAGAGGTTTATGTATATTTTACAGGAAAAATAAAAGCAACGCGAAAATTATTTTAGTTTGACTAAAAAAGGGGGAAAATCGGGGGTTTGAAATTTCAAAGTAAGAAAACTATACCGAGTGGGGTATCATATGAAAGGTCTTTACTATGTGCATTCTAAAACAGTTTTTTATTTATTTCTATGTACTAGTGGTTCGCCCCGAACTGAGACCTCGCGGTAACGGTATCCCATGATTATTCATTCAATCGATACATGATAACCAAAACTGACATTATTATTATGCCCGTTTTCACCAAACATACCTAAATCATCCCCTAAGTAGGAGTCTCTTAACGTAGGTAGCTCCTAAATACAATCCTAAGTCCTAACATCCGTCCCAATATCCTTTTAGGTGTCCCGTACAGGATCGTGATAAATAAGTTGACAGAAAACATCAATCACCTAACTTATAGGTAGCCCGTAAAGGTTAGGGAACGTTAGTGAAAACATTGAATTATTTATCAAACATTGAATTTAACTCGTAGTTCCATGGGAATAGTTACTGACTGCGCCATCTATTAGCATTATTGTGAAGCTATGTTGATGCTATATGAATTACTGACGCCCATTAAAAATTAAATAATCTCGTTTCTTTATAATATTCATATAATTTTAGTATTTGTTGTTCAAGTACAGGATATAAGTGACCTAAAAACATAAAATCAGTTTGAAAATCCATAGCGGATTTTTCTAGAGAGCGTCTTCAAGCGAGCGTATAAAATCGCCACTTTGAAAGCCCCCCATTTCGTCAATTTTAAGGGAAAAATTAAAAAAAAAATATTTTTGTACTCAGTTCAAAATTATCTTTAAAATGATACGTAACAATTTTATGTAACGCGATTTTTTTTTTTTACTTCGCATTCGCTTCTATGAGAGCCCCCCTGAAATAAAGATTTTTATAACTTTTTAAGCCATTTTCGGCTGGAGGCCATCGGTTTACATATTATATCTAAATTTGAAGTAATTACGT
Source organism: Oeneis ivallda (assembly GCA_029955525.1). Taxonomy (NCBI): domain Eukaryota; kingdom Metazoa; phylum Arthropoda; class Insecta; order Lepidoptera; family Nymphalidae; genus Oeneis; species Oeneis ivallda. Next base: position 21,273,694 of record JARPMR010000007.1, read on the forward strand.
TCAGTAATTCAAAAGTTATAAGGCTCTGACAGACGGACGGACGGACGGACGGACGGACGGACAAGTGCAAATCGCCCTAGTTAACTCAAAGACCTTCGCTTCGCTCGGTCGATAATAGTTTTTGATTAATCGGCCAAAATGTCGAAAAAAATACCGTTCCCCCCCTTATCTCCGAAGTTTACCAATCGAAAAATCTGAAATAATTATGGTCAATAAACAACCAAAATTTTAAAAACAACAAACCAATTTGGTTTTTGACACCAAAATTAAATTCCAGCGACAGTGGTACATGTTGTACTAATAATATAGATATAATTAGTAGTAATAATAATTCAGATTTTTTGTCATTGGATTCCAATAGAAGTAATTCCTGTGGAATTAATAAAATTTTAAACTAAGCAATAGGACAACAGATAAGCAATGTAAAATTAATCTTGTACATCAAAATATCCAGGGCTTATCTGGCAAAGAACATGAGATTGAGCTATTTATAAAAGAATTTGATATTGACATCTTGTGCCTCACTGAGCACTGGCTCAATTCTCATCAGTTAATTGTACACTTTGAAAATTATTCACTGTCAAGTGTGTTCTCAAGAAAGACTGCGATACGCGGGGGATCACTAATAATAACGCGCAACAATAATAATTACAAAGAGCGAAAAGACATTGTTAGTCTTTCTATAGAACGCATAATAGAGCTGTCTTGTGTTGAGCTGGACCGATATATTATAGTTTGCGTGTACCGACCCCCCTCGGGTGACTTCGGTCTTTTTGAGCAGGTCATGGAGGACGCCTTAAAGCGGCTATGTAGGTCATCAAAAAAAATTGTAATCTGTGGAGACTATAATATTGATATTTTGCTTCACACTCCTTTTACGGGTAGACTACTAAACTTATTTAAATGCTTTAACCTGGAGAATATTTTTGTTGAACCCACAAGAATAACTGCAAATTCAGCTACTTGTATAGATAACATTTTTTGTGATTGTAACATTATCGAAAAATCTGTTATCACTTATTTAAGATCTGATCATTGCGGACAAATGATATCTGTTCCAAGCAGTGAACAGAAAATTACAAAAATAATAAAATGTAGGCCAGTTACCACTAAAAAAGTAAGGCAATTCAAACATAATATCTCGGCTACATTACCGACACTTGACCTTACACAGGGTGGTCCGGATGAAATTTATCGCAAGTTTTTTGATCTGTTAAACTCTCAATTCAACTCTGCCTTTAAGATGATAGAAAAAAGGTTTCGGTTTAATCTAAAGTTTAGTGACTGGGCAACTGTTGGCATTTATAAGAGTAGAAATAAGCTATTTGATTTGTATGCAGAAAAGCGATATAATTATTCCCCCGCGTTTATTGAATATGTAAGAACCTATTCCAAATTATTTAGAAAGGTATGCATACAAGCTAAGTCTCTTTACATAAAACAAAAAATTATTAATTCTGATAATAAAATAAAAGCCGCATGGGACATCATCGGCAATGAAATGGGAAAACACAAGACGCATAATAATAAATTGGAGCTCAAAATTAATAACCATATTATTGACTCCGACATAGACATTGCAAATACATTTGAGAACTTTTTCAAAAATATTCCAGTTACCACAACTAGTTCTCTAAATTCCTCGCCAACAGGAGCCTATAATCTTTTAAAGAGCAATGTTTCTGAGTGCAGTAAACTATTTAAGTTTGAACACGTTACCCCATATGATATTATCAAAATATTTAAAGCTTTACAAAATAAAAAAAACGGGAGATCTATGGGGAATTTCAGTTAAAATAATCCACAGTATAATTGATATTATTGCGCCATATCTTGCCTTAATTTTTAATAAATCAGTTGATTCTGGATCTTTTCCAGACCTTATGAAATGTAGTAAACTAATACCTCTTTTTAAATCGGGAGACAAAAGTGACCCGAATAACTACAGACCAATTTCAATTTTGCCAACCCTCAGCAAGATATTCGAAAAAATAATGCTCAACCAACTGCTTCTACACTTTAATTTAAATGGACTTCTTCACCCTGAGCAGTATGGTTTTACTAAGGGTCGATCAACAACCGATGCAGCCGCAAAGCTGTTACAACACATATTCGATGCATGGAAGAACTCACAGAATGCCATTGGTATTTTCTGTGATTTATCAAAAGCATTTGATTGCGTTGATCACGAGACCCTTTTGCTTAAACTGAGCCACTATGGTATTAAAGGTTTTGCACTTAGTCTCATTGCGTCTTATCTCAGTGATCGTGTTCAGAGAGTATGTGTCAATGACGTAAAATCATCCGGATCAGCCTCAGTAATGGGTGTACCCCAGGGTTCTATTCTAGGTCCATTCATGTTTTTGATTTACATAAATGATTTACCACATTTTGTCCAAAATACTTGCGATATTGTACTATTTGCTGATGATACGTCTTTGATTTTCAAAGTCGATAGGAAAAAAGACAATTTTGACGATGTAAATAATGCATTATCTCAAGTTTCTGAATGGTTTACGGCAAATAATTTACTTTTAAATGCTAAAAAAACCAAGTGTGTTGAGTTTTTATTGCCTAACACCAGAGCTGTCAGTAATAATCTAAAGATAAATAATGAACCTTTGAAAACTGAGGACTCCACAGTGTTCTTGGGATTAACCCTGGATTCTAAGCTACAGTGGGGCACCCATATAACAACACTTGCTGGCAGGCTTAGCTCTGCTGCTTACGCTGTTAGGAAGATTCGACAGTTAACTGACATAGAAACTGCAAAAATTGTTTGTTTTGCATATTTCCATAGTATTATGTCATACGGAATCTTACTATGGGGTAAAGCAGCCGACATTGGAAAAATTTTTGTATTGCAGAAGAGGGCAATTCGCGCAATCTACAATTTAAAACCGCGGGATTCCCTTCGAGAAAAATTTAAGGAAATAGGCATTCTGACAGTAGCTTCACAATATATTTATAACAACATAATATTTGTCAGACAAAATATTTTAAGTTACAAAAAAAAGGGTGATTTGCATGATAGGCAGGTTAGAGATCCAAATAGGCTCGTGATTCCTCGACTGCGCCTCCAGAGGGTCCGAAAGACATTTGTGGGAATGGGCGTGACGTTCTATAATAAAATTCCACAGTCGATCTTAGACTTGCCTTTACACAAGTTTAAGAAAGCAATTAAAACTTCTCTCATGGAAAAAGCATATTATACAATTGAAGACTATATTAATGACAAAAAAGCGTGGATATAACTCGCTCCAGCGATTCATGAGACAGTAATAATCAACCTGTGTAACAAAATTATCCTGTGCTATTCAGTGTTTCTACTTTATTTGTGTCTAAGTGATGTCTTAAAATTAGCATTTGAATATTAGTTTTCAGTTTGATGCCTTGACATGGGTAGCATAAGTATGTCACGCACTCTTTAAACATTTCTGTGGTGGTGTCGTGCGATGCGGGTTGTTACGTTCCCTCAAATATGGTTGAGCGAAGCAATGGCTGGGTCATGCGTCATGCTCGTGAACGGGTTCCACCGGCGGGAATGGGGCTACTTTATGTCTGCCCATCTTAAGATAGAAGTTAGTCTGTATGCATTTTTGGAACTTTCCTCATTGTGGAAACACTGCATATATAGCATAGTATTTACTGTATTGTAAATCTGTTTTGAAAAGAGCAACCGCCGAGTTTCTTGCTGGTTCTTCTCGGCAGGAAAGGCATTCCGAACCAGTGGTAGATTCATTGACTATTCAAAAGCACTTGTAAAAGTTATTTGAATAAAAAATATTTCTATTCTATTCTATTCTATTCTAATAGAGGTTTATGTATATTTTACAGGATAAATAAAATCAACTTGAAAATTATTTTAGTTTAATTAAAAAAGGGGGAAAATCAGGGGTTTGAAATTTCAAAGTAAGATAATTATACCGAATGGGGTATCATATGAAAGGCCTTTACTTGTGCATTCTAAAACAGTTTTTTATTTATTTCTGTATATAATAGTTTTTGAGTAATCGGCCAAAATGTCGAAAAAAATACCGTTCCCCCCCCTTATCTCCGAAGTTTACCAATCGAAAAATCTGAAATAATTATGGTCAATAGAGGTTTATGTATATTTTACAGGAAAAATAAAACCAACGCTCTAACTAGCATAGTTTCTTTTATATTAACAATAAACCTCTACAAACAAAGTTAACGATAAATAAGCAAATTAATATAATATTATCGTTTTACTTTTACTTTTGGAGTACGGAACCCTCGGTGCGCGAGTCCGACTCGCACTTGGCCGGTTTTTTTTTATTTGGCGTACTTACCATTTAAGAATCATTAATTCATTCATCCACTTATTCATATATCATTCATTGATTCATCAAGTCATAATAAAGCCTCGATTCCATATATCAGCTCGGCAGCGGCAGCACAGCGTTGGTTTTGCTACAATTAGCATGTGAAAACACTGCGCTGCCCCGCCGGCCGCAGTCGCGCTGCTGCCGCCGCGGGCGTCGACTAATTGGCGCTGTGTAAACTCGCCCTGTTATCGGGGGCCCCGAGCGCTGTGCTGCGCACTGTAGAGAGAGCTTTCATGGGAAATTACATCAACGAGCTCTGTCTGTCCCGATATCACGAGTTCTTATGTTCAAACCACATTTTCCCAAGCTGGCCCTTTGTCTACATCTAAATTTGGGTTGTAGGTACATACTAAGGTAAAGCCTCAATAGCCCAACGGTTAAAGGTGCGGACTGAAAACTGAAAGGTCGCAAGTTCGAATCCCACCCGTTGCACTATTGTCGTACCCACTCCTGACACAAGCTTTCTGCTTATTTGGAGGGGAGAGGAGAATATTAGTCAACTTCAACTTGGCTAATATTCTTTTTTGAAAAAAAAATATACTACTTTACCTTACTGAACTTTAGTCGAAGGTTACCTGCTTAGAATCATCATCATCATCAGCAGCAACCCATCAACGGTTCACTACTCAGCGCAGGTCGCCGCTCAGATAGGCCATAGTCCACCATGCTGGCCCAATGCAAATTGCAGCATTTCACACACCTTTGAGAACATTCAGTATGCAGGTACTTTCGGTATGCAGGTTTCCTCACGATGTTTTCCTTCACCGTTGAAGCTTGTGATATTTAATTTCTTAAACGCACATAACTTTAAAAATCGGCCAAGTACGAGTCGGGCCTCGCTCTTTTAGGGTTCCTTTAAATAAAATTAAATAAAAATATTTCCATATACCCATGGAAATATTTTGATTTAATTTTTTTAATTTAATTTAATTTTTATTATTTGTTGTTATAGCGGCAATAGAAATACATAATATGTGAAAATTTCATCTGTCTATCTATTACGGTTTACGAGATACAGCCCGCTGACAGACGGACGGACGGACGGACAGCGTAGGCTTAGTAATAGGGTCCCGTTGGTACCATTTGGGTACGGAACCCTAAAAAGCCAGAGGTGTGTGCCCGGGATCGAACCTGCGACCCCACGAATAGAAGACCGCAGTATTCAATACTACTTAGAATACTACAAATGAAAGATACTGAAAGATAGGTATTATATCTACCTTACCTACGACACTATTATAATCTATATATATAAAAGAAAGTGGTGTTAGTTACACTATTTATAACTCAAGAACGGATGAACCGATTTGGCTGAAAATTTGTGGAGAGGTAGCTTAGAACCAGGAGACGGACATAGGATACTTTTTATCCCGTTCGAACGCGTTTCCGTCAAGTCACTATAAAACGTGGTATAACAAAAACGCATCTGACATGGAATAACAAAACGCAAATGACAGTGGAATAACAAAACGTAAATGACAGCTAAACGTAATTTTGTCTTTGGTTAAGTATGGTAAAAAATTTGACAATTATAAAAATGATAGTTTAACGTAATTGATAATATCATCAGTAATATTTTTTCTCTTTGAATCATCATTAACAATGCCGCGAGCAAGACGATCAAATGTTTCCTGCTACAAAGCTACGGATTGACGTGATTTATTGGATAGGTATAGTTGAGAACCTGGAGGGTGACAAAGATTTCCCGCGGGATGTTATGAACTAAATCCACGCAGACGAAGTCGCGGGCATCAGCTAGTAATATTATATTCTGTGCCTACGATGAATAAAACTGATTGACTGGTCTATCAAAGCACAGCCTAAACCACTGAAGTTAGAAACTTGATGACAGTAGGTTCATTTTATGACGTAGGCGAGCACTAAGAAAGGATTGAAATTCCACCCCCAAGGGGGTTTAAATAGGGGATGGAAGTTTGTATGAAATTCTGTCATTTTTCAAATTATATCCATGAAACTTGGCATTTTGGCTCTTGATTAAAAACAAAGAAGTATGTATCGCACAGTTTTAGAAAATTCCATCCCAAAGAGGGTAAATAGGGAGTTGAATGTTTGTATAAAAGTCCATAATTTTTCAAGTTAGTTATATTGGGCAACGGATCTAGTAATTCTTCGATGGGTATGGTTGCGGACCTGCAGTGTTATAGGTTACTTTTATCCCGATAAAACCAGAAGTTTTCACTGGGTTTTCGAAAAATCTAATTCCTTGCTGATGAAGTCGCGGGGGCAAACGCTAGTGAGTGAATAATTACACAGTACTTAATAAAATACATATTGTAACATTCACAAATAATTATACTTAATATACAAAATGCATGAGCGACATTAACCTAAACTTAAGCATGTTACTTGAGTTCTTAATGAAAACTGCTTAATGAATAAGACCCACCGAAGAGTATAGAAGTAATGGATTTGTTTATTATAAAAAAAATAAACTGGTCTTCTACTGCACTATCCTTCGCCGGATCTATGCGTTTGTTAAGCGAATACGCTGGTATAGCAGAGTGCACAACTGTCTGAGATTCCGAAAACACGACGCTTAATCTGTGTGAAATTTCACCAATATATATCATATCTTTAACGAAATTGTCGAAATTAGCGTTACTCTGATCGAAAACATCAGAAAGTCCCATATTAGACAATGGTTCATTTAAAATAACATGTGAGGTGATTCCACTTGGCAATTTCACCTCAACCTCTTTCAATCCGAACTCGTCGGTGTCACTTTGAAGTTTACCGAGAATGTCCTTTAGTGAAACTTCTCTGAGATTTTTGAACACTTGTTTGGTGTCGTATCCACTGTGAGGTTGTAAGAGAAGCAAGCAGTATTTTCCATCCTTGTATGGCAATTCCGTGACAGAAGCATGCAAAGATTCTATGTTAGAGAAACGGAGTTGGGTTTTTACATACAGCAAACTTTTATCATCCTCCATACCATCTTGATCATAATCAGTATCTTCATGAGACTCCTGAATCGTATCCGAAACGTTTAACGTTAACTCGTTGAACGATAGGTTATTTGCCCAGTCCGCATAAAATGATATGGCATTGCACATAATCATCGTTGAATTTAAGAAATCCTCGGTTCTTAAAAAAGACATGGGAGAAACTTGATATGACCTCATACTTTGCAAAGCTGAAAGCGCCGCTTGTTTCGGCTCCTCAAAATGAAGACGGTCAATTATGAAGCCAAATTCATTTTCCAATCTTTTAGTACTCTCTGGATATACATTCAAATGTTCATCATGAAAAAGGAAATTCAAGAATTTTATAACCGCCACTTCAGTCTCGAGCACCGATGTTTTCAGTTTCACATACTCTTGAACGGCTTGACTTCTTTCCTCCGTTAATGAAAGCACTTCTAATACTTGTTCCCGGGAGTCTCCCAATGTTTCGTACGCCAAACTTATTAACAAAGACCAAATAGCATATGGCGATATCATAATAACATCCTCATTTGAAACTTGCATGGTGTGATATAAAATTTCGATGCTGAAATTTCTCATCTTAGAGGTGAAATCTAAATCACCCAAAGATATAGTGAAGAAAAATATTAATAAGAATACGACCGAACGCATCGTTTAACGCCCGTGTTTTGAGATTATTTAGACACCAAGGCCTGACCTTTTGTTATCAAGAGTAAAAAACAAATCCATACTTGTGTATAATAATTAATTGTTATTATAAATGTGAAACTAGCTGTTTGTGTGTTTGTTGACATTATTACTGCTCGATTATTGAACCGATCGTAGTGAAATACGATCCAAAGATAGTTTGTATCCTGGAGATGGCCGTAACTTATTTCTTATCAAGATCAATCAAAGAATTCCTACAGGACTAACACTAACTAACAGTATGGCTATCGGTTAAAAAACAAAGAAGTGTTTCTTTCACAGTGTTAGAAAATTCTACCCCAAAGGGGTTAAATAGGGGTTGAATGTTTGTATAATAGTCCTTCATTTTTGAAGTTATTCAAGTTATGTTTACAAAACTTGGTATTTTGGCTCTTGATTAAAAATTAAGAAGTACGTATTTTACATTTTTCGAAAATTCTACCCCCGAAGGGGTAAAATAGGGGTTGATAGTTTGTATTAAAGTCCGTCATTTTTAAAGTACTATCTATGAATCTTTGTATTTGGGCTTTAAATTAAAAACAAAAAGTACATGTTTCACAGTTTTTGAAAATTGAACCCCCAAAGGGGTTGAATATTTCTACGATAGTTCTTCATTTTTGAAGTTATTTTTCATGTTATTTTTATGAAACTTGGTATTTTAGCTCTTGATTAAAATTTAAATTCTTACAAAATTCTACCCCCGAAGGGGTAACATAGGGGTTGCTATTTTGTATGAAAGTCCGACATTTTTTAAGTTCTATCTATGAAACTTTGTATTAGGGCTATCAATTAAAAACAAAGAAGTATACGTCTTTCACAGCTTTTGAAAATTCTACCACGAAAGAGGTTAAATAGGGTTTGAATGTTTGTATGATAGTCTTTCATTTTTAGGGTTCCATAGTAAACAAGGAACCCTTATAGTTTCGCCATGGGTATAAATAATAATCACGCCAACAAATTGGTGAAAGAAAATTGCGAAAAATAATTTTTTTAGGGTACCTCCCCTACATGTAAAGTGGGGTAGAATTTTTTTTCTCGTCTATCCCATAGTGTGGGGTGTCGTTGAATAGATTTTTCGATTCAGAGGTCCGTTTGTGAAATATGATATTTCAAAGTGCTAAATTTTATTAGAGTCAAGTGTCCCCCCCCCCCCTCTGCCACCTAAATGATTGTTTATAGGATACATGAAAAAAATCACAGCAGTAGTATATATAAAGAATTTTATAGGAAAACTATCACGGCTAAGTAGAGTTCACAAGTGAAGGAGTTATATCTGTTTTTCTAGGTTAAGTATTACACGTAGGGTAAGTTGCATATTTTGTAGTATATTATAGTATTTAAACCATGGAACTCAAAATATACTCAATACATAAATAAAATAAAAGCACTATCCTAGGTCAGCAATAATATTTGTGACTTGCAACTAGGGAACCCTACACTGCGCGTGGCCCGATACGCACTTGGCCGGTTTTTATTAAAGTTATTTTTTAGGTTATGTTTATGAAACTTGGTACAATTGGCTCCTGATTAAAAATTAAGAAGTACCTACGTATTTCACAGTTTTTGAAAATTCTATCCCCAAAGGGGTTAAATAGGTGGTTGAATGTTTGTATGGAAGTCCATAATTTTTCGAGTTAGTTATATCGAGCAACGGATCTATGTGATGCGTTCATGGGTATGGTTGTAGACCTGCAGTGTTACAGGTTACTTTTATCCTGATAAAACCAGGAGATCCCAAGGGATTTTCAAAAAAATAATTCCACGCGGACGAAGTCGCGAGGGCAACCGCTAGTTAAGTATACAAAATGACAACTGTATCCTGTACCGATTTAAATACCATTTTTAGGGTTCCGTACCAAAATGGTAAAATGGAACCCTTATGGTGAGACTTTCTCCGTCCGTCCGTCCGTCCGTCCGTCTGTCACAGTCGATTATTTCAGTTTCAATGGGTTTTTGATTCACGGTGTGGTCTTCTTCTACAGTATGACAGAACTGTGTGGCCAGTATGTACCATTTGATGGCTTTTTCTCACGGGCGAAGGACCATTTGTTGGAGCAGTGAACTGATGTGTTGATTAAAACGTCTTTTTATCACTGGTACTTATGTTTTTATTAGCATCATTAATATTTTAGTATACAAAAAATGGTTGCGACGACGCATGTTACGAGCCGTCACTGGTACCGGAGTGTCACTTGCGGGCGCCGCCCCGCGCCCGCTCCCCCGCGCTGGTAAACCGGTTGGAGGCGCAGTGGCGAAGTCTCCAACAAGTTCAAAAAATCAGAAATAATTATGGGCAGAATAGGTTTATGTATATTTTACAGGAAAACTAAAACCAACGCTTTAACTAGCATAGTTTTATTTTATTTTATCAATAAACCTCTACAAACAAAGTTAACGATGAAGAAGCAAAATAATATAATATTATCGTTTTACTTCTGGAGTACGGAACCCTCGGTGCACGAGTCCGACTCGCACTTGGTCGGTTATTTTTATTCAACTGGTTTATTAATATTATAATTAATGTACATTTTTCCAACACAATAATATTGGGAAAATACGCAATCGAAATTCTTCTCTAGTCTGTGCATTCACAATAGTTGTCTACTCCTTCATTTTCGTTAGCAATCAGCACAAAAATGGCAACAATCAATGCTCTATTATCATGTCAATTAGAGTCTGTTCAGTCATCGTTACAAATGTAGGTAAACTGCTGCAATTCGTCGTCTAAAACAATGGACTTCAACTGCTGAAGGTCTCTTACAAAGATCGCCACAAAATGCGGTCTTGTTCTGCTAGCAATGACTTCCAATGCTGCATATCCAGCCGTGAGGGTATCTTCTAAAAATGATTGCGACAGTATGACGATTGCAAGTACCTGTGAATGGTTAGTTCACTCACACTAATGGTTGAAATCCATTCATGCAGCGCGAACGCCTTATATTAATCGAATTGTGATTGTAATCGTCACACTAATGCAATCATTTTTAGACAATCCCACAGTCGTTGCGAAGTTGGGTACAGCACCTTGTAACCGATTACCGCCCATTGCTACTTCAGCTTCACGACTCGATAAACTGAGTCGATAACTTTTGTTCTACGCGATTAATTCTATGAAAAATTAAAATAATAATCCGTCTCTATGGTAAAACATCGCAGTCAAGCCCGCCCGCCCAGCACTAATATTGACTTCTTATTACCGGTAGCCGCGTGATCGTTGCCGCAATCCGCATCACAACAAGTTACACTACCACCCGAGACAGGATAACAGTCTTTCACAACAATATCTAACTGATCTACGTATATTGCCGACTTTACATAGACACACCTACAACTTTATATTACAAACGAGCAATGGACACTGAATGTTGAAAATTTTAAAGTTCGTAGCAGGATCCAATAAGGGCACGTGTAGACAATGGATACTACTGTAAAATCAGATAGCGTCCAGTGATCCTAATCTATCTATACTTATAATAAAACTGTAACCGGAAGATTCCTGTACATTTAATATATTTTGAAAATTTTAACTGGGGGATGCTTTATTATCGATACTGAACCCAAAACAGATTTTTATTTAATTTTTGTCTGTCTGTCTGTCTGTCTGTCTGTCTGTCTGTCTGTCTGTCTGTCTGTTCGCGCATCACGCGAAAACTACTGAACGGATTTAAATGAAATTTAGTATAGCGGTAGCTGATACTCCGGGTCAACATATAGGATAGTTTTTATCCCGATAAAACATAAGGTTACTCCAGGATAGGGGATGAAAGTTTTTGTTGATTTTACTCCATAACTCAGTCAAATATGAACCGATTTTAATAATTCTTTCTTTATTAGAAAGTGTGTACTTTAAAAAATATTTTGTATAATTTTAATGAAGATCTGACAAATATTATCGGATATAGAGGACAGAACGTCTCTCGGATTTCCAGGTCACTCGCATACGATATATACGTATCATAGACTTATTATAATGATGATACGTATAGATCTTATTACATCCATACCATAGCCATATCATTGAACTCCAGGCCCTAGCTGCTCAACCCTGATGCTGCTGTGAACTGCCTACCTTAATCATGGATATTTACGAACTGTCGATTGTGTACTGATATTGTAGGTGCCAAATATTTCAAATAATATAATGGCGTAGTGGAGCCGAAAAAGAGGCCTCAATTCTGATGCTGCTGGGTACTGCTCGACAATGGTAGGTACCAAGTATGAACTACATAGTGAAGTGGCATAACGCAGCCGTAAAAAATTTCGCGTCTCCGTTTTCCGTTTACTAAAATTTCTCTGCTTTAAATTCATATGGCATCAATCTATTCAGCTAATTTCATTATTTCTCGGTTCGATTTAGAAATTATCCTCCTACCCACAATAAACCAGTAAGCTACAACATTGAACTACTGGTACCAACTTCTTAATACCGATGCTGCTGATGATAATACCCACCTAAATAGTGGCTGTTTACAAAATGTCGATAGTGAATTGATATTGTAGGTACCAAGTGAAGACTACATAGTGGCATAGTGCAATCGTAAAAAATGTCTCACTCACTTCGTTCGCGATAATGTCGATTGTAGATTTCTTTTTAACTGACTTCGAAAAAGGAGTAATCTTTTTTTTTAAATTTTTTATGTATGTTCACCGATTACTCGAAGACCCCTGAACCGACCAAGACCAAGTATGGACTACATAGTGATGCAATGTAATCGTAAACATTTTCGCGCTCGCTTCGCTCGCGTAAATATGTCTTTTCTTTATTGGTATTGTAAGAACAAAGTATGAATGACACAGCTAAGTAGTGCAGCCCTAAAAAATTTTGGGAAATGTCCGTTTTGGATTGCCAAGTATGGACTACATAGTGATGCATCATGCAATGTAATCGTAAAAAAATTCGCGCTCGCTTCGCTCGCGAAAATGTCTTCTTAATTGGTATTTTGAGTATTAACCACGTATGGAGTTTATGTAGGTGCCAAGTATGGACAGTGCTGGTACCAACCCTTAAATCTTGGAGCTGCTGGGTACGGCCCACCTAATTAGTGGGGATTTTGAAACTATCGATTGTGAATTGATATTGTGTGTATCAATCTATTCAGCTAATTTCACTTTCACATAGTGGCGTAGTGCGATCGAAAGAATTTAGCGCTCGCTTTGTTCACGAAAATATCGGTTTTAAATTGCTATTGCAGTTGTTAAGTATGAACTACTAGAGGCACAGTGCAATCGAAATAATTTCGTGCTCGCTTCGCTCGCGAAAATGTCTTTTCTCATTTGCTACTGTAGGTGCCAAATATGAACTACAAAGAAGTGTAGCGCAATCGAATATTTTCGCGCTCGCTTCGCTCGCGAAAATGTATTTTCTTAATTGGTATTGTAAGAACCAGGTATAAATTACATAGTAAAGTACTTGGTGTAGTCCTAAAAAACGCCTACAAAGAAGCGTAGTGTAATCAAAAATTTTTGCGCTCGCTTCGCTCGCGAAAATGTGTTTTTCTTAGTTGGTATTGTAAGAACCAAGTATGAAGGACACAGTTAAGTAGTGCAGCCCTAAAAAAATTTTGCGAAAATGTCCGTTTTGGATTACAAAGTATGGACTACATAGTGATGCAATGTAGTCGTAAAAATTTTCGCGCTCGCTTCGCTCGCGAAAAATATATTTTCTTAATTGGTATTGTAAGACCTAGGTATAAAGAACATAGTTAAAAACTTAGTATTGTCCTAAAAATTGCGCTCGCTTCGCTCGCGAAAATGTCGCTGTTGCATTGCTGTTGTAGGTGCCAAGTATGGTATACAAAGTGGCGTAGTGCAATCGTAAAAAATGTCGCACTCGCTTGACTCGCGATGATGTCGATTATAGATTGCTTTTGTAGATACCAATTAGTATGGACTACACAGAGGCGTTGTGCGATCAAAAAATTTTCGCGCTCGCTTCGCTCGCGAAGATATCGCTGTTCAATTGCTACTGTAAGAGCCAAGTATGAACTACAAAGAAGCATAGTGCAATCGAAAAAATTTCGCGCTCGCTTCGCTCGCGAAAGTGTCTTTTCTGAATTGGTGTTGTAAGAACCAAGTATGAATAACATAGTTATGTACGAATCTATTCAGCTAATTTCACTTTCACATAGAGATGTAGTGCAACGTAGCTTTACTCGCGATGATGTGGTAAAGATTGCTTTTGTAGATACCAATTACTATGGACTACACAGAGGCGTTGTGCGATCAAAAAATTTTCGCACTCGCTTCGCTCGCAAAGATATCGGTGTTCAATTGCTACTGTAGGAGCCAAGTATGAACTACAGATAGGCGTAGTGCAATCGAAAAAATTTCGCGCTCGCTTCGCTCGCGAAAGTGTCTTTTCTGAATTGGTGTTGTAAGAACCAAGTATGAATAACATAGTTAAGTAGTGCAGTCCTAAAAAATTTCGCGCTCGCTTCGCTCGCGAAAATTTCCTGCCCTAGAGCTATGTGTTTTTATAGATGCCACCAGTATATTCAACTAATTTTCCTATCGTTCGGTTTGTATTGGGAATCGCCCTCCCCCACCCTGCATCACTGGACTACATCATTGAAGACCAGTTAACAACTCCTCAATCCTGGTGCTGCTGGGGTACTGCCCACCTAAATTGAAGGTATTTACGTAATTTCGATTGTGTGGTGTGTAATTGTAGGTTTGTAAGTACCAAGTAGCTCTAAAATATAATATAGTGGCGTAGGACAATCCTAAAAACCTCGCGATTAACACAAAGCGATTTTTTTTAATACTTTTCCACGCGGACAAAGTCGCGGGCATCAGCTAGTATCCTAATATAGTGTAGAGTTTAGTGCGTCTGTAAGAGACGGTGCTACGATTAAAGTTTAAAGTTTCTCTAAAACTGCTCAAGTTCGATTTGTTTGTAGACCCATTAGGATTTTAGCGTTGCGTTAGTCAAATTGCATATCCTACCTATTTTTACACTTCCCATACCTACAAAGTTAATAATGTATCCTTGATATCCTTGTTGTATCAACTGAAGGAAATAGGTAGGTTATTAGGAATTAGCTTCGTAGTTCGTAGTTGTACCTAGATACTTAGGTGCCGTAAGTATAATACCTACTAATTAATACTAAATAGAGCTAAGTGTATACCTAATGATGCATTGAACAAGCTCGCAATGCTCTTTTATTTAGATTTTAGAGTCAGTAAATGAAGTCTCATGTGCATGCAATAAAAAATATTCAGCTTCGTAATCGCCTCGCATGCTGTTTGGTTTTCTGCTATCTGCTATTTTCTGTAAAGGTACCTTTTACCTTAGCAGAAGCTTTGACACTCACTCACACTTCCACGGGACAAAGAAATGAAACAGTAGCCAACTTGTTGGGACAAATAGATTGCTCTACCAGTAAAAAGAGGAAGTTAGACTAGGTAGGTAGATATCTGGACTGGATCATATTATGTAAGTACCTACCTAATATCTTCGCGGCCCTAAGTAGGTACCTACATAATGACAATGACCTACATAATTATCAACGGTAAACAGGAGGACCTACTGGCTGAATAACCTGCACCAGTGGTTCAATAAAACAATTACTGATCGTTATAATTCAGCGGCATTGTGCAAAGTTCAGGTTTCCAAACCTTTTAAAATTTTTTAAAAATATAGGCATGTTAAGCGTACCTAAAGCTTTTATTAGGAGCTAAGTTAAGAGTTTACCTAAGTCCAAACTGTAATGAAAATTAAAGTTTCCGCGGCCCGCGGGATTTTAAAACCTAGTTTAAAATACTTCTTTGGTATATGGATTATGAAACATCAAGACAAACACCACAACATTGTGTGAGTCCAATGGTTTTCTTTCCGACAAACGCGCAGAAGAGCAAATATTGTCCTAGTGATAAAGTTGAAGCGCCGACATAATATGGACGGGCGGGTCACGTCCAACAGATACCTAAGTATCTAAAGGAATTTGTACAGAACATTCATGCATGGGACATCAAATCGGCAGATAGCATAAAGCCTGGCCTGGCCACACAGTCTTCTACAGTCAGATATTTTTTCTGCATAAATGCATATTTGATAGGTATTTATAGCCAAAAGCGAGTGTCTGCCAAGCAGATTTTATGGTTATCGTCAGTCGTCACACTCATGGTTACACTATAACTTTAATAAGTTTTTATTCTACTGATTTTATCTACCTACCTACTGACATAGCCTAGGTATGTGTTTACATTTCTCTGAAAACCCTTTCAAAATAGTTTCAACTGCTCCTAGGATTCATCGTCGTCATCATCAGCAACCCATCAACGGCTCCCAACAGAGCGCAGGTCTCCTCTCAGAGTAGGGTTATAAGCCATAGTCCACCACGCTGCTGGCCTAACGCGAATTCGCGGACTTCGCACACACCTTCGAGAACATTAGGTACATGGGGAACTCTCAGGTGTGCAGGTTTCCTCACGATGTTTTCCTTTACCTTTGAAGCATGTGATATTTAATTTTGCTAACGCACATAACTTCGAAAAGTTAGACATGTGCATGGCCGGGATCGAACCTGCATACCCCTGAATAGGAGACCACGCCATCACTGCGTTCTAAGATTAGGTAAGACGCAAAATTTTAAAAACGTATATTGATTCTTCGCCATCGTATCAAACGATAGACGCTTTTCGCTATTGATCGCAAAGATGAAGTGAAAGCGGGGATGGCTTGATTCGAAGAACCGATGGGCGTTGGGAACCCAAGGTGCTGGAGTGGCGATCCTCATCCCAAAAGGCGCAGCGTTGGTAGAACCCCCACTAGATGGGACGATCTCAGGCGAATCGCTGGTTGCAGATGGCTCAAGATCGTGCTATGTGGCGATCATTTCAAGAAACCTATGTCCAGCATGATTGAGATGGTTCGTAATATTATAAGCTTATTAAGAGTAAGGCATTCGTTTCAATGTTCGAAATAACAGAATTTTTTTTTTGTATTAAAAGCAAAATCTATGAAATAAGCAGTGATAGCCTAGTGGTTAGGACTGTGGTCTCCTATTCGGGGGGTCACAGTTCGATCCCGGGTACGCATCTCTGACTTTTCGGAGTCAAGTGCGTTTAAGCAATTAAATATCACTTGCTTCAACGGTGAAGGAAAACCTGCACACCTGAGAGTTCTTCATAATGTTCTTGAAGGTGTGTGAAGTCCACCAATTCGCATTGGGCCAGCGTGGTGGACTATGGCCTATAACCCTTCTCTGAGAGGAGATCTGTGCTTAGTAGTGAGCCGTTCATGGGTTGCTAAAAAAAATGAAATAAATAAAAGTCTGAAATAATGGATACTCATTACCATTTTATTCACACAACAATAACCAAAACTGAATTTCGAGTTCACAAACGTGACACAGTAACGAGATAATAATGTACAACACTAGCACAATAGGTGTGCTAACTCAAGAGTATTAGAGGGCATTTTATTATTGTAGAATCAGACGAGTCGCAGAGAGCCGCTGGTTACAGGCGGCGCAAGACCGAAGCCTGTGTAATCCATACAGGAGGCCTTTTTCTACCTGTAGATGTCTATCAGTCGATAAATATAAAGAAATTGACAGTTCTGTAAGTAATTCTATGACAACAATATAAATTAAAACATTTTTTTTGCATTAATAGAGGTACATTATTTAATTACATAAGTTGCAAACACAAAAAAATCCTGTTCGAACAACTATTGTTATAAGAAATGTGTCAAAGTTTTCATTTCATAAAGGCAAAAAGGCACTGCCTGACCTAGACATAAATGTTCAAGGAACAACATAATATTAAGTACTAATACTAACAGTGTTTGGAAAACTACCTAATAAAGTGTAAACTCTATTTAACGCCACTCGATTTAACGGCAAACTCACTAAAACATCGAAATCACTTGACTCTGGTTGGTGTACCTTGCTGGTCAATGTTCATACAATGATACGCTCGAGTAGATTCACACCCACTCTAAATATCGACAACGATACTCCATTATTAAGCAATAACTTTCTAAGTTACCGAAATTAATAAGAACTGCAGCTGTGTACGTTCTTTTGTTTGTTATTTTGTCGACTATCTGACTGTCGACTTCATATAATGTATCGAAAATTCTAAGAAATTCGTTCTTTTTTTAGGGTTCCGTACCCAAAGGGTACCAACGGAACCCTATTACTAAGCCTACGCTGTCCGTCCGTCCGTCCGTCTGTCAGCGGGCTGTATCTCGTAAACCGTAATAGATAGACAGATGAAATTTTCACATGTTATGTATTTCTATTGCCGCTATAACAACAAATAATAAAAATTAAATTAAATTAAAAAAATTAAATTAAAATGGGTAGGTGGGTAGATGGAAATTTTTTAATTTAATTTTTTTAACGGAACCCTAAAAGAGCGAGACCCGACTCGCACTTGGCCGATTTTTATTGTGATTACCTTGCACGTGTTTACCTGCCCCTCTAGCCAAGTTACACTTCGTTGTATCTATTATCTTTCTACGATCAAAATTAATTGTGGTGTGGTGTGGTCAATGGTCAATGGTTTGTGCCACAGCATGAAAGGTAGGTGTGCACCTACCTGACACACCGCAACGCTTATTTTCAGGATCTTTGATGCTTGAAGTTTCTTTTTAGCATTTAAAATGCTAAAAAAACATTTATAATACAAAATGCCGCGATATATTATCAAGACACTTCTGTCGTTGATCAGCTGTAGCGCCATCTCGTCTAACCCTAGCCAAAACTTCAAGCGTCAAAGATCGTAGAAAGAGAATAGTTACAACGAAGTGTAACTTGTCTAGAGGTAGAGGGGCTGGGCTGTTAGACTGTCGTTAGGTTCGCATTATCTATTTGTTATTAAATATACTTTATTGGTAAATAATATCGATTTTTGTTCTCTCCATTTAAGGGCAACTCTCATAACACCATAAAATGAGTCCCTTCATTGTCGCTATAATTAGAGTTTACACTGTACTAGAATCATTATAAGTAGGCATTTAAAGTTATACATACATATTTTATTTGGCAGTATTCATTATTTACAATTAAAATGAGTGGTTAAAATAAATAGTAGTACTAATAATTCGGTTGAACACAATTTCTAAGCTAAAATCTAAATGTAATGCATGGAACACTGTGAAAAACAGAAGTGCCCTATTTATTTTTTGGTTGTGTACAACCGAATTATTAGTACTACTATTTATTTTAACCACTCATCCAACCATCAACACTATCATTATCACAAAGTGACATTAAATCAGTGATAGCCTAGTGGTTAGGACTGTGGTCTCCTATTCGGGGGGTCGCAGGTTCGATCCCGGGTACTCACCTCTGACTTTTCGGAGTCAAGTGCGTTTAAGCAATTAACTATCACTTGCTTCAACGGTGAAGGAAAACATCGTGAGGAAACCTGCACATCTGAGAGTTCTTCATAATGTTCTCGAAGGTGTGTGAAGTCCACCAATTCGCATTGGGCCAGCGTGGTGGACTATGGCCTGTAACCCTTCTCTGAGAGGAGACCTGCGCTCAGTAGTGAGCCGTTGATGGGTTGCTGATGATGATGATGATGATGATGATGACATTAAATCTTTTTAAAGATAGCTTCATACAAACATAAAAGACATATCGTTGTAAAGAATATTCACATTTTTTGTCAAATGTAGGAATGTTTTAATAAATAGGTTTTGGATGAAGGAAAGATGTTTCAAAATCCAAGAGTCCATAGTCAAAAATTAAATATACTAAACTACGCCTTTGTTTAAAACAGAATAGCGTTTGTACTGAAAATAAGTAGTACTTAACTTCTCATCCCACATATTTGCAAAGTTTGATAAATTGTATAGATAGTATTATTGATATGTAGTTTCCAAATTATGCAAAACTACTTCACGTTAAGTATACGCACGTTGTTACGTATAGAACGCAGGAACTGTTTATATTATCTTATTGGAGTTCTGTGGTAGTGTAATACGGTAATCGCTAGTCAAGTACAATGGTGTCCACAACGAGTTGCTCGGCGTGTCAGCTGGCGTGGTATAGGCCGGACAATGCATCCTGAAGTGCGCGTAGGCACGGCAGGGTTGAAGAGTACCCGCCCGCCTTCTCCGTTTCGTTCTCTGCCCTGAAAATAAAGATAACTTGAAATAGAATAGAATAGAAACGTTTTTTATTCAAATAAACTTTTTTACAAGTGCTTTTGAATCGTTGATGAGTCGAATTTATTTTTCCTGAAAAGCTGGCCAACCAGGGAGACATTAAGTATGTCCCCAATAGGGTATTTGACTACTTTTAGAAAATCATCTTAAATTGTTAATAATGCTATGCTGAAGCTAACAAAACGTATATTTCGGCATAATTTTCAGTATTTTTCATAAAAATCGAGAAATAAATTCAAAAAAATAAATTGCCGCCGAAACGTTCCATTTGCTCTCATGACGTCACAGTTCACATTTCAAACAATGACAATTCCACATCCCATAGGTGGTATGGACTGTGACGTCATTCGAGATCACGGAACGTTTTCGATCACGTGACCATGGCCAGAATTATAGCAATTTTATTTAATGTTTTCTAATTAAATAAAACTTTATTTTTTAGTTTTGTCATATGGAATAATGTTTTTAGATAATAATCTTTTAGGATGACACCAAATGAAACGATATTTTTAATATAGTCAAATACCCTATTGATTAAAAATACAAGGCAAGATAATACATAATAGGTAAAATTATTGAAACTTTACTCAAGTGGAAAAACTTTTACCTAACATGTTGCAGATATCCATTGCTAACGATCTCTTCAATACTGGGCGGGTCTGGGCCACACCTGTCCGGTATCTCGGGAGGCTCGTATCTATACAGAGGGCCTTCTTCTATGAGCGGCACGGGCTGTTGCCCAGAGCCTCGCGTGAACTTCACTCCTGTTGAGAACTGAGTCACCTGGAAAACACAATAATATTATATTAATCCTTACTAGTAATATAAAATGTGTGAGTGTCATGGAACATTAAGCTAGTTAGATCGTTGGTTTTATAGGGGGGGTCATGATTAATCACCAATCAATCAACCTGTACCTCGCTCGATATAGCGGTTATCTTACTTTGAAATTTCAAACACCCCATTTCCCCCTTTGTTTAGGTAAACGAAATTTGATGTTGATAACTTTAATAGCTACTAAAATAATAATAGACTGTGACAGACGGTCACAACAGTTCTCTTTTTGAACAGACTTTAGTCTTTTTGTTCCTTAGCTGTCTTAAAATGTAAACAAATCTCAGAAAACGTATTGGAGAAACGCGCGGTCTAGTTTGTAGCGAGCTAGCCTAGAAGATGCCTATTCACTCTTGCCTTGAAGGTACTCAAATTATAGGTGGCAGGAAACACGGATGCTGAAAGGTTGTACAACACCTTAGCGGTTCGTTTCACAAACGTTGAACTAAAGCGTATAGTTTTTTTCTGTGTATATAATGCAATCAGTCGACAGACAATGATTCATTTTGAGAATCCGAAATTGGGGTCAGAAAGTTCTATGCACTGTGCTTAGCTTCTGCAAAAAACCAGTTATTTACTGTTTAAGACAGCTAAAGAAAATACATTATAAGAACTCTCAATAGTATAGCTCAAGGGTGCTGTAGTCAAGTTAATTGCAATTAATTAATTGATAAAAATCTATGGTATAGAGTTCTGCCAAGGCCCACCCAAGCTGACCAGCTTTCATCAACTCATCATATGAAACACATACTTTAGGTACGACAGGAGTAATTTCTGCTTGTTTGTTTGCAACAGCCTCTGCAAATGTATTTAGGATATCCTTTGCATCACCCTCAGCAAACATAAGCTCATCGATAAGAGCTTCTTTTTCTCTAATCTTCTGCTTTTTAGCTTCTTCCTCCATTTTGAGAATCTCTGCTCTTCGATGTTCTTCCATTTGTTTCTCTATTTCAAGAATTTCTTCCAATTCCAGCTCTTCTCTACCTGTATATAATAAATTTTTAGCTATAAAAGCTCTTTTACTATTTGTTATCCTGAGTTGAATATGCTCACAAGTCGACTAACGAGGCAGTCAAGTGTTATCATTATAAGGCTCAACTTTTTTACGAGTGCTTTTGAATCGTCGGTGAATCTACCACTGGTTCGGAATGCCCTGCCAAGAAGAACCAGCAAGAAACTCGGCAGTTGCTCTTTTCAAAACAAGTTTACAATACAATAGATACTATGTTATGCTATGCAGTGATCTCTTCCAGGCAACCTAAACTAGAGAACCTTATGTACTGAGAGAATGGGATCGTAATAAGTGCACAGAAGTAAATATTAACATGAATTACACATACATATTATGTGTTCACTCCAATGGATACATTACAGTATCTAATGGAGATACTGTAATGTATCTATTGGAGTATATTTAATATAAACATCCTATCCTACTAATATTATAAATGTGAAAGTTTGTGAGGATGGATTTTTGTTACTCTTTCCACATCACAACGAATGAACCAATTTGGCTGAAATTTGGAATGGAGATAGCTCCAATATTAACACATAGGCTACTTTTTATCCTGGAAAATTACAGTTCCTGCAGAAATTAAAAACCTTAATACATTTGGACGAAGTTGCAGGCATCGTCTAGTAAACAATAAAAACAAGTGTATCAGATCTTAAAATTTGGTACAGAAATAGCTTGCATCCTGGTCAATACAAAAATTTATTTATTATCTTAGGAAATCAGTTCCATAGAAATTATTATTAAACAAGCAAAAAAGCTATCTATAAATATTCACTTTTGGATCAGATCTAGTACCTATTTAATAGTGAATAATGCTCACCAATTTTAGCTTTATTCTTCATTATGACCTCTTTATTATCTTTCTTATATTGTTCTATCTTTTTATTTGTCCCTACTATATCTATATTATTCACCAGATTAAATATTATAGTTTCTATTTCCTCCAAATAGTCGTTATACTCCCTTAATGTAGCAAAGTCCTCCTCTTTTTTATTGAAATCTTTTAGAACCCTCTTCCTTATGTCTATTTCTTTTTCTACCATAGAGTCTTCAAAGAGCTGAACTCGGAAGTTGCTCCGGCGCAAAGGTACATTACAATCAGGGCAGGAACCAGATCCTTAGAAATAATACTTATTAAAACCTGAAGTTCAAAAGTAACTCAAATAATTTAGACTTAAAAAAATAAAAACAGGTAGGCAGTGGTTTACTAAATAGCAAATATTTCCATTAGTGTTTTTTAAATCATTTCTCTAAACTAAGCAGAAGGTAATCTAGCAGTTCATTTACCTTTTAAAAATAACAAATCCACACAACTTTCGCACAAAGCATGGCCACATATGTTTACCATTAACTTCAGTGATGGGTTTCTGTATTTCGTAGTTTTACAACGGGGACAAGCCTGGTCATCCATTATGTCTTGTATTTGATATCAATACTAATACATAAGGAACAAATTGATCAGTACAATTATTACTCTTCAGTCATTAAAATGAAAAATCTACTGCTTTTAATTTTCAGTTTTTCGCACGTTTTTCCAGATATATTACTCTATGCGTTTTTCGCAGCCAAAGAGTATGAACCACTGCCACAGAGCACATTAAATGACATTTTAATAGAGTATAGACTAAAGTTGATACTTTCTTTCTCTATGGTCCTTCCTTACCAAAGATTATTCACTACGTTTGGTTCTAATAGGAACAATGATTGTACAAATTTTCCATTTCACGAGGATCCTCATTCTACGATTTCACGAATCACGTGAGATTTACTTGTGGTTACGTATTAAGTCGTGTACATGCACATTGCATAAATGGGTGTACCTGTCGGAGCATATGTGAGAGCCATGGAAGCAATAGGCTATTTGACTACTTTTAGAAAATCATCTTAAATTGTTAATAATGCTATGCTGAAGCTAACAAAACATATATTTCGGCATAATTTTCATTATTTTTCATAAAAATCGAGAAATATATTCAAAAAAATAAATTGCCGCCGAAACGTTCCATTTGCTCTCATGACGTAACAGTTCACATTTCAAACAATGACAATTTTATAATATGTGTTTAGGCCGCGTGTCGCATACTATTTGGTATTTAATAAAATAGTAACGATGAAAAACAGACGAAATTAGCCTATTACGCCGCACAAACACGTCGAAATGTATTGACAAAATGAGAATTCCATAGGTGGTGTGGACTGTGACGTCATTCGAGATCACGGAACGTTTTCGATCACGTGACCATGGCCAGAATTATAGCAATTTTATTTAATGTTTTCTAATTAAATAAAGCTTTATTTTTTAGTTTTGTCGTATGGAATAATGTTTTTAGATAATAATCTTTTAGGATGACACCAGTTGAAACGATATTTTTATTATAGTCAAATACCCTATTACGACTACCTGTGAGAGCGGTAAGCACTAAAATCCATGATACTATTTTTTTTTTAGTGTTACTGGTCTGTGATAGATACGATGCCCTAAGATCGTAGACAGAGAAGGTACTCATCTACGCATTTATTTTTTATATCTGTAATGTTCACAGAGCAAAATAATGTAATACGAATATAAATAGTCTGACATGGTCTATACTCTGTACTCTGTTGTTAAACTTGTCAAACAAAAAAATCAAAAAAATCATTGTTGATAAAAGTAAAATTGTAGATAGCTAAATATATTTTTCTTTCTATTGTTCATTCATGTTTTGCCGTTTATTTTTTTAAGAAACTCTTATATAACTTATATTGTATAGTAAAAAAATAGTCGAATATGAATTTAGTGGCTAGGACTCTCCTTACCAGTCGGACGTTTAGGTTATGTGAAAGGATTCCATATAAATATTTACAAGTTCCGAGTACCTCAGTATGCACAATCATACAACGTCGGAATTACTGCGACGAGCGGACAGAGACTAGAAGGCTTCCACAGTTAATGGAATTCCCTCCAATAGTGTGGCCCTCGGTTATAAAATTCATTAAAAACTGGATGTTTGCTAACTTTATTATCAGGCCATATTTTGATTCTGAATTCACTCTGAATGAGTTTATAGAGGCTTCCAAGTATGCTGTACAGGTAATATATACGTATCTTTTCTGCTTATACAATTGATCACAAGCAATGCTACTGATAACATCTATTTATATATATTATAGCCTCTATTTAAAAATATATTTTATAGCATCTATTAAAACTGCCTCCAAAAAGATTCAATCCACATCTTGTTAAATGTTTAAAATATAGATTCTGAATTTATCACTGTAATTGAGATTTTGCTTACAGGCAAGGCAATTTGGGAAGATGTTTTATGCTTTTTTTGTCTATTTGTTTTTGTGAAAAATCAAAAAACGTTAACTTGATATTCAATGTGCATGTGAACCTTTTTCATTAATATCTGACTTAATGCCCTGTCAATTACCACACCAGATCTTGTTTAACTCTTTTTGTGGTAAGATCTGTTTTAGAGTTCCATAGTAAAACAACAAGGAACCAGTATAGTTTTGCCAATTCCCTCTATTTGTAGCACATCTTATTGTATATCATTATTTGCTTACCTAATCAAAACATTAAGGAGTTTAGCTATGAGGATAAGATTACATATTGATCTTTAGAAAAACTTATCATTATTAAATTGAGTACCTTGTGTTTTTCATTTAGGTTTTAAAATTTTATGTTAGGTTGTTTCAGATTGTCTGCAAAGGAGTGATTTCAAAGCACTCGAAGGCCTTGTGGAGAAGGATGCCATCTCAACACTGAAGACAGCTGTCTCTAAGCTGTCTGTATCTCAGAGGCAGATGCTATCCATAAATAAGGATGATATTTTCTATGCTTTTCCTTATCAGGTATGTATATCAAAAAGTTCTATACAATTACCAAGGTTGCTAGGTAACTTATCAACAGATTACATAATATACTCGTAAGGACTAGTGATTAGATTGATTGAATACTAATTGAATAGCTTGCTTGACTTTTTTTCCTGTCCACACAAAGTCACAGTTAAAAGCCAGCAATATATTATTATTTAATTTATTGTACTGTTTAGGTGGGAGTTATGTTTGATGAATCTGACAAGAGATGGGTTGAGATTACAATGTGCTATCATGTGTTGAGAGGACTTAAACAGATGCAAGAAACTGGAGATCTACCACCTATATCATTAGGGTATGTATACTTTCCTTAGGTACATTCAAAAAAATGTAGTGTACAGGGAAGGAAAAACATTCTTTTGTTAAAAAAACTTAATAATGGAAAGAATAGAAAAATCAAAGAACATAACTGCAGCAATAGCAAATATAGCAAAGCCAAAATGCCAACTTAATACATTTTTGGTAAAAAGACCAAATTCTAAATACCAGTACATGACTGTTCTGACAGTGAAGGCAACCATATTGGCAATTACTCAGTCAGAGGTGCGATTGTCTAAAGTTATTCTATTGATCGTAATCATATTCGATGACATTAGCCTCAAAGTAAAATAAACCAAAACAGCATTGAAGAAGAGCTTAATTTTGTGTATGCATTCTTATATGTTTAGGTATGTATGATACGCTCCATGTTGAAATCGGCTGTACTGAATTTGTGACTAAATTAATACAATGTAGCATAGTATTTACTGTATTGAAAATTTGTTTTGAAAAGAGCAACCGCAGAGTTTCTTGCTGGTTCTTCTCGGCAGGAAAGGCATTCCGAACCAGTGGTAGATTCATTGACTATTCAAAAGCACTTGTAAAAGTTTATTTGAATAAAAAATATTTCTATTCTATTCTATTCAATCTAGGATTATTTTACTTTGACGCTAATGTCATCGAATGTGAATATGATCAATGGAATAACTTTTAGACAATTGGTACCCTGAACCTCTACAAATTCAATCATTTCACTTTTTTTTTGATGTAACTATTTATTCACTATTAGAATAGAATTTTTAATAGAATAGGTTGCTTTGACAGTGTACCTACATCCTGTTCTTTAGCAGGAGCCTAGGAGTATCACTTCAAATCCCAACAGGGATAATTTGTGAATTTGTAATTCCTTAATTCGTGTCTGGTCTAGTGGGAGGCTATTTACTAACCTCTACCTCTCACATACAGATTTTAATTTATTTAATTACAATCTAACACCATCTCAAACAATGCTTAATATGTACTGAATAGACGTTTTTACTTCCAACAGTGTGCAGCCAGAATACCAAGACAAAATATTTATTCTCAACTATAGATTTATAAGAGAGTTCACAAAAGGTGTTGAAGACAGCTGGTGGGTGAACATTGTGAACCATTTCCAGCCTCATTCTCTAAAGAAATCATTTTAAAATAATAATTAAAATATGAAATTAGTTATGGTAATATTATAATTAGGTAAAACATGTGTAAAATCTAATTGAAATACAGTACTTGTTCTAATTTTGTTTTATTTATTGTAAAATAAAATTTATTATATAATACAACTATTTATTTACAAATATAAGCATTGCTAGATTCTGAATCAGTGGTAGATCCACTGGACAATTAAATAGCACCTTTTAAAAGTTTGAGTAAAAAATTCTAAATTAAGTACATAATGTCCAATACAATATTATAAGACTAATTTCAGCAAATTCTGTGCTTAGCTTATTAATTATGATATCTTATTAGAGCTCTTTATGAAATATTTTAAAAATAATATTTCTTGCCAGTAGAACCCAGGTTGTTCTCAGTAGTCTGATATGATTTAATCAGTACACAGTGCAATTCTCACTGTATGGCTGTAAATCCTCTCTAATAATTAATAAAAGTTCTTTTGTATCACCTGCAAAGATAAAATAATTTAAATTATTACCTACTTATAAGTTATATCAATATATCATACAAGCTCAATAAATACTTTTTGAATAAAAGTAGGTAGGTATAATAACTAACCTTTAGTTGCATCATGTAAAAATCTTTTTGATATCCCACACTGCACTTTAATGGGTCTCTGATTTTTGATTGAGCTCTCTACATCTGTAAATAGATAGAAATTTTATTAAAAAATACCAGACATCAATGATGAAGGAAGAAGTCATTGTACAATTTGTAAGTGGTAAATGTACTGAATCTAGTAAGATCTGCAGGCTGGTATTATGTGTGGGGAGTAGGACCCAGCTAGTTTAAGTGTTCTATCATAGAACTTGGAAGAAACACAGTTGGTACTCTGTAATATGGGCAACCGCTGTTCCTATGGACACTTGTACCTGTGGACACAATCGATTCTGTCGCAACTAGCAACCCTAAAATTCTAATTTGAACAATGTTTGTGTTAACTGTCAACCATAGACAAAGCTTTACAGTCACACTCAAATTAGAATTTTAGGGTTGCTATACCTATGTAAGCTTGTAGCTATGTGTCCATAGATAAAAACATTCATCCATAGGAACAGCAGCAGCACTTGCCCCTAGAGAAAACTAAGATGAAGGATCCTGTGGCAATCCATCTAGTTTGAAAGGTATGTTAATTTTTTGTATCTAGTATTGTACTCATATTTGCTAAAATGAATCTAGCCAATCAGAAAAATGACAGTCTATTTTCCATAGCAGTCCAAGGAATTAATTCTTACTGGGTACTAGTGGTTCGCCCCGAACTGAGACCTCGCGGTATCCCATAATTCCCATAAGGTAGTTTTAACTATATTATATTGTAATTAAAACGCGCCGAATCTGATGACGTCAATCGTCATCTGCTTTCGTGGATGGGATGCATATTTACAATATTAAAGACAGCGCCATCTAGTAACAGTATAGTGAAGTTTTGTTAAAAACATTGATGCCCATTAAAACTCAAATAATTTCGTTTCTTTATAATATTTATCTAATCTTAGTATTTGTTGTTCAAGTACAGATTATAACTCAAATTATGTGTAAGTTTCAAGTTTTAAAACAAAGTGGTTTTAGAAATCTAGCCTCGAATACAATCTCTACTTTGAAAGCCCCCCATTTCGTATGGGAGCCCCCCTGAAATAAAGATTTTTATAACTTTTTAAGCCATTTTCGGCTGGAGGCCATCGGTTTACATATCATATCTAAAATTGAAGTAATTACGTTCAGTAATTCAGAAGTTATAAGGCTGTGACAGACGGACGGACGGACAAGTGCAAATCGCTCTAGTAAACTCAGAGACCTTCGCTTCGCTCGGTCGATTATCAATTTGCATTTGAGCATAGCTCAAATCAGAAATAAAGAGATTCGTAGGAGAACCAAAGTCACCGACATAGCTCAGAGTCGCGAAACTGAAGTGGAAATGGGAGGGCCACATAGTTCGAAGAGCTGATGGTCGTTGGGGTCCCAAAGTGCTGGAGTGGCGACCCCGCACCAGGAAGCGCAGTATTGGCAGACCCCCCACTAGGTGGACTGATGAGATCAAACGAGTTGCAAGATCGACACCTGTGGAAGTCTATGCAAGAGACCTTTGTCCAGCAGTGGACATCTATCGGTTGACAAAGAAGATTATTATTAAAGTGAACGCATAATGTGCAAGTTTGATAGATTTATGGTGTCACATTCCATTCAGCTGCTTACTGCATCATAGAAATGAATAGTAAAACCTCAGTCAAATTACCTCCATGAACTTTGTCCAACATACTGCTTATATCAACATATTCAGTTAACCTGTTACACAGAGCATCCATATATAGACTGGCTCCACCATACACAACATCTGCTGATGCCAGTGAACGGGACGTCACTCCAATACTTTCATCATTCTCTATCAGGACACACTCATATGCAGCGCTGGATGATTGTGTGGAATAACTGATCAACAAGTTACTGTGTATACTGTACTCTTCTATATTTGAAATTGCTGCATATATTTGAGGGTTTGTGTGTCTGGAATAGATTTTTGTTGTCAGAAGGATTATTTACTGGAGTCTTCAGAAGGAACTAACTTCCAAAAAAAGGAAGGTTCATAATATTTTTTATTATTCCAGGAATCAGGAAATCAGCTCCAGTGGATTAATAAAAACCTAAATCCTCACAGATAAAGTCGCAAACTTTGGCTAAATAGGTAAAACTAGACATTAGACTAGAGAGTAGTTTCCTATCAGCAAAATAGGGGTTGGGTACCTTTTCCCTACCATTGGCATTGGATAAAAGCAGGCATCTCTTGCCGAATCCAGAATTCCATTACAAGTTGTTAAGCCAAAGTTTCTTTTAAACCAGGTGGTCTTTGTGGTTGTGTCAGGTGGTATTAGGTGGTATAATGGTGGTGGATGCGGGTTGTTACGTTCCCTCAAATATGGTTGAGCGAAGCAATGGCTGGGTCATGCGTCATGCTCGTGAACGGGTGCCACCGGCGGGAATGGGGCTACTTTATGTCTGCCCATCTTAAGATAGAAGTTAGTCTGTATGCATTTTTGGAACTTTCCTCATTGTGGAAACACTGCATATATAGCATAGTATTTACTGTATTGTAAATCTGTTTTGAAAAGAGCAACCGCCGAGTTTTTTGCTGGTTCTTCTCGGCAGGAAAGGCATTCCGAACCAGTGGTAGATTCATTGACTATTCAAAAGCACTTGTAAATGTTTATTTGAATAAAAAATATTTCTATTTCTATAAGATTACCTGTCTAAATTATTCCTGCACATATCCATAATCAGTACACACAACTCCGGCTTACACTTAGCAGATTCTCTAAGTAGCCAGTTTTCAGTGACACAGTGATCAAACTCAATGGCGTCAGTGGGACAATCAGTGCTGAGTATGCACTTGGTGTTGATGAGCTCACAGCCATGTCCTGCATAGAACAAAACACCTGGAAAGTAAAATATATAATTATTATAAATTCTTAACGGGCAAAAACCTAGACGATCTACAAGACATCCTTCAGCAATCATCAACAACCCATCTTCTTCCTCTCAAAGTAGGGTTTAGACTTTAGACCATAAGTCCACCAGCCTGCCCATATGCAAATTGGCAGACTTCACACACCTTTGAGAAATCTTAGGTGTGCAGGTTTCCTCATGATATTGTCTTCACTGTTGAAGCATTATGATATTTAATGTCCTATACACATAACTATTGCTTGGTTTTCATTGAAGTAGTTACTTACAGTAAGAATTTTCAGGTATCAATGCAATGGTTTTAATTAAAATATCCTTTAACATGCCACTTTTGGTATTTTTCACTGTGACTGTAACAAAGCCCAACTTTCTTAGGATTTGTCCTAAAGACTCACAATCTATGGAAGGGGTTACCAATTTGGACAAATGCTCATATTTATCGTTTGCTATAAGTATTGCCACCTTTGATTGAGGGCTATAGTATGTTGAGGTCTTAATTTGGTCAAAAAAATTTGTGTACTGCTCAACAGTAAATCCTCTTCGGTCAAGATGTTTAAGAAGCTGTTCTCCTGGTGTTTTAGGACCGTCAGACTCAATCCTGAAATTAAAATAGTCTACATTAATGATAACAGAGACTGTAAAAATGAATGTTTTCATTAGGAAAAAAACTACTAAACTATTGTGAATATTTCCAAAATACAAAACCATATAGGTAAGCAGAATCGCTAAAATTCGCTATACGTAACAAGTTAGCATTTCCTATTAGCAAGAGAAACCTACAAATAATTACCTAAGATCTGTTAGCTTTGCAATGTCTTTAATTTTTTCACAAACCTCTATACTTAAAGTAGAAGCGTATTCTTGTTCTTTAATGGATAAAACTTGTAAAAGAGGCTTTGGATATGACATTTTTAAATTATCAACTCATCATAATTCTTAACTTTTCAAAATACAAGTTTAGTATTTTGATCGCTTGTTGTAGGCATAGAGTAAAGTAATATGTTGTGTTGTAGGTGTAGGTATCCTAGTGTTCGTGGTCTATGGTTGTAGGTCACAGAGTACAATAGAATATTCTATTATGTTGTAGGTCACGGAACGGACCACAGATTAGGTACTAGTTACTACGTAAAGTAAAAAGTAAAGTTGTAGGACTTGTAGGTCTACAAATTCTTAGTTCCATGACATGAAGACTGATGAAGACCATGTTGATCTTGAAAAAAACATTAATGTCATAAGTTTGTCAGTTGTTGTAATATAAAGCTACGTTTACACGCTTGGCAAGTCTCGACAAGTGTCCACAAATACAAGCGTGTGAACGGGGTGTTTGGCTTGGCTTGCGACGGCTTGCGTGAGCTTGTCGCCGATCCGGGCTTATGTCGGTTTTTGAACACAGATCAAAAGAAGCTTGCGGCAAGCGCTTGCGACGTATTTACACGTTGGTGCGTGTTTAGTGTCGCTCATGAGCTCGCGCCGAACGGGTGTTTTTACGCTGCGCTGTATACGATGGCGTATTTATTACTAGCTGATGCCTGCGGCTTCGTCCGCGTGGATTTGGTTTTTAAAATCCCGCGGGAACTCGGGATTTTCCGGGATGCCTATGTCACCCTCCAGGTTCTCAACTATACCTATCCAAAAAATCACGTCAATCCGTAGCTTTGTTGCAGCGTGATTAACGGACAAACCAACAATCAAACTCACTATTTATAATATTATGTATTAGTAAGGAAGAATTAATACTACTCGTACGACAATAAAGGCAATCTAATTAAATTTTAGAACACAAAAGTTACTATTGTGAATTAAATATGATAGCTAGATAATATATTCCCTTGGGGACTTTTTTGTAGAAAATAATGAGTACTTTAATCAGTAGTACATAATTTTTATGTATCATCAATAGTTTTCTCAGCACACGCCAAATAATGCATTTTATAGGCAAAATTTTGCTACCTTGGGTTGCATTATTGCAATTTTCTTAAGGATCTCTAATTTTTTTGAAAATAGCCTATGTTACTTCCTGATAACTTAGCTTTCTATTGGTGAAAAAATGGTTAAAATCGGTCCAGTAGTTACAGAGCCAATTCGGTACAAACAAACAAACAAAAAAATCTTTCCTCTTTGTAATATTAAAATAGATCAATAGTTAGTCAAACGACGAAACTATGGCCTTTCTTGATAAAAAGAAAGTCTAAGTCTACATCTTCCATCACTTCTGTTGTTGTCTGCACAGTTTGCCTGTCCGTAACACACTACACACTCGCAAGCGTGTAAATGGCATCCAAGCGTTTGTAAAGGCTTGGAGCTTGTGGATGTTTGCCAAGCCTTAGCACGCATGTAAACGTAGCATAAAATTCTTCGCTATGGTTGTCACCTTCACTACCTTGTCACCAAAAAAATGGCGATTGGAGTGGATACTTCGAAATGGAAACCTAGAAAACTTAAAGGAACTCCAGCTGGTAAAGCTAGAAATTTAGTCGGTTTAGGTGTTGTGAGTGTCGGCATTTTAGTTGGTGCATTTTACCAGTAAGTAAGTCTATTATTATTAAAGTTTATGAAATAGAAATCATTAATAACTCCGCAGATTAGATCTTGGTTATTTTCAATAAATATTTCAGATTCTCTGACGTAACAAGGAACTATAGAAAAAAATTGGAGGTTATTTACCAGGACCCGATAGAAGAAGTAGAAAGAAGGCTTATGATTGCTAGTGGACTTCCAAATAGGACGGGTGCGACAATAAGACGACTACTTGAAGAAGAGGCTAGACCAGACAGGCCCGATAAATAATTATGGATATAAAGACAAATGTTATGTATGCAGACAATATAATGTTAATGTGTAATAAACTTAGTTAGTTATTTTAAAAGGATGTTTTGTTTTACCAGTGAATGCCTAACGTGGTAAGCAAATATTTCTCGACTGAGGCTGGGATGGATGATAGTCTATCTGACTTTCAGGAGAAAAAAAAGTATAATACAGGTCCAAAGAATGTAAAGAAAAGGAATAATAAAAAGCCACAGCGCATTAGAGGCCAGAAAGATATAAGAGTGGTGATTAAAAAACAAGAAAGTGATGTGTTGTCATATTCTAAGGATTTTGAGAAGGTTTGTAAGGAAGCTGGTGTTGATGTTGATTCTGAGGAGTTACAACTAGCAATTGCACTATCAAACTCACTTAATGAAGTAAAGAAAGAGAATAGCTCAGATACAGATACTAAAAATACTGAACATTTAACATCCCAACAAAGAACATTGAAAATAAAAACTACACTTCAAGAATATGGATTTAAAGTTCCTAAAACTAAAATAACTAATACAAATAGAAGAAAAAAAATTAGGAAACAATATAAACTACTGCTGACAACTGAAGTAGAAAGGCGACAGATTATCACTGATAAGTATTCTGAAATACTAGCGAGAAACATCTATAAATCACCTGCAAAAGTTTTAGAGTGTGATTATTCTGATAAAGAGTTTTATTACAAAACATCAAATATAGCTTATGAGCATTTAAAGAATGATGATGTTTATTATGTGAAAGGTTTATTTGATAAAACAGATCATAAATGTTGCCTTTTAAGAAATTGGTCTGAAATACCTGGTAGACCCTTAAGTCCTACTATTGAAGGCAACAATATAAACTTTGATGATATAATATGCAACCAGCATGAATTAGATTGCATATTAAGTGGAACAGTATTTGCAGCACAACAGATAGTTACTAATAAAAATAATAATACTATGCATGATAGTATTAAAACTAAAAATGAAGCCACCCAATTCAAACTTGTTGAACCCAAACCTTTAGAAAATAAAGTTGGGTATATAGATGATAATGTAATTGAACTTATCAAAGAAAATAATACATTAAAAGAAACAGATTGCTATGCACCTTTAAACACCATGTCTATCTCT
This sequence comes from Oeneis ivallda, assembly GCA_029955525.1. Taxonomy (NCBI): domain Eukaryota; kingdom Metazoa; phylum Arthropoda; class Insecta; order Lepidoptera; family Nymphalidae; genus Oeneis; species Oeneis ivallda. The sequence continues at coordinate 21,308,352 of JARPMR010000007.1, forward strand.
CAGGTAAGATGTGTCTCACCAGATCTGTTTGATGATGAAGTATCTGCAGTAATGGAATGTACAGATAATGATGTGCTACTGCCTGGACAAACACTTTCAAAGAGTGACAATATTCACACATATTGTATGGATTTAACAGAGTGTGTCAATATTGAATCTAATAACTCTGATCTTCATGCTAAAACAAACCTACAGACTAATAATGATAGGAATATTACTAACAGGAAGTCCAATGATTTAATGGAAATAACTGAATGTATTTCGACTGGCTCAAAACAAATTAATTTTGAAAATATCGATCTCACACAGAGCTCAAATGACTCCAATAAACAAATCTCTCCCTATGAAAATATTGAAGTTATGGATCTTACACAAGATCCAGACTATAATCACTTGGCAGTGGAAAAAAGTCTTACTAAAAAAGAGAATTCTCTTGATGACACAATCATAGTGGTAGATGATAATCTTGATTCAAAACTGCAGGCACAAAATCTAAATTTAACTATAAGAGAATTCCCTGAACCAATATGTATTAATGACTTGAACAACTGTGAAGATGACTTTAGTACTGAAAACAGAAAACGCCAAAGCCATCAAAGCTCAACTCATAGTTTTGAAGATCATCTATATACCAAATCTAATGAAAACAACTTTGAAAGGCACTTACTAAAAAATATAGAGGAAGTTGGTGAACATATGAATAAACTACTTGAAAATGAACCAGATGAATTGGATTTAACTCAAAGTTCTAACTCATCACAAGGAAAGACTGATCAACCTATTTCAGTTTATTCACCTAATCTTGGTAAAAGAGATAATATCTCAATAGATTATGATGAAATTAATGATGATATTGAGATTGCATCTGTAACTTCTTCAAAATTATATGAGTGTCAAAGCAATCAAAGTAATTCAATAGAGAAGGAAAACAATAAGTCTAAGGATAGTGCATCAAATCCTAATAAGCGTTTTGGGGAGTTTGAATTATTAGGTGAAGTATCTAATTATTCTTATCAATCTAAGCATGAGAATGAATTTAGATGTATTACAATTATTAATGATGAAAATGATCTTCCTGAAAATGAAGCTTTGAACTCAAACAATGAATTAGCAGCAAGTTCCAGTAAAGGTTCAGAAATATTTGAAATTTCTGATAAAGAATTTAACTATTCTTTACATCAGTCAAAACATGAAAATTTCGACTTTAGGGATGTTTCAGTTATGAATGACTTTAGTAATTATGAACATCATTCTATGGGAGGAAGCAGTAATTGTAATATAAAAAAAAGATCACTAAGCGAAAGTAACTTATCTAAAAGAAATTATATTATTAGTCCACCGAAGGAAGTGTCTCAATCACAGAAACTAAATTTTAATACTGAAGCATATAATCCTATACAAACGCCAAATGAAAAAGTTAAGAATGTATGTACACCTAAAAGTGGTGAGTATGTAATAAAAACTAATGATATAACACCTATGCTGGATTATGCATCAATGTCTTCACCTGAAAGGCACCAAGAATTAGAAAAATATGGACTCAAACCTTTCAAAAGAAAACGAGGTAAAATAATAGTAACTCTTCAACTTTTGTTAATTTGATGAATGATTTTTAAAACAGACCTATTTTTCTTACAGCTATTCAATTGCTAACATATTTATATAATCAAACTCATCCAGTGATAGAATCACATGAGGATGAACATCCATCACCATCAAAGAGACAAAAGAAGAATGATATAGATGAACAATGTAATTCACTAAATACATCTAAAAATGTACCTTTAGTTTCTATAATCAAGACATGTACAGCTACAACTATTAAACCTATTGAATCTACACCTGAAATGAATAAAGAAAATGACTTGTATGCTGTAACAAATGAACAGCCTGATATCAGAAATATAGAGTGTGATCCTGAAGATTGGTTCTTTCAGAAAAGGGAGAAGGCTAAGGTATTATATATGTCTATTTTTTGACATCAATTTAATTTCTTGAAAATGTCTGATTTCCTTACAAGTATATTTTGTTCATTTGTTCTTTAATCACGCAGTAACAGAGTTAAAGATCGACGTGAATTTTCGCATGGGTATAGTTGAGGATCTGGTGATTTACATACTGTCCTTTATCTCGGAAAAGCAGAAGGTTCCCGTGGATTTATTAAAAACACTAGCTCATGACCGCGACTTCGTCCGATGGATTTAGTTTAAAAATCCCTCGGGAACTCTTTGATTTTCCATGATAAAAAGTAGCCTATGTCACTCTCCAGGATCAGGTCGATCCATAGCTCTGTTGCGGCATGATTGAAAGACAAACCAACAAACAAACACACTTTCGCATTTATAATATTAAGTATGATTCACTTATGTATATGAAAAGTGAAACTATTAATCATCATTCTCACTCATCACTTTAGTTTTATAATAATTAGTATTTTTATTTAAACTTACAGGATTCAAATGCCACTGTTGCAGTATTCTTTGTTTTCTCCATTTCAGCTGCATTCATGTAGGGTTCCTTTACATGTCGCTTTCCACAACTATGTGTCATGTCGGCGGCGTTTAAGGGAAGCTATCTTACGCTATGAACCAGTGAACATTGATGTTATACATAAGGCCCTGGTTGCAACTGGATACAGGTATAATCCCAAGGTAATTTTTTTATATAAAATTGTATGATTCCGTTCCTCTCCCTTCTAAATAAGCAGAAAGCTTGTGTTAGGAGTGGGTACAATAGGGCAATAGATGGGGATCAAATTGTCGACCTTTCAGTTTTCATGCCGCACTTTTAACTTCTATTGAGGCATTTATTTTGTAAAACTTATAAATTCAATTCAATTCCCAATTAGTGGCTTTTAGGTGTGCCAACCGGGCACAGATTGCTTCGCCAGTGTCGCGTTGATGGAGGAGGCACGAAGGAGATTGATCGGTGTAAGATGTTCCAAAATTTTGATCAGCTATGTAGTAAAGAGTAGTTTTTTTAAGGGTTAGTAACACCTACAACAAAACAAATGATATAAACATGAATTAATTGTTATGTACAATATATACAAGATGTAGGAAACCATAATATACTACAATTTAATTTTATTACATTCTATATAAAACTTATAAAATCTCGTACCTAATTAGTCCATATCCATTTATATAGAGAACTACATGTTTAGGTATGTAGAGATCTTTCTGATACAACTTTCAGGTTGTCATTTTTAAATAGAATAATTTTATGTCTGTAAAATATTCTCAGAAACATCAACTTTATTTTGAAACACCTATCCAGTGATATTATGTTACTCAATGTTGTACTCAGGTTTTTCTTCGTCTACCGCCATTTTGGTTTTATAGTCCTGTCTATAATACAACGATCGCAAGGTTAGACAAATCTCATTATTCACCTTATTGATTAAAATCCATCTAGCTACTGGTGTGCTTCAACCTAGGATTGTACCCTGCACTGAAATAATTTGAATATTTTCTTTGTAGACCTATGTAATTATTAAAATAGGTAAGTATATTTTAAACTGTTTTTTTTTCCAGGATCTATTAAAATTTATGGATAGAAAATGTATTACAGTGAAGACTGCTGACAACAATTCAAGAAATAGAAAATCATAGCATTTGTAATTATGTTTTTACAACTAGGTCTAGACAAGTTTTAATATAATATATAGTTAGGTTATTTTATATAAAAAAAGATGTTTTTTTTGTATCTTTTCCATGCTAATTATTGTTTTTTGTACACAGAGATCTTTTATTCGGAATAATTGACCGAGCGAAGCTAGGTCTCTGAGTCTACTAGGTGAATTTGCACTTGTCCGTCCGTCCGTCCGTCTGTCAGAGCCTTATAACTTTTGAATTACTGAACGTAATTACTTCAAATTTAGATATAATATGTAAACTGGTGGCCTTCAGCCGAATATTGCATAAAAAATTTTAAAAACCTTTATTTCAGGGGGGCTCTCATAGAAGTGAATGCGAAGTAAAAAAAATTTTATCGCGTTATATAAAATTGTTACCTAACATGTTAAACATAATTTTGAACCGAGTACAAAAATATTTTTTTTTTATTTTTCCCTTAAAATTGACGAAATGGGGGGCTTTCAAAGTGGAGATTTAATACGCTCTCTTGAAGACGCTCTCTAGGTGAATTGGCTATGTATTTTCATGCTTATTTTAGTTTTTTAGTTCACTTGTATCCTGTACTTGAACAAATACTAAAATTATATGAATATTATAAAGAAATGAGATTATTTAATTTTTAATGGGCATCAGTAATTCATATAGCATCAACATAGCTTCACAATAATGCTAATAGATGGCGCAGTTATTAACTATTCCATGGAACTAGGAGTAGGAGTTACGACTATCCCAAAAACAGTTTTGCATCGACCATTATTATTTAGTTACATAAAATAATAACTTATTATTCAATTAAAATTATTGTTTAGTTAAATATCAAACTTCAATAAAACTATTAATTACTGCATTTTATATATTTTCTATTGGCGTCGATAGATGACGATTTGTACAGATGCCAGTAACCCGTTTTCACTCGTTAGTGTATTTATTAATTCAATGTTTTCACTAACGTTGCCTAACCTTTACGGGCTATGATAAGTTAGGTGATGATTTCTGTCAACTTCTTTATCACGATCCTGTACGGGACACCTAAAAGGACATTGGGACGGATGTTATGACTTAGGATTGTATTTAGGAGCTACCTACGTAAAGAGACTCCTACTTAGTACTTAGGGGATGATTTAGGTATGTTTGGTGAAAACGGGCATAATAATAATGTCAGGTTTGGTCGTCATATATCGATTGAATGAATAATCATGGGATACCGTTACCGCGAGGTCTCCGTTCGGGGCGAACCACTAGTTTTATTTAAGGTTGATTATACGGGTCTTGCCCGCGAAATTCAAATTTACTTAATTTGGTTTTTCGCAATTTGTAAACTAATACGACAAAGTAGGCTTATGGCATTCTAATTGCGCCAATGGCAGTATCATCTTCACAGGTTTATATAAAAATCTTCACTTGAAAGTGTCCAGTTTGAAATTAGAATATCGGCTTATATGTGAGTAACTCACGTCCAACTCGATATCGATACGACTCGATTCGCGGGCAGACCCGTATAATAAACCTTAGGTAAAAAATACTTATTTGTTTTTGTGAAGAGCATTTTTTTGCAAGAGCACTTTCACAGCAAAAATCCGGAAAATCGCCGCAGTTAACCGATAGACGTTCACTATTAGACGTAGATCTTTAGTAGGGACTTCCTCACGCTACACTCTTGTGCCGCTTGTGTGTTGTATGTGTTGTTATTTACCACATCCCTTCCTTTGGCCCAGGCAAAATAGAGAGCAAGAACTGATAAATAAAACAAAATATAAAACCTTAAAAATGTACTTATTAAATTAATTTCGAGTTTATTTCATACAGTACCTGATAAACTATTTTGTCTATTTACAAAAAAAAACATTATTGTTACATTCACTGAGCATAATAATTATAATCACTACATTTTAGTTACATTGGAATATTCATAGGTGATTTTTCAATTATTATCAGTAAGTATAAATATTTAAAAAAAATGAGCAGAACTTCTCATAAATAAATTATTTACACAATCTATTTGTACAGAATTACGACAATGTATTTCTTTCTATTAATGTACGAATAACATTATAGGCAGCGCGTCGCTCGGAGTAGGTACTTCGGTAAGGCAATAAAGAAAAATAAACATACAATTTGATAATCCTTACTAATATAAAGGCGAAAGTGTGTTTGTCCTTCAATCACGCAACAATGGAGCAACAGATCGACGTGATTTTTTGCATGGGTTTTGTTTAGGCCTGCTCGTGGTCTATGTCTATGGTCATGGTTCATACTTCATTTCATTTTTCTTTGCGTTGTTGAGTTCTTACCGTTTTAGCGTGTTTGTAGTGTTTTATGCGTGTTATTTGAATGTTTATTAATATACAGAATGGCATATTTAATTATTCCTAAGAGAATGACTGCAGAGGTTTTGATGTTTTTTGAAAAATGGCGCCAGTGTCATAAGAAATATTAACCACGAAACAAAACACGAATTATACCGGCATTCTCCGGCGTTAAAAAAAAGATGAATTGAATATTATGGTACATCGTATTACGAACAACCGATCAAACCATAGGCCGTTTATGAACGCGATACTTTACGGTCAGGTCATAGCTTGTATGAAAGTGACCGACCTTCTTTACTACTACTTCCATGGGTGAAACCTTTAAAAATGACCATGACCAGAAATATCGAGTTCGTAGAGAAAATAATTTTGTCTTTACTTTTGACGTAACGAGACGAATCATGTGTGCAACCATGTTAGTTTTCTCGCGCGTGCATGCTAGGCGTGCAGGAGAGTGACAGACCTTTTATCCCGGAAAAATAAAACGTTTCCTTGGGATTTTTGAAAATCAACTCCACGCGGACTAAGTCGTCGGCAAAAGCTAGTATCTTAAGTATCGAAAATTTTGTATTCGAATTGATAGTTAAACATTGTACGTTTGATCAAGGTTAAAAGTGGTTTACGAAATTTCTTCCTGAAAGAGTAAGAAATTTTCTATCAAAGGCACTGAAAAAAATCAATATCCGCGATGTCAGTATAACATTTTTTAATTTTTTTTACATTGTTTCGGCTTTTCAAATTAACGCATACCGTGTTTATGATAAAAATGTATAATGTTTAACTATCAGTTCAGATACATACATGAGGGGACTTTCAATGTTACCAGTTCCCGGACCATAACTATGAACGACGAACCTGACAGTTTTATTTATTGCATACTAGCTGATGCCTGCGACTTCGTCCGAGTGGATTTAGTTTTTAGTCCCTCGAGAACTCTTTGATTTTCCGGGATAAAAAGTAAAATATGTCAGTTATATATATACCTATACCCATGCAAAAAATCACGTCGATGCGTAGCTCTGTTGCGGCGTGATTGAAGGACAAACCAACAAACACAATTTCGCATTTATAATATTAGTATGATAGCCTAAGTATGTCACACACTCTAAACATTTCTGTGGTGGTGTCGTATGATGCGGGTTGTTATGTTCCCTCAAATATGGTTGAGCGAAGCAACGGCTGGGTCTTGCGTCATGCTCGTGAACGGGTTCCACCGGCGGGAATGGGGCTACTTTGTCTGCCCATCTTGACATGTATTGAATTTTAAGTAGTATGCGTTTTTGGAACTTCCCCTTATTGTGGAAACACTGCATACATATTTAAATTATCAGTATCTATTGTATTGTAAACTTGTTTTAAAAAGAGCAACCGCAGAGTTTCTTGCTGGTTCTTCTTGGCAAGAAGGGCATTCCGAACCATACGGATGGAACCACATTTGTGAGGATCGTTTCGGATTTCGCCCATACAAAACTGTCAAATTCCATAGAAACGTGTACGGATCAAATCGGCTTTTCGATGCGTACACGAATGTATGGAAAATGACAGTTTTGTATAGGCAAAATCCGAATCGATCCTCACAAATATGGTTCCACCCTTAACTAGACTCATCGATTCAAAAGCACTTGTAAAAAAGGTTATTTGAATAAAAAATATTTCTATTATATTTGCTACTCAGAAATGTGAATCATAACATTATTCTTTTCACACAACTAATGTGTTTTCTCATGCCTTTTGGCGTACAATTTTAGCTAGGGGCGCGACCTGGATGACACTAAATGCTAAGTGTGTCATTTCTTCAAAAGTCCAGCCTGTTGGATAACTTGTCGCGTTGCGTTGTTTATGTGACGAAATCTGTCAGGACCAAGTTGGATACCACCATACCTGAAATGTGAAACAACTCGTGGATGCGACTATCATTGTAGGTCGCCAATCTATTGTGCTCAACACTATCTTGTCTTGTGGATGCGACTTTGTATAAGCCGCGCGCAGGTTTGCCGATAGTTATAAGCGATATAGGTGATAGGCTATAACTAGGCGAGCGGGGGTCGCGGTCAGCGTGGGCGGGAGGGGCAGCCATCGGCAAACCTGCGTGCGGCTTATATATAGTTGCATCCACAAGACAAGTAAGTGTTGAGCACAATAGATTGGCGACCTACTATCCGCGCGCAGAACTAGGCGAGCGCGGGTCGCGGCCGGCGTAGGCGGGAGGGGCAGCCATCGGCAATCCTTCTGCGCGCGGATAGTAGGTCACCGATCTATTGTGCTCAACACAATCTTGGATTTTCTCGCTGATACTCTCTATCACAGATTAGTTATTAGTTACTACTCTTTCTATCTAAAATAAATAAAAATAAAATAAAGAGCCTTTATTCAGACTTGGTTTACAAACTACTCTTGGTGTAAACTTACAATTTTTCTTATATTCTAAAGCAGTATAATATTTATAACAGTATTTTAACTAAACTTATACCTATACATATAATAATATTATTTAACATAATATAAAACACCAATTTATTTAAAGTTTTAATTTTTCAATTATTTTTTTTTCTGCCTCGACAACCTTGTCTGTTTGCCTATTTTAGGCAAAGGCCTCCTCCAATTGCCTCCACATCTGTCTGTCATAAGCTTTTCTTGCCCATGTGTTGCCACCTGCCACAGCTTTGATTTCATCGACCCATCTTTGGAAAGGTCTGCCCCTTTTTCTTTTCATGTGCCCTGTGTACCAGTTCATTACTATTTTGCTCCATTTCTCTTGGCCTCTGACAGTGTGCCCAGCCCACTTCCATTTGAGTTTCTTGATGATGACAGTTACATTTTTGGTTTTTGTGTAATTCTTTATTGTTGTGGTTCTTATTTTGTCTGACAGCTTTTTCCCCATCATGCTTCTATTCATAGCATTTTGGCAAGTGTCAATCTTTTTTCTTTGAGCTTTAGTCAGAGACCAAGTTTGGCAACCATATGTAAGCACTGGTACAATGCAGGTGTTGAATAGTTTTCTCTTTATGGCCATGCTTATTTCTTTATTTTTAAATATTTTCCTTAGACTCCAGAATCTCTTCCAAGCATTTCCTATGCGTCTCTCCACTTCTTTCGATGTTAGGTCATTTATGGAAATAATTTGGCCCAGATATACATATTCGTCGACATATTCAATTGCGTTGCCCATGATGTAGATAGGTTCTTCTGTCCCATTTGTCATGATTTTGGTTTTCTGAGTGTTCATATTCAATCCTACTTTCCGACTTTCTTTATCCAGGTCATTTAGCATTCCCTCGAGATCCTCCTTTGTTTGAGAGAAGATTATAATGTCGTCTGCGAATCGCAAATGCGACAGATTTTCTCCATTTATTGTTATACCATTTTGTTCCCAGTTTAGTTGCCGAAAGATCTCTTCCAGAACCGCCGTGAAGAGTTTAGGTGACACAGGATCACCCTGACGGACACCTCTTCCTAACTTAATTTCTTTTCCTTCTTTTTCTAGCCTTATCTTTGCTTTACTATTAGTGTTAATGTTTCTCAATATTCTGATGTACTTATTTTCCACTCCTTGAATCTTAAGTGCTTTCCAGATGGCTTCGTGTTCCAGTGAGTCGAAAGCCTTACTGTAGTCTACAAAGCAACAATAAAAAGTGGTGTTGTATTCTTTGCTCTTTTCGAAGACCTGTTTGACTACATAGATGTGATCTAAAGTTGAGTAGCCACTTCTAAATCCTGCCTGCTCCCTCGGTTGGTTCTCATCTAACACTTTAGTTATTCGGTTGAGAATAACTTTTGCAAAGACCTTGTAGATATTGGTTATGAGACTAATGGGTCTGTAATTGTTTATGTCGTCCTTGCTCCCTTTCTTGTGCAGTAGGATTATTGTTGACGATGTCCATTGCTCTGGGATCCGCTCGGTCTCCATTACGTCGTTAAATATATATGTAAGGATAGGTGCTATAATGTCTTTGTTTGCTATTAGATATTCATTGGTAATATTATCTGAACCAGGGGCTTTATCCGTTTTCTGTGATTTAATGGCTTTCTCCACTTCGGTGAGCATTATTTCTGGTACCGTGTCCTCTCCTTCTAGGTCTGTTGGATGAATATTGCACTGACTCGTATACAAATTTTTAAAGAAATTTGTCGCTAATGTGTTAATGTCTGGTCGCTGTGTCAAATTTTTTCCACTTATGGCTTTCATTTTAGGTATCCAGTCTTGCTTTTCTGCCAACTGTTTTAGAGCTTTTTTGGTTCCTCCTGTTTTTTGGATACAATTTTCTAGCCTTTCTAGTCTATATTTCTCTCTGTCCTTTCGTATGCTTAGGTTGATTTCTTTGCTAGTTTGGGTTATGCTCCTTCTTATATTTTTTGTTTTATAAGACTCGCTAAGTAATTTAGCTCTGTCTTCTAAGAGGTTCCTTGTTTTTTCGGATAACCATGGTAATTGTTTGTCTCCCTTACCAGGTGTTTCAGTTGTTGTTGTTAGAGCTTCTAGCAATTTATTGTATTTAACCTGGGTATTGAGTTCTTTTGTATTCTCAATGAAGTCGTTCATTCTCTCCTTTAATTTTGTTCCTAGGACCATATCTTTATTTTTTGATCTAGCTTTGAACGGTCTTCTTTTACTTGATTTCAGTTCTAGTTTAGCTCTGAGTGCTCTGTGGTTACTGTTGAAGTTGAGATTGTTTATTACTCTACAGTCATTAAAGTCTGTTCTTCTGTTGGAGAGAATATAATCAATCTCATTTTTATATTTTCCATCTGGAGATGCCCATGTCCATCGGTTTCCAGAACGTTTTTTATAATGGCTATTTAGTATTTTGAGGTTGAATTCATACGCCAATTGGATTAATTTCTCTCCATTTCTTGTCCGCTTTCCTGAGCTGTAAGGACCTAGCACTATTTCTTCACCACTTCTATTACCAGTTTGCGCATTGAAATCTCCCATAACTATCAAGTTTTTTCCTGTGTGACTTTTAATTGCATCTGTAAGAGTTAAATAAAAGGAGTCAATGTCCGTGTTAGCTGATTGTTCTGTTGGGGAGTAAACTTGGACAATAGACCACATTTCTTCCGAAGGTGGCAGTTTTATATTAAGTATCGCGATACGCTCTGATATGCCTATAAATTCATTGATGTAATCCTTCAGTTCTTTGCGTATTAAAAATCCTATGCCATATTTTCCTGGCGTATCCCCTTTATAATACAGTATAAATTCTCCGTAGTCTTCAATATTTTCTCCCAGACGTCTTACTTCGCTCATACCGATAATGGACCATTTTATATTTTTCAGCGCCATCGTGAGCTCTAGTAGTTTTTCATTTGTTCTTAAAGAAAGTGTATTGTATGTAATAATATGTAGAGTATGCTTGTGACGTGATTTTTTGGTTAGCTCTGTTTTTACATTTGGAGGGTAGTAGTCAACTTTCCCCACGGTGACTAGCCGGCTTGGGGTGCTATTTTTTTGTGTTGCTTTTAATATGGAGTCGGTGTTATAGATGTGTAGGCTATCGAGGGCACTTAATTGTTTTTTTTGTATATCTGATAGTGACGAAGATCTCCCTCGTACCATGTAGTTAAGTAGACTAGATTTAATCACATACTTTGCACTGGTTACAGTCTGTGTTTTTGCAATTTCGGAGTTAGATCTCTTTTGCGTAGGAGACTTCGGCGAACCAGTCTGTTCCCTTTTCCTTTTCTCACGGCCTGGGTCATTTGACTTCATAATTATTAATTTGTCATACTTTATAAATGCAATATTTCCTTTTTTTCTTTCTTCGTGTACTTTAGGTTGCAGTTGTTTTCGGATTTCAAGAACACTTTTAGGGTAATCCTCTTTTACATAGATGCCATGTGGAAGTAAGGATTTGTTTTTAAGTATCAGATGTTTTTTCCAGATAGTGGTCAAGGAAACAACGACTGGTCGGTTTTTATTTGATTGTGCTCCAATTCTATAAACATTACTTATTTCCTGACTTGCTATTTGTATTCCCGCTTCTTCGGTGATTTCCTTTATATAGTCCACTAGTTCAGTTTCCCTTTTCCCCTTCTCTTCAATCCCAAAGAAAACTAAATTATTCTTTCTTTTCTCCATTTCCATTTGATCTAATTTTCGTTCAAGTTTCACTATTTGAGTTTTCAAATTCTTATTTTCCTGTATAATTGAGTCCATTCTTTCACTTAGGGCTTCCATGACGTTTGCGGTGACGGTTGTCGTTATTGTTAAAGTCTGTTGATTCAGTTTATCATCTAATTTTGAAAACCACAGTTCCATACTTTTGTCCATTTTTAGGGTTTTTTTTTTTAGGGAAAATTGAAAATTGCTAGTGCAACACTTCTTCGTAGTTTTTGGTTTTTATGTTCTGGCAACACTACGATAATTATGTCATTCGATTTTAGCTCTTTAAGTTGGTACTATTGACTTGTCGAGTTTGAACGGATGTCGCGAATTAAGTATGGCGGCTCTTGTGATTTGTCAAATGTCACTTGTCTTTACCGCTATTTTTTTACGATGGTATTAGGTAATTTATTTCGCGATTTACACAACTCAAGTCTTTATAATTCACGTATATCAGCCATTCGCCTCCGATTTGTATTGGAAAAGCAATTTAATTCACTGTTAGCCGTTCACTAGAAACTTGTGTTTACGCCCAAGTTTGGCGCGAATGTTTTCAACGATAATTCACACTTATAGCGCGAATGAGGTCTGGATAACGTTATCACTTTGTATTTGCGCACTTGCGAACACACTGTACTGGTTTTTGAGCTTTTATTAAACTGTTTTCTATTTATTAGCAATATTTAGCACGGAGTTAGTGTTTATACTGTCAGCGCCCTCTGACAACCTTTCTATCTATTGGTTGATAAAGAAGATGCGAGACAACTTGTTCTTCCCCTGTGTCATTCATAATCATGTTAATTTCCGAATCCCATCCCACTATTATAAATGCGAAAGGTGCCAATGGATGTTTGTTACTCCTTCATGCATAAATGAGAGAACAGATTTGGCTGAAAATTGGAATGGAGATAGCTCATACCCAGGATTAAAACATAGGCTATATGTTATCCCAGAAAATTAGAGAATTCCTGTGAGAGTAACCTAACCCTTAATCCGCACGGACGAAGTTGTGGGCATCAGCTAGTTATTAATATAACAATATAAAATATATATTACGTACCACCTGGAAACGACTACCAAAGTATTCTTCTGGTCCAAGATCTGCAACAGATGCAACATCCTGCCTCCAGCGTGGGCCTCTCCATCATCATCACAATCTTGCAGCACCGTTGTGCCTTTATCTGTTTTCCTTTCTATCCGATATGCATACATGTTGTGTGTTGCATTTAGTATCTTTTTATTTTGCTTCAGTTTAGCTAACACTGCACTGTAAAGACAGTTTTATCATAATAAGGGGACAACAGGACAATTCAACTAAACCACATTAAAAGTAACTACATGTACGCTTCTGTACATTCGCTGTAGCTGGGTTGGTTGGGTAGCAAGGAAAACTCTCGAAGAACTTTTCTTCCTTTATTGGGTACCGCTACCGCTTGCCGGTGGGAACTGTGCCGGCTTACAATTCAGCCCGGTATTTATACAAAAATAGCAGAAAAAATGTAGCCCCTCTGATTGGTGTAATTTTGCTATCGATCAGTGCACCAATCAGAGCGCATTATCTTAAACCAATCACAATTTAGTAATAATAATAGGTATTATTACATAATTAGGTATCTTTACTACTATGAGCTGTACCGTAGGGAAAGCCGCGGCATTTCTTGGAATTACAGAGGTGTCTTTACGGTTCCTAGCTGTACCGTTGGGAGAGCCGCGGTCTATTTCTAGGAATTAATAAGGTATCTTTTCGGCTCGTAGCTCTACCGTAAGGAGAGCCGCGGCCTATTTCCCTATGGGTTTCCTATTTTAATCTTTATTTATTATTTTTCCTATTCACTTATGAGATAATACATGAGACTTATGTACTTAAAACTATAAACAATTGCTAAACTATACATGACACATTAATTACTAACTAATTATGCTATTTAATCAGTCCACTATTATGCTGTCTCTTTATTACACAAACACTTGCACTATATCGTCCCGCACATCTCTCCCGCCGTGCGACTATGTCGCATCACTTGTCGGTGCGGGCGCGTCGTCTGTAGACAGGGGCAGGACCACCAGCTTCCTCACCGGCCGTCGCAGCACTCCTCCCTTGGTCTGGATGTCCACTGCTCGCACGACGTCGTCTGGTCCCGGGTACGTGGCGATGACTCTTCCTCGGATCCACACGTTGCGCGGTAGGTTGGCGTCGACCACTTGCACGAGGTCGCCGATCTGGATCGCTGGTCCTCGTCCGTGCGGCTCCCGCCGGTGTTGGAGCTCCGGTAGGTACTCCTTCACCCAGCGCGTCCAGAACACGTCGGCCAATCTCTGCGCGGCTCGCCACGTCGATCTGGAGGCGGCGTCCCGCTCGTCGAATGTACCTGGCAGCGGTACACGTCCCGGGCCACCCAACAGAAAGTGGTTGGGCGTCAGTGCTTCAGGATCCTCGGGGCTGACTGAGACGTGTGTCAGCGGCCTGCTGTTGACTGTATATTCCACCTCAGCCAGTAGGGTGGAGAGGACTTCTTCTGTAGGATGCCGTTCATGTAGCGTGGCTGCGAGTGCTGTCTTCACGGAGCGTACCATTCGTTCCCAAGCTCCGCCCATGAATAGAGCTCCTGGTTGTATGTATCGCCAGGAGATCTTCTTTTTCGCTGCTTCTTCTGCTGTTGCGCTGTCCATCGCCTGCCGAAGTTCCTTGTCAGCCGCTCTCAGGTTGCTGCCGTTATCTGACCAGATTTCCGTCGGGAAACCCCGGCGAGCCATCATTCTCCTCAGCGCCATCACTGCTGAATCAGCGCTGAGTGAGCCAGCTATCTCCAGGTGTATGGCTCTCATGGTGAGACAGGTGAAGATGGCCACATATCTCTTCTGTCGCGTTCGGCCGACGGTCACTGAGAGAGGTCCGAAGTAGTCGACGCCAGTGAAGGTGAAGGGTCGCTTGTGATGAGCCAGGCGACATTCCGGCAGGTCCCCGGTTCTGGGGTATGGCGGCTTCTGTGTCTTCATTCTGCAGAACAGGCATCTTCTTATGATCATTCTTGTGACTGGACGCACTCGTAGCACCCAGTACTGTTGTCTGCACTCGTTGACTGTAGCTTCGACTCCGGCGTGATGCAGCTGATGATGTATAGCCTTCACCCAGAGCTTGACTGTTGGATGATCACCGTCGAGTACCATGGGGCTCTTGAAGTTTTCTGTTACGTCTTGTGTTGCTTGAATCCGACTTCTTAGCCTGATTGCATCGTTGACGTATTCGACGCTCAGCTGGTACAGACGGCTCTCCTTGTTGAGTGTCTTGCTGTTTCTTAAGTCTTCTATTTCTTCTGTGAAGGAATCTTCTTGGGATGCACGCATCAGAAGCTCTTCCGCTCTTCTGAGCTGTTCGGCAGTGACTGGGAGAAACTTTCTATTAGGCGACGTTGTTTTCTTGACTGTTGGCTGTTGCTTCGTCGCAGGCTTGTTCGTTTTCTTCCAGCTTGGATCCTTTTCTGTGTTCTTTCGCGTCCTTTTGTAATTGACGCTTTCCTTCTTGGTTCTACAGAGTTGGATGAACTGTAGAACCCGAGCTGTGGCGTATCGGAGTCTGTCCCAATTCGAGAAACGAGATGCTTCAGGTAGGGCTTCTGCGAGTTTCTGTTTTCTGTCGTCGGCGATGTGATTCACTTTCTCTTCGCCCGAAGGTTTTTCTTTTTCTGTTGCAGTGACTTCTACGGGCCAATGCTCTTCTGTTTGGTAGAGGGAGTCCGGTCCCTTGTACCAGCGATGATCTTTATTGAAGGACGTTGGGACGTCTCGTGTGGCGTCGTCCGCTACGTTCAGCTTCGTCGGAACCCAACGCCACTCGGTGACTGTGGAGGCCTCTTCAATTGCAGCCAGGCGATGGGCTACGTATGGCTTGTACGAGCGTGATCCAGTTCTTATCCAGGTCAGCACGGTCTTGCTGTCTGTCCAGAACACTTTGCTGTCCGGCTTTCTTTCGTGCTCTTCTATAACTGTATCGGCGAGCCTAGTTCCCATGACCGCCGCTTGTAGCTCCAGCCTCGGGATGGATGTCAGCTTCAACGGTGCAACCTTCGCTTTGGCCATGACGAGAGATAGGCTGACTTCACCATTTGGCGCCACTGTTCTCCAGAAGACAATTGCTGAATAGGCTGCTTCACTGGCGTCGGTGAACACGTGTAGCTGTATCGAAGCGGCGTCGCTGTATTGGAGATATCTTCTCGGGATCGTCACGTTGCTGAGATTCTTCAGGTGAGCTATCCAGTCTTGCCATTGTTCCGCCAGGTCTTCATCCAGCTCGTCGTCCCATGATGTTCCTCTTCGCCATACTTCTTGCAGCAGCTGTTTCGCCCTTATGGTGACAGGCGATGCGAAACCGAGTGGGTCAAACAGTGACATGACCACTCTTAGCGCTTCTCTCTTCGTAGGCGTCTTCCCATTGATGAGCGTTGGTGCGACGCGTGCCAGGTTGAGGTTGAAGGTGAGCTTCCAGATAACGCCCAGTACTCGTTCTGTCTTCTCTTCTGGCTTGTAGAGTTCCATATCTTCTGACTGTTGACTTTCACCCAATGCTTCTAATAAATGTGGTGAGTTCGACTTCCACTGTTTCAGTTCAAAGCTGGCCTTTGAGTGCACTTCACGCACTGACTTCGTGATGCGCACTGCGTCTTCGAGGCTTCTGAAGCTGTCCAAGTAGTCGTCAACGTAGTGCTTCTGTATGATGGCAGCTGCAGCCTCAGGGTGAGTATCTTCATACTGTTTGGCGTTCAAGTTCTTGATGTAGATTGCTGTAGATGGAGAACTTGATGCACCGAAGATCAACGAAGTCATCCTATATTCTTCAGGTGGTTGGTCGTCTCGTCGCTCTCCGCGCCACAGGTAGCGGAGTGCATCTCTGTCTTCGGCTCGCAGCTTGACTTGCATGAACATCTCCTTGATATCTGCTGTGACTGCTATCTCGTGTTGCCGGAACCGCATGACGACGCCAGGTAGTGACTGTAGAAGATCAGGTCCTTTGAGTAGCATATCGTTGAGAGCTACTCCCTTCGTCTTCGCTGCTGCATCATGTACTACTCGGAGCTTCTCAGGTTTCATTGGGTTAATCACCGCGAAGTGTGGCAAGTACCACGTCTTGCTTGCAGTCTTCTGTTTCGGAGCGAGTTCAGCGTATCCTTTCGAGACGAGAGCTTCCATCTGTTCTGTATACTTTTGTTTTAGCTTGGGGTCTCGATCGATCTTCTTTTCGATGTTGAAGAGTCGCTTCAGTGAGTTGTCGTAGTTGTCAGGGAACGTGACATCTTCTTTGCGCCAGAGAAGTCCTGTTTCATATCTTCCTTCTTCTGTTTTTGTGGTGGTCTTCTCCAGGATACGAAGTGCCCGTTCTTCTGGATCTGTCTTCGGTTTCTTAGGCTGTATGCAGAGCGCGTCCATCTCGAAATATTGCTTGATGAGGCTGTCCAGGTTATCTTCTGTTTCTTCTGTGACGTGTGATACGAAGTCGATGCTGCGTCCGATGGCACGAGTCTGGCTGCCATGTAGCACCCACCCCAGCGGTGTGAGAGAGGCCACTGGTTGGTTGTTGTCTCCTCTTCTCACTTCTGTTGTCAGCAGAAGATGCCAATTGTCTTGACCAATCAGCACTCGTGGCTTTACATCTGCATATACGAGGTAGTCGCGGATGTCTGCCAGGTGTTTGCAGCCATCTACCAACTCTCTTGAAACCCGTTGTGACGCCACTTGAAGGTTCTTCACTGTACGTGCTTGTACACGCTCTTCATGATGGTTGAGACCTCTTAACTTGATGTTCACTCTTCTTGAAGCTGACTCCGATGTCTTCAAGTCGTTGATGGTTTCTATCTTCAAAGGATCGACGGGTCCTGTTGCTCCGATGCACTCGGCTACGCTGTTGTCGATCAATGTAACTGTTGATCCGTCGTCCATCAAGGCGAAAGTGTTGAACGTTCCCTTGGGCCCCTCAACTTGAACTGGAATAATCTTCAGATACGATTGTTTCTTCTTAATAGTCCACGCGGAGTTGATTACTTCTGTAGCTTCCTTATCTTCTTTCTTCTCCGGAGCCTTGGTGTAGTGCAGCATCCTGTGGTGGAAGTACTTGCAGCTGTTGACACCGCACGCCTTAGCCCGGCAGCTATGGGTTCTGTTTCTGTATCGAAGACATCGGAAGCATAGGCGCTTGGACTTGGCTATATCCCATCTTCCGTTCGCATCTGAGTTCTTGAACTGTTCACACTCCGTAGTTATATGCTCTTCATCGCATATGGGGCACTTGGGTGTGTACGCCTTCTCTGTAACGTTATGTATCTTCTGTGGTCTCTTCTGTTGAGTGGCTGATGTAGGTGGCGCCACCTGTTCCGGCAGCGCGTACGGCCCGCATAGCTCCGCTTCTCTCTTGAGGAACTTCTCCATCTTCAGCAGGTCTGGATCCTCCTTCGGCTGTGCTGCGGCGAAGTCATAGTACCTGTAGCGCAGCGTAGGTGTGAGCTTGTCCACCACCGTCTTCGAAACTTCCGGGTTGTACATGTAGTTCACACAGCTCAGAGTCTTCAGTGCTGCCACCACGTTGGAGACCTTCGTCGAAAAAATGCAAATGTCGCGTGGTGACTCGGTGAGACGTGGCAATCCGCGGAGCGTTTCCATTTCCATCATCGCTATTGACTCCGGTCTTCCAAATCTTGACTCCAAGGTTTTCATGACTTCTGTAGGGTGCGCGCTGGTGATGAGAAGCCCCTCCACAGCTTCTTTTGCTTTGCCCTTCAGGTTTCTTCGTAGACGGTTCGTATTCTCCACTGTGGTGAACATGCTTTCCGTTTCGTAGTATGCGGCACGGAACGGTAGCCACTCTTGATGTGACCCTCCAAACGTTGGCAGCTCTATGAACTTGGGGCGCTGTGCTGCTTTGACGGCGCGCGTAATTGCTTCGGCTAACTCCGTTAAGCCGGGCTGTACTCCCGCCGGTGACTGAAGTATTGCTTCCTGTTGCTTCTGTTGTCCCGCGTCGTTGACCACCGGCTCTTCTATTGGGTAGTGCGGTGCATCGGTGATCGCTAGCACGGGGCGTGGGCGTTGGCTCTCCAACCAGCTGTCCACTCGTTCAGTCACTTCGGCTTCGGGTTCGGCGTAGGCACCATCGTCGTCTTCTAATTCATCTTCTGTATCGTCTGCTTCCAGGGCGGCGAGACGGGCGGCAGCTAATTCGATCTGCAGTCGTAGCATCTCTTCTTTGCCCTTAGCTATCTTGAGAGCCTTGGCCTTGCTGTGTGTCGATCCACCCCCCCTCTTGCTAGGGGGGCGGGGCACCTGTACTTGCTTCGACTCCTCTGTGTTGACTGTTTTCTTCATCCTTACTGTAGACGTGTCTGCATCTCGAGTACGCCCCTGTACTGTAACGGGAACCTCCCTGGCGGCGGGGGGTTCCATCTGTGTCGCGGCGGCTGGCAGCGTCGGCGCGACGGCGGGCGTAGTTGAGCGTGCGACGGTGGCGGCGACGGAAGCGGCGGCGGTAGCGGCGCCGGCAGTGGCGGCCGCAGTCCTCTTCACTGTCGCGGAGGATGGCGATGTAGAGCGCACCGACGTCGCGGAGGTACCCGTGGTCGTCGTGCGCTCCGTGGTGTCGGTGGTGACAGTCCCCGTGGCTGTCGACGCGGAGGCGGTAGTGGTCTCCGCGCTGGTTTCGGTCGCGGAGGTGGTAGCGGTACCCTCTGACGTGGACGGAGTTTCTTCCGACGATGCCTTACGGCTCTTGAGTTCCTGCCGTGTCACTGGCATTCTTGCTGGGCCGACGAATTTTCTTCAGAATTTTCCCGATTTTCCAACGGATCCGGTTCGAAGGACCATTCAATTTACGCTTCTGTACATTCGCTGTAGCTGGGTTGGTTGGGTAGCAAGGAAAACTCTCGAAGAACTTTTCTTCCTTTATTGGGTACCGCTACCGCTTGCCGGTGGGAACTGTGCCGGCTTACAATTCAGCCCGGTATTTATACAAAAATAGCAGAAAAAATGTAGCCCCTCTGATTGGTGTAATTTTGCTATCGATCAGTGCACCAATCAGAGCGCATTATCTTAAACCAATCACAATTTAGTAATAATAATAGGTATTATTACATAATTAGGTATCTTTACTACTATGAGCTGTACCGTAGGGAAAGCCGCGGCATTTCTTGGAATTACAGAGGTGTCTTTACGGTTCCTAGCTGTACCGTTGGGAGAGCCGCGGTCTATTTCTAGGAATTAATAAGGTACCTTTTCGGCTCGTAGCTGTACCGTAAGGAGAGCCGCGGCCTATTTCCCTATGGGTTTCCTATTTTAATCTTTATTTATTATTTTTCCTATTCACTTATGAGATAATACATGAGACTTATGTACTTAAAACTATAAACAATTGCTAAACTATACATGACACATTAATTACTAACTAATTATGCTATTTAATCAGTCCACTATTATGCTGTCTCTTTATTACACAAACACTTGCACTATATCGTCCCGCACACTACACTGTCCAGAAAAATGATGGGAGTGTTTACAGAAATAAATCCTACTAATAAAATTATAAATGTGAGTATGTGAGGATGGATGGATGTTTGCTAATCTTTCACACCACAATGAATGAACCAATTTGGCTGAAAGGTGGAGATAGCTCATACCCAGGATTAACAGATAGGTTACACATACCCATGGGAACTAATCTACATTAAAAAATCAAAATAAAGCTAGTTTTCAAGGCTGATGGAACCAACGAGGGCTACCGTTTTTATGCTCACTAGTTGGCGCCACTGGCAAGTAAGGTCCTCTGTCAAAATCTACGCGCGTGGGAACAAAGATGGTTAAAACTCATTTATATACCGTAAAAGTACAATAACAATATATAATAAAATATCAAGCATGCTGCAGTTACGCAGTGCCATTTTGTTCCGAAAAAAAGCAGGACATAAGTATCCAAAAGCCAACAAATATGCTCAAAGCAGTGGTTAGTAGCGATTCGTATTCAAAGCTAGCGTATTCAAATGCGATAGCACTCGTTGGCTCTAATGTGAGCCAATGAGGCCCTGAGTAAGGCCAGCCTCTCTATGCACGTAGGTAAAAACAGTCTTACTCACTTAACATCATCAACACTGTGAACTTCTGCTGCATGCCCTTGAAATGAACTCTTTCTGTCAACTATCACTTCACCATGAGTAATCTCTGGGCAACTGATTTCTATCTGAAACCATTTTCATATTATCTTTAAAATAAAAATATGCTTGACTGTTTGCCATCTGTGTTTGAGCATCATTCATTTGAAGAGTAGAAATATGACACTGAGATAGCTTGCACACTGGAGATTTATAACTGCTACTCAAATTATATGTGAAAACACCAGAATTATTGTGCTATGGAACTTAGTTGTTGTGTTGTGTGCTGTAGTTCATACTTCTAATCTTGTATCTCATTGAATAAATTGCTCTATACTATAGAGTATACATAAATAATATGATTTTAATTTACACTAAATGCTCAATAAACTCAATTTTCAGGAATTCACTAGACAATGATTTATCACTTCATCATAACCCTCTCCTATTCCCATGCTATGTGGGGTCGGGACAACATGGCTTATAAGCCATGTTGTAAGTGGTTCGGCTTGACATTTTACAACCGGCCGCCTGCCTGACGTCAACTTTCCTTGGGAATGCTTTTGTTGGTGGAAAGGATAGAACCACCACCTTTCGGTTCATTAGGGTAGTATGCGGGAATGCATGCGGGCACTATGTATGTAGCATCCACACATTGGAGAGCTTCCAGTATACGCCACTACACACCACAGAAGCTTATTGCCTACGGAGTTACAGAGTATTGTAAGCATAGTGTGAATGAAAAATGTAGTCACTCACTGATAGACAATGATTTGTCACTTACCTTAGAAAAATCTAAAGTTTCATCAATCAGAATCTTCTCCTTCACAGATTCTACAGGCCTTATTGTCTGTAATATTTCCCTGATTTTCTCAACCCACTGAAATACCACTGTTTCACCTAAATTCTCTCTGAAAATTGTAAAAACTTAAGCTGTTCTGTATTCAGCTTTGAAAACTGTTCAATTAAATTTGAATTTCTGGAAATAGGGATGGACCCCAATCATGTAGGATGCAACATGCATATTGACATGTTGCTTCCTACATGATTGCCAAGGGGCCAATCATATCAGGGAGACAGCTTTACTGATGGGATACTGTACAGGAATTGGAGCTAGAATTTCTGAATTCTTAAGTTGTGCACACCTCTCTCATTGATAATAATTAATAACTAATTTTTGTGCTATTTGCTGTGGAGAGTGGAGACCTTAGAACAATAGGATCTAGTGCTAAAACATTTTCGAGTCATTACAGTGTACTGGCTATTGAAATCTCATTTTTCAAAAACAGTAGTTTAGCTATTGACATGCCAATAAAAGAGAGATAGTGATAGTGATATTATACTCTATAACTTTGGCTGTGGCATTAATAAGTTTAAAAATTATCAGTATACTTACAAATAAATTTCATCCAGGCAATAATGAAGGTTTTCTTTTACCTTTCTATCCATCCATGGGGCTGAAAGTTCATATTTAGGTGGGCTTTGACTTGGATAACTGTCTGTCATAGTTACATAGAGAATTACTTCATTTTTACCATCTTTGATTTTTATACTATAAGATTTTGTAGCCTCACTATCAGTCGTCCAATCTTCTCCGTAAATTGAACTTAATGCTTCCACTTCTTCAATCTGATAATAATTGCAAGTTTGAGGTAAGAAAACTAACGTAGGTATATTACTACGACAAAACACTAGCTATCATGCAGCCTGCAAGTATTTATAATTTGAATGTGATTTGTGATTTTCGTACAAAAACAGAAACCCTATAGAATAATAGGGTACATAAATATAATAAAAGTTGATTCTGAAATGAAAGAAAAAAATTAGTTGGATTTTATTCAGACCTGTTTCGATAAATTTTCAGATTCCATTTCTGTTGATTGCACCGATAGTAATTTACTCTTCTTTAATAATTTATATTCTCTGTGATAATTAATTATATTTTATAAAATAGGAACGAATTATTATTTTATTGACTGTTAATGACACAAAAAGTACTCTGTGGTTTCTTGCAGATACCATAGACATAGACCACGAACCAAAGAGGATATAATCACTACTCACGAATACCATTTATTATTGTCCTCTGTGAGGAACACTAGCAAAAATAATATTCCACTCTTGGAACTAGGGATTACGCATAGAAACAGGATTAGACGTAGTCGCGATTCCTAGTTCCATGGGTTTACGACTCTTCTATAAAAAAAAACAGAAAAACCAATGTACCACAGACTAATAACACGACTGATGTGTACAACAGTATATAATCACTCCGTGACGTGTACCACGGACAGACCCTGAAAAAAAAGGAAAAAAAGAAGTCATGTACAGTCCCAAAGAGAATGTAGTCACTTGCACAGTCCATTCGCTAAAATACGTAGGATTCATGGACTCTAGAAAACCGAGAAAAGCTAATAATCTGCATATTTAGATAATATTTTTCTATATTGAGTGAGATTGATATTTAATGTGCTATAATAAAAACCTCAAAACGATACGACACATCCATTGCTTAACATGTAGGGTTTTAATCTTTGTTTTAATTATGTGAAGCAGTGGTGCCAACATGACGACAAGGGACAAGTTATTAATGAACGGTTTTAGCCACAAACATAAAAAAAATAAAAATAAATAAAAAAAATAAAAATAGCCTTTATTTCAGTCTTAGATTAACTTAAAATTAAATTAAATTAAAAAGTCCCTAAGTGCTGAGTGCCTCTCGGCAAAGGCCTCCTCCAGCTCTCTCCAGTGGTTACGGTCCTGTGCTACCCTTCTCCAGAATGGACCAGCTGTAAGCTTCAGCTCGTCCTCCCAACGTCTTTGCTGTCCGCCCTTTGTTCTCTTCCCGTCTCGTGGGTACCACTGTGTTACTAGAGTACTCCACTTTTCTTTTGCGTCTCTAAGCATATGACCTGTCCACCTCCACTTCAGCTGATCCATCCTAGCCACGATGTCCGTAACCCTGGTTTTCTCCCTTATGTCTGAGCTCCTGATTCTGTCCCTTCTCTTCACTCCCACCATGCTCCGTTCAATTGCCCTCTGCCATCTCGACATCGAAACTGTCTCTATGTGCCTTGTTAAGCGCACAAGTTTCGCAGGCATATTATGTTAAGGTCGGAAGAATGCAGGTATTGAATGCTTTTTTCTTCAAGCCCAGATCCTTACTTTTAAAAATTTCCTTTTTAAAGCCCAATACTTTTTCCAGCCTAATGCTATTCTTTTGTTAACTTCCTTGGTTGTTTGATCTACAGGGGAGATAATTTGTCCCAGGTAAGTGTATTCTGATACATTTTCTAAAACTTTTCCTCTTACAGTCATTGATGTAAATAAACTGTTTACATTTATCATTACTCACTACTTTTGTTTTGCTTTCATTTATTGTCAGACCAGCATAGCTACTTTCTGTTGACATTTCTTGATCATTTGTTCCAATTTTGTTAGTGATTCCTCAAATAATACTATGTCGTCCGCAAATCTGAGATGATGTTGCCTACGTCCATTTATTTTTAGTCCGTTTTCGTCCCAGTTTAAGTTTCGGAAAATACTTTCTAACACAGATGAAAACAATTTAGGGGATAGTGGGTCACCCTGTCTGACGCCTCTGCTTATTGGGAACGTGTTTCCCAACGCTTCTAGCTGTATCCGTGCCTTACTGCTTGAGTATATACTTTTAATAATATTTATATAATATGTATTGCTGATTCCTTGTTGTTGCAGACTAGTCCATATACGGCTGTGGAAAAGGCTGTCAAACGCTTTGGCAAAATCGATGAATGCTAGGTACAAAGGTTTATTATATTCGTTGTACTTTCTAACAGTTGTTTGACTGTATGGACATGGTCTATTGTCGAAAAGTTCTTACGGAAGCCTGTCTGTTCAATCCGCTAAGAAAGGAATTTTGTAAATTCCAACCCCAAGAGGGTTAAATGGGGGTTGAAAGTTTGTAAAAATTAGTAAAATTCCGTCATTTATCAGGTTGTTTTTTCAAGTAATATCCATGAAACTTTGATTTTTGAGCTTACGATCAAAAATTAAGAAATACGTGTTTCGCAAATTTTGAAAATTCACCCCCATCACGACATCAAAAAGGGGATGATTTGTATGAAAGCTCTGATTTTTAAGTTATTTTTCAAGTAATATCCATCAAACTTGGTATTTGGCTTTCATCTAAATACACACATCAAAAGTGTCTAGGGATCAAGCATTTTTATGCGGATTTCTTGAGATTGAGATGTGGCTTTGTAATAAATTTATGATTTTATAAATTTATATGGATCCTTTTTGGTGCATTTCATAATTTGAATCAGGAACTGTCAATCAAATTCGAGTAAAAGATGAAAATCAGCTGTCAATATTTTCCCTATAAAAACATACAACGCATTGAAGACATTATTAGTGCTACTGTTTCCCTACTACTGATTAAAACCAACGTTATTATGGAGCGGCGACGTCATTTAAGCAGGGAAGAAATGCTCAGAGCCGTGGGAATGATAGAAGCTGGTTCCCGGCAACGTACTGTGGCTTTAGCTCTGAATACAAGTCAGAGTGTTATCAGTCGACTTTGGACACGTTACCGAAGCACTGGTACCGTGGTTGAGCGCCATGGAGGACGGTATCGCTGCACCACACGGAGACAAGACCGATACATTCAAATCTTAACTCGAAGAGCTCCAACAATAACCGCCATGATGTTAGCCGTGAGGCTTCATCACTCTTCAGGGAACTTAATTAGCGACCAAACAGTCAGAAACCGCTTGCATGAAGTGAACCTTCATTCCCGAAGACCGCTACGGGTACCACCTATAGCAATGCACAATCGTAGGATTCGATATCAATGGGCTCTTGAACACAGAAATTGGGCAGAAGAACAATGGCGTTTCGTGTGCTTTTCTGATGAGTCTCGTTTTGGTATGAGACCGGATACAAGACGTATACGACACTGGAGAACCCCTGGACGCCAACAGCGATTAAAATCCTGCCAGGAAGTCCATCCTTATAGTGGTGGAACCATCATGGTATGGGCGGGTATTTGGATCGGCGGAAGAACTGAGTTGATTTGGATCAGAGGCAACCTCAACGCTCAAATTTATGCTGAGACGATTGTATCAGACGTCATCGTTCCTCTACAAGTGCAAATCGGTCCCTTATTTCAGTTAATGCATGATAATGCACGACCGCACACCGCAAGAGTTGTAAGACAGACTCTCGCCGCAGCTAACATCAATGTCCTGCCCTGGCCTGCTCAGTCGCCAGACTTGAACCCGATTGAGCATGCATGGGATATGCTACAGAGAAGAGCTCTGCCGAATATGGAGGGTATCCAGTGGCAAGAAGACCTTTTTTTGTTGTTGCAACGAACATGGGCGGCCATTCCACAGCGTGATTTGGATGAACTCATTTTGAGTATGCCAAACCGATGTTCTTGTGTTGTTAGTGTTCGCGGTAGAAACACGGATTATTAATTGTTTAAGTTACCCAATAAAATTTTAAAGAAAACTGTTATTTCAGTCTTTTTTTCGAACTTTAATGTTAGTGGTTCAAATGTCAAAAATCCCTTTATTAGGAAAATGGCAAATTTCTTTATTAATGCAAAGGTGACTTGGTTTATCGTTACTGTGACAAACGAAAACACTTTATTTGATGAATCCTTAAAGAAAATTTTAATTAATATCAATCAGGAGAAAAGTTATTGCAAAAATATATGTTGATCCCTAGACACTTTTGATGTGTGTATATAAAAGGGAAAGGTGACTGACTGGCTGACTGACTGACTGAACTATGAACGCACAGTTCTAACCACTGGACAGATCGGGCTGAAATTTTGCACACAGATAGCTATTATGACGTAGGTGTCCGCTAAGAAAGGATTTTTGAAAAGTCCAACCCCAAGAGATGTATAGGCTTTTGATTAAAAATTGAGAAATAACAGTTTCGCAAATTTTGAAAATTCCACCCCCAAAGACATCAAATAGGGGATGAAAACTTGTATGAAAGATTTTTAAGTTACTTTTCAAGTTATATCCATCAAACTTGGTATTTTGGCTTTCAATTGAAAATAAAGAAGTACGCTGAAGTACCTACGCGTTCGAAGGTTTTTAAATGTTCAACTCCTAATGGAGTTAAATAGAGGATGAATGATTGTTATTAAGTCTGTCGTTTTTCAACTTAGGTATAACCATAAGTGGATCTGGAAGCGCGACAGGAGGTAGCGGCCAACTTGAATAGGACGGTTAGAATACAAAATATGATATTTAAACTTTTGTTGTCAGTATTAATATTATAATTTATCTATAACTCAAGTCGCTAAATTAGTGCTGCAGGCAGCTGTTAAATACCTACTTATTCTTAGGATTTTACAATGTGCAATATTGCAAGAGTTGTATGCAAATACGAGAATCATACATCTAATTACATATGTAAATATGCGATAGGAAAGTAAGCAATTTCATGCAAAGCTCACCCTTTCGTTCGTATAACTAGGTACATGATATTAATGCAAGGTTGCTATGCATTAATACTGGAGGGATATTTCGTTCTTGGCACGCTTGAAAATATTATGTAAATTTTAAAGTTTTTCTGCTCTCGACAATTGTGACGTGGGTAGGTTTAACACATGTTTAACATATTCTTAAAAAATCGCAATATAAATTCATTATTTATCTCATTAAAATCAGCTTTTTTAACCGACTTTAAAAAAAGGAGGTTATCAATAATTGGGGGGTAAGGGAGCGCACCTTCATCTAGCGCTCCAACAGTCAACCTCACCTGCCCGCGGTGCCCCCTGCTGGTTTACTGACGAGGCTATGGCGACCGACAGATGGCGGTATAACCATCTCATACTAGCTAGACTGAACAAATGGCACAGGCCGGTGTCGGGCAGCAGCGACATCGGCGCGATCAGTCTAGCCCTGCGATGACCAACACGCCTGCCCAGCGTGGTCATTATGGGCAAAACCCAGATGGAAACTAACACAAGGCCAAGGCCCCTAGTTCCCGGCGGCCTCGCTATGCCTGACCCTGGCAGCGGTCACGGTAATGGCGGGGCAGGGGGTGCTAAGAATCTCCGGATGAGATTCCGCTGCCAACCCCGACGACTGGACCTGGCGACGTATAACGCACGCACTTTGAGGACTGACGAGAAGATCATCGAGCTGGAAGAAGCAGTGAGCAAGTTGCGCTGGAATGTTATAGGATTGTCTGAAGTCCGAAGAGAGGGGGAGGACTCGATAATCCTCAATTCCGGCAACTTGTTCTACTACCGGGAGGGCGACCAACAGTCCCAGGGTGGTGTCGGGTTCATCGTCCACAAGTCCCTCGTCAACAACATCGTCGAAGTCAAAAGTGTGTCGAGCAGGGTAGC
Organism: Oeneis ivallda; assembly: GCA_029955525.1. Taxonomy (NCBI): domain Eukaryota; kingdom Metazoa; phylum Arthropoda; class Insecta; order Lepidoptera; family Nymphalidae; genus Oeneis; species Oeneis ivallda. The sequence goes on from JARPMR010000007.1 coordinate 21,336,884, forward strand.
GTACCTTATACTCAGAATCACCAATTGGTATTCGTTGAAGGTTATACAGGTTTACGCACCGACATCGGCACATCATGACGAGGAGGTGGAGGTGCTGTATGAGGATATATCAAAAGCCATACACGCCTCTACCACTCACTACAATGTTGTGATGGGGGATTTCAACGCGAGGCTGGGTGAACGAAGCGGTGCAGAGACGAAGGTAGGGCAATTTGGTTATGGGCGAAGGAACCAGAGGGGTCAAATGCTGGCCGACTTCATGGAGAAGGAGGGCCTCTTTATGATGAACTCCTTCTTCAGGAAGCGGCCACACAGAAAATGGACTTGGATGAGCCCCGATGGTTCTACGAGAAGTGAGATTGACTTCATTATGTTGACCAAGCGCCATATATTCAATGATGTCTCTGTGATCAACAGGGTAAAAACCGGGAGCGATCACCGTATGGTAAGAGGCACATTGAATATTAATGTGAAGCTGGAAAGGGCTAGACTGGTGAAGTCAACTCTCCGACCCTCTCGTGCTCATATCCAAAACCCCGAAAACTTCCAACTCGAACTGCAGAACCGATTCGATTGCCTAGCAGACTGCGTTTCTGTGGACGATCTAAACAACAGGTTCGTGGAAACTGTCCATACTGTGGGGTCTAAGTTCTTTAAGACCCATCGCAGGAAAAGAACCGAAAAGTTCTCTGACCATACTCTCAAGCTCATGGAGGAGAGACAAGAGATGAGACTGCAGTCATCGGTAGACGCGGCTGCGTACCGGCGGATTAATAGGCAGATCTCTAAGGCACAAACTCGCGACCTTCGGGTCTTTAATACCAAGTGTATTAAAGATACCATCGAGCGGAACAAAGGCTCAAAAGTGTTCGCGAGAGATCTGTCTATCGGACAGAGCCAGCTGACGCGGCTTAAAACTGATGACGGTCGTCTCGTCTCTTCTCGACCTGAGATTTTGGGAGAGGTCGAGAAGTTCTATGGGCAGTTATATACCACGACACAAAAACCTGTTGAGGATTTGGCCAAAGATCCCAGAGCCAAACTGATCCGACACTATACCGAAGATATCCCGGACGTTAGCCTATACGAGATTAGAATGGCTCTCAAACAGCTCAAGAACAACAAGGCGCCAGGTGATGACGGAATCACTGCGGAACTCCTGAAAGCGGGTGGAAAACCGGTACTTAAGATATTTCAGCGATTGTTCAATTCCGTCATTCACGAGGGTATAACGCCGGAAGCATGGCACAGGAGCGTGGTGGTCCTGTTCTTCAAAAAGGGTGATAATACCTTGCTGAAGAATTATAGACCCATCTCGCTGCTGAGTCATGTTTACAAGTTGTTCTCGAGAGTCATTACGAATCGTCTCGCTCGTAGGTTTGACGACTTCCAGCCTCCCGAACAAGCCGGATTCCGAAAAGGCTTTGGTACCATAGATCACATTCATACGCTGCGGCAGGTTATACAAAAGACGGAAGAGTAACCAGCCACTTTGCTTAGCGTTTGTGGACTATGAGAAAGCCTTTGATTCGGTGGAAACTTGGGCTGTATTGAGGTCGCTGCAGAGATGCCGGATTGACTACCGGTATATCCAAGTGTTGAAGTGCTTGTACGAAAACGCCACCATGTCAGTACGTATACAGGACCAGACTACGAGACCAATCCACTTGCAGCGTGGAGTGCGACAGGGAGATGTAATCTCCCCGAAGCTATTTACCGCTGCGTTGGAGGACGTCTTTAAGCTTCTGGATTGGAACGGACTTGGCATCAACATAAACGGCGAGTACATCACTCACCTGCGATTTGCCGATGACATAGTAATCATGGCAGAGACTCTGAGAGATCTCAATACAATGCTCAATGATCTCAGCAGGGTTTCTCAACAGGTGGGCCTGAAAATGAACATGAGCAAGACGAAAATCATGTCTAATGCTCATGCTCCGCTCCACCCAGTAATCGTTGAGAACTCTGCGCTCGAAATTGTAGACGAGTATATATACCTGGGACATACAGTCCAGCTAGGTAGGTCCAATTTCGAGAAAGAGATTAACCGCCGAATCCAACTCGGCTGGGCAGCGTTCGGGAAGCTCCGAGATGTCTTCTCGTCCAAAATCCCTCAGTGCCTGAAGACTAAAGTCTTCGAACAGTGCGTGTTGCCAGTGATGACTTACGGATCCGAGACATGGGCCTCATAAGAAGGCTCAGGGTCACCCAGCGAGCGATGGAGAGAGCTATGCTCGGAGTATCCCTGCGAGATCAAATCAGAAATGAGGAGATTCGTAGGAGAACCAAAGTCACCGACATAGCTCAGCGTGTCGCGAAACTGAAGTGGAAATGGGCGGGGCACATAGTTCGAAGAGCTGATGGTCGTTGGGGTCCCAAGGTGTTGGAGTGGCGACCCCGCACCGGAAAACGCAGTGTTGGCAGGCCCCCAACCAGGTGGACCGACGACATCAAACGAGTCGCAGGGAGCCGCTGGATTCAAGCGGCGCAAGACCGAAGCCTGTGGAAGTCCATGCAGGAGACCTTTGTCCAGCAGTGGACGTCTATAGGTTGACAAAGAAGAAGAAGATCAATAATTGTACACGACACGTGTATAATATTATGTACTCAGTACTATGTAATATTTCAATTCTCCGAAACTATCAATCGGATTGAGATCATTCTTTTCTTATTGTAGTAAATTGTTGGAGTTCCTTTCTAATTCTGAATTCTGAAATGTTTTCTAGTTGCGAGTCAGCAGGGTCACAAAATGACGATAATTTCAGTGACGGGTTTGTTGGGGGAACCTAACTTTTAATTTTTTAACTGCGCAAGGGGAAAATGAAGAAAAAATAATAAAGCAATTAAACTAACTCGACTTTTTCTGTAGCCACTGCACGATCGGTAGGGTAACCTGGGGTCGATTGAAACGTTTTTCAGAAAATTAGGTTGTGAGACTTCATTTTCAAGCCTTTCTCTTTGGTGATTGGCTTTAATTACAGCTAGATTACCTGGCTATATGACAGTATTATTAATTTTACTTCTTATATTCTCTTTATCCATGTAAAAATTATTTTGAAACCCTCGGAAAACGTTTCAATTGACTCTGTTGCCGGGTCAATCGAAACAATGCCTGGGGTTAGTTGAAACAGGTGTTTTTGGCTGATTTAAGTAATGCTCTTGCTATCCCAGGCCATGTTAATAATGTATATGGTATATAGTTGTTATGGATAAAAGATACTTTTAATCAAAATATTTGGTTTTATTGCTTATAATATGTAGTTTATGATTTTACTGGGCTAATTGTAATTTGGCAAGTAATTAAATATAATCAGTCAAAGATTTTGTTGCTAAAAAACTATCTAATTGGATCAATAAAGAGAAAAATCAATATTTTGAAAATTATCTTTGAACGATGATGGTCTTCGCAAGTTATAAACAGTAGTAAGCTCAAATGCTAATTTTCGAACTTCCTTTTTCGAAAGTCCAAAGTAAATATCAGCACATCTTATTAAATATTTTGCTAGCGTCTTTTCCTGCGAGTCAGTAAAAACTTTATTATGTGGTGAATAACCCATTTTCACTGATTCTGCAATCTCTTCATCACAGTTATCGCGTTTTCTTTTGTATCTAAACAAGGATGTTAGACTTATGTCATATTTTTCAGCCGCCTGCCTCTATGGAATACCATATTTTTTTATGTCCTCATATGCCTTTTTATAATTTTGAAGATCGCAATTTCCACAATTTGTAGTTTCTTGGCATCTAAAAAATAAAGCAAGAATTGAAAACTTTGTTTTAATAAGAAACAACTGATTAAGGGTCAATAGAAACACGTTTCAATTGACCCCGAACTGTTTGTTTCAATCTGCCCCACATGCTCGATTTAAATATTGTATCAAACAGAAAAAAATCTAAAAGGTGTAGGTAGCTACTGACCACAATACACTCGACTAGGATAATCATAGTAATAGTGATTGCAAACTAAGCTGTAGAAAGTAGAATAGTTTCGAGCAATACTTAAACTAAATATTTGTCAAAAACTTACTTTTCGGGCAGAAAAAGCGATGCACTTGCAAAAAAATGACCACCGCGTTCAGAGCGACAACGCGTACTAAGCGACAAGTTCCACCACGCAAGGTAATCCTTTCCCCCCTCGGAGCCCCGCGGCTTTTACAAACCGTCTTCGAGTTATTCAACTTGTTTCATTTGACCCATGTTTCATTTGACCCCAGGTTACCCTATATTTAGTACCAAAATCTTAAGTTAGGTTGGGGTCGTACATAATAAATATTCAGGGCACTTAGGTTCTATTGGGTTAATATACCTAACTTAAGTTAAAAAACCGGCCAAGTGCGAGTCGTACTCGCGCACCGTGGGTTCCGTATTCCAGAAGTAAAAGTACAACGATAATTTATATTAATTTGCATATTTATATATTTTTTTATTTTTATTAATCGTTCTTGCATATGCTTAAACCATAATATTGTTTATAGAAGAATTCTCATTCTGACAAATGATGAGATATGATGATCTCGATCATTATCATAAACCCTCCGGTTTGGAAGGTGGGTGAGGAACACGGCCAGAGTATTGAAGATAGGTGGGAGGTGCTCAAACAAAAAATTACTCAAAACCTCATCCAAATGGCAGTGAGCTGAAAAAAATTTCAAAATGGCGGATTCAAGATGGCGACTATACCATAGCAGAGTAAAGATAGCAATAGATACATAATAGGGTATTTGACTATATTAAAAATATCGTTTTATTTGGCGTCATCCTAAAAGATTATTATCTAAAAACATTATTCCATACGACAAAACTAAAAAATAAAGTTTTATTTAATTAGAGAACATTAAATAAAATTGCTACAATTCCGGCCATGGTCACGTGATCGAAAACGTTCCGTGATCTCGAATGACGTCACAGTCCACACCACCTATGGGATGTGGAATTGTCATTGTTTGAAATATGAACTGTGACGTCATGAGAGCAAATGGAACGTTTCGGCGGCAATTTATTTTTTTGAATTTATTTCTCGATTTTTATGAAAAATACTGAAAATTATGCCGAAATATACGTTTTCTTAGCTTCAGCATAGCATTATTAACAATTTAAGATGATTTTCTAAAAGTAGTCAAATACCCTATTCTACTGTGACCATAGTGTCTATCTCGGAGAGTATAAAAGATGAAAGAGTGGTGTTTAGGTAAAAAATTATCAAGACCTGAAACTCTAATTGATGAACAGAAAAACCGCGGTTCACTTTAGTGGGCCTCGCACCCACGCGCCCTACTAGTTTTTATATAACTTAATACCTACCATAATAAGTAGTTTTCAATGCAAGGCTGGGCGAACGAAGCGGTGCAGAGACGAGAGTGGGGCATTTTGGGTATGGGCGAAGGAACCAAAGGGGCCAAATGTTGGCCGACTTCATGGAGAAGGAGGGCCTCTTTATGATGAACTCCTTCTTCAGGAAGCGGCCACACAGAAAATGGACATGGTTGAGTCCCGATGGTTCCACGAGAAATGAGATCGACTTCATTATGTCGACCAAGCGGCATATATTCAATGATGTCTCTGTGATCAATAGGGTGAAAACCGGTAGCGATCACCGGATGGTAAGAGGCACGTTGAATATTAATGTAAAGCTGGAAAGGGCCAGACTGGTGAAGTCCACTCTCCGACCTTCTCGTGCTCATATCCAAAATCCCGAAAACTTCCAACTCGAACTGCAGAACCGATTCGAGTGCCTAGCAGACTGCGTTTCTGTGGACGATCTAAACAACAGGTTCGTGGAAACTGTCCATACTGTGGGGTCTAAATTCTTTAAGACCCATCGCAGGAAAAGAACCGAAAAGTTCTCTGACCATACTCTCAAGCTAATGAAGGAGAGACAAGAGATGAGGCTGCAGTCATCGGCAGACGCGGCTGCCTACCGGCGGATTAATAGGCAGATCTCTAAGGCACAAACTCGCGACCTCCGTGTCTTTAATACCAAGTGTATTAAAGATACCATTGAGCGGAACAAAGGCTCAAAAGTGTTCGCGAGAGATCTGTCTATCGGACAGAGCCAGCTGACGCGGTTGAAAACTGATGACGGCCGTCTCGTCTCTTCTCGACCTGAGGTCTTGGGAGAGGTTGAGAAGTTCTATGGACAGTTATATACCACGACACAAAAACCTGTTGAAGATTTGGCGAAAGATCCCAGAGCCAAACTGACCCGACACTATACCGAAGATATCCCGGACGTCAGCCTATACGAGATTAGAATGGCTCTCAAACAGCTCAAGGACAACAAGGCACCAGGTGATGACGGAATCACTGCGGAACTCCTGAAAGCGGGTGGAAAACCGGTACTTAAGATCTTTCAGCGATTGTTCAATTCCGTCATCCACGAGGGCACAACGCCGGAAGCATGGCACAGGAGCGTGGTGGTTCTGTTCTTCAAAAAGGGTGATAATACCTTGTTGAAGAATTATAGACCCATCTCGTTGTTGAGTCATGTTTATAAGTTGTTCTCGAGAGTCATTACGAATCGTCTCGCTCGTAGGTTCGACGACTTCCAGCCTCCCGAACAAGCCGGATTCCGAAAAGGCTTTGGTACCATAGATCACATCCATACGCTGCGGCAGGTTGTACAAAAGACGGAAGAGTATAACCAGCCACTTTGCTTAGCGTTTGTGGACTATGAGAAAGCCTTCGATTCGGTGGAAACTTGGGCTGTGTTGAGGTCGCTGCAGAGATGCCGGATTGACTACCGGTATATCCAAGTGTTGAAGCGCTTGTATGAAAACGCCACAATGTCAGTACGTATACAGGACCAGACTACGAGGCCAATCCACTTGCAGCGTGGAGTGCGACAGGGAGACGTTATCTCCCCGAAGCTCTTTACCGCTGCGTTGGAGGACGTCTTTAAGCTTCTGGATTGGAACGGGCTTGGCATCAACATAAACGGCGAGTACATCACTCACCTGCGATTTGCCGATGACATAGTAGTCATGGCAGAGACTCTGAGAGACCTCAATACAATGCTCAACGATCTCAGCAGGGTTTCTCAACAGGTGGGCCTGAAAATGAACATGAGCAAGACGAAAATCATGTCCAATGCTCATGCACCGCTCCACCCAGTAATTGTTGAGAACTCTGCACTCGAAATTGTCGACGAGTATATTTACCTGGGACACACAGTCCAGCTAGGTAGGTCCAATTTCGAGAAAGAGATCAGCCGCCGAATCCAACTCGGCTGGGCTGCGTTCGGGAAGCTCCGAGATGTCTTCTCGTCCAAAATTCCTCAGTGCCTGAAGACTCAAGTCTTCGAACAGTGCGTGTTGCCAGTGATGACTTACGGATCCGAGACATGGTCGCTAACTAAGGGCCTCATAAGTAGGCTCAGGACCGCTCAGCGGGCGATGGAGAGAGCTATGCTCGGAGTGTCCCTGCGGGATCGAATCAGAAATGAGGAGATCCGTAGGAGAACCAGAGTCACCGACATAGCTAAGCGAGTCGCGATACTGAAGTGGAAATGGGCGGGGCACATAGTTCGAAGAGCTGATGGTCGTTGGGGTCCCAAGGTGCTGGAGTGGCGACCCCGCACCGGGAAGCGCAGTGTTGGCAGACCCCCCACCAGGTGGACCGACGACATCAAACGAGTCGCAGGGAGCCGCTGGATTCAGGCGGCGCAAGACCGAGGCCTGTGGAAGTCCATGCAAGAGACCTTTGTCCAGCAGTGGACGTCTATCGGTTGATAAAGAAGAAGAAGAAGATAATAAGTAAACTTTATCATAACATAAATAAATCTCACTTCAGTAGGTACTTACTGTAAGGTTATCAATAACCTTGTTAGGCTGTAGTGTAAGTAAACTCACTGTATGTTATTTCGTGCAGCAATAGACCACAAACAACAAGAAGTGTCGTGCAGTGTAAAGGAGGCTGACTCCGTTTGCATGATACTTTGTGCAATTTATAAATTTTTCAATGTTTAAAGATTAGCATTTGAAGAAATAGGAGATAGTTAAACTAAAAGACAAATAATAGGTACTCATATACATTTATATTTTCTTAAACTGTGCAAGGTAAATTACGAATTTGTTCACATTAATTTACAATTAAGCTAGAACTATCCTTGGGTTTCTAATATTGTACAATATCACAGAATCATGTTACATAATGCTAATCATTCTATCAATGTTTTTATTAATCTTAGTATCTATTTATTTTATAATATAATTATTTTCAGCTATACCTACCAAACGAGCTTTTTGTCTACGTCGACAGAGCTTTTACCCGGAGTAGTACAAAAAGCACATACGGTTTAAATAAATAGCTTGGAACGTAGATCTCATATTGGTGATTTCCAGAACAAAGTAGATAGATATAGGTACATTTGACCGTTATCTGAAAATATACCTATATCAATATGCGTAAAAATTTGGTTTTTAGCAAACACTCGATGAGTGCACTAATTCTGCAGCCGGATCTTAGACCATTAGATAACAATAAGAATTAATATTTACAAGTGGTATCGATGAACTAAACAATAATTTATTTTATAATATTTTTTATCTACTCCAACATCGAAAAGTTCCAATTTCGAATTTGACACCTGAATCGAAATGAACCCTCTTTCGGTTTTGCTTCTCATTTCGATGCAGCTCGTTGTATGGGAGCTGAATCGAAATGGTTATCTTCTTAAAATAGGATACCTAAAGCTAAGGCTCTGAGTTCTGGCACTTTTGTACCGTTCATACGAAAGAGGCGCCACAGGCGGCTGGTGGCGGCTTACGGAGTTACTTTTTGTTACTTTATTGAGCCTACGGCGTATTTTGTTAATGATTTTATTTTCCTTGTCGTAGATAAAATCTTGTATGCAACTGAACGTAATTAGTCATTTTAATTCTCGTACTATCCTATTTTGATACTCGGCAAGCCTCGTATCAAAAAAAAGCACTCGAATTAAAATGACCCTCATTACGATGCAGTTGCATAAATAGCTATTAAATACTCACCTATCTAAGCTTTACCTTTACTTATACCTAAGCTTTTTTTACATTTAAATTAAGTATCCCAGAATATTATTATTATGAAAATATGGCAATGCTATTATCTACTCGTTAAAAGTGAAAAGTTTGAATCGGATAATTGCGATTGATATCGGCAGATACTCTAATATTAGTTACCTACTGCGTAATAAGTAATAAGTAACAACACATCCTATCTATTTTAATAGGTACACGGTTAATTAGGTAAGGGCCAGTTGCACATCTATCTAAGGTTACCGTTGAAGTCAAAATGTCAACCAATATTCAACCTATATACAGATTTACTTTTTATCTAGATATTTATATTAATATACAATTAAGTATTTTGTTTTTGTTACCTATACTAGTTCTATGGCTAACATTAAAAAAATATTACAAATTTGACTAGAGTACAGTCAGGTTGTTAAAGTTAATTTTATTCATGTTTAAATTTACAAAACCGGACTGTATAACAATTTTGTTTATTTTAATTTCCAGCTTTAATTTCTGAACTGACTGAGTCATTCGACACGGCGCTTTGCACTGAACAGTAACTGGCCGGGGAACTACGTTCACTGGAAGTTTTTTCGTGACTGAATTCTATCATGCTTCCACTGGGCTGACGTAGAAAATTCTGGATCCCGACTGGATTAGAATTCACTATTTTATCTGGCTTTTTCAGTAGTTCCTCTATCGAATAAGGATTTTTCTTCTTCTCTTTCTCATTTGGTCTTTTTGGTTCGTCCGCATCTGGCCTGTCGGTGCTGTCGTCGCTGGCTTCGACTGATATGTGTTCTGAGCTTTCCGATTTTACTTCTTCAGGGTTAATTCTGTTTAGAAGGTCGCTGTGCAGACTTAGGGCGTAGGGGGAGAAGTTCTTTGAATCTGGATACGGCATCATGACTCTTTGCCAAGGAGTAATTGGGTAAGGTTTGAGGAGGCCTTGGGCTTGAACTTGGTTTGCTAAGAGCCAAGACGTGGCGAGTCTTCGGTCAGTGTGTGGTTCTGGCTGCGGGACTCTGACGGCTGTGTGGGCGAAGTATGGCGGGGTCTGCTGCGGCATTGGCGTGGATAGAGATGTCTTCATCGCCATGTAGTCCACCATGTTTGGAGGTATCTCCGGTGAAGGGAAGGGTTCTGTGGAGAGAAAATATGTAATTAAACGAGAAGAAGGCAGCAAAATATTAACCTATCTAGCGACTTTTCTTAGGTAGGTAAGTATAGGTAATATCTTTATTGACCGAGCGAAGCGAGGTCTCTGAGTTAACTAGAGCGATTTGCACTTGTCCGTCCGTCCGTCCGTCCGTCTGTCAGAGCCTTATAACTTTTGAATTACTGAACGTAATTACTTCAAATTTAGATATAATATGTAAACCGATGGCATCCAGCCGAAAATGGCTTAAAAAGTTATAAAAATCTTTATTTCAGGGGGGCTCTCATAGAAGCGAATGCGAAGTAAAAAAAAAAATATCGCGTTACATAAAATTGTTACGTATCATTTTAAAGATAATTTTGAACTGAGTACAAAAATATTTTTTTTTTAATTTTTCCCTTAAAATTGACGAAATGGGGGGCTTTCAAAGTGGCGATTTTATACGCTCGCTTGAAGACGCTCTCTAGGAAAATCCGCTATGGATTTTCAAACTGATTTTATGTTTTTAGGTCACTTATATCCTGTACTTGAACAACAAATACTAAAATTATATGAATATTATAAAGAAACGAGATTATTTAATTTTTAATGTACATCAGTAATTCATATAGCATCAACATAGCTTCACAATAATGCTAATAGATGGCGCAGTCAGTAACTATTCCCATGGAACTACGAGTTACGACTAACGACCTATCCCAAAAACAGTTTTGCGTCGACCATTATTATTTAGTTACTTATTATAATACAATAATTGTATTGTAATTTTTTTTGTACCATATTATTCAATTAAAATTATTTTTTAGTTAAATTTTAGTTAAATATTGTATATTTTCTATTCGCGTCGATAGATGACGATTTGTACAGATGCCCGTAACACGGTTTCACTCGTTAGTACCTACATAATAATTCAATGTTTTCACTAACGTTCCCTAACCTTTACGGGCTACCTATAAGTTAGGTGATTGATGTTTTCTGTCAACTTATTTATCACGATCCTGTACGGGACACCTAAAAGGATATTGGGACGGATGTTAGGACTTAGGATTGTATTTAGGAGCTACCTACGTTAAGAGACTCCTACTTAGGGGATGATTTAGGTATGTTTGGTGAAAACGGGCATAATAATAATGTCAGTTTTGGTTATCATGTATCGATTGAATGAATAATCATGGGATACCGTTACCGCGAGGTCTCAGTTCGGGGCGAACCACTAGTATTTTAAGATATATTTTTCGTTAAGTTTGACTCTAACCAAAATGTTATTGTAAAAATATTCTGATAAGTTCCTATTTTATAACGTCTTTTGTACTTAGGACCTTTCACTTTTAACATTTTAGACAGTAATATTATTATTAGGTACTAGATGAGCCCGCGACTTCGTCCGCGTGGATTAAGGTTTTGACACCTGCGGGAACTCTTTAATTTCCTGGGATAAAATGTAGCCTATGTGTTAATCCTAGGTATCAGCTATCTCCATTCTAAATTTCAGCCAAATTGGTTCATGCGTTGTGGCGTGAAAGAGTAACAAACATCCATCCATCCTCAGAAACCTTGGCATTTATAATATTAGTAGGATTATACCTTTATGGATAGTTTAATAATAATTATTATGTCTAGAAACCTACCTACTTAAATTGATTCACTTAAACGTGTCAAACTCCCATTACAATAAAAATTCTTTCAAACCAAAACACGTCTAAGTATAGTCAAAATTATCGTCAATTGTGTTGTAATTCGTAAAATAACAATTATGAGTGTAATATATTGCCCCCTAAGGAGGGCGACAAAGCTCGTTTGGTAAACTGAAATCCACAGGGCACCATAAAATTAACGATGTTATAGCCGATTAAAATAGTAAATATACCTGACTATCGATAGTTTGTTATTACATAATTAAGTATATTCTATTTGTAAGTGGGACGAACGATATTAATTATTAAAAAATACCAAACAGCGACACAACCTTAATAGGTACCTATTACCTAACATTAAAATTGAAAAGTGTAAATTGAAAATTTAGCACACATGACGGGAATCTATGGTCGGACTATGTACAATATACCTGTTCCAGCACATAGGTACCTACTCATTGAAACCATTCTAATGAGCCAAACACACTATATTTGCTCGATGCTGCAGCATCAGCTCAAGGTTACCATGCTTTGGAAACAATTTTGATTTTTTCGATTTTTCGGCTGTTGGGTTTTTATTATTTTTAAACCACCCCTGCTTTACAAGGAAAAGAAAAAAAATTAGAATAAAGAAAATTAAAAAAAAAATCAATTGGTCAAGCCGTTTTTGTGTTTTGAAATGTTGGAATAGGTACTATTACATAACCTATCAAATTCTTCCCTTGAGATAAAAAATAAAAATTACATTCAGAATAAAAAAATAATAAGGGAGTCAAATAAAATAAATGGGTACAAACTACAAAAGGAGAAAATAATATGTGCAGCCCCATGCGATTGGTCGAGATATCCTAACTAAGAATGGATTTTTTTAATCTCCATAATATGATTATTTAAGTATTAGGTAGGTACCTACGCGAAAGTAAATAAACTGATTGAAAAGCAGATAAATTCAATGCGTTCGAAGTTATGAGGTTCTGCGTGTAATTTATACAAAACTAGCTGATGCCCGCGACTTCGTCCGCGTGGAACGCGTGGTTTTAGTTTTTGAAATCCATCGGGAACTCTTTGATTTTCTGGGATAAAAGGTAGCCTATGTCACTCTCCAGGTCCTCAACTATACCCATGCAAAAAATCACGTCGATACGTAGCCCTGCTGCGGCGTGATTGAAGGACAAACCCACAAACAAACACACTTTCGCATTTATAATATTAGTAATTTATACAAAATAGTCGACAGCCAACATATTAGGTTAGGTAGACATACGTTATGTTATGTAAAAGGAGTTTTATATGTTTTGATGTTGTATGTCTAATGATAAATTATATTATAAGTAATATATTATGTTATAACCACATATTAAATGTAATAACCATATATTAAAGTGCGATCACTATCAAGAATACGAGGACGGAAATATAACGAAAGTTTTAACACCTTAAATAATTTATTTTTGCTAAGATAGTATCGGACAAGGACTAAGGAACTATCAGATGATGTTATTACGCAGGATACTGATGCTACGAACACTTAGGTACGTAGGTATAATTCTGAACTCTAACAAGTAATTACCTTATAGTGAAAACATCAGTTTTAACACCCTACGATGATTACTATTGTATCAAGTTTTGAACGATTAAAAAGTCAGTTGACATGTTTTGTATGTTTTCGTGACAGTTATTTGTAATAAATAATTCGCCTAAGGTATTACAGCACGTATGGACGGGACATAATGGTAAAATTACTTGGGTCTGATTGACACATTTGCGAGAAGTAGGTATAGGTATACACAAATCTATACATATTATAATAAAACAGAAACGAAACCAATTCTGTACATGAAATAGATTCAAAAAAGGGTTTTTGCTTCTAATTGTGTTCAAGATACACATATCAAAACAGAAGCTAAATTTTTTTTGTCTGTTTGTCTGTTTGTCCTTCTTTCACGTAAAAACTACCGCACAGATTTCTACAAAATTTTATACCGTGGTAGCTTATTACTCGGGTCAACATCTAGGCTACTTTTTATCCCGGAAAATCAAGGAGTTCCCGAGGGACTTTAAAAACTAAATCCACGCGGACAAAGTCGCGGGCATCAGGTAGTAATTGTATAAAGGCTTTGTGTATATTTTGTTTTATCCTTCAATCAATCATTAAATTATTATTGAAAGGTGTCACGAGTTCACGACCCTCAGTTATGAGAGACAACATGGCTACTATTTAAAACTCGCTTGATGGACTCGCTTCGGGTACCAGTAAGAGAAATGTAGGAAAGCAACCATCCCGCTGGTTCTACGATATCATCGAGCTTGTAGAGTGTAGACAAGACTTGGATGAACCTGGCATAGCATCGAAAGGAATGGCGTGCACTTGAGGAGGCTTATGTCCAACGATGGACTAAGTGAAGGGCTAGCAAAGAAGAAGAAGAAGATTTAAAACTCACCATGTCCACTCCTTATTTCATCCTCGTTCCACGCCAGCCCACTGTTTCTTAGGATCCTGTTCACAGATGACACGGAAGGAATAGAGTGCGGCTCGCACACTCTCGCACTGAGCAGCCTCTCTCGTATCTCCCACGCGAACATGCCGGGGTTTTCTTGCTTCAGACGGAGTATCTTCTTTACCACTGTGGGTGTTGCTACTTGCTGCAAGGAGATAAAGACATAATTAGGTATAATATACAATCTATTTTCGCTTAGTTCTCTTAAATGGTTAACAAGTGTTTCGTTTTGGTTTTTGATCATCCCAATAATGTAAAGCTTTGATATATTGCAGAAGAAAGTAATTTCTAGAAGAGTAGAAGACAAGTTTTCATAGATTGGGATCCATGTAGGATTTGATTTAGAAACAGGATATGACAACTTTCGCTAAGCAACTTGGCGTAACTAGGTAGTATCTAATACTTATCAAATATCATATCCGGGATGCATGAAAAATAAAACTTGATGATTCTTATCCTATCCTTTTTATTATTATTTTAATAAATGCGAAAGTGTGTTTGTTTGATGGTTTATCCTTTAATCATGCCGCAACAGTGCTACGGAACGAATTGATTTTTTGAAAGAGTACCTTTAATTGAGAAATTAAAGAGTGGCAAAGGGTTTTTTCCGCAAAAATAAAGGATTCAATGCAGGATTTTTTTATAAAACAAACACCACGCCGATGAAGATGCGAGCAAAAGGTATAACTCCAACCGATCGAAAAAATCCTGTAATTTATCTATTTAATAATTTTTAGGAACCATAGGTAAATACCAAATTCCTATTACCTATATTGATACTTTGGCTAATTTTGTTGAGCCTAAATCTAATTTTTTGAGCCTAAATCTAATTCGTTGAGCCTAAATAACAAAATGAAAGAAACTGCCATAGGTAATGTGTATGAGTTAGATACGAGTACTTTATTTAGAGTTAGGTAGGTATTTAGTGTCAAGGAATATCAAAACTATGTAGGTACATGGTAGGTACGAGTATGAATATATTATGTAATAATAGTTTCCTTAATGCAAGAATAAAAAACCAATCAGAATTAATTCTGCACGGGTGATAAATAATAATTTTCAAGAATTGCGACGCTTATATTGTCATAAAATACAATTATTGCAGATGGTTGATTCATACAATGAGGTATATTTTGCTTAATGACTGTGTAATAATAACGTTAATGCATATGTTTGTTTATCGAGAAACGTCTTATTTACGCGTTCCGGTAAAAAGTAATTTGTTTTTAATGTCGGAACGAAATTAAGATTTCAATGAATTAAGTGGACAGAGTACCGCGCCGCGGTGACTTTTGTTTATTTACTTTTGAGTGGAATTGACTGTGACTGATTTCATAAGATAATGATGTTAATTTCATGTGCGTTAAGTAGGTACCTATCAATTTGCTACATTTTTGTTTAATTCGTATATAAACTTCAAAATATTTTTTACTAGCTTTTGCCCACGACTTCGGCTGCGTGGAGTCAAGTTTTTAAAGATCCCGCGAGAATGTTTTGTTTTTCTGGCATAAAATTATTAATATATATATAGCTGCTGGGGCTGATTCACTGACTGATTCACTGATTCACTGATTCACTCACTCATTGATCACCTCTTCTGTAAAATTTTGTATGAAAAATTTTTTTTTCACCGATGGTTTCGTATAGGGGACAAAAATTCATTCGGAGGAAAAATATGGAGAGAGCTGATGATTGAGGATTTCGGAGACGGGTGAGGAGCACGGCCAGGGTATTGAAGATAGGTGGGGTGTGCTCGAACAAAAGTCACTCGGAACTTCATCCAATTCGTAGAGAGTTGAAAAAAAAATCCAAAATGGCGGATTCAAGATGGCGGCCATACAAATTTCGTCGGTGTCTATCTCGGAGAGTATAAAAGATGGAAGAGTGGTTTCTGGGCAAAAGATGATCAGGACCCGAAGGTCTACTTGATGAACAGAAAAAAATTCAAGATGGCGGATTTTTTTTTCTCCATACAAAATATGTATATGGCGAATATTGAAGAGACTAGAAGTTGGGAACTATGCAAGACTTTGATACGGTTTCATTTCGAAAGTTTTTATTGAAGAATTCTCATTGTGATAAATGATGAACTATGATGATTGAGGATTTCGGAGACGGGTGAGGAGTACGGCCAGGGTATTGAAGATAGGTGGGGGGTGCTCGAACAAATGTCACTCAAAACCTCATCCAATTCGCAGTGAGCTGAAAAAAAATTCAAAATTTCGGAAAAAAGATGGCCGCCATACAAATTTCGTCGGTGTCTATCTCGGAGAGTATAAAAGATGCAAGAGTGCTTCTTTGGCAAAAGATGATCAGGACCTGAAAGTCTACTTGACGAGTAGAAAAACCGCGGTCCGCTTGCGGGCCGCGCACTCACGCGCCCTACTAGTTAATTAATATATATATAGCTGCTCGTGCTGATTCACTCACTCATTGATCACCTCTCCTGTAAAATTTTGTATGAAAATTTTTTTTTCCACTGATGGTTTCGTATAGAGGACAAAAATTCATTCGGAGGAAAAATATGGAGAGAGCTGATGATTGAGGATTTCGGAGACGGGTGAGGGGCACGGCCAGGGTATTGAAGATAGGTGGGGGGTGCTCGAACAAATGTCACTCGAAACCTCATCCAATTCGCAGTGAGCTGAAAAAAAATTCAAAATTTCGGAAAAAAGATGGCCGCCATACAAATTTCGTCGGTGTCTATCTCGGAGAGTATAAAAGATGGAAGAGTGGGTTCTTGGCGAAAGATGATCAAGACCAGAAGGTCTACTTGATGAACAGAAAAAAAATCAAGGTGGCGGAATTTTTTTTTCTCCATATAAAATAAATGGCGAATATTGAATAGGCTAGAAGCTGAAAACTATGCAAGACTTTGATACGGTTCCTTTTCAAAATTTGTTTTTATATAAGAATTCTCATTCTGACAAATGATGAGATATGATGATCGAGGGTTTGGAAGGGGGGTGAGGAGCACGGGCAGGGTATTGAAGATAGGTGGGTGGTGCTCAAACAAAAAATACTCGAAACCTCATCCAATTGGCAATGAGCTGAAAAAAAATTCAAAATGGCGGATTCAAGATGGCGGCCATACCAATTTCATAGGCATCTATCTCGGAGAGTATAAAAGATGGAAGAGTGGTTATTTGATAGAAAATGATCAGGACCTGAAAGTCCACTTGACGATCGAAAAACCGCGGTCCGCTTGCGGGCCGCGCACCCACGCGCCCTACTAGTAATTTATAACCCTGCAAAAAAGTGGGTATGTAGATATTGATTTTTGTATGAAGTT
This sequence comes from Oeneis ivallda, assembly GCA_029955525.1. NCBI lineage: Eukaryota > Metazoa > Arthropoda > Insecta > Lepidoptera > Nymphalidae > Oeneis > Oeneis ivallda. Next base: position 21,354,463 of record JARPMR010000007.1, read on the forward strand.
TTTTCTAAAAAGAAAAGCTCAAAAAAAGAACCTTGCGTTCTCAGCTGCAAACTTTTTAAATTGTCTGATATTAAACAATTATCAAGCCACATGTTCTGAAATCCATTAAAATAACTATTTCAAATCCAACTTCCTCACGCACGCGTAAAAAAATAATTATAAGGCTTAAGCAGGCTGTCAAAATTAATGTGTAAATAGTAGCTTTCGGATGCGAGCAAGTTTAAAGAACCCACAATGATAGCAAGGCGTCAATTTTGGCGGGAAACTAGCAATTACGCCATTAGATCTACAATCGATATCCTATTGAACGGTTAATTTTAGCGCCGCGGCCATCTTTGTTATGCTTTTTGTAAAGGGCGCTTTCCGTTACAGGGGCACTTTAATAATATAGTCCAGTTGAGTGTCAAAATATTTTGTGGCCTTCTGCGGTTAAACACATTTTTACGCGAGGGAGTGCTTGTTACTTATGCATTTGGCAGAGCATGTGTGTTTGTCAGTTCAACTCAGTTCCCTCATAATTATAAAACTTACTCATTAAACACTAAAGGATACTACTGATTGATAAATGCGGCGTGTTTGTTTTTGAAGCATTCATCATTACATAGGGCTATAGTTTATTTAAGATAAGTAAAGATAGTCGAGTCTTGCTCACGTGTGGCATATGTACCTACACTGGACAGGAAAGAAATAGAAAGTGGCTTTTCTTTCCTATTTATATGAGGTTTTAACTTGTAACAAATCTAATATGGCGGATATGAAAATTAATAACAGATAGGTCATGAAAAAATCAATCATGAGTCAATCAATTATCATCAAATCAAAATCTAACATCGTATTTTGAAAGTGAGAACTTCATTAAAATATTATGCTTAGTTTAAAACTTACAAGCGAATAAACAAAAGCAAATAAACGCAGTCTGGCAAACTACAGACTACTGTAATTAAAGAGTCAGATTGTAGAGTTCTACGAAGAGCCCTAACTTCTACAATTATATTATTATCGGTTATCATTATTTGTTTAGTATGACGGCCGCAATAGCCAAACTTTATTATTGTAGGAATTCATTACAACATAATATCTTGTACACTCCATACAGCAATATGGAAAATGAAAGGCCGTGCGAAACATCAGGTGGATTGTAATGACTTGTTTAGTCCACTGGCTTTGCTCATTAGTCGCTACACGAGTGGTATCGATTAGATTCAAATTGACTACTGTACCTATACTATCTTGTTTAGTTTATCTTCTGCGATGTTTTTGGGGTGTAATATTTACCTTTAGAGAATATGGGTAGGTATCTACGTGTGTAATAGCGATTAGTTAAAGCCTGATTATTTTGGTAGGTATGAGCTCCGTAACATTCAAATATTATTTTTATCATTTTCATTTTTTACATTATGTAAGTACCTAAATCATAATGTAAAGTTATAAGTTACTTATATGCACTGTGTTTTTACTAAGTAAATAAGTAGGTATCTCTACCTACTTAGTAAAATCTAGTAAATTTTATTGCTTGTTTTAAGTACACTGACATAATAATTCGTTTCTTCCTTTTAAATATTTTTTTATCATTTCTTCTGAATTTTTTAACATCTCACGCACATACAAACAAAACCTAAAACGCGCGTGATAAGTATACCTATTCGATAGCATCGATTGTGCTGAATCTTTAACGTAATTTCAGTACCGGTAAGTATTGAAAAATACGTAGTTTGCGTCGTTAGCTGCTTTTACGGTTATTGCGCCTGTGTTATGGTCCTGAAAGGTTTCTTGTAATCACTTACCTATTGAAATGTATAAAAACTATTATTATCAAACTATACTGGGTATATCTAAGCACTTCTCAAATCTGTGTGAATCGAAAGATCCTCAAAACCCGAACAGATGTAGAGAAGACAAACGGAACGTGGCTTGGATAGGCCTATTTTTATTTCAGGAAACGTTTAAATGAGATGGCTACATGGATATATCCAAAGGTTAAACGGCCAATCCGTTACTAGGTAACTAGGTACCTAATGAGTTCAGTTCCCACCCAAATTCAGACGCGCAATCCTATCTTCCACTGGCGCTGACCAAATCGCGCAATATCTAAGCACCTCTTAAAACTTGTATCGGCTTATAATCATCGTCTACATCAAAATTGCGGTAAACAGAAGCTTCGATTATGAAACGCGGCTCCCGCGTGACCGTTCCGTTCGACGCGACGCTTTTTGCGCGCGCGCATCAATCATCACTTGACACATCCAATATCTGTTTTTGCGATATAGGCTTGTGCATTTTTAGTTCACCGATGAATAGTTCATCGGTCAAATAATATAAATGTTAAAAACAAAATATACATTCGTTTAACTTTAAAATTAGAGCTTCGTAGGAAAACTTATGTTGAATTTTATTAAAGCCAAGAAAATGATGTTTTTGAAGATGCATTTAAAACTTGACGAGAAACACGTAGGACAAAACTCAATGATTGTACTGTAAGCTGACTTTTCATCACTCATCACATTAATATTATAAAGGTGAAAGTTTGTGTGAATATGTGTGTGTATGTTTGTTACTCTTTTACGCAAAAACTACTGGACGGACTTGGCTGAAACTTAGAATGGAGATAGATTATACCCCGAAAAAACACATAGGCTACATTTTATCCCGCGAAAATATTTGGTTCCCACGGGAATCAAAAAACCTTAATCCGCGCGGACGAAGCCGCGGGCATCTAGTCATCATTATCAATAGCCTATAACAGTCCACTGCTGGACTAAAGGCCTCTCCCAAGGGAAGGGTTTGCCCATAATCACCACGCGGGGCAGACGGGTTGGTGATCGCAGTAGATGGTAGTAGTAGCACAGAGGACGCTGCTGCCCGTTCTCCGTTATATTCCCTTAGTCGCCTCGTAAGACACTCGCGGGAAGAGGAGGGGTGGTGACAACTGTATTCTGATCTGCCATCACCATCACCACCAATAATGTAAAAATATACCTAGCTATTGTTCGATTGTGATTTGAAAAGCAAAGTGTACCTATAGCAGATAAGAACATAACTATACCTAGAGCTGATATTTTACGCATTTGGTCGTATTTCGATACCCCTGGGACACTTGCTAAGGTATGAGACTATTTTGTCTTTCATTCATCTTACAAATTATTCTAGTAAGAACTAAACTCATTAAGAAGGAAGGTATATCATTTCAATCTCTGATGTCCTCATAAGAAATCTCTCTCTATGCGTCTCCGTAAATCCTTCGGGGTTTCTTTGGGGTAATATACCTAACTCATTTGACGTGCGGCTGATTATGAAGATATATCACACTACTAACAAAACTTCCCCAAAGTGAATGAAGTTGTTATTTCCATTCGTTCTATAAGCATGAGGTGTAGCTTTAGCCTCACATCACTAGTAAGTGAGCGAGCACAATCCGCTACGCAACGAAATGGCTCTCATAACTGTCCTAGCTTCAAGCGCGTGCACGATTAGCGTTTCTTATTACGGATTTCTATTAGACTTTCCACCTTCCTGATGGGGTGAAAGATAATTTGCTGGGGCGTGTGACCGTTGCTTTAATGACGGATTGATTCGATATTAATTCGAGGGAGATGTTGGCTTAATGTCGCAGGTGCTACAGGTTGTCTAGGTGGCTGCTTTTTTTGTAGGAATGAATTATGCGACACCGTCGTCTTCGAGTTCCGCGATTGAAAGGTGGGTGCACAACATTACCTAGTGAAGGACAAAGGTCGTATTATAATGTCACAGAGAATAATTATAATGATTAAGTTGCCAGGTGTGAGTGTGAGTGACGTGATACTCAATTGTTTTATTTATTTAATGTTTTTATTGTAGCATTACTATTAGTACTACTTCCATGTACAAATATTTACTTAATATGCTTATATTGCGTGTACAATCCAATACCGCAATTTAAATCGTGTCAAGCATTAGTCCAGCGCCATTTTATTCAAAAGATTTCAACGATAACATTAAAATAAGTTTATCTACTTATGAAACAGACGTTAAACCTATGCAATATCAGATGATTTCCACAATAAGGACAGTTAACAAATAAATAAAATAAGGAGTTCGCTGACATAAGTCAGTAGCTACTCGCAGGTAAGTATATTTTCTAGTAGCGAGAAGTTTTGAGATAATCCCTAACTTCCCGTGAAGTTTATTAAAATATGATATTATGTACTATCATATTTTAGAAGTGAGATGTTGTGTAGATAGCTTATAAATACCAATAGTTCGATAATGCAGTGAGCATATTGTGTTTTTAATAATAGAGGATTTTTTACGGTTTGGTTATTCTATTATAGTGAAGGAAAGCTTTCTTGTTATTTAGCTTTCAACAAAGTCCGGTCAAATTGTCGTGAAAATTCCGGTAATAATAATTATTGGAACGTAAGTTCCTTATCGCGCGGTGCGGAAGGGGGCTAGACGGAAAAAATTAAGGAACCGACACTCGACACATTTTTGAAACCGACACTTTTTTGTTGAATGTGAATTTTGCATTGTGTTCGGTATTTTCGCGATACAACATTGGGTCTCCGTAGCCTAGTGGCTCCGGCAGTCGCTTAACAGTTCAAAGTCGATGGTTCGAATCCCAGCTCGACAGACTGAATTTTCTATTTTCAATTTTATTTTAAATAATTTCTACATGTGGAATTTTTCCCTAATTTTTTATAACTTATAAGTTATAAAAAAATTGGGAAAGGTTCCACATGTAGAAATTTGTTAAGCGACTGCCGGAGCCACTAGGCTACGGAGACCCAATGTTGTACCGCGAAAATACCGAACACAATGTAATCGAAAGGAACTACGTTCCATCCGGGTGTCCCTTGACACCTCTCAAGTTTTTTATCATTATAGCCTAGTTATTTTAGACTCTAATGCTCGTTTTTCACCAACGTTCCCTGAGATTTTAAGAAGAGATTCGACATCTTCTATAGTCCAGATTTCCTTACTTGAGTATTCGAGTAAACAATAATGGCCGAATGTTAACCAAAGACAATTTATAGGGTTGGGAAGTTATCGCATGAGCGATTAAACGAACGTGAAAGCATTATACAATTGAATGATTTTCATCCCAACTGCGATGGTCATAGATGTGTACCATTACTACAAATTTGACGTAAAAAGTAACTAAACAATATCTTTTTCGTAATTATATTAAAAAGAGGAATTTACAAGAAAAAATTAACGAAGATTTATTACTAATCAGATTTTTGACCTATTCTAAAGTATCCCCCATTTGTGGGTAACATTGTGATATGAACAATTTTCTTAAAAAAACAGTATTGTATTTTCATTTACCTGTTTTCTTCAGTAAATAATAATGGCGGAATGATAAGAGACCAATGAATAGGTTTGGCAATTTATTACATCAACGACTTCATCAACAGACAACAACAACTCAACATCGTCAACGTATGTAACTCAATAATTATAGTATTTATAATGTTAAAAATAACGTTAAAAAATAATTTTAACGTTATCATCAACGTTATTGGCACATTTATTGTATTTTTTATCAATATCCATTATATTTCACGTTTCTAAAGTTACTCACCTCTACTGTAACGATGATTCAATCATTGAAATAGGAAGACTAGTCGTAATTCCTAGTTCCATGGTTTCAATCCATTCTTAAGGTCACTCATTCGCCTGTCCCCACCTCAACGATTCATAGACAATCTAGGGCTACGAAATGTCACTTTCTCCTAATCTGTGCAAATGAGTTCTACAAATATTTCGTTTTTGAGAAAATAAATATCTTATAATGGTAAATTCGAAGCAATTTTTGGTGTAAATCGTAACTAATGTGCTTGATGAACAGATCTAGACAGTTATGAATAGTTCAAAATGTGTGATTAGTGTGTAAATAAGTGATATTCATATCAAGAGGTGTTTGTTTACTCGAATACTCAAGTAAGGAAATCTGCACTGTAGGCAAGCACGCATCTTAGGCTGGATCTTCACTTACCATCAAGTGTGATCGCAGTCATTCGGTAGTATTTACAATATTATTTAAAAAGAAAAATTTAGGTGCTACCTTGGCTTTATTAGGTAGCCTTCGCTGACAATTTCTTTTTACCAACATTTAGGAAATATACCTAAATTCTCCTCTAACTCTAAACTCTGGAGGTAGATTTATTTTTATGTATCTACCTACCTACTATGTATTAATTCATCGAAACCCCCAAACAAAAGCAAGTGGATTTGTACACAAAAATCTTAGAATTATGCCATACGGTTAAAGGTCTGAAATCTGAAAGGTTGACGGTTCGATTCCCACCCGTTGTCCTATTGTCGTACCCACCCTTAACACAAGCTTTCCGCTTATATGGAGGGGAGATGAGAATATTAGTCAAGTTCAGCTTCACTAATATTCTTTAAAAATAACATATTTTTAGTTGTACCTACCTAGTTTTTGTAAGTCAGGTTTTTCCGGATAAGGTCTCCTGAATGTCGCAAACTTGGCTACCATATCGCTACCATACTGGTAATATAGATACAGATAGTGCTCAAAAGACCTATTTGCCGGCGCGAAATAAACGACATATCGCATATAATTTCCAATATGTTTTATGAAGCAGCTTTACGGTATTAAGAGGCGAGTAATAATATTGACAATATAATCCACCTGAGCCCACCATAAAGCGAATATTATCGGGGCAAATCCGACTTAAGTTACGGGAATAACGGCGTGTGTACTGCGGACATCACGCTTGTGTGGAGTGCACAAATAACGTCGGTGATAAAATATTTTACAATTATATTGATGCTAGAGCCTCGACTTCTGAGGATCGAAGAATTGTTCAGTACTAGAATTACAAATAAATTTACATAATATTATGTACCTAATACCTTTCAGAGAACTAAATATTCTCTTAAAATTATGATGGGTCATAAGTTTGTATTTAAAACCATATTTGAAGTAGGTTAAAATCTTTTTTGAAGGCAAAAACGACGCAAACATAATCGCTAATAATACATAATTTGTAAAATAACTAGCGTCAAGCAATAATTTTGATTAGGTAGGGCTTTATTATAAACTCACTCAAAATCACTCAAAAAATAATAATGAAGTAAATAATCAGACTTCCGAGTTTCATTAAATTGTTATTACAGTGGGTATATATATTTATGATTTGATATGCATGAAACGTTTTTGTATAATTATTATCTTCTTATTTAACCTAATACCTATTTGAAATAAACGCGTTGCATAAAACGCGTTGAAAATACCTAATAGGTAATATGATATTAATTAAGGTCGCTATGCGTACCTTACCTACTACAAAGTACAAAATATTAAAGTTAAGATACACTAAAAATAAACTGCTAGCTAGATGCTATAATGCGAGATATTGGTACCCATACATCAGCTGATATACTAGTCCAAACTGTAAAAATTATATAAATTACTATAAATGCAAAAGGACCTGTCTTTTTGTTAGGTACAATAGGTACTTTTTCACGAACACAGAATAAAACATAACTTAAATCCACGCAGACTGTCTAGGTACGAGATTTTGCGAGCTACCATATCCAACCGAGAAACGAACCCATAGAACTTTATGTGTGACAGGCATTGACATTATTCTAGACTCTAGAAAAAATCTTTTATATAGATGCTCTAGAATCTAGAGCATCTAGGTACGTAAAAACACTGTAGTAGATACTTCCAAAAGCAATGATAAGTAGGTAGATAGATAGGTACCTAGATATGACAGCCAATTATATTTATACATATTGTCAAGTCCAGGAAAATTATCGGAAAATTGATAAAAAACGTACATATCGTAATTACAACGTTCAAGTTGTAAAAACTCTAATTAGTGGTTGCGGGTGTTGCCAGCGTTAAAACAAACGAACGCCCCGCGTCGGTGTTGCTTGCGCAATTAAACATCGCGGCCGAATAGCCGATGTTCACGTCATTTTGTTTGACATTACTGTTAATGTCACTTTGGCATGTCATGGTCGATGGTTATCAGTTTTCAATAAAATATATGCTTTAAATTCATGGGAATCGAACTATTTGTCAATGTCGATGTGCGGGTGTAATTGAGTTTGGTTGGATTAAATGGGGATTCGTTCCTGTTAAAAACTGTTATCGGCCTCTACAACTGCCATAGCTTAGCTTATCGCAGCAACAAAACATGTCCATTCACTGATTCACATTCACACAAGATTCACATTCAGTTTCAGCAAAGCCTACTTGTAAAAAAATCTTCACTGCTTCAAATGATATATTTTGTGAATGTTAGGTCATCAATGAAGTGTTTTCTAGTTTACATTAAATCTGCGCTTTATGGTTTTAAGTTTTAACATTTAGTAAGGAAATCAACTGTTTGGCAAACGTCATGATTTGACATCTACATACTAAGTGTCCGATTTACGCAACACCATCATTGCAATCATCATAGGATTAACCCAGGAATAAATTAATTTTGACAGAAGCTTTATACGAAATCTGTCAAAGCAGCAGCTAACTCTGAGTTAAAAGAATAACTCGGCGTTATTAAATAGTTAAAAAAGAACTTAACTCCGAACATACAACAGCTACCGAATCCAAAGCTAACGTAACATCAAAAGTTTCACTAAAGCCGTAGGCATGCCTCAAAACGATCAACAAAACGATAAAGTAATAAAGCTTCCCAACTGATGTGGAGCTATCTTTTAGAAAAAGAAGATATTATTCAGGAGATCCCTCGTCAGGTCAGGAGTTCAGGACGTCCCTCACCCAGAAATATCATATCTTACAATTAATATAAAAGAAAGTGGTGTTAGTTACACTATTTATAACTCAAGAACGGATGAACCGATTTGGCTGAAAATTGGTGGAGAGGTAGCTTAGAACCAGGAGACGGACATAGGATACTTTTTATCCCGTTCGACCGCGTTTCCGTCAAGTCACTATAAAACGTGGTATTACAAAAACGCATCTGACATGGAATAACAAAACGCAAATGACAGTGGAATAACAAAACGTAAATGGCAGCTAAATAGTAGGTACCTAATTTTGTCTTTGGTTAGGTATGGTAAAAAATTTGACAATTATAAAAAGTGTTATAATAAAGCATTACTGATATTATGAATACGTAAGTGTGTTTGTTTGTTGGTTTGTCCTTCAATCACGTAGGCAACAGAACAGCGGATTGATCCGATTTTTTGCATGGGTATAGTAATGGATGTAGTAGTTGTTCCTCAGACCGGGAGAGCTAGGTACTTTTATCTCGGATAATGAAAGAGTTCCTGCGGGATTTTTAAAAACTAAATCCATGCGGACGAAGTCGCGGGCATCAGCTAGTATCTTACAATTATAATTATACAATCGAAACATCATTTGTTCAAGTTGCTCAGAATTTATTAAGTTTACGATCTATAAAATCCCTCGACCTAATCCAGTACTTATATCTTCAGCTATTACGTAAAAAAAGGTTATTAATACGCTTTAAAAAGATCTAATAAAGATATCGAAAAACCTCTAACGAATATGCTTAACCCCCGCGCGCGATATTAACAGGTCATTTAGATATATCCGGTGTGGGGGAAAGGCTATTGGGTGATGGGTCAATTGAACAGGACAAGGTTAATTTTGGGTAGGTACTGTGTGCGTGTAATTTCTAGCAATAAAGGGTTGATTTATTATTTTATAAATATGTATAACTTCACTTTTTAACCGACTTCGAAACAGGAGGAGGTTCTTAATTCGGCCGGTATCGGATTTAGGAATCGTCTATTACGAATTAATATTGTTGGTACCAAGCGTAAGCTACATCATGAAGGTCTGGGTCATAGCTCCTCAATCCTGATGCTGCAGGGTACTGCCCACCTAAACTACGGGAATTCAGGAATTGTGGATTCTTAATAAGTACTGTAGGTACTGAGTACCTAAAGACTACGTACATTAGTATCGTAGCATTGTAGGGAGAGAAGAAAGGGAGGGACGAGATGCACTAAAAAGCTTAAAATTATTTTTTTTTCAAATAACCAACTTCTATCGCTACTACAAAGTAAGTATAAAAACAATTTTAGTTTCATCGTTTCTATTTAGGCCCGCCCGACTTCAATAAACGCGTACAAACTAAAATTATTTTTATACTTTGTAGTGGCGTTTGAAGTCGGTTTTTTGAAAAGAATTTTTGTGTTCGAATATTTTTATCAGGATGAAATCTTATTATAAGTACCTAATTTTATTGTTATTTCGTTATACATTCCTACCAGAAGGCTGTTTCTGTTTAGAACACAAACGGGCGATACCGGAGGATGCAATTTTTTTCTTTGGTCATTCAAGTCATTTACTTTTGAATAGCATCTAGTTTAACATGAAGAAGACATGATATATTTCTATCTTCTTCTTCTTCTTTATCAACCTATAGACATCCACTGCTGGACAAAGGTCTCCTGCATGGACTTCCACAGGCTTCGGTCTTGCGCCGCTTGAATCCAGCGGCTCCCTGCGACTCGTTTGATGTCGTCGGTCCACCTGGTGGGGGGTCTGCCAACACTGCGTTTCCCGGTGCGGGGTCGCCACACCAACACCTTGGGACCCCAACGACCATCAGCTCTTCGAACTATGTGCCCGCCCATTTCCACTTCAGTTTCGCGACACGCTGAGCTATGTCGGTGACTTTGGTTCTCCTACGAATCTCCTCATTTCTGATTTGATCTCGCAGGGATATACCGATCATAGCTCTCTCCATCGCTCGCTGAGTGACCCTGAGGCCCATATGACGCCCATAGTTAGCGACCTATATATATGTATATATTTCTATACACAGGTCCAAAGCGAGACAGTGCTCGGGAGAAAAGTTACAATGATCATAGGAACTTACGAGATAGTTATTGATAACGTATAGCTTAAGTATATGTTTCTGTACAAAGCTCCAAAACGATACAGTTTTCAGGAATAGGCTATAAAAAGTTACAATATTAATAATTTGAGCTTATTTAAGAGACAATTATTTCGATATAACAGATAAACACTAAAATTTATTTGTAGGTATAGATTAACACTACAAACACTATTAAAGAGTCCGGAATATTTTAATTATCTAAAGGAAGTCCTTGAACCAAAGTGACAATTTTAAAAGGACTATAAAATATGACATATCATTTTTATAGCATCTAATACAGTATTTACTCGTAACCTCACGGTAAAAGTCATGGTGAGGTAACTTCGCAAGTGCATGCCAACTTACTAATTGCTCGTAACGTTACGCTATTAAATGCTTGGCACAATGGTACTGAAAGCCTTGTAGTCGATGCGATGTGAACTTTGATCGACAATTGGTACATCGTTGATAGTAGCGCGCAAACAACTTGAATTTTTACTTTATTATCTAAAAATAATTGCTTATTTTTTACGTTATTATATACATCTACATACATAAACTGTATATTATTATACATCCTGTATTCGTAATTATTATCAAAACTAGCTGATTCCCGCGACTTCGTCCGCGTGTATTTAGTTTTTAAAATCCCTCGGGAACTCTTTGATTTTCCGGGATAAAAAGTAGCCTATGTCACTCTCCAGGTCCTCAACTATACCCACGCAAAAAATCACGTCGATCCGTAGCCCTGTTGCAGCGTGATTGAAGGACAAACCAACAAACAAACACACTTTCGCATTTATAATATTAGTAAGGATGTCAATAAGGTTGCTAGTAATAGGTAGAGCCAACAATATAGAGGCACTGATGTCTCGAAAATAGATAACGAATACGAAACAATAACAAATTGATTGACACCTCATACATCAAAATCGTCTCAGTAGTTTAGGCAGTTTAGGCGCTACGGTGCAACGTAAATAGACACATAGATACATACATTCGTGACTGCTAAAATCATTACTTTTACTTTTGGCTTTGCTGTAGTCGTGTAAAAAGAATATAAATAATACAGGTAAAAATTCTTTTTAGAAAACCGACATCAAACGCCCGCACTGCGTCACTACTCACTACAAAGTATATAATTTATTGTTGAATTTTTAAAACCGCTCGACCGATTTCGATAAAATTTAAATGGGAAGTATACCCATTGAAACAAAAAACAATTTTCCAAATCGTTTCAGGCGTCTTCGAGTAATCGATGAACATACATAAAAAAGATTACTTACGTCGAATTGATAACCTCCTCCTTTTTTGAAGTCGGTTTAAAATAGAAAGAATAAACAAAATCAAACAAGAATCGATACGCTTTTCTGTCCATTTTACGACTTTAATTCAATGAGGTAATAATTAACAATATATTATACTTATTTAAAATTCCGATGCAATAAATTTTTACAAACTAATAATAAATATTGAAAAAAAAAATACAGAAAGTTTATACCGGCTATTGAGCACACACAAATTCAGTGTGAAAGTGGTCAAATGCGAACCGCCCCGCCATAAAGCGGTGTCGGTTCTAATTACGGTCATTTGGCCATAAATGTTGGCCATCGATCATAAAGACCATAACTTTTGGTCGTAAAACGTGGATAGCTATGGAGGATTCGAACATGCAAAATATGGCACCTATGCACATTTTCAAAGCGCCTTAAGAATGTTGAGATTTATAGAATGTGGGTAGTCATAGGTTTCTCTAATGCTTCGATTCTTTTAAATGCAAGATAGGCTTGCATTTGAATTTATCATGCTGGATGAATAAGTTCAAAGCAATGATAAGTTACAGTTTAATCTCTTAAACCGAAAATAACTGGTTAACTTTTGAGGAATTTTTGAGAGTATTTATTTTTATGATTACATTTTTTTGGCAAAGCCGTACCGCCATCCAACTGTATTTTGCAAGAACATGCCGCGATAACACGGGTAAAATCAAATCAAATTATAATCAAAAATTTATTTCATGTAGGCCAACCTGTGGCTCCTATTTGCTATGATAGTCAAGACTACCATAGGATATATAAATGGGGGTTTGATAAAACTACCATTATTTCTTCGGGGTTGGATATAATAGCCTGCTTCCATCTTACTTGAGATCACCACTTTACAATTACTACCACCAGGTGAGATCGCAGTCTACCAGGTGAGAGCCAACTAGTAGAAGAGTAAAAAAATATTTTTATATCAAGTTTAAAAAATATATCCTGTCAGTTGGTAATTAAAAAAATACAAAGCAAAACCAATTTTAAAAATTAAACCCATAACGAAAAACATTACTAACGTTCTCGTGAGATAGCCTCGGTCGTGCGTTATGCTATCGTTTATTAGAAATCGACCGATGACCGCCATCTTCAATTAAAAATTATAACAGATTATAATAAATGGAAGCTCAACCGATATAGACTATAAACGCTTCTGTAATCGCCACAGATTGTTGAAGAAAAACTGTGTCATATCGGTTTAAATTGATACCAATAAAAATAACGGACAAGATTTTGGATGGGCAGGCAGGCAAGTTTTGGATAGGTTAGGTAAGGAAGATCGGTACAGAGCTTTATTGGGGCTTTTAATTTTCTTTACTGTTGGGTTTGGAGATATTATTTTTAAAGGAGTTACCAACTCCTTTAAAAATAATATTTTACCTTTTTCGATTCTAAATTCTGCTGCAAGATTGTCCAAAAATTATTGCAACATTGTGACTACCGTAATCACCTCTGATTGGCCGACACTCTCTTGCTATTTGCTAAATTAAATTGTTGCAGCAAAGATACCGTAAAATCATCACAATCGAGACTCAATGATTGGTGCAATCTACCAGCTGGTTAGGATTCAGGATGTTTCAAGTTTCAACCCAGCCTAAAGTCCACAGGTTTACGTTGTCAGTCAGTCAGTCACGGTAATGTTTAGATAAGCAGCCGGCCTACGCTGTAGGCATAGCGTGCTATCCCACAGTCGCAATTCGTCACGGGTTGAGGTTTAAAAGATTAAATTTTCTGTAGGATAATTGGAACATTTCTGATTCTTCATCTAGTTAAATAAACCCATGAAAATATAACGATATACTTATTACTCTGTAGCTTATTGTGCCGTGTCGTGACGGCAGATCAGAATACAGTTGTCACCACCCCTCCTCTTCCCGCGGGTGTCGTACGAGGCGACTAAGGGAATATAACGGAGAACGGGCAGCAGCGTCCTCTGTGCTACTACTACCATCTACTGCGATCACCAACCCGTCTGCCCCGCGTGGTGATTATGGGCAAACCCTCCCCTTGGGGGAGGCCTCTAGTCCAGCAGTGGACTGTTATAGGCTATTGATGATGACTTATTACTCTACTCTTAGTGAAATTGTGTGTCGAAGCACTATCATTATGAAAAAAAACTTCAACTCGAGTTATCGCCGACCCGCTAATTCTTCTTTCAGATTGAGAAGGGTGTAGACGCATAAGCTGGTCAAACAGTAGTGATAGTACGGATTAGCAGGTTTAACACACCTTTGAGAACATTATGGAAAACTCAGAAGCATGCAGGTTTCCTCTCGATGTTTTCCTTTAATTTAATTTAATTATTTAATAAAAATTCTTTTCAAAAAACCGACTTCTAACGCCACTACAAAGTATAAAAATAATTTTAGTTTGTCCACGTTTGTTGAAGTCGGGCGGGCCTAAATTCAAACTATGAAACCGATGCGTGACGCTACACAATATGAGAGACTCGTTTGTAGAAGTTGAGCAAGCATCGCGAGTCGGTTTCATAGTTTGTATTTTAGGCCCGCCCGACTTCAACAAACGTGGACAAACTAAAATTATTTTTATACTTTGTAGTGGCGTTAGAAGTCGGTTTTTTGAAAAGAATTTTTATTTTAAGCTTTTAAGTGTAGAATCCTATGATTGAGGAGCTAGGACCTGGAACTCCATGATGTAGTCCATACTTGTTACCTACAATAATAATTCGTAATCGACATTTCCTAAATCTCTTTATTTCAGGTGAGTAATATCCCTGCAGCATCAGGCTTGAGTTGAAAGTCAACATTTTTATGGGACCATTTCGCAAACATCCTCTGTCGATTAAAAGAAAAATCACGCGAATCGGTCCAGTAATCCCGGAGAAATCGGTGGACATACATAGAAAAAAAAAAAAAGATACCGGCCGAATTGAGAACCTCCTCCTTTTTGGAAGTCGGTTAAAAGTCCAAACACATAACTTCGTAAAAGAGCCTGGGATTCTAACGCCGGACCCCACAAGAAAAGGATGTCGAAATCTTAACCACTGAAAACAAAACTTACATAACATTAAAAAAACCGGCCAAGTGCGAGTCGGACTCGCGCACCGAGGGTTCCGTATTCCAGAAGTAAAAGTAATCATGTAAAACGATATTATATTAATTTGCTTATCTATATATATAAAAGAAAGTGGTGTTAGTTACACTATTTATAACTCAAGAACGGATGAACCGATTTCGCTCAAAATTGGTGGAGAGATAGCTTAGAACCAGGAGACGGACATAGGATACTTTTTATCCCATTCGACCGCGTTTCCGTCAAGTCAATATAAAACCTGGTATAACAAAAATGCATCTGACATGGAATAAAAAAACGAAAATGACAGTGGAAGAACAAAACGTAGATAAATGACAGCTAAACGTAATTTTGTATTTGGTTAAATTATGGTAAAAAATTATGGTAAAAACAATTATAAAAATTATAGTTTAACGTAATTGATAATATCATCAGTAATATGTTTTCTCTTTGAATCATCATTAACAATGCCGCGAGCAAGACGATCAAATGTTTACTGCTACAAAGCTACGGATTGACGTGATTTATTGGATAGGTATAGTTGAGAAGCTGGAGGGTGACAAAGATTTCCCGCGGGATGTTATGAACTAAATCCACGCAGACGAAGTCGCGGGCATCAGCTAGTTTATAATATTTTTTTTGTTTTAGAGGTTTATTGTTAATATCAAAAAAACTATGCTAGTTAGAGCGTTGGTTTTATTTTTCCTGTAAAATATATTATAAACCTCTATTGGCCATAATAATTTCTGATTTTTCTATTGATAAACTTCGCAGATAAGAGGACGGTATTTTTTCGACATTTTGCACGATTAATCAAAAACTATTATGTATAAAAATAAATAAAAATCTGTTTTAGAATGTAAAGGTAAGCCCTTTCATTTGATGAACCCCACTAGTTATCTTATTTTGAATTATTATTTTTTGTTAAAGTGCTAACCTACACTTAAGGACAGTCAGATCAGTGACAGACACATATCAGTTTTGAAATTTCAAACCCCTGATTTTCCCCCTTTTATAATTAAACTCAAAATAATTTTCGATTTATTTTTATTCCAATGATGTTGGTCCGCTATTTTATAAAACTATCCCTAATTTCAAGTCGATAATCGACTGTGACAGACGGACGGACGGACGGACGGAGAAAGTCTCACCATAAGGGTTCCATTTTTACCACTTTGGTACGGAACCCTAAAAACCCTGTGTAAAACAAAATAAACATTGCAACCGTGGGGCGCGGCACAAACGCGGCGAATCGGACGGGTCACGCCGGCAATCACGTGTAATTATAAACTATAAAATGACCCGGCTTTCGGCTTCTTATGGTGCCCTTTCGACACGCCCGAACAAGCACCTCGGATCGAAATGCGGGTTCGGTATTAATTGCTGTAATACTTAAAACGGTATTTAATGATTGAGATCGAGTTGTGAGCTCTATGACGTGAAATGTTCAGCATCTAAAGGCGCCAACACAATAATGTGTTATTTTGTGTCGGTCGTGTATCCGGCCGAATTATTCATGAATATTTTAAGTATCAGAAAACATGTACCAACTCTTCGAATATCTTTAGGTGCTTCTTGAACCTACCATAAAAAGGATGCTGCAAGCTTGAAGATAATTTGGTTTTTTTTTATTTAAACAAAAGGGGTAGGTATATAAGGGTAGGTATAAAGGGGTAGGTATAAAGGGGTAGGGGTAGGATAATAAGATTTTGTATAGTTCTTGAGCCCATTAGTAGGCATACTCGTAGTTCGCAGCAGTTTTGCCATTCAAAAATTGCTGCTTGCTAAAAGTCTATCAAAGCCTAAGCAGTGATAGCCTAGTGGTTAGGACTGTGGTCTCCTATTCGGGGAGTCGCAGGTTCGATCCCGGGCACCTCTGACTTTTCGGAGTCAAGTGCGTTTAAGCAATTAAATATCACTTGCTTCAACGGTAAAGGAAAACATCGTGAGGAAACCTGCACACCTGAGAGTTCTTCATAAAGTTCTTGAAGGTGTGTGAAGTCCGCCAATTCGCATTGGGCCAACGCGGTGGACTATGGCCTATAACCCTTCTCTGAGAGGAGACCTGCGCTCAGTAGTGAGCCGTTGATGGGTTGCTAATGATGAATGATGATGATAAGATAATAAGATTTTGTATAGTTCTTGAGCCCATTCGTAGGCATACTCGTAAGTAGTTCGCAGCAGTTTTGCCATTCAAAAATTGCTGCTTGCTAAAAGTCTATCAACCTTGCCATGTTTTATACTAAAATTCTTGTGTAATACGCACCCATTTATAATTCGGACTGTCTTCCAGTAAAGAAGTTATAGATAGGAGTCGAGAGATATCTACGAACGTAGGCGGAACTAACCGTCTAAATAAAAATATCTTAAGAGATTAAAAGTTTCTAAGCAATACACGTGACTGATGAACCTGCACGGTTCTGTAACCTGTACTCTTTATTGTTGTTCACCCCGAATCCAATATGTGAAAATATCCAGTGAGCGTATTCGACCTCACTGAATTCGGTACGCCAATAAAACCTCCATTTTGTTGTTCCACAAACGGATGCCGACGTCAAAAATTGATTACAACAAAATACTTTGAATCACCGAATACTTTTATTGGTGCTGTTATGGGAATGCTTAATTGACTACTAATCAACTCAGAGGCTATATTGCATCGTTCATGGTCTCGAAATGCTACGCATTGGATAGTGATCTCATCTGACGGGACTACCAAATATGGGTGGATTTTGTTAAAAAATATTAATGCTTTCTATAGATAAAGAATTAATTACGTGGATTTCCTCGAAGTAACATTTTAAAATAATCATTTTCAGAAATCTACTTTAGGTACTATTGAACATTTTTATTTTGTTTGATCTTATAAATAAGTTTTTCTTTCATAACTCAGTATAATTTCTTCACCAAAAATGGATAGGGATCAAGGAGGTAACTCTACAAGAGGTACCTTCTATCTGAGTAGAGGTTCTACATATGTATGACTTACAACCTTAAATTCAAGATGGCTGCTTTCGTGATTTACAGAGCATTGGGATTTATAAACGCGTGGGTTTTAATAAATTCTTCTTTTAATCACTTTGAAACTAATTTTTTATTACCGGCGGGAATGGGGCTACTTTATGTCTGCCCATCTTAAGATAGAAGTTAGTCTGTATGCATTTTTGGAACTTTCCTCATTGTGGAAACACTGCATATATAGCATAGTATTTACTGTATTGTAAATCTGTTTTGAAAAAAGCAACCGCCGAGTTTCTTGCTGGTTCTTCTCGGCAGGAAAGGCATTCCGAACCAGTGGTAGATTCATTGACTATTCAAAAGCACTTGTAAAAGTTTATTTGAATAAAAAATATTTCTATTCTATTCTATTCTATTCTATTCTATTCTATTTATTCTTCAATAAATAGCCTTTAGCTGCGATCTCACCTGATGGTAATTAATGATCCAGTATATTATGATGGTAGCGGGCTAACTTGGAAGGGTGTATGGCATCATGGATTTCTTCACGCTATCGTGCCGGAAACCAAATTGCTTTGCGACACGTCTATGACGGCGTGTTGGTAACTAGCCACGGCCAAAGCCATGGTCACAGTACTTTGGTAATACCATTCTCGAAGTACTAACCTTGGTCTTGCTCCCGCCGATAGAGCCGGGCCTGATGGATCCGGTCTCGTAGAACCTCGTGAGTATCTTGGACACGCAGCCGTGGGAGACGAGCAGCTGCCGGCTTATGTCGCACGGCCGCACCCCCAAGATGGCTAACTCCACGATCCTTTTGCGAACCACGTCGGGCAGGGGCCGCCCGTTCACAAACACGCCCCCCAGCTGGTTGACGCCTGCCTGACCTGAAAAGGAAAATCGTCTTTTTACTGACGAGGTTAAGTAAGACGTCCGCATTTGCATTGAAAAAGTTGACAGATATTATGTCGCTTATTAAGTCCATGAAACTTATTATTCTGGCTTCTTCTTACAGTGCCTGCCTTATTAGTTGAACAATCGAATGGTCGGTATGTTTATAATTGCATGTGAAGTCTGGATTTAAGAATTCGTTGCGAAATCACGTATTTCAAACGTTTTCTTTACGATGCATCTAAAAAAAACGTATCAACGTATGCATACGTTGTTATATTTCGGAAGGGTGTCATGAATTTTCCACAACACCATTCGATTCCTAATAATCACCTGTTGTGGGAATGAATGCTTTCAATCAAAATCTCAATCCCCAAGTGATTTGTCCCCTGGGCCTGCTCTTATCTTATTACTTCTTAATCGATAAACAAAGGGCACTTTTAAGGTTTGCCACACAGCATGATCTTGTGCCACACATGTCCAGGGGCGGTTCCCCAGTAATTTTCATGAGAAAACCTAAAGGCATATAGTAGTCTTTAATATACTATGACTATCTATTTTCAAAATGGTATGAAGAATTTATAGGGTTAGTCAATAGAAATGACGATCTAATATCTAGTCTACTATTTCGAAAAAATATCTAATTTCAGAAAAAAAAATTGAACGCGCACTTTCAATTTTAAGTTTTTTTTTTCAATTTTAAGCAAAACGCTCAACGGTTTCATGATGTCACCTCTATATTTTGTCACAGTAGTTTGTGAAAGAAGATAGATGTAACCGCTCTGATTGCCAGTATTCAATCCAATAACACGACTATCTGATTGAAAGTGACCGACATAGCTCTGAGGATTAGCAAGCTGAAGTGGCAGTGGGCAGGTCATATCTGTCGCAGAACCGATGGCCGATGAGGCAGACGTGTTCTGGAGTGGAGACCGCGTACCGGCAAGCGCAGTGTAGGACGCCCTCCAGCTCGCTGGACCGATGACCTTAAGTAGGTGGCGGGAAGTGGTTGGATGAGGGAAAGCGGAGGACCGTGTTTGGTGGCGCGCTCTCGGAAAGGCCTATGTCCAGCAGTGGATAAATACAGGCTGATGGATTGGATTGGATTGAATCCAATAAGGCCGACTGCTGTATTTTATGGTAACTGTATAAATATATCAATCTCGCTCAAAATAGAAAAATAAATACGTTTTCTAACCGACTTCCAAAAAGGAGGAGGTTCTCAATTCGGTCGGTATCTTTTTTTTCTATGTACGCCCACCGATTTCGCCGGGATTTCGGGTGATTTTTTTTAATCGATAGAGGATTTTTTCGAAATAGTCCCATAAAAATTTTTGTACCTTCAACACCTCAATCCTGATGCTGCAGGATACTACCCACGTAAAACTATGAGGATTTGGGAAATATTGTAGGTAACAAGTATAGACTACATCATGGAGCTCTAGGTCCTAGCTATTTTTCAAGTTATATCATAGACTAGCTGATGCCCGCGACTTCGTCCGCATGGATTTAGTTTTTAAAACTCCCGCGGGAACTCTTTCATTATCCGGGATAAAAAGTAGCTCTCCCGGTCTGAGGAACCACTACTACATCCATTACTATACCCATGCAAAAAATCGCAACAATCCGTTGTTCTGTTTTTTTTTTTTTAAAGTATCCTATGTCCGTCTCCTGGTTCTAAGCTACCTCTCCACCAATTTTCAGACAAATCGGTTCATCCGTTCTTGAGTTATAAATAGTGTAACTAACACCACTTTCTTTTATATATATAGATATGTGAAACTTGGTATTTTGGCTCTTGTTTTTTTTTTTTTTTTCAAAGGGATTTTCAAAGACCTAATTCCACGCGCATGAAGACGCAAAAGTTTAAGTATTAAAATATGTTCCTCTGAGGTCATTTAAAATGATATTAAATGCATAGGCTCATAAGGGCTGGAACCCAGAGCCGTAAAGCCAGTTAAAAAAAAATATTAAATGCATGTCAGAATAAAACTATTTAGCTAATATTGTGAAATTAAAAAAAAACATAATTTACGTTCATTGCGATATAACTCAGTCGAATGCCAACAAGGGGACGACCACATTGAGTTATTTCGCGTTACACCTGTCTCATTTGGACTAATATTTATTTGATTGCCAAATACAAGCGGCTCCCTACCTGGATATTGCCAATTACGACCAGAAACGTTAACTTTGGGTTCAAAGATATAAAGAGATAAAATCGGCGCCGGAGCGCTTTTGTTAATAAACCTAAAGGAAGCACCTCTTCTTAGTTTATTTTTAATTTTGTTGCACAAATAGCCTATCTTCATTTGTAAAATTAAAGACTTTATAATACTTCATTAGGTTTCTACTTTTTACTTATACGCTTTAGATAATATAGAGTTTATAAAAGTATTCATATAAGTTAATATTATAAGCAGTGATAACCTAGTGGTTAGGACTGTGGTCTCTTATACGGGGTCGCAGGTTCGATCCCGGGCGCACCTCTGACTTTTCGAAGTTATGTGCGTTCAAGCAATTGAATATCACATGCTTCAACGGTGAAGGAAAACATCGTGAGGAAACCTGCAGAGTATACACCTTAGAGTTCCCCAAAAAATTCTCGAAAGTGCGTGAAGTCCGCCAATTCGCATTGGGCCAGCGTGGTGGACTATGGCCTATAACCCTTCTCTGAGAGGAGACCTGCGCTCAGTCGTGAGCCGTTGATGGTTGCTGATGATGATGATGAATATTATAAACTGATCTGATTAGGAGAATATCATCTCTAATAGGCAGGACGTTCCTTTGACGAAATTTGGCACAGATATGTCACAGTTTTTATCCTGAAAAACCAATAAGTTCTCACGAGATTTATAAAACCTAAATCCACGCGGATGCTGTCGGGGTTATATTATCAGTTAGTAATGATTAATACTGCTATAGACAGTGTTAATCATAAAGCTAACATCACTTTCTATCAAGAAGTTTAAATACCATTTAAATACCTACCCTTGGTTTCTATATGTGGGGGCACGGCAGTGCCCCCGCCAAGACGAGCCAAGCGAAGTGCAAGGGTAGGTACCTTTTCTCGAAGCGCTTCGTCGTTTTTTTGAATCTGGGTTTTGATTATACCAGATAAACTAATTTCTCGGGATATGATGTCAATAGCGGACTTATTAAACATATAAAGTTTCAATTGCACAAGCTCTTATACTTTAGATTTTATTGATATTTTCAAAACCTCGATTTCGTCTCTGAGTCATTCACTGATGATCAAAAAAATTCTTAGAGTACTTCCTGAAATTCTAAAAGTCCTAGAACTTTTTCCCCCCAACTCCTTAAGCTAGGGGATGGAAGTTTATATGAGACTTCCGCAAATTTTGATGCTAGAGACCTGAAAATTGATATGGGTAGGTACTCCTAGTTATAAATAACTAGATGATGCCCGCGACTTCGTCTGTGATTTTTCGGGATAAAAAGTAGCTTATGTGTTAATCCTGGGTACGATCTATCTCCGTTCCAAATTTCAGCCAAATCAGTTCATTCGTTGTGACCTAAAATAGTAAAATTATAAAATAAAAATAAATTGTAACTTAGGAAAAGAAAGGAAACCCCACCAAAAACATTTTTATGTAAAATGTTGCCAAGATGAGACCATAATATTATTATGGCTCGCACAGCGCACTGTCAAAAAGTTATCAGATCTCATGTAGAGCCAAGCTTCTAACTCTAAACGCCCTAACTCTAACTTCACAAACTCTACACCTTTGTCAAAATATGTGGCTTGGCCATTTAGGTATTATAATACCTATATGTAATTATTTAATTGAAACAATATTTTCCTTCCATGGTAGGGACCGGGGCAATGAATAAATCTATAGATGATAGATAGATTGAATATAGAAAATGAACGTCACTCTAATACATATTAATAAAAATTTTTTGACCATCTAGTTGGAATGAAAAACCAGGAGCTAATTATTGAACCGTACCCAGTTTATCGTATGGTTTCCTATTAACATTTCTTAATGTGACTACATTACGTAGCTAATATCAAAATCAATTTCCTTTTATACACGTTCAATTTCATTCTAGATTTAACATTCCACTTTACGGCTACCGTTAAAATTGTCCATTGTAAAGTAATAAAATAATCGACAGACCACGCAATTTATGACCTTAATGTAATAAAATTAGCGTTTTAATTTGTTCGCATGTAATTTGTGTTTATGGTCTTTTCTTTCATTGCAGCCGCCTTGAAACATTTCACGGCTATTGTCATACTAAACCTCGAGCAGTTCCAACGGTTGCAAATTACCTTCGCACTTTACGAGTCTTCGGTGAATTCCCTCCTAGGTTCATTATAAATTAAACCTTTAAAATACATATCTTAAGTCACTTTTCGCCTACCTAGACCACAATTTGAGCCGTGATAGAGGAAAGCTCTACTAATAGGTATCTTTCTAATGTGATTTTGCTGTGTTGTGTTGTTGCTTAATCTATTTCAATTACGTGTCTCAGTTACAACGAGACGATTGCAATTTGTAACTTAAAGGCTTATAATCCTACTTTAACTTTTACATCCTCTGTTCATGCCCATAGTTCGTTTGCCGTCATCATTGCCATGCGCATTCTGATTGATTCTGTGGTTTGATCTGTAAATAATACGACACACTCTTAGCCTAGCCCTTCCTACTTATTTTAAATTGCCTACTTCAGTTTCATGTTTCAACTAAGTGTTGACATTAATTGCAAAATCTCGCCGTAAAGAGAACTAATCAAACTACAAAGCTGCTAGTGCAAAGTATAATCAGTTTTACGAGGTTAAATACACTCGTCTGATATTACTAGATATCTAATAAATATTTCGCAACAAAGTAGCAAATCCGTTTGGCGATTTTATAGCAAAATATACATACGATATTAAGGCTTACAGTAACAGATAAGTAGATGTATATGTATAACAACAAAATGTTTACACTTTATGGTATAGCTTTCGAGAAAGGGTTCTTAAGACGTGCATTGCACGAGATCATCACTAATATGCTCCCAGTTTTACAATCGGCTCGTAAAATGTCATTTTGGTTTTTTTCGCGAATATCGCTCATATATCGCGCAAGTTATGGCGCGCTTTATGGCTTGTGACTGATTTTATAGCCTTGCCAATTGCTACGGTGTTAGGGAACGGGAGCGGGAGGTTTTTTTATTTGAATTTAAGGCTGTATCGACTGAAATTATACGAGCATGGGATAATCACAGACGGCTATGCCGCGCGATAATTTCGTTCTGATATCTACTTGTTATGTTCTGCAAAATTTAATAGAAAATGAGGAGATAGCTGAGGTGTCAGGTGCTGATTATATTAATACGGCTTTTTACTTTCATGACGTAATTTAAATTCATTCTACACCTATTCAATGTATCGGCCGAAGAACTTATGCATAGTAAAGGTATACAGACAGTCTATAAACAGTACCTTAAACTTTTTTTTGTGATCGACGACCTTAAATCTTTAATACTCAAAGCCTTAAATCCTTCTTATACCTACTACGTATAATGAAGTACCTCCCACTTCCATGACATCCTTTTATAAC
Source organism: Oeneis ivallda (assembly GCA_029955525.1). Classification (NCBI taxonomy): domain Eukaryota; kingdom Metazoa; phylum Arthropoda; class Insecta; order Lepidoptera; family Nymphalidae; genus Oeneis; species Oeneis ivallda. The sequence goes on from JARPMR010000007.1 coordinate 21,379,069, forward strand.
ATGGAACTAGGAGTTACGACTACGTCTAATTTATATTTTAAAAAAAATCTGTCAATAGTGTCAATTCAGTATAAATAATAATACTTTTGTTCTTTTGTACAACTGTTGTAATATACTGAGAAGCCAATTTTTAGATACCTTTTCTAATAATGTATTTTTTACTAATTTTAATGTGAAATGGATAGATGTCGTTGCGCAGAATACGCCGATGCCGTGGAGAAACTGCGCTTCTATACTGTTGGCACATTTCGACCTGATATTATTGATAACTATGACAGTAAGTCCAGTTTTGTTGACCATTTTATAAATTACAACCCTGAATTTTGACAGAAATTACCTCGTACTGAAAAAGACCTTGCAATTGGGACATCATTGATCAGATATTATGTGGAAGGTTTGATAAATTCCATGACACATTGAACATGAGGGCTTTTAATTAGACCCAGTTTAACCATTGAAGTATTTCCAGCGAAGCAGTAAAATAAAAGGCTCAATAGCGCACCAGTTAAGGCACGGACTATTAACCGAAAGATCGTAGATTCAAAACCCACCCATATTAAACTACATATTATACTTACCTACTTAATACAAAATTACAGACAGGCACTCACTTTATTTTTTTTAAAGGATATGTCTAGATTTCACCCACACCGATTTTCACCAAAAGCAATTTCACCCACACCACCTGGGTGCCTGGAGCACTTCGACTATCCGTGCCAGATCTTTTTTTCCACGCACTACCAAACTGTGGAACCAACACCCATCGACTGTGTTCCCGCTTAATTACAACTTGGGGTTCTTCAAGGGGCGGACCAACAAATTTCTGAAAAGACGGCAACGCATTGGTAGTGCCTCTGGTGCTACAAATGTTCATGGGCGGTGGTAATCGCTTAACATCAGGCACCCCGCCTGCACGTTTGCTCTCTATTCTTATAAAAAAATTTAAAAATTTGAATAAGATGTAATAAAGGATTTAGATAATAGATCGTACTTCGTATCTGCAATCTGTTGTATTTATATAATTTTCAAAAAGTGTAAGCATAATAATTTTTGATAAATAACAACTTATTGACTTATCTAATTAACTGATTGACACATAGATTGATGTGAATTTTTTTAGGATCCAAATTCGTAACGACATGGGTGAAACACGGTGTGGACTATGAAGATATGAAGTTTTCGAAACCTAAAGCGGCAAGACGGCTGTCTCCCGAAGAACTGCAAGAGATGCAAAGGAGACTGGAGCGAAGCAAGATCGAGCGAATGTGGTGTCCATACATGACACCTGTTTTCAAATAAATCTGAGTTAACAAACTTTTGTTTGATATTTTATAGAAGGCATTAACTTTTTTATGAAATAAATTGGTCTTAGTTTTAGTACCCTTTTATTGTATACATCAGAAAACAAAAAGATATAGGAAGAAAAACCTTAAGGTCATTAGCATACCTCTGGCAGTTGGCTTAAAACCGTAGCAGCGAAACAGCTGAATCTACGGCATGACATGTCCGTTGTATTCATATTTCATAAGCATAATATTAGTATCACCTACTACATGCTTGTTGTATCTATAATCTATTACATGCGAAATAAGCTTTGGAAATTCAATTGTTTTACTATTCAAAAAAAAATATGTTTAATTCGCCTCACAGTTGGTAATGTCAAATGGTAAAAGGTGTAGAAATATTGCTGGTGGGACAAACAAGAAAAAGTTCTTGATAGTCACACTGGTGAAAATCTGGTGAGACCACGAGTCCGCAACGGTCTTAAACGCTGAGATTCTGAGATTTGACTATAAGATCTCTTTTCTAAGATTTGATTTAGCCTTAGCCGATGTTCTCAGAAGCCAAGTCAAATATGAAGGTTCTCTACGGCTTACCTATACCTTAAAAACCTCTCACCTGAATTAGTCTTAACAGATAACTCCGGCATAGTTTATGCTTGGTTTATGCATCCGAGAGAAAGTTCCGCGCTGGACATGTGACATGTCACTATCTTCTACAGATAAGAGACCGATTAGATTTAACGATAACATCGCCGGCCACTGTGCGCCAGATACGGAGATTGGTTTGATAAAAGCTAATATTTTTTGTTTAATTAGTACCATTCAGTTTTTTGGGACGACCGATGCATTTTTAAACGTGAAGATAGTTGTGACGAAAGACGTCGGTGGAGCTCAGATAGTAGCTAAAAGCCATCGCACTAAGCCACACCTACGCTACGGTTAGCCGTCTTCGTCTTTATTCTAGCTGCAATGGTCCATGCTTCTAGAAATATTTATTTTTATTTTTCTTCAGGGGGACTTTTCAGTAATCCTTTTTTTATTTGAATGTGTATACTATCAGGCATATTTTGTCTAATTTTGAAGAAGATCTGATAAATAGGTATTATCGGAGATAACTCTTCACAGATTCTCGCATAACTTCATAAGAGACAACGATCGAATACATGCATTCATATTATGAAGGTCTAGGCCACACGGGTAAGTAGCCTTAAGAGCGCGTGTAACCCCAAAAAAAAAACAGATTTCGCGATGAGATAAAACATAGCCACAACCTTATGTGAGACGCGACAAAAGAAAGCGTTTTGCGCGGAATAGGAGTGTAGTAAGCGCCAAATACTTTGTAACTCGTAAAATATTCATTTTCTTTTCAATTCACTAGGCTACTCTCTTGATAATATCAATCGGAATTTAATGTAAAAATTTTGGCTCTGTAATATGCCACACATTGAAAATAAATGAATACCTATTGGTTAAAAATTAGACCTAACTTAGCGATTTTTTATTATCGAACAAATTTCATCATTTTATGTTTTTGCCCAAACACGTCCCTTGGCAGTATGATGTGTATCTTGCGTGTTTTTTTTCGGATACTTGAAACTTGATCTACTACTTTACAAAAATCAAATCTGTTTACTGTTAACGAGCGCACACCCACTCTTAATTGTAAATAGATTAAAAATCATTATTCATTAACCTAAAGGCTTTAGATGTTTGTTCCAGTATGTTTGTTTTGTAGGCTACCCGTGCGAAGCCGGGGCGGGTCATTGAGCAATATGGTTCCGTCACAAAGGACGTTAAGAACTTCTCTCTTTCAAAATCCATGACGAGATTCGCGACACCTACTGGCCAATATCTACCTACTGACAATACGCGTCTGCGGCCCGCCGCAGTCAAGTTTCGTTCAAACCAACGCGGTGGATGGCGGTTACGATCAGTGATCAACTTGCATGCAAATGCAATGATAAGCGGAACGGGTAAGGGTGGCGCGCAGTCTTCATGCTGGCGCGTCCTTCAGTGCCGTACATATATGAGGCTTTACTAAGTGGAGTCAATACGTTCGTACCAGTAAACTGTACCTATCGTTAAATATTTCCGCCGTCTAGGCAAGTTCTTTAGTCATTTGAACTAACTTTTAGTAAGAGTATAATAAGTATGATGCATAGCTATCGGTTTACGAGTTCGGTTTATTCATCAGTTTATTCGAGCATTAGTATGCCTATACGGTTCACAGATATTCGAAAGACTCATTTGTGGATATCATTACAATATTATCACTCTTTACGGTTGAGATGATAGGTAGTAAGATCTAATAACGACTGGGCGTCATTGTTGCCCTTAATATTATATGAAGAGACTAAGAGAGCACTTTTGCGTAATCTCAATTCTTCAAGTTTTCTCTGAAGATGATTTGCGGTTAATAAAAACTTAATCTTTATAATCTTTTGGTACGTAAAACTAAAATGCCTTAATATTATATTATTACTAGCTGACCCAGCGAACTTCGTACCGCCAGCAAAAATATTTAGTGGTTGGTCACCCTTATCATTTAGGGCTATGAAAAATAGATGTTGGCCGATTCTCAGACCTACCCGATATGCACACAAAATTTCATTAAAATCGGTCCAGCCGTTTCGGAGGAGTAAGGTAACTAACATTGTGACACGAGAATTTTATATATTAGATGAATAAAGCACTTTTGTGTAATCTCAATTCTTCAAGATTTCTCTAAAGATGATTTGTGGTTAGTAAAAACTTAGTCTTTTTATTTTGGTACGTTACACTAAAACAAGATATTCAATTTGATATTTTAATATTTATGATATTCAAAGTCACGGACAAGTTAAACTAATTCGATCATTTCGCGCCATTGGCTGATCCGTCTTAACAGCGCTCTCGAAACCTCGCCTCTTCCATTTCAATTAGTTGACAATAAAATATAAAAGTTTACGATACAAAATTGTAACACAGTTGTAAACACCGAACTAGAAAATCGAATGTGATGTTGATTCATTTGATATGGCCCGCTACACGTAAAACGTGTAGCATTGACATGATATGGACACGTTTGGGCCTTAAAAACGAATTTTACTTATATTTAATTAGATGGTAATTTCGTCTTGCTTTGGTCATTAAGTTCCGCTGTGCGATTCTCTAAAAATTATTGCTACAGTGTGACGTTTGCAATCGCCTCAGGTTACCAATTGTCTAAAAGTTATTCCATTGATCGTATTCGTATCCGAAGACATTAGCAAGTAAAATAATCCTTGATTGTATTGATTTAAAGTCACAAATTCAGTACAACCGATTTTAACATGGAGCGTATCATACATACCTAAACATATGAATGCATACACGAAATTGAGCTCTAATTCATAATATGATTTATTTTACTTTGACGCTAATGTCATCGAATACGATTACGATCAATGGAATAACTTTAGACAATTGCACATTGGCTGATACTCGGCTAAAATGCACTGTTGCAGAAAGAAGCGATAAATTCAGTCAATCATCACAATTGAGACTGTAGAGATTATTGATTCAGCTTTTACATAATCGGCCTGCAGGGACATTAGAGAAAATGGCATTAGGTCTTTCTGTCAAGAATTTCTCAATGCTTCGGAAAGCACGCGAAGCCGTCGGATCTGCGCTCGAATTCTCTCCGTACGCGACGGACTGACGTGATATTGGACAACGAGAGTGAGGGATAAGAGAGTACATCCGTGTTTTGCACACACAGTACACTATAGCTAGTGTTAATGTTAGGACAACATTCCCTAGATAAATTTAAAAGGAAAGTAGGTACCTATATCCATTCTACAATTTATATCATCCATAATCGTAAAATAAAATACATGAAACTATAGGATTTTTTATGAGAAATATCTATATATATAAAAGAAAGTGGTGTTAGTTACACTATTTATAACTCAAGAACGGATGAACCGATTTGGCTGAAAATTGGTAGAGAGGTAGCTTAGAACCAGGAGACGGACATAGGATACTTTTTATCCCGTTCGACCGCGTTTCCGTCGTCACTATAAAACGTGGTATAACAAAAACGCATCTGACATGGAATAACAAAACGCAAATGACAGTGGAATAACATGGTAAAAAATTTGACAATTATAAAAAGTGTTATAATAAAGCATTACTGATATTATAAATGCGAAAGTGTGTTTGTTTGTTGGTTTGTCCTTCAATCACGTCGCAACAGAACAGTGGATTGATGCGATTTTTTGCATGGGTATAGTAATGGATGTAGTAGTGGTTCTTCAGACCGGGAGAGCTACTTTTTATCTCGGATAATGAAAGAGTTCCCGCGGGATTTTTAAAAACTAAATCCATGCGGACGAAGTCGCGGGCATCAGCTAGTTTTAAATAAATAAACGGTGCTTGCAATATATTTAATTTGCTTAGAAAGTTAGACATCATACAACATAAAAAACCCAAACACTCAAAGTTAATTTAGCGTCAAAATATCAAAGCGACATTGATTGTAACGATGTCAACGCGTTAAAGATCACTTACAATGATAACACGGTGCCGTGGAGGTAGAGAGTAAAAATGTTTGTAACCTAGCTATGTAGGTATGTATTTGCGACCCTCCATAGTCCAGACCATAAGGCCGATAAACTTTGGATCTAAGCAGGATCATCAAAAAGAATCAAAACATCGAAAAGAAGTAAAAGGAGAATATGGTTTGATTTTCATAGAAGCACTTTTTTTGTTTTACCCATTTCACTTATGTATATAGGTACCAAATACCAATATTATTATCTAATAGTAATAGTTTACTTTAAATACGTACAGTAAAAACAACCAAACATTTTTATAAGGTTTAAAACTACTAGGTTGTAGTGATTTATTTAATTTGCGACTGCAAATAAGCTCAGGAACCTAAACACGGAATCAAAGCTCAGGACCTATGCACAAGACCTAAGCACAGTACCTAAGGACTTCCTGCGACGTGTGAGCGACGCCTGGTGCTGCACTATTACCTGCTGCTGTCACCTACGCGCGGCGCTGACGGACTACCAGAGGAGCCGAGTGCGCTGAGCCACCAGTGATGACAGGGCAGTACCATAATTAGTATTCACAACATCGGATAGTGATTTCCCAAGAATCTGATACTACTACGCCACTTGAGACCTAACTCACTTTTGCTGTCTGTGTCTGGCGACGATCCCCACCTAGCTCTCCGACTGTTCCGTTTAGCCCCTACACTTACCTATCTATCTAATTGCTAAATTAATTCTACGTTGTACTAATTAACTAGAACCCTCTGTTCTAGGTAATATTTAAAATTGTAAGGCCTTCAGCCACCCAACCTAATTTTGCAATTCTGTAAATAATTTTAGAATTAAGACATTCTCCCTTTACTAATTAAATTATTGTTACTCATCCAGTCTCATCATTCACTACCTGGCTAGTCTACCTAAATTGTTACCTTGACACCCTACCGTGCCAAGGTAACCCTACCTGTAACGCCTAATTGACTCAAGTGACCTAAATCACCCACTAAACCCTAACAAACAGTTACAATTGCACCTAACGTGTAAAAAAAACCACTAAAAACAAAGCGTTACAAGGTATTATCATTATCATCATCATCATCATCATGAGCAACCCATTGACTCTACAACATTCTCACTACTTAGCGCAGGTCTCCCTCTCAGAGAAGGGTTACATGCAGGCCATAGTCCACCACGCTGCGCTGGCCATGCGCGCACGCATTCTAAGAACATTTTGCACCTGAAACTAAAGGTGAATAAACTTAGAGTTCCGTATCATTTTCGCTAAGCCGGAAGCAACGTGTGTGATCTCATAATAGGTAAAAGATATTCATAGTATATTCATAATCAAATCAACAACACTTAATTTTTTTAACGCTTCGATGTTATCACTTTAACGGCTTTAATATGAAATATTACAATAAACATGGAACTTTATTACTCATAATAAAGAATACCTACCAGTTTTCTAACAAGAAATATCTGATATGAAATATTTGGAAAATTATGTCAAGATTTTAACAGATTCTTCTAAATTCATTGTAGCCTAGGCAATGGGGCGGTCTGTTGTATGGAGACCCCCACATCAAATCCTCAGTCGATGAAATTTGGCGGGGTTGTAGTATGGGATGACCCAAAATTTACACAAAAATATCCAAAAAAAAATCCATGCGGAAGTTAGGTATTTATACCTAAAAGTACAAATAGCTCAATATTTTGAAATAAATAATTTCTCCGTCCAATTTTTTTTTACCAAACTAATTATTAGCCTTAATAAGAGGTACTTGATAAAAATCCAAAACTTTTTTCAAACGAAACTGTCACTTTTTAAAGAGGTTTCCTTTTTTGTCCGTAATTTCAACCACAAAATTGCTCAGTCAATTTTTCATTTTTAAATGTCCTTAAAATGTAATTTAGCATAACGTGTAAGAAAATCCAAAAAAAAATCCATACCAAAATCTATTTATCTTACTTCAACTGAAAATTGTTTATAACTCGGTATGAAAAATTTCTCAATCCATTTTCTTTTTTTTATCATAGTAGGTAGTCACATTTACACTCTTATCCTAAATATCCAAAAAAAATATCACGAAGAACATTGATATTGAAACAGATTTTTTGAAATCTAAACTGCGTTTTCGCGATAATGCACTTTAATTCTTGAGACATTGGGTATAGTTTAGCGTGCGCGAGCGAAGCGACTTCACAAAATAATATACATGTTACTACATGCCTTCTACAATGCTAAATATTGAACATAAACGTGTAACTGAACATTAATTTATTTGTACAAGATAAATGAGCTTAAATAAGGGCTCATAAATAAATTATTTTTTTTGTAAGCTTATGTCTAGGTAAGTAAATTAAAATAAAAAATTAAGTGGCACTCGGGGACTGCCGCAGTAAAGCTATTGCATAGCATTTTTTATCAACTTATGCAATTATAATATTTATGTAATATTTTTTTTGCATAATAAAAATTATGCAAAAAAATAATTAAAAAACAAACAAACAAGAAAAGCACACTGTCAATTCTTCGCGAGTGAGATTCGAACCTGCGACATCATACACCATACGGTAAAGAAAGCGGCCGCTCGCCCACTGCGCCGAACAGAGCTACTTGTGAACCTCTAAAATGTTGAACGCTTACTGAACGACGGTGTTAGGTTTTTTTCGTTACGGAATTTCTTGATTCGGTCGCCGCGCTCAAACTGTTTGTCCTAGTTCAAAGCTCGCGATAAAAGCTATGCAATAGCTTAAAAACATACAGTCGAACTGAGAACCTCCTCCTTTTTAAAGTCGGTTATAAATACATAGGTAGGTATAACGAAATGGAACGGTTATCGAAATTATTGTGTGTCTATGCAATAGCTTAAAATTCAATTTTTTTTCATTAGGTACTTGGATTTAAGGAAATAAAGGAGGAAATGTATCAAAAATATATTTTGTTTAAGTACGTATTTGGCACGCCAGAAATTTGCAAACTGTTTAAAGCTAAATGCTAGACAGTTTCTGCAACTGATATCGACGCTGGAAATTTCAAATGTCGTAAGGGACATTCTGTCGTAAGTACACTTGATTCACCATCGAACTTGAAATTTTTCTTTCTATCGATCTGTATATTTATTTAAAATTTTGATATCTCTTATAATTATAAATAAGGACTGGAGATACGAAATGTAATACTTTGTAGTAAGTAACAAAAAAGTAAAATTTTAGTTAGTATAGATCAAATTTTAGATTCTAACTTTCTTGTACAGTACCCGGCGATATATATTGCACATCGGCCATAAAGCCGATGTGAGATATATATCGCCGGTGCTATATATATATATATATATATATATATCTGGTTTATAAGTCATTTAATTTAAAAAGAAATATTTTCAAACTAAGAAAACAACTGAACATCATATTTTATGCAATTGTTTTAATTTTATTCAAATACACCTTATCTGGAGCGAACTTCGAGTATTTCTTCCTTCTGAGTTTGATTTAAAATTTCATTGAAATACTGTTTTTTGTTAGTTTTTTTTAATCGCGTATCTTTCTGGAGTTGATGACTGAATTATGCCTGACTTAGGCCCAACGGAGATTGCCAGGGCACTCGAAATGCGAAGAAATGGTCAAACCTACAGAGTGATATCCAGAGATCTTCGTCGACCAGTTTCAACGATCCATCGCAGTATCCAACGGTTCAGGGAGACCGGTACTTATGTGAGAAGAGCAGGACAAGGCAGAAAAAGACGCACTTCGAGTAGGGATGATCGTTTCATTCGGCTTCGTGTACGTAGGAACCCGTTTGACGGCCGTCCAAGCCCGACATGAGTTAGAAGCAGTGCGGGGTGTAACCGTAAGTGAGCGTACGGTACGAAGAAGGCTCGAAAAAGCTGGTTTGGGTTCATTTGTGCCCGCCAAGGCTCCAAGGCTCGAGGTAAATCATCGTAGAAACAGGTTAACTTTTGCTCAGGAACATCGACTTTGGAACGCGGACCAATGGAGTAAGGTATTGTTTAGTGATGAGTGCAGAATTCTCTTAAATCAAATTGACGGCAGGCAAAGAATATACAGACGCAAAGGAGAACGATACATTCAGACAAATTTTGAAACTACAGTTGCATACGGTGGTGGATCAATAATGGTTTGGGCGGGCATTTGTTTGGGAGCTCGCACAGACTTGGTAGTGATTGACAGAGGGAGTCTGACTGCAGACCGCTATATCAGAGAAGTTTTAGAAGAAAATGTCGTACCGTTTGCCCCATATATCGGTGACGATTTTGTTTTTATGCAGGATAATGCTCGGCCGCATACCGCTCGGGTAACTCAAGCTTATCTTAATGATATGAATATCACTGTTATGGAGTGGCCGGCGAGATCACCGGATATGAACCCAATAGAGCACGTTTGGGACTTGCTGAAAAGAAAAGTTAAGTCTAGAATTCCAGCTCCTGCCAACGTGGGAGAACTGCGAATCGCCGTAGTTGAGGAATGGCGGAGACTATCCCAGGAGACCATCGATAACATCATTCTCAGTATGCCTAGACGAGTAGAAACTTTAATAAGAGCACGTGGAGGGAATACGCGATATTAATCACCATTTTTCTAATTTAATTAATTGTTATTTTAATATTAAATTTCACTTTTCCCGGTTACATGAAAAGTTCAAAAATGTACAATTTTTCACAAATAGCCTTTACTCGCAAAATCTGTTCTTAATGTGATCTCATTTTAAGTAAAACAAATGAAACTTTAAATAACAAAAGAAGTGTAGTAAGTAGATTTTTAAAAAAAAAAACATATTTTTTTAATTATGGACTTTTTTTTATGTTCCGCTAAATATGCCGGCGAGTTTAGTATGTAGTAGTACATACAGTACCCGGCGATATATATTGCACATCGGCCTTATGGCCGGGTACTGTAGCTTTTTGTAATGTCGTAATTCATTTCAAACTGTCTGGTTTCTATGCTGTAACGCGTCTACAAAAATTAAAAATTCTTTACGATCTAAGTAAAATCTATTTTGGTATTTAAAAATTTTGAATTAACATTGACGTAAGTAGCGACGAATTGATATCGACACTGGAAATTTCAAATGTCGTAAGGGACATTTTGTCCTAAGTACACTAATTGATATACCATTGAACTCGAAATTTTTATCTCTATCGATCTGTATATTTTAAATTTTGATATCTCTTATAAATAAGGACTGGAGATACGAGATGTAATATTTGTAGTAAGTAATAAAAAAAGTAAAATTTTAGATCGTATAGATCAAATTTTAGATTCTGACTTAGTAAATATTTTCACGATCGCTTCGCTCGCGAAAATTTCCATTACAGATTGATATTTTAGGTATCAAGTATGGAATACATAGCTGCGTAGTACGGCCGTTAATCACTGGCCTATATCATTGAGCTTAAGGTACCAACTCCTCAATCCTGATGCTGCTGGGCTTCGGCCCACCAGACTCAGCTAGCCTTAATTAAATCATTGGGTCGTTAAAATAATCTAGGAACTGACACAATATTGTAGAGATTTGTAGGGGCGGCAAAATTTGAATAGCCTACTGGCGGCAAATGTGTAAATCTGGTGTGCGTTGCGCCTCCGTTTGTTTCGACGTTTCTTATATGCCCATCCGACTTCAACATACGTGTAGAAACAAAGATTATAATATATGTAATTTATAGAGGCGTTTGAAGTTAGTTTTTTGAAAATCGTTATTATTTTTAGTGGCCTAGGAGTGCAATATTCTGCAGCATCAGGTCTGATTTTCAGGTCAGGTGATAGAATCTGGAGTTCGTGGTGTAGTATAACTAAAGGTAATTAATTGGTCTTTACAATATGAATTCACAATCAAAAATTCCTAAATTCTCACAGCTTAAGAGTGCAGGGGCCTCGAGCTTAACGATGTAGTCTATGCTTGATACCTATTACTTACATTATTAATACACAATCGATATTTTCTAAATCTTCATAGTTAATAGCAAACATTCTCTTTCAAATAAAAAAAATGCGATACAGTCTGAAATCTCGAAGAAATTGGTTTACATACCTGCATGGAAAAAAATATGAGCCGATTGCGCGCCGATATAAACTTCCTTTTTTTGAAGTCAATTATAAAGTATCTAACTTTATTTTAGAGTAAATGAAATACAAAAATGGAAAATTAATTAATTTTTTTTGTTGGCAAGGGGGGCGCAGGCAGATTTTCGCACCCTGGCGTCCAGTGTGGTTAAGACGACCCTGTCTATGCAATGGTCAGATTCCAATCGAATGTGCTAGATAACATCCAAAGACATTACAAAGTATATTGTTTTTAACATACTTGGTAGTGTCTTGAAATAATAAGTTTTAAATATTTAAGAATCGACCTTAGCCTAAACGACACAAACAGCAAAAGGCGTTAGCTTAGTTTATTTACAAATAGCAAAAGCTCTTTGTTAATAAACTAAGTCAATTTAGAAAAAATGCATAAAAGAAGTGTCTCAATGAAAATTAATGATTGTTAAAAATCAATGGAAGAAGAGTCCAACATTTCAAATGCACCAAAAATCTTATAAAGATGTAAGAATTGAATTGGAACCTGAAATATCTGTAGCAAAATGCAATGATCTGAAAAGTTTAATGCAAATATAGAACAATATCAATACGGTTTTATACTTCAAATGTTCTAAAAAAAACTCTAAAATTATCAAGCAATGAGTTGTCTTCTATTTAAGAGTACTACTATTTTCTATTTATTGTCATCGACAAACGACGACAAAGTGTCACGTTCCACCTGAGCCTGAGGGTGAAAGCGAGAGCGCGGAACAAGCGATAGAGAGGCATGATCGGCCCAAGCGTTGGCTTGTGACACATTTATTCATCGATGTTTCTTTATGACGTTATCACGTAAAACTATGGTCCGTAAACCGACTTTACAGACAACCAATTTTTTTTATTTTATTCCAAAAATTTTCGATATTATTATATTAAATTGAATATTCATATTTTTTGGTTATACTATACAAGATGATGCCCGCGACGTCGTCCGCGTGATTTAAGGTTTTTTGATTCCCACGGGAACTCTGTAATTTTCCGGGATAATAAGTAGCCTACGTGTTAATCCTGTTTATAAGCTATCTCCATTCCAAATTTCCGCCAAATCGGTTCATTCGTTGTAGCGTGAAAAAGTAATAAACATCCATCCAAACATCCATCCATACATCCTCACAAACTTTTGCATAGTCATCGCATCGCATAGTAGGAACTAGGATAGAAGGATATACTGCATCACAAAAAAAAAATTTTGTGATGCAACTACAAATTTACGATTTTCGGATTTTTTCCTTTCCTTGTGCTACATGACATTGCTTCATGCCAAATTTCATGATTCTAGGTCAACAGGAAGTACCCTCTAGGTCTTGCGAGTGTTAAAATATGCGGCATAGATGGACCATAAAAGGCCGTATCTTTTGATTGCGTCGACTTAGACTTTGTCACAGCTACAAGGGATTGCAGACCTGAGTATTTGATACTATTTTCAACTTGATACCCTCCATGTGTTCCTGAGAAAAAGGGTATTGACAGACGGACAGACAGACGGACAACGAAGTGATTCTAGAAGGGTTCCGTTTTTAGTACGGAGTACGGAACCCTAAAAATGAGAGTTATGACAGTTTAAAAGGTAAAATTTTGTTTGGTCCTCCTGAAAATTAGGGGTTTGTCGCATGTTTGTCGCTTACAAAATTTGAAATATCCAGCATCGATGTATCGGATTACACACGGACCTCGGATTACAAAGGGCGTAAAGGACATTTTGGCCAAAACTTGAACTTTTTAATGGTATCATACTCAGTTTTTAACGCTCCTTCGATCTGTCTTATTTACGTCTCAATATTCGCTAAAAATGTCGTTGACGATCTAGATTTTTGGTGTTCTTAAACATGAATTTTCGAATAAATAGGTCACTACTAATGGTACTACACTATGTAATGCATACATAGCATAATATCTATTAAGTATATTGTAAAAGTATTTTGAAAAGAGCAACGGCCGAGTTTCTTGCTGGTTCTTCTCGGCAGGAACGGCATTCCGAACCAGTGGTAGACTCATTGACGATTGTAAAAAAACTTGTAAAAGTTTATTTGAATAAAAAAACATTTCTATTCTATTCTATTCTAATGGTCGTAAAGCTTTAGCTGAAACATAATATCATCAAAATTTTTTTTTTTTAATTTTAAAAAGTAAAAAATATTCATATCTATTTCTTCTTTATCAACCTATAAACGTCCACCCGCCTTCAGGAGTTCCGCAATGATTCCGTCATCACCAGGCGCTTTGTTGTTCTTGAGCTGTTTGAGAGCCATACTAATCTCGTATAGGCTGACTGACATCTGGGACATCTTCGGTATAGTTCATAGATCATAACGAATAATTGATCGTCATAGTCACCGTCGTTGGCAACAGTTTTTGATTGACAATTGCACTGTCGATTCAACGAAATACAGGCTCGCGTCACCGTAGAAAAAATATGTCGATATAATAGGCAGATAATATGTCGGGTCTCGTGACGTCACCACGCTCCTGCTTCCCTTGATGGATTAAATATAAAATATTTCTTTCTAAAATGTTTATAGTTTTTAATGCGCTTGATTATTTTTTTGGATATTTTGATACTTGATACAAAAAAAATAATTGTAATCATATCAATAAAAAAAATGGATGGAGAAATTTTGCACTGTGAGTAAAAGGGTAGTTTTTGAAAAAAATATAGTCTCTTGGTATATTGTTTGGATTTTCAAGTTGTAGGTACAAAACGGCTACAAAAGGACATTCCAGTGAAAAAAAATTCACAGAGCAATTTTTCGCTGCAAGTTACATTGAAAAAACGTATTTTTCAAAATTTGGTGGTTTCGACTAGGAGTATATTTTGGATATTTTATATTTTGTTTCTAGACTTTACATGAATGTTTCAGGTGAAGAAAGTTTTGACCGAGCATTTTGCCGAACTGAGATATTAAGCATAAAAGAGTTTAGGTAAAAATACCTAACTTCCGTTTTAATTTTTTTTTGGATATTTATAAAATACGTTTAACTACTGATACTTTATCATTCTGTAAAGTTTCGTCGCCTGAGGAATTGATGTTGGGGTCCACTAGCTTCATTGCCTAGACTATTGGTGAGCTTTAACTTGATTCACATAATCGGCAGAGATTAAATCTTTTGCTATTTATATTGTTAGTAAGTACCTAAAGCATAGTATTAGATAATAATGGTCGTTAAAAATTTACTGGGTGGTTTGGAAATGCAATAATTTCTTTCAGTCTACCTAGTCCTAGTATACCTAAGTAGTAGTTATATACATAGGCCTATTTCATACCATGGATAGTTAAGGACTGATAAAGAAGAAAATTGACAGTTGTTTAATTAAAAAAAAGCTTTTAAATAAATAAATCTACCTATGGTTCGGATTTCCCTTATTATAGAGAAGAACCAGCAAAACGTAATAGATCGCTTACTCCTTCAAATAAATGATTATTTATAAGTAACAAATCCATTGCCATAATGAACGCTAAAACCACAAGGAAGTGGTATGTATGGCCACCTCAAATAAATGTAACTTTAAGCATGTATAATGAATTAGAAAACGAGTCGCTTTTGCCCGTTTGCCCGGGTGGGCCGGTGCGGGTTCGATATTATCTACACCAGATTTAGGGTTCCCACCTTTCCTACCAGCATTGCAAATCGCAAAGGAAAACTCACCTTTGTCTGTAATAAAACTACATTTACTGGTCTTTTATCGCATAATATAGTTACCTAATAGCGTAATATACCCAATTATTGGCACTTTAAAAAATAGCACAATACATGAAAACTCCCCAAATGTCAGGTGTTTACCTACAACAGTTATTTTTATTATCCGTTTAGACAGACAGTAAAGTGATGAGGGTTCCGTTTTTCCATTAATATACAGAATCCTCAATTGATTAAAATAGGAAATCTTAGATGATGCGTTTGCTAACCATTCAACTCAAGCTATAATAAGTACCTAAGTAGGTAGGTGTGAGCAGTAAAGCTATACGGGAATTAAGAGAAGTAAATTAAAATAAACGTACTAAAGAGGCGAGATTCGAAAGCCCTAACAAAGAACCGTCCCGATTCTTAATTACTCGTAATGGGTCGAACGATAAGGGTTCTTTGAAACGCTTATGATTTCAATGCGTGAGGTAAATTCTTGTTCACCGGATAAGATTCGGCTCCTCTTAATGTGTGTCGTTTAAGTTAATTAAGATCTGAGCTTTATAAACTTTTTGGTTTCCAAATGATGGTTCGCTTTCAAATTCGCCGATGTTTCGGTGCGTGGGCGTTGAGAGGATCGAGATAAGGCTATAGGTTACCTGTATGTGGCATCCTGCGAAACCTGCAACAAAAAATCCCATATATAATGCCTATGCTAAGACCTTTTCGCAATAAAATTATAGTAAACTTGCTTTTTTCCGCGAATTCATCCGCGTGGAGTCAGGGACCCTCTGTTTTTCCGGGATAAAAGGTTAGTAGGTAGGTTTAGCCTATGTCACTCTTCAAGTTCTCAACCCATGCAAAAAATCACATCAATTTGTTCCGTTGCTGCGTGATTGAAGGACAAATCAACAAACAAACACACTCGCATTTATAACAAAAGTAGATAAGGTTTACACAGACACAATATATACGCTAGGTTTTATGGGTACCTTACTACCTACTATGAATTTAGAGATTTTAACTATGTAATATGTATATGTAATAATATGTACTTCCCAATTAAAAATAAAATAAAGAATAAATTAGCCGAATTATTCAAACTAGGAAGGTGACCGCAAACAACGATAATATCTATCGATTAAAATCGTTTTGTACCGTAACTTACGATGATTCCATTAATAAATCACTGTTAATTAATTACTCGCGAATTAGCAAAATCTTGACCGAAGCTCGAAGATAAGAATAACAAATATCTAGCTACTTAACTTTAATTTTGTATTGACTTACAACTGACAAATAATAATTATGTAGGAATATTCTTTATTCATATATTTTTAGTCTCAAATTAAAAAACTGATACTATATTTATCTATATATTTATATATAAAAATGCAAATTGCGAATTTTTTACCATAGTATTATTTATCTAAGCAAAACCTAATATTATGATATTATGATGGGACAATTTATTTTTGTTAAAATGATCTTGTTTTAAAAAAACGATTTCAATGGATTTTTTATTTTATTTTTGAAATCCCGAGCTAACAATAAGAATTACAAAATAAAAATTATTTTACAAAAAAAATCTTAGTAGTCTAATCTTTAGTTATTTACTGGTGTTTACTTTCGAGCTTATTTTCGTGTCAAGCCTACATCTGTCAAGTCTAAACCTGAAAGGTGTCAAGCGTTTATTAATTGAATATGGAAACTAAAACTTAAAAATAGAAATTTTATCGCGATTAAAATTTTAAAACAAAGACCTTTATCTAACCTCGAATAAAGCAAGAATTACGCCTTAAAATGGTGCCACAATAAATTTGGTACGGACGCAATATTATAAATAAAGCGGTATTTTAAAACCAGTAGCAAAAGTTTAAAAAGGGACGAAAAATGTTAAAAAACAATAAAAGATTTCTTTATATTCATAAAAGAAGGCAATCTCGGAAAGCGATCGAGTCGGCGCCGAAATATGGTACCACGTGACATCTTTATCGTTTTTTGCAGGGTTCCGTAAGCAAATTTCAGAATGGCACCAGAAAAACTTCAGCTTTACATCTGCTAGAGGCTGGAAATATGACATAATCAGTTGCAGATTTGCTTGTACTAACCCAGAAACAACTTGAAGCGGTAGGATGAGATTATCTATAGCGGTAGGATGAGATTATCTATGGAAGTTTTAATAAATAATAAATTGTGTTTAACAACAAAGCTACATCGTTCTGCTGCAAGACATGACAAGAATATAATATTTTATGATAGTTTTTAAATCCTTTTTTTGAAAACACCCCACTAGGTGGACCGACGATCTCAAATGAGTCGCTGGCAGCTGTTGGATGTATCCAATTCAAAAGCACCACGAAATCGTGCTCTGTGGCGATTTTTGCAAGAAAACTATTGTAATCTGTGGGATGAAATTGGTTGAAACGTCGATGACGTATTGCGGAACCCTTGGAGTGCGAGAATACTATTTAACCACTCCCATTTTGTAATCGCTACACTTTCGTGTATAAAACTACACAGGCTAAACCTCAACTGTGACATTGCAGCATAAAACTACGGTTATGATTAAAGCGGCCATTACGCACCGATAGCACGCTTAAAACATAATTTATTCAAATTAAAAATACTTATCAAAATATGATGCGGTACTAAATCAGGAATTAAGTGAGGCAGTGCGTGCAAGTGGCAAGAAATCGATGGTATCAACGCGACCGATCACCGTGAAAATCAAAAAATTATGAATAAAAAAATTATGTTACACGCGAATATCACTTTTTAAGACTTGACCACAATGTAGAGTGGGGTGGCGGGATACTTCGATATCGATATAGCCAGTGAAACTTAAAACTTTTACATTTCTCCTTGTTAAATTATTTTTTGTAACTAGAAATAATTTTAAAATTACGTTATAATAATTTTATACTTTATGCGTAAATCCGCCTTAAAATATAATCAGCTTTTTATACAGGACGGATGGAATCACGGGCATCAGCTACTATATAGTACCTACTATGTATGTTCTAATTACTCAGAGTCACATAAGTTTACTTCTAGAAAAAGGTTTAAGTAGTACCTACTTACAAAGGGTCACCTCTGTTCACCTTCGTATTCTTCGGTCTAAGTATTTTAAAGATAGCGTACAATTTTATGAATCAGCTTTTATAAAATAATCGTTTAAACTGTGACCTTAATCTGCCTTAGTTAGTATTTAATTCCCTAGAATACGTTTTTAACGTAACCTTGATAATATTTTAGCCATTTGTACAAATTACCATAAAATATGGAAAACGAAAAAAGCCGAGGCGAGGGAGTGGAAAATAATAATTCGTCACCAAACGCCAAGTGTGACCGCGCTTACTCGTTACCGATCTGATAACCACCAGCCCGTTTTGCATATCAAGATGGTCCAGTGTTGTGCCAACTAATTAATTATTTGGACTATCGATATCGACGTTATCGATTCTTTGAATCTTTATCGAGTCTCTTGAGGCGTTATTTGTTAGGTAATCCTTAGGTTTTGGATTACATATACTAAAAGGCTCAACATGGACTATTTTATTGTTATACCTAACCCGCCAAAATAAGTATAAAAGAATTAGATACTCTTATCTTTGGCATCCTTCTTTCGCTTTTGTCCAACGTTTCAGATACGAACCGCTAAGACGTGAAACGCCCTTTCAGCGGCCGATTTCCCTGCTATTAAGGCAAGAGTGAATAGACTTTTTGGCCCCAAACTAGACCTCATTGTTACTTTCCATTAGATTTATTGGATTATCATCAACCACAAACTTATCCCTTTTAATATTATAAATGCGAAAGTGTGTTTGGTTTGTTGGTTTGTCCTTTAATCACGCCTCAATATTATTACGGATCGGCATAATTTTTGGCACGGGTATAATTAACGACCTGGAGAGTATACGCTACTTTATATCAGAGAAAAAAATTATTTTTAAAAAACCGACTTCAAACACCTGCGCCACTACAAAGTATACTATAATTTATTGTTGATTTTTTAAAAACCGCTCAACCGATTTTGATAAAATTTAAATGGTACCAACTGGGAAGTATATCCTTTGAAACAAAAAAAGAATTTTCCAAATCGGTTCAGGCGTCGTCATAAAAAATAATAAAAAAAAGATTCCGACGAATTGAGACCCTCCGTTTTTGAAGTCGGTTAAAAATCAATCCCACGCGATTTTTAAGAACTAAATTCACTAGTCATGTAATAAAACACTTTACAAACCAATGTAACTAGATGGCAAAGACGATGCATTGCCAATAGAAGAACCCATAGGATTTTACTATGAACTTCCTAAGCATTTTCTAACACAATATTCGTATTTATAAACACGATAAGAACAAAGAAAAACTTTGAAAGCTTTTTACGTCGTCGCCGTCGATACGATAATTTCATAAAAGCCCGTGTCCATGACCGATCCGCTGTAAGGGCGAGCGTAGCAAAATTATTACAGGCCCTATTAACATAATATTAGACGACAAAACGGCAATATTACGGCCGCGGTCCGTGAACACGCCACGTATATAACGTAACGACTACAAGTAAGGCAAAAGCTTCGAATACCTAATGATGAAGAAGTTATTATCATTTTGAGTTTTGCTGTAGAAAAAAGTTGTTCTGAAATATTTAATGGAAACTGCGTTACTTAGCGGTGCAGTTCCACGATACACTAGAAAAAATAAAATCTTTTATTGTACCTTGTTGAAGCAGTGATAGCCTAGTGGTTAGGACTGTGGTCTCCTATTCGGGTGGTCGCAGGTTCGATCCCGGGTCCTCTGACTTTTCGGAGTCAAGTGCGTTTAAGCAATTAACTATCACTTGCTTCAACGGTGAAGGAAAACATCGTGAGGAAACCTGCACATCTGAGAGTTCTCCATAATGTTGGTGCGCTGGGTGGCTCCAAACGAAGGTGTGTGAAGTCCACCAATTTGCATTGGGCCAGCGTGGTGGACTATGGCCTATAAACCCTTCTCTGAGAGGAGACCTGCGCTCAGTAGTGAGCCGTTGATGGGTTAGTAATGATGATGAATGATGAATCCGCCAAACCAGAAAAATCTGTGGTTTTCTCACTCTCAGTCTACAATTGCACAATTGTGCAATGTAGAGTCAACATCTCCTAAAGATGTTCCGGTGTTGGAGAGAAACGTACGTAGAGTGTATTTTGGAGAGTTTGTGTGGTGTTGCTTTGTTACTGTACCTACTTGTTCTACTACTGGAAGAGCGGTAGTTTATAGGTATACAGCGCGAGCGGCACGTTGTATCTAAGGGAGAGGACAGACTGGCTACTTTTAGCGGCAGCGATTGCAGCGTTTTTATGGCCTGTTGCGACTACGTCGCGAAAAACGCGACTCAAACGCGATTGCATTTTTATGCGCGATTATTTTTAAAACGCGCGATCGCTGCCGCTAAAAGTAGCCAGTCTGCCCTCTCCCTAATACAGACGTTGGCAAACTTATTGTAGTCTGTTTAAATCAATTTTGAAATCTTGTAGTTATATCGATAAATAATTAATTGCAAATGCCATGGGATCGCTGTTTGGAAGTTAGATATCGAATCCAGAAATGGAGGCAATTTTTCATATTATATTGCCAAAACAATTTTATTTCAAGTTGCAATACCATAAAAGTTAAATCGAAATAGTTGTCAGAGGTATAATTACTTTTACTTGCAAGTGAGTGGAACGTGGTGGAACAGTGTTCTTATCACTTATCAATCAATACAGTAACGACAGATGTATGACAGGGATTGATATATGTGTCATCCAATTAGTTAGCGCCTTAAATGGTTGACCTTGACACAGTTATAGTAAGTTGTATTGGTTAAACCGCTAAACCGCTTGTTACGTAATATAGTCATTGGCTAGTTGTGATGGCTGATAATACACGAATACATTGCAAATTTTTGGGTCTATAATAATAATTTATTTATTATTGTTACCAA
The DNA here is from genome assembly GCA_029955525.1 of Oeneis ivallda. Taxonomy (NCBI): domain Eukaryota; kingdom Metazoa; phylum Arthropoda; class Insecta; order Lepidoptera; family Nymphalidae; genus Oeneis; species Oeneis ivallda. Next base: position 21,400,548 of record JARPMR010000007.1, read on the forward strand.
ACGTGAGAAAAGTAAATGGCAGAAAATAACCCAATTTTTCTTTGTCTATAAATTAAGTAACTAACCTATAGGTTCATTGTATCTACATATTACTTACTTCTAATATAATTAGAATGAGGGGTTCTCTGATGAAAAATAAAAGAAAATTGCCATTATAATAAGGCTTCTAATGAAAAACAATGTTCTGAACAAAGTTTACGGAGAACACATTAAGATATCTTAACTGGACGACGACAGGGCTAAATTATACGCTCGGTTAAAAAATAAACCACAAAACTGTTTGTCTCGATCAGACTTCGAGGGTTCTGTAGGAATGCTACTAATATTATAAATGCGAAAGTTTGTAAGGATGGATGTATGGATGTATGGATGGATGGATGTATGAATGGATGGATGTATGGATGGATGTTAGGATGGATGAATGGATGTTTGTTACTCCTTCACGCCACAACGAATGAACCGATTTAGCTGAAATTTTGAATGGGGATAGCTCATACCCAGTATTAATACATAGACTTCATTTTCTCCCGGAAAATTAAAGTTTACCCGCGGGAATCAAAAAACCTTAATCCACGCGGACCATCATCTAGTATAGGAATATAAGTTATTTTTGTGGTCCAATTGAAGCCTTTTCTGGGGTCGCCTAACCTTCGAGGATCTAATACATCCATTGGTGGTACATTATATATTTAAGCATAAAATTAAAAGGGAGGGGACTAATGTGCCTAATAGTGGGCCGGACAGCGATAGGTTAAGATAATGGATATTTGAGTGTAATACGTCATACGTCAATACGTCAACACTATGTACAGGTGGCCAGAATAATATGTAGGAGAAATTCGTATTTCGTACCCATACTAATGTTATCTAAAGGACTTGTCGAAAACAAGAATTACTCTAGAATATCCTCATTTGTCCTGTAGGTAAGCTGAATGTTTGTTGATATCATAGTAACAGTAAAGTAGCTAGCTATAAATCTGCAATGAAATTAACCTATTATAGGTACCTACGTCTCTTTCTATAATAGAGTTATGTGTTAAATTGTTCTCAATTTATGGAGCAACCGTGAAATTCTGGGCTGACGTAATGCATCTTCCCGGAGCCCGCGGTACCCAAATAAAAGTTAAGGGCCCGATTCCAGTGGCGATAGCGGGTAAAAAACAAACTACTGAATTGATTAGCATAAAGCGACACCTCCGGACCCCCCAGTGTTTCTCAATTAAGCCACTTGTCTGTTCGCGCCGTGTGCGGTGTGCGCACGCCCTTATCGCGATTGTGTGGGTGACTTTATTTTCTGCTGCATTTTATACTCCTTTATGTAGATACTATACTAGAAAGCAGACCTGGGTACCCTTAAAATACACGTTTAAGCACGTTTTACTTTGTCATAAAAAAATGGGGACTGTAGGTACAATTCAAAATCGCAAAGTTACACTATGCGAGTGTGAGTTTGTATGGTGTTACGTGTGTGAGGACCTGAAGAGGGACATAATATGCTACTTTATGCTACGTGGGATTTTAAAAACCAACTTGTAACTGAACTAAGTACCCTACGAAATTTCTACCCTATAATTCCTATAAATCTTCCTACATTTAAAATTATTTCTTTAGCGTGGCACGTGAATCGCCAGTGGTAGAACCCTTCATAATGTTGTGATCGTATTAACCCAAGAACTTTTAGAGCGTCAGAAGTAATGAGTTCATAAGACCTAGGCGATATATGCAAGAGTTCGTGTATTAGATTTTAGTGGGTTCCCGTATTGGTTTATATTAAAGAATGTTTAAAATCCAGTATGAATGATACCGGTTTGCTGCATTATCGCGAGTCTCAACACTGATGTCGAGATACACAATTATTTCTATGGGTAAACATCAAAAGAACCTACATCGCAACTTATGTACCTCGACATTCAACATCACATTGAACGTCTACACTACACATCGTTGTTTCAAGTTCCTTTGAGTCCATAGGCAACGTTCGAAATTAAGATGGCATCATTTCATTATGAAAATGAAATGATGATCGTTGGCTCCCTGCACGCCAAACGATGGTGAGCTCCTACCTTTTGTGGTACATCAAGGACCACTCAGTTGCGTCCATTAAAACAATAATGCATTATAATAATAATTGACGCAATGAGATTGCAGCTTTGATATGTTAAAATGTATTACTTTGTATAGATACTTCATAATAATTAGGAATGTGAATAAGCCCTTGAAATACCATCAAACTATGAGCCCCCCCCCCCCCCCCCCCCACACTGTCATCATTCACTCACACACGAATGTGCGAGGCTTTTTTAACCGTGGTTTGCTCCACAATACTTTTTTAAAGTGGTGTGATCCACTGAAGACACTTTTTTAACCGTGGTGTGTTTCCACAAGACTTTTTTATAGTGGTGTGATCCACTGAGACTTTTTATAGAGGTGAGCTCCTCTCATGTATAGTTGGTTGTAGGTTAATAGTTATACTGCGTGAAGTCACCACGGAGTGGTGAAGGACTCTAACAACGTTAGAGTCTAGTTCGAGGTTGGTGTCAGACGCCTGGACCAGACAAAACCATAATAGCAATTGCCATCATTAGCTTCATCCTATCTCAGCACCCAACAGTTGGTTGTCACCACGAAGTGGTGATAGGCTCCAACTTAACGTCAGAGCAAGTTCGCAAGTAGAATCAGACACCTGGACCAGACAGCCCGGACTGGCAAGTGTATTAGCCCATCCTAAGCTTATCCTATCCCGGCATCCAACCTACAGGTTGACACAACACTCAGCATAGAGCATCGCGATATAGATCAATCTTCATCTGAGATCGTCGGTCGCAAGCCCAAAGACAGGTTCATAAAGCACCAAGGTGCTAGAGCTCCCCATCCATTAAGCAGCTTCCAACGTCAGATTAGGTATCACTCATAATAGATTTCGTGTATCGCCCCTTGTACTTGATCAATAATAATTGATATAAAGTATGTCACTACATACCACTTCACATTTCTCATAAATCATAATACAGTATGTGCATGTTTAAGTCACTGAACATATGCCCCAAACACGGACAATGTTCTTTCTTATAGACGATCCGCGCGTCACGACGCTGCGGTCGTCGCTGCCTTCCCTTACAGTATACCGTTCTACAGAATAGCGTCAACGTCAAATTGATATTATATGACATGAAAATTGAAGTTCCTAAAATTATTATTTTTATGATCTCATGTGAAAGTACATCTCGTAACTTAACTACTGTACCGGTTTTGATAAAATTTAATCAACAATTTTTAGTACTATCAAACATGAAAAATTCCTTAGTACGAAGGACTAGGGTCGTTACAAACTCCGCGTCGAATAAATCGCGGCCAAAAGTTACCTAAATGAAAAATGAAAAATGAAAAAAAAATTAAATGAAACCTAGTACCTAAGTAATAATTGACGCTATAATGCACGATGATTTACGTCGTCAAAACTTTCCGCCTCTCATTTGGATTAAGTTTATGCGGGTTGAAATAGCATGCTCTTACGCACGAGTTGGAGCTACCGAAGAGAGCTCTTAATGATATCTCATATCTGTTCACACTACGTGTGTGGTGTGCGCGCGCCTTAATCGCGATTGGCTCATTTTATTTTCTGCTGCGTACCTTTTTTACGCCTAATAGGTACTAGTGGATCTCTATAGTGATTTCAATTTTCCTAGTATTTATTATCATTTGCCCGCGGCTTCATCCATGTGGAGATAGAATCTTTAAAAATTTCGCAGGGACCCTTGTAGTTGTTGTTGACGTCATTCCTCCTCAACTATACCTCATCATCATCATCATCATCATTAGCAACTTATCAAAGGCTCACTACTGAGCGCAGGTCTCCTCTCAGAGAAGGGTTATAGGCCATAGTCCACCACGCTGGCCCACTGCGAATTGGCGGACTTCACACACCTTCAAGAACATTATGAAGAACTCTCAGGTGTGCAGGTTTCCTCACGATGTTTTCCTTCACCGTTGAAACAAGTGATAATTCATTGCTTGAACGCACTTGACTCCGAAAGGTCAGAGGTGCGTACCTGGGATCGAACCTGCGACCCCCCGAATAGGAGACCACAGTCCTAACCACTAGCCTATCACTGCTTACATACCTACCAACTATTCCTACCCATGTAAAATCCATCACTTCAATCAATTCTCCGTGTTAATCTAGCAAAACAATAAACGAACACACTTGATACATTTATATATTTGTAAGTATGATTCAAAAAAATTAATACGTTTAAGTAAGTGGTTGGGTATTTAACATTTAATTACTCTAATTAAGTTACCATATCAAACGGTTTCAGCGCCAATTAATGAAAGCAAGTATGCTACCCAATCAAAAGACAAAAAGGGCAAAGAATGCATTTAATTAGCATATTGTATTGGTCTAAAAAACGGCCAAGGGCGAGTCAGGCTCGCGCACTGAGGATTGCATTTCAGGCAAGGAAAATCGTAGGCTTATGAGAAATTTCCTAGAGGTTTCAGCTTTTTTTACGATAAGATGACCGCAATATAACAAACTTCCTCAGGATGCAAGCTTAATCCATTCTTGTTGAAATTGGTTCAGCGGCGTAGACATTAAAAGGTAACATACAGAAAATCAGAAAAAAAATTGACAGTCATATGGACTGCCTATAGAAGTGAAAACTAAGTACCTAAAAGCGTGACGCGTGACGCGTGACAGACGATAACGTGAAAAAAATGTTTTTTGCTCACCTAAAAAAGTGCTCAACGCGCCTAAAAGAAGTTTTCACTTCAAAAAATTTTTTGCCTTTATACTCGTAGTGTAGATTTTTACTCATACACCTATCTACTGTGGATTTTACGTCTAGACATTCTTTGCAAACATACCTAAAGAGAAGCAGTTTTAATTTCCGAAGAGAAATCCTTACATTATACATGTTGTTTGAGAGCTTAATTAATAATCAGTACCGTGATAACAGGTTCCAAAGCAACGCCATTTAACCACATTTGCGGCTGAATATATCTTCATTTATCCGGACTAGTTTCACAAGCGGGCAGTTTAATGGGGCCGACTGTTACACCGTATCGCGTAAGCTGTATCGAGTAAGAGTTCACGGTTTATAGAATTCATTTAAATTACTTAGTGACGTCACGTGTGACGTTTTACCGAGGAATAAATTGGGCGTGACAGTTTCTGCATTGAAAATACTGTCAAAATATCAAATTTACGCTCGGACAAGACTTATTTTACGGAAGATGCCAACTGTAAAATATAAGACGTGTATTGAAAAACTCAAAATATTTTTGCTATGGATTTTATACATGATTTCAATATGAATAATTTTGGAAGATTGACATGCCTAAAATGGATGGAATAAACCACATTTTGTAGAAACTGTTAAACTAATGAAATGGATTTTTGTTTGAAACGGAGAAACTTATTTTGTAATGGTGGAATTGGGATTTGAAGAAACGGAATTTTGGAAAGGATCAGAATTAAACTATGGACTATAGCTCAAACGCTCGACGCGCGGAGCCACTGAGCAAACGAAGAAGAAGACTTATTTTACGGTGGTGAAATTGGCCCTTAGTAACTGAACTTAGCAAATAAAATCTCTGTATTGTACATAACAAAAAGCCTTTGTCCGTGACTTCTTCCGCGTGGAGATTCCTGTGTCCTTTGATTCTAAGGAAAAAAGCCGATACAAATTAAGGTTCTGAACTATACCCATACTAGAAATTTTCTCTAGCAAAAAATTAAGTTACAGAAATGAATTCATCTTACAATAATTTTAGTACAGTGTTAGTGAGTGATCAAATATAATCGTTTGTTTGTTTATATATAGGATCTCGTAGCATATGTAAAATAGTAAAAACTGAAATTTTAAATATTTTTTATGATTCTATACCAAACAATAAATATTTATTCAAGGGCAATCATTATTTTAAACAGTATCCTTTTTACCAAGTATCTACCGAGGAAGTTGTTGCACTGTTCGCTGTGGAAATATCGCTAAGTGGTGTTACAGTTCGGTGTGAACGGGAGCTGGATTGCATGTCCGCAGATAAAGACAGCTCGACACCTCGCATTTGCATCGCCACACAGCGAGACCACCCCACGCCGCGCCTCGCCGCGCCGCCCAATAGCGAAACATATTTAGACGATCTCAAAAAGAGGCTGATCTATTTTAAAATAATAAAACTTATTAATAAAGTATAACTTCTTCTTTATTTATTTAAATACTAGCTGACCCCGCGAACTTCGTACCGCCAGCAAAAATATTTAGTGGTTGGTCACCCTTATTATTTAGGGGTATGAAAAATAGATGTTGGCCGATTCTCAGACCTACTCAATATGCTCACAAAATTTCATGAGAATCGGTCAAGCCGTTTCGGAGGAGTACGGGAACGAACATTGTGACACGAGAATTTTATATATAAGATAAAAAAGGAAAGGTGACTGACTGACTGTATTACCAACTTATAGCTCAAATCACTGGACGTATCTTGCTGTTCGGCATACAGATAGCTATTATGACGTAGGCATCCGCTAAGAAAGGAATTTTGAAAATTCAGGGGTCTTAAAAATCGAACTTAACATGCGCGAAGCCGTGGGCAATAGCTAGCAAGCAGTTAAACGTCCACTAATTGATATAAAAGAGGATTAGCTGAACTTGACTAATATTTCCCTCTCCCCTCAAAATATAAGCATCAAGCTGGTGTACCGACGATAGTGCGATGGGAGTGACCGTCGAACTGTAAAAAATATCTCCATGCTGGACTGGCGAAGTAGATGTACTGTGTGCGCAAAAATCAACAAGAATTTAAAGACTAGCTTTTGCACCAGCGACTTCGTCTGCGTGGAATTAAGTTTTTTGAAAATCCCGTGGGCATTCCTGGCTTTCTCGGGATAAAAAGTAACCTGTAAGGTGTTAGGCTGTAACACTGCAGGTCCGCAACCATACCCATCAAGAATCACGTAAATATAAATTAAATTTAAGTAATAAAATCGAATGCTCGATATAACTAAATTGAAAAATTATGGACTTTCATACAAACACTCCAACCCCTATTTAACCCCTTTGGTGTAGAATTTTCAAGAACTATGAAATACGTACTTTTTCATTTTTAATTAAAGTTTTACTTCTTTGTTTTAATCAAGAGCCAAAATACCAAATTTCGTGTAAACTTGTAAAATGACGGACTTTCATACAAACCTCCATCCCCTATGTAGCCCCTTTGGGGATAGAATTTACAAAATCAGTGAAACACGTAATTCCTTATATAATATTTAATCAACAGCCAAAATACCAAGTTTCAGATACATAACTTGAAAAATGAAGGAGTTTTATATAAACTTTTATCCCCTATTTAGGGGTAAAATTTTCAAAAACTGTGAAATACGTACTTATTCATTTTTATTCGAGTGCCAAAACACCGAGTTTAATGGATATAACTTGAAAAATGACGGACTTTCATACAAACATTTATCCCCCTAATTAACCCCTTTGGGGGTAGAAGTTTTAAAAACTGTGAAATACGTACTTCTTTGTTTTTAATAAAGAGCCAAAATACCAAGTTTCCACCAACCAACCATAAAAATTTTCATCCTCTATTTTACCCCTTTGGGAGTAGAATTTCCAAAAACTGTGAAATACGTACTTTTTCGTACGTTACGTCGTTTATTACCTGAAATAGAAAATGCTTTATTGGTTCTTACAGAATAACGGTGTATTAAATCTCACACTTCAACCACAACTGAATATTCCGTTTCTTGCCTACACGGAACTGGGCGTGTACCTAGATAAGTTACCGCTTAATAGATAACTATGAGACTAACAATAAATGTTAATGAATTTTGCTATAACATGGGGAAAAGATGCAGTTTTAGAGTAGATAGATATAACTGAATGATATTTTAATATAACAATTAAACCTTCGTACAAACTGACACGCACGATAACACCCGTAGGTAGATGCTTATGCCCGCGTTTTTTAAAATCCCGCACGAACCCTCGTTTTTCGAGATACAAGGTAGCCCCTCCAAGTCCTCAACTATACCCATGCAAATAAATAATCACGTTGCTCTATTGCTCCGTTGCTGCTTGATTCAAGGACAAACTAACGAACCAACACACTCGCATTTATATAATACTAGCTTTTGCCAGCGGCTTCACTCACCCCCCCCCCCCCCCCATATTTTACCCCCTTAGGGGTAATAGGGGTATCTGTAGTAGGGGTATCTGTTTGCCAAATTTCAGCCCGATCCGTCGGGTATTTTGAGCTGTGCGATTCGATAGATCTGTCAGTCAGACTCCTTTTCCTTTTATAATATACCTAGCTTTTGCCTGTGGCTTTGATCACGTTAAGTTTGATTTTTCAAAGCCCTATTTTACCCCTTAGGTAAGTAGGTTGAATTTTCAAAAATCCTTTCTTAACGGATTTGCCTACGTCATAATAGCTATTTGTTTGTCAAACAGCAATCAGTCACTCACTCAATCAGTCGTTCAATCCCCTTTTCCTTTTATATTTAGATTCAGAAAATGGAATGTAAGGATGCGTTATTATTTGGAGTAATTTAGAAAAAAAGAAAAAAATGTTTACATTAATGATTGAAGACAATGGCAAGCCAATTTTGCATCAAAATCATTGAGTTAACGAAAAATTCACTTATCAATTTGCTCTATATCGTCCCGAAAACGAGCCTCTTCTGTAGATTGTATGGTTACAACAAAATGCTTTGGCATAAAGGTTTATTCAATGCATTTTCACTACATGCAGGATTGCATAAAATTTTGCGTTTGTAAGCTTACTTATATCTGGAACAATACTTACTTCCTCTTTACCGTTGCTCGGAAGTAAAAAGTCGGGTTGGTTTGATAGCGAACAAGTAGCAGAACGGGTGGAATTTGCATTTTCGTGTCGCATGGCATTGATATCACAATGTTATGTGGTTCTATAATTTTAATGAATACGAAAATTACTTTTGTTTCAACATTGCGCGACCTTTCACTGGATTTTAAACACTCACGTGCATTTGAGTTGGAATATAAAATAACTAGCGACTCCGTCAGCATGGATTTAGTTTTTAAAATCCCCGCGGGAGCTTTTTGATTTTTCGGGACAAAAAGTAGCGTATAGCACATTCCAGGTTCTCAACTATACCCATGCAAAAAATGACGTTGATCCATAGCTCTGATACGGCGTGATTGAAGGACAAACCAAGAAACAAACGCCTTTTCGCGTTTATGTTAGTATGATAGTGCGAATGTGTGAGGGATAAGGAGGGACGTGTAGCCTAGTTGCGACTAATGCAATTCAGCCGATTGCGCTAGTAAATAATTGGATGGATGACCGAGTTTGGAGGTTAGAATTGGTATTTGCCTATGTTAAAATAAATTAATTGTTACCGATTATTAAATGGAGGGTCTTACAAAAAGGTAAATATAAGTCCGCTGTTTAAGTGTGTTAAGTAAATTATCGATTTAACTACAAAAGGTACGTCAAATGTTTATGACGTCACAGTTCACTATATCGTACAAGCTCTCACACTATGCGCACGTTTTAATCGACGTTTGATAAAGAGTTTCTGGTTTGATCGGTTGCCAACATCCCTATTATTCAATTAGCAAGCGATGCCCGGCGCCGTGCGGAGCCTCAGCCTAGTGATTTTGTTTTTTATGCGCCCCACCGCGAATCTCTCACTCACAGCTTCTCATTACTCTTACCTATCTATAAAAGTTATTATTCTACTATCTTTTTCCCGCGACTTCATCTGCGTGGAGTTAGGTTTCAAATATCCCGCTGGAAATCTCAGTTTTTCTGGAATAAAAGGTAGTGTATGTCAACTTTAAGTCCATGGGTATATGCAAAAAATCACGTCGATCCGTTGCTCCATTGATGCGTGATTGAAGGACAAACTAACAAACACACACACCTTCGCATTTATAATACATATTAGTAATGATTTGATAAAATCTTGTTTCAAATGAACCCTTAATACATTCGTGCTTAGGTACTAATATTATAAATGCGAAAGTGTGTTTGTTTGTTGGTTTGTCCTTCAATCACGTCGCAACAGATCGACGTAATTTTTTGCATGGGTATAGTCGAGGACCTAGAGAGTGACATAGGATACTTTGTATCCTGGAAAATCAAAGAGTTCTCCAGGAATTTTAAAAACTAAATCCACGTGACAAAGTCGCGGGCAAAAACAGAACATCCATACCTACACTGCGAAATCAAAGTGACAGCCTTAATTCGTCTATGGTGACAGCAGATTTGGTTTGCATATTATGCATGGAACTAGGATTTACGGCTATGTTCCTAGTTCCATGGTATAATGTATAGGTATAATACAAAGTTGTTTTTGCTGTCACGCTCCGATCACAATGTATAAAGACCATTTCAACAATGTAGGCACGATTGGATTTTCTGACAGCAAAAGTTGCAATAATTTCAACGTCAATTTGAAACAAGGTATAGTAAGCGTCAACGTTTATGGCACGAGCTTCGAGCTTACACAACTCAAAAGCTCATACCTTCTTTCGAACGTGCAGAAACTTTAACACAAATTAGTCGCCTTATACGTCGCAGTAATTACAGATCGCCTTACGATGAAATGATTGAAGCGATATCGAATTACGATATCACGAATAAAGACGCCATTAGTCGACGCCATTTTAATTTTCGACGTGTATGTAATGCGATACCTACTCATTGTAATGAAACAGATTATAAAGTAATACGTGAGTGTTGACAGTCGTTTTTTTAGTGGCTTGTGCCAACTGCCATAGTACGAATAGGGTATGAACAGTGAACTGTTAAAAAACTTTGCAAACGCAGAAATTAAAGATGTAAGCATAGCCCTACCTACTTATACTTATTACAAATGCGGAAGTTGGTTTATTGGCTGTGATTAGTTTGTCCTTAAATCACGCAGCAACGGAGAAACAGATGAACGTTATGATTTGCTTGAGTATAGTTCAGTATCTCGAGAGTGGAATACGATAGGAAATGAATTACTAAAAGCGTATTTTTATATATAACATTCAGTAAGTTATTTTATTCAGTAAGTTATATAACATTTCAGTAAGTTATTTATACACAAACTCTCCATCTTTAAGAGTACATATTACATAAATAAATCTACAACAAATTCCTAAATATTAGACTTACCTGCACCACTATTCCGTTTTAATGTAGGAATAAAATTTTTTTGGGACAAAAAATAAAATGAATTCGTTTGTTGATTTTATTCAGTTGATTTCATAAGGCTTCTTTTAACGGACTTCAATAAAGAACGAAATTTTCAATTAGTCGGAATCTTTCTTTTATTGGATTTTCACCTTTCGTCTTCAATCAATGTGTCCTTCCCGTCCTCACTTATAGCGCTGAAACGTGGACACTAACAAAAGGCTTGATCAACAAATTTAAAGTCACTCAGAGAGCTATGGAGAGGGCTATGTTAGGAGTTTCTCTTAAGGACAGGATTCGGAATGAAGAGATACGTAAGAGAACCAAGGTCGCCGACATAGCCCAAACCATTAGCAAGCTGAAATGGCAGTGGGCAGGCCATACTTGTCGCAGAAGCGATGGCCGTTGGGGCCGAAAAGTTCTAGAGTGGAGACCGCGAACTAGTAAGCGTAGTGTGGGGCGCCCTCCAGCACGTTGGACCGACGATATAAAGCGGGTGGCGGGAAGTGGCTGGATGAGGAAGGCTGAGGACCGGGTGTGGTGGCGTTTTCTGGGAAAGGCCTATGTTCAGCAGTGGACGTCCGCAGGCTGAGATGATGATGATGATGACTCGAAGACCCCTGAATCGATTTGGAAAATTCTTTTTTTTTCAAAGGGTTCTATTTCTCAGATGGTTCCATTTAAATTTTAACGAAATCGGTCGAGCGGTTGATAAAACATCAACAATAAATTGTATACTTTGTAGTGGTGCGGGCGTTTGAAGTCAGTTTTTTTAAAAAGAAAATTTTATTAGACTTAGATTATAGTGTGTCCGCTCAGACTAAAGCTCTATTCTAACCTAGATCTTGCCTTCTTCTTGTCGAGAATAACAAGTCGAGATGTTTAGCGTCAATTAGGAGCTTTTAAGCAACTATTAAGTAAAAAGTGCATTTTTTAAACAAGACATGTGCACAAATTGAACTAATTCCTCCTCATTACCACCATAAAGTATCGCGATTATCTAAAATAGCCACTTACTTAATACTAATTTACAAAGCTTCGTGGAAAATCTCAGAGCAGCTGCAGTACGCTCGTGGCATACTTATTATTTCTACATTTTTTTCCACAATTTACCAGTCAAAGGCCCTTAAGTACCCGTATTTAACACCTCTTCAGCTTCTCATTTATTCAAATTAGCACCACTTCCATTGACATATGATGGAACAAAAATACCCCTTTATGAAAATTACTCTCATGCACTCGCATAAACGTACACCAACCTGTATCACTATGTTATTAAGAGCTAGAATTGATCACAACAGGCGATATTGACCGCAAACATAATTTGTCAAATAAAGCATGACATTTTCCGAAAATCTATCCCGCTCGCACCTTTAAGTTTTCCCATAAAAAGGGTGAGATGGCGGTTTCAACTCTCTGTAATTGTCTACTAATTACGTGAATTACAGGGATGGCGAAGGTGCGAAAATGGAGTGTAAAATGCAACGGCTCATCAGCATCTCATTATAAAGCGGTTAAGTGAGGACACGCGATATGTTCCGAGTTTAACACCCCTGATTTGATTACATGTACCATTAACACCTGAGCAAAATTTCGCTCGCAGTTAGCTGCCAACAATAAAATAAAAATTTATAGCTCAAAATAATTAGGATAGGTACGAGTACATCACTATAAGAAACACAACTTATATATTTAAGTTAATTTGAATAAAATACAGGCATTACGTCATAATGTAAATCATTCAAGTAGGTTTTTACGATAAAATGCTACGTAATGACTAATGAGTAATGACTAATATGGATGTAAACTGGACTATCTAGAAGCATCAGTACTATAATTATCTATGTTGTGCTAGGGATTGCAATAATATATTTGAGGATTTAACCTACCTGTCCAACATAGTTTAAACGTAGCACATCTAAACTGCCTGGTTGGTCAAGTGGTTAGCATCATAGTATTTTATTCGATTCTGCACTGACACTGCATATATAGATAGCATAGTATTTACTGTGTTGTAAATTTGTTTTGAAAAGAGCAACCGCCGAGTTTCTTGCTGGTTCTTCTCGGCAGGAAAGGCATTCCGAACCAATGGTAGATTTATCGACTATTCAAAAGCACTTGTAAAAGTTTATTTGAATAAAAAATATTTCTATTCTATTCTATTCTATTCTATTCTATTCTATTCTATTCTATTCTATTCTATTCTATTCTATTCTATTCTATTCTATTCTATTCTATTCTATTCTATTCTATTCTATTCTATTCTATTCTATTCTATTCTATTCTATTCTATTCTATTCTATTCTATTCTATTCTATTCTATTCCTGCGTAGGGCCAAAAACTGTATTGGGTCTTACATCCAAGTCAGTACCAGCCTGGAGTTAGGGAGTAGGCGGGTTGTCATCCCCGTGCTGTGCCTCGGAGCGCACGTAAAGCCTTATCCTGGATGATTTCTCTCCGTTCGTCGGATTCCCGTGCCATCGGACTATGAGGATGAGGGTAGGTATAGAAAATGCAGCTACGTTTGCACACACAAAATTATGCACTATAAAATCTCCTCGCCCAATCTCTGTGTAGATCCACAAGGGCTGAATTCGGTGGAAGGAGGTTGCTAAAGCTTGACTGGCTCCAATTCGTATTTTCAAAGCCCGAGATGGTCGACGGCAAAATTTTATTATTTCGACACGGTGTTTAGTATTGTGGATCAATTTCCATAACAGACCAATAAAATTTTGTATGCAAATCGATTTACTCTTCTCATATACATAGGTACCTAACGAATTCAATCAAATCGAAAGGAAAGCATTTTATAATTTATCAAATTAGATCTGTCATAAAACGTAAAGTATTAATGTTATCTAATAAAAATAGTTTAGTATAAATCGTTCATAAACCTTGAAAGTTTTTAGGGTTCCGTACTAAAATGGTAAGAAAATAACCTCATAGTGCTGCTGGTGGACTTCATCAGTCTATAAGTTTGCCTCAACTCCTTTTTTCAGTAAATATTGATTGATAGGTGATAAATTATACAGTATGTTATCATCTTAAAATCCCTCTTAATATTATAAATGCGAAAGTACGTTTGTTTGTTGCTTTGCCCTTCAGTCACGCAACGTGGCAACGGATCGATAGAATTTTATTGCATCGATATACCTAGTTGAAGAACATGGAGATTCAAATTGGGTTCCTGCGAGTTTTTTAAAAACGCGGATGAGATGCGGGCAAAAGTTAGTTTTAAATTTAATATTAGACCAATAATTATTTAGAGCCCTTTTTTTGTTTAAGAATTTTTACAATTGCATATAATTATTTAGCTAAGTACATACTTTATAATGAAGTATGTAGAATTGAAAAGACTTTTTTATTTAATAAAATATTAAAATATGAGAATTTTATTGTTTTTGTTTCAAAGCAAAAGCCTCGAGATGTTAAACAGTGGTCTTACAAGTAGGTAATACAACTAGCTGTGGTAGGTATCATTATGTGATGTTCATTTTCTTAAATTATTCTAAGTATGCAAAGCAAACAATCTGTAATGAACCTGAAAGTTGAAATATTTTTTATAATACGAGTATAAACGAGACCTTATCGGTCTTGTTTATATTATAAAAAATATAAACGATGTCTTAACCAAATACTTAACTATGTATACGTTTCCTTCTATGTACGGAATACATTGTGCACAAGTCTGACTTGCACTTAGTCGGATTATTTTTACTCGTTCTAATATAATTCAGAATTCCAGAACATTAATATTATGTTCTGAACTAGATGTGGAGTGCGAACTGCCACAATATTCTGAAAGCTCTACTCTTTCCTTCACTAAAAGAACTGATGTTTGTTGTTTATTCTGGTTATTTTCAACTTTTCCATCTCAAATAACAATTTAAGTACTAAAAAAACCACATACTACTACTAGATTGTATTAAGTACATGAGGAGTCTTCTTTGCTTTGCAATTTATACGATGGCTATGACAAATTTAGCATCTTTTTTTGTATAATTATGAAGTCGTCTGTGGTTTTTATATTTTATTTTAAAATTCTGCAGTGCGTATCTATATCTTTAATGTTTAACTTCAGTCTTTTGACTTATACTACATTATGTTTTGTTTTGTTTGGTTTTAACGACATGATTGGCTGGATTGCCGCTTTCTAACAATTAAGGATTCTTCAAAGATAGATAAATAAGATAATTTCAATCAACCTCAGATTTGCCGTTTTGTAAAATAAACCAAATGTTTTGAAACTCGATTATATCCATTCAATATAGTAAAGGAATTCTATTGATTTAATTTTAGTAACGAATGAAATAGCCACAGATCGGTATCACGACAGAAGTAAAATTTATCGATTTTAAATATGCAAACAGATTTGAATAATAATTCGGAAAGTCAAACCCTAATTAGGTGTAGAATAATAGAAATAACTGCGAAGTTGAGAACTGTTCATAATTATTTTTTGAATTATATAGTAACGCTAATATTATAATGAAAAAATCTAGTTTTCTCATTTAAATGTACATTATTAAAGTAAAGCTACCAAAATAAAAGGAAAAAATAAACAAGTAGGTAAATTGTTTATTTTTTCGAGGTTCTATTCTAACTGAAGGTTAACAGTTAATATCCCTTATCAAAATTAAATATAGGCCTCCATAACTCAAAAAAACGTAAAAATCCGCAATGCCGTCGCATCGCGTTGGTACAAAAAAACTGTATAAATCACAAAAATAATTTTAGCCCTAAAACTGACACGGTGAACTAGGCATGCAATATTATAACCGCTTTAAATTTTAACTGCTCACAATTTATATGCCGATAGCACGAAAAGTTTTTGTAGGGGAGGTTTTGTATAAATTAGCTAATCTGTTACTCAGTCTTGACCCCTGTGCCTCGTGTTATACTTATAACGAAATACTTATAAATAAAATGTAAGAAACCTCTTTCTACTTTAAGTACTATACTTTAGTTATACCTCGGTAGTCTTATTATCCATATTATTAATATAATAAAACAGAAACGAAACCAATTCTGTACATGAAATAGATTCAAAAAAGAGTTTTTGCTTCTAATTGTGTTCAATATACAGATATCAAAACAGAAGCTAAATTTTTTTTTGTCTGTTTGTCTGCCTGTTTGTTTGTCCTTCTTTCACGTAAAAACTACCGCACAGAATTCTACAAAATTTTATACCGTGGTAGCTTATTACTCGGGTCAACATCTAGGCTACTTTTTATCCCGGAAAATCAAGGAGTTCCCGAGGGACTTTAAAAACTAAATCCACGCGGACAAAGTCGCGGGCATCAGCTAGTCCATATTATGATTATAAATATGAAAGTGTCTGTCTGTTACCATTTCACGGTTCCACTGCCTAATCAATTATGAGATAGATATTACATCTTGAAAACGTACTCTTTATCTAGGAATACTTATGAAATACTGCACTGTTATCCTTGGACAGCTACTGAGATCCTTGAGCATAGAGAGGCCATAGTGAATCGCATTAACTTAACTCTGAAGGAAGTGTCCGATTGGGGCGACGCCAATTTAGTTGAGTTTAATGCCACCAAAACTCAAGCGTGTTTATTCACGGCCAAAAGGAGTCCCTTTACCTTGACTTTGGGAAATGACATCGAGTCAAAGGCCAAAACAGCAGCCATATAAACTTGGTATCCTGAACTATGTGAAGCAGTGCTTCACGCCTGAGCAGCGCCTGACTCTCTATCAGGCTCAGGTGCGCTCAGACTTGGCGTACTGCTGCCACCTCTGGGATGGCTTTGCCAAGTATCAACTCGGTGCATTAGACTCGATAGAGCGCTGCGTACGCCATATCATAGGTGATCAGTCACTAACGTAGGCGAAAATGCTCAGTATATACAGCACCGACGCAATGTTGCCTATCTATCGGTCTTCTATCGGATATACTTTGGAGAGTGCACTCAAGTTCTTCACAACCTTGTACTCCCTTCACACTTACCACAGAACTTCGAGAAATCGTGAGCGTTGACACCCTTACGTGGTTCAAATCTGACCTACTCACACATAACGCTTCAGTTCAACGTTCCTGAAACGAACCGCTAAGGGTATGGAACGCAATTCCAGCATCTGTGTTTCCGGTCACGTATAACTTCTATCACTTCAAGGCAAGATTAAATAGGCATTTTCTAGCCAAGCGCGCTCCAACCTAGACCTCATCAGTGCTTTCCAGTATTGACTGTCGTCAAGCGCAAGCCTATCTCGGAATAAAAAAAATTCTAAAAGTATAATTATTGTAACGCTCTACGAGGTATGAAGTACTCAGACCTGCTTAGCAGGCCAATCAGATTACTGATAGTGACACGATAATTTTGTCACGTCATTTCATAATAATGTCATTGGTCCGTCGAATACATCACCTTTTAGCTACAAAAGAGTATATAGTG
Organism: Oeneis ivallda; assembly: GCA_029955525.1. Lineage (NCBI taxonomy): Eukaryota > Metazoa > Arthropoda > Insecta > Lepidoptera > Nymphalidae > Oeneis > Oeneis ivallda. The sequence continues at coordinate 21,418,143 of JARPMR010000007.1, forward strand.
TGACTTTAAAAGTTTACGTTAACTGTGTGTAAATCTGTCATTTAGTATGGATGGGAAAGGGACGGAGTATTTTTCCATCGCTTTTCCGTCCATACTGATTTACGCACAGTTAACGTAAGTTTGAAAAGTCGCACTAGGGTCTCTGGGAGCGAAACGCTTAACTCACTGTAAAAGCGTATCGAGAAAAGATCTTAAATCGAGAAAACTTACAACTTAAATGTATTTCCCATATTATATTTTTCATAGATTAAAAATATTACCAAACCAACCAACCAAAATATTAAAACAAATGCATACTAAAAGTGCAACCTACATATCTATATTGTATTTACCTAGTGCAGGCAGAATGTTATCTTTAAATATGTAAACATAATTAAATATAGGTAAGTACTGTACTCAACTCAAAGACGTAGGTATGTGTACACGTAAATATTTCTCTACATCCTTTACAATTTCCAATAATAAAATTGCAATTTAGTGTTAAAACGTGATATCTGCTGTCACACAATATGATAAATGTGATTGGCGAGGATTAGTGTACTAAAGACTTTATTTACATCATCAAATCCCATTAATCATGAATGACAGTTTAACTTTTCTAGGAATCTAAAACAATGAGGTAGTGGAATTTTTATTAATGCTATTCATCATTATATTAATTATATTGTCATCATTGTACTTTGAATTAAAGAGATTAACTTTAATATCTGGAGCTTGAAATTAATTAATATTTTAGATTTTAGAGCATACCAATCAATCTCTTGCGAAGGAAAAATCCAGAAATTTTCTCCACATCTAAAAGTTGTATTTGACTTCAAATTATGCAGAGGGATTCAAATTACATATAATATTATAACCACTACATGAATAGTGGAAAGGGGTCACGTCCCTCGGCAATGATGAATACGATACATAGAGTTCAAAAAAATTCTCGTAACTTTATTTAACATATAAAACATTCAACCAATATACCAATAACTGTTTATTATAACTTTGCTAATACCATTTTTGATGTCCGCCTATCATCTATTACAAATCTAATTCATCATGTCAGGTCTAATTACAAAAGTTCAACGTACTACCAAATTCAAGAGGAATGGACACTAGAATATTATAAGAATCTATCCAACACGTTAACCATGTATTTTTTTTTAAATAATTACAACCTGTTCACAGCGAACCAAATTGTTCTAGCCATGTAAACACATCTATTAAACACTTTTTATGACTTGCAATACAATCTCCACGTCTCATTTTTAATAAAGAGCTCTTTACCTTATTAATAAAGAAGAAGTTTGTCTGTAAGGCCCGTTGCTTCTAGGATATTCCTGTTGGGTTTATTGTACTGAATTTTTTCGACTACTGACTAAGGCCTCATGGGAATAGTGATGTGGCACTTGCATTATAAAATTCGCCTAAACTTGAATTAAAAAATCGGATCTGTTTATTATAGCGGCGGATCAACATTTAGCGGGATTGTTTTGCGGCTGAACGAAGGTCCGTGGCATTATAGATATTATTCAGTACTCACAAAGCAAGCCATAATTAAATTGACTTGTCTTTATTTCCAATTTCCAAAAAAATCCACATTTTGTCATAATTATTATAAACTAGTTGATGCCCGCTTCTTCGTCCGCGTGGATTTAGTTATTTAAAACCCGAGAGAACTTGTTGATTTTCCGGGATAAAAAGTAGGTAGCCTATGTCAGACTTCCGGTCCTCGACATGTAAAAAATTACGTCGATACGTTGCTCTTTTGCGGCGTGATTGAAGGACAAACCAACAAATAAACACACTTTTGCATTTATAATAACCAAGATAATGCCCGCGACTGCCCGTTAAGGTTATTTCAATTCACGCGGGAACTCTTTAATTCTCCAGGATAAAATGTAGCCTAGGTTTAATCCTTGGTAGGTATGAACTATCTCCATCGAACAAGTTTCAGCTAAATCGATTCATTCGTTTTGGTGTGAAGGAGTAACAAACATCCATCCTCACAAACTTTCGCATTTATAATAATATTAGTAGGATAGGAAGTAGACTTAGTAAGATAGTAAGGAAGGTGCTCATTATGAACTTAATTAATGGTTGTTTGGGATAAAATATGATATATATGTTACCGGCCAAACCCGATTTTAAGACAAACTAGTTTTGCCTAGGCTAAACTAGTTCTTCCTATACGCGATAGTCTATTCGGATTAGGCTGGTAACATATATAATTCTAATTTTAATCACATGATTTTTTTTTCCTTTTGATGCTTAACTTAGGCATTTATAGGACCAATAGAACGACCGGGCACCTGACTGTTCATGTCGAACCCTAACCTAACCTAACTTTAGATTTTGGCAAATGTAGTACTTGTTAAGCAAGATTCGTTGATAATTTACTGCATCTGATCTTCTAATTAATATAAAACTTGAGAGGTGTCAAGGGAAACCCGGATGGAACGTAGTTCCTTTCGATTAATTAATTTGGCATTGTTGTGTTCGGTATTTTCGCGGTACAATAATGGGTCTCCGTAGCCTTGTGGCCTCTGCAGTTGCCTAACAGTTAAAATGTATGTAATGTTGTACCGCGAAAATACCGAACACAACAATGCCAAATTCACATTCAAAAAAGTGTCGGTTTCAAAAAAGTGTCGATCAGTGCCGAGTGTCGGCTCAATTTTGTCTTAATTTTTTCCGTCTAGCCCCCTTCCGCACCGCGCGATAAGGAACTACGTTCCAATAATAAAAGGTTTTCAAAACGTTGCTTTAGTTTGTCCTGAAATCAGGATTAGCCAGTAACATATATACCTATATTGAGAGTCACAAAAATGGGCTACTCCTCTCTAGATGGCTTCCTTTTTAAAAATGGCTAGGCCGTTATGTACGAGTATCTACCTAGATAACGGCAAAATCTACAATTCGACTACGACATGAGTGGCGGTATGATCAACTTTGTAAAACATTTAAAACTGAGCAGATTTTGGACGTATTCATTAATTTTTAGGGTTCCGTACCCAAAGGGTACCAACGGGACCCTATTACTAAGCCTACGCTGTCCGTCCGTCCGTCCGTCCGTCCGTCCGTCCGTCTGTCAGAGGGCTGTATCTCGTAAACCGTAATAGATAGACAGATGAAATTTTCACATATTATGTATTTCTATTGCCGCTATAACAACAAATAATAAAAATTAAATTTAATTAAAAAAATTAAATTAAAATGGGTAGGTGGGTAGATGGAAATTTTTTAATTTAATTTTTTTAACGGAACCCTAAAAGAGCGAGGCACGACTCGCACTTGGCCGATTTTTTATTACCTTCAGCAGTCATCATAATAATTGCATGTTCTTGAGAACATTTTAGGTTTTTTGTTATAAAATTAATGGCAGGTTCTTTTTATTTTCACTAATTTATATTCATTTTTAACCGACTTCCAAAAAGGAGGAGATTCTCAATTTAGCCGGTATCTTTTTTTTATATTATATGATCTAGGTCTAAGTATAAAAATACTGAAAAAAATGGAGTTTGAAAAATAAATATAAGGCGTGTGCCTTGCTATATCTAAAGGCAAGTGAATACAGAAAATATCTACATAGGTACATATTTTACAAAGTCTGCATAGGTTACTTACCTAACCATAAATGTAACAATCCATATAGGAAAGCTATTGTAATGAAATGTTTCAAAGGCAAGGCATAAATTATTAAACAACAACGTGTCTATTAAAAATATACCCTTTCATGAAATAATTGGACATAAAAACAGCTGCTTTATAATTGTATCTTTGTATTTAAATGAAAACAATTATAATGTTATAATAATAGATATTATTATTCTCAATTTGTATCGAAAAAGTGTAATATTTTTCACAATGGGCTGTGTCTATTTATATATTTGTTAGTAAGTACTAAACTGGAATACCTACTTACTTGATTATCCATAGGAAGGGCCTGATAATAAATAAAATAAATAAATAAACATTTATGTATTCAGCCAGCATAATTAAAAACCATACAAATCAAAAACTTGTAACAAAACAAAATATAATAGGCCCCCTAAAGTTTTCCAAAGAACCGAGGAAGAGATAAAACAATCATCGGTTCTCTGGAGAACTAGGCGCCCGTCAAAAAAATATGGCTGTTTTGAGGCATCTGGTCGAGGAAAACCCTTTTCCTGGCCAAGGTTAGGTTAGCTAGGCCATGCGAAGAGGGTATCTAGAGATATTCTATAGAAAGAACTACATGGAAAAATAAATTTGAATTTTCTGAATTAAAGCAAATATTGAAAAACAAATGAATAGTGTACCTAATAGGTAAAAATAATAATAGGTAGGTAGTCAATACACACAATTATTTCATCGTTAGTTTAACGAATCATCACTGGGTATTTAAATTAAATATTCAGATTTTGAATTACAGTAAAATAAAATGAATATCTTTGTTCTTTCTTTGTTTAAGTAGGTATAATCATCACAATGTCATAAACATTAGACAAATGCAATATGCTTCCTCCTTAGATACTAAATAGGTATATGTAAATGCGAAAGTAGCTCTGTGTGTTTTCTTTTCGCGGTTAAACCGCTGAACCGATCTTGACTACTTTTAAAGATAGTGTATATTCTGGCGATAGATTTTTATCCCGTAAAATCAAAGAGTTTTGAAAATATCAATAAATTACAATACAACCAGAAGGTACACAATAATATACATACTTATTATGTTGTAGGTATGTCTTATACGCGATTACACATAGGTAAACATAGTATTCCTTACTACCGTACGATAACATCGCTCGCGTTGATGTCTTTTCTTATGAGAGACTTTCGTAGCAGAGTCGTAGATGAAACTGTAGCGCGAATAATAAAATAAGTGTAACGTGCATGCATATGGCCAAAATATAACTTATGTAAGTACTCCGCTTCAGATACTCGTATGTTAAGGTTCAATAAATTAAATAAATGAAATGAACGTGAATAATTAATAATAATATAAAAGCTGTGTAAATTTATTCACCTATCCTAGCTCAATAAGTTCAGCTAATTTAGGCTGGTATATTGTAAAAATTAATTACTGACGGATACAAATATAAAACATAACATGAGAAATTTAGCACTTACCACGCTTTAATTATACGCTGAATAGTTACTGTTGTGGTGCTTATCTATTGTGAGGAATTTACACAACTCAAAACAGTACAACTTTAATATAAATTGATAATTTAATAAAGGTCCAGGATCTCCTTAAGAAGGATCACCCTTTTTTCACGAGTACAGTCACGGGTTGAAATTAGAAAAACAGACATAACACTGACACATAGTAAATTTGAATTAGGAATGTTCGTTTCGGGGCGTAGAGAGCTTCCCTTCGCACGTAAGCTCGTCACGATGTACGGAGCACTTGTAACGGTGGGACCGTGCGCCGTGTCCGGAGCCCCGCCTACCACGGAACGGAACGGAGGGGAACGATACACCTCTTAGCTTCTTCACACTTGCCGTACCTACTAGCTTAACCAGCAGATATGACCTCCCCCTCTCCTATCAATGCTAAATATATCGGTGACGCGCGGGGTGAATTTAACACATATCATAGCTCTAAATTATTTGGTTGTCATTCAAAAGCTTATTGATCAACCCCGTTAAGCGATTCTGGGTTTTAACGGCATTGCAATAAAGCTGGAGGTGGTGATAAAATGAAGTTGGTTTTCGGCGCATCTGGGCGGGAAGATAAACGTTTGTAAAATTTAATACCAGTAGGTATAAGTTGGTAAACGGTTTCTATTATAAGAGAGTGCTATTTATGATCTTGGAGGATTTAGCAAGTTTATACTACGATTATAATCAGTGATTATGTTATAAGCGTTGACAGATATTGGAAAATGGGTGTAGATAGATCTTTCAATATAGAGCAATGGTTAGTAAGCATTAGATTTAAGTATTTCCGCGTATCGATGTCGACGGCACGTGTAAGGAAAAACTCAAATGAGTTTATGTTTACAGCAAACTGTACTATCCTTGTAATATTTTTGTTTTATGTAAATAAATAAAATAAATAAATAGGTATGTCATAGGCCCTAAAATAGGAGCCCCTAAGTAAAATACCTCAGTTTATTTTATTATAAGTATTTATCATATTAATTCAATTTTAATGTTTTTGACATATAACCATTTATTATTTAACATACCTAGGTATAATAATTTAAATGTATTGAGATTTTATGGCATGCAATGCAAATAAGCTGTAAGATAATAGGCATATGTAGTTAATAGATATGTCTACATGTAGGTACCTATGTACCGGCTGTACCACGTCATTATAAAGTTTTATGACTTTTGTAAGTTCTAATAAGTGTTAGAACTATCCTTTTTTAATATGTTTTATATATTTTTAATATAAAGGTAATAGCTGTAACGAAGTGTGGCTCACGTCATGGGAAGCTACGCTGTCTGGCGGTTCAATGTTTATGGTAAAAGTTACAGAAGATTTCCTGTCGAGCTAATTTACGACGGTGTGTCTGGACTAATTACATAATTCACACACGTCATGATAAAATTATCAGATTATCTTTAAATAATAATAATCTGATTAGTCTATTGAACATGTCTTCGATTCAGTGGAAACGCACACTCTATCAAATTAGGCTGAGACCCCATAGATCGTACTCTGGCTCTGCTCAAGACTAAAAATAGAGTTAAAATGAGACACAAATATATATGTCCTGACATAAATCTGTCTTGTTTCAACTCAGTCTTTAGTCTGAGCTGAGTGAGAGTGCCATCTATAGATCTCACTCTTACACTCTAGTCAGTGTTCACTATGTAGTATCACTAGACAAACGTACCTTATACTTATCTCCATTTAAGGGCTGATATCACCAATGGTCCAAGATCCCAGTGCCGCCAGACCTAAGTTATTTTCTCAGCAATTATTTGTGTACGATAGAGTACTGTTCGAATGTCCTTTCAGTATATGCGTACAAGCTAGATAGTGCCGACGGCCAATTTCCAGATACCAGGTGCTAAAGGTAGGTAAAAACTAGAATAACTTATCTTAAATTCTCAGGGCTGATTTTCATATATGTTTTAAAGAATATTGTAAAAATTAATAAATTAATACCGCCAGACGCTTACCGCCGGCGGTTACTTTAGCCAGACGCTTTGAAGCTCCCAAAAAAATATATAATTTAAGTTAACTTATATTCTCAGTTCTGATTTTTATACATGATACTTAGGGAACTATTGCGATATTATCTGTAAGCTGCCAGACCTATTGGAAGGGTCAAACATCCCCCCAGACACACATTATGTGTCCCCATATGTATGAGCGCTAGAACATGATTCACTTGTTTAAGTGTGTGAGAGATAATATCATCATACTATAATATTATAAATGCGAAAGTGTGTTTGTTGGTTTGTCCTTCAATTACTCTGCAACAGAGCTATGGATCGACGTGATTTTTTGCCTGGGTATAGCTTAGGATCTAGAGAGAGAGAACTATTGCAATATCTTCTGCAAGCTATACCCAGGCAAAAAATCACGTCGATCCGTAGCTCTGTTGCAGAGTGATTGAAGGACAAACCAACAAACACACTTTCGCATTTATAATATTATAGTTTGATGATATTATCTCTCACACACTTAAACAAGTGAATCATGTTCTAGCGCTCATACATATGGGGACGCATAATGTGTGTCTGGGGGGATGTTTGACCCTTCCAATAGGTCTGGCAGCTTACAGATAATATCGCAATAGTTCCCTGAGTATCATGTATAAAAATCAGAACTGAGAATATAAGTTAACTTAAATTATATATATTTTTGGGAGCTTCAAAGCGTCTGGCTAAAGTAACCGCCGGCGGTAAGCGTCTGGCAGTATTAATTTATTAATTTTTACAATATTCTTTAAAACATATATGAAAATCAGCCCTGAGAATTTAAGATAAGTTATTCTAGTTTTTACCTACCTTTAGCACCTGGTATCTGGAAATTGGCCGTCGGCACAATCTAACTGGTACGCATATACTGAAAGGACATTCGAACAGTACTCTATCGTACACAAATAATTGCTGAGAAAATAACTTAGGTCTGGCGGCACTGGGATCTTGCTCTACAACGTAAAATAATAAGTTTTATCCGAGCGTAGATATTTTGGCAGATTTTCAATACAAAAATTGTCCTTACGCCCAATCTAATCCTTGGTTTAATGTCACTCGACGTCGTTGGTGAAATCTGCACTAAATAGGTTACATTAACTACTGCGGCTGTGGGATTGTCTAATTTCATTGCCACAGTCTGAGGATAGAAATCATCTTTTATGGCCGACACTTTCTCATTGTGTAGCTAAAATGCTAATACGTAATTCAGTCAATCACTACAATTATGACTATAGTATAATACAATTAGGGCTTTCGAATACCGGATTTTTTCAATACCGGTATTAATACTGGAAATATTTTTTTCAATACCGGGATCCCTATAGTCCTATATTTTGAAGTAGGAGACATGAAAAATCGTTATTAATTTTAGGTATTTAAAACCTGTATTAGCTATTTCAGAAAATCACCCTTTCAGAGTAGTAAAACAGGGGGTGAATGGGAATATTTTGATTTTATAGATATTATTTACTTGTTTGGGCGGTAGGTTATTTCTATTTTATTAACACACAATGTTTGTAATAGACTTGTCTTTGTTCTGCGCAGACTTACCACAACAAGTATTTGCACGGCTCTTACTGCGTACCATGGTTATATCTCTGCAGTACTCGGTTATGGCCTTGTAATTTGGGGTAATTCAACAACGGCTAATAAGGCTTTCATAGTTCAAAAAAAATTGCAAGGGATTTGTCGTATTGACAAAATCTTTTTTGTCATATTATGCAAATAAAGAATTGAATTGAATTAATCAATTCCATAAATATGTTGACCGAGGAAAACGCTCTTTCCGCCTCTACGCCTTAAAACGCTTATAATTAATTCCCTTTTCAACTCTCACAATAGATTCATTATCAATGCTAGAGGAAGCTTAGGGTTTAGATACTTTTTTTTAGTTTTAGCCTCCATTTCTGCTTCCAGTTGTTTTTCAGTTCAAATCAACCCAATACTGAGCTGCAGGCATGTCTGCAGATATTAATAAAAATGTGAAAAAAGCCTAGGATCCTGGTATTAGCCAATACCGGTATCCCGGTATTGGAAGCCCTTCAATACCGGTATTGAAAAAGTCCGGGATCCCGGTATTAGCCAATACCGGGATCCCGGTATTGGAAGCCCTAAATACAATGATTGATGAAGCCTTTCCTCAGTTGACCAGCAGACTTTTGATCAGACAGAATTACTCCCAGGCTTATTACTCGCTCTTTTACTTGAATAAAGCAAGCGTTAAATCTATCTCTTTTATAAGCTTCTTAAAGCTTTCTCTATCTATACGTCAAACATCTCCTGAATCTGATGATGCTGCGGTTTCGGAGCGAAACGTACGTCCAGTTTTAAGATTTATTCTGTTTGGCGGATTATAGCAAAGGAATATTAATTTTTCTGTAAATATCATGGAATTCCGGAAAGTAACGCCTGATTCTATCCAACATTTAAGTATGTTTCTGTTTTTTTCGAAAAAGTTAATTGATATTTCGGCCATTTCTGATTATGATTTAAATACTCTTATATTTTTTAATGTATAAATGAACCTATTATATACCTATAGGTATGTAAAATGATTTTAATTTAATTGAATTTAATTTTCAACATTCTCTACCCGCTATCGCGTATGGCTTGAACTAGTGTCGTCCAAGCCATACCTAGTCAATGGTGATTACGCACCTATTTCTCGGTGTACATGGTTATTTGGTCATTACCTATGTGCGTCTGATATTATCTGTACATCCTACTGTAATTAGGCGTAAGTGTTAGGTTCGGTATTTATTAAAAGTAGTTTTTTTGGAAAGCGTAATAGGTAACCGCTATTTTTAAATGTGAAATTTTTAGGATGCATTTCTTATTATTCCAAGATTGCAATATCTAATATACTATATATTACATATTTATTTTTTATTTTTTATCCAAAAAAATAATAAAACAAATTAGATACCAATTTTGTCACCTACCTATTTCTAAATAAAAGAGAATACAATAATAAATTATAAAACAATTTCGATAGGTACCAATTTTGTCACCAATTTCTAAAAGAAATTACAATAATAAAATAAATTATAGATACTAGTACTTACCTCTATATAGCACAAATAACAACCTAACCTTAATGAGTAAAAATTACTTATTAAGGTATAACCTAACCTTAATGAGTAAAAATTACTCAATAAGGTTAGGTTGCATTTGAGCTATTTCCTAGTTCCTAGCCTGGCTAAGATCGTGAGATTCTGTATTAAAGCTATTAACTCGGATCTCTATCTAAGTAGTTATAGTATGTATGATTTTTGCATATAATCTTTGTAAATAACACGGTGATTATATAGCAATCACTGATTTACAACATCCCCCATGTGTTAAGTCTCCTTATTCCTTCATCATTTCGTTTGTTCTTTCATTCGTCTCAACCCATCGTCGACCCACTAGGAAGATACTTCTCGAATGACAATATCTACCGCGCTGGCCAAGTTCGAATTGGCAGACTTCACACACCTTTAAAAACATTATGAAGAATTCTAAGGTAGGTAAGCAGGTTTTCTTACGAGGTTTTCCTTCACCCTTAAAGCCAATTAAGTATATTTAATTCCTATAAATTAAAAAAACGTACACAACTAAGTGCCTGGGATTGAACCCTGCGAAAAACTGAGAGCCTCGTTTTTTAAGTCGATTAAAATATCATACACAACCCCAGAGTAGAAATCTCGTCCTCTTAGTCGAGCCGAATGCGAAAGGATCCTGGGAACCCACCACTTGCTAAGTATCCCAAGAAAACTCCTAACATTGCATTATGAACAATGAAAAGGGGGGCACGACTCACCAATGAGGAATACGAACTCAAACGATGGGGTTGACATATTGTCAGGTGGATGGAAATCCAAAAAAGATTTAAATGAAAATTAGGAATATGGATGATTTTTTTTTAGCGATTCAAAAGCTTGCGGTGAATGATGAAAAGAACTAAATTGTAAAAGGATCGCAGCTATAAAGCGAACTGTCGCGCGGCGCGCTATCTGCGCTACAATCAGCGTTTGCACCCGAGCGGGCACCCTCGAATTATGGGGGAATTACTGGACGTTGGGCCGCGCCAGCACTCGCACTGCGGACTTTGGCAAATGCTGGCTAAATACAATAAATGTTACTGAGCTCTATATGGTCATCATCATCATCAATAGCCTATAACAGTCCCCTGCTGGACTAAAGGCCTCTCCCAAGAGGAGGGTTTGCCCATAATCACCACGCGGACCAGACGGGTTGGTGATCGCAGTAGATGGTAGTAGTAGCACAGAGGACGCTGCTATATATTCCCTTATCCCTCCGTTATATTCCCTTAGTCGCCTCGTACGACACCCGTGAGAAGAGGAGGGGTGGTGACAACTGTATTCTGATCTGCCGTCACCACACGGCAATATGGTATATGCTCTATATTAGCTCTCTGTAATCTACGTGGTAGACTCATCGACGATTCAAAAGCACTTGTAAAAAAGTTTATTTGAATATAAAAAATCGGCCAAGTGCGAGTCGGGCCTCGCTCTTTTAGGGTTCCGTTAAAAAAATTTACATAAAAATATTTCCATGTACCCATGGAAATATTTTATTTAATTTTTTTAATTTAATTTAATTTTTATTATTTGTTGTTGTAGCGGCAATAGAAATACACAATCTGTGAAAATTTCAACTGTCTACCTATTACGGTTACCGAGATATAGCCCTCTGACAGACGGACGGACGGACGGACGGACGAACGGACGGACGGACGGACGGACAGCGTAGGCTTAGTAATAGGGTCCCGTTGGTACCCTTTGGGTACGGAACCCTAAAAAATCAAAATAAAAGATTTGGTAACACTGGAGAGGTTGCTGTCACATTTTTTGGACCTACTTGGTTGACGCCATTTTGGCGCTGTACGCATAGATACGAGTTTCTCTGGATCTCTGGAACTAATGTTATTGCAAATGGCGCACCAAACTCTAAGATTTCATTGATTAATTGTAGAGGTCAGTGTCAAATGGGGTGACGGACGACCATTCAGCTAGATATTAACATGATCCATGATCCATGGTCCAGCAGTAGACTATTAACATGATCAAAATTTGAGCAATCTTCTGGGCACATTTCCTGGTTCCAGCGATTATGATGATATTTTTATAATTAACTTTAAATTGTTGATGTTTTAGATTTTATTTTACTCAAAAAAGTGAATAATTCTCTAGGTAATACACGTGGGTGGTAGTTTTCGTGGTCGCACTAATTGTACACGTAAAATTTGAAAAAAAGTCACACGCATCTGCCTCCCGTCTCGACGCACGTAGCAATTACACAAGGAAATAACAAAAATATAGCCATTTTTTAACAACTTTCTTTTGCCAGGCCACTTGTCAGAATTAACGTCCAAAAAATTACCCCAAATGAGTTATTGTTTTAAAACGTCGCTTTTGATACTGTAATAACTTTCAAACATGGTAGGTAGCTAATAATTATAAGAGATAATAGACAACTTGCTAAACATTATATTTTGCGTGTAACATCATCACACATGGTGTTAATATTCTGAACAACAGGATATAAAGCTTAGTTACTACAAGCATTGTGACACTCTAAAGAACCTTCTATCTAAAAACATATTTTAGCTACAGCTGTTTTTACTACGAAAATATTTATATCTAGTAGGTCATTCGGGTAAAGTGGAAGAGTCGAAACAGATAGGTGCAAAAGGGACGGGTATACTTTTGTGAGTGTCACGAGGCGAAGGGGCGTGCACGAATAGATAACTTCCTGGCGGTTCCAATTCGCATCCCATTAGCCTTTTTCATTTATTTCTGTTCATTGAAAAACTTTTCTTAATTGGTGGCTGGATTCTTGCTTGCATTATTTAGTTATTGAGTTATTATTTCCAACTTTATTGTGCACTTGCGAAATGGAATTGGTATGAATGTTTCTTTTTATGTAGGTAGGTACCCGTAGTAGGTACATATTTATCTATTTGATGCTTACAGAAATGAATGTTAATGGCATAATTATCGATACCTATTGTATTTTTTTTTGCAATATAAAAGTATCTAAATTATAGCACTCATAAATATTTATCGTATGTAACACAAAGTTATTAACATTGCTGAATATAATGAATTAATTAATAATATCATTTTAATGCTAAATATTTAATAATTCGCTGACCTCTTATGATAAGCGCTGAATAGACTTCAACAATCAACATAAACAAGTTAAGTATCGCCATTTATTGGCGCTGTTCGGCAGGAAAATCTGGATGAGTAGGTAGGTAATACCTACATACCTTAACATAAAAGTACCTATCATTCATCATAATATATCAATCGACATGATACCTGTCCAGGGCTGGACATCTAGACTAGAGATGAAACGGATATCCGTTAACTATCCGGTATCCGGCCTATCCGGCCTTGTTTTCACTATTCGGCCGGATACCGGATAGTATGATTTACCATCCGGTATACGGCAGGATTCCGGATAGTAAAATTTAAAAAACATTATTACTATACTTTGGGTAAATTATACAAAATAATAAGTTATTGACACTGTTTATTTTTATAATCGCACATAAAAACTTATTGTGCTATAAAAATTAAATACTCAAAATTAACAAGTGGCAAATTGTGGTGAATGAATACCAAATTTTCCGCATTTGTTGGTAAGAGTCGACTCCGCTTAGCTTCGTATACCTACCAGACCAGCTTCCGAAAATAACCTTTCGCTTTAAACGCTACTGCCAGGTGCTGAAAGATAAACTGATCGCGATATGTAAAGAGCCGAATATTCGGCAGCCGGATATCCGGCGCTCCGGCCTCGTAGCTGGCCGAATATCCGTTATCCGGTATCCGGCCAAACCACTATCCGTTTCATCTCTAATCTAGACATACCTACCTATGTAGGTAGATTTCTTCAAAAGCTTGCTATAGCGGTTGTCAGTAGACAGGCAGCAACTAGCGAGTAATATCAACTTTGAAACTCTTTTGTCCGTCCAGAGTAAGGGATTTTCCAACGCTGCTCTTCCTGGTCACAATTCCAGAACTTTTGGACCAGAATGTCCATCTTTTCTTGGAGCAATGTGCCGTCTATTATTACCTACTAGGTACATCAGTTTTGCGACTAGATGATAGTTAAGTAATTGACTATCAGATGTCAATAACTTTGATTCTTCTACATCCTCATTGCTAATTCAGCTCCCCTACTTCGAGCATGGCTAGTCATTTACTATCGCTTGTTCAATGACCCTGAGCCCCTTTATGAGGCACTTAATAATAACCTACACCTAGTTAGCGACCATGTTTTGGATCTTTAATATGTCATCATCACTGGTAACAAGCATCCTTGCTAAGTAGGTCTATTACTATAAATGCGAAAGTTTTTTTTTTTTTAATATATAGACTAGCGCTTGACTGCAATCTCACCTGATGGTAAGTGCAGATGCAGCCTAAGATGGAGCGCGCTTGCCTAGAAGATGCCTATTCACTCTTGATTTAAAGGTACCCAAGTTATAGTCAGTTGGAAAAACGGAAGCCGGAAGGGCATTCCAAATTTTAGCGGTGCGTAGGAAGCAAAGCGCTTGTTTGTGGTTTTATTTTATTCCGAAAAAACAAAGGGTTCCCGAGGGATTCAAACCCCTAACTCCATGCGAACGATGTCACGGGCTAAAGACAGTAAAAGTTAATTTACCTACTAGGTAGGTACTTCTTTCCACCAATGGGCAACAGGTATAGATACCTAGTACCCGCAAGAAAAGCCGCACATTTTCCTAAGTTTATTTTTAGCTAACCAAGTTAAAGTCAGTAAAAGTTAATGTCAACACAAAATCATTTGTCATCCGTTAACATATTTTTCTAGTAGACACATTTTTTGTGCCGTAGCTCGTGGTAAAAAACCACATTAACCGTAGGGACACCTTTCGATACCGGTGCGTCTAATTGATTATAAATTACATACAATAATAACTGGGACATCGTGAGCAGTTATTATTGTGTTTTCTGAGACGAATAGGCATTAGTGATGCTTTTTATGTCTGGCTCTGAGGCTCAAAAGTCAAAATTATCTGTAACTATCTAAATACCTACCTACCTCTAAAAACACTCACGATTCAGCTCACATTTGAAACGACTTCCAAAAAAGAGATTCTCAATTATTCAGCATAGATTTGTTATGTATAGATTTGTTATATACTATATCTATGAACATATTATTTTTTTATATTTATTGCTTCTTGGAGCTATTCGCATTTTATTTTTAATCGAAAGCGGAAGTTTACAAGATGATTCCATGGTTTTCTGGTTCTAATTCCTGAACCTTTTGAAAATAATTTTTAGATGAAAATAGAATTAAACGCATCTCAATAATAGTAGACTTTCGTATTTTTAGAAAATGCTTTAATAAAATAGGTTTGTTAAACCTATTACCTACTTACGTACCTACTTACTTACCTTAGTTACCTACTTACCTATCTGTAAAGCTATACTTGCACCAGTCAAAATAGGTATGTTTCAAATGGTGACTTAATTTATGACATAATAGCTACAAGCTTTTTTTGAGCCAAGTGTTAAGAAAAATCCATTAAACTTGAGTTTGTAATTTATTTCAACTCATCGCTGGGCCACAACTTTTTAAGGCTTTAGAGTTTAGACCGTTTATTTCCTTGCCAAGTGCAGATTAGCAGACGTCTCCCCTAATAGTTCCTAATTTGTACACAAGCGCTGATTTATTGACTCCAGAGTTTCGACATTTTAAAGTGCTGAGTGCACCTGGTAACAAACTCGAAAAGCGTGTTTACATCATTGCATGATTAGGTTTTACGGCATGCTAACATCGTCGCGAGCAAGACTTGGGATGTTTGGGTAATGATCGGGAGCTCAGGCCTCACGTCGCGTCGCTCGCGTCGACTCCGTGCTGTGTTATTTGAAACGACCATCACGCGTGCGCCACGCGCCCACTCACGTTATCCCCACCAGGATATGCCACGCATAACCTTTGACTGTATCTTGTATCTATACAAACGGGAGCAAAAGTAAGACAATCAAGTCAGAACTCTCATAGCTTTAGGTGGGTAGAAAAAAGTATAAAACTGTAACCCGGAAAATTGGCTATGATAAAATATAGCTTAAGCTTAATGTCACCCGACCATAATAACGAATCGATTGACACCTCATAAAAATTACTTAGCTAGTTTAAGCGCTACAGTCTACCATAGCGTCTAAACTACTGAACTGATTTACTATGTTCTAACATACCTAAGTGAATAAACACAACACGTCACATACATAACCATACATAAACTGTCAAAATCATAACCTCTCCTTTTGGATTTGCCGTAGTCGGGTAACCAGCACCACCATCAAATACAATGAAAATAATCAACAATCTGGAAAACAAAGTTTCTCATGTTTTATGGACGATCCACACTAAGGCTGCGGCCGCTACCGCCTTCCGAGCGATAAGAATTTACGAGACGACATTACGTCAAATTTACAAAATTGGCCGACGGACATCAGGTGAATTTTATTATTAAAGACAAGAGCACTTATTAATTTACTAACGATAGAATCATAATGAATTATGGGCGACATATTATTGCTAAGATCAGTACATTTTTTATGGCATGTGATAAAATTTTACATCATTAATTATTTATTTTCACCTGCTGAAAAAGAAAAGCTAATTTCTTTGACAAGATTTACTTACGTACAGTACTCATGAGATGGTTAGGTATGGCTTAAGTCTATAGCAAAGGGATCTTACCATCTTCTTGGGTACCAAATATAGGTAGGTAGGTTCATACCTATAGCTACTAACAACTTGCGCTGTACAACTTTCCAACTTAACGTTAAATGTATGTTAATTTGTCATTTAGTAAGGCTGACGTTTCCAGAAAGTTAATTTAAATACAAAATAACTGCAAATCAGGCTGTATGAAAATTAAATTTTTACACACAAAATAAAAAGACCTATAACAATAATTTAATAGATATAAAAAATTATTTTTAAATAACCGACATCCAACGCCCGTGCCAATACAAAGTAGACATATAAGTTATTGTTGATATTTTAAAAACGTTCAACCGATTTCGATAAAATTTCAATGGGACCACCTGGAAAGTATACCCTTTCAAACAAAAAAAGAACTTTCCAAATCAGTTCAGGCGTCTTCGAGTAATCGGTGAACATACATAAAAAAAAAGATTCCGACGAATTGATGACCTCCTCCTTTTTTGAAGTCGGCTAAAAATAGACATACGACTTACGAGGTACTCGTAAATACGTGTTATAACTGTCTTCTGCTGCACCATTATGTGGTATTTACTCTCAACTATTGTATACCGTAGTCCGTAAGAATACCGTATCGGCTACACTGCGTTATACGAGGGTAGCCATCACCGAGTTAGAATGAGGATAAGTGGAATATATATTCAACAACTCTTCTTCTTGAACAGCAAGTCTTAGAAAACCATGAGGTTTAAGTAGTCTTTTGAATTGCAATGCTTATACATATACCTACATATAGCAAAAATTAAAGACAAGTTATTTCCTAGTAGATAAAAAGTAAATTATCGTTAAATAAATCTTAGCTTATCACCAATAAAACCAGTTTATTTAGTTATAGTATAGTTGCGTTTTTTGAGTAAAATGCTTAAAAGCCATAATAAGCAAAAATGGGACCCAAAATAATTTGTATTAAAATTAAAATTGAAGTTAAAATAACGATTTTCATATAAGAGTTTTGCACTTCGCACTTAAAGTGAAAGAAGAATTAGGAATGTTAATAAGCATGTAAAATCACTTGAAACTTTGTTACAGTAAAGCTTTTATATATAAGTACAGATACACTGATTTTTGTTTTATTTAAAAATACCAAGTAGTTATGATTTTACATGCATTCAAAGTTCGCATAAATATCGAGTACAGGTAACAGTCACGTGACTGCGTGTGACGTCATTTTCCAACGCTACGCTAAACTAGCGGCACGCTATGATGGCCGGTTTGACGTTTGTCCGCTCATGAAGTTCCGTATTAATTGATAACGACTTTGAAGGAAATAATTGTATTACTTTATTGACGATAGTGATGTGCAGAGATTCATAAATTTTATCGAATGTAGTTTTAGGTTTAGGACTCAAAATTTATTTATTAAATTGATTTCTAAAATGTATACAAGTGTAGAAAAATCAGTTTGCACCATTTAAGGGGTGAATGTACTTGTGAATATGAACAATTTTCACTATGTGGACAAACCTCTGAAATCGCAAAAAAATATCAGCTGTTTCATACAAAAGGTAAAATTTTTATTTTTATATGATATATACCACAACTCGGCATTTGGTTTTCTAAATTGAAAATTTTTAAAAATGGAATCTAATACGATCGTCACATAGGATCGCTGGCTAGCACAACTACTACCTCCGGCAAACTCGCGTCAATGCTCAATGCAAAACAAAGCAGTTTCGAATTGACGTTGCTTCGAAAAGTATAATTGTTAAATTAATAAGGGAAGATTATGAAAGAGATGTGAAAATAGATAATATTATAGAAAACGAACATATAATTATTAATGTACTTGATGATAGCAGTGACGACAGTGAAAATAGTAGTATGGACGAATCTGATTAATTATGGCCTTTTGTGGCACCTTTTTTGGTATCTTTTGTATTCATATGTTTCTTGTGTGCATATAAAGTATGTATATTCATTTTCATTCAAATATTCAGTTCGTTCAAATAAATTAAATAAACATATACATTTTTGTTTTATTAAACCTATTTAATCAGGTACAAAAACAAAACTTAATTGTTTTTTGTTCGAGAATAAATTGACATTCCACATCACTATTGTAATGTGTCAAACCGGCCATCATAGCGTGCCGCTAGTGTAAGTCGGAACGAGAAAAATAACTTTTCCGGCGCACTGTTGGTACTTGGTTGTATTTGTACATTTTGGCACAACACAATATGATATTTTTCTAGTATTTGGATTGGACATTTTAAAAAAATATTTATAATTTATAGTGAAACGCAAGCACAGAATACCTACCTAATAACGCAACGCAGCGGTACCCCAGAAGAGCAAGAACGGGCTGAGCGAGTGTTGTACTATGGCCGGTCGTCGCGCGCTCACTTTAAAATAATAAATTCTATATCTTGGAAACCAATTGAGACGTATCGAAATAATTATTTCATGAGTATGTTTTATTTTCAACGGAAAATACAGAAAGCTCACATTCAACATTAGTGAAAATTATTACAATTTCAGTGGGTAAAATACTCACTGAAATTGCTTATAATATATTTATTTTATTTATTTATTTTTTAACCCCACTAGCCCAGTTAAAGTTGCGGACTGAAAACTGAAAAGTCGTAGGTTAAATCCCCATCCTGCAACGGATGGGTATTGTCGTACCCACCCCTAACACTAGCTTTCCGCTTAATTGGTGGGGAGAGGTGAATAAAACTTAAGTTAGGATTGGCTTATATTAAAAAAACGCAAGCAAAGCAACCAAACATTCCTACCATGCGTCCTGGAAAATAGCCGTAGTTGGCAATCCTACTTTATACCGGCACTACACCAACAGATTAAATTGTCACCAACAGTTATGCCCGCTGTACACGAGAATAGTGTGGCGCATTATTACCACACGTTTATATCTAAGTAGGTATTTTCTATATATCAACTGCCTTCTAGATAAATATTGTTCACGGACTTTGTAAATAATATAGTCAAGTGTAAGGTACTCTGTTATTCAACCTTTTTCATTAGGAACAAAAAGTAGGTACCTACTAAGTTACCAAGTAAACCATTTTACCAAGGACGTCTTCAACCTATAGACCGGCAATTCGGAATATAAGAACGGTGTCGCAGTTTTGGATTGCGCGGGCTGAGGTAGAGAGTGGAGCCGGCATGGTCGACGAGTCGTGATCGGTGTGTGGGGTGCGGGAGGCATATTTTATCCTTCAAAATATCGGTAGGTCGTTCGAAAAAATGTTTATTTGAATAAATCAAGAAATAGTTTTTATTTCGTATCTACTGTTAGGTACGAATTACGATGTCGTTGTTTAATTATTCACTATAATAACTATACGTTTTTGTTACTTACTTGAATACAGATATTGTTGGCTATTCAATTCACAATTAGGTACTTATGAAGTTTTATCTCATAAACAGCGCTCCTGTCCGTACGTCGCGAATGCCACGCCACACTAACAATTAGTGTTCGGAACCGCAAATCTAGTAGGTACTACATATATACATCGGTGCATTTTACCCTGTCTGGTGTACCCGGTAAGTAATACATACTACCTGCTATTTTAGGATAGGTAGCTGCTACGCTCCTAGCGCAGCAGCATAACATAAACTTTAATCTATGAATACTACGTTTATTGACGTACCTACCTAATCTATCCTTTAGGTACCCCAACTTAGAACACATTCACACATACTCAATTCTAACTTAATCGTTGAACTTAATGTTAATAGTCCCAAAAAGCTTTTAGTTAAATTTTCACAAAGTGCTCATGAAGCACTCACAATATGTTTCTCAGTAGGTACCCGCCATTAGTTTAATTACTGAATACAAATCACCGACATTGTATTTATGCTGTAATAATAATTATCAGGTGTGCGGAATTATCATACCAAGACTAATTGAGGAAATCTTTTGTGCAATAAAAGAAGGATTTAAGGCACGCGCCGAAGTTTAAGCTTTATTGTTAAGCGGAATATACACTGGAGACACTGGAGCTCGTTTCAATGAACTTTCGTTTATTTTATTCAAATAGTGCTACAAAGATTTCCATTACTTCCACTAAACCAATTCTTTTGAAAAAAAAAAGGAACTGTTGAGTTTCTTGCCGGCTCTTCTCAGCAGAATCCGCTTTCCGAACCGGTGGTAGAGGCATGACGTGTCATAAGAGCCACAAGTTGGCCTACGTGAAATAAATAATTTTGAATTTAGAACTTTTTTTCAGACTAAAGATCTTTCCCTAAAACTGTTTAGTTCAAAAGTTTTATTTTCATTTCATTGTTTGTTACGATCAGTTTCAATAGAACTTGATTTTACGCTTATCCAATACCTGGTGGGTTTTAAGCTCAAAAAGTTAGTTAAACCATAGTACACTCTACATTTCCACACACAGTTACAGTCTACCTCCAGTTTACGCTCTACACTTGCAAGTGTGTAATAATCTTTAGAACGACGATCATTCCCTTTAGACAGGTGAAGAGTGACAGATGACAGGTACTGTCTTTGTTCGTGATAATGCCATATAACGACACTCTAACATGATGGGTATATCAAATATCTAAAGTGCAGATCTTCGACGATTAAAACAAGCACACAAAACATAAAATGTGATCATCGGAGAGCGAAATCTAAAGGCGAAACAATTGAAATGTAGTTGAAATAGGTTGTTGTTTTTTATCGTGTAGGCTATTTAAACTGTCGACACTTTTTACCCGCCTACCTCAAAGCCAAAAAGGGGTTATGACTTAAGCAGTCTAAGTACATGCGTTTTTTTAATACCTACTAGCGCTTGACAGCAATCTCACCTGATGGTGAAGATGCAGCCTAAGATGGAGCGCTCTTGCCTAGAAGATGCCTATTCACTCTTGATTTAAAGGTATCCAAGTTATAGTCAGTTGGAAAAACGAAAGCCGGAAGGGCACTCCAAATTTTAGCAGTGCGTATTAGGAATAAGGAAGCAAAGCGCTTAGTGCGGGATCGTGGAATTTCGACCACGTAGCGGTGCAGATTCGAGAGGTGCCTAATGTGACTAATATTTATGTACTATGTTCAATGTTCAACCGTAATACCTAAAATACTAATAGTCCGGGAGGAATCGGCGCATGCGTATCGAAAACTATTCCACCTCAATTTTTTTATGCGATCCTCTTCAAATGGCCCTCCTAATTATATAAATGCATGTTGCCAGGGCGCCACCTGGTGCCATATTGTTTAAACCGAAATTGTTCAAACAATTGCAAGGAATTATTATTTTTCAACCGGACAAATTTTTTTTATATTCTTTATTGAAATACCAATAAAAAAGGTCCTATGACTTTTCACGATAAAGTTAATATTTTTAAAGATATGAATTTTTAAAGGTTCGAAAAATCTCAAATTTGGGTACTTTCGACCTATGAAAAATATATTTAAAAAAAAACATAATGTTTTAGTAATATATTTTTTTAATTCTCTATACAATAGTTAATAATATTGTTAATAGAGATTTAAAAAAATTTCATTGTTTATATCTTTTTTTTAATTGTTAATTTCGCGCGCTCACAAGTATGCGTCGCTTATAGTCTAGATTTCCTTACTTGAGTATTCAGGTAAACAAACACCTCTTGATATAAATATCACTTATTTACACTCCAACCACACATTTTGAACTATGTTTAACTGTCTAGATCTGTTCATTAAACACATTCGTTACGATTTACACTTGAATGTTTAGAAAAAACATTCAAATGAATTTAATAATAGTTTTTATGCAACTGTTGTATAATAAGGGGTATTAAAACACGAATGCGGCTTTATCACACGAGGCGTAGCCGAGTGTGATAATAGTATCACACATGTGAATCATATGTGTGTCATAGTATCACATGAGTGTGATAAACCCACATTCGTGTTTTAATAGTATTTACTGTATTGTAAATTTGTTTTGAAAAGTTGAAAAGAGCAACCGCCGAGTTTCTTGCTGGTTCTTCTCGGCAGGAAAGGCATTCCGAACCAGTGGTAGATTCCTTGACTATTCAAAAGCACTTGTAAAAGTTTATTAGAATAAAAAATATTTCTATTCTATTCTATTCTATTCTATAATACCCCTTATTATACAACAGTTGCATAAATAACTATAATTCAATTCATTTGAATGTTTTTTCTAAACATTCAAGTGTAAATCGTAACAAATGTGTTTAATGAACAGATCTAGACAGTTAAACATAGTTCAAAATGTGTGGTTGGTGTGTAAATAAGTGATATTTATATCAAGAGGTGTTTGTTTACCCGAATACTCAAGTAAGGAAATCTAGACTATAAGCAACGCATACTTGTGAGCGCGCGAAATTAACAATTAAAAAAAAATTATAAACAATGAAATTTTTTAAAATCTCTATTAACAATATTATTAACTATCGTATAGAGAATTAAAAAAAAATATTACTAAAACATTATGTTTTTTTTTAAATATATTTTTCATAGGTCGAAAGTACCCAAATTTGAGATTTTTCGAACCTTTAAAAATTCATATCTTTAAAAATATTAACTTTATCGTGAAAAGTCATAGGACCTTTTTTATTGGTATTTCAATAAAGAATATAAAAAAAATTT
Source organism: Oeneis ivallda (assembly GCA_029955525.1). Taxonomy (NCBI): domain Eukaryota; kingdom Metazoa; phylum Arthropoda; class Insecta; order Lepidoptera; family Nymphalidae; genus Oeneis; species Oeneis ivallda. The sequence goes on from JARPMR010000007.1 coordinate 21,441,607, forward strand.
GTCCGGTTGAAAAATAATAATTCCTTGCAATTGTTTAAACAATTTCGGTTTAAACAATATGGCACCAGGTGGCGCCCTGGCAACATGCATTTATATAATTAGGAGGGCCATTTGAAGAGGATCGCATAAAAAAATTGAGGTGGAATAGTTTTCGATACGCATGCGCCGATTCCTCCCGGACTATAAGCCCATTTCGATGAATGAGATGTCAATAGCTTTGTTTATGGTCAGGCTGACATAGATTAAAGTTTATATGAACAAAAGCAATATTACGGATATTACATTGTTAGATCCCATTTTTCGTCGGGTTGTTTTTGAGTCGGGTTTACAGTTTTTACCATTTTTTCTTTTTTTTGTCACATCACAGTCAAGGGCTATCTTGTATTCACTTGTCATCGAATAAAAAAACGAATACTTCTACTTCTTTTTTTATTAACCGATAGACGTCCACTGTTGAACAAAGGTCTCTTGCATGAATTTCCACAGGCCTCGGTCTTACGCCACCTGCATCCAGCGGCTCTCAAAACGGATAACTGCTACTAAAATTAAAATAAAACACATTTTGTATTTTTTATCTGTAGCTTATGTGACTGTAATTCAACTTTTAAATCTTGTAATTTGTCTTTGAAAGGATGTGCGAGTACGTTATTACAGTTGAACGATTTGGCTTCTTCGCAATTTTTATGAGTCCAAATTAGGGGATTAAGCTTTATTCCTAACATTTGAAGCCGTACTTCCTGTTATGACGCCCGAGCAAATCTTTAAAATAAAAACGTGGGCGTGTTTGCAAGTGCCATAATACGAATTTCGCGGTGGAAATTCGAGATGCCACAATGCATTGCGAACAGGTTTTGACTCAATGCACGAATTCAGTTTTCGAGTCTACGCTTAAAAATAGTCCAAAACTGAACTATTGTAAAATGAATACCTACGTGGTAGGTACTTAATTGTGAAAGAAAAATTGATGCAAAAAATTAAAAAGAAAAGAATATTTACCATGCTGAATTTGACTTATTTTCCCCTCTCCCCTCCAAATAAACGTAAAAATTAATAATTGTGTTGGGAGTGGTTACGACAGTGAGTGAGCTTTGAACTATCGACCTTTCAGTTTTCAGTTTCACCTTTAACCTTTGGGCTATCGAGGCTTCATTTATTTATTTATAACCTTAAATATTTGTCATGAATAAGAAATTTTTATAGCTGTTACGTAATAAAAAAATCGCCGTAGTAATACAGATCATAAATTGCGACAGCTGTAATTTCTAAACACCCAGGTGCAATTATATTAGAATTTAAACAGAATATGTGAGTTGAAAGTAAAATTGACCTAATAAATGTTATTTGCATACACGCGACTTATCTTTACGCATGCGGGCGAAAGCCAAAAGAATAAGCTTACATGGCGTACGAAAATTAATAATATTTGTTGTAATAGATTCAAGTTTTTAGCCTCAATAGCTTAACGGTTACAAATGCAGTCTGAAAACTGAAAGGTTCAATCCCCACCCATTGCATTATTTAAGTCTTACCGTCCATTCCTAACACAAGCTTTACAGCTACGCTTTTATTTGGAGGGGAGAGGAATTTAAATAATAAAATATATTATTCACTTCTGGCTTTTATTTTTTGCTACATTTATTTATCTTGTAGACATAAGTTCTGGACGGAATCCTTCTGACCGGATCTGGCCTCGGCAGCCAATCTCCACAGATATTAGCCATATTTGCGTGAGATATTATAGTGCACGAGTGTGTCCGCAAACAAAGGTGCACTTTATTCGCTAACTCTCATAGTCTGAAGGGACGGAAATCCGACATGACCGGAGGGAGATCAGGCGCAGGACCAATGACTTAGGTTTGTGCTCTCCCAGGTACGGATATTTTAGTTATAAATCCTACTAATATTATAAATGCGAAAGTTTGTGAGGATGGATGTATGGATGGATGGATGAATTGATGTTTGTTACTCTTTCACGCCACAACGAATTTGGCTGAAATTTGGAACAGTGATAGCTCATACCCAGGATTAACACACGGGCTACATTTTATCCCTGAAATTATGGATTTCCCGCGGGAATTAAAAAACCTTAATCCACGCGGACGAAGTCGCGGGTATCATCTAGGTCAATATTTTTTGAAATGCAACTTGAATTGAATGGTTATGTAAGCCCAGCTTTCTTTCATCTTAACGTTTTCCTGTACCTACCTACGACACTGGGAACTCATTGTAGCGGGGAACCTATACTTCAACACAGGAAAAAGGTCATTATAAAAATTATATAAAAGAACACCTGTATATTTTCTTTCTTCTGCTTAAGGTCAGTTTTCACCAAACGGAAAAGAAAATCGGCCAAGTGCGAGTCGGGCCTCGCTCTTTTAGGGTTCCGTTAAAAAAAATTAAATAAAAATATTTCCATCTACCCATGGAAATATTTTAATTTAATTTTTTTAATTTAATTTAATTTTTATTATTTGTTGTTATAGCGGCAATAGAAATACATAATATGTGAAAATTTCATCTGTCTATCTATTACGGTTTACGAGATACAGCCCGCTGACAGACGGACGGACGGACGGACGGACGGACGGACGGACGGACGGACAGCGTAGGCTTAGTAATAGGGTCCCGTTGGTACCCTTTGGGTACGGAACCCTAAAAATCCTCGCGCACTTTTTTAATATTCTTACTCACTTAGTAACTATAGTTCTTGTCCACGACTTCATCAGCGTAGAGTTAATTTTTTAAAAATCGTGCGGGAAGTTTCTGTTTTTTCGGGATAAAAGGTAGCATAAGGCTGCAACCACATTATATAGAGTCATGTACCCATCAAATCACGACTCTATGAAAAATCGGCCAAGTGCGAGTCGGGCCTCGCTCTTTTAGGGTTCCGTTAAAAAAAATTAAATGAAAATATTTCCATGTACCCATGGAAATATTTTTATTTAATTTTTTTAATTTAATTTAATTTTTATTATTTGTTGTTATAGCGGCAATAGAAATACATAATATGTGAAAATTTCATCTGTCTATTTATTACGGTTTACGAGATACAGCCCTCTGACAGACGGACGGACGGACGGATGGACGGACGGACGGACGGACGGACGGACAGCGTAGGCTTAGTAATAGGGTCCCGTTGGTACCCTTTGGGTACGGAACCCTAAAAATGACAGTTATTTGCATCGAAATTGATGCGCGCAGATGTGGTTCCAGCCTAATATGTCATTTTTCATATGTCCATAACTATACACATGCAAATCTCGTCGACCTGTTGCTATGCTGCTGTGTGAATAAAGGACAAAAAACAAACAAACACATACACTTTACACAAAACTGATATAATATTATGCTTAGATTTTGTTTACGGTTGTAATAAATATTACAAGCGTACGTACCTAAACACGAAACGCTTGCAGATGTTGCAACTAATAAACATAACAAAATTCATAGAATTCCATTCCTGTTCCATAATTTATTGAGTAACAAGCGTTCAATTTTATTTTGATAACGCATTTAAAAACTGTGCATATCTAAATTTAATTAAAAAAATGTAAATCTCTATTTTCGTGAATATTCAAAAGGAAAGCACTAGTGTGAATAGTATATTACACATCTAGGGCAGTAAAATAAGAAATGTCTCAGATCACATGTAATTGTTGTCCGAGGCGAAGCCGAGGTCAATAAACATGTGATCTGAGGCTTTCTTATTTACTGCCCGTGGTGTGTATACTATTTTTCTCCTCGACGGAGGCGGAAAGCGACATTTTCGTTTAGCGCAGCGGGAGGAAAATTGACGCTTTCCGCCCGGAGGTGAGAAAAAGTGTTTTACTATATTGACAATCGGACACATTACAACTCGAAATACGATTCTGAATAAATTAAATATTATAACTATATTGCTTATTAATACGACAAAGTTTACGTGTGATCCCTTACAAAGCCAGCAATGTATGCCAGGAATTTTCGTTTTGAATAAAAGACTAATACTTTGAAACATCATAATACAAGTTTCAAACGCACCTGTCTTACGCACGCGTTTAAAAAACAACCATAATTCCAGACAAATTACTCCCATACACATGGCGACATAGTAACGTTTTAGAAGGCGCGTTAATTCTCAATCGATTATTATACTCATTAAGTCGAAATCTGAAAGGTGAAGACGGTAAATTAACATAAATACATAATGAAATGATAAGCTAAGTATTACTTGTTTGTATAGGTGCATACAACGCAAAGCTGCTAAAGGGTTTATTTACTTGTTTCTTATTCATTATGCAATTTATGGTATGATAAAGTAATTTTCAAACCTGTCGGGTGTAGACTTTTTTCCAGGGTTTCGTTTTTATTATTCGTAAAGACCTAAATCGACTTAAAATAAAATAATAATTCTGATAAAATCTTTACAAAAGACCACCATTAAAACATGAATTGGCTTTTCAGTAATTGAAATTAATAATAATATTACTTAGTTATAAGGACAACTATTAACTATGTAACTAATTACATATTTGCATGCTACTCTGTGGCGGATTGAAGCGAATGTATTATAATTGTTAAGATCTTAAATGTACTCAATCTGGCAAATAAATAATTTGAATTTGAATTTGAATTTGAATATGTCGTTCAGTTATAAGCTAAACCTTATCTTTACTTCAGTATGTTGTCATAAATATTATGGTACAGCACCCTTCTTTTGTCACTTACCAGTGAACTAGAAAATCCCAGCGAGTTCACACGCGCTGTAGCAGGCGTGCTACAGATATGTCTGACAACTGCTTTTTGTTATTGTACAATGATTCTGAGGGGGATTTGACGATGCTAATACCATAATTAATCCACTGTTGGAAATTTAATGTCAAATCTCTCCTTTGACTTTGATTTTTAAGTGCAACCAACAAACTATAAGAATCAGTACCATCAGCGACCCATCAACGGCTTACTCTGAGCGCAGGTCTCTCTCTCTCTCTCTGCCAGGTTCAGGCATCGATTCCAGGTAAATATATATGTATCATCATCAGCAGCCAATCATGGGCTCAGTACTGAACGCAGGTCTCCTCTTAGAAAAGGGATACAGGCCATAGTCCACCATGCTGGCACAATGCGAATTGGCGGACTTCACACATCTTCGAGAATATTATGGAAAACACTCAGGTGTGCAGGTTTCCTCACGATGTTTTCCTTCACCATGGAAGCATGTGTTTTTTAATTGCCGCACGAAACTTCAAAAAATCAGTGGTGCGTGCCCGAAATTGAACCTACATTCCTCGAATTAATGCCTTTTATAGGCAAAATTTTGCTACTTTGGGTTACATTATTGCAATTTTTTTAGGGATCTCAAATTTTTTTGAAAATAAATTATAGCCTATGTTACTTCCTGATAACTTAGCTTTGTATTGGTGAAAAATGGGTTAAAATCGGTGTGGTAGTTACAGAGCCTATTCGGTACAAACAAAAAAACAAAAAAATCTTTCCTCTTTATAATATTAAGTACTATATACACATATTATACTAAATATATACTAAAACACACATATTATTTCACAAATGAATATAGCGGGCGGAGGATTACGCCCCGGCAGGGGAGACCAGTCGGCCGGGCGTCAGGGCGACAGGCTGAGAAACCGGGACTATCCTAGCAACGCCTATATTTATTTTAATTATTATATTTATTTTTATAGTGCCTCTGCGACAGAAATAACACTAAGTACGTTAAATAATAACGGAATAACACACCCACATTATTCAAATCAGTGAACACACCAGTACCTAACTTACAAAATCTAAAAAACGAAAAAGCAAAGCAGTAAACGATTTTGGAACGTAGTTCCTTATCGCGCGGTGCGGAAGGAGGCTAGACGGATCGACACTTTTTTGAAACCGACAGATTTTAGGGTTCCGTAGTAAACAAGGAACCCTTATAGTTTCGCCATGTCCGTCCGTCTGTCCGTCTGTCCGTCCGCGGTTTAGCTCAGAGACTATTGGTACTAAAAATCTGTAATTTGACAAGGGTATAAATATCAATCACGCCGGCAAAGTGGTGAAATAAAATTGTGAAAAATATTTTTTTTAGGGTACCTCCCCTACATGTAAAGTGGGGATGAATTTTTTTTTCTCGTCTATCCTATAGTGTGGGGTGTCGTTGAATAGGTCTTCCAAAAATATTGTGGGTGTGGGAACACCATTTTTCAATTTAGGGATCCGTTTGTGAAATATGATATTTTAAAGTGCTAAATTTTATTAGAGTCAAGTGTCCCCCCCTCTGCCAGCTAAATGGTTATATATATATATATATATATAGGATACAAAAAAAATTCACAGCAGTAGGATATATAATGAATTTTAAATGAATTTTAAACTATCACGGCTAAGTAGGGTTCTTTAGTTAAGGAGTTATATCTGTTTTTTCTAAGGTAGGTATTACACGTAGTGTAAGTTGCATATTTTGTAGAATATTATGGTATTTAAACCATGGAACTCAAAATTTATTCAATATCCATAAATAAAATAAAAGCACTATCCTAGGTCAGCAATAATATTTGAGACTTTCAGCTACGGAACCCTACACTGCGCGTGGCCCGACACGCACTTGGCCGGTTTATTTGAATGTGAATTTGGCATTGTTTTCGGTATTTTCGCGGTACCGAACACAAATATCCGAAAATACCGAACACAATGCAAAATTAATTAACACAAAATTAATTGAAAGGAACTTCGTTCCATCCGGGTGTCCCTTGACACCTCTCAAGTTTTTTTTTATAGACATACCTACTTAATGTGTACTTAAAACGTATGTATTTTTACAACCATTAGTTATAGAAAAGGTAGTGTATAAAATGGCCCAATAAATCGGAGCAATGTGTCGCGAACACATAAAATTAACGAAAATATTTACAGCGAGGCCGAGGCAAAAAATCTCGCTGCGACCGGTTGCAGGATTGTTATGGGAACACGAATTTGTCCGAAATACTTCCACTCGCATTATACGGTAGAACATTGGTAATTATCATTCGAGTTGCTCGCATTTTACTCCAGAATTGAAGTTATTTTAAACGTGTTTTATAAGAGGCTTGAAATACCTATGATTATTTTTCAATCCATTTCTGAGCCCGTGTAACTCATCAAGTGTGCATTAAATCTTTCATTTATGGAAATTAACTCTTATGAATATGTCACATTAAGGTCCCCATACCAAATGACCGATTAACGCTTACATAAACTTGAAGTTAGTGGCCTAGTTGTGACAACGATGACGCCGGTTAAGTAACTTTGGTCCCGTTCAGTGACTGGGTGGGTGACCGACTCTGGAGGTCTGAATTTGGCCTTTTCGTTTCCTCTATGCCTCAGATGAACCGACATACGAACACACCCTCACGTAATTGGGTAGTCAGAAGAAAATTTTAAGCGAATACTACAAGTGGCTATGAAATTAATATTCCTGGGATAAAATACAAGTGTTTTTACCTTTGTAAAAGTTTATTTGATTAAAGACTTTTCTATTCTATTACATATGCAAGTAAAAGCAAAGGAAAACTCTTCCCAAAAAATAGAATTAGGTGTAAATCGCAGATAAATATACACATTATCAACCAGTGAACAGACAAGCTATAAACTAGGTATCGAAAACCGTCAAGAGAGGTGGTCATTACGTCAAGTTATGAACAAGTTCGGACAAGGGATGCCGGTGATGAATTAATTTTGTTTGCTTTGCGATTAATTTGAATTTTAAATGAAGAACCATTGCATAAGCGAGCGCATTATACGAGATAATGACTGGTTTCTGATTGAAACAGTTTCAAGGCTAAAATACAGGTGATTATCATTATAAGCATCTTTAAGTTAGCGCCAACTATTCCGGCCTTCAGCTTATTTCAACCAATTGGACACCACTTTGTGATCTAGTCGTCGTTTTGTAATCTAGTTGAGGATGGTTCCAACTTTGTTTCCCGAAGAATGATCTCCACCAGAGGACCTTGCGATACCAACATCCATCGATGTTCTGACAAACGTGACTTCCTCTCCCAGGCTCTTCCTCTGCCAGGCTGCCATTTTAACACTACTTCACGTCAGTCATTTTAAAATTTAAAATTATTGAAGGTAACCCGCATGATGACAAGCACTTAATTTTCCTCTATCTCTCTAGCTGTACTTTTGGTAACTATCGCTTGGAAAGCTGATTCAGTATTTGGTGGGTGTAAGGCCTCCTTTGGTGAGAATGGTGACGGTCTGTCCGCATTCGGTTGGTCAAATAATTACTTATCGCTGCTCAAAGTCGTGTTATGGTTACAAAAAATGAACGGCTGGCTGATACTTGTATAATATTAAAGTATGCGCCGAACCTATGTGAACTGTATAAAAACTGACGATATTCGTCGGTTATTTCAGGAGCTGATTCAGTATTTGGTGGATGTAAAGTGGTCTAAGAGGGAAATAATTAGTACATATTTAAGTAGGATAGTCCAACGGCTAGAGCCCGCTAGAGAGTCGATATACACAAGCGGCATAGGATCGTATTATGTTGTAATACTTGCAATAATTCTATTGAGCAGCAGTGTGCGTCTATCAGATGAGATGATAACGAAGACTAGCTCTCTACATTATCATACTATCTACTCCAAATAGAATTTTCTTTAGGTTTCAATTTTGAGCTTAGGCCCTCCAATCCAACTAAAAGACAGTCGTTGCAGTTTTATACGTATATATTATATTGTATAGAGGCAATTATGCTTTAACAATTGTTACGCTAATGTAATAGCAGCCCGTATACCTAATACAGATAATATGCGGCGCAACCCGGAGGCGTCGTGCGCTCGCAATTACATGCATGCGAACTGCACTACCGGTGGTCAGCTGAACTGCCACACTTGCGACTTGCTATACAACACTTTTCCGCATGGAATTACTCCTTTGATAATTTAGTTTATACATATATCATGTGCCATAGAAAGAGTGCTCGGAATTTCTTTGAGGCATAAGTCCGAAGGGAATTGTTTTTCGCTAAAGATTTAAAGTTACCGACATAGTTCTCGAAGCTAGGACGTAGAAGTGGCAGTGGGCTGGTCACATTTTGTCGGAAGACCGATGGCCGCAGTTGTACGGCCCTTGAGTGGAGACTGACGGCAGACGGAGTGTAGGGTGCCCCCCGGCTAGATGGAGCGATGACATCCGAAAGCAGCAGGCTTCGATTGGATGCGAAAGGCCGAGGATGCTACTTCTTAACATTTTGGCTGATTATGATGATGATGATAATAGCATCATATAGATATTTCAGTCAGAGTTGAGTCAGAGATAGTTTGATTAACAGAATTAACAAAATAAAAACTTAGACCAAGGACAAAACAAGCAGAATTCCTCGAGAGGAGAAATTAAATCCAAATTCTTTGGCATTGCGTTCGTGCAAATATACCATGGAACTAGGAAAACGACAGTCTTCCTACTTCCATGAGATATACAATGGCACTCCCTTTTACAAAAGTCACATAATAACTGTCAGATTTGTGTTTAAAATTGGTTTCCGTTTAATTAATTAAGAGTATTTTTTTGATTTCCGTATCCTTTTATTTATTGAAATTAGTTTAGTCAAATTGACATTTGACTTTGACAGCACGGGCACGCCATCTTGCGCGCCATTTTGAAATATTAGTATAAAAGGGCTGTTTTGACGATACGAATGCAGTCTCTGCCCAGAGACTCATCTGACTAGTAGATGCTTTCGTGTCTAGGTCGTTGTATTTGGTTTAGGGATTGCGATAGCAATCGCACCCTAATCGATTAAATATTGACAGTACGCTTAGATTAGTGTAATTGATATTTAGATATTTGTGATAGATACCCTCACGTTCAGATGGTGGTTTGTCTGTCGTGCTGTGGTTATTAGCTGAGTGGAAAGGGGCCGTTATTGGGGATGGTGGAGACGGCTATAGGTAGGGTTTTAGCCTTTTAAGAGATGTATTCTTTTAAGGCGTTATTAGTTTTGAGTGATAAGGTCCGCTTCTGAGTCTATGGCTAACATAATGTGGAGTAATTTTTTGCGCGAATTTCCGCTAGATCTGTAGTCTTGTACCTTGCTTAATAAAGCTACATTTATGTTAATGTAAAATTTATAAACTTTAGCGATAATTTTTTCTCACAAACACGTTTCGAGCAAAGCGGTAAAGTCAAATATAGATACATTAACTACAGTATTTAATAATTGAAATAGTCAGTCATTATTTTACGTCGCTAGTAAATAGTCTTTAACTTTTTGCCAGGCCCGTCTTCAATGCAACTAAACATTTCACTTCTAAGAAGCGAGAATCATGGTCGCTTCATTCCTAAATTGGTCAAAAATTTGTAGCATCACCTTTTACTGTACAAGCGGAGCGGGTTAAAACTATTTTAACTTCAGTTAAAACTACTCAACAACGGCTGAACATAAAAATTAAATGTTATGAATAAGTAAACCTTAATTTCCACTAACTCTTCAAATCGTTACGTTAAGTAGGTACATAATATGAAAAATACTTTCTGAAGAGAAAAATTCATTTATGAGGATGGTCTAATCAAAATATTGTTTTTGGGGTTCCATACAAAAATGGTAAAAATGGAACCCTTATGGTGAGACTTTCTCCGTCCGGCCTTACGTCCGTCTGTCACAGTTCATTATTTTAGTAACTACTAGCTGACGCCTGCGACTTCGTCCGCGTGGAAAAAGTTTTAAAATAATCGATAGCCTAGTGGTTACGACTGTGATCTCCTATTCAGGGGGTCACAGGTTCGATCCCGGGTACGCACCTCTGACTTTTCGAAGTTAAGTGCGTTTAAGAAATTAAATATCACATTCTTTAACAGTGAAGGAAAACATCGTGAGGGAACCTGCACACCTGAGAGTTCTCCATAATGTTCTCGAAGGTGTGTGAAGTCCGCCAACTCGCATTCGGCCAGCGTGGTGGACTATGGCCTACAACCCTTCTCTGACAGGAGACCTCGCTCAGTAGTGAGCCGATGATGGGTTGTTAATGATGATGATGATGATGTGATAGTGTGATTAGTGTGATGTAATATGATGTGATAGATGTAATAAGATCTATACGTATATATCGTATGCGAGTGACCTGGAAATCCGAGAGAAGTTCTGTCCTCTATCTCCGATAATATTTAGTAAATCTTCACCAAAATGGGACAAAATATTTTTTATAAGACACACTTTCTAATAAAGAAAGAATTATTAAAATCGGTTCATATTTGACTGAGTTATGGAGTAAAATGATTAAAAATTTTCATCCCCTATCCTGGAGTAACCTTATGTTTTAACGGGATAAAAACTATCCTATATGTTGACCCGGAGTATCAGCTACCGCTATATCAAATTTTATTTAAATCTGTTCAGTAGTTTTCGCGTGATGCGCGAACAGACAGACAGACGGACAGACAGACAGACAGACAAAAATTAAATAAAATTCTATTTTGGGCTCAGTATCGATAATAAAGCATCCCCCGGTCAAAATTTTCAAAATATAATAAATGTACAGAAATCTTCCAGTTACAGTTTTATTATAAGTATAGATTAAAGCTATCGACATAAAATTTGGAATAATTGTACAAAATAGTGGCCCAATATATTTAAAATAAAAAAATCGAATATGATTTTTAGTTCAATTAAAAAATGGGGGAAATCGGAGGTTTGAAATTTCAAAGTAAGATAACTATACCGAGTGGGGCATCATATGAAAGGGCTTTACCTATACTTATCTATATCTAAATCAGATTTTTATTTATTTATATATATATAATAGTTTTTGATTAAAATGTCGAAAAAAATACCGTTACCCCCTTATCTCCAAAGTTTATCAATCGAAATATGAGCAATAATTATGGTCACTGGGGGTTTAGGTATATTTTACAGGAAAAATAAAACCAACGCTCTAACTAGCATAGTTTTTTTGATATTAACAATAAACCTCTACAAACTAAGTTAACGATTAATACAAATATATATATATATATATATATATATATATATATATATGAATAAGCAAATTAATGTAATATTATCGTTAAACTTGAATATTTTATACTTCTAGACTTCAAGAGTATGGAAGCCTCGGTGCGCGAGTTCGAGTCGCACTTGGCCGGTTTTTTATTTTTATGGAAAGAAGAAATGGAAATCTTGTTAAAACATGCAAGATCAACCGTCACGTTGACTCTTCATCATAAGTGTTTAAAAACAATATTTTTTTTATTGTAAAACGATCTAAAAAATATTTTTGAGATAATTAACCTTATTGTGTAATGTGTTTTACAATTAGGTATGTCGATTCCACTTGCAGCACGGAGGGGGGGCATCGGCATTTTCATTTTAGGCAGTAGGGAAGTGTGATAAAAAATTTTGGAACCCCTGGTCTAGTGGTTAGCATTTGAACTGCGAATCACGGCATCTCGAGTTCGATTTCTGGGTCGGGCCAAAAATCATATTGGGTTTTCCTGCCAAGGAAATTTTCAGCAATAGCCCGGATTCAGGAAGTAGGCGGTCGGTCACGTCACCCCTGTGCCTCGGATATAGCACGTAAAGCCTTTGCTCCGGCGCCTGATCTCTCTCCGGTCGTGTCGGATTTCTGTCTCATCTGAGTATGAGCACAATGTGAGCGAGAGATTAGAAAGTGCAAGTGTGTTTAGACTAATCACTGTAGAGATTGGCCGCCGTGGCCGAATTCGGTCGGGAGGCTATTAGTATTTGTCCGCGCCCGCGCCGCCTATCACAGTCATCACACATTTAAGAAGCATAATTATGCGAAACTGACTGGTCCCGATCACGCAACCGTTTGCTCTAATTTCTGGACGGATCCTCTTCACCCCCGGGACGCCCGGAAATCGATCGTAATTTTTACGCCTAAATCGATTTGTTTTTGTTTGCGGTTAGATATTCTCACCTGTTACACGTCACGGGTTAGATTTACGCTATTTACTGCACGAGATCGCTTTCTCTAGAACATCGAACAGTTTTTTACTTTTAGCTTTGTCCAAATAATATTCATCGACATTAAAAGTAAGTATTCCATGATTATCGTCAAGTGTAAGCATAACTCACAGTACAAAAAAATTATACATGAGAAACTTAGTAGTTTTCTTACAAAATGTATAGGTTCAAAAAACACCAACGCAAGCCTTGCGCGTAAAGTGTGATAGATAAGTACGTACTTTAACACTATTCCCATCTCAATTATACAACAATTCTTGTCACGTTCACACCTGGGGACGAGTATCACCATAAAGCATTTGAATCCAGATATTTTTCCCTATTTCGCACTTTCCTAATGGTCATAGCCCTATTAATTATCCCATATAAAGGACGCGGTATAAATAAATTTACCGCTTATTAAAACACTTCAAATTTCACAACTAAAAGAATCGTCTGGAGGTTATTTTCACTCTACGATATTTTTGTACGACATCTCTGAGAGCACCAGTTACTAATAATCAGGTTTGTTTCTCGGTTGCATTTTTGTTAAAATATTTGAAAGTGTCTTAGGTCTGTGTACCTACTCGAATTAAAATCATATTTCTTAATTTTTCATAACTACTAGAGATCTATTTCTAAGTGGGAATCTTTCGGTTGGTTGGAGAACCCTGCCAATTTTACATTTTGCACGAGCTGTTCTGTTCCCTCATATGTCCGCAATCCCAGATGCAAGTGCATTTGAGACTTTCCTTATTAATTAATGAACTATCTTAATAAGTATACTTTTGACAAAGTTTTCCAACAATCAGGATATTGGATTTAGTCATGCTACAAATCATAAAGAGATCATTTCCCTGCTACTAGTCGCTGGAAGTAAGGCGGCTTACATAAATCTCAGAGCCACTCTTGACACCACGTTCCTTTCTCAATCGTACATCGTTCGACTTTTTGTCGTTTCGCCGCACTCGGTATTCCGCGAGCAAAAACAACCGAATCAAAATTCTCCGATCGCCACATCTTTTATTTATGCCCACCGTTTCGACTAACAGGCGTAATTTTTTCCGCTAAACAATCAGTTTTGTCCGAAAAATGCGAGACGGGAAGAAGACATAAAAAGGTACGCTGGATTGCTTCGAATTTTTTCTCGTCTTACGCTTCGCTCATACATATCGAGATATGATGAGCGGCTTCTATAAGGGGTTCACTTGTTTACTCTAGAAAAAGTGCACTCTGCAGCCGCCCGCCTATTGTTCTCGCATCGAGGCTCCGTTGATCATAGATTGTTGCGCATTCTTGCAATACATTTCAATTTTAAATTTGAAGTCATATTTATCATGATGAGCAGATGCCCTCGAAGGTCAGGGGAAAACTATTCTAATAAAAATTGATTTTCCACTTCTTTCCTGTGGCCTAGTAGAGGTCACATCAGTTTATAGCGTTACTCAGTATACCCATCTACGGTTTACTTATTATATAGCTGGTTACTTGACATGCTGGCTACATATATATCTGATGTTGGGATCAAAATATACGAGATTCGTGCGTCGTACTTTGTTATACAAATATTTATGTGCGAAATATACCATGTCAAAGTTGCTGAGTTTCTTGCTGATTCTTCTCAGTTGGGTAGATTCACTTGACGTTTCAAAAGCACTTTTTAAAAATTAAAAATTTCAATAAAAAAAACTATTATATTCCATTCTAAGGATCTATAGGATATTCGAGTCCAATACCAGCGTACTGTTTGTCGTCTCAGTACCAGTAGAAGCAATCTAAATGAAGATTCAATATTATCGTGTGTGGGAGGAAGATGGTTAAATGCAACATTATTTCATTTCATTATCAACTGGTTCCACATTTCCTTTCTGTTTGTCAACGCTTATCAGCCGTCAGATTGAGGAACCAGTTCTGTTGGTATCATTAACAACGGAATACGAATCATTAGCACAATCTTCGATCTAAACCCTTGTCCCATTTAAACTTCCTAGTTTTTACAATCGTAAAGCTTTCATCTGCTAATGTGAGAGCATCGATACGAACGATTTTATCTCTCTCGCTTATCAATTTAATAAACAACTTTCCAAATATGAAGCAATAATAAAATTGCTAGGATCTCATCAAAATACCGATCAGCAGATCATATTACAATGGCATCGGTTACGGTATCTCGATGAAAATGACTTCCACGTTCATATCTTCCGACACCACTGACATTTGTCTCAAAATGTATCGCAGGGAACAAGTCTGTAATACTATGTAGGAAAGCCTAAAATTGCTTAAACCTTAATCGGACATAGTATATTGTCAAAGGTTGTTGGTTGTATCCACCGGTTTATCGACAAGAAACAGCGTGGAATATTGCCGTGTGCGCTAATGACGTGCGTTTCTGCGCTTTAATTGCGATCAAACAGACAAACTTACTTACTTGAGCACTTTCGCCGTCTCTTTTCCATTAAAACAAGGTTCATATTTACTTGGATGACTGTCCTTTTTATGTTTGTCGATATAGCCTGGTCGCATCGTCCGCATGAAAAATGTATGAAGTCTCATCTCAAGTTGTGAGTAAAAACCTTTCGTATTGAAGTCCATTTTGATTGGTGTTCGGATTCAAGGGGTTTTATATTACACCTAAGAAATGTCCAGCGGTACCGAGTAACATGATTAAAGTGTTCCTATTAGAGCTGGAACTGCAATAATAAGGCAGTAAATTAAAAGGCTTCGGTAGTCTCGGGTTTGAGGAATAATATAGTTATTATCTACTATGTACTTACATTGGTCAGAAAATAGCACACAGAAAAAACATTCAGAATAAAATAAGTAAATGAACCAAACGCCTTTATCAAACTACCTGATATGGATTTTATTAGCCGTAATTAGGTAATATTAATTTTATCCTCGAAAAAACTTAAAACTTATAATATTGTGCTAGGAGTCCGTAAGTAGATGTCCACTGCTTACATAGGTATTCCCGGTTCGGGGTCGCCATTCAAGCAACTTGGGTTTTCATCATCTAACCTATGCTGCTTATTGCAGATTAGTTACACGATTCGATGAGCCATGTCGGTAACTCTGTTGCTATTTTGGTTCTATGCTAGAAGTGGGTTTGATCATGTACCTACACTAGCGGCACGCTATGATGGCCGGTTTGACACATTACAATAGTGATGTGGAATGTCAATTTATTCTCGAACAAAAAACAATTAAGTTTTGTTTTTGTACCTGATTAAATAGGTTTAATAAAACAAAAATGTATATGTTTATTTAATTTATTTGAACGAACTGAATATTTGAATGAAAATGAATATACATACTTTATATGCACACAAGAAACATATGAATACAAAAGATACCAAAAAAGGTGCCACAAAAAGGCCATAATTAATCAGATTCGTCCATACTACTATTTTCACTGTCGTCACTGCTATCATCACCTACATTAATAATTATATGTTCGTTTTCTATAATATTATCTATTTTCACATCTCTTTCATAATCTTTCCCTAAAGAACTTTCCCCACCGAAGAATAATCCAGCTTCCTTCAGTGAATGCACCAACTTTTTTCTTGTTGGATACTCCTTCTGTAAATAGTAGCCGTAAACATGTCTTCGGATAGCATCGGCATCAAAGCTATCGATGCCTACGACTGGTTTTGCTCGTTTTCTCTTTTTTGGTGTGTGAAGTTTATTTTCTTCTGTGCCAGTCTCGCCATATTTTTTTTTAGTTATCCGTCTAACAGTTCGTTGTCCAATATTAAGCGCATCAGCTACGCGTTCAACCACTGACGTTATAGGTAAAATTGGCCCTCCATTTTGAGCTTCACGATCGAAATAGTTACGAAGGCGTATTAGGAACTCACGTGTCTGACTATTTAGAACAGTTCTCTGCGTACGTTCGGTCATATCGACGAAATCCACAACAAAGGGCTTGAACAGAGTCCAAATTAACGAGCAAGGGTCAACAGTAATGCAGTATCAATATTTGAAATCCAAAGCCAGGTCAAAACTATATCACAATCGCATTGCACTGACAGTTTATACTTTTCGAAGCAACGTCAATTCGAAACTGCTTTGTTTTGCATTGAGCATTGACGCGAGTTTGCCGGAGGTAGTAGTTGTGCTAGCCAGCGATCCTATGTGACGATCGTATTAGATTCCATTTTTAAAAATTTTCAATTTAGAAAACCAAATGCCGAGTTGTGGTATATATCATATAAAAATAAAAATTTTACCTTTTGTATGAAACAGCTGATATTTTTTTGCGATTTCAGAGGTTTGTCCACATAGTGAAAATTGTTCATATTCACAAGTACATTCACCCCTTAAATGGTGCAAACTGATTTTTCTACACTTGTATACATTTTAGAAATCAATTTAATAAATAAATTTTGAGTCCTAAACCTAAAACTACATTCGATAAAATTTATGAATCTCTGCACATCACTATCGTCAATAAAGTAATACAATTATTTCCTTCAAAGTCGTTATCAATTAATACGGAACTTCATGAGCGGACAAACGTCAAACCGGCCATCATAGCGTGCCGCTAGTTTAATTAAGTAACTATACTATAATTACGTATACATATTTTGTATTTACTCAAGAAAGCATTTCAGACACAGACAGTTTTTAAAACTTTAGGAATGTGTCAATTAACCGTCTTTGGTGATACTCCAAAAAGAGAATTAAAAAATTAATTTTCCCAAGATCACGTCGTCGGCTGTTATTTTTGTGAGGCCATCGTCACAACAGTGCTAACAACATTTTTAACAATCGTCCTGTTCTGCCCATCGAAGGTTCATTACGAATTAGTTCCGCGTATCGCCACCCGATCGCCGCCGGCGCCACACTACATGGTCCCAGAGACAGCCGTAAAATGTATTCTCTGTGAAGCACTTGCAAAAAATTAAGTCAAACTTCATGCTGCTATTTCTGATTCATATCAAGAAATTCGAAAATTATCAAGAAATTCAAAGAAAATAGCTCTGAAGCGGGTAAGGCTGTCGTTTTTTAGTGAGTGAGACTTAAACACTAAATGATAAAAAAACACGACTTGCAAAAAGGATTTTTATTTTGTCAAGAAACATCGTAATAAACTTACTCGTATGACAAAAGAATTCTATGTTAAATTAATTCTTGACATTCCACCTATGTATAAAATTTAAAAAATTCATAAAATTCCCGAATGCCTTTATCAGGTGAACCCTCCCCACCGGCAAGTGGCAAGGAACTTCTGTTATTTCTTGCTGAGTCAATATCAGGCCAGCTTAAACTACTTCTTCTTCTTCTTCTTGGAGTGCCGACTCCTATCGGAGGTTGGCAATCATTAGGGCTATCTGCACCTTGGACGCTGCTGCACGGAACAAGGATCGGGTACTTTTTACACACACTTACAGTACAGGGTACAGTTACAGGGTACAGCTTAAACTTGCAGAAATTGCTGTGAGTGTACAGTGCAAGTAACTTGCCAGATTTGACTTCGGCAAATGTAACAAGTGGACATTAAACACAATCTTGTTAAGTTCAATATTATAATATTATTATGTCTAACAACATCATAAAAGTTACGGCCAGCTCTCACTCTAACAGTTCTTGAGAAATTGACATCTCATTGCAGGATTTCAAAATATCGGACACTAATTGCTCCTTGAAAAAATGGGACATGACTTGTATGTAAGATAGATAAATGCCATTGAAATTTTGCAAATACGACGGTGGTCGGTGAAACGACTTTTTGCTGCGCACGTAAAGTTATTTTTGTGGAAATGGGTATTCCCGTCGGGATTTGCTGATTCGAGTGACATGCGAGTATGATTCGGTTTTGCAAGTTTAAAATAATTACAATCTTATGTACAAAGTATGCTCTATTTCTGGACAATCACTTCTCTTTACATTATAATATCTGCTACATTCAACTAGTACGTGCTGGACATCGTCTGTTATACAACACACAAATATCAAAGATTAGACGAAGCTGGACATCAGCTAAACTACATAGTAATCCATGAACCTGCACGACAGAAACATATGCGCGTTTTACCAGCTCTTAGCAAAACATTTCCAGCTCAAATACACTCGTCGTAGCAACTATATTGCCGACTAGCTTTAGATTTCGCGAGCTGCAAGATGTAGGTGCTATTGACTGGTAGGAAAGTAGCTAACCATCAATCATCTTCATCATACAACATGGACAATACATCACTGACATTGTCGCATCGTATTATTCAATTAAATTCATGTTTTTACCCGCTTACCTACGACAAAGCCAGTTATGATATGTATTAACAATCTATATATGTATGTGTCTATTTATAGAATAGAATAGAAATATTTTTTATTCAAATAAACTTTTTACAAGACGTGCTTTTGAATCGTCAGGCTCTACCACTGGTTCGGAATGCCCTTCCTGCCGAGAAGAACCAGCAAGAAACTCGGCGGTTGCTCTTTTCAAAACAAGTTTACAATACAATAAATACCATGCTATATATGCAGTTTCCACAATGAGGGAAGTTCCAAAAATGCATACCGACTAACTTCTATCTTAAGATGGGCAGTCATAAAGTAGCCCCATTCCCGCCGGTGGAACCCGTTCACGAGCATGACGCATGACCCAGCCGTTGCTTCGCTCAACCATATTTGAGAGAACGTAACAACCTGCATCACACGACACCACCACAGAAATGTTTAAAGAGTGCGTGACATACATTATGCTACCCATGCTACCCATTTACGTATGTTACGCCTAAACTACAGATCCGATTTTGATAAATAAGGTTTCAATCGATTCTTTATTAAGGTCTGGTTAAAATAGGCCACATTTTGTACCAACAAAATCAGTATGATGGATGTTAGTTGTTATATCCAATATTCCGTACTCGGGTTAGGTACACTCTTTTACCCGACTGCGGAACGCTAAGAGTGGTAATGTGTTTATCAGTCTATATTATGTATGTTTGTTTGTTTGTTCCCTTATGACATTCTAGAGACCAAACGCCTGGGCCGATGTTGATGTGGCACGTCGCGTCGTTAGATTCGCTATGCCAGCGCGAGTGTCAACGAAAACATAGAAAGAAAAATTCAAAATGGCAGATTTTGGACGCCGTAATGTGGCGTCCAAATATTTTTTTTCCTTCAAATCCTATCGAGTGGAGTAACCAAATTAAAGAGTTTGAAAAGGTGATTAAGAAAATATATTTTTCTTTTTTCTCCATTTTGATAGTTGATATTTTCATTGATATTATTTAAAACAGTCGGGTTTTTTTTATTCTATTTTAGGGTTCCGTAGTAAACAAGGAACCCTTATAGTTTCGCCATCTCCGTCTGTCCGTCCGTCCGCGGTTTAGCTCAGAGAGTCTTGGTACTAGAAAACTGTAATTTGACAAGGGTATAAATATTAATTACACCAACAAAGTGTAAAATTAAATTGTGGAAAAGTTTTTTAGGGTACCTCCCCTACATGTAAAGTGGGGATGAATTTTTTTTTCGGGTGTCGTTGAATAGGTCTATCAAAAATATTGTGGGTGTGAGAACACCATATTTCGATTCAGGGATCCGTTTATGAAATATGATATTTTAAAGTGCTAAATTTGTCAGAGTCAAGTGTCCCCCCCCCTTCCAGCTAAATGGTTGTATATAGGATACATGAAAAAATTCACAACAGTAGTATATACTCGAATAATGAATTTTATAGGAAAACTCTCACGGCTAAGTAGGGTTCATAAGTTAAGGAGTTATAACTGTTTTTTCTAGGTTAGGTATTACACGTAGTGTAAGTTGCATATATTTTGTAGTATATTATAGTATTTAAACCATGTAACTCAAAATATTAAATTCAATATTCATAAATAAAATAAAAGCACTATCCTAGGTCAGCAATAATATTTGTGACTTGCAACTACGGAACCTTACACTGCGCGTGGCCCGACACGCACTTGGCCGGTTTTTTATTCTTTTTTAAATATATTATTAATTTTGCTTGTTAAGCTTCTTCCTTAATATCATTGTACTTGTTCAAGTAGATCCAGTAGGGCTTGGCTCTCATCTCTTTAATTTGCGCGCCGAGTTCCTGCGTCCCGGCTGATTATATGGAGTAGCTCTTAAAGACATGCTGCTTCCAATTGATTTACTACTCATATTTTGGTAATGGAGCTACAGGATGTTCTGAAAATATAAAAATATAAATTTTTAGTTAGGCTATAGTTATAGTCCAGCAGATTGAGAGTGATCTATACATCGATGGGTCTTATGTATAAGGGTAGTCCAAAGTAACAATTTGGCCATTTTCATTTTTGGTGTTAAATGCTTCCTTTTACTATAATTATTAACATGCACTAAAAAAAACTCATACTTATTGGTAGAAGTTCTATTTTTTATAGCAGTAAAAGGGCTCAAGTAGCACACTTTTAAACGTACAAGGGCCTACTATGTCATAGTAGACTTCGGTCTATCACAGAATTAATAAGATTTCTGTTTAGAAAACACAAAGCTTTAAATTGAGCAGGAAAATGCGATTTGAAAATTATCTCAATTATACGACATAGTAAATTAATATCGCTGATTCCTGATGATAAAATTTAATGATATTCAAAATTCCTGTTTTTCCGGCATAATAATGTTACTCTCCAAGTTTTCAATTATACCTAACCATATAAAAATCACGTTGATCTCCGTTGCTGCGTGATTGAAGGACCAATCAAAACACAAACACAATTTCACATTTATAATAGGGGTTTTAGTTAGGGGTTGAGTTTTACACGAATACACGAATACCGGGCCACACTTTGCTTGAATGACAATCAAGTAGTGAAGACGCCAAACCTCAACACCTTTTACTATTCTGTGATCTATATTATATATGTACACTACCATTTATCTTAAATCACCCCGGTTAGCTTAAAAGGCATGTCCAAGTACCTCCGATTACGCCAGAGTTAGTAGTTAACCAAAAAATCTATGCAAATTTAATTGGCTTGTGTGTTAAGCGGCACGTTTTTATATCAAAGCGAGCGGCGGCTAATGACAGGGCATTACTTAATTTTATTATTCAATTGCTTGTTATTGAGACACCGCCTGCGCCCTAAAGCGAAATATCGAGCTGTATTCGCGAAATGTGGTACTTAGAAATTATACTTTTTAGAGTTCCGTACCCAAAGGGTGCCAACGGGACCCTATTACTAACTAAGTCTCCGCTATAATAATTTGAAAAGTACCTACGTAAAGTAGAATCAATAATTCAGTAGAGGGAAATGACAGTTGCTAATGTCACTTTGTAAAATAATATTGCCATATTTATTTTAATAGCGATGTTCTAGTACAGTAGGTAGTGATAGCTGTAGTACTGTACTTTTACATTTTTCATTTTATAAATCTCATAAGATCACATAATATGTAATAGAAATAGCAATAAATATAATAACCTCTTTAAAGCTGTAATAATAGAAAGCACGAATAGAAATATTTAAGATCTATTTTTAGTACTAAAAGTTGTTTTATCTCCTCAGTATAGGCTGACAAAGACGAGATAAGATTTTCCAAATGATATTAATTGCTATTCAAAATATTTTTGTATCAATTATAATAAACACAATTTGGGAATTTTCTTAGTAAATAAAAAAATAAGTATTTTGGTACACGACGTAAGTGATTGATGTGGATGTAGTGATTGAAGTGATTGATGTGGATCCTTCAGTCACAACACTATATTATTTTCATCAGAAACTGACAACACTGTAAACGTCAATTCGCTCTACTGAATTATTGATTCTACTGTGTTCAATCTTGTGCGATGATACGGAACCCTTCTTGTGTAAGTCCAAATCGTACTTGGCCGACTTTTATTACTAAGTAGGTAGCTTGGCTACAGGAGGAATTAATTCGTATTAATAAAAAACTGAACACAGTCAAAATGTTTTTAAGTGCATATTTATTTGGTTTTATTTTGAGTCAAACGATTTCGTTATTTATTTATCATTTATCAATTTTGAGCTTTGTATTTGTATTATTTATTGTATGATTTTTGACACTATTTTAGAGTAGAGAATTTTTTTCTAGTTTTCAGTTCTTCAGCAGATTTCTATTATTTTAAAAATAAAATAATAATTCACTATGGGTACTATGGGTCCAAAGTAGGTGCTTGAGCGAGTTTGCTCCAATAAACAAACTTACTTAAATAATGTTTTAGAAACTCGATTATTTCGCCCCTTAAATAAATACAAAATAACACCCCTTTTTTGCACCATGAACGAATACAGACAGCCAATAAAATCAGGTTCATCGCGTACTATAAATAAAAATAAATTGCAATGACACATACTTAATACTGCTACCAACTTTTACATTGTAGATATCTTGTGGAGGCTTTGAACTCTAACTTCAATCGATGTGACATAATTAGGTATATGAAAATTTAAAAATTTCTGTCCATCAGACTGCATAATTAAATGGAGACGCTCTAAAATAGCCAACAACTTTAATAAATTTTTTATTGTATAAATAGAAGTTCTTAAACCTTTTTTATTACCAAAAGATTAATCAGCATCATAGAACGACTGAATTTGTTGAAAAAAACTAAATTAGTTGAAAGTTATAAGATGTCATAAACTTAACAATATCTCATATCTATTCTAATAGTTTAAATGGCAGATAACAGTTGCCCAAAGCAAATCTAAATCCAATAGTCCCAGTAACCCCCCAACACAACTGCAACCTGTCATGGGGTGCCCTCGACCACCCGTGGGACATTATCTAATCCAAATAGCACTTTATTGTTAAAGCTACTACACGTTAGGCCAGTCAGTACTACTGAATGAGGGCAATTTTATTGGAACGAAGTTCCATAACGGACGGTACGGACTTGGCGGGGGCTAGGCGAAAAAAAGGTTTAGATTTTTTCCGTCACGACCTTTGTGTGTTGCTTTCGTTTATTACGCCACCAACGCTATGACGGAACGTTTGTAACGTTCCGTCATAGCTTTGGTGGCGCAGCGGCTTAACGAAGGAGTGAAACTATCGGTTTGGGGTTGAATCCTGACTACAAATTATTTTGTTTATTTTTATTATTAATTTATCATTAAAAGGAACTGCGTTCCAACCGAGTGTTCCAGGACACTCACGCATTTTTTATTATTTAACACTAGTTACTTATTTCAACTTTTCTTGGAGTTGTGACTTGTGCGCCTGCGGTCTTCGTGGTAAAATGCTGTTCTATCTATCTTTGTTTCAGTTCTATCTGCGTAGGTAGTAAACTTTGCCTTGTTCAAAAGAAATCAAAAATATTGATTTCAGGTCAATCTGTCGCTCTTAAAGTCTACCACTCTATCTATACAACTAGATAAAATTGAAGAGTTTATATTCCTGAAATATGTAATTGGCTTGTATTTGATTACATATTATTTATTTGAATTATAACACCAATATAATGTTTATAAATTTTAGTTTGTTTGTCTGTAAGTCTACGTTAATCTTCGGAAAAACTGATCTGATTTTGACGGGACTTTTACAGGCAGGTTGACAATTTTAGCTGAGCTACTTTTTATCCTACATATATTTAGGGTTCAAGCGAAAGAAAAACTGTCGATCTAAAAGAGAATATATAAATTAAAACATTGATCCCTCTTCTAATAAATGATGTGTAATATCGGTTGTATACTTAGTAGCAAAATGCTTTCTTTTTAGAATATCAAATTATTCGAATTATTTATAATATAATTCGAATCCGAAATCAATGTATATCAGTGTATCAGCGGTATAAAACCTGCTATACAAAGTTTATAAGTGCCGTGATTAAAAAAAAAACATAAATTTTATGTCTTATTTATAAACTAGATAGCTAGTTACTGGTGGAATAGTGTCAACGTGTGGAGGCCCCTTTGCAAACCGAAAATCGCTCTTGTTAGCGAATGCACCCTCAGATAACGGGAACTATCAATGATCGGGATTACATAAAGTTAATTTGGTCGCGTGGCAGCTTTCGACCCCAATCTCGTTTTTTTACGTTGAGCCTTGTCAATCAAACTGTTAGGCGGAAGATTCAGATATGGGAACTCACATTTGGATTTCTCGTAATTGAAAGAGATAAGCCAATTTAGAAAATGTTATCGGTCGGCTAAAAGGCACGTGTCTTAAAATTGTTTATATCGGTTTTTAAATGATGATGATTACCTCTAAAAAAATGGTTAGTTGTTACCCAAAAATCCACGACAGAACGGCGATGGTATAGTATGCGTTTGGTGTAAGTTCTGTGTTTTTTTTTTGTGAGCATTTTCTTGAAAAACTAGTGGGCCGTTTTCAATGCGGTGTTTTGCGTTATGTACCTACCTACCTAACACTTCTTCAGAGCAGATTGTTAGCACATCATTTACATCTAGGTATAGGTGTAGTCTAAGGGGCTGCACATAAACTTTGACAAAACGCTATCGAATGTTTAATAGATAATTTCAACGCGTCCTTCCAGTACAGGCAAAGCTAATCGAGTCGCGAAGCTCACTGACGAGACGATATCAGACGAGTCGTAGGGAGCCGTTGGTTACAGGCGGCACAAGACCGAGACATGTCTACGAAAGAGACTTGTGTCGAGCTGTGGACGACTAACGGTTGATAAAGAAGAAGAAGAGAAGATTGTACAGGAACTTTAAATCGTTGGGTGACACGTCGTTACTGGTAGAATAGTTATTATCCATGGCTGAAGTAGGTATAGGTACCTATACCACCAGAGCGGGCAAGAGACAATTCAAAAATTAGAAAATTCCATTTTCTACAAAGCTTAAACTTTAAGACAAAATCTATATTGATTGCGGTGATATCGATACTATCGCACCCCATATCTACTGGAAAGGACGGATCCGAAATTCCACAAGCATGTTTCGATTGTTTACACCGCAAACAGTCTATTACATGCACATTTGTGAAGCTCGTAAAGTCGTTAAGCAACAATGGCAACATGTCGACCTGTCACCACATCACGGCATCTGTAACCATCATTATATTATCACACCACCCTCACAGCTCCCATACCCTAAGCAATTCGCCATATGATTTTTCGGTCACGAGTGAGAGTGGTCTATTAGATTAAATTATTTATTATGTTTTCACCAGTTCAAATTATTTTAATATTTTTTTTCGAACCGACTCAGAACTCGAACGCAGAACTGCAAAATCAAGATGATGATAAAATCACTAGTAAGTAGTAACCCAACGAAGTCGTTAAATTGGGATGTTGCCTATGTTAAAAAGAAATTATTTCTTACTGAATTTTAAAGTCCTAACGTAAGTAACATACAAGTCTACTGTTAATTTTAAATATACTTAACGATATTAAATTATCGATTATACTACCATAAAAGTTCTCTAAATGTTTATGACGTCACAGTTTAACTTTTCATAAAACCTGCTATACTATGTCCACGCTTTGATATTTGATTAACAGCTGCTGGTTTGATAAGTTGGCTACATCCCTATTTCCATAGGTATAAAGTTATTGGGGTTTTCTGTCAAAAAGTTCTCAGTATCAGTCCGAGTTTGGGAAGTTGGCAGTGGTAGACATCGTTCTGTGGCTTGAAGAGCACGTAAAGCCGTCGGTCCCATGCCTGAGCTCTTTCCAGTCTTGTCGGGACCATTGCCTGTGTGGCATTTACACCACCGACTTGCAACTTTAAGATATTCACGCCCTGTGTATCGTTGCAACATTGATGATTGATTCAAAAGCTTAGACATTCTATGCAGAAACACTTGCTACCAGAAATCCTTAGACTAATGAAAAAAAATCTATTTATGGCTCGATCGACTTAAATACAATTAGGCCCACTTGCAGAAACGCCGGGTTATCCTTTTAACCCAGAGTTAGCTGCTGCTTTGACAGATTTCGTATAAAACTTCTGTCAAAATTACAAATTTATCCTGGATCAAACCGAACCCGGCGTCTCTGCAAACGGGCCTTAATTGAATTAAGCTAGATTTGGTTGGAATAGTTTGGTATCATTGATGGAAATCTCTTTTTTATGATGCCTTTCAATAAAAAATCCGCAAAACCGCAAACAAATCCATTCAAACCGGGATTAATATGGTACAAAATCGGCGCCTCGCTGCAATAGTATGCAATAGCTTCAAATCATTGCAGACTAAAGTTTAATGAGTTAAAGTTTGCTATAAATAAACAAGTGTGTGAACGCAAGCAACAAAGGGACGTGTCACACATAAATAATCACGTAATTGGGATGGGTCACGTGGTCACAACATTGCTCCCCTGTGTCGGTGCTCATTTTTATTGTGTGGTGAAAAGGGGTCATACGGTAAAGTGTTGTGTGGACATGGGACTGATTATTATATTTTTTGCAGCAAGATCACAGAAAATCTTAGTTGTTTTCTAAATTCAAATCCAAAATTATTTAATTTATGTAGTCCAACTGTATGCCTCTTAAGACAAGTCAAGACTCTACCACCGGTTTAGAAAGCAGATTCTGTTGAGAAGAGCTGGCAAAAACTCAGCAGTTGCTCTTTTTTTCAAAACAAAAGTGTTACAATGAGTAGCTTATCTATTTTGTAGCCAGCTGAAGCTGATAAAAATAAATAATACTATTGAAGTGAACTACCATTGCAGTGAGTGTGTGAGTGAGTGAACCAATTGAACAGGTTTTGATGCTGTGCTCATGAAAAATAGCAAAGCCGCTTCCATGTGAATTAAGACTTTCTAGGCTAGATACCAATGATATGCCATTTAAGTACACATCTATGAATGAATGGATATTCATCCATAATATTTCATCATAATCGATTATGAGCAACGCATTACTACTGAGCAACTCTTGAGTTTCTTGCTAGCTCTTCTCAGCAAAATCTGCTTTCCGAACCTGTGGTGTAGAGTTTTGTGATTAAACAACTTTTTTTCTAATCTATTCTTGTCTAAAAGTAAATAAAGTTAAAAGACAAGTTTAAACAACGTTTCAACTAAATGTCTCACGACAGCTATAAATTGGCCAACAAACGAGCGTTTAACTAAATTATCCGGAGCCGATGAGGCCTCGCCGGTAGCGCCGCCCGCTGCGCGCATGCTGTAAAAAACGACATCTATCTTTGGACGTGAGACCACTGTTGTAGGTACACGAGACTTAATTACTCAAGTCCCGTGTATCAGAATCGAACCTCACTTGCCGACTGAAAATGAATCCACTCCCGAATTGGCCTTTGCTATATAAGGTGACTTCGTAATGCCGTTGAATTTTTTTTAGGAAAGGATTTGCCATTGCCCTGCGACAAATTCTGGCGGAATTCATGATAAATGATCAAAATTAAAATAAAATTCAAAATTATTTATTTCATGCAGGCCAACCTGAGTAGCTTATGACTAGTCAAGAGTACCACCGGTTCGGAAGGCCGATCAAGATTTTTGGTGTCAACTTTGTGTGAATTATTATAGGTATAAATGTATCGTCATAGTGACAAATAATTTTTCATAATTTCATAACATCATCATAACATATTTTTTCTGTGAATGTACTTCATAATAAAAATTATCATATTGATTGAACGAGCATTGAGGGACCTCACAACTTGGTAAAAATATTTTTATACTACATAAAATACGCCTAGCGCGAAAGGCGGCTCCATCCAAAATATTATCTGCTAAATAATTTTCCGATTGCATTTTTACCATGAACCCATTGCAGTACCTTTCTCGAGAAAACCCCTACCAATATGTGACTAATGGATAGGAAAATCCTTGAAATAATAAATGCAACGCAGAGCTACAGACGGGTAGTCACAAGGATTTGTGCGCCTGCTATAATTTTCTTGCTGAATTACACGGTTCTCGTCAAAATTATGCACTGGTTACAAAATCTAAAAATCTAGGCCGTTTAATCAATCCCTCTTAGTTCCAATCAGACACATTGATTTTCGAACCCAAAACTTTACTTAAATGTTCTGATTCTGATCAATTCTGACCACCCTCTGAGGGGCATCAACCACCAAAAACATTCAGAACCCCCAAGTTGAAAACATTCGTTCCATCTTAATTGTTCGCGAAACATGTCGCCACGATATGAAACAGCAGGATAGTAGGTACAATCATCACCTTGACCTGCATTTAAAATAATATAGCAAGCTAAATTAGCTCTTATCTGCGAGGCAATTGAAACTTTATCTCCCTGAGATGTTGGGAAGGGATGGTAGTACATGTCCACAGCAGGGGCCGTGTAGGGAGATATTAAGAGCTCATCACATCTTTGTTATGATAATTTCGATTTTATCGGTTTACCCTCAGTTACCTATTAAATTGTTTTTTATTAATACCTACCTTTGTTTTTTATTTACCTATTAAGGCATCTGCAACACTCTGCAATGTCTCTTTTTGTGAATCAATTATTTATTTATTTGAAATCTATTGGATATTACCTTAATACCTATGAGAAACATTGTGGTGTATTTTGATAAGTAAATAGACAATTTTCTATAATCTACATTTATTTGCAGTTAGTAAAGTGGACTATCCTACTATAGACTATTTATATTTTATTTTTATTATTTTTGTATAGCAAAAACAGTATAAGGCCGACTTGCACCAAACTGCTTAATCATGTTTAGTTAAATTTTTTCTTCTCATGTCAACTCTGAAAATATAATATGTAGTATTGTCAAAAAGTGACAGCATTACAAAATTTAACTAAACATGATTTACATGATATAAGCAGTTTGGTGCAAGTCGGCCTAAATGAAGTGGACAATATTTCTAGAGGTTAAGAGATTAAGACTTAAGAGATTAAAAACGCCTAGTTATAATTTAATTGTAAGAAACTGTGTAGTTTTTTGCTCCCTAAAAATATGGGGGTCAGTTACAACGGAAAAAACGTTATCAAAAAACGAAATTGTCAAATGACCGCATCCCTTCACGGGCTTTAAAAAAATGTCGCCAAACCTTATCTGGAAGACATCAACAATTCAAAATGAAAGAACGCCGACGCACCGTATCGTCTATATTAAATTAGATTTACAAGGTATTTACAGAAAAAAACTGAAATATAAGACTGTTCTGTGATAAGCGTGACAAAGGATTTAAAAGTATTTTAAAAAACCCTGCCGGAGATGTTGATTTTGCGTTAAGTATCTTAATTTTTACTATTGGTAAAAAAGGATTTTCTTTTTTAAATTGGGTAGGTATATATACCTATTTGTACCTAATTGTACAATTGTAACGTTTTTAAAACGTTAATTAGTAAATATCTACAAATATTATGCCAATTACTATAATTTAAACCGACTTCAAAAAAGAAAACTCTCAATTGGATTTGCAAGTATTTTTTAGTGTATGGGCAAGTGCTGTACCTACCTATGGACGCTTGTACCTGTGGACACAATCGATTCCGTCGAAACTAGCAACTCTAAAATTCTAATTTAAACGCGACCGCAAAACTTTGTTTGTGATTATAGTTCGGGTTCAAATTTGAATTTTCAGGGTTGTTAGTTTCGACGGAATCGATTGTGTCCACAGGCACAAGCGTCCATAGGTACAGCACTTGCCCCTAGAATTGATTTCGATCCATAATAGAAGAATTATTTACCAACACGCAACCTACGCACCTGCAAGTTATTGCACATTATGTTTATTAAAATATCGTTTAAAAATTGGATTATTCGTTTAAAAATTGGATGGCATGAGAAAGTAATTTGAAACACACAGAAGCAGAACATTCCATTAGATTTATTTAAATGTTTTGGGTCCGTATCAACTAGATTTCATCTAAATAACTTCAAACCGTTGATCTGTGAACGCAAAGGGTTTATTTTGTCAGTCATTTTTATTTCTATTTTCATACCCTTTGCATCTTTGTGACCATTTAACTGAAATAGCTTTAAATACACTGTGACTTCTGTACACCTGCCGCAGCCATCCTTAGTTAAACATTTTCGATCAGTTACGTACCTTAATTGCATACTTTAAAATAATGGTACTCTCTCAATACTTGTATAAAAAGTATATTATAAGTGGTCATGGTTTTCCATGAATTAAATGAGTAGGTAAATAGGTAGGTAGGCCTATAAAAGTTTTTGTAAACCATGCTCATCAGTTTTTTTCTGACAGTTTTCAGGATTCAATTATTCTATAAATCAATAATTTATCAATATAAGCGGTCTTCAATTCATAAAAAACAATAATTGCAAGGACTATGTACCTAATTTATTAAGTACGAAAAGTATTGAAACTCCTGTACAAAGTTTGAGAGCAATTCTTTGTTCATTAACTATAGCTCAATCATTATGCTGATTAATTTATTTTTGCATTTTATTTCATTAATTTTGCAATCCTTTTTAAGTACATATTATAAATACATATTTCACCTTTTTGTTAAATCCTTTTAGGATCTTCCGGAAAATTTTGAATTAAAGTTTCACAGTTTTTATTCTAAGAAGGCGTTATTTCGTACCAACCTATTAGAAATCACTCTACAGACTTATTTCTCATTAAGTACTCGAAGTCAAAATTTCTTAATATAATTTAAACGTTACCTACCTACTCGGCGATGGTAAAATTGGCAAGTGTAAATAAAATGCACATTAGTTTGAAAAGCTCTTGTTTCTTAAAGTTCATTAGTTACTAGTAGAGTAGGGGTGTAAACAGACCTTCGACGTAATTTCAAATTGGGTGAACGTTTACACAGCGATAATATCTCGATCCAATTCTGTTTAATACATTCAGAACACAAGAATGTGGTCGACATTTTGTTGCTAGAGATCTAAGATTCCATAGAACTGCACAAAGATTACTGATTATTTTGAAAAGAGCAACTGCTGAGTTTCTTGTCGGCTCTTCTCAGCAGAATCCGCTTTCCGAACCGGTGGTAGAATCATGACTTGTCATAAGAGCCACAGGTTGGCCTACGTGAAATAAATAATTTTGAATTTTTGAAATTTTTTTGAAAGTACTCATCTAAATTTTTTACCATAAAGTTAAATATTGTATCATGAAAGGTAAGTTTCGACTTGTGATTGGTGTCAAAGGAATTACTTAACTACCAAATAAAATTAATATCTTTCATGACGTGTTATATGACAATAAATACCTATACAATATCCTAGCACTTGTACAATAGGTACACTTTGCTATGTTTATAAGGCGTAGTGACGTAATGGTGACAAAATAACTGATAATTATTTTTTGTATTTACTTATGCTATACCTAAGAGGGTTTCAAACGCACCCTGGTTCGAGAAGAACCCACAACAAACTCAGACTATATATGCTGACTATAGATGCAAGGCTTTTACTCATTTATGTAGAGATATCGAATAAATTTCCCGTGATAAAATGATTTCTCGCATCTGTATTAGTTAAAATTGTGGTAATTTTGAACTGTAAAAAAATTCAATTTAGTACGAATTTAGATTAGGTGTTCGTTCGTTACAAAGTTTCAATTTATGACTACTTAAACAAGTTGGCGTCATCAGCTAAGAACATTAATTTAGTCGTAAATATCTTATCATAAGTCGTGTATATATTTCATGAGACAGACAGATGTTTGACATTCCGAGAAATCGAAGATTTACAAGCTAGTAGCTTGTCTAAAAATTACTCAGTCTGTGCAGAAACTCCACAGGTGCTAGCTATCCGCGGAATAGTCTGTGTAGCTCCCACTATTACCTCTAAATGGGCACTGTCAATTACTATTGTCGCTAGAAATGCCTTTCAATAAAGTGCTATAATGTGTATGTGTCACGTACCTACATTGTACATTTTAGGATAAAAGAATTCTTAAGGGTTTTTATAGGATAATAATATTTAATTAATTAACTAAATTTATTCTTAATTTGGTAGGTAACTAGTATATTTATCGATCAGTAAAAGAGGTCCACCTCGTTGTTACAAATAGGTACAGACAGAAAGACGACAAAGGTCGCAATTTACCCGCGCTGAATACCTACAACTTGGAGTCTCGTGGAGTGCAATAGACGGACGAAAATGACAATAATATCACAATGACAATATAAAATATGTATGTACCTAATGTACATATATATTATAACGATGTTTATAATAGCGAACTTTACCTGCAGACGAGATGTAAAATTTGTGAAGGAAAGTCATTGTGAGAAAACCTTCATATCGGAGAGTTTTAGTAATGTTCATGAAGGTTAGTATGAAGCCTGCCAATCCACTCTTGGCAAGCGTGGTGGACTACGGCCTGAGCCCTTCTCGTTCTAGAAGGGACCCGTGCCCAGTAGTAGGTACGCCGGCAAAGGGTTGAGATGATGATGATAAGGTGCACTTAATATAATAATTGTGAAAATAAGGCTTCACTATCATAATCATAATTACATAATGGAAACTTAACATACCTAATTGAAGAAGGAACGTGCAAGCCAGCAATTTCATCCGTAATTAAAGAATAGGTAGCAGAAGACACGACATGTTCCTTCCACACGAGACACGAGTTAGTCCAGAAAAAGATGAAACATGGTGGATAATACCTACAGAAGAAAGCTTTTAAAATTACCTATTACCAGTGTCTCAAATACGAACAAAACTA
Organism: Oeneis ivallda; assembly: GCA_029955525.1. NCBI lineage: Eukaryota > Metazoa > Arthropoda > Insecta > Lepidoptera > Nymphalidae > Oeneis > Oeneis ivallda. Next base: position 21,475,053 of record JARPMR010000007.1, read on the forward strand.
ACAAGAAACCAATTAATAGCCAACATTCATTAAACTTGTAATAAAACCATCCAAACGACAAACATTAGTCCAACGAAGACAGGTGTAACATCTAGTTAAAATAGAAATATTAGGAGTAATAAAGTCATTTTATTTCTATAAACGTTTGAGTTTCCGCCCCACGATATCACCCCAATCATCCCCAATCTTTCTGATTAATACGCAAGATAACTGTTAACACGGGCTAAAAAATACACAGATGAATTAATAGAATAGGTAATATTAACTGCGGTCAATATTATTAATTGGAATCTCTCTAAAGTCGACATCGAAGAACGCGACTACTGCTGCGTCGTATTCTTAGGTAATAGTACTATTGGGTATCTCTTCAGTGACTAAGTTACCTTCTACTTATGCAAAAAAAGTCCTGAGTAAACGTCACACAGCGACCAATCTCGACTATTTAAGACTGAACAAATCAGTGTGTACGCAAACACACGTATAGATACCCAAAGAAGCATACCTGTCTACGCGACCGCTTTAGAGTGTCCTTTGAGTAAATATCATTCGTCTATGAGAGTGTCTGACATGTGTCTGATGATGCCAAGCATGCGCCAAGTGCCACTTTGATAAAGACATTAGACGCGCCGATAGATGTATTTCGTTTGCAAAACTGACAAGTTGGTGAATGGTGATGGATATAATATATACACTATATTTTCGAATTTAAAGTAACTCTATACTAATTTGTGAGATGCCAAATGTTAAAACAGTCTCATTATAATATTGATTATGTAGATTCAAAACATTCTGAAAATAGAAACAATCAACTCCTGATTTCTTAATTATTATTTTTTAGTCTGTACTTTTACTTATAATATCTCTAATAAATTATTATTGATATTCACTTGGCGCTAGATTTCTGCAGTCCGATTACTAAAAGACCAATAAATTGAAAAAATCTCATTTTGAGTCATGAACAAAGACGTGGGAACTGATGTCTCTAGAAAATATGTAAGGTTTATGATGGTGAGTATAGTTAATTTATGTAAACGTTTTAAGCCTTGCATGACATGTAAAATGCAAAGTTTTTGTAAAATATAGGTACAGCATTAGTCGTGTTTTAGTGTTTTTAATGAAGTTCCGGTACGAATCCAGTGTATAGAAAGTTACTTAGATACCCACTCAACTAATCGGGCTATACCACTTATACCTACCTGGGTACCTAACCTAATCCTTGCAACTCTTGCAAATTAGCCCGTGCGATGCTACTCGTATCAGGTGAGATCGCAGTCAAAAGCTATCTTGTCATCGAATAAAAAAAAGTACCAATTGGAATATTAAGAAAATGATGTAAATAATTAACCGTTTTATAGTCTCTGTATCACTATAACTATACATAGACAGACTGAAAAAAAAAACACCTTTTGCGTGTGACAATTGGTCAAATGAGTCATATTATGTACAATATTTATCTCAAATTTAACCAATTGTCACTTTACGGACTTTTAGAAATCGGACGGCAGACTAGCGAGCCGCGTTGCACAATGAATGATCGCGTAATACGTGGAAGTGGTGTTTAATGGCGGATATTCAGTTGCCTTTGCGACTGCCGCAACTATATTTCGCGCAAAATTTGTCGCAAGAACAGAAATATATTTCAATAATAATTATTATAATGAAACTACGAACAGTTGGTACACGATCATCATCATCATGATGAGCAACCCCTTAACGTCTCACTAGTCACTACTGAGCGCAGGTCTACTTTCAGAGAAGGGTATAGACTATAGACCATAGTTCACCACGCTGCCGGCCCAATGCGAATTGGTAGACTTCACATATCTTTGAGAACATTATAGAGAACTCCCAGGCATGCAGGTTTCCTTACGATGTTTTCCTTCACTGTTGAAGAATGTGATATTTAAATTCTGAAACGTAATATAACTTCCAAAAGTCAGAAGTGCGTGCCTGGTATCGTATCTGTGACCCCCGAATAGGAGACCGCAGTCCTAACCACTAGTCTATCACTGCTTCACACGACATGCAGGAGTACGGAAACTTACTGCAGTGTAGAGTAAGATATAATACTGTAGAGTAAGGGTAGCCTTGCTGTGGGTCTTCTCCAATGGCCATGCTGCTAACGGGGGTACGGGCGTCGAGGCATAGACCTCCTTATCATATTATGTGCAGGGTGAGAAAGATCCCTTTCTCGGCGATGAGCTATAAGCCGGGTTACTTAGCCCGCCGTTGCCAGAGTCTGGTCCGGTAGGTCTCGCGTCCTCGTCGACGTCACTGTGATCGCCTGCGTGCCTCGACGGTGATAACAATCTACCCAAACTGTAATTCTTTATCTCCTTTAGAAGGTCAACTGAATAATTTCTTGTTTGTTGAGTTCTAATCTGTGAGAACAGTGGACAAGGGTGTAAAATGACAAAGTAAGTAAGTGTCTGGGTAACTTCAAGCCACAGTCGAGTAATGAATGGCAGGCTTTGTAGCGATCATAGCTTGACGGTACTCGGAATCCCTCCAGCATACCTACCTACTTCCTATTATTAACATATGATTTTGTAATCTCACTGAAATAAGCACCATTCAAATAAAGTATAATCATAATGTTACGGATGACTAGGTATATTACAAATAAGTTACACTGTCATTGTTTATGTCGTTTGTCCAATTACTTTTATCTCATCTTAACCATCTCAATGATAGACGTCCGTTGGACATAGATCTCTTTTAAGGATCGCCATAGATCACGCTTCTGTGCCGCCTATATCCACTGGCTATCAGCGACTCGACTGGGATGATACAAGTGAAGGGTCTTCCAAGGCTAATCTAGCCGGTACCTATACCACTATGCTATGGTACCTAATACCTGTACTCTAGCCGGGGTTGGATATGAGCGTCTTGGGACCTGTCCAACGTCCATCGCTTTGGCACGCCCATTGCGACTTCAGTTATCACTTGGTAACCCTGATTATCCTATGTGGCGTCAGATAATAAAATCTATGTTTAATATCTTGCACTTTTTTAAGGTCACCTATTACTACGTTTAAAGTACTTCGGAAGGCTTCGGCTTCCCAGCAGGCATCTCTGAGTTTTGCGAGTTATGTAACGTTTTAAGCAATTACCTAAATATCACTTGCTTCAACAGTATCTATAGGAAAACATTGTGAGAAAACTCTGCATACCTCAGAGTTCTCCATAATGTTCTCAAAGGTGTGTGATGTCTACCAATCTGCACTGAGCCAGCGGGTTGGATGGCCTAAACCCCTCCCATTCGAGAGGAGACCTGGACCAGTAGTGGGCTGGAGATGGGATGGAATAAATAAATAAATAATGTACACTGACACTGACTCGTCCAATCCAATCACTGCAATTGCAAAGCGACCAATATCACGACGTTGGACACAAACATTCAAAACTAATACGAAACATACATTCTCTTTATTGATCAATCTCACTCGTAAGTAATTAAAATAAAACAATTTTACATTGCTTAATGTAACCTTGATTTGAACACCAAAGCATTACATCTTGCGCAAATTGTAACTCAAGCACCTACGAGCAAACTTCTAGAGCGCGTATATGATTACAGTTTTGTTGTTACTTAACCAAGTAAAATAACGACTTAGGCAGTAAATAAATATTAAATGAAATATTACTTTTCTGCAATAAATACCTAAATGAGACGTGGCAAAGACTTAATTATAGGCTTCTGAAAAATAATGATAATTAACCGTTGCAATCAAACACCGTTTCTCTAATCAAAGAGTTTCTCCATGTATACGAGTTTCTATCATAAACGTAGTATTACTTTAATGGCAAGATACGAACACCACGACAAATTACTGAGAAGAAATTGGATTGATACTGATTACTGTAGGGGCAGCAAGCGCAGTGTAGGCCGACCTCCAGCTCGCTGGACCGATGACCTAAAGAAGGTGGCGGGAAGCGGGTGGATGAGGAAGGCTGAGGACCGTGTTTGGTGGCGCGCTCTCGAAAAGGCCTATGTCAGACAAATACAGGCTGATGGATTGATGACAATGGATGACTGTTGAGGAGGTTTACCCTTAACTAAAAATGATAATTAATTACTTTCAATTAAAGAAAATTCCTCAGTGCCTGAAGACTAAACAGCTGTCTAAGTATGTAACATCTGTGTAAGTAACTGTCTTCGAACAGTGCGTGTTGCCAGCGATGAGTTATGGATCCGAGACATGGTCACTAACTGTGGGCCTCAAAAGAAGGCTCAGGGTCACTCAACGAGCGATGGAGAGAGCTATGCTTGGAGTATCCCTGCGTGATCAAATTAGAAATGAAGAGATCCGCAGGAGAACCAAAGTCACCGACATAGCTCAGCGGGTCGCGAAACTGAAGTGGAAATGGGCGGAGCACATAGTTCGAAGAGCTGATGGTCGTTGGGGTCCCAAGGTGTTGGAGTGGCGACCCCGCACCGGTAAGCGCAGTATTGGCAGACCCCCCCACTAGGTGGACCGACGACATCAAACGAGCCCCAGGGAGCCGCTGGATTCAGGCGGCGCGAGACTGAAGCCTGTGGAGGTCCATGCAGGAGACCTATATCCAGCAGTGTACATCTAAAGGTTGATAATGATGATGATGATGATGATGAATTAAAGAAAATACTACTAATGACTGAACGCCTAACTTCAATTTGAACAGGGCACTCAATGATGAAAATGATGATAATTAAACCCCTAGGTTACATTAACTTGGGACAGAAATTTCAAAAGTGTTTATTCAAATAAGCATTTACAATTTTCTTTCGATTCATTAAGTGAATCTTTAGGTACAATATATCTACAACTAGTTCGGCATGCCTTACCTACCGAGAAGAACAAACAAAAACCTTGGCAGACACACGATTATAATCAATAGACACTCCGACCTCATGTGATTCTCACAGTTTTATAATAGACATTACCCTTGCAACGGCAGGTTGCATAGCTAAGTTCAATGGAATACCTACTACTTAAAATAAAATTTGCATTCATAGCAAGCAAACTTCTACTCCTTTCCACACACAGTAATGTAATAATGTCATGGAATCGAAATTCATATTCGAAGTGCCGTAAGAAACAGGTTAATAGGAAGTAATAACATAATTCGTTGCAAGAGTTATTTCTTTAGATGTATTTATGTACCAAAGTTAAGCTAAAATATAAAACAAAAGCTACACCAAACAAATACATGGTATAAGTCAAACTATGCTAGCGGCACGCTATGATGGCCGGTTTGACACATTACAATAGTGATGTGGAATGTCAATTTATTCTCGAACAAAAAACAATTAAGTTTTGTTTTTGTACCTGATTAAATAGGTTTAATAAAACAAAAATGTATATGTTTATTTAATTTATTTGAACGAACTGAATATTTGAATGAAAATGAATATACATACTTTATATGCACACAAGAAACATATGAATACAAAAGATACCAAAAAAGGTGCCACAAAAGGCCATAATTAATCAGATTCGTCCATACTACTATTTTCACTGTCGTCACTGCTATCATCACCTACATTAATAATTATATGTTCGTTTTCTATAATATTATCTATTTTCACATCTCTTTCATAATCTTCCCTTATTAATTTAACAGTTCTATTCACAACCTTTTCCCAGTCTCCTTTAGTCACATGTTCACAAGCTTCTTCTAATAATTTTAGCATTTTTTTTGTTGTAAATGGGGGTTCTGTATTGTGTCTTGCAGCATATCCCTTAATTTGAGCCCACACCAACTCAATCGCATTATACTCACAATGGTAAGGCGGTAACCGTATAACTCTGTGCCCATGTTCTTATGCTATTTCGTCAATGACGTATCGGATCTTGGTTGGTTTGTTTTCTTTTAAAAGACGTACTAATTCCGCTTTTAACATATTCATGTTTGCATCTACGCCATTTTTACGAAGCCATGCGACGATATCAGCTTTCTTTTGGGATTGGGCAGGTGGCTTGTCAATTTGCATCGAGTGGTATGGGGCGTTGTCCATAATTATAATAGATGGTTCAGGGAGGCTACACAACATTGAGGTAAACCATTCAGTAAACTTTTCTCCATTCATGTCTTCATGATAGTCTCCAGTGGTTTTTGACGCAAAAGCCATGAGAGAACCTTCGACAAACCTGTTGATGGTTCCGGCGTGACAAATTATAAGTCGCGATCCTTTTCCTACAGGAACTTTGGAAGTAGATGCTGCTGTGTCATCGTTCCAAGAACGGCCTACAGTATGGTTAGCATTAAGCCATGTTTCATCCAAGAACACAACATTTTGCCAATTTTTGATTTCTTTCACTTGCCGTAAAAAAGTATACCTTGCCATCGCTATATCAAATCTTTCCATCAATATTTTGCGTTTGTTACATTTTTTGTATCGAAATCCAATGGTCTTCAAAATCTTCGTTAAAGAACTTTCCCCACCGAAGAATAATCCAGCTTCCTTCAGTGAATGCACCAACTTTTTTCTTGTTGGATACTCCTTCTGTAAATAGTAGCCGTAAACATGTCTTCGGATAGCATCGGCATCAAAGCTATCGATGCCTACGACTGGTTTTGCTCGTTTTCTCTTTTTTGGTGTGTGAAGTTTATTTTCTTCTGTGCCAGTCTCGCCATATTTTTTTTTAGTTATCCGTCTAACAGTTCGTTGTCCAATATTAAGCGCATCAGCTACGCGTTCAACCACTGACGTTATAGGTAAAATTGGCCCTCCATTTTGAGCTTCACGATCGAAATAGTTACGAAGGCGTATCACGAACTCACGTGTCTGACTATTTAGAACAGTTCTCTGCGTACGTTCGGTCATATCGACGAAATCCACAACAAAGGGCTTGAACAGAGTCCAAATTAACGAGCAAGGGTCAACAGTAATGCAGTATCAATATTTGAAATCCAAAGCCAGGTCAAAACTATATCACAATCGCATTGCACTGACAGTTTATACTTTTCGAAGCAACGTCAATTCGAAACTGCTTTGTTTTGCATTGAGCATTGACGCGAGTTTGCCGGAGGTAGTAGTTGTGCTAGCCAGCGATCCTATGTGACGATCGTATTAGATTCCATTTTTAAAAATTTTCAATTTAGAAAACCAAATGCCGAGTTGTGGTATATATCATATAAAAATAAAAATTTTACCTTTTGTATGAAACAGCTGATATTTTTTTGCGATTTCAGAGGTTTGTCCACATAGTGAAAATTGTTCATATTCACAAGTACATTCACCCCTTAAATGGTGCAAACTGATTTTTCTACACTTGTATACATTTTAGAAATCAATTTAATAAATAAATTTTGAGTCCTAAACCTAAAACTACATTCGATAAAATTTATGAATCTCTGCACATCACTATCGTCAATAAAGTAATACAATTATTTCCTTCAAAGTCGTTATCAATTAATACGGAACTTCATGAGCGGACAAACGTCAAACCGGCCTTCATAGCGTGCCGCTAGTTAAGTATTGCAAGTCATCAAGTATTGCATCTATTGCTTATACCTTGTTCGTAAAACGTGGATAACTCGGTAAACACTTTACGCTTTCAGTAATAATGAATACACATTAATTTTACAATCATATCTCATTGAGCATTAATTTGCAATTATTTGTGCAATAGAGGAATATTTAGCACAGAGTCTATCTTATGTTACGAGAGAATACGAAATCTTAAACTGATATTTTTAATGCATATTTTGCTGTTAATCCTCCGACGTGGTTCTTAAACTGATAACGAAATTTGTCATTTGGGAGCGATGGGACATTCCCAAAAGCCTTCAATATATCTCAGCGTTTATCATAAATTCATAACACAACGGATTGCTGGACAAAAGGCGCACAACATCGTGGGGTGTGGAAAACCCTTGCAAGAGACCACTAGGTATATCCAGCTGCAATGCCGGTCCATCGGTTGAGAGATGATGACTACAACATAAATAAGCTAGTTGTGCAACCAGTTCCCGTCTATGGGGTTACCTCATATATATAATTATTCAAGGAACGGATGAACAAATAAAAACCTTTGAAAGTTCCTTGAAAAAACGATCATTGCAAAAGTTCAGTCAGACCCTGAGATGATTTTATGTGAGTTCAGATTCTTCTTTGAAATACGGATTCAAACTAAAGCTAGCGTACTTTTATCATAGAGGAATATCATAGTGTTTTTAAAATAAAGAAACCACTAGACCAGGTAAGTCAAAGATACGGCCCGCAGGCCGCGTCCGGCCCTCAGGCCATTTCAATACGGCCCGCCACAAGAATCTATCCAGTGAGGATTTTTTGTGATTTCGAAAATGGCATCACATCAATGAGCTTATCAAAAACAAGAGAATTCAGGTGTCTGATCTTTTGGCTCAAAATAATGTACTCGCTTCATTACTTTTATTAAAGAGTATATTATTATGTTAACTATCTAAATAACTATATATTTTTTTAACAATTAAGTAGGTATGTGTTTCAATTTTTAAAGACTCTGGCCTGTTAACACGTCCTGAATCTTAAAGATGGCCCTTTAGGAATCAGTTTTACACCCCTGCACTAAGACTGTGAAAATCTGGGGGCACGGCAGTGCCCCCGCCAAGTCGAGCAAAAAAGCGGCACGGCCATACCATCCTTTTCTAGAAGCAGTTCAGGCCTTTTTCGACCCCCCTATAACTTCGTTGTGGATAAAACTAGAAGCCTAAATTTTCAATAACCAAGCAGGCATTGTAAAAACACGGTATATTTCAAATTTCATTCAATTTGAACCAGTAGTTTAAGAATTATAACTAGTCAAAGTTTCTTAATTTTGTCACTCATTGACTGACTGACCGATCATCAAAACTCTAAGGCACTTTCTAGCAGACATAGAAGCTTCAAATTTAGATTACAATTAGTGTTTAGTGAATAAATCAAGGAAAAACTAAAATATTTTGCAATTTCGGTCCAGTTTTCTAGATACACCAACTGCTTAAATAACTTTGTAATCCCATATAAATATATAGGATTACAAAGTTACATTTACAGTGAATGAATCAGTGTACCTGTATATGTATAATATAATGGAATAATAAGTGTAGATAGGTACCTAGATATAATTATGTTCAAAGGTAACTGGTAAAATGGTCAAAGGAATGAAAAAGCAAGAATGGCACATGTCTTATGAAGTTGTACCAAAATCTCGCAAAGTATTAAGTAGACTAAAGAAAGGAAAAAAGTAGGACTATCTACAAAAAGAAATGAGATGCCATAAAAAAACATAACTTGTAAAAAAAAAGTCGTGTCGTGTCGTGGGACACCAGATAGGAACGAAGTTCCTTATTATAAAAATATTAATTTCAAGTTCTATTCGAGGTATAAAGAAAATAATTATTCGGGTATACATTTTTATCATGATTTTTTTATCGATAAAAAAAAAACTACTTAACAAAATTATCTTAACACCTTTATTTTGTTTACAATGATTTATAAAAATATATAATAACAAGTGTAATTTGTTTTTAATTTTTCACCAAATATTATAAATTATAAATAATAATAAATTAATAATAAAAATAAAATAAATAATAATTATCTGAAGTCAGGATTCGAGTCTCTGAACCGATAGTATCTCTCCTTCTTTTTTACCGCTGCACCATCGAAGCATTGATGGAATGCGTAAAATAAACGAAGACAACAAGGACTGAGACGAAAAAATCTTACGCTTTTTTTAACGTTACGGACGTTTTTTTCCGGCTAGGGTACCCCTCCGCATCGCCCCATAAGGAACTTCGTTCCAAAAACAAGTCTCGCAACTCAGTTCTTCTACCGTAAAAAGTTGTGAGATCCATGAAATACCAAGTCGGTTAATTTATTCAGTCCCTAGTCCCTACTTAAGGGTCCTTCTGTCTTAAGTTATTACGTAATTAGCAAACTTAACAACATCTTATAGTGACCATATCAATTTTAAAAATATTTTGTTTTAAATAAATAGATTGACTTGGCAATCGCACTAAACAATCTAATCTAATTTATGTATTACTTGTGAGATACATTGTGTTTTCATGCGATGGCCAAGTCAATCTATTTATTTAAATCAAAAGATTTTTAATATTGATATGGTCACTTTATGATGTTGTTAGGTTAGCTAATTACGTAATAACTTAAGACAGAAGGACCCTTAAGTAGGGACTAGGGACTGAATAAATTAACCGACTTGGTATTTCATGGATCTCACAACTTTTTACGGTATTAGAACTGAGTTGCGAGACTTGGTTTTTTTACAAGTCATGTTTTTTATGGCATATTTAATTACGGCATTGTGACGCATTCGCTTCCCGCCATTTTTTCTTAGGCTCTTAGGTTCGCCTGCAGAAACGCCGTGTTAACCTTTTAACGGAGAGTTAGCTGCTGCTTTGACAGATTTCGTATAAAGGTTCTGTTAAAATTACAAATTTATTCCTGGGTTAAACCTAACCCGGCGTGTCTGCAAGCGGTCCTTATTTTATTATTTTCGCCCTTCTTATATCCTACCTAATACCAACTATCTGTGTGACTTACTTATGGAATCTAATGGTGCTTACTTAGCTATTTCGTCACACTATATACCGTCATACTCATAGTAATAGTCTGTTTGCGTAACAATGTTTACTATTCCTCTGTGAGTAAGAAAACCGGGTCAAATCTTGCTCGACATCATTATACAAAATATATTTGGTTTGTATTTACACCATACGAAATTCACATCAATGCTCTTTGTTTTTGAAACCGATAGACATTGCGTGTGACGCTATTTTTTTATAACTTTTTCCAGACTTGTGAGGCATAAGAAATACCGTTTATAAGTGAGGCAGGTTTTAGGGAAATCGATTGTACGTACGTTGCAATTAAAATACATAAGAATACGTTGAATATTTCAATTTTTCTACTGTGTCCATGCGGGTCGTAGAACAATAAAAAAAAATTGGCAGTCATAGGGACTTCCGATAGAAGTGAAAACTAGATTTGCTAATAATTAAAAGCAAATATAAAATAAAAATAAATAAATAAAAATAAAATAAATTTAAAAATAAATTAAAAAAAAGCGCACTGTCACGTTTCGTGAGTGAGATTCGAATCTGCGACATCATACATTAAACGGTAAGGAAGGCGGCTGCTGGCCGACTGCGCTGTATAAGGTTGCTTCACAACCTCTAAAATGTTGAACGCTTATTGAAATCTCCGATGGTGACGATGATGACGGTGAAGATTTCGCGAAATCCATGTTTTTTTGCTCACGCAAAAATGTGCTCAACGTGCCTAAAGAAGTTTTCACTTCAATAACTTTACGTAAGACTCAAGTCATCATATAACTATCGATATTGCAAAGGACCATGGGCAATTTTGTATGGACCCTGTCCCCACCCTCCAACAGTCACCGGATTTATGTTAATATATTCATTTGGATCCAAATAGACGTAAATAGTTGGTTTCAGCTTCAAAATCGATGGGGTTCTTCTAAAAAAAAAAATAAAAACTTTTTGTTTGAAATTGATTTATTTTTGTTATTTTTTCTATATTTTATCGTGTTATTGAATACAACCTGGAACAAGAAGAAAACTCGAGGAGTATTAGAGTCTGCCTTCTGAAGCAAGGGTCGCGGGGTAAAATCTCGTAGGGCACAAGTATTTGTGTAATGAATATGACGCTTTATGTATTAACTACTGTTAATACAAGTCATAAAAAAATGAGAATATTATATAAAAAAGATGTAAGTTACCTGTATCAGCGCATTTTGTGAAATATAGTTAACTAATTCAGGTTCAGTTTCAGCTAACGCCTCTTGTAGAATGTGCCGCCTTTGTCGCAAGACAGATCGCGGACACATTATACACCGCCGTCCTGTTTCCATATTACACAGTATCCAATCCAGTTATCAAAAAGTCCTTTATCGTGCCAAGGTCAATAGAAAAGCTATCAATCAGTCCAGTAAACAAGCAGGGGTTGTAGATAAAAAGTAAACACCGATGACAAAAGAAATAACAAGAAATAACACTGTAGCGGGCGAACGTACGGGCGGAGATTAGAATAACCCAGGTTTTTTTTACGGGGTTTTTAAAAAGGTACACCTTCCTCTATTAGGTGTTTTAAATGTACTATTTTTGAAATTCAGTCAGACGTTCTTTTTTTGAAATTCATACAGTTATCACGCATCGAGCAGTAAGAATGTGGCTGTCTGTTGAGAAACCTTTTTGCAGAAAGGATCGAAAAAAAACAAAGGTGTGTTATAATGAAATTCAGTACAACATTATATCATACTTTTGAATGATATAATGGTTATTATGACATTGGGTGTTTTAATGTTGGCAATAAGCTAACTGTTTCAGAATCTATTAAAGAGGATTTATAGCATGGGAGTAGATAAATAGATAAATGAGTATAGGTATTTTGGAATTAGTCATCAATAATACGTCAACGAAATATTTTTTTGAACGTAAGATACAATGAGAACCCCATGCATTTGGGCATCGTCGCCATAGTAAAAAAATATCATCTTGCCAAGGTCTATCAATTGCGCTACATTTAATTCTTGTTGATAGGGGGGGACGATTCCGCCCATAGTCCTTTATGCAAAATGCTACTATAACTATCAAACCGTTGTGTTTTTTAGCCTTGAACAAAATATGAAGAAGATGGCGACCAATAGATACACATAGTTATTATGTTTTTTATCACACTAGCAAACAGTCATTAATTTATTAACATATACCGGGTAATTTACTTACAAATGTCCCAGATTTTCTCACGCTAGCCCACGCATATTATTTAAATTATCTTCTAGGCTATCAGCTACCAAATTCGATAGGCAGTCGTATTTCTCAAAGAGATACCTATGAGCGCACTGCGTAAAAATAATAAGACCTTGTCCAATAGCCGAGCTTAGTTTCACAATGAATTAAATAAATACGTTCCGTCTAAAACCACCAGCGCAGAAATCCATTCCCTCATATCAGATCATGTGATGCACCAATTGGCGTAAAGAGCAATCACTAAGACTGCTATGGTTACAAATGCAATTATTGCAAAACTTTTCTTACATTACCATCATTACATCTGTGATTAAGTCCACTAACTAAATTTTGAACGCTCATAATAAGTTTATGGCTAGTTATACGGACATGACCTAATGGGATTGCTTCATTTTGTTATCGATCTCAGCTATCGATACTCTACCTACACAGCAACCGTTTCCATGTTACAATTATTAATAGACATAGTCTCAAATGATAATAAAATGCGATAAATCTGTTACATTAAAATTGAATATCAGTAACCTATTCCATAATCAGCAGCACAGGATTTTTTTGGTTCGTACCAGAAGGTACTTGTAGGTGAGATTCACCACGCTCCTCTGTGGGTTATACATATTAAATCCAAAATCTAGCGTAAAACTCTGATTCATGTTTTTGACTAGGTAAAATGTATCATTATAAACTGAACTGGACTGACAAAATTTGATTGGATAATCTTAATTTTACCTATGTGTGTTTTTTTGTTTTTACGTAAAAGTTAATCCAATTTTAAGTGATTTGAAACGAAACTAAATATTTTGAAACGCCCTACTTTATGATTTAGTTCATGATCGTTTCATACAATTACGCTAATGGACAATATTTCGAGAGAATATGCGTGAGTGATAGTTGTCTGTTGGATGGAAAACGTGTTTACCCAATAAATGATCTCATGTAGTATGCAACTTCAGAAGTAATAAAAATAAAATGCAAGTCAATTTTATAACATTTTTTATTATTATCAGCCTCAACATAAGTTTCTTGCAAAAGGAGACCTTTCACAATTACGTAAAACAAAGCATATTATACATAGAGATAAACAAGTAATAACAGATCGATCTTTAGCTATCGTAAACTCAATAAATCGCGCATTGTACAACAATGCTATGCGACAATGTGAAACTCTGAAAAATTAGGCGAAATATTTTCAATCACATCACAAGCATTTCCATTGCCACATGCCAAAGCCCGTAGCAACACAATTCCAAATTTTTAATAATATTTATTTCACTACGAATACTAATTGATCACATTTTGAACTTAGCCTATAAGGTACTGGTGAAAAACCTAAATTAGGTAAACCGGAATCAATTCCAGCCATGACCATGGCCGTGATGTTCCTTAATTTCCTTCTTAAAGTATATGGGATAGTGGACTTTGACTGGGTAAGGCACTTCCTTTACTAAGGGCACTTGGACTTCCTTGTAGACTGGGTAAGGCTTATCAATGGGCACTTTCACTTCGTAAGGCACCTTCTTTTCGACCGTGTAAGGGATCTTTTTGTACACATCATAGGGTTTAGGAACTGGTACTTTAATATGGACTGGGTAAGGTTTCTCAACCTCGACCTTGTAAGGCCTGTCGACCGGGACTTTCACTTCGTAAGGTACAGGTTTGTGTACTGTTACAGGGTAGGGCTTTTCTACTGGCACGGGGTAAGGTTTTGCCACGTAAACATGGTAAGGCTTGTCAACGGGTACTTTGACTTCATAAGGCACCTTCTTGACAACTTCGTAAGGTTGAGGTACTTTCACTTCATATTTTACTGGGTAAGGGACCTTCTTCTCGACTGTGTAGGGTTGAGGAACGGGCACCTGAACTTCATAAGGAACTTTCTTTTCGACAGTATAAGGAGTGGGCACCTTAACCTTGACTTCGAAGGGCCTGTCGACTGGTACTTTAACTTCATAAGGTACTTTCTTCTCGACTACATAGGGTTCCGGTACGTGGACAGGGTACTTTACATATTCCTTAACTGTGACGGGGACTTTCTTTTCAACTGTGTAAGGTTGGGGCACATGCACTTTGACTTCATAGGGCACTTTCTTCTCAACTGTATACGGAACGTGTTTCTCGACGGTGTATGGGACTGGGACCTTCTTGATAATTTCGATAGTCTTAACGTGATGGTGGCCGTGGTCACTTGATACGGGTTTCCAAGAATCGCCAGAACTTCCGCCAAAGTCAGCACCTCCATAACCACCACCGTAACCACCTTGCCCGTAACCACCTTGGCCGTAACCACCTTGGCCGTAACCACCTTGACCGTAACCACCTTGATCGTAACCACCTTGGCCGGAACCGCCACCTAGGCTGTAACCGCCACCTCCGTGACCACCGAAATCACCACCAGAGATCTGTCCACCGTCACTTCCGCTAAAGCCATGTCCACCGCCCCCTGATTCGTAGCTACCGCTGCCACCGTAGGAGCCGGTTTCGTAAATTCCTCGTTTATCCTGTTTCTTCCCTTCAGATACAGCGTCTTTTTGCTCAGCTTTCTCTTCGCTCGCATAGGCCACTACGGCCAACGAGGCTATTAAAACAACCTGTGAACAAAAGTTATACATTAGTGGGATTCAGAAACGTTTAAAACTATAATTACTGATGATTGATGAACAAAATTAAAATGGAAACTTCATCTAAATATTACTCAGATAAACTATTAAAAGTTCTAGAAAATTTGAAAAAGTTAGAGGTCGGTTATTTATTTAATTGCATGTACTTATACGAAAACAACATTTATGATGCAATACGACGAATATCACGTGCGAATCGCGCAAACTAATAGAAGACGCGGATTGCATAACTCTATAAGATAACGAAGTTGTATGTATGGTTAAAGAGTACGAGGAAGTACACCGAATCATATGTACGTGATTTCACATAATATTAAGCGATGTGGAAGACTAGGAAAATAAATGCGAAAAAGTGAACGCTCCATTTTATCCACGGATCTAAACTACTTTCTAATACCCATTACAATTGCAAATACGCTCAAATCCGCTTAGAATGGATTTCGAATAATACATTACCGGCTGGACAAAATGTCGAAACAAAAGGCAGTAATCAATATCATGAGAGGAATAAGAGTAGTTACGTGTTTTTTCTGGTACAATCGCACTATTTCAGTTATCTGACAATTTTTTCTGGGTAATTGCTGATAGTTAAATCAGAACAATGGATGGAAACTATTGCGTACAAGAACACCATATGTTGTGTTCCTCCAATTATCTTCACATCAATGGATTGGGCAACGTCGTGATGATTACAGTTAGAACAAAAGTGACGAATATTTCTGTGTTTTATTATGGTACCTAACTGGTAATAACGAACAGATCAATTTCTTGCCTTTGATTTTCTTTAGCGCATCCGAAGGCATTTGCTTTCCATTAAATACTAATTTGTATAAAGTAGCTAAGACATCGATAGTAAAGTTAATTTCTCCTTGATCAAAAAAAGTTAAAGGATCACAAAAAATTGCCAAAGCTTTTCCTAATTTTTCACACCAATTTTATTTAATATTATAGCATACAGCTGCACATAATTTATGAATACTTATATATTTTTAATTTACACGTACGATGGACGAGATTGGCATTCAAGTAGCGATTACGAAATGACTTTCCTCACTTATCTCGAGTGACGTGTCTGTTTATATCCCACGCGTGATCTACAAAACAATAAGGCTAATGCCGTTTCGCACGTCTACTATGTCTCATAGTTAAGGTTATTGTACACGTGCATTTGGCACAAAAACAACTGTAAAAAATACCTATAACATAATAGCAGTCTGAAAGCTTTATAATTTATCAGCTGTAAAATTATAAATTATGTTAATGCAGCCCCTGAAGCAGTGATAGCCTAGTGGTTACGACTGTGGTCTCCTATTCGGGGGGTCGCAGGTTCGATCCCGGGTACGCACCGCTGACTTTTCGGAGTCAAGTGCATTTAAGCAATTAAATATCACTTGCTTCAACGGTGAAGGAAAACATCGTGAGGAAACCTGCACATCTGAGAGTTCTTCATAATGTTCTCGAAGATGTGTGAAGTCCGCCAATTCGCATTGGGCCAGCGTGGTGGACTATGGCCTATAACCCTTCTCTGAGAGGAGACCTGCGCTCAGTAGTGAGCCGTTGATGGGTTGCTGATGATGAATGCAGCCCCTGTAGCCAAGTTACACTTCGTTGTAACTTGTATCGTTTCTCTTTCTACGATCGTCACCGAGTAGATGGCGCTACAGCTGATCAAAGACAGAAGTGTCGTGATAATATTTCGCGGCATTTTGTATATTAAATGTTTTTTAGCATGTAAAATGCATAAATTATTCACTGTAGTGTCCATTAAAATGTATGTAAATTTTTGAAACTCGAACAAAGTACGTACCTTGTTTGAGTTTCAAATAGATTTATAAAACAAAATGCCGCGAAATATTATCAAGACTGATCAACTGTAGCGCCATCTAGTCTAGCCCTAGCCAAAACTTCAAGCGGTAACGATTGTAGAAAGAGAAATGATACAACGAAGTGTAACTTGGCTACAGGCTCTGCACTCATAAATCTATGTAATTATCGCAATAATTTTGATGAGAGGAAGAAATAAATTATTTTATTAATGCTTCATGAATTCATTTACAAAACATGTTGGGCAATAGGTGTTGGGCAACTTTGATACATTTACAACAGTCCTAATTGAGTAGGAAGGAAGATGAATTCCTTCCAACATTAATCATCAAAGGATATTAGGAAATGCCTTTGTTTTTGTAAATAAATCCTAGACGAAATAATATAAAGGTTTAACTTAGATTTGTACTTAAATTAATTTTTATTGAAAAATCGGAAATATATGAAAGCTCATAGGAAATATTACTAGTCAGTATTGCAGAATCTGCAGTAACAAGTAGTAATATCACGACCATAATACACGCACCGTCAACAGGAACTGTGCAAAACTGGTTAGCTATCTGCTATCTCTAACGAAAGTAAAAGATCAACATATTAAATCGTTCATAGAACGGGTTATTGAAGTTGCATTACGGACAACGACCTTGCATAACTTGATTTGTGCTAAAACTAGATAGAAATAGATTTTTAGAAAAGCTCTCTCGTATATCTATCGGAAGTACGAGGTTAACAAACTCATAATTACTTACGACATACTAAGAAATTGAAACTAAATACACGAATAACAACCTACTTGTCCCTCGCTATATTTTCAAAAAAGAACTCTACTCTTAAGTACGAGATCACAGGATAATACGAATTGTGTGATCACGATACACGAATAACAAATCAACGTACCTTTAGTTACCATAAACATTTCATGCACATTATGATAATGCTTTACACCATACAATTTAAATGAATATCTTAGGAGTTATCGCAAAATAAAAACGAACGCGCGCCAAAATAAATTCGCGGATTTCAATTTTCAACCCGATGGCGATGACGGGACTCGCTCACGCTGATGCGACCAGTGGCCACCCCCGCGCCGCGTTGACATTGCTATTTATAAGCCGAGCGATACTTCTTTTATAAGCCTACGTACTGTTCAATATAACTTAGGGAACATTTCAAGGAGTTTGAAGCATAGGCGTAATATGCTCTACTACCCGTGCGAAGCCGGGGCCGGGCGGCTCGCTAGTAATAGATAATTTTAATAATCTGCGGAGTGTATACTCGCCCTTATTCCAATTTATTTCGGAAGTAAAACGCGGAAACTTCTTCAATGCAAGTCATAAACTTATAACAGGTTTCTCTTATCTTATCTTTTTTTTACGTAAGCGAGTTTCTTGAAGAAATTACTACTATAATAATGTTATAAATACTACAAAAATAAAGAACGAATTGACATTGTTATTGGACTATAAGAATGTTATGGATTATAAGAATTCACTATTTAATGCTTAAGAAAGTAGATTTATTAAGGTGGAAGACACGGTTCTACCCGCGAAATTCAAATTTAATTTGGTTTTTCGCAATTTGTAAACTAATACGACAAAGTAGGCTTATGGCATCCTAATTGCGACGATGGCAGTATCATCTTCACAGGTTTATATAAAAATCTTTACTTACTTGAAAGTGTACTGTTTAAGAAATTAATCTAAATATCGACTAATTTGTGAGTAACTCACGTCCAACTCAGTATTTTGATTAATTTCTTAAACTGGTAACTTTCAAGTAAAGATTTTTATGTAAACCTGTGAAGATGATAATTCCACTGGCGCAATTAGAAGGCCATAAGCCTACTTTGTCGTATTAGTTTACAAATTGCGAAAAACCAAATTAAATTTGAATTTCGCGGGCAGACCCTTGTCTTCCACCTTAATATGGCGATATAGCCAATAAAACCGTTATTAGGTACCTACATGGTTATGTAACAATGAATTTAGTTATAATTAAATTTAATTAATAAGCATGTTAAAAAATAGCTGGTTCTGCAAGCGAAAGCTATATTTCAACTTTGTTACGTGTATTATAATATTTTGCAACAATGCTTAATATTATAAGAATTCTACTATTAATTTGTCCCGAAATTAGAAATCACAGAACTACCTTTTGCCCGCGACTTAATCCGCGTGCAGTTAGGTTTTCAAAATCCTGGGGTATCCTTTGTTTTTTGGAAATCAAAACCCTGTATGTCCACTCTCCAGGTATTCATCTAAAACTGCGAAAAATAACGTCGATCCGATTCTGAGTTCCGTAGCTGCGTGATAAAAAGAGAAACCATCAAACAAAAAAACGAACATGCTTTTGGATTTGTAATTTTAAGAATATGTTACGTTCATAAATCTACGAATGATTTGGAATCAAAAATTGCTCAATGGGGGATTACAATATTATTATTATGAATGAATGTGATTACTCACTACATATTAATTATTGTGATAAATGCAGTGACAGCTTAGGGAGGGGCAAAAACTATACAATGTTGCAATGTATCGATGTCCATTTAAGTACATCTGACAAGTTATTCTAGTCACAGTTTGCATAACGCAATTATTACCAACAGCGGAAATGATATGGCTAGTTTGAAGTAGGGATAAAAATCGTCCCCAAAATCGTAATCATGATTACTTATACTGTGCTTATATTATATCTAAATGTATAAAAGTAAAAGGTGACCGACTGACTGATTGACTGACTGACTGATTGACTGCCTGACTGACTGATCTATCAATGCACAGCTCAAACCACTAGACGGATCGGGCTGAAATTTTGCATACCGAAAGCTATTATAACGTAGGCATTCGCTAAGAAAGGATTTTTGAAAATTCAACCCCTAAGGGGGTAAAATAGGGGTTTGAAAAATCGAACTTAACTAATTAATTAATTAATTAATTAATTCTATTATATGATAAGAATTCATACTACTTAACAGTTAACGAAAATTGCCAGATGTAAGTAAGTCCTGCTTTCTATTAGTTCTACTATAGGCATTTTATATGCAAAAGAGTGTTTGTTTTGTTGGTATGTCCTTCTATCACTCAGCAACGGAACAATTGATCGACGTGATTTTATGCATAAGTAAGTATATTATATGGCCTGGAGACTGACATAAATTCCGGAAAAATGAAGGGTTTTTTATTAAAACTTATTCCACGCGAACGAATCCGCGGGCAGAAGTTAGTTAAAGATAATTCGCAATACCAAGTTTTTGTATGCAAATCTGCGCGGAAGATTATAAGATAATAGGTAAATGCAAATATTTATATTTGTGTGTTTATTGACCGAGCGAAGCGAGGTCTCTGAGTCTACTAGAGTGAATTTGCACTTGTCCGTCCGTCCGTCCGTCCGTCCGTCCGTCCGTCCGTCTGTCCGTCCGTCCGTCTGTCAGAGCCTTATAACTTTTGAATTACTGAACGTAATTACTTCAAATTTAGATATAATATGTAAACTGATGGCCTTCAGCCGAATATTGGATAAAAAATTATAAAAACCTTTATTTCAGGGGGGCTCTCATAGAAGTGAATGCGAAGTAAAAAAAATTTTATCGCCTTACATAAAATTGTTACGTATCATTTTAAAGATAATTTTGAACCGAGTACAAAAATATTTTTTTTTAATTTTTCCCTTAAAATTGACGAAACGGGGGGCTTTCAAAGTGGCGATTTTATACGCTCGCTTGAAGACGCTCTCTAGGAAAATCCGCTATGGATTTTCAAACTGATTTTATTTTTTTAGGTCACTTATATCCTGTACTTGAACAACAAATACTAAAATTATATGAATATTATAAAGAAACGAGATTATTTAATTTTTAATGGGCATCAGTAATTCATATAGCATCAACATAGCTTCACAATAATGCTAATAGATGGCGCAGTCAGTAACTATTCCCATGGAACTACGAGTTACGACTACGACCTATTCCAAAAACAGTTTTGCGTCGACCATTATTATTTAGTTACATAATATAATACAATAATTATTGTATTATAATTTTTTTTGTACCATATTATTCAATTAAAATTATTTTTTAGTTAAATTTGAGTTAAATATTGTATATTTTCTAGTGGCGTCGATAGATGACGATTTGTATAGATGCCCGTAACCCGGTTTCACTCGTTAGTACCTACATAATAATTCAATGTTTTCACTAACGTTCCCTAACCTTTACGGGCTACCTATAAGTTAGGTGATGTTTTCTGTCAACTTATTTATCACGATCCTGTACGGGACACCTAAAAGGATATTGAGACGGATGTTAGGACTTAGGATTGTATTTAGGAGCTACCTACGTTAAGAGACTCCTACTTAGGGGATGATTTAGGTATGTTTGGTGAAAACGGGCATAATAATAATGTCAGTTTTGGTTATCATGTATCGATTGAATGAATAATCATGGGATACCGTTACCGCGAGGTCTCAGTTCGGGGCGAACCACTAGTAATATTAATCTTTAATGATCATATAAAGTTACATAACATGCAGTAGTAAGTTGTGTAACAATCGATTACTGTGTTGTCTAGTGGTGTAGACTGCGATAATTATTATCGGACGATCGCCTCATGTGTTGTAATGGTATGCCGTAGGTACATAGGTAGGTATACGAGGACGTAACTGCTTATGTGACCCTTGAAGCTATTATGTTTTTTGAACTGGTTAACCTATTGTCTATGGTTTGTTACTGGCAACTGAATTTAAATGCAGAACTTTCAACGCGGTTCGCTTATGTTGAGCGAAAATTGGGTTGGTGTCGAAAATTTCTGGAAAAAGATAAAATATATTTCAACTTAACCTATTATATTTTTTAAACGTTTTCATTTCAATTTCAAAAACGTCTAATTATATCTCGTGTGAAAAACAAATTGAAACAAAAAGAAAAACTACCTATCTTAAATTTAAGTTTATCCTAATAAAACTCCCTACTTTACATTAATATTACCTACTCCAAATATCAAACGATTTTATATAAAATATTTATTATTTGCGTAGGGCACACCAACTGATTCGCAAGTGTACCTAAAAACTTTAGACAGCATTCTTTTATCTAGTTAATGACATCCAATTTAAGTAAATCATCAAACAAAGGCAACCTAAAAACAAGATCTGATTAAATAGCGGATTAATAAAAAAGGTAACAATTATAGAGTCCATAATAGCAGTGCAACAACTACAATCACATGGCTTTTTCATAGCAATTATTCCGTAATTTTACCATGCATGTTAGAAAGTGAAAAGAAAATTACTGGGATCGTAGCTAAGAAAATTTTCTAAACGGCTCAATTACTGAGGAAACCGCGACTGTTCCGTAAACAAATAAGTACAGAGTTCATGCAGATTATGTTAATTAATGCTAAGTAATTTTATTTCGCAACACAACACTAAAACTTTTAAAAATTTAATTCTGATTTTTAACGTTTTTGTTAGGTCAGTTATGTTATTTTAATAAATAATATTATCATTAATTCAATGAACCCATTGTTTTATTGAACTGTTTGTATTTATGTATTGAATGGGTAGCTGAGTAGTACGTTACTTTTAATTTAGTCATGTACCATAAATCTGTTATACGTACTAAGTAAGAAATGGACAATTGAAAGCTTATATCTGTATTTTATCTTAAATGTCCATTTTTTTCAGAAGAAACTGGGAAATTCGATTATTTTCTTATCCAACTAAACATGCAGTGAATTAATGTAAATGGGAATTTTACATTTTGATCAATTTTTTTTAATCACTTAAATTAACAAATATTTGTCTTGAGTTTTAATAAGTTACGTACATTTTTCATCCAAGCACATAAAACTAGTTATTTCTCCGTGAACTAAAATTTTTCCGAAAAAAAAAGTGATCTCGAAAAGCGTGTTTTCCCGAAAACCTCACAGATCCTAACCAAGCCCTAATTCAGATTTTCGTTTCCATTTTCTTTTCAAAACACTAATCACTGTCACTTCACTGAAACTCACCGATAACTTCATGTTGTCGAGTCTTCGTTCGCCGAAGACCGGTTGTCTGTGGTGCATAATATGTTCCTCGAACGGGCTTTATACCTTCCCTCCCACTTTTGTTTTAAGAAGGGTGAACGTAGGCATAGTTGTGATAATTGTGATATGTATTTTATTTGTGAGGAATTGGAGCGATCTTTGAGATCATCGAAATTATAGTTTTTCGTCGAGTTACTAACCTAGGATAACTTCTCCATCTTTCTTGGAAGAATATTTTTGCATACATTATGCATTTTAATTTCTAACCATGACCTCTTTTATTACATGAATAATGATATTTAAATTATATTTTAATCCTCGCACCATCTATTAAAAGTAATTTGAAGTGGTGATTCCTATACCCAATTTTCAATTTTTCGAATTTTCAGCTGTTCTTTTGGGTTTTTCCTATAATTTTTTAACCACCCCTGTATTAGAGCGGTAATAGGTCGGTCAAGCTGATTTTGAGTTTTAGCCAGATTAACGAACATCAATTGATTTTTAACCCCCGACGCAAAAAGAGAGGGGTGTTATAAGTTTAACGTGTCTGTCTGTGTATCTGTCTGTGGTAGCGTAGCTGCCAGACGGATGAACCGATTTTCGTTTAGTTTTTTATTTATATAGATTAAGATATGGACCAAGAAATAAAAGAATATAAACATAAGATAGAGTTCATCTTAGGTATTCATAAAATTGCCAGCTCTTCTCAGCAGAATTTGCTTTCCAAAATCATGACTTGTCTTATGAGCATACAAGCATACGTCTACAAGTTGGCCTACATGAAGTAAATACCTTTGAATTTTAATTTAATTTCGTTACACCTACTTACGTATTACCAAACCCTATAAGGTATGTCGAGTATTTTTGGAACAGTTGCCTGTAGTAGGTAGGGTAAAACCGGGATAGATGCCCCACTTTTTGAAAAAGCCATCTAATTTAAAAAATATTAATTTTATACCAATGATTTCTATGAATGAAGCTAGCTCAATCCTTTATGTTGAATTATTAGTATCATTTTTTAAACTATCAAATACAGATTATGCAGAAATTAGCTTTTCGTGGAGCAATTTTTTTGAGGATAGATGCCTACCTATATGGATAGTTGCCCCACCATGAAAATACTGAGAAGGATAGATGCCTGCAGTGTAGGATAGATGCCCTTTATACAGTGTAAACGAAAAACCCAAACCAAATGTTGAGTAGTTCTATTCCAAAACAGCAATTGTCTCCAAGAAACATGGGCCATAATAATGAAAAACATGTTACAGTTTTTTAATCTTTTAATTATTATCATTTGAAGCTGATATCACACAAATGAACATAATTAAATTTTTAAAGCGATTGTTTAACTAAAATTTAAATTCTTAAGTTTCAACATGCATAATTATGTTTTTTTGTTAAATTAAATTTTACAAGCATTTATTCAACAAAAAAATCGGCCAAGTGCGAGTCGGGCCTCGCTCTTTAAGGGTTCCGTTAAAAAAAATATTTCCATGTACCCATGGAAATATTTTAATTTAATTTTTTTAATTTAATTTAATTTTTATTATTTGTTGTTATAGCGGCAATAGAAATACATAATATGTGAAAATTTCATCTGTCTATCTATTACGGTTTACGAGATACAGCCCGCTGACGGACGGACGGACGGACGGACGGACGGACGGACGGACAGCGTAGGCTTAGTAATAGGGTCCCGTTGGTACCCTTTGGGCACGGAACCCTAAAAATGTAAATTCTAAGTTGTTGGTATAAAATATTCATATTAAATATCAACATGCACATTGCACAATCACACTTTTTTTATATTAAAATAACACAATAATAAGATATCTTCATTATTTTATCCAATTTAATTGAAGTTTTATGAGTTTTTTTCAGAATTATTGTCCATTTCATCGAAAGCTCGAGCTCGCACTCCTTCCTTTTCTTTTATATTTTCGTGGCATAGTTCTGTTTAAATCAGTAAGAAGTCCAAATATAAATATACATAAATACATAAAAAATATACTTAACAGACACTAAAATATTTTAAAAATATACACTTACTTCATAATATTATATTGTTTATAGAGGGATAGATGCCCCTAAGGGCACCTATACCTCGAAAAATCAGGGCAACTATCCTTTCTGATAGGGATAGATGCCCAAGTATTTTTTTAATAAAATATAAACAAAATAGCATCTATTTACACCAACATGCAGCCTCAATGAACCAGTATATTGACGTAATAAAAGATATGTCGGAATTTATCACTAATTATAAAGTTATACAACATGAAATACTAACCTTTAAAACTTTGACGTGTTATTGAATTTCGCCGCGGAGATAATCACACGCACGAGCGAAACGCGTCCTCACCACACGATTGTCGGTGGGTAATTTAGGTGCGGGGTGACTGCGGCTCCTACTCATACAATTAATTCTTAGTCGCGAGTTCGGGAAGTTAGGTTTTTAGAATATGAGGCATCTATCCCTCTGAGGCATCTATCCCGGTTTTACCCTACACTTATTCATTTAACAGTTTCTATTCTAAAGTATGCAAGTAACCTACTTAAAGGTTTTTATTGTAAAAGTTGAGTACCAACCTTATCATCACCTACGAGTACCTTCCAGAAGAATATAAGATGGTATCATCTATCTATAGTGGATGATATGTATTTCGTAAAAATGCTTGTTAAACGAAAGATGTCTATCAGACGACGGCGTTTACAAAAATATACGTTTAAAAAAAAATACTCATTATCATTTTGATTTGCCAAATTGCTTCTTAGTGCGAACAACTTGCAGCTACGGTTTTGAACATCAGGAATTTTCTTAATCATTGCCATAATATACGAATTTTGAAAGAAGCGTATGCATAGGATATTATGCGTCTTTATTAAGCTGCTAATAATTATAAAAGATAATTAAGGTGCAATCTAATCAATCAACCAATTTGCATAACTCTTAATGACTACTAACTTTTAATTAGCTAGTAAGTACCTATTGCATGTTTCCTCAATGTAACAACAATCAACATAGGTGTTATTATTCTCACTAAAAATATGTATTTTTGCCTGTTACATATTATATATGCCTCCTCCAGTCTTCCATATCTTCTAAGTTAACTAGCACTAAGATAAAGTGGTCTGTCTAACTCAAAATCTGATATAGTTAACTAAGTCATGATGCGATCTTATGTTGGCCCATCAAATGAGAACGCATACTTACGGGTAGGTAATCAAATTCAAACTATCAATATCAATGATAAAAATAAAAATTTAGACTCGCTAGCTGCTACGTTGTTCATACCCCGGAAAATAAAATTATAACCCTTTAAGGGTGGAACCACATTTGTGAGGATCGTTTCGGATTTCGCCCATACAAAACTGTCAAATTCCATAGAAACGTGTACGGATCAAATCGGCTTTTCGATGCGTACACGAATGTATGGAAAATGACAGTTCTGTATAGGCAAAATCCGAATCCATCCTCACAAATGTGGTTCCACCCTAAACATATAACAAATACAATAACATGTGAAGTCTGACAATTCGCATTGGGCCAGCGTGGAAGACTATGGCCTATAAACCTTCTGTAAGAGGAGACCTGCGCTCAGTAGTGAGCCGTTGATGGGTTGCTGATGACCATTCAACCATCATTGGCGCGCGATTTGATTGTGAACTACGCGGCGGGCGGGCGGCGAGCAAGCGAACGTTTGTATCTACAATCAAAAGTTAATTATGATATCTATAAATAATTTCGGTTTGATGAAATCTGACAATCCAACTGCACCCAAAATAATAAAAACGTATAGTGTATACTTACTTAATTTAAGCTAAATATCAAGGATGCTACAGCGTGGGCTATGCAACGCCTAGCTACTCGTAGCCGACTTTCATAGTGACGTTTGACCTATGAACTTATTGAGATGAAACCACTAAACTCGTACACACGAATGCAACTGACGCTGCTTCATCAACAAAAATACATATTTACAGTACATAAACATAACATGGCGTTTAACCGTTTGACAGGTAGTAATTAACAAAAACTCGGAGTAGGTATGTACAAACCAATTAATTTTTGATGGTAGCTATTCGGCCTGCCTACTAGACTACACTATAAACAACTATGTAACAGTTCTAATTAGTAAAATAATAATTATCGTCATAGGTTTTGAGTTCGACAGTATAGCTACTTATAACTGTCGATAAAATCAAAAGAAAAAGATATTAAGTATTGTTTGTTAATAAAATTGTTATTTACTTAAATTATTACTTATTTTTCAGTAACAGTGTAATTTAATATCCTACGTGGGCATATTATAGGTTATGCTAACTATAAGTTTTATATTGTGACATTTAGACGAAATAATTATATTAATAAACAATATTACATAAAAAATTATTTCTATGACAGGAAGTTCCCAAGGTTCACACATGACTTGACCTCGGTAATATTACGAAACACGATCAATATTTTGAAAAAGAATTTATTTATAATAATCATTTAACTGTAGATTATGTAAAAATACGTTATTCTTTGTTATTATAATTTTTTTAAAACTAATAGATAATAATTAAAAAATTAATACCATACTCTTTTTTAGGGTTCCGTACCCAAAGGGTACCAACGGGACTCTATTACTAAGCCTACGCTGTCCGTCCGTCCGTCCGTCCGTCCGTCCGTCTGTCAGCGGGCTGTATCTCGTAAACCGTAATAGATAGACAGATGAAATTTTCACATATTATGTATTTCTATTGCCGCTATAACAACAAATAATAAAAATTAAATTAAATTAAAAAAATTAAATTAAAATATTTCCATGGGTACATGGAAATATTTTTATTGAATTTCTTTTTCAACGAAACCCTAAAAGAGCGAGGCCCGACTCGCACTGGGCCGATTTTTTATTCTATTCTTCGTTTCAAGTTGCTACTCTGATTTTGAGAAGAAACAAGAAGTACTATATCGGTTTCGAAACTTATTTATACATATAATTTATTTTGTCATTTGTCATCACTCATTATTGGCCCATTTAAAATAATGTTGATGAACATTTTGTAACCTTCAGATAGGTAAGATCCAGTAAATAATTAGGGTGTCTATTATATTAATAATTAGGGTATCCAGGGTATAGTTAGTGTTTCCTCGTAAAAAGCCTGATAATATAAAAAAAATCTAAGCATACCGATCTAGACATCATTTGGCCTGAATACGGATACCTACCTATAGGCTACTTTATAATGCCGGGTCATCAGAGTTCCCACGAGATTATTGAAACTACTACGTCAAGCGCGGCGCGTGACGCGCCTGAGGTAAGCGCAGACAACGTCATGGACATCGTCTGAACTTTCAGAACTGTCAGAACTGTATAATAAGTAGAGTAATTTGACGACCTCCCTGGCTCAGTGGTGAGCGCTGTTGCCTTATTACTGGGAGGTCTCGGGTTCGATTCCCGTCGGGGTCAATTTTGGAATTTATAATTTCTGAATTGTCTCTGGTCTGGACTGGTGGGAGGCTTTGGTCGTGGCTAGTTACCACCCTACCGTCAAAGACGTGCCGCCAAGCGATTTAGCGTTCCGGAACGATGGCGTGTAGAAACCAATTAGTGTTATGGGTTGAATGTTCACTGCTATACCTTAGACTGCATCGTCACTTACCATCAGGTGAGATCGCAGTCAAGGACTAGCTTGTCATCGTATAAAAAAAAATGTCCACCCGACCCAATCCGGTCACGGCGGCCAACCTCCTCAGAGTTTAGCCATCCGCGCGGGAAATATTCTAGTGCACAGCTTTGTGCGCAAACACAGGTGCACTTTCTATTCCTTTACTCTCATAGTCTGATGGGATGGAAATCCGAGACGACCCGAAAGAGATCAGGCGCAGGACCAACGGCTTTACGTGCTCTCCGAGGCAAGAGGTGACCCGGCGCCAACTTCCTAACTCCAGGCTAGTGCTGAGTAGGTATTTCTTGATAGAAAAACCCAATACCTAAGTGAATTTTATCGGTCCGACCCGGGAATCGAACCCGGGACCTCGACATCCGCACCGCAGTCGAACATGCTAACCACTAGACCAACGAGGCAATTAGTATACTTATAATATAAATATAAGTAGTATACTTATATAAGTAGAGTACCAATATTGTGAAAGCTATAAAGGCTTTTATAGCGAGCAGAAGATCATACAAAGTTCCCTCGTTACATAAACCTACAAAGTACCAAAATGTATTGCACCGCAACACTTCACACGTCAAATTAAGATTGCGTATTTCATATGCGTTACTCGATATTATTTAAGTGGAATGTCTCAATGTTCAAGGTAAATTGATATAGAAAGAAAACTTTTTAAATTAGAATTCGGTTATTTAGTCTAATATGAAGTTGTTACGATTATTTTTAATTGAAATACTGTCTCTGTAGGACTACTAGAGGTTTTAACAGACGTGATGCAAATATTTTCGTAAGCTTTATGGCTGATGGTGTGGTGTTCTGTGTGCGTCTATGGTATCACCGCGATACATCTCTATCAGTTTTAATATGTCCCTACGTGCCTAAGATCTCTCTATAAGCACAGAATACATATACATAATCAGTATATCTGGGATACAACAACACTGCGCTTTGATTTACTTTCGGATTATCTATTATAGTACGGATTTAGCCAAACAATATGTAAGCCTATGTAAGGTTTTTAGGGATCCAAAAAAAAAACGGAACTTATATGCTAGCTCCGTTGTACGTCTGTCTTTTGTACGTGTATCAAGGCCCTTTTTAACCGACTTCAAAAAAGCAGGAGGTTCTCAATTGGTCGGAATCTCTTTTTTTATGTATGTTCACCGATTACTCAAAAACCGATACTTCACTCGGTATAGTTATCTTACTTTGAAATTTCAAACCCCCGATTTTCCCCCTTTTTTAATCAAACTAAAATAATTTTCGCGTTGTTTTTATTTTTCCTGTAAAATATACATAAACCTCTATTGACCATAATTATTTCAGATTTTTCGATTGGTAAACTTCGGAGATAAGGGGGGAACGGTATTTTTTTCGACATTTTGGCCGATTAATCAAAAACTATTATATATAGAAATAAATAAAAAACTGTTTTAGAATGCACAAGTAAAGGCCTTTCATATGATACCCCACTCGGTATTTTACTTTGAAATTTCAAACCCCCGATTTTCCCCCTTTTTTAATAAAACTAAAAATAATTTTCGATTTTTCTTTATTCCAATGATGTTGGACCACTATTATACACAACTATGCCAAATTTCATGTCGATAGCTTTAATAGTTACTGAAATAATCGACTGTGACAGACGGACGGACGGACGGACGGAGAAAGTCACCATAAGGGTTCCATTTTTACCATTTTGGTACGGAACCCTAAAAACCGAATATAAAGGTCAATGGTCTCGTGCGCGAGTAGGTGTAACTCGCACTTGGTCGGGTTTTTAGGGTTCCGTACCCAAAGGGTACCAACGGGACCCTATTACTAAGCCTACGCTGTCTGTCCGTCCGTCCGTCCGTCCGTCCGTCCGTCTGTCAGCGGGCTATATCTCGTAAACCGTAATAGAAAGACAGATGAAATTTTCACATATTATGTATTTCTATTGCCGCTATAACAACAAATAATAAAAATTAAATTAAATTTAAAAAATTAAAAAAATTAAATTAAAATCTTTCCATGGGTACATGGAAATATTTTATTTAATTTTTTTAACGGAACCCTAAAAGAGCGAGGCCCGACTCGCACTTGGCCGATTTTTTTAATATTTTTGTGAATTTATGGATTAAGAGAAATGCATTATAAATTATATAAACTGTAGCAGACGGGCGTCAATAGCTGTTTGGATATTTATTTATGCGTGTCAGATTAAAAGTTTTAATTTAGATGCATTATTTAAATTTTACGTTTAAAATGACAAGCTTCGCTGTTATTTATCTAGTTAGGTATATTTTAAATTTTAATTTCATAATAGCTAATCTTAATAGGTTTAATATAAGATTAGTATAATAATTATATTTATTTTTATGACTTCCTTTTATGACTTTTATGATTTTCTACAGTCGTGTTTGACCTCCCCTATGACTATAAGTAGACAAAAACCGGCCAAGTGCGTGTCGGGCCACGCGCAGTGTAGGGTTCCGTAGTTGCTTTCAACTACGGAACCCAACACTAAAAATTAATATAATCTCAAATATTATTGCTGACCTAGGATAGTGATTTTATTTTATTTATGAATATTGAATACATTTTGAGTTCCATGGTGATAAATGAAACCACCTTGTACTTGATCAAATGCTGGTATTAATTTATATAGCATAGTATATAACATTTCTGCACAGTATATTTATATCACACAAATTCATTTAGGTACATCAGCATAGTAGCTATACTTTAAACATGTAAGAACTGAACTTCTAGACTTGCAGTAACATAATAATTTTTGAACTACTGCACATTACCCTTTTATATTTTTACACTAACAAAATAGACCAATGATTACAATTTCCCCTTCCATTCAACCAATCAGCTTACTTTTCCGTTTTAATACATTTTAACTCAAATTACACTCTATTCCTAATTAATTTCCTTTTCCGGTATCATGCCACATATTTTCTATGAAATCTATTTCTTATTTCCGGTTTTATACTATATAATTTAAATCAAATATTATTATCATACATTTTAGTCAGTCAAATAATTTATAATTGAAAAATAATCTAACAGTTCGGCCATCCTAATCAAGCGAGTCCTCTCGCTAATTTTATAAATGTGGTTCGGCCATCTTACTGAATTAATTGGTCCTCCAATTACACAAGCAATGTTTTAAAACAAAATACCTATACAACAATATTCAGTCGTTAAATCATTTTCAAAACACATAAATAAGTCTTTTGTTGGCGAAATATATGTAAACTATTAATGATCATAACATTAGAATCACAAACACCTCTGTACTGGCCGATCGGCTGTGTACGTAAAAGGACATAATATTATGCATCTTTAAAAACACAAATTACTTAATTATCGGCTTTCGCGATCGCGAACATCACTTATTTGCCTATCGGCTTTCGCTATCGCGAACATCACTTACTTGCCTATCGGCTTTCGCTATCGCGAACATCACTTATTTGCCTATCGGCTTTCGCTATCGCGAACATCACTTACTTGCCTATCGGCTTTCGCTATCGCGAACATCACTTACTTGCCTATCGGCTTTCGCTATCGCGAATATCACTTGTTTGCCTATCGGCTTTCGCTATCGCGAACATCACTTGTTTGCCTATCGGCTTTCGCTATCGCGAACATCACTTATTTGCCTATCGGCTTTCGCTATCGCGAACATCACTTACTTGCCTATCGGCTTTCGCTATCGCGAACATCACTTACTTGCCTATCGGCTTTCGCTATCGCGAATATCACTTGTTTGCCTATCGGCTTTCACGATCGTGAACACTTAAGTTAGTTTATTTGCAACAAGATCTGTCCGATCGGATCAAATCATTTTTCTTAATGGTAGCCTATCGGCTATCGATCGATCGATCGAAAAAAAAATACAAATTCATCCGTACTCTTTGTTCGATGCCTTGAGTTGCTTCTTCTCCACTTTCTGCATGATTCTTGGATGTACCTTGAAGATTACGGAGCGTAGTGGAGAAGGCGTTCTTGAACGCCTTTCGCGTCGTTCCAGCGATTCACCGTGTTGCCTGGTGTATAAACGAGACAACCTTACAATTGCTGCCGCCTCGTTTTCACGTAGTTCGTCCATAATTCTTAATTTCGGCCGTAGGCGAAGAGCTTGACCACTTCTGAACTGATAAATGAAACCACCTTGTACTTGATCAAATGCTGGTATTAATTTATATAGCATAGTATATAACATTTCTGCACAGTATATTTATATCACACAAATTCATTTAGGTACATCAGCATAGTAGCTATACTTTAAACATGTAAGAACTGAACTTCTAGACTTGCAGTAACATAATAATTTTTGAACTACTGCACATTACCCTTTTATATTTTTACACTAACAAAATAGACCAATGATTACAATTTCCCCTTCCATTCAACCAATCAGCTTACTTTTCCGTTTTAATACATTTTAACTCAAATTACACTCTATTCCTAATTAATTTCCTTTTCCGGTATCATGCCACATATTTTCTATGAAATCTATTTCTTATTTCCGGTTTTATACTATATAATTTAAATCAAATATTATTATCATACATTTTAGTCAGTCAAATAATTTATAATTGAAAAATAATCTAACAATGGTTTAAATACTATAATATACTACAAAATATGCAACTTACACAATGTGTAATATCTAACTTAGAAAAACCAATATAACTCTTTCACTAATGAACCCTACTTAGCCGTGATAGTTTTCCTTTAAAATTCATTATATATACTACTGCTGTGAATTTTTTTCTTGTATCCTATATACAACCATTTAGCTGGCAGAGGGGGGGGACACTTGACTCTAATAAAATTTAGCACTTTAAAATATCATATTTCACAAACGGATCCCTGAATTGAAAAATGGTGTTCCCACACCCACAACGTTTTTGAAAGACCTATTCAACGACACCCCACACTATGGGATAGATGAGAAAAAAAAAATTCATCCCCACTTTACATGTAGGGGAGGTACCCTAAAAAAAATTATTTTTCACAATTTTATTTCACCACTTTGTCGGCGTGATCAATATTTATACCCTTGTCAAATTACAGATTTCTAGTACCAATAGTCTCTGAGCTAAACCGCGGACAGACAGACAGACAGACAGACAGACAGACAGACGGACGGACATGGCGAAACTATAAGGGTTCCTTGTTTACTACGGAACCCTAAAAATGGATTGATATATCAATCAGAGATGGGCAAAAGGGGATTATCGGGCGTAAATACGATGGCCGAAATTCGGATAGGAGAATATTTAATAAAAGTAGTGCGCAGGTAGGTATCGAGAGCAGGAGTGCAAATGCGTGATAGGTTCAATGAACGGGATTCATCCCGTAATTTTTAACCCCTATAGACGGGATATTAGCCTTTGTAAATGGGACCATCCAAGAACCGGTTAACAATTATTGGCGAAAATATCGCTAACATAAGTAAGTACAAAAAAATCGAATTGAGAACCTCTTCTTTTTTTAAGTCGGTGGAAGAGATCGTGGTATGCAAATTCAACATTGCCCAGATGATATTAGATTTCATTTAATAAGTAATTTGAAACGTTATAACGGCTGTGATGTGGAGGTCATATTTTAGGTATTGCAACCGTTATCATATCGGATGAAACTATACACCCTAGCACATTATTAGCAAGTTAAATGAAAAAGTTATATTTTATCTACAATGTCAGGACTATAAAATTATACCGATGGACCGACAAATCCTTCATTTTCACGGTTTAGGCCTTACCTTTGTTACTCTGTGGTTTAGGTATGTGAAATATCCAAATTTTGATTTTGAGGATCTTTTTGAAGATCCAAATGGTCAAATGAAATAGTTTATTCTTGATGTCTCCAACATTAACTCATAAATAATTATAACTCTATGGATAAATAGCAGTTAAGGTGGACAGTATTGGATTGGTACCTATGTTGTATGATGCGCGATGAGCTATGATGAATTTGACCCCGCTGGAATTTTGATCTACCTTGGGGCTACTAGGAGTTAGGACCTCGTCCAGCCCAACTGCTTCCCCGTCGTTGTAGTAGGCTTTGATACAATATAATACACTTGTTCCGAATGCAATTTTGTTCGAAACTCGACTTAATTTTAGCGGCCAGGAAACCACCAAGAAGGTCACGATGCAGCTGCGCCACAGCCAATTTTGAGGATCAATGGTTTATTATTGATGTCTCCAACATTAACTCATAAATAATTATAACTGATAATGGATAAATAGCAGTTAAGGTGGACAGCACTGGATTGAGGATTCAACCCTGGGCAGTAAAAAGTAATGGAATTGACAATGGCCACCATCTTACCATAGGTACCTACCTGCTACGCTACCATCTGCATCGTCATTTATCAGATTCATAAGCGATGTCGCAGTCGAGGGCTATCTTCTCATGAAAAAAGAAGAAAGCATTTTCCTCCTCCTCACTTGGTGTACTCACGACATCACACGCGTCGTAGGGAACTACTGGGTGCAAGAGGCACAAATCCGTGCCGTGTGTACAACACAATATTCTGTACAATATCCTATATTATATCCAGTTGTGGATTCGACTGAGTTTGAAAATATTGTACGTTCAAAAACAAGTTTAACCAAAACCTAATAAAAACAAAAATATGAGTGAAATATCTTTCCAACTAACGTTTAATGTTCGTAACGTAAAAATAATGTGCTATGGGCGTTCTGATGAATTACACAATTAGCACCTCTTATGAACGGAAAACATGTGTGACGATGTGTGACAATTCACATAAAATAAGTAGGTATGTTAGAATTATTGGCTTTTATCTTCACAAAAATTTTCGCCACGTTATGTTACGCAGCGCTACCGATTTTGACGTTTGGGGTATAGCGCACAGATAGTTTTCTTAAACTCCCATGATCCCCATGGAACAAATAAATGGTGATTTTATTGAATCCCTATCCCATAAAAGGATTTGTAGGTGCAGATTTTTAAAAATACACATGGACAAAGTTGCGGGTGTCAGTGAGTTGTATAATATAATTATATCTAATATTGTTAACAATAAAATCAGTTTCGAAGTAGGTCATTAGTAATATGTATTATAACATATTATCGCATTGTCGATCGCTAATTCCTCAATATCGCTTCATCTGCCCACATAACAGTATAATCAACAGCCGCGGTGGTGACCGCCGGACATCGCACATTAACTGGAATTTGCAGTGTTAAGTACTTATGAAAACACAGAGTAAAATATTCCGCTTGGAGGAGCGTTGATGGTGCGCGATTAGCGATGGTGAATTTGACCCGATGGAATTTTGATCTACCTTGTGGCTACTAGGAGTTTAGGACCTCGTCCAGCCTAACTGCTTCCCAGTTGTTGTATAATAAAACTCCGTAGGCTTTGATACAATATAATGCACTTGTTTCGAATTCAAATTTGTTCGAAATCTACCTTTACTTAATCTTAGCGGCCAGGAAACCACCAAGAAGGTCACGAAGCAGCTGCGCCGCAGCCCTCAACAACCTATGATATATTATTATGATCGTTGCGTACGCGCTGCCAGTTGACAAAGCCGTTTTCGCCGACTCGTCGGCCATTGAACAAGCTCAAGGTTTATGTAACGTGTGTTGTAATTGTTTTCGCTCTATGGACAATAGTCAATAATGGATATGAGTTTAACTTTACAATATTAAAATCCTAACAACAAAAATATACTTAACTATAATATAATCCTAAGAAATATTTAACTTCATTGTTTTAACCACCGTCATAAAAGAGGGGTGTGTTTGGACTATGGAAGTAGGAATAGTTTGGGCTCATTAGAATGGTCTCAATGAGTAAGGTAAGTGTTAGATGATGCTATAATGCTCGAGGATCGAGGAGGGGGATCTAAGCAGCAGCAAACTAACAAGATGGTGAGTAGGTATATCATAGTCCGGCCATAGATCCACATGTCAGGGGTGTTTTAAATTTTTACTTTACACCTTGTTTCTATTTTATTTACCTACTTGTAGCATAACTGCACAAATAATAATATTGTGAACCCGTAGGTAAATCTTTTATGTGGTATGCAGGCTTTAAGCACCCAGAAATCAACCAGTCCTCTAATGTGAATCATGCATTACTCTGAAGTAGCCAAGCATGCACATGTAAAGTAATGAGTAATTACTAATTAGTAATTACAGAGTGTTATGTACAAGCACCAAGCACTATTATCAATATTACGTGATGCTAATATTATTTGCTATTAAATATCTAATTATTATTGATGCATGTAACACTTTACAAAGGAGATTGGCGAATTCCATAGAGTTTCTGGCCCAGACGAACTGAACCGTGGGCCTCAAGCCCACGTTCACGAATAAAACTTCTTATGCTTTCTAGTAAACCAGTCTAACAAAAAAGTTCATAAAAGTCTATCAAATAAAGTTGGGAGAAAATAGATATTCACTTGTATTGCCATGTAACGGTTATTTATAATGTGTAGGTACTTGTAAATAATTATATTTTTGATCCCCAACTTCTAAAAATATCGGGTTTACACAAGGAAATTCTCTGAAAAATATTAATTAAAATTAAATGATTTCTGAATCTGAACGGTTTTTAAAAATGCTGGGTCAAAATTCGCCAACCTCCTTTTGTCTCGTATTAGATATTATCATTAGACAGGTACAAAAACTGCATTAATATTCTTCTACCGGCTTTTGGTCTAGGAATTAAGTAAAATATTTTGTGCCTGTTGCACACCGACCGGGAGGATTTAATTAAATTATTAAATTAAATGTACATACCGTTAAAGTTTGCTTAACTTTTACACAATTAGCACCTCTTATGAATGGAATATTAAATTAATGTTGTGTGACGATTCAAATGAAATGGTCTAAGATCCACCGAGCAATGAAAACCTACTCCATGATTAATAGACCAGGGTAGAAGCCTTAAAAAATAATAAAAAGTGAAAAAAAATAATAGTAGGATGAAACCCATTGGAAAAGGAAGAGAATGCAACAAAAATGAAAGAAAAAATAAATTACGGGCGATCTGAGGTCGGGAAGTGGGGGGGGGGGGGGGATTAAGGGTAAAAAACGGTTTATCTCAATTTCTGGAAAAACTACAAGTCATATGGAAAAAAGTTAAATGGCAAAGTTGTAGGTAATAAAAAGATCTACAACTTTTGTATTTAGACTTTTTTCACATAACCTCAAAATGTATGTGAAAAATTCAAATAACCAAGTTTTTGGTTTTTTATTTTTATCTTTTACAAAAAAAAATATTTTTTCACGAAATTTGGTGAAAACTTACCTTTTTATGCCCTAAACACACTGTAATTTTTCTGATTTAAAATATTTATTTTTTCACCTTTTTTTTTTGACTTAATATTGAAAAAGCACCTAATATTCAATCGAAAATTCTCCCGTCAAAATATCTGCTTTTTTAAAAAAGTCGGTGAGCTTTTTGTTCGTTGAAATCTCTACTTTCTGATGGTGTAAAAAAAAATATACATTACTATGGTAAATACTCTCAGAAAATGCAGAAACGAAATACGAAATAACAGGTAGTAAGGCCCAGACCCTCCTGACCCTAGACTATAAGGTTTAGGCTTAAATTCGGTTAAAAGTTAAAGAATTATGACCCAAAAAATCAAACTTGATGGTAGCTAAATTCTTCTTTAACCGCCGCATAATATGCAATCTCTGCAACAAAAGATTATTAGAGACAAGAAATTAGCCCACCTAGTCATCTTATCTCCTTAGTTTTAGTGGCAGTTTTGTTACACTAGCGGCACGCTATGATGGCCGGTTTGACACATTACAATAGTGATGTGGAATGTCAATTTATTCTCGAACAAAAAAAAATTAAGTTTTGTTTTTGTACCTGATTAAATAGGTTTAATAAAACAAAAATGTATATGTTTATTTAATTTATTTGAACGAACTGAATATTTGAATGAAAATGAATATACATACTTTATATGCACACAAGAAACATATGAATACAAAAGATACCAAAAAAGGTGCCACAAAAGGCCATAATTAATCAGATTCGTCCATACTACTATTTTCACTGTCGTCACTGCTATCATCACCTACATTAATAATTATATGTTCGTTTTCTATAATATTATCTATTTTCACATCTCTTTCATAATCTTCCCTTATTAATTTAACAGTTCTATTCACAACCTTTTCCCAGTCTCCTTTAGTCACATGTTCACAAGCTTCTTCTAATAATTTTAGCATTTTTTTTGTGGTAAATGGGGGTTCTGTATTGTGTCTTGCAGCATATCCCTTAATTTGAGCCCACACCAACTCAATCGCATTATACTCACAATGGTAAGGCGGTAACCGTATAACTCTGTGCCCATGTTCTAATGCTATTTCGTCAATGACGTATCGGATCTTGGTTGGTTTGTTTTCTTTTAAAAGACGTACTAATTCCGCTTTTAACATATTCATGTTTGCATCTACGCCATTTTTACGAAGCCATGCGACGATATCAGCTTTCTTTTGGGATTGGGCAGGTGGCTTGTCAATTTGCATCGAGTGGTATGGGGCGTTGTCCATAATTATAATAGATGGTTCAGGGAGGCTACACAACATTGAGGTAAACCATTCAGTAAACTTTTCTCCATTCATGTCTTCATGATAGTCTCCAGTGGTTTTTGACGCAAAAGCCATGAGAGAACCTTCGACAAACCCGTTGATGGTTCCGGCGTGACAAATTATAAGTCGCGATCCTTTTCCTACAGGAACTTTGGAAGTAGATGCTGCTGTGTCATCGTTCCAAGAACGGCCTACAGTATGGTTAGCATTAAGCCATGTTTCATCCAAGAACACAACATTTTGCCAATTTTTGATTTCTTTCACTTGCCGTAAAAAAGTATACCTTGCCATCGCTATATCAAATCTTTCCATCAATATTTTGCGTTTGTTACATTTTTTGTATCGAAATCCAATGGTCTTCAAAATCTTCGTTAAAGAACTTTCCCCACCGAAGAATAATCCAGCTTCCTTCAGTGAATGCACCAACTTTTTTCTTGTTGGATACTCCTTCTGTAAATAGTAGCCGTAAACATGTCTTCGGATAGCATCGGCATCAAAGCTATCGATGCCTACGACTGGTTTTGCTCGTTTTCTCTTTTTTGGTGTGTGAAGTTTATTTTCTTCTGTGCCAGTCTCGCCATATTTTTTTTTAGTTATCCGTCTAACAGTTCGTTGTCCAATATTAAGCGCATCAGCTACGCGTTCAACCACTGACGTTATAGGTAAAATTGGCCCTCCATTTTGAGCTTCACGATCGAAATAGTTACGAAGGCGTATTACGAACTCACGTGTCTGACTATTTAGAACAGTTCTCTGCGTACGTTCGGTCATATCGACGAAATCCACAACAAAGGGCTTGAACAGAGTCCAAATTAACGAGCAAGGGTCAACAGTAATGCAGTATCAATATTTGAAATCCAAAGCCAGGTCAAAACTATATCACAATCGCATTGCACTGACAGTTTATACTTTTCGAAGCAACGTCAATTCGAAACTGCTTTGTTTTGCATTGAGCATTGACGCGAGTTTGCCGGAGGTAGTAGTTGTGCTAGCCAGCGATCCTATGTGACGATCGTATTAGATTCCATTTTTAAAAATTTTCAATTTAGAAAACCAAATGCCGAGTTGTGGTATATATCATATAAAAATAAAAATTTTACCTTTTGTATGAAACAGCTGATATTTTTTTGCGATTTCAGAGGTTTGTCCACATAGTGAAAATTGTTCATATTCACAAGTACATTCACCCCTTAAATGGTGCAAACTGATTTTTCTACACTTGTATACATTTTAGAAATCAATTTAATAAATAAATTTTGAGTCCTAAACCTAAAACTACATTCGATAAAATTTATGAATCTCTGCACATCACTATCGTCAATAAAGTAATACAATTATTTCCTTCAAAGTCGTTATCAATTAATACGGAACTTCATGAGCGGACAAACGTCAAACCGGCCATCATAGCGTGCCGCTAGTGTAGTTACCTACTTTCATAATATTATGTCTAATCCTTCCTTGATTGGCTCATCGTCATCAGTTATTTAACACATTGAGCATGACAATTTTTTTTATTAAAAGAATATCAGCCAGGCTGAAGTTGACTAATACCCCTATTGGGTTCGACAACAGCGCAACGGGTGGGGTTTGAACCTGCGACCTTCAGTTTTCAGTCCGCACCTGTAACCGTTGGGCTATTGAGGCTTCGAATGACAATGATAGAGTTCATTACAATTTTTAAATCGATGACAAGTTAGTGTCGATTGTCATCTCACTTGGTAAAGTGATAACTGGTAAGTGAAGTCATAGTTTAAAGACAGGCTCGTAAATAATTTCCTCACTCATATCCGACACCATCTGAGAGAGATCAGTCGAAGCAAGTCGAAGGACCGATACATTTAAAGGGAGATATCCCTAATCTCTTTATATCTGGTGCCATAGCGAAACGAATCAACATGCCAACTTAAATGACATATTTGAATTATTATTTTTAGGGTTCCGTACCAAAATGGTAAAAATGGAACCCTTATGGTGAGACTTTCTCCGTCCGTCCGTCCGTCCGTCCGTCCGTCTGTCACAGTCGATTATTTCAGTAACTATTAAAGCTATCGACATGGGCATAGTTGTGTATAATAGTGGCCCAACATCATTGGGACAAAGAAAAATCGACAATTATTTTTAGTTTTATTAAAAAAGGGGGAAAATCGGGGGTTTGAAATTTCAAAGTAAAATAACTATACCGAGTGGGATATCATATGAAAGGCCTTTACTTGTGCATTCTAAAACAGTTTTTTATTTATTTCTATATAATATAATAGTTTTTGAGTAATCGGCCAAAATGTCGAAAAAAATACCGTTCCCCCCCCCCCCCCCCCCTTATCTCCGAAGTTTACCAATCGAAAAATCTGAAATAATTATGGTCAATAGAAGTTTATGTATATTTTAAAGGAAAAATAAAAGCAACGCGAAAATTATTTTAGTTTGATTAAAAAAGGGGGAAAATCGGGGGTTTGAAATTTCAAAGTAAAATAATTATACCGAGTGGGGTATCATATGAAAGGCCTTTACTTGTGCATTCTAAAATAGTTTTTTATTTATTTCTATATATAATAGTTTTTGAGTAATCGGCCAAAATGTCGAAAAAAATACCGTTCCCCCCCCTTATCTCCGAAGTTTACCAATCGAAAAATCTGAAATAATTATGTTCAATAGAAGTTTATGTATATTTTACAGGAAAAATAAAACCAACGCTCTAACTATCATAGTTTTTTTTTTTATATTAACAATAAACCTCTACAAACAAAGTTAACGATACAAATTAATATAATATAGTTTTACTTTTACTTTTGGAGTACGGAACCCTCGGTGCGCGAGTCAAACTCGCACTTGACCGGCTTTTTTTAATTAAAATGTTACAAAAAACTTATAGCTAAACTAATTTATTTACTATACAAATCATGCCCGCGTAGAATAGTGCCAAGAATACTGGCTACATTTCCGCGCCGCAATTTAAATTATAATTAAGTACCTATCACAAATTCTTGTTAAATACAATAAAACTTAAATGAGCGAACATCGCGTCATGTCAAGATTGTTACATAACAGTCTGCACGAGAAATTCTACATTCTTATATGCAATATAGATACCCCAGATTAAAATGTTAAAAGAATTAAATACCTGTCTACCTACTTATGTAGGTTCCTATTTCCGATTTTTTAATGCGCTACGTATTAATTAAATACACAATAATATTGTCATCTTTCTTAAACCTGATTACCACTATAAGCAAAAAGTTTTTAATAAATAAATAAATTAACAATAATTAAAGGGCAGTTGTTACACAGTGGCATATACAACTTTACTAAAGTAAATGTACTAAACTTTATAAAAATGAATACGTAGACCACAAATTAGGACTGTGACACCCATAATGTATTGTCTGTAAAGTTTGAGTTTGTTTATTTCTTTTTGGTTTCATCTACAGATCTCATTTTGGATTTGTCATGTAGAGAAATTCCGAGTAGGTTTAGCTTATAGCTACCAGTAATTAATCCCTTAAGTGCCCCAGAATTTCAAATAAGACGTATAACATAATTATCTCAGAGCCGTATTATGTACTGGCAAAGAAAACTGTTCGAAGAAGAGATGTTAGGCGTAACAGTTTCCGGCTAGATACCGTTCAATGCGTAAAGTCTTTGAGTTTAAGTGTTGGTTTAATACTCAAAGCGTAAAATAGATTAAAATAAGTAGCTGTGGTGTCCCAACGATGACTTCCATCAATCAAAGTAGTTACACATATACCTAACCTAAGTATCTATACTCCTAAGTTCCACTTATTGTGAGTCCTAATGCTGTTAACTAAGCAATTACGTACGCCAAACAATGGCTAAAGCTGAGGAAATATGTGAATTTAATGCGACAAAAATAGAAAAGAAACTTAATCGAATTCCGATCATGAATAACAGAGGATTTGGTGAAATTATGCGAACGAGGTAAAGGAACACCTGAGACATGTCTATTTTTAACCGACTTCAAAAAAAACATAAAGAGGAGGTTCTCATTTCGACGCGTTTTTTTGTCGATGTCACTCCATATCTCCATCAAATCATAACTGATTTCAATATTTTTTTTATTTGAAAGGGCGTATCTCCAGGTAGGTCCCATTTAAATTTGGTGCAGATTTTACAAACTAAAATTTTGGCTAGCGTGGCGCATTCGTTTCATCGTTTCTATTTAGGCCCGCCCGACTTCAACATACGTGTACAAACTGAAATTATTTTATACTTTTCAGTGGCGTTCGAAGTCGGTTTTTTAAAAGAATTTATCGACCGAGCGAAGCGAAGGTCTCTGAGTTTACTTGAGTGAATTTGCACTTGTCCGTCCGTCCGTCTGTCCGTCCGTCCGTCCGTCTGTCAGAGCCTTATAACTTCTGAATTACTGAACGTAATTACTTCAATTTTAGATATGATATGTAAACCGATGGCCTCCAGCCGAAAATGGCTTAAAAAGTTATAAAAATCTTTATTTTAGGGGGGCTCTCATAGAAGCGAATGCGAAGTAAAATATATTTTTTTGCATGTCATAGGGTTGCAGTACCTCATTTTAAAGATAATTTGGAACAGAGTACAAAAAGTATTTTTTTTTTAATTTTTTTCCTAAAATTGACGAAATGGGGGGCTTTCAAAGTGGAGATTGAATTCGAGGGTAGATCTCTAAAACCACTTTATTTTAAAACTTGAAACTTACACATAATTTGAGTTATATTCTGTACTTGAACAACAAATACTAAGATTAGATAAACATTATAAAGAAACGAAATTATTTAAGTTTTAATGGGCATCAATGTTTTTAACAAAACTTCACTATACTGTTAATAGATGGCGCTGTCTTTAATATTGTAAATACAGTTTTGCGTCAGCTATTCTTATTTTGTCTATTACTAATTATGTTATTCAATTAGCAAATTATTAT
This sequence comes from Oeneis ivallda, assembly GCA_029955525.1. NCBI lineage: Eukaryota > Metazoa > Arthropoda > Insecta > Lepidoptera > Nymphalidae > Oeneis > Oeneis ivallda. The sequence continues at coordinate 21,519,440 of JARPMR010000007.1, forward strand.
CAATAAACGTATCACGTTGTTTTTGCAAAAGTAAATCCGTTTCTATTCACAATAATTAGACGTTAGCACCTATTTACTACCGTATGATGGTACTGTGTCTATGAATGTAAAGATGAGCGCGCATCTAGACATGCTCAGTCATGGCATTTTATAATATTTTTTATTATGAAATCGTATACTACGTAACACCCGTTCAGCGAACTGTAGGCATACGCATCCCATCCACGAAAGCAGATGACGATTGACGTCATCAGATTCGGTGCGTTTTAATTACAATATATAGTTAAAACTACCTTATGGGAATTATGGGATACCGCGAGGTCTCAGTTCGGGGCGAACCACTAGTATATATTGTTATGTTAAATAATACACAGCTGCAATAAATGCTTCGACTATGCAACGAATTGTGGATGCTATGAAACTGTGATATTATGTGATTCAGGACATTATAGAGTACTCGGTTCTTGTTTTCGTTGGGGATTCAACCAGTGAACAGTGGTCCTTTCGGTATTCAGACCTCACTTTAACCGTAACTCTATTGACTTGACAGAATAAACCTCAATACTTATAAGTTATAAGGCTTATTCTACTTCTTAGGGCCGATTTCACCAACGTAAAATAAGTTTTGATATTTTGGCAGATTTTCAATACAGTAACTGTCAAAATATCAAATGTGCTCTCGGATAAGAATTATTTTACTTTGGTGAAATCCGCCCTTAATGAATTCTAATTTCAACTACACATGCTCTCTTAACCTGCGGTTGCATAATACCCCTAATATAAAGTACCTACCTATCTAATCTGTATTATAATAATTGCAATACATTTGCATAACAATGCACTGGCACATATTATCTTCTCGTGCCACGAAAGCCGTCTAACCCACTGTTTCCAATCGGAGAGTCAGCGAAATGAGACTAGCGTAATAAAATAATAAACGTTCACTAAATATAAGTGCGCGATTTTAATTCAATTATTTTTACCAAAACATTTTTTTGCGTAGATTTTTATTATCAACTTTAAATACTCCTACGTAATACATTTGGTAAATGCAAATCCAAACAGTTTAAATTCTAAGGTAAATAAAACTTTTTATAGTATGCAAACAGAAGGTGTTAAGTATTACATGTTGTTTCATAGTTAATTTCTTAAGCACAGAGAGCAGTAAGATTGAAAATACATACATGCATTTCGATAACATTAAAGTACGATTACCTAGTAATTTTGGTAAATTATACTAATTAATAATTGTGGTAATTTGGTAAATTGTACTTATACAATAACTTCAAAGACTAAGCAATAAAGTTGAAAATTATAACCTCCTCTGAACTCTAATAATTAATCAGACTTCTGCGTCACTATATCAAACAAATCTAGAGTTTAGAAACGTATCAGTATTTTTTTTTTGTAAAGTTTAAAAGAACACTCTCCCATAATTACCTACCTATTGTACGAAGTCTCATTTAATCTCTCCATTATGTCTCCATTAGTTACATAATATCCACAAAATAAATAATTGCTATTACATAAACAACAGTTGCGTTCACATAAAAGAATTCCTAGCATCAATAGTCACTCATTTCCATTGGAAACTGACCTTCTTAATTAAAGTGTAGACGCCCCCATCAATAAAATTGTGTTTAGATACTATACGTTTGCGACAGTATTAATCAAGTGGTGCATACGATATTGTATTCAATGCAATAAGGTGATAACATAATTTATTTTCGCATTTTAGCGAAATAGCTTTCAATTAAGAACTTATTTATTTACGAGCTTATATAGGCGTAATTTTTGTAAATTAGGTATTTCTGAATTGTGCAGTGCTTAATACAAATGTAAATAATTAAAAATGCATCCTTATCATTCGAATGTATTGTAGATCCGTACTAAACTAAAAATGTACTAGAAAGTGTGCTACAGCACAGCTGTGAATGATGTTGGATCAAGTGCGATTAGCTGATTATAATTATATTATTATTATTACATCTACGGAAGTTATTCATCACTACCTAGCTACAACAAGTAGTATTATAATAATATAATATATAATACTATATAATATAATAGTATATTATACCAACTTACGAGTACTTGGAGTTGGATACTTACTACCCTATAATGCCCGATTTTTATATTCAAGGTAATACTAACGTCCTCCCGACCGACTCCGGTGCGGCTAACGTCCTCAGAGATTAGATAATTGATATTATAGTGCGCAAGTTAGTGCGCTAACACAGGTGCACTCTCTATTCCCTCACTCTAATAGTCCGATGGGATGGAAATCCGGCACGACTGAAGAGAGATGAGGCGCAGGATCAACGGCTTTACGTGCATGCTGTCCAAAGTGATGTACCGCCAACTCCCTAACTATCGACTGGTAGTTGGTACCTATTGAGAATTTCTTGACAGAAAAATCTAATCCATTTTATTGGCCATACCCGGGAATCAAACCCGGGGTTCTTAAAAGTGTGATGGACTTTTTCGACAAAATATAACAATTAACAACATGGGTAAATACGTAATATATTCTATTTTAATATCTATATATATATGGGTAAAGTAATGGATGTAGTAGTGGTTCCTAAGACCGGGAGAGCTACTTTTTATCTCGGATAATGAAAGAGTTCCCGCGGGATTTTTAAAAACTAAATCCATGCGGACGAAGTCGCGGGCATCAGCTAGTCTATATATATAAAAGAAAGTGGTGTTAGTTACACTATTTATAAGTCAAGAACGGATGAACCGATTTGGCTGAAAATTGGTGGAGAGGTAGCTTAGAACCAGGAGAGGGACATAGGATACTTTTTATCCCGTTCGACCGCGTTTCCGTCAAGTCACTATAAAACGTGGTGTAACAAAAACGCATCTGACATGGAATAACAAAATTCTTTATAAATGCGAAAATTTGTCCGTCAATCACGCTGCAAAAAAAAGCTACGGATTGACGTGATTTTTTGGATAGGTATAGTTTAGAACCTGGAGGGTGACAGAGTTCCCGCGGGATGTTAAAAACTAAATCCACGCGGAAAAAGTCGCGGGCATCAGCTAGTTATTTATAATTTAATAAAGATTATCGTTTAATAAGAAGTCTCCAAAACTATTAGATCACATCGGCGTAGCGGTGTTTGGCTTCCCTACAATAGTTTATGGGCTCGATTTCGACTTAGATTCAATTAGAACAAACATTTCAACTTGTCATAATATTGTACCGCTGTAATTATTTGCTCTACTTTTACGTAACTATACTGCAGTAGTACCATATTGTAACTCTATCTGCCGTCGAACTGTTACTTGACGCCTATTACAGCATCCGACTGAGACCCGATACAATTCCGGGTATCAAGGATACGCGGAAATTAGTATTATCCATTTTACCTACTTACCTATAAATAATCTTTTTAACATTTTCGGGGGTAACTATGCTCAGAAATACGACGAGAAAAAAGTTTAAAAACTGTAACTGTAACATATTGATTTTGTTCGTTGAAATATATTCTGCTAGCTGACCCGGCGAACTTCGTACCGCCAACTTATCTATATAAATAAAACAAATAAACTATCATAATAAAAAAAAACTATCCTATCTTTCAAGTTGGACCAAATTACAGATAATTACGAAGTTTGATCTAAATCGGTTCAGTAGTTTAGGAGTCCATCGCGGACAAACAACGTGACACGTAATTTATATATATTAAGATTTATTATATCATCAAAGCCCGTACCATAATAATGAATCGATTGACACCTCATTCATCAAAATCGTCTCAGTCGTTTAGAAGCTACGGTGGAACATACATAAATAGGCACAGACATACAAAGACTGCTAAAATTAAAACCCTTCCTTTAAGCTTTGATGGAGTCGGTTAAAAAAGAGACACGCACAATACCGACCGGGACCGAGAAAATTCGAGCCGACAGTAAGGCGTTGGAACACTGAAAAACGTCCGAGTGGAGGCCGATCTCAATTCTGAAGTGACCTTGCTAAGATAACCGTTTCCTTTGGAAAATCTTTCGAACAACATATAACTATGATCAGATATTCGAGGCTTTTAAATAATTCAAGAAATGAAAACAGAAAACCCAAGGAAAATCCTTTGTCAATCAACTCTTTCGTAGAGTTCGTACCTAAATCAACAAACAAAAGAAAAGTGTCTATGTATAATTTTTATTTTAAACAAATTGCTGCATATTATAAGTACTTATGTGTTTGAATGCACATTCCAACCAATATTAGCGCACTATAGTTACTCGGATACATTTATGTAATTTTGCTGTTAGATTTTATAAGGCGTCGCTAAAAATTAAGTACTAATTACTAATTATTTATTATTTTATGGATGGAATTACGGAGTAGGTATTTTTATTATATAACGTATATATATATTTTACTATCTCATACAATCGATGGAATATTATTTTCTTATCTAAAAATAATAATGAATAATAATGTTACCTATAGTTTCTGCTATAATATAAATATATATCCATTTACTTTCAGCTACAAATAAACAAATTAAAAAACATTAAATAAAATGGACAATTTGCTAGTATTTATTTAATATTGATAATTGCAAACAGAACCTAATAACGTCCAATTGTAACACACGTAGTTATAAGAAAATTTAATGTTCTTCAACACATTGTTCTAGCACTTTAACAAAACCAGTCGGACATGGGTCCCCAGTGAAAATACTAATAGGGCGAAATAATCCTTTTGTTTCATGTTCAGTGTCCGTTCCATTTGAATTTACATTATATTCTTCACCTGGAGTGACAGAATTATGAGTCTGATCAGTGGAGTATTCCTGCCTAGATTCTTCAGCCGTTTGTCCATTTTCATTTGATGACGGTGCAGAAAATGGTATAATTATCTTTTTTTTATCGTCGACTTTATTCTGACCTGAATCTGTTGTATGTTTCTTGTCTAAAGCACTTTCCATAGAAATAGCTGAAGATTCAGCTTGACAGTTTGTATTTATCATGGCCATTACACACACGATAATAATTAAGCTACACATGATGCGATTGTCCGTCTTTCTCATTGAATAACTTCACAAAAATCACTGTCAACTAATTGTAGGAAATATTATGTGGGATTATATACGAGTATGAATGCTAATTTTGTCAATAATATGTGCTTGTGAGGCACGTTTGTGGCGCGTAATGAGACCTTGGCGATTAATTGTTCACCGAATTGTCCTTACTAATATTATAAATGCGAAAGTGTGTTTGTTTGTTGGTTTGTCCATCAATCACGCCGCAACAGGGCTACGGATCGACGTGATTTTTTGCATGGGTATAGTTGAGGATTTGGAGAGTGACATAGGCTACTTTTTATCCCGGAAAATCAAAGAGTTCCCGAGGGATTTTAAAAACTAAATCCACGCGGACACAGTCGCGGGCATCAGCTAGTCGTAATATATTTCGGTTTTTGCCAATAGAAACTCAAAGGTCAGCTCCTAAAATAACTAGGTACTTATTGAGTTTTCTATAAATTATGATCACATGGAGTTGGAATACTTTTTCAATGGATATTTCAATAAATATTTTTAACAGACTTCTAAAAAAGGAGGTGATACTCAATTCGGCCGGTATCTTTTTTATAATTCTTATTATTCTACTTACATTATTATCAATAGGTCCGAAATAGGTTTCAGCTTCAAAAATTCGTGCAAAAATTGATAGTACACCTACCTTAATAACAGCCTCTATACAACATACAACAATTATATTATATGTGCTTACTAAACAAGAGTATCTGGCATTTAATTCATTTTTATGGTTTTTACTTGGTGTACAATGACTTGGTGTGCAATTTGTTTAAAACTCTTGAACGCATAGTTCGCCCACTCTAACGAGCCCAGTCGGACACAGATCGCCATTAAAAGTACTATCCATAAAGTCTATTTTTTCTGTACTATTCGAAATTAATTTATTTAATCCACGACCAATTTTTTTAGGCTCATTATACGAGTATGTTGGGTCAAAGAAATATTCAGAACTGGATGTTACAACTGTGGTTTTTTCCATTTTATCTATTGTATCATCTTTAGTTGAAAGAGTTTCCACCATTAGGTTTTCAATGTTAGCGACTTCAGCTTTTGCAGTTGCCATTTCTTCGTTCGGTGAAAATTTTGTAAATACTGATTCTTGACCATTATTAGTATTTACCACTGCTGCAATGCCTGGGATAATAATAATTAGACTAATCATAATTTTGTATATCTCCAATTTAATGAATAAAATATATAATTAAAATCTGTATTACTTTTTGTTGTTATAGATTTTTTTAGTAATGTCTTGTAAGCAACAGAGTAACTATAGTAATGAGTCCTGTACGATTTTTTTGCTTTATATAATAATAATCGAAGAGTGCCTCTGGCTACTGCACTTTTTGCAATTATAGTTTGAAGGTCGGCTAGAGCAATTTTATACTGATTATATAACAAAGAGCTTTTCCGCAGATTTATTTTATTGTGTTTAATAATAATATTATTAAATAATTATATCATGATAATTGTATCATTAAAAATCAGTTAAAATATTTTATGTGGTTACTTACGGTCACTTTTATAGGTGTACATTCTTATATTATACTTAATACATACTTATCCTAAAAATATTTGCTTTTTATATTTGCTCTTAAAGGTTGCAACGTACGATTTCATACTTAAAGCCATCAATATTGGATTGGTCACACACAACAGACCATCACGGTTTACGTGTGGAAACCAGCCCAGAAGAAGAAGAAGAAGGAGCCATCAATAGTAATCTTATAGTAATAAGTACCTACGTCTTAGTCTTTAAGTACCTAGTGTAGGTTATGCCATTAATACTCTTCTATCATTGTTCGTTTACCCGAACAAGCCCGATCGGACATTGATCACCTCTAAAACAAACAGCTGCTTATAATATGGATGTTCATTTGAATTTACGTTATATTTTTCCCGGCGAGGTTCAGATTTCAATATTAACCGCACCGTTTCAATTGCACCGCTTTCAAATTTTGATAAATTATTATCTTGAGGCATATAGACCAGGGAAGAAGCCTTAAAAAATAATAAAAAGTGAAAAAAAATAATAGTAGGATGAAACCCATTGGAAAAGGAAGAGAATGCAACAAAAATGAAAGGAAAAATAAATTACGGGCGATCTGAGGTCGGGAAGTGGGGGGAAGGGGGGGGTTTAAGGGTAAAAAATGGTTTATCTCGATTTCCGGAAAAACTACAAGTCCTATGGAAAAAAGTTAAATGGCAAAGTTGTAGGTAATAAAAAGACCTACAACTTTTGTATTTAGACTTTTTTCACATAACCTCAAAATGTATGTGAAAAATTCAAATAACCGAGTTTTTGGTTTTTTATTTTTATCTTTTACAAAAAAAAAAAATAATTTTTCACGAAATTTGGTGAGACCTTACCTTTTTATATCCCAAACACACTGTAATTTTTCTGATTTAAAATATTTATTTTTTCACCTTTTTTTTTGACTTAATATTGAAAAAGCACCTAATTTTCAATCGAAAAGTCTCCCGTCAAAATATCTGTTTTTTTTTTAAAGTCGGTGAGCTTTTTGTTCGTTGAAATCTCTACTTTCTGATGATGTAAAAAAAATATACATTACTTTGGTAAATACTCTCAGAAAATGCAGAAACGAAATACGAAATAACAGGTAGTAAGGCCCAGACCCTCCTAGCTCCTATGAAATACCTTTTAAATTACATGCGTAGATGGCTATTTATTGCTATTTTAAGATAACTTATATACCTGAGTGACCTACGGAAAATTTTAGCCCATCAAAAGGTATTTCTTAGAGAAGTGGGGAAGGGGCTAGGAGTGTCTGGGCCTTACTACCTGTTATTTCGTGTTTCGTTTCTGCATTTTCTGAGAGCATTTACCATAGTAATGTATATGTAGCATATTGGTGAGGTGCCATCTGTTAACGTAGTCGTAATTCCCAGTTCCATCAGTTATCGATTGTCTGTGGATAGTTTATCATGTCACATTCCTTAATGTTTGTAGTCTATGGCGGAATTTGTCAGGGATGCTAGTCTCGGTGTCTGTGTAACGATGTGATCTATGGTCAGATATTCTAGTGTTCATGGTCGAGGATTCAGAATTCAGTTAGACAGGGTGGCAGGCGGTCTTTAAAATAGCAGTTTTGTCATTAATTTGGTTGGATTGAGGTTATTTGTAGGATTAGTGATTTAATTGTGATGAATTGTTGTTGTGGAGTGATTATGCAATTGTCGTAGAGTTGCTGGTTAGGAGACTACGTAATAATTGCTAGGTTAGCTGTCATGGACCATAGTCCTTGGTTTTGGATGCGGTGTGATTTTGTGGTTGCAATGCTTTTGGAATCTAGAGTGATTGATTGTGTAATTGGTGATGTTGCAGAAAGATTGATTAGTCGTTGTGGAATGACTGTTTGTGAATTGGTTAATTGGTGATAGTATCTCTTTGCCTTAAAATGGGCCATGAGCGAGTTAGAAAGGATGATTTGCTTAGGGTCTTCTCTTGGTGGAGACAGGGCAGCTATGGGGATGGTGGAGGCTGCGCCTAGACTAGCTTAGTTAGCCGGGTTTGTCTAGTTAGACATGGAAATATTGGGTTCCATGCTTGTCATGTAAAGATTACAATGTACCTTCTTTGTGGATAGTTATTATCTTTGAGAGAAGGTGATTGCTGAGGATGATGTTCTGTTCTGAGATAGTGTGTGAATGCCTTTATTAGACGCTCGGCCAGAGGAGAGGTGTCGTCATCAGAAGTGGGATGAACTTCATGCCCACGATAAAGAACTTCATGCCCACGATAAAAAACTTCATGCCCACTTTAGAACTTCATGCCCACGATAAAGAACTTCATGCCCACGGTAGAACTTCATGCCCACGTTAGAACTTCATGCCCACGATAAAGAACTTCATGCCCACGATAAAAAACTTCATGCCCACTTTAGAACTTCATGCCCACGATAAAGAACTTCATGCCCACGGTAGAACTTCATGCCCACGTTAGAACTTCATGCCCACGTTAAGATTTCATTTTTGTAAGAATTATTGTAAGTTTTTGATTCGAAGTTGATTTATGTTGAATCCAGGAGTTTTGACTAGTTGCTATTGTGTAAAGTTGAGATAAATGGGACAGTAAGTTTCTTGTGTGGTCGAATCACTAGCTTTCTTTCTTTTTTTTTTTCTTTTTTTTGGAGGGGAAGGGGGAATATAGGTCAAGTATCGGCTTAAATGATATTCCTTAAAACAAAAAAAAAGAAAGAAAACAAAGAACAAAAAAATTTTTGATTGAATGATGAATGTCAATGCAATGAGGTGAACAAAGAATCATTGATGACTATTGTGTAGAGTTAAGATAAAGGGATGATGAGATTCCTGTGCGATCAAATAGCTTGCATTCTTGTGGTTTTGTGGAAACCAGGTGTTGTGTGATCCTTGTGTGGATACACGGTGATTGGTGGAAATTGCATACTTGGATGCGTGGTGTCGGGGCGATCCTGTAGGGATGCACGATGGCTATGGCATTCAGTATGTCGATGTGTGAGACTTGAGAAGGTAAAGCTATTGCGATATTTGTGATTAAAAATGAAGTCATTTGACATGATTTTGATTGAAGTATGTCAATGCAATGATTCTTTGAGAGGATCCGTGTTTATTATTCTTTGTCAATGATCTTTGGTAGACTTCTTGGTTAATAAAGTTGAGATTAAGGTTGAGCTAAGTTAAGAATATCAATGAGGGACTGTAATCGTCCAGGCCAGACTTACAGACAGTTGATTGAAAGGACTGGAGGACTGGCCTATATGGGTTGACGTTCTCAAACAGACTACATTTGAACATGACTATGACAATGACCTTGATCTTTTTGACTGAGTGACAAGTGAATGTTCTAGTGTATGTGTTTCATTTCCTGTCTATCCTGGGCTTTGGTGGTGCAATCCGGGTCATACACATTGTTTGTGTTGATTGAAGGGATTCACTAGTGCCTCCCAGATGATTTCCTGTCTATCCTGGGCTTTGGTGGTGCAATCCGGGTCATACGCATTGTTTGTGTTGATTGAAGGGATTCACTAGTGCCTCCCAGATGATTTCCTGTCTATCCTGGGCTTTGGTGGTGCAATCCGGGTCATACACACTGTTTGTGTTGATTGAAGGGATTCACTAGTGCCTCCCAGATGATTTCCTGTCTATCCTGGGCTTTGGTGGTGCAATCCGGGTCATACGCATTGTTTGTGTTGATTGAAGGGATTCACTGGTGCCTCCCAGATGAGCTCCGGAGTTTATCCTGGTGGAGAGTGCAGTCCGGGCCAGACTCGTGGGAGTTGGTTGAAGGGACACACTCTTGCCAGATGATGTTGAAGTTGACAATGACGTTAACTGGTTGAAGTGTGTGGATAATTGACGCAATGGACAGATGATATTATTATGACTTTGACTGGTGGCCTTGGATGAAGTGCAGTGTCAGGGATGGACGAGCGGGTCCAGAGGTCAGGGATGGACGAGCGGGTCCAGAGGTCAGGGATGGACGAGCGGGTGTACTCGACTTTGTGTTTCTGTGCGGAAATCTCTTGGTCCTGGCGGACGCACGAAGGCAGGCGGACGCACGGGGACGTGCGAATGTCAGGTTGGCCGTGTAGCATATTGGTGAGGTGCCATCTGTTAACGTAGTCGTAATTCCCAGTTCCATCAGTTATCGATTGTCTGTGGATAGTTTATCATGTCACATTCCTTAATGTTTGTAGTCTATGGCGGAATTTGTCAGGGATGCTAGTCTCGGTGTCTGTGTAACGATGTGATCTATGGTCAGATATTCTAGTGTTCATGGTCGAGGATTCAGAATTCAGTTAGACAGGGTGGCAGGCGGTCTTTAAAATAGCAGTTTTGTCATTAATTTGGTTGGATTGAGGTTATTTGTAGGATTAGTGATTTAATTGTGATGAATTGTTGTTGTGGAGTGATTATGCAATTGTCGTAGAGTTGCTGGTTAGGAGACTACGTAATAATTGCTAGGTTAGCTGTCATGGACCATAGTCCTTGGTTTTGGATGCGGTGTGATTTTGTGGTTGCAATGCTTTTGGAATCTAGAGTGATTGATTGTGTAATTGGTGATGTTGCAGAAAGATTGATTAGTCGTTGTGGAATGACTGTTTGTGAATTGGTTAATTGGTGATAGTATCTCTTTGCCTTAAAATGGGCCATGAGCGAGTTAGAAAGGATGATTTGCTTAGGGTCTTCTCTTGGTGGAGACAGGGCAGCTATGGGGATGGTGGAGGCTGCGCCTAGACTAGCTTAGTTAGCCGGGTTTGTCTAGTTAGACATGGAAATATTGGGTTCCATGCTTGTCATGTAAAGATTACAATGTACCTTCTTTGTGGATAGTTATTATCTTTGAGAGAAGGTGATTGCTGAGGATGATGTTCTGTTCTGAGATAGTGTGTGAATGCCTTTATTAGACGCTCGGCCAGAGGAGAGGTGTCGTCATATATTTTTTTTACACCATCAGAAAGTAGAGATTGCAACGAACAAAAAGCTCACCGAGTTTTTTAAAAAAGCAGATATTTTGACGGGAGAATTTTCGATTGAAAATTAGGTGCTTTTTCAATATTAAGTCAAAAAAAAGGTGAAAAATAAATATTTTAAATCAGAAAAATTACAGTGTGTTTGGAACATAAAAAGGTAAGTTTTCACCAAATTTCGTGAAAAAATATTTTTTTTTGTAAAAGATAAAAATAAAAAACCAAAAACTTGGTTATTTGAATTTTTCACATACATTTTGAGGTTATGTGAAAAAAGTCCAAATACAAAAGTTGTAGATCTTTTTATTACCTACAACTTTGCCATTTAACTTTTTTCCATAGGACTTGTAGTTTTTCCAGAGATTGAGATAAACCGTTTTTTACCCTTAAACCCCCCCTCCCCCCCACTTCCCGACCTCAGATCGCCCGTAATTTATTTTTCCTTTCATTTTTGTTGCATTCTCTTCCTTTTCCAATGGGTTTCATCCTACTATAATTTTTTTTGTTTTCAAAAATTATCTACCCTGGACTAATGGGAGATTGCATTGTTACGTTGTCATCACAATTGCCTTTAATTACTTGAGTAGCGTCATTTGTCTGTTCCTCGTTCATTAAATATTTTATTTTCGACCTTATCCTGATTAACCTCCCTATTTGACGACCTTCCTGGCTCAGTGGTGAGCGCTGTTGTCTTATAACTGAGAGGTCTCCGGTTCGATTCCCGGAGGGGTCAATTTGGGAATTTATAATTTCTGAATTGTCTCTGGTCTGATCTGGTGGGAGGCTTTGGCCGTGGCTAGTTACCACCCTACTGTCAAAGACGTGCCGCCAAGCGATTTAGCGTTCCGGCACGATGGCGTGTAGAAACCAATTAGAGGTATGGGTTGAATGTTCACTGCTATACCCCTTCCAAGTTAGCCCGCTACCATCTTAGACTGCATCTTTACTTACCATCAGGTGAGATTGCAGTCAAGGACTAGCTTTTCATCGAATAAAAAATAAAAAAAACCAATAATGTCCATGTAATATGTTTATCATAATGCAATTTTATTTCACTCATATCTAGAATAACTTAACGATCTTGATAATAATGTGTATTTGCTGTGCAACAGATGAACAAATAATGAGTCTAAAATGGTTGTTTGCTGAAATATATATAGATAATCCTGTATAGTATGAAGAATTAACTGAAGGTCATCTCTAAAATTATTTTAATTCATCATTAAAGTGATCGCCACCATAGGTCTTTCCCATAGTTATTATCTATGCAAAGATGTATATCTTTGTTATTTTGAAGGACAAACCAACATCCAAACACACTTTCGCATTTATAATATTAGTATAATGTAACAATTAATTTAAATAATTATATAACATAATAATTATAACCACTATAACATATCGCACTATGAAATTTGGAAAATATGTATTTAGAAATAATATATCCAATCCAGTTAACATGCTTGTCTTTTTTTCAACAAAAGAATTTTCTGTTTTATCACTACACCCAACAAAATCATTTCTAATTAAGTAAATATTTTTATAGAAATGAATCTTATTTTTATGGCAATAAGCGTCACTTGTACATTTAGGTAAGTTTATCATAAGAAGCAAGGCTCGGACGCTATCAAATTAGTTCCAGAAGACTAACTAGAGCGGATGTTCGTAATACATATTGCGGTGTCATTAAAGCCTGCCAACCTGGCTGGTATATATATTAATTATACCTTTAGGAAAATACGACAGGAACACCTGCTTAAAGGTTTTTATTCTAAAATCTTACTAAGTTAATTCACATTCTAAGTACGAATACAGGGTGTACCTATAAGGGAAATGCTTTTTTGTTAATTTCATTAATCACATAGCAACGGAACGACCCTATTTTTGGAACGAAGTTCCTTATCGCGCGTTGCGAAAGGGGGCTAGACCAAAAGTTGTAACGACACTTTCGACACTTTGATGGCCTAAAAAATATCTTATATAACAATTTCAACAAGTTGTGCATCGCTCCCGTGGCTCAATTGGCCCGCGTGCGGCCGCTAACCGAAAGATTGGTGGTTCGAGCCCACCCGGGGGCGCGCAATTTTATTTTCATTTTTTATTTTTGACCGAGCGAAGCGAGGTCTCTGAGTTTACTAGAGCGATTTGCACTTGTCCGTCCGTCCGTCCGTCCGTCCGTCCGTCCGTCCGTCCGTCTGTCAGAGCCTTATAACTTTTGAATTACTGAACGTAATTACTTCAAATTTAGATATAATATGTAAACCGATGGCCTCCAGCCGAAAATGGCTTAAAAATTTATAAAAATCTTTATTTCAGGGGGGCTCTCATAGAAGCGAATGCAAAGAATTTTTTTTTTATTTGCGATTCATAGGTTTTCTGTGTATCATTTTAAAGACAATTTGGAACAGAGTACAACCGTATTTTTTTTTATTTTTTTCCTAAAATTGACGAAATGGGGGGCTTCCAAAGTGGCGATTTAATACGCTCGCTTGAAGACGCTCTCTGGGAAAATTTTCTATATATTTTCAAGTTGTACTTATTTTCTTACTTCACTTGTATCCTGTACTTGAAAAACAAATACTAAAATTATATGAATATTATAAAGAAACGAGATTATTTAATTTTTAATGAGCATCAGTAAATTTCACATAGCTTCACAATAATGCTAATAGATGGCGCAGTCATTAACAATTCCATTGAACTAGGAGTTACGACTACGATTTATCCCAAAAACAGTTTTGCGTCGACCATTATTATTTAGGTACATAATATAATAACATATTCAATTAAAATTATTCTTTAGTTAAATATCATTTTGTATATTTTCTATTCGCGTCGATAGATTTGTACAGATGCCCCTAACCCGTTTTCACTCGTTAGTACCTACATAATAATTCAATGTTTTCACTGACGTTCCCTAACCTTTACGGGCTACCTATGATAAGTTATGTGATGATTACTGTCAACTTCTTTATCACGATCCTGTACGGGACACCTAAAAGGACATTGGGACGGATGTTAGGACTTAGGATTGTGTTTTGGAGCTACCTACGTAAAAAGACTCCTACATAGGGGATGATTTAGGTATGTTTGGTGAAAACGGGCATAATAATAATAATGTCAGTTTTGGTCGTCATGTATCGATTGAATGAATAATCATGGGATACCGTTACCGCGAGGTCTCAGTTCGGGGCGAACCACTAGTATAAAATTATTTTAATATTTTATGAAATCGATATTTAGGCTACCCTGGGGTCATTTTGATTTTTATCGATAAAAAATCATGATAAAAAATTATTTTCTTTATACCTTGAATACAACTTGAAATTAATATTTTTATAATAATAACTTCGTTCCTATCTGGTGTCCCACGACACCACACAACTTTCTTTTTTGCATGAATTTTAGGTATTCGAGCACCTGAAGTGTGGCATAAGTTAAATATTAATATACCTATTTTAAAAACTGGACCGCCAAGAAAAAGGGTCGGGAACACATTACATTACATACATTTATTAAATGTCAATGAATATTTTAATGTGCTTAAAAATAAAGAAAACATGAATTCAAGCTTTTTATTTTTAATAAAAGTATAATAAATGAAAATGCGTTGTTTTTCATTTTGAACATTTTCTAACCGACCCTTTTTCTTTGCGGTCCAGTTTAGTTAAATATTACAAAAACTTATCAATCAAAACAAACGGTTCTAAAACGGCCTTTGACACAAACGACCCTTCTTACAAGTATTAAGTCTGGTTTTGGGGAGGGTTAATTCAAGCTGAAGTTTGAACTGGTGTGGGGCGCTTTCGGCCTCGGCTCAAGTGGCGATAACGTCAGGTTCGGCGCGGTTGCGAGACGCACGCGACGCGACGCGACGCTCCGCTCGCAGGGATGGGGCTTTGCTCTATTGGCGATATTTAGGGTTGACAGCTAAAAATATTAACAAGTAAAAAGTAGGTAGGTATATTATTGTTTAACAATATGTATAGAGCTACTTTTAGACTGAGTTTCCACGGCGTGGTTCGCACCGCACCGCGCCCGCAGCGGTTGCGATACCGCTGTTATCGCGCTCGCTCGTGGAAATTGCTGCTTCATTTTCCATACAAATCTGCATTCTATGGAGGCTGCGGGCCCGCAACCGCTGCGGGCGCAAACCGCGCCGTGGAAATTGAAACTTCATTTTCCATGCAAATCTGCATTCTACGGAGGCCGCGGGCCCGCAACAGCTGCGGGCGCGGGCGCCGAACCTAGCCGTGGAAACTTAGTTTAGACTGAGGTTCCACGGCGCGGTTCGCACCTGCGCCCGCAGCGGTTGCGGTACCAAATTGTACCCGCCCGCCGCGGGCGCAAACCGCGCCGTGGAAATTGCTGCTTCATTTTCCATACAAATCTGCATTCCACGGAGGCCGCGGGCCCGCAACCGCTGCGGGCGCGGGCCGCGAACCGCGTCTTGGATACCCATTCTTAGGATTCCTAAAAAAAATCAGCCAAGTGCGAGTCAGGCCTCGCTCTTTTAGGGTATGGCCACATAATTTTTTTTAAAACTAGATACATATTTAGATATCTTAGTTCTTAGAAAGTACTTAATTAGTATATGGGGAAAAACCGACAACTTTGACGGGCCCCCATTTCTTCATTTTTGTAGCTAAAAAATAAAAAAATATATATTTGAACTCCACTTAATGAGCTATAGACAATGACACCCCACATGCCAGGGTAAAAAAATAAAATTTTATTGTGACTCCTTTTCAATGTATGGGAGCCCCCTTTATTTTTAAATTTAATTAAATTTTTATTATTTGTTGTTATAGCGGTAATAGAAATACACAATATCTGAAAATTTCAAAAATCTATCTATTACGGTTTACGAGATACAGCCCGCTGACAGGCGTACGGACGGACGGACGGACGGACGGACGGACGGACGGACGGACAGCGGAGGCTTAGTAATAGGGTCCCGTTGGCACCCTTTGGGTACGGAACCCTAAAAAACGGAACCCTTATAATGCTCGCTCCGTCGTCCATCAGCTGTTCGTGTGTCAAAGCGTTTTTTTTTCAAAAACGGCTTGAGGTTTAAATTTATACTGAATAGAGATATATCTCTTAATGCTGTGAAAATTTCAAGTTTCTAGTTTAACTCTGTGATGAAATATTACGTGAAAACTGAAAATGCAGTATTTGTAGCGTAGCACCGTCTAGCGCCATATTCTTTAGACTTCGAGTTCTAGAAGTTCGAGGCCATATTCGAGGTTCGATCTTGACACTCTTGACAGTAATGTATTGCTTAATTTTATTCCTCACAAGTTTCAGAAATAGGAATCCTCAGTACGTGAGTATATGACTCTCTGATATATGTTTTTATTACTTTGACGTTCCTTGCTGCAGATACATAAGTAACTCGCTCAATTTTTTTCCTCAATTCCAATTTCATACTTACATCTATACGGGTGGGCCAGACCAGGTGGATATAAAATTTTTTTTAGATTGTTGACATAGGGGTCTACCAGGACCCGCAAGGAAAAAAATCGGTTCCCAACCGATTACGAGAAAAAAATTTTTATTTACCATTTTGGAATATTAACGCCTTGACGAACTTTTAATTTTTTTTTAATTTTTTCAGTGACAATTTCCGCCATTTTTTTATTAACTGTGCTCTCTTAGGAAAAAATTCCAGTCTGATTAGCTGGTTTTAAGAGCATTAAATTTTAAATTATTCCAAGAAAATTAAGTTCATCCAAAATGTACAGAAAATTTTAAAATTCCGTTAAAAATAAAAGAAGAGGTTCATAGATCTGGTGATTTTTAAAAACTGTAACAACTTATGTTCTTTCGATTTCCAAAAGAAAAATTGTATGTCAATGTGCCGGATAAAAAGTTATGATTTTTCAAAAGTCTTCGTTCCTCATTCGTGTAAATAACGACCTTATTGAAAAAAATGTTAATTGTTTGTGGAGACTGCAGTATGTCCTTTAATTTTAACTGCCTCGTAGGTCTAGTGGTAAGCGTGTTCGATTGCGGCCGACGAGGTCCCGGGTTCGAGTCCCGGATCGGGCCATACCAAGTATTGGGGTTTTCCGATAAGAAATTCTCAGAACTAGCCCGGAGTTAGGAAGTTGGCGATGTTTCACCCCGTGCCTTGGAGAGCACGTAAAGCCGTTGGTCCTGCGCCTAATCTCTCTCCGTTCGTGTCGAATTTTCCGTCCCATCGGGCTATGAGAGTAAAGAAACAGAGAGTGCACCTGTGCTCGCGCACATACTGGTTCACTTTAATATCTCCCGCACAGATGGCTAATCTTTCTGGAGATAGGCTGCCGCCGTGGCCGAAATTCAGAAAAATAAAACATTGTTTTATTTTTCTTTCTCTTACAAAAGTAGATACCGTCATTCATCATTAAAGGATTAATGTCCTCCCTACCGAATTTCGGCCAGGGCGGCAGCCTATCTCCAGAAAGATTAGCCATCTGTGCGGGAAATATTAAAGTGCACAAGTATGTGCGCGAACACAGGTGCACTCTCTGTTTCTTTACTCTCGTAGCCCGATGGGACGGAAAATTCGAGACGACCGGAGAGAGATTAGGCGCAGGACCAACGGCTTTACGTGCTCTCCAAGGCACGGGGTGAAACAACACCAACTTCCTAACTCCGGGCTAGTACTGAGAATTTCTTATCGGAAAACCCCAATACTTGGTATGGTCCGACCCGGGACTCGAACCCGGGACCTCGTCGGCCGCAATCGAACACGCTTACCACTAGACCTACGAGGCAGTTAAAATTAAAGGACATACTGCAGTCTCCACAAACAATTAACATTTTTTTCAATAAGGTCGTTATTTACACGAATGAGGAACGAAGACTTTTGAAAAATCATAACTTTTTATCCGGCACATTGACATACAATTTTTCTTTTGGAAATCGAAAGAACATAAGTTGTTACAGTTTTTAAAAAATCACCAGATCTATGAACCTCTTCTTTTATTTTTAACGGAATTTTAAAATTTTCTGTACATTTTGGATGAACTTAATTTTCTTGGAATAATTTAAAATTTAATGCTCTTAAAACCAGCTAATCAGACTGGAATTTTTTCCTAAGAGAGGACAGTTATTAGGTAAAGATATTCCATAAGAAAATTGCGGAAATTGTCACTGAAAAAATTAAAAAAAAATTAAAAGTTCGTCAAGGCGTCAATATTCCAAAATTGTAAATAAAAATTTTTTTCTCGTAATCGGTTGGGAACCGATTTTTTTCCTTGCGGGTCCTGGTAGACCCCCATGTCAACAATCTAAAAAAAATTTTATATCGACCTGGTCTGGCCCATCCTGTATAATTAAGTATATCTCGCCCTATTCTTTTTGCAAATTTTGATATCAATCCGACTTATTATTGAAAATAAAATAAGCGACGGCGACCTTAAGGGAGCGGCTCGACTTTTATTCTCCAGTGACACAATTGCCCCTGATACAGCGGAGACTCTGGAAGCACTGCGTTCTAAACACCCATCTCCTTCTTCTGATTCCTCTTTTCCAGACCCACCGACAAATAACGATTTTCTTTTTCAGGCCACTACAAATGACGTGCTGGGAGCTCTGATGTCTTTCAGAAATGGTTCCGCTGCAGGGCTCGATGGTTTGTCACCACAACACTTTAGAGACTTAGTTTGTGGTGCAAACGTTGACGTAGGTGGTACCCTTCTGAAATCCATCACTGATCTGGTGAACCTGATGCTATCTGGACGAGTACCCCATGAAATAACTAAAACCTTATATGGAGCAAATCTATGTGCCCTAAAAAAAAAGGATGGTGGTATTCGCCCCATAGCAGTGGGTTCAACGATTCGGCGCGTCGTTTCCAAAATTTGCTGTAAAAAAATTCTTCCTTTGATATCTTCTAATTTTGTCCCAATTCAGTTAGGCTTTGGGGTAAAGAGGGGATGTGAAGCAGCTGTTCATGCTGCTCGCACATTCCTCCTTAGCTCCCGGGAGGAGGTACTCCTTAAAATTGATGTGAAGAATGCCTTCAATTCAGTGGATCGAGGGGTCCTCCTCTCAGAAGTAAAAAATAAATGTCCACAGTTTTTCCCTTACTTGGCGCAGTGCTACCGGGAACCTTCAAAGCTCGTACACAAAAAGTATGTTCTGAGCTCCGCTGTCGGCTGTCAGCAGGGGGATCCGCTTGGACCAGTTATTTTTAGTTTGGCCATCCACCCTATAATTTCGGCTCTAAATTCCAAATTCAATGTTTGGTATTTGGATGATGGAACCTTGGGCGGCGAAGTGAATTCGGTTTTGGAGGATTTAGAAATTATTATATCAAAATTTAAAACTATTGGCTTGGAACTTAACTTTGATAAATGTGAAATTTATATTCCTAATTCTTTTTCGGCGGAATCTAAACTGCACATATTAAATAAATTCAATACTTTAGCTCCGGGTATTAAAATTTTAAATGATGAGTCACTTCGCCTCCTAGGAGCACTGTTCTAGAGGCCTCAGTTCCTCAATTTTTTACTGACTTAATTTCTAAATTCAAAAACACTTCCCATCACCTTTTCGATATTAATCCTCATATGGCAATGACCATCATTCTATTCTGCTTATTTGTCCCAAAATTTACTTATTTCCTAAGATGTTCACCTCTTTGGAAATTTAATAATTTATTGGAAAATTTGGATAATTTTATACAAAATATTCTATCTGACATCTTAAATTGTCCGATAGATGATCAAGTATGGGCCCAGGCTTCTCTTCCGATCAGGTATGGAGGTCTGGGAATCCGTAAAATTTCTAGTGTCTCTCTGCCAGCATTTCTTTCCTCTGTTTATAGTACACACACTCTCTTTGAAAAAATTATATCCCAGTCTTTGGGATCAATTGAGGTGTCGTGCTTGGCAGAGGCAAGAAATGAATGGTCAACGATTAGCCCAAATCAATCGCCGGTTTCTCTTCCTTCCCAGAGACAGTGGGATGACATTATTTGTAAAAAAACTTTTGACGCAATGTTAATGGAAGCAAATTCTAAAGACCGTGCTCGTCTTCTCGCTGTCTCTGCGAAAGAATCCGGCCACTGGCTCCATGCTCTCCCTTCTGCTAATCTAGGCACTCTTTTAAACCACGCCACTCTTGCAGTGGTAGTTGGCCTTAGGCTCGGCGTCAAAATAACCCAGCCTCACCGTTGCCACTGCGGTGACCACGTCGACGCTTACGGTCATCACGGACTCTCCTGTTCGAAGAGCGCTGTTCGTTTCTCCCGCCACAATGCCCTCAACGACATCATCCGCAGGTCTCTTGCTACTGCTCACGTGCCAGCTGTATTAGAACCTATTGGTTTGGCACGTAGTGATGGCAGGAGACCTGATGGTATGACGCTTGTTCCTTGGAGGACAGGGAGGTCGCTTGTGTGGGATGCCACCTGTGTAGATACTCTGGCTGCATCCCACATCCATGCGACCTCCTCTGTGGCGGGTGCAGCGGCTACTAGCGCCGAACAGGCTAAGAGGCGCAAATATGAGAAACTTGACAGTGGTTTCATATTTGTGCCTTTTGGTGTAGAGACCCTGGGGCCGTGGGGCCCGGAGGCTCGAGCGCTTTTTGTAGAGCTAACTAAAAAGGTGATCGAGTCTACCGGGGATCCAAGAGCTGGCAGCTACCTTGCCCAAAGGATAAGCTTGGCCATCCAAAGGGGTAATGCTGCCAGCATCTTGGGTACCATGCCACACTGCAGTGACTTCGATGGGGTTTTAGATTTTATTTAATTTTTTATTTTAGTTTTAATTTTAGAATAAACTTAATTTTTAATGTAGTAGGTAGTTTTAATTTTAGAGTAAATTTAGGTTTAATGTATCTCAAATCCATATAAAATAAAAACTGTTTTAGTGTAAGCAATAAATCCGACTTATTATAATTCTATTCATTGCAGCCAAATTATGTTTGTACCTATGGAAACAATGATCTCACGGCCTTTAAGTGCTAAAAAAATAGAACTCGTCCAGCTTACGGACGATTTTTAAGTAGTTACATACCTAAGTGCTAAAAAATAAAATAGTCTGGCAGCCCTACGGGGTCTCGTTACGTAGTTACGGAGCCAGCAGATGAGGCGGGCTCAAGTTTAATTGAATCCTAAAGTTTCCCCCAGCGCCGCCCTGATTGGCCCGAGCAAGACATTGTTCGCTTCACCCCATGCTGACAGGCAAGATACCGCTTTGTGATGGACCTCTTAATAGTGCTTCAATTACCTACCTACTCCTGTTATCTAAACTGCACAATTTTTAATAAGTACACAAACTTATATAAGTTTCTCTACCTCTTTTTTCATACCTCTAGGTCTGTTGTTTAAACATCTAGCCTAAGATGTATGAATTCCTATTACCTAGATTCTTAGGTCTAGGTAATAGGAATTCATAGAGTAACCGACATAGCTCATAGCGTCGTACCTACTCGCAAAGCTGAATTGGAAATGGGCAAGAACCGATGTTCACTTAGGTTAGCAAAGGCCGAAGCGACCCCGCGCCGGAAAACCAATTGCATTGCAAGCATTGATTCACTAGTTTAGGTAAATCGATGGTTGCATCTTGCAAGATACGGATGATCATGACATAGCATAGTATTATTGTATTGTAAACTTGTTTTGAAAAGAGCAACCGCCGAGTTTCTTGCTGGTTCTTCTCGGCAGGAAGGGCATTCCGAACCAGTGATAGAGTGAGACGATTTAAAACTTGTAAAAAGTTTATTTGAATAAAAATATTTCTATACTATTCTTTTGTAGCAGTGATAGCCTAGTGGTTAGGACTGTGGTCTCCTATGTTCGATCCCGGGGTTCGAACTCTGACTTTTCGGAGTCAAGTGCGTTTAAGCAATTAAATGTCACTTGCTACAACGGTGAAGGAAAACATCGTGAGGAAACCTGCACACCTGAGAGTTCTCCATAATGTTCTCGAAGGTGTGTGAAGTCCGCCAATTCGCATTGGGCCAGCGTGGTGGACTATGGCCTATAACCCTTCTCTGAGAGGAGACCTGAGCTCAGTAGTGAGCCGTTGATGGGTTGCTAATGATGATGATGATGATTCTATTCTATCTTAAACGAGTTGCTGGGAACCCTGGAGACTGGACACTGGTGGAGTGGCGACCCCGTACCGGGAAGCGCAGTGTTGGCAGACCCCCCCACTAGTCGGACCGACGACATCAAAGCAAACGAGTCGCAGGGAGCCGGTAGATTCAAGCGACGCAAGACGGAGACCTATGGAAGCCCATGCAAGAGACCTTTGTCCAGCAGTGGACATCAATCGGAAAGATCGGAAGAAGCGGCACAAGATCGTGTCTTGTAACTAGCAGAGCAAGCAGGAGCCTTTACCTATATCCAGCCGTGGGCATCTATCGCTTGAGATGATGACGATGAGGTAGGTAGGTATGCAAAGATGATTAGAGCGAGTGACTCATTATTTTTTTATATTTAGGCATGAAGACTATTACTGACTTACGATCACTTCCAACTAAGCGTGAAGGCCGTGTTGGTACTAGGTACTTGGTGCTTACCTACTTTGAAAGTCCAATAGGTTGGTGGTTTTGTAATCTAGACAAATATACCTACACCAGCTTTTGTCCACGGCTTCGGTCACATATTGTGTTCGATTTTTCAACATCCTATTTTACCCCCTTAGGGGTTGAATTTTCAAAAATCCTTTCTTAGCGCATGCCTGCGTTATAAATAGCTATCTGTATGGCAAATTTCAGCCCGATCCGTCCAATGGTTTGATGAGCCACAGCTCATCAAACCATTGGACGGATCGGGATACACGTTGATAGATCAATCAGTCAGTCACTCACCTTTTTCTTTTATACATTAATGTTATTTAGATTTTAGTCTTTATATTCCATATTGTTGGTTAAACTCGAACGATTTGAGAACTTAAAAATTATGATCTTTACTAGCTGATGCCCGCGACTTCGTCTGCGTGGATTTAGTTTTTAAAATCCCTCGGGAACTCTTTGATTTTCCGGTTTAAAATCTCCAGGTCCTCAACTATACCCATGCAAAAAATCACATCGATCCGTGGCTCTCTTGCGGCGTGTTTGAAGGACAAACCAACAAACCAACGAACCAACAAAAAAACAAACTTTCGCATTTATAATATTAGTATGATAAATTTCAGCAGCTATCAACGTTATTCGATGATAGGTAATAGTTTAAACTTGGATCCTAGAACATGTCCAAAGTAATCCAAAGGCGGACACCAAATCCTCGTGGCTGAATTCTGTCATTAATTTTGTGTTTAATTTATCTAATCCTATCATAGAAAAATTTTCTATTTGTCTTTTATGCGTAGGTACACTTATAGGTGAGCTAAAACTTTCATAGAGATAGCTGGCCTCATGGTGCAGACGGTACGATGGAAAAACAACGGAACAGTCTTGGGCATCAGCTATTAAGTCAACTTCATCTATTAAACGTTTGATTCAATGTACTGAGTTTTCCAAAAGGCCACATAATATCAGGGTATAATCGTACTGGCTTAGCGAATAATTTCATGGGATAAACTAAACCGTAAGACGATGCGAGTGCGGCGCGCAGATAAGCCTGTCAACTGCGACGCTCCCTCGAGGCAACCCCGACTATTATCACCCATTACACCTAAGCCCACCCTATTCCTCCTTTAATCTAAGACTAAAGAATACCCCTAGACCTACGTGAATTTAATGTTTGTTTCAGTCATTATTATATATATAACATGTCACATACGGCGATGGTCGCTACTACAGATATTTGTTAAGATTATTATAGGTACCTAAGTAGTTATGAGTTTCATATTATTATGGACTATGGGGAAAAATTCGTAAGACAAAGACCTCTACCATCGTTTCGCAAACAACTAAGTACCTACGTAACAAATACGCGAGCAAGAAAAGAAAACTGCTGGAAAAGTCTCAATTAAATGCAGCAAAAGAGCTACTTTAATAATATCGCTCGAGAACACAAGCTTTACTTAGGTATTTTACTTAGATTTTACTGTGGTCTTTTTACCTGTTCGCTGTAGGTAATATAATTACTAATAATAATTATAATGATTGTTATTAATTATTAACTCTTCATTACTCAGCTTAGTCAGCTCAGCTATCCAACTATTATCCCACCCCAGTAGAATATTTCATTAATATTAAAACCGATATTAAATTCGGATGTCATTTTCGGCAAAAGTGGATTTCGATGAAAAACCACAAAGCTAAAGCTTACTGAAGCTACAATAGGTATTAACATTTGATATGTTTCAAGCGAATTTGATTTGTCTAAAATAGAAATATGAGTCTCTAAGGTCCATATTTGGAGTAGCACCGCTGGCTTAAAAGTTCAGAAAATGAATAATATCGAATGGGCGGTAAAAATAGAAAACGTTGACAGAGCTGAGAGCCGTGATAGCGCGCTGAAAGCGTAGACTGAATCAGCCAGGGTTGACATTTTATTCAATTAAAATTATTAACCTCCGACAAAAAAGAATGTTATAAGTTTGACGCGTGTATCTGTGTATCTGTCTGTTCCCTCGTATATAGCAGCCTACCCAATGGACCGATGTTAATGCGGGTTTTATGTTCGAAAGCTAAAGTTAATCGCGGTAGATCTTAGCTATAATTTATAAAAATCTGCTCAGGCGTTAGAGGGTCATCACCTAATTTCCTACTTGATTAAAGTTACTTCGGTTTATTTCCAAGGCATGGTAACCTTGAGCTGATGCTGCAGCATCAAGTAGTAGGTAAGTGGGATACCCAACTTCTCAGCAACTTACAGCAGATATAGTGTATTTGGGCTCATTAAAATGCAATGATGGAGGGTCTGATGATTGAGCAGAAAATTGGGTAAGAGGATGTCAGATATATCGTACATGGTCCGGCCATAATTTCACATTTCGGGGGTGTGTTAAATTTTAAATTATTTTAATATTTCAACCATAGACAATTTTTTTTTCTAGTCTTGTAAAAAGGTAGGGAACAAAGGTAGGGAGGGACATACTTCATCGCAACTATTTTTTTTTCATTATTAGAATATTAATTAAGATTATAGACCTGTGACCACGACTAAATCTAACGAGATTAAAAGGAAGCGGTAAAAATTAAACTGGCGATACTGGCAAGTGGCAACCCTGACAGGAGGTTGCATCTGGCGCGGCGGTTGAGTGGAAAAATTAAAAAAGCCGTATTGGCCTCTCGCGTTCAATTAACAGAGGGATTGTGCTTGCGGCCTGCCCGCCCTCCACCACGGGAGCTGTCACCGTCAACTGGCACTCCGTTTTACACCTGAATAAACCCTTTTATTTATCGACTTCATTGTACAGCCAAAGGCTGGGTGCACATCTCCGCTGCGAAACCGTTGCAGCGAAACAAATGAGATAGCTGATGCATTATAGCCGCAATAACCCAACGGTTATAGGTGCGGACTGAATTCCGAAAACTGAAAGGATTTCAAAAAAAGGAGGAGGTTCTCAATTCGTCTGAATCTTTTTTTATGTATGTTCACCGATTACTCGAAGACTTTTTTTAGCGTACTTACCTTCCCTACATGTTAGGTGGGGATGTTTTTTTTTGTCGTCTATCCCATAGTGTGGGGTGTCGTTGAATAGGTCTTTAAAAATATTGTGGATGCAGGAACACCATTTTTCGATTCAGGGATCCGTTTGTGAAATATGATATTTTAAAATGCTAATTTTTATTAGAGTCAAATGTGTGTGTCCCCCCTCTGCCAGCTGAATGGTTGTTTATAGGATACGTGAAAAAATTCACAGCAGTAGTAGGTATATTTATAAAGAATTTTATAGGAAAACTATCATTCCTAAGTAGGGTTCACAAGTTAAGGAGTTACTTATATCTGTTTTTCTATTACTACGTGTAATACCGTGTAAGTTGCATATTTTGTGGTAGGTATTTATTACAGCAATAATAATTGTGCCCTTACGACTACGGAACCCTACACTGCGCGTGGCCCGACACGCACTGGGCTGGTTTTTTATCCCGGAAAATTAAAGAGTTCCCGAGGGATTTTAAAAAATAAATCCCGCGGACGAAGTCACGGACATCAGCTAGTACTTCCATAAAAGCCGTATTATACCAGTGCCCTAGCCTCATCTGACACAGGATGGACCAGAACGCTATTAATAATTACAGCCGCCGATCAAAAACAGCAAACATGCCCTAAAATCAGTAAAGAGACTGTAACAATGATTGATGTCTCTGTTCCAGAATCGATCAGCAAATTGTACTTCTAGTGTTTCCTCCACTGACCTCATAGTAATTATTGATTAAAATATCTATGATTAACAGTGGACAGGTTGCTGTCATATTTTTTTGGAGCTACCACTTGATTGACGCCATTTTGCACGCCGAGTGTCCAAGGAACCAAAATTAGTGAATGCTTTGATTGACAATTACTGATGTGATAGTTGACACTGTGGTATCAACTAAGAGTACATAGTATTAGAGTATAGGAGTACATTAGATATTTTGACACTTCCTGTATCCCTCTAATAATTAGTTCCAAAGACACTCATATGTCAAATATAGCGCTTCAAATTGATCCCTAATTATGGGACAGCCAATCCAGTGTTAATCATAGATTAATTAGAGATAAGTGGTCAGACTGAATTAATTTATTTTGATTGAAAACGTCGCCGCGTCGCGTCGTTAACTATCAATACCACAGTCCCACACACACACCGGTCGGCGAAAAAGTTTAACTACTGTGGTCATAAACTCCAATGGTCACAAATTCCATAGAAACGTGTACGGATCAAATCGGCTTTTCGATGCGTACACGAATGTATGGAAAATGACAGTTTTGTATACAGTATAGGCAAAATCCGAATCGATCCTCACAAATGTGGTTCCACCCTTAAAGTTAAGGTGGAAGACACAGTTCTGCCCGCGAAATTCAAATTTAATTTGGTTTTTCGCAATTTGTAAACTAATACGACAAAGTAGGCTTATGACATCATCTTCACAGGTTTATATAAAAATCTTTACTTGAAAGTGTCCAGTTTAAGAAATTAATCAAAATATCGACTAATTTGTGAGTAACTCACGTCCAACTCAGTATTTTGATTAATTTCTTAAACTGGTCACTTTCAAGTAAAGATTTTTATGTAAACCTGTGCAGATGATAATTCTACTGGCGCAATTAGAATGCCATTAGCCTAGTTTGTCGTATTAGTTTACAAATTGCGAAAAACCAAATTAAATTTGAATTTCGCGGGCAGACTCGTATAATCATCCTTAACTACAAATATTTTTACTCTGTGATAATATCACAAATATCTACGAATCTGGCAACACTGCTATCATAGACTACCGTAGTCGTAATTCCTAGTTCCATGTAAACTACGTTTGTTTAAATATTTGGAATATTACTGATTAGTGATTACTTGATTAGTGATTAAATAGTGATTACATTCTCTTTGCTCCGATCTTGCTCCGATTGGTTAAGGGGACGCAAGCTACCTTCTTAATACAAAGGTAGATGAGTGATTACTGCATTATTTGATATTGTACGCTCAAAACTAAGTATTATGTCGATTTGCCTCGTCATTATCTAGGTTTATTGATATATAAAATAGTGAAAAAAATATTGGCTAAAAAGTTACGAGCCTCGAAATATCGTCATTTTCACACTAAATTTATGACAACTTTTGGCGCAAATAAATAACATTAGGAGTATGAAAATTCCAAAAAAAAGTATCATTAGACATAGTTTATTTATTCATCAGTTCAAATAACTTTACTTTGTAAACATACATTTAGTAGTTTTTTCTCAAAAACACTTTTCTCAAACGACTGTTCAACCCTATTCGCGCGCTTGATTTCGGTGTAAATTATCGCGCCTCTCACCCGACACGGAGCGGGAGCGGGACGGTAGCACGGAAGTATGCGCGCATGCACTCGCTACTGCTCGCTACACTGAGTCTATCTCTTTCTCACACAATGTTAGGTGAAATAGCAAGCAGGTTACCCACGTGCGCCGGCAACTTCGTTCGCGCATACTGAGCCCCCTTAAGACTCACTGAGTGCATGAGTGTAAAAATGAGTTGACACTCACAACCGCTAGGAGTAATAGAAATAGTGTTCTGTGCTCACAAGTCACAACCCTCACAACACAAGACACCAAGACTCAAGAGTCCAAGACACTGCAAGACACAAGATTGCACAAGATTTACGTAGTAACTAATACCTAATCTGTGCACAAGATAGAGTCGAGTAATAGTGTTCTGTGTATAGTATTCTGTGGCTTGGCGGCTGGCGCCTTTAATAATAAACTAATAGGTACCTATTTTACGTGTTTTAACTTGGACAAGTTTGAGAAAACAAAGTTTTCTTTTTGCTGTTTAAAATGGCAACTGGCTTTTTGCAGGATACCAAAAACAAAACGTCGTCAATATTTTCGATTTCGGCAAGTACTTAAATACTTACACTTAAAATATGAGCAAGAAAGACCCTCATAAAAACAGATTTAAACAATTGTTAATGTACTTAATATATATTAAAACGAGCTTTTGCGCGCCGCTTCGCTCACAGACTAGTTTAATAGTGATCTGTGTTCGCTCACGTTGAGTTCGATTTTTCAAACACCTATTTTACTCCCTTAGGGGTTGAATTTTCAAAAATCCTTATTTAGCGTATATGCCTAGGATCTTTTTATGCATATAATATCATTGCCTAGGATAGAATAGCTATCTGTATGCCAAATTTCAGCCCAATCGGTCCAGTGGTTGAGCTGTGCGTCGATAGATCATTCAGTCACCTGTCCTTTAATAGATTTAGATTCAAATCACCCCCAACATGTCGAATCTATTTTGGTAGACTCAACATGCCTCCAACTCACAAGCTTCTTGCTTCAGTATGGTCTATGGAACATAAACCATATTTTAATCTTTACCAACAATCTATAAACTAAAATCATTAAGCCAAAACTCAATACATCTGCTGTAAAATGTCAATAAGACTTGACTAAGAATGCTTGAATAAGACTTATTTTACGTTAGTGAAATCGGCCATAAGACTGCAAGGCTTAACTGCTTTTCATCAAATATAGCTAAGAATCATCCTAGTAAAATTACCCTTCAAAGAGAAAAACCACACTTAAGTAGATCTATTCGTTTGAGAGCTATACATAGATAGACAAAACAGTCAAATATATATTCTATAAACTTATATTCTTTTTGAGTTGAGGATTGAATAATTTAATATAAAAAATTCTTTGTAAAAAACTAACTTCAAACTCCCATGTAACTACAAAGTATATAATTTGTTGTTGATTTTTTAAAAACTGCTTGACCAATTTCAATAAAATTTAAATGGGACCACCTGGGAAGTATACCCTTTGAAACAAAAAAAGAATTTTCCAAATTGATTGAGGTGTCTTCGAGTAATCAGTTAACATACATAAAAAAAAAGATTCTGACGAATTAAGAACCTCCACCTTTTTTGAAGTTTGTTAAAAATGAAATTTAACATATTAAAATTAAGTAGATTAACAACATTTTTTTTTACCTAACTTATTTTTTTTTCAGTTTGGGAAAGTAATTTTTATATCCGCTCTCCTGGCAGGTCTATCCTCCTACTATGTGTACAAAATTTTAACGACTCCTCCAGATATGCCCAAACTGGACCTTGATGAATACTGGGGACCTTATCCTATGGATCCAAAGCCAGACTTATCCATACGACCATATGAGATAGAATTTAGTAACATAGTGAGTATACTTATTTTCCTTTAATATTTTTAATTTTCACACTAGCTCATTCCTGCAAACACATCCATGTGGATTGTGGTTTTATTGAAATCCTGTGAGAACCAAAGATTTAAGTCTTATTTTGTTGTTAAAACTTTATTTTTAACACTAGCTGATGCCCGCGACTTCGTCCACGTGGATTTAGTTTTTAAAATCCCTCGTGAACACTTTGATTTTCCGGGATAAAAAGTAGCCTATGTCCTCAACTATAGTACCCATGCAAAAAATCACGTCGATCCGTGGCTCTGTTGTGGCGTGATTGAAGGACAAACCAACAAACAAACACACTTTCACATTTATAATATTAGTATGATTAGAATATTAAATTGCATAGGAAAACACTGTAGCATTAAGTCCATACGATGCATTACATCCATACCTACTATGTAGTATGTAGGTATAATGATCGTTTGGCAAAATCTGACACCTTTGGAGTAGTTTGACTTTGACAAAATAGGGCTATCCACGATGGCTATATATGATAAAGTACGCTTGCCAGCTTAAGATGAGCTGTTCATTCAAAGTATCTTGTAGATTCCGGGGTTCAAGTTATTTGGACCTTATACTGAAGATCGTGATGTCTATAATTTCTGACCTACGAAATTGACGACCTTGAAATAATTACAGGACAATCTCTAAAGAACCTGCTTTCTAACAAAAAAAGAATGGATTAAATCGGAATACGCCTTAATGAATTACAGCGAAATACACATTTTGACTTTCATCCCCTCTCCCAAGGGAACCGTGCTGAATTTCGGGATAAAAAGTATCCTATATTATACCTCGTCGTATGAACTTAAATCGTGCCAAGTTTCATTTAAATCCGTCCAGTAGTTTCGGCGTGATGCGCGGCCAAGATACAGACAGACAGACAGACAGACAGACAGACAGACAGACAAAAAATTAAAAAAAAATTGTTTTGGCTTCAGTATCGATTATAGAGTGCCCTCAAACAAAAATTTTCAAAATATCTTCAATGTACAGAATTGGACCTGTTACAGTTTTATTATATTATAGATTTTAAATAAATTTTTTAGACAGTCTGAGTAACATTGCTCATTATTAGCACAAAAACTCCCACCAGTTATAAAAAAGCCTGTCAAGGTTCTGTGTATGGCTATTAAAAAAGCACAGTATAGTATTACTCCAACATCTTATCCAGGTACCTTACCTTACAGTGCTAGCATATAAATTGTAACAAAATATACCCATATAATCGAATTAAACTTATACCTAGGTACCATTACTTTTTGCCCACAATATGTTGATCCTACAAAACAGTATCACCTTAGACTGTTGCTTCAGTTAGACAAATACAGATGTGAAATCTATCTAAATAGTCTTATTATTTGCAGATGATAAATGACTTAAAAGAAAGACTTCTACACAGAAGACCTTACCCTCCACCTCTTGAAGATGTTGGTTTCACATATGGATTCAATTCACACTTCCTCACAAGAGTGCTGGACTACTGGCAGAATAAGTACAACTTTAAAGAAAGAGAAAGGTTTTTTAACAAGTTTGATCATTTCGTGACTAAAGTTCAAGGGTTGGATCTACACTATATGCATGTGAAACCACAAGTTTCTCCTGACATTGAGGTAGGTATATTATACTAGGTGATGCCTGCGACTTCGTCCGTGTGAGTTAAAGTTTTTTGATTCCCACGGGAACACTAATTTTCCGGGATAAAATTTATGTGTTATGTGTGCCTATGTGTTAGTCCTGGATATGATCTATCTCCACTCCAAATTTCAGCCAAATCGGTTCATTCGTTGTGGAGTTATAGAGTAACAAACATCGCATTTATAATATTAATAGGATTTAAAAAGTAAAGGGAAAAGAGAGAGCAGAAAAGAGAGAAGGCAAAGTAAAGGGGAAAGGGAAAGATAGGGGAAGGGAAAAGGCCACTGATAAGTAATGCACATTTAGAGGTCTTATTATTTAATAAAAAATCTATATGGTCTTATAAATGGGAGCTCCCCCACTTATCTTGAGTTTGTGAATCGCTATTAAATTGACTCTGGTCTGGTGGGAGCAAACAGCAAAGTGGCGCCAAGTGATTTAGCATTTCAGTATGAAGCTGTGTTGAGTTCAATCAAAGGCATGGGTTCTATAAAAAATGACCTAAACCTTTCCATGTTAGCCAGCTTCCATCTTTACTGCAGTCATGGGCTGACATATTGTAGAAGACAAAACTATTTATTATTTTTAAAATTTTTTATTGAATTGTAATGTTTTATGCTGATATAGTAAGATGATTGATAATATATTTTCAGAA
Organism: Oeneis ivallda; assembly: GCA_029955525.1. NCBI lineage: Eukaryota > Metazoa > Arthropoda > Insecta > Lepidoptera > Nymphalidae > Oeneis > Oeneis ivallda. The sequence goes on from JARPMR010000007.1 coordinate 21,552,003, forward strand.
TTAACTGTAAATGCTTATAAATTCGTATTACTTGAAACGAGCACGAGAATACCTATGACTTTGACTACCTACTTATATTCTAGGTCATCCCACTTCTGATGTTACATGGCTGGCCGGGGTCTATCAGGGAGTTCTATGAGGTTATACCAAAGCTCACCACTCCGCAACCAGGCTACAACTTTGTATTCGAAATCATAGCGCCCAGTCTCCCAGGATTTGGATTTTCTCAGGTAAATGTTTTAAAGAGATTAAGTGTTTCTTCACGGCACCGACACCAACATTAGTGGACGCATAATTCTAGATAATTGTATGGCACGCCGTCTCTCTGGCCCGGCCCAACAACAACATGTCGGTGCCGGCGCCAGCATGTCGGTAGCAAGGCTCTGACTGGCGTTGTTACGGCATAAACTAGCGGCACGCTATGATGGCCGGTTTGACGTTTGTCCGCTCATGAAGTTCCGTATTAATTGATAACGACTTTGAAGGAAATAATTGTATTACTTTATTGACGATAGTGATGTGCAGAGATTCATAAATTTTATCGAATGTAGTTTTAGGTTTAGGACTCAAAATTTATTTATTAAATTGATTTCTAAAATGTATACAAGTGTAGAAAAATCAGTTTGCACCATTTAAGGGGTGAATGTACTTGTGAATATGAACAATTTTCACTATGTGGACAAACCTCTGAAATCGCAAAAAAATATCAGCTGTTTCATACAAAAGGTAAAATTTTTATTTTTATATGATATATACCACAACTCGGCATTTGGTTTTCTAAATTGAAAATTTTTAAAAATGGAATCTAATACGATCGTCACATAGGATCGCTGGCTAGCACAACTACTACCTCCGGCAAACTCGCGTCAATGCTCAATGCAAAACAAAGCAGTTTCGAATTGACGTTGCTTCGAAAAGTATAAACTGTCAGTGCAATGCGATTGTGATATAGTTTTGACCTGGCTTTGGATTTCAAATATTGATACTGCATTACTGTTGACCCTTGCTCGTTAATTTGGACTCTGTTCAAGCCCTTTGTTGTGGATTTCGTCGATATGACCGAACGTACGCAGAGAACTGTTCTAAATAGTCAGACACGTGAGTTCGTAATACGCCTTCGTAACTATTTCGATCGTGAAGCTCAAAATGGAGGGCCAATTTTACCTATAACGTCAGTGGTTGAACGCGTAGCTGATGCGCTTAATATTGGACAACGAACTGTTAGACGGATAACTAAAAAAAAATATGGCGAGACTGGCACAGAAGAAAATAAACTTCACACACCAAAAAAGAGAAAACGAGCAAAACCAGTCGTAGGCATCGATAGCTTTGATGCCGATGCTATCCGAAGACATGTTTACGGCTGCTATTTACAGAAGGAGTATCCAACAAGAAAAAAGTTGGTGCATTCACTGAAGGAAGCTGGATTATTCTTCGGTGGGGAAAGTTCTTTAACGAAGATTTTGAAGACCATTGGATTTCGATACAAAAAATGTAACAAACGCAAAATATTGATGGAAAGATTTGATATAGCGATGGCAAGGTATACTTTTTTACGGCAAGTGAAAGAAATCAAAAATTGGCAAAATGTTGTGTTCTTGGATGAAACATGGCTTAATGCTAACCATACTGTAGGCCGTTCTTGGAACGATGACACAGCAGCATCTACTTCCAAAGTTCCTGTAGGAAAAGGATCGCGACTTATAATTTGTCACGCCGGAACCATCAACGGGTTTGTCGAAGGTTCTCTCATGGCTTTTGCGTCAAAAACCACTGGAGACTATCATGAAGACATGAATGGAGAAAAGTTTACTGAATGGTTTACCTCAATGTTGTGTAGCCTCCCTGAACCATCTATTATAATTATGGACAACGCCCCATACCACTCGATGCAAATTGACAAGCCACCTGCCCAATCCCAAAAGAAAGCTGATATCGTCGCATGGCTTCGTAAAAATGGCGTAGATGCAAACATGAATATGTTAAAAGCGGAATTAGTACGTCTTTTAAAAGAAAACAAACCAACCAAGATCCGATACGTCATTGACGAAATAGCATTAGAACATGGGCACAGAGTTATACGGTTACCGCCTTACCATTGTGAGTATAATGCGATTGAGTTGGTGTGGGCTCAAATTAAGGGATATGCTGCAAGACACAATACAGAACCCCCATTTACCACAAAAAAAATGCTAAAATTATTAGAAGAAGCTTGTGAACATGTGACTAAAGGAGACTGGGAAAAGGTTGTGAATAGAACTGTTAAATTAATAAGGGAAGATTATGAAAGAGATGTGAAAATAGATAATATTATAGAAAACGAACATATAATTATTAATGTAGGTGATGATAGCAGTGACGACAGTGAAAATAGTAGTATGGACGAATCTGATTAATTATGGCCTTTTGTGGCACCTTTTTTGGTATCTTTTGTATTCATATGTTTCTTGTGTGCATATAAAGTATGTATATTCATTTTCATTCAAATATTCAGTTCGTTCAAATAAATTAAATAAACATATACATTTTTGTTTTATTAAACCTATTTAATCAGGTACAAAAACAAAACTTAATTGTTTTTTGTTCGAGAATAAATTGACATTCCACATCACTATTGTAATGTGTCAAACCGGCCATCATAGCGTGCCGCTAGTGTACTTGCACAAAACTCTTAGACTGCCTTCACACTAAGTCGCAAGCAATGCGGCAGTAGCAGCGCGACTGCCGCGCGATAGTCGCGCTGTTTAGAAGCGGCAGACTTCCATAGTGAAATAAGCAGCGCGACAGCCGCGCGACACATGATTGTCATAGAAAACGGCAGCGCGGCAGCCGCGCGCGATCAGTCGGCTTCCAACCGGTGTTGCAAGCGCACGTGCATACAATTATTGCACAATGAGTGACGAGCAATTCGACACAGAAAGATTTAAAATTGAAGTTCGATTGCGTCCTTCTTTGTGGGATTCGAGGATCGATGATTACAGTAACAGGATCATAAAAAAGAAAAGCTGGAATGAATTATGTGAATTGTTTTACTACTATTTTTCAACACTTTGTAACTGTTACATAATCACTATTTATATGCAGATTTCGAAACAAAGGATCAATCCAGTACTGTCTTTTTTTAATTTTATTATGAACGCGACGTCGATGGCGCCGAAGGAGAACCAACAATAGCAGGAGCAACAATGATGTTTCCTCGTTGGAATCCATTATTGAAATGAAGTGGGCCACCCTAAACTAAACAAGTCGCACTGCAGCCGCACTGCTTGCGACCTAATAAGAAGGCATCTGCGGCTGTCGCGCTGCTGCCGCGCTGCTGCCGCACTGCTTGCGACCTAATGTGAAGGCGCCCTTAAGTTCAACATTTCTGAAACAAACTGTTAGGGTGTGGAACTCCCTTCCGGCGTCCATGTTTCCTGCCACGTACAAACTACAAATATGGGTACCTATCTTCAAGACAAGAGTGAATAGGCATCTTCTACCCAAGTGCGCTCCAATTTAGACCTCATCAGTGCTTTCCAAGCTTAATTGTCATCTAGCATAGAAAAATGTGAAACTATTCTCCTGATATAATAGATCTGAAATAGAACAAGTCCATAATAAATGGAACCAGAGTTGATGATGACGTTTTCGAAGGCTCCTTCCACCTTTTTCCTATATATGTATCATCACCATCATCTTTGCAACCCATTAATGGCTCACAACTGAGTGCAGGTCTCCTCATAGAAAGGGTTATAGACCATAGTCCACCATGCTGGCGCAATGCATATTGGTAGACTTCACTCACCTTTGAGAATGTTGTGGAGAACTCGTTAAGTGCAGGTTTCCTCGCGATGTTTTCCTCCTTAAACACACATAACTCCGAAAAGTCTGAGGTGCCCTGCGTGCCCTGGATCGAACCTGTGACCCTTCGAATAAGGAGATTGCAGTCCTAACCTAACCACTAGGCTAACACTGTTATAGTCAGTTGTATCAAACTGAATCAACATTCCAGGCGCCAGTGCGACCCGGTTTTGGCCCAACAGAAATGGCGATAGTAATATCAAACCTCATGAGACGTATTGGACACGACAAGTATTACGTCCATGGCGGAGACATTGGTCATATGCTGGGATGTAGTTTAGCTACTTTTTTCCCGCAAAACGTGTTGGGTTTCCATACCAACACACCTCTATTGATGTTCCATCCCTTGGAGAATATTTACACTTTGTTAGGTAAGTTCGACTTTATCTATATATATAAAAATCTCGTGTCACGATGTATGTTCGGGATAAACTCGAAAACTACTGAACCGATTTTGATCAAACTTCGTAACTATCTGTAATTTGGTCCAACTTAAAAGATAGGATAGCTTTTATCTTAATTATTGACATCAATATTTGTTATTGCAAATTAAAAATTGTTATTTACACGACAATCATAAATACAGTTCGAGATTTAGGTTGCTAGGCAACCTAGCAACCTAAATCTCGAAAGATGTTAGATTGCGGTTATCTAGATTGTGTTATAATTTTGCATTTCTGATATTATAAATGCGAAAGTGTGTTTGTTGGTTTCAATCACGTCGCAACAGAGCAACGGATTGATGCGATTTTTTGCATGCGTTTAATATATAATGGGTGTAGTAGTGGGTCTATGGGTGGGTATCTCGGATAATGAAAGAGTTCCCGCGGGATTTTTAAAAACTCAATCCATGCGGACGAAGTCGCGGGCATCAGCTAGTGTTTTATATTATTATTATTTACTGCCAAGTGTCATGCCCTAATTGGGTATTTGACTGATACCTTTTTATTTCTCGGAAATATAGAGCTAAAAAGTTTCCTGTTAGACAGAGAGAGCGCTACTGAAGTGTGATGTCACAAGTCAGCAGCTCCATACACGCTCCATAGAAAATTTCGTTTTAGAAAGAGACAGATACTTTTTACAGATATATTTGTTATTTGATCGATTTATTTTCTGTTTTACAAAATTTGTAAAATCGAAAATATAACATGTAAAAACATTAAATGTTCTTACATGTTACATTTAAACATTAAATGTTCTTACATGTTACATTTAAACATTAAATGTTCTTACATGTTACATTTTCGATTATAAATAACATGGAACTAGGAATTACGACTACTATAGTCTTCCTACTTCCGTGATAAATAATGAATACCAACATTTTGACAACAGTCAAATACCCTTATTGCGATACGATTTTATGTCCCATTTTTAGGACAAAATTATGTAATATTTACTTTTCCTAGGAGCATTATGGCCTAGCCTGCTAGTAGAGCCACAGCTGCAAAGCCGCATGTACCCACTCAGCCAACACTTGATGAGAATGGCCGAGGAGTCTGGATACCTCCACATTCAAGCCACCAAACCTGACACCATTGGTAATTCATTGTTTAGTTATTTAAGGTCTGATCGTATTCTGTCACGTCAAAGTAAAATAATCCTTGATTGTGTTTTGATTTAGGGCCGATTTCACAAACATAAAATAAGTCTTATCCGAGCGTAGATTTGATATTTTGACAGTATTTTCAATACAAAAACTGTCAGAACGCCCAATTTAATGCTCGGATAAACGTTGGTGAAATCGGAACTTAGTCACAAATTCGGTACAACCGATTTTAATATAGAGCGTATCGTATACGTAAAAACGTATAAGAATGCGTACACGAAATTTAGCTCTAATTCAATGCCGTTATGGTTTATTTTACTTTGACGCTAATGTTATCGAATCCGAATAACTTTTAGATTTAGACCAGTAATTCCCAAAGTGGTCCAGGTGGACCCCCAGGGGTCCACGGGAGACTCGACGGGGGTCTACGTTGGCGTGACAGAAAAATGGGGGTTCACAATTCGTAAGCGGGGGTCGATAGTGAAGCCGCCGCCGACGCGCCGTCTGCAACGCTTGTTCAGACGTGCAAAGGGACCAAATACGACTTGTGGGTGGTGTGTGTGCTTGCAATCTTGCATGAACTTGTTTGATTCTTCACCAATATAAATACGAATGCCAAGAATAAACGTTACTCATTTGTTCCCGGAATTTCGGAGAGAAAAGTACCTAAAGTGAATCGATCTTAGTGATTGCCAGCGACGGAAAAAGTAAGTAGGCTGCCTTTTGCTATACATACTTTTATTTTATTTATTACTTATTTATTTATTTAGAACAGAAATCCGAGAAAGGTAGATTTCCCTTTTTGTCCCTAATTTATTAGTAATTGTTTATTTCCCGACTGTGTGGTGTTTCACTAATATAAGTCATCTTTATTATCAACCCAGCGAGGTCTCCTCTAAGAGAAGGGTTACAGGCCATAGTCCACCATGCTGGCCCAATGCGAATTGGTGGACTTCACACACCTTCGAGAACATTATGGAGAACTCTCAGGTGTTACGTGTACGTTATTAATGTTTAATTTTGATTGCAGGTACAATTATATTTTGATTTACTATACTTACTTAATATAATATTGTAAAATATGATAACAATAATAATAATTAATAGTTACTTACATAGTATTTGAATAAATACAACACAAGAAAATATACTATTTTTTTATTTTTACCACTCCGAGTTTTCTAAATAAAATAAGTGAGAATTGATTGGTTTTTGTGCTGTGAGTAGATGTCAAAAATGTAAGCTTGAGATGGAATCACTTCTTTTTGAATGGTCAACTTTACTTTTGACATCCACTCACAGCACAATCAATTAATTAATTTACCAATCAATTCTCTTTTTTTTCAAAGAATGTTGTTTTCGTGGTTGGAACTCACTCGCAACGCCAATTTTCATAATTTATCTTCACATTTTTTGTCGACTGGAAATATGATAGAAATTTAGCTGCAGGGGGTCCACCGGAACCAGCAAACTTTTGAAAGGGGTCTATGAGCAAAAAAAGTTTGGGAACCTCTGATTTAGACAATCGCAACGCAGATTCTGATATCCATATTCACATTATATCCATACTATCCTTACTAATCCTTACTTAAATTACTTTGAAAGTGTGTTCGTTGGTTTGCCCTTCAATCACGCATCAACGTAATTTTTTGCATGATCATTGGGAACTTTGAAAATGACACAGATGGAACACATAATGAATTTGTACATGGCAAAGTTGCATGAGAGAAAGGTCTTTCCTGGATGTAACTTTGCCCACAAAATGGTGGAATATTTTGTTACAGTGAAGTAGCTTACAGCCATAATAATATAGGTCTCCTCTCAGAGAAGGGTTAAAGGCCATAGTCCACGATGCTGGCCCAATGCGAATTGGCGGACTTCACACACCTTCGAGAACATTATAGAGAACTCTCAGATGTGCAGTTTTCCTCGCGATATTTTCCTTCACAGTTTAAGCAAGTGATATTTTTTTTTAATTTTGCTTAAACGCACATGATTCCGAAAAGTCAGAGGTGCGTACCCGGGATCGAACGTGCGACCCCCCGCATAGGAGACCACAGTCCTAACCACTAAGGATATCACTCCTTCATTATTATTATTATTGTTATAATATAAGTACATTATTTTTTTGATAATAGCAACTGCCGAGTTTTTGCCCTTTCTCCTCAGCGGAATCTGCTTTCAGAATTGATGGTAAAGTCTTGAGTCTTGAATTGTCATAAGAGCCCAGGTACATAAAAGAAATTATTTTGTAATCTCAATTATAGCTACTAGGTCACAGGATCAATCCCCACCCATTGCACTATTACAGTTTTTGCAATTCACGAAGGCGAGTGAGCTTTACTCGTGGTTACTTCGTGTACATGCACATTGCATAAGTGTGCGTGCCTGTCAAAGCCTAGGTGGGAGCGGACAGGCGCGAGCATTGCGCTCGCTCACACTTATACAGATACGACACACACACAACCATAAGTCAGTCGTCCTCGTGAATTGCAAAAACTATACTACATATCCACTCCTAACACAAAACTTCCTCTTATTTGAAGAAGAGAGGAGAATATTAGTCAAATTCAGCTTGGTTGGTATTAAAAAAAAATTGAATTCTTCCTCCACAGGAATAGCATTAACGGACTCCCCTGCGGGCCTAGCGGCGTACATACTAGAGAAGTTCTCCACGTGGACCAACGACGCGTACAAGAGGGCGGGCGACGGCAACCTTCTAGCCAAGTTCAGCCTGATGCACTTGTTGGACAATGTTATGGTGTACTGGGCCACCAACACCATCACCACTTCTATGAGGATATATGCTGAGACTGTGAACAAGAGGGTCTTCGCCATGAGGCTAGATGAGTGAGTATTGACTCAAGAAAAAAGTTAAAAGTAAAAAACAATTATAACCCGACTACGGAAAATTGGATAAAACAGCTGTCATATTGATTTTGGTCGCTTAAAATGTAGCCTGTTTCACCTGGGCCATAACTAATCGATTCACCTCGTGCATCAAAATCGGCTCAATAGTAGGCGCTACGGTGGATCATAATAATAAGCCTTTTTTTCGCTTTGCTGTAATTGGGTAAAAATTTTTAAAAAGGATCGTTACGTTACTATTTAATAAAGAACATACCTAGTAGGTACCTAATTTTTATGACTTCAAATTAATAATTTATTTGTGTTAGTGCTAGATTTTGTATTCTGGTAGATTTTGTTATTTATTTTATGATGTAACATTTTTGACATTCGTAAGCGCTTTTGTAAGCCTCAATCGAAGAAATAAACAATACAATACAATGCATCCTAGTCACGGGCCTATAGTAAACTTTAGTTTATCCCATAAGATCAGAGTTCCCACGGGATGTTATAAAATCCTAAATTCAGACCGACGAAGTGGCGGTCATCAACAGTTTTTTAATTTAATGTTTATTCCTTTTCAGAATCCCAACAGATGTACCGACGTGGGGTATAAAGTTCAAGCACGAGCTAGTGTTCCACCCGGACTGTATGCTGAAGCTGAAGTTCAAGAACTACCTCCACAGCACGATAGTGGAGGACGGCGGACACTTCGCCGCGCTGGAAAACCCCGACATACTGGCCGCCGATGTGCTCCAAGCTGTCAATACTTTCCTGCACTTTCACAACCATAGCAAGTGAGTATGGGGTGGTTGGTATCTGTGTCCCACGAAGACCCATCCTGTCCAGAGTGTGGTGAGGAAGAGACCAGCTTCCACTTTATAGCTGAGTGCCCTATGTACTCATTGGTAAGATGGGAACTACAAGGTAAGGATAGATTAAGTGAAGAAGACCTACACTAGCGGCACGCTATGATGGCCGGTTTGACACATTACAATAGTTATGTGGAATGTCAATTTATTCTCGAACAAAAAACAATTAAGTTTTGTTTTTGTACCTGATTAAATAGGTTTAATAAAACAAAAATGTATATGTTTATTTAATTTATTTGAACGAACTGAATATTTGAATGAAAATGAATATACATACTTGAGCATTGACGCGAGTTTGCCGGAGGTAGTAGTTGTGCTAGCCAGCGATCCTATGTGACGATCGTATTAGATTCCATTTTTAAAAATTTTCAATTTAGAAAACCAAATGCCGAGTTGTGGTATATATCATATAAAAATAAAAATTTTACCTTTTGTATGAAACAGCTGATATTTTTTTGCGATTTCAGAGGTTTGTCCACATAGTGAAAATTGTTCATATTCACAAGTACATTCACCCCTTAAATGGTGCAAACTGATTTTTCTACACTTGTATACATTTTAGAAATCAATTTAATAAATAAATTTTGAGTCCTAAACCTAAAACTACATTCGATAAAATTTATGAATCTCTGCACATCACTATCGTCAATAAAGTAATACAATTATTTCCTTCAAAGTCGTTATCAATTAATACGGAACTTCATGAGCGGACAAACGTCAAACCGGCCATCATAGCGTGCCGCTAGTGTAACAAACCTTTCAATAGGAGACATCGTTAGGTTTACGAAAGCTACAGGTAGGTTTGAGGGGGTTAGGCTGCCTGGGCACCAGTAACCTGTGTCCAAACACGGGGAATTGGGTGGAATAGTTCCGACACAGGACTGATCACCCGCCTGGCGTTAGCAGGCGTCCCCTCCACAAATACAATACAATACAATGGAGTGATTGGTACAGACTATGCTGAAGTTGAAGTCCAATGACTACCGCTGCACGATAATGGAGGAAGGCGGACGCAACGCCGCACTTAGAAATTATAAATCCTGAAATTGACCTTGAAATTTTTAATTTAAACTTACTAAGAAACTAAAAGCAGCAGCAGCAGTGATAGCCTTGTGGTTAGGACTGTGGTCTCCTATTCGGGGGGTCGCAGGTTCGATCCCGGGTACGCACCTCTGACTTTTCGGAGTCAAGTGCGTTTAAGCAATTAAATATCACTTGCTTCAACGGTGAAGGAAAACATCGTGAGGAAACCTGCACACTTGAGAGTTCTTCATAATGTTCTTGAAGGTATGAAAGTCCGCCAATTCGCATTGGGCCAGCGTGGTGGACTATGGCCTATAACCCTTCTCTGAGAAGAGACCTGCGCTCAGTAGTGAGCCGTTGATGGATTGCTAATGATGAAGAAACTAAATATCACTTAGTTAATGTTAAAGTGTCAAAACATCGTGTGTAAACCTGCACACCTGAGAGTTATCCATAATGTTCACAAAGGTGTGTGAAGTCTGGCAATCTGCAGTAGTTGCTGCTGGCGTAGTAGTCTATAGCCTAAACTTTAGCCTTTACACACCTTTGAGAACATTATGGAGAATTCTCAGGTGTGCAGGTTTTAGGCCCTAAATCCTGCTCATTTTAAGAGGAGACCAGTGTCCCCAAGATTGAAATTACATAGCTAGGGATCTAATCTGAGATCATTCTATTTATTAATCAACACAACTCATTTATAAACTCACACTTTTGGAAGGTTCTTGAAAAATGTAGAATAACAAGGCGATTTCATCTTATCAATTTCCTTTGTATCTCACCAGGGCCCCAGAACTTCAAGAAAACAAAGTTCAAAAGAAACTCGATACAGCGCAAACAATATACGAATTTTCCGTGAAAGACATCTACGGTAGGGAGGTCAAACTTGACAAGTACAGGGGATACGTGCTCCTGATAGTCAACGTCGCTTCCCAGTGTGGTCTCACAGACACTAACTACAACCAATTGAACGAGTTGCACGAGAAATACGCCAAAAGCAGGGACCTGCGTATATTGGCCTTCCCTTGCAACCAGTTCGGCGGCCAAGAACCCGGCACAGAAAGAGAAATAATCCAATTCGCCAGAGAAAGGAACATCAAGTTCGACATATTTGAAAAAATCGAAGTCAACGGAGAAAACACGCATCCGCTGTGGAAATTCTTGAAACAAACGCAAAGAGGCACGTTTGGTGACTTCGTTAAGTGGAACTTCTCCAAGTTCATCGTTGATAAGAACGGCGTGCCTGTCGAGAGATTTGGACCCAACGTGGATCCGATAGATCTGGAACCGCATTTGGCCAAATATTGGTAGAACTAAGTTTGGAAACAATACTAATAAGTTACAAATTGTGATACCTAATCCTATTCAACAATTCTTTTTTTTATAATATGAGGTCTATGTCGGTGCGCGCTTGCTTAGAAGATGTCGCTTCACACCTTGGCGATTCGTTTCAGAAATAAGTGTTTTTGTGAGTGGAATGGATTTCAACCACTTATGCAGTACACAAAAAGTGAAGGAAGAACAAGTTTATAAAGTTTATGAACGCTACCTGTAATTGCAGTGCAATAACAGTAATATTAAGTGTGGGTAGTAACTAACTTTTGAGGCTCTTAGTACACCTCTGCCATGAAACCATAGCGCTGCAACAAAACTGCCTGCTCTAACGCAGTTATTTGACTATGCAACTATCCATTTAATTCCGCTAATACTATGGTTTAGCAGCGGAGATGTACTAAAGACCTGTAACTAAAATAATATCTAGTATATATGTACACTAGGTGATGCCTGCGACTTCGTCCGCGTGGATTTAGTTTGTAAAATCCCGCGGGAACTCTAATCTTCCGGGATGCCTAATATGTCACCCTCCAGGTTCTCAAATATACCCATCCAAAAAATTCACGTCAATCCGTAGCTTTGTTGCAGCGTGATTGACGGACAAACCAACAGACAAACACACTTTCGCATTTATAATAATTATGTATTCATAAGGAAAAATTAATACTACGATAATAAAGGCGATCTAATTAAATTTTAGAACACAAAAGCTACTATTGTTACTTAAATACGTAGCTTGTTCCTTAAGTCTTGCAAAAATGTCACTATTTATTAATGTTTTTCAAAATAATATCCATCACTGTCAATACACTTATGCATGCGTTTAAACCACGTATTAAATATCTTCTTCCATTGATCCTTTGAAATACTGGCGCAGGCCTCATCCCATGCACTCAATAACTCGTCATCAGTCGCAAACCGTCGTCCTTTCAACTGGTTTTTGATTAGAGGAAAGAGACCAAAATCACACGGCGCAAGGTCGGGGCTATAAGGAGGATGGTCAAGCACCGTGAGCTTCGATTTTTCCAAAAACTTTTGTGTTGTGTTCGCTCGATGAGCAGGAGCGTTATCATGATGAAAGTGCCAACTGTTCAGACGCGAGTTTGGTCGCAGTTTCTTCAGCTCGCAGATGACTTTAGGCAAACAAACCTCAGTGTACCAGGTAGCATTGACAGTCTTCTGCGTGTCTAATACAACTCTAGCTATGATGCCTCTCTTGCCAAAGAAAACAGCGATCATCCTTTTTTTAACTGACTTTTGTTGTTTGACCTGTGTTGGGGTTGGCTCGTCTTCGAACACCCAAATTTTCGATCTTGATTTACTTGGAACGTCGAAGTAGTACAGCCAAGTTTCATCACCAGTCACTATTGAGTTTACATCCTTAGATCGGCCTGAGTCGTATTTTTTTAGCATTTTCTTGCACCACTCAACACGCGCCATGCGCTGACTGTTGTCGAGAGTATGAGGGATCCAAAGACAACATACCTTTTTTACTTTTAGGTCTTCGTGTAAAATTGAATTAGCTGTAGATGCACCAATGTTCAGAATCTCCTCTATCTGTGTGCACGTAATTCGCCTATTAATAGTTATTAGTTTTCTGACAGCGTCTATATTTTCTTGGGTCCTGCTTGCAATGGGTCGGCCCGGTCTTTCATCGTCGTTTAAATTGTAGTTACCTCTCTGGAACTCCTTGTACCATCTGAATACGGTAGAAAGGGAAGGGCACTCTTCACTAAAGGTACTGGACATTTCCTCGTGGCACTCTTGGTAAGATAATCCACGTTTGAAATTGTAATAGAAAATCACTCTGTAATCTCTGTTACCGAGACTATCCATTTTTAATATTTTTTCGATTTATTTCCCAAAGATTACTCATGGAAGGTTCATCACACAGTCCATTCATGAACTTGTAATTAGTGACAGATTATCATGTGCTCAGCCATACATGTCAAAACCTCTTCGATTATTTCTATTGCAAGACTTATGGAACAGCCTGTATAAGATTTTTTTGTAGAGAATAATAAGCATTACATTTAGGCAATGCTTTTTTAAAAATCTCTTAGTTATTATATTATTGTCACAGAGTATATTGAATTGAGGGTGATTATTGTGCTGTGAAATTCATTTATATACCCATTAACATTTATAATAATTATTAACAATTTAATTATTATAAATGTTTTATTTACAGTTTAAGTGAAGACATTTTTATAACTTTTTATTAAAAGTATAATATAACACTTCAATAGTTTTATTTAATAAGCATTTTTGTTAAATGTCTATTCTCTTAAGAAATTCATATTATGTAAATCATTACTTGAAAAAGTCGTATTTGCCACGAGTCACGAACTAGATCTTGGGGCGTCGTTAATAAAATGAGAGAATTATAGTAGTACTTTCTGGTGGGTTACCTCAAATCATTTTCTGTTGTAAAAAATTATTATAATCGTGTATTTAATAAAAAATATTAGTACCCAGCAGTAAAGATTAGAATAATATACGCTCGGCTTTGTATAGCGTCGTCTCTCACGTATGTGACTATGCCAAATGCCCTCCGGCCGCCTACGAAACCTTATTATAGTAAAAAGTTACTAATGAATACATTTTATATTCTTTGTACGACACCAATTAACTCGTGCTACGTAACGCGTACGTTTTTAAAGTCTTTTACAGCATTATCAATTTCCATTTCGATTTCAGTACTTAAATAAAATAATTTAGTTGTGAAAATAGTTTTGACTGGTTATGTAGTAAGAAAAAAATATTCTTTGTACGATACTGGTTACGTAGCACGAGTTAATTGGTATCGTACAAAGAATAAAATGTATTCGTACGGAATTGGTTTCGTAGTAAGACAAAATATTCTTTGCACGAAACTGCTTACGCAGCACTGGTTTCGTAGGCGGAGGACCTAGCGGACCAAAATGAGGAGTGCGCTTGTCTTGGTCAGCTTGATAAGCTACAAATATCCGGCGAGCTTGATTTGTCGGGTCAATTCAATCCGGAGGGATCAGAGTTACGCGATAGAAAGAGAGGCAACTTCTAGGTGAATATAACTGTAATTTAGCGCTGTGCGACCTGAATTGCATTTTATTGTGTGCCAGCAATAGTCGCTATTTAAATGATTTTGCGGAGTGAATCTTCTGTACAATTATTTGTATTCTGTACTATGCTATGCTATAATACGGAGCCAAGTGTAATATTTAATGCCCCCGAATATGGAGTGTTGACTATTCTATTATATTAGTATTCTAAAAAATAAACTTCAAAATAAAATGAACTTTATTAACCAAGTAATATATAATAATAACAAGGAAAAATAATTTCTACACAGTCTGCCCAATTCTAAGGCGGGATAAGTCTTTTTGTATGGTATTCCTTGAACTCGTCTCGCTCCACTGAAGCCCTGGTATTGCACCAATCAGCTGCACAAAATATGTAGGGATGTGAATAAGACATTGCAAAAATATACACAGGTGGTACGCCAGGTTTGGTACTTAATAGACTAGTGGTTCGCCCCGAACTGAGACCTCGCGGTATCCCATAATTCCCATAAGGTAGTTTTAACTATATTATATTGTAATTAAAACGCGCCGAATCTGATGACGTCAATCGTCATCTGCTTTCGTGGATGGGATGCGTATTTACAATATTAAAGACAGCGCCATCTATTAACAGTATAGTGAAGTTTTGTTAAAAACATTGATGCCCATTAAAACTTAAATAATTTCGTTTCTTTATAATATTTATCTAATCTTAGTATTTGTTGTTAAAGTACAGAATATAACTCAAATTATGTGTAAGTTTCAATTTTTAAAATAAAGTGGTTTTAGAGATCTAGCCCCGAATAAAATCTCCACTTTGAAAGCCCCCCATTTCGTCAATTTTAGGAAAAAAAATAAAAAAAAAATACTTTTGTACTCTGTTACAAATTATCTTTAAAATGAGGTACTGCAACCCTATGAAATGCAAAAATTTTTATTTTACTTCGCATTAACTTTTTAAGCCATTTTCGGCTGGAGGCCATCGGTTTACATATCATATCTAAAATTGAAGTAATTACGTTCAGTAATTCAGAAGTTATAAGGCTCTGACAGACGGACGGACGGACAAGTGCAAATCGCTCTAGTAAACTCAGAGACCTTCGCTTCACTCGGTCGATAAGGTGCATTGGAGTCAGTTAAAAATAATTCTTACCATGAACCTGCGCAATGAGAAATTTATCGACTACATACCATACCGTGGAAAGTATCCCAACCATTATGTTCCATTTTGCATTATTTAGCTTATGCAAAGATTTGCATCTTTTCATAAGCTAAATAATGCAAAATTAACGCGCATATGTTGCGTTAGTTCACTGTTTGGCTACGATGTTTCTATTTTTGAACAGACTGTACATAGACCAGGGTAGAAGCCTTAAAAAATAATAAAAAGTGAAAAAAATAATAGTAGGATGAAACCCATTGGAAAAGGAAGAGAATGCAACAAAAATGAAAGGAAAAATAAATTACGGGCGATCTAAGGTCGGGAAGTGGGGGGGAGTTTTCACCAAATTTCGTGAAAAAATATTTTTTTTTGTAAGATAAAAATAAAAAACCAAAAACTTGGTTATTTGAATTTTTCACATACATTTTGAGTTTATGTGAAAAAAGTCTAAATATAAAAGTTGTAGATCTTTTTATTACCTACAACTTTGCCATATCACTTTTTTCCATAAGACTTGTAGTTTTTCCAGAAATCGAAATAAACCGTTTTTTACCCTTAAAATCCCCCTCCCCCCCACTTCCCGACCTCAGATCGCCCGTAATTTATTTTTCCTTTCATTTTTGTTGCATTCTCTTCCTTTTCCAATGGGTTTCATCCTACTATAATTTTTTTTGTTTTCAAAAGTTATCTACCCTGGACTAACAGTCTACACAATCTACATCATGGAAGTATGAAGTAGGAAGGTACTGTAAGAATTAGCTACTGTTCACAACCTCTAAACTAAATTGATTAAGGCGAGCTGAAACGGTGCTATCTTTTTCGCAATGTATGTACCTTGTGGCATTATATTTTAGAGCTATCACTTTAGTTTAAAGATTATGTAAAATTTATTTAGCACTAATATGCATACTATACTATACAGTATTGATCAATAATACTATGCAAATAATTACTCTAAAGGAAAAACATTTGTATTAAATTAAATTACACAGGACTTATGAAAAAGTTTTTATTAAACTTAGAATACTTATTTTATGATTCGTACCACATAGTTAATATAAACTCCCAAACCAAAGTAATATATAAAATAAATCACATTAAAAAAAATATCAATTATCATTTTTACACTGAGGGTAGATATAAAAATTTGTATCGAGGTTTATAGTGAAAAAAATATGATTCTACAAAACATTTCCAATTCTACAAAAATATTACACATACTCTACAAATAAACTACATATAAGAACAAGTAATATAAAATGTAATATTATAATATAAAAGAATTTATTTTAGACATTACTCTTACAAAATAAACTAAGTTTACGAACATTACACAGCATGGTTTGGTTTGAATCTTCTATTATTGCCTAATTTAGATTTTTGACAACATTAAATATGCTTTTTTTTCTTTTTCTGAATTATTAAGCCCATCCACATGTATCATATTATTATATTTTATTCAATTAAAATAGAGTGAATGATACTGAAGATAAGAGTGTACTATTCTTTAGAAAAGTATCAGTTTTTAATTAATTAGTAGTACAATGAGACATTTCATATTTTGAGATAGTAATTATGCTTTAGCTACGAAAATTTTAAACTAAACCACACTTCAGCCACTCTGCACACATTTTATCAATTCTACTCAAGGTATGTCTTTAATAACCTCAGCCAGCTGTTCCCGAGTGAACATGTGGAACAGCGCCCCCGGCGTCATTGTCACCACCTCCACATTGTTCTCTGAGAGCTTCTCCTCCATTACCTGCTTGAGGATGGTGAGCGCAGACTTGATGGCTTCCTTGAGTGTCATGGATTTGTGGTATACTTCCTGTGCACAACAAAATATCATCATCATTACCAACCCATCAACGGCTCATTACTGAGTTCAGGACTCCTCTCAGAGAAGGGTTATAGGCCATAGTCCACCACGCTGGCCCAATGCGAATTGGCGGACAACGAAATATGATCATGACTAATTCTTTTATACACAACCTCTTGACTAAATTGACAGGTCTAAATCCAATGCTATCTTACCTAACTAACTAACCTAACTTACAATTAATGATTCTGGTGGAATGTAACAGAAACAACGGACACAAAATTCACTGCCTGTGCAGATATTAGGTTTATTTCTTGAATTTAGCTTCGAACGCTCCAGCCAGTGAAGGAAAATGAAACCTTCATTTTTTTATTTTATTCGATGACAAGATAGTCCTTGACTGCGATCTCACCTGATGGTAAGTGACGATGCAGTCTAAGATGATAGCGGACTAACTTGGAAGGGGTATGGCAGTGAAAATTCAACCCATACCCCTATTCGGTTTCTACACGCCATCGTGCCGGAACGCTAATTCGCTTGGCGGCACGTCGTTGACGGTAGGGTGGTAACTAGCCACGGCCAACGAAAGTCTTCCACCAGACCAGACCAGAGACAAATCAGAAATTATAAATTCCCAAATTGACCCCGCCGGGAATCGAACCTGAGACCTCCCAGTTATAAGACCACTGCGCCAGGGAGGTTGTTCATAGAAGAAATCAGCTGCCACAGACATTTATTACTACATAAGTACTATACTACATTATAACATACCTTCAAACTCTGTTGAGCACCTTCGCTACCAGATCCGATGGCTTTAGCCTCGTATTGCACAAATGTGCCACTAGGGTCCATGTGGAATAGTTGCGGGCCTTTCTCATCAATACCTAGATTGAGGACAAAACAAATAAAATTCTATATTAGGGAGAGGGCAGACTGATTATTTTTATCAGCAGCGATCGCGCGCTTTTATTGCCATTAGCATTTTTATGGCCTTTAACGTGAATCGTTTCGCGCGATTTCGCGATTCTGTGATTAAAAGCCATAAAAACGCGAACGCGTTTGGGTCGCGATTTTCGCGCGCGCGAAACGCGATGCACGCAAAAGGCCATGAAAACGCACAATCGCAGCCGCTAAAGGAAGCCAGTCTGCCCTCTTCCTTATTCATTTCAATTATACAAAATACACTTAGTGCCTATTCCACCATGACAGAGTTGGGCGTTACTTGAATAAATTTTTATCTAGATAATTATTCGAATAAAAATGTATTCCCAATATAATTATTCATGAATAATTCATGCGTGAATAAATTATTCATAAATAAATTGCCATAATGAATAATTATTCATGATTTTATTCAGTATTAAATAACGAATAATTTATTTGTACGCAATAATAAATAATTTTTGAAAACTCATTTATATCAAAGCGAAGAAGAAAAAGCGATAAGAGGTATAGGTACAAATCATATTTCATATATAGTCAAGTCAAGCAGATTGTTTGATAACACATTTGAAGAAAGAGTAGTGATGAAAAACTAATATTAGAAAATGGTTATAACTGGAAATACTTGATAATTGAAGGCAAATACATATTCAATTATAGGTTTCAAAGTGATCGATTAGAACAGAATTTCAGCTGTAGCTACCTGCAAACATGACAGCCACACCAAAAGGCCTGGACATGGCTGTGCCGCTGTCGTCGTCACTGTCCCCAAACTGTATGGCCAGGTTGGACACTGCCTGAGCACATGACTCCACGCTCATGCGCTCATTGTACACAAACCAGTGGTTCTGACATTCCACACGAGCTCTCTCTATTAAAATTCTGAAATAAAACATGCTATTTAGTGCCAATGCCAATTTCTGCTAATTGTGGATTGACCATGATTGATGATGGTGGCCAATGCAGCTTTTGACACTGTTTCAATCCCAATACTCCTGGAGAAGCTAGAATCTCAATTTGGTGTCAGGGGAGTAGCACTAGACTGGTTTAAAAGCTATCTAACTAATAGAAAACAATGTGTTCGAGTCGGTGGCTACGAAAGTGGTGAAGAATCGGTAAGTTTTGGCGTTCCACAGGGGAGCATCCTCGGACCAACTCTCTTTGTCATGTATATAAACGACATACATGCCAATGTCAACGGCGAAATAGTAGGTTACGCAGATGATACGGCAATAATTTATGAAGGAGCAACCTGGTGAAAGGCATATGCAAAAGCCGAAGCTGGTATGAGAGGTGTATCCACCTGGCTGCGTAATAATCTGCTAACACTAAACCCGTCAAAAACCAACTATATCTGTTTCCACAAAACAGCCCATACTGCCCCTAACCCAATGATGCAGTTGAAACTGCATACCTGTCAAAATAACCAGATACATTGCACCTGTGAGGCGCTGAAAAGAACAGAGGTGGCAAAATATTTAGGAATACTTATTGATCAAAATTTAAACTTTAAAGCGCACATAAAATGTCTTTCGGGTAGGATACGCAAAATTATAAATATCATGAAACTTCTACGCCACTCAGCGTCGATAGATACCCTGCGTTCCGTGTATTTTGCCCTCTGTCAATCGCTTTTCACCTATTGCCTAACATCCTGGGGTAGTGCCTCTAAAACCCATATGATTCAGCTAGAAAGAGCCCAGCGTGCAGTTCTAAAAACGATGTTAAAAAAGCCTTTTAAATATCCTACTTACAGTCTCTATCAAGAAAGCAAAGTACTTACGGTGCGACAATTATATATTTTAAAAGTAGCTCTTAAAGTTCACCATTCAGTAATTTGCTCCAATGATTATAAATCCCTACTTGAACGCCGCATTTATAGAATTTCTTTTCCTAAAGTTAAATCGCATTTTGCCAGACGCTTTAGACCATACGTAGATGCACTTATTTATAACAATGTGGTCCGCGCCTGTGATATAAAACATTGCTCTGTAAAGGAAGCGAAAATGAAAGTTGTTCCCTGGCTCGCTTCTTTAAACTACGAGTCAACTGAACAACTCCTCTCATCTTTGAAATAAGGGCATCAGAATATCAAAACCTGTATAAGCTTTAGCTGAAATGTTACCTGTGTTTTTCCAATCTTTTATAACTTGTAATTTATATGTAAGTCTTAATTTAATTATCATTTCTCCCGAGTGTCAAATATAAACATAAATTGTTAATAGTGGTGAATTGGGCCCCACGATACAGGATTACCTAGTGTGGGTCTCAAAGGATATATCAATCTTTGTAAAGTTGTTTCTTTTGGCAAATAAACATTTTTTCATTTTCATTTTTGCAATCGAAGCAGCATGTTCAGTGCCTCATACAACTGAATTCTGATCAACAAAAATATCATCATTGTTGCTGTTTAACTGATAGCCTAAATAAATATGAGGTAAGTAATCTAAACATTGCATAAGCAGTGATAGCCTAGTGGTCTCCTATTCGGGGGTTGCAGGTTCGATCCCGGGTATGCACCTCTGACTTTTCGGAGTCATGTGCGTTTAAGCAATTAAATATCACTTGTTCAACGGTGAAGGAAAACATCGTGAGGAAACCTGCACATCTGAGAGTTCTCTATAAATGTTCTCGAAGATGTATGAAGTCCACCAATTCGCATTGGGCCAGCGTGGTGGACTATGGCCTATAACCCTTCTCTGAGAGGAGACCTGCGCTCAGTAGTGAGCCGTTGGTGGGTTGCTGGTGATGAATCTAAACATTGAACACTTGTTAATATCATACACATGGATCTCTTACACATCAATACTGTACCTTGAATCTGCTGCCAGGCCAGAATACGCGCACGCAACATGTCGATCAACTTCAACAATTTTTTCAATAGTAGTGGTCTCCATCAAGGGCGAGGTAATCCTCTTTTCTACGGCTAAAACTACTCCTTCTGAAGTGGAGATCCCAATCGCAGTTGAACCCAATTTTATGGCCTCAATCGCGTATTCCACCTGGAACAGCCTCCCTTCAGGGCTGAATGTGTTGACGCCGCGGTCGTATTCAGATCGAGTGAGGAACATCTAAAAAAATGCAGAAATACAGCAAGCTTTTGTGCCGGTAAAACAGGTTAGCCTCAAAATGAAACAAGAACATCTATGAATCTGTTAGAAATTAATAAATATACATACCTTGAATTCTGAGAAATACTTTGATAACTTTAATTCTTTTAGGAGAAGTTACAGAAAATAGAAGCAAATTGATTTATTTAGTTGCTTGCCTACTTTCGTGAGTAATCAAAATTTTGACACCACTCACGCTGCACTAATGATTCTGTGCCTGTGTCACTCGAGTTATACGTTTTAGTTTTATTCTGTGGCAGAACGGCAACGACGGAACGTCAGCATCTATGATCTAAGGGACCGGCCACACTGCGATTTTCAGCTGCGCGTTTTCGCGTTTTTATTACCTTTTGCGTATTTGCGTCTGCGTTAGATATCGATTTTGAACGTAATCGATCCAATAACATAGAATTTCAATATGGCGGGGACTTTTTAAAATTTTGACAACCATTTCCTCTTTCTTGACCCCAGAGAAGCCTAAATATCGATTTTAAACGAAATCGGTCTGTAGTAACGGAACGTTACAGACATTTGTAAAATGTACTTAATAGTCTATGGTAGACAGAGACGTCAAGCAACTAAATAGTTCAAGGCAGGTTATATCATCTAATTGCATCTAATTAAATTAATATTAATATTGTAAAAGTGAACAAGTGATTTAAAATAAAGACACACCGAAGACCAAACCAAAGATTTACAAGATGGAGCCTAAAGGCTGTGAACGCGTCGAAAATTTGTGCTGCCACATGTGGTTCACGCCCTTTTCCCGCGCTCAGTTTGAATTAGGTCATCACCAGATATGGAGCTCGCGAGCCAATATTTTGTTTTTTCTAAATGGCGGTTTTGGTCAATAAAATGTGAAAAAACTAAACAGGACGATCTAAAATAACCAATAACATCACCTACCATAAGTAAATAACATTAATTCACATCAGTTAAAATAAGAAATTGAAATTTTTCGAAAATAATTAAATTATGCTTTGTCAAATTTAGGATAATTTTGGCAGATCACGCACATGAAGTTTCGTATTTTTTTGTTCGGTAGATGTACTACAGTTAATTTCGTACTTCATTGATGGGTACCGCCCACTTAGTAAAGTGCCCTACCTCTCGAATAACCACAGACAATAGAAAATCGATTTTGAAATGAAATAAATCGATAAACATTGTTTAGGTTGTGCACCGTTGTACTAGTATTAAGTAGCCTTAAATATTTATTCCTTATTTCATTTCACCCTAAAGGCCCTCTCACAGCAACAATTTCGACTTACGCGTATTCAGTGCTACAAGGTTGACTGATGAAACAAAAATACGCACAAATCGAAATCGTCGTTGTGGGAGGACTTTTATAGTCATATTAATTAATAAATTATATAAATTTAATAGAAAAAAACTTGAGAGGTGTCAAGGGACACCCGGGTGGAACGTAGTTCCTTTCGATTAATTTTAGTGAAGGAATTGTAATAAACTAGTGGTGTCATCTAGTATTAAATTGATTAACTACGATGAATTATATTTTTTAGTTTATTTCTATTGCACTGTTACAAAACCAAAGAGTTACTCTGGTTTTTAACAGATGGCGTTAGTAGTACAATAACATTTTATCCAATTTATACAATAAAAAATTAGGGAAAAATTCCACATGTAGAAATTATTTAAAACTAGCGGACACGGCGAACTTCGTACCGCCAACTTATCTATTATAAAATGTTTTTGTTTGTTTGTTTTTTTTTTAAAAACCTTCCGTGGACCTTAAGGAACATACAAAAAAATAAATTAACCGAATTGGTCCATCCATTCTTGAGTTATGCGCTTACCAACATTCATTTTTATTTATATAGATAAAATTGAAAACAGAAAATTCAGTCTGTCGAGCTGGGATTCGAACCATCGACGTTGAACTTTTAGGCGACTGCCGGAACCACTAGGCCATGCAGACGCCGTGTTGAATGGCGAAAATACTGAACACAATGCAAAATTCACATTCAACAAAAAAGTGTCGGTTTCAAAAATGTGTCGAGTGTCGGTTCCTTAATGTTTTCCGTCTAGCCCCCTTCCGTACCGCGCGATAAGGAACTAGTTTCAAAAAATAGTTTGATTTATTATCTGACTATACAACATAATATCGAATATCCATGCGACTATCGATTCTAAGTTCTATGGAAATATTAATCGATAATCGAATAAGTTCGGTAACGATTACACACGCCGCGCATGCGCGGCACTCACGTCACGCACACTAGCATATTCTCATTGGCCTGTTTTTTTTCGTTCTTTAGTAGCGCGATACTCCTTCTAGACATATAAGTATTCATAGGACCAAACAATATTTTTAAAATTTTGAAAACCATTTCCTCTTTCTTGACCCTAGGGCACCTTAGATATCGATTTTGAACGTAATCGGTCCATTATCATAGAATTTCAATATGGCGGGGACTTTTAAAATTTTGGCAACCATTTCCTCTTTCTTGACCCCAGAGAAGCCTAAATATATCGGTCCAATAACATAAAATTTCAATATGGCGGGGACTTTTTAAAATTTTGACAACCATTTCCTCTTTCTTGACCCTAGGGCACCTTAGATATCGATTTTGAACGTAATCGGTCCAATAACATAGAATTTCAATATGGCGGGGACTTTTTAAAATTTTAACAACCATTTCCTCTTTCTTGACCCCGGCACCTTAGATATCGATTTTGAACAAAATCGGTCCAATAACATAGAATTTCAATATGGCGGGGACTTTTTAAAATTTTGGCAACCATTTTCTTGACCCCAGGGAAGCCTAAATATCGATTTTGAACGAAATCGGTCCAATAACAAAGAATTTCAATATGGCGGTGACTTTTTAAATTTTGGCATGCATTTCCTCTTTCTTTCTATTCGAAATTATTCGATACGATCCCTGTGTCGTATCGTATGGTTGTGATCCGATCCGAATCATTATAAACTCTTTAAACCGATTACCTACTTTACAGGGGTATCGTTAACCTAAATTTGAAATAAGTACCTACTTTGTATTTCAAATAAACATTAGGTACCTACTTAGTAGGTACCTATTAGGTAGAAGTGAGTAGTACGTGGTCTACCTATAATATACGTAGATAGTTTCCTAATTGCCATAATATAGGTTCTTGATTGATTACGTACAAGATAAAACGTTCATCATTCGATTTCACATAATATAAAACGGAAAATCCTTTGATTTTGCATTCACTCAGTCATTGGAGTCTGCTTACCTAGTTTAAAGTTAGAAGGAAAATCGTATTTATACCTAATATAAATTACATCACCTACCATTTCTAAATATCGGTTATTATTAAAACAGTGAATGTATAAGACAGAAATTTTATAGGACCCTAGTTGGTGAGTTTTGGTAGCAAAATTATAAGTATAGTACTTTTTAGGGTCCCGTAGTAAACAAGGAATCCTTATAGTTTCGCCATGTCCGTCCGTCTGTCCGTCCGTCTGTCCGTCCGTTCGTCAGCGGTTTAGCTCAGAGACTATCGGTACTAGAAAACTGCAGTTTGACAAGGGTATAAATATTAATCACGCCAACAAAGTGGTGAAATAAAATTTTGAAAAGTATTTTTTTTACGGTACCTCCCTCTCCCATACATGTAAAGTGGGGATGTGATATTTTAAGTAGGGATGTGGAGTGTGGGAAATATGATATTTTAAAGTGTTAAATTTTACTAGTCAAGTGTCCCGCCCCCCCCCCCCCCCCCTCTGCCAGCTAAATGGTTGTTTATAGGATACTTACATGAAAAAATTCACAGCAGTAGTATATAATATAATGAATTTTATAGGAAAACTATCACGGCTAAGTAGGGTTCATAAATTAAGGAGTTATATCTGTATTGTCTAGGTTAGGTATTACACGTAATGTCAGTTGCATATTTTGTGGTATATTATATTATTTAAACCATGGAACTCAAAATATATTCAATATTCATAAATAAAATATAAGCACTATCCTAGGTCATCAATAATAATTGTGACATGCAACTACGGAACCCTACACTGCGCGTGGCCCGACACACACTTGGCCGGTTTTTATTTAATAAGATGTCGCTTAGTTAACGTTACTTCGAATTATTAGGGAAACCAAGTTTAGAAGGAAACTCTTTCGATGCTTGTAAGTGTGCTCAGGCGATTAATGCCATAAAAAATTCTTATATTGTTTCTGCTGGATGAATTTTATTATTAAAATTATTATTCCTTTTATTAATAAAATAATAAATTTTAAATGAGATTTGAAAATCGAATTTAAGTCACGTGGTACTAGTACAGCCAGTGGGACCACCGGTAATAGGTATCTACCGCGGGTTATCACGGGTAAGACTAAGTAGGTACCCAATAATAAAGAATAGAATAGAATGAAATAGAACAATTTTTATGCAAATAAATTTTAAGAAAGTGGCTTTCGAATCGTCAAGTTAATCTTCCACTGTGCACTGGTTCAGAGTGCATGCCGTTCCAACTTACAACCGAGAAGAACTAGCAACTTTAAGAAAGAATGATAAGGAATTAATCGCGTGGTGAACACCACTACGTTTTCACTCTATAAGTAAAATATCTGTTTTTGATCCCTTGCGGTGGCACATATGGGACTACCTAAACGCGTGATTCTTGTACCCATCGATTTGCCTAAACGTTGCAAGTATTACATCATAATATTGAAAAAGAAATATGGCACCCACTACTGTTATTTCGTTGCAGGTTTAAATTACAAAAAAGCCGGCCAAGTGCGAGTCGGACTCGTGCACCGAGGGTTCCGTACTCCAGAAGTAAAAGTAAAACGATAATATTATTATTAATCTTTAACTTTGTTTGTAGAGGTTTCATGTTAATATAAAAAACTATGCTAGTTAGAGCGTTGGTTTTTTTTTCCTGTAAAATATACATAAACCTCGAATTTTTTTCGACATTTTGCCTGATTAATCAAAAACTATTGTATTTAAAAATATAAAAAATCTGTTTTAGAATGTACAGGTAAAGCCCTTTCATAATAGAAATGATACCCCACTCGGTATAGTTATCTTACTTTGAAATTTCAAACTCGCGATTTTTCCCCTTTTTAATTAAACTAAAAATAATTTTTGATTTTTTTTATTCCAATGATGTTGGGCCACTATTATAAACAACTATTCCAAATTTCATGTCGATAGCTTTAATAGTTACTAAAATAATCGACTGTGACAGACGGACGGACGGACGAACGGAGATAGTCTCACCATACCTAAGGGTTCCATTTTTACCATTTTGATACGGAACCCTAAAAACGGCTTTTCTAAAAGATACTAATATCGATAGATTTAAATGGTGTGAAACCTTATGATTGCAACAATATTGTAAAAAAAAATCTATTGACCTATTGTTTAAATATTCTATTGACCCGCATCATGCTACAACGAAAAAACTTACCACCACCAGACACCAGCTTAGATCTATTAAAAAACAAAATACGATGGGCCTCATAAATCGCCGCTACTCCTACCGTGTTGCGTACTAAAACAACAGCGTGATCAGCTCACTTAAGTCATAGATTTCGATTGTATTAAAATATAAAATAATTTAATTTTACAGAATCCGAATTCACAATACTACCTAGAAGTATGGCTGAAAATCCCAATAAAGTAGTTGGAGGAATAAAGCTGATTGATAAAAGTGACAGTCACTATATCGTTAAGTTTTATACAGGGGAAGAGGCGCGGCTTAATATCTTAAACGATCATGTCTTCAGATATTACATGTCACCTAGCGGAGTGTTCTTAGAGTATCCAGAACCAATGAACTTTGATGATGTCGCAAAGATGACTGTTAAAACAGCAAACGATTACGGTTTTGCAGCGTTCAAGGAATCTACTCTCACAGATCTCGTCACCCATTATATTGTGCAAACAAGAGATATACTAATAGTATTTGATAAGATAAAGGGCACTATGAAAGTACAAAACACTAGAATCGACAAAGAGATATTGAGTGAAGCAATGCCTTTATCTTACATTGATTGCAAATCAACTCAATATTTGCATCAGAGAGAAGACGAACATTTTTTTGGAGGAGGAATGCAAAATGGTAGATTTACCCATAAAGGAGAAGTAATTCATATTTTAAATACTAATGAATGGACTGATGGTGGAGTGTCATCTCCATGTCCATTTTATTGGTCTTCTGTAGGCTATGGTGTATTAAGAAATACGTGGCAACCAGGAGTTTATAACTTTGGGGAGAAGTCACATGGAGTTATCGAAACTTTTCATAAAGGCAAGGATTTTGATGCTTATTTTTTTATAAATACCTTACCTAAGGATATATTAAATGATTATTATGAATTAACAGGACAACCAATTTTAATGCCAGAATATGCGTTTTACGAGGCACATTTGAACGCTTTCAATCGTGATTATTGGGTTGAAGTTACCTCTGATACGTATAAAGCAATACTATTTGAAGACGGAAAATACTATAAATCTTACCAGCCGAACGAGATCGGAGATAAGGAAGGAATTTTGGAGTCATTAAATGGAGAGAAAAATAATTATCAATTCTCAGCTCGAGCTATGATTGACCGATATAAAAGGCACGATATGCCTTTAGGTTGGTTTATTCCTAACGATGGTTACGGTTCTGGCTATGGGCAAACAGACACTTTAGATGGTGACATCCAAAACTTGAAAGATTTTGTTGATTATTCCCTAGAAAACGGCATAGAAGTCGCTCTGTGGACAGAATCTAATTTACACCCACAAGATCCTCTCAATCCAAAAAAAGGTGAGCGTGACTTGAGTAAAGAAGTCGGTATAGCTAAAGTGGTCGCTCTAAAATGTGACGTAGCGTGGATAGGGAATGGTTATTCGTTTGGGCTTAGTTCCGTTGAAAACGCTGCTCAGATATTTGTAAATAAAACAAATAATAAAGTCAGACCGATGATCTTAATGGTAGATGGCTGGGCTGGCACACAACGCTATTCTGGCATATGGAGCGGTGATCAAGCGGGCGGGAAATGGGAATATATTCGATTTCATATTCCTACTTACATTGGAACAGGTTTATCAGGGCAGCCTATAGTTGGTTCAGATATGGATGGTATTTATTCAGGCGGATGTAAAGAAGTCAATGTTCGAGATTATCAATGGAAGGCATTTACTCCATTACAATTAAACATGGACGGCTGGGGTAATACTCAGAAAACTCCATTTAGTTTCGACGAAGAAGCTACTACAATTAACAGAGCTTATTTAAAACTGAAGGCTATGTTGATGCCATATAATTACAGCATAGGATATGTGTCGATTCATGGCCTTCCAATGGTTAGAGCGATGTTTCTCGAGTTCCCAGAAGAAACCCCAGCTTATACAAAAGATTCTCAATATCAATACATGTGGGGGCCAAATATTTTAGTTGCTCCTATTTATACAGATTGTTCGAATGAAGAGGGGCATTCTATACGCGATGGCGTTTATCTTCCAAATCCAAATCAGGTGTGGATAGACTTTTTGACGGGGGTAAAATACCAAGGTGGGAAAATATACAACAATATAATTGCACCCCTATGGAAAATTCCTATTTTCGTTAAGGATGGTTCAATAATACCAATGACAAATCCAAATAACAACCCCTACGAAATAAAAAGAGACTGTCGAACGTTTACAATATATCCAAATGGTCCATCAAGTTTTCTTGTTTATGAAGATGACGGTATTTCTTTAGACTATTTACAAGGTACTTTGGGTTATGTCACCACTAAAATTGAAGCGACTGGCCCAGAATCCAATAAATCTGGAGACTTATTAATAAAAATATTTAAAACTACTGGAAATTACAAAAACATGACCAAGGAAAGACAAACTATAATACAAATACTGGCTTCAAAAGACGTTCAACACATAAAAGTTGATGCTAGTGGACAGCCGATCATTTTAACGAAAGCTAAAAATATACATGAATTTGAAAGTCGAGAGAACGTATTCTTTTACAAGCAAGATTTTATTCTAAACCCATACCTGAACGAATTTAATAAATCACAACAAAAATGTTTGTTATTAAAACTAGAGAAATTCGACGTCACCGCCACTGAAATAACTATTAATGTAAAGGATTACACTAATCATGGTGAAATATTTGGAAAGCTACGAGAAAACACTAAAATACCAAATACAATAAGCAATTTTCAAGGCAACTATTTCGCAACTACAGCGATATCTATTACTCTCGATTGGGAAGATTGCGGGAGAACAGATTTTTATGAGATCGACCGGGATGGCGTGATCTTTACGAATATTATAGAAAAATCATTCACTTTCGATAATTTCGCTTATGAAAGTGCCCATGAGTTCAAAATACGATCGGTTTCAAATAACGTCGCTTCAGAATGGAGCGATATTATTACAGTTTCGACACATCGAGATCCATTCAAAGATATAATATTTGGAGTGCAAGTAACATGCAATCTTCCTTGCCAACCAAATCAAGAAGTTTGTAATCTAACAAACGTTAATTCAAGGTCAATGTGGCACACCGATTGGGGAAAATCTGGCCAGGCAAATCCTGAAGAAGAAGAATATATAAAGCTCCTTTGTGACTTAGGAGATGTATACGAATTAGATAAAGTGGATTATATACCTCGTGATGATGCAGGTAATGGTACTTTTCTCAAGATCCAATACACGTATTCCACGAATAATGTCGACTGGAGTTCATTATCGGATCCTATCAAATTTGAAAACGACAATTCAATAAAAACTATCCTATTTCACGGCAAGAAACTAAGATATTTGCAAATCATCGTTTTAAATACTGTCGGCAACTTTGGATCGGGCAGAGGAATGCTATTTTATAAAAAATAAGTTGACTTATATAAAACATATTATTTTAATGGTAGAATCACCAATTTCGAAGCAGAAATAAATTATTTAGGCCGTCAAACACATAGTAAAACTTAATACCTAAGAGAATATCAATTTTGTAAGTCTTCAGCACTTCTCACTGCCATAATCGTACAAACAGACGCATTTTCATCGAAAACACAACTAATAGAGAGATCTTCTAATACACAACTGTACTCGTGGTCTGGATATCTGGTCCTTACATAAACAGATCTCGGGTCTTCAGATAAAAGACTCTGTATGTTTTCTTTAAACGACTGTGACCTGTCTCCAATCAGTTCATTAATTCTGTCGTGAGCGTCGTCTGTAAAGGTGACTTGATAGGTCCATGAAGGTGGATTAGTGACCCAGGAGGCCACGCGGATTCCGTCCTGATTGAGATTCAAAGCAGATTGCGGTGGAGTAAACCTTTCTTGGCCGTCGGGGGCACCACGCTCAGTGTCAACTCTTCGTATAGGCGAAGTGATTGGTCCGTCTAGGAGATCCTCACTCGACGGTGACTTCGGCGATGGGGAGACGGGCGTCAGTAGATTGTGTGGTATCGTGATATCACCCGCGGGTGAACGAGATAGAGAAGCTGCGTCAATCCTCACCGGCTCATCTGAACAAGGACTTGTACTGTAACAAACATTATGAATATTTTAAGTGTACCTTTACAATATAGTTTTTTTAAATCAGTACATACTGAATATTATATGAGCCTATGAACCTCAAGAGCTTTTACCTTATTAACTTAAATTATTTAGATTGATTTTCATAAATTTTTTTTAATATTTAAATGAATGTAAGAAAGATTACTCATACAAAATATAAATCTATGCCTATTTTTGAAAGTTTTTTTTTACCTAGCTCCAATAATAGCCCTGTCTTGCTAATAAACATAGCATATTATCATTGTATTATGAAAGGTATTATTATGTATAATATTATTAATTCATATTAGGTATAAGGTAATATTATGGTAACATTGAAAGTTCAAGACTTAGTCCCCCCCCCCCCCCCCCCTATCACATACTTCAAGTAGGTATGCGAGACTCTTCCGGCCAAAAAAAGGGGCTTGCGTATTTTTTCCTGAGAGTAAGAAATTTTTTTTATCGGATGCAATGCAAAAAAATCAACATTCGCGATGACGGTAAAACATTTTTTAATTTTTGAATTTTTTTTTAATATTGTTTCGGCTTTTCAAATTAACGCATACCGAGCTTATTATAAACCCATAATGTTTAACTATCAATTCCAATACAAAATTTTCGTATCCGCTATGAGGGGACTTTCAATGTTACTGGCTCACGGACCACAAGTCATGGGCTAAGACAATGTTGTGTTATATCAAAAAATAGCTTCAATTCAATTCCCAAGTAATGGCTTTTAGTGTGCCAACGGGGGCAAAAAAAATCGCTTGCATCCTGATATATTATTGTGACAAGGATCTATTTGCATTTGGCATGACATTGACAGGGGGCATGAAAGTCTTAGCAGCAATTACAACATCCTGTCATAAAGTGATGTTTCTACTGTTTTTAAGATTGCGGTATTAGTTACGACTTTGGCCACATGCTGAAAGATCCTGGTCACATTGTACTTTTAATCCCAGGAAAACAGAGTTCCCGTAGGATTTTATATAAAAACTTGAGAGGTGTCAAGGGACACCCGGATGGA
The DNA here is from genome assembly GCA_029955525.1 of Oeneis ivallda. Lineage (NCBI taxonomy): Eukaryota > Metazoa > Arthropoda > Insecta > Lepidoptera > Nymphalidae > Oeneis > Oeneis ivallda. Next base: position 21,584,097 of record JARPMR010000007.1, read on the forward strand.
ACGAAGTTCCTTTCGATTAGTTAGTGAAGGAATTGTAATAAACTAGTGGTGTCATCTAGTATTAAATTGATTAACTACGATGAATTATATTTAGTTTATTTCTATTGCAGCAATGTTACAAAACCAAAGAGTTACTCTGGTTTTTTAACAGATGGCGTTAGTAGTACAATAACATTTTATCCAATTTATACAATAAAAAATTAGGGAAAAATTCCACATGTAGAAATTATTTAAAATAAAATTGAAAATAGAAAATTCAGCCTGTCGAGCTGGGATTCGAACCATCGACTTTTAACTGTTAAGCGACTGCCGAAGCCACTAGGCTACGGAGACCCAATATTGTACCGCGAAAATACCGAACACAATGCAAAATTCACATTCAACAAAAAAGTGTCGGTTTCAAAAAGTGTCGAGTGTCGGTTCCTTAATTTTTACCGTCTAGCCCCCTTTCGCACCGCGCGATAAGGAACTTACGTTCCAAAAACCTAAATCCATGTTGAAGCTTTCACATACATCAGCTCTTATAAAATATGTAGATACCTCCTGACAGGTAAAGGTTCGTCGTCAACTTGCAAGGCGGTGATATTGTCTGTCACGTCACTGATGCCCTCAGTGGGCGGACGCTCTAACGTCACGGGCGTCGCGTAAGCTGGCGGGTAGTCGTACTGCGGTATGTACGGCTTGATGTCCAGCACTGGAGTACCGTTGACCATGTCCACTCCGTTGAAATAGATTTTGTTGCCTGCAATAGGATAATTTAAATAAAAATGCCTAGAGTAATGTTAGCGTAGGAGACAGCTGTCTCCTATTCAGGGGTTGTGGATTTGATCCAGGCACTCACCTCTAACTTATCAGTTAAGTGCATTTAAGGAATTAAAATATCACATATTATAAATATAAATACACTTCAACAGTGAAGGAAAACATTGTGAGGGAACCTGAGAGTGTCTATGTTTTCAAAGGTTTGTGAAGTCTGCACATCTGTATTGGGGCAGAAGGGTCCACCAACCCTTCTCTGATAGGAAACTAGCACTCAGTTGATGGGTTGACTAGGAAATAGTCCAGGGTTTGACCAAATACATCATTTTAGTAGATGCTCATAACGAGCAAATACAAACCAAATTTTTAAAGGTTTTTGGACCAAATTGTATGGGGTGTATCTGGGATATCCATTGCTATATCCTACCCTGTTTGTCATGGGCATGGTGGGATATAGCAAACTGGAGGTACAGAGGGAGCTATCTCTGGAAACGTATAATATATTCAAGGTGCTAAGGGATAAGCTGCACAACCCGGCTATCCTGCAGGAATTGCGGTTGTGCGCGCCGAACGTGAGCGTACGTCGCGCAGACGCAGGCCGCCGCTGTCACTATGTATTTATACTTTCTACATAATATTAGGTAATAAGCTGGTTACGTAGGCAGTTACAAGGTAGTTATTAATATTAGGAAGTTTTAAGTCATTTATAACTTATCTGTCGCATTAGTTTCCCTGTAATAAAGTTTTTGTAAATAATCTTTGTTTGCATTGTTTTAAGATTTGGAATTCCTTGACATACCAAAATAAAAAGTGAACTTTCCTCTTCCTTCCTCAGCAAGCTATTTTAAATCAGTTTGTGAACAGTTATTTCCTTAAAACTAGGTATTGAAAATCTGTATTACCGTCAATACTATGCAGTTTAACTAGTGACAATCCTATAGGGCACGGCCGGTGTGGCGACCTCGTTGAGAATACCCCACGCCTCTCACCTTCCAAGCGTGGTGGCGCTACTTTGGCGGGTACATTTGAGCTCTCTGCCATGTGGAAGTGGAAAATTATCCTACAAAAGAGTATTCATATTTTATTTAGTTATATATAAAAAAAATATATTATTCAGGTATGTATTACTGATTAGGTGTTTCCTAGTCTGATGGGATGGAAACTGTTTTGTTGATCTAGTGGTTAGCATGTTCTACTGCAGACTCAAGACTCAAGGTTCGATTCCCAGCTCAAGTCAAAACTGGGCAGGTTTTCCTCTCAAGAAATTCTCAGTATTAGCTTGGAGCTAGGAAGCAGTCAATGTGTCACGACATGCCTCAGAGATAATGTAATGCTGTTGGTCCTGAGCCTGATCTCTCTATGGTTGTGATGAAATAATAATAATCTTTACAAACCACATATGAGAGAATTCATCCAAACCACTCAAAGCATGTTCAGGGTTATTAAACACAGTGGGATCTATGACAAGAACTCCTCTTGCAGACATCAAAACAGTGGGCTGTCGTGGCACTCCCCTTTTAGTGCTGAATGTTGTCTCAATGTAACCAATAGGTCTGTATGATATTTCATCATTCTGCAGTAATGTAGCTTGATCATTGTTGTGTATGGGTGATACTGTTGTTGCTGAAAAAATGACAATTTTTAAAACAGCTTCTTATTTTATTATTACAATAAAGTAATCAAAGCATAATTGAAGCAGTGATAGCCCAGTGGTTAGGACTGCAGTCTCCTTTCGAGGGTTTGCAGGTTCAATCCCAGGCACGAACCTGTGATTTTTCAGAGTTAAGTAAGCAATTAAATATCACATGCTTCAACTGTGAAAGAAAACATTGTGAGGAAACCTGCACGCCTGAGAGTTCACCATAATTTTCTCAAAGGCATGTGAAGTCTAACAATTTGCATTAGGCCAGCATGGTAGACTGGCCTATATATCCCTACTCTGAGAAGAGACTTGAGCTCAGTAGTGAGACGTTAATGGATTGCTTATGATGATGATGAATCAAAGAATAATTTTTTTTATTTTATTTAATGAAAGCTTAAATTTAAAACTCTATTATTTTAGTTAGACTTGTAGTCTTTCTCAAGCAAATCTTTTACAAACAAAGTTTGTTTAACTAAATGAAATCTTGTAGATAGGTATAATGTTCATGCAGGCATCAAACGAGTTACAGAGACGCAATCAGATACAAGTGGAGAATATAATGTCCCAACAATAAATCTATATATATAAAAGAAAGTCGTGTTAGTTACACTATTTATAACTCAAGAATGGCTGAACCGATTTGGCTGAAAATTGGTGGGGAGGTAGCTTAGAACCAGGAGACGGACATAGGATACTTTTTAATATTATAAATGCGAAAGGGTGTTTGTATGTTGGTTTGTTTTTCAATCAAGTAGCAAAAAAGCTACGGATCGACGTGATTTTTTGCATGGGTATAGTTGAGAACCTGGAGGGTGACAAAGGCTAAGTTTTATTCGGGAAAATCAAAGAGTTCCCGTGAGATTTTAAAAATGAAATCCACGCGGACGAAGTCGCGGGCATCAGCTAGTAATCTATAAATTAGTTGGAAAAAACCGAAATGCTACAGATTAACTATTGAAAGAATACTTTAAACAGCTGTTAGCAGTGGGATCGACACTTAAAAAGTTAAAAAAATTAAGTGGCACTCGGCGACTGCCGCGGTAAAGCTATTACATAGCATTTTTTATCAACTTATGCAATTATAATATTTATGCAATATTTTTTTTTGCATAATAAAAATTACTTATGCAAAAAATAATTAAAAAACAAACAAACAAGAAAAGCGCACTGTCACTACTTCGCGAGTGAGATTCGAACCTGCGAAATCATAGACCATACGTTAAAGAAAGCGGTCGCTCGCACACTGCGCCAAACAGAGCTACTTAAGAACCTCTAAAATGTTGAACGCTTACTGAACGACAGTGTTAGGTTTATTTTCGTTACGGAATTTTTTGATTCGGTCGCCGCGTTCAAACTGTTTGTCTTAGTTCAAAGCCCGCGATAAAAGCTATGCAATAGCTTAAAAACAGAAAATAATTCGAATTTAATACCTTGAGCTGCACAGTTGGAACACCGCAAAGAACTCAGGGTAGACTTGATATCTTTGACTTCTTTCTGGTGTTCATATTTCAGCGATGATAAGCGCTGTCTAAAATAACATTTCAAACAATTAGAATTACACTTAAACTAGCGGCACGCTATGAAGGCCGGTTTGACGTTTGTCCGCTCATGAAGTTCCGTATTAATTGATAACGACTTTGAAGGAAATAATTGTATTACTTTATTGACGATAGTGATGTGCAGAGATTCATAAATTTTATCGAATGTAGTTTTAGGTTTAGGACTCAAAATTTATTTATTAAATTGATTTCTAAAATGTATACAAGTGTAGAAAAATCAGTTTGCACCATTTAAGGGGTGAATGTACTTGTGAATATGAACAATTTTCACTATGTGGACAAACCTCTGAAATCGCAAAAAAATATCAGCTGTTTCATACAAAAGGTAAAATTTTTATTTTTATATGATATATACCACAACTCGGCATTTGGTTATGGCGTGAAATACGTTAAAAATGGCGTAGATGCAAACATGAATATGTTAAAAGCGGAATTAGTACGTCTTTTAAAAGAAAACAAACCAACCAAGATCCGATACGTCATTGACGAAATAGCATTAGAACATGGGCACAGAGTTATACGGTTACCGCCTTACCATTGTGAGTATAATGCGATTGAGTTGGTGTGGGCTCAAATTAAGGGATATGCTGCAAGACACAATACAGAACCCCCATTTACCACAAAAAAAAAATGCTAAAATTATTAGAAGAAGCTTGTGAACATGTGACTAAAGGAGACTGGGAAAAGGTTGTGAATAGAACTGTTAAATTAATAAGGGAAGATTATGAAAGAGATGTGAAAATAGATAATATTATAGAAAACGAACATATAATTATTAATGTAGGTGATGATAGCAGTGACGACAGTGAAAATAGTAGTATGGACGAATCTGATTAATTATGGCCTTTTGTGGCACCTTTTTTGGTATCTTTTGTATTCATATGTTTCTTGTGTGCATATAAAGTATGTATATTCATTTTCATTCAAATATTCAGTTCGTTCAAATAAATTAAATAAACATATACATTTTTGTTTTATTAAACCTATTTAATCAGGTACAAAAACAAAACTTAATTGTTTTTTGTTCGAGAATAAATTGACATTCCACATCACTATTGTAATGTGTCAAACCGGCCATCATAGCGTGCCGCTAGTGTAATCTGCGAAATAAAATGTTTTAAATTATTACTACTTTCTTTGCCACCTAACCTTAGGTTTTTTATTTCTGTTCTAGCTAAAGCTATCTGGTTTTGATAATACTCGATATTCTCCGTCATAGTTACGCTATTCTTATAAATTAATTTTGTATTTAATTTCTACTAAATGAACAGGAAAAATGAAAAAAAAATTAAAATTCAATGTTTTGGTTTTGTTCAGTTTTTGTTCCTGGTCTGTGTTTTTGTTTTAAGTAGTAACCACAGATCACTATTAGTTAGAATTTAAACAAAAAGTGCAAGAGCCAAGAAGTGCCCAAGAAGCTATTAAAAACCTACAATACAACCACAGGAGCTTCTTGTCTTGGGCTAGTGGTCTAGTGATCTAGTGATGGTCTAGTGCATCTGCTAACTGCTTATTGTAGTGTGGTGTAGTGTTCGTGGTCTATTCGTGGTCTATTCTATGGTGGTATATGACTACAAGCATTGAAATTCTTTGTTATTGGACCGATTTCGTTCAAAATCGATATTTGGGCGTCCCTGTGGTCATGAAAGAGAAAATGGTTGCCAAAAAATAAAAATGTCACCGCCATATCGAAATTTTTTGTTATTGGACCGATTTCTTTAAAAATCGATAATTAAGCTTCCCTAGGGTCAAGGAAGAGGAAATGGTTCCCAAAATTTTAAAAAGTCACCGCCATATGAGAACGAATGAGGAAATGGATGCCAAAATTTGAAAAATTCACCGCCATATTGTAAATTTTTTGTTATTCGACCAATTTCGTTCAAAATCGATATTTAGGCTTCCCAGGGGTCGAGAAAGAGGATATGAATGCCAAAATATAAAAAAGTCCCCGCCATATTGAAATTCTTTGTTATTGGACCGATTTCGTTCAAAATCGATAATTAGGCTTCCCTTGAGTCAATAACAAAGAATTTCAATATGGTGGCGTCTTTTTTGATTTTTGGCATCCATTTCCTCTTACTTGACCACAGGGGAGCCCAAATATCGATTTGTAACGAAATCAGTCCAATAACAAAGAATTTCAATATGGCGGTGACTTTTGACAATTTTGCCAATCATTTCCGATTACTTGACCCCAGGGAAGCCCAAATATCGATTTTGAACGAAATCGGTCCAATAACAAAGAATTTCAATATGGCGGCGACTTTTTAATTTTTGGTATCCATTTCCTCTCACTTGACCCCAGGGAAGCCCAAATATCGATTTTAAACGAAATTGGCCCAGTAACAAAGAATTTCAATATGGCGGTCACTTATTAAATTTTTGGCATCTATTTCCTCTTACTTGATCCCAGGGAAGCCCAAATATCGATTTTGAACGAAATCGGTCCAATAACAAAGAATTTCAATATGGCGGTGACTTTTTACAATTTTGCCAATCATTTCCGATTACTTGACCCCAGGGAAGCCCAAATATCGATTCAGAACGAAATCGGTCCAATAACAAAGAATTTCAATATGGCGGCGACTTTTTTAATTTTTGGCATCCATTTCCTCTTACTTGACCCAAGGGAAGTCCAAATATCGATTTTTAACGAAATCGGTCCAATATCAAAGAATTTCAATATGGCGGTGACTTTTTTAATTTTGGCATCCATTTCCTCTTACCTGACCCCAGCGAAGCCCAAATATCGATTTTTAACGAAATTGGTCCAATAACAAAGAATTCCAACATGGCGGAAAAGTGGCACCTGTGTTTGCACACATACTTGAGATAAAAACTAATTTCATCGATATATCGATACTTTTTGGCACTTCATGCATTGCCCTAGTTGCCGAAGACGCTATCGCACGCGTAAGGATCCTTTCGGATCCGTTCGCGTCCGTAAGGATCCGTTCGCATCCTTATGGATCCGTAAGGATGCGAAAGGAGCCTTTCGCATGCGAAACGTGAGCTACACTTGTAAGGATTTTAGGCACTTTTAGGTACAAAAAATGCGAAAGACGAATCGATGCGAAAAGCCGAATTGATCCGTTTGCGTTTCTATGGAATTTGACAGTTTTGTATGGGCGAAATCCGAATCGATCCTCACAGATCTGTGTGGCGATCGCGTAACTTTTATCGCTGTCCTTAAAGGACTATTTCAATATCAAAACATCATTTTGGCCAATAGGAGAAGCCCAAAATCATATTTTGACATTGATGCAGTCCTTTAAGGACTGAGAAAAAATTACGTGATAGACCACCTGGGTTCCTATTGAACATAGTATAGACACAGAATATATAATGGTATCGAGAATGGTATAGACTCCATGAACTTGCCGTCAACGCCGTCAACAAAACCACTGACAATAATAACAGCTGTAGTGATGTACAACAATCGGTAAATATTTATCAGGTTAGGCAACCCAAAAAACTAAAAGAATCCTAATTTTATGTAAAATTATCTTTTTAAGTTAATTTATAATTTTAGTATTGGGTCGTTCTTTTGAAAATAAAATTTAAAGAAAATATTAAATAGAAATAAACGAAATAAAAAATATTTTTTTTATTCTCTTCTGATCTTTCAATTATCGATTTTGGGCTAACCAAACAACAATTTTCAATCACTATTGCGTTTTTCTCAACCGCCGCACGCACACGTGCCGGAGATTTGTGATATTTTTTAAAACTATTCTTTTTGCATGTTGTGTTCGACTTCTAATTTTATTCCAGCAAGAAATCAATTTACCACAATCCATTACAATTAGAGGAGATTTTAAAGAGTAAGTTATTTATCTGACGTGCTGATTGCTGGGGTGGGGCAGTAATCTGTAATGGAAAGACCGCCACGTGTCCTAAATTTTATTTTTTAACCAATAAATCTATTACTTGGATTTATTTCATTACAGGTATTTATTTTTCCTCTTTAGATACACTTATTGAACTTATTTTATTCGCTTTTGAACACTTTGAGAGTAATAAATGTCATCTGATTACCCGTGATCGATTTATTTTTGGGCGCTTGTTTTTCCTAGCGGCGCGGCGTGACATCATTTTTAAGGTTGTTAAAATTTTTCATTACAATCAATATTTTTTAGATATTTACGCTCTTGAACACTTCAAGTCGTACTTTCTTTATGCCTTCCCAATTTTTCTAAAACACGTACTAACTTATCATTGGCGAAGTTTTTAGGAACATTAAAAACATTAGATACCTACTTAAATTAGGTACTTATTGAATACACTCTGATTTCCCCTATTTGACGACTAGAAAGTAGGATATCTATTTAATAATTACCTAGTAGAATAATAATAGTGCAGTGATAAAAATAATGGGAAAATAACCAATAAAAACATTGTTTAATGTCTGCTTGATTTGTAATATGTAATAGAAAGATAGCCTTGTGGTTACGACTGCAGTCTCCTATTTGGGGGGTGAGGTTCTATCCTCGGCATGCACCTCTGACTTTTCAGAGTTATGTGTTTTTAAGCAATTAGGTAAATATCACATGCTTCAATGGTGAAGGAAAACATCGTGAGGAAACCTGCATGCCTGAGATTTTTCCTTAATGTTCTCAAAGGTGTGTGAAGTTACCAATTCGCATTGGGCCAGCATTGTGGACTATGGCCTATAACCCTTCTCTGAGAGAAGACCTGCGCTCAGTAGAGAAGTTGATCTTGATCAATAGAAAAATATCTGACATTCAGTATAAACTGTTAGTTACCTATACTAGTCCATTGTGATAAATCATAAAACATTATTATCCACTATTTGATTATAGGTGCACAAGCTGCCATGTTTAATTAGTAAACTTAATAAAGTTAGAAGATATTACAATATCTTCTGATAAATATATCAGAAGATATTGTATTTAAATTTTAAGGTATACAGGCAAGTGCTGTACTTATGGACGCTTGCACCTGTGGACACAATTATTGATTCTGTCGAAACTAGCAATCCTAAAATCTAATGTGAATGCAACTGTAAAGCTTTGAGCTTGATAGATTGCATTCAAATTAGAATTTTAGGGTTGCTAGTTTCAACAGAATCAATTGTGTCCACAGGTGCAAGTGTCCATAGGTACAGCACTTGCCCTAATAATAAAACTGTAGTCAAAAGATAATTATTTATTTTTCTGTTGTTTATAGCTAGTCAATCAACTCAGCGTTCATGGCAATGGTATCAACAGAGAAGGTGAATGGAGGTGAGGCAGAGGCATCCACAGAAGTCCTCCCAGCCCTCGCTGAGAAGCCTGCAGGCTTGCCTCCGGGCAAGTATGCCCTTGTGGGGTGGGATATGGACACCACTGGACGCAGGCTGATTGATGAAGTAAGTACTTACTTAAAGGGCCCCTGAAGTAATAATTTTTGATTTGTCTGTTTGTATGAATTAAACTCAAACAGTTGATCATTCATTTATGATAGACAAATGATAAACAATGAAAATTTATGGCTATTGACATAACTTTTTTCTTTAACTTGACAACTTTCTTCAATACATTCTGAGGTGTGCACAATTAATACAGAAGCTTCATCCACCTAATATTTTGAACATATTAAAACATTGAAAATTTGGAGAAAGTTTTGGTTTTTGAAAGGATTACCAGACTAAAATATGTACTACAGTATAATAGAAGTGGGCTTAGTTAACTGGCACAAGGTTTTAATAACTGGTGTCTGCATACACCTGTATTAAACAGATACCAAGTTACATAGCTAAACACCTTCAGAGTGATAGGAGATTTAAAGAATTTTTAGTTTAAATTCCAAATGGGCAATGATCAGCCAAAAATTAGTTCTTTATAAGTTCATCTTCAAGTGTTTCTTTAAGTGCATGTTCATTGTATTAGCCATTGTGTTACCAATTTATTTAATAGGAAATTACCAAGCTGCTGGATTTTATACACATTTTATTATTTCTAACCCCCAACGAAAAAGAGGGGTGTTATAAGCTTGATGTGTGTATCTGTTCCTTTGTGGCTCCCTAATGACTGATTTTGATGCAGTTTTTTCTGTTTGAAAGCTCTCATAATAGATGTGGATCTTAGCTATATCTTATGAAGATATGCTCATGCATTTGAAGATCATCAGCTCATTTCCTACTTGCTATTTCCTAAGGGAGTCTTACAAACTTTCACTTGTGCAATTGATTTGAAAGGTACTGTTTATTATTTCCAAGACATGATAAGCTTAAGCTGATGCTGCAGTGTCAAGTTGTCTTGGATACCCAACTCCTCAGTAACTTCCAGCAGATGTAATGTGTTTTAGGCTTTAGCTCATTAGAATGGTCTCACTGTGTAGGTGTTAGATAGATGATGATTGAGGATTGAGGAGGAGGATCTGATGATGGAGCAGAAAACTGGGAACTAGGATGTCTGTCATATATTGTACATAGTCCATAAATACAAATGTTGAGGTGTTTTAAATTTTCAATTTACACTTGTTTGTACTTTAAAGTATAAAAATGGTGTCACTTCAGTCCTCCACTAAAGCTTAACTGCAGCACGTTGAAATTGATATACACACAAATGGTATAAACTAACCTCTTCAGATATTTCAAGACTTACTCATTTAGGCATAATCAGTGTAGTACACTTTTATCTGCTTCCTGCATTGAATGATATAATGTAATATTTAAAAAAAAGAAGTTAATGATAATGGAATGGCAACCTCCATTCTGTATCTTCTATAATTATAATATAAATAAATAGTAATTTTGTAGTCTTTATTCTTTCATTTACTTTATGATAAATTATAATGCAAAGAGCAAACACCACTCTGTATCTCTATGTATATTTATTAGTATCAGAACAGCACTATACTAGTTATAATAGTCAAAGTTAGTAATGTATGAGTCAACAGAAACTTTCATAGTGTTACATGTAAGGGGTTCGATTAAAATGCCAGTTCCAAAACAAGAAGGTTTATTCACGTACTGTACAACAGTCCACTACACTAGCGGCACGCTATGATGGCCGGTTTGACGTTTGTCCGCTCATGAAGTTCCGTATTAATTGATAACGACTTTGAAGGAAATAATTGTATTACTTTATTGACGATAGTGATGTGCAGAGATTCATAAATTTTATCGAATGTAGTTTTAGGTTTAGGACTCAAAATTTATTTATTAAATTGATTTCTAAAATGTATACAAGTGTAGAAAAATCAGTTTGCACCATTTAAGGGGTGAATGTACTTGTGAATATGAACAATTTTCACTATGTGGACAAACCTCTGAAATCGCAAAAAAATATCAGCTGTTTCATACAAAAGGTAAAATTTTTATTTTTATATGATATATACCACAACTCGGCATTTGGTTTTCTAAATTGAAAATTTTTAAAAATGGAATCTAATACGATCGTCACATAGGATCGCTGGCTAGCACAACTACTACCTCCGGCAAACTCGCGTCAATGCTCAATGCAAAACAAAGCAGTTTCGAATTGACGTTGCTTCGAAAAGTATAAACTGTCAGTGCAATGCGATTGTGATATAGTTTTGACCTGGCTTTGGATTTCAAATATTGATACTGCATTACTGTTGACCCTTGCTCGTTAATTTGGACTCTGTTCAAGCCCTTTGTTGTGGATTTCGTCGATATGACCGAACGTACGCAGAGAACTGTTCTAAATAGTCAGACACGTGAGTTCATAATACGCCTTCGTAACTATTTATCATTCAAATATTCAGTTCGTTCAAATAAATTAAATAAACATATACATTTTTGTTTTATTAAACCTATTTAATCAGGTACAAAAACAAAACTTAATTGTTTTTTGTTCGAGAATAAATTGACATTCCACATCACTATTGTAATGTGTCAAACCGGCCATCATAGCGTGCCGCTAGTTTAGCTCTTACACTATATCACACACTGATCACAAATAAAGCAATCTTACAATCATCTTCGACTTCGCACTTGAACTCACTCACTTCAATCTCTCTTGATCGCTGCCAAAAACAAACTGCCCCGTGGCGAACAAAGACGCTGCTTTTATAGTAGCCAGATCAAAACAATAGAACATTCGAGAGTCCGATTAGATGTAAACAGGTTGTTTACATAACAAGCCTTCAAAAGTTCCAGATAACCAAAAAAACAGGTATACAAAAGGGTAGATACAGTTTTTGTAAACAACTCAAGGACATGGTAGGTACTTATTGCGTACCTACCTATGCGGCATATTTACCTACTATCAGTGTAGCGAGCAATCGGTAGGTATTCGTAACAATAGTAATGAAATGAAAACAAACATGCTTATATTATCCCACCTCTCCTTATTCCATCAAGTTTCCTTGTTAATGGTGAGGGATAGGGTTAGGAATATAGAATTTAGAACACCCTTCCTAGACTTGTGCCCCAATTTGCAGCGTATTCATTATTTCAGGGTTAAATATTAAATATTTAAGGTTGTACTACAACCATTGTACTCGAGTATCCTACTAATATTATAAATACGAAAGTTTGTGAGGATAGCTGTATGGATGGATGGATGTTTGTTACTCTTTAACACCATAACCAATGAACTGATTTGTCTGAAATTTTGAATGGACATAACTCATACCCAGGATTAAAACATAGGTTATTTTTTATCCCAGAAAATTAAATTAAGTTTCCGTGGGAACTAAAAACCCTTAAACCACGTAGACTAAATCGCGGGCATCATCTAGTAAGACTATACATTGCTTATTTAAATATCATTGTTCTAAATTGAATGTTGTTCAAGAACTACACTCTGTTTTCAAGTTGGGTTTGTTTGAGGAACTACAAGTCCCATTAACTCACCCAATACCCCATAATCACAGGATACATTACAGTACAGGTACAGAACTCACTCACTCTGCAAAATAATTTAAATAAATAATGACTCTTACTCTTTGCTACCACACAATAAATTGCAATTCAGATAGCACAGTGCTAAACGGTTGTTACCTACAGTCATATTCACCTCGATGTTGCCTCTCTTTATAAAACTGTGTAACCCTTCTGGGAAGATACTTGTAGCTTTATACCTAAAATGCAGAGTGCTTATGGCCTGCCATAGTAGGTTATAGATTAACATTAATAGCCTCAATAGCCCAACAGTTAAAGGTGCAGACTGAAAATTTACAGGTTGTAGGTTCAATCCCCACCCATTGCACTATTGTCTTACCCACTCCTAGCACAAGCTTTCTGCTAAAAAAAAACTGCATGCATGTAGACAGGCACTGGCAAAAGTACAACAAACAAATTATTATTATTATTTAATAGTCTACGCAGCTGTCGCTGTTGCGCCTGTATCAATTGCTGTGCTTGGAGTACAATAATGCATAATAAGGTCAAACTTTAAAATAAGTATATAATGTCTGTCGCCAGATATGCCAGATCGCAGCGTACACGCCCAAGCAGACATACTCGCAGTATATAATGCCGTACGGCGATCTGAATCCCGGGGCGCGGCGGCGACACAACGTGCGGGTCGTCACCGTCGGCCGCTACCGCATGCTGAAGGATACTAATACTCATAAGGTACCTTAATTGCTTTAATAGATATATATTTCCATGATTAAGCAAGTACTTACTTGCTTAATCATGGAAATATTATATAAAGCTTCTTTGTAAAACGATAGACATCGACTGTGATGGTGAGAGAGAAAAGTCTAGTCTAAATCTTTTTTAAAAATAAAGCTATAATAATAAGCTGCTGCCCTGCTGGACATAGGTCTCTTGCATTGAGTTACACATACATCGGTCATACTCCGCATGTATCCAATGTCTCGCTACGACTTGTCTGATTTTGTCAGTCCAACTAGAAGGGGTCTGCCAACACTGCGCTCACTGGTGAGAGTTTGCCACTCCAGCATCTTGGGAAGTCAACAACTTAATAGGTTTCCGAACTTCATGCCCTGCCCCTTGATAAATGTTAATGCTAAAAATAGACTGTATTTTCTGATTTAATTAATAAAAATGATAGTCTTTGTAGTCTACTCTGTCGTTATATTGTTTGGTTGTTGGGGTCCCAAGGAGCTCGAGTGGCGACCCCGCACCAGGAAGCGCAGTGTTGGCAGATCCCCCACCAGGTGGACCGACGACATAAAACGAGTCGCAGGGAGCCGCTGGATCCAGGCGGCGCAAGACCGAGGCCTGTGGAAGTCCGTGCAAGAGACCTTTGTCCAGCAGTGGACTTCTATCGGTTGATAAAGACGAAGAAGATATTCTTTGTTCTTTTCGGTTGTTTGACTGTATGTATGTGGTCTATTAGGTAGTTACTTAACAAAAAAACTTATTCTACCCTGTGTGTTCCATAGATATTGAAAACCAAATCGGAAATATCAGCTCTGACAGACTTCCTGGACTGGCTGGAGAAGGAGAAGGGAGATGGAAGCGTCATACTCATTTACCACGAGCCTCGCCGCCTCAGCCCTACCATGCTGTTGGAAGCGTTCACCCGGTAAACTTATAGTTAAATATTGATTATTATGGGCCCATAGTAGATTGATTTGATTAAAGACTTGATTAAAATATTGCTTGTGGGAAAATAATGCCATAAAAACCTGTTTCTTTTTATACATTTCAATTTATGTTATTTATATATAAATCAAACAGTATCCTCGATGCTTGGCATAAGGATTAATTTGCATGGAGTTTGTATGTTTGATACTGGGACTGTGGACCTAGGATACCTGTGAAAAAAAAACCTTATTGCAAATTCAGCAAGTCTGGATACTAGGTAGTTAGAATAGGGTATTTTACTCTTTTTTGAAAAGTGTCTAAATTTGATTCTAAGGTGATAATAAACTACTAGAAAATTTACTAAAATTTTATTCGATCGATAAGTACCCAATAAATGCATTTAAAGTTTGCCTTTTAAATTTCCGCGCGTAAACGCTAGACGCCTCACGTCAAGTCACGTCAGACGATGTGGTGACGTCGTAAGGGCAGTAAATTCGTTCGCTCAAATGGTTGGCGCCCTTTATAAAGCCGACACATAGCGACCGCCGCGCCGGTACATGCCGAAGGCGGCGCGACTTATGTGACCCACTGTGTAGTTTAGTGTGTCACGCTAAATGTTTGTGTGTAGTATTATGATTTATGATGATAGTATATGTATATAAAGTGATTTTTTTTTATAACTTATAACTCTTATAAGTTATAAAAAATTAGGGAAAGGTTCCACATGTAGAAATTGTTTAAAATAAAATTGAAAATGGAAAATTCGGTCTGTCGAGCTGGGATTCGAACCATCGACCTTTGGCTGTTAGGCGACTGCAGAAGCCACAAGGCTACGGAGACCCATTATTGTACCGCGAAAATACCGAACACAATGCCAAATTAATTAATTGAAAGGAACTATGTTCCATCCGGGTGTCCCTTGACACCACTCAAGTTTTTTATTTTTTTATAATTATGTGAACTGAAACTTTCACTTCCCGATTCCTTATTGCCCAAACTATCTAATTTTTATATTTTTAGATTATTTCTCACTAGGAATAAAATACCCTATTAAAATATTCCTATTAACTTGCAGCTACAAGTTGCTGGACCGTTTCAAGTCGATCGTGGCTGGGTTTACGGACAGCTACGCGCTGGCGGCCGACAAGTGCAAGGCGACGGTGAAGTCGGTGTCGCTGCGCGTGCTGGCGCGCGTGCTGCTGGACGCGGAGACGCTGTCGGTGGACAGCGCGCTCGACCGCGCCACCGCCGCCTACAGGATCGTCGAGCATCTCGCGCAAGGTGAGACCTGCTGTCTCTACGAGTTGCTGCACTGCTGAGGACTGATCGTGGCGGCCGACAAGTGCAAGGCGACGGTGAAGTCGGTGTCGCTGCGCGTGCTGGCGCGCGTGCTGCTGGACGCGGAGACGCTGTCGGTGGACAGCGCGCTCGACCGCGCCACCGCCGCCTACAGGATAGTCGAGCATCTCGCGCAAGGTGAGACCTGCTGTCTCTACGAGTTGCTGCACTGCTGAGGACTGATCGTGGCGGCCGACAAGTGCAAGGCGACGGTGAAGTCGGTGTCGCTGCGCGTGCTGGCGCGCGTGCTGCTGGACGCGGAGACGCTGTCGGTGGACAGCGCGCTCGACCGCGCCACCGCTGCCTACAGGATCGTCGAGCATCTCGCGCAAGGTGAGACCTGCTGTCTCTACGAGTTGCTGCACTGCTGAGGACTGATCGTGGCGGCCGACAAGTGCAAGGCGACGGTGAAGTCGGTGTCGCTGCGCGTGCTGGCGCGCGTGCTGCTGGACGCGGAGACGCTGTCGGTGGACAGCGCGCTCGACCGCGCCACCGCCGCCTACAGGATCGTCGAGCATCTCGCGCAAGGTGAGACCTGCTGTCTCTACGAGTTGCTGCACTGCTGAGGACTGATCGTGGCGGCCGACAAGTGCAAGGCGACGGTGAAGTCGGTGTCGCTGCGCGTGCTGGCGCGCGTGCTGCTGGACGCGGAGACGCTGTCGGTGGACAGCGCGCTCGACCGCGCCACCGCTGCCTACAGGATCGTCGAGCATCTCGCGCAAGGTGAGACCTGCTGTCTCTACGAGTTGCTGCACTGCTGAGGACTGATCGTGGCGGCCGACAAGTGCAAGGCGACGGTGAAGTCGGTGTCGCTGCGCGTGCTGGCGCGCGTGCTGCTGGACGCGGAGACGCTGTCGGTGGACAGCGCGCTCGACCGCGCCACCGCCGCCTACAGGATAGTCGAGCAACAAGATTTAGGTTGCTAGGCAACCTAGCAACCTCAATCTCGAACAATGTTAGATTGCGAGATAGTCTTAACCAAAAAGACAACTTATCTTACTAATCCTTACTAATATTATAATTATAAATGCGATAGTGTGTTTCTTTGTTGGTTTGTCTTCAATCACGCCGCAACAGAGCAACAGATTGACTTGATTTTTTGCATGGGTATGGTTGAGGACCTGGAGAGTGACATAGCTACTTTTTATCCCGGAAAATCAAAGAGGGATTTTAAAAACTAAATCCACGCGGATGAAGTCGCGAGCATCAGCTAGTACTGTATTATGATATTTTGACGCGTTGTTTATTAATTTAACCAGGAGAGCAGCAAGAGGTAGGAGCGGGCGGGGAGGGCACCGCAGCTAGCAAGGACATGGTGGAGACAGCACGGCTGTGGGCGCGGCCCGTTCACACGGAGCTGGAGGCTCTGGCTAGCTTGAAGAAACTTTTGGAGAGGTGAGCGTGCGGTACTGAATGCGTGATTCCTCCCAGTTGGTCATTTGGGTCAGCCAAGCCAAGGCTATTCTAAAAATTGGAGGATGACCCCACTACTTGTGTAGCTGTTCAACTACTCGATTAACACCAATCTGCTATCACTGTGAGTGTTAACCTTTTTTCTGCAATCGCATCCTCCAAATATCGCTCCGAACCACTGCTTGGCTGACCTGTTGTGTGATTGTCTAAAGTTATTCCATTGATCATAATTGTATTCAATGACATTAGCGTTAATGTAAAATAAACCATAACTGCATTGAATTACAGCTCAATTTTGTGTATGCATTCTTGAATTAATACAATCAAGGATTATTTTACTTTGAAGCTGTCATCGAATATGAATATGATTAGAGGAATAACTTTTAGACAATTGGTGCCCTGGTGCCATTCAGCATTTGTTGGAGACAGAAGCATGCCAATTTTTGCATTCCCATCTCATCATCTCATCATAACCTTTTTCAAACTGGCTCAAGCCAGTTCTTGTGGAATAGGAAGACCCTTATCGTAAGGCTTCCCATTTTCTCTTGCGCGCATGCTAGCCCTTTAGGTCTATAAATCCTGAATGGCTGGGCAACCTGGATTGACGATGTTGACCTTATCATGTTATTAATTTATTGTACTGTTGTTGTAACAGACAGAACACGTTCCGTCCCGTGTTCGCGCCCCTGCTGCGTCAGCCGAGACCGGAGCGCAAGCGCGTCACTCAGCTGCGCCGATTGTTGGCTGACGCGGGCTTGCTCTACGACCAAGTGAAGGACGCGTGGGTGGAGCAGAACTGTGACGGTGAGGCTTATATAGACAAGATACGTCCCGGCCAAAATCAACGTATAGGGAATAGGAAGCGATAGGACGATTCTTCAAGAACAATAGTATTTCAGACTCTACATAAAGGGAACATCTTCTTTAACCGCTTTTAACTTTTCAAATGATATCAAAAAATACTAACTCATACATGTTTTTAATTTCTTGAACCAAAGTAAATAACTATAACATGCACATATGCTTTCAAAATCAAGGCAAAGTTTCTTCAACCAACTACAGATTCACTTTTGTTGATTAGGAAATATACTTGCACAGAACGATTGGGGTTTTGAGTGTAGCTAGCCACAGTTACATTTTGTTCATTTATTTCCAGGTGTAGAGAAACTGTTAAAGAATTTAACTATATCTGCGAAATCCGAAGACATTCAAGAGTTACTCACAATCTTTGATTGCCACTTTGACCCCAACAAAGAACCCGTCATTCTCCAGCCTACAGTGAATCGCAAACCTAGGGTAAGATTTCCGTTTTTTTTTTAACTAAAATACTCTTCTTGTTACTCAACTTATAGATGTCCACTGCTGGACGAAGGTCTCCATAGACTTTCACAGGTTTTGATCTTGCGAAGCCTGAATCCAGCGGTTCCCTGCGAATTGTTTGATGTCCACCTATTGGTCTGCCAACACGCACATTGCAGACCCCTCACTAGTATTCCCCGTGCGGGAGTAAATTAAAGGAATGAAATATATAAATTATTAAATGAAAGTCTGTTAGCTATCATAAGGTTTGTGTGAATTATAGCGTCAAAAAATTCACAGTCGTCACTTTGAAAGAACTTCTCATAATAAAAATCCTTCTTAAGAAACTTGTCGTTGCTCTTGTAGGTACGCCGTGTTCACGAGCCTGTATGTGTCAACAAGAAATTTTTTGTGATATGTACCAGTTTTGTATTAACCACAAAAAAAAAACCTTTAATTGAAAAAAATCCCTATCATATGATGCTATTTTTGGAACAAAGTTCCTTTTCGGATGAAGGCTAGGCGAAAAAAAGTGTATGGATTTTCCGTTACACACACGACACATTCCATTATACTTTTGGTGGCCTAGCGGTTAAACCAAGGAGTGAAACTATTGGTTCGTGGGTTCGAATTCTAACTTCAGATTATTATTTTTATTTTATTTATTTTTATTATTAATTTATTAAAGGCACTTCGTTCCAACCGTGTGTTCCACGACACTCACGCATTTTTTCTATATATTTCAGCCCACTTCATCAGCGGGAGAGACTGGCGAGGCTGAGGGCAGCACTAGCGAGTCGCAACAGACGTCCACCCATAATTCACCCAACAAGACTAATAATGGTAAATACATTTTAGTTCAAGTTATAATCATTACACAGGAGTTTCAGGAGCATGTCAGCTGATTTATGTGAGCAATGAGCAATTGAGCTGTTTTGTTCAAAAAGTGGTAAAATTCTAGAACTGTGCACTCATTGCTTGATCAATGTTTGTTATACTGTAAGATTATAAACAGTACTACATATCAAGCAACAATCTTTTGCCCGAGAACTTTGTTTGCGTGGGGTTTTTAAAGATTCCGCAGAAACCCTGTTTTCTCGGGTTAAATGGTATGTCAGTCAGACCCAATTACCCATGCATAAAATCACATCGAACTGTTGCTCTGTTGCTGATTGAAAGACAAACAAACATACACTTTCTCATTTATAATATTAATAAGGATTAAGTTGCCTTGTTCACACAGATACTAAAAAACCAAAAACTTATATTTCTAGTTAACTGGATGATGCCCGCGACTTCATCCGCGTGGATTAAGGTTTTTTAACTACCGCGGGAACTCTGTAATTTTCCGGGATAAAAAGCAAGATAGCCTATGTGTTAATCCTGGATTTGAGCTATCTCCATTCCAAATTTCAGCCAAATCAGTTCATTCGTTGTGGCGTGAAAGAGTAACAAACATCCATTCTCTCAAACTATCACGTCATTTATTTAAGCAGTGATAGCCTAGTGGTTAGGACTGTGGTCTCCTATTCGGGGGGTCGCAGGTTCGATCCCGGGTACGCACCTCTGACTTTTCGGAGTCAAGTGCATTTAAGCAATTAAATATCACTTGCTTCAACTGATGAAGGAAAACATCGTGAGGTAACCTGCACACTTGAGAGTTCTTTATAATATTCTTGAAGGTGTGTGAAGTCCGCCAATTCGCATTGGGCCAGCGTGGTGGACTATGGCCTATAACCTTTCTCTGAGAGGAGACCTGCACTCAGTAGTGAGCCGTTGATGGGTTGCTAATGAAGATGATGATGATCACATTTATAATATTAGTAGAATTAGTAGGAAGTAGGATTTGGCTCTTAGCCCTTTTAGGCTCCTCGAACTATTATCCAATGTTGCAGACACATTTATAGTTGATACATGTCTTGATTTTAATACGCTGCTTGTTTCAGAAATTAAGCAAGAAGTGAAAACACAGCCCAGTGAACCGGCAGCGGCGCTGGCGGCCAATTAAAGCTGCCCGGCGTGAACCACAAACTACCGCTTCCACTGTCTCACATACTATCGTTTAGTACTGTAACGGAGCCATAGCATGTGACAAAACATTTATTCGTATTATACGTTTAGGTTAAGTCTCCTTTGGAATTGAAAGAGGTTTGTTTCGCAAGCATCGGTAAACGAGTTACAAGTTAATAAAGAGTTATTTTAATTTTAATCTTATTTTAACCTTCCAATTATGTCTTTTGTTGGCTTCACGCGTAAAGTTTTTTATATATACACGGATAGACGATAATTGTAGTTGAGTGCCTTAGCAACTCAGTGTTTTAAGGACGTTTTTCACACTTTTGTGTAATGTAATAAGCCTGAGATGATGTTTTGTTATTTTATATTAAGCTCAGTGAATGAAGTCTTGTCTTTGGATAAAGGGGTGTTGCAAGTATCATAATATTTTATAATGTCGCTGGTATAGAGAGGATATTTATTATGTTACTACTGGATTTTAAATAGAAGTACAATTAGTAGTATTCATTATTTATTATTTTAAAAGTAAAATGGTTATTTATTTTTTTAAATGTGTGCAATCACATAATGGATGGACTGATTAGATACATCCAATACTTTAAAGTTTTTTTCCTTTATACCATTTCGCATAATATTTTAGGCTAAATAAGGCATTTGTTTTCTATACTAATTGGCTGTTGCATGTCATTTTCTTTTGCCATAGAACAATTCTGTAAGGTTAAGTTTCCTTACCATACAATAAGCTACGTGTAAAGAAAGTTGCTCACATGAATGGATGGACTGATTCGATACATCCAATACTAAGTTTTTTTCCTTTATACCATTTCGCATAATATTTTAGGCTAAATAAGGCATTTGTTTTCTATACTAATTAGCTGTTGCATGTCATTTTCTTTTGCCATAGAACAATTCTGTAAGGTTAAGTTTCCTTACCATACAATAAGCTACGCGTAAAGAAAGTGTGTACCTACTAACTTACGTCTAATTTAGTTAGATTTAACATAGACTGTACATATTATAATTTAATTTCTTATTTTGTTCAGATCTCTAATAAATATGTAAGTCTAATATTTAGTTTAATTTTTATCCCTGTCATAATTTTATCAGGTTAGTTCTGCCACAGTATTATAAGGTCTGTGGTTCTGCACTCTGCCTAAGATTATTACTTTTACAGGCTACCTAAACTAAGTTAGGTGACGCTTTCTGCCAATTTCGTTTCACAAACCTTTAGGGAACACCTAAAGGTAGAAATGACATTGCGTAAGGGATTGTATTTAGGGGCTACCTATGTAGAGACTTTACTTAGGGAATAATTTGGGTATAGTTGGTGAAAGCAGGCTTTTTTTTCCTCCAAAATAAGTTAAAAAACTTTTTAGGAGTGGGTAAAGACTGAGCAATAAAGAATATGACATGATTACTGCATACAGTTGGTTCAATGTACATGGCATGCTGTGATCAAAAAATGGTTTAGTTCATTTTAAGCATGTAGTACTTGTAGCTATGATGGTAAAGACCAAAGTACCTATATCAATTTAATAGTTCATATAAGGCATACAAAAAATTTAAAGTTTGGAGGTAGGGTGAAATTCGAAAACAAAAATATTTAATTTCAGTAATTTATTGGTAACAACTTATAATAATATCATTACATGACTTTTTAAATTACACTAGTCTTATATTGATTACTTCTAATAGGAATTATTAGATAATCTCAAAGTATGTCATATTTTATTCCTCATAAACTAAATTAATTTATTTTCTTTAATAATAACTGTCTTCTAATAACTCTGCATTTTAAATAATACCTTCTATACTTAATACATTTATAACAAAAACTTTTTTTTATAATAATTGTTATAGAGCTGAGTATCCAACTCCATCTGTGTTTTGTGTATCCGAATGGCCCAATGATAATCCTTACACATCTACCCCTTTGGGTCATAAAATGTCCAAAAAATGCCAACTTTATCGACATTTATTAAGTATATTAGACTCTAAATTACAATACCTATACTATTATATTAAGATTCGATAGTTGCATATCCAGGACATTTTATAACCCAAAGGCGAAATCTCAAAATTTTGAAACAGGTCTATAATTCTAAGGGTGCATACTGTTGATACAGTTTTGACATAGTAAAGGGTGTAGTGCACAAACAAAGTGGATGCCAGATACCCAGATGTATAATTCACAAAGCTTACATAAAACCTCTCACTTATACCATTTATAAGCAAATATGACACCAGCAACAACTAAAAGCACAGCAGAGGTTTTATATAACATATCATAAAGGACTTTGTTTTGTCCTCCAACTGAATTAACTATCAAATTGTTCATCAAAAACACTTGATTGCTCTCTTCTATAAATGCCTGCTTTTCCTCTTCAGACAATGTGCCAGCAATTTCGTTCATCGCTTGTCGAAAGTCTTTCTTCAACTGTGGTACATCTGCTCCCATAAAATCAGTTACTTTGTCAATGTACTTCACTTGATCATGATTATCTAAAAAAGAAAAACAGATTAAGCACAGGCCAATATAGTATTAGGCTGAAATCACATCTGTGCATCAATTCTCATTTTGTCCATACAAAACTGTCATTTTTCATAGTTGTGTACGCATCGAAAAATGACAGTTTTGTATGGAAAAATTGTGAATTGATTGACAGATGATTCCAGCCTTAAGAGTATAAAATGGATTGATGTAAAAGTCAACATATTGTTGTTATAATTTTACTTTTTGTTAAAGTAAAATCTGCACTATATTCACTTAAGATATTATGAGGACATATTTGGCTTATATTAATTCTGTCTTTAATCTGAGCAGAGTGAGAGTGTGATCTACAAAATATATATTGTATCAGCTTAAGAGAAGATTAAAACAAAAATAGAAAACTCACTTTCACCAAAAACATTTCTCTTTTTAGCTAGAATCTGTCCACCGCTCATCAAGCCAAGGTACAGGTGGTATACATAAGCCATCAACAGCTGTGGATTTTCTCGCTCCAGGTTCTGCAGGTGTTCCAGATAGTTCTCCAGGGCACTTGACTTAGGTAACGATTTCCAATTTTCACCCAGGTAGTGGCACAAATCTTCTTCGAAAGCTTGTTTTCTGAAGAAAAAAAAAATTAGTATCATAAAGTTCAAATAAGCACTAAAACTCCATGGAAACTCCAGTTCATTACAATTGGATCAAACTATATCCAGACTAAAATCATGTACTGTGATTATAACGTTACGTGCGATTATAACGAGCAGCTGGATTCAGGCGATGCAAGAACGAGGCTTGTGGACATCCATGCAAGAGACCTTTGTCCAGCAGTGGAGGTCTATCAGTTGATAAAGAAGAGATTTTCCTTTAGTATGATTAGTAGTTCCTAAATTTGGATTTTAGTAATGTTCTACATTCTAATGATGTGCTTACCTGAATAAAATTTTGCTGACAAAAAGTCTATCGAAGTCTGGCATATTCAATCTTTTCTTAGCATCTTCTAGGAATGCAAAGATGTGGTAAAAGACGAATAGGCCCCCACCCCACACGGTTTCATCCCTTAGAGCTGTAAAAAGTTAGTTGAATTTTTTTTTAATATTTTGCCGGTTGGATAACCTAAGCATACGGTACCTAATATTACGTCGAAAATTATTGAGCTTTGTACATCGACAACTATTGAGATAACTTACAAAAGGCGAATTTTGCATTTATTAGGGCGTCACTCACAGAGTGAATTTTTCTCGTCGCTTTTCTCATACGCGTAGTAAATAACTCCTCCTCGTTAGACATCTTGACCATGAGGCAGCAATGAACAAGACAGAGATTCTAAGTGGATTCTTGAATCCAAGAAATCCCACAAAGCACAAAAACACAACAAAATGAATGATCCAAATCAATCCAAATTACAAAAACATTGAAACCTAGATTGAAAATTTGATATTATAATGTAAATGTACTCTGTGTTTGAAACCACTGAAACATAGAGAAGGATATATACAGATACAATGAAATGACTGAAACTGACAAAAAAGAAAGTGATTTGACGTGTATGTTTGATTGTTTGTGAGCAATTTGTGAGACGGTCTAGGGCAGTCTAGGGATTTCCTACCTACCATGGTCTAGGGTCTAGTCGTAAACAGTTAGTAAGTGTAAGGTCTTTGACCTAGTGTTCGTGGTCTATGGTAATCAGTCGTAATTCCTAGTTCCATGGGTCTATAGATCTCAGCTGATCTCAGCCTGAGAGAAAGAGATGGGTAATAGCATGTAAATGGCATGTAATTAGTGTAATAGCACCACCAAAATAACAAAAATATCTATATTTTTGCACATTAGGTATCTAATGTGAATCTTGTTCGTTAAAAGCTGTTGTTCAAATTGTTAGAAAATCATCATGGCTAGCAGACACAATACAAAGGTACATTCGTACATTTTTTTTAAGTTTTGTTTTAGTTGCAAACAATTCATTCTACATTTTTAATTATACTGTAGCTCACTGAGTATATAATCACTATATTATGTAGCTTATATTTATTTGATATTAAGTTGATTTCTTTTATGCTGTTAAAAATGTTGCTTATTTGGTTTGTTTACAAAATGATAAGTGGTGCCATAGGTGCCATAGCTATTAGCTGGTGCTATCAACTGATAACTGACGTGATATATTCGTTGTTGCCAGTACGTGTTTTTTCCCCGATTTCGAGTAATGTAACTGATTTTTTTGGAAAGAAAACTGGTTGCAAAAAAAAAAAAGGCTAATGTCCTACCCACAAAGGTCTTTCATTTTTGTACTTATTATCTAATGACATTTCACCGTCGATATACAACGTACTCTGATCGCGGCGCGAAGCCGCGAAAAACCGCAAAGTTTTTTGAAAGCCCGTTGGAACTTCGTAATTATTAAATAATGTGGAAGTTCCAACTTATTGTTTTGCCCATCAAAAGCGGTTTGGTCGTGAAATGGTAAAATAGAAAGTTGCTTTTGTTCAACCCCCACTTAGGTATGCTAATGGCAAGTATGCATGTTGGTTTTACGTAGTTATACGTATCGATAATATCGGTCTAAAGGCTTTAGACCTATACTATCGATACGCTTTAGACTAAAGCGTCACTTCGCACAAACCATTTAAGATTTACACTTGATTTAAATAGAGATCTAGGTGATTATAAGCTAAAAGAAAAGTATTGAAACATTTTATTTTAAGTATTTCTTTCATAAACCAACCTTTATCGAAATGGGTAATTTCTTATTCGTTTTCGGACTTTCTTGTTTGACTGCGGGCAACACTGGACATATTTGGTAAAAAGTTATCTAACCTATAATTTTGTTGATTAAAAATTACGAAATAAAATAACCATGTCCTATGACCTGAAACGAGAAGAGGAAGTGAAAGAATACGTGGAGAATCTCGGTATCGAGTATCGTTTTGGTTGTTACAAAGAGAAGAAGCCAGAAGTTTGCCACCTTTTAGCCGATTACTTGGAAGCGATTAAGAAAGACTTTAAAAAGGCTTCGAAAGTGTATAAAAGCAACTGTGACGATTACAACTACCCTAAATCGTGTTTGAAGTACGGGAATTATGCATTAACAGGGCGGGGCAGAGATAATATAGATCACAATGAAGCTCTAAAGTATTTCGAAAAAGGCTGTGAGTTGAACGATACGGTGAGTTGCCTGCACGCCGGGGTGTTACTGACATCCACCGGACCTGCCACGACGGTTCAGCGAGACATACCAAAGGGTAAGAACTGTTTAAGGCATTTAAAATATCACATGGTTCAATGCTTGCTCGCCTGAGAGTTCTCAAATGTGTCTGAAGTTTTGCATTGGGCCAGCATGGTGGACTATGGCCTAAAACCCTTCTCTGAGACCTGCACTCAGTAGTGAGCCATTTATTGGTTGATAATGACAATGATGCAAGTTTTAGCAATCATTGTGCAATACCTCAGTAACTATTTTTTCTTCAATATGTTTTTAGGCTGAAACTATTGGGTCTGTTAAAGTTAATCTCTGAATTAGACTAATTCATGACACCATTACCATGTATTTAATCTGGTGATAAATGGTGGCTTCCATAAATATTTAAATTAGGTACTTATTGATAAAAAATTGCTTATAAACTAAAGGAATAATTAAAGAGTGTTTTGAGTTAGGGCCAAAGAATGATTGTAAAAAAATAATCTCAATATTGCAGGATACAACTACCTCAAGAAAAGCTGTGATCAGAACGATGACAAGGCTTGCCACTACTTAGCTGGCATGTATCTGAGCGGAGTACCTAAGAACCCCAAAGAATTCAACCCGCACAACCCAGAGAAAAATGTCAACATTGACTTCCTCATAAAACCGGACATGAAACAAGCGTTTCAACTTGCAAAGAAAGGATGTGAACTTGGTAATATTTACGCTTGTGCGAACGTAAGTTTGATGTACAAGAAAGGTGATGGAGTTGAAAAGAACATGGAAGAATCAAAACGGTACTTCGAGATTGCACAAACACTTCAGAAAGCTCACGAGACAACAAAAACAGTCCAGTTCCAACAAGGGTTAGAAAACAAATAGTAGTTTAATGAGGAAAAAAATTTTTTCTTGTTAATGAATTATCATAATAATAAAGCTTTAGTGTGAAGTATTGTGATTTTATAAATTATTATTATTTCATATTGTATATTGTGTAGAAATAAAAGTCTTAACTAGTATTTTCATGTTTTTATTTTTAACTTCTTCACTTCGGTTTTAATTAAAACGCTAGGAATCAAGCCTACATACTGTTAATCATTAATTAAGCATACAACTGCAGATTGGAATCATAGGAGGGTCAGGATTAGATGATCCGAATCTGTTTGAGAGTCCAGTGGAGCGGGACCTGACTACCCCGTTTGGAAAACCCTCAGATGTGCTGCTCGAAGGGTCCATCAAGGGTGTCCCCTGCGTGCTATTGGCCAGGCACGGGAGGAAGCATCAGCTTCAACCAAGGTATGAGTATTCCAATACATTTTTTTTTAATTTATTTGTACTTACATAAAAGTTTACAGCAGAAAAAAAAACTTATAGCTAGCTTCAGAAAACACTCGGGTTTGTAATATATGCTAACACAGAGTTAAATCTAGGTACAACTACAGAACATTAATGCCAGTAGAACATGTGTATAAATTGTCATAAGTGACATAAAAAGTGACATAAAAAGTGACTTTTTGGTCAGATTACTGAAAGTGAAACATTACATTGCTGCTTGTTTTCACTGGCTTTCACCAACAAGCCCTAAGCTTTACTGGCTACCTACGCTAAGTTAGGTGATGCTTTCTATCAATTTTGTTTCACAAACCTTTAGGGAACACCTAAAAGTGGAAATGACATTGGGTAAGGGATTGTATTTAGGGAATACCTATGTATAGATACTCCTACTTATGAGCATCTTAGCCAGGATTAAGTAGCAGCGAGTTAATGTCTGCATTAGAACAAACAGTTACGTTAAGTCTGTATTAGCACGTAAATAGCGACTTGACAACCCTGCATTTTTTTTATAAAGTAAAAAAAACCACTTAGTGTTCACAACTTACACATTACACAATACTATATTCAATTTTACTAAAAGTGGGCTAATTTTAAAATTGTAATGAAAGTGTCATCATCATCATCATCATCAACAGCTTATAACAGTCCACTGTTGGACTAAAGGCCTCTCCCAACGGGAGGGCTTGCCCATAATCACCACGGGGGGCAGACGGGTTGGTGATCGCAGTAGATGGTAGAAGTAGCACAGAGGACGCTGCTGCCCGTTCTCCGTTATATTCCCTTAGTCGCCTCGTACGACACCCGCGGGAAGAGGAGGGGTGGTGACAACTGTCTTCTGATCTGCCGTCACCACACGGCACAATGTAATAGAGATTAATGAAAGTGTGCTTGCAATGAAAAAAACCCCAATTACCTGTTAACACACACGATTTATCGCATCCCAAGAGTCTTCCCAGCGCGATTCATACCTTATAGTTTACCATCTCTGCCCACTTAGAATTTGCCAAGTTAAATGTCAGCCTACTGACAACCCACACAACTCAACATACAACTCTTTTTTAAATGTATCTAAGGGCTTTATACCTTGGTACATGTCAGCCTATCATGCCCTCATGTCACATAGTTCGAAGAGCTGATGGTCGTTGGGGTCCCAAGGTGTTGGAGTGGCGAACCCGCACCGGGAAACGCAGTGTTGGCAGACCCCCAGACCAGACCAGGTGGACCAACGACATCAAACGAGTCGCAGGGAGCCGCTGGATGCAAGCGGCGCAAGACCGAAGCCTGTGGAAGTAAATGCAGGAGACCTTTGTCCAGCCGTGGCCGTCTATAGGTTGATAAAGAAGAAGAAGAAGACATGTCAGCCCCATTACATCGCAGTTAACTTGCAGCGACATCAACTACCGCGCCAACATCTGGGCGCTGAAGCAGGCCGGCTGCACGCACGTGCTCGCCAGCACGGCCACCGGCTCGCTCGTCGACAAGTACCGCCCCGGCGACCTCGTCGTGCTCGACGACTTCATCGACAGGTAAAGAATACTTACTTCATCATTGCACTTTTTTTTTTTGGAACGTAGTTCCTTATCGCGCGGTGCGGAAGGGGGCTAGACAGAAAAAATTAAGAAAAAATCGAACCGACACTTTTTTGAAACCGACACTTTTTTGAATGTGAATTTTTCATTGTGTTCAATATTTTCACAGTACAATATAAGATCTCGGTAGCCTTGTGGTTTCTACAGTTAAAAGTCGATGGTTCGAACCCAGCTCGACAGACTGAATTTTCTATTTTCAATTTTATTTTAAATAATTTCTACATGTGGAATTTTTCCCTAATTTTTTATAACTTAAAAATAAGTTCCACATGACGTAGAAATTATTTAAAATAAAATTGAAAATAGAAAATTCAGTCTGTCGAGCTGGGATTCGAACCATCAACCTTAACTGTTTAGCGACTGTAGAAACCACAAGGCTACGGAGATCTAATATTGTAGTGTGAAAATATTGAACACAATGCCAAATTAATTAAT
Organism: Oeneis ivallda; assembly: GCA_029955525.1. Lineage (NCBI taxonomy): Eukaryota > Metazoa > Arthropoda > Insecta > Lepidoptera > Nymphalidae > Oeneis > Oeneis ivallda. The sequence continues at coordinate 21,613,622 of JARPMR010000007.1, forward strand.
CGAAAGGAACTTCGTTCCATCCTGGTGTCCCTTGACACCTCTCAAGATTTTTTTTTTATTTACGTTCACCTGTCAGATAAAAGGAGAAACTTATTTCTCCGTAATTTGATGTATGGGAAGAGCTAGCAACTTATTGCTAGCTCTTCGCATACATCAAATTACGGTAACAAGTGTAAATAAAAAATTTACAACACCCCCGGCATGTGATTCTATGGCCGGACTATGTAAGATATGCTTGACATCATGTTACACAGTTTTCTGCCCCATCATCAGATCTTCCTCCTCGATCCTCGATCATAATCTATCTAACACCTACTTATTGAGACCATTCTAATGAGCCCAAATACATTACGTCTTCATGGTCGCACACCTCATTGCTGAAGGTCGTGTCCATATAAAAGTACCTTACCTACTGCCTTCGTCACGTTGGTAACTAAAACGTTCCACTCTGCCCCGTCCTCGGCTTTTCTAATTGCGGTAATAAGTGGAAGGCCAGCGAGTGATTTGACCTGAGGTGCGATTGTCTAAAGTTATTCCATTGATAGTAATCGTATTCGATGACATTATCGTCAAAGTAAATTAAACCATAACATCATTGAATTAGAGGTCAATTTCTTGTATGCATTCTTCTAAACTAGCGGCACGCTATGATGGCCGGTTTGACGTTTGTCCGCTCATGAAGTTCCGTATTAATTGATAACGACTTTGAAGGAAATAATTGTATTACTTTATTGACGATAGTGATGTGCAGAGATTCATAAATTTTATCGAATGTAGTTTTAGGTTTAGGACTCAAAATTTATTTATTAAATTGATTTCTAAAATGTATACAAGTGTAGAAAAATCAGTTTGCACCATTTAAGGGGTGAATGTACTTGTGAATATGAACAATTTTCACTATGTGGACAAATCTCTGAAATCGCAAAAAAATATCAGCTGTTTCATACAAAAGGTAAAATTTTTATTTTTATATGATATATACCACAACTCGGCATTTGGTTTTCTAAATTGAAAATTTTTAAAAATGGAATCTAATACGATCGTCACATAGGATCGCTGGCTAGCACAACTACTACCTCCGGCAAACTCGCGTCAATGCTCAATGCAAAACAAAGCAGTTTCGAATTGACGTTGCTTCGAAAAGTATAAACTGTCAGTGCAATGCGATTGTGATATAGTTTTGACCTGGCTTTGGATTTCAAATATTGATACTGCATTACTGTTGACCCTTGCTCGTTAATTTGGACAACGCCCCATACCACTCGATGCAAATTGACAAGCCACCTGCCCAATCCCAAAAGAAAGCTGATATCGTCGCATGGCTTCGTAAAAATGGCGTAGATGCAAACATGAATATGTTAAAAGCGGAATTAGTACGTCTTTTAAAAGAAAACAAACCAACCAAGATCCGATACGTCATTGACGAAATAGCATTAGAACATGGGCACAGAGTTATACGGTTACCGCCTTACCATTGTGAGTATAATGCGATTGAGTTGGTGTGGGCTCAAATTAAGGGATATGCTGCAAGACACAATACAGAACCCCCATTTACCACAAAAAAAATGCTAAAATTATTAGAAGAAGCTTGTGAACATGTGACTAAAGGAGACTGGGAAAAGGTTGTGAATAGAACTGTTAAATTAATAAGGGAAGATTATGAAAGAGATGTGAAAATAGATAATATTATAGAAAACGAACATATAATTATTAATGTAGGTGATGATAGCAGTGACGACAGTGAAAATAGTAGTATGGACGAATCTGATTAATTATGGCCTTTTGTGGCACCTTTTTTGGTATCTTTTGTATTCATATGTTTCTTGTGTGCATATAAAGTATGTATATTCATTTTCATTCAAATATTCAGTTCGTTCAAATAAATTAAATAAACATATACATTTTTGTTTTATTAAACCTATTTAATCAGGTACAAAAACAAAACTTAATTGTTTTTTGTTCGAGAATAAATTGACATTCCACATCACTATTGTAATGTGTCAAACCGGCCATCATAGCGTGCCGCTAGTGTAAGGTTACTTATGTACGATACGCTCCATAACGGTCCATATTAACATCAGTTGTACTGAATTTGACTTTAAATCAATACAATCAAGGATTATTTTACTTTGACGCTAATATCATTGAATAAGATCAATGGATTAACTTTTAGACAAGTTAACAAAGTTAACAATTAACTTTTAGAAGGTCTCGGGTTCGATTCCCGGCGGGAACAATTTCGGAATATTTATGGTCTGGTCGCTGATTAACCTAACTGCACTAACTAACTAGCCAAACCAAAGCCTACCTGGCTTTAGTTTGGCTAGGTACAATACCATCAGGTGATATTGCAGTCAAGCTCAAGGACAACTTTTTCGTGAATTTAAAAAATTTATTAAATATTTACAAGAAAACAAAACATTAATACAAGCAGTAGGCAAATAATAATTAATTTATAACTCTGGGCCTCTTTCACGACCTTCAAGTAAAGTCTTGATTAGTTACTTCCTAATTAGCGTTAATCAACACGTAAAAGTTACCAGTTTTTATCAGTTTCACATTACAAAACAATGTCCCGAGTAATAACTCGAGAGATAATTGAATGATCTTTAAAATGCATTCAAACTTTCGATAGAGGCTACTTTGAACGCTGCCATCTGGCACTCAATAAATTATGTCAGTTTTTTTGTAATGCGACATATTACTCGTCAATTAAACAAGCTTAATTGGCACATGAAGCTGGAAGTAAGTTGCAGGCTACTTTAACCGTCGATTAGTGCTACTCAGCAATTGTGAAATCGAATTTCACGTTACTCGTGACTTTAACCGGCAATTAGCCTACTCGAGACTTTACTTGAAGGTCGTGAAAGAGGCCCTTACCTTTGCACTAACTTGCAGACAAGATTTTTGTGCAAATTATATTCAGTGACTAAATTATGTAATCAGAAGCTCTTGTAGATCTGAATTCTAATTAGGACTTCTGAATTTAGAACAAGGCTTATAGGAAGGCCTTTTGAATGCAGCTTTAAAGGAACAATAGATGATAAGTATTTGTTGACAGGACGTGGGGTCGCTCGTGCACGTTCTTCGACAGCACCGCGGGCGGGCCGCGCGGCGTGTGTCACCTGCCCATGCGGCCCGCGTTCTGCGAGCGTGCGCGCCGCGCGCTGCTGGCGGCCGCGCGCGACCACGGCCACGTCTGCCACGAGACCGGCACCGCCGTCACCATACAGGGACCGAGGTAGGCACAGCTCGCCTCATGACTGGAGGGCCGCGCGGCGTGTGTCACCTGCCCATGCGGCCCGCGTTCTGCGAGCGTGCGCGCCGCGCGCTGCTGGCGGCCGCGCGCGACCACGGGCACGTGTGCCACGAGACCGGCACCGCCGTCACCATACAGGGACCGAGGTAGGCACAGCTCGCCTCATGACTGGAGGGCCGCGCGGCGTGTGTCACCTGCCCATGCGGCCCGCGTTCTGCGAGCGTGCGCGCCGCGCGCTGCTGGCGGCCGCGCGCGACCACGGCCACGTCTGCCACGAGACCGGCACCGCCGTCACCATACAGGGACCGAGGTAGGCACAGCTCGCCTCATGACTGGAGGGCCGCGCGGCGTGTGTCACCTGCCCATGCGGCCCGCGTTCTGCGAGCGTGCGCGCCGCGCGCTGCTGGCGGCCGCGCGCGACCACGGGCACGTGTGCCACGAGACCGGCACCGCCGTCACCATACAGGGACCGAGGTAGGCACAGCTCGCCTCATGACTGGAGGGCCGCGCGGCGTGTGTCACCTGCCCATGCGGCCCGCGTTCTGCGAGCGTGCGCGCCGCGCGCTGCTGGCGGCCGCGCGCGACCACGGCCACGTCTGCCACGAGACCGGCACCGCCGTCACCATACAGGGACCGAGGTAGGCCCAGCTCGCCTCATGACTGGAGGGCCGCGCGGCGTGTGTCACCTGCCCATGCGGCCCGCGTTCTGCGAGCGTGCGCGCCGCGCGCTGCTGGCGGCCGCGCGCGGCCACGGCCACGTCTGCCACGAGACCGGCACCGCCGTCACCATACAGGGACCGAGGTAGGCCCAGCTCGCCTAGTGACTGGAGGGCCGCGCGGCGTGTGTCACCTGCCCATGCGGCCCGCGTTCTGCGAGCGTGCGCGCCGCGCGCTGCTGGCGGCCGCGCGCGACCACGGCCACGTCTGCCACGAGACCGGCACCGCCGTCACCATACAGGGACCGAGGTAGGCCCAGCTCGCCTAGTGACTGGAGGGCCGCGCGGCGTGTGTCACCTGCCCATGCGGCCCGCGTTCTGCGAGCGTGCGCGCCGCGCGCTGCTGGCGGCCGCGCGCGACCACGGCCACGTGTGCCACGAGACCGGCACCGCCGTCACCATACAGGGACCGAGGTAGGCCCAGCTCGCCTAGTGACTGGAGGGCCGCGCGGCGTGTGTCACCTGCCCATGCGGCCCGCGTTCTGCGAGCGTGCGCGCCGCGCGCTGCTGGCGGCCGCGCGCGACCACGGGCACGTGTGCCACGAGACCGGCACCGCCGTCACCATACAGGGACCGAGGTAGGCACAGCTCGCCTAGTGACTGTAGGGCCGCGCGGCGTGTGTCACCTGCCCATGCGGCCCGCGTTCTGCGAGCGTGCGCGCCGCGCGCTGCTGGCGGCCGCGCGCGATCACGGCCACGTGTGCCACGAGACCGGCACCGCCGTCACCATACAGGGACCGAGGTAGGCACAGCTCGCCTAGTGACTGTAGGGCCGCGCGGCGTGTGTCACCTGCCCATGCGGCCCGCGTTCTGCGAGCGTGCGCGCCGCGCGCTGCTGGCGGCCGCGCGCGACCACGGCCACGTGTGCCACGAGACCGGCACCGCCGTCACCATACAGGGACCGAGGTAGGCACAGCTCGCCTAGTGACTGTAGGGCCGCGCGGCGTGTGTCACCTGCCCATGCGGCCCGCGTTCTGCGAGCGTGCGCGCCGCGCGCTGCTGGCGGCCGCGCGCGACCACGGGCACGTGTGCCACGAGACCGGCACCGCCGTCACCATACAGGGACCGAGGTAGGCACAGCTCGCCTCATGACTGTAGGGCCGCGCGGCGTGTGTCACCTGCCCATGCGGCCCGCGTTCTGCGAGCGTGCGCGCCGCGCGCTGCTGGCGGCCGCGCGCGACCACGGGCACGTGTGCCACGAGACCGGCACCGCCGTCACCATACAGGGACCGAGGTAGGCACAGCTCGCCTAGTGACTGTAGGGCCGCGCGGCGTGTGTCACCTGCCCATGCGGCCCGCGTTCTGCGAGCGTGCGCGCCGCGCGCTGCTGGCGGCCGCGTGCGACCACGGCCACGTGTGCCACGAGACCGGCACCGCCGTCACCATACAGGGACCGAGGTAGGCACAGCTCGCCTAGTGACTGTAGGGCCGCGCGGCGTGTGTCACCTGCCCATGCGGCCCGCGTTCTGCGAGCGTGCGCGCCGCGCGCTGCTGGCGGCCGCGCGCGACCACGGGCACGTGTGCCACGAGACCGGCACCGCCGTCACCATACAGGGACCGAGGTAGGCACAGCTCGCCTCATGACTGGAGGGCCGCGCGGCGTGTGTCACCTGCCCATGCGGCCCGCGTTCTGCGAGCGTGCGCGCCGCGCGCTGCTGGCGGCCGCGCGCGACCACGGCCACGTGTGCCACGAGACCGGCACCGCCGTCACCATACAGGGACCGAGGTAGGCACAGCTCGCCTCATGACTGGAGGGCCGCGCGGCGTGTGTCACCTGCCCATGCGGCCCGCGTTCTGCGAGCGTGCGCGCCGCGCGCTGCTGGCGGCCGCGCGCGACCACGGGCACGTGTGCCACGAGACCGGCACCGCCGTCACCATACAGGGACCGAGGTAGGCACAGCTCGCCTCATGACTGTAGGGCCGCGCGGCGTGTGTCACCTGCCCATGCGGCCCGCGTTCTGCGAGCGTGCGCGCCGCGCGCTGCTGGCGGCCGCGCGCGACCACGGGCACGTGTGCCACGAGACCGGCACCGCCGTCACCATACAGGGACCGAGGTAGGCACAGCTCGCCTCATGACTGTAGGGCCGCGCGGCGTGTGTCACCTGCCCATGCGGCCCGCGTTCTGCGAGCGTGCGCGCCGCGCGCTGCTGGCGGCCGCGCGCGACCACGGGCACGTGTGCCACGAGACCGGCACCGCCGTCACCATACAGGGACCGAGGTAGGCACAGCTCGCCTCATGACTGGAGGGCCGCGCGGCGTGTGTCACCTGCCCATGCGGCCCGCGTTCTGCGAGCGTGCGCGCCGCGCGCTGCTGGCGGCCGCGCGCGACCACGGGCACGTGTGCCACGAGACCGGCACCGCCGTCACCATACAGGGACCGAGGTAGGCACAGCTCGCCTCATGACTGGAGGGCCGCGCGGCGTGTGTCACCTGCCCATGCGGCCCGCGTTCTGCGAGCGTGCGCGCCGCGCGCTGCTGGCGGCCGCGCGCGACCACGGCCACGTCTGCCACGAGACCGGCACCGCCGTCACCATACAGGGACCGAGGTAGGCACAGCTCGCCTCATGACTGCAGGGCCGCGCGGCGTGTGTCACCTGCCCATGCGGCCCGCGTTCTGCGAGCGTGCGCGCCGCGCGCTGCTGGAGGCCGCGCGCGACCACGGGCACGTGTGCCACGAGACCGGCACCGCCGTCACCATACAGGGACCGAGGTAGGCACAGCTCGCCTCATGACTGGAGGGCCGCGCGGCGTGTGTCACCTGCCCATGCGGCCCGCGTTCTGCGAGCGTGCGCGCCGCGCGCTGCTGGCGGCCGCGCGCGACCACGGCCACGTCTGCCACGAGACCGGCACCGCCGTCACCATACAGGGACCGAGGTAGGCACAGCTCGCCTCATGACTGGAGGGCCGCGCGGCGTGTGTCACCTGCCCATGCGGCCCGCGTTCTGCGAGCGTGCGCGCCGCGCGCTGCTGGCGGCCGCGCGCGACCACGGCCACGTCTGCCACGAGACCGGCACCGCCGTCACCATACAGGGACCGAGGTAGGCACAGCTCGCCTCATGACTGGAGGGCCGCGCGGCGTGTGTCACCTGCCCATGCGGCCCGCGTTCTGCGAGCGTGCGCGCCGCGCGCTGCTGGCGGCCGCGCGCGACCACGGCCACGTCTGCCACGAGACCGGCACCGCCGTCACCATACAGGGACCGAGGTAGGCACAGCTCGCCTCATGACTGGAGGGCCGCGCGGCGTGTGTGATATTAGTTCCAGATGGAAATGCCAAGATAATCTTTTGTCAATTTTAATGCCTAAATATTTAGTTGAATCTATTTTATCAATGGTAGGACACGTACAAATTACACTCTGGTCGTCACAGTGGTGTATCTGTAGATTTGATGCTGATGGTTGAGTTTTATTATTTGTTGCTAAACAATTATAGGTAGGTAGTTTGTTTTATTAGTGTTGTGTCAGAACGTTAGAATTAAGCCGACTAGATATATTTCTTAAGCCTGTTTCGGTAGTATTATGAACTTCTTTCCAAGTTTTCCCATGAAAGAATATAGCAGTGTCATCTGCATAAGAATAAACTAGTTCAGAATCTATATTACAGTCACATAAGTCATTTATATATATTAAAAACAAGGAAGGTTCCAAGACACTGCCTTGTGGTACACCGAAGGTCATTTCAAGGTCAGAACTGGTATAGACTTCTATTTTTACACGCTGAGTTTGATTAGATAGTTATACTTAGTCCTTCATCAGGTTTAGCTGGTTTTCTCTAATACCAATATTTTCTAGTTTTTTTATAAGGATGGGGATCGATACTCTGTCAAACGCCTTTTTTCTTCCTTCCTCATTTTAAGGAAAGACTTCCTCATTTTAAGGAAGTTATTTTTAGTAGGTAATGGTTGACATTGACATCAATTCGCAGTACAACAATAACAACAGGTTGCGGTCTGTGATGGCGGCGTATAGGAGCGTGTCTGATCGGTGTGTTTTAAATGAAGTTTTTATTTTAGTCTTACTTCCATTAGACGTAGTCTTAATTCCTAGTTCCATGGTATATCAATGTGTAAGTGACTGACGTTACCGTTTGCAGCTGTCTCAAGTACCAGGGTAGCATGAAGTTATCGCAGGTAAACCTTACAGCCACACATCGGACAAGATGGCTTCGATGGAGGCGGCGCTTGCTATACCACACCCCCAGCAAGATGGCTGGTGTTGCAGGGGCGGCGCGTACACACCTGTAACTCCTCCAGCTGTGATGGCGTCGCTGTTGTGCTTTCTAGTGGATACGTCTCCTTAATACTTATGCACTCCTAATATTTTAGGTTTGAGCACAGTTTAATTTAGAATGAATGTAAAATGAAAATGTACACTATATCTGCACGTCTACTCGTGATCGAGGTCCAGGGGGGGGGGGGGGTTTTGTTTATTGTGTCTTGTTGATCGTATGATTTGTCTCGCCCGCAGGTTCTCCAGCCGCGCAGAGAGCCTGATGCACCGCATGTGGGGCGGACATGTCGTCAACATGACCACAGTACCAGAGGTAAACTATAATCTATGCCTACCCACATTCGCATGGACATTCGTAGTGTTTTAGGTATTCGCGTGGAATTCGTAGGTCGCATTCGAAATCGTTCTGCCGCGGGAAATACAACCACTATTCCACGCTATGATATATTCCACTGTTTACAGTTACTTTGTGTAGTATTTTTATTTAAGAAAACTTTGCATTGTTAAACAGGTGGTGTTGGCGAAAGAAGCAGGTCTTAGCTACGCGGCCGTGGCGCTCGTCACCGACTACGACTGCTGGCGGGAGAACGAGCAATCGGTGTGTAGCCTGTTTACTTGTGAACTGCCCCGTTGGTCACTAGTCCACTAGTTTATTTTTTTAACAAACGAGTACTGAGTATTGCCCTCGCACATTTCCGATATTGACAGAGTGAGATGGGTAATTGTTATGGGTGGGGTACTGAGTATATCTCGCAAATTTCCGATATTGACAGAGTGAGATGGGTCATTTTAGGTTGATTACGTGGACCAATAGCTGCAACGCAGTCAAAATTTTCGGTACTCGTTTGTTAAAAAAACAGACTATAGACTAGGTTAAGCATTCAACTGCGTATGACAGGTCCTGGGTTCGATGCCCGGGCGAGTCAAATATGGCTTTACTGTTAAGAAATTCTTGGCACTAACTACCCTGGAAGTAGGCGGTCACCCCCCATGCCTCGGAGTGCCGTATTGCCGTTGCGTCGCTCCAGCACCTGAAAGTGAACTACTCGGGTCTGATTCCCCATGTCCCTTCATGATGGCCTAAAGATCAGCCCAGATGGCTAATCTCTGTGAGGATTGACCGTCGTTCTCGATTCGATCGATAGAATATGATTATGATTTATTAAAAAATCTAAACAAAGAATTTTGTCAGTCATGAAAAATTCCAACACTGAGCCACTCAGAATTATGTACTGAATCTGTTTTCAGTTTTCGCTAGCGTGCCCATAAACAACAGGGGACTGTTCTATATCTCAGGCTATCGTTTAGTTGCTAAACACGCATTATGTATAACGAAATGCGGGTTTTGACAGTTCTTAGTTGGCAACTTTCCGTTGTTTTCTATAGCCACTGGTAATGTCAAAAATAGAGCATAAGACAGCATGTATATCAGCATAGTTCTTGCAAATCACGAGTTCGCGTGGGTCATGGTTGTGTCGTATCTGTGTAAGTGAAAGCGAGCGCATTGCTCGCTCCCACCTAGGCTCCTATAGCCACGCACACTTACGCAAATTAAATTGTGCATGTATACGACGTAAGCGTAACCACAAGTCCTCGCGCTATATTAGCTGACGATGATGTTTTGCTTGGATGCTGTGACGCAGGTGTCAGTGAGCGAGGTGCTAGAGACGTTTGCGCGGAATATCCAGAAAGCCATCGACGTGATCGTGGGCGCCGTGCAGATCCTGGCCGCCGAGGAGGACGGCTCCTATCTGGACGTTCACAAGGTGACCAGAGTTCATTACCCTTGTAGATTAAGGTCTTTACTTCTAGACACGTTTCAGTTCAGTCTTGTCTTCATAAGTGTTTTTTTCTTCGTCCAAAAAAAATAAGCTCCGGGAAGCGCAGTGTTGGCAGACCCCCCACTAGGTAGATCGACGATATCAACCGTCGCAGGGAGCCGCTGGATTCAGGCGGCGCAAGACCGAGACCTGTGGAAGTCCTTGCAAGACCTTTGCCTAGCTATGGACGTCTATCGGTTGACAAAGAAGAAAAAAAATAAGACCACACAAATGGTTGATCAAAGCTTGTCTTTCAAAAAAAAATCTTTTCGCTCTAACTAAGCTAAAGCTTGCAAGGTTTTTAAAGTTCGGAAACATGCAGCAATAAATAACAACCGAACAAAATTCATTTAGGGTTTTATTGGCGCGCGCTAGTTAAGAACTAATAAGCTTTCCTTGCAAACAGAAAGCATTTTAGAGTTTATTTAAATTTCAACAATCTGTTACCAGTTTACATGGTAGGCATGTACAAAAATCGGTAGTAAAAAACATTTTATTTTTGTTTCAGGAATTGGTTGAATCGGCTGTAATGCTCAAAGAGTAGCAAGCAATTTATATTAAAAAAAATATCAAGATGCATTTACCACCTATTTCTAAGTGAAAATATTATATTAATGTTATCATTTTAATTCCGAAAATAAAACTCTGAATCTGTGTACAGTATTTATTGAAGTACTTACTTAGAAATCCACATATAAAATGACGAAATTGATCTTATCAACACTACGCTAGGGCCTTGTTCACATGCTTATAATTGATTTCTTTACCCGTATATCGTACACGGGTTCTTAAGATCCACTGAAGAGACTGAAATCGTGTTTCGACCAATCAATTCATACAGAAATATCAATAAAATAGGATCGAAGCAGGCGTACTTTGCGGAATTCAATGATACACAAGGACAAACAAAATTCGTTTGCTATAATCCGCCATAAATAATAAAAGGCAAAGACTGTGCTAGTTCGGAATTCTAGTACTTTTAGTACAGTAGTTCCGATCCAAGCTTCAGAATCACAGACGAAATAGGTCAGTACAAGGAACGAGTACTAAATGAACGATGTACTGTAATTGTCTATGGTTCCTTGTTTCCGCTTGTTCAGAGCCGAGCGAACAAAGTACTAAAAGAACGATGTACTATTAAGCATACGGACTAGTTCGTTCTCTTTCAGTGTCGGGAATTAATTCCTAATAGTACTAAGTATATTTATTATACTACACAAGATAATAACCAGAAAAAATCTGTATGGTACAACATGCAAATAAACACAACGTACGTTTCACTCTGACACCGGCAGCATCTTTTAAGTGTTTCTAGCGGATTATAGCAAAAAGATTTGTGAACTCTGCTTAATTTGACACTTCAACCTATCAAACTTTGCAGTGGCAATTACGTTCTATCAAGACTTCAAAAAATCTATTCGATAAATTTTCGTATACGATACACAGGCATTGTCATCTGAACGAAGCCTTACGACTTTCTTATAGCTAAACTTCATTTTGCTAAAATTACGTATCTTGTGCTCTATTATTATATATTACTAATTAATATTTATAAAGCGACAAAAAAAAAAACAAATTCATACAACTAGCTTTCATTAAACCAAACCCGAAAAATCTCGTACACTAAGCGCTATGTTAATTTTAAGATGGATTGTAACAACTAACGATGCTTCATTAACAAACATACACACTGTATTATCAATGTACCCATTTAATAGTGCTCCTCTCTTCGGTAGTTTGAGGTCATGCTATTTCATTTCACAATAACGGGTGGGACATACTCAAGAGCGAGATGCACGATATTTTGAGAACGTAACGTTTGCTTATTATTATCATTTTATTATCATAGTGCTTTAACAGCCCCACTCTCAAAGGAAAGCGCGATCACCCATTAAAATTGCAGTGTAAATTATAATATTACTAGCTGACCCAGCGAACTACGTACCGCCAACAAAAATATTTAGTGGTTGGTCACCCTTATCATTTAGGGGTATGAAAAATAGATGTTGGCCGATTCTCAGACCTACCCGATATGCTCACAAAATTTCATAAAAATCGGTCCACCCGTTTCGGAGGAGTAAGGTAACTAACATTGTGACACGAGAATTTTATTATAATATTATTATTTAATAATTATGTATTATGATAATATGGTTGGTGAACTTACGGGGGTGACATTATCAGCAATGATAAAACCCCTCTCAAAATAAAGAGAAAAAAAAAATATCATTTGCATTTGCCCCAAAAATAGAGATATGTCAAATATCAAATCGAAAATGGATTAATGCAAAAAATAATATTCAGCAGCGTTTTTCTGAACAATAACACATAGTAAACACTACGTCATTGGAAGCATCAGTTACGATTCATCTTAAGGGCTTATTCCACTACAAGAAATTTTGTTTACAAAATTCCACGCGGCGTATTTTTTTCGTCGAATCCGCAAAATAGTTTCATAAATACGTAACGGCCAGAGATTTGCAAGTACCTTGTTGAAAAAATTTTATAGTGGAACCCAGCGTTAACATCTCCTTCCACTCCATCGACCGCTTAGATGATATTTTTGAATCCCGACATCAACGGATAATGGCCGAATTACTCCGACGATATAGTATTTCGGTACTCAATATCGGCTTGAGCAAACTTATACTAAAACGACTGTTAAGACTTGAAATTAAATGTACAAAAAATTACTCCCCTAGTATGAGTTTGCACAACTTGACAGGTAAAATGGACCTATAACTCCTTGAATTATAGTTTGTATTATATCTGCACAGTGAACAGATCAGAAGTGCGATTGTCTAAAAATTGTCGATCAAAATCTTATTCATTTCATGACATTAGCGTCAAAGTGAACAAATTCAGTACAACCGTTTCTAACATGGAGCGTTATGGAGCGTTTTATACATACCTAAACGTATGAGAATGCATACGCGAAATTAAGCTCTAATTTAATGCTGTTATGGGTTTTTTACTTTGACGCTAATGACATGAAATGAATAAAATTTTGATCAGCAACTTTTAAACAATCGGGGGACAGATGTCAGTCACAATAATAACCGGGACAAGCTCTTACAGACTTGGGTCATAGTGGCTTAACCAGCGCAATCGACTAATATGCGCTGTTGCAACTAGATCACGCGTCCCTCTGTTATTACAGTAGTCTAGATAAGAATGAGGTTCGATGTAGTGGACGGAGGCCTTTATTCATCGAAATCGTATTTATTCCTATCTATGTTAGGTATACTGTAAAATACAACTAAACTTAACTCTTCAAATGCTTTTCTAGCTTATTCTCCTTTAAGACGCAGCATCTGTAAATTAAATATATTATGTAATAATTCCTATCTGAGTGTCTATACAGACGGGCAGAAAAAAGTCAGTTTGGATATTGCTTTGGGAATTTCTAAAAGTCTTAACGTGATTAAAAAAACAAATAAATAAAAGAACCAGAATGACCCAATTATACTCAACGAGTCGCGAAACTGTAGCGATAATAAACAAAACATTAAACATTATTAAAAAGGGTTTCGAAAGACGTTGGGCTCCCAAGGTGATTCATACAGCTCAACGAGTCGCGAATCATAAGTGAAGCACATATCAATACGGACTTGGTGCTGGAGTGGCGACCACGCACCGGGAAACGCAGTGTTGGCAGACTCCCCCATTAGGTGGACTGAACACATCAAACGAGTCGCAGGGAACCGCTGGATTCAGGCAGCGCAAGACCAGGCATGTGGAAGTTCATGCAAGATACTTTTGTTCAGCAGTGGACGGCTATCGGTTGATAAATAAGATATCAATACGAGGGCAAAAAATATAGACATTGGTCTCCCAAGGTGCTGGAATAACCTCGCTTCCCCCTGACGACCTCAGTTGTTTCCGTACAAGAACCTAAGTCTAGTAATAGACGTCAGATCAATTGATGACGTGGATGTGTTGTGGCCCGTGGGTTTACCCTAAGAGGTATAGTTCTTGCAATTCACGAGGGCGACTGACTTATGGTTGTGTGTGTGTCGTATCTGTATAAGTGTGAGCGAGCGCAATGCTCGCGCCTGCCCGCTCCCACCTAGGCTTTGACAGTTATGCAATGTGCATGTACACGAAGTAACCACAAGTAAAGCTCACTCGTCTTCGTGAATTGCAAAAACTGTACTTGCCTTGTTTACCTTCGCTGGGCTGGCTCAGTTCTTGGTCCAGGGGTTGCGCGTGTGCTGCCCGGGGATCATGTCCAGCAGGTACTGTCGCTGCGCCTCCGCCACGCGCTGCATCTCCGCGGCCATCGCGGCGCTGCTGCCGCTGTTCTTGCCCGCTGACAGACACATTCAAACATTCATTAAGCCCAACCTGGAGGCTACCACTAAATCATTCAACTATTATCATTTCAATATTGTTCTAACATTTCATGCACTGGCGACCTTAAAGTAAGTAGCACAAGGAGTATAGTAGCACCCCAGACCAACTGCTGTATACTCTATTTTAGACATTTGCAGTCAGTGGCTTTGGAAAACAATGAAAAGTTGCAAACCAAGAACTGTCAAACCAGAATTTCTTCATATAAAATGCGGGTTTGAGAGTTCTAGTTAGCAACTGAACGATAGGCACTAAGATAGAGAATATACACTCAAATGTAAATAAAAAATTAATGAGAGGTCCCTTATGGGAGGATTTATTAATACAAATCACATAATCTAAAGGACAATTACGTTCTGAATCAGACCCATTTGGTCTGATTTATTATATTTTCATTTTGATACGGATTAATGTTTATAACTGAATCAACCATTTCAATATTAGCTTCTTTTTTCTCAAATATAGCTCCCCTACAAATATAATCGGATAGCTTGTGTTAGGAGTGGGTACGACAATAGTGCAACGGGTGGAGATCGAACCGACGGCATTTCTGTTATCAGTCCGCACCGTTGGGCTATTGCAGCTATGTGTGTGTGTGTGTGGGGGGGGGGGGGGGGGGGTTTATACGTACAGCGCTTGCCGAGCGCGTTGGCCTGCTGCGCCAGCGCCAGCTGGTAGGTGTAGAGCAGCGGCGAGAACTGCATCATGGCCGCCGCCGCCGCCGCCGGGGACACGCCGCCGCTGCCGCCCGCGCCGCTCAGACCTGCGCACGAGCACACGTCACTGACACATCCGCACCCATCAACACGTCTGTAATATCCACAGATTAGGAACCAAGGGAGATATGTGAAGGAGGCGTGGTTCGTGCGAACTCGTCTAGCACAAAATAAGCTAGAAGACCGTTTTTGTCTTTAGTTGAACATCATTCATCGACTGCTTCACTTCTCTCATTTTCGAATAAAATACCTCATTTTTCAGTAGTTGTTTGTAAAAAAAGCTGCAAAGTGAATTAAATGAAAGATTGCATCTCATTTTATGTGTAAGTACAAGTAAATTGTTGTTAC
Organism: Oeneis ivallda; assembly: GCA_029955525.1. Lineage (NCBI taxonomy): Eukaryota > Metazoa > Arthropoda > Insecta > Lepidoptera > Nymphalidae > Oeneis > Oeneis ivallda. The sequence goes on from JARPMR010000007.1 coordinate 21,629,061, forward strand.
TTTCCATAAAAATCAATAAATAGAATAGAATAGAATAGAATATTATTTATTCATTGACATGAAAACAAAATATAACAAACAAAATGGAAATACACATGAAAATGGAAAAACAGAAAGTAATTACAATCTAACTTAACTAGTGTCTACTATGTGTCATGCCAATGAAAGGGTTCTAAGCTCAGCTAAATGCTGTGGATACATATGTAACCACAGCGCTGATATTCTGCTAGGGCCCGAATAAGAGGGTAGTCATTTAAAATAAATAAATATTATACATATGAAAATAACTTATTAGGTAAAATATAAATTGTATTATAAAATTGAATCGATAATGTCCTTTCCTTTTTTTTTTTAATTTATTATTTGTAAATGTACTACCACGGCTATCTTACTATGTTTTTTAATATGATTATTCGTTTTTTTGTGTTATTAATAACTGTTCTCTGTAAAGTTTTTTGAAAACAAATTTAGAGCTTGCATTGCGAAAAGGTGGAGGGATGTCATTCCAGCATTTCGTGGCAAGATATTTAAAGCTGCCACGAAATGCTGCCGACCGGTGGCGTGGCATTGATAAAAGTGGCACCATCGCCCTAAGCCCAAAGCTTGGCTCGCGCCATTTCAATTTCGAATACAGATATTTAGGTTTTTGGGATTTAACAACACCGAACAATAGAGTGCCTAAAAGTAAATTATATCTGTTTTTCATTTTTAGCATATTGTGTTCATTTAAAAAAGGAGTAACGTGTGATCTTGGCGGAATAGGAAAACAAAAACGAGCGCAAGCATTTTGTACGCGCTGAAGTAATCGCCACGATTTACTTAGCAAGCATGGTCCATAAACTGTTAAACAATAATTTAATTTTGACAAAATTAGTGTGTCACAAAGTTTAATTCTGAGGTTAATACTAATGTAAGGCCTAATCTTATACAGAACTTTAAGTCTATAAAAACAGTTCCGGGCAAGATCAATTACGTGTTCTTCGAAGCGTAAGTTTTCATCCATTCGCAGTCCAAGATTACGTGCTTCATGTACATGTTCAATGTTTACTCCGTCAATGCAGAGTTTTGGTTGCTGGACTAGTATTTTACTGACTTGCTTCTTAGTACCCATGACCATAAATTTAGACTTAAGGGGATTAAGGATAAGAGCATTTTGTTGACACCATCGTGAGATGTTGTTTAGAAACTTGTTCATCTGGTTAATTGCAGAACTAACGTCTTCGTGATCAACAGGTACATATACTTGAAGGTCGTCAGCATATAAATGATACTGACAGTTTTCTATGCAGTTGATTATGTCGGCAGAATATAATATAAATAATAGTGGTCCCAAAATGGAACCCTGTGGGACCCCTCTATTGACAGCTTTAAGTGAAGATACCAAGTCATTTCCATCATTTTTCCGGATAACCACTTGTTGCGTTCTGTCCATAAGGTAGCTAGCGAACCATTTAACAGTACTTGAGGAAAATCCATAGTACGATAGTTTGGCTAGCATTAGTTTTATATTAATTGAGTCAAACGCTCGAGAAAAGTCCAACAACGCAAGAAAACTACCCTTACCGGAATCTTGAAAGGTGAGTATGTTATCAATAACGTCAGAAAGAGCAGAAGATGTGCTACGATGTTTCTTGTTTGATAAAAGATTATTTTGTGTAAGATGCATGGTGTTAAACGGTACAGTGTATATTAGTTCGTGCTGCATAAACTGACTTGTCGGTATGCGTGCGTTAGTGAGACCTAAAATCTGTTGCTCTGTCTAGCGAGTAGTAGGGACAAACTGGAGACAGCAAGTTTCAATAAAATTTCATTCATAGGGCAAATCTCCCTTGGTTCCTAATCTGTCGTAATAACTCTCTAATATCTAATTCCACACGGGCACAAGCTAGTTTCCCATAATTACCACTAAGTATTCATCATCATCATCACATAGCAACGGCTCACTGACTGAGCGCAGGTTTCTTCTCAGAGAAAGGTTAATCTCCTCTCAGAGAAGGGATATAGGCCATAGTCCACCACGCTGGCCCAATGCCAATTGGCGGACTTCACACACCTTCGAGAACATTATGGAGAATTCTCAGGTGTGTGTTCCTCACAATGTTTGCCTTCACTATTTAAGCATGTGATATTTAATTTCTTAAGGACATATTATACGGGTCTTAGGTGTTCTGGAGGTCAAACGCACATTATTCCGAAAACCCCACGATCGAACCTGTGACCCCCGAATAGGAGACCACATTCCTAGCCACTAGGTTGTCACTGTTCTGCCACTATGAGGGGAAAACTTGTCAGTTTTCCCCTCATTGCTTAAAGCGCGGAAGTGGTGGGGCTCACCTCTAAGCAGCTGGTGCTGCAGCGCCTGCATGGCGGCCGCGCTCTGCTGCTCGAACGCCATTTGCGCTGCCGCGGCCGCCGCCAGCTGCTGCAGTTAACAAAATTATAGAATTTTAGCGCTTAAGATTATTATTATCGCTAGTGACCGTCACGTTACTTCTTTTAATAACTTTTTGATTTGTCCCACTTGTGTAAGCCCCCACTAGGTGGACCGACGACATCAAACGAGTCGTAGGGAGCCGCTGGATTCAGGCGGCGTAAGACCGAGGCCTGTGGAAGTCCATGCAAGAGACCTTTATCCAGCAGTGGACGTCTATCGGTTGACAAAGAAGTAAATGTTGAGAGAAAACCCAAAATAAAGAATAGACAAACCTGATGCTGTTTGCTGCTGCTTCCTTGGCTGCTGGTGGTTGAGGAGGACCCTTTAAATTGAAATCATAGTTACTCTTTTTTATATCATATCATATTTTTTCTGTTTGACATCTATAAATATAATGTTATTATTTCTCGCAGGGATTATTGTTAAAAGGATAGCACTATTTTTAGATCTGTAGTGCGACACGAGAATTTTGTCTACTTGTTTACAACGTGAATCTCTTAGCGATATCATGAGAAAACGGGTAGACAAAATTTTCTCGTGGCGCGCATGCTAATGCTAAATAAATTGCGAGTAGGGCAATTTATTTATTTATGTTTATTATTATTTTTGTAAAAAAAACCTCTATCATAATATTCAATGGAGCGGACAAACGTGACGCTTATCTCTAAAATCTTCCAGCTTCCTTCGAAAGTGAATAACAAATTATAAAGTGGTATAGGTCTAAATGTACGTCATTGTTATTATAATATGAAGATTTAGAGATAGTGCACAACCGAATTAGCACCAACAAGAGTGTAGTGTAGTTTACCTTTCTTGGCGGGCGGCTCCGCGTCGCGCGCGCGCTCCGAGTGGTGTGCGCGCAGCGCCTCCGACGAGCCCAGGCTGCGGCTGCTGCTGCTGACAAGTTATAGGGCTAGCGTGACATTCCCTCACTTTCGTGATGGACGGACTATACCTTCTTAATTTAGTGGTTTTTGTGTTTGTCTAGTGTGTTGTTGTTTTTGTCTCGGACAAGTTCATGAGTGTTTATTGAAATAATAATATGGTGAATTAATAGTAAATTTTGTACAAAATGAGTTCAGATTTAATTAGCATTGTTCCCTGTGACGATTTTAAATGTGTGCAAATATTGATTGGCGAAAATAAGATAAATTAACTTCTTGTAAATTCACTAAAACCTAATCCTTGTATCCTAAGACTTGTGTAATTGTGTATTTCAAAAACTAGTAAAAGTTATGAATAAAACACAATATAAACGATCCGCGTACAAAACTTAATGGGTTGTAAATGTAATTATATCTAGTAGTAGTATTTCTTCTGTTCTGTGAACTTCTGTGTGCTTTGTTGAGTTCGTCGAGAAAACATCAGTAAAGAAAACGGAAGCACCTAGTTTGAATATTTTTGAAGCCTACGGCACGCTGCTGGTCATAACGTCTATACGGTACAGGTTAGTTGTCTCGTCTCGCTGTTCGATGTACCTGTTAGCGGGCGGCGCGGGCTTGGCGGCGGGCGGCGCGGGCGGCGTCGGCGCGGCGCTGCTGCGCGATGTGGAGCGAGACAGCGTCATCTGCGCAAAGCATTTGTATTGTATTTCAACTAGGCGATGCCCGCGATGTGCGTGTTGCCAGTGATGACTTACGGATCCGAGACATAGTTGCTAGCTGTGGCTCAGGGTCAGCGAGCAATGGAGAGAACTTTGCTCGGAGATCAAATCAGAAATGAGGAGATCCGTAACAGAACCAGTCACCGACATAGCTCAGCGAGTCGCGAAACTGAAGTGGAAATGGGTGGTAGTCTATGTTTTAAACCTGGCTATCTATATGAGCTATCTCCATTCCAATGGGGTTGTTTCTAATGTATACGGAGCCTGGGCCAGGTATTTGCACAGTCTTTTAAAATGTTCAGAGCCATGAAATAGTAATTATTTTTTTCATTATTTCTCATGAAAAGGTGCTATTTACGAGGTAATATGCGAAATTATTTTGCAAAATAAGTTATCGTCTTCGTAGTTATTGAGTTTTGCTAATATGCTATTATATTATTTTTTCTCAAACATGCATGGAAATATTGTCATTATTTTCGAAAAAAGAACACGCGAAGTATCGAATTTTCGGACAAAGAAAATCAAATCCATTGCAGGAGTGTTTTTTTAATTTGGAACATTACAACGCTCCTGCAATGTTGTATGAAACGGCGTGCTGGGGTTATTAAATACTCTTTGATCGGATCTCTTTTGTCATTCTTGGCATACCATAGTCTCTTTGCTTAAATAGTACAAATTGCGTTTACACTAGCGGCACGCTATGATGGCCGGTTTGACGTTTGTCCGCTCATGAAGTTCCGTATTAATTGATAACGACTTTGAAGGAAATAATTGTATTACTTTATTGACGATAGTGATGTGCAGAGATTCATAAATTTTATCGAATGTAGTTTTAGGTTTAGGACTCAAAATTTATTTATTAAATTGATTTCTAAAATGTATACAAGTGTAGAAAAATCAGTTTGCACCATTTAAGGGGTGAATGTACTTGTGAATATGAACAATTTTCACTATGTGGACAAACCTCTGAAATCGCAAAAAAATATCAGCTGTTTCATACAAAAGGTAAAATTTTTATTTTTATATGATATATACCACAACTCGGCATTTGGTTTTCTAAATTGAAAATTTTTAAAAATGGAATCTAATACGATCGTCACATAGGATCGCTGGCTAGCACAACTACTACCTCCGGCAAACTCGCGTCAATGCTCAATGCAAAACAAAGCAGTTTCGAATTGACGTTGCTTCGAAAAGTATAAACTGTCAGTGCAATGCGATTGTGATATAGTTTTGACCTGGCTTTGGATTTCAAATATTGATACTGCATTACTGTTGACCCTTGCTCGTTAATTTGGACTCTGTTCAAGCCCTTTGTTGTGGATTTCGTCGATATGACCGAACGTACGCAGAGAACTGTTCTAAATAGTCAGACACGTGAGTTCGTAATACGCCTTCGTAACTATTTCGATCGTGAAGCTCAAAATGGAGGGCCAATTTTACCTATAACGTCAGTGGTTGAACGCGTAGCTGATGCGCTTAATATTGGACAACGAACTGTTAGACGGATAACTAAAAAAAAATATGGCGAGACTGGCACAGAAGAAAATAAACTTCACACACCAAAAAAGAGAAAACGAGCAAAACCAGTCGTAGGCATCGATAGCTTTGATGCCGATGCTATCCGAAGACATGTTTACGGCTACTATTTACAGAAGGAGTATCCAACAAGAAAAAAGTTGGTGCATTCACTGAAGGAAGCTGGATTATTCTTCGGTGGGGAAAGTTCTTTAACGAAGATTTTGAAGACCATTGGATTTCGATACAAAAAATGTAACAAACGCAAAATATTGATGGAAAGATTTGATATAGCGATGGCAAGGTATACTTTTTTACGGCAAGTGAAAGAAATCAAAAATTGGCAAAATGTTGTGTTCTTGGATGAAACATGGCTTAATGCTAACCATACTGTAGGCCGTTCTTGGAACGATGACACAGCAGCATCTACTTCCAAAGTTCCTGTAGGAAAAGGATCGCGACTTATAATTTGTCACGCCGGAACCATCAACGGGTTTGTCGAAGGTTCTCTCATGGCTTTTGCGTCAAAAACCACTGGAGACTATCATGAAGACATGAATGGAGAAAAGTTTACTGAATGGTTTACCTCAATGTTGTGTAGCCTCCCTGAACCATCTATTATAATTATGGACAACGCCCCATACCACTCGATGCAAATTGACAAGCCACCTGCCCAATCCCAAAAGAAAGCTGATATCGTCGCATGGCTTCGTAAAAATGGCGTAGATGCAAACATGAATATGTTAAAAGCGGAATTAGTACGTCTTTTAAAAGAAAACAAACCAACCAAGATCCGATACGTCATTGACGAAATAGCATTAGAACATGGGCACAGAGTTATACGGTTACCGCCTTACCATTGTGAGTATAATGCGATTGAGTTGGTGTGGGCTCAAATTAAGGGATATGCTGCAAGACACAATACAGAACCCCCATTTACCACAAAAAAAATGCTAAAATTATTAGAAGAAGCTTGTGAACATGTGACTAAAGGAGACTGGGAAAAGGTTGTGAATAGAACTGTTAAATTAATAAGGGAAGATTATGAAAGAGATGTGAAAATAGATAATATTATAGAAAACGAACATATAATTATTAATGTAGGTGATGATAGCAGTGACGACAGTGAAAATAGTAGTATGGACGAATCTGATTAATTATGGCCTTTTGTGGCACCTTTTTTGGTATCTTTTGTATTCATATGTTTCTTGTGTGCATATAAAGTATGTATATTCATTTTCATTCAAATATTCAGTTCGTTCAAATAAATTAAATAAACATATACATTTTTGTTTTATTAAACCTATTTAATCAGGTACAAAAACAAAACTTAATTGTTTTTTGTTCGAGAATAAATTGACATTCCACATCACTATTGTAATGTGTCAAACCGGCCATCATAGCGTGCCGCTAGTTTACGTGGCTGTATCTGTATAGCCATAAATGCGTTTGCCTGTCGGCACAGATGATAAAAAAAAATTGGCGGCTAAGCTGAAAATTCGTCTTGATTTGTTCTTGATTTGATTTACATACCTACTTAAAAATATAAATTTAATAATAATTAAAATGAGTTCAAACGGTTCAGAGAGTGAAATGGAGATTGATTGTACTCCACCAGATTTAAGATCAGAAGCCAAATTGGCAATGGAAAACCTGCTTCCAACGAAGTCAAAAGAAAAATACATGAAAGTATATGAAAATTTTATGAGTTGGAAAAACGAGAAAAAAGTGAACATTTTCTCCGAAACAGTATTTTTGGCGTATTTTAATGAGATTGCCAAAACTAAAAAGCCATCTACATTATGGGCAATTTATTCCATGCTGAAATGTACAGTTCATGTTAAAAACGGCATTAACTTGAAAAATTATGGGAACTTAACTACTTTTCTTAAACGACAATCGACCAGATTCAAAAGCAAGAAATCGAAAATTTTTACTGGCGAAAACATAAAGCAATTTTTAATTAAAGCCCCAGATGATATATATTTAGCCACAAAGGTAAATATAATTATTCATTATTTATTTGAGACACAGTTAAACCAAATGGTGGACGGATTTGGATGAATTTTGATGCACAGGATTTATGAGTCTTATTAAATATACTGTCCGTGGCTGTAGCTTAATATTTAGTTTTGTTTGTTACAGGTTGCTATGATATTAGGCGTTAACGGAGCATGTCGGAGTATCGAACTCTATAATATTACCACAAAAGACATAGACTTTCTTGATGACAAAGCAAAAGTGTGTTTTATTTCCCTGCATTCTTTAGAGAAAAGCACTATATATACCTCGGCGAGAAATGGCAATCGCCTGTCTCGTATTTAGTGAAGTCCTCGCCTACGGCTCGGCCTTCAAACTCATACTCGACCTGCAATTGCCTATTTCCCGGCCTTTGCAATAATGTACTATTAATAATATTAATAGATGATAGAGCCTCGATGAGAGATGCCTCTGAGTGCGGCAATCAGTAAATGAGCGTGTTAGTGTCGCGTTGCACGGTGTACCTGCGGGGTGCGGTGGTGGTGCGCGTGCGCGGGCGGCGGCGCGGGCGGCGCGGCGGGCGGGGTTGGCGCGGGAGGCGCGGGCACGCTGCCGGCGGGCGGCGCGGGCGGCGCAGCGGGCGGGGGCGAGGGCGCCGCCAGCCGCCGCTCGATCTCCTGCTCCTGCTGCAGCGCGCGCACGAAGGCCGTCTTGAGGCGCGCCGTGTGCTCCGCCTTGAGCGCGCGCTTCACGTTCCCCGACACGCACAGCTCGCACAGGCGGCGCGCGTGCGGCGTGAGCGGCCCGCACGCGAACGTGGCGTCCTGGCGGCGCGCGGGCTGCCGCTCCCAGCGCCACACGGGCGTGAAGTCGCTGCCGCACTGCGCGCACACCGCCGGCACGCTCGAGCGGGGCATGCTGGGGGCCAACTCCGACGTCAGTAATATGTTGACACGAAAATTTGACGACCGGCGGGCTGATTACGTAAAACTTTGCAGTAGCAGAGCGACAGCAATAGCAAAGCGAACGGTCGCAAAATGTCAAATAGTATGTAAAAAAAATTACGTAATACAAAAGTGACGTTTAAAGTGACGTTTGACAGCAACGATTGCGAGATTTACGCCTGTCGCAAACCTGTCGCGACGGGACACTGTCTGCTAAATAGACATCTCACAATAATGGGAATACAAGAAGACCCATCCTGTCCAGAGTGTGGTGAGGAAGAGACCAGCTTCCACTTTATAGCTGAGTGCCCTATGTACTCATTGGTAAGATGGGAACTACAAGGTAAGGATAGATTAAGTGAAGAAGACCTAACAAACCTTTCAATAGGAGACATCGTTAGGTTTACGAAAGCTACAGGTAGGTTTGAGGGGAATAGGCTGCCTGGGCACCAGTAACCTGTGTCCAAACACGGGGAATTGGGTGGAATAGTTCCGACACAGGACTGATCACCCGCCTGGCGTTAGCAGGCGTCCCCTCCACAAATACAATACAAACCTGTCGCGAGATTCGTAATCACCCCACGGGCCCAGCGGGTCTATTCTAAATTTTTTGACATTTCCAGTGGCCAGTTGAAAACAATGGAAAGTTGCCAACAAAGAAATGTCAACCCCGCATGTATGAAATATGTATGAAAAACATACATATTCCGTGTTTTAGTTAGCAACTGAACGATAACTACTGAGATAGTTAATAGCCCACTGATTCTTTTTGGAAATATTAAATAATTTACAAATTTTTAATGATTATGATCTGATTTAGCGTTTCAGGACAGAGTAGATACTTGGAGGGATTGAGTTTAATGAATAACCGTACCCTTTCCAATCCAACATTGAGTTGCATTATATGCGGTTACAATATATAGTAATTATTTTTATTAACACTGAAACCTTTTTTGGTCACCGCCTTAATCGATAATATTTATAATGCAGATATTAAACGTAAATAATGAGTTGTACCGCAAATGTAAGTACATAAGTAGTAGTGAACGCATGCACTGACCGATCTTCGTTGGTGAGGTAGTCGACCACGTGCTCGAGCCCGACCAAATAAACGAAGTCCGTGTTGCTGGGCGACGGGATGAAGTTCATCTCCGGCGGAGGAGGCTTCGGAGGCGGGATCTGTTGTTACATGAGATACTTTAACCGATTTCAAAAAATAAGGTTCTCAATTCGTCGGAATCTTTTTTTTTATGTATGTTCATCGATTAGTCGAAGACGCCTGAACCAGTTTGGAAAATTCTTTTTTGTTTCAAAGGTGAGGGTATACTTCCCTGGTGATCCTATTTAAATTTTATCGGAATCGGTCAAGCGGTTTTTAAAAAATCAACAGTAAATAATATACTTTGTAGTGGCGCAGGCGCTTGAAATCGGTTTTTTAAAGGGATTTTTTTATTTGACCCATAAATTATATTATAGAAGCAGTGACAGCCTTGATAGTGATGGTTAGGACTGCGATCTCCTATTCAGGGGGGTCGCGAGTTCGATCCCGGGCACGCACCTCTTACCTTTCAGAGTTATGTGCGTTTAAGCAATTAATATCACTAGCTTAAACGGTGTAGGAAAACATCGGGGGAGACCTGCATGCCTGAGAGTTCTCCATAATATTTTCAAAGGTGGGAGGAGTCTACTAATTTGCATTGGGCCAGCATGGTGGACTATGGCTTATAACTCTTCTCTGAGAGGAGACCTGCGCTCAGTAGTGAGCCATTGAAGGGTTGATGATGATGATCATGATGAGTTGTATTATTGGATAGGAGCAGGTACAAACAACGTAGCGCTTGCGTTGTAAATATGTCAATAATTAAAAAATCTTTCAGGTGAAATGAAGTTTCACAACTAGCTTGTTTAAACTAGCTTGTACCCGCGGCTCGAACTTAACGTGTTAAGTTCGAATTATTCCCCTTATTCAATCCCTTTAAGGGTTGAATTTTCTAAAATTATTTCTTAGCGGATGCCTACGTCATAATCTGTATGCCAAATTTCAGCCCGATCCGTCCAGTGGTTTTAGCTAGCTGTGCGTTGATAGATCAGTCCAGTCAGTCACCTTTGACTTTTTTATCTATATATATAAAAGAAAGTGGTGTTAGTTACACTATTTATAACTCAAGAACGGATGAACCGATTTGGCTGAAAATTGGTGGAGAGGTAGCTTAGAACCTGGAGACGGACATAGGATGCTTTTTATCCCGTTCGACCGCGTTTCCGTCAAGTCACTATAAAACGTGGTATAACAAAAACGCATCTGACATGGAATAACAAAACGCAAATGACAGTGGAATAACAAAACGTAAATGACAGCTAAACGTAATTTTGTCTTTGGTTTATCAATATTTAATCAATGTTTGATTGATAATATCATCAGTAATATGTTTTCTCTTTTAATCATCAATAACAACATATATTTTGATATAATAACAATGCCGCGAGTAATAATATAAATGCGAAGGTGTGTATGTTTGTTGGTTTGTCCGTCAATCACGCTGCAACAAAGCTACGGATTGACGTGATTTTTTGGATAGGTATAGTTGAGAACCTGGAGGGTGACAGGCATCCCGGAAAATCAAAGAGTTCCCGCGGGATTTTAAAAACTAAATCCACGCGAACGAAGTCGCGGGCATCAGCTAGTATTTAGATAAAAAATAAATATTCCTGTGTACCTGCAGCAATGTTTTCTCAAGTTGTTTGCGCAACGCTAGCTTGGCGGCTGCCTGACGTTGCGCTGGTGTTTGCGTGTCCTCCGAGCTGCGAGAGCTGGCCTGTGAGTAAGGGACAAACGTTAGTACATGCGTCCTCCTAACGTTCACAACGACATCTGTCCATCTTACTTCCAATGCACAGTAGAGCTGTATCGATCACAATTGATCGAATCAAAGTGATTCGATCACAAGTCAGACGTGTTCGATTGAGTTACGAATCTCTAAGGCCGAGATCTGTAGATCATACTCTGGCTCTGCTCAAGACTCAACATAGAGTTAAAATGAGACACAAATATGTTTTGACATAAATCTGTCTCGTTTGAACTCAGTCTTGAGTCTGAGCTGAGTGAAAGTGCCCTCTATAGATCTTACCCTATATTATAGGGTAAGATCTATAGAGGGCACTTTAAGGGCCATAGGGCCTATAAGTTTCGATCATTTTTGACCCACTTAGGCCTTAATCATGCCATTTTTTCTCGTTGCGACGAAAGTTTCGATCCTGTAATGTGGTCATGTACGATTATCAAAGTGATTGCCAATGGGTTGCAATCGACCCAGGTTACAAGAAATGATCACTCGACACAGCTCTTCTGCGCAGGGTTCGTAGCCAAGGTATGCAATAAATATTATTAAAAATGCAGCAGCAATAGCCTAGAACAGTGATAGCCTAGTTATTAAGACTGCGGTGTCCTATTCCGTAAACAAAGCAGACTGAAGCCTTAACACACCATTATTGCTAATGATTCTAATTAGGTTAAACAATCTCTTAACTCAAAATATATTGCTATCCTTTTCAAAATGTTCCCTGAGGAAAAAGATAGTATTATTCTTACAACCATTATGCTATTGCAGTTAATTAATTTTCGTAAGTGGGAATTTATTTTTCTTTGACACTTTTTCAATTAGATTTATGATAGTTATATGGGGCTGTTGTGGACCGACGACATCAGACGTGTCGCAGACTATATTTATACAAGCGACACTCGAGAAATATCGACACACGACAATATTTAGAGAAATATGTGACTGCATGTCTTTATATATCGAAGTGAAGATACATTTAAAAGAGAAAACCAGATAAGAAGTCGACATCACATTATACTCACGGCATCGCTCGTACTGCTGGTCACTGACGAGTTATCCTGAGCGGGCTTGCAAGGCAAACACCATACATTTTTATTTTTTACCGTTACTTGCTTTAATTTTTAAGTATGTATTATATTATACTATGCTTAAAATGATCGCGATCAATTCATTTTGCACGATGTTTATAAAAAACAACAGCAGTTTATTGATGCAGCATAAATAAATAACGTAAAAATATGAATAACATTTTAATAGTAGAAAACTAGTTTCCTCCATTGCAATTATTTTATTTATAATGTAAGATTTAGAAACTCAAGCTATTGCACCTCACCGTAAAAAATAAATGTTCCACTGATAATATTATTATATATTTTTTTTATATTGTGGTTGGTGCTAAGAATATAAATTAGAATGGATAAGAAGTCAGTGCTTATTGCAGAATTACCTGCTTTTTTCGGAAACGTTTTAATTAAAATGATGATAAATTGGTAGTTGGTGATGTTATAGTTTTCTATGCAAAATATATTGAACGCGTTTTTGCAGAAATAGTCGCTCGGCCTAAGGTTCGTTGTTACGCCGAATGTGACGTCATATCTACCGACGTTTTACATAGGTTACTGAAAAAACTATTACCAATGTCATTTCCACCTTTAGGTGTTTCCTACAGATTCTTGAAAACGAAATTGACGGAAAGCGTCACCTAACTTAGCTTAGGTAGCCTGTAAAGGTTAGGGAACGGTGGTGAAAACGGTAATCAGGAAGTTGACTCACCTTGGGAGCGGCGTGATTGGTAGGAGGTGGCGCAGGCGTTATCGTGACAGACGGCGTGATACTGGCGCCGCCTCCGGACATCGTCTGCACAATATATACTTCGCTCATTTTGTGCAACACGGTATTATCTCAAAAATCCCGATTTTTGGAACAAAGTTCCTTATCGGACGGTACATAATTGGCGGATTGGGGCTAAGCAAAAAAAAAAAATGTAAGAATTTTCCGTCACAACCCTTGTGTGTTTTTTTTCGTTTATTACACACGTTCTGTCATAGCTTTGGTGGCGTAGCGGCTAAACAAAGGAGTAAAACTATCGGTTCGGGGGTTCGAATCCTGACTTCAGATTATTATATTTTATTTTATTATTAAAAGGAACTTCGCTCCAACCGAGTGTTCCACGACAATCACGCATTATTTTTTAAACGTGTCTTAAAACACACGTTTGCATCCTTACTAATATTATAAGTCGCGGGCATTAGCTAGTTTATGATATTAGTAAGGATAATATCTTCTGAATCCATCGATTCATTAAGAACACGAATTGAGTAAGAACAACATTTTTAGAGCTGGCTACACTGGCGTCTGGCATAATCTGCAGTTGTTCCCGCATCACACGACACCACCACAGATTTGCTATAATTCTGTGGTGGTGTCGTGTGATGCGGGTTGTTACGTTCCCTCAAATATGGTTGGAGCGAAGCAATAGCTGGGTCATGCGTCATGCTCGTGAACGGGTGCCACCGGCGGGAATGGGGCTGCTTTTCTCTGCCCATATTAACAGGTATTGAATTGTAGGTGGTATGCTTTTGTGGAACTTCCCCTCATTGTGGAAACACTGCATACACATAGTATCTATTGTATTGTACACTTGTTTCAAGAGCAACCGCAGAGTTTCTTGTTGGTTCTTCTCGGCAGGAATGGTATTCCGAACCAGTGGTAGACTTATCGATGATTCAAAAGCACTTGTAAAAAAAATTATTTGAATAAATGAATATTTCTATTCTATTCTATTCAACAAGCAGTGATAGCCTAGTGGTTACGACTGTGGTCTCCTTTTCGGGGGGTCGCAGGTTCGATCCCGGGTACGCACCTCTGACTTTTCGGAATCAAGTGTGTTTAAGCAATTAACTATCACTTGCTTCAACGGTGAAGGAAAACATCGTGAGGAAACCTGCACACCTGAGAGTTCTTCATAATGTTCTCGAAGGTGTGTGAAGTCCACCAATTCGCATTGGGCCAGCGTGGTGGACTATGGCCTATAACCCTTCTCTGAGAGGAGACTTGCGCAACATACCTGCGTGCGGTAGGAGCCGGGCGTGAGCGTGGCGCCGCCCGGCAGGCTGGCCGTGCGCCGCGACGCGTTGCCCGCCGCCAGGCTGCCGGCCACGCCGCCCGCGCGCTGTACACAACGTTAATTTTATTTTCATCTCCCCATCTCGGAAAGAGTATTTTTGCTCTTCGATATCGGAGTGCAAAAGCCGTTTTTATCCTCTAGAGGATAAAGTAAATTGAATTTAGAACATCGTGTGCACTAAGTTTGTGAATTCAAAACATCATTAAACCTATTTACTTCTACCTCCATGGTGCCGAATTTATCATAAAACCTTTTTTAATTTGTTAAAAACTCAGACTTGGAACCTTCTTGGTGTACTTTTTTTTAATTTGCTTTGCGCGCGCCATTTTCTTTTCACGTCATATTGTTTGAATGGGGAGATGAAAAGTTACGTGTTGCACTCGAGTGCAAAGATTTTTCACCTCGTGCTCTTTTGATTCCCTCGCTAACGCTCAGGATTCTAATTTTTGAATCACTCGCTGCGCTCGTGATTCAATTTTAGAGTCCTTCGCTTGCTCGGTCATCAAAACTGAGCACGCGGTTAAAAAGCAACTTTGCACTCTTGTATAACAAATAACTATTTTATTTTTATTGTATTTTATTATTATATACAAGCCAACAATATTCATGCACAAATATGAAGATACAAACAAGTAGCCTTACAACTAAGAGACATAGCAAAAATATCAATAACTGGCATGTACAAAAGATTTTAAGACATAGTTTAGTTTGAGTAGTGTTACAAAGGTCTTGCAATTCACGAGGGACTTATGGTTGTGTGTGTTGCGGCGCGTCGGTTTAAGCGTCGTATACACGACGACGCCCGGGAACTTGTCCCGCAAAAGTTGACGGGACGCGGAGTTAGCGGGGCAGAGTAAGGCCCGCTGTTTTGCACTGGTAGGCGTCCCGTCCCGTGCACCCCTGTCGTGCACCTCTACCGCGACAGGTAGACTAATTTGGTATAGCAGAAGAGAGGTACTTTTGGAAAGTGTGTGTGTCGTATCTGTATAAGTGTGAGCGAGCGCAATGCTCGCGCCTGCCCGCTCCCACCTAGGCTTTGACAGGCACGCACACTTATGCAATGTGCATGTACACGAAGTAACCACAAGTAAAGCTCACTCGCCTTCGTGAATTGCAAAAACTGTACAAAATATAGATCATAGAAAAAAAGTCAGAGTTGTTACAAATTGGCTCCCTTGCGTAGGGAGTCGATGACATTTCGGCGAAAGCAGGCTGACGTGGAATCAAATAAATTGAGTTGCTGATTGTTTAGGTTAATTGTATTATATTGGCGACAAATGCAATTAATGCATGAGTGGAAAGTAAGGTTAGTACGGCTGCGATTATATCCTTTAATCTGCGATCGGACAGCTCCCGCTCACATTTAAAACGATGCGTAAACTGCGGAAGGACGGCTCCCGCTCTGTAGCTATCCTTTTTCGACGCGTTTGGTTTTGCATTTAATTCGAAAATATTTACTAGCCCCATACTTCTCCAACTTTACTATTGACAAGCTTATAGAATCGAGTCTCTATTCATGTTTTATATTCGACTCTATGACAATAATTTGACATTAAGATAATCTATGTTGAAAACACGAGTTGCCGCTCTGTGCTGTTTCCGCTGACGCGAGTTCGGAGTGTGACGTCGTGTGGTGATTAAAAATAATAAAAAATAGTGTTTTCTGTGAATAAAACAATGGAAGGGTAAGCAATTAACAGTTTTTTCGTAAAATACATGTAGATGGACAACAATTTTGCACCAAATTCATTAATTTCATCAGACCTCGAACGTGAAGCAAAAGCTTTACAAAATATAAGCTCCGACATGAGATCTTGTTCTCTATTTCAGTAATATGAATGAACGAGTATTATTAAATTATAGCTTATTTCATCACAATTCCAAAAATATAGTTTTATACCTAGGTTCTATACAAAAGTTTAGAGAAATGAATTTTTCAATAGCGCGGCGCCGGATTCGCGCGAACACCCACGATTCGGTACGCAGACTTGACGGTTCCGCGGCGCGCGGGGCGGGGCAGATCCAGCAGATGAGAGGATATCTAAATACGTTGATGGTACAGACTGCGCGTTTAGGGATTTTACAATTCAAATTAATTTTAGGTAATATTGAGGTATCTGTTTGATTGTTAATTATTTTATGAAGTAGCATCGTGTCAAGCAGCATACGACGCAAGCGTAGAGGCTCGAATATAATAAATACAGAAGAATTAATAAGTAAGAGCTGTGTGTAGCTATGTGACGAGTTGGATTATCTTTACTCGAGTTGGTGTGTATGTGTGTGTGTGTGTGTGTGTGTGTGTGTGTGTGTGTGTGTGTGACGTAGTTAGGCTACTCCGTACCTTGGCGTGCTGGTGCGCGGGCGGCGGCGCGGGTGTGACGGTGACGCCGGGCGGCACCACGCAGCCGCTGCCCGCCAGCGCCGTGCCCGCCGCCGCCGCGCCCGCGTCCTGCGAACAACATACGGTACGATTAACGTGGTCGAGCGAACAGCCGCACAAGCCATACTTGTATTTCGTTGCCCATGCAAATTGTTCCCACGTAAAAATTTATGTGTTTCGGCGCAAACGCCTTGTCTCGTTGTGATAGAAGTGGAGGAGCTACAATATTTGCTATTAATACAGAACAGGCGTTTCACAATACTACTTAACCTAATTTATGTCAAATGTCATTCGTTTTCTCATCGTCAACGGATTAAGAATATAGCAGCTAATTTCTAAAGTTAGACTTTTATTTGCCCCATTGTATGCCTAAACATACATTATGTAACTTCTCCCCAAGCAGCTCAGGTCCAAAAAATGACGCGCAATAATTAGGTATTTGACTGATATTTATTTACTTATTTAAAATAATGTTATCTCTTTCTAAGACGAAATTTTGTATGGAGCTTTTATGGAGCTGGTGAATTGTAACATCACAGTTCACTAGCGCTCTCTCTGGCTAACAGGAAACTTTAAAGTTTTATAACTTATTTGTTTTTTTTTGGATTTATTTTCTGTTACAAATGTTATTCTTACATGTTACATTTTCCATTATAAATAATGAATATCAACATTTTGACTACAATCAAATACCCAATTGTGAAAAACATTGTGATGCATGGAATAAACATATACAGGTTTAATCTGTGTGAATACAAAATACGCATAAACATCTCAGAAACACCCTAAAACAAAATTTCAATGAGTCAGAAAACCAGAACAGCCAGCTGTGTTATTCGTTAATGTTAATTAGTGATGGTGAAATTGGCACTTAGTGAAGATATATCTGAATAGATACTTTTGCATACCTTAGCGGGCGGTAGGGTGGCCGCTTGCTGCGACTGCCGCAGTTTCCTGAGCAGCACCAGGCGCGTCTCTTCCGCACGAAGCTTCTCCCTCAGAGCGCGGAGCCTTCGCTCGCGCTCCCATATCTCTGCACTTGACAACTCCTATAAAAAGTTTATTTGAATAAAAAAAATATTGGTTGTCTGTAAAGTCGATTTACGGACGATAGTTTTACGTGATAACGTCTAGAAACATTGATGACCGCTAACCACAGCGCGCACGTGATAACTGGCGAGTCCGGGCCCCGGCGGCGGGCGCTCTGCCAACGTTTGGGCCGATCGTGCCTCTCTATCGCTTGTTCCGCGCTCTCGCTTGCACGCTCAGGCTAGGCGGAACGTGAGATGGTGTTTGATGGGATGGGATGATGGGATTGTGACGTGCCTGACACGTTTATTTTCCCACACATACACACACAATAATTACCCTGTGCCCCGGCATGAGCAGCGGCGGGTCATTCTCGTCGTCGTCGTGCGGGTCGCGCGGCTTCTCGGCGGCGGGCGGCGCGGGCGCGGAGCTCGCGGTGATGGACACGTTTATTTTCCCACACATACACACACAATAGTTACCCTGTGCCCTGGCATCGCCAACACGTTTATTTTCCCACACACACACACACACACATACAACAGTTACCCTGTGCCCCGGCATGGGCAGCGGCGGGTCGTTCTCGTCGTCAGAGTCGTCGTCGTCGTGCGGGTCGCGCGGCGACTCAGTGGCGGGCGGCGCGGGCGCGGCGCTCGCGGTGATGGACACGTTTATTTTCCCACACACACACACACACACACACACACACACAATACTTACCCTGTGCCCCGGCATCGGCAGCGGCGGGTCGTTCTCATCGTCAGAGTCGTCGTCGTCGTGCGGGTCGCGCGGCGACTCGGCGGCGGGCGGCGCGGGCGCGGCGCTCGCGGTGATGGACACGTTTATTTTCCCACACACACACACAATAGTTACCCTGTGCCCCGGCATCGGTAGCGGCGGGTCGTTCTCATCGTCAGAGTCGTCGTCGTCGTGCGGGTCGCGCGGCGACTCGGCGGCGGGCGGCGCGGGCGCGGCGCTCGCGGTGATGGACACGTTCACCGAGCCCGAGTTCAGCTTGCTGCTCACATCTGTACACATACACAAGAGATCATTTTGTCTTATATAGGACTTGACTTGATCCTTGAATGCTAAGATATTGGTAAGTAACGATGCATTCTAACATGGAAGTGGGTTAACCAGGAAGCAACACCCTTCATTACTTTTGTTATAATAGAACTTTTCTAATTCTATTTTATCTGTATTTGCAGTTCCATAACTAATTCATTATTATCATGATGAATGATGCTGAAGAAAGGTCCCACTCATCACTGCGCTAGAGATTCTTAGTGTTAAATAACATAGTAACAATTAGTAGTATTATGGGTAAAAAACATAGTCTAAACAATAAACTATTTTACCGGTAAACGGCGCAGGTGCAGCCAGTGAGGGCTTCCGATGTGGCGGCGCGGCTGGGAGCAGCACTATATCGGGGCTCTCTGCATAGCTGCGTTGGTCAGACCGCGGGCGAAGCACCCGCTTGCCACTCGCGCCCTATAAACAACATTTCTAAATTAAATTTTAATCATCACATAAGTCTATCTATGCATGTCCACTATTGAATTATTGGGCAAAGACCTTCTCAAACGAGCGCCACGCGGTCCTCAGTCTTACTCATCTAGCCATTTATCTTCTTCTTCATCTTTATCAACCTATTGACGTCCACTGCTGGACAAAGGGCTCCTGCATAGACTTTCACAGGCTTCGGTCTTGCGCCGCCTAAATCCAGAGGGTCCCTGCGACTCATTTGATGTTGCCAGTCCATCTAGTGGGGGGTCTGCCAACACTGTGCTACCCCCATGCGGGGTCGCCACTCCAGCACCTCAGCTCTTCAAACTATGTGCCTCGCCTATTTCCACTTCAGTTTCACGACTCGCTGAGCTATGTCGGTGACTTTGGTTCTCATACGGATCTCCTCATTTCTGATTTGATCTCACAAGGATACTCCGAGCATAGCTCTCTCCATCGCTCACTGAGTAACCCTGAGCCTTCTCATGAGGCCTATAGTTAGCTACCATGTCTTGGACCCGTAAGTTGTACAGAAGGTCTTCTACTCTAAGACTTTCCAACTACATCATCACTCCTATGACAAAAATGGCTTGCCCATTGCTAGTTTTGCTAATGGTTTGGATTGTTTAATTTTCCTATTCCTGCTAATAGTTGCTGAATAGGTATTTTTTCACTAGGCAGATATTCTATAAAATATACAAAAAAATTACTTAACAGTCTTGACTAAACCAGAATCTTGAGTTTTTTAAAACAGAATTAATATCAAAGATCTTCATCATAATTATTATATTTCAAAAACAAAAAATATCTCATATCAATCTGTAACTCTGAATATCAATCTTTGCAGGAAAGTACTGAATTGAATACTTACTCTGTCAATCTTGTATTGGATTGCATGAGGAAAACCAATATTTATTAATAAATAATTTTACAGTAAACACATATCTTCTTATAGAAGATATGTGTTTACTGATTAGACTACACAATTATACTACAGGAAATTAATTGAAAATTTATATCAATCAAGGAAATATTAAGCTATAAAACTGTTTAACAATATATAAAACAACAGCCTCTCAAAACATATCCGATATCAGTGCCGACATGTGACGCTCAGTATTGTTAATGATGTTAATTCACTACCTGCAGCGCTAGTATGGGCAGGAGACAAAAATAATATCCCCAGATTTTATCCACTGACAAATACAATATATATATATAATAACATAAAATAATCTTCAGCATGATATTTATAATGGCAATAACTGCAGGGATAAGTTTTCTCCCATTTTATTCACTGTGGATACTATATCCACTGCTATGCCCATGTTCGATGGGTGGATAAAAAGGAGCGAGGAGAGATACATTTTATCTTCTCTCCATGGATATATATTTTCCCTGCCCATGCTAGCCCTGCTGGGACTAATTTCGAAGAGCAACAAGGATAAGTTACAAAACTGTAACCCGACTATGGAAAAATGGCTGTAAAATCTGTCATAATGACTTTGTTTTAAAAAATTTAGCCTGTCACCCAGATCATCATAAATAAACAATTGCCACTTCATTCCACAAAATAAGCTCAGTAGTTTATTAATTATGGCGTAACATTCATAAATAGCCACATACATCTGACAAAATGATCCTATAAGGGTTTCGTTTTTTTTCAGTATTAGGTACAAAGTCTAAAACCTTATAAAAATCATACAAGTTCAAGTAATTATGACTTAAATAAGACTTACATGTGGTGGTGGCTGGGCGGGGGTGATGGTCAGACCACTGGCAGTCAACGCCCTGAGTTCACTCAGCTCAGGGGGCAGGGATCTGCTGGGAAATAGTGACACTTCTAGTTTTTTCTGGAGTAGCATGAGAGTAGTGATAGCCTAGTAGTCTCCTATAGCCTAGTGGTTCGGGGGTTGCAAGTTCCAGTATGCACTTTTTATGAGTGTGAACACAGAGTTATGTGCCTTCAAGCACTTAAATATCATAGCTTCAAAGGCGAAGGAAAACATTGTAAGGTGAAAAATGTGCAATAAGTATGTAGTTGTTGTTTTGCCTAAATTTATTAATGTTTCAATTAGATTTTGTAATAAACAATTGATGTGAGAGATTGTGATTGCTTTTTCTACACTCTCCATATAAGAAAACTCTCCCTAACAATGGTCGAACCTTTGAAATTGGTTAAGTTTTACACTGATAAATATCAACACGGCAAATTATATAAAATAACATTATTTCATTTTGAATTAGTAGACTCTTTTTAGCTTATAAATTAATTTTTTATCTTACCTTACACTAAGATCCACTGCCGAGTCATCTACATCCATTGTACGTTATCACTGCACAAATATTTAATTAATTAGCCAAAATTATACAATCATTCAAAAATCGATACAATAATATATATTTTTTTTGGATTAGAATTATGTAACAAATTGTATAAATAAATATAAAACTTGGTATTCCGAAACACACGAATCATTAATATAAACGTTTATATTTTTTTGTGAACCAAATTAATTATTATAATTATTAGTTTTTACTAAAGCTGTGACAGGCTGAGCCACAAATTGACAATGGCTGGGGGACAACAACTACAATAAATTGAACTATAATGAATCTTAAACAACTTCCAAAAAAAGTCAGGGTGTCATTAATTACCTCTTGTGTAGTACAGTTTCACTAATTACTTGCTTTTGTGCAAAATAAAAGAAATAATTTAAATTCAAGTAAAACTTAACATTAACACACGACAGCTACAGATTTCAATAGACAATAGAAAAATCACAGACAAATACCTAACTTGAAAAGACACAAACAAGCAATAGGCGTAAACCTTAAGTTTCATTATTGTCTATTTGTCGTAATTCCTAGTGCCATGACTATTTGTGCATGTGAACATGATGTGAACGTGATGTGAACCACATGTGAACCAAGAGAATCTAATAACTTTATGTTTGAGCGGTAGACCTAGTCACCGCCCGAGGTATGTGGGCGGTGAGACGGGGGAGGGCGTGATTGACAAGACGTTGACTAGACGCACATGAGATATTTTAGGGCAGATAAATCTCAGGATAACATGTCGGAAAATGTCTTAATTGTAATGGGTAATTATAACAAAAAAAATATTTCCTGGTTAAATAAGAATTAACGCATATCTAAAATGAGTACATTTTATTATTTACGATACAAAACAGTTGCAAATTACCATTTCTCACTAAGCAAATAAAAAAAATTTTCACTGCCACCGTCACAGAACAAAATTAATCCATAATTATCTTCTTCTTCTTCTTCATTATTGTCGTCAATTTCCATATCCTCCTCAGAATCTGACTCGTTTCCTAGATTTATGATCAGCTCATCTATCAAATTGTCAATCCTCATGTCGTGGTTCTAATATTGGTTCTCAATTTTTTGTACATGGTCGTCACACTTCTGCCATTTTTCAGGAGTTTCAATTCAGAAAACAATCTTGTGATGATTTTGTTTTTTCGTCCAATGAAGAATTTATGTAATTTGAAGCTAAGTTGTTCTCTAAATCGGCCCACACAAGCTCAATGGGGTTGAGATCGGGATGATACGGCGGAAGGCGAAGAACGATGTGGCCTGCAGCCTTTAATATTTCGTCAATGGTGTAAATTTTTTCGGACCCAACACTTTTTATCAGAGAAAGGAGTTCGGGTTTAGTATTGTTTGGTGTAAAGTCAACATTATGTTTTCGTAACCAATCTTGCATGACTCTTTTTAAACTGGACATTGTTGGTATTTTCTCAACCTGTACACAATGGTAGCAGGCATTGTCCATAACGACCACTGAGTTAGGAGCTAGTTTATTTTTCAATTTGTGACTAACCCAGTTATGAAAATTTGTGGCATTCATATCGCCATGGTAATCCCCGCATTTCGAATCTGATTTGAAAATTGTTAAGGCACCGTCAACTAATCCGTCTCGGCTACCAGCATGAACAATCACTAAACGACGCCCTTTGCCAATATCAGCATAAATCCCGGGCTCCGATTCAGATTGCCAACACATATTAGAGTTGTGGCAACTGTTAACGTAGGTTTCGTCCAGATAATATATTTTTCGGTTTTCATTTCTATAGTTCCGTATAGCTCTTAAATGCCTTACTCGCCATTCAGCAATACTGGATCTCTCCATAAAATGTGTCTCCTAGACTTACATTTCTTAAAAAAATATCCCATCTTGTGTAAAAACTCCCGTAAATAGGTATAACCACAGTTCACGATGCCATCTTCTTTTAAAACTGCAAGCAATTTACGAATACTTGGGATTTTTTTATCAACTGTATAAAACTGATGAATTTTTCTTCTTATTACTCCCATATCGAAATCATCAATGTGGACTCTCTTTTTTATTTCTTTAAGTTTCCGTGGAGATGAAAATTTTGGGTTTCCAATGTTTGCCGATTCGAATTCCCTTCAGCTACAATTCTCATTACGCTTTGAGCTGACACTCCTGTAGCCTCTGCCACTAATTTTTTTCATATCATATTTGTGTTCTATACTTTCCTTGTCACCCTTTCGTTTGAGAAAAAAACTGTGCACAGTGTAAATAACATTTTTCACATTACGTGGAAATGGAATTGGCGGACCCATCTCAGGATATTTTATCTCGTGTGTGTTTGGGACAAAGGGGCGCAAACAACTAAGACGTGTAACCGTCGCCGTGGTCGACGGCAGACTGAGTTAGCTACAAGATTGTTTATCTCTCCCGTCCTGCTGCTCACATACCTCAGGCGGTGACTGGTCTTCCCTTTATTACTCAAAGGGTCTTCCGCTCAAACATAGACCACGAACACATAACACCAAACACTATCACTAAACTGTGAACTCTGACATAGACCACGAACACCTGTGACGAACACTATAAAAAAAAATACAGATACACTCTGCCACAGACCAGGAACAACAAGACTCTCACTCACTCACTCTCTCAGAGTAAGTATTAGTAGGTATAGAGCGCTCGTTTCTAACTGGGAACTGTGGACACCGGTGAGAACATTGGATCGGTCCGTTCGCAAGCGCTGGTAGTCATACGAGTACTAGCGGTGTAAATGACTGGTGCGAGCTTTTAGCAGAATTAAATTTAAAAAATGGTTAAATGTGCCGTAAAAACTTGTAAGAATGATACAAGAAAAACAACTAAACAAAATTCCAGCATCACATTTCACCGGTTGGTCAAGTTTTTATAATTTTAAGTAAAATAGAAATTACGCTTTGCGGGGTTGAAAGAGACGTGGGACGGGAGGCGACACGCACCGCCCGCACTGCCCCGCAACCCCGCTTCGATTGCAAACTCGGATAGTGATGTGACGCGTTCGATGCCGACTGCCGGTTGATTATTTATCGTTGGTACTGCGAGCAATAAAGTTATACACCGCAGCACTCTTGCACTTGCGATTTTATTTTTATTTGTTATCAAGTTACAATACAAGTAAATCCTTGATTGCGATCGACTATGCAGTCTAACTTGGAAGAGAAGCTAAGGCAGTTTTTAATTAAGCCCATACTCCTAATCATTTTTTCATATTATCAAGTCGGAACGCTTAGGCCGCGGCCGCACTGGTAAGGTGGCGACGCGTCGCGACGCGATAAACCGTGTGTCTAACATTACAGTGACGATAAACTAGCGAATTTTGTATTTGACTGATATTTTCTTATTTCTTTAAAATAATGTTTTTAAATATTATAACACTATGCCGTTTTTTTTTAAAATATCTTAACTAGTCTCGGAAATATAAAACTCTAAAGTTTCCTGTTAGACAGATAAAGTGCTATAGAAGTGTGATGTCACAAGTCAGCAGCTTCATACACGCTCTATAGAAAATTTCATTTGAGAAAGAGATAAGTAGATTTAGTAGTTATAATAAAAACGCTTATAACTTATTTGTTTTTTGGCCGATTTATTTTCTGTTTTTACAAATTTATTTCCCGGGAACATTAAATATTAACTTCAAATATGTTTCAGTTATTTTAATAGGATATGTTGACGTGCCCATCATAGTTTATAGTCCTTTATAGTTTAAAATATCGTTTTGTAATAAAAGCTCAATTTAGGTAAAAATGTCGCTTAATATGATAAGTCGGCGGTTATGGGTCAATAATAACTCAAAAATAAATATGAAGATAAAATAGCTCGTTTTATTTTTAACTTTCTTTTTATATAATATACAAATCTAAGCACATTCATACTTTCAAATTAAAAAACAATATTGATTTACTAAAAAAAACAGATCATTACATAAGTAAGGTAAGTATTGTGCCATTCAGCTGTATTCATCGACAATTGCGCTTGCGGCGCATTATTACCCATCCCTATTCGACACGTATCTATCAATATAGGTAACTATAGTTCACCTGTCCACACTGCGTATTGGGCGAACAGTGCGATATTAGCACTCTATACCTACTAATAGTTACTCTGAGCTCACTCTGCTTTTAGGTTATGTTTATAGAAATGCAAAACAACAATAATTAATATAAATAATTCAAAACAACAAACAAGAGTTTCATTAATAATTAGTTGTGAAATTAGAAATTAGAAGTAAAGCCTACAATAGTGACAAAAATAGTCTAGAAACTAGTTTTCTTGTTTTTTAAGTTAATTTGTGATGCCGGGACCAGAGTTGCTTTCGAGCCAAGGGCTGCGTTTAGATGGACGCAGGCCTAATGAATTGCGTCGTATAAGGTGTAAACTTGGTGTATTCACTCAACCAGACGGTAGTGCTTACTTGGAACAAGGGAATACCAAAGTTTTGGCCGCGGTGTATGGTCCACACCAGGTTTGTTTATCTAAACTTTATTTGTGTTTGTATCATAAAAA
The DNA here is from genome assembly GCA_029955525.1 of Oeneis ivallda. Lineage (NCBI taxonomy): Eukaryota > Metazoa > Arthropoda > Insecta > Lepidoptera > Nymphalidae > Oeneis > Oeneis ivallda. Next base: position 21,655,266 of record JARPMR010000007.1, read on the forward strand.
TAATCTATTAAAAAAAATATTAAGCCCAAAAAAATGTAAAGGAATGATTAGGTTTGGTAGTGTTGTTAGGTATTAAAGTATTTTTGGGATCATGTGAAGTACCTACCTAGCTAGCTAGCTAAGTAGCTCAAAAAACCTTGGGGCCCCAAATTTCTTGAATGGTGACCTTACCCATTCACGAGCATGACGCATGACCCAGCCGTTGCTTTGCTCAACCATATTTGAGCGACTGGTGCCGGGTGCCACCAGCCTTTGAATAAAAAATATTTCTATTCTATTCTATTACAACAGAAGATTCAATGTAAAACACTCCTCCCTCTAGGTGTGACCATCTTGTATCTATAATTTAATGAATCTGTCAATCTACCAATTTAGATTGGGCCAGCATGGTGGATTATGGCGTACATAACCCTTCTCTGAAAAGAGACCTGTGCTCAGTAGTGAATCATTAATGGATTGCTCAGGATAATGATTAAAATTGCATGATTTGCTGCTATACCACAGTTCTCTGTCCCCCTATGCTCCTTAGTATAATTTGTCATGTATTTTGATTTTTGCTTCGTCACTTGTAGCATATATAGATATATGCTACAAGTGACCATATAGATCCTTATTACAAGCAATATCCATAGACAGTAACCAGAGATAAATTGTTTCTAATACTACACTCCATTTTTGAAGTGTATGTATAATAATTTTATTAAAGTAACAATGAATGGGCCAGTTCAAGTAGCCCCTAAGTCCAGTTTTCCAAAACAGAAAAATGGACTTATGGACTCCTTCAACTGGCCCATTATGGACTTAGGCACCGCTTGAACTGGGCCTTTCTAGATATAAAATAGTAGAGATGCTCCGAATGTAGGTTCAACCAAATAGGAATGTTCGGCCGAATATTTGGTCCAAAATGTACAGAACCGAATATTCGGCCGAATCATAATTAAATAAAAATCTTAAATTTTAATTATTAAATATGTTATTTTAATTTGTTGTTATATCATCATAATTTAAGTATGTAAATTTTACGATATTATTTTTAAAGTACATAATAGTAATCCTGAGAATCAGATTTTATTTTGCTAACATCAAAAAAAATTAACTTGATTAAAACTTAAATTATCTACTAATGTTTTGATTCTTAAAGTTTCCTCAAATTTGTATTTTTTTTTTCAATTGTGAATTAGTATTTGTTTCGGAATATATATTTGTTCATGGTTGATTTCATTGAATTTTATTTTTGACATTTACTTAAAATAAACTTAATTTTAATTAGATTAAAACTACAAATAGTTATGACAATTCTAAGTTTTTATGTTGCAAATTAATACTTGTTACTTAAGGTTTATTTTTATTGTTGATTTCATAAATTTTATTTAGCATACATAGACATTTATTTTTGTTGGTTTCTAAAAGTAGTAAGTAGTTATTAATTATATTCTAAAAAAATATTTTCTGAAAAAAGTTGTTACTCAAAGCAGTGTTCTGTTTAAGCAAATTTAATTTAGTTTAATTTATCATTTGCAATAAAAAGCAGAAGTTTATTTGATTTAAATTGATTGTTAAAGTTAATCTTTTTATTTTGTCAATAAATAATTGGTACAAAAAGTAGTGTTTCTTTCATCTACAAAAATCTATGTACAACTTTCGGAATAAACCACATTTCTTTAATTAGTTAACCATACTGTTAAATAAAATGTTCTTTTTTAAATATTAACAATAATTTAAATATTCGGTAATTATTCGGCAAATCAACCGAATATTCGGCCGAATACGAACATTTAAAATATGCCGAATATTTAGTATTTTATAGAAATGTGCCGAACATTCGGCGCATCTCTATAAAATACTAAATATTATTTAATTTGTTTTTTTGCAGGCTGCTAAATCAAAGAGTTCAACAGAAGCAGTCATCGTTAATTGTCAATACAGCATGGCCACATTTTCCACAGGCAAGTTTAACCACCAGTTTCTCAGTGATAATCTTAGAATATTGATCCATACCTATATCATAAACACAAAGCATCTGTGTGTTACCATTTCACTGTTGCCTGATCAAAAGAGTGTTCTTTTTTATTATTATTGTCTTCTTGGTTAGCTGATAGACTTATACTCCTGGACATAGTATCTTGTAGCAACTTCTCCACACAGTTTTCCTGCTTGTATTCAGCGGCTACTTGTGATTAGTTTGATCTATTCAGCTAACACAGTGAGGATACCTACTATGGGCCACTTAAGTTAATCTCTCTTATTAGAATTGAGAAAGACAGCTTATAATCGTCAACGCGTTTAAACGGTGTGATTCTTTCTATAAACAACTTTCATGCCTACACCTACTTATCGTTTTTCAACATGATCAAAGTCCAAAGCAAAAAAACACAAAACAGCCAACCAAGTTTAGTCTTAAAGTCATATGAATAAAGAAACATTTCAATCATACTATTAAAGCAAAAGTTTTCTATAATTTATGCTGAAAGCAAACCACTTGAAATTGAATCTTCTAATAAAGACATTTGGAAGCAGCTCGATTAAACAAAAAGTCTAGCGAAATGAGCTTATGTTTTTAAACTCTTAGCAGTCGGTGCTTTTTAAAAGAGCTTTTTAATTAAACTGCCACTTCTACTCATAAAATCCATGATAATAACTAAATAATTTAGTAAGTACTTTAAGTTAATTGTTATTTTTTATCTTATTGTATGTTTTCACATTTCACAATGTAAATGTAGTTATTTTGCAGGAGAAAGAAAAAATCGTCCTCGCGGTGACAGAAAGTCACAAGAGATGTCTCTGCACCTGCGGCAGGCGCTGACTGCGGCTATCAAAACAGAGTTATATCCCCGTTCACAAATAGACATATACATTGAAGTCTTACAGGTGTGTAAAATGTACAGTACATTGTGGAAATATTATATTTTATTCTAACAAAGTTGCATAAGTTAAATTGGCTTGGCATCCAGCTGCCCACAAGATAGTATAAAAAACTTATTACAATGTAATAGCGTCATAATAATATTGTAAAATAATTATTTTGAAAAGAGCAACTGCTGAGTTTCCTCAGCTGGGTGCTCAGCAGAATCCGCTTTCCAAACCCGTGGTAGAGAAATGAATAATTTTGAATTTTGAAAGGCGGCTCACACAAATCAGAGTAGGCCATACTCCAGTGCAAGTGCTAAAATCTTTTCTTTTATAATTCAATTTCAATTTTCATAATGTGAATTTGGGTAATATAGAGTTATTGATGAGATATATGTGGTAGATTCATCGACTATTCAAAATTACTTGTAAAAGTTTATTTGAATATTCCTATTTTATTCTATAGCCCTTGACTGCAAATCTCACCTGATGATAAGCGACGATGCAGTCTAAGATGGTAGCTGGCTAGCTTGGAAAAAGTTTGGCAAGTGTAAATTGAACCATACTCTTCTTTGGTTGATCGATGTGGCTCTTATGCTTATTAATGGAGCCTTTATGTGTGGTTTTGCTTTGCGGCCCGTAACGTAAATAAACTCAATAGGTTTGTCAGAACATTCATTAAGACACCTGCTTATCTCATTATAAAGTGGAAGTGGTTCTGAGATACCCAAGGTATGTGAAGTACTTTAGTGGTACCCACAGGACGGCAGGCAAGAAATAAGGGAGGACAGCTAAGACATTGGGATGATGAGCTGAAGCTAAAGCCGGTCCATTCTGGAGAAGTATGACCGTAAACACTGGAGAGAGCTGGAGAAGGAATTTGGCGAGAGGCACTATGTTCTTAGGGATATTTTAAATGAATTCTAGAAAATAATGTAAACTTATGTTAAAAAGACTGATATATAAGGATATTTTATTTATCTCATTACAGGCAGATGGTGGAGCGTACTGCGTGAGCGTGAACGCAGCGACCCTGGCGCTAGTGGACGCGGGCGTGCCGCTGCGCGCGTACGCGTGCGCGTGCACGGCGTCCATGGCGTGGCTCGACGGTGAGCCTGCGCCGCTGCTGGACGTGGGCCACGTGGAGGAGGCGGCCGGCGGCGTCGTGCTCACCGTGGCCAGCCTGCCCAGCACGGGTGAGTGGAACTGCCGGCACTTACTTGGAAAACCAGGCATTTATCATATTAGTAAGATTTTATTTCTCGAAATGTGTTATTTACCGAATTCTCGGTTATATACGCGGATAGTATATTTCGCAGATAATATTTGCATATGTAAATAAATCAACTGCTACTAAGACCAACTATGCTTATTAATTGACTTGGATTAACTGGGACTAAATGAAAAATGAACTCATTTCTCCTGAACTCCCTATATTATACCCGCCTTTTTGTATCTACATTTTAAGTTTTCTTTTTTGTAACCTGTATTCATTTGTGTTTTGTGGTGCAATAAAGTATATACATACATACATACATACATTATATAACCTTTGCTGCTTTGTTCTTTCGAGAGACTTCATGTGTGTTTACGTAATTTCGAAGTGGTAATTTCTAATGTCAACTGCGGGCTAATGGATCTTAGGATCCGAACATAACATCGACCTTCACCCATCTGTTTACCGAATGAAACATTTTTTTTATAAAATTCCATACATAGACAAATACGTCTTGTATTTATTGCCTATCAAAATATGTTCATGACTATCATTACTTAAAAAAAATAATAATTAAATTTTTTTAGCGAGTTTCACCCACTTGTTTACCAATCAAAATATATATATAAAAAAAAGATTATTTAATAACAAACGCGATGATATAGTATTGCCTGCAATAAACCGTTCATGAAACACTATTGCCAGGATTTAAAGTTTAAAAATCAAAGCAAGTAAAGTTGCGCAAGAGAGAAATCCGAGCTTATTTAGTGTAATAAAGAAGGATAGAGCATAGTGGCTGCAAGCGAAGCCTTCGTTGAATAGAAGAGAGTTACGTTTGCTCTTTTTACATATGGTTGAGAGAGACAGCATATCTCTGATGTGAATCATTTTAGAGTAACTGACAATACATACAAATTTATTCTAAATAATTATTTTAGATTTCAATAATAAATATAATGTATATATTCAAATATAAAAACTTTTTTTTTGCAATTAAATACATAAAAATTAAACAAATAAATAAAATATTCAAAACATTTATGGATAATGAAAAAATTTAATTATTTTTATTTCTTATTTATCAAAAAAATTTAACATTTATAAATATTATTCTACATCTGAATCATCACAAGTTGTATCAAGATCTTCGGACTCAGATAACTCTTCGTTTTTTTTCATTTTCTGTCATTTCTAGAAGGTCGTTTATCTTGAAAAGCGTCTGATCACTAATAAATCCTACTGGTTTCAATAATAAAGTAAGCCTCAATAGCCCAACGGTTAAGGTGCGGACTGAAAACTGACAGGTTGCAGGTTCGAATCCCACCCGTTGCACTATTGTCGTACCCATTCCTGACACAAGCTTTCCGCTTATTTGGAGGGGAGAGGAGAATATTAGTCATGTTCAACTTGGTTGATATTCTTAAAAAAATATTTTAATTTTTAAAGAATATCGGGTTTAATTTTTATGTATTTAATTGCAAAGAAAATGTTTTTATATTTGAATATATACATATATATATTTATAATTGAAATCTAAAATAATTATTTAGAATAAATTTGTATGTATTGTCAGTTACTCCAAAATGATTCACATCAGAGATATGCTGTCTCTCTCAACCATATGTAAAAAGAGCAAACGTACTCTCTTCTATTCAACGAAGGCGTCGCTCGCAGCCACTATGCTCTATCCTTCTTTATTACACTAAATAAGCTCGGATTTCTCTCTTGCGCAACTTTACTTGCTTTGATTTTTAAACTTTAAATCCTGGCAATAGTGTTTCATGAACGGTTTATTGCAGGCAATACTATATCATCGCGTTTGTTATTAAATAATCTTTTTTTTGATATATATTTTGATTGGTAAACAAGTGGGTGAAACTCGCTAAAAAAATTTAATTATTATTTTTTTAATTAATGATAGTCATGAACATATTTTGATACGCAATACATACAAGACGTATTTGTCTATGTATGGAATTTTATAAAAAAAATGTTTCATTCGGTAAACAGATGGGTGAAGGTCGATGTTATGTTCGGATCTCGTACTATAAGTGACAAGTGAACTAATTAGACGAAATGAAATCATGATTAGGAACTCAACTTGTTACTTGTTAGCTTGTAGAATAAAATCGTAAATTCGTTTTTTCCAGGTAGCATAGCTCTTCTGGAGATGTCCCACAGACTGCACAGTGATTATTTCGATACAGTTTTAAGCAGAGCGATGCAGGGTTGCAGAGATATAGAGGTGAATATAAACTTAATAATATTGCTGATATAGCGATCAAGACACTTGGGGGTATGATATAACCAGAAACGCGGATTCGAATCCCACAAGTTTTGCATATAAAAATATATTTAGAAAAATAAAAATTCTTTTCAAAAAACAGACTTCTAACGCCACTACAAAGTATAAAAATAATTTTAGTTTGTCCACGTTTGTTGAAGTCGGGCGGGCCTATATACAAACTATGAAACCGATGCGCGACGCTACAGAATATGATAGACTCGTTTGTAGAAGTCGAGCGAGCATCGCGAGTCGGTTTCATAGTTTTTATTTTAGGCCCGCCCGACTTCAACAAACGTGGACAAACTAAAATTATTTTTATACTTTGTAGTGGCGTTATTGTAGAATTAGACCATGCGTTACAATCACTTAAACACGGAAAAGCGGCAGGAGAGGATGGTGTACCGGTAGAACTTTTGACTTACATGGGAGACCAGGGCAAGAATTTGTTGCTACAACTGTTTAATAAGATTTACGACTCCGGACATATACCAAAAGATCTTCTTCGTTCTACCTTTGTTACAATCCCCAAGAAACCTAGGGCGACTAAGTGCTCCGACTATAGAACTATCAGCCTAATGAGCCATACAACGAAGGTTTTCCTTAAAATCATTTATAATAGAATTATATGGAAATGCCAGGATAGTATATGCCAGCAACAATTTGGCTTTAGATCCGGAGTAGGAACGCGAGAGGCTATATTCACCTTAAATGTCTTAGCAGAGAGGGCCATTGAAATGCAACAGAATGTATACCTCTGCTTCATAGATTATGAAAAGGCATTTGATAGGGTCAAACATCAATTCCTTATGGATGTGCTCAGACAGAAGGGTTTGGATGATAAAGATCTCCGACTAATTGGAAACCTCTACTGGAACCAGGAAGCGGCCGTAAAAATAGAAGGGAAGCTCTCGGACTGGCAGCCAATCACTAGAGGTGTCCGACAGGGCTGTATACTGTCTCCATTACTCTTCAATCTGTACTCTGAAGAGATCTTAACAGATTTACTAAACTCAATCCAACAAGGAATTACGATAAACGGAGTGTGCGTAAACAACATCAGATATGCCGACGATACAGTATTGATTGCTAGTACTGCCACCGGGTTACAACAATTACTAACCGAAGTAGCAAGAGCTGGAGAAGCTAAAGGCTTATCCATCAACGTCGCCAAAACCAAAGCCATGGTTATTTCTAAGAGTCCGGAAAGGCCTTTCCATCTGAAATTAAAAGATCAGTGTATTGATGTGGTCCCGAAGATAAAGTACCTAGGTAGATATTTCACTTCGGATCTAGATCACCTACAGGAAATAAAATGCCGTATTAGCCAAGCTAAAATCGTGTTTCACAAGATGTCCAAGACCCTCTGCAGCCCTAAATTGCAGGTCGAACTAAGATGCCGCCTTGTGAAATGCTACGTCTGGTCCACTCTCTTGTATGGCTGCGAAACATGGGTTCTCAAAAAAGAAGCAACAAGTCGATTGCAAGCTTTTGAAATGTGGATATATAGGAAAATGCTCCGAATCCCATGGAACAGCTTTACACCAAATAGCAGGGTACTGGAATTAGTCCACAAAAGGAGAGAACTCATGTCCACCATCATATGAAGAAAAGTAGCTTTCTTTGGACACCTACAAAGAGGAACCCAATTCTCATTCCCAAAACTAGTGCTGGAAGGGAGGATTGCAGGCAAGAGAGCTCCAGGTCGCCAAAGACGCAAGTGGTTGGACGATATAAGGGGGTGGACTGGGCTGACTTATCCAAAATTAAAAGATGCGGCTTTAAATAGAGAAGCTTTTCGCATGATGACCGCCAAACTTCAATACGAGGAAGGCACACGATGATGATGAGTGGCGTTAGAAGTCGGTTTTTTGAAAAGAATTTTTATTTTAAGCTTTTAAGTGTAGTATCCTATGATTGAGGAGTTTGGACCTGGAGCTCCATGATGTAGTCCATACTTGTTACCTACAATATCAATTCGTACTCGAAATTTCCTAAATCGGCATAGTTTTAGCCTGCAGCATCAGGCTTGAGGAGTTGAAGGTTAAAATTTTTATGGGACCATTTCGCAAACATCCTCTGTCGATTAAAAAAAATCACGTGAATCGGTCCAGTAATCCCGGAGAAATCGGTGGACATACATAGAAAAAAAAAAAAAAAGATACCGGCCGAATTGAGAACCTCCTCCTTTTTGGAAGTCGGTTAAAAAATAGTATATTATCATCTTAGGATCTTTAGACACTTTTCAAAAAGAGTAAAATACTCTATTCTTTCATTCATAATATATAATGATAACTTAAAGGCGATTGGGAAACTAATAATTCTGAGTAATAGTTTTTCTACATCACAGACCTACAGCTGGGAAGTCTAGTTTTGCCATACTTGGGTCATGAAGAACTGAATAGAAGAAACACCTTACAGAACCTATGCTATAATAGTTTTTAGGGTTCCGTACCCAAAGGGTACCAACGGGACCCTATTACTAAGCCTACGCTGTCCGTCCGTCCGTCCGTCCGTCTGTCAGCGGGCTGTATCTCGTAAACCGTAATAGATAGACAGATGAAATTTTCACATATTATGTATTTCTATTGCCGCTATAACAACAAATAATAAAAATTAAATTAAATTAAAAAAATTAAATTAAAATGGGTAGGTGGGTAGATGGAAATTTTTTAATTTAATTTTTTTAACGGAACCCTAAAAGAGCGAGGCCCGACTCGCACTTGGCCGATTTTTTATCTACTCCAGCATCGAAAAGTTCCAATTTCGAATTTGACAGTTGAAATACTCGGCAAGCCTCGTATCAAAAAACAGCACTCGAATTAAAATGACCCTCATTACGATGCAGTTGCATAAATAGCTATTGCAATGCGCGAGTTCGCGTGGGTCATGGACCATGTTTGTGTGTGAATCGTATCTGTATAAGTGTGAGCGAGAAGGAGCGAGCGCAACGCTCGCCTGCACGCTCCCACCTAGGCCCCGACAGGCACACACACTTACGCGATGTGCATGTACATGACGTAACCACAAGTAAAGTTTGAACGTTCTAGTGAATTGCAAGAACTATAATATCAAACATTCAGAATTGGTCGGTAGTACAGGTTGACTACTTTTTTTTTGTTTTGTTTTAGGTAATCCTAGACCGAGCGGTGAGGGATCATTTGGCGGAAGGCTGGACGAAACAAGATGTTGTCACAGTATGAAATAAACTTTTATTTTATATACACCAAAGTTGTTTTAATTAATAATTTTAATGCCACAATTTTTGAGCATTTTTGAATTTGATCTATATTTTTCTATTTTTATGTACCTCAATTCAATACTATAACATCATCACTGTTTCTGCATTGTATATTGAATACGCTCTAAAAAGGATTAATTATTCTACAAATCAAACAAGCCTGTAATTTACAAAAATATTTAATTGCACCTTAGCAAAACACATGAATTACCTTCGTTATAATTTACGTACTAATACTAATTGTTAGTATTAAATTTATACTACATAGTCAACAGTCAATTGCACTACTAGCTAAACGATGGAAGGTTAGGCGGGTCCATCGCCATGTCTATCAGCTCGTCGATATCTTCAGAGTTCCAGAATGACAACTCCAACTGAAAAAGGTATAAAAAGTATTAAGGAACAAGAACCTATCTAGATACTAAATGATGGCCGCTACTTCGTCCGCGTGGATTAAGGTTCTTAATTCCCGCGGGAACTCGGGTCATTTTCCGGGATAAAAAGTAGTATGTTTTAATCCTGGCTATGAGCTATCTCCATTCCAAATTTCAGCCGTTCAGTTCATTCGTTGTGGCGTTAAAGAACTTACTCACAAACTTTCATTTATAATATTAATAGGAAGTATTATTTCCAAATCCAGATCAGTCGAATCTATTAGAATCATTAGAATGCCATTAGCCTAGTTTTTCGTATTAGTTTACAAATTGCGAAAAACCAAATTAAATTTGAATTTCGCGGGCAGACTCGTATAATCATCCTTAATGGGTCCACAGGTAATTTTATTTACCACTACACCCATAATGCAAGAGGCTAGAGATTATGTACAATAAAATTAATAGAATGCAACAAACTGTTACAACGGCGTGAAGCGTCATTCAAACTCAATAGCCCAACAGTTGCGGCGGCAAGTGCAACAAGTGCGGCCTGAAAACTGAGAGGTCGCAGGTTCGAACCCCACCCGTTGCACTATTGTCGTGCCCACTCCTAGCACAAGCTTTCCGCTTCTTTGGTGAGGATAGGAGGATATTATTATATATTAGATAGATTCGGCTTGGCTGATATTCATTAAAAAATCTTACAGAAAATGTAGTAGGTATCTCCTCAAATAAATAAAAGTGACATGTTTCACTGCTATTATTATACGTTCTACTATAAATATATACTAAACTATTCTTCATAGCAAAATAATAAATCAGTGTATAAAATTTTATGATTTTACCTCTTAGTAATAGTAGTTTGAAGCCTCAATAGCCCAATGGTTAAAGGTGTGAACTCAGATTTAAAAGGTCGCAGGTTATATCCCCACCCATTGCATTACTGTCGTACGTACCCACTCCAAACACAAGCTTTCCGTTTATTTGGAGGGGAGAGGAGAATTTTAGTCAACTGCAGCTTGGCTAATATAATATTCTTTAAACGTTCCCTCAAATATGGTTGAGCGAAGCAATGGCTGGATCATGCGTCATGCTCGTGAACGGGTTCCACCGGCGGGAATGGGGCTACTTTATGTCTGCCCATCTTAAGATAGAAGTTAGTTGGTATGCATTTTGGAACTTCCCTCATTGTGGAAACACTGCATATATAGCATAGTATTTACTGTATTGTAAATTTGTTTTGAAAAGAGCAACCGCCGAGTTTCTTGCTGGTTCTTCTCGGCAGGAAGGGCATTCCGAACCAGTGGTAGATTCATCGACTATTCAAAAGCACTTGTAAAAGTTTTTATTTGAATAAAAAATATTTCTATTCTATTCTCTTAAAAAAAAAAAAGAAGTTCTCACGGGGTCGCGGTTGGCGCACGGGCGACAGTGCAGCGTGGCACTGCGGCACTCGCAGCGCTGCGACTCGCACGCCGACGACGCGCCGGCGATGCGTCCGCCCGCGACCGTCGCGAACCGCCGCGCCGCGCCGCGATCGCCTTCCAGCTTCGACCCCGCCCATATTGTACCTGCGCACGCGTGTTAAAAGGAAAAGTGGAAAGGATGTTCGTGCCAACAATTTGAAATAGGTATATAGTACAAACGTTTTCAAATAAAATAAAAGTACGCGAAAATGAATATACTATTCATAATAATTATAGAAGTAAAAGCTTGGAAGTTAATCTGAAAAAAAGGCATCCTTTGCATGCTGTAGTGTTTATTTAAAAAAATACAATTCCAATAATATTTATTTTTTTCCTTCGTGAGTCGTGAATAATTTTGTTATAAATAGCTTCTGTCTTAAGAAACCTTTCCCACATCAGAAGTGGGATTGTTGAACGAAAATCTATCTGATTTTCGTTATTTCTCATTAAAATATTAATTACATTGACTGTTTAGAGAAGCTATTTCGATTGTCCTGCATTTTAGATCACGTATTAGATCAGGCTTATATCAACTAATGTTCATACCATTCGTTTCCAATGAAAGGGACGTGCAAAGTCCCAGCTTGTCTTTAGGCAGCCTCACTTGCTTCCGCAAGCCGGCATCACCCACTAGCCTCTCGTAGTCTTTGTTTGTGTACGCTAAGAAGTTGTCTACACCTAAAACAACATATGAAACCAAGTTAGGCATATAATAAGCATTAGTAGATAGACTGGAGTGACTATTGGCGATTTAAAAATAAAGCAATATGATTATCGCCATTTTGGCGCTGGTTAGTCAAAAGTGAAAGTGCTCGGAACTACTACAAATTGTGATATACTCGTAATTGTATTGGGGAATGTTTTGACAGTTCCCTTTGCACCAGCATAAGAATCAGTTGTCATTTTGTATGAGCTTGTTAAAAGAGGTCCATTCCCGTACTACAGAACTGGGCTCACCAAAAACCCGTACAGAATTTTCCTCACAAAAAACCCTTGCAGAAATTCTCTCACCAAAAATCCGCACAGAACTTCCCCAACCAAGAACTTAGGTCTCAAACTATTTTATTATTCAACCAGCCGAAGATTTAACGTTTAAGAGAAAATCTATATGCAAAACCTCTAGTTTCTAGGCCAGTTAAAATAGTTACAATGAATGTGTACTGATACGTGGAATAAAACGCTAAATAGATTAAAGTTAAAAATAAAGAAATATTTACCAAAGAGGTATTTGGCAACTCTTTTCTTGGAGAGTGAGAAGTCGTCGTCCATTAGGATATGCAGTGCTATCGAGTTCTCCATCAGGCTATGGTAGATTGTTGAGTAATCCAACTGTAATAAGGACAAACATTGGGAGTTTATAATATATTTTATCTGAAGGTTTATGGTGATTAACAGATTGCATTTAATGGATTATAAACCAAAACAAGAGGACATGAAGCGAAGTGTTCTCAGCGCGTCGCTGCCCACTGTTTTGTTGCTTTTTCTGATAACTGATTATGAAGAATCACTATTTATTATGAGTGTGGGTAGTTATTGATTATTATGAGTGTGGGTAGTTACTAATTATCATAAATGTGGGTAGTTACTAATTATTATGAGAGTGGATAACGTACGGAGCTGAGGGTCGCATCGCACTTGGTGCAGGGCAGTAGGATGATGGCTCGCGGCGCGCCCGCTCGCAGCGGCAGTGAGGACACGAAGCGAAGTGCTCTCAGTGCGTCCCCGCCCACTGTCTTGTTGTTCTTCACCAGCGAACTCTTGTCTGTTGAGAGGAACAACCTAGTTAGTGTACACTGATAAAAACCGACGGAGGCCAGACCACTACGAGAAGTATATTAAACCAAAAAGTATGCATTAAAACGTAAGCAGTAACTCAGTGATATCAGATATGGCTTCTATGAGGGTGACATGTTAATTTATTACTGAAAAATGCTCCATAAATTAAAAACCACTTCTTGTGGAAATCCAGTAGCGATACTATAGCAAAAAGTCCGCTTTACAGACGCCATACTGTCGCTGATCGCAATTTTTGTTTTTATTCCTGCACGAGTAGTACGAAAGTAGAAATCAGACGAAAGTAAATGTGAATTACCTATTTGGAACGCCTCGAAATGCCTGGGAATGTCGACCGCGCCAGTGAACAGCTTGTTGTTGACGTACAGAGCGCGCGCGCGCCGGTAGACGCCGCTGCCACCGTACACTACTACGGCGTATCTACGACAAAGTATTCAAAGGATTTTTTAACTGAGATCTAAAAAAAAATCGGCCAAGTGCGAGTCGGGCCTCGCTCTTTTAGGGTTCCGTTAAAAAAATTAAATTAAAAAATTTCCATCTACCCACCTACCCATTTTAATTTAATTTTTTTAATTTAATTTAATTTTTATTATTTGTTGTTATAGCGGCAATAGAAATACATAATATGTGAAAATTTCATCTGTCTATCTATTACGGTTTACGAGATACAGCCCGCTGACAGACGGACGGACGGACAGACGGACGGACGGACGGACGGACGGACGGACGGACGGACGGACAGCGTAGGCTTAGTAATAGGGTCCCGTTGGTACCCTTTGGGTACGGAACCCTAAAAAGGAGGTTATGATTTCGACACGTATGTATGTAATATTATTGGAACTGCAAAATATTTACATACGATAATCTATTAGGGCTTCCAAACAAATCTATATACATATAATAAAACTGTAACTGGCAGATTCCTGTCTGTTTGTTTGTCCTTCTTTCACGTAAAAACTACCGCACAGATTTCTACAAAATTTTATACCGTGGTAGCTTATTACTCGGGTCAACATTTAGGCTACTTTTTATCCCGGAAAATCAAGGAGTTCCCGAGGGACTTTAAAAACTAAATCCACGCGGACAAAGTCGCGGACATCAGCTAGTATATTATATTATATAAGCTAATTTTTTTAATAATATAATATATAATAAAGTATAATCTGTATGTTACACCTATATAGGTGTAACATACAGATTATACAAACTCTGATTCTCGTGTCAAGGAACTTTCATATCAACCCAAAAATGTCTAAATCCAAGGTTTACCTGTTATCAGAGAATCCATTGCCTTGTAGCTTGCTGTCCAAGGTATCAACAAACAAGTCGATATTTTTTGTCTTGCGTATATTCTTGTTGCAATACTGCGCTTCGATCACGAACACAACGTCCATGGATTCGGGAATGTTCTCGAGTTGCAAGAATGCACCCTCTTCTACTAAATCACCACCGGGTGTTACGCATCTGGAAGCAAATGGGATTGTTGTCTATGTTAAAACGAAATTCTTTCTTACCGTTTATTATTTATTTATTAAATAGAGCTTTTTTTATCAGATAGCGCCATTCTGACAGCTAATTCTTCTGGACTGTAATTTGGAATTTAGGTGTCCAGGAGGTCGAGAGCGTGCAAGGAAAAAATGGGATCTCCGTGCACTAACCTTGTAAGTTTTTGGGACGGAAACTAGAACAATTATACCATCACCGACATCATGCACTCGGCCGAGAACACGTGGGCGTCATACGGAATCATTTTGACTTTATTTGTTAGCGGTTTAAATGACACGAGAACGCGACGCAATCGACACGTGCGTTTCGCGGAGCCAAGTTCATACTCACAGTTCGTACTGCTACTGCATTTGCATTACACGCGAATGTCATGGCGTAGTAGTGTTGCCACGATAGCGAAAAAAAATATATATATAAAAAAAATAAAGCCGTGCACGAAGAAAAATGGATTATGGATTGGGTAGACGGATTATTTATTAATTATTATCAATTTGACATGTATTGTCAATCCAAATAAATAGCCAAAATGATGACGTCATAAAAACTGTATAAATATTATCTAAGTCCAATTCATTGTTAACTTTTCAAGCCGTTTATTGTACTTTGAATAAAATCTGGAAATCCAAGATCAACCACCGATCAACCGAGCAACCTCCTATGTTAATAATGTTCTTCAAGCTACGAGAAATTGGCGAAGTAAATTGTGCCATGTGGGCATGACCAAAGCCATCAAACGAAATAGCAGCAACCGAATTAGCATTATTTGTGACTTTGGATAAACTTACTGCACGCAAGGGTCTGGTATGTGCGTGGGCACGTGTTGCTGCGAGCACAGTTCGAGGTACGCGTTGGCGAGCGCGCAAGCTTCGATGCCTTTCTTGCATTCCTCGTAGAACGGCACGGCATCGATCTAACAAAACGTATACAAGTTAAAATCTGTAACATACCAACTAATATTAGTTCCTTACATAATAATATGCAATTGGCGTTTTGTCGTACTGGCCACTTTGATCTCAAATATCTATCTCCTCTTTGGTTAGGAATTCCAATTTCAAATTTATACAGCTATTTACTCATGCTTTTGTGTTTTGAAAACCCTAATTCATTTGTTTTTCCTCTTTTGGTTTTTTCTTTGCGTCATGCGTCGTCTTTGGTGAGTGATATAGGTTACTTTCTATCCCGGACAAACAAAGGGGTTTCAGCTGGATTTTTAAACCGGACTAAAGTTAGTTTTCTATAGAATGATGTGTAATACAACCTTACTTACCATAGAGAAACAAGGATGTAACGGCGACACTTTATTCCTGAAGAACTTATCACAAGACGTGTTATTAGTTCTTGGCGGTGGCGCTTTGACATCGACGCTGCGTATTGACCACGCGTGGGCTAGATGTGTGACGTCAGTGTCTATAGTTCCGTTGGGCAATTGCCGCTCGTCAAATAGTTCGTTGTTGTATGTACCGAGGAGACCTCCCAGGCTTGCGTAGTACCATCCTGTACATTTATTATGTTTATACATCGTTCTCACAAGAGGAAATGAGATAACAATACTGATTCTTCATTTATAACTTCTTCTTTTACTACTAACTTTGAGATTTAGAAGAATTACTAATTAATTAGTTGAGTCAATTCTGTGTGCTCAGTGGAAATATGGGATCAGCTGTGTCCATCACTCGTATTCTAAACAAGCGGCACTTGGTCTGCCTTGTTGGTTTAGTAAGCATGTTCAAATGAGCTTGACAATATCCTAGGTTCGATTCCCGGGTCAGTCCATAAAATGTGCTCATCACGTTTTTCGGAGATAGAAAAAGACAAGTATCGTGAAAACTTAAATATTTTTAACGCGTTAGTGCAGGATGTTTTAAAGTGCCCTTAACATATCCATCAAGGACAACGAGTTTCGATCCTATAAAAAATAACTGTTTTTATGCAACTATATAATGTTACCCTGTTGTTAACCTATTTTATGAATTATAATAAATAAAATCATTCTCGGTTGGAATGGCATTCCGAACCAGTGGTACGTCAAGTGGATTCATTTGACGATTCGTAAGCAGTTAGTAAAATTTTTTTGATAAAAATTATTCTTTTCCATTTGATTTGAGAGTGAGTGTTGCACGTAGAAGAAATAAGTTCTATTGATTTTTCCATGGCAAGGTATTTTATTTTTCTGTTCAAGTTTAACTATTTGTATCCGGTATACTTTTTGTATCCGGCAGTAAAAAGTTACCTGTGACCTCCACTTTGCAAGTACGGAACAGCAGGTTGCACTCAATTTGTAGACCATTATGGGTCTGTACAGTGAGTGTATCGGTCTGCCTGTCCACAATGAGCTCGTCAATCACTGCCGGTAGGTTTAGAGGCGTCTCTCTTCCAAGCGATACTTGCTGAAATGTAATGTCAGTATGAGATTCTATGCTTTACAGATATTATTTAGTATATTTTCGCGATTTCGTTCTAGGCTAGGGGAACCTTTTCCAGTAAAAAGTATCTACATCCTAAGGATTCAATCTAAAAAAATTCTCAGCTCAATCGGATAAATTAAACGCGAATGCATAAAGGAAAAATACTTGAACAGTTGACGAAGTTACAGTTTGTGAAAAGGTTATAATTAATTTCTAAGTGTTATTGATTATTTATGTAATCCTACACTAAACTGCAATTGTAATCACAACTTATCAGTCAGCTACAGTTCCAATGTAGTTCGATAAGAGACTAAGCTGCGCAGATATCCATTCTTACCTCTTTATACAAATCAATAAAGATTAAATTCTTCTTAGTGAGCACGACTAAGTCATATTTTCCCTGGTCGTTGCTTTCCATAAGGACGGTGAAGTTGTTCTGTCGGTAGTCCTTGGTGAGTAAGAATGTGCCCGGTTCTGATATTGTGAAGACTTGCTTGTCGAATGTCACAAGTGTGCCTTGTCCGGTCATCATGGCCATACCTGTTATAGAGTAAATTTTGTTTCTAAGTAAATACGACGAATATAAGTAGGTACGTGTATAAAGGCAAATCTAGCTTATGGCATAAAGTTTAGTAAAGGATTTTATGACAGATTATTAGAACGGTCCCTTACACTAAAGAATAAAAGATTGTTGCGCACATGAAGTGAAAATTCGTGGGTGGATATTCATAAGACGCTCGATATTGAAAACAGATTTCTGGCTTGGTGAACATCACATTTTATTGTAAACGCTTCCATCCTTTGACGGGTTTAGGAACGGATTTTAAGATATATCTTAAAAGGATAACAACTTACCAGCAAATGGAGGCATGACATTGTTAAAGTCCAAGTATGGTCGTATTTCGTAGTAATAATACCACACGCTCCTATTACTGACTAACCATTCGTCCATAAAGTCCCGGACCATTTTGTACTCGGATATCTCGCTAAAGTCCGGCGTCTGATTGAAGGCGTGCCAGGACATTGGCAACTTTTGTTCAAGCAAGATTTCACCCTTGTGAGGGTCGAATATGAAGTTTGTTTTTGGTGTGCGGTGTCTGAAACCAAGATCCATATTACAACGACTTTCATCAAGGTGAATCGGAATATTCAACTATGCTGAACGTGATTAATAATTAATATTTCCCCCTTTCCAAGCGGTTAAGCTTGTGCTAGTGGGTTTTATATCGTTTCGTTGCGTTATTGGTGCTATTCCATGATTGAAATCAAATTTAGACAGAAATGGGCAAATTCTCATTCACAGCAATTTTACTCCAAATGTCTAAAAGAACATCCTAAATAGGTAATAGGTACGAGTATAGCATGAAAATTAAAGTAAGAACTTACAACTCCTCATATTGCAGCGCAGTTTTGGCCATATCAGTAACTTTGGCGTATAGAATCTCCCACACATTGTTCAACGCTTCACCGATCAAGAAATAATCATACCACCATTTTAGACGTACATATGCTTCATTGTACTGAAAATATTTTAAGAAAACATTATCTAGTAATGTCTACTTTTTAAGTTTCCTCAATTCTTGGCATTGTGTCTTAAAACAATTATAAACATGGTTTTCAGGCAGGGTATTTAAGTTTTAAGATATATGAGTCTGCACATCAAGTTCATCATTTTCAATCACGCAGTTTAGTCGTCTATGTTGGCTGACAGACTTAAGGAAACGAGCACGTTGCGTTAGATGACTTGAAAACGACCACAAAGGGCACAATCATACAATTTGTCAAATAAAAAATTGGTTTCCCAACTTAAACCCTAAAATCTTTATAAACAAGACGACCCCGATAATGTTTAAAGATTTGTTTTCATAAAATATATTTATTAATTTGAAAGACTCTGGAAAATGTAATTTGACGGCTACCTTTTCTGTAACATAAACAACTTGCGGTGTTTTAAGGAAGTTCTCCCAGGCGTTTCGGAACTCGTTGTACAGTTGTTTGAATTCATCCGTGAATGGAATATACTTCTCGACCTTGTTCCAAATCACGTTCCACAGTTTTTTAGTATACTTCTTTATGTTCGTTATTATGTCGTTGTTAACGAGGTCTTTGTATATGCTGTGTAAAAAATTAAAAAGTCAAAACTTCTTCTATTTTGGGAAAATTATCACAAGGCCTTATTAATTCATTAATTTTGATAAGATTCTCAGTTGATTTTACTAACTTACCGATCCATTTCATGCCCAAACGTAGACACATAATTAAAGTACGGCGTATCTGTCAACTCATTCGTTCTCTCGTGGAAAAAGTCCATGATACCCTGCCATATTGTCACCACAAACGCTTCGGTGTAATGCAACATTTTGAAGAATAACGGTTCTATGGATTTCAATAATTCGTGCCAATATTTCGCAAATTTGGAAGTCGCATTAGCCCAAGTCTCTTCCCAATATTCCAAAAACTTCATGTGTAAATCTCTCACAAAGTGGTCGTACTGCAGTATCATAGATTCTAATTTAGCGGATACCATTTCCATTAGATCTGCTTCCAAAATTTTGTTCATGGATTCCAGGAAGTTGGAGTAAGCATTTTTAATGGAATCGACGACGAAAGTCAAACTCTGCTTGATAGACTGACTCGTGTTTCCCATCATTCCCCACATGTCGTTGACGAATCCGGGCAAACTTTCCAAATGATTTCTTATCGCCATTTCATCGAGTACGTAATAAGTAAACTCGACGATATCTTTAACGTAGAAATCGTTGTGGTCATAAGATTCGTTCAAGAATAACTCGAAGTCATCCAAATCGTCCTTTATCACGTGCAAGTCGTTAAGATCATCTAGAAAATCTCTGACCCTAGGTTTGGCATCACTCCAAATGTTTCTCAATGCTTGATGAGCTTCCATTGGCGCTTCTTTGATTATTACGAGGGTTTCGTTAACTTGGTTGTACAAAGTCTTTAAGCCATATAGCGCGGATGATTTGACTTCGCTGAATATCTCCGGTCGCCACATGAATGCGCTGGTCAGTAGTCGTGAATGGTTCAAGCGCACGTAGGAGGCTATGTCAACTGTAGTGACGTCATCATAATGTCGCCACGCGTCTAGTCGCGCAGAGCGAGTGTCTATAATTTTTCCTATCATGTGGTATGATATATCTGGAAAAGTGGTACAAAAATGGTTTTAGGAAACAAGTTTATCACGTAAGGCACGATTAAGGGCAACAGGAATGTGGCACATCCTGACAAGAAACTGCACCAATGGAAAACATCCGATCTTTATTAAGAACAGCATTTTCCAAAGTTCAGGTTAGCAGTTCTACATTAAAGAAGTTTTAAACTTTATGAAGAGTAATTATGATTTTTAATTATCTCTCGTAAAAATGGAAAAAAATTTGAATCTGAAATGGTGGCATCAGTTACACGTTCATGATGTCATAAGGATTTTTCAGCTCATTAGATGCCTGTTTATAGAAGTTCTGTTGTTTTTTTATTATCATAGTTGCTTACCATCTGTGCTATTATAATGCGCCTGAATAGCTTTATCAAGCATGGACAGCTCTGCAAACATTGTGTCGTTAGCATTGGGCCTTAATACGATGCCTTTGAGTTGGTATCTCGGGTACACTAGATTCCAGGTACCGTTTACTTTATAGAAGTAGGTTTCGTTTACGCGCTGAAAAAAAAAGAGTTAGACATACGAAACTATTTCAGGCCATATTTTAACATCGCGGAGTAACGTTTACCGTATTGAAAAATCTGTCAAAACATTCGTCGTTTAAAGTTTACTCGGAAATTCTGTTAAGAGTTTGTCTCAAGACAAGAGTTGAGTGAGAATGCGATATATATAGATCTCAGTCTCAGAGATATTAATTTCCTTACCTCCCAATTAATCAAATCTTCTTTCAAATCGACCAAAAATTTAGTACTCCTCAACTTTTCATAGAAAAGTGACTTCTGGAATCTATAGTAGTTGCTCAAATAATACCACCGGCTGTGGATATGTATGTCGGATTTCATATCCAAGTCCAAATTGGTCGAAGGATGAACACATTTGAGTGCGAATTTGTAATCTCTGACAGGTCCGTTGGAGTTGTCCGTTAAAATGGACTTCAGTGTGAGGTATTCGTTCTCGTAGTCCGAGTATTGGAGTTCCATTGATAAGTTCAACATTACCGAGGGTGTGGTTAGGTACTGTCCTTTTAAGGTTACATCCTGAAAAAAAAAAATACAATGCTTTAGAAAGTAATATTTGTATAATGCGCGAAACGCAGTAATGGGACACTCCCAGTACGTGGCTTTAATGACAAAGTTGCTTTGAAGCAATCCGTTTTGCTTCAGCTGTCCACAAGATAGTTAAGCCACATAATATTGTAACATTTTTGTTTTGAAAAGAGCAACTGCTGAGTTTCTTGCTGGCTCTTCTTTCAAGCAGCTTTCCGAACCGGTGGTAGATTCTAGACTTGTTATAAATGCCAAAATTTGGCCTACATGAATAAATAATTTTGAATTTGAATTTGGAGGATCTAAAGCAAGTTTCTGGTAGCCGTTGAACACCAGTGGCATAAGATCGTGATCGGCAATGTGGCGATCCTTGCAAGGGACTGTCCTAAAGTGGATGTCTATCGGTTGAGACGAGTTAGCTTATAAAGTATAAATAAAGTTGACGTTGCGATAGTTTTTGTATTGGTAATCTGACATAATGAAATTTCATTCGTCCGTTAAGTTTACTTTCGGTAGACATAATATCTGAAATAGCATTAAAGTAGCAATAGCATAGGTGAAAAATATTTGCAAAACGTTCTCAGCAAAAGAACAGCATTAATAATAGATTTAGTAGTTTACTTTTTAAGTAAGAGATTGTATACAACCAAAAAGCAATAATTTCCGTTTAAGATAAAAGAAAAATCTAACCTTGTTAAAAGAAGGATGTGACAGAGCAAGATGCACATCATGTAAGTTCCCCTCGACGTACGGCGGATTCTCCCACTTGCCCCTCAGTTCCGCGGTTTTGTTCTCATCCCGGACGTTCCACAGCAAGTGTGCGGTGCCGTCCAATAGTGCGTCTTGCAAACGATACAGGGCAGTCACTCGGAATACGCGAAGAGGGTAACGGACGTCCATTATTATTTGTTGGGATTCTGTGTCGGCCTGCAAACAAGGGCATGAATGAAAAACCAAGCAAGTTATGTGCATTACAAAGATTTTTTACAGCGTCGATAGCCTCCTGCCTCTTTTTCATGGGGGCCCGGAGTTCAAATCAAATCAAAAATTATTTATTTCATGTTGGCCAAACTGTTGCTCTTATGACAAGTCAAGACTCTACCGGTTCGAATACCATCTCTGACTTTTTAGAGCTATTTTATTTATTTATATTTTTATTTAGTATTATTCATATTTTAAGCAATTAAATATCACTAATTGTTTTAACAGTTATAGAAAATATCACGTGGAAACTATGTGAGCTCTCCATAATGTTCTCAAAGGTGTATGAAGATTACCAATCTGCACTTGGATAGCTTGGTGGCCTAGGGCCTAAACCCTTCTCTTTCTGAGAGGAGGCACATCGTGCCCAGTTTTTAAGCAATTAAATATCACTTGCTTTAATGGCGTCGGAAAACATCGTTAGGAAATCTGCATGTCTGAGAATAGTTCTTCTTAATGTTCTCAAAAAATGTGTGTGAAGTCTGATAGTCCGCACTTGGTAAGCGTGGTGGACTATTTCTAAACTAAACTCGTCTCATTCTAATGGTGATAACTTACCACACTCAAATTGGTGACATGGATATCATATCCTAGCCATACGTCTTCCGCCCATGTGATTTTGCTGCCTTGCTTCAACTCTTTATCCACAGCTTCGTAAGTGTTGTCGAAGGTCCAGGTTCGGTTGCCGTGGATTGCGGTGAACTTCATCTTTTTGCCGATGTCGTAG
Source organism: Oeneis ivallda (assembly GCA_029955525.1). Classification (NCBI taxonomy): domain Eukaryota; kingdom Metazoa; phylum Arthropoda; class Insecta; order Lepidoptera; family Nymphalidae; genus Oeneis; species Oeneis ivallda. The sequence continues at coordinate 21,678,328 of JARPMR010000007.1, forward strand.
GTATGAATGTCTAGTTTCCCGGTCACATTGAGTATGGACGTGTTGTGTAAGTGGAATAGCGTGGCTTGTTTAACGTCCTGCAGAATTAAAAAGCCATTAACGAGATCATATTTTTTTGATGGAAAAGCCACATTTAAGCGGACAAATCTGTTTTCAGCACTAAGGGCAACCATATTACAGGTTGGGGAGCTGTTTCTTCTTTGCGACGTAAAATAAAATTAATCTTTAACGCCACAACGAATGAACCGATTTGGCTGAAATTTGGAATGGAGATAATTCATACCCAGGATTAATACATAGGCTAAATTTTATCCCGGAAAATTAAAGAGTTCCCGCAGGAATAAAAAACCTTAATCCACGCGGACGAAGTCACGGGCATCATCTCGTTAATCATATAATGGTACTTGTTTCCTTGCGATAATGCGATGGGCTCCCATATCATTCGACTAACAGCCCATAATGCAACACTCTCACTTTGCTCAGACTCAAGATTACGATATACGATAAAGAGACTTAAAACTCTCTACTTAACTCTATCTCAAGTCCAAGTCAAGTAAGAGCAAAGGAAGGAAAAGTCATGCTGTTCTTTTCTCTAAGAGGCATTGTGGAAAATTGCTATTAGAATTATCAATTTGGTTTAAGATTTGCCAATAACCAAAATCATCAAAATAAATAGTTACTTACAATACTCCCTGTTTCATCAAACTCCTGGATATACTTGATTCCAACCGGTGTATGAACGTTTTCCACTTGGATATTCATCGTAGCGAGATCCAGATTCCTCTCGCTTTTAGTCAAAATCTTATCAAACATAACCTTAACAAATCTTTCCTTATCAAAATCTATTACGGCATTTCCATTGCTGAATTTTTCATCCTCCAAGTAAAAATATTCGGAGTTTATCAAGTGTTGTTTGTTCACTGGTATGGAGAGGGCGATGGAGCCATTTTGTGTGAAGCCTTTCTCATGTTGGCTATAAACGTGTGTTGTGTTGATGGAAGCTGTTTTGTTCGGCCAGAATAAATTTACTCGGTTGTCAGAATTTTCGTCAACATTGTTAATCTGCAAAAATGAAGAGTTCAAATTAATAGTGAATAAACCTTACGTACGTCCTACATGTTCTTGTTAAAGGCCTGCTGAACTCAGGAAACATCTCAGTCAAAGGCCTATAGACATTTTCCTACAAAATAATGGCTCTATTTATTATAAAAATCTAAATAAGTTTATTTAGCTAGTAAAGTTTGAAAATAACTAACGTCAAATATAGATTTCAGCCACGGTAGAGTGTGGAACGGTGTGGAGACGTTAAAGTGTCCGTCCGTGTGCTGGAACCCTCCGTAGCGCACGTCTAATTCACCTATTTCGCAACTGCCGGGGCGGTACATGCGACCTCTGAAAAATAAAGTTACCAATAGATTTTTCATACGCGCATTTAATGCTTCAAACATTCAAGATTGCTTAAGTCGAGGTTAAAAATCCAAGATACCATACAATATATTAAACTCTTCGAAATTTGAAAAGTGATTCTGTTGCATTAAAACAAGTGTCAAATTCTCTTACCAAAATTATATTTCGGCAAAAGTTTTGAAGCGTTTACAAAAGTTATTTTTACAAAAGTTATGGGCTTGCGGTCTTTTGCGGAACCTTTGAAAATTAGGCTATGGAATAAAATGACTCAAAATTGTTAAAGGTATTAGTAAGGATTTACGAACTCCAATTTCGAGAGGGATAGTGTAATAACTCTTAATAAAGTGCAAAAGTTTATGCTGGTACGGAAGCGGAGAAGACCATGCCGTGGGAAGACCTTTGGGTCTCGCCGAAAATAAAAGAAGTTGACGTCTTGCAGCGATGTGGTAGATAAATAAGTGTTTGTGGTAGATAAATGTAGCCAAAAATATTAAACGCGCACTACTAATTGAAAAAAACAACTCAAGACAGATTACTGGATTAAGAAAACGGGGAGATCTAACTGCAAATAATGGTACAAGTTCGGGGAAAGAATAATTTTGAAAGCTATATACTAGAAAAGGCTAAAATAAAATCCGTTTCATAGAAGAACAAAAATGTCTTACTTGACAACTTGATAGCCATGGACCATGTCCTTTTGATACGATCCTCTAAGAGTTAACGTCGGTTCCTTTTCATATAATGGCGTGTTTAATGTATAGTCTATGTATTTGGAGCCATTTACGTCCCATTTGTATGATACGATGTTATCTATGTCGTTGTATTTGGAGTTAGACGTCCAGGTTATTGTTGAATTAGCGTCGAAATTTTCCCCAAATGTCAGCATCTAAGGAAGAAGGTGGTTATATTGGATAATGAGTTCTTATAATATTTTTATACAGATTTTCTAAGACTCAATATTTGTACTTACAAGATTCTAAAGGTTCATAGTAACTTGTAACTTTATCCACCCGACCCTAAATAATGCAAGGCGTTTTCCACTAATTTTAAATCAGGTTTTTGAGCTTATTGGTTTAACAAAACTCGCTGTCGGAGATTGGCACTTTTAGTTTTGTAACAAAGCTTTTAAAACTATCCAAATTGATTATATGATATTTAGGTAGATCAATGTGGAAACGCCGTAAAAAATTCTTACCTGTCCCTTAATACCAGCGCGTATCTTGGTAACATCTGTGCGGTACAATGCTTCTAGCGACTGCACAGGTTTGTTAGGATCGCCCATTGAACCATCAATAAATAACGTGTGCACATCAACGTTCGGTTTCGGGAGTATTGCATTAATTATCAAGTTTAAGCGTTTTTGCATTATGACGCCGAATGATGCATTGGCGCCGATTCTGGAAAATTCAACTTATTATTGTAATTATTCGGTACAGCTGAGGCTGTGAAGAATCCGGTTTTTAAGTATATGAGTTGCGGTGCACGGAATAATGCAATCGCAAAATGTTTGCGGGCTGTATGCAGTTACCGCCCATTTTGCACCTTCGTGACAAGTATTATGTAAGTACTAAGTAGGCAGTAAGTCCTACTTATTGTAAGGTGTTTTGTTATTTATTGGATTTCAAAACTATCCAACATGGTTATATGATAAAGCTTAAAGGTTATAAGATAAGGCTGAGATCTATAGAGTGTGCTCTGACTTGAACCACACTTGATACAGAGTTAAAAAGAGACAAATATATCCTAACATAAATAAATCCGTCCCGTTTTTAATCATCGAGTCGGGAGCAGAATAAGAGTGTGATCTATAGATTTCAGTATAAGCTTTAGCTGAGATGAACTAAGAAATTTTTAATTTCCTTTTCGAAAATTCTATTTTCTTGTGTGCGTTAAGGTTAAAGGTAGGTTAGGGCGAATATGATTGTTGAATAACTTACTGCCAAATGCGATCCAAGTCCATCCTGAATCCGGCATTAGTCTTCGGAAGGCCATGTGGGTCGGTATTGTTACCGAAGTATATGTCTAGATCAACGCTCTTTTGTATAGTTTCTACGAGTTGCTGTCCAATTGCCTACAAAGAAAAGTAACCTTAAGTAAAGCTGTTTAATTTTGCACTAGGCTTCCTCGCACGAAAGTTGGATATAATATTATTAACTAGTCTATAGTTTTATCTAAATTGGAGCACTCCTTTATCATAATTGGAAAATATAACGCCTACAAGATATAATATATTTACTCACTTTGATATACAAATCACCAAGTAGGAAACTCCATTTGAGATCGCCATCCCCTTTCATATTTGGTAATGCATATTTGCAAAGCAGATATCCAGTTTTTGGGCCAAATCTATGAATAAAGAAAAAAAATATATGCAAAAGTTTTGATGTTAACCCTGATCTGTATAAAAGAAGTGCCACTTAAAAAGCCGATCTTAATGGATATGAAAATATGGAATAATGGCTTTTCGACTCGTGGAAACGAATTATTCTATTATACCACTAATATCGTATCGACTTTTAATACAAGCCTTAAAAATATTTGGTGGGGAAAGGGGAATATTGATTATATTCAACGTGACTAATATTATTTTATTAAAAAAAATCCTTCAATACAAAAACCGAACCAAACAGTCAATTACGATTCGCAACCATGCTAAGAAAGAGAAAATATTATATCATTTAACTCACACAAAATCAGTGTCTCCTTTCAAATAGGGAAACTTCTCAAGCGGCGTGACAGCCTGCACGGACACTACTCGCCGTAGCGCTGGGTACATGTCTACGCGCGATTTGAAGTACATCTCCTTGTTCTTAACTTGCGGCATATCCACCTGAAAAGATATTATTGATTTTGAGTTTAAAAAATATTATAAAGTGTGTTTGTTTGTTGGATTTTTCCTTCAATCACGCAGCAACAGAGATACAGATCGACGTGATTTTTTGCATCAAAATTCTGGGAATTGGGAATATTATCCCGGAAAATAAAGTTACCGAGAGATCCACGCGGACGAAGAAGCGGGCATCAGCTAGTGGAAAATAAGTGACATATTCTTCTGTCCCATAGAGGTTAGAATTATTAGAGGAATTCTTATTCTCAAATAATTCATATATCAATTTGAGCCACTAGCCAAATTCCACTCTTAAATCGATCTCCAAGATATCAATCTTCAAATCTTAAAGATCGTTTGCGATTTAACTAAACGAAAGAGTACGCATCACTGGCGAATATTATAATATGACCTGTGTAATGTGTATACAATTTCCTCATCAAACGCCTTATCAATTTCGACGCTGACGAACGATTTATTTCCGACCAACTTTAATCAATCTCCGATTGAAGAAAATAATCAGATCGCGGTCACGACATGGACACAACGATCTAAATAATTACTGTGGTATAAATAATTACTGTGGTATAGAAAGAGAGAGAAAACATGTCGCTGGTGAGAGACAAAGAGAGAAAAGACATTTTGAGAGAGAAGTCTAAGACATTTTGAGAGTTACCTTGAAGTAGACATCGGTAAAGTTCTGTTCCATCTCAATTTTGGCGCGCATCGTCAATTCCATTGAGCTCACTATATGTGCGGTTATGGCGTACACCGTCGGGGACGCTTCACACTTCGCTCGGATTGTCACTTGTTGTCCTTGACCTTTTGGCACTAGGGTAAGGGTTAGCTGCGGGGAAAAACTACTGCTATAGATCATCATCATCATCATCATCATGAACTCATCAACGGCTCACTACTGAGCGCAGGTCTCTTCTCAGAGAGGGATATAGACCATAGTTCACCATCATGGCCAGGCCATCCATGGGCAATCCAGGCCTTGGCCTATAGCTTTCTACAGATAGTAGATAGATGGAAATGAATATACTTCTTCTTCTTACTTTTTCATGGGAATTGTTTCCGCAATAGGCATGATGACTGTACTTAACTGCGGTTTGTTTGAAGTTAGCTCTCTTTTGAAAAGCGTTTGTATATTATTGTAGTTACTATTGTACCTATGTTTCCGAAAGCAGATTCTAGCAATAGAAGAAACAAAAAACTTTTCAGTTGCTACGTGGATTATCATTAGTACCAGAAAATTAATTTTTAAAATGGTATTCATAATGAGGAGGTCCACATCATATACGCTGTAAACATAACGTACAAGTGGGGGTTGCTAGGTGTTCCACAATTGACGTTATACCACGAAGAATTCAAAATAAGCCACCTTGTGTATTTTTATATTCTCTTTTTATAACAAACTGAAACCTTACCTCCAGCGGATCCCGATTCAGAACTTTTCCTGTGATGCTATACTCGGCCGCTTCTCTCACAAATGATCCTCGAATATCGTCACCATCAAATTCTCCGATAATTTTCATTGCTCTGGGAGGACAAATATCGAAATAATTAATTATATATAAAAGCTGCAGAATGGGTTCCCTCAGGGATGTGCGAGGATTCGGGGAAGTGCGACAAGGGACTGATACCTACCAATAGGATTTCTTCGTTATCACAGCTGAGCTGAGCAAAATGAGTATTTAATAGCTGTACCTATATTGTTATATCATATTTTAGGGTATTTATTAGCTGGGTGGAAAAAGTTCGATGAGATAAGCTTTGTCACACAATCCTAGCTACACATTCTTGCACTTGTATTTCAATGGCCCTGGATTTCCTGATAACGGCAAAAAAGTTATCGTTTAGTACAGTAATTAAATGAATACTAACCTAAAACCTCTATGAGGGCTAGCGATGGCCACACTCAGCGAAGTGGGCCACTGATCCGCCTTGAGCGAGTAATAATCGTTCTCAGTATTGAAGTCGACGGTGAGGGTCCGCTGGCGGTTCTCGTCGCTGAACAATAACGCCAGTTCCGCGGGGGACAGCACTGGCACTATCGCGCCTCGCGCTTTGAACCGGATGTGCCGGTTCGGGGGCGGGCGCCATACTGCGTCCGCGAAGATCTACACGCAGCAAATATTCACGTGGAATGAGATGTGCAAAACCATGGTTTCAAACACGTAAAAAGTGTCAAATTAATCAAGAATCAAAAATTTTTACGAACTTTTCGCCCATATTTCATTAGCCGTATATTTCGCCAATTTTAAAAACAATTCAATATGTATTGTTGTATATTTATGACGAAAATTTACAGCGTAATCAAAGAAAGCTACTTATAATATTGAACCCCCTATAAGAAGAATTCACTGAAGACTACAAGCATTTAGCATTAAGGAGCCCATAGGAATCATAACAATGGATAAATAAATTCTATTTAAGCTAGGAAAAAAAGTAAAAACTTAGAACAAAATATAGATACTTACGTAGTTGTTCTGATTACCCTGTTGAATTTGTATGCCACCGCCCATCACGTTTTCGAGTTCGGAGAAGTCTTTTTTGAACTCCATCTTTATGAAGTAGTCTTCCAAGTAAGCGGATGTTAGGTTTAAGCTGCCCGAGGTTTCTACGAATGGGTCGTCCAGCTGTTTGGAAGGTTTTTGTTAGAAACTTTGTATTTGTATTAGTAACTAGTGTTATCCTACATGGGCTAGGCCGCCTCCTTTCTAGAAAAAATATACGTGATTTAATTTTGTCAATTAAATCAGGTCGGAAACATAATGTTCTACAACTGTCAAACTGTCCTCAATTAACGCAATCTGCAATTCAAGATAACTTTAAAATTGTTTTGTTATAAAAATCATAAAATATTTCAATTCCAAGAATCTGTTTAAATTAAAAAATTAAATTTAAAAAAAAGAAATATTTTTTGGCATAAAATGAATCATGGTTTAAAAATTATTACAATCGATTATGTTATTACTGATTCTGAACGAAGGAGTTTCAGCTTTTTCATAAAAAAATAATATTTTATAAAATGCGGTACTGAGGACAATTATTGTATTTATTATTAATTGAATCGACGACATCAGGTGCTGTCTATGCAAGAGACCTACCTCTAGCAGTGGGTTGGGTCTATGGGTTGATAAAGAGGGAGAAGAAGTAGATGATTACTTACTTCAAGCCTAGCGAGTGCAGTAACGGTGAACGAAGGCATTGCAATGTCTGCGGATAGTTTCCATAACGCGTCCTCCAGTCTTGCGGACACGCGGGCTTCGAGTGCGGGTAACACGGCTAAGGGGGTCGCAATACCGACGGACGCGAGGTACGATTGGTACGCATCGTCTTCGCCAGTTTCCGTCTCATAGTAGATCTTGTAGGATATCTATTGAAGGAATAATAATTTTATTTCGCTAGCTAATGGTATGTAACTGACGTTTAAGTAACGCGGAAAGAGGTAAAGTTATTAGAATCTTACGAAAATGCAATTTTCAACACACGCACGCACGCATACACACATGCTGCAGTTCACAATTGTCTACTCACACTAAACTGCATGGTTAAGTTTTTGTCATGTCACTTTTGGAAAGGTTTACTGGAGGGTTGACAAGAAAAGGATAGAGATATAGAAATATGAACATTTTGAGGGTTGATTTCAGAAAAAAAAAGATCTGCGATAGCTATTAAATCACAGGAAGACTTCCATTTAGTCCTAAAGATATTTCTACAATTTTCGAGTACAAATGATAGTTAAACTCAGCCGCTGCCGCCAATTTGAGCCTTTGGAATCAGGCGGCGCAAGACCTTTGTCCAGCAGTGTATTTTGACATCTGTAGTTTGATAAAGAAGAAGGCAACATTTTTAACAACTCACCTCATGCCAATAAGTACCGTTGTTCAGCAAAGCGACGCATGTCACATTGAATTTCTCTCCAATAGTGATATCCACCGTGTACACAGACTTCAACTGCTTCACAGCTTGGAATGGGGTGACCAGATTTAGGATGTTTCGCATTTCCGTGTATGACTATAAAAAATAAACAAAAGAAACCCATTAAGGGCCGGTTTGACCAACGTAAAATAAGTCTACTCCGAGTGTATATTTGATATTTTGACAAGACTGTCAGAACGCCCAATTTCTTCCTCGGTAAAACCTCACTCGACGTTGGCGAATTCAGCCATTAAGGTGGGTTTATGTATTTCAAAAATTTCGTGGGATCCAGTCTTGAGAAACTCGGAACAATTTTTTTTTGTATGGAATTCTTAACTATCTATAGCCAACATTCAGAAACTGACGTGAAAAGTCAAATTGCCAACAAAACCAAACAAGACAATCAAATATGGCTGTCACTTTCAACACGTCTTTGTGTTTAATAGTTTTAAAAGTTTCTTCAATTTAGTATTTTTATTTTGTTGACTACTGATGATAACGTCGAGTTGAGCCACTGCTCCTCCGTTTCATCATCATCATCACATATTTAACGAGATATTGACTCTTTTGTGAGTGGTATTTGGCGAGATTTATTTGACTGCATGTGTTACTATAATACAATCGAGATATTTGACTCTATTTAGTGTTAGTGACCCTTTATTTATTAAAAAATAAATGTAAATTTGTGATAAAGCTGGTAAAACACCATGGGAGTGCATACTGTTGTTATGGCTATGATCTATCCTAAAATGTATTGTTTATCATAGAATTACGTAGTTATATTCTCTTTGATCAATCTAATGTACTTACACTTAGTATTTTAGTCGGCCATCGGCACTGAACGTCCCTTCTGTTCCACACAATCATTGGACTCAATTGGACTATTGTCAATCGACATTTGTGAAGACTCTTCCAGTTTCCCTCATCTAAATTCTAGCAGGCTTAATAATATCTCTAGTATGACAAAAACAGCACCTAAGATAATAATTCCTAGGAAAAATGAACCCAGTTATATGCATTTCATGTAGTGTAGGCATTGAATACTAATTTTAACTATAATTTATATTTTCCAGCTGTCGAGAGTGGCTAAAAGTAGTGGGTAAAGAAGAGCTAGTGTACCTACCAATAGAAAAACTGCATAAAACACGAAATGTATGTGCAAACCACTTTGAAAAAAAACACTTTAACAAAAAAGGAAATAGACTTAAAAAAAATGCAATCCCCACTTTAAATTTAATGACAGCCCCTCTAGCTGAAAGTCATTTCAAAGAATTTCCACAGCATTTGTATCGGTCTACAGAGCCTAAAGGTAAGACGAACAGGCCAAGTGTCACATATTATAATTTACAAATAATTCATCAATTTTTTAATACATTTGACATAATATTATGAAGATCATGTAGGGTGTTTGGTGTGCATAGGTTTTATCCTTGATATTTATGTCCTTCCCTGTACCAAATTCTGGTTAATTCCGTTACATGGATGGGCAATGAAAAGATAACACACAATGCTTCTTTGGCATTTATAATAAGTTCGAATTGGATAGAAATAATATTATATAATATTTTTTTCTCTAGAATCCACTCCATCAGTGATTTCTTTCTACTTACTATGTTACTTAATACATTATGAAAAAGATACTACTTGCTAAAAGCATACTGGTCTCATATTATGTAGTCACAAAATATTTTTTTTTAGATATTTCATGATACACATATTGCATATTATTATTATTTTAGATGTATTGTCGGAAGCAGAGCCATCCACAAGCCAGCAAGGCAGAAGTATCCTTGGGGAGCTGTCCCAAAATGGTGTGTATTTTCAACCGACTTTTAAAAGGAGGAGGTTATCAATTCGTCGGAATCTTTTTTTTTTAATGTATTTTCATCAATTACTCCAAGACGTCTAGACCGATTTGAAAAATTCTTTTTGTTTTAAAAGGCATACTTCCCAGGTGGTCCCATATAAGTTTTATCGAAATCGGTCAAGCGGTTTTAAAAAATATCATCAATAAATTAAATACTTTGTATAGATTGTCCATACTGTTGTAAAGAGGGTGCGGGAGTTTGAAGTCGGTTGTTTAAAAAATAATTTTTTATATTAAATTATATAGTTATCATCACCATCAGCAGCAACCCATCAATGGCTCACTACTTCAACAGGTTTCCTTGCAGAGAAAGGTTATAGGCCATAATCTGCCATGGTGGCCCAATGATAATCGCCAGACTTCACACACCTTTGAGAATATTATGGAGAACTCAAGCGTGCAGGGTTCCTCACTATGTTTTCCTTCACCATTGAAGCATGCCATATTTAATTGGCTATCACTGCTTCTGCTTTATAGTTATGTGATTAGAAAATTATTCTTTCAGGTATCAGACTTTTCGCTTTTAGATCATTTTTGTTATGGTGTTCTATCTTAAACACTAAATGAGTTAGGAACTAGAAATTTCTATTTATTATGTACTATATGATGTATTTAAAGAAAAAATACTGAAAAAACCAAATAATAATGTGATTTATATATGCTAATTTAGTACTATCTAAGAACTAAGATATCTAAATATCTAGTTTGAAAAAAGTGATTTGGTCATATGTAAGGAACCATAAAAGAGCGAGGCCCGGCTCGCACTTGGCCGATTTATTATTAACTTGTGTTAGTTATTATATTATAATTTGTATTTTACTTTTTTCAGAAAGGACACAACCAATCCATACATCCAAACCTCAAAAGAGACCTGGTGAAGTTATTCAACATCAAGCTAAACTTGTAAAATTATCGCAAGATAAATTCAGTAAGTAAACTTCAATTATTTTATTATGGAACGATAAGCTTTTGCTGTTTAATTAGCTGCTGATAGTAGATTACGATATTTGTTTTCTTAATACATTTTAATTGAGCTCATAGTGATTACTTGAAGTATTTGAGTATACATAGAAAGAATAACGATAATACACAATACACATACAATTCTTGCAGGAGATTAGAAATTACAAAACTAACTAACTCTTTCAGAGCCCCATATACTCTTACTATAGTCGTAATAATATAATAGCACCGTTTTGACAGATGAGAGGTATATAACAATAGTGAAGGACCAGAACGAGACAGACTGAAGCAGTACTATGCGATTGACACATGCCACACTATACAACAAAATACACATATACTTATATACCTTTTAAAGAAACTGGTAACTTTTTAACAGCTGTAATAAACAACATCAACAGTAATTTAGTCATGCATTAAGCAAGCAAAATTGATACTTACATTTTACATTGTTTGTAATATAATGATTCTAAAATATTAATGTTTTTTACAGACATTACACCTAGAGAAAAAGAGTTGATGGAGCAACTACGGCAAACCAAATGCACTTTGGCATCATTAAGAAGAAGTACCAATCTTATAGAAAAATTAGAATCCGAAATACTTAAAGAAATTGTAACTTCAGCCGTAAAAAATCAAAAAAGAAAACCTAAGGGTAGGAGATGGACAACAAAAAATAAAATTTCAGCCTTGGCTATATTTAAAAGGTCACCAAAAGCCTACAGATATTTGCAGCATCTTATGCCGTTGCCCAGTGTGAAAACATTGCACAATGTTTTAAAAAAAAATCCTATGACAACAGGTATAAACAAGGCAGTAATTCAACATTTAAAAACAATTTCAAAAAAAAAAATGACAAAGACAAATACTGTAGTTTAGTCTTTGATGAAATTACTTTAAAACGCCGATTACTATATGATGAGGCAACAGATAAAGTTGAGGGATTTGAGGATTTTGGGTCAGAATTAGGACGTAGTGCTCAACTGGCTGATCATGCATTGGTATTTATGTTGCAAGGGGTAAAATGTAAGTTTAAGCAACCTGTTGCTTTTTACTTCGTTAAAGGAACAATTTCCTCTCAAAAACTGGCTTCTATAATAAAAGAAATTATAAATACAGTGGAAGAAACCGGTTTTAAAATACTTACTACAATTTGTGATCAAGGCCCAACTAATATAGGAGCCATGAAAATATTGAAATTAGTGAATCCCCCTTATGATAACAAACAAAATTATTTTATTTGTAATAAAAAAAAGGTATATATAATTTATGATGTACCACATTTATTTAAATTGATTAGAAACAATTTTCAAAATTATGGAATAATGGCAATGGGTGGCCTTGAGGCTAAATGAGAGCATTTACTCAAAGTGGAAGAAAAGAATAGAAATTTGCTATACCTTAGCAAAATAACACCAATTCATGTGGAGCCAAAATATAGGGCAAAAATGAAAGTAAAACTTGCTGCTCAAATGTTAAGTAATACAGTGGCAGCTGTGCTTAAATTGTTAGCCCAGGCGGAAAACGATAAAAAAGTGTCTGAAGAGATGATGCAGACTGGCATGATCATTCATGATCTTGACCGCCTTTTTGATGTCACAAATGGTCCATCATGTCCAGATGATGTCAAAAAAGGGATAAGGGAAAATGTATCCATTAAAACAAACCACATAAATGCTTGGGTTGAATACCGTTCTAAATTAGAAAGTTTGGTTTTTAAAAACTCTAAAGGTATGCAAGCCAAGAATGTGAGGTGTATAGAAGGATACATAACCACATTAAAATCATTAAGAGATATATGGGATGAAGTGAGAGCTATGGGTTTTAAATACCTAAATTTAAGACAATTAAATCAAGATGCCTTAGAAAACTTGTTTGGAGTAATTAGGCAGCATAGTCCCACAAATAGAAACCCAACTCTATTATTTCAGGGATGACAGCTCCTCACAATAAAGGGTTCAATTGTGAAAAAGATTTTAAAAAATTGTTAACGGATTTTCATGATATAGTTTTTGAAGAACCCCAGAATAAACAGGAACTGTCTTCTAATAGAAATATAGAAGTCTCAGAGCAAGTTGGGATGGACGAATATGTCACCGAGAGCTCCAGTCAGGATATTCCTGTGTTAAGCATAGCAGAAGAGTTTGAAAGAATAGAAATTGATTTAGCCGAAATGGAGCAACAGCCTATTGTCTATGTTAGTGGATATTTGGCCTCAAGCATTTTAAAAAACAATGAATGCGAATGTTGTGAAAAGTGCTTGAGAATTGATGAACCTGATGATGATCCCATATACAGTTACATACAATTGAGAGAATGGTGGGCTGATAAAAAGTCTTTATCATACCCAACAAAAAATCTTTGTAGACTGGTTGAGGCAGCTACAAAAATATTTGAAAAAGAGATTGTGTCATGTCTGCATAATCAAAACATTCGTACATTAACGAAAACTATGTTTATCGCCGAATGTGATACCTCTTTTTTAACTTGCGAGCAGCACGGTTTTAAATTAATAGATAAAATTATTAATCGGTTGGCTCTCCTCTTAATAAGAAGGCAGTGCAAACGAATTAACAAAAATATAATTTTAGAGGAAGAAACGAATGCAGATACAAATAAAAAAGCTCAGCAAATAGGAATTGCAAAATAAGAACAGTCAATGAAGGAAGAAGGCAGACATCTTGGATGGCTGGAGAGATTGAAAAGGAAAGGACAGATAAACTTTCAACCCCTATTTAACCCCTTTGGGGGTAGAATTTTCAAAATCTATGAAACACGTAATTCTTTATTTTTTATAAAAAGCCCAAATACCAGAATTCATGGATATAACTTGAAAAATGACGGACTTTCATACTAACTTCACCCCTTTAACCCCCTGGGGGGTGGAATTTCCAAAAATCCTTTCTTAGTGCTCGCCTACGTCATAAAAGGAACCCTACTTTGAAGCTTGATAATAATAAAAATTGATCCTGGAAAATTGATAATTTGTTTCATTTTACCTGTATTTTTTAGTTTCGGAATATAGGGGTAGGTATTAAATATGAAAAAAAATATATCGCTAGGTGTCTATCGATACGCTGCACATCTCTACTTACCGATATCGATAAGTGTAACTCGATACGATGCACATCCCTACTTTGACAGTCCACCATAGACGAATGATATAGATTCACAGTGTTCATAGTTTGGTAGCACTGCTTTTTTATGCGGTTGGCTATAGATGGTTAGGAATTGACCGCAAACACAAATGTTCTAAGTTCCGCCTCTAAAAACGTAGTGGTTACATTCTCTTTGGTGGGATCTCTTTTATTCTCCAATATAAAAAATATCCTATATATAATGTATTCTCTCTCAGTATGCAAATTACCTCCTAACCAAATTTTGTAGGAATCTATTTAGTAATTTAGGCTTGAAATAATAATTAATAACAGACCAATAAATTCACTTTTTCACTTTTATAATAATTATAACAATGAAAGTGTGGATATTAGTTTCGTTTCTATTAAATTATTATTCACATATGAACGTTTCATGTAGTGTTACTTTAGTATCCTAATATAAATTAAAGAAAACTTGCCTCCAAAATTAATACGTCCGTCAAAACAATAGGCGTTTTATTTGGAAGGTGTAATGTAGCGTTTGCCTCCAGTATATCTTCTTCGTCTGGACCAATAAACTGAAATGAAAAAAAAAATAAAGAAAAAACAATAAATTAAAGACGGTGCGACAGAGAAGAACACTTTATGTATGTTTTTCATTCGCCTATTATAAACCGACCTGAAACCAATTAATTAATAAAATAAAGTTAGGACTATTTTGAATGAAGTGAAACCGCATTTAAATGGTCCCATCAGACAGGTCACAGAAAAAAGGGGTCAATCTTATAACACCCCTCTTTTTGTGACTTGACTTCTCAAATCTGTTCAGCAAACGTGGGGAAAGTAAAAAATCATTGGTTCTATTGTAACTAAACAAAATTATCATCTCTATATGTAATGCTATCCTTTTCTAACGAAAATATAGTGAAAATGATAGCACTAGTTTTACCCAGATTTGTCAATACAGTTTAGAGATTGAGTACAGCAGAACCAGTAATAGTGTCGTATTAAGAAAGTAAGCCTCGGATTAAGTCTCCTCTTTGGTATATGTTAAAAAGATTTTTTACCTTCATCATGTGAGAGTGGAAGGTGATGGTAGGGTAGTATAGCGTATCCAATATGACGCTCGCCGCGGTGTCGAAGTTCTCCACAAACATATCCGGGTTGCTGGGCTTGTGTTGTAAGCGGTCGTTAATTACATCGAGCAGACCTTTGCCGTTATCCACGAGCAGGATGGCAATACCAAACTAGAAGAGATAGAAAAGGACAAATGGTAAAATTATAATTACTGAGCATAGATCTCCATTCATAATGAGAAAAGTTAAGGCCAGTTAGTTAGTTAAGTTCACTACTAGCTGGCTAAGTACAGATTGGCAGATTTCACACACTTTTGAGAACATTATGAAGGAGAGCATGTTTCCTCACGATGTTTTCCTTCACCGTTGAAGCAAGAGATATTTAATTGCTTAAATTCCTAAAAGTTTCGATTATAAAATAGAACAATGAGTGTCACTATTGCGTTTAAAGAATATTTTAGTTAGGCATTTAGTGGAGTTGAGTTCATTTTGAAGTTGATCTATATTAATACTTGCCTTATGTTTGGAAAGTCGAATAGACAGTTCAGTGTCGAGGCCATTTTTGTATATATTTTTCAAAACAAGACCGTTTTCTTCAAAGCCATCGAGCGGCGTATAAAGCTTGTAAACATATACGAAATCGAGTATTGACTTCCATTGCCATATGCCTGTGAAACCAAAGTCCATTGAGCCCCAACCTACTCTGAAATCCACCTGTAAATAGACCAATTTAACTGAATTAAGTCATCTTCGAGTTTAGTTATTCTCAGTATTGGATCAGATTTGTTGATTTAAGTTTCTTCATTAAGTTTTGGCTAAAATGAAATATACTTTACCTCTTCGGGAGCTCGTTTAGCAGTTATCATAGCTCTGTTGAGATACTGTAGAGGCAACGCTACGTAGCCGAATATTTGGAAATCTTGCAGTGAGAACAATTTTAATAGCACTTCAATACCTGCATAAAAATATATGACAAAATTAAGCATTAAATCTGAAAAAATCAAAACCAAATTGGTTTTGATTTCTTTGGAAGCCACCAAAAAATTCTTAATATCTATTTCAGCTTCTCAAAGTAACCCTTAATCAAGGAGGTTTGACTTTTTGACATTTTTGTAGGTATTGAAAATTGGTCCAATCATTTCCAAATTTCTTCGTAGTTTAATGTTACACGGCGATGGTAATTAGTTGAATAAATTTTGCTGAAAATAGGTCGAAAGCGAACAGGTATTTGAACAATTTTTTTTTCAATCCATAACAAGATAGCATATTTGTCTACGATCGCACCTGATGATGGTACTTGCGAATAACTTGGAAGGGGGTATGACAGTTTTATTTAAACCTATAGTACCCTTAACGGAAATTAGTGTTAGACTGTTAGTTAAGATATAAAACGTTACCGGTAGTAGAATTAGGTGTAACAATCATGGCCACTAGATATCTGTCGTGCTCCACAAAGCCGAACCGGGCCGTAGTCTGAGAGAACTGCGGGATTGGACTCGTGACATTTACTACCAGCATACAATTCGTGATGCGCCGCATATGACCTGAGGACAAAAGTTTATGTTTAATAAGTTACGATAATGATTACTTATTAATCTTTTTTTACTAATCTTTTTTATTGACTTACTACTTCTTTTAAATCTTTAATTTTAATGGTTTTAAGGGCATGTTAAAATACATATTTGGTAGTATGTTCGATTACGTACCGTTAACATAGATCTTGATAACCTTTTCTTCCAAATCTATATAGGTAACACCTTTTATGTCTCTCTTATGGCCAAACATAAATTCCGTTCGCAGAAATCCTTTTGTATATCCCTGGTAATAAAAATAGGCGTTTAATATCTAGTATAGTTCTTGCAAGTCATGAGCGCGCGTGAACTTTACTTGTAATACGTTACGTCATGTACGTACACATTGCGTAAGTGTGCGTGCCTGTCGGAGCCTAGGTGGGAGCGGTCCGGCGCGAGCATTGCGCTCGCTCACACTTACAGATACGACACACACACAACCATGAGCCTCGTGCGCTCGTAACTTGCAAGAATTATACGAGAAATGCGAAGTTAATAAGACGATGGTACTAATTGTGTTGTACGCAATCTCCAAACTAAACTAGATTGTCAGCTCTAAATAGGTATAGTACTATCCTATTCACAATGGTGCCTGCGGAAAAGGATAGCATTACCATATTGAAATACTTATTAATTTTAATTAGGAGATTGTGTCCAAATTATTAAAATAGATACAGAAAAACATTAGAATTTAAGTCATTATAAAGTTAAGGATAGTACTCACTTGGAATGGAGTAAGAAGAACTACCTTCCCAGTAACATTGTTCTCATTCAGCCCTTTATGTATTGCCCAAGAAGAGTTGATCATGAGCAATCCATCTTCGTTGTACTAAAGAAGAAAATACAAAATAATTTTTGAAATCTGAGTTGCAGTGCACACCAATGGAGTAGTACATACATATAAGGTTGAATAAATTGTAAATACAAAACCAGTATAGTCACCGACAGTAAATACACTTCTATTGGCTCTGCTTTTAAGGGGGTCTCTGTCTACGAAGTGACAAAATGTCACATAGTTATGAGCGACAGAATCGAAGCACTGGGAAGCCGAGGCTGACCAGTAGTCTCATTCTGAGGCTTGACGCGCATATTTCCGGATACTGTAACTGTGTCAGTTAAAAGCTATAAGCGAAATGTATATCATAAAGATAAACAGATAAATTTTTAATACTGACCTGAAAACTCAGCAAAGTGTCAGCACTTTTCTTCCAAACGACCGTATGTTTTGCAATAGCTGCAGCGCGTGGCAAAGTGGGTATGGTCGAGTTGACGGATGCGTTGATCTCTCCGTAGAACTTTGTGGTAGTGAACAGGTAATCCGCCAGTAGATTGAACGCCAGGAAGTTGTCCTGCCAGTTCATACTGCCGTTGACGGCTTGGAGGTTGTCTTTGTAACGCCACCTTAGATTTTGTAAAGGAACATCTAAGATATTAAACACTTAAAAAAAGAAGTGTTAAACAAGAATTAACCCAGATATAGACAAACCGCCAACGCCAAAAAACAATTGCTAACGCTCATTTTCTAATATAATCTACCTAAGAGAGCGCTTCTTTGCAGAAGGTCTGAGGTTTTGGCAATTTAGTCTTTATCAAGTATTGGACCAGTCTAGCAATAATGTATTGAGCTTTACTGACTGTATCTTCTTGTATATCGATTTTGAGAGTTCTTAACCTACTCGAGGGCGTTATTGTACCTGCTTTTTTGACCCGAAACCCACCAGAGCAACTAGGGTGTCCAAATGGATAGACTGCTAGATAGGCTAGCATGATTGGCGATAGTTATCAATAAATGCCTAGCTTGAGTTAAAAAGTTTGTACTCACATAAGGTTGAAACTCGTGTCCTCCCAGAAGGGGAAAGGAGTGCTGAGGCTGGACAGTAAAGCGTACACAGTTTGATCCTGCACCTCGGAGAACGCCTTCACTCGCCACACTATCGAGGTTTGACTCGCCCAGCCCATCCGGATCATCCATTCGCAGAACCAATCTAAATAGAATACGAGGGTATTTGGAAATTCCGAAAATACTTTTTGTCTTTACTCAAATTAAACTGAAATTATGCCAAGTCCAAGCCAAGTCAGAGCAAGCTCTATAGTTCTGACTTTCTGAGTTTTAGATTAAGGGATAAACCTAACGGAAAATAGAAAGGGTTTTAATGATTTGAAAATGTTATATAATGTTATATTTTATGCCTGGTAGTGATCGCTTCTAAACGATAAGGTCACGATTTGTACCGCCATGTATTATTTTTTAAGTTTATTTTACTTTTTCTTTTTTTAATGTGGTGTGCAATGTGATCATTTCATAACAAAAGTACCCAATTTTACTTACCTTGCAACAAGAATTCGAACTCTCCATTAACGACTCTTCCAGGATAATGTAAAGTGACATGACCGCCATGATGCCAATCGCCCTTGTGGTCTAGTTTGGCGTCTATGCTGAGTTTCTGCGAGGGGTCTCTATTAGCGTCCCAGTTGAAAGAGGCGCTTAATCGTTTCTGGTGAGATGTCACCGTACGTTGGTATGATATGTGGACATCGCGGAGTCTGGTAAAATGTTGTAACTTTTATAACAATGTGCTGCATAATGAATGTTTTTAATTCGGGTACCTATGGGTTAATTCTGATCTTTGGACCGCTTTTAAGTCCCAAAAAAGAATGTTCTTTAGTATGTTTCTTTTCAATAATTTCAGTGATGCAACGCAACGAAAACATATAATATACAAACTAGCTTTTGCCCACTGCTTCGCTCACATTAAGTTCGATTTTTCAACTCCATATTTTACCCCCTTAGGGGATGAATTTTTAAAAATCCTTTCTTAATGGATGCCTACGTCATAACAGCTATCTGTGCGTTCAGATCAGTCACTCAGTCACCTTTTCCTTTTATTTATATTTAGATAAAAGTTGTTAATATTTTCAAATAAATTAGAAGCTCAATAAGGTGATTTTTGAAGAGCACCTGTAAAAGCATTGTTATCATCATTATATCCACAGAAAAAAATATACTTACTGGTCAAAATGTATATCCATGTTGATGTTAGTGTTGTTATTGAGATCAGCATTGAGGTTCAAGCTGTATGCTTTACCGCTTATATCTATTTCGCCATATGCCGTGAAATTTTGCTCGGATAGCAGCAAATAGCGAACAAGTGTTTTGTATGTGTCTTCATTGTATTCACCCTGAAATTTACTCAATCAATTATTGGTATAATTAGTTGTAAATAATAAGAAGGCTCAGAGTCACTCGCCGGGCGATGGAGAGCTATGCTCGGAGTATCCCTGCGAGATCAAATCAGAAATGAGGAGATCCGTAGGAGATCTAAACTAACTAAAAGTGGAAATGGGAGGGGAACATAGTTCGAAGAGCTGATGGTCGTTGGCGCCCAAGGTGCTGGGGTGGCGACTCTACACCGGGAAGCGCAATGTTGGCAGATTACCCACTAGGAGGACCGACATCGAACAAGTCACAGGGAGCCGCTGGATTCAGGCGGCGCAAGACCGAAGCCTGTGGAAGTCCATACAAGATATCTTTGTCCAGCAGTGGACGTCTATCGGTTGATAAAGAAGAAGAAGATTGCTATAAATGTTAACAAAACGGCTGGTGTATTCGAGTTAATTACTGGTTCAGCTAAAGTTTGGTTAACTAAAGCTAACGTTAGCTACTTCAATTGATACCTCACTCAAACGATAGTCCTATACTTAATCATTAATTTAGGAAAATACTAACCTCTGCAATGAACGTGATCTGCCGGTTGTCCTGAGTAAACCTGGCATCGACTGCGATGTCTTTGAAATGGCTGCTGTTGATTAGCACCTTGAGCCGATGTGAGGCCAGGTTGGTCTTAGACTGATCTTGGTATACCGCGTCTATGTTGAAATCCACGCCAGTAAACCACATCCCCATTGCGTTAACCTGTTATAAGAGTTAATATAAACCTTTATGTTTGTCAATCGTTTATAAGAGACGTTTGCCAAAATAGACGGCCAAAATCGCCGTTTTTAGAATTCTTTGTCCCTCGATTTATCTCAAAAATGGCTTACATTAAACTCATATTTAATCTGTAACTTATATTTAGAGCCGATTTCACCAACGTAAAATAAGTCTTATTCCAAGCATAAATTTGATATTTTGACAGAATTTTTAATACAAAAACTGTAAGAATGCCCACGTTATTCCTCGGTTAAACGCCAATCGACGGTGGTGAAATCGGCACTTAATCATATCCTGTGGTTAAACAAAAAAATACTAATTCCATGCCAGGCCCCTATAGTTACCTACAAAATTCTGGAATGCGAGGTTTTAGTTTTGCTTGAACCACTGTTTATAAGACTTTGAACTGTACCTGAAACTCATTGGGTCGCTTTTCATGTATCTTCGCCTTCAGCTCGCAGGGGTGTAGGGTCGGCAGTGTGACGTTCAGTTCCGCGTCCAAGTACAGTTGCGTCCCGGGAGGTGCGAACACATAGCCCGATACAATGATCTCTCGGGATTTCGGGTTGAAATTCAGTACTGCTAAGGCTGAGTATTTTGGTCCTGTCTAAGGAAAATTAACCCTTATCTTATGTTGAATTAATGCAGACTAAACACTATTAAATAATATTACATTACATCTTAACATGTATTGAATTGTAAATAGTATGCATTTTTTAACTTCCCCTGATTGTGGAAACACATAGCATATAGTATCTATTGTATTGTAAGCTTGTTTTGAAAAGAACAACCGCCGAGTTTCTTGCTGGTTCTTCGCGGCAGGAAGGGCATTCCGAACCAGTGGTAGACTCATCGACGATTCAAAAGCACTTGTAAAAAAATTATTTGAATAAAATATTTCTATTCTATTCTATTTAATACACAACAAACATAGTATTACCATCATCATCATCAGCAACCTATCAACGGCTTACTACTGAGCACAGGTCTCCTATCAGAGAAGGGTTATAGGCTAGTCTACTACGCTGACCAAATACGAATTGGCAGCCTTTACACCTTTGAGAACATTATGGAGAACTCTCAGCCTCACGATGTTTTCCTTCACCATTGAAGCATGTGATATTTACCTAACTGCTTGATCGCAGATATCTCCGAAAAGTCAGAGGTACGTTCCCGAGATCGAACCTGCGACCCTTCGAATAGTAGACCACAGTCCTAACTACTAAGCTATCACTGCTTCAATATTCACTGAGAATGCATGCAGTTTCATCTTCGGCATTGTTTTGAAGAATGGAATCTCAAATTCAGTATTAAAAAAGTCGCGTATAACTTCGCTTTGGCTGTATGTACTGTATTATATGGTATGTGCATCTAATGTTTTATACTTTTACTTCATTCTTAACATCATCATAGAATAGCCAAAAAGTGTCACTAATGGAAATGTTTCTATGATTAAAACTAATTTAAAAAAAAACATTCAATTTGGATAGTATTTTTAAGCGCTTCTATTTTGCCGCACTTTTGATATTGATGTAGATCGTGAACCAATACAGACAATATTATATTGAGTTGAGTGAGACTGAGCTGTCAAAAAGAAAATAAACGGTTGGACAGGGTATAGATCGTAATAAATGAAGTGAAATCATACATTATCACAAAAATAGTTACGATTTATTAGGGTTCCGTACCCAAAGGGTACCAACGGGACCCTATTACTAAGCCTACGCTGTTCGTCCGTCCGTCCGTCCGTCCGTCCGTCCGTCTGTCAGCGGGCTGTATCTCGTAAACCGTAATACATAGACAGATGAAATTTTCACATATTATGTATTTCTATTGCCGCTATAACAACAAATAATAAAAATTTAATTAAATTAAAAAAATTAAATTAAAATATTACCATGGGTACATGGAAATATTTTTATTTAATTTTTTTAACGGAACCCTAAAAGAGCGAGGCCCGACTCGCACTTGGCCGATTTTTTACCCTAACCTAAAAAGACAAAGGTCATGATAGTCGGTAAATCGCAACCGATCATAACACCAGATTTAATGATAAGAAACCAGACGGTACAAAGAGTCAACGCGTACAAGTACTTGGGCTGCATTGTGAATGACCAGAATGATCATAGCGTAGAAATTAAGTGCCGGATAGAGCAGGCTCGCATCGCATTTATGAAGTTGCGCCACTTACTCTGCAACCGATCCTTAAAGATCTCTACCAGGGTGTGTTTGGCACGATGTTTTTTCGGTTCTTCTGTACGGTGTCGATTCATGGACCTTAACTCAAAATATGAGCAATCGATTAGAGGCATTTGAAATGTGGGTGTATAGAAGAATTCTGAGAATATCATGGACGGATAGAGTTTCCAACGAAAGGGGTTTGCAGATGGTCAACAAAGGGGCACAAGTTTTAAAGACAACAAAGCAACGAAAACTACAATATCTGGGACATATAATGCGTACAAATTGCTCCAACTAATAATACAGGGGAAGATACAAGGTAGGAGACCCCCTGGAAGAAGACGGACCTCTTGGCTTAAGAATCTCCGGACATGGTTCGGACTGAGTACTCGCCTTATTCCGCGCAGTTGTGTGTAAGGTCCGAATAGCCAATATGATAGCCGACCTCCGGTAGGAGATGGCACCTCAAGAAGAAGAAGTTACGATTATCATGCCCCATAGCGATAGTCATTCATTTAATTTTCTTCTTACCTGGTCATACTGGAACTTCATAAGTATAGGCTTAGGTCTTTTCAATACCATTTGGGTGTCCAACTTCTGTCCATTCAGCTTATCAATACGTTTGAATACAAACGTGAAAGCCGGGTCTGATCTTTGGTCTTTGGATGAGCTTACATTGAAACCTATGTCGACGTGACTTAGAGTTCTCTGCAATGTAAAAAAAAAACTTAATATGTTAAAACTCTAAAACGTCTAAAACTAATGTCGATAATATACTAAAGGCGCGCAGAAAGTTTGCCGATGACTACCCCTCCCACCTCCGCCAACCGCGACACGCGCTCGCCTAGTTACCGTATTAGAACCTCGATATGTTACCACGTCATGACTCATCGGCAAACTATCTGCGCGAGGCTAATATTGAAAGTCTCTGAATTTCATCCGCGTGGAGTTCGATTTTTTTTAATTCCGCAGGAAACCTATGTTGTCCCGGGACTCAGTTTCGTTACTCGTTGTATCGTTACAGGTCTTCAACTAAGCCCATTCAAAAATTCACCTCAATCTGTTGTTCCGTCTCTGCGTGATTGACGGACAAACCACCTAACAAATACTTTCATATTTATAATATATTTATAATATAAGCTCTACATAACAGTTGATTCGACTATAATCTGTTCCATAGTCACACTTTAATTAGCATATAAAGAGTGACAGAGTACAAATTCAAATGTAATATAGAAATAAATCTAAAACACCACTTACTATATTCCTAACTACAGAATAGAAATTATACATCGGATACGCTGTGAATTCCATAGACAATTCTCCGTACAAGTCGTGTCTATAGGACATCGGTCTCTCGCTGTACAGGCCCTCGATTTTTATGGTTTGCTTCGGATTACCATAGAATTGGTAGTCGAGATGTAGTTGAGTGCCGTGTGTTGGTCCGTTCACAGTGTAATAGCCTATCAGTCTACTTGCTAGTTGCTGAGTTTGAAAATCTGCCGCTATGTCCCATTGTGTGACGCCACCTTTAGTTTTCACTTTTAGGCTACCTGTAATAAAATCATTATCGACATCAGAGATGCAGGCGGCGGAAGACTGAGGCATGTGGAAATCGGAATATGTTGATAAAGAAGAATAGAGAATTTATATTTACTTCATTTTAAGACATTCAAGACAAGACCATCAACGCTTAAAGCAGTATTATATAAATATTGTTTTGAAAATGTCATACAATGTCAACCTTAAAGTAGGTAACTGACATAAGGACATCATTGTATGACATCTCAAATCAATATCGAAATAATACTACTTTTAACTTTGGTGGTAGCGACACTAAGGTGGTAGTTAACGCTTCGGTATGTGTTCTTAAGTTTAGAAGCCTTCTAATATGCGCCGAGGGGTTTTCTTCTTCTTCTTTATCAACTTTTAGACGTCAAAGGTCTCCTGCATGGACTTCCACAGGCTTCGGTCTTGCGCCTCTGGAATCTGGATTCCAGCGGCTTCCTGCGACTCGTTTGATGTCGTTGGTCCACCTAGTGGGGGCTCTGCCAACACTGCGATTCCTGGTGCGGGGTCGACAATCCAGCATCTTGAGACCCCAACAACCATCAGCTCTTCGAAATATGTGCCCCACCCATTTCCACTTCAGTTTCGCGACTCGCTGCGCTATGTCGGTGCCTTTGGTTCTCCTACGGATTTCCTCCTGATTTGATCAAATTCAGATCAGAGGTGTTCTTAGTAGGTAAGAATCCCACATAATCCGAACTATCCCCCAGGATTTCGGATATCTTTAAACCTTGGTTTGACTTCAGAGCTATTTCATTTTAATCTGGGATACGACATATTTTAGTTTTCTTGATTCCATCAAAGTATTTTTGGAAATGTTGTTTACTAGGGAACTCGAGGTTTGCCAACCTACTTCTCTTGGGAAAAGTTTGTTCGAAAGTTGTTGCGGGACTAATAATAGTTAACAAAAAAAAGGGTGGAAGTTAAAAAATAACTTACCGGATAATTCAGCAATCTTTTCATTGTTAACGACCCAATAAGCGTGAGGAAGCCACACATGTCCATACTTCACGTCGTGTCTCTTCAGTGACATGACAGTGTCGAACTGCTTTTTACCGTCAACGTCCAAGCTTGCGGATAAACACTTGTCGTAGGGAATGTTGCGGTATAGAGCGTTCGCTTTTATTGTGCTTTCTGAGGATTGCAGAGTTACTGACGCCGTGCTCGTTGTGTTTGAGAGTAGGAGACGTGCGTTGAACATACGTTTTTCCTAAAAGGACACGATAAACATTACTGATGAGTCATGCTTGTAATATTGGCATAAAAATCACATCCACTTGTAATTTCTATGGCGGGCGCGAAATATTTTGTACAAAAACGAGTAACATTTGTAGCAGGATTATTCCTGCTATTTTTCCTGCAGTCCATATATTATTTATTTATTTGTTTAAAACAATATAATATACAAGGAATTACAATACAATACCTACAAAAAGTATGCAATGTAACACCATAGCATTTAAAACCATATTTTACAACCTCCTCTGAAAAGGAGTAAAATTTCCAGACCAGTTAAACGATGTCCTTACTATATTCTGTAACCAATGAATTGCTAAAATGAAAGGTCAACTCTAGTGTCAACTACAGTAGTATAACAATAACAATATAGTAGTCAATTATAATAACTTTCCATATGAGAATTAGACTTTAAACACGTAAGACTCGTAGAAAATTGACCAAAAATACGGATTTAAAACATAATAATGCACTTACTGTTACAAACATACCTTACTGTTTGGAGTGTCAAAAGAGAAATCTATGAGATTGGTGGTCTCATTCCGGTCCCATTTATATCGCAAGGCGTAGGTTTTTGCCGAGGGGTCCGCCTTTTCCAATGAGATGATGTATTTAGCCGGTCCGCTCAGTAAGAAATATGGCGCGTCGCGGAGGTTTGTCATGTTAGGGAACTTAAAAAAAGATACAAAGTTTAAAGCATGGACAGACTATAAGATGGCTGTTACATGCGACGGCAACGTATCTAAAACGGCTCCCAGAATTTGTATACAAAAATTAATTGTATAGTGATCACAGTCCGGTACCCCTAACCTTGCGTTGCTTACCGTTTAAAGAAGAATAGTGCGAGCAAGAAAAAAAGGTCTAAACCACAAAGAAAATTGTGCTTTCTGCACATTCTGCTATCTGAAACCTCCAAACAAAGCAGAATTTTCTTTGAGGTGAGGCGAGATCTTAAATGGGCACTTAAGCAACTACTACCGAATATTCTAGAAGTTTTGATACGGGTATTGAGCCATGTTTCTTCGGGCATAAATATGCAGCCATCTCGGCTGAAAACTTCAAATTACTGGGTCAAACACACAGGTAAATCGAAAAAATCTGACAGTAAGCTGAAAGTTCTAAAAGGGCCTTTTGTAACAGTGATTTAACTGAACCGAAATTAGTGCAGTATACTTTACCTGATACGCAGCACAGACTTTGACGCCGATAGCTTTGTCGAAGGTGCTCCAACTGCAAGTGTTCTGTTCTATTCTGTTTTTGTTTATCCCTTGTTGTGGAAACTCATCATCCCCATGAAGTATAAGAAGTTCCGACCTATTTAACGGAAAATAATGACGACATGAATACAACGATTTATTGTATACTAATTATGATTTCAGATTCTTCTGGGTTGCTGCGGCTATACTTCGCCAGAAAACGAAGAAGAACGAGAAGGGTTTAGTCCACCATGTTGACCAAGTGCAGATTGGTAGACTTCACACGTCTTTGAGAGCATTATGGAAAACTCTCAGGCATGTAGGTTTACTCGCAATTATTTTCTTCACCCTTAAAGCGTTTTTAAAAGACGCCTCATTTTTATGTCATTCTGACAAAGAATAACCCTCTTCGTCCTGGCAAAACTGCGTTTATCAAAACTTTCAGGTTGGGCAAGTACCTGGAAGCTGGAAATTTTTTAACATTGTGTGGAAAGATAATAACTTACTTTGCGGCAAAAATTTCTTGTTTGTCCCTAGGCAGGGATAGATCAAGCTTGACCTCGTCGAGGCCTCGCATTGACAGCTTGGCAGCCAGCGACGTGGCCGTGTACAGGCGGGAGGACAGTCTGATGCCGCTCGAGGCCAGCGTGCCGGCCGACACGCTCATTGTGGCAGCTATGTTTACTGCCACGCTGTGTGAAAACAACGACAACTGAGCACAAGTTTTTTATTTGGATAACAGCAGTTTAACAAAAAAGTTTCCCGAGCTGTCGAACGTTTTTTTTTCGCAAAAACAATGTAACATGTGCGTGTACAACTGTACATACAGTATTTTACGTTGATTCCCTAAATAAATACTCAAATATCTTATAAAATACGTGAAGGGACATTGGTTTTTTATTGCACACTTCTCAATACGTCGTATTTCTCATTGGCTTAAGTTTGTGACCACTTTCCATTCAACCCATTTTGGCTTCCAAATACCTCTGCATACGCCTCAAATGAGGGTACTGAATTTTGACTTTTGATTTTGAATTTTTTTAACAAACTGTTACCAAATATCAGTGATAATACCCCAAGACCAACGATTAAATATGCTTCCCGATTCACACAGAAAACGAAAAGGGCAAATTCGGACTTCCAATGTTGGCATTTGTGCAAATTAGCCTCCACAAATGCCCAAATGACAAGCTTACCTGGGCCTTATTTTCCCTTCAAAGTCCAAATTGCCCGACTTTGAGTACTTGTCGCTGACTGTGCCGGACATCTTGGTGTCTACATAGCTGGTGCCCATGAGGTTCAGGTTCAGCGGTAGACCGCAACCGGTTGGCACGGAAAATGTTGTGTCCAGGAACAGAGATGCTTTGTTGTATGAAATTTCCTAAACACACACAGTATGATTATGATTGATATATTACAGATGCACAGTTAATGGCGAAGACGGAGATTGTAAAGAGAATGACGGCAAAGTTGCAACTGAACTGTTGCAAAAGAGCAACTGATTTGGGATATTTTTGTATTTTAGAGAATCAATTGTCCAAGTCTACTTATTCCAACTTCCAATTGAAGGAAAACATCGTGAGTAAACCTGCATGCTTGATAGTTCTGCATAATATTATCAAATGTGTGTGAAATCTGCCAATCCGCACTTGGCCAGCTTTGTGGACTATGCCTTATATCCTTCTCATTTTTAAGGGGACACCCGTAACCAGGGTAAGCCAGAAATTGGTTGAAATGACGAGAAAAGAAATTAATATTTCTTTGCTATAATCCGCCAAACAGCGGATCATAGCGGACAGCGGATAATATAATCTGTTTGGAGAATTATAGCAAAGGAATATTAATTTTTCTTTAAATATCATGGAATTCCGCAAAGTAACGCCTGATTCTATTCCATATTCCAAATGTGGTTCCTTGAAAGTTCAACTCAAGATCTACGCCTGAATTAACAATAGGTAATTCGCACAAATTTTCTGTTTGGTGAGTTTGGTTCACTATTACTGTTACACTGTTACTATTAATACGGTATTCATTTGAACTTATAAAGTTCAGTTTCTCACCTTTCCGGACAAAATCTCCAATACTCGCAACTTGGGGTTCAATCTCTCCAAAGATTTTCGTATTTCTTCATCCCCTTCCGCATTCCAGAACGAAATCTCGTTACCGAAAACCTTAAAACCCAGTTCTGCCATCGGAAAACGGTGCTTAAGAGCATTGTTCTTGTACCCGAGATCGTCCACTTTATCCCGTACTTCATCCGCTTCGTTGGTAGATCGGAAGAAACGTAGATTGCTTATTTTTTCGTTTATTTTATTCTTACTCAAGGGACCATGGTTTCCGAACAAACTTTCAAAGTATTTTTCAAAACCTTCCCCGCGAGCTTTGATCTAAAATGCAATAAACATTTTAAGTTGAGTTATTATCAAATCTCATCGCAGTCTAGTGAGTGTGTGAGTGTAATGTGTATGTTATGTGTGGGTATATTAAGAGTGTGCCATAACGCCGCTACGATATGGATTTCGTGCCCCTCTTCGAGCGGGATGGTTAATCATTGTTTTTGACAACGTTAGCGCCAAAACTGCTTATTACCAATTACAAGTTAATTAAACAACTAGTCGAAAAATTTAAAGATGTAATTGAAAAATACTTCTAGGCTTCTTGACAAAACAAAAACCCAACAAAAATAGTTTGCTCTTCCTGAGATAAATAGCAAAAATAAATAGATTAAGTTGATACTTACCTCTAAAAAATTGATGGATTCGCCAAACATATCGATGGTCAAGTTTAGAGACAAAGCCCTCGGAATATACGAGTCCGGTGAAAATATAACGTTTGCTTCGTAATTTCCACCTAGGAAAGGAAAAGCAAAATTAAGACTCTATTCTGAGGAAAAAACCTACATAACTAAGATTTCTCCGTAATATTTTCAAAGGTGTGAAGTAAGCGTTGACTAGCGTGGTGCACTATGGCTTGCGTCCATCACATTCAGAGGAGACGTGGGAAGCAATTGGCTGACATGAAGAATCTTTAATTAGTTTATTTAAAGCAAAAAATATTAACTAGATATTAACAAGAGGCCTTAACCTCTTGCAGAAACGCCGAGTTATCCTTTTAACCCAGAGTTAGCAGCTAACTGGGTTAAAAGGATAGATTTGACAGATTTCGTATAAAGCTTCTGTCAAAATTACAAATTTATTCCTGGGTTAACTAACTCGGCATCTCTGCAAGCGGGCCTTAGATTAGAGAGTTACTTCAAATGAAATCAATTTGTACACGTACCGGCGTTATATTGATCAAAGAAAACGCTCTGCTCATAGTTTCGCGAGTACATCCTAAAGTCTGGATTATCCTCGAGTTGTGGCATAGTGTTTCCAGACAGTAGACCTTGGATCTCAACTCGGGAAGGCAATGACGATTGGCCAAGGTTGTTCAGATGACTCCACACAAACGTCGCGACTATAGAAATGGAAACAATTAATGTTTTAGCTAATACACAAACACAAATAAAGGTCCAAGTTAATATTGTTCAGCATATTTCACGTGCCCCCGGACGTGCCTATTGCCCCGGACGGACAAGTTCATAATAAAATCTTTGAAGGCTCGGCCCCGACACAGCATACGAACCACATTAATGTCCAAAGCAAAACCACGCGACAACTACAGGCGTTTCTACATCAAGATAGAGAAATAATAATCTCAGATGGCTATACTGGGTTACTAGTAATATTTCGGCAATCTATTACGAGGATATGAGGGGAGGTGATTTGCAAACAATTAATGACCCCTTATGACACCTAGGCAAATGTCAACCATTTTCGAGTAATTGGTAATTTTTTTTATATTTAACGAATTCCAATATGAAACGAGTGGACAAGTCGGTTCCCGGGCGTAACAATAGTTCGGAGCCCATATAAAAGCTCCCGTACACTTGAGTAAACCACAAGCCTCTCAATGTTTTTAGTTGTTTAAAGTGGGTTCCTTCCTCAAAGGGAATTTACTTGGATCGACGTAGACAAAGAAAATATTATGTCTTATTTATTCAATTTAATATTGCAAAAATACTTAGAATCTAAAGTCTCACCTTGGTTAACGGGCTCATGGCGTAGAGCATGGAATATCTTTCGGATGGTGCTGAGATTAGGGCATCTCATCACTTGGAGATATGACGCGATCCTAATTTCAACATCGACTAAATCTTCTCTGTACGTTTCTAGAAAATACTCTCTGTGAAAAACAAAAACAGCGTTAATTTAATAAATCTTTCTCGGAAATATGAGACTATAGCTGGTTTTATTAAATAACAAAGGATGGAAAATTCTTTTGATCGCTATGAAAAAAGAGAATTTCGTTATGCTAATTTGAGGAAAGTATAAACCGATAGCGAAGTTCAAATGCTTGCTTGATTTGCTTCATGTTAAATTCAGTAGTCTACTAAGTACTAATTTCACCAACGAAGAGTAACGTTTAAAAACCTAAGAGTAAATTTGACGTTTTTCAAAGATTAAGTTACTTGGCGGTGGTAAAATTGGCACGAAATCTACCAGCTTAGAATATTACCCGAAAGAAATAGAGGAAGAACAATAAAGAGAATTCATTGACTACTGAACAATTAGATGAATTATTTGAGTCAACTCACCGAGTTTCAATACAAGGCGTTCTTCGAAAAGCGTCAATAGCTGTTAGTCTGATTGGCACAGATATTAATGTGTCTCCTATTAAATTCATTAGAACATCCGCGAATTCCTGCTTGAAACCGCCAATGTTGCCCAAAGCTTTGATGGCTATTACAAACTAAAAGAGAAATTATAAATTCAAGACACAGTAAAAAATACAATACAATTAAAAAATACAATGATGGTGATAGCACAGATGTTAATACTTCCACTTCCTTTTCAGGGGAAGAATTTTCGCTTTTCGAATTCTAGGCACCTTTACGTGTTTGGAGTTAATACTTGCTTTAACGGTGAAAGAAAACATGACCTGAGGAAACTTTTATGCCTGAGAGTTGTCCATAATGTTCTCAAAGGTGTGTGAAGTACTTGGTTAACTTATTTAGCGCAGTAAACTATGGCCTAAGCCCTGCTAATTCTTTGCCCAGTATTGGGCCGGCTATCGTTTGAGCTGACGATTGCAGTACACAATAAAAGTTCGTAGATCGTATCAATATTATGTAGATTTAAAACTTACATTGTCTCTATCTTGCCTTTGTGCATTTAAAACTCCTCTGCCGATGATCTCATTGACAATGTTTTGAAATTCTTCGAGGATTTGTTTTGGGACTTCCTCTTCGCAACATTCCCGAACTAAAATTTGAAATTTAGATAGCATTGAAATGGTAAACTTTTCCAACAAATTTACTGGCCATAATTACCTAGTAAAATTAAGCTTTTTGTTTGGAAGATATTGAGAAATATTATTGGTTTTGTTTCAATATAATAATAGAGGATATAAACAGATACTAAAGCGGAAATCCATGCACAACCAACATGCAACACGGCAATGCATAAACCGTAAACGCAACGCTTTTCCATTGTGTACTGTAGAATCAATATCTCTTAAAAATGCTCGGTGTCGGATAAAAACATGCATAGAGTATATTTCTGTGAGATTGTGTGATATTGCGTGTTGGTTATACTTTCATTTCTAATTGGTAAAAATAACGTTGGTTATACTTCGTTTTCTTCCTGCGTTTCTAGAGGGCATGCGGTGCATAGCACGTGCTACACGAAGTATCATACAGTTTTTCTAGATTGGCGGATTATAGCAAAATAATTTCGTTCCTTAAAAACGTTTAAGTTAGGCAAGAAATTTTACAGTGGTTAGATCTCCCGCAATAATAAAGGAAACTTACGTGATTTCCCGTTGTGTTTGCAATAGGAATGCGTCATTGAAGAGACGGTAAAACTAACCACCTTATCGTTCTTCTGCTTTTGTAGTAGTTCAAGCATGCTCTTTAGCATGTCTATCTTTGGCCTGTAGAAAAAAAGATAAATTTGACTCAAGACTATGGGGTACTAATTTCTGTTGTAAACAGTCTATAAACTTTTGACAGGTCTTGAAAATAGTGCTACTATGCACAATATTCTGGGGAATAGGATAGTATTTAGAGCTGTCAATTTTAGAGATTATTTACAACAGTTTAGTGATTACATAAGTACATAATGGTATTGTAAAATTTTATTTTGGAAAGGGCAACTGCTGAATTTCTTCCCGGCCCTTCTCAGCAGAATATGCTTTCCAAACCCGTGGTTATCTTGACTTGTCATAAAAGTCACAAGTTGGCGTAAGTACCTACATGATATAAATAAATTTTGAGTTTTGATAACAGAATAAAAATTATTATGAAAAATCATGCTTTCGCGATGACATTAATAACTTACCGTGGTATCATCGCCATGGACATAAGCCATTCGTGCCTCGTGTCTTTGTCTGCTTCGTTGTTGAGGATCATGTTTTTTATTAGCTCCACCGACCCGGGACTTGCTATATAGGGCAGCGCATCTAGGATATGCTTCCTAAAAAGTATTTCAAACATTCAGAAGCATCAGATTAGAAGGTTCTGAGACATCTTTAAGGATTTGTTTAATAACACTAATTTATTGATGCACGCTGAAACTTTTAGTATTTTTAGTACAAATTAATTAAAATTAAAAACCCACAACCAACAGCAGTGTCTTCTTGTGGCTTAATATAACCTTAAAATATATTATCTTAGAACCTACTGAAGGTGCGAGTACCTGTATGCAATAAACCGCATCAATATTATCTAGTAGGTTTTAAGGAAATCATTTACATACAAACTGCATACACTCTTATGTTAAATGTATTAGATACCTCTTCCCCAAGGAAAAAAATAGTTTTTTTAAAGAACTGAGAACTTAATAAGGGAATGTTCGAGAACAGTCAACTCAGTTTTCTCAACATTTTCCCATAATATTTGTTATTCGAGAACACTTGAACAGCAATATATTGTTTATTAGTTTTCTTGACTTATTAACTTGCTTAGCTATGTGTAAATCATACTTACGAAGCTGTTGGACAAATGGTAGGTGCCCTAGCGAGTAGTTGGGCCAACGCGGGATGATGCAGTTTCCTCGCAGAGCGCACCAATCTGCCCCAAAGACCCACTATAGAACCACTGTCCATGTTGTCATCTACTGTTGAGATTTCATCGTCCGAACTGGGCTTCACTCTGTAAGTCGATTTTTTTTGTTATAATTGGAACTTATATAGTCTACTAGCTGATGCCCGCGACTTCGTCGGCATGGATTTAGTTTTTAAAAATCCCGTGGGAACTCTTTGATTATCCGAGATAACAAGTAGCTCTCCCAGTCTGAGGACCCACTACTACACCCATTACTATAGCCATGCAAAAAATCGCATCAATCCGTTGCTCTGTTGCGACGTGATTGAAGGACAAACCAACGAACAAACACATTTTCGCATTTATAATATCAGTAACGTAAAATTATAACACAATCTAGACAACCGCAATCTACCATCGTTCGAGATTTAGGTTGCTAGGTTGCCTAGCAACCTAAATCTCGAACTGCTTATATGACTGTCGTGTAATTTACATATTTTAAATAACAAATATAAAATAATTAAGATAAAAACTATCCTATCTTTTAAGTTGGACCAAATTACAGATAGTTACGAAGTTTGATCAAAATCGGTTCAGTAGTTTCCGAGTTTATCCCGAACATACATCATGACACGAGATTTTTATATATAGATTATATTGTATGTCACA
Organism: Oeneis ivallda; assembly: GCA_029955525.1. NCBI lineage: Eukaryota > Metazoa > Arthropoda > Insecta > Lepidoptera > Nymphalidae > Oeneis > Oeneis ivallda. Next base: position 21,712,930 of record JARPMR010000007.1, read on the forward strand.
GAGTGACTGACGCCTTAGTTCCCGAGGAAACTTTTTTCCGAGCAGAACATCCATTTTAATGCCAAGCTATATATATCCAATCAGGTTGAGCTGACAGTCTGATTTACAATACGCAACACAAATAGGACGAACATAGGTACAGACAAAGAAAAATGTATGTTTATATATTTAATTAAGTTGTAGGATGATATTTCGTCATGGGCATGAGTCTAAAAAGAAATATGCTGCTACCTAATTCAACTGTCATGTCAACAATTTATGGAGACCAAATTCTATTGCCTACAGATTTTATACTTACAGGCAAAGTAGCTTCAAAACATCTCTGGCTGACTTCAATTCACCCGTGTCAGATCTGCCATACGGCGAGTGGTGATGAAGGATGTTAGAACGTTTCTCGATAACTGACCAAGCTGCAGTGGAGAAAAGATCCTGTTATTTCAACGATATACCATAATAAATGTATACAAGGGTGATATACTTAAATAGATACTTTGGGGAGACACCTAATGTCCCGAAAGGCGACTTTTTTTAATAAGATTATTAGCCAAGCTGAACTTTACTAATATTTATTCTCCTCTCTAAATAAGCGGAAAGCTTATGCTAAGAGTGAGTACGACAATAGTGCAACGGGCGGGGATTGAACCGGCGACCTTTCAGTTATGTTTACCGGAAAATCTTAAAACGCAACGTTACAAGAACCCCTTACTAGGTGAACAGAAGATCTCAAGGGGTTCGCTGGTTATCACTGGAGACAAGCCAGGCAAGATCAAGACACGAGTGATAGAGAGGTCCCGCGTTCGATTCCCAGTTGGGACAATTTGAAAATTTATAATTTCTGAACCGGCTTTAGTCTGGTCTAGTGGGAGACTTTGGCTGTCAACCAGTCCAGTCAGCCAGTCCACCACTCTACTGTCAAATACGTGTCACCAAAAGATTTAGCATTAGAAACTAATTAGGGGCATGGGTTTTATAAAAATTGCCACATTCCTTTACAAGTTAGCCCACTACCATCTTAGACTGCATCGTCACTTAATCGCAGTCCTCACAGTGTATTATGTAATTTATAAAGGAGAAAATGGAAATAAAATCAGTAGTAGAATAATCTATTTTTGCTAGATTTCCAAAATATTTGACCCAGGGGTAAATATCATAATAATCATGTTGTTACGTTCCCTTAAATATGGTTGAGCGAAGCAATGGCTGGATCATGCGTCATGCTCGTGAACGGGTGCCACCAGCGGGAATGGGGCTACTTTCTGTCTGCTTGTGTTAACACGTGTTGAATTATAATTAGGTATGCTTTTGTGGAACTCATAGTGGAAACACTGCATAAATAGGCATAGTATCTATTGAAATGTAAACTTGTTTTGAAAAGAGCAACCGCTGAGTTTCTTGCTGGTTCTTCTCGACAGGAAGAGAATTCCGAACCAGAGGTGAGTCTACCACTCGACGACGATTCAAAACCACTTGTAAAAAGTTTATTTGAATAAAAAACATTTCTATTCTATTCTATTCAATCTGTATACAAACCTTTATTATCAGCATCCATAGAGTCAGACCCAGTCTTATTGACTTCTTCCACAAGCACGAGATCTTGGATGACTGTGGTCATACCGCCAGAGTTTTTGCCCGAAAAAGGCTCAAATAAATGGCGTTCTCGACAGTTTACCGACTTGTAAACGTGATGATCCACTGATATGACACATTTGCTCTCCGATTTTAGGACCGGCCATGTTTGGAATTTCTAGAAAAATGCATTAAAAAATTTATAAACTAATCGCATTCAAATTGGTCAAATCAGAAGCTAGAATATTGCATATTGTATTTCTACAAAACTTTTTAAGTCGGAAATCTATATATATAAAAGAAAGTGGTGTTAGTTACACTATTTATAACTCAAGAACGGATGAACCGATTTGGCTGAAAATTGGTGGAGAGGTAGCTTAGAACCAGGAGACGGACATAGGATACTTTTTATCCCGTTCGACCGCGTTTCCGTCATGTCACTATAAAACGTGGTATAAGAAAAACGCATCTGACATGGAATAACAAAACGCAAATGACAGTGGAATAACAAAACGTAAATGACAGCTAAATGTCATTTTGTCTTTGGTTAAGTATGGTAAAAAATTTGACAATTATAAAAAGTGTTATAATAAAGCATTACTGATATTATAAATGCGAGAGTGTTTTGTTTGTTGGTTTGTCCTTCAATCACGTCGCAACAGAACAGCGGATTGATGCGATTTTTTGCATGGGTATAGTAATGGATGTAGTAGTGGTTCCTCAGACCGGGAGAGCTACTTTTTATCTCGGATAATGAAAGAGTTCCCGCGGGATTTTTAAAAACTAAATCCATGCGGACGAAGTCGCGGGCATCAGCTAGTATTTCATATAAATCTTAATCTTCATATAAATCACTAGCTGATGCCCGCGACTTCATCCGCGTGGATTTTAAAATCCCGCGGGAACTCTTTGATTTTCCAGGGTGTCTATGTCAAATAATGCATTTTATAGGCAAAATTTTGCTACTTTGGGTTACATTATTGCAATTTTCTTAAGGATCTCTATTTTTTTGAAAATAAATTATAGCCTATGTTACTTCCTGATAACTTAGCTTTCTATTGGTGAAAAAATGGTTAAAATCAGTCCAGTAGTTACAGAGCCTATTCGGTACAAACAAACAAACAAACAAATAAACAAAAAATCTTTCCTCTTTATAATATTATTAGTATAGATATAATTATAATAAGGCTTACGATGAGTAAGAAATTATCTAGGGTATTGAAATAGTAAAACTTCAAAGTAAAATTAACCTAAACTGACTTTTTTTAAAGGTTTAAGGTGGTTTGTGCACCAATAGCTAACGAAATCCTGCAGTTTGTGTCGTAAACAATAATTATGATCAAAAATTCTAATTTAAAAATAGTTGGTAAAATTCTGCATTTTAAATGAAACAAATTTCAATGTGTTTGCTTGACCCTTATAAGTATGAACTATGGGTATGAAAATGGGCACTCACACTTTGAAAGTCATAGCGTACAGTCTGCAGTATGGACATGTACTTGTAACGGTCTGTGCACTGCGAAAGATCGCGTGTCTTCACCAGCAACAGGCTAGTGTTTTCCTGCCCCCGCACTGTGTAGTCTACATTGCAAGTGCCGTGGATGTCTTGCTGGAACAAAAAAAACATTTTACTAAAACTGCCTCAATAGTCTTACGGTAAAAGATAGTGACTGAAAACTGAAAATTGTCAGTTAGGATCCCCAAAAAGGAAACCTTGGTAAAAACAGACATAATAACACCTATAAGATCTAGCTTAAGAAAAAAAAGAAAAGAAAAACCTTTTTTATTAGCTTTAAGATATTTAACAAAGTAAAACTAATGGTACTTTCTGCAAAAATTGCTACTGTTATATTTATTTTAAATTGTTGTATTTTATTTATTATTAATATAGCGTATACTCTATGCACATCAGCTCTAATTAATCTATGATTAACAATGGAGAGGCTGCCGTCATATTTTTTTAGATCTACCATTTAGGCGCCGCTGTAGGCAGATACGAACTAGAACTAATAATATTGCAACTAATAATTATTATTATAACTATAGAGGACGGTGCGCCATTTGCAATATTTTTAGTTTCAGTGACACTCTTATGTCCAATGTGGCGCTTAAGGGTAGAACCACATTTGTGAGGATCGTTTCGGATTTCGCCCATACATAACTGTCAAATTCCATAGAAACGTGTACGAATCAAATCGGCTTTTCGATGCGTACACGAATGTATGAAAAATGACAGTTTTGTATAGGCAAAATCCGAATCGATCCTCACAAATGTGGTTCCACCCTTATATTGATTCAAAATTTTAGCTGTCATTTGTATAGGGACAGCCAATTCAGTGATAATCATAGATTAAATTATAGAAATCAGTGACTCTAAGACATTGACCACCAACCTCAACTCCTTTAAAGTTTATATCAAATCTCTTCATGCTGTTCTGAAACAGAGACAGTATGGCTCTCTTGTAATTGAGTACCCAGTCTTCTTCAGTCTCCTCCGGGCATATCTCTGATATGATTCCATTGTGAAAGGAAAACCTGGAACACATCATAGTTTATTTATTTAATTAATGCTTTATTGTGTACAAACTTTTTTTTAAAGAATATTTTCTTTATTGACCTTGACTAATATTCCCCTTTCTCCTTCAAATTATGCATTGTGTTCTGAGTGGGTATGGCAATAGTGCAACAGGTGGGTTTTGAACCATAGACTTAATATATTTATTACTGTAGGTAAGTAGAAACCCTAACAGCGGCAAAACGTGTAACCAGTTTTGATTTATCAGTAAGTGCAACTTCTAGTGACTTCTCTTATTTTGGTCTGACCAAAGTGACAAATTGTCTTTTGAAATCTGGTTATCGTGGTATCAGATTCGCTTTCCTTTTCTATCTTTAGGTATTGGCCTATTGCCATAAGAGATTTTTTCGCTCAGCTAGTCCATTGTATATCTATTCGTAGTAGAAAATAATATATTAAGTCTAATGTTTGAACCATTGAATTATAGTTTAATAAAATTTTATACTGTTCCCTCCCTGGCCCATTAAGCTATTGATTTTAATTAACACCCATTAGTATTTTTTTACAGAACTGACCTGAGATCATTCAAGGAAATTGTGTGTATAAACTTTTCAGCTCGCTCAACTGGATAGTTTTCATCTTGGTCTATTAGTGTGACATCACTCAACTGTAGGAGGCCTTCACAGGGTTTGATAAATTGTAGCGTAACCTGGGTAAAAAAAGCAATGCAACTTAATATAAAGCAAGTTCAATGTGCCTTTTTTGTAAGTTTTTATGTAAGTTGTGAAATGTCCACTGTGAAATCCACAGTTTCTTGTAAAATTTAATATGTGACTTGCTATAACCAGTAAAAATTTACTTCTCCAAGTATTTACATACACTAAATGAAATTTTTTGCTAGTGGAGACTTTGTTTAAAAAGTTTAGAACTTAAGTATCAAAAAAGGATGTGCCATAGTAATCATAACCAAGTTTCAGATGGTAGTTTGGAAATCAATGAAAAACAGTTTAACTAGCATAATTCTCACTTCAGTTCAATCACCAAGTAGTGGTTTTTAGACAGAGTAATTCTCTATCAGAGATAATCTTTCCATTGACCACTTCATTTCTTATTGGGTAATAAAAAATTTTTGGTATATCCTACTAATATTATAAATGCGAAAGTTTGTGAGGATGTATGGATGGATGGATATATTTTGTTACTCTTTCACACCACGAGTGAACTGATTTGGCTGAAATTCGGAATGGAGATAGTTCTTACCCAAGATTAACACATAGGCTACATTTACCCCGGAAAATTAAGGAATTCCAGCGGGAATCAAGAACCTTAATCCACAAGGTCAAAGTCACAGGTAACAATTAGTAAATGATAAAACATAAATAGATACTTTGGGTTGTGTGTAGGTTAGAACTTGGACACCTAGGCTTCATAGCTTAGGCATAGGTACCTACATACTAAACAACATACACTAGTAGTACAACTAGTAGTACCTACTAGTTTGCGGCACACTTACAGGTTAATATTTTGTCTCGGCAGTCGGCACCCTAGCTAGTTGAAATAGGTTACAATGATGAAAGGTCCAAAAATTTAAACATCCAAAATATGTACTTAGCTGAGTTTCTATAATTATATTAACACTCAAGACATTTATTATTTAAGAAAATTTTTAAATAAAATAATTTATTAATAATAAATGGCAATTTAGTTTAAGACATATGAGCTTGGTGATTTCTACACATTTTTTCGGAAAGTGGGATAACGCTTGACAACGCAACTCTAATTTCTTGCTCATTTGCTACTTATGACAGCTGCTGCTAAAAATCCGGCCTAAGTTTAGTTTTCATAGAATGGTAAAGACCTTTCTCTTGCCGAAGAAGAAGTTTTTCTTCTTCTTCTTCTTCCTTTCTAGAAGTTTCTCTTGACTCTCTACGGCGCACCAGGGCGCCGCGGCGCACAATCTGGGAACCCCTGTACTAAGTTATTGTTTTTCAGGGCTTTTTTTAAAACAAGTTAATGAGAAAATGTAATTACCCTGGCTTTGATGTCTAGTGTGGAGCGATTGTTACTGGATCCAGCAAAGTAGGTTTCTACTTTAGTTTTATATTCGTAATGATATAGAACTTGTGTTAAATATTTGAACTTTGCAGATGCTGAAACAAAAATGTATACATTTCATTAATATATTTTTTAAAAAGAAGTTAAAAGCTGGAATATTAGTTAGTTTTAGCGTCGTTGTTACTTGGTTTGAATAGTTGATACTTGGAACTTCAGTATTTTCTTTATATTGATTTACAATCGTCCTTGTTCTGTGGGTTCTTTTATTCTTTTTGAATTTAAAACAAACAAAAACAATACCTTGGTGTAACAGGATTGAAATGTTTGAGTCTTTTGGGTATCTTTAATATAAAATATAAAATTATGCAATAAGCAATCAGATTTACTAAAATAAAGTTAAAATATATGCTATCCCTATTCACCCAGAAATTGGGGTTAATAGGGACGAAAATAGAGTCAATAGGGAAATTAACCAGGGCTGGCATAAGTGCAATAATCATTTTATAGGTACCTACATACCTACCCTACCTATTTGCTTTACCTAATTATTTATTTATTAACAATATTAATAGTAAGTTTGTCTGTGTAATTTAAAATTTAAGTAACTAGTACTTATTGTATAAATACAATATCTCTACAAATCATAACATAATGTATATACCTACATATAATTAAAGGAACCTAAAAAAATAGATTTATTCTTATTTTGAGAGGCAATAACAATCAGTCAAAATCAGTAGGTAGGTACGTTTATCCAGTTTATTTATGTAGTTACAGATCAAAATTGCTTAGCTAGTCGGTTCGGGATCACTCAATGATATAAAATGCACTCATGATTCCCATGGTTTATTTTTATTGAAAATATTATGTTTAATTAACCTTTTGCAAAATTTATTTATTTTTAATCATTTCATCTTCTGAAGCCACTCATACCAGGTTTAGGTTCTGAAGGTTCAGTGTTATTCTCATAATAACTGGATTTTCCGAGGCAGCTAGTATTTAATTTAGGCTTTTTCGTATTAATCTTGTTACATAAAATTTTTTCGTCAGATTATATATGTATTCTTTTTCCTTCAGGTATTTTTTTCTCACTTAGTGGTTTTTGAACTTGTAATTGTATCACATCTTAAAAAACTCTTTCTGTTGTAAATCTTTTTGTTGTAAATCCATAAAAATATTTTTTTCCCCAAAAATGTTTCCCTCAGTGAAATTATTATCATTTACTGCTACAGATGGTTCATCACATTGTTTTGATATTGTTTCTTCTTCCTGTTTTTCATATAAAAACGGTGATTTTTGGTAGTTACCATCATGGATTATAATCTCTTCTGATACAATGAAATTGTCTTCTAGTATTACAGGCATATTAGTGAGGTCGGTTAATTCAAAATTAAAATTTTCTTCTTTCAAAAGTTGATTTTGTTCTTTTAAAACTTGTTCTTCTTCTTGTCTTTCAGAGCCTTCACTTAATTTATTATTACATTTTTGTGGTTTAGATTTTTTGCCAATTCCTTTTCCTTTAGCGCTTAATTTTGGTACTTTTGATATTAGATTTGCTTTTACAGTAGGTAAAGAGTTTACATTTGAACAAGAAATATCGGTATCTACATAGTCACTGTCTTCTACACTTTTTCCGGGTTTAACATTTATTTTTTTCATCCTATTAATATTTCTTGTATTTTCCGATCCATATCGCATTTCTTTCAATAGGGACAAAACTGATTCATCAATTGCTTCTTTTTCTTGTGTACTAAATTCGCGTCTTGTGTTATTTCCTGGTAATCTATCGAGTACTTTTTCTTTATTCAGAGGGCTGATTCCCGTTTTCATAAATCCGGCTAAAATGTTTTGTTTTATATTTGGAGCCATTTTTTCTAACATTTTCTTAAGTAATTTAGGGAATACATTCTTTGGTATTGTGGGCAGTACACAGCCTTCGGTTTTTTTCCATGTGAAAAGGATGTCACGCCACGCAATTTTCATTGGTCTGAAAAAGGCAACATCGAGTGGCTGTGTTAGGTGAGTCAAATTTGGAGGAAGAAACACAAAGTGTACATTTAATTCTTGACATTTCTTTATGACATCTAATGACAAGTGCGAAGATAGATTGTCTCCTATCATTATTTTTTTTCCTTCTTTTTTATTAAAGTATGGAAGAGCCACAGTTTCCACCCAGTCTTCAAATGTGTTGCCGTCAAACCAGCCTGAGCTTGTGCGATTATACCTGCAGTTAGGGGGGCCATTTGTAGTCCAGGTGTTATAAAGATGAGCAGCTTTATACACTACGTAGCAGGGCAACAGAGTCCCGTCAGCGGACGCAGCCATCATCAGTGACGTCGACGACTTTGTGTGGTTCATTACCCTTTCGGGATATTTGACTCCTCTTTTAGTCAAAATCTTCTTTTTTCCAGGGTCATCAGCTAAATTAGATTCATCGTAATTCACAATGTTTGATAAAGGTACGCCTTCTAAAGAATTTTCAAGTTCCCTAAAATAATCTTCTATAATTTGTGGCGATACTGCAGCCCTAGATCGTTTGATGTTCTGGCTTATTCTTTCCGAAATTTCTGTTTTGTGACGCTTCAAGAAGTTTTCTACGTAGTCCGAACCAGGAAAGTTATTCTTAAATTTTTTTATTTCTATTCCTAGTCTATCTAAATACCCCTTTATTATTGTCCGTAGATCATACGTATCAAGCGGATACCCCCACTCAGAACAAATGTTAATATATTTTATTATATATTTTTCTACTTCTTCACTTAAAGATCTTTGTCCGCCTTGACTTTTCATGGTACGTGTTACATGTCTATGCAAAACAGACTTGGATATATTAAATTGCTTAGCTATTTCAACTAGAGATTTATTTCCAATTTCATAGGCTTCTATTGCAGTTTTTAATATTATAGGATCATACCTCCTATATGGCTTTAAGCTTTTTGAAGTATACACACGAGGCATCTGAAAAGAACATTTCACTGCTTATATGACACTCAATACATCAATAAGGATTATTTAAGAATATCAGGATGAAATTTATAAACTGTAGAAGTAAAAACTGTTATTAATTAAACTGAAATTAAAAAATCTTAATCCACCCGGCCGAAGTCGCGGGCATCATCTAGTAATACCTACATATCATTTTCAAAACATTAGGTATAACTTAGTGACAACCCTACAAAGCTGTACCTATTCATACATAAGTCGTTCCTATTCAACTCATTCTCATCTCTTTTCACCCCTCTTCCGTTGTTATTCACACATGAGCCGTCCCCATTGACCCCATAAACAACACATTTTTCGCGTCTTTCTAATTTATCAAAAAATATTAACATTAACCAACAACTGAGACTTACTTTTTATGCATATGATGGCCCAAACACTAAATAACGTATTTATTATACACTCACCTTCTCTTGCTACAAAATAAATTTTCTATAGCAAAGTTTTTATCACTGTTTAAACCGTTATCTCTCAGACCTTATTTTCAAATGAAGTTTTTGACAATTTCCAACTAATGTCATGCTTAGTCAGTGTTGCCACGAGCACTTCTAAATTTCTACTATTATGTCACAAAAAATGGTAGAAGTTGTAACGAGCTAGCTAACTTTATTGAGCATCGAAATACTTTCCTGGGTTTATCCCTATTCACCCCTGCATCCCTATTAACCCCATTTTATAATTATTAAAAATAGTATTTATTTACAAACAAACCCATGTTAAATATGTCAAATGCCAATATGTGTGGCATAATAAACGAGAAACCAAGAGAAATATTGGTTTTATTTAACTGAAAGAATTCCACTAGACGAATAACAACTAAATAAATATTGACTCATAATAACAAAGTATGACAGTTGACACGTTTAGTATTGACAACACTAAGGAGATCGTATAGGAGGATCGTATCGCGGAGGTCGCATATCACCTCATTCTCCCCCGGTTCAGTTTTCACTCTCACTCCCATCAACCACAAAGTCCGTTAGGTAGGAGGGTAATTTCCGCGTCCTATTAGATCTCCTGGGGAGTCCAGTCCGAAGAACTGGCGAGGACGTCGTCGACTCTTCTACACGAGACGATGACGAAGGAGCGTTATTTTCAGGTGGAGGTGTGGAGTTATTTTCAGATGGAAACGTGAGGTGATCATCTTCGGAGGCCGTTTCAAAGCTATCGTCTCTGCTATTATCAGTAGTACTGGGGCAAGGAGACAATTGACGGTTTGATACCGTTGAGGTTTCTCCATTATCCCGTCTTATGAGAGAGTAGTAGGGATTGATCTCTAAGAGCTCAGCTTCCTCGACAAGAGGGTCCGTTTTTGAAGATCGGACGTTCTTTTTAACAAAGATCGGTCCCGGCGTGAGCCAAGATGGCAGTGAATCTCCGTTCGGGGATCTTCTAGGGTATTTGAAAAGTTTTTCGTGCGGAGTGGCGTTTGTTGCCGTACACAGGAGGGAGCGGATACAATGCAATGCGTCCTTCAGTACTACTTCCCAATTTTCTATCGATAATCTCTTTGACCGAAGGCTAAGTTGAATAGTTCGCCAGAGTGTTCCGTTTAGTCGCTCCACTTGGCCATTACCCTGGGGGTTATAGGGCGTCGTTCTGGATGAGGCTATGTTTGACTGTCGTAGGAATGATTTGAACTCTTCGGACATGAATGACGATCCTCTATCACTATGAATATAGAGAGGTTGGCCAAATGTCAGAAAAAGATCTTTCAGACAAGTAATGACAGTGGCTGAGGTCATATCCTTACATGGGTAAGCAAAAGGAAACCGACTGTACTCATCAATAATCGTAAGTATGTACTTGTTGGCTGTTTCAGAAGGTAGTGGTCCTTTAAAATCTATGTTGATCCGTTCAAACGGCGACGTAGCTTTTATCAATTGACCCTTGGCCTTTAGAAATCTTGGTTTTATTTCGGCGCAGGTAGGGCACGAGGCGGTCATCTCCTTGACATCATTAACTGAGTAGGGTAAGTTTTTAAATTTTACCCAGTGATACATTCTAGTTACCCCCGGGTGGCAGAGTGCGTCATGTAGTTCTTTCAACTTGTTTATATTCATGTAGGCGCATACGCGAGATAGAGCGTCCGCAACAGCGTTTTCAGTGCCTGGTCTATAAACTATATCAAATTTGAAGCATGACAGTTCCAACCGCCAACGTTGGATCTTCTCATTTTTTATTTTACTGTTATGATTTTGATTGAACATGAAGGCTACCGATTGTTGGTCTGTTATAAGAAGAAAATGTCTACCAATCAGGTAGTGTCTCCATTTCTTTAGGCTCTCTACTATCGCACAAGCCTCTTTTTCGATTGAGGATTGTTTGCATTCCGAGTTATTCAGTGTCCGAGAGAAAAAGGCAACTGGTCTTCCAAGTTGAGTCAGCGTAGCCCCTAGCGCGAATTCCGAAGCGTCTGTTTCGACTGTAAACATTTCATTGTCGTTAATGGCTACTAGAGCGGCTGCCTTGATATCTTGCTTGAGTTCTTCAAAACTCTTTAGCGCATCAGGCGACAACGGGAAAGTAGTCACGCATGTAAGTGGCTTTATTTTTTCGGAGAAACGCGCAATCCATTTAGCGTAATGAGCAAGCATACCTAGGACTCGTTTTAGTTCACTAGTTTTAGTTGGAGCAGGAAGCTCTAAAAGAGGTTTTAGTCTTTCCGGGTCAGGACTGATTGTATTATTTTCAACAGTATATCCAAGCAAGTTGATTTTAGTCTTATTGAAAACACTCTTCTGTTCGTTTAGAGTTAAATGAAATTTATTAGCGGCGTCCATAAAGCGTTTTAGATTACGATCATGATCCCTTTGATCTTTACCGCAGACGGTTACATCGTCTAAGTAAGCGAACGTTCCTTCTAGTCTCTCTTCTGTTATGATGAAGTCCAGGGTTCGTTGAAAAGCCGCAACGCCATTAGTCACGCCAAATGGAATGCGTGTAAACTGGTACAATTTGCCGCATGCTTCGAAAGCTGTATATATCTTTTCATTTTCTAAGATAGATAAGATGATATGCGCTCTTTAAGTCAATTTGACTGAACACTTTAAATCTTGATACGTTGTTAACGACTGATTCTATGTTTGGCAAAGGGAAGGCATCCAGTTCGGTGAATTTGTTTATGGTCATGGAGTAATCAATGACAAGTCGTTTTCGATGAACCTTTCCTCCTGCTACAAGGACTTGGGCTCTCCAGGGGGAAATACTTGTTTCAACGACCCCGTCTTCAAGTAATTTAGACACTTCTTGTTTTATAAAGTCCTCATCTTCCTTACTGTATCGCCGACTTCTCACGGCGATCGGTCTAATGTTCGGCGATAGATTCGTAAATACGGAGACTGACGGTACCGAAGCTCGTAACACGTTGCATATCTCTAAAGGTTCGCCAGGCCCACCAAGATTGAAATGAATACTCGAGTGATGTTTAAGCAAGTCATGGCCAATTATGACGTCGGCACAGAGGTTGTCGACAACTAGAAGAGGTGTTTGTTTGTAAGTATGCTTATTCATCGCAATGGTAGCAAAACAGATACCTTCGACAAAGGAAACTTGATTGAGAGAAGCGAGATTGACTGTCTGCTTGCAGGGTTTTTTGCGTAGTTTCATTATGCGAGCAACTTTAGCGTTAATGAAGCTGACTGAACTTCCTGTATCGATGAGTGCATCAGCCTTGTAATCGTTGACCATTATTGGAATTGTCGCACTTCTAAGACTCGAAGGAGAGGCAGCAGAAATAGCTCCACTGTAGAACCGGTCGTTGTTAGAGATCGTAGGATCTTCAACTGTCGTGATGTTCAAGTTCCTATTACTATTGCCCGATCTACAGACGCTTGCGAAGTGTCCTTTCTTTGAGCACTTTTTGCAGGTGGATTTGTTGGCTGGACATCTGAACCTTGGATGAAGACTCCCACCGCAAAAGAAGCAGGGTTTAGCCGGAGGTGGCGTGGTCGGAGCGGCTTGAAAAGTTCGTGACGATGGAGCTGCTGCTAGATTTTCGGATTCCTCGTCTCGTGAACTACCTTGCGATATGGCAGTAAGTTGCGGAGATCTGTCACCAATAGCAACTGCATCCTTCTCTGCCGTTTCTAGAGCTACGGCTTGGTTAATTGCTTCGTGATAGTAAGCCGGATATGAGAGCGCTACGAACTGCTTGGTCTTCATGCTCTTGGGCTATGACGTCTTCGAATTTACAATCTTTCGCGGAAAGCCGGAGAGCTCTAACATAGTCAGAGATCGTTTCGTCGGCTCGTTGCTTGCGATTGAAGAGAATGTGTCGAGCTAGAATAGTATTTTTCGGTTTGACATAGATGTCTTCTAGAACTTTCATTGAATCTTTATAAGTGGAGCAAGTTTTGATATGCTTGTAAATCGATGCCGATAAGTGGTTAACTAGCAGCTTACGCTTAAGAGAGTCTGGTACATCTTCGGTAATCTCTTCTGCTAAGAAGCTTTCGAATGTCGATTTCCAATGTAGCCATTTTGCATCGGCGTCCGCGACTTCAGGCTCGATGTCAAACTTATCGGGTCGCAGATATCTTAATAGCGTAGACTTGCCTAGTTTTTCGTCAGGCATTTTCAGTTAAATAAATTGTGGCATAATAAACGAGAAACCAAGAGAAATATTGGTTTTATTTAACTGAAAGAATTCCACTAGACGAATAACAACTAAATAAATATTGACTCATAATAACAAAGTATGACAGTTGACACGTTTAGTATTGACAACACTAAGGAGATCGTATAGGAGGATCGTATCGCGGAGGTCGCATATCACCTCAATATGTCAATGTCAAATAATGCAAGACGTTCTAAAATGGAATAGAGGTAGGTTGGCATGGAACTAGGAATTACGATGTAGGTTGGTTTACTTATGGGTTTAATTATTTATGGGCATGGAGTTGATGGACTTAGGAAATACCTAAATTATTTCTTCTTCTTCTTCGTTTGTTTAGTGGCTCCGCACCTAAATTATTTTTATAATAGCTCATTTTTAGTCGTTAGCGTAGAGCTTTGAGTATTAAACCGTACTGGTACTCAAAGGCGTAGAGGTAGACTTCAGCATAGATCATAGAAACTGAAATCCTCTTTATTTTATTTGTGGATTTCAGTTTTTAAGTGAAAGAAAAATGCAGGATGCAGCTATTATGCTTTGTTTGATGCTTGGAGCCTTGGTAGGATTGATGCCTTTTTTGGTCTTCCCATTCGTAGGTATCACTAAAGTAGCTAGGTACTAGGTACTATTAGACGTTAGTAATTATACACTCGCTGCTGAGTCATGTTTACAAGTTGTTCTCGAGAGTCATTACGAATCGTCTCGCTCGTAGGTTTGACGACTTCCAGCCTCCCGAATAAGCCGAATTCCGAAAAGGCTTTGGTACCATAGATCACATTCATACGCTGCGGCAGGTTATACAAAAGACGGAAGAGTATAACCGGCCACTTTGCTTAGCGTTTGTGGACTATGAGAAAGCCTTTGATTCGGTGGAAACTTGGGCTGTATTATGGTCGCTGCAGAGATGCCGGATTGACTACAGGTATATCCAAGTGTTGAAGTGCTTACGTACGAAAACGCCACTATGTCAGTACGTATACAGGACCAGACTACGAGAACAATCCACTTGCAGCGTGGAGTGCGACAGGGAGATGTAATCTCCACGAAGCTATTTACCGCTGCGTTGGAGGACGTCTTTAAGCTTCTGGATTGGAACGAACTTGGCATCAACATAAACGGCGAGTACATCGCTCACCTGCGATTTGCCGATGACATAGTAGTCATGGCAGAGATTCTGAGAGATCTCAATACAATGCTCAACCCAGATAGCAATTTAAACTTGCATCTCTTGCGGCAAGTTTAATTCAAACTTTCTAGTTTCAGAGCAACAAATTTTGAATTATGTTGGTTTTTGTAAAGTATATGCAATATATG
Source organism: Oeneis ivallda (assembly GCA_029955525.1). Taxonomy (NCBI): domain Eukaryota; kingdom Metazoa; phylum Arthropoda; class Insecta; order Lepidoptera; family Nymphalidae; genus Oeneis; species Oeneis ivallda. The sequence goes on from JARPMR010000007.1 coordinate 21,727,995, forward strand.
CATATACTTTGCAAAAACCTACATAATTCAAGTATATGCAATATATGCATATACTTTGCAAAAACCAACATAATTCAAAATTTGTTGCTCTTAAACTAGAAAGTTTGAATTAAACTTGCCGCAAGAGATGCAAGTTTAAATTGCTATCTGGGAATGATCTCAGCAGGGTTTCTCAACAGGTGGGCCTGAAAATGAACATGAGCAAGACGAAACTCATGTCCAATGCTCATGCTCCGCTCCACCCAGTAATCGTTGAGAACTCTGCGCTCGAAATTGTAGACGAGTATATATACCTGGGACATACAGTCCAGCTAGGTAGGTCCAATTTCGAGAAAGAGATTAACCGCCGAATCCAACTCGGCTGGGCAGCGTTCGGGAAGCTCCGAGATGTCTTCTCGTCCAAAATCCCTCAGTGCCTGAAGACTCAAGTCTTCGAACAGTGCGTGTTGCCAGTGATGACTTACGGATCCGAGACATGGTCGCTAACTGTGGGCCTCATAAGAAGGCTCAGGGTCACCCAGCGAGCGATGGAGAGAGCTATGCTCGGTATCCTTGCGAGATCAAATCAGAAATGAGGAGATTCGTAGGAGAACCAAAGTCACCGACATAGCTCAGCGTGTCGCGAAACTGAAGTGGAAATGGGCGGAGCACATAGTTCGAAGAGCTGATGGTCGTTGGAGTCCCAAGGTGTTGGAGTGGCGACCCCGCACCGGGAAACGCAGTGTTGGCAGGCCCCCCACCAGGTGGACCGACGACATCAAACGAGTCGCAGGGAGCCGCTGGATTCAAGCGGCGCAAGACCGGAGATTGTGAAAGTCCATGCAGGAGACCTTTGTCCAGCAGTGGACGTCTATAGGTTGATAAAGAAGAAGAAGAAATACTTACAAAATAAATGTATACTCACGTGCGCATGTTGGATGCCCGCAAATGTACGGATCCTTTAGTGAATCTGAAAATAACAAACAAAGGTTTTGTAAGAAAGCAGGCTTCATTAGGTACCTATGTCATATGGTTTTCCTTGGTTTTCCTTTCCTCGACTACCGTCCTACGTTTTAGGCAATCCAAAGACACAAATAGGGACACAAATAGTCCAAGGAACATACTACTCTCTACCGAGAGTGTCAGAGGTAGTCACATGGGGGAACAAGAGGAACATTTATTTTTATTGACAAAGATAGGAACCTAATAGGTATTGTACTTACTGCATTAAACACGTATAAGGTACCTAGTTACGGCGTATATCGTAGGTTTTATACAAATATTTCTAAGTTTATTTGATACTACGTCAGCACTTGTAAGCAAATTCAAACCTATTTCCAAATCGCACAGCTATTGTGTGTTGTAGGAACTAGGTATAGGAAGCGTTCACGCGGTGTTGCGACGATTATTCCGTGTCAACAAGTTTCAATGCTCAATCAATGCACATTCAACATCGTTTTCGTTGTGAAAGCTACAGGAATACTTTCATTCAAATTCGAATGTGATAATATGCTCTATATGTTGGTTAGTTAACTATTCGCTACCAACCGAGTCCCTACCGGTTACATTTACCTACGTAAGTATTACAGATTACTTATCCAAGTTTAGGATCCATTACCCGTGCAGTTATCATACCTGTACCTACCTACTTAGCTAATAGTTTTCATCTCCTATACTACTGTGGTAGGTTATGGTACATACATAGTTCTTCTTCTTCTTCGTTTGTTTGGCTCCGCGGACATACATACATAGTTGAACAGCTGTAAAGAGCTTCATGAAACCAACGGTCAAAAGTGCGGACTAAAAACTGAAAAGTCAACGGCTCAATCCCCCACGCGATGCAATATGATAAATAATTATTGTCGTACCCATTTCTCACAAGGTTTAAGGCTTATTTGGAAGGGAGAAATCAATAGATCTTAGCCAAGTTTAGCATGGCTAATATTGTTTGAATAAAAACGGAAAGCATACAAAAGTAGGTACTTGTGAAGAAAGCTTTTGACAAGATGATAAGGATTATTTACGACCCATTTATATTAAAGTCTAGCCGGTATTAATAATAACCTATTTAATTCAAAATCTTCAGATTGAAGTTCGATAATAGGATAATAGGTCAGATAGGATGTAAAGTGTAAATCCATTGGTAATAAAATAGATACAAATCTCCATCTATGGATTGATATAAACACATAATTATCCGGATTGAATCAACCTTTTGGATTATATTATACCTACCTTCCAGCATATTATTACCTTTACTGGTACAGACCCTTAGAATAATTCTAATTATCAGCCATTTGAAAAAAATGCATCGACCTATGTTCATTAAAAACGACAGCGTTAAACCTCGGACGAAGCTCCATTACAAGGAATATTTTATCGGTCGACGAAGGCAGTGAACTCTATTAAACCTATACCTACTATTTTTTCATACAGTTTGATAAAGAAGATGAATGACTAATTTTGTCGTTAATAGTTTACTATCCACGCATTTGTGATAAAAGTTATTGATAATCCTAGAAAGGTCACTCACTGCTTTTATAAGAAAATCAATTGTTGCGCTGATTCAAAAAGCACAAGGAAACTGCGCATATTATGTAGGTAATTTTGATTCATGTGAACTTCTAAATAAGGGAAAAAGATACTGCATATTTTTAATAAAACCGGCCAAGTGCGTGTCGGGCCACGCGCAGTGTAGGGTTCCGTAGTTGAAAGTCTCAAATATTATTGCTGACCTAGGATAGTGCTTTTGTTTTATTTATGAATATTGAATACATTTTGAGTTCCATGGTTTAAATACTATAATATACTACAAAATATGCAACTTACACTACGTGTAATACCTAACTTAGAAAAAACAGATATAACTCCTTAACTAATGAACCCTACTTAGCCGTGATAGTTTTCCTTTAAAATTCATTATATATAATACTGCTGTGAATTTTTTCTTGTATCCTATATACAACCATTTAGCTGGCAGAGGGGCGGAGGGGGACACATATTTCACAAACTGATCCCTGAATTGAAAAATGATGTGCCCACACCCACAATATTTTTGAAAGACCTATTCAACGACACCCCACACTATGGGGCAGACGAGGAAAAAAAAATTCATCCCCATTTTACATGTAGCGGAGGTACCCTAAAAAAAATTATTTTTCACAATTTTATTTCACGAGTTTGTCGGCGTGATTGATATTTATACCCTTGTCAAATTACAGATTTCTAGTATCAATAGTCTCTGAGCTAAACCGCGGACAGACAGACAGACAGACAGACAGACAGACAGACAGACAGACGGACGGACATGGCGAAACTATAAGGGTTCCTTGTTTACTACGGAACCCTAAAAAGGAGGAGGTTGTCAATTCGGCCGGTATCTTTTTAAATCTAAGAATGCAATTGCATACAACAAAAAATGTCGATTCGAAGATAAAATATGAAGAATGAAAACATCTAAAGTACAGCTAACGTATCTAAGTTCTAAGTATTTATACATTTTCAGATTTCCACTTGGGGTTTCCACATTTTTGAGTCTCGTCTGGTCTTTCACAAGTCACAGCTAGGTATATTATTCAGGACACTCTTACAGCTGCAAAGTTGAGATTGGCATAAATAAATAAACTTGTTACGTTTGTTAGTCTAGGCAATGGGGCGGTCTGTTGTATGGAGACCCCCGCATCAAATCCTCAGTCGATGAAACTTGGCAGGGTTGTAGTATGGGATGACCCAAAATTTACACAAAAATATCCAAAAAAAAAAATCCATCCGGAAGTTAGGTATTTATACCTAAAAGTACAAATAGCTCAATATTTTGAACAGAATAATTTCTCCGTCCAATTTTTTTGACGTGACAACGTCTTATAAATTGGTTTGCCGGGTGACACTTCAAGAAACTGCGTTACGCTCCGCTCACGTTATGCGCTCACAATGAGAGCGAGTGAGAGCCACTCGGGCATGGTTAGCCCGCCTAAGAGCGAGAGAGACAGACATAAAAAGTGAAAGGCACGCGTCCCTTCCACTCGAGCACAGTTAGCCCGCCTAAGAGCGAGAGAGACAGAGCGAGAGAGAGAGAGTGAGAGAGATAGGCATACACACCGGTTCATGTCTTGCGCTTCTATTTCGGTTGTCACGTAAAACTTTCGCCCGTATACCGACTTTACAGGCAACCAATTTTTTTTTACCAAACTAATTATTAGCCTTAATAAGAGGTACTTGATAAAAATCCAAAACTTTTTTCAAATGGAACTGTCACTTTTTAAAGAGGTTTCCTTTTTTGTCCATAATTTCGACCGTCAAATTGCTCAGTCAATTTTTTATTTTTAAATGTCCTTGAAATGTAATTTAGCATAACGTGTAAGAAAATCCAAAAAAAAATCCATACCAAAATCTATTTATCTTAATTCAACTGAAAATTGTTTATAATTCAGTATGAAAAATTTCTCAATCCAATTTCTTTTTTTTATCATAGTAGGTAGTCACATTTACACTCTCATCCTAAATATCCAAAAAAAATATCACGAAGAACATCGATATTGAAACAGAGTTTTAGAAATTTAAGTGCGTTTTCGCGATAATGTACCTTAATTCTTGAATCATTCGGTATAGTTTAGCGTGCGCGAGCGAAGCGACTTCACAAAATAATATACATATTATTACTACATGCCTTCTACAATGCTGAATATATTGAACATAAACGTGTAACTGAACATTAATTTATTTTTTACAAGATAAATTAGCTTAATTAAGGCCTCATACAATTTTTTTTTTGTATGCGTCTAGGTAATTAAATTGCAAAAAAATTTCTTTTTTTTTCATTACTTGGATTTGAGGAAATAAAGGAGGAAATGTATTAAATATATTTTGTTTAGGTACGTATTTGGCACGCCAGGCAAACTGTTTAAAGCATAATGCTAGACAGTTGCAACTAATATCGACGTTGGAAATTTCAAATGTCGTAAGGGACATTCTGTCGCAAGTACACTTGATTCACAATCGAACTTGGAATTTTTCTCTCTATCGATCTGCATTAAAATTTGATATCTCTTATAAATAAGGACTGGAGATACGAAATGTAATACTTTGTATTAATTAACAAAAAAGTAAAATTTTAGTTAGGATAGATCAAATTTTTGATTCTAACTTTCTTGTAGCTTTTTGTAATATCGTAATTCATTTCAAACTGTCTGGTTTCTATGCTGTAACGCGTCTACAAAAATTAAAAATTCTTTACGATCTAAAATCTATTTTGGTATTTAAAAATTTTGAATTAACCTTGACGTAAGTAGCAACGAATTGATATCGACGCTGGAAATTTCAAATGTCGTAAGGGACATATTGTAGTAAGTACACTTGATACACCATTGAACTTGAAATTTTTATCTCTATCGATCTGTATATTTTAAATTTTGATATCTCTTATACTCTTATACGAAGTATTTTAGTAACTCCTTCACGGTCAAGGCTATTTGTCTATGGAACGAGCTTCCCTCGCAAATTCATCGTACTGAATCCCTTAATAAATTTAAAACTGACGTCAAAGATTATTACCTATCTCTGTGCTATCATCAATAACGACATAGTTTACGGTTAAAATCAGTAATGTATATATATGTATGTATATTATATGTATAGTATTATGTATGTGTATTATATTTATTTTGTATATATTAGTGTGTTAATATGTTATTATTAGTATATTATATGGTTTAGTTTATTTACCTATTAGTATTTAGGTATATTATATACACCACCTCCCACTGTCTATTTGTTCATTTTCTCCCTAGCGTTAAGGTTGTCTGGAAGAGATCGCTATTTAGCGATAAGACCGCCTTTTTGTAGTCACATTTTAAGTTTTCTTTTTTGTAACCTGTAATTCATTTGTGTTTTGTGGTGCAATAAAGTATATACATACATACATACATACTCGTAAATAAGGACTGGAGATACGAGATGTAATATTTGTAGTAAGTAATAAAAAAAAGTAAAATTTTATGTCGTAAAGATCAAATTTTAGATTTTGACTTAGTAAATATTTTCGCGATCGCTTCGCTCGCGAAAATTTCAATTACAGATTGATATTTTAGGTATCAAGTATGGAATACATAGCTGCGTAGTAGGGCCGTTAATCACTGGCCTATATCATTGAGCTCAAGGTACCAACTCCTCAATGCTGATGCTGCTGGGCTTCGGCCCACCAGACTCAGCTAGCCTTAATTAAATGGGTTGTTAAAATAATCTAGGAACTGACACAATATTGTCGAGATTTGTAGGGGTGGCAAAATTTGAATAGCCTACTGGCGGTAAATGTCTAAATGCGCCACTGGTGTGCGTTGCGCCTCCGTTTATTTCGATGTTTCTTATATGCCCGTCCGACTTCAACAAAGTTAGTTTTTTGAAAATCGTTATTATTTTAAGCTTTTTAATGGCCTAGGAGTGCAATATCCTGCAGCATCAGGTCTGATTTTCAGGTCAGGTGATAGAATCTGGAGTTCATGGTGTAGTCTAACTAAATCTCTTTACAAAATGAATTCACAATCAAAAATTCCTAAATTCTCACAGCTTAAGAGTGCAGCACCCTGCAGCATCAGAATTGAGGAGTTGGGGCCTCAAGCTTAACGATGTATTCTATGCTTGATACCTATTACTTACATTATTAATACAAAATCAATATTTTCTAAATCTTCATAGTCAATAGCAAACATTCTCTTTCAAATAAAAAAAAATGCGAATCGGTCTGAAATATCGAAGAAATTGGTGTACATACCTGCATGGAAAAAAAATACGAGCCGATTGCGCGCCGATATAAACTTCCTTTTTTTGAAGTCAATTATGAAGTATCTAACTTTATTTTAGAGTAAATGAAATACAAAAATGGAAAATTAATTAATTTTTTTTTGTTGGCAAGGGGGGCGCAGGCGGATTTTCGCACCCCGGCGTCCAGTGTGGTTAACACGGCCCTGTCTATTCTATAGTCTACTTACAATCGAATGTGCTAGAAAACATGCAAAGACATTACAAAGTATATTGTTTTTAACATACTTGGTAATGCCTTGAAATAGTAAGTTTTAAATATTTAAGAATCGACCTTAGCCTAAACGACACAAACAGCAAGGCGTTAGCTTAGTTTATTTACGAATAGCAAAAGCTTTTTGTTAATAAACTAAGTCAATTTAAAAAATGAATAAAAGAAGTGTCTCGATGAAATGATTGTTAAAAATCAATGGAAGAAGAGTCCAAGGGAGTCTACATTTCAAATGATGTAAGAATTGAATTGGAACCTGAAATATCTGTCGCAAAATGCAATGATCTGAAAAGTTTATGCAAATATAGAACAATATCCATATTCAAAATTCAAATTCAAAATCATTTATTTCATGTAGGCCAACCTGTGGCGCTTATGACAAGTCATGACTCTACCACCGGTTCGGAAAGCGGATTCTGCTGAGAAGAACCGGCAAGAAACTCAGCAGTTGCTCTTTTCAAAATTACACATTTTACAATATTTTTTTTTGTAGGTAATATGTATTTACATTTTAATAACTTTTTATAATATCTTGTGGGCAGTTGGATGCCATGCCGATTTACCCCATGCAACTTGTTAGAATAGAATATTTCCAACATACGGTTTTATACTACAACAGAACATTGAGTTCTAAAAAAAAACTCTAAAATTATCAAGCAATGAGTTGTCTTCTATTTAAGAGTACTACAGTACTACTATTTTCTATTTATTATCATCGAACCAATTTTGACAAGCGACTCACGTCATTAATCTGATAATTTTATATTAAGCTTTATATCATGAAATAGCTGAGTGAGCAAGACTTTTCAGGCAGTTACGACAAAATGATTTCTATTATACTATTAGGCTTAGAGTGTAAATTTCTTTTGACGTGATAACGTCTTATAAATCGATGAACACCGGCTGCACGCATGAAAAACGAGAACGAGAGCGCGGAACAAGCGATAGAGAGGCATGATCGGCCCAAGCGTTGGCTTGTGACACTTTTATTCATCGATGTTTCTTTATGACGTTATCACGTAAAACTATAATCCGTAAACCGACTTTATAGACAACCAATTTTTATTTTATTTTATTTCAAAATTTTACGATATTATTATATTAAATTGATTATTCATATTTTTTTGTTATACTATACAAGATGCCCGTGACTTCGTCCGCGTGGTTTAAGGTTTTTTGATTCCCACGGGAACTCTGTAATTTTCCGGGATAAAAAGTGGCCTATGTGTTAATCCTGTTTATAAGCTATCTCCATTCCAAATTTCCGCCAAATCGGTTCGTTCGTTGTAGCGTGAAAAAGTAATAAACATCAATCCAAACATCCATCCATACATCCTCACAAACTTTCGCATTTAATATTAGTAGGAACTAGGATAGTAGTATATCCATACTGCATAACAAAAAAATATTTTTTTGTGATGCAACTACAAATTTACGATTTTCGGATTTTTTCCTTTACTGGTGCTACATGAAATTGCTTCATGGCAAATTTCATGATTCTAGGTCAACAGGAAGTACCCTCTAGGTCTTGCGAGTTTTAAAATATGCGGCATAGACGGACCATAAAAGGCCGTATCTTTTGATTGCGTCGACTTAGATTTTGTCACAGCTACAAGGGATTGCAGACCTGAGTATTTGATATTATTTTCAACTTGATACCTCCACGTATTCCTGAGAAAAAGGGTATTGTCAGACGTACAGACAGTCGGACAACGAAGTGATTCTATAAGGGTTCCGTTTTTAGTACGGAGTACGGAACCCTAAAAATGAGAGTTATGACAGTTTAAAAGGTAAAATTTTGTTTGGTCCTCCTGAAAATTAGGGGTTTGTCGCTTACAACATTTGAAATTTCCAGCGTTGATGTATCGGATTACACACGGACCTCGGATTACAAAGGGCGTAAAGGACATTTTGGCCAAAACTTGAACTTTTTAATGGTATCATACTCAGTTTTTTACATTCTTTCGATCTTTCTTATTTACATCTCAATATTCATTAAAAATGTCATTTACGACCTAGATTTTTGGTGTGCTTAAACATGAATTTTCGAATAAATAGGTCACTACTAATGGTACTACACTATGTAATGGTCGTAAGGCACCTTAAGCTAAAAAATAATATCATCACAATTATTATTTTTCAATTTTAAAAAGTAAAAATATTCATATCTATTTCTTCTTTATCAACCTATAAACGTCCACCCGCTTTCAGGAGTTCCGCAATGATTCCGTCATCACCAGGCGCCTTGTTGTTCTTGAGCTGTTTGAGAGCCATACTAATCTCGTATAGGCTGACTGACATCTGGGACATCCTCGGTATAGTTCATAAATCATAACGAATAATTGATCGTCATAGTCACTGTCGTTGGCAACAGTTTTTGATTGAAAATTACACTGTCGAATCAACGAAATACAGTCAATTATCGAGTGCAGGCTCGCGTCACCGTAGAAAAAATGTCAATGTAATAGGCAGATAATATGTCAGGTCTCGTGACGTCACCACGCTCCTGCTTACCTTGATGGATTAAATATAAAATATTTCTTTCTAAAATGTTTATAGTTTTTAATGTGCTTGATTATTTTTTTGGATATTTTGATACTTGATACAAAAAAAATAATTGTAATCATATCAATAAAAAAAATGGATGGAGAAATTTTCCACTATGAGTAAAAGGGTAGTTTTTGAAAAAAATATAGTCTCTTGGTATATTGTTTGGATTTTCAAGTGTTAGGTACAAAACGGCTATAAAAGGGCATTCCAGTGAAGAAAATTCACAGAGCAATTTTCCGCTGCAAGTTACATTAAAAAACTTATTTTTCAAAATTTGGTGGTGTCAACTAGGAGTATATTTTGGTTATTTTATATTTTGTTTCTAGACTTTACATGAATGTTTCAGGTGAAGAAAGTTTTGACCGAGCATTTTGCCGAACTGAAATATTAAGCATAAAAGAGTTTAGGTAAAAATACCTAACTTCCGTTCTAATTTTTTTTTGGATATTTATAAAATACGTTTAACTACTGATACTTTATCATTCCGTAAAGTTTCGTCGCCTGAGGAATTGCTGTTGGGGTCCACTAGCTTCATTGCCTAGACTATGTATAGTATTATAAACTTTGACTTATAATAGGCATACCTAGATTATGTGGGATAATTACTGGATATTGATTATTGGTGTGGTAAGTATATAATATGTTGTTTTGTTTGCTCATAATATGGATGGTCCAAAAGACGTTACATTGACCAAATGTGCAGAAAATTAAGCTCTCTGCTTATAAAAACAAAACTGTGATAAATACGAACGTCCGTCGGTTCTATTAAGTATCGGAATTTCCGAATCTAACCCTTGTCACGGATGGATCAGTGGCGTTAGTTACTCGAATGAAAGGATAGCTGTTACATAAGGGTAGACGAAAAAGAGAAACAAGCATTTAATTCGAATTAATGTTCAATTTCCTAATGAAGAATTTTTATTTTTAACCGAATTCGAAATAAGGAGGAAATCGACGCGTATTTTTAGGGTTCCGTACTCCTTACTAAAAATGGAACCCTTATATGATCACTTCGTTGTCCGTCTATCTGTCTGTCTGTCCGTCTGTCCGTCTGTCCAGACCCTTTATCTGCAATCCCTTCCGGCAGTGAAAAAATCAAACTTCTAAGTCGACGCAATCAAAAGATACCTACGGCCTTTTATGCTCCTTTTATGGCGCACATTTTGATTTTTGACACTCGCAAGGGAATCAAAACCTATAGGGTACTTTACTTCCCGTCGACCTAGAATCATGAAATTTGGCATGAAGCACTGTCATGTAGCACAAGTAAAGGAAAAAATCCGAAAACCGTAAATTTGCATCACAAAAATTTTTTCTTTGCGATTATAAGCTTAATTGCAGTTGGCAAACTAACCGCGACCTAAAAGTTCGTACGTAACCCTCGGGGCCTCGATGCGCGAGTCCGACTCGCACTTGACCGATACTTTTTTTATTTGAAAGGACCGACCTGACGGTTTATCCTATTTTTTGGTGATGATCTGATGAATATGTTTGTTACCATTTAAGACAGCTAAGGATAAACAGATTAGATATAACCGCGCGCCCTAGCCATATTATACATATATCTATTGTCGTATCTATTCTCTTTCTATGACCGTTAACGCTTTAGAGCAGGGGCTCCCAAAGTTTTTAGCACGCCGCCATTCTGAAAGGATAGGTGGCATGATTAAAAACTTTGGGAACTTTAGAGGAAGCGATCTTAGAAACGATTAATTGTTAGCCAAGTCGACACAACGTTCTTTATCGCTCCTTCGCTCCACGGAATACTTAGAATTCACGCTACACGCTTATAGTATATACTATATATAATAAAATACAAGCTTACACGCTTACACACACGAATACACTCTTCTTCTAAAGCAGGAGTTCCCAAAGTTATAAATTATAGACCATAGTTCACCACGCTCGCGCTGGCCCAATGCGAATCGGTAGACTAACCCCTTTATCGAGAATCCTCAGGCATCCAGGTTTCCTCACGATATTTCCTTCACCGTTGATATTTGACTGCTTAAACGCACATAACTCTGAAAAGTTAGAGGTGCGTGCCCGGGATCGAACCTACGACGCCCGAATAAGAGACCGCAGCCATAACCGATAGGCTATCACTGCTCTTTGTTTTTTAAAATTTAAAAGTAGTATCTACCCTTAATGGTAAATTATAATGTTGCAGTAATCTATGTATGCTAGTTATGATATAAACTGCAATTACAAGTAAACAAAATCACTACACAATGAACTGCAGCTTAATCAATGAGCAAATAGCCTAATTGGTAATTAGTAGCACAATTTGCTGATAATGATAATATACAACATTTGCACCGGATATGTTTTGAACTATGAAACTGGATACATCTATGTGCCTACATAAAAATAAAGAATATGAAAGTGTTTGTCTATTTCGATCGAAAGCCAACTCAAGTAATATAAGTGCATCATTTTAAAAAAATTGTCCGTGTGTCTGTTTATACAGGCAAAACTTCGGGACGGCTTTTCCTATGGGCTGGACCAATTTCGACGTGAGAGGCAGGCAAAGCATCATACAAGGAGCTATAATTATAATCTTAGGTATTTAATGGGTTAAGGCTAAGGTTCTACAACTCTACAGGCTAAAGCTGTAGACCCCTGTAATAGACGGACATACTGAAAAACAAAGTAATATAGTCCCGTTTATGTAGACTGTAGAGGCACCCTTTGGGTAAAGAAAGCCTAAAAACGATGAATGAACCCATATTATTATAAATGCGAAAGTGTCTGTTTGTTGGTTTGTCCTTCAATCATGCAGCAACGGAGCAACGTATCGACGTGATTCTGTGCAACCTAGTTGATGATACGACGATTTTATAGTGGATTTAGGTTTTAAAATTCCCGCGGGATTTTTAAAACCTAAATCCACGCGGACGAAGTCGTGGAAAAAGCTAGTTTACAATATTGCTATGTTATTACTTTTTTTTTATAAATACATAGTTAAAGTCCTCCTTTTCTGAACTTACCAACGGTTTTTAATTTTAAAAGTATAAAAAGTACGTGTTTGAACCATGCAAGGAAAACGTATCTAATGCCCTTAAGTTCTCGGTTACAAAATAAGAAGAAAATTAGGTAGGTATAACCTGAATAACGAAATTGATAAAAAATAAATAATTAAAAAAATTAAAAAACGACTGCCCTGCCAAAAAACGAACTAAAAAGTTAAAAACAAGTTTATTAGTTAGTCTGTATATATAAAAGCGAAAAGTCACTTATTTACGCGTTGACTAAACAAATAAAAAAATTGTTATCGCAGTCGGGGGACTTCAAAATTTAAAATGTGTTCCACAGAACGTCCCCCGACTGCGATGACAATTTTTTTTATTTGTTTAGTCAACGCGTAAATAAGTGACTTTTCGCTTTTATATATACAGACTAACTAATAAACTTGTTTTTAACTTTTTAGTTCGTTTGTTGGCAGGGCAGTCGTTTTTTAATTTTTTTAATTATTTATTTTTTATTTCACACCTTTTAGTGACGATACTTATCTATAAAATAAGCTAAGCCAATAAACACAACTACCCCAACAAAAACAAAGTTACTTACGATTACATTGCATCACTTCTGTGTACTAGACACCTACAACAGCAGTCCAAAATGGTCATTTTGCCAGCGAATCGAGCGCGAAATTTTTAAGGGCTGCACTAAACTTAACTGTGTACTTCATAGTTCTTACTTGGTTCCTACAATACCAAATACGAAAGACACATGTTCGCGAGCGAAGCGAGCGTGAATTTTTTTCGCGAATTTTTTTCAATTGCACTACGCTTCTATGTAGTTCATACTTGGCACCTAGGGTAGCAAAGGAAAACCGATATCTTCGCGAGCGAAGCGAGTGCGACAATTTTTAGGACTGCACTACTTAACTGTGTACTTTATACTTGGTTCCTACAATATCAAGTAAAAAAAACACGTGTTCGCGAGCGAAGCGAGCGCGAAATTATTTTCGATTGCACTACGCTTCTACGTAGTTCATACTTGGCACCTAGGGTAGCAAAGAAAAATCAATATTCGCGAGCGAAGCGAGCGCGAATATTTTTACCATTGCACTACGTTTCTATGTCGTTCATACTTAGTACCTACGGTAGTAAAGTAAAGCAAATATTTTCACCAGCGAAGCGAGCGCGATTTTTTCGATAGTCTTTTTCTTTAATTTTATTCGATTGCACTAACCTTTTATGTAGTTAATAATTGGCACTTACGGTAGCATGACACAGTTATATCCGCGAGCGAAGCGAGCGCAAAATTTTTTCGGGGACCTTTTTTGATTGCAGTACGCTTCTATGGAGTTCATACTTGGCACCTATACGGCAGCAAAGTAAAAGTGATATTTTCGCGAGCGAAGCGAGCGCGAAATTTTTTTAGGGCTGCTACTTAACTGTGTACTGTTATACTTGGTTCCTATAATATCTAGTAAAAAATGGAACGTGTCCGCGAGCGAAGCGAGCACGAAATTATTTTAGATTACACTACGTTTCTACATATGTAGTTCATATTTGGCCCCTACGGTGGTAAAGGAAAATTGATATTTGCGCGAGCGAAGTGAGCGCCAAAATTTTACGATTACACTATGCTTCTATATAGTTCATACTTGGCACCTAAGGTAAAAGAGATCATTTCGCGAGTGAAGCGAGCGCAAATTTTTTTTTCGGTTCGATTGCACTATGCTTCTATGTAGTTCATACTTGGCAGTGGCACCTACGGTAGCAAAGGAAAACTAATATCTTCGCGAGCGAAGTGAGCGCGAAAAGTGTTAGGACTTTTTACTTAACTGTGTACTTTATACTTGTTTCCTACAATATCAAGTAAAAAAGGAAAGGACGGGAGCGCGAAATTATTTTCGATTGCACTACGTTTCTATGTAGTTCATACTTGGCCCCTACGGTAGTAAAGGAAAATTGATATTTTCGCGAGCGAAGTGATCGCCAAAATTTTTCGATTACACTACGCTTCTATGTAGTTCATACTTGGGGTGTCAAGTACTACCGTACTACGTACTACGTACAACTGCCGTAGGTGTACAGTAGTATAAAAGAGATCATTTCGTGAGCGAAGCAAGCGCGAAATTTTTTCGAATCGATTTCACTACGCTTCTATGTAGTTCATACTTGGCCCATGCGGTAGTAAAGTAAAACTGATATTTTCGCGACCGAAGCGAGCGCGAAAATTTTTTGATTGCGCTACACCTCTGTGTTGTCCATAAATTGGTATCTACAAAAGCAATCTTCGGCAATCAATCAAACCTCTGACTTTTCGGAGTTTAAGTGTATTTAAGCAATTCAAAATCACTTGCTTCAACGGTGAAGGAAATCATCGTGAGGAAACCTGCACACTTGAGAGTTCTCCATAATGTTCTTGAAGGTGTGTGAAGTCCGTGGTGGACTATGGCCTATAACTCTTCTCAGAGAGGAGGCCTGGGCTCAGTAGTGAGCCGTTGATGGGTTGCTAATGCTGAATGATGATGAATGGCTCAGGTTAAGATATGGCTATGGCATTAAGATCTATATATCGTAAGCGAGTGACCTGGAACTATCCGAGAGAAGTTTTGAAGGCTCTATCTTCGATAATGTTTAGTACATCTTCACCAAAATTACACAAAATGTTTCTTATTATTGATACTTTCTAATAAAGAAAGAATTATTAAAATCGGTTCAGATTTGACTAAGTTATGGGGTAAAAACAACAAAAAATTTCAGCCCCAATCCTGCAGAAACCTTATGTTTTATCGGGATAAAAACTATCCTACATGTTGACCCGGAGTATCTGCTACCAGTATACCAAATTTCATTTAAATCTAAAACTACCTGTCAACTGGACTATTGGAATCTTAATATTTATTTGTGAATTATTATTTGTGAATTAATGGATATGTGGTGGAGCAACCTACTTCATAGCTGGCCGTTTTGCTGACACTGGCCGCTCGTCTGGACGAACAAATTCTACTTCGATGGATGTTATTTTTGTATAAAGAACATGCTCGTAATTTGAATCGTGTGGTAGACTGATGCGTGATTTGATGTGCGCGCTGGTCATTCACATTCTAGATTTCTATCAAGAAGGTCGTGCGGTCTTGGACCTCTTATTGTATATATTTATATCAGTCAACCTCCGAACCTTGAAGCGAAAGCACCTCCTGACCTTTGACATTAAAGAGAAATAATTTCAGTCTATCACGCAAGTCCGATCTGAAACCCTAGTTCCGCGAATCGTTTTACAGTGCGATGTAACATTATAAATAGTAATTATAAAGTGAAATATACAAACGATCTTTCATTGACGAGGAACCTGAAGACTCTAACAGAATTAAGCATTTATTGTGGTGGTTTATAGCCATAATTTGGTGACCCCGCACAAGGAGATTTAAGGTCAGTACAGTGGCCCCGCGCGTAGGGGGTCCGCATTATATGATGAATTTTCATTAAAGTGTTTGAAGAAATTTTTACAAATTTTTTTACGAAGTATGTTGAGGAGTTGGAGGTCCCATTCCCAACAGTGACCCCGCGCGTGGAGGGGGTCCTTGTTATATGTGAATTTAAATATTGGAAGGAACAAATTGAAAATAATATTCGGGAAAATAATTCGATGTGACAACTCAATTTCAATTCGGACATTTTGGAATAAATATCAACTTTGGAAAATAAGATTAAAAGGAAATAAATATTTTGAAGAGGACAACTGTCAATAAATAATTTTCAGAAGAATTTCACTCCGCCATTTTATATTGAAAATATTTTCGCTGTGAACCATGAGAATTCATGAAGCAAACATGAAAATTTTAAAAGACTATAATCTAATTATAATGTGATATTATTAGGAAATAAACATTCAAATTGTTAAATATTATTAACTATAATATTTATTTTTTTTTCAACAGGAATTTTAGGTAAATATTTTTCTTTTTAAAGAAATAATGTAATTTTAAATTTACTTTTCTTTACAATAGCAGTTTCGTAATTCCTCAATATGGAGGATAGATTTAGACAACTTGAGGAAGAGAACAGCAAACTAAAGGCAAGCCTCGAAGAGCTTGCGGAAAAAACTATTCCCTTATTTAAAGTAAATAAAATATTACGATCTCAGCTGGCTAGCGCATCCACATCCACACCGCCCCCCGCATCAGATAACACCTATATATAAAACCTTTTACATTTTTGTTTTAAATTTTTACATTTTCAATTTTTATTTAGCATGACGGAAGCAATACTCGCCCGCATTGAAGAGCTGAGCCAGGAGGTCTCGGCCTTCAAAAGGAGCGAAGAATTTGAGCAGCAGAGATCGCGTAATTTTTCGCGAAATACACATAGGCCGAGAGATGGTCGCAATTCTAATTTGTGTTGGTATCATCATAGGTTTGCATCGCGCGCTGTTAAATGCGTGATGCCATGTAGATATTTCAACCAACCGGATCGTTTTCAGCGTCACAATTCGCGACGGTTCAACAACAGCAACAAAGTAAAGGCGGTACCCAGCGCGCATCCTGCGCGGAGACGTCGCTTATTCGTTGGTGATTGGAATTCTGGTAAACGTTTTTTAATAGATACAGGGTCTGATGTATCGTGTTTCCCCGTTTCGTGGCTAAGTCATCGTCCTAAGGTAGCGGATTATTGCATGCGCGCCGCTAACGGCAGCGACATTAAAACGTTCGGGACTGTTTTATTATCGCTTGATTTTAGGTTAAGGCGCGATTTCAGGTGGAATTTTATTATATGCGATGTTACAACTGCGATTATTGGTGCAGATTTTCTCGCCTATTTTAATTTATTGCCGGATTGCAGATCAGGTCGAATTATAGATAATTCCACTGGTCTCACATGCGTTGCGTTGATTCATTCGCACGAGCAAGTAAGCGTTAAAACTATAGCTTCGAGGAACGAAATTTTAGCAGAATTTCCTGCGCTTACTCGTCCACCTGGTCCGGATAAAGAAATAAAACATAACACCGTGCATTACATTCGGACTACTGATGGTCCCCCGGTGTGCTGCCGACCGCGTCGCCTCGGTCCGCTCAAATTGGCCGTCGCTAAGAAGGAATTCAGCAATATGATAGCTTGCGGTTATGCTAGGCCGTCTGATAGTCCGTGGTCTTCCCCTTTGCATTTAGCTCCAAAAGGTGAATCGGATTGGCGTCCGTGCGGTGATTATCGCGCATTAAACGCGAGGACAATCCCAGACCGCTACCCAGTAAGACATATTGGTGATTTTAACCAAAATTTGGTTGGTTCATCGGTATTCAGCACCATAGATCTTGTAAAAGCATATCACCAGATCCCAGTGGCAAAAGAGGATATATGTAAAACCGCGGTGGCGACAACTTTCGGTTTATATGAGTTCCCTTTTATGGCTTTCGGTTTGAGAAACGCTGGTCAGACGTTCCAGAGGTTCATCGACGAGGTTGTCCGCGGTTTGGATTTTTGTTTCGCGTATGTTGATGATATTTTAATTTTTTCAAAAGACAGCGAACAACATGCAGAGCATTTACGTATTCTTTTCAAACGCTTGGAAGAATACGGCATTGTTATTAACGAGAAAAAATGTCATTTTAATGTTCCAGAAGTTCGTTTCCTGGGATACAAGATAAGCGCTGCGGGGATTTGCCCTCCTGCTGACCGCATTAAAAGTCTGCAGGATTTTCCGCTACCCAAAACCGTTCAAGGTGTAAGGCGTTTCTTGGGTATGATAAATTTTTATCGTAAATTTCTCCCCAGTATAGCGCGATTCCAAGCTCCTTTAATAGATGCTTTATCAGAGATTCAAGGTAAAGGCGCTAAACCTTTTACTTGGACCCCTGACTTAGAGCAGTGTTTTTCGGATTGCAAAAATAACTTAGCTAATGCAACTCTTTTAGCTCACCCAGTCTCAACAGCTAGATTAGGCTTGTTCACAGATGCGTCGAGCTCTCATGTCGGTGCATGCCTGCAACAAGAGATTAAACAGGGCTGGCAACCTATCGCATTTTTCAGTAAAAAGCTGACTACCAAGCAATCAACTTGGCCGGCTTATTACCGTGAGCTCCTAGCGATTTATGAAAGTGTCCAACACTTTAGACACATTCTAGAAGCTCAGCACGCAACGATCTATACAGATCACAAACCTCTCCTTTACGTTTTTACACAAAAACGTGACAAGCTTCCGCCCGTACAGCTTAACCAAATAGTTTTCATTTCGCAGTTCACTACTGACATACAACATGTCAAGGGTGCGGAGAACATTGTGGCCGACACTTTCTCTCGCGTCGAGGCCGTCACTGCCGAAGAAATACTCTTGGCACTGGCGAAGTCGCAAGCATCCGATGAAGAACTGAAAACGCTGGGCGATTCGACGTCGTTAGAATTAACCCGTATCACTATTCCGGGTACCAGAGTAAGAATTACATGTGACGTTTCGACAGGTAAACCACGTCCTTACGTGACTCCGTCTTTCAGAAAAAGTGTCTTTGAAAATTTTCATAATTTAAGTCATCCTGGTTCTCGCGCTAGTTATAAATTGATTTCAGAACGTTTTGTATGGCCGTCTATGAGAAAAGACTGCCGTGTTTGGACGCGCGCGTGTCAAGCGTGTCAGTCATCTAAGGTGGTACGTCATACTAGTGCCCCTTTTTCTAAATTTCCCTGTCCCTCTGAGAGATTTGCAGATATTCATATGGATATTATAGGCCCGTTACCCATTTCAGCTGGCATGAAGTATTGTCTAACTATCATCGACAGGTTCACACGTTGGCCTGAAGTTCTTCCTATGCCAGACATTACTGCTGAGACTTGTGTATCAACCTACATTTCTGGTTGGCAGAGTCGCTTTGGCCAAGCTAGGTCTATTCAAACTGATCGAGGATCTCAATTTGGTTCGCATCTGTTTCAGAAGGTGTTTGAGTTGACTGGCACCAAGCATCAGTCGACCACCGCATATCATCCCCAAGCGAATGGGATGGTAGAGAGACTCCACCGGCAGCTGAAGGCAGCTATCATGTGCCACGCTAGCCCGAGGTGGACCGAGGTGCTGCCATGGGTACTCTTGGGCATCAGGAGTGCGTGGAAGGAGGACCTCGGAGCATCATGCGCAGAGCTCGTGTATGGTGAGCCCCTACGATTACCGGGTGAGTTTTTTAACCCTATAGTAGATCGTGTAGTTGACTATTCTTCCTTTGTAGATAGGGCTCTAAAATACGATCTAAGTCTATCTCCAGTACCCGCTTCTAATCACAATAGTAAAAAAATTTTTCATTTTCCTAAGGATCTTTTATCCTCGGATTTTGTTTTCGTTCGTAGAGGCCCATTCTGTAAGGCATTAGAGCCTCCTTATGTTGGCCCATTTAAAGTATTGGAGAGAGGTGATAAGTATTTTAGTTTAGATTTTAACGGTAGAATAGAAAAAGTTTCAGTAGATAGGCTGAAACCAGCTTTTATATTAGGCACTACCGAATTAGACCACTTGGACAGACCGGTCGTTAGGACCCGGTCGGGTCGAAGGGTACATTTCACTGTATAGAATTTACTAACATTTTTCTTTTTCTTTCCTTGCATTTCCAATCTCCGTGGGGGAGCGATGTGGTGGAGCAACCTACTTCATAGCTGGCCGTTTTGCTGACACTGGCCGCTCGTCTGGACGAACAAATTCTACTTCGATGGATGTTATTTTTGTATAAAGAACATGCTCGTAATTTGAATCGTGTGGTAGACTGATGCGTGATTTGATGTGCGCGCTGGTCATTCACATTCTAGATTTCTATCAAGAAGGTCGTGCGGTCTTGGACCTCTTATTGTATATATTTATATCAGTCAACCTCCGAACCTTGAAGCGAAAGCACCTCCTGACCTTTGACACGCTAAGGCAATAATTTCAGTCTATCACGCAAGTCCGATCTGAAACCCTAGTTCCGCGAATCGTTTTACAGTGCGATGTAACATTATAAATAGTAATTATAAAGTGAAATATACAAACGATCTTTCATTGACGAGGAACCTGAAGACTCTAACAGAATTAAGCATTTATTGTGGTGGTTTATAGCCATAGATATCAAACAATAGTCTTATATAGTTTTGGAATCTACTCATCATTTTCTAGATGATGATTAGATGCTTAATCTTATTTTCGAAATTTTTGTTTCGAATTTAGTCTTTATTGCGGGACTATGGTCACCCCATCATTTTTTTTTAAATTTTACTAGCCTATGTCACTCGGACTCAGCTAAGGATTCTAACGATACCTCATTCATCAAAATCAATTCAGGCGTATAGAAGTTATGGCGGAATAAAGAAACTTACATACATACATACATACATGAACCCTGAAAACAATATACTCCTTTTTCCCCCCGAATGAAAGTAGGTACGGCTACCACTGCTGCTACGTAAAGATACCACACAATCATTAATTATCTTTGGAATCTTAATCACATTTTTAAATGATGTTTTTTTGTGAATCACTGGATATTGAACTATAGTATTATATATTTTTGAAATCTACTCATCATTTTCTAGATGATGATTATATACTTAATCTTATTTTCGAATATTTTTTTTCAACTTTAGTCTTTAGTGCGGTCCCATGGTCACCCTTTCAATTTTTTTTTTATTTTTTCTAGCCTATGTCACCCGGAATAAGCTAAGGATTCTAACGATACCTCATTTGTCAAAATCGGTTCAGCCGTATAGAAGTTATGGTGGAATAAAGAAACTTACATACATACATACATACATACATACATGAACCCTAAAAACAATATACTCCTTTTTTCAGGCAGTCGTATAAAAATAGTATGGATTTAAGAATAATCAAAATGGTATTTCTTAGGGAAAAATTTAAGGGCAGCTATTGGGTAGATTTGAAATAAATTTCCTGTACAGATTTTTAGTTATAAACATTAAATGGTGCCTGTACTTATTTTATTTTACCGAATATGAATAGTAAATTAATCTAGAAAATATAGAAAATGGCACATACTTCCTGATGCACGAACACTAACGATGCACAAACTCACAAAAATCACACACCAATTCATTTTGTCGGTCAATCAGACCATGATTCGAGTTAGCGATTTGCACGACACTGATCAAATGACGAAAACGCTCAATATCGGGGGTCGTTAGGGTCAAAGTAAATAATATTATCGCTATTTATCTTTAACTGAACACGGTCCAATGAAGTTTTATAATTTGTATTGAATGATGTTTGGTCAAACATCGTTCCGATAAGTACCCGTTTCGAAGTAGGGACTGGGAAGTAAGCGGAAATATTGGATTGCGTTCAATGTAACGCGATACAAATGTTGTGTCATCTCAAATTGCTTTCGTTTCATTCAATTGTGATCACTGATATGACAGGGCTTAGTATTATATTATAGCCTAAAGTATATATTACTAGCTGATGCCCGCGACTTCGTCCGCATGGATTTAGTTTTTAAAAATCCCTCGGGAACTCTTTCATTATCCGAGATAAAAAGTAGCTCTCGCGGTCTGAGGAACCACTACTACATCCATTACTATACCCATGCAAAAAATCGCATCAATCCGCTGTTCTGTTGCGACGTGATTGAAGGACAAACCAACAAACAAACACACTTTCGCATTTATAATATCAGTAATGCTTTATTATAATACTTTTTATAATTGTCAAATTTTTTACCATACTTAACCAAAGACAAAATTACGTTTAGCTGTCATTTACGTTTTGTTATTCCACTGTCATTTGCGTTTTGTTATTCCATGTCAGATGCGTTTTTCTTATAACACGTTTTATAGTGACATGACGGAAACGCGGTCGAACGGGATAAAAAGTATCCTATGTCCATCTCCTGGTTCTGAGCTACCTCTCCACCAATTTTCAGCCAAATCGGTTCATCCGTTCTTGAGTTATAAATAGTGTAACTAACACCACTTTCTTTTATATATATATATATATATATATATATATATAGATATATAGATATATAGATATATAGATAGATTTTTAATGTCAGTGCAACTTTTAAAGTACCTAAACGTGACTTTAGCTAACGTGTAAATAGTACAAGTGTACAAGGTACATTTGTAACCGACTTTAAAAAATCGGCCAAGTGCGAGTCGGGCCTCGCTCTTTTAGGGTTCCGTTAAAAAAAATTAAACAAAAATATTTCCATGTACCCATGGAAATATTTTAATTAATTTTTTTTAATTTACCTAATTTAATTTTTATTATTTGTTGTTATAGCGGCAATAGAAATATATAATATGTGAAAATTTCATCTGTCTATCTATTACGGTTTACGAGATACAGCCCGCTGACAGACGGACGGACGGACGGACAGCGTAGGCTTAGTAATAGGGTCCCGTTGGTACCCTTTGGGTACGGAACCCTAAAAAGGAGGAGGATTTCAATTCAGGGCGTATAATTATGTAGGTACCATGATTTTTCCGAGATTTCTGGACAGATTCGCGCGATTGTTTTTAGTTCTTCGAGATCAGATTGCGAGATGGACCCATAAAATTCGTTTAGTAGGTATAATGTTTTTGGAACGTAAGTTCCTTATCCCGCGGTACAGAAGGGGGCTAGACGGAAAAAACCGACAAACGGAACCGACACTCGACATATTTTTGAAACCGACACTTTTTTGTTGAATGTGAATTTTGCATTGTGTTCGGTATTTTCGCGGTACAACATTACAAAAAAGAGGAATAAACCAAAAAATTTTTGGAAGTCTAATCTCTATATTCAATAATATAAATTATGCAGTTATCTTTATTGTATTGTTTTATTCCTTTTTAGGGTTCCTTAGTAAACAAGGAACCCTTATAGTTTCGCCATGTCCGTCCGTCTGTCCGTCCGTCCGCGGTTTAGCTCAGAGACTATTGGTTCTACAATAATCACGCCAACAAAGTGGTGAAATAAAATTGTGAAAAATAATTTTTGGAACGTAGTTCCTTATCGCGCGGTACGGAAGGGGGCTAGACGGAAAAAATTAAGGAACCGACACTCGACACATTTTTGAAACCGACACTTTTTTGTTGAATGTGAATTTTGCAATGTGTTCGGTATTTTCGCCTTAGAACACGGCGTCTGCATGGCCTAGTGGTAAGGGCAGTCGCCTAAAAGTTCAACATCGATGGTTCGAATCCCAGCTCGACAGACTGAATTTTCTATTTTCAATTTTATTTTAAATAATTTCTAGATGTGGAATTTTTCTTTTATTGTATAAATTGGATAAAATGTTATTGTACTACTAACGCCATCTGTGAAAAAACAGTAACTCCACCAGAGTAACTCTTTGGTTTTGTAACAGTGCAATAGAAATAAACTAAATAATATAATTCATCGTAGTTAATCAATTTAATACTAGATGACACCACTAGTTTATTACAATTCCTTCACTAAAATTAATCGAAAGGAGCTACGTTCCAACCGGGTGTCCCTTGACACCTCTCAAGTTTTTTATTAGGGTACCTCTCCTACATGTAAAGTGGGGATGAATTTGTTTTTTCTCGTCTATCCCATAGTGTGGGGTGTCGTTGAATAGGTCTTATTAAAAATATTGTGGGTATGGAAAAACCATTTTTCGATTCAGGGATCCGTTTGTAAAATGTGATATTTTAAAATGCTAATTTTTATTAGAGTCAAATGTGTCCCCCCCCCCCCCCCCTCTGCCAGCTAAATAGTTGTTGTTTATAGGATACGTGAAAAAATTCACAAGTTAAGGAGTTATATCTGTTTTTTAGAAGTAAACCGCGAAAAACCATGGAACTCAAAATATATACAATATTCGTAAATAAAATAAAAGCACTATCCTAGCTCAGCAATAATAATTGTGAATTGCAACTACGGAACCCAACACTGCGCGTGGGCCGACACGCGCTTGGCCGGTTTTTATTGTCGCTTTTGCTATTTTGCAACAGTATTTTAAGAACACCTGTCTATTTTTACATAAGAGCATGGCTGGGATGGAATCCCTACACAGATTCATTTGCAGTTCTTGTACCAGGTTTTCACGTGCTGCTTCGTGCTGGGGACAATCCATCAAGAGATGGATCACCGTCTCGTCGATATCATAGTCGTATTCACAGCTTGGATAGCCTAGTGGTTAAGACTTTATCTCCTTTTCAAGGGGTCAGGGGATCGATTCCAACCTTCCCTGAAAATAGGCTCGCAATCGTGGTTGAGAGCTATAAAATCTATAGGTTATATGATAGACTTTCGATATAATAATATGTTTTGAACAGAAGTTAACTACTCAATAGTTTAGAGGGTAATTCAGTGGAAACTCTAGGTTCAGTGTCATCAGAATCAGATCCATTCAGTCGGATAACACTGATTGAGCGCCTAATGAGTTAGGAAAACAACAACAAAGTGAACAATAATCACTACATAATATTATAAAACAAAGTCCCCCGCCGCGTCTGTCTGTCTGTCTGTTTGCGATAACCTCAAAAACGACCGAAACGGATTTTCATTCGGTTTTCACCAATAGTAGGGTGTTTCGTGAGGAAGGTTTTTGTGTAAAATTTGTTAAGGTTTTGTGTAAATTAGTTGAAATATGACGATAATTGTTGACAATGTCGGAAAAATTCAAGCCGCTTGGGAGCTTTCATCGAAAACGCTGCCTAATCCCTTTGAGATATAACAAAACAATTTATGGTGCTGGTGTGGTGGGATTAGTCTTTATAGAAAAGTCGGCGATGGCATATAACTATCTTTTAAGGATAACTATAGCTTACTATAACCATTTTAACTTCTACAAAAATGGTCACATACTATGCGGTAATTGGAAATTTATTTAGACGGGTACAGTATTAAATAGTTACCATATGCATTTCATGCACATTATGATAATGCTTTACACCATACAATTTAAATGAATATCTTAGGAGTTATCGCAAAATAAAAACAAACGCGCGCCAAAAAAAATACGCGGATTTCAACCCGGACTCGCTCACGCCACTCACGCTAACAATATAAACATGACGGATATTTCTGCATCCCGAATCTGCATTCAATTTCCGTATCACACAATCCGTTAGTCGGGTTGTTGTGTCACCATCTTCAGATGGATATTGAGTTGCTGTTGAAGGCGTAAGTAACTACCTACTCAGAACCAAATAATAAATATTTAACATCATTGCGTTCGTATGAGTAGGAACCCAAAAAGGCCGTGGGTGGTCCTTAAGACCCTACATTCATAAAGATATTATGAAAACAAGTATAATGACACTAAATCAAAAGTTTTGGTTATTTTTGTCTGTTTGATAGATGGTACAGCATAGAACAGTTAAGTGGATTGAAATGTAGTTTATTTATTTTTTATGTGAAGTACTTTTGTGTTGTTTCATGGCGGGTTGTGGTTCAACACACTTTTATAGCGACTTTTTCCTTTAAATTTGAAGTTTTTTATTTCAATTGATAGGTTGTACTCGGGTTGTATATCTAGATATTTCAAAAAAAAATGTTTTGCAAGTTTAAATTTAGTTTCAGACTTGATTTTGACAGCGACTTCCACGTGGAGTTAGGTTTTAAAAAATCCCGCGAAAACTATTTTCCGGGATAAAAGGTAGTATAATATGTCACTCACTAAGACTGGTTTCCACGACGCGGTTCACGGCCCGCGCCCTTAGCGGTTGCGGGCCCGCGGCCTCCGTAGAATGCAGATTTGTAAATGAAGTCTCAATTTCTACGGCGCGGGTGCGAACCGCGCGCGCCGTGGAAACTCAGTCTAAGTCTTCAACTATACTGACCCATGTAAAGGTTCACGTCGATTCGTTACGCAGCAAACTAAAAAAGCAATAAACAAAGACACTTTCGTATTTATAATATTACAAGACTTCTTCTTATATTATAGATAGAGTATGAATTAATCTAAAAATAAATAATCACCTATTTAAATATTATGTATTTAAAAAAAAAAATCGTTCAGTACAACAACGTTGGTTCACGGATTACATTCAATCCAGATAAATATATTTTTGCTAAATCTATGTGGCTTCGAATAGGTAATGTTAATTTAATGCTGACGAATTCAAACTTTGAGTATTAAACCAACACAAAGAATTCAAATATTGTCTAATTGAAGTTAAATCGGTTTATAGCATGTACCTACCTAATTGACATTTCCTTAAGGTGGTAAAAGCATGCGACAGGCGATTTTTGGTGAGCTTTGTGAGGAAAACTATAAGTTCAATTTGAATAATTTCAAAGTAATATGTAATCTGGGTCTATAATCTAAATTTACTTTGAGGTAGAAACACGATTGGAAAAAAAATTCTCGATAGAAAGTTTTCCCAAACTTTGCTCCAATAATCTCCTTTTTTTTCGTTTTAATCGGAAACGGTAGGTTTTTTTCCTGCTATTTTTTTTATTTGTGTTGATATAAATATTTACTAAAAGCGGTTTGAACTATTCTTTGATAATTAGCATTCATAATTTTTTTTAATCAATTTAACACTTATTAAAGATTTTTTCAATTCCCGCCCCCTGAATCTATAACTTCCATCTCTTTCCTAGCACTGCAAAGTATATAGTCCCATCACTATCGTACAACCCGCCCATTTTTAACCAGTTAACTGATGGCTATTGCCAGCGTTGGACGTGTGTCCGGATCCGCCAGGATAATATGTATTTTTTTTCGGTTAGGCAAAAATTAAAAATGCCTTGATGGCGCTTGGAAATAGCAGGTTGTAACTACTCGGCGACCAAAAAATAAAATACGAAGCTTTTATCGTAAAACTTTACGTTGAAGAGCAACGCCATCTATTGGTCATTGACTAAACGACTAAGCAACATGATATAAAATTGGTTTGTTAAAAAGTTCGACGGAAATATGATTTGCGTGATGCCTTCGATTATTTCACAGACTTCTCCGTAGAGTGTCTAGTGTGGTGGCGAGGGTGACGGAGTGAATCCAATTGTTCAGGGCTCGAATTCTGACTTCAGATTATGTCTTTGTTTGTTTTTTTTTATTTACCATAATAAAATAAAATTGAAGTTTCTGCTTGTAATGTCAAGATAACAGGGTTTATATAACTAAATGCATATTATGAAAGTAAATATGGTACTCTATGTGAATACTTAGTCTAGAAGGTGTGTCGCGCTACTAAAGAACGAAAAGAATCGGCCAAGTGCGAGTCGGGCCTCGCTCTTTTAGGGTTCCGTTAAAAAAATTAAATTAAAATATTTCCATGATGGAAATATTTTAATTTATTTTTTTTTATTTAATTTAATTTTTATTATTTGTTGTTATAGCGGCAATAGAAATACAAAATATGTGAAAATTTCAACTGTCTATCTATTACGGTTTACGAAATACATTCCGCTGACAGACGCGCACAGTGGGTCGAAACGGCTATATGAGGGACATAGGATTTTTTGTTACAAATTCCATTTAAAAAAATACCTATCGAAAGACCTTGTCATTCTGATGAATAATAAGTGATCAAACGAACTTACCTGAAGTGAAGTTCGATCATTATTATATGAGTTGCTTCATACGAAGATATAATTAATTACAAAGGTAGTCACGTTATTCACTCGAGATAACTCCGCGAATTTCACAGATATATACCCTATTTTAAAAATAAATCACCTTCGCAGCACCGTCTTAAGTTTGCTCATTCTTTTTAGAGATGTATACGGTTCAAAACTTTTTTATTTGGGCAGTCAGGGAGGGTGGGTAATTATATCTTCGGATGAAGCAACTCATATAATAATGATCGAACTTCACTTCAGGTAAGTTCGTTTGATCACTTATTATATTTCTTTGCTTCATCCTCAATATAATTAATTACAAAGGTAGTTGTTTAGAGTAAAAAGTTTTGATAAACATGTACGCAATACAGATTTTGTAAATGGTGTATTTTTAATCACTCTCTTGCTTGCGTACACTTTAACAATATTAATATTTATTTATGATATTATTATTATAATATTATTTAATACTATAAATTAGAATATATTTATTTTTATGATTAGGTATAATTCATAAATTGATTCACTATTAGATGTGTTAACGCAATTATTATTAAGACCTGTCTTGGCAGGGTCTGGCATAATCTCCCTCATCCGCCATGGATCTAACATTTAAGCAGCGAAAGAATGAGTTCGATGTGTTAGTCGAGCCTGCCGTTTTTCTAATTGTCTCAACGCTCGCCTGAGCGTGAGGTGCTGTGTGCTTGTGTCAACGCTGCTCCCTGATAGCGTTAACTTGATCCACCTGCTGATCGATTGAGGTGCGGCCTTTTTGTAAGGCTTCTTGTACGTAAATAGCAGGTTATTTGTCCCCTCAGATCTTATATTTTTAGTTCTGGAAATATAGTGTGTGGAGGGGTGTAGCAGGGCAGATGCTCAGATTTTCTTGAAAGTAAGGTAGGAAGAGAGAAAGAGAATAGGCGTGGTATCTGCCCGCAGCATGTTTTTTTTTTTTTTTTTTTTTTTTAATAATTTACCTACCGTTATTCTAATTTAAACCCCGATTTCAAAAGTAATATTGCTTTCCAATTTAATTGACGGAAGAGTTTGTAGTTTATGAGCAGTGCAAATTGCTAGTATAATGAAAAGTTTCTTAGTGATTTTTTCTAAAGATGAGTGACTATAAGGGAACCAATTTTTAATATAGTTTAAAAAAAGTTGAGGGACCCAAGTACGGGAGTAATAGGGTTTGGTTGATCTTAACTTATAGACACCTTTGAGGAGACGTTTTACGCTCGCTCCAGAAACAATGCTGTTTCTTAGCATAAATAATATTGCAATTCGATAAGGGTTCAAACTCCGTAACAAACGCTGTAAGAGAAGATACCTAATACTGGTATTTGACGGTTTAAATACATTTTTATTATTTAATTTACAAAACTGCCACCGAAGCTTGAGTGTGGTATTATATTGTTTTAAAATACTGTCAGAGAATAATGTTAACATTAGTGACGCTGAGTCTGGGTCGGCGCCTGGTTTTAAGGGAGAGAGAGAGAGAGTCCGGAGAGTCTCGCGACACCCAGGGTAAGTTTCTTGTGCAAGGAATGGTGAAATGAGATTGCAATAAGTATTAATGAGGATTAACATTAAGTAATATCCGAAACTACCAAGCTTTGTAGGAGAGATTACCACGCTTGTGATAACCAATTTGAAAAAACTAGGATTCCGTTTGCCTCGTTATCAATGATTTTCCTCAGACACTTTAAAATTAAAGAAAAAGGAGGAAACAAAAATCATAGAAAAACATAAAAGCCCCACAAAGCGTAAATGCATCGACAGCTAAGGCGTCCGGATCTTGTTGTCAAGGCACGGATTTTTTAAATTTAGTATTGTTATTCAAGCAAAACGGACTTAAAGCCTAGGTATCTCAAATAGGTTATAACTTCTTTTATGACCTTGATTAAAACACCTGGAGTCACTGATAAGCCGAACAGCCTAACATTAGGTTTAGGCATCAAGAAAATTGAACTCGGAACTAATAGCTCCTATATTTTGTAATAAATTATTATTAATAGCAACGCACATATTAAGTTGGTAAGCTGTTATCCTGCGCCGCAGTGTTACGCCCCCCCCCCCCTCCAGTTCATGACGAGTACCGAAGAGGCGCTCGCCAGTTTTCCTGGTTGCCGGCTGGTCGAGTACCCGTATATAGTTAGGTAAGAACATAACGTATATTGTCTCGCAGACAATAATTTGTAGTTAATGTACATATATATTCACGATTACACATTTTCTACACAATTGTCATAAGGATATGGCTCATAACTAGCTCGCAGCTAGTTAGGTTATCACAATACTACTAGTACTAATTTCCTTTTGTGGAGTGACAGCTTTAGCAGCTTTAGGATAAAGCTCATGAGTAGCTCGCAGCTAGTTATGTAATCGCAATCGACTCGCAGTCAATACCGATATGTTTAAGGAATCACAGCTTTAGTATGTGATTTATGAGTAGCTCGCAGCAAGTTATGTTATCGCAATTGATTCGCAGTTAATCCCTTTCTATTGTGGAGTTACAGCTTTAGGATTTGACTCGTGAGTAGCTCGCAGCTAAGAAGTCACATCTTTAGGGTATGAACCATAAGTAGCTCGCAGCTAGTTATGTTATCGCAATTGACTCGCAGTCAATCCCGATTTGTTTGTGGAGTCACAGCTGTAGGATTTGACTCATGAGTAGCTCGCAGCTAGGAAGTCACATCTTTAGGATATGAACCATAAGTAGCTCGCAGCTAGTTATGTTATCGCAATTGACTCGCAGTCAATCCCGATTTGTTTGTGGAGTCACAGCTGTAGGATTTGACTCATGAGTAGCTCGCAGCTAGGAAGTCACATCTTTAGGATATGAACCATAAGTAGGTCGCAGCTAGTTATGCTATCGCAATTGACTCGCAGTCAATCCCGATTTGTTTGTGGAGTCACAGCTTTAGTATATGACTCATGATTAGCTCGCAGTTAATCATGTTATTGCAATTGGTTCGCAGTCAATCCCTGTTTGTTGTTTTTTAGTTTCTCGGATAAAGCCGATCCAAATAAAGTTTTGTCTCTTTCCGAATCTTATAGCACTTCTTGTTGAGTTGAGGCATTAAGAGTTTAATGCTGCTTTGAGTGATTCCGAAGTTTGAATCACATAGGATCCTGCAGCCATTGCTTAGGTGTTTCATGGCCTGCACCCTGTTTTCACTCTCTTTTAATAGTAGGCCCATCCCGTTACTAACGGCCGTGATACGCAGGACCAGTAGTCTTTGTCGCATCCCCTTTTTTAATATAAAGAGCCATATGGTTGGCATGAATATTTTCCCCATACTTCGGGGAATCATGCGTCGATTTCCCAAGCGCCGAGTGTAATTCTGAGTCGATTTCGAGTTGACCGACCTTTAATAAAGTAATTTTGAACCCTTTGTCAGGAAATGACCATTCAGTATCTGGATTAACTGTACTAGACTCGGCGTCGGCTTGATTTTCTTTGGTGTTTACGTATGACGCAAAAAAAAACAAAGCTCACATTGTTCTCACCAATGTCAACTGGTTCTAGTTAACTTATTTAAGTGAGGGTATTGAATGCCTCTCTTTCAATTAATATAACTTCTTACCGTCGTAGTGTCGACATGAAGTGTGCACAGTTGTTTAAGTTACGAGCAAGACTTTAAAACCGAGGAAAATGGCCATTATTTCTTCCAAATATTTAATATCTTCTATAATATCTAATAATATGCTACTTGCTCTGCTTGTTCATCTACCATTGCTTTTAATTTTAAGTGTTTCGTAACAATTAGTGTTTTCAGACAAATCGAAGGTGGGTAGTTAGTTCCCTTACGCTTCGCTTGGCTCGTCGTGGCAGGGACACTACCGTCACTCCAGATAAATAATATTATATTTTTGTTTACAAGTAGGTACTCTAATATAGTTAACGGCTGGGCAAGCTACTAAAGCCCCGTTGAGCGAATTTTACGAGCATAGTTGAGTGAATTCGTGAATTTTATTACATTTTTCGAATGTATAATATGATATGTAGAAATAATAATGATAAATGTCTCCTAACCTAGATAAATCCGAGACACTTGGGGGGTAGGTACTAATTTAATTTAATCGTGATTGATGACAAGTTGTAACAATAGTGTTACCATAATAATCGTTATAGTTGTGTTTTAATTTTTATTAATTTTCATAATAAAAACAATTAACGTAATATTTAATTCAGAATATTTACGTTTTCTCTGATACCTCGTAATCGATGAAGACTCGCAGTAAACCTCGATACGAAAAGTGTACCGTTTTTATGTACATGCCTAAACAATAATATAGTAGGCTATGTAGCGGTGCGTAAGCGCAAACAAGAGATCGTTTGAAAACAGAAAAGAACTCGTACCTTTTTCCTTCGATGATGATGACGATGATTTCAGCCGATGAACAATACTGCAATCACACTATCCTACAATAACACTCGATCTTCTGCACTTCTGGTTAAACTATTAAGTGCGGTGCGGTCGTTATATCGCGCGAAAAAGTAATGAGCAAACTTAAGACGGTGCTGCCAAGGTGATTTATTTTTAAAATAGGGTATATATCTGTGAAATTCGCGGAGTTATCTCGAGTGAATAACGTGACTACCTTTGTAATTAATTATATTGAGGATGAAGCAAAGAAATATAATTGTTATTAAACGTTTATCTCTAAAACTGATAGTTTGCCCGGAAAAAAATATTTTCAGTTTTTGTTGTATGGAATGAAACAGAAACTGCTAAAATTTGGCCAAGTCTTGAGAGGTCTTGCTTTAAAACTACTTTATTCTTATTCTTTAGCTTGTTGGCTATAACTCTATGCTATCAGCTCGCACCCAAACTTGCCCGTTCAAGAGTTATAAGAATCCGAAATTTTTAAAAAAATATGATTTTTATTGATTTTATAATGTCGTGGATTATCAATATTTGACCAAAATAATGTGCTACATGAAAATTCTATGAATAAATATTGAAATTAACTTTAAAGCACTAGTTCACCAAAGAGAAACTTATAAGTTAAGCACTTAAAAAGGGATATTTCATAAATTAAAACTGTAAATTTTATTAAAATAACGTAAATTCAAACAAAGGATCTCAAAAGTAAAACTTTCATAATATAGCTTTCTTTATTTCTTTTTAACAATTCATTTTACTATGTATTTAATGTATCTCCTTAACTAAACTGTCTTTGTTGTTGGAAACTAATTACAGTGGAATATTAGCTAATCATACTTAATATTATAAATGCGAAAGTGTGTTTGTTGGGTTGTCCTTCAATCACGCCGCAACAGAGCTACGGATCGACGTGATTTTTTGCATGGGTATAGTTGAGGACCTGAGAGTGGCTTTTTATCCTGGAAAATCAAAGAGTTCCCGAGATACTTTAAAAACTAAACCCACACGGACGAAGTCGCGGGCATCAGCTAGTCATCAGATACTTATAATATTTCATTTGCTGTTCTATTCATTACGAATTATCTCCTCTGCAAATTATCTTTTCTATTTGCTGTAAACTGGACTTAAGAAACAAGTAAAAATCTCCTGAAGTTTTGTCAGAAGTTTTGTTCAAATGTTTGTGGTAAATGGGAAAGATCAAATAGAACTCTTAGTATTTTTTGAAGAGAAATGGAGATTGGCTAGAATCTGCCATAATATGGCCTAAAGACCTTATCTCCCAAACAGAAAATCTCCAACCCGACGATGTCAGTAAAGATGCAGAAACTTTGGCACCATCTGCACCAAAAGCTTCAATGTCATATTCACAATATACGCCGAGAAAACTTCGGTTATGGTGATGTCCTGGTTTACAGGGCAACAATTCAATTTCTTTTGCTTTATGCTTGCTATATTTTGTAGTAGGTGTGATACATAGATGCTGCACCTTGTTCAATTGCAGAATCCCATAGATTAATTAATTAATTAATTTTGATAAGTTAAGCGATATCGAGAGAGCCTAGCGCTTTTTCAGGTGTATATATATATATAAACTTTTCTTTTTTTCTGACTTATGCAAGTTTTCATCTTATCAGTATCTTCAGGATGGTTTGGCAAATATTCCATTAAAAAAAAAGAATTTTACTATCCGCCAAAGATCCAACCTGTTCTCGTAACACTATGAACAAATCCAAATTATTCACTAGAACTTCCATATTTGTCACAAAAATATGTAGGTACACTGCAAGTTGTCTTGGTAGTCAAAATGCGTATCTCTGAATGATTTTATTTAAATGAAACCCCTATTTATATAGGTAGGTCGGAATTACTCCTTCCTATCCCTATCATTAAGGTATATTATTAGGGAAGTGGAGTCATTCAATGTAATTACATTACTAATATAGTAATTAGCAAATTGAAAAGATAATTTGCAGAGGAGATAATTCGTAATGAATAGAACAGCGAATGAAATATTATAATTATCTGATGAGTAGCTAATTTTTCGCTGTTTGTAATTAGTTTCCAGCAACAAAGACAGTTTAGCTAAGGATATACATCAAATACGTAATAAAATGAATTGTTAAAAAGAAATAAAGAAAGCTATATTATGAAAGTTTTATTTTTGTAGATCCTTTGTTTGAATTTACGTTATTTTAATAAAATTTACAGTTTTAATCTATGAAATATCCTTTTTTAAGTGCTTAACTTATAAGTTTCTCTTTGGTGAACTAGTGCTTTAAAGTTAATTTCAATATTTATTCATAGAATTTTCATGTAGCACATTATTTTGTTCAAATATTTGATAATCCACGACATTATAAAATCAATAAAAATCATATTTTTTTAAAAATTTCGGATTCTTATAACTCTTGAACGGGCAAGTTTGGGTGCGAGCTGATAGCAAAGAGTTATAGCCAACAAGCTAAAGAATAAGAATAAAGTAGTTTTAAAGCAAGACCTCTCAAGACTTGGCCAAATTTTAGCAGTTTCTGTTTCATTCCATACAACAAAAACTGAAAATATTTTTTTCCGGGCAAACTATCAGTTTTAGAGAAAAACGTTTAATAACAATTATTCATCAAAATGACAAGATCTTTCGATAGATATTTTTTTTAATGGAATTTGTAACAAAAAATCCTATGTCCCTCATATAGCCGTTTCGACCCACTGTGAGACGGAGGGACAGCAGAGGCTTAGTAATAGGGTCCCGTTGGCACCCTTTGGGTACGGAACCCTAAAAACAGGCCAATGAAAATATGCCAGTGTGCTTGACATGAGTGCCGCGCATGCGCGGCGTGGATTACTGAGCGGGCGTAATAATACCAGGTACAAGTAGTTCCAATAAAATGGGGACAATTATGTCATTAATTTTTTTTTAAATGTTATATAAAAATAAAATTAATACTTTTTTATTTATTATCATAAAACTAGTGGTTCGCCCCGAACTGAGACCTCGCGGTAACGGTTTCCCATAATTGACGATCAAAATTGACATTATTATTATGCCCGTTTTCACCAACCATACCTAAATCATCCCATTTGTAGAAGTCTCTTTACATAGGTAGCCCCTAAATACAATTCTAACATCCCAATGTCATTTTCACCTTTAGTTGTCCCGTAGAGGTTCGTAATAACAAAGTTGACAGAAAGTGTCAACTAACTTAACATAGGTAGCCCGTAAAGGTTAGGGAACTGTTATAGTGAAATCCTCAAGGCCTCAATCAAACTTAGGTATAGTTTTTTGGAACATTCAAATTAAATTACTTGTACACAGCGTCAACTATTGACACGATCAGAAATATGTAAAAACAAACTGCAACGTGAAGTTTTATTGATGTTTGCTAAATGACTAAATAATAATCTTAATTGAATAATAGGTATGTTACATAAAGCTGCATTTGCTATATGAGATGAGAGCGCCATCTATTGACATCATTGTGAAGTTCTGTTGTTGCTGCTCATTAAAAGTTAAATAATTTAGTTTCCTTATTACATTTATCTAATTTTAGTATTTGTTGTTCAAGTACATGATATTACGCTAAAATTGTAAAACTTTCAAGCCCCAGCTTTCAATGGTTATTCCGTTCTGAGGTCAAATATAATCTCCACTTTGAAAGCCCCCCATTTCGTCAATTTTAGGAAAAAAATTAAAAAAAAAATACTTTTGTACTCTGTTCCAAATTATCTTTAAAATGAGGTACTGTAAACCTATGAAACGCAATTTTTTTTTTCTTCGCATTCGCTTCTATGAGAGCCCCCCTGAAATAAAGATTTTTATAACTTTTTAAGCCATTTTCGGCTGGAGGCCATCGGTTTACATATTATATCTAAAATTGAAGTAATTTCGTTCAGTAATTCAGAAGTTATAAGGCTCTGACAGACGGACGGACGGACGGACGGACGGACGGACGGACAAGTGCAAATTCACTCAAGTAGACTCAAAGACCTTCGCTTCGCCCGGTCGACAATAATTTTATTAATAATATTAACTCTAATGACTCATAGTATATAATATTTTGTATAAGGTAATTAGGGTTTTGTATTAGGTTTCCAAAATTTTAAAAAATCAGCACCATATTGAATTTATTTGTTACTAGCTGATGCCCGCGACTTCGTTCGCGTGGATTTAGTTTTTAAAATCAGGCAGGAACTCTTTGATTTTCCGGGATGCCTGTCACCCTCCATTCTCAACTATACCTATCCAAAAAATCACATCAATCCGTAATGCAACAAAGCGTTGCAGCGTGATTGACGGACAAACAAACAAACAAACACACTTTCGCATTTATAATATCACTCGCAGCATTGTTAATGATGATTAAAAGAGAAAACATATTACTGATGATATTATCAATTACGTTTAGCTATCATTTTTATAATTGTCATTTTTACCATACCTAACCAAAGACAAAATTACGTTTAGCTGCAATTTACGTTTTGTTATTCCACTGTCATTTGCGTTTTGTCAGATGCGTTTTTGTTATACCACGTTTTATAGTGACATGACGGAAACGCGGTCGAACGGGATAAAAAGTATCCTATGTCCGTCTCCTGGTTCTAAGCTACGTCTCCACCAATTTTCAGCCAAATCGGTTCATCCGTTCTTGAGTTATAAATAGTGTAACTAACACCACTTTCTTTTATATATCGACGGCAGAAAGCGGAAATGTCGTATCTCAAAATTTGGGCTAAATGACTTTTTTTACTATATTGTTGATAAGCAAAAAAGCCGCGTCGAATGGTATATGTCTCGTCTTTCTACGATGAAAAAATTTAATGATACGCCATTGAATTTTTTCTAGTTTTGGTACTGCTTACATGACAAATTGCTGTAAATAGAGGAAAAATCGCTATTTTTGAAAATAAAATAGATACGACAACACGTCCAACATAAATAACAGTTACACCATTATTTTACCCTGACGGACATTGATTTCAAAAGAGATACAGCATTTCAGCCGCCCCAAAATTTTACGTTGACAAGGATACAGCAATATGCTTTGAAGTGGTGAGTGTTTATCAAACAGTTACTACATTTCAAACATTTAATTTAAGAGCAAATATCTTACTTACACCATAATATTAGAGTATTGTTTTGTGATGAGTAATCAATACGCCACTCTAGATAGACCCGCACCCCTCCAATCCCGAGGTGTTTGCTATATACGCCATTCTGATCGCGCGGCATCTGATGCGTAAGCGCCAATAGTGAGAAAGCGTATTTGTTGTTAACAAAAATATTATTTTAAAAGATTGTTAACTTATCGTTTACGTTTTATTTACGTGTTTAAAATTAATTATTATATTGGATAGAAGCAGGCGTTACTTTGCGGAAGTCCATGATTAGCAAGAAAAGGTTAGAATTATTTTGCTATAATCCGCCAACAGAAAAAATCTGTATAATTTTTACACTACTTTCGACGCACGTTTCGCCCCGACACCGGAGCATCCTCAGGAGATGTTGACTCTACAACGATGCATTGTCTAGCAAAATAATTCTAACCTTTTCTTGTTAATTATTATACTTCAGGAGTTCGGGTATGTAAAAGAATATTAAAATTTAACCTATTTTTAGTTAAATGTTATTTTTTAGTTAATTGGAAGTCTGTATATTTACCATACCTACTATATCTAATAAGCATAGCTGGGCATTAACTCGTTAATCCGTTAATCGTTAATTAACGAAGTTAACATTTTGATTAACGGATTAACTTTTAAGTTAACTTTTAAAAATGTTAGCGGACACGTTAACTTCCGTTAATATGCAGAAAGTCCGTTAATCGTTAATCCAATGCCTAATAGTTACAGCACGGCATCGCGGCGTGGCGCGCAAAACAGGTTCAGACAAGTATTAAACGACAAGTGCCGGGCGGCGCGTGGCAGCGAGTGAAACAAAAACAAAACTAGATATATTTTGCGGCGCGTGCGAGTGAGAAAGAAAACTGCGAAGAGATTTGTTTCGTTTGTTCATTTCATTACCTAGCGCCGGTGCTTAGAATGAGAGTCTCGCTTTCAGACGACGATTGTGGACACTAAGAGCAAAAGTATTTGGATTTCTTGATCGGAAGTTAAAATTAATATTGATCAACGAGAGTAAGACAGAAACTAAAAAAAAAAAACATGTTAATGTTAATGAAGGTGAATATGCACCTTATGCCCGACAATTAAATTACACATTTGAATTATACAGGGTGTCCCAAAAGTTAACGTAGCTGGGGAGGGGGGTGATAGGGGTGGTCACAAGGGTCACCAGAAAAATAATAAAAAAATCCCCTCTGGGTATTTAAAAAAATAAAGGGCATTTTTTAAAAACTAAAAATTTTCCACCTTGTGGGGCTATTTTGCTAACTGTACCTACAAATATTGCTGTATTTAAAAAAAAAAGATGTTATGTAATCGTCAATAACCCTTTATCAAATTGAAATAAAAAAAACAATACATATCTAACAAAGATTTTAAAGAAAATTAAGTTCTTGTCCAGTCAAGGACTTAGTAATTAATATTTCACTCAACTTCCTCCAAGTGTACTGTAAAAAAAAAGTACTATGCAACTCCGCCGAGTAACTTAAAAAGATAGGTAATTTTATTGCCTTTCCAAAATGGTATAACACTTATTTGAAAAATTCATACTAGGACATTTAAAAATTATTTTCGGGAACAATACCCCTGCAAAACAAAACATATCAATAAAGCAATAGTCTCAAATTCGTACGCAAATACATTTTTAAATGTCTATTCTGTTCCTTTGATTTTACTGCCCGTTATACTAATTCTCAAGATTGGAGTACAGACTTCCCAGTTACGTTACCTTTTGGGACACCCTGTATATATAAAAAGTATTTAGTTTTGTTCCTAACCTGTTAACTTTCAGAACCTAAACCAGGTTTTATAAGTTCACTAACGCAACGATATAAAGATGCAATTTTACACATATTAACGGATTAACGATTAACGTTAACTTGCGTTAATTCTTCTGAAATGTAACGCTTTAACGTTTAACGAAGCTAACTTTTTTTGTAGCGGATTAACGATTAACGAAGTTAACTATTTGATTAACGGTGCCCAGCTATGCTAATAAGCAAGTAAAGTTTACAACCTTACCTGCTTATATTTTACGTACCTATCTTGATTGTTAAGAAACATTAGGTAGGTACACAGTAAAGAAAGTGAGTGATGTTTTATATAAATATTTTTTCACTTCAAAAATTATGGATTTCAATGCAAACTTTCATCCCCTTTTCCATCATTTTCTTAAGACGCCTAAAAATATAGTATCATGCATTTCACTTCGAAACTTCATCATCATTACATACCAAATTAATCCCCTTTTTCACCCGTAAAGGTAGAATATTTGAAATCGCTTGATGGCTTTTTAAGTTTATGCATTTCGTTTAAAAAATGACCAAACTCACATAAATGTTTCATCCCCCTTTTCATCCCCTTAAAAGCAAAATTATTACTTATTTATTATTATAGATGAGTGCTTTATTATTACCAAATAGACACCCGTTAATAAAGATTCACGCATCATACTCCATAAATTACCGAACTCACTTACAAACTTTCATTACTCTTTTCACCCCCATAAGGATAGAATTATCTTAAACACTGAAACACGTAGATATTAATTTTAATAATGTTAAGAGCCAAAAAAGCGTCAACGTTCAACAAATGATGACAAATGTTCAACGTGATTCTTTAACTGAACAGTTAAATGTTCGACGTGATTCTTTAAATTGACATAACTTTTTTATTTATGAACTATATTGAAGTAAAACAAACACTGAGTTTGAAGTGAAGCTTACCACAACACCGTAGCCATTTCTGAGATTAGTGCGCACTAACGCAAAGACATACAGACAAAAATTCTAACAATCATTGTTTTGGGTTCTATTCTGTTGATAAAGGCCCCTAATAAGTTTTTCTCATATATCTTCACTGTACAGACAACGATCAGTTACAGTTTTATTATAATATATCATGTACTTATAGATAATTCAGAATGTAAATCAAACATTTTATTTTTATAAACTTATTTAATTAAAATCACATACATCAAAATGGCCATGTTTCGAATAGCAGAATATTTGAGATACAGCAGATCGTAGCACGAAAACTTGTATCTACTTATTTTAATTGGTCATACATTTCACCTTACAGTTACAGCTTTTCCGCTGCTCGATATATAAATATCAACTGCTGTAACTCGTAAAAAATCAATGAAGCAGTAACTTTAGGACATTCCTAATAACTGTATCAAATATCGTTTAGATTCATAGAAATTTCTTGCAAATTTAAACATTCTATCTTTATTAATTTACGAGTTATGATTTTTTCAAATAGTTTTTTGGCTCTGGTGTAAAACTGGATTTTTTGAGATACGCCAGTTCCGCTTTCTGCCGTCGATATCGTAAAAAACGAACGATTAAAATTTTGGCAACCACTTCGTCTTTTTTGACGCTAGGGGACCCTAAATATCGATTTTGAATTACATCGATGCAATAAAAAAGAATTTCAGTATGGCTTTTTTTTTATTTATTTTTTATACATTATTATAGGCACACGCTTGACCACTATCACACCTGATGGAAAGTGATGATGTGGCCTAAGGTGGAACGCGTTTGCCTAGAAGATGCCTATTCCCTCTTGCTTTAATGATACCCAAATAAGTCTTCGGTCTTGCGCCGCTTGAATCCAGCGGCTCCCTGTGACTCGCTTGACGCGTCGGTCCACCTAGTGGGGTTGTTGTTTGTTGTTGTTGGCAGACCAACACTGAGTTTCCACCCCACTCCAGCACCTTGGGACCCCAACGACTAACAGCTCTTCGAACTATGTGCCCTGCCCATTTCCACTTCAGTTTCGCATGGTTTCGTGACTCGCTGAGCTATGTCTGTGACTTTGGTTCTCCTACGGATCTCTTCATTTTATTAAGTAGGTATAGTAATTGTTAACCAATTTACTTGTGACCTTATGTTATTCTTTAGATTTCTCATCTTCCAGATTGTGTATTAAGCTGATACCTTTAAATTTTCAAATAGAATAATATTATACCTACCTTTAATAAACCGTCTCCTGTATACGATAAAAATTGAGTATTTTAAAATAGTTATAATATTTATATATTTTGTAGGTATGTATTAAAAATATTTTTAAACAAAATAGTGCTTTTCTATATCAAATATTATTAAACATAAAAATGAAAGTTATTTATTTTTACCAGCGCCATCTATTTTATCTACGTGACCTCTTAGTACGTGAAGGGGGTGCGCCCCGCGGATGGGTTTTGGCCCCGCCTATTTTTATAAAGTACTCTCCAAATTCGAAACAATTTATTTTCCGTTTAGCGTCTTAACATTTACTTGGTATCTGCAGATGTGGCAATCTACACTTATAATATTATAAAGAGGAAAGATTTGTATTTTTGTATTTTTGCATGTAACGAATAAACTCAAAAAGTACTGGACCGATTTTAATAATTTTTTTTCATTAGAAAGCTACATTATCACTGAGTAACATAGGCTATATTTAGTACTAGATTACTATAGAAATCTTTAGAAATTCCTATTAAAACCAACCGAAGGTGTAAAAAAATTAGCCATAAAATGTCTTTCATCGCATACGCTGCGAAGAGTATTAATGATAGGACAAAAAAATGTTCGACAATATTATAGAATATATCAATATCTACAAAAAACTTCGCGAGACCATGTGTCTAAGTATTGTAGTTACGTCACTATAACTACTTTTTTACATTTAACAAATTGATAGAAATGCCGATCAAAATCAGACCGTGTTATCCATACCATTTATAAATTTTTATCCAAATAAATAATTTAATATTCAAGACTGTCTCAATACCTGATGATTACTTTTTGAATTATTGAAATCGGACATTCCATTCAAAAGATATCATGAAATTAAAATAAAAATACATGCCGGCGGCGGCCGCCACGCAGCGCATCGAGTAACTAACTCTTCGTGAGAGGGGCAGTGCGGAAGAAGGGGGTGCACCATTATGAACTAATTAACTAGGTAGGCTAGGTAGGTAGGATAATTTTTTTCTAATTTAGTGATTCATGTTCGTTTTAATTAGCATGCTTATAACTTAAATATCTGTACCTATTTATGTCTACCCGTGCGAAGCCGGGACGGGCCGCTAGTGTTCTAGTCACATCTAGTCTGAAATTAACATTCTATTGGTAAAGAAATTAAGGCTGCAAATTGCAATGTATCAAATAGGCTAAGGACACGACGTGTATAGTGGCCCTGGTAGGAAGACTTTTAGATCAGTGTTTCTATATATAAAACCATCATAGACTTTTGATACTGTCTATGATATTAATCATAGGTGTTACTCCATGGAAGTAGTCTCCTACTTCTATGTGTTCGCATAGCAATCAAATTACGAGACCCTTGTATGAAGGTACAGCTTATAATAATATTATATGCTTTAGAAATGGTTCTTTTGATGTAATCTTGGAAGAGCGCTAATGGCTGAGTACTATAAGGCTTATTATTAGTGATGG
Organism: Oeneis ivallda; assembly: GCA_029955525.1. Classification (NCBI taxonomy): domain Eukaryota; kingdom Metazoa; phylum Arthropoda; class Insecta; order Lepidoptera; family Nymphalidae; genus Oeneis; species Oeneis ivallda. The sequence continues at coordinate 21,770,948 of JARPMR010000007.1, forward strand.
TTAAGTTGAAGATGGTAAATTAGAAGCTTTCTTCATCACTATGTTCGATTTATGATGTTAATAGATTTCCTGATCTAGTCGAAACAATGGCTTAAGGGTGGATTTCCCAACAGCAAAATTTACGCGGCATGTATGAAATCGGTAGTGCAGACCGTTACTTTACTTTGCTTATATTTTTTTCTAGGCAGAATAGTATGTTATCTTTATGGAGCCAGTAAATATTTCTCGATAAAGATTGCAGTTTAGGAATAAAGAAAATTTTAAACCCCTAATTTTTCATTTCGGTGGCTGTCCTCACAACATTTTTCAGTGTAATTACCCTCATAAAACAAAAACTATTGGTTGTTTTGGCTTATGGCTACTTTTATTTAAATCGTTAATAGTGTTAGTGTTATCACAAAGTAATTTTATAATAATATCTACCCTGATTAAGAACTGGTAAGTAAAAATGCATGTGTCCCAGAAAGTCCTTTCATTTCGGTGGCTTAAAGTTAATTAAGAATATTTTTGCATAGAACAACTCTAGCTCCCCCCTTATGCGTTTAAAACATACCTACGTAATAGTGGCCTCTAGGTGTTTATCGTGTATGGAAGTGCGCCGATTGCCTGCTTGTTCCCCAAAAAAACGTTTGTATGTCATTTCGGTGACGTGCGACACATTTCTTTTCATTTCCGTGTACAGGTATAACTTTTCTTGCAATAAGCTAGTATATTTAATTAAATACTAATGAATGAGCTATTGGTAATATGTTTATTTGTGTAGTAGGTCCTTATATCCTGTAGAAAGTACTTTTTTAGTTATGCTAATTTTTACCCTTGGTTTTCATTTCGGTGGATTCGGTGGCCTAAACTGGCCACCGAAATGATAAAAAACCCACCTGAATGATAAAAATTCTCATTTCGGTGAGCTTTTATCATTTCGGTGTATAATAGTTTCATTTCGGTGGATTGTTTTATCATTTCGGTGGATAATTATTTCATTTCGGTGGATTATTATTTCATTTCGGTGAAAATTCGGATGAACACGTGAATTTTTCAAAATATTTGTTTAATTATATAGTATGTATATAAATATTAAAATTTTAATAGGAGGACGCTTTATTACCAATACTGTAAAACAATTTTTTTTAGTATTTTAGTCTGTCTTTCTGTCGGATTTAAATATAATTTGATATACAGTTAAAACCGTTTACGATGATATCGTTTAGAACAACATATTGGTTATATTGACCAAAATCAAAGGTCCCGGATGAATGCTATATGACCGCCTTATCAAAAATATCGCTTTTTACGACATCGCTTACTACGACATACCTGATTAAGCGACTACATTTCACTAATATCTTCGGAGAATGATATCTATTCGAACGACCAGCTGTATTGTAAACAATTTGAATAGGTAACAATATCCACATCTGGGGCACAATATAATGGTCAATGGCTATTAAGATCGCAAAGTAAACAAAAACGCTTCGAGTTTAGGGTATTTTGTAATTCTTAGAAACAAATGCTTCTTATATCCCTCCAGTCAGTCTGTTACTTATCTGTACACAAGACGCACTAAAACTTATTGTCGAGTTATTGTCTAACAGAATGAGTGGGTATATATTATATACCCACACATTCAATATTACCACTTCATAAAAAATACTTTGTACCTCGAAAACATCACAGGCTTTTACGACTATCGGTTTTTACGACCAAATATGACTAGCCCCTTCGATGTCGTTGTAACAGGTTTTGACTGTAGTTAATAGGTAGCTGATACTCCGGGTCAAAATGCAACATGTTATTATAAGATAAAAGATTTTATCCTTATAAACAAATAAGGTTCCTCCGGGATATGAGATGAAAATTTTTGTTTATTTTACTCCATACTCCGTCATATCTAATCCGATTTAAAGTTTATTTATATGGTTCTTCTTCTTCTTCTTTATCAACCGATAGACGTCCACTGCTGCACAAAGGTCTCTTGCATGGACTTCCACAGGCCTCGGTCTTAATCCAGCGGCTCCCTGCGACTCGTTTATGTCATCGGTCCACCTGGTGGTCTGCCAACACTGCGCTTCCCGGTGCGGGGTCGCTATTCCAGCGCCTTGGGACCCAACGACCATCAACTCTTCGAACTATGTGCCCCGCCCATTTCCACTTCAGTTTCATTACATTCTGTTAGTCTTGTGTACAGATAAGTAACAGACTGACTGGAGGGATATGAAGAAGCGGGCTTTGATTATACTGCATGCACGTGTAATTTGTTTCTAAGAATTACAAAAGACCCTAAACTCGACAAGTTTTTGTTTACTTTGCGCTCTTAATAGCCATTGACCATTATATTGTGCCCCAGATGTGGATATTGTTACCTATTCAAATTGTTTACAATACAGCTGGTCGTTCTAACAGATATCATTCTCCGAAGATATTAGTGAAATGTAGTCGCTTAATCAGGTATGGCGTAGTAAGCGATGTCGTAAAAAGCGATATTTTTAAAAAGGTGGTCATATAGAATTCAGCCGGGACCTTTGATGTTGGTCAATTCCGATATGTTGTTCTAAACGATGTCGTCGTAAACGGTTTTAACTATATTTTGTCTGTCTGTATACGTTTTCGGTGCATTTTCATTTCGGTGGACACATTCTTTCATTTCGGTGGCTAGTTATTTCATTTCGGTGGTTAGTTATTTCATTTCGGTGAACGCATGTTTCATTTCGGTGGCATCCAAATTTCAAACACGAATTTACATAGGTTTAATAGGATATATTTTGATGGCATTACATAAGAGCATAACCTATATCAAGAAGTATAATATACTACAGCTTAAATTTAAAAAAACCTTATAATACGAAAGTTCACCGAAATGAAAGAAAAATACCACTTTGTTGAAATTGACCCTTAACCTAAAAGTTACATTACTTAGCAAAGTCTACATTATTTATTCTTTTCATTTTTCGCTGTTTGATAGGAGAGTGCATCGCATCAGAGATGTAGGTATAAAGGCTGACCCTCAACTTTGGATGATCATGATATTATTAATGAATAGGTACTAAGCACACGCTTGTAACATCAAAATCAATTCGCGATGTACAGCAATATTGGCACCTCGGTTGATTCTAAATATTCCCTGCATCCCAATATAATACGCTCAAATCCTTTATAGCTATGGGTATTGTTAATTGAATATTCAGATCTGATTTAATTGTATGCCGCTTTGTATTGTTACTCCGTTGGCAATAATACAAACTGTATTTACATTTCTGTTATAGGTTGGGTAGTGCCAGAGGGGAGATAATAATAGTGTCCTGTGAGGGTGTTGTGGCAGTGTGAGAGCTATATTATGATAATATAAAAAAATCTTTTTAAACAACCAACTTCAAACTCCCGCTTTACTACATTACACACACACTATACAAAGTATTTAATTTATTGTTGATATTTTAAAAATCGCTCGACCGATTTCGATAAAATTTATATCGGACCACCTGGGAAGTATCAAGTACCTACCCTTTAAGACAAAAAAAGAATTTTTCAAATCGGTTCTTCGAGTAATCGGTGAACATACATAAAAAAAAAGATTCCGACGAATTGATAACCTCCTTTTTTGAAGTCGGTCAAAAATAATTGACCGAGCGAAGCGAGGTCTCTGAGTCTACTAGGTGAATTTGCACTTGTCCGTCCGTCCGTCTGTCCGTCCGTCCGTCCGTCTGTCAGAGCCTTATAACTTTTGAATTACTGAACGTAATTACTTCAAATTTAGATATAATATGTAAAATGATGGCCTTCAGCCGAATATTGCATAAAAAATTATAAAAACCTTTATTTCAGGGGGGCTCTCATAGAAGTGAATGCGAAGTAAAAAAAATTTATCGCGTTATATAAAATTGTTACATATCATGTTAAAGATAATTTTGAACCGAGTAAAAAAATATATTTTTTTTAATTTTTCCCTTAAAATTGACGAAATGGGGGGCTTTCAAAGTGGAGATTTAATACGCTCTCTTGAAGACGCTCTCTAGGAGAATTGACTATGTATTTTCAAGCTGATTTTAGTTTTTTGTTTCACTTGTATGCTGTACTTGAACAACAAATACTAAAATTATATGAACATTATAAAGAAATGAGATTATTTAATTTTTAATGGGCATCAGTAATTCATATAGCATCAACATAGCTTCACAATAATGCTAAGAGATGGCGCAGTCATTAACTATTCCATGGAACTAGGGAGTTACGACTATCCCAAACCACTAGTATTAATTATTACTAACCCGTTTGCTTCAAGTTAGCCGCTACTTCCCGTCGCGCTTCCCCGCACCGCACCTAAAGTCAGACCCATTTAGTAGAGATAGCAACGTACTGCTCGCGATTGTCAGTAGGTACCTACTGTGTTGTTTCAAAGTTTTGTTATTGTTACGTTTTAATTTTTTTTGTTAAGTTTTAATTAGTTATTTACTGTCGTTTGGTTACTGTTGTGCGCGTGTAGTTTTCTACGATGAGTAAAAAAAGAAAGGTTTTGCAAAGCGCAGTCTATTAATTATTACTTTAACTAATGACTTTCATCGAAGAGTAGAAATATAAAATCACGCCCTTCGACGTTCAAGAAGTCATTGCCATAGAAAGCATTGCCAGAAAAGAAAACCTCCGTCACAGTCGTGGTAACAGTAAAAAATACAATCATTTGTTTTTGTCAACGGTACAGTATGACGTCATTTTGTAACGGTCGTCGGCGGCCAACTTGAAGTGGACGTGTAGAAAGTACGTAGTAGAAGTAGCGTTGACATTATTCGCAAGTGGTGCCTTATTGGTTTTATATTGAACGTTTTTACACTATTAATCCATTTTCATCTAGCGATACACGCCTACTATAACTGGACAGATCCCTTGCATACGTCGGACGTCCACCTGTCTCGGTCTTGCGCAGCCTGAATCCAGCGTTTCCCTGTGACTCGTCTGATGTCGTCGGTTCACCTATTGAGGGGGGCAGACCCCCACTGCGTACTGGTGCGAGGTCGCCACTCTAGCACTTTGGGTCCCCAACGACCATCACTTCTTCGAACTATATGTCCCGCCCATTGCTATTTCAGCTTCACGGCTTGATGCTGTCGGTAACTCTGGCTCTCCTAAGCTATTAAATAGTAGGTATCTTTAGTAAAAAGCCTCAATAGCGCAACGTTTAACGCGCAGACTGAAAACCAAAAGGTAGGTAATGAAATGTTTCGGCTTTCTTCTACTGGTGTTTTATGAAATTCTTCGACTTCATCTCTAGAAATGATGGGTCAATTGAGTGTTTGGTGGTAAAGGATCAGGTGGAAGAAAAAGAGTCAAAGGACGTTCAGCTGCTCTATAATCTCGCAACACTATATCTACCGACACAAGTTTTGCGAGTTCTGAAGTGATTCAAGTAGGTAGGTAGGTAGCTCTGGAAATGAAGAGCCAATTTAACCTTTGCCTGTGGACCAGGTATAAGAAAAATTAGTCAGAGGGTGTTCAATTACTTGATACTCTCGCAATACGCAAAACTATGTAGTTACTCAAAAACAAGATGGCCGACGACGACAACGTCATACTAGCAGACATTGAGCATTGAGCACTCGGTCCAAAGTACTTTCTTGGGAAGCATAAAATGTCTCAACTAAATTGAAACATTTTACTGTAAATTGTACCTAATTGCTCATTAAAATGCTGTGGGCTTCAATTTAATGAGAGCTATGTTGATGGGAATCCCATTTTGCAATCACCCACCGGGATTTGATCACTGGAGCTCTTGAATTCCGAGCACAGTTTTGCCCCGCTGAGCTAGAATTGCCCTAAAAAGATAAATGAAAATAAGTAACGGCATTTTAATTTACAGTGACCCCTGTGATCAACATTTAGTATGTATCTATACCTACTACAATACCTACCCTATTCTTTGTCAACCGATAGACGTCCACTGCTGGACAAAGGTCCCTTGCATGGACTTCCACAGGTCTCGGTCTTGCGCCGCCTGAATCCAGCGGCTCCCTGCGACACGTTTGATGTCGTCGGTCCATGGAGAATTTTCAGGTTTCCTCACGATGCTTTCCTTCACCGTTGAAGCATGTGATAGTGCACATAACTCCGAAAAGTCAGGGGTTGAATCAGACCCCGGGATAGAACCCGCGACCCCCGGATAGGAGACCGCAATCTTAACCACTAGACTTTCAAGTTGTGTAGTAACTTACAATTGTAGATCGCAGAGTGTCCCATTTTAAACGGAGTGGAGCATAATATCTCTAATGCGGGACTCAATAAAATACCATTCTCTAAGCTTTAAAAGTACATTTAACGCACTTCATCCAGTACATCTAATTAGGACGCCAAGTGCAGCGACGATTTCATTACGAATGTATGAAGCAGCCAAGACGTGGCTTGCACACACAACCTACGTGCAATGCTCCGGCCTGCTGCCGACCGACCAGCCGCACGTGACACCCACTGGATACTCAACTCCATACAAGACCTTCGGTTGCTCTATGCACATACGGGAGCCCAATGTGTCAACTTATATCGGACAAAGAACACCCTAGCACTTGCATCGCTCGGCAAAAAGTCGAAACGTGTGGGACTGCAGACGAACTCGTTTCTCCATACAAGGACCTTCTCGATAAGTCGCTTCCCAACGCACCAGCTCACATAATATTGTTAGCCGCCGCCGATAGCTTTTTATGTCCAATGCATTATTCGATACTCATTTAAAATTCTAACATGAGCTTATAAAGAAAGCTCGCCATTTCCAAGCGGTTCCCTGCTGTCATCGGTCGTCTTTCACGTACTGCATATAACCGGGACGAGTTTATCGGAGGTGTTTTATTACCTAAATATATTACGCAAAATCGCTTTGGGAGGCAGCGGGCTTGGAAGCGCCCACGCGTCAAAGTTGCGGGGGCGATCGCTAGAGGCTTCTCGTCAAACGTGCGCGCGCGGCGGCCGATACACACGCGCCTTTAAAAAAACCTTCCGGAACCGATAAACTAATTCGACACGAAAAGTACCCGATCACATCACACTCGAGTCCGTCTTATTTACCTGTGACCGTGATCCATAGACTATATTTACGTTCTTTGAAGATCTATTCATCTATTCCGACTAGTGTTGTCAATGACACGGATTGGTGATCGATGTTTATGAATGGAGTTCGGTGTGACGTCATGAATAGTGCTGTGACTGTGATGCGGTTCGGTGGGCGACCATTTGTTGACGATGCGTGATCATTAGAGTGGAAAGGTGAGTCCGTTGGCTTAGCTATTTGTTGTTGCAACACTATGTGACAGCTATTTGTCACGGGGCTAATAAGCTACTGCTCCTAACAGTTATTGGCCATTTGTGTCTACTGAATATTTATTTTAATGGTCATTACCAATTAGGAAACCTTTTGATTAGTATTTATGCTGACATTTCTTTCAACAAATAACTGGTTTTCAAATTGTTAGCGCCTAATCGTAGGCGGTAGTTTGTGATAATTCTCTTCAGATGTTAGTTATGTAACTATCTACCGCCAGTTAATTCGGTGGATAGTTTTAAATTTCTATATTGTAGCAACTTTTCTGACAACTTGAAAGTTAACCATTGTACCTCTTATGGTTCAACTTTCAACTTCCATAAAGTATACTTAATATAAAGATCGATAGACCAGTTTCCCGAACCTATGCCCGACCACATTTTTACCTCCGTGACATTAACATAGATAGGTATTAAGCTCTCAAAGGGTTTATGTTTGGTCAATTTTGTTTATTGATCTTTATTTTTACAATAAGTTTTCTCAAAGTCGATAGGAAAAAAGACAATTTTGACGATGTAAATAGTGCATTATCTCAAGTTTCTGAATGGTTTACGGCAAATAATTTACTTTTAAATGCTAAAAAAAACCAAGTGTGTTGAGTTTTTATTGCCTAACACCAGAGCTGTCAGTAATAATCTAAAGATAAATAATGAACCTTTGAAAACTGAGGACTCCACAGTGTTCTTGGGATTAACCCTGGATTCTAAGCTACTGTGGGGCATCCATATAACAATACTTGCTGGCAGGCTTAGCTCTGCTGCTTACGCTGTTAGGAAGATTCGGCAGTTAACTGACATAGAAACTGCAAAAATTGTTTATTTTGCATATTTCCATAGTATTATGTCATACGGAATCTTACTATGGGGTAAAGCAGCCGACATTGGAAAAATTTTTGTATTGCAGAAGAGGGCAATTCGCGCAATCTACAATTTAAAACCGCGGGATTCCCTTCGAGAAAAATTTAAGGAAATAGGCATTCTGACAGTAGCTTCACAATATATTTATAACAACATAATATTTGTCAGACAAAATATTTTAAGTTACAAAAAAAAGGGTGATTTACACGATAGGCAGGTTAGAGATCCAAATAGGCTCGTGATTCCTCGACTGCGCCTCCAGAGGGTCCGAAAGACATTTGTGGGAATGGGCGTGACGTTCTATAATAAAATTCCACAGTCGATCTTAGACTTGCCTTTACACAAGTTTAAGAAAGCAATTAAAACTTCTCTCATGGAAAAAGCATATTATACAATTGAAGACTATATTAATGACAAAAAAGCGTGGATATAACTCGCTCCAGCGATTCATGAGACAGTAATAATCAACCTGTGTAACAAAATTATCCTGTGCTATTCAGTGTTTCTACTTTATTTGTGTCTAAGTGATGTCTTAAAATTAGCATTTGAATATTAGTTTTCAGTTTGATGCCTTGACATGGGTAGCATAAGTATGTCACGCACTCTTTAAACATTTCTGTGGTGGTGTCGTGTGATGCGGGTTGTTACTTACGTTCCCTCAAATATGGTTGAGCGAAGCAATGGCTGGGTCATGCGTCATGCTCGTGAACGGGTGCCACCGGCGGGAATGGGGCTACTTTGTGTCTGCCCATCTTAGGATAGAAGTTAGTCTGTATGCATTTTTGGAACTTTCCTCATTGTGGAAACACTGCATATATAGCATAGTATTTACTGTATTGTAAATCTGTTTTGAAAAGAGCAACCGCCGAGTTTCTTGCTGGTTCTTCTCGGCAGGAAAGGCATTCCGAACCAGTGGTAGATTCATTGACTATTCAAAAGCACTTGTAAAAGTTTATTTGAATAAAAAATATTTCTATTCTATTCTATTCTATTCAAAACAAGAACTACAATAATGGAACTATATCTACGTTTGTGGCGACTTTGATCTTTATAATCTTCTTAGTGAAAACTACCACAGCTTAATAAAATAGTAAGTTAATATCGAAGCTTGAAACAAACAAAACGCGGCATTACTGCTCAACCAATCCAACACGTTTCATAGACATTGTAATAGAATTAATTACCTACTATAAGGATTAAGGAACTGTATGAATACTTTCGCGCTGTCTGCAGCAACAGATTATATAGAATTAGTCGGGTCCGTTCCGTAGTATGTCGTGTGGTGTGTGTATGATGTGTAGTGTAGCGTAAAAGCAAAGTTTTTCAGTGGATTTGGTCCGCCGCGGCCATATACACACATCAAAAGTGTCTAGGGATCAAGCATTTTTATGCGGATTTCTTGAGATTGAGATGTGGCTTTGTAATAAATTTATGATTTTATAAATTTATATGGATCCTTTTTGGTGCATTTCATAATTTGAATCAGGAACTGTCAATCAAATTCGAGTAAAAGATGAAAATCAGCTGTCAATATTTTCCCTATAAAAACATACAACGCATTGAAGACATTATTAGTGCTACTGTTTCCCTACTACTGATTAAAACCAACGTTATTATGGAGCGGCGACGTCATTTAAGCAGGGAAGAAATGCTCAGAGCCGTGGGAATGATAGAAGCTGGTTCCCGGCAACGTACTGTGGCTTTAGCTCTGAATACAAGTCAGAGTGTTATCAGTCGACTTTGGACACGTTACCGAAGCACTGGTACCATGGCTGAGCGCCATGGAGGACGGTATCGCTGCACCACATGGAGACAAGACCGATACATTCAAATCTTAACTCGAAGAGCTCCAACAATAACCGCCATGATGTTAGCCGTGAGGCTTCATCACTCTTCAGGGAACTTAATTAGCGACCAAACAGTCAGAAACCACTTGCATGAAGTGAACCTTCATTCCCGAAGACCGCTACGGGTACCACCTATAGCAATGCACAATCGTAGGATTCGATATCAATGGGCTCTTGAACACAGAAATTGGGCAGAAGAACAATGGCGTTTCGTGTGCTTTTCTGATGAGTCTCGTTTTGGTATGAGACCGGATACACGACGTATACGACACTGGAGAACCCCTGGACGTCAACAGCGATTAAAATCCTGCCAGGAAGTCCATCCTTATAGTGGTGGAACCATCATGGTATGGGCGGGTATTTGGATCGGCGGAAGAACTGAGTTGATTTGGATCAGAGGCAACCTCAACGCTCAAATTTATGCTGAGACGATTGTATCAGACGTCATCGTTCCTCTACAAGTGCAAATCGGTCCCTTATTTCAGTTAATGCATGATAATGCACGACCGCACACCGCAAGAGTTGTAAGACAGACTCTCGCCGCAGCTAACATCAATGTCCTGCCCTGGCCTGCTCAGTCGCCAGACTTGAACCCGATTGAGCATGCATGGGATATGCTACAGAGAAGAGCTCTGCCGAATATGGAGGGTATCCAGTGGCAAGAAGACCTTTTTTTGTTGTTGCAACGAACATGGGCGGCCATTCCACAGCGTGATTTGGATGAACTCATTTTGAGTATGCCAAACCGATGTTCTTGTGTTGTTAGTGTTCGCGGTAGAAACACGGATTATTAATTGTTTAAGTTACCCAATACAATTTTAAAGAAAACTGTTATTTCAGTCTTTTTTTCGAACTTTAATGTTAGTGGTTCAAATGTCAAAAATCCCTTTATTAGGAAAATGGCAAATTTCTTTATTAATGCAAAGGTGACTTGGTTTATCGTTACTGTGACAAACGAAAACACTTTATTTGATGAATCCTTAAAGAAAATTTTAATTAATATCAATCAGGAGAAAAGTTATTGCAAAAATATATGTTGATCCCTAGACACTTTTGATGTGTGTAGAATCCACTTAACACACCGAATATATACTTATAATAATACTCTAAAAAATCTCACAATCTGACTGTTTTTTTGGTAGGTTTCATTATACCTACTTTTTAGTGGAGCTGAATTAGTCTGTGTTTCAAAAAGATTTTTTTTACTATATAATAATTATGAATCATAAACCATTTATCATAAGAAGCGGGCTACAGCACAACGTAAGGTATTATACATGTTTTGATGCGGTGAATGCGGTGCGGTCCGCCGCGACAGTATTGTGCGTCAAACCGGTACCGTGAAAACGGTACCTAAGGCAGAACCGTCGCGCCGCGCTAACGCTGCGAGTTCTGTTTGTTTCAGGCTTTAAATCTTGCTACATACCCACCTACAATGACGTCATTGGCGCCGATATATACACTCGTACAATACAAATCCAGTCGTTTTATATTAATGAGCTGTGTCAACTCAAAATAACTTGTTTAACATACGTTGGCATTATATTATTCAACACAATAGACTCTATACCCACATATTATTTAAAGAGGATGGGTGTCTGAATAGCCGACACAAAAAAAATCGGCCAAGTGCGAGTCGGTCCTCGCTCTTTTAGGGTTCCGTTAAAAAAAATTAAATTAAAATATTTTAGAAATACAAAATATGTGAAAATTTCAACTGTCTACCTATTACGGTTTATGAGATACAAGCCGCTGACAGATGGACGGACGGACAGCAGAGGCTTAGTAATAGGGTCCCGTTGGCACCCTTTGGGTACGGAACCCTAAAAATGAGCAACTCGACGATAGGTACGAGTATCAGTAAGATTTGTTTTTCCTAAGTACCATACGGTTTTTGCTTCGATGATGATGCAGTCTCGCAAGTTAGCCTGGAAGGGTTATCACATTTTAATTCGTCTTTGCCGGTAGGTTGGTAACCACGACCAGACGGGAATCGAATCTGGGATCTCTCACATCACTCATTACAGCGTCAGAAAGGTCTTCAAAACCACCTGTGTAAGAACAGTAGTCCTAAATATCTGCTGGTTTTTGACTTACGTTTTAAAAAACAGAACCTTTATTGTTTCGTCACGTCCGCCTGTGTATCAAATCCATTTATTCGGCAACTATTTTAACTTAAAACTTGATAATTGGCATAGTCTATGGTTACAGTATTATAAATATATATTCTATGGTTACAGGAAATTGTTACTGCTTCAAAAAGTATAAAAATTATGAAATAAACATCAGTCCGTTAAAACCGATTAACTTTCCGTTGTAACTTAGGTACATAGGTAACTTTAAATCGAGAGTGAATTGGCATCTTCCAGGCAAGCGCGCTGCATGCTCACTTACCATGAAGTGAGATTGCATTCATGTGCTAGTCTGTATTATCTAGATACCAACCAACCAATACCTATATTTAAAAAACCTACCTCATCGAGTGGGACGTCCATTTTTTAACCTATTTACAAGCGAGTGAAGTCGAGGGTTTATGATAGTTTACCTGGTTTTACAATAACATCGTCACACACACACATGCACAATAAATATTTGAGTGAAGGCGTGGGCAGACCGAATGTCGCGACATTTCAACATACCTTATGCCGCCTTAAACAAAACAAAATTCTTATTACTTTTATAATAAGATTCATATTTAGGATGCATTATGTTTAATCTTTATTGTAACTAATTTTCAAATTATTCATACAAATGACTTAACTAGGAACCCACTTGCGATATGAAGAAATAGAATTTTGTACATAATATTAACAGGAACAAGTTCGAATGCATGTAGACATATATAATTTTATTATCAATCAACTACTAATAAATCAGGTTTACATGCACCTACATGGCCTACAAATTAGTATTTTTAAACCGTTGTTTTTACCATGAATATTGATATATGAATATAAGAAACCCTTCTAGAAGAAGAAAGAATGAAGAATGAGGGTGAAAGCTTCCTCCAGAAAATACTATTTTCCCTGTTAGTTATCTGTAAACAATGCTTTTTGCATCATGCTTACAAAATTGTAATAGTTATATTATTTCTCTAGGTACTTGAATATTTGGTAATTATATTTTTGGTTGCAGTAAAATGAAAATTTAGGTCCTAGGTATTTCACCATCGTCAAAGAATCTTTAACAGACGAATTTTTTTTTACAGTTTTTTTACAATCTGTCAAAAACTCAAAACGTACTCAATCTTCCCAACATCCCCGTCGTGGTGCCTTAGAACTTTTTAAATTAGCATAATAATATATTTAGGATTAATTAGCACAATAATATGTTTAGGGAACAGCAAAATAATGTATTTAGTAAGCAGTGATAGCCTAGTGGTTAGGACTGTGGTCTCCTATTCAGGGGGTCGCAGGTTCGATCCCGGGTATGCACCTCAGACTTTTCGGAGTCAAGTGTGTTTAAGCAATTAACTATCACTTGCTTCAACGGTGAAGGAAAACGTCGTGAGGAAACCTGCACATATGAGAGTTCTTCACAATGTTCTCGAAGGTGTGTGAAGTCCACCAATTCGCATTGGGCCAGCGTGGTGGACTATGGCCTATAACCCTTCTCTGAGAGGAGACCTGCGCTCAGTAGTGAGCCGTTGATGGGTTGCTAATGATGATGATGATGATGATAATAATGTATTTAGGATTGCTAGCTTAGTGTGCGAAGCGATTACCAAGATCCTGAATCTATGCTGAACAGTATATTCGATAAAACCTGTGACTATACTAAATAGTGAGAGGGAACTTTGGGCAACACACCGAGAACTTGAATCGCACGGGATTTAAACTTGCCACTGAAGGCACATTCATTATGCACTTGCACTTAGTCTTTAAGCCCGTTGTTGGTATCTTTAGATTTGCGGGAAACAGTTATTTTTATTTTCCACGATTTTAAGCTATTGCATAGCTTTTATCGCGGGCTTTGAATTAGGACAAACAGTGTAAGCGCGGCGAACGAATTAAGAAATTCCGTAACGAAAAAACCTAACACCGTCGTTCAGTAAGCGTTCAACATTTTAGAGGTTCTCAAGTAGCTCTATTTGGCGCAGTGGGCGAGCGACCGCTTTCTTTGTATGATGTCGCAGGTTCGAAACTCACTCGCGAAGTAGTGACAGTTCGCTTTTCTTGTTTGTTTGTTTTTAAATTTTTTTTTTGCATACTTTTTATCATGCAAAGAAAATATTGCATAAATATTATAATGGCATAAGTTGATAAAAAATGCTATGCAATAGCTTTACCGCGGCAGTCCCCGAGTGCCACTTAATTTTTTGGTATATCTAGGTATATTATAATTATTATGCTGCTTTATTGTGTGCTGTTTGAGGACCCTAAGTAATATGCTATATCTAATCCATAATGTACCTACAGATTAAAGTCTGACCTGATATCTTAGATAGGATATTAGATGAATGGATAGTAGGCACCTAAAACATTCCAAATAATCAGATCACGTAATATCAATCTAATTTACTATTCTCTCTATTCTCAAAGTTTTAACTGTTAAAACACCAGTCTTATGTTAGAAGTGAGTAATATAATATTCCTTTCCGCTCCAAATAAAAGTAGTGTTAGGTACAATAATAATGCAACAAGTGGGATTTGAACCGTTGACTTTTCGGTTTTCAGGTCACTTCCTGACCGTTGCGTTATAATGGAGCTAAACACTGCACTTCACTTATAAATCTGCATTAATTTATCGACTTTCAATCTGTAGATATAGATATGGATTAGACAGGTTATTAAATTGACCGATAGCTGTAGTCCAGGGATTTCTAAACTATTTTGGGCAAGAGACTTTTTCCAAAATGAATTGATACCTCAGACGGGGGTCTTAATAGCCAAATTACTTTAAAAATTCTATCTTTAGTTTTTTTCCTATTGATACAAAATACTTAGGTAAAGATGTAACTTTGTCTATCGTTACCTTGAATGTATACATATTATAAACTACTAAATCGGTTACTTCGCCTCCTAAGGCAGGACATAGAGTACTTTTTCCCGGAAAGTCAAAGAGTTCCTACGGGATTTTTAAAAACCTTAACTCTAGGTGGACAAAGTAAAATTCACGAATAATAATAGTAATTATTATCTATCTATAGAGAAAAATGAAGAATTCCCAAATAGTCTTATTTCGGAACTCTACTTATATTTCTTTTATTATTAATTCATTATTATTTCAATTAGGTAACTACTGTTTTATTATACTTAAACGTTAAGTTACTATTTTTTCCATTCGGTCTATATTGAAAACTGCTGCATAGAAAAAATTCATAGCGCTCCATTGATCTAATTATTATCAGATTACCTACCTATGGTACCTTTTCCATTTCCAGCATACTTCAAAAAGGACGAGTATAATAGGACACCTATTTTCTTTTGAAAAATAAAAATATTCTTTTACTTGAATTTATTGAAAACAACGGATGATGAATAGAAAATAGTATTGAGCATAGATATTATTATGAAAATTTAACCGTAGTATGTAAACTATGGTGTGACACATGGCATCTTTTCCTTATTTCTCATGGACCGATCTTTCACTTGAAGTTCGTTATCGGGGTTCTTTTGTTTTCGTTAAAGTTTGGAAAAGGTCCAGTGCAGAAGTTAGGTCACAAATTCTCCCGCCTGACGTGGAGTGACGTGTTAGAGATAGGGAATTTTGCTTTATTTTTGTGCTGTTTTAAAAATCTTACTAAGAGCATATTGTATTTTAAATCTTCCATATTTTACTACCACACCGTATAAATAATAAACTGCTGGTTACCTATAGAGATAAGACACAAATACAGAGATAATACAGCTTAGCTCCATCAAGTAAAGAGATAAACCTCTCTTAACGTTTTCCTCAAAGTTTTACCAAGCATAATCTATTAAGACACAAAGAAAAATACATAATATCCCCGAAAATCTGTTCTTTCAAGACGATATGACTTTACGATAGACGATTGTTGGACGTAGATTAATAAGTTTCTTGTATATATGAGGATCACCTAGTGGAGGGGTCTATCAATACTTCGCTTGCCCTGTCCCCCTAAGGGGACCGATCAGGGGATAATAATAATCCGTGAATAACACCTTCGTTCATCCGAGCTATAAAATATACCTAATTTGCCCGCTCAATGCTACTCCAGCTTCTCAACTGGGCCGCATGAGAAAACTCAGTCTCTCAGACAGAGATCTATAGACCGAACTATGACCCTATGACTGACTATGAGATTTGTGTACGGACATATAATTGTCAACTTTTTCTGAAGTCAGAGCAGGCCCTATAAGTGGCAACCTTGGCGACGAGATCTGGTACGAGATCAAATTAGAAATGAGGAGATCCGTATAGGGACCAAAGTAATAGTGAACATAATTAATTACAATTATGCTGTAATAGAACGTTGTCACAAGTGGCCCTGAAGATTCATCAAGACCGTCATACTAATTTCTTATAACTAAATTAGATCCTGAAACTAATTATTCATGTTTGATATAACATAAAATAAGTTCAAGGGCCATTATTTTAGGCCATCTGACATGGAGAGCTCATTAGCGTACCTATAACGAGTCATTAGTGAACAACTCATTACCTGGTACTCAACTGCCTGTAATCCGTTTTTACGTATAGAAGTTTCCCTTATTAAAAGTTGAGTGTTTCCAAGGATTTTTGCACGTGAAGGGCGTAATATCATCGGGACAGTATTAATTTCACAGCTTTCCCGAATCCGAGAGCGGGCGGGTTATATTTTTAGCAATGTTACCTTTTTATGTATGTTTGTTTATGCTGGCAGGTATTATTAAGTGTAGGACGTAGGTGTAGGGAAGCTGCTGGTTACACGACCCACCCTTGACCAAGCGCAAGACCGACGCTTGAACCAGCAGATCTGTACCGGAGTGGAGTTAGTGGAAGGTGTCATATTTGATTTGATTTCACTTCTTGAACTATTTATTTATTTTTACTTAGATTTATTTTGATCGGCGCTCGTCAAGCCATTTATTATTATCAAACAAATCCTATTTCCTATCCTACTAATATTATCCTACTTCCTACTTTTTACTAATATTATAAATGCGATTGTTTGTGAGGATGGATGTATGGATGGATGGATGTTTGTTATTCTTTCACGCTACAACGAATGAACCGATCTGGCTGTAACGAATGGAGATAGCTGAAACCCAGGATTAAAAGATAGGCTACATTTTATCCCGGAAAATTACAGAGTTCCCGCGGGAATTAAAAGTCCTTAATCCACACTGACGAAGACGCGGGCATCATCTTCATCTAGTAAGTAAATAATTTAAAGTTGATAAAATATGACATTGCGTCTCAGTTGCACGTGGAGGAGTGCTTTGGTCTTTTGCCATCCAATCTTTTAGGCTAGGCTCTTAAAAATCACATGCTTATAGTTAAGCGCTATTATTATCAAAAGCTTAACACAATACCATTATTTCGAAACACCGCAGCCATACACATTATGGTTTAATCCCCGCTCAACTAGGTAATATAAAGGTATAAATATAATATTACTTTAAAAATCATTAAATATGTACGCGTCAATTTAACGGTTCATAATATTAATGAGGGAGGAATAGTTATAATGATTTTAATCTGAATGAGGTTCCAGACTATCGGAAAATAGTCAAATAAGCCTCAATAACCCAACTGGTTGAAGGTGCGGACTGAAAACTGACAGGTCGCAGGTTCAATCTCCACCCGTTACACTATTGTCGTACCCACTCTTAACACAAGCTTACTGCTTATTTGGAGGGGAGAGGAGAATATAAGTCAGGTTCAGATTGGCTAATATTCTTTTAGTTTTTCTGGCTAACCTAATTATACCTATTTCAAATAATTATTATGCATAATCTTAATATATATAAATTACGTGTCACGTTGTTTGTCCGCGATGGACTCCTAAACTACTTAACCGATTTTGATCAAACTTCGTAACTATCTGTAATTTGGTCCAATTTGAAAGATAGGATAGTTTTAGTAGTTATTTGTTTTATTTATATAGATAGATAGATAGATAGATAAATGTTTTATTTGTTCACGAACACAATTCAAATTTTACAATAGACGATTTAGGCTATTTCATAAAGTAGTTCGTGAACAAATAAGGCTCCTCACTCAGCACAAAGCTGCAGCAAGCTGCAACGCTGGTTTTCAGGAGGAACCTTAAAGTGTCCACAGACGTGTTTCCGACAAACCTCTTATAACTAAAACATAATAATTATTATCAATTACTAGATAAAATTATTTACTAGACATTAGACATTTACTAGACATTTACCAGAATAGAAATATATTATATATAGGTAAGTTGGCGGTACGAAGTTCGCCGAGTCAGCTAGTATATTATATGAAACAATAAAGTAGATGTAGGTAGATAGAAAATTAGTAGAACCCACGAGCTAGGAATTCTTAATGTAGTAGGTCTCTACAGTATCTCTTTTATCTGTACACTATAAATAATGATTAGGTACAATATTTTAATATCTACTACGAAGGTCAAATTGCAACTTGCTCTGTGTTAAACTTTGCTGCATATCAAATCTAGGTTAGTCTGCGAACCAGATGCTGCATCGTTTAAATACCAGGAATATTCATAGTTGCTTAGCCCGTTGTAGGTATAACTAGGCACCTACCAAGTAGAATTCTTACTAATATTATAAATGCGAAAGTGTGTTTGTTTGTCTTTAGATCACGCAGCAACGGAGCAACAGGGCGAAGTGATTTGTAGCATGGGCATAGTTCAGGACTTCGTGAGTGACATAGGCTACGTTTAATCCCGGAAAAACAGGCTTCCCGCGGATTTTTTAAAAACCTATTTTCAAGTGGACTAAGGCAGCAGTCACTTTGAGGGGCAGACTGATCACAATCATTGCGACATTGTATTGTATTTAAAGAGGGGACGCTAGTCGTCGCCTGGCGGTTGATCGGTCCCATTTTATTAAAGAATCTTGCCATGCTAAACATGACTACTATTCCCCTCTCTTCTCCAAATAAGCGTCGAACTTGTGATGGTATTTAGGAGTGGGCACGTACGTAGGTAGAGCAATGGATGGGGATTGAAGGATCTAATGCCCGTTTTCACTCACCATACCTAAATCATGTCAAAGAGACTCCTACTTAGGAAAGTAGGAGTCTCTTTACGTAAGTAGCCTCTAAATACAATCCCCTACGCAATATCAGTTCCACCTGTAGGTGTTTCTTAAAGGTCCGGGAAAATGAAATTGTCAGAAAGCGTCACCTAACTTAGCTTAGGTAGCCCGTAAAAGTTCACCTTGTTTTTTGTTTACACACAAACTTTGGTGAAAACAGGCACAATTCAAATTCAAAATTATTTATTTCATGTAGGGGCCAAATTGTGGCACTTATGACGAGTCGAGAACCTACCACCGCGCCGGTTCGGATTAAGCTGATTCTGCTGAGAAGAGCCAGCAAGAAACTCAGCAGTTAGTTGCTCTTTTCAATAAAAAAGGTTACAATGTGAAGCTTATCTATCTCGTGAACAACTGAAGCAAAACCGATTGCAGTACGCATCTTTAATCGCTAAAGCTATTGAGGCAATAGCTGATTAATTGTTATATCCTGACACCCATGACCCAACCCCCCTCAAACCTACCCATACCACACGAGTAAATATTACTTTATTACTCATGTGCCCGTACTAAGCTAACCACGTTCTTTATGGAATGGTTTTGTTAGGTCTTCTTCACTTATTATATCGTTGCATCTTGCAGTTTTCATCTTACCAATCAGTCCATACATAGCTATGAAGTGAAAACTGGTCTCCTCCTTACCACATCCTGGACAGGATAGGTTTTCTTTGGTTCTCATTATTGTGAGATGTCTATTTAGCAAGCAGTCAGTTGTTACGCCAGCAATCAGTGCCATGTTATTTATTTTGTGCTGCTTTGTGACGTAAGCTGTGTTGTCTTCTTGTCGAATGGTTGATGGTGAGTGCGACTTACATGGAAGTCATTGGTGAGACAACGATTTCTTGCATCGACAAAGTCGTGCTGATTGCGTTTGGATTGCAAAAATTGCCAAAATTAGTTTTACGCAGACCTTAAAATCTTAATCCAGAGAGAACCTTAAGACTATGTTTCCACGGCGCGTTTCGCACCCGCGCCATGGAAACCCAGCTTTCTTGATGGTGGTGATTCTCTGGTTATTTCTTGGTGGTGGGTTTTAGGGAATGGCGATGTGATGTAGACAAAATACGAATCATAATAGTTTTAAGAACGCTAGTAGGTACTGCTAGTAGTGAGGAAGAATCTTTAAGATATTATATTTACGAAAGTTCTTATACCTTGAAAAAGGCTGCTTGTTAAGAGAGTGAAGCCGGGTGAAACAGTAAGTAAGTGACTATTAAATATGCAAACAATAATAATATTATGCATTCTACGTCGCGCAGGCGAGTGGGGAGTAAGCCCGTCAATATCAAATATACATATTGTACCGTTAAGCAAACGCAGGCCCTATTTACAAGGTCGTAAACAGTAACTTTCTGTTTATCTCTACACGGTGCTGCATCCAATCAACTTTGCTCCCACGAGGCGCAAAAATGTTTTATACGTAAAGGTTCCACCATATACGTATACCTACTTTTTAATAAATAAATAAACGAATAATCATACTAATATTGTAAATGCGAAAGTGTGTTTTCTTTGTTGGTTTGTCCTTCAATCACGCCGAGCCACGGATCGACATGATTTTGTGCATGGATATAGTTGAGGACCTGGAGAGTGACTTAGGTTACTTTTTATCCCGGAAATGAAAGAGTTCCTGAGGGATTTTAAAAACTAAATCCACGCGGACGAAGTCGCGGGCATCAGCTAGTTAATAAATAAATAAATAAGTACTTTGTTGGACCCATGACCAGACCACGACTGTAGCTCATAGTTAATTAAATATTTCAATAAAAATAGTGTTAATTTCAAAAATATTAAGCCATAGTTTATCTGGAATATAAATAAAAGAATCCCCGCGGGAATCAAACCCTTATACCCTCAATACGCGCGGACTAAGTCGCAGGAATCAGCTAGCTATTTACCACTTTAGAAAAGGCAGAAATGGCCAATAACTTATAGGTAAAACTTAAGTACATTTAAGAAAATGCAGTCCAACCAAATGTGGCGCTGCCTCATCTCTATTGAGGTTACCGGATGGCCGCTCTATTGTCTATGGCAGGACCGCAAAAGCCGTATGGCCGCGATCGCGACTATTGTTCGCGCTCTCTGAAACGAAGCTCTTTTATTGTTTATGTCTATAATAGAAACCTAATATCGGCTGACATGGAACTATTTGCGGTTTTGTACTTCGTGAGGGGCTTAGGGGTTGTACGAGGGTGGAGTGGCCTAGTTGCCATGAGGTCCCCGAGTCGATTGTGATAGTTACAACGTCGAGACGCCGACATCTCATATTATATGTAATTCCTTCATTCATTCCGTTCATTCCAGCGCTCTGAATTAAAGGAAATGAATCAAGAAAATGATGGAGACAGAAAAATTGGCTCGAATGAGAACCGCGCACTAGCTAGACAGACAGTCTCAAGCGATTACTGGTAGTCACTGGATACTAGCCGCACGAGATTATGTTCTGTGGGGAGCCTTGCAAAAATCTGATAGATGTCAAAATTTTGCTTAAAAAGGTTTAAAATGATTTCGGATAAGTTCGGATCATAAACCAGAAATTAGTAAACTTTACCTGAATTCTCCTGAATTTGAGGAATTTGCTCATGCTTACCTACGGGTGACGCTATAGTACCCTAATAGGTTAACTAGATCTTGCCAGTAAGGTGTACTTACACTGTACAAGAGTGTCAATACTTAGTATCAATGGTAAAATAAAAGAAGGATCTTACTTACTTTTCATTAAACATTTAAAGTGACGCAACCGATGACTGAGCAATAATAATTATTTCATGTTAACCCACTTGGAGATATCTCAGTAATTTAGTAGCAATTTCGAGACTAATTTCGAGATAGAATGATACTTAGATTTTCAAAGCAAAAACTGTCAGAACTTCATTCAAATTTACTCCACAGTATTCTATGGAACTCTTACCAAGAGAAGTCTCCTAAATAACTCCTTGAGTAAGTATTTCTTAATCTTCCTGTGAGACACTTTAATTTTGCTATTGCATAGCTTTTATCGCGGGCTTTGAACTAGGACAAACAGTTTGAGCGCGGCGACCGAATCAAGAAATTCCTTAACGAAAAAAAACCTAACACCGTCGTTCAGTAAGCGTTCAACATTTTAGAGGTTCTCAAGTAGCTCTATTTGGCGCAGTGGGCGAGCGGCCGCTTTCTTTACCGTATGGTGTATGATATCGCAGGTTCGAATCTCACTCGCGAAGTAGTGCAGTTCGCTTTTCTTGGTTTATTATGGAGGTACCGAAAATAGCAAACCGCAGCTATAATATCAGTTGTGAATATCTGTGTCATCGCCTGTAAGTAGCCCACGTGTAAGATCCTCCATTGATGATTCAACCATTGAATCAGCGCTCTGAACAAAATTCAATTTGCGCGATACTAATCAAGAACCGAAAGCAAATGCAAGTATATTATTAAATATAGGTGTAACCTGTACCCATAATCATCTTTTTGTTAAATTAAAAGCATACTTTAGACATTCATATTGTAAACAATTCATACTTATTAATATTACTAGCTGAATCCTGCGACTTCGTCCGCGAGGATTTAGTTTTTAAAATCTCTCGGGAACTCTTTGATTTTCCGGAATAAAAAGTAGTCTATGTCACTCTCCAGGACCTCAAGTATACCCATGCAAAAAAATCACGTCGATCCGTAGCCCTGTTGCGGCGTGATAAACCAACAAACCAACTAACAAACAAACAAACAAACTTTCGCATTTATAATATAAGTAAGTATATTAATTAACACAACACTAAATTCACCATGAGCAATTATTTAACACAACAGAAAAGACATAAATATTCTTTTTATCCCTGGAATAAAAGAGTTCCCAAGCAATTTTACGAAATCTAAATCCACGTGTACGAAGTCGCGGTATAAAACTTGTACATAAACAAACGAGATCATTACGTAAATCACATACCATTATGAAAATACGCACTCGTTAACAGTACAATAAACAACAACAATATTCGTCAATCATTTCAATTATATTTAATGTGGTCCTAATTAAGTAAGTACTTGTAGACTAATATAATTATGTATATTCCTTTACATAGATATGATACGAAACCGATACGATGTTTTGAATTTTAATTTGAAATCTTCTGCAAGTTTATACTTTTTAATGCAATAGCGCAGTGAGTGAGGAATTACTTCAATTTATTGAGATACTTATTATTTGCCGTGTGGTGACGGCAGATCAGAATACAGTAATGTCACCACCCCTCCTCTTCCCGACGTACGAGGCGACTAAGGGAATATAACGGAGAACGGGCAGCAGCGCCCTCTGTGCTACTACTACCATCTACTGCGATCACCAACCCGTCTGCCCCGCGTGGTGATTATGGGCAAACCCTCCCCTTGGGAGTCCTTGGGAGCCTTTAGTCCAGCAGTGGACTGTTATAGGCTATTGATGATGATATTAACATAACAATCATGTAGCCTAATATTATTTTTGATGAGATTCCGGGTGCTTGGTGAGCACTCTAGTCTTAAAGTGGGAGGTATCGGGTATGATTCCCGGCGGGAACAATTTCGAAATTTCAATTTCTGAAACATCTCTGATCTGAACTGGTGGGAGGCATTACTCGCCAAGTGATTTCTTGATTTGCCGCGGCACAATGGCGAAACCAAAGGGATAGATATGTTTGGCCTTACGGGGGGTATCGGTCCTGTTGCTTGCCAGTCGGGCAAATAACTTCCTCAAATTCATGCAGGAGTCAATATTGACTTCTTGAACTACCCAAACTAGCTAAAACTTGCAGAAATTAACTTGCTGCAAGTTCAATTGAAAGGGAACACGACATGTATAAAGTAAATCACTGATTGATAATACAGGGCATTGTCGTCGCATCTAAAACGTAGAACTTAGATGCTATCAATTATTCCTCGGTCGCATCGCCTACCGAAAGCGTTCAATCCAATTTATATGCATATCACCTGGTCAAGAAAGTGGTTCCGGACGAATATCTTATAACACCCACCTTTACAACCTCGAAATTAATTAGAAAACTGATGTTTATTTCAACTGACCCTTTAAAAGGCTCATCAGCTTTATGGGTGCTTTATTAATAGAAAGCTATTTGAGGAATGTTTGTATAAATGTTAATATATCAGTCACGGTGCTAAAAACGCGTATTCTGGAGCAGTTAAAGTAATTTATTTTTCCATTTATTCATTTGGTGGAACAGAACTGTATTTACTGTTATAGGTACCTACATTGAGTAGGTACCTATAACAGAGCCCAGAATTTTGTAGAGTTAGTTGTTATTAGAGTAATAATAGTTTGGGTCCAAGCGCTTCAGAAAAGTAAGAAAAACTCTTTATTACACATAAGAAAAGCACAAAAACATATTATACAAGATACAAGCTAGACAAGATTAGCGTTAGGTCAGGAAAAGTTACATTTATTGCACGCGGAAAAGGTTTTATTGATGGTATAATTCTATTTAGCCGATTAATAATATTTCACTCTGTAAGGGCCGATTTCATCAACGTAAAATTAGTCTTATCCGAGCATGATATTTTGGCAGATTTTCAGTACAAAAATTGTCAGAATGCCCAATTTATTCCTCGATTAAATGTCTCTCGACGATGGTGAAATCGACATTAAACAAATAACTTTGAGTTAAACGTAAAGATTGTCTCCCACCATCGAACTTAGAGTCAAAGTGCATTGAAGCGAAAAATCTTAAGTCTAAACCTCTGTTTACTTGCATTTGAAGAGCATTTTCACCAATAATTTATAGGAGTTTAACAATATTATAAACTTGAAAAAAAAACTAAATATACGAAAATTGGGTTTGTAACCAATCACGTAATTTCTATGTTTTTTTTTACAAAATATTATTGTAGAGCCTTAAAACATTTAATAGACAGTTCTCGTCCTATTAATATTTCTTGAATATATTATAGAGTCTTAGATTCGGGGCAAACTGATTGCCTTTCTCTATAATACGTATAAAGTAAGTAGTTACATAAATGTTTATACATATTTAGGAAATTCTCTCAAGTGAGAGGGGGGGGGGTAATGTGGATTGGTGTTTCAATTATATCCCTTTCAAATAGCTTATTCATCATCATCATCATCAGCAGCAGCAGCAACCTATCAACGGCTCACTACTGAGCGCAGGTCTCCTCTCAGAGAAGGGTTATAAGGCCATAGTCCACCACGCTGGCCCAATGCGAATTGGCGGACTTCACACACCTCCGAGAACATTATCGAGAACTCTCAGGTGTGCAAGTTCCCTCACGATGTTTTTCCTTCACCGTTGAAGCAAGTGATAATTAATTGCTTAAACGCACTTGACTCCGAAAATCAGAGGTGCGTGCGTACCCCGGATCAAACCTGCGACCCCTCGAATAGGAGAGCACAGTCCTAGCCACTAGACTATCACTGCTTCGCCTAATAAATAGCTTATTACCTAATTTGAATTTTTAAGGCCCGGTTGCGTGAGGCGCCGTTATAGTTACGTTATAGTTAATTTATCGTTAAAGCTAAATGTGACATATTTAGCGCGCAACCGGCTCTTAGCGTGTTATTTTGAGAATTTATCAAAAATTGTGTCGGTAGTATTACTGATTACAATATGTCAATCGAAAGTATCTTAAATGTCATTAGATTCAACACATTTTCATATCACCGATTTATTAATCAGATGTGTCGTAACGAAGGCGCTGGAATAAGCAGGGTTTCGCCATGGATAAGATAAATTATTATGATCGATGTCTTGGTGTCGCCCACTCGACTCAAAGTATGTGTAAATTACTAGAAGCATCGAAGAGCAGTGTTGATTTAAGCGTATACTTTGGAGATTAATTTATTTTTCTTTAATTAACTGTTATTATCTTGTTTATTAGTTAACCCACCTTGCTCGGGTGGGTTTGACACTTCGCAAGATGGGTATTGTCTGAATAAATTTCGTCATCATCATCAGCAACCCATCAATGGCTCATTCTTGAGCGCAGGTCTCCTCTCAGGAAAGGGTCTTTAAATCTATAAGCGAGATGGAGATGGCCTCTAAGTTAGGTATAGGCTACCTTGTTGGCCCAATGCAAATTGACAGACTTCAGACACCTTTGAGAACATTATGGAGAACTATTAGGCTGAGATGTATAGACTGTACTCTGGCTCTGCTCAAGACTCAAGATAGAGTTAAAATGAGACACAAATATGCTCTGACATAAATCTGTCTCACTTTAACTCAGTCTTGAGTCTGAGCTGAGTGAGAGTGCCATCTATAAATCTCACCCTAAGACGTGCATATTTACTCACGATGTTTTCCGTTCACCGTTATTTAGTTATTAGGTACTAGCTGATTCTCGCGACTTCATCCACGTGGAGTTAGTTTTTAAAATCCCTCGGGAACTCTTTGATTTTCCGGGATAAAAAACCTATGTCACACTCCAGGTCCTCAACTATACCCATGAAAAAAATCACGTCGATCCGTAGCCCTGTTGCGACGTGATTGAAGGACAAACCAAAAAACCAACAAATAAACACACTTTCGCATTTATAATATTAAGTAATGACTTACCCGTTCTATCTTGATAAATACTTATATTTCTATGTTCAGAACAATGTTCAATCATACTTTTATTGAATTGTACAAGAATCATTCTAAAATTAATTACTTAACATTCAAAAGTGTGCAGTGAACTTTTGAAATATCTAATATAGAAATCTACGAGCATCATCTCTTCTAAAAAAAGCTTACAAAAATTGTCTTCTAAACGAAAGGCTCTGGCTTCAAATAGGGGCTTATAATTCGCACAACAGGTATTATTTCTTCAGGATAACCTTGTTACTACGTTCCATCAATCAATCTCGTGATCAATCTGAGGCTGCCTCATCGCATCGTTTAAATTAAATCTTAGTCAAGAAGATGATTTAGACGAGGCAACTACTTTCCAAATATGTACCTGTAGACATTAAGCTTATCCAGTAATATCACAGAGTAAGAATAGGTTATCTCCTTATGCTTACGCTAATATTATAAATGCGATTATTTTGGTTTGTCCTTCACTCACGCAGCAACGGATCGACGTAATATTTTGCATGGGTAAGTTGAGGACTTGGAGAGCTATAATAGGATATAATAGGCTAGTACTTTTTTCCGAAAACACAAAAGTTTCCCATGCGGCAATAGGTTGATTACAATGAAATCTTGAAAATGGCTCAAGTAAAATGTGATTTCAATATAGATTAGTAAACATCTTAAAATTCCTAATACTTACACAAAAAGCTGATGACCGATTTGTTTAAAGCTTTTCTACTGAGACAAACTTTACATAGGTATTTTTATTCCACGATATTGATATGTCTTATCGGCACTTTTAGAACTTTTGTAGAAGATAAAATGCACAAAATACATTATCAAAATACCTTGTATTGTGGAAGTATCCGAAAAATATTCCCATAAACTTGTTTTATGGAACCCAGTACGGTGAATCTTGAATGTAAATATCTTGTATTGTATAATATAATTTTGAAACTGAATACTTATGCATCTCATTAGTATCTCCTCGGAAGTAGCGCTTAGATATGTGAATTTTTGACTGGAGGAACGCCGAAGTCATGAATTTGTATTGTGTATTTTCTGTGAATGTTGCTGGTGATTCACTTTTAGTTTGGTTTTCTCAGCATTTGAAGTTACCATGTTCATGCCATGTATGGGTTCGCTGTAAAATGAAGCCACTCTAAGAATTTCTTAGTTCATAAATAAACAAATGGATACTGGGGCATCGTCATCATCACCGATAGACGTCCAGGACTGGACAAAAGCACGTTGTGCTTTGTCAAGTAGTGAAAATTTACCTACCTTAATTGTATCGTTAAGTAGGTAAGAAATACTCTCATTTCATCGTACTAATATTATAAATGCGAAAGTGTGTTTGTTTGTTGGCTTATCCTTCCATAACGCTGCAGCAGAGCTATCGACGTTATATTTTACTTACCTAAAAATATCACTTCGATAGCGCTGCTGCAGCGTTATTGAAGGATAATGGATATAATTAGTTGAGGACCTAGAGCCTACTTACGTTTTATTCCGGAAAATCAAATTGTTTCCGCGTGATTTTAAAAACTAAGGTAGAGGACAGATTGGCTATTTTTAGCGCAGTGAACGGCGTTCTTGCGACTACATCGCATTTTAGCGACACAAACGCGATCGATACGATGCTAAAAGTAGCGATGTAAAAAACGCAACTCAATCGTTGCGAGTGGCGTTTGTTGAGTGCCTACGTTAGCGTTCAGACGAGGGATCTACTAAGAACTATATTAAATGCGCCGATCATTGCCGCTAAATGTAGCCAGTCTGCCTTCTCCCTAAATCCACGCGGACGAAGTCGCGGCCATCAGCTAGTTCTATTATAATGTCAGTAAATTCTATTCTAATATCTTTAAACGAGCAATTCTTGTATATGTATATAATCTGAATCTCGGAAACGGCACCAATGATTTTCATGAAATTTGATGTGCAGGGGGTTTCGGGGGCGATAAATCGATCTAGCTAGGTTTCATTTTTAGAAAAGGTCATTTTATCCGTGTTTCAGCCAATGAAAAACCCCTTACAATATCATTAGAATACGAAGGTAAATTTCGCCATCATCTATAAATTCCCGATAGGTCGACGGTAAGTCGGGCGGTCCCGAAACCAGAAGGCCCCGGTTCGAGTCCGAGACGATTATATTTTCCCCTATGAATTTTATTAGTACCTGATACAAATAAGGCCTGTGCTCAATTAAGGCCTGTAGTGTCGAAAAGTCGATTAAAATATATTTACATCAAAAATACTTCACACACGCATAGTCGACAGCTCCATGGATCGGAAAACAGTGCGCGAGCGGCCCGCTCGTGTTCACAGCGACAGTGGAGGCCGATCGTTTGGGAAGAACGGCCGTTTTCATGGCGCGTTATTATATCATCGTAATTTTTATTGAGTTTTAATACATTTTATTTTGAATTTTTGTTTCAAGGAATGATTAAGGATCACAATATAGCTCTTTAAAAAGGTAACTATGACTCTAAATTGTAATTTTTAGAATATGCGAATTAAATACAGCATAAACCATGTATGAAGTATGATGTACTAAATAAGGCCTAGCTTTTATAATAGGCCTTATTTGTAACCCTAGGCCTTAATAGGAGTCTGTTGAATTTTAACTTTAATATGTTTATTTACAGATCGATTATCTTGGTATATCTCTTTGAATTTATATGATCGAAGGTATGTCACCTCCAAGACCAAAACGGGCTACGTGGTCCGAAGAAAGCTTGAGAGCGGCAGTTAGTGATGTACGTTGTGGCCGACTGTCGACTTACAAAGCTTCGGCGCGATATGGCGTTCCGAGAAGAACCATTAGAAATCATATGAAAAGTGGTGTTTTACACAAGAGTTTAGGGAGAAACGCTATTTTCACTAAAGAGCAAGAAAAGGATTTCGTCAGCCGCATAATAAAATTTTCTGAAATAGGAATACCTCTGACGCCAAAAATAATTCGGGTTCAAGCATTTGCTTTTTGTGACAAATATGACATTGTCAATAATTTCAACAAGGAAACAGGACTTGCAGGAAAAGGGTGGTTGAGATTGTTTTTACATCGAAATCCAGAGTTAGCAAAACGAAAAGCACAATTCTTAAACCCAGCTCGAGCCCAGAAATTAAATAAAACTATTGTCGCTCATCATTCCGATGAAGTTCGTAAACTTTATGATGAATTAGATCTTCATTACCATCCTGAAAAAATTTACAATATGGACGAGAAGGGTTGTCGGCTTACATTACATCACCAACAAACAGTGATTGCTCAGAAGGGTTCTAAAAGGGTGCATATGCAAGGCTCTGAGCACGGTGAGAACGTCACTGTAGTTGGATGTGCTAATGCTATAGGGAATCCGATACCACCCATGATTCTTTTTAAGGGAAAAAGGAAGAAACCGGAGTATGACGAAAATTTGCCTGCAGGATCTATTGTGCTCATGGCACCAAAAGGGAGTATGACAACTGAGTTGTTTACCGTTTTCATTGAACACTTAGCAAAGTATAAAACCCCTGGAAAATGCCTCCTCATCTTTGACGGTGCCAAATGTCATCTAGATTTTCGCATTGCCGAAACAGCTGAAAAACATAACATTATCCTTTACTGTTTACCATCTAACACGACACATGAATTGCAGCCTCTTGACAAGGCTTGTTACAAACCTTTTGAATCTTACTGGGATCAAGAAGTTCTGCAATATATGTATGAAACACGTGCTAAACAGGTCACTAAAACACGATTTAACGTAATTTTATCTAAGGTCTGGTCAAAGAGCATGACCTATGCAAATATAACAAGTGGATTCAAAGCTACTGGACTTTATCCATTTAATTCTGATGCAATACCTGAAACTGCATTCGCTCCTTCCATCTTGACAGAACGTCGTATCAGTGAAAGTAATTCGCATGACTGTGGTGAATCTTCACAATTAATAAATGCAAATGCAAGAAGACCTCACGCAAATTTGGCAGAATCCGATACAAACATTGAAACAGACACTGATTCACGTCAGTCCTCACCCATCGCGAACATTCAGCATTTGCAAAATCTGATTGATGCCGAAAAAGTCTTGCCATTATCTCCCGGCACACCTGATCTTCGAGTATTTTCATTTGCTTCCCCTGTAGAGCACAGTACACCACCTCGAACAGATATTATTGACCAAAATTATCTCGACAATCTTCCCGGGCCCAGTGGCTTACAGACTACCAAACGACTTGTAGAATATAGTGATAGTACAGAAGAAGAGCAGTACAGTACAGCGTCTGAAGAAGACAATCTGTATTCATTTATAAACAGGTGTATTCCACCGAAACGCTTAAGAATTTATTCTTCTTCAGACACCGAGTGTGACAACGAAAATTTAAATCCTAATAACGTTACTTTACCTAAGTCCGATGGCGAAGATACTGAAGATGACGAACCTTTGGCCAAAATTGCTGGAAGTAAGAAGACTGATTTCCAAAAATTTATGCCTACACCTGATTATAGTGTTGTTAAGAACCGTCCACGTAGAAAAGCTTTAAATTATAAAGGTCAGAGAGTTACCAAAGATTTATTTAATACAGATAAAGAACCAAAAAAGAAGGATTCAAATAACACAAAGAAAGGAAAGAAATCTATAAAGAAAACTACAAAAGAAACCTATAAACAAAAAAGGAAACGTTCTATTAAACCAAAATCAGCTGAAGATAGAGAACAGTGGTACTGCCTTGCATGTAAAGAGGAGAGAATTGCAGATATGAGACAATGCGTGGAGTGTCATCAGTGGTACCATGAGGATTGCGTTGGATTGACAAAAAGTGATCTAGACGCATTTGTATGTCCTAATTGTCAGGAAATTTGATTTGGTATTTACCTCTTGTTGAAGACTGATTATGTTCCTAAGCAAAATATGTTATTAAGTTCCAAGGCCTTATTTAGTTACCTTGTTTAATTAAGGCCTATCAAAGTATATTTAATTTTTAAATATTTTTTAATATTTTTAAGAAGATATATTAATTTGCTAGTTTTTGTTTATATGGATAGGTTTTTTTTAATATAATTCTTTATTTCTTATTAATATGCAACTTCAAGTCTGACGAGCAATTTAAGCAAAATATTTAGTAAGATAACTTATAAAGTTATGCAAGGATCTCATGAAAACACTTAATAAAAGGCTGAGAAATACATATTTTTATATAATTAATACACTAATAACACAATTCCTATAAGTTAAGTATATAGGCTTTGTTAAGTCACTATGTTTTAATAAGGCCTAATGCTAAGGTTCCAGAATTACCTCTGTTTAAGTGGTTTTTGATAAAATATTATAATATTTTTTCTTAATTACATAAAATTTATAAACCAAAGTGTAATACCGTGCATTTATTTATCACCTTTTTATAATATTTATCAAGATATGAGTGTTTAAAATTAGGTAGGCCTTATTTGTATCACTTACCTTATTATTATTATTTTTTAATATATAATTTCCAAAAAAACACGATTAACCAAAAAAGCCACCCAGTCACCCAGATATTACAATTTAAATTACCTATTAAGTATAGAGAACATAAAATTTTATTTGAGAGCAGTACACCACTTTAATTACAACCGCATAAACGTAGCGGCGGGAAACCTAGTAATTATTAATTTGCGCGACTGGTATGTGGTCACAAGAACCACGCTCGACGCGGTATTGACACCCACCCGCCGTTAAACAATGGAGCAACCACGAAGATACTATAAGTAATAGTTGTATAAGTACATAGGCAGTCTTATAATGTGTTGTTTGAATCTAAATATCAGCATCTACCTACCTAATATGCAAATTCGACTTTATTGAGCGCAGGCGAGGTACAAGATAACCTATGACTTGTACTTGCTAAAAACTCATTCAAAATTATTTATTTTATGTAGAAATAGCCACTTGTGGCTCTTAACACAAGTCAAGGCTCCACCAGCGGTTCTAAGCAGATTCTGCTGAGAAGAGTTGGCAAGAAACTTATAGAAGTTGCTCTTTTAAAAACGAAATGTTACAATGTCATTGTGTAGTTTTTAGTTAGTTTTTACCTATAGTAGAAGCAAAGTTGATTACTTCCTTGCAATTTTGCTATTTTGTCAAACTAATGTTTAGTACCTACCTAGTATTGATAATACGGATGTATTTTGGAATTAGCCTAGGACTAACTTTTTAACCAATTTAAACAATGTGAAAAAATTTATATGACGAGCACGGCTCTACTCTCAGAATTAGAAGGTTTTTAGGCCATAATATCCACCACGCTGGCCAAGTGAGAATTTTGACACAATCGGTACACATTTTTGCTGATTGAAAACTCTCGGGCATGCAGGTTTCCTCACGATGTATTCTTCAGCACTGAAGCAAGTGATAGATTAAGTGATACTTAATTGCTCAACACCTACGAATTACGATCATTTATTAGTTAAGCTCAAACCTTGCATATAACTCCGAAAAGTTTAAAGGTACATGCTTAGGATTCGAACACTGAAAAGGAGGCCAAATTATTATTAGCCAATAACTGAGGCTGAGTTTGTAACAGATGTTCTAATATAGATGATAGATGTTATACACATAAGACAATGGAGGATGGAGGCCCTACAACTCATCGCGTATCAGTCTGAAAGGCTCGGCGTCGGCTTATTTCAATGCGTGTTAGAACTAGAGAAGAAAGCGGACAGGAATTCACAAGG
Organism: Oeneis ivallda; assembly: GCA_029955525.1. Classification (NCBI taxonomy): domain Eukaryota; kingdom Metazoa; phylum Arthropoda; class Insecta; order Lepidoptera; family Nymphalidae; genus Oeneis; species Oeneis ivallda. The sequence goes on from JARPMR010000007.1 coordinate 21,804,387, forward strand.
GCATTTCCATATGAAACACTCAGCGATTATCGCCGCCCACTCGTCGTAAGACAATAGCGTGCGACTCTTTCCTACGCGAGAATCTGAATAAACAACCGGATATCAAATATTACTGGTTTGCGATTGACTACGATCTTACACAATCGATATTAAGCCTCAATAGCCCAACGGTTAAAGGTAAACTGAAAACTGAAAGATCGCAGGTTCGAATCCCACCCGTTGCACTATTGTCATACCCACTCCTGACACAAGCTTTCCGCTTATTTGGAGGGGAGAGGAGAATATTAGTCAAGTTCAACTTGGTTGATAGGTATTCTTTAAAAAAAAATCGATATTGAGAAGACGGAACTAACCAGAACTCAAAAATCTACAAAAAGTGTTTAAGTGCAAATCGTTCTTGCACGTATGTGTACCAAAATCATCCGAAATATACTTAGCGAAACTTTATGAAAATAATCTATTTCAAAATTATGTTTTAGATGCTTTAATCAGATCAATTTGAATGAGCATAAAATACAAATTATGTTAAATAATTCGCACATCTGCTATTTGAAGAAAACAATAGGTATTTTACAGAACTTGTTTCTATGGCTCATTGAGTTATTAAACATTTCAGAGGCCCAAACTTCATATACTCATGTATAAAAAAGAGTCATTAACTTTTGAATTTCGTCTGTGAAAACGTTAAAAAAGTAATAATAAAACTTATCTAATTATAAAAAGTAAGTAATAAGTAAGCTACGAATATTATACTAGTGGTTCGCCCCGAACTGAGACCTCGCGGTAACGGTTTCCCATAATTGACGATCAAAATTGACATTATTATTATGCCCGTTTTCACCAACCATACCTAAATCATCCCATTTGTAGAAGTCTCTTTACATAGGTAGCCCCTAAATACAATTCTAACATCCCAATGTCATTTTCACCTTTAGTTGTCCCGTAGAGGTTCGTAATAACAAAGTTGACAGAAAGTGTCAACTAACTTAACATAGGTAGCCCGTAAAGGTTAGGGAACTGTTATAGTGAAATCCTCAAGGCCTCAATCAAACTTAGGTATAGTTTTTTGGAACATTCAAATTAAATTACTTGTACACAGCGTCAACTATTGACACGATCAGAAATATGTAAAAACAAACTGCAACGTGAAGTTTTATTGATGTTTGCTAAATGACTAAATAATAATCTTAATTGAATAATAGGTATGTTACATAAAGCTGCATTTGCTATATGAGATGAGAGCGCCATCTATTGACATCATTGTGAAGTTCTGTTGTTGCTGCTCATTAAAAGTTAAATAATTTAGTTTCCTTATTACATTTATCTAATTTTAGTATTTGTTGTTCAAGTACATGATATTACGCTAAAATTGTAAAACTTTCAAGCCCCAGCTTTCAATGGTTATTCCGTTCTGAGGTCAAATATAATCTCCACTTTGAAAGCCCCCCATTTCGTCAATTTTAGGAAAAAAATTTAAAAAAAAATACTTTTGTACTCTGTTCCAAATTATCTTTAAAATGAGGTACTGTAAACCTATGAAACGCAAAATTTTTTTTTTTTCTTCGCATTCGCTTCTATGAGAGCCCCCCTGAAATAAAGATTTTTATAACTTTTTAAGCCATTTTCGGCTGGAGGCCATCGGTTTACATATTATATCTAAAATTGAAGTAATTTCGTTCAGTAATTCAGAAGTTATAAGGCTCTGACAGACGGACGGACGGACGGACGGACGGACGGACAAGTGCAAATTCACTCAAGTAGACTCAAAGACCTTCGCTTCGCTCGGTCGATTATAGTTTCTACCTAATTTATAGAACATAACCAAACCCTGTACTTAAGTAACGCACCGTGTAAAAATTGACATTTTTCTACATAAATAAGCATTGCCTTGGCAGGGCATGGGTTTAATTGCCGCACTCAGAGTCGCTAATCGTTACTTAACGACATAATCTTGGATTTTAAAAGTTTCATTCTCAGAAATTAACGCTTCGTTTGTACATTAATGACAATTTAGTGATAGATTTAATGATAATTAATTAACTAATCATTAAATAATATAATTTAATACATGGGGCTGAGTGCGGCAGTTAATCACAAGTCAATGATTAATTAATCTTAATTTAATGAATGACTCTGAGTGCGGCAGTAAGTCACACAGTGTTAAATAAAGATTGTTTTGAAAGGCAGAGTAAGGCAGGCACGAACACAATGGTCCTTTTATCCATCATTCAGGTAGATATCATTGCCTCTATACTATAACATAGCAACTCTGGTCAAATGATAGTGTTCTAAATTTTAAAAACCACAATATGAAAAAATAATTTATGTTTATGATATTTACGCGTACAAATGCTCTTTTAGAGATATTTTTATATTTATTGAAGTAACTTTTAAATAATGCCTCATAAATGAATAAAAGAATTAATATTGAAACGCGGTGTGAATACATTAATAAAATTAAGGCACTAAGTCGTAAATGCTACAAAAAGTTTATGAAACGTGGACAACATAGATGGAGATTTTTCAAGCTCTCTCTTGCAGCTGTAATAAATGTCTCATATTAAGAAAAAGGTCTTTTGAGAGCATAATCCCGGTATAATACTACTTAAGATCAACTCTAGCGAACGTCTACTTATATAAAGTCGTGGTGTGGCATTAGGATTCATTTAAATTTAGTAGTGAGAATTGTTGTATAAACCAAAATAATAAGTTGCCTAGATACACCTTGTTTAGAATTCCAAGAAAATTAGTTCAATCTTTTTGAAAGAGATTCCGCCTTGTTTCTTTGCCGTCCGCCAGGTCTGAACTGATAAAAAAAAATTAATGTGTTGTTGCTTAGGTATGCTATCCTTCAAGTGATCATGAACATACATAATATATAAAAGGCAGTTATTAACCGACTTCAAAAAAAACAAAAAGAGGAGGTTCTCAATTCAACGCGTATTTTTTTTGTCGATGTTACTTCATATCAAATCTTAACCGATTTCAACAATTTTTTTTATTTGAAAGGGCGTATCTGCAGGTAGGTCCCATTTAAATTTGGTGAAGATTTGATGAATATCTTCGGAGATGGAGGACGGAACTCCTCAATGAATGAGAGGAAATCGCTTGTGATCAGAGTATATGCAGACTTTTACCAAGCCTAGTAGATAACATAAATGTATAAGCTAAATTTCTATTTATCATCTTTTTTTCACAAGCTTTTATTTACCTTGCAATGTATGTTTAGGTCAAGTCTTGCAAGAAGTATAGAACCATTCCCGGTTTCCGATTAAGCTGAAAATGTGCATGTACATGTAAATCGGATTACAATTCAATATTATTGTAACATGGAGCTGATCTGATGATGGAGGCGGAAGATGGCTATGGGAATTCTGTAGTAAAACGATGTAACACCATGGAGTTCGGTTTGATTCATCTTAAGAACTCTGGTCCTAGATAATATCCAGGGTCTGATGATGGAGCTGAACGGTGGTTATGAGCACTCTGTAACGAAACTTCGTAACCATATTTAGTTTGGGCTCGTTTCATTCGTATTGATAAGTAAGTAGTCTTAAATGATATCCATGGAATGGCTCTGATGATGGAGCTGAAACCGCAGCCAGGATATGCAGCACACTAGTGTACAGTCTTGAAAAATATAGCAGATATGTCGTGTTTGGATTCGTTTTGATCAGTACATTTTGATTCTACATAGAATGCAATGAGCTGATGAGCTGATGCTGCAGACAGGATATCTAGCACACTAGTACACTCTTGAAGGGACATACCGTCAGGTTGGTCCCATTTAAAATTGGTAAAGATCTGATAAATATCTTCGGTGATAGAGGACGGAACACCTCAATGAATAGAAACAAATCGCTCGCGATCAGAGAATGTGTAGATTTATCCTATGAAGCTACACTAAAAAGCTTAAAATAATATATAAAAATTCTTTAAAAAAAAAACCGACTTCAAACGCCACTGAAAAGTATAATTTCAGTTTGTACACGTATATTGAAGTCGGGCGGGCCCCAATAGAACTATGAAACTGCAACGCTAGCCCGACTTCAACATACCTGTACCAAGTACTATTAAATTCTGTGCCTGGACCTACAATTACAAACTAAAATTTTGGCTAGCGTGGCGCATTCGTTTCATCGTTTCTATTTAGGCCTGCCCGACTTCAACATACGTGTACAAACTCAAATTATTTTGTACTTTTCAGTGGCGTTTGAAGACGGTTTTTTTTAAAAGAATTTTTATAAATTATTTTGAAATCACTAAAAGATTACACAAAGTTATTTTTCATCATACCTATTCGAAAAACGAATATTGGCTTCAGAGGATAGCGGGAGCAAAATTTAATTTTAACCCCATGGGACTTTTCATTTCTCTCTTCTGATTGGACCGCGTTCGTGCTTTAGCATACTAAAGCACTAACGCGGACCAATCAGAAGAGAGAATTCAAAAATCTATCGAAATTCAAAAATGTTTGAGAAGCTGTTATCTTCGATAAGTCACGTGATCAAATTTGTCGATTAGATATATACGCCCATACTTCCAACATAAATATTAATGTTTAATTATTTCATAAAAATTTATTTTTGTTTTATTTAAACTTTCAATAGGTATACGTATTGGTAATGTCTATTAATAGCTGATACTCTCTCAGGACTCCAAGCATTAGTAAACACTGTACATAAAACCAGCACTGAATATGGTATTAACATAAATTGTAAAAAGACCAAATACATGATAATTAGTAGAGCACCAGAACCTTCATCGTCCATTTTTATTAATAACTCCACCATAGACAGGGTAAGCCAATACAAATATTTGGGTACTATAGTCAATGATCAAGTAGATTACAGCATAGAGATCAAATGCAGAATTGAACAAGCCCGGGCAGCTTTCCGTAAAATGGACAAGATACTTTGCGATCGTAATCTCAGCCTCCCATTGCGTATAAGAGTCTCACGCTGTTACGTTTTCTCCGTTCTTTTATATGGAGTCGAAGCCTGGACACTTACGGAAACTTTGTGTAAAAAAATCGAAGCTTTCGAAATGTGGGTTTACAGAAGAATGTTGAGAATTTCGTGGGTTCAGCGTGTCAAAAACACGACTGTGCTGCAGAGGCTAGGCAAAGATCTTGAAATTATTAAGACCATAAAAGTGCGGAAGCTTGAGTATTTTGGCCATATCCTCAGAAATAACAAAAACGACCTCCTGCAGCTCATTATACAAGGGAAAATAGCTGGCCGAAGACCACCGGGTCGCAGAAGAACATCGTGGCTTAGAAACCTACGCCAATGGTATGGCAAAAGTACCCGATCCTTGTTCCGAGCAGCAGCGTCCAAGGTGCAGATAGCCGTCATGATTGCCAACCTCCGATAGGAGTCGGCACTTGAAGAAGAATGTCTATACTCTATACATAGTAGGTTGATACTCCTAGCTTTTTCTCATAGGTAATGATGAAAAATAATGTGTGTCATTCGGGGCCAAAATTTTTTGTTCTCGGGCGGCGTATATTGAATTCCTCGCTACGTTCAGGATACTTTAGAATCCCTCGCTGCGCTCGGGAGTCTACTATAGAATCCTTCACTTCGCTCTGAATTCAAAATAACGCCCTCGGGGAACAAAAAATTCCTTTGGCCCCATATAACACAAATAACTATTTTATTATTTGTTCATTATATAGATAATTTGTAGATACTCGATTGATATTCGTAGATAACCTGACCTTCGCAACCAGTTCAGATAAAAAATAATGGTACAGACATATAGATATAATAGGGTATAGTATAACTCATACTCTTCCAAACAGAGAGCGGAACTCAAAGACGTACCAAGTTTGCTCACTTAACTAGCTATCGCCGAGGATCAAGAGCAATTTAATTGATGTATTAGGCACTCCGTCGTTGCAAGGGGGCGACGATACTCTGAAACTCTTAGCTAAAGTTTATCCCCTAAATTAGGCCAACGGTAACGCCCGCTCCGCTTATCACTGTAATCAACCTATTACCACCTATTAGCATGTTCTCAATGTCAGTCTCAAGCGAGTCTGTAGTTTCCATATCCCACGCATCTGTGGGCGCCATAGTACTGAACACCACACGTAAACAAACTGAATATGCGCATGGAATTTTGATATTTTTTGCAAAGGAATAAAGAACACATTCGCACATATATTTTTTATTATAGATCGTACCTACGTTCGTTTACTTTCCAATTTTAGTCGAGTGTTTGCATATCCAAGATTTAGAGTTTGGGGTTATGTGACAAACTCGTAGGTGGCAATTTAGTAGCGAATTACGCATATACCTTATAATATGTCTGGTAGTGTTGGAGAAGTTGGTAGGTACTTTTTAAGGTTCTGTACCTCAAAAGGTAAAAAAGGAACCATTTTATCCATCCACCCATCATTCTTTTTTCTTTTCTTTTTCTTCTTTAAAAAAAAAAAAAAAGAATACAGCTATCAACCAAGTTGAACTTGACTAGTATTCTCCTTTCCCCTCCAAATAAGCTGAAAGCTTGTGCCAGGAGTGGGTACGACAATAGTGCAACGGGTGGGATTCGAACCTGCAACCTTTCAGTTTTCAGTCCGCACCTTTAACCGTTGGACTATTGAGGCTATTAAACATTTGACAATGAATTAAATATACGCCAAGAAAGCTTGACTTATATTTTCTTCTTCTTTTTTCAATCAAATCAACCGAAAAACGTCCCTAGCTGGACAAAGGTCTCTTGCAAGGACTTCCTCAGGTCTTGGTCTTGCGCCGCCTGAATCCAGCAAAGGCTCCCTGCGACTCGTTTGTTGTCGTCGGTCTACCTAGTGGGGGGTCTGCCAACACTGCGCTTCCCAGTGCGGGGTCACCACTCGAGCACCTTGGGACCCCAACGACCATCAGCTCTTCGAGCTATGTGCCCCACCCATTCCCATTTCAGTTTCGTGACTCGCTGAGCTATGTCGGTGACTTTGGTTCTCCGACGGATCTCCTCATTTCTGATTTGATCTAGCAGGGATACTCCGAGCGTAGTTCTCTCCATCGTCCGCCCATCATAGGTATATCTACGAATAGGCAATTCTGAGATGCGATTGTCTAAGTTTATACCATTGATCGTAATCGTATTCGATGACATTAGCGTCAAAGTAAAATAAACCATAACTGCATTGAATTAGAGCTCAATTTCATGTATGCATTCTTATACGTTTAGGTATGTAAGATCCGCTCCATAACTCTCCATGTTAAAATCGGTTGTACTGAATTTGTGACTTGAAATCAAAACAGTCAAGGATTATTTTACTTTGACGCTAATGTCATCGAATACGAATACGATCAATGGAATAACTTTTAGAAAATTGGTACCCTGAATACCAAATCATCTAAAAAAGCTCTCCTGGACGTTTGGGTTTACGTTTAGATACGACTAGATACGTAGGTATTCATTGAAAATTGCCTTTGATCACTTCACCCGTGCTCGTTGTATTAGCGCGTGCCAGCGAAATATCCTGAATCCTAACTAGCTTTTAATAAAGAGCCTGCATGAGAAGCTTATTACCTTTTGACGCGACAAGGACAATGCGTCAGCGGCATGATCTGCAATACGGCCGATATTAAATACCCAGTGTAGCGCTGCTTGGAGAATGGAGCTCGTTGTTTTGTGAAGAATATTATTCCCTGAAAATCACTCTGCACGAGTTTTATTAATCTCGGGATTGCTCAGAAGTATAATGGTTCCATTTCAATCACACTATCACATTACACTAATCACATATCACACTAATATCACACTAATATAATCCTTACTAATATTATAAATGCGAAAGTGTGTTTGTTGGTTTGTCCTTCAATCACGCCGCAACAGAGCAACGGATAGACGGGATTTTTTGCATTTTTTTTTTTTTTTTTTTTATGGCGGGATAGGCTTGCGCTTGACGACAATCAATGCTGGACAGCACTGATGAGGTCTAGGTTGGAGCGCGCTTGCCTAGAAAATGCCTATTCACTATGTATATAGTTGAGGGCCGGAGTGATATAGGCCACTTTTTAACCCGGAAAATCAAGGGGTTCCTGAGGGATTTTAAAAACTAAATCCACACGGACGAAGTCGCGGGCATCAGCTATCAGCTAGTAATATTATAAAGGCGAAAGTTTATGTGTGTCTACGTGTGTATGTTTGTTATGCTTTCATGCAAAAGCTAGGAGATAGCTCGTACCCAGAATTAACACATTCGAGGGGGAATCAAAAAACCTTAATCCTCGCGGACGAAGTCGCGGCCATCATCTAGTAGGTATGTAGTAGTTATTATTTAATTCAAGAAATTAAATAAAGTTTAGGTATTATTAAGTCGAATAAAGTTCTACTAACTAATAAAGCACTCCAAATTCAAAATCACGATTTCACAACTTAAATAAATAAAATAAAGTTTGTTGTTTGATTTCGAAATAACTGTCTCTTAAAGCATAACGTAGTTACACACGTTTTAAATTTTTCTAATGGCAGGTTTATCTTTTGTAAAAGTATATCATGTGTAAAAGTGTAATCATGTGTCCGAAAAGTATAATCATGACGCGATCATTCTTCTTTAAATTCACCGAATACCTACCTACCTATGTACCAAAGGCCTCAGCTTGAAAACTTACATTGATTGTGTCTAATTCTGTTGCTCCTGCATCGGGAAGCGCAGTGTTGGCAGCTCCCCCACTAGGTGGACCGACGACATCAAACGAGTCTCAGGGAGTCGCTGGATTCAGGCGGCGCAAGAGCGTGACCTGTGGAATCCTGTCCATGCAGGAGACCTTTGTCCAGCAGTGGATGTCTATCGGTTGTTGTCAACCGATAGACATCCACTGCTGGACTGGAGAAGAAGAAGAATTCTGTCGTACACAATCTCAAGTCTAAACCAAGTCTAAACTATAGACATTAGACAGGTCTTTATGATAGATATGCACATGAAAGGTGGTATCACTTTCATAATGCTCCCTGCGGAGAAGGGCAGACCTGTCAACTCATTTTGGAAAAAATATTTAGAAAAAGCACAAAAAATGCCATTTCTACATATGGAAACAAAGAATACTGACTGTGCCAAAATTCAAATAGAATAAATTTCGGCCTTAACCAATTTTGGCGTACTACCTGTTTTTATGAAGTGCCCTGAGTTTTTGCACGTTCAGCCGACGTCCTTCAAGGCATCCGATAAACAAAGGTAGCTCGTTAGTGCTCCAGGAATCCTGCCGGTGGAATCGATGGTGGAAAAAAGTATCGAATCGATTGGATGTCAACGACCTATCTGACGTGGGAATCCGGCCCTGGATGACATTGCTCGGGCATTGTTGGCTTTTTCTTGCACAATACCATCATTTTGTTATGCTCCTCTGCTATTATCGGTGATCCAAAATGTTCTGTGCGTTTAAAACAATAATGCCTTCAAATATAAACAAACCTATAGTAGCTGTGTACCTACTTAATACTGTAACAAGGTTATGTAATTGCTAGAGCGAGTGTCAACTTGTTAACACTTAATTTGAGGCCCTAGTGTAAATTTTCAAGTAGATGTGCGGTGCGTAAATCTGTAATTTATGATGGTACGGTAAAGAGACTGACGTAATTCCGTTACTATCTCGTCCCAATGAAATAAATGATTAATTTTGTTATAATTTATTATTATTTTTGAGGAAGGACGATATTAAAATATAAAAAAATAAGTGGCACTTGGGGACTGCCGCGGTAAAGCAATTGCATAGCATTTTTTATCAACTTATGCAATTATAATATTTATGCAATATTTTTTTTGCATAATAATAATTATGCAAAAAAATTAATAAAAAACAAACAAACAAGAAAAGCGCACTGTCACTACTTCGCGAGTGAGATTCGAACCTGCGACATCATACACCATACGGTAAAGAATAGCGGTTAGAGGTAATAAGCTTAACTTGCTCCCCGCGGCAAGTAAAAAACGGAGTCACCAAATTGGGTCAACGTTGCTTAACTAGCGTAATCGACTGATATGCAACGTCGCAACTAGGCCACACTTTGCTCAAAGCTTTGTCGCTGCATTGTTGTAGAAAAGTGTTAGCATTTGAATCATTATTTTCATAAATATTCGTAGGCAATAAAACTATGATTAAGCCCCAGTAGCTTAAATATAAATCAAATAAGCACTTTTGGAGTTCGTTTATATGATCAGTTATAATCTTAAGCAAGCAGCTTATATGTCTACACTTCTGATTACTTTATAAATGGATATTAGTGATAAACTACTATGATTCGAGTTACCGCTACCTTATTAGTGCCAGATGATTTTTATTTGATTTACGGAGTGTATTCCAAACTTAAACATTATTTATTTTGTATTTTCAGGTAATGACTACGAATAAACACTCAGTAACTCAATCATACTTTTAATGAAATCTTGAAGAGTGAAATATGCTATTTTTTTCCGGGAAAATCAGTAAGTTTCCATGGGATTTTTAAAAAGTAAATCCACGCGGACAAAACTGTGGGCATCAGCTGGTACAAAATAATGCTAAAACACAAAAGAGAAGTTTCATAGACGAAATATCAGCAAGTGTCTTTGTAAAGCTTCATTTACAAAGACACTACATATTCTATCTAGTATATTCAACCTTTGGAGTATGTTGAAGTCGGAAGGTTTTGTTTAGTTTGTAAAACCAATGTGATTTAGTCAAAAGGTACAGTCGGTGAAAAAACCGTTTCATAGAAAATTTCTATAGGTACTTATACAATTATAAGAAAAAAATTGGAGAATTATCTGAAGCTATTTTATCAGAATTTGCATACCCTATCCTATATATCTGTCTGTCTATAAATCGAGGCATTATAATAATTATGTTTGTGGTATTTGGGTATTTGACTGTTATCAAAAGTTTTGATATTCATTATTTATAATAAAAAAAGCCGGCCAAGTGCGAGTCGGACTCGCGCACCGAGGGTTCCATACTCCAAAAGTAAAAGTAAAACGATAATATTATATTGATTTGCTTATTTATCGTTAACTTTGTTTGTAGAGGTTTATTGTATTGTAAAAAAAACTATGCTAGTTAGAGCGTTGGTTTTATTTTTCCTGTAAAATATACATAAACCTCTATTGACCATAATTATTTCAGATTTTTCGATTGGTAAACTTCGGAGATAAGGGGGGGAACGGTATTTTTTTCGACATTTTGGCCGATTAATCAGAAACTATTATATCTAGAAATAAATAAAAAACTGTTTTAGAATGCACAAGTAAAGGCCTTTCATATGATACCCCACTCGGTATAATTATCTTACTTTGAAATTTGAAACCCCTGATTTTCCCCCTTTTTTAATTAAACTAAAATAATTTTCGCGTTGATTTTATTTTTCCTGTAAAATATACATAAACTCTATTGACCATAATTATTTCAGATTTTTCAATTGGTAAACTACGGAGATAAGGGGGGGGAACGGTATTTTTTTCGACATTTTGGCCGATTACTCAAAAACTTTTGGGGGGTTAAAGTTGCTCGCGTCCGTAGGTTTTTACTAAAATTAGGTTCAAATCCTCGTTACCCTACACGTGACCCCTGGGTGGTGCTAAATGAGCAACAATATCATAGGTGGTAGGCTTCGGCCGTGGCTAGTATCACCACCCAGCGAGCAAAGTCGTACCGCTAAATGGCTCATTTTGTGACACGATTCGTCGCGTCATGGGATGTTCCGTGTTCCGGTGCGTTGTTCGCTGCAGCCATTCATGGGGAAATGGGTTTGTACAGTTGTGCTGCATTTTGATGACAGGTTCTGATCTGAGTTGTGACGGTGCCGGGCGGCTCAATTTGGAGAGCAGCGGGATCCGAAGCACGGTGCACCGCTGGCCGACCGCAGGTAGTTGGGGGCCCAATTAGTAGGTTCGCCACCTATGAAAGGCTGCCCCGCCACCTTTGGCGAAAAATCCTGGGATGGCTTCCATCGTGCCGGTTGGCGACTGGAGAGAGGACCCGATGGCGATTTCCAGGGGGGTTCGGGCGTCCCCGCGGTCTCCAGTTGAGTCTACCATCAGCACTGCTTCTATTTGGGTCACTGTGTCAAGAATGCAGCGCCTCGTACAGCTTCTATCTCCCCATACCTATTCACTCTCATTAAAACATGAAGCGCAACAAAAAGAGAAATGGTTTTAAACAGCGGCTGCACATCCTCTCCTTTTCAGTGCACCTCTCTAACATTCGAGGATTGCACTCTAATCTCAATGCTGTCCACCACCATCTTGAGACAACAAAGCCGCACCTACTCTTTCTTACGGAGACCCAAATTCAGAGCCCTGCAGATACAGCGTACCTACAGTACCCCGGGTATTCGCTTGAGCACAATTTTAAACCTCGCGCAGGGGTCTGTGTGTACGCTCGTGATAATATCTGCTGCCAACGTCTCCGTAATTTGGAGGTACCTAAGTCCTCAGTTCTGTGGTGCTTGGTTGATACAGGTTGTAAGCGAACAGTATATGCGTGCGTTTATCGTTCGCATAGTGGTGACCAGGAGACGACTCAGTTGTTCAACTACCTCAGTGAAAAGGCTGACATCGTCCAACATCGATATCCTACCGCACAGCTGGTATTTTTGGGAGACTTCAATGCCCACCACTAGGAGTGGCTCTTCCCATACATGAAAACGGACCATGCCGGGAGAGAGGCGCGCAAATTTGCACTATCGCCAGATCTCTCTCAGCTAGTTCAGGAGGCCACTCGGATACCTGATGTAGATGGACACACACCCAATTGCTTGGACCTCCTGCTGACAACTGATCCAGACAGGTTTTCAGTCTCGGTTTCTTCCCCCTTGGGGACCTCAGACCACTGTCTTGTGAAAACTGTATCCAATTTTTACCCTCCGTCCTCAGACTCTTCAGTTAAGAGGCGGGTGTGGCGATACAGGTCAGCGGATTGGGATGAGATGCGGCACTTCTTTGCATCTTATCCTTGGCGGCAAGTTTGTTTCTCTACCAAAAATCTGTCGAGCTGTGAGAGTGCTATATCGGATGTGATACGCCAGGCAATGGAATACTTTATACCATTTTCAGACGTATCGCCCGATGGCAAGACACCCCCGTGGTACAACGCTGAATGCGCTGCTGCAAAGGCTCGTAAGCATTCAGCGTATGTATCATGGGCGGACGCTCGCGCTCTTAAAGCTCCGGATGTCAAAGTCAAGAAAAGAGAATTTAATAATGTAGCCAAATCCTACAAGAGGGTCTTGAAGAGAGCTCGCTTCAGTCGAACTAACCGCATCGGGCGTAAGCTGGCCACTCACCCCAGTGGTAGCAAAGCTTTCTGGTCCCTCGCGAAGTCGGTTGAAGCGAACTTTTGCCGTCCTTCGCTGCCGCACCTGCAGAAACCAGATGGATCACTGGCTGTTTCTGCAACAGACAAGGCTAATCTTCTAGCGTCTCTGTTTGCGGAAAACTCACGTCTTGAATGCACGCCCACCCTTCCAACTTGCGACTCCATCATGCCAGAGATACGCATACACCAGCAAGAGGTTCTAAAAACTCTTCGTAACCTCGACGTGAACAAGGCCAGTGGCCCTGATGGTATACCTGCAGTTGTCCTGCGCAGTTGCGCCCCTGAGTTGTCTCCTGTACTAACACGCTTGTTTCGCCTCTCTCTTGAAACTGCTCAAGTCCCCAAGTCGTGGAAAGTTCCAAACGTGCAGCCAGTACCGAAAAAGGGCAGTCGTGCCGACCCGGCCAATTATAGACTAATAGCAATCACGTCCATACTCTGTAAAACTATGGAACGTGTGCTTAACAATAAGCTCCTGGCATACCTAGAAGAAAACGATCTTCTATCTGACCACCAGTACGGCTTTCGGAAAAACCGGTCCACGGGTGATCTTCTAGTGTATGCCACACATACTTGGGGCGAAGCCATTGAGAAACAAGGTGAGGCACTCGCCGTGTCTCTTGATATATCAAAGGCTTTTGACCGGGTTTGGCATGACAGTCTTCTCAGTAAGCTTCCTTCATACGGGTTACCCACTGGCTTATGTAGCTGGATATCTGATTTCCTGAGTGAGAGGTCATTTAGAGTTGTCATTAACGGCTGCTCATCTGACCTAATGGCTGTCAACGCCGGTATTCCTCAGGGATCTGTTCTGTCCGCAACACTTTTCCTGCTGCACATCAACGATCTTCTTAAACCCGGTATCTTTGGGTACGCTGATGACAGCACTGTTACGGACAGATACATGTCCAGTTCTCGAGCCAGTGCTACTGAGATCCTTGAGCATAGAGAGGCCATGGTGAATCGCATTAACTTAACTCTGAAGGAGGTGTCCGATTGGGGCGACGCCAATTTAGTTAAGTTTAATGCCACTAAAACTCAAGCGTGTTTATTCACCGCCAAAAGGAGTCCCTTTACCTTGACTCCTACTTTCCAAAGTGTATCCATACCGATTAGTGACCATATTGAACTCCTGGGCATTGACATCTCGCCCAATCTCAATTTCGGGAAATGCATCGAGTCAAAGGCCAAAACAGCAGCCAAAAAACTTGGTATCCTAAACAAGGTGAAGCGGTGCTTCACGCCTGAGCAGCGCCTGACTCTCTATCAGGCTCAGGTACGCTCAGCCATGGAGTACTGCTGCCACCTCTGGGACGGCTCTGCCAAGTACCAACTCGATGCATTAGACTCAGTAGATCGCCGTGCCCGCCGAATTATAGGTGATCAGTCACTAACGCAGGCAAAAATGCTCAGTCTACAGCACCGTCGCAATGTTGCCTGTCTATCGGTCTTCTATCGGATATACTTTGGAGAGTGCGCTCAAGAACTTCACAACCTTGTGCCCCCTTCACCGTTTTACCACAGAACATCGAGAAAACGTGAGCGTTGGCACCCTTACGTGGTTGAAATCCAACCTACTCGCACAAAACGCTTCAGTTCAACGTTTCTGAATCGAACCGCTAAGGTATGGAACACACTTCCAACATCTGTGTTTCCGGCCACGTATAACCTCAGTACCTTCAAGGCAAGAGTGAATAGGCATTTTCTAGGCAAGCGCGCTCCAACCTAGACCTCATCAGTGCTTTCCAGTATTGATTGTCGTCAAGCGTAAGCCTATCTACAAATAATAATAAAAAAAAAAACTATTATATATAGAAATAAATAAAAACTGTTTTAGAATGCACAAGTGAAGGCCTTTCATATGATACCCCACTCGGTATAGTTATCTTACTTTGAAATTTCAAACCCCCGATTTTCCCCCTTTTTTAATCAAACTAAAATAATTTTCGCGTTGTTTTTATTTTTCCTGTAAAATATACATAAACCTCTATTGACCATAATTATTTCAGATTTTTCGATTGGTAAACGTCGGAGATAAGGGAACGGTATTTTTTTCGACATTTTGGCCGATTAATCAAAAACTATTATATATAGAAATAAATAAAAAACTGTTTTAGAATGCACAAGTAAAGGCCTTTCATATGATACCCCACTCGATATAGTTATTTTACTTTGAAATTTCAAATCCCCGATTTTCCCCCATTTCTTATTAAAACTAAAAATAATTTTCGATTTTTCTTTATTCCGATGATTTTGGGCCACTATTATACACAACTATGCCAAATTTCATGTCGATAGCTTTAATAGTTACTGAAATAATCGACTGTGACAGACGGACGGACAGACGGACGGAGAAAGTCTCACCATAAGGGTTCCATTTTTACCATTTTGGTATGGAACCCTAAAAACGTAATATGTAAGAATAACATTTTTAAAAACAGAAAATAAATCGGTCAGATAACAAATAAGTTATAAGCTGTTGTACTGTGTGTATCTGTCTCTTTCTAAAACAAAATTTTCTATGGAGCGTGTTTGGAGCTGCTGACTTGTGACATCACATTTCAGTGACGCTCTCTCTGTCTAACAGGAAACTTTAGAGCTCTATATTTCAGAGACTAGCTAAGATATTTAAAATAATTATCTGTTAGTTTCTAGGTTATTTAATTAATTATACAGGGATAACGAAGGTTTCCTTTCTAAAACGTCACAACCTTTGAGCTTAGACCTTTGAGTATTAAACCAGCGTCTTACGTCACGACCCATGATTTTCTCACCCCATCGCCGACCTACTACAGCTGGATTGGCATATTTCACACACCTTTGAGAGCATTATGAAAAACTCTCAGCTATGCAGGTTTTTTCCTTCACCATTATAGCAAGTGTTATTTAATTGCTTAAAATACATAACTCCGAAAAGTGCGTTTCCCTGGGATTCGGACCTCAGAGCTCTGAAAAGAAGGCCAGAGATTTAACCATAGGCTATCACTAGTGTTGTATCAGTTGTTGGCAAAACTTACTTATATTATAAAAAAGGAAGTTTATTTGTTTCTTGGTTTATCCTTCAATCACGCTGCAAAAGAGCTACGAATCGACGTGATTGTTTGCGGACTTGGAGAGTGACAAGTAAGTAGCCTATACTTATTTTATTGCGTCACACGGAAGAACCCGCGGGCATCAGCTAGTACGCAAGTATAATACAATGATTAAATATTAAAACTATAGTTTAGTTTTATATTTTACTAGCTGATGCCCGCGACTTCGTCCGGGTGGAATTATTTTTTAAAATCCCGCGGGAATTCTTTGATTTTCCGGGATGCAAAAAATTACGTCAATCCATAGCTGTGTTGCGTTGTGGCGCGTTGCGTTGCGCGTTTGTGCATGGTTGACGGACATACCAACAAACAAACACGCTTTCGCATTTATATTATGTATAAGTAAGGAAGAATTGTACTGTATGTATGCTCAGTGTGTCTCAACCCATACGGTACGCGCGGTGTGACACCAACTTATACCGTATTCGCTGATGTTGCAATAAGCATTGTTTAATGTCTTTTCGATATTCCTTTAAATTAATACACGATTTACGATCAACATGAGAGGACGTTTCATTTCCACCTACACCCTTCACCTCATGGCGACCCTGCCTTAAGAATCAGACAGAAAATGGGAAAGAAGCTTTCAAAGTCCAAGGAAGAGACCATTGTGGTGGCACAAAATGCCAATGGAGAAGCGAGTGCTGGTCGCATCTATTCAGAACTCGAGTTAAGTGACATATACTAATTGTGGTGTTGACGATCGTGATCCTTGGAATAATGCTCTATTTTTATAAAAAGTGCCAAGAGAGATCAATTAATATTTTAAGGCGAGAAATGAATGCCAGCCACATAAATCTGGTATCGAGGCCCCCCGAGTTGGCAAGCACAGCACATATTTGAGAACGCGGCTTCCAGTTTCGAGGAATTTAATCGACGCGCGCTACCTGACCCGCGACGATTGTGTAACTGTGACTACGTGACAAATGAAATGTATTGTGACTTTTTCTGAAAACTGTGTGTTATGTGTGACATTATAACATTACGCAAGAAAATTACTATATGGAACTAAAACAGTTAAATGAAATATCAGTAGCGTTAACTCAGGTACGGACTTATTTAGTTAAAATTGGACCTACTAGGAGAAAAGGGGACATATTAGTGAAAAAGTACAGTGAAGCGATTAAATACTATGACAATTATTTAGAAGTGATAGGATTAATAAATAAAAAAATAGATAAAAAGGAGTATACGCAGGACACGGAAAAATATGTATTAGAAATTAAATATAAGATAGAGATTGTATATAGGGATATTTTTAAATTGTGTAATTTACAGGTAAATTTAACAGAAATGGAGAACAAGGAAAGTTTTGACTTGAAAATCGCCGTAAATTTATTACCAGTGATGAATGACGAGGAAACAGTAACTCTAAAATTGATAGATGCCATTGAACTTTACAGCTCAATGATAAATAGTGAAAGTAAATTTTTACTTATAAATTTTATTTTAAAACACGACTGTCGCGTAGTGCCCAAATGCGTCTTAATACAACATACAATGATGTAGAATCATTGCTACGAGACATGAGGTTACATCTATTAACTAAAAAATCCGATGTAGCGTTACAAAGTAAGCTACAATCGACAGTTCAGGCAAATAAGTCGATTGAAGAATTCGGTAAAGAAATTGAGCAATTATTTATTGACCTAACTATCTCTCAGGCCGATGGAGAGCCTGCAAAATACGAAATTTTGCGGCCTCTAAACGAAAAAAATGCGATAAAACGGTTTGCAGACGGGTTGCGGAGTCAGAAATTAAGTACGATAATAACGGCTCGCAATTATAACACATTGAAAGAGGCAATACGAGCAGCGGAGGACGAATCCTTAGTGAATCCTTCTCCTCCTTTCATGACATTTCAGAGAGGTCAATTTCGTGGTAGACGTGGTAGTTATAATAATTATAACGGAGGAAGGGCACAATATTATCCAAAATCATATTATCCCAGGTCATATCATTCGTACCATAATAGTGATAATTTTTATACTAATTCGCAACGGTATCCGTATAATCGTGGTTTCTCATCAGGTAGAAATGCATTCAGGGGTTCAAACGCAAATCGAGGACGTGGTAGTACATATCAGTATCAAAATAACGGTAGAAATTCACGAGGACCTTTTACGAATAGATATACGAGAAAGATAAATTATGTTAACTCAGAAAATAACCAAGAATACGCTTCTTGCTCGATTGAGAATAACGAAAGTGGAAATAAATTTTTTCGTCCCTAAATTTATATTTTCAGGAAATAGTATAAATTGGGTGAATTTTCGACGTTATGGTCAGAACATAGATCTATTATGTGACACGGGAGCTTCAATTTGTGCGATTAAGCGAAGTGCATTAGATACATTTAAAAATAAACCGAATTTTTATCCGGATGAGTTTGAGATTCATGGAGTCGGTGGGAATCTTATGTCGGAAGGATATATATTTTTAGATCTTTATGCCTATGGCAGAAAATTCGTACAAAAATTTTACGTTTTTCGTGATTTACCTTGTAATTCATCTGGGATTTTAGGACAGGATTTTCTTTTAAAATATCGTGGTATTGTTAATTACAAAAATAAGTGCTTAATTTTAAGGAGTAGATTTAGCACAGTACGTTTACCGCTTAACTTCGATGACGTAATAGAAATAGAACCCAGGTGTGAAATTATAAAGTATATTCCTACTACTTTGAATAAGGATTGTGTAATTGTAAGTAATGAAGTTGCTAGTGGTGTTTTCATAGCGAATTCAATTTCGTCACCGAAAAATGGGTGTTTACCTGTTAAAATATTAAATACAACGGAGGATAAAGTGATTTTGAGAAACATTGAGCCGGTTATACACGATCCAGATGATTATTATATAAGTCAGTTTAGTTCTAGTAAAATAAATCCTTCACGCACTCGTGAATTATTTTCTCTATTAAAGTTAGGATCATACTTGAATACAGAAGAACAAATGACCATTGAAAACATTTGTGCGAAGTACAGTGATGTTTTTCACTTGCCTAATGATAAATTGAGTGTAACGAATATCTATAGACAGGATATTAAATTAAAGGAAAATACTTCAGCGGTTTATACTAAACCATATAGGCTGCCCTTCGCACAAAAGAAAGAAATTGCGAAACAGGTCGAAGACTTACTTAAAAATGACATTATAGAAGAAGCAGTTAGTGATTGGTCAAGTCCATTACTTATAGTTCCAAAGAAGGTAGATAAAACAGGTGAAAGAAAATGGAGAGTTGTTATAGATTATAGAAAGTTGAATGATAATATAAAAGATGATAAATTTCCGTTGCCCAACATTACAGATATCCTAGATTCATTATCAGGTTTCATTTATTTTTCACATCTTGATTTATCGCAAGGATATTATCAAATTGAGTTAGAACCTCAAAGTAGAAAATATACTGCTTTTTCGACTGATCAAGGTCAGTATCAAATGAAAAGACTACCTATGGGTCTGAAAATTAGCCCAAGTGCTTTTTCAAGAGCAATGACAGTTGCTATGGCAGGATTAAATTACGAAAAGTGTCTAATATATCTAGACGATTTAATTGTTTTAGGTAGAAATTTAGAAGATCACAATAAAAATTTAATGACAATATTTGAAAGACTTCGAAAAGTTAATCTCAAATTAAATCCGTTAAAATGTGAATTTCTGAAAAAGGAACTCTTATATTTAGGACATGTTATTTCAGACAGTGGAATTTTACCAGATCCAGAAAAAATTAAAGTGGTAAAGAACTATCCTATTCCAAAATCAATTGATGATGTTAAACGTTTCGTAGCATTTGCTAACTATTATCGAAAATTTGTTAAAAATTTTGCAGACATTGTTTTACCTTTGAATAAGCTTTGTAGAAAAAACGCAACATTTATTTGGTCATTAGAATGCAAAAAAGCTTTTAACAGGTTAAAAAATATTCTCATTAATCCTCCAGTATTAAGTTATCCAGATTTTTCCGATAATAATGAATTTATTTTGGAAACAGATAGTTCTGGTTTTGCAATAGGCAGTGTATTATGTAATAAAAATGGTAAACCAATCGCTTATGCGAGCAGAAATTTGAATAAAGCAGAACTAAACTATCCAATTATTGAGAAAGAATTACTAGCTATAGTATGGTCAGTCAAATATTTTAGGCCTTATTTATATGCTCGACAATTCAAAATAAAAACAGATCATAAACCACTAATATATTTATTTGGTATGAAAAATCCTACCAGTCGCTTAACAAAGTTTAGACTTTGTTTGGAGGAGTACGATTTTGTGGTTGAGTATGTGAAAGGAAAGAGTAATGTAGCTGCAGATGCATTATCTCGTATGATTGTGGAATCTAATGAGTTGAAGAGTATGAATGAGAAGTATGTGAGTGAGAAGAATGTTAATGTGATGACGCGTGCTCAGTATAGGAAAGCAAAAGAGTGTGAGAATAATAATATTGTTACAAATAAGGACTTACCGGTAGACAGCGTAAGGACTGATCAACCTAACGTTGTTGAAATACTTAAAAAGACTATTAATGACACGGAATTGACAATAATAGATAAAAGGAAGTGGTTCAATATTTTAAATGCTAAGAGACTAAATAAACGCGTTTCTAAAAATAAAAACTACATGTATGTAAAGGAAAAGTCGACTATATATTCATGTTTGAATCCAAATTCTTTATCAATGAGAGCGCGAGACGACTTATTGAAAGAGTTGGAAGATATGTGTAAAGAGATAAATGTAAAAGAGCTCGTAATAATAAAAAATGAAGATAACTTGAAAATAATCAAAACAATGTTGAATAAAATACAAAATGATAAAAGTAAAAATAAAGAGAATCTTCGATTTTGTGTTCTAAATAATGTTGAAAGAATAAGTGATAATGATAAAAAGAAACTAATAATGAATGATTTTCATTTACTGCCCACAAGTGGACATGCAGGGGTTAGGAGAACGTTAAACAATATTAAAAAATATTATTATTGGCCAGGTATGGAATCTGATGTAACCGAATTTATTAAAAAATGTATCAGAAATGTAAGCATCATAAGCATATTCGAGAACCTCTCACTGTAACAACAACAGCATCTTCAGCCTTAGATAAAGTATTTTTAGATATTGTTGGTCCTATAGATAAAGATGATTTTGGATTTAAGTATATACTAACAATTCAATGTGAATTGACAAAATATTTAGAAGCTTATCCATTGATTACAAAATCAGCTGAAGAAGTCGCTAAAGTTTTTATTGAAAAATTTATTTTATCTTATGGTGTTCCCCGAATTATTGGGAGCGATCAGGGTTCCGAATTTATTAGTTCTGTAATGAAAGAAAGTTGTAATATTTTAGGTATAGAAAAATTGTTGTCAACTGCTTACCATCATGAATCAATTGGTGCGTTAGAAAATACACATAAAGGTTTAGGTAATTTTCTCAGGATACAAACTAATGGTTTTCCAAATTCATGGAGTACTTGGATTCCATTCTGGAAATTTTCTTACAATACAACAGTTCATAGTGAAACTAAATATACCCCTTATGAATTGGTATTTGGTCATGTATGTGTATTACCTAACAATCTGACATCAAAAGTTGAACCTTTATATAACTTTGAAAGTTATCCTCTTGAATTTAAATACAGATTACAAAAAGCTCAAAATGATGCTAGGAATAATTTAATAAAAAGCAAAGAGCTTCGAAAATTTAAATATGATACAAAAATTAATCCAGTAAATTACAAAAAGAATGATTTGGTTTTGGTTAAGCAAGAGAATACTAAAAAATTGGAAAATTTATATAAAGGTCCATACAAAGTATTAGAAGATGTATCTCCAAACGTTAAGATAATGATAGATAATAAGATTAAATTAGTTCATAAAAATAGAACTATTCCTTTTTATAATTAAGTTTTTCTTTTACATATTATCTTTCAAAGAAAAAAAAAAATCTATAAAAAAAAAAAACGGTGGAGGTGTACTGTATGTATGCTCAGTGTGTCTCAACCCATACGGTACGCGCGGTGTGACACCAACTTATACCGTATTCGCTGATGTTGCAATAAGCATTGTTTAATGTCTTTTCGATATTCCTTTAAATTAATACACGATTTACGATCAACATGAGAGGACGTTTCATTTCCACCTACACCCTTCACCTCAGAATATTAATACTACGTTAATAAAGGCGATCTAATTAAATTTTAGAACACCAAAGCTACTATTGTGACTTAAATATAATGGTTAGATATATTCCCTCCAGGACTTTTTTGTAGAAAATAATGGGTACTTTAATCATCTAGTACATAATTTTTACGTATCATCAATAGTTTTCTCAAAACACGCCAAATAATGCATTTTATAGGCAAAATTTTGCTACTTTGGGTTACATTATTGCAATTTTCTTAAGGATCTCTAATTTTTTGAAAATAAATTATAGCCTATGTTACTTCCTGATAATTTAGCTTTCTATTAGTGAAAAAAAAATTTGATATCGGTCCAGTAGTTAGAGAGCCTATTCGGTACAAACAAACAAACAAAAAAATCTTTCCTCTTTATAATATTAGTATAGATAAGTAGGTACTATTTATGTCTCTAAATGAATGTACTTTGGTCGTCTCGAAGCGCGCTTCTTTCGTAATTTTATGGTTTCCTATGGGAAAGCCGCGTCATTACCATTTAAACGATTGCCTCAAGAACAATAAGTATACTCCGCTATTCGCGTGGGTTTCCTCTGATTGCCGTTTATTTATTGCGAGTGGGAGTGTTTCTTTCTATCACACTGATGAAATCTCCTGAAGTGCAAATTCTGTCCCACGGTGGGTTCAAATCATCATCATCACCATCAGGTGACATCTTCTTCATCATCTCCGACGATAGATGTTCAATGTTGAACAATTGAACATCGGACTCTTGTAAGGATCCCCACATAACATGATTTTGCGTTGCTTGTATCCAGAGTCACCCAGATCCAAGGGGGTGAAGTTACAAGGAGGTTTCTAGATGCGAAGTTACCGTTCGGTAAGTACCTTTGTCATTGCTACATTAGCTTCGTAGGTATGTAATTACTCGAATATCCTTGTAGTTTTAAGTTAACAAACCTCCATTAAAGCGTGATAATTACCCTCATTTTACATTATAAATCAAGTTCTTCTTTTCTTTTGTTTTCTTCCCGAGGTCCCGATCACGTCAGCTTTCAAACAGAAAAAGCCACATCAGTATCGGGACATTCGTTGGGGTGGGAGCTACGAAGGAACAGACAGATAAACAGATACACAGGTACACATGTCATGTCAATATTGTATGGCCGTACAGGATATTGTTCTTTTGAAAGATTTCAGACATCAGTCACGACTAATTTTAATCGCCTTTACAGAAAAGTACTAAAGTGAGTTTGTAGTGCAATATTATTAAAGATTCTTTTGCTCTTAAAATTAAAGCAGGCGCCAAGCAAACCTTAAAAAATGCCAACTCGACAGGGCAGGAAATAGTTTTTTTTGTATGCATTAATTCGTTATTGCATAGAGAGATTTTTTTTTTGTGCTATCCTTCTTATTTATTATTTCCAAAGAATGGCATTTAATTAAACATGCCAGTTTAGTTTGGGTTTCAGATTTAGTTCAGTAGAATTTGTGCCATATAATAGTTAGTTGTATTTAATTTCTCAATTTTTTTCTATAAATTCCATATAAATGAGCAGCTCTTTGAACCTTCACTTCAAGTTTCCTGTGACTATTGAAAAGTTAAATGTACAATGAAATAGGTTTTCATAGTTGTGCTTCCGCTTACCTACAAAATGTACCTACTGCGTAGTTGTTTCAACGCGGCTTTATATTGAACCTTTTTCAGAGAACCTGTTATCTATCTTTTACGGCAAACGGAAAAAGCTACTAGTTGAACGAGTAAACCTAGGATTATACGGGTACACTCAGAGCTGTGTAATTTCCAGAAGATTCACTTCTACCTTTAAATATAACTCTAGGGCCAGGGGTAAGGCAGACATTACGTGGAGTCGGGATGATCATAATTATGTAGATCTGGGCTACATTCTTTCAACTATGGATGCAATATTTTATAAACTCTAATGAAGATTTCTTTCAGTGAAGATTCAATTCTGTTCACTTTACCCAGCCAACACTGGGTAGGCTGGTGTGAAGTCCGAATTAAAATAATCTTAAGTTTACCTTTTATAAACGTCTTTTCACCTACTGTGCCCCGTGATAATAATAATATATTCACCGTTGAAAATATTTCTCGTAGAATTAAATAAGTAAATGTTTTGTAACTAAGCACTGATTCGGAATATCTACAGTACCCGGCGATATATATTGCACATCGGCCTTTGGAATATAGCGCTATTCTATTCTATTCACAGTTCGACTGCATTTTTTTTATATGTATATGTTACGTGATGTGCTCGCCGATTGTGAAGAGATTTCAGTAATTACTACGTGAATTTCTGGCTAGCTTTCCTTGCAATAGAATAGAAATAGCATTTTATTCCAAAGGCCGATGTGCAATATATATCGCCGGGTACTGTACAATCTTATAATATTCTGAATGTCACGAGAACGAATATCTCTTTCACAAATTCCTAAATTCAAATTACTTTTCTTCACTTATGAGAAAAATTTACTTTTGCGCGCGCGTTTTATGCCACAAGTGGAGTTGATAAATCTTAGCCACCTGTACCTGCTTTATTTGGTTAAATATGCGTGTGTTTTGTAAAAAAACTCTCCACTTACCATCAATATTCGTAATTAAGATAAATCGATAGCGATTAAGTGGATGATGCTTTAATTGTGTCCCAATTACTACAAAATGAAATAAAAGCAGATAAAGAATTCGAGAGAACTATTCGTATTGTTTTTGTATCATTGTGTCGTGAATTGTGACCTTCGTTGCAATGTTTGGCCCTGTCACGGGCAATGTGAATCCGTTATTCTACGTAATCGATTAATCTAAAACGTTCAGGGTAATAGTATGATTAGAAGCAGTGATAGCTTAGTGGTTACGACTGTGGTCTCCTATTCGGGGGGTCGTAGGTTCGATCCCGGGTAGACCTCTGACTTTTCGAAGTTAAGGAGCAAGTAAATATCACATGCTTAAAGGTGAAGGAAAACATCGTGAGGAAACCTGCACACCTGAGAGTTCTCCATAATGTTCCCAAAGGTGTGTGAAGTCCGCCAATTCGCATTGGGCCAGCGTGATGGACTATGGCCTATAACCCTTGTCTGAGAGGAGACCTCGCTTAGTAGTTGGCCGATGATGGGTTGATAATGATGATGATGAATAGTATTATGCTTAAAATATTTTTTTATTTTTTAGATTGGTCTTGTTACAAAAGCAATGGTATTCATTACAACAATTGTCTGGCCTACATTGCTAGTGTTTTGAAAATCTAGAAGTCAGAAGCTTAGGATATAGTTTAAAGAATGCAGCGAGCCAACTAGGTCGGGAGTCAAACTAGCTCTAGCCTCTGTTAATAACCATTAGCGTAGGTATTACGAAGGTCAAATACTTAGATGAAGGGACGATTTAGCAAGTCTTCTGTTGTACCTTTTAGCATATGTAGTATTTTAATTAGTAATTTAACCTTTTTGAAGTTGTTTCGCTTGTTGTTAGCTTTAGTTTTATTTTTTAACATGTGTAAAACTATTTTCTATTGGAACGTAGTTCCTTATCGCGCGGTACGGAAGGGGGCTAGACGGAAAAAATTAAGGAACCGACACTCGACCTCGACACATTTTTGAAACCGACACTTTTTTGAATGTGAATTTGGCATTGTGTTTTTTGTTGAATGTGAATTTTGCATTGTATTCGGTATTTTCGCCTTAGAACACGGCGTCTGCATGGCCTAGTTGTTAGGGCAGTCGCCTATAAATTCAACGTCGATGGTTCGAATCCCAGCTCGACAGACTGAATTTTCTATTTTCAATTTCATTTTAAATAATAGGGAATATGCATAAAATTTAAATTTGTCTCAAATATTTTTTTCTTGAGTCTTTATTGCCTTAACATTATACTTAAAAGGTATTTTTTTATTTAGTTATTATTTAAACCCAGAAAATATTATATAGAAAGTGAAAAATAAAGGAGGGAAATTCAAACTTACAAAACGCGTCGCCATTGGTCGAAACGAAATGTGACGTCATTTGTGTTACGGTTGATTTACGGCGTCGATATTCATACAGTGTCTGTGAGTGAGAGAGTAAATTGTTTAAAACTGTATTCCTGTGTGATTACTTGTGAATTTATATTTGTAGTCAATCTAGGTCGATGACAGAAACTGGTTTTGTCAAAGCACAATCGTACTATAATCTACCGAAAATAGATGCATTTATGATGTCAGCGTATTTTGTATCGAATCTCGATTTTACGAGCGCAGAGATCAAAGGAGTGAAAGCTACAAGATAATTATTAGTTTACATGGTATATTTTAGTCCTTAACATAGATTTTTATTCTTATATGTTTAAATAATACTTAAAACAAAACATTCCTAAACTCCTAATTTAAGTCTTCTTCTTCTTCTTTTTCAACCTATAGACGTCCACTGCTGGACAAAGGTCTCCTGCATGGACTTCCACAGGCTTCGGTCTTGCGCCGCTTGAATCCAGCGGCTCCCTGCGACTCGTTTGATGTCGTCGGTCCACCTGGTAGGGGGCCTGCCAACACTGCGTTTCCCTGTGCGGGGTCGCCACTCCAACACCTTGGGACCCCAACGACCATCAGCTCTTCGAACTATGTGCCCCGCCCATTTCCACTTCAGTTTCGCGACACGCTGAGCTATGTCGGTGACTTTGGTTCTCCTACGAATCTCCGAAAATTTACGTCTGTCATTATAATTTATACGTAATATTATGTTATTGAAGCTCACTCAAGTTTGATATGTTTATATACTTTTTAGGGTTCCGTAGTAAGAAAGGAACCCTTATAGTTTCGTCATGTCCGTCCGTCTGTCTGTCCGTCCGTTTGTCTGTCTGTCTGTCTGTCCGCGGTTTAGCTCAGCTACTATTGGTACTAGAAATCTGTAATTTGACAAGGGTATAAATATCAATCACGCCGACAAAGTCGTGAAATAAAATTGTGAAAAAGAATTTTTTTAGGGTACCTCCCCTACATGTAAAGTGGGGATGAATTTTTTTTTCTCGTCTATCCCATAGTGTGGGGTGTCGTTAAATAGGTCTTTCAAAAATATTGTGGGTGTGAGGACACCATTTTTCAATTCAGGGATCCGTTTGTGAAATATGATATTTTAAAGTGCTAAATTTTATTAGAGTCAAGTGTCCCCCCCCTCTGCCAGCTAAATGGTTGTATATAGGATACAAGAAAAAATTTACAGCTGTAGTATATATAATGAATTTTAAAGGAAAACTATCACGGCCAAGTTGGGTTCATTAGTTAAGGAGTTATATCTGTTTTTTCTAAGTTGGGTATTACACGTAGTGTAAGTTGCATATTTTGTAGTATATTAGAGTATTTAAACCATGGAACTCAAAATGTATTCAATATTCATAAATAAATTAAAAGCACTCTCCTAGGTCAGCAATAATATTTGAGACTTTCAACTACGGAACCCTACACTGCGCGTGGCCCGACACGCACTTGGCCGGTTATTGTAAATAAGTATTAGATAAATACGATATTCCGATTTACATGAACAATTTTCTTACACTTTTTTTCGTACTTTCGCATCTCGTGGAATACGAAAAAACACTTTATCGGGTGTATAATAATAGTGTTTTTGTACTTAGGTACCATACAATACTTGTAAGAAGGTTTTTTAACTTCTTCCATGGTTTGTGTAGCAATTAAAACTGAAAATAAGTATGAAGTAACTGTAACGCTATAGTAAACAAACACGGGACATGTCGAATGACGTCATCAAAAGCGCGCGCTAATGGTGGCGTTTGAACGGCTCAAATTTATTCAATGTTTTAAATTTCACTTTGAAAAATTATTTGACTATTTTCAAACCTATTTATATTTTTTATATGTTATAAAGATGTAAATGATTAATTTAAGAAATTAAAAAAAAATCATGCATATTCCCTATTTCTACATGTGGAATTTTTCCCTAATTTTTTATTGTATAATTTTTTATTGTATAAATTGGATAAAATGCTAACGCCATCTGTGAAAAAACAGTAACTCCACCAGAGTAACTCTTTGGTTTTGTAACAGTGCAATAGAAATAAACAAAATAATATAATTCATAGTAGTTAATCAATTTAATACTAGATGACACCACTAGTTTATTACAATTCCTTCACTATTCGGAAGGAGCTACGTTCCATCCGGGTGTCCTTTGACACCTCTCAAGTTTTTTTATTTAAGGATCTTGTTATATGCATGCAGTGTTTGCTTTAAAACGATTTTGCATACTTTGTGCATGAGAATTACTTGTAAGTAACATAAGTCTGCTAGTGATTTTTAAAGTGAAGCCCAATAAATAAAATAAAATAAAAATGTAGGTTGAGAACCTAAGACCTAGTACCATCCGTGCGATGCTACTATGCAGAGGTCCAACTAAAGGTAGAAATGTCGAAAAAAGAAATATAAAATCTTATCATATTCCTTTCACAAATCACGTACAATCAGCACTGTTTGAATGGAGAAAAAGCCGAAATTGGAAGTGCAAACATCGTTTGTTTATCAAGTGCCTGAGTATTCGCTCCGATTGGGAATCGGAATCAAATTAGTTCGGTGATTTTTCTGAAAATCATTTTCATTTTTAGCTCACTTTTTAATGGACGAACGATTTTTACAGTATTCTTATATTTTATATTAAAATAACACAGTAAAAACTATCTATCGAATAAGTAGAATATATGGTCAATTCAAAAGTCGGATCTAGGGAAAACATAAGCTGAAATAAATGGACACACAATTTTGGTCAATATCGTTATAATTTATTACGTAAATCTGATGTTAAAATCCGTAACACATCATTGAGTTTAATTAAGCTCATAATAATTAACGCGAAATAGGCTTTCGCTGCTTCATTATAGAATGTTGACGTAATTTTTGTCGAAAATAATAATTAATTAATTCATCATACCTATAATTTTATTAGGTAAACATGGGTCGGAACTTTATTAATGGCTGTAACGTAAATAATATTCGTAAGTATATAAATTGAAAAATTTATATATATATATATATATATATATATATATATATATATATATATATATATATATATATATATATATAATATCTTGAAACGAGCAACTCTTTTATATATATATAAATATATAATCTGAATCTCGGAAACGGCTCCAACGATTTTCATGAAATTTGGTATGCAGGGGGTTTCGGGGGCGATAAATTGATATAGCTAGGTTTCGTTTTTAGAAAAGGTCGTTTTATCCGTGTTTTCAGGCAACGAAAAACCCCTTACGAATTAGAATACGAAGGAAATAAATAAATTTCGCCATCATCTATAAATTCCCGAAAGCTCGACGGCAGGTCGGGTGGTCCCAAAACCAGAAGACCTCGGTTCGAGTCCAAGACGATTATAATTATTTTCCCCTATGAATTTTATTATTATTTTATTATTATTTTTTTAATATATTATTTCCAAAAAACACCAATTTACCAAAAAACAACCCACCCAGATAGATATTCTTATTAATTTGAATCCCACTTTAATAAACCTAAATTACCTAGGTAAGTATAGGTTTTACAAGTGCTTTTATCCAATAATATTTTGCGACGATTGAGATAAAATAAAACACATGAAAAATAAAACACTATTTATTAAATGTTAAAAATTATATTTATAGAAACATTCTAACAATATCATAAAGAATTTATGCACCCACACCTCTATAACCTACTTTGGTCTACAGTTCGATATCAGGTTTTGAATAGATCTTTGTTTTCATTCATAACTTGGACCAGTGACCATCTGTTTTCGAGTATGTAGGTGTACATTTACTGTCGAGAGATGAGATATTTCATATTTATGACTAATTCTTAATCTTAAGCGTAATCTTAACGTATAAAAAAGTGAATTTTCGATTGAAAAACTACTTCCTACTGTATGAATGAAATTTAAATCATAATATTAGAGATGATAATAGTTTACGTCTTCTTCTACTTTATCAACCGATAGACGTCCACTGCTGGACAAAGACCCCCTGCATTCCACAGGCTTCGGTCTTGTGCCGCCTGAATCCAGCGGCTCCCTGCGTTTCCACCTAGTGGGCCGTCTGCCAACACTGCGCTTACCGGTGCGGGGTCGCCACTACAGCACCTTGGGACCCCAACGACCATCAGCTCTTCGAACTATCCGCCCCGCCCATTTCCACTTTAGTTTCACTCGCTGAGCTAAGTTGATGACTTTGGTTCTCCCACGGATCTCCTCATTTGATTTGATCTGGCAGGGATACTCCGAGCACAGCTCTCTCCATCGCCCGCTGAGTGACCCTGAGCCTTCTTATGATTAGGTATAATAGTTTTCTTAACTACAATAAAAACAACGATTGAGATTATGACTGCTTAGAGCGGTTCAGACTATGTTTAAACATACAATTATTTTTATTATTTTTTTGTGTAAATGAAAAACCTGAAAATAGTTTGAAATTATAAATATTTTACCTACTAATCCCATATTAGGAAATTCGATGAAAACAGTCTCAGATTGACAACTCTTTTACATATTATTATAGTGTTAAAACAACAAAATAACCGACCATCCATTAAAACAAGAACAAATTCATGGCAAAGAATATTATAATAATTAAAACTTTACTTTTATTACTATGAATAATTAATTTATTATGGAGTTCCATAGTAAAATGAGAGATATAAAAAACTCAAAGTGAATTCATTACGTTTGTTATTTATATATGTATAGGTACGTGCAAAGGGTACGTGACATAGTTTTAATATCGGTTTTAAGTTATATTAAGATAATCATCGCCTGAGTACACTTATCGTTTCCACCCTGTATACATAAGAACAGAACGTATAGCTAAGGTCTGAATTGCGCTTTAGGATTTGTTGCTTCAAAAATTTTAAAAGTAAGTGTATGACGGAAAATTTTTGTATGTGCAAAATTTATCATAAACAAAAATTTTGCATGTGTCGGTTGTCGGAGTGCACAACCGAAAATATTGCAGTTATTAAAGAACTTGCTTAATATCCTCTACGATGTTATCACGGTGCGTGCTCACACGGACACGCAAAGCGATGTACACTTAGTTATAGACTTATAGTACCTTAACTATTATCTAACACCTAGACAAATCAGGTAGGCTTTTTTCTTTACAATAGGCAAAGGAGGCGGGCCAGGCCTTGAAACCGACTCTGCCGTAGATGTTTTTGGCGCAGCGTACGTCATCGGCGAGGTCCTCATTTAGGAGGTCTGAAAAACAAAAATATCTTTAGGACATGTATAGATGACTATTTTTGTGACCAGCTTAAAAATACAGAAGTTTGCAGCGTTTGCCAATCGGAATTTGGCCAGTGCAGTCGACTATGGCCTATCCCCCAATCCTTCCTAATTCTGAGAGAAGAAAACCTATTGCACAAAGTAAGTACTAATAATGTTTTAAGCTGTAAGTTTATTGATACCAATTTGATACCAAAACCAAAACAAAGAAAATAATGAATTATGAAATTTTTTAGAGTTCTCTTACACCCAGCTCTTAAGGTTACGACCTACTTACAGTATTTACCCTAGTACTAAATAGAAGCAAACTTCTTAGATAAACGGTAAAAGCAAATCTGCATTCAGCGCGCCGCTCTAACGAAGTGTAATTACTTAGTTAGTAAGGGTCATAATAGGATTAGCGCACCTTCGCACTTGATATGACAGCGGCCTCCTTTCCTGCCCTTCTTGCACCACTCTTTGTTGTTTATCTGTGAAAGAAGAATTGTAATTAGTGGTATTTTTTTTTATCGACGCTTGAAAGGATAAATTTACTTAGCGACAGGTAGGCAACTTTACAGGAGAGCCATTTAAAAAAAAATTATGAATGGCGATTACAGATTAAAAAAAAACATATATGAATAACGAGATAACGAGCAGGCGGATAACCTGATGTTAAGTGATACCGGGACCATAAACATTTGGAGCATCAGAGCATACGTTGCCGACTTTTCAGAAATTTACTGGTACGCAACCCAATGTTGTAATTAAGTGGGAACACCGTCGCAGGGAGTTGATTCCACAGTTTCACATGACGTACCACTAACTATACAATTCTTTATTTGCATTTAAGATGATAAAATAATGTAATTTTTATCTAAACACAAATTATTTAAAGCAATCAGTTTCGATGAATTTGTCGACTTTACATTAGTGGACTACCTACATAATATTTCGATGTTCGCGCGGCCAAGAAATACCTAATGTACCAGGTACCCCTTCAGCTTTTCAAAGGGTTCATATATCGTGACCGTGACGTCCGAAATTAATATCTCGTATCGACGATTATGACCAATCCTGGATTATTGTGTGTCGCTCGATTGATTTCTGATCTGCGCGACAATAACAAATTTCTGCAATCAAATTTTTTTGTGATGCCGGATCGCTAGCGATCTTCAATTCAACTCCATATGAGATAAATCAAAGAAAATTTAAACCAATTTATTCAAACACTGGAAAAATGTCAGGAAATAAAAAAAATCTATGTCCCGCTATTCAAGACTCCTGTGAAATCCTCTTTTAAAACTATAGAGGAGCTCTTTAATAAATTGTCACGTAAGAGTCTTAAGGAAAAAGGGAGTAAGGAAAAAACTGGCATTGGGAAGGCGACAGAGCATCGTCGGCGAGCTGAAATAAAAAGAGGAAGATAGTTCTAAGACGGGTGCAGGAAGCGGCTTGCTGCTACGAGGGTTGTTCCTTTTAGTTTCCTTCCTTTTCAGCTAAATACTTGTAATTTTCTAACTTTAATTCTTAGATAGGAAGTGACGACCCAAAAACACTTAGGGCCATTTTCACCACCTTCTGATAAGTGTCAGATAGCTTATTCGCATATTTTGTCTTTGTCACTTGACATAGAGTAAGAAAGTGACAAAATTTACGGTTAGGCTATCCAACATTTATCAGAAGGTGGTAATACAGGCCCTTAGCTGATAGAAATTTCAGACTCTGTCGCTATGTTTTCATTTATGTTCAACTTTATACAAGCGAAACTGCCTGTTGTAATAAAGGTTGTAATGTAGGACAACAGAGTAAGGAAGTATAGTAGGATTTTGGGTCCGTTTCGTTCCGCTCGCTGCTTGCTGTATTTTTAGCCCCATGCAAATTGGCAGACTTCACACACCACTCTCAGACATGCTTTATTGTTGTTGGTGCCTCACGATGTTTTATTTAATTGTTGAAGCTTGTGATATTTACCTAATTACTCAAACGTACATAGCTCTGAAACTCGCGACTCTCAGAATTGGAGACCGCAGTCCTAACCACTAAGCCATCACTGCTTCAAGTCTGCTTAGTTATTATTTTTATTTATTAATTGTTACAATATTATTAAGTCGGAGAAATTCGAGCTAGTCTTTGAAATACTTGAATATTAACTTCCTAGGAGCACAGTGGAACAAAGCGTTGAGACTTTGTCATCAAGTGACATTTATTCGACACAGGATTCTTGTTTCGCCTGTTTCCGTCCTCGCATTGAAACTGTCTAAACTAGCGGCACGCTATGATGGCCGGTTTGACGTTTGTCCGCTCATGAAGTTCCGTATTAATTGATAACGACTTTGAAGGAAATAATTGTATTACTTTATTGACGATAGTGATGTGCAGAGATTCATAAATTTTATCGAATGTAGTTTTAGGTTTAGGACTCAAAATTTATTTATTAAATTGATTTCTAAAATGTATACAAGTGTAGAAAAATCAGTTTGCACCATTTAAGGGGTGAATGTACTTGTGAATATGAACAATTTTCACTATGTGGACAAACCTCTGAAATCGCAAAAAAATATCAGCTGTTTCATACAAAAGGTAAAATTTTTATTTTTATATGATATATACCACAACTCGGCATTTGGTTTTCTAAATTGAAAATTTTTAAAAATGGAATCTAATACGATCGTCACATAGGATCGCTGGCTAGCACAACTACTACCTCCGGCAAACTCGCGTCAATGCTCAATGCAAAACAAAGCAGTTTCGAATTGACGTTGCTTCGAAAAGTATAAACTGTCAGTGCAATGCGATTGTGATATAGTTTTGACCTGGCTTTGGATTTCAAATATTGATACTGCATTACTGTTGACCCTTGCTCGTTAATTTGGACTCTGTTCAAGCCCTTTGTTGTGGATTTCGTCGATATGACCGAACGTACGCAGAGAACTGTTCTAAATAGTCAGACCCGTGAGTTCGTAATACGCCTTCGTAACTATTTCGATCGTGAAGCTCAAAATGGAGGGCCAATTTTACCTATAACGTCAGTGGTTGAACGCGTAGCTGATGCGCTTAATATTGGACAACGAACTGTTAGACGGATAACTAAAAAAAAATATGGCGAGACTGGCACAGAAGAAAATAAACTTCACACACCAAAAAAGAGAAAACGAGCAAAACCAGTCGTAGGCATCGATAGCTTTGATGCCGATGCTATCCGAAGACATGTTTACGGCTACTATTTACAGAAGGAGTATCCAACAAGAAAAAATTTGGTGCATTCACTGAAGGAAGCTGGATTATTCTTCGGTGGGGAAAGTTCTTTAACGAAGATTTTGAAGACCATTGGATTTCGATACAAAAAATGTAACAAACGCAAAATATTGATGGAAAGATTTGATATAGCGATGGCAAGGTATACTTTTTTACGGCAAGTGAAAGAAATCAAAAATTGGCAAAATGTTGTGTTCTTGGATGAAACATGGCTTAATGCTAACCATACTGTAGGCCGTTCTTGGAACGATGACACAGCAGCATCTACTTCCAAAGTTCCTGTAGGAAAAGGATCGCGACTTATAATTTGTCACGCCGGAACCATCAACGGGTTTGTCGAAGGTTCTCTCATGGCTTTTGCGTCAAAAACCACTGGAGACTATCATGAAGACATGAATGGAGAAAAGTTTACTGAATGGTTTACCTCAATGTTGTGTAGCCTCCCTGAACCATCTATTATAATTATGGACAACGCCCCATACCACTCGATGCAAATTGACAAGCCACCTGCCCAATCCCAAAAGAAAGCTGATATCGTCGCATGGCTTCGTAAAAATGGCGTAGATGCAAACATGAATATGTTAAAAGCGGAATTAGTACGTCTTTTAAAAGAAAACAAACCAACCAAGATCCGATACGTCATTGACGAAATAGCATTAGAACATGGGCACAGAGTTATACGGTTACCGCCTTACCATTGTGAGTATAATGCGATTGAGTTGGTGTGGGCTCAAATTAAGGGATATGCTGCAAGACACAATACAGAACCCCCATTTACCACAAAAAAATGCTAAAATTATTAGAAGAAGCTTGTGAACATGTGACTAAAGGAGACTGGGAAAAAGTTGTGAATAGAACTGTTAAATTAATAAGGGAAGATTATGAAAGAGATGTGAAAATAGATAATATTATAGAAAACGAACATATAATTATTAATGTAGGTGATGATAGCAGTGACGACAGTGAAAATAGTAGTATGGACGAATCTGATTAATTATGGCCTTTTGTGGCACCTTTTTTGGTATCTTTTGTATTCATATATGTTTCTTGTGTGCATATAAAGTATGTATATTCATTTTCATTCAAATATTCAGTTCGTTCAAATAAATTAAATAAACATATACATTTTTGTTTTATTAAACCTATTTAATCAGGTACAAAAACAAAACTTAATTGTTTTTTGTTCGAGAATAAATTGACATTCCACATCACTATTGTAATGTGTCAAACCGGCCTTCATAGCGTGCCGCTAGTGTAGTAACTACTCTGCTGTTCGCGAACGGAATATACCCCATTTGATTGAGTTAAAGAAAAATATTGACAAGCTGCAAGCAATAAAATTGACGAGTAAATTGCATTGCAGCGTAGAAAGGCAATGAAAGTTTTATGTCTACATAATTCCACTAGGTACAGTACAGTTTAGTCCAGCACTTGCTTCTGGAATAACAGCCTGAAGTAATATACAGCATTTTGTTTACAAACCTATAGGTACACATGATGCCTTGTACACCTCTTGTAACATCTCCGTACATATTATTGTACTGAAGTAATGGCGTCGTCTATGCCGTTTTATGTTGTTGAAAGTGCGTGCAAAGTGTAAAAAACATAACATTGGTATGAGTGATAAGAGTAAACAGGAATTATCTAGGCAAGCGTGCTTCATCTTAGGCTGCATCTGCACTTGCCAACAGTTGTGATCGCAGTCAGGCGCTAATCTATCCTTGTACTTACTATCCTTATTGCTTACTAATATTATATTTGCGAAAGTGTTTGTTTGTTGGTTTGTCATTCAATTACACCGCAACAGAACGAAGTAATTTAGTGCATGGGTAGGTATATACGAGGACCTGGAAAGTAACTGATCAAAGAGTTCCCGAGGAATTTTAAAAACTAAATGCAACACGCGAGCATCAGTTGGTAAGTATGTAAAAAAAAGACTAGATGATGATGAGAAAAATAGAGATGATTATCTATAAAGTCGAGTTTTTTATCTACCTGTGTTAGTAGTTTCCAAACTTCAAATTCTCAGCTCCAGTTGCTTTGTGGTTTCAAGGCTCTCAGATGTAGAGATTTTAATAACTCAATTACAGTGGTGAAATTTAATTATATTTCTCCAAAGTAACATCGCTATCGCAATAATTAATTACTTAATAATTTATTGCTGTAATCGCAACATTAATGTCTCATTTGGAGGAATTAACATGAAAACGGATAATTTTCTTCGGCGGACGTTGCTTTTTGTAAACACGATTGTCGCTTATTAAATCTCATAACCGCGAAAATATATCGCTTAACCACAAAAGCATGAATTATTTAATTTTTGTGACAGCCCAGAGAGATAACCCGTAACTGAATTTCATCCAATATGAATAAAAAGATTTATGGACAATACAAAATGCATGGGTGTGGAAATTCGCCTTTCACAAATAATTCAACTACATATTATTATTACTTACTCTATACTGTTTCGGTCTATTTATTCTAGCCGACCATTTTAGTGTTAAAAAAGTCGTGTGGTCTTGTGGGACACCAGATAGGAACGAAGTTAGTGGAACTTAGTTCCTTATCGCGCGGTACGGAAGGGGGCTAGACGGAAAAAATTAAGGAACCGACACTCGGCACATTTTTGAAACCGACACTTTTTTGTTGAATGTGAATTTTGCATTGTGTTCGGTATTTTCGCGATACAACACGGCGTCTCCGTAGCCTAGTGGCTAAGGGGAAGTGGCTAGTGGGAAAGGTTCCACATGTAGAAATTGTTTAAAATAAAATTGAAATTGGGAAATTCGGTCTGTCGAGCTGGGATTCGAACCATCGACTGTGAACTATTAGGCGACTGCCGGAGCCACTAGGCTACGGAGACGCAATGTTGTATCGCGAAAATACCGAACACAATGTAATCGAAAGGAACTACGTTCCATCCGGGTGTCCCTTGACACCTCTCAAGTTTTTGGAACGTAGTTCCTTATCGCGCGGTACGGAAGGGGGCTAGACGGAAAAAATTAAGGAACCGACACTCGACCTAGCCACATTTTTGAAACCGACACTTTTTTGAATGTGAATTTGGCATTGTGTTTTTTGTTGAATGTGAATTTTGCATTGTATTCGGTATTTTCGCCTTAGAACACGGCGTCTGCATGGCCTAGTTGTTAGGGCAGTCGCCTATAAATTCAACGTCGATGGTTCGAATCCCAGCTCGACAGACTGAATTTTCTATTTTCTATTTTATTTTAAATAATTTCTACATGTGGAATTTTTCCCTAATTTTTTATTGTATAAATTGGATAAAATGCTAACGCCATATTCTGTGAAAAAACAGTAACTCCACCAGAGTAACTCTTTGGTTTTGTAACAGTGCAATAGAAATAAACAAAATAATATAATTCATCGTAGTTAATCAATTTAATACTAGATGACACCACTAGTTTATTACAATTCCTTCATTATTCGGAAGGACCTACGTTTCATCCGGGTGTCCTTTGACACCTCTCAAGTTTTTTTTTTTATTATAAAAATATTAATTTCTAGTTCTATTCGAGGTATAAAGAAAATAATTATTCGGGTATACATTTTTTATCATGATTTTCTTATCGATAAATTCAAAATGACCCCAGGGAATCCTAAATATCGATTTTATAAAATATTAAAATTAAAATAATTTTATAAAACAAAAAATGAAAATAAAATCTTTCGGTTAACAGCCGCACGCGAGCCAATTGAGCCACGGCAGAGATGCACAACCCGTTGAAATTATTATTTAAGATATTTTTTAGGCCATCAAAAAGTGTAGTTACAACTTTTCCGTCTAGCCCCCTTTCGCAACGCGCGATAAAGAACTTCGTTCCAAAACTCATCAGTTTTTCGAACTACATGGCCCGTTTATTGCGACTAGATAGATGGATCTTCTTTTTTATCAACTGATAGACGTCTACTGTTGAACAAACGTCTCTTGCATGGACTTCCACAGGCCTCGATCTTGCGCCGTCATCGCCTAAATCCAGTGGCTCACCGCGATTCGTTTGATGTCGTCGGTCCACCTAGTGGGGACATTTGGATCTATAATAATAATAATCAATAATTTGGTGAGCACCTGGAGGATGTTAAGGGAGGATAGATTTTCATATTGCTATCCGTGCCTCGCTGCTCGTCGATTCTTTAAAAACCAATGAGTAGGTACTAGTGCCAGTGGCCATTCTGCTTGTCTTCACGTCATTTACATCTCTCTATATAATGTTGTTTTAATTATTCAATCATTGATTAATGGAATTTATTTAATTTAATTGTTAATTATCGAAGAAGATTATTAATTGTCAAGAAGATTTCATGTAATCAAAGTCCTTTTTTTTGTAATAATAATAAGTATCCACCAATAACTGAGTTTGACCATTATAATGTAGGTACATTGTAGGTAACACGAAATTAAGCTCTGGTCACATCTGCGTTCAGATAAAAAGCAATTAGCCGTAATATTTCATTTTCCTGCACAAAAGTGTCCCATACGCATTGCTCCATTATAAAAATGCAAATTTGGGCGACACAGCGTTCGCTGCATTCTGCATGTTGTCAGCAAATACGTTTTTAATTAATTCGCTTATTTGTTTTTGTGTATTGACGCCGCAGTGTGCGGAATTACCCATTATATTGTTAGTACTCTTGATTGAGTTGTTATGGTCGGTATATAGACCAAACATTAAATACTGATTATCCTTACTAATATTATAAATGTGAAAGTGTGTTTGTTTGTTGGTTAATCTTTCAATCACGTTGCAACAGAGCTACGGATTGACGTGATTTTTTGCGAGGGTATAGTTGAGGACCTGAAGAGTGGCATAGGCTACCTACTTTATATCCCGGAAAATCAAAAAGTTCCCGAGAGATTTTAAAAACTAAATCCACGCCGACGAAGTCGCCGGCATCAGCTAGTATTTTAAAACGACAGCAAATTTTCTCAATATAAGTTTCTTTAAGATTTAACTAAAGACACGTGGTCCGAGTATTTGCTGCTTCAGTAGACACATTTTGTATTGGAGAGTGGCTAGTTTTTAATCAGGGCTGTATCATTTTTGTTATAAACGAATAAACAACAATCAACGAACTCTGGCCAACTGCGCAGGAGATATTGTAGTGCACAAGTGTAAGTGCAAACACAGGCGCTCTCTTTATTGTCTCACTCTTATAATCCAATGAGACTTAGTTTGAACTGGTACCACTAAGCTAAATGGATGGGTTTGGTATTTTACGAATTTCCTTTCCTCTCCACTCACCTCCATTTTTCCTATACCGGGCCTGAAGCAAAATCCACGAGCGTGAAGTAGCAAGCAAAAGACAAGAGTCTTATTAAAACGAGAGAGAAAATTAGTTCGGAAATTCGTCATAAAATTTAAGATGCACGAGTATCTAATTTCAAAATGAGCTACTTACAACTGAAATTGAAGTATTTGCCTTTGTCTTTGAGACAGAGTGCACAGCAGACGAAGCTTTTAACCGTCTAATAACAAAATCTCGGGTTGCAATGGATTGTAAACATCACGTGAAAAGGATTGGAGGGCAAGGAACTCTATAGATTAGTATACTTGGAAATGAGTGACTTACGCCTGTTTTCACCAACGTTCCCTCACTTTTACGGGCTACATAAGTTACTACTCGTCCGCTTCAAGTTGGCCTCTACCTCCCGTCGCCCTTCCCCTCACCGCACCTCAAGTTAGACTCACTTAGTAAAGATAGCAAACGTACCGCTCGCGATTGTCAGTACCGTGTTTTTTTCAAACTTTTATTGTTACGTTTGAATTTTTTTGCTAATATTTAATTAGTTATTTATTGAAAAAAAAAAGTTTTGCATAACGCAGACTATTTATTAGTTTAATTAATTACTTTCTAAATTAAATTTAAGGTTCGACATTCAAGAAGTCTTTGTCATGAAAAGCATTGCCAAAAAAGAAAACTTCCGTCACAGTCGTGGTTACAGTAAAATATACAATATTTGTTTTTGTCAACGGCACAACATAACGTTATTTTCTATCGGTCGTCGACGGCCAACTTGAAGAGGACGTGTAGTAAATTATGCATGGAACTAGGAAGAGTTCCTTGAAGTTATGTGACGCTTTCTGTCAATTTCGTTTTCACGGTGTTGTAGGTATTTAAGGTGTATTTAAGAGACGTAGTCGTAATTCCTAGTTCCATGTATTTAAGCCTCTTGTTTTCACGAACCTTTAGGAAACACCATGGAACTAGGAAAACGACTACGTCTTTCCTACTTCCATGGGAAACATCAAAAGGTGAAACTGACATTGGGTAAGGGATTGTATTTAGGGTCTACTTACGTTAAGATACCTCCTACTTAGGGGATGATTTAGGTATGGGATGAAAACGGGGATTTGTATCACGTCATCAACTTCACAACTCGCAACCAAAACACATACAGTCCCGTACAGACCAGTACAGTCAGTAGAGTTTCTAAAAGGACTATTAGTCTTCTGGCTTCGGCTTCATAGAGTGTTGTCTCAGTCGCAAGAGGTGACACAACTTCATATAGGTGGCAGAGACGACACTTTATGAAGTGGCGGGTATCAGATAGTCTTGAGCAGTAGCTTATCGGAAAAAAACAATGTTTCAACTTTCAACAGCTTTGGTTCCAGGTTTCCACACGATATTTGCCTGTACCGTTAAAGCAAGTGATATTTAATTGCTTAAAACATTCATGACTCTGAACAGTCAGAGATGCGTGCCTGGGATCGAAAAACGGACCCCTCAGAAAGAAGGCTATACTGTCTTAACCACTAGGCTTTCACCTATCTCACGAGTAATCTACAGGCTATAATCTATCCAACTTTTAAAAGTTTGCCGTAGTTCAAGTCCTGTGTTTGAGCTCAAACGAAGCTTTTAAAACATCCAATAACATAATCCCGGGTTGCAATGGATTGCAAACATTAGGCGGAGCAGACTCCCGGGATCCGAGATTAGCAATATCGGAAAGTATTAGATCGCAAGACGTTATTTACCGACCGCCCCCACTGATTCCAATCGCTTCGATTTGCACACAGAGCGTATTTAGTACGTGTATCGTATTGAGCTATATTTAAGCCACATACTACTTTTGTACTGATTAGGGTACACGACTTCCAAGTGGATGTTAGTTTTAATACGACTTGAAAGATGTTTTTAAGAGTTTTTAAATAAAGTTCTATTGTAGGTATCTTAAAAGTTTAGCAATTTCTTGCAGTTATTAGTTTAAAAGTGGTTTTAATTTTTTTCATGTAAATAGCGTTCAGAAACGCTGAATCAAACTAGAAACTTGATTACCGCCGCCTATGAACATTTGCAAAACATAGGCACTCCCAATGCGTTGCTGGCTTTTCAGGAACTTATTGATTCGGCTCTTGAATAACCCCATGTTGAAGTTCAGATACTACTGGCATAATATTATTATCTATCACACATTCATAATTTCGATAAAAACTGAGAAGGTTGATGCACATCACTAATTTAATAGTAGTGGCGAATCTGATCATTGTATTTAATTTGTATTTTGTATATTATATTACCTAGGTTCTGCATAATATTTTATTGAGCTATCGTGTAGCATATTCTTTGTTGTAGAATCCATTTGGGTGTTTCCTTTTTGCTTTCGATACCAAAAATGGAGGTATAAATAACTTATTCAGCTTCTCTGCGGAACCGCAATTGAGATTTCCTCGGTGATTGAAAACGTAGGGTAAGGTTGCGATCATTGGACCAGCGCTTTGTTTGGACCACTTAGGTTTCTCTAAAACCAAAAGTCCTAAAAATCGTCGGTTATGACAAGACGTTAGCTATTTGACCCCGCACCCGGCTCCTCAACCATCAGTGTCGCCACAGGCTTCTTCGAGGGAGAATGAGCGTCGGTGTGTTTCACGAGCTCCCGATTTAAAATTTGTGTGACATTTCTTTACCATGTAAGTACAGATTTGTGAGGTATTTTAACTCAATTATATTTAGTAGCATGGCATATTTATCTGTTTCGCTAACTTACTACTTACATGCCACAAAATATTTAAACTTATTTTTAAATTTTGGTTTGATTGCAATCGCAGTGAGTTGCCATCAATGGACCCATGCAAGTTTCTTCCATTGAACCGGTCCAATGAAAGCAACTTCTAAAATAGTAATTTTAATTTCTTTTTTTTTTTGTTTTAGCATGGCAAAGCGCGGCCACTATTGTAAGTGGAGTGAAGTTAGCGTTGTTAGCTTTGAGTAAGCAAGAATTTGGCTTGAATGAAGCTAATTTCCAATATATTTGGTGTGCCAAAAGCAACATTAAAAAGAAGATTCGACAGTAAGCAGATTGTAGGCTCCGAAAGAGATCTCACACCCGATTTGGAAAAAGAAGTAAAATGGTAGGTATGCGAGACTCTTCCGGCGAAAAAAAATTGGTTTGCGTAATTTTTTACTGAGAGTAAGAAATTTTCTATCGAATTCACTGAAAAATATCAACATCCGCGATGACGGTAAAACATTTTTTAATTAAAAAAAAAATTAATATTGTTTGGGCTTTTCAAATTAACGCATAAGTAGGTACCTATATACCGGAGCTTATTATAAACGT
This sequence comes from Oeneis ivallda, assembly GCA_029955525.1. Lineage (NCBI taxonomy): Eukaryota > Metazoa > Arthropoda > Insecta > Lepidoptera > Nymphalidae > Oeneis > Oeneis ivallda. The sequence goes on from JARPMR010000007.1 coordinate 21,847,989, forward strand.
ATAATGTTTATAATGATCCCGGACCATTATTACTTAATATAAAAGACTTCAATTAGACTGCGAAAAGAAATAAAGACTGTATTTACTAATGATCTAGCCTTTTATTTACTATTTAACTACTATATGTTGCCATGAATGGACCAGTCGATAGAATTTCCTAGGTCCAATTATAGCAACTAGGTGGTTCAATCAAGGAGACAGTGGTCCAAACATGGCAACCACCCCAAAAATGTTTTTTTTTGTATTTTGTGTATTTAAGCTTAAAGTAAAAAATCTGATATAACAGCTGTGATTACTTGAGTATAAGGCCTAAGAAACTGTTGAATCATATATCCATTTACTCTCATACTTTTGGCGATATGGCAGTTTTAAGTTAAGTGGTCCAATAGTAGCAACCTTACCCTAAGTACGTGTCTGTTCTCTATATCGATGCGGGTTTAGTTTGCAGCTAGTGACGGCAACAAAAGTTATCGATGAATATAATTTACTGTACATTGGAATTTACGATCATCCTCTTTAATTGCTAAGAAAATTTCAAAGATCTGACATAGTAACAAGATCTTTTGCTAAAAAGTTATTTGCATATTATAACTCATGCCATATTGTGTTTAAAATTATACTATTTAATTTGGATACAAAAAACGTCTAATAAAAATGGAACAGATGACCAAAATTAAGGACTGCTAATATGCAACAAAATATGCGTAAGATGCTGATTGGTACGATTACCTAGCAATAAAGCAACCCAAGATAGATATTGGGACATCTTCTAGATTATTTTATATGGGAGCACTATGAGTATACCTATTTGCAGAAAGACGGGGGTAAGAGCATTAAAAGCTAGAAATAAATACGTTAGATTAGGTTTATCGATAACCGCAGATCCGTTGGCATCACTATCCATCGAGTACCTTAGACGAATGGTAGAGAATTGATCGGTAGGAGTCTCGTTACTTACAATGCGAATCACACCCTATTTGAATGAACCGTATCAATTTATGTTCAGTTTGCAAGGTTTTCCGTTCCGTTTCCAGTGGCGGAAACTGTTTATTTAAACAAATGGAAATAAATAAAGTATTTTAATCAATATGTACGTGATAAATTGGTATCGAGATTGTTTGAAAAACGTGTACGGTTGTCGAATTATTATTTAGCGATTTATTAACTTGGCTATACAATAATTATACATGAAAATTAAATGAATACACGCTATATAAAATTATAAACAAACTAAAAAATATAACATAAGGGTACAAAATATGGCGTCCTTATCGCTTGAAAGCTGTCTCTACCAAGCAACCACGTTCCGATAGAGTTTTTATGATTTTAGAAATTGTTGAGCACTCTTTTACTATACTGAGCCGAATTTGATGAATTTTTCTTGTTTAGATGTCTTTTAAACAAATCGACATGACGCGAAATGTAGAAAGCGAAGTGTAAAATGCAGAAGAATGAAGATTGAATATCGAACCCTCGACCTTTCAGTTTTCAGCCCGCACCTTTAAACGTTAGGCTAGGGCCTTACAATTGCAATACCTTTGCAATTGGGTATTTGACTGTTGTCAAAATGTTGATATTCACTATTTATAATTGAAACTGTAAATGTAAGAATAACATTTGTAAAAACAGGAAATGAATCGGTCAAAAACAAACAAGTTAAGAGCTGTTTTATACTAACTGTATCTCTTTCTAAAACGAATTTTTCTATGGAGCGTGTATGGAGCTGCTAACTTGTGACATCGCACTTCATTAGTTAAAATATTTAATAAAGAAAAATATCATTGTGTAATTGTGTTACAATATTTGAAAACGTTATTTTAAATATATAAAAAAACTAGCTGACCCAGCGAACTTCGTACCGCCACTACTTTTTTTTTTTGGACCAAATTGTGAATCTAAACCATCCTCGAATCCCCTTGAACTCACACAAAAAATTTCATCAAAATCGGTCCAGCCGTCTAGGAGGAGTACGGTGACATACACACGCACACAAGAAATATATGTATTAAGATATCAATCAAATACCCAATTGTAGTGAAAGGAGTGGATTCTGAATCGTCTACCGTACTGTATTCAGTCCGTCGCTCGTAATAACCGCTTGCGTATTGAGGTTTAAACATTTTTTACTACTGGTAAGTACTAAGAACCTTAATTTAGATAGTGTTCTTTAATCTTTTAATGTAATCTAATGTACTATTAATAAAGCCTGTCAAACATTAGCAATGTTCTTGCAAAACATGACGAATGTCTGACTGTGATAGTAGGGGAGATACAAACACATTATACATGTATGTGATGTAATATATTGTGACGTCACAACTAGAATATCGCAGTTAAATTAAAATGTCATTAACATATTACGCATTATGCTCTGTTTGCACGGGATTCGTAAATTGGATAGGTAGCTGTACAAGTAGTTATTTTCAAAGTAATTTAAATAAGTTGGGATTTTACCCATGTTAAAAATAAATTATTTTTGCTCAGTATTTTGTAGAGGGTCAGGAAAATAAGTCAAATACATGTTCACTTACACACTTAAAGTGTTAGGAGTAGTTTACGTCAATAGTGCAACTATGTGTCGATTCTGTAAAAGCTGCATCAATCATTGCTACAGTCTCAATTGTGGTGATTGGCTGAATTTATGGCGTCCTTGCTGCATCAATGCATTTTAACCAAAAACGGGAGAGTACCAGACAATCCGAGGCCGTTGCGATCGCTACACTCATGCAATCAATTTCAGAGAATACCACCAGAGGTGGGTTTTGAATTATTGATCTTTTAGGTTTCAATCAGACCCATTGAGCTATTGAGGCTTTAAAGATATTAGAAATGCGAAAGCGCCACCTAAGAGAAAGCGATTAGAAATGTAAATGAAGCACAGCTAAGCATTTCGTGAAATATTCTCATGATTTAGCGCGCTAATCACTCCACCGGAATGTGATCGCAGCGACAAATGGTGCGCACTTGCTAGGTTACTGCTCGCTATTGATGCATAATATTAAATATTTAAAACGTTTAGAAATCTTTGAAAAATATGATACCTACGCGACCCAAGTTGTGAGGAGTTACTAGTTAAGTTTATATTGCTATAATTTTTTCTTAAATGCTTACTTAGCTTAAAGTGTTTGAAGTGGGTTATACGTCAATAGTGTAACAGGTGGGGTGTGAACTATTGATCTTTTAGGTTACAGTCAGATCCGTTGATCTATTGAGGCTTCAAAGATAAATTATAAATGCTAAAGCGCCACTTAAGAGAAAGCGATTAGAAATGCAAACGAAGCACAGCTAAGCATTTCGTGAAATATTCTCATGATTTAGCGCGCTAATCACTCCGCCGGAATGTGATCGCTGCGACAAATGGCGCTCACTCGCTAGATTACAGCTCGCTATTGATCCATCACTGCCCATTCAAAATTTAATCCCGAAGAGCTAAGCCTGACTAAGGGTTATTTATATTTTAGCGATTAATTTCAAATGCGCAGTCAAATTAGTTCGTACATATGCAAGAATTTAGGTTTTGCCTCAATTCTATAAAGCCTCAAAAGGTAACAGCACTTGATAGGTAGGGATATCTACTGATTGTACTACTACTACTACTCATCGAGTAGTCTGCGGAATACCCAACTCCTCAGTAACTTCCAACAGATTCAGTGTGTTTGGGCTCCTTAGAATGGTCTCAATGAGTAGGTGTAAGATAGATGGATCGAGGAGGAGGATCTGATGTTTGAACAGAAAACTGGATGACAGGATGTTAGGTATAGTCCGGCCATCAATTCACATTTCGGAGATGTTTTAAATTTTCACAGAATTTACCTAAAATATCATACCCATCGCATATTAGTTTATCTACTAGTTTGTTGGTTTTATCTACCTATATTATTTCCTATTCTATTCCGTTTACCTACTCAGTAACAGCAACTCTATTTGTTAATTCCAAATAGAATTGTCGACAATTTCTAGTTGAACCTGTCCCATTTCGACCGCAGCACAGTAATAAAATAGATATAACAATCAGAACATCCAGCTAATATTCGCTGTGTCTCGTCAGCAAAAAAAGATTTAACGATCAAGAAACAGGAAAATATTTAAAAAGGATTTTAGCAAAATTTAATATTAGGTGAGCCCAATCTGAGACTTTCGACACTCAAATTTTTTTATTTATTTAAATAAAAATAAAATAAATTATTATTTTGTGGTTTTTTATTTGACTAGGAATCAAGGACTAAGTCCAAAAGACAAAATACATTCAATTTTGTTTCAAACAGAAGTCATAGGTAATTTCAGTTGTCAGTTTTCTACTAGTAGGTATATGAAACATTAATACAAAATCATACGTTCATATTGTTATGTGTTCATATTTTTTTTTTGCCGACAGTACTCAAACGGATGCGGCGCATTATGGACAGTACCAGCGTTAATTTAGATGGAAGTGGGCCAGCGCAGCGACCTATGGAACCCTTTGCTTTGTTACCATCTCGTGGAATATTCCTCAGGATCTCTAAATTGGAATTATCATTGACGTTAAAAGCTTCTATGAGTTAACTGAAATGATTTGTAAATACATGAACTGTAGGAGAGTTGTGGAAGGTGAAGATAAACCAGATTTTAGTTTATTGTTGCTATTTTCGGTATCAACATTGAGTGTCACATTGTACAAAAGTAAAAAAAAAAAACGTATTCCAAACAAACTACCTTTCAAATTCAAATTTACCATATACAAAACAAATAAGTTTGTATATCCGACATGAACTATAGTTCTGAATATAATATATATATTGTTTCTTCTTAAAGAGATAGATATTTGTTTTAGTGATTGCTCACTTTGTTGGCTACCAAAAAATGTCCCCTCAAAGATCGAAAGCAACGTCGCATAAGGAATCGATTGACATATTCATCAAAATGGGCTCAGTAGGTTTTTGCGCTACGGTGGAACAAACTTAAATACATACATAGACTTGGCTTTGGCTTTTTGTGCGAAACGGCTATAATGTCTCGGTACTACCTAAATTAAATCTACTTAACTCTAACTAAACTGTATAGGATAGAGGCAATAATATTATGGGCAATGAGCATTCTATTACGCACAGACAAATACCTAGTCCTCCCACTATTTACATACATTATCGATAGACTACCAAAGCCTACTGATTGCGTACTAAGCGGCATGCTAGATTGGTAGCTTCGTATTATATTATTATTTAGAGTTGCGAGCCAATTAACTAGTTTTACCATTTGGAATTAAATATAATAACTATCGAATTTTGAACTATAAATACTAAATAAACCTGGACATGTCCCATTATGGAAATTTTATGCAGACGATGAATATTTCAGACGATTAATTTCGTATAAATTATTATTTATTTTATCTAAGCACTACAGTAACGTGTTGTTAACTGGTTTAAATTTCAACTTCTTTTTCGGAGGGTTCAGGGTTTGAATCCCAGGCACGCACTGCGAAATCTTCTAAGCGGGTATTTAATTGCTTAGATTTTAGAACGAAGATATTATGTTCTAAGCAGTAAAATATCGGCATCAACCCTAAAGAACAAACATCGCAAGGAACCCTACCTGACAGTTCTCAAAGGTGTGTTAAGTCGGTCAATACGTTGGTTTAATACTCAAAGGTCAATCCACACTAATTGGCTAGCGTATATAAATTATATAAACCTGGATTATAGCCAATGGGCTAGCGATGATGATTAATTATTATTATTATCTACTCATAATTATTGTTCTGACATCCAAAGCGATTTCACGTCATTCACGATGAAAACTATGGTACCTACTACTACTTATTAGCTTTCATAATGACCTCATAAAAGTCGTCTTAATATTATAGCATCTCTCTCTTTCTCTCTCTTTTATCTCCAGGCTTGTCGTCATCATCAGCAACCCATCTCTCCTTTCAGAAAAAGGTTATAGGCCATAGTCCACCACGCTGGCCCAATGCAAATTATCAGATTTCACACATCTTTGAGAACATTATGAAGAGCTCTCAGGTGTGGAAGTTTCCTCATGATGTTTTACTTCACCGTTGAAGCTTGTGATATTTAATTTCTTAACCGCAAATGACTTAGAAAAGCCAGAGGTGTCTGTCCGGGATCGAACCTGCGACTCCCCGAGTAGGAGACAGCAGTAATAACCAGTAGGCTATCACTGCTCCGCGCTTGTACTATTATGTATTCTGTGCTCCGGGTCTATCTCAAAAACGGTTTAACTTTACTTTTTGTGACTATATCCAGGTTAAAAGTGTTGAAAAAAGAACTGCAGTCTGACTGATGTCGTTAGTACGAGATAAGTTCGTCATTATGAAAACATAATTAATGCGACCGTTTAATGCATAAATCATTGTTAATTAGGGCATTTGACGTTAACGCACGTTTGCATACAAAGTATATACCTACCTATTCATTAAAGTAGTTTACGTACTCATTCAATGTGCTATTTTGTCAGTTTAATTCCTGCGATACGAAAAATCTGATCAAAAATTATTTTGGTTTGTTGTAAATAACGTGTTGTTTTGTTGTAACAGCAAAAGTATTTTTTTTTTGAAAACTGAAATCAACGACATTACTAAACACGAATGGCTGCTATTAGCATTTTAAGGATCTAGCGCACTACATGACTATGACTGACCATTTTTTTTATTTTTTTTATTCGATGACAATATAGTCTTTGACTGCGATCTCACCTGGTGGCAAGTGACGATGAAGTCTAAGATGGTAGCGGGCTAACTTGTAAGGGGTATGGCAGTGAACATTCAACCCATAACCCTAATCGGTTTCTACACGCCATCGTGCCGGAACGCTAAATCGCTTGGCGGCACGTTTTTGACGGTAGGGTGGTAACTAGCCACGGCCAAAGCCTCCCACCAGACCAAACCAGATACAATTCAGAAATTATAAATTCCCAAATTGACCCCGCCGGGAATCGAACCCGTCTCGGGTTCGATTCCCTCCCAGTTATAAGACCACAGCGCTCACCACTGCGCCAGGGAGGTCGTCACTTGTCATCATAGATTATAATATATTCTGTGATCATAGTCACAATCTTAGTCGTAAAAGCTCATTTCAAGTGGACGCTCCTATGAAAGTAGGTACGCTATGTTTGGTCGCAAAGACTACTCACGTCATGTTCTGCGACCAGTTGGTCGTTGCGGCCATAGCCGTGAGGTCTGGCCACCTGGCCCCGTAGCCAAGTTACACTTATGATTGTCTATTTCTCTTTCTAAGATTGCAAACGCTGAAGGTTTGGCTAGGGCTAGACTAGATGGCGCAGCAGCTGATCAAAGACAGAAGTGTATTGATAATATTTCGCGGCAAATTGTATTTTAAATGTTTTTTTAGCATTTAAAATGCATAAATTATTCACTGTAGTGTCCATTTAAAATGCACATTAAAATAATCAGATAATTTAAGCGCCATCTAGTTAGCAATGATGAAAGGTTTGAGTTTCAAAATCATAGCCCTGGCCAAACCTTCAAGCTCGGTAATAATTATGTGTACAGTATTGTAACTCGGCCGTATCTTTGACATAAATGCCTACAGCCGCGCGGTACGTAAACATGCGATAGGGCTGCCCGCCTCCAGCATTTTAATTACATTTGCCTACTTTGTGTTTCCATTTAGTTTTGTGATTGTAAATATACTTTTTTTTATATAAACAAATAAAACACTTTGTGAATTAAATAGGAAGTGTTCAATAAAAATGCGTGTTGTTTTTTGATTGCTAGATTTAATTAAAAAAACCGGCCAAGTGCGAGTCGGACTCGCACACCAAGGGTTCCGTACTCTAGAAGTAAAAGTAAAACGATAATATTATATAAATTTGTTTGTGGAGGTTTATTGTTAATATAAAAAAAACTATGCTAGTTAGAGCGTTGGTTTTATTTTTCTTTTAAAATATACATAAACCTCTATTGACCATAATTATTTCTGATTTTTCGATTGGTAAACTTCGGAGATAAGGGGGGGGGGGGGGGAACGGTATTTTTTTCGACATTTTGCCCGATTGTTCAAAAACTATTATATTTAGAAATAAATAAAAACCTGTTTTAGAATGTACAGGAAAAGGCCTTTCATATGATACCCCACTCGGTATAGTTATCTTACTTTGAAATTTCAAACTCCCGATTTTCCCCCTTTTTTAATTAAACTAAAATAATTTTCACGTTGGATTTATTTTTCCTGTAAAATATACGTAAACCTCTATTGACCATATTTATTTCAGATTTGTAGATTGGTAAACTTCGGAGATAAGGGGGGGGGGGGGGGGACGGTATTTTTTTCGACATTTTGCCCGATTGTTCAAAAACTATTATATTTAGAAATAAATAAAAACCTGTTTTAGAATATACATGAAAAGACCTTTCATATGATACCCCACTCGGTATAGTTATCTTACTTTGAAATTTCAAACTCCCGATTTTCCCCCTTTTTTAATTAAACTAAAATAATTTTCGCGTTGGTTTTATTTTTCCTGTAAAATATACGTAAACTTCTATTGACCATAATTATTTCAGAGTCTTACCTAAAATTATTTTAGAGTCTTACCTTTCAGAGTTTCCAGGTAATTTAAAAAAAGTTATCTCTGGATGCGTTATTGACGAATTCATGCAACCAAAAACAGCACAATATATCCTCCTCGTCATATTAAATATGTACTTGAACTTATTTTTAGTTAAAAAATTGCGCAGTTATTGTTAAAAAACATAACACCGTCCGTTCGTCACTGCGGCACAGTCGCGACTGTCTGCGTACCGAGCGCTTACCGAGATCGAGGCGCGTAGGCATAGCTCGCGCTTCGTCCGTTTGTATGAAGTTGGAATACTGTATACGTAATATTACCGTGCTTCAAGCGTTTGCAATCGTAGAAAGAGAAATAGACAATCGTAAGTGTAACATGGCTACAGGTCGATGCGCTATGGGTCTTGTAGTCTTTGATTGGGGCTAAGTGCGCAATGCGTTTGAGGTTATGATATTGGATGTTGCGGAAAATGCATTTTATGCTCACATTTGCGTTGCTTTTATATTGGGTTGGATTCTAGGTAAGGTTATTTTATAGATAAAATTCAAAAAAAAATTACTTCAAACTTTGTCATACCTACCTATAATCCTTATAACTGTGTAAAGTATTAAGAAAATACTAAAACCCTATTTTCGAATTGTCATTTTACGAACACCTCGGGGACTGTTTATACGATTTTGTGTTCTGATTGCCGTCGCAACAATTGCTTACCGTCCAATCGCAGTTTCACCACTCTAAAGCAGACAAAGGATTCAATTTCGTCAATTTCCCGTACCATTTCTCACAACAAGGTTAAATTTGGTTGAAACAGTCGGTCTGTTGAAATCGCATATATGGTTCAGTGAGGCGAGAGAGCGGGTGAATATTTGTCGTAGCGCCTTTACGCCCTCGATGTCCTCGTATGTCGGAAAGGCTCGCGGCAGTTTGTTAGTACAGTGTTTTGTTCAGACTTGTTTTTATTGAAAAGCGAAAACTAACGGATACACGTATTTACAAACATTATCGACCGAGCGAAGCGAAGGTCTTTGAGTTAACTAGAGCGATTTGCACTTGTCCGTCCGTCCGTCCGTCCGTCTGTCAGAGCCTTATAACTTTTGAATTACTGAACGTAATTACTTCAAAGGAGAATGGGCGGTTTCGTCCCCAGTGGTGTATCAAGTTATGATATATGTCATTTGAAAGGTCATGATAATAGCTTCATTTTATTGTATGACACCAACTGTGAGACTCGTGCAGGGAAAGAACTATGTTATTTTTTATTTATTTTTTTAATTTTTTATTATCTTCTTTATCAACCGATAGACGTCCACTGCTGGACAAAGGTCTCTTGCATGGACTTTCACAGGCCTCGGTCTAGCGCCGCCTGAATCCAGCGGCTCCCTACGACTAATTGATGGGTCACACTGCACTTCCCGGTGCGAGGTCGCCACTCCAGCACCTTGGGACCCCAACGACCATCAGCTCTTCGGACTATGTGCTCCGCCCATTTCCACTTCAGTTTCGCGACTCGCTGTGCTGTGTCGGTGACTTTGGTTCTCCTACAGATCTCCTCATTTCTGATTTGATCTCGCGAGGATACTCCGATCATAGCTCTCTCCATCGCCCGCTGAGTGACCCTGAGCCTTCTTATGAAGGCCACAGTTAGCGACCATGTCTCTGATCCGTAAGTCATCACTGGCAGCACGTACTGTTCGAAGACTTTAGTCTTCAGGCACTGAGGGATTTTGAACTAGAAGACATCTCGGGGCTTCCCCAACGCTGCCCAGCTGAGTTGTGTTCGGCGGTTGATCTCTTTTTTGAAATTGGACCTTCCTAGCTGGACTGTGTGTCCCAGGTATATACACTCGTCCACAATTTCGATTGCAGAATTCTCAACGAGTACTGGGTGGATCGGACCATGAGCATTGGACATGATTTTCGTCTTGCTCATGTTCATTTTCAGGCCCACCTGTTGAGAAACCCTGCTGAGATCGTTGACCATAGTATTGAGGTCTCTCAGAGTCTCTGCTATGACTACTATGTCATCGGCAAATCGCAGGTGAGTGATGTACTCGCCGGTTATGTTGTTGGCATCAACATAAACGGCGAGTACATCAGTCCGTTTCAATCCAGAATCTTAAAGACGTCCTCCAACGCAGCGGTAAAAAGCTTCACATCACTTGATCACATCTCTTTGTCGTACTCCACGCAGTGAGTGGATTGGCCTCGTAGTCTGGTCCTTTATACGTACTGACATAGTTGCGTTTTCATACAAGCACTTCAACACTTGGATATACCGGCAGTCAATCCAGCATCTCTGCAGCGACCTCAATACAGCCCAAGTTTCCACCGAATCGAAGGCTTTCTCATAGTCCACAAACGCTAAGCAAAGTGGCCGGTTATGCTCTTCCGTCTTTTATATATAACCTACCGCAGCGTATGAATGTGATCTATTGAGCCAAGGCCTTTTCGGAATCCGGCTTGTTCGGGAGGCTGGAAGTCTTCAAATCTACGAGCAAGGCGATTCGTAATGACTCTCAAGAACAACTTATAAACCTGACTCAGCAACAAGATGGGTTTATAATTCTTCAACAAGGTATTATCACTTTTTTGAAGAACCGTTATGCCCTCGTGAATGACGGAATTGAATAATCGCTTAAAATCTTGTACTGGTTTTCTACCCACTTTCAGGAGTTCCGCAGTGATTCCTAGAGCTGCTTGAGAACCATACTAATCTCGTATAGGCTGACGTCCGGGATATCTTCGGTATTGTGTCAGGTCAGTTTGGCTCTGGGATATTTGACAAAATCTTCAACAGGTTTTTGTGTCGTGGTATATAACTGTTCATAGAACTTCTCAACCTCTCCCAAGATCTCAGGTCGAGAAGAGACGAGACGACTGTCCGATAAACCGATCTCTCGCGAACACTTAGCCTCTGTTTCGCTCGATGGTATCTTTAATACACTTGGTTTAATACCAAGACACGAAGGTCACGAGTTTGTGCCGTAGATATCTGCCTTTTAATCCTCTGGTAGGCAGCCGCGTCTGCCGATGACTGCAGCCTTATCTCTTGTCTCTCCTCCATGAGCTTGAGAATATGCTCAGAGAACTTTTCAGTTATTTTCCTTCGTTGGGTTTTAAAGAATTTAGACCCAGATTATGGACAGTTTCCATGACCCTGTTGTTTAGATCGGCCCCAGAAACGCAGTCTGCTAGGCAATCGAATCGGTTCTGCAGTTCGAGTTGGAAGGTTTCGGGGTTTTGGATATGAGCACGAGAAGGTCGGAGAGTTGACTTCACCAGTCTGGCCCTTTTCAGCTTTACATTAATATTCAACGTGCCTCTTACCATCCGGTGATCGCTCCCAGTTTTCACCCTATTGATCACAGGGACATCATCATACTAATATTATAAATGCGAAAGTGTGTTTGTTGGTTTGTTCTTATTGAAGAATAAACCAACAAACACACTTTCGCATTCACGCCGCAACAGAGCTACGTATCGACGTGATTTTTTGCATGGGTATAGTTGAGGACCTGGAGAGTGACATAAGCTTCTTTTTATCCCGGAAAATCAAAGAGGGAAAGGGAAAGGGAAAAATCCCGCGAGAAGATTTTGAAAACTAAATCCACGCGGACGAAGTCACGGGCATCAGCTAGTTGAATATATGTCGCTTGGTCGACATAAGGAATAAAAAAACCGTATAATCTAAAAAACACGGTCTTAGACTTTCACGGGCTTAAAAAAATTAAATGATTTCTAGTTCTTTCCCTGCACGAGTCTCACAGTTGGTGTCATACAATAAAATGAAGCTATTATCATGACCTTTAAAATGACATATATCACAACTTGATACAGTCTGGGGACGCAACTCATACAAAGGTGCACATTCTCCTTTAGATATAATATGTAAACCGATGGCCTCCAGCCGAAAATGGCTTAAAAAGTTATAAAAATCTTTATTTCAGGGGGGCTCTCATAGAAGCGAATGCGAAGTAAAAAAAAAATATCGCGTTACATAAAATTGTTACGTATCATTTTAAAGATAATTTTGAACTGAGTACAAAAATATTTTTTTTTTAATTTTTCCCTTAAAATTGACGAAATGGGGGGCTTTCAAAGTGGCGATTTTATACGCTCGCTTGAAGACGCTCTCTAGGAAAATCCGCTATGGATTTTCAAACTGATTTTATGTTTTTAGGTCACTTATATCCTGTACTTGAACAACAAATACTAAAATTATATGAATATTATAAAGAAACGAGATTATTTAATTTTTAATGTACATCAGTAATTCATATAGCATCAACATAGCTTCACAATAATGCTAATAGATGGCGCAGTCAGTAACTATTCCCATGGAACTACGAGTTACGACTAACGACCTATCCCAAAAACAGTTTTGCGTCGACCATTATTATTTAGTTACTTATTATAATACAATAATTGTATTGTAATTTTTTTTGTACCATATTATTCAATTAAAATTATTTTTTAGTTAAATTTTAGTTAAATATTGTATATTTTCTATTCGCGTCGATAGATGACGATTTGTACAGATGCCCGTAACCCGGTTTCACTCGTTAGTACCTACATAATAATTCAATGTTTTCACTAACGTTCCCTAACCTTTACGGGCTACCTATAAGTTAGGTGATTGATGTTTTCTGTCAACTTATTTATCACGATCCTGTACGGGACACCTAAAAGGATATTGGGACGGATGTTAGGACTTAGGATTGTATTTAGGAGCTACCTACGTTAAGAGACTCCTACTTAGGGGATGATTTAGGTATGTTTGGTGAAAACGGGCATAATAATAATGTCAGTTTTGGTTATCATGTATCGATTGAATGAATAATCATGGGATACCGTTACCGCGAGGTCTCAGTTCGGGGCGAACCACTAGTTTTAAATCATTTCTATTGCCATAATTGACTCGCTTAAATCAAAATAAAACAAAATTTAAAATTATAATGTAGTTTTATTTATTAGTATAGGTACGTATGTAGGTAGGTAGGTATGTATGTTGTACCTACTAGGTACAATTTCTGACAGATTTCAAACAATTTCTCTGTTTGAAATCTGTCAGAGTTGAAATTTGGGAGCTCTGATGTCTTTCAGAAGTGGTTCCGCTGCAGGGCTCGATGGTTTGTCACCACAGCACTTTAAAGACTTAGTTTGTGGTGCAAACGTTGACGTAGGTGGTACCCTTCTGAAATCGATCACTGATCTGGTGAACCTGATGCTATCTGGACGAGTACCCCATGAAATAACTAAAACCTTATATGGAGCAAATTTATGTGCCCTAAAAAAAAGGATGGTGGTATTCGTCCCATAGCAGTGGGTTCAACGATTCGGCGCGTCGTTTCCAAAATTTGCTGTAAAAAAATTCTTCCTTTAATATCTTCTAATTTTGTCCCTATTCAGTTAGGCTTTGGGGTAAAGGGGGGATGCGAAGCAGCTGTTCACGCTGCTCGCACATTCCTCCTTAACTCCCGGGAGGAGGTACTCCTTAAAATTGATGTGAAGAATGCCTTCAATTCAGTGGATCGGGGGGTCCTCCTCTCAGAAGTAAAAAATAAATTTCCACAGTTTTTCCCATACTTGGCGCAGTGCTACCGGGAACCTTCAAAGCTCGTACACAAAAAGAATGTTCTGAGCTCCGCTGTCGGCTGTCAGCAGGGGGATCCGCTTGGACCAGTTATTTTTAGTTTAGTCATACACCCTATAATTTCGGTTCTAAATTCCAAATTCAATGTTTGGTATTTGGATGATGGAAGGCGGCGAAGTGAGTTCGGTTTTGAAGGATTTAGAAATAATTATATCAAAATTTAAAACTATTGGCTTGGAACTTAATTTTGATAAATGTGAAATTTATATTCCAAATTCTTTTTCGGCCGAATCCAAACTGCACATATTAAATAAAATCAATATTTTAGCTCCGGGTATTAAAATTTTAAACGATGAGTCACTTCGCCTCTTAGGAGCACCTGTTTTAGAGGCCTCAGTTCCTCAATTTTTTACTGACTTAATTTCTAAATTCAAAAACACTTCCCATCATCTGTTAGATATTAATCCTCATATGGCAATGACCATCATTCGATTCTGCTTATTTGTTCCAAAATTTACTTATTTCGTTAGATGTTCACTTTTTTGGAAATTTAATAATTTATTGGAAAATTTGGATAATTTTATACAAAATATTCTATCTGAAATCTTAAATTGTCCGATAGATGATCAAGTATGGGCCCAGGCTTCTCTTCCGATCAGGTATGGAGGTCTGGGAATCCGCAAAATTTCTAGTGTCTCTCTGCCAGCTTTTCTTTCCTCTGCTTATAGTACACACACTCTCTTTGAAAAAATTATATCCCAGTCTTTGGGATCAATTGAGGTGTCGTACTTGGCAGAGGCAAGAAATGGTTGGTCAGCGATTAGCCCAAATCAATTGCCGGTTTCTCTTCCTTCCCAGAGACAGTGGGATGACATTATTTGTAAAAAAACTTTTGACGCAATGTTAATGCAAGCAAATTCCAAAGACCATGCTCGTCTTCTCGCTGTCTCTGCGAAAGAATCCGGACACTGGCTCCATGCTATCCCTTCTGCTAATCTGGGCACTCTTTTAAACCACGCCACTCTTGCAGTGGTAGTTGGTCTTAGGCTTGGCGCCAAAATAACCCAGCCTCACCGTTGCCACTGCGGTGACCACGTCGACGCTTACGGTCATCACGGGCTCTCCTGTTCGAAGAGCGCTGGTCGTTTCTCCCGCCACAATGCCCTCAACGACATCATCCGCAGGTCTCTTGCTACTGCTCACGTGCCAGCTGTATTAGAACCTATTGGTTTGGCACGTAGTGATGGCAAGAGACCTGATGGTATGACGCTTGTTCCTTGGAGGACAGGGAGGTCGCTTGTGTGGGATGCCACCTGTGTAGATACTCTAGCTGCTTCCCACATCCATGCGACCTCCTCTGTGGCGGGTGCAGCGGCTACTAGCGCCGAACAGGCTAAGAGAAGCAAATATGAGAAACTTGACAGTGGTTTCATATTTGCGCCTTTTGGTGTAGAGACCCTGGGGCCGTGGGGCCCGGAGGCTCGCGCACTTTTTTTAGAGATATCAAAAAAGGTGATCGAGTCTACCGGGGATCCAAGAGCTGGCAGCTACCTTGGCCAAAGGATTAGCCTGGCCATCCAAAGAGGTAATGCTGCCAGCATCTTGGGTACTATGCCACACTGCGGTGGCTTGGATGGGGTTTTAGATTTTAATTAGTTTTTATTTTAGTTTTAATTTTAGAATTAAATTTAGATTTATAGTATTGTATATATGAAATTTCCTATTAATAACTAAATACATGTAAATAGAATAGAATATTATTAAAATTTCTCTGTCTGTTGAAATATATAATATGGTTCAGTGAGGCGAGAGAACGGGTGAATATTTGTCGTAGCGCCTTTACGCCCTCGATGTTCTCGTATGTCGGAAAGGCTCGCGGCAGTTTGTTAGTACAGTGTTTTGTTCAGACTTGTTTTTATTGAAAAGCGAAAACTAACTGCTATAAAACGAAAACAGTTGCAAGCAATATATGTCTGGAAAAAATAAACTTTTACAAGTGCTTTCGAATCGTCAAATGAATCTACCAATGGCTCGGAATGCCCTTCCTACCGAGAAGAAACAGCAAGAAACTCGGCGGTTGCTCTTTTTCAATACAGCTTACAATAGGTACTATCACTATGCTATGCAGTGTATGCAGTGTTTCCACAATGAGGGGAAGTTCCAAAAATGCATACTTACAAAAGCTTTTTCTTTCTTAAAACGCACTTAACTGAGAAAAGCCCAGAGGCCCGGGATCGAACCTGCGACCCCCCGAATAAGAGACCGCAGTACTAACCACTAGGCTATCACTGCTTGTAACTGCTGGGGTTTTAAATGAGTATCCCTATTTCCACTTTATCTATTCCGTGCCTATTTCTATCGGGGGCTAAAAATGTATTGGAGCTCTTGACTACATTCTACTTTGTAGACAATACGGTGTAGCCATGAAGGACTCTCGTCGACGTGTACACTGTACTCCTCGCTTATGTTGAACGTCACGAACAACTGTTCCGATAGCTAGCAAAATGAAGCGGATATCCAATCAGTTTCAACAATACTTGATGTTAATTGATTTTGAGGTCGAAAGGAAACTATACGTTGCGCCATTGGGAACAATATAAAAATCGGACAAGTGCAATTTGTTCTGGCACGTCTTGTTCTTCTAGTTCTTTGTCAACAAGTAGAAGTCGGTTGTCGGTATGTTTGGTGGGAGGATTTGGTCGTGGCTAGTTTCCACCCTACCGTCAAAGATGTGCCACCGTCATGGGTTTAAGGGGCTATAACGATCCTAAATTGTTTGGGTCGTACGAGTGGGATAGAGCTATATATTTTGCAGTGCTAGGAAAGAGATGGAAATTATGGATTCAGGGGTCGGGAATTGAAAAAAATCTTTAAAATTGATTTAAAAAATTATGGATGCCAATAATCAAAGAATTTTTCTCACTGCTTTTAGTAATTATTTATATCAACACAAATAAAAAAAAATAGCAGGAAAAAACCTACCGTTTCTGTTTAAACAAGGTTTAAACAAGGTTTAAACCTAAAAAAAGGAGATTATTGGATCAAAGTTTGGGAAAACTTTCTATCGAGATTTTTTTTTCCAATCGTGTTTCTATCTCTAAGCGAATTTAGTTCAGATACCCAAATTACATATTGCATTGAAATTATTCAAATTGGAATTATAGTTTTCAATTTGTAAACCTCACAGAGCTCACCGAAAATCGCCTGTCGCATGCTTTTACCATTGCCATACGCCTTCCAAGTAAGCCCTCCACCATCTTAAGGCTATATGAATTCTGTGGTGCGATTCTTTAAAAATGACTGCTAAAATGTGACGATTGTAATTGCCTCTGATTGGCCGATACCCATTCGTAATTGGCTTAAATGTATTGTTGCAGAGAGCACGCGATAAATTCAGCTAATCACCATAATTGAGACTGCCTATTGGTCAGATCGTAGCACGGGCTACTTAGTCACACTTCGCCCCGGCTTCGCACGGTTGCGATCAAAAAATACTATCCCCGACTTTTCGGTGGATTTTCCAAATACTTTCTTTCATACAAACATTGTCCTGACGATGTACCTACAAAAACATCAAAAAAGAAATAACTTCCAAATCGTTCGAGCCGTTCGCAAGTGATGATTTTTCATTCATACAGCATCTTTCACAGACCGACCATATTCCATTTCAATATAATACTAGTGGTTCGCCCCGAACTGAGACCTCGCGGTAACGGTATCCCATGATTATTCATTCAATCGATACATGACGACCAAAACTGACATTATTATTATTATGCCCGTTTTCACCAAACATACCTAAATCATCCCCTATGTAGGAGTCTCTTTACGTAGGTAGCTCCAAAACACAATCCTAAGTCCTAACATCCGTCCCAATGTCCTTTTGGGTGTCCCGTACAGGATCGTGATAAAGAAGTTGACAGTAATCATCACATAACTTATCATAGGTAGCCCGTAAAGGTTAGGGAACGTCAGTGAAAACATTGAATTATTATGTAGGTACTAACGAGTGAAAACGGGTTAGGGGCATCTGTACAAATCGTCATCTACCGACGCGAATAGAAAATATACAAAATGATAATTAACTAAAGAATAATTTTAATTGAATAATATGTTATTATATTATGTACCTAAATAATAATGGTCGACGCAAAACTGTTTTTGGGATAAATCGTAGTCGTAACTCCTAGTTCAATGGAATAGTTAATGACTGCGCCATCTATTAGCATTATTGTGAAGCTATGTGAAATTTACTGATGCTCATTAAAAATTAAATAATCTCGTTTCTTTATAATATTCTTATAATTTTAGTATTTGTTGTTCAAGTACAGGATACAAGTGAAGTAAGAAAATAAGTACAACTTGAAAATATATAGAAAATTTTCCCAGAGAGCGTCTTCAAGCGAGCGTATTAATTCGCCACTTTGGAAGCCCCCCATTTCGTCAATTTTAGGAAAAAAATTAAAAAAAAAATATGGTTGTACTCTGTTCCAAATTGTCTTTAAAATAATACACAGAAAACCTATGAATCGCAAATTAAAAAAAATTTCTTCGCATTCGCTTCTATGAGAGCCCCCCTGAAATAAAGATTTTTATAACTTTTTAAGCCATTTTCGGCTGGAGGCCATCGGTTTACATATTATATCTAAATTTGAAGTAATTACGTTCAGTAATTCAAAAGTTATAAGGCTCTGACAGACGGACGGACGGACGGACGGACGGACGGACGGACGGACGGACAAGTGCAAATCGCTCTAGTAAACTCAGAGACCTCGCTTCGCTCGGTCAATAATTATGTAGATTTCAACAGTTTAGAGAGAAATACCTTCTTTAACATGGGGCCTTGGAAAATTAAATCGTGGAAAAGTAACTGTAATGTGTTGCTACTAGATGTCGCTAAAAAGTTGAATCGTGAAGTCGTTAATGTGCTTGTAGATAAATATCACTAATTTCGTTGCTGACGTGTAGTTCGACGAGGCCGTAGTAAACTGCTCCCTAGCCATATTACATATCTATTGGCGTATCTATTCTCTTTCTATGTTCGTTAACGCTTTAAAGCAGGGGTTCCCAAAGCTTTTTAGCACGCCTCCCTTCTGAAAGGATAGGAGGCGTGACAAAACGCTTTGGGAACCCCTACTTTAGAGGAAGCGACCTCAGAAACGATTAATTGGTAGCCAAGTTGACACAACGTTCTTGATCGCTCCTTCGCTCCACGGAATAGAATTCACGCTACACGCTTATTTATACATATAACATACATGCTTACAGGTTTACGCATACGAATACACGCTTCCTATAAAGCAGGAGTTCCCAAAGTATTTTATCACACTTCCTAAGTCCTATCCTTTTAGAAGGGAAGCGTGATAAAAAAGAACTTTGGTAACCCTTGCTCTAAAGCATTAACGATCATAGAAAGATAATAGATACAAATAGATACAACGAAGTGTAATTTGGCGTTAACACTCTCAGACGCAATTCCCGAGAGATGTAGTGTTCGAGCCTCGCCGACCCCGGAATTTTTGATATAGTTATTATTATGTATTGTAAAAATTTTATAATGCAGTCTTGCCTCGCTGCTCTTTGATTCTTTACAAGCCAACGAGTAATAACGCAGGCGGCCATTTTGCTTCTGATTGTCACGTCATTTACATCTCTATATAGCTACTTGTGTTTGTTGTTTTAATTAATCAATTATTTAGTAATGGTCCAAGATCCCAGTGCCGCCAGACCTAAGTTATTTTCTCAGCCATTATTTGTGTACGATAGAGTACTGTTCTAATGTCCTTTCAGTATATGCGTACCAGCTAGATTGTGCCGACGGCCAATTTCCAGATACCAGGTGCTAAAGGTAGGTAAAAACTAGAATAACTTATCTTAAATTCTCAGGGCTGATTTTCATATATGTTTTAAAGAATATTGTAAAAATTAATAAATTAATACTGCCAGACGCTTACCGCCGGCGGTTACTTTAGCCAGACGCTTTGAAGCTCCCAAAAAAATATATAATTTAAGTTAACTTATATTCTCAGTTCTGATTTTTATACATGATACTCAGGGAACTATTGTGATATTATCTGTAAGCTGCCAGACCTATTGGAAGGGTCAATCATCCCCCCAGACACACATTATGCGTCCCCATATGTATGAGCGCTAGAACATGATTCACTTGTTTAAGTGTGTGAGAGATAATATCATCATACTATAATATTATAAATGCGAAAGTGTGTTTGTTGGTTTGTCCTTCAATTACTCTGCAACAGAGCTACGGATCGACGTCATTTTTTGCCTGGGTATAGCTTGCAGAAGATATTGCAATAGTTCTCTCTCTCTAGATCCTAAGCTATACCCCAGGCAAAAAATCACGTCGATCCATAGCTCTGTTGCAGAGTGATTGAAGGACAAACCAACAAACACACTTTGGCATTTATAATATTATAGTATGATGATATTATCTCTCACACACTTAAACAAGTGAATCATGTTCTAGCGCTCAAACATATGGGGACGCATAATGTGTGTCTGGGGGGATGTTTGACCCTTCCAATAGGTCTGGCAGCTTACAGATAATATCGCAATAGTTCCCTGAGTATCATGTATAAAAATCAGAACTGAGAATATAAGTTAACTTAAATTATATATTTTTTTGGGACCTTCAAAGCGTCTGGCTAAAGTAACCGCCGGCGGTAAGCGTCTGGCAGTATTAATTTATTAATTTTTACAATATTCTTTAAAACATATATGAAAATCAGCCCTGAGAATTTAAGATAAGTTATTCTAGTTTTTACCTACCTTTAGCACCTGGTATCTGGAAATTGGCCGTCGGCACAATCTAGCTGGTACGCATATACTGAAAGAACATTCGAACAGTACTCTATCGTACACAAATAATTGCTGAGAAAATAACTTAGGTCTGGCGGCACTGGGATCTTGCTCTATAATGGATATATTTTGTTTAATTATTAAATGACGGAATCCCTTACTTTGTTTGATCAATGTCAATGAAAATAGTGTATTTAAAATGTGGATATTTTCTGTAAGTGTAGGTTAACACTTTCAAAAATATAGAAATACCCTCGTCCTCTTATTTTGAAACATGTTATAACGGTAATCATAATTTCCATGAACAATATAAGTATAGCGGAGTTCGAGAGCGATATTTTACGGTCATAACATATTTTGGTACCGGAACGTAATTAGTCCCGTTGGGAGACCGCAGTGTTTTATAAACTGCGGATGTTCTCATGTTTTTAATAACGACATGTTAATATATTTAAGACGCGGCACAGCTTTGTTGGTATTTAGATTAATTTCCAACATCCAAGGATGATAAGAATACACTTAATCGAGATTTTTATAAGAAATTAATTAATCTTACAAGTAGGTACTTCGTAAAAAAAATTTATAAGGAATATCAAAGAATAGTTATTATTTGATATCACATAACTATTCTTATTAATTTTTTTCAATTATGGGAGAGGGCAGACTAGTTACTTTTAGTGGCAGCAGAAAGCGGCTTTTATGCAGAAAAATAATTAAAAAACAAACAAACAAGAAAAGCGCACTGTCACTACTTCGCGAGTGAGATTCGAACCTGCGACATCTAAAGAAAGCGGTAGCTCGCCCACTGCGCCAAACAGAGCTAAATGTAAACCTCTAAAATATTGAACGCTTACTGAACGACGGTGTTAGGTTTTTTTTCGTAACGGAATTTCTTGATTCGGTCGCCGCGCTCAAACTGTTTGTCCTAGTTCAAAGCCTTTGATAAAAGCTATGCAATAGCTTAAAAACGCCGATCGCTGCCATTAAAAGTCTTCGACCCTCTCCCTTGACCTCTACGGTTAGGTGCGGACTGTAAACTGAAAGACCGACGGTTCTGAAAGATCGACGGTTCAATCCCCACCTGTTGCACTTTTGTCATACCCATTCCTAACACAAGCTTTACGCTTATTTGGAAGGGAGAGTGGAATATTAATCAAGTTCAGCATGGGTGATAATATTATCTATTATCAATTAGGGGTATGGGTTGAATGTTCACTGCCATACCCCTTCCAAGTTAGCCCGCTACCATCTTAGACTGCATCGTCACTTACCTTCAGGTGAGATCGCAGTCAAGGACTAGCTTGTCATCGAATTAAAAAAAAATTAAGTTCACCCTACTCTTGAATTACCATTTATGTTTCAGTTACTTAGAAGTAGTAACAGTCTACATACCTACTACATAAAAATCTAAGTCTGAAAGAAAAGCTTCGTAATAATTGCAAAACATACCTGAAAAAGTCCGAAGCTGGTATATGAGTTGTTATGGTTGGTTACTTTCTCAGTCGTTCTGCCGCTTGCGTGCTCTATCAGGCATACCCCTGCAAATAAATTAATACTTTCAAGTTACCAAGCATCAGGGTAATAATACGTCTCTCCCGTAAGTTCGAGTTTCCATACAAGCATAATTTTGCTTTGATTTTAAAAGGTGCTTAAAGACGTATCAAAGTTTGAAATGGGTTTTATTGTGAAAAAATAATACAATCAATGTGAAACAAATAGAGATTAACAGTCTCCAGTATAAAACGATAAAAATTTATCTCTATTAATTTATTGTCCTAATTTTTTTCTATTTTATTTTTTCACAGCAAAAATAAAAATCAATTTAAAAATCGAGTGTCCCACCCATTGTCTTAATAATAAGTCAATGATTCCACCGTATTATATTATTTTGCAAGGGTTGATATTAATATATTAAAATATAACATAAAACTACGTTAATTTTGAGGGTTTGTATGGAAACTCGAGAGGGAGTCAAAAGTGTCTAGTTATAACCAATGTAATATTATACTGTAATCACTAGGTAACCCAATGTATACGGTAATGAATACTTACATTAAGTAAATAAATTATTAATAACTGAAGTAATAATTTTAATAAGTTTTGATTAGATACATCAATTAGGGTCATCATTTTACTAGCATCATCAGCTACTGTCATTTTGTAAAATAATGATACCACATATAATGATACGTTCGTGGCGCTAGCATCGCCAAGTAAACACGAGCTCTTTGATAGTTTTTGTTTTAAAAATAGAAATTCCCGAATAAGAAGTGTAAATAAGTGTTTAAAGGACTAATAGTAATGCAAATCAAGTGGAAAAATGATAGCAATAAATACTGTGCAGTAATTTACGTAAAAACTGTGTTTTAAATATTGACAATTCTATGTGATGTTTATGTAAATTTAAACAACGTATATAAACATTTCAACTAATTAACAATAATAAAAGTGAAAATAAGTGCTATAGTAGTTATAAAAGTTAACAAATATAAGTGCAGTAAATAAACTTTTATGATATAAACACAAAAAATTCGAGTGACAATAACAATAGACAATTCAAACTGAATAACGGAAAGTTCAATCTTCTAAATTGGAAAAGTGATGCGATTAAAGTGCTTCTTATGTGTGTAATATTGATTAATTACACGCTGGAACAAAATAAAATAAATAAATATGGTTATAAAACTAGAAGATTGATGTATAACATTATTATTAATGATGATCCAAGAATGATTTATATACCACTAACGCCATCTAGTAAAAATCACTGATCGAGAAGCTTACACCCGTACAGTAAACACCTTCATAAAATAAAAACTGTCATCTCACATCTGTATTGAAGCTACCATCAATCAAAACACTAGTACGCTAACCACTAACAACCTAAACGATATTTTCGTCATAATGGTTAATGATATTCTGGTCTAGTGGCGTGGACGACAGTATCCATTTCAATAGTCGCGAGATCGAGACCGACACGAACTATCGCTTTTCAAATTTTATTTCTTAATTGACATTGAAATTAAAGTTAAAAATGTCTACGAGGCCAAAAAGAACAATTGTCTGTGCTGGATGTACTCTGACGATAAAAAATAAAGATTACTTACAATGTGTTAATTGCAGTAACCTATTGGACTTAAGATGTGCCAGCGTTACTCAAAAACGATTTAATACAATGTCAATAGATACAAAGGCAAAATGGAAATGCAATGAATGCAAGAACCTAAAGTCAAATTCACAGGAAACAACATTAAAAAAACATACCCAACCGGAAATGGATAACTTACCCAAGATATTAAAACCCAATTTACACAACCGATCTCTAGGAAATGAAACATATAGCTCTTTGGGAGACCATTCAACTTTAAAAGATATCAGCGCATGTAGTTTACCGGACCTATCCACGGCAGATAATTCGCGCATTAACGACTTAAAACAAGAAATAAAGGCATTGTCTTCTCAATTAGAAAGGGCTCATGATGAAATAGCGAGACTCAACCTAGAAAATTCAAATCTTCAAAAAATGTTAGAAGACAATGTAAAACAAATTAAAATGTTTAAGGCACTACTAACTGATGGCGTGACCTCTGTAACTTCTACGCCTTTGAGGTCAATGGAAAGACAATCTAATCAAACTACACCTGCAAGAACACCAGCAGCGAGAGTTCCTGAATCTAGCCTGAATACTTTTTCTACGCCAATCGCTGATAATGTCGATAGAGCCAATTTCTCCACACCGAAAGAGTCTATAATACTAAGAAAGGAAGTCATATCTAATAAACTAGTATCTATTAAATCACCAAAATTGGTAAAACCTGCTAATAAGAAAAATCAAGATATACAAGGAAATCAACCCACCCAAGAAACACTAACAAATCAAACATCAACTGAAAATAATCTTAAGCCTTCAAAGATAATAATACTTGGCGATCAAATAGCACGAGGATTATCAAGAGAAATCACGAGAAAGCGCCAAAGTCGATGGAATGATGTATACACTGTTTCCTCATTTGTGAAACCACAGGCAACTGCAGCACAAGTACTCAGCAGCTGCGATGGCTTACTTAAGAATCTGAATAATAATGATATTGTTATTTTGGGAATAGGATCTAACGAAAAAAATCCGTATTCAATGCTATCAGAATTAAGTAATGCCCTGTACAAACTGAAACAATGTCAAGTTTTTGTGCTAAATGTTTTAGAAAACCCCTATTTAAATGTGAAATTATTGAATAATATCATTAAGCTTGTGACACAAAATTTTATGAATTGCAAATTTATAAATACGATAAACAACTATAAATATAATGCAAACACTCCTAAAACTCTACAACAGAATTTCCAACAGCTATCCTCTAAAATAAATATTGAGATTGATTATTTGGAATATTATAAACTCTACATAGTAAAATACAACAAAAAGACACCCCTAATAATCAATAACGTATTAAAAACTATGAATAATGCAAATTATGAGCCAAATAAATATTATACCCGAGTCAAAAAAGGCACTATACCTTATTATTTTGAAAAAAAAACCTAAAATATCGAATTCCTTAAACTCTAAGGTGAAGCTTATCCAAAAGACAATACCAAATTTTTTCAATAAAATTAATAAAAATAAAGCTGGTCCAACTACTGAAAATAATAGAGAACAATTTTTTCGTGCATAATACTCTAACTTCTTCTAACATTACCTTATTACATCAAAATATAGCAGGCATTTTGAATAAGCAAGAACTGTTTCACCTTGCAATAGAAGATCTCAAACCTAAAGTAGGTAACATTGATATTATTTGCTTAACAGAGACTTTTATGAAACAAGGCACTGAATCAAACCTTCAGTTAAAGAATTATAAATTAGTGGCCTCCTACTCCAGGCTTTCGGAACGAAGAGGTGGGAGCTGTATTCTTATAAAAAATAATTTTGAATATAAACCCGTAGCTTTGACTATTAAACCAATTCCATATGTATTTGAATACTGTGCTACCGAAATAACCTCTATCAGTGCTATCATTGTTTGTATATATAGAATACCTAACTCGAATGTTAATGCATTTCTACAAAATCTTAGTAATTTGACAAATATTTTAATTAGAAAAAAGAAAAAACGCATTATCCTTTGTGGCGACTGGAATATTGATTTACTCACTAATAATTCAGTGTCACAGGAACTGCAATCGATACTAAATAATTGTAATTTGAATCAACATATTTTAAGACCCACTAGGAAAAAATCCTGTATTGATATAATTGCTAGTAATATCCCAGATGTAACAGCTGAGCTTCATTATATGGGATTATCTGATCATGAAACCTGTCAATCGATAACTTTCGAAACTCCTATTAGTATTTCAAATAAAAGTAATCTCCCTTACTGGTTTGA
This sequence comes from Oeneis ivallda, assembly GCA_029955525.1. NCBI lineage: Eukaryota > Metazoa > Arthropoda > Insecta > Lepidoptera > Nymphalidae > Oeneis > Oeneis ivallda. The sequence goes on from JARPMR010000007.1 coordinate 21,874,317, forward strand.
ATTTAAACGTGACTTCAGCAAAGATAACATTAGAAAATTTTGTGAGTGCATTGAATCATTAACTTTTAACGATATATTTGAAGAGACGGGTACAAATAGTGCATTCGATTCCTTTCATGATACACTTACTTTGTTTTATAAACTATGTTTTCCTTTAATTAAAGTTAAAGTGTTTGAAAATAATAAAATAAACTCCTGGATCACAAGAGGTATAAAGAAGTGCAGCATTAGAAAGAGAGTTTTATACCTATCATATCGTCTAAACTCTAGTAATAAAAAAATAAACAAGGATAAATACATAAATTATAATAGATTATTTAAGAAATGCATTATCCAAGCACAAAGCTTGGCTAATTCCAAATACGTCATACGTTCAAAAAATAAGTGTAGAGCAGCCTGGACTGTAATAAAAAAGTATTCTCTACCCGCAAAAAATGATAAAATCCAGGAAATTAATAGTATTGAAATCAACAGTATTGAATATAATGACGCAAATGATATAGCAGAAAAATTTAATGAGTATTTTATAAATTTATCTAATACTACCAATAATACGAGCAATTCACCCCTCTTAAGCAGTAAAAATGATAATACTAGAGACAGCATTTACGTTTACCCTACTGACGACGGTGAAATATATAAAATTATCATGGAATTAAAAAACACTAACTCTACAGGTTATGACGAAATAAATACAAGAGCTGTTAAACTTTGCGCCAAACATATATCACGTCCTCTGAGTCACATTATAAATCTCTCCATATCACAAGGTGAATTCCCGTCCCGATTAAAATACTCGGTAGTTAAACCCGTACACAAAAAAGGATCGAAAAAAGAACTCAATAACTATAGGCCAATTACACTCATACCTATCCTATCAAAAATATTCGAAAAAGTTATGTACAAAAGAATATATCAATTTGTATCAAAATATAGCTTGTTAAAACCTCAACAATTTGGATTTTTAAAAAATAGTTCTACGTCATTAGCTTGTTTTGCGCTTACTAAGCAAATAACAGAGAGTCTAAATAGAAAAACTCCAGTAGCTTGTATTTTCCTGGACATGTCTAAAGCATTCGATCTTGTTTGTCACAGGATACTTTTAAATAAACTACAGAATTATGGAATAAGAGGGAATGCTCACCAATGGATTAATAGCTACCTAAATAATAGACAACAGAGTGTTCAAATTAATAAAATCTGCGGCAATACAAGGGGATCATTTACATCAAACTTTAGGACAAACAAGTATGGTGTGCCACAAGGAAGTATCTTGGGACCACTGTTATTTCTATTGTATGCGAATGACCTACCTGACTCAGTCGAATGTAACTGTATCCAATTTGCTGATGACACGACTCTCATAATACAATGTAAAAACAGGGAAACTTTTGAACAGGAAGTCAATGAAAACCTAAATAAAGTTGTTCAATGGATGAGCCAAAACAATTTATGTATAAATGTTGGTAAGACTAAATATATACAGTTTCAAACATACAATAGTTTTCCAATAAATATTAAAGTTACATGCAATAATTTACCTATTGAACAGGTTGACCATACTGTGTTTCTTGGCGTAGCAATGGATAAGTTTTTAAATTGGAAAATTCATATAGATTCTCTATGTAAAAAACTAGATCGATTTGTGTACGCTCTATACAAACTTAAAAGTGTAACATCAAAAGAGACGGCTCTTTGCGCATACCACGGGTATGTTTCCTCTCTTTTACGTTACGGATTAATCCTATGGGGCAACTCTGTTGATGTGATAAAAGTGTTTCGTATTCAAAAAAAATGTATTCGAGCCGTTTGCGGAGCCGCACCTTTGGATTCTTGTAGGCCACTCTTTAAAAGTACCAAGACACTGCCTCTTCCAAGTCTCTACATATATGAAGTCTCAGTTTTTGTTCATAAGCATAGGGACTATTTTCCACGCATAGCTGACACAATTACAAGATCCAACAGATATGAAAATAAACTTATAATTCCAAGACAAAGAATAAATTTATTTAAAAAAAATATTTACTGCATGGCCGTACGCCTCTATAATAAGTTACCGGACAGCATGAAAAACCTAAATGCTAATCGATTTAAATCAAAACTATACAAAATACTTTTAAACAAATGCTACTATACTGTTGATGAATTTATTCAGGACAAAAATATTAATGACATTGTTTAATTTTTTTTTGAAATTAATAGAACTGACATTATATAACAGTTAGAATGAGTATGACATTGTTTGAATTTAAAAATGATAGATTTAAGTATTAAATTTTGTATGACTATTCTTTTGCATGCTACTATGTGGCAGATTGAAGCGCTTAGATAATTGTATAAGATCATATTATGTACTCAATCTTGCAAATAAAACATTTGAATTTGAATTTGAATTTGAATTTGAATTGCCAATAGGGTATTTGACTATAATAAAAACTTCGTTTCATGTGGTGTCATCCTAAGAGATTTTTATCTAAAAACATTATTCCATACAACAAAACTAAAAAATATAGTTTTATTTTAGTTTTATTTTATCAGAAAACGTCAATTAAAATTGCTATAATTCTGGCCATGTTCACGAGGTCGAAAATGTTCCGTGATAGCTTGAATCTCGAATGACGTCACAGTTCACGCCAGCTGTGGAATTCTCATTTTGTCAATACATTTCGACGTGTTTGTGTGGCGTAATAGGCTAATTTCGACTGTTTTTCGTCATTACTTTTTTATTAAAGCATACCAAATAGTATGCGACACTCGGCCTAAACACAATATATAAAATTGTCATTTGATTGAAATGTGAACTGTGACGTCATGTAAGTAAATGGAACGTTTCCGCGGCAATTTATTTTTTTGAATTTATTTCTCGATTTTTATGAAAAATAATGATAATTATGCCGAAATATACGTTTTGTTAGCTTCAGCATAGCATTATTAACAATTCAAGATGATTTTCTAAAAGTAGTCAAATAGCCTATTATGTTTAATACAGTACATCCACCTACCTACTTATTACGTTCCACGAATTTCCATTAATTATGAATCTGACGGTTCGTGGTTTGCTTATTAGGCATTAACTAAGATAATTTTCAACAGTTTTGATTAGGTTGTATTGTAATTATGCTTCATAGACTACACTTTGCCTACTCTCATCAAGTTCCACGAATTTAATTTAAAAATATCTTTTGCTTAGTCAATTTGAAGCTTCGTGAGGGTTCGTGTTGTGTTTTAATCACCGTTTAATTAAAATCAAAGTATGAACCACTCAGCCAGACGACGACATTATCTTATGAATAACCTTTGAATTTAATTAATAGGCAAACATGGAGGACACAAGAGGGATCCAATTTTCCTCAACAAAGTCGAAGACAGCTAAATAGATGGCGCCGGAGATATGTCGAATAGCTAGAGCAGGATATCGCGCAAAGTTGACACAACCTGATGCATGGAGAATTTCACCATTTTGTGTCTTAGTAAATAAGTACTTCAGTAATTGTTATTCATAATATAATTATGAATAACAATTAATAATACCACGCGATGTAATATAATAATTATGTATCATAATTTTTAATTAACCGAAGCCCTCAATCACCGGCTTCGCCGTTTAGGCAATCCAGCTGCTTAAAGTAATGGAGCTAGTGAGATGATTAAAACTAACAACACCTTTTGACTTGGTGTACTTATAGTAAAAAGTGATAGTGTAGTGAAAGTGCTACCTGAAAGAACACAAGAAAGTGTCTGGAGGGTTTTTAGACTATTCAAGTCAAGAAAGAATAAGATGCGTCAAGATTAAATTAAAAAACATATTTAGCCAACTAAGGCCCGCTTGAAGAAACGCCGAGTTATCCTTTTAACTCAGAGTTAGCTGCTGCTTTGACAGATTTCGTATAAAGCTTCTGTCAAAATTACAAATTTATTCCTGGGTTAAACCCAACCCGGCGTCTCTGCAAGCGAGCCTATGTTAGGCTAGATTGTTATTGTATTGAGCATCATTTTGCTAGTCAGCATCAGGAAAAACGTTCTAAATAAATGAAAAATACTAAGGTGGGTAGACAGATAATTTCCATGTAAGATTCAACTTACACACACATCGCCCAATCTCATTAGACAATAGCTAACTAAACAGTGTCCCATGGGTTATTAAATACCCGCTGAGACGGCAATCTGACATGACTGGAGAGAGTTGCGTTTCCGACTCATACGAGCGACAATTATTTGTTTCAGCATTGCGCACCATACGAATTAGGGAACATAAAAATGCATGAGGATGGCTGTTCTAGAAGCATGACATCTTCCTGGTTGGCAGACGTTTTAAGGTAAAGAAAACAGCGTAGTTAAAGTGAAATGGAGCCTGACTGGCTACCGCTTACCGCAGCGGATTGTGAAACAGGGGATTTAATTCTCATTAGAACTTATGGCCCGGGAAAAAGAAAAACCAGGTAAAGGATTCTGGAATGAAAAATTACATTCTGCTGTTTATCTTTTTACTGTAATCTTAGGTATATTATGAGCATAATTTATAAAATAAGTCACTCTAGCGTGATGAAATAAGTTTGATTTTTATTTGAATATGAGGTGATGCCCGCGATAATAATTATTGTTAACATGCCGTGGAAATTCTTTGATTTCTTGATAAAAAGTAACAATTAAGTATAATAGGTATGTCACAAAGTAGCAAATTGTACAGTGTACACCCGAAAGTATTGCTCAAGAGCGCAAGTTCCGTGTCTTTTGTTGCTTGAAGCGCAAATTATACACTCGAAAGTATTGCTTAAAAGCGCAGGAAGTCTTTGGTTAGGTACTCGGGTTCTTCCACGGATCTCCTCACATTTCTGATTTATTCACGTATACATCAAGAATAATAAATACTCTCTCCATTATCGCCCGCTGAGATGACGTCCTGTTCAATTTATGTTGGCGAATAATATTATTGCTTTTCAAATTAGTTTCATAAAGACTCGACAAAGAACAAACCAAAATAATTCCCTGTTTAGGCAAATTACATTCAGAGACTTTAAAATACCTAATTCTTATAACAATATTAAACGAGGAAACCGAATGAATTGTCGACCTTAATAAGCGTTCACGGTGAACTTAGAAATCTCCAATTTGCATAAAAAGGGGGCATGATTCAAATGACAAAACACTTTGAGGACCTCTTTCATTTAAGTTTAAAATTGTTGGCGCTCGGGTTTAATTGACACTGTAAAGTGACCCCGCCCTAATCCGAATTAATTCAAATTGATACGGCCCTAAATTAAACGCAGCGCTCGCCGTTTTGAATTTTTCTGTACCTTGATACCGCGAAAGGAACCCAGTAGAACTAAGAAGCGCGGCACGAGAAAATTGTATCTACTCATTTACTCGTGAATTTCTTAAGGGATATCACGAGAAATCGAGTAGACAAAATTTTCTCGTGGCGCGCATCCTAGCCCTACAGTCTACAGGTGACTCAATTCAAAAGTCTTAACTACTCGTATACAAACGAGCTCTGTGACGCCGGTCGCTTGTTTTACCAAACTTTGCGGGCCACGAGGTTATCTTTGCAAAATTAATGTGACATTACAACATAAATGCGTATATTACATCAAGATTAAACGGAGAAGTGGGCGAGCGCCGTTTCAAAAGAAAAAAGAAACCAATGGTGATAACAGTTCTACTCCACTGATACCAAACATGTAACTTATTCCTCGATAACACCTCGAAGATTTTTCTCAAATTCCTTCTCGAAGTCGAAGAAGTCACCAACGTCGGGTGACGGTTAATTGAGAACTAAATTGGGCGTTCCGACAGTTTTTGTTTTAAAAATCTGCCAATATATCAAAAGACTTATTTTACATTGGTGAAATCGGTCCTTGTGTGTCAAACCAATGAAAGTATTTCTTTATTTCACTCATGAAATAACAGTCATGTAGGTAGGTATAAGAAAACTAGACTTAAAACTAGACTTTGATGAATGATCAATAACGTTATTTGAAACGTGTCGAAGTCAAACTTAAATCACAAATTCCGAATGCTCATCAATAACTGATATCATATTAGCCAAACTTGGGTTCCATTCACTTCGGAAACTAGTTTGAGAAGCTGAGAATGAATAGACATATTAGTAATTAAATCTTACTAAATGTTCGAAATACATTGGCAATATTAATATGCTGTCCGTATTGCCTTACAGTACATTTAGTTTCGCTATTACATTTCTGGGATCATTAATTTTGAGATATGATATATACGTACTAACAATCTTTGTTCCGCCTACTTGATTTATGAATAACCAAAAGGGTCACATGCCAAATTCACCATTCCACACTTCGATTACATTTTAGGAGTGTGCTCAGCTTTGCCATCTCTACTTGCTTGATTTCAAGTCTCTCGTCTGCTGTTCGGAAACTAAAATTTTACGCATCGACTGTATTTTTCTTTTTCTAGTATTGTTAGAAAAGTAAATTTTTTATTTAGTTCTTTGTAATTGCGTTTTTAAGTTTTAACCGATTTGGTACTCAATGCATTGCGTAATTAAAGGAATAATTATAACAACACAACTCCATACTTTGAAATGAAAATAGTTAACAGAAAATATAAACTAGTCACAAAATCAAATTAAAATTTAAAATCATTTATTTCATGTAGGCCGAATTTTGGCACTTATGACAAGTCGTGAATCTACCACCGGTTCGGAAAGCTGTATAATAATAAGCTATAGTTCCTTATCCTTATCAATAACAATATCTCGTCTATGAAGTGTAATTCGATATACATTCATCACACGCCTAATTAAGCAGAATAGTATACTCTCTAGTGATTATCTCTCAGTTCGCAATGCATTATAACAGGCAGTTTGCGTTGGTGTCACGTATTCCACTTCAGGGATCCAGAGCTGTTTAGGAGAAAGCTTATCAATTATACTAGTGGTTCGCCCCGAACTGAGACCTCGCGGTAACGGTATCCCATGATTATTCATTCAATCGATACATGATAACCAAAACTGACATTATTATTATGCCCGTTTTCACCAAACATACCTAAATCATCCCCTAAGTAGGAGTCTCTTAACGTAGGTAGCTCCTAAATACAATCCTAAGTCCTAACATCCGTCCCAATATCCTTTTAGGTGTCCCGTACAGGATCGTGATAAATAAGTTGACAGAAAACATCAATCACCTAACTTATAGGTAGCCCGTAAAGGTTAGGGAACGTAAGTGAAAACATTGAATTATTTATCAAACATTGAATTTAACTCGTAGTTCCATGGGAATAGTTACTGACTGCGCCATCTATTAGCATTATTGTGAAGCTATGTTGATGCTATATGAATTACTGACGCCCATTAAAAATTAAATAATCTCGTTTCTTTATAATATTCATATAATTTTAGTATTTGTTGTTCAAGTACAGGATATAAGTGACCTAAAAACATAAAATCAGTTTGAAAATCCATAGCGGATTTTTCTAGAGAGCGTCTTCAAGCGAGCGTATAAAATCGCCACTTTGAAAGCCCCCCATTTCGTCAATTTTAAGGGAAAAATTAAAAAAAAATTATTTTTGTACTCAGTTCAAAATTATCTTTAAAATGATACGTAACAATTTTATGTAACGCGATATTTTTTTTTTTACTTCGCATTCGCTTCTATGAGAGCCCCCCTGAAATAAAGATTTTTATAACTTTTTAAGCCATTTTCGGCTGGAGGCCATCGGTTTACATATTATATCTAAATTTGAAGTAATTACGTTCAGTAATTCAAAAGTTATAAGGCTCTGACAGACGGACGGACGGACGGACGGACGGACGGACAAGTGCAAATCGCCCTAGTTAACTCAAAGACCTTCGCTTCGCTCGGTCGATTATGTATGGAACTAGAACAATCCGTTCTAATCCGGATAAAGGATAGTCCGGAACGAAGACAAGAGTCTATGTATGAAACCACGGCAAGATCTTGTAAACTCTATAATTTTGAGGTGTGTTGACCGAAAACGTAGTCAGATCGTAGACGACAGTGTTACAATGAAACACATAGGTATAACATTCTCCACTGGGGTTTATTGAATACTACTACAGTAGATATTTACTTACCGATTGAAAAACTAATCGCCTCAGTAAATTAAAATCCCCACTAATACTACTAGTGGTTCGCCCCGAACTGAGACCTCGCGGTAACGGTATCCCATGATTATTCATTCAATCGATACATGATAACCAAAACTGACATTATTATTATGCCCGTTTTCACCAAACATACCTAAATCATCCCCTAAGTAGGAGTCTCTTAACGTAGGTAGCTCCTAAATACAATCCTAAGTCCTAACATCCGTCCCAATATCCTTTTAGGTGTCCCGTACAGGATCGTGATAAATAAGTTGACAGAAAACATCAATCACCTAACTTATAGGTAGCCCGTAAAGGTTAGGGAACGTTAGTGAAAACATTGAATTATTATGTAGGTACTAACGAGTGAAACCGGGTTACGGGCATCTGTACAAATCGTCATCTATCGACGCGAATAGAAAATATACAATATTTAACTAAAATTTAACTAAAAAATAATTTTAATTGAATAATATGGTACAAAAAAAATTACAATACAATTATTGTATTATAATAAGTAACTAAATAATAATGGTCGACGCAAAACTGTTTTTGGGATAGGTCGTTAGTCGTAACTCGTAGTTCCATGGGAATAGTTACTGACTGCGCCATCTATTAGCATTATTGTGAAGCTATGTTGATGCTATATGAATTACTGATGTACATTAAAAATTAAATAATCTCGTTTCTTTATAATATTCATATAATTTTAGTATTTGTTGTTCAAGTACAGGATATAAGTGACCTAAAAACATAAAATCAGTTTGAAAATCCATAGCGGATTTTCCTAGAGAGCGTCTTCAAGCGAGGGTATAAAATCGCCACTTTGAAAGCCCCCCATTTCGTCAATTTTAAGGGAAAAATTAAAAAAAAAATATTTTTGTACTCAGTTCAAAATTATCTTTAAAATGATACGTAACAATGTTATGTAACGCGATATTTTTTTTTTTACTTCGCATTCGCTTCTATGAGAGCCCCCCTGAAATAAAGATTTTTATAACTTTTTAAGCCATTTTCGGCTGGAGGCCATCGGTTTACATATTATATCTAAATTTGAAGTAATTACATTCAGTAATTCAAAAGTTATAAGGCTCTGACAGACGGACGGACGGACGGACGGACGGACGGACAAGTGCAAATCTCTCTAGTTAACTCAGAGACCTTCGCTTCGCTCGGTCGATAAATGAGGTGTGTTTGATTGTCCTTTAATGACGCAGCAACTATGCAATAATCAACATAATTTTTTGCATGGGTAATAGTGGAGGAGCTGGAGATGACGTAGGCAACTTCTTATTTAAATATATTTTTTTAAATTATTCTTCTTATTAAAATAAAGGATTCCCGGGGGATTTTGAAACCTTACTCGACGCGGACGAAGTCGCGGGTACAGGCTAGTGCGGTTAATGAATTTATAATGCAAAATTAATCAGATCGGCAAATTGAAATTTTGTTTACAAAGATAAACAGTTTTAGTTAAGTATTTCTCAAAGTAACTAAAACAGTTTGCACATGTTGACATTCAACCATCAAATTACTAAGCAATTCCTTCCACGCGATATTGCCGCCGCCGATGTTTTTAGGATTCTTTATTTGACCTTCTTTTCTTCGGGCCATAAGTTCTAATGAGAATTAAGTCCCTTAAATTTGGCCATTCAACGCGGTTAGCCGTCAGGCTCCATTTCACTTTAACTACGTTGTTTTCTTTACCTGAACATTCGGGGACATCTATTTTGCTTTCTCCGGATTTGTTAAAGAAAATTGGATACTTTTTCTTGAGCTTTCTATTTTTCTTTTGTAATCTGGACAATGATGCTATCTTTGGAACTGTTGCATCATAATAATGAGGTAATATTTTTTTTACTATACGTAAGTGTTAGAAGTTGAGTCTATGAAACTAATTCGTTTTCAACTTAATTTAAGAGAGAGGTACAAGTAAGATACCCATACCTATTTCTGCCTCCTTTTGGCAGAGTTCGAGGTTCGAACCAACTTACTCACTACTTCACTTACTTTTCAGATCTCTTCGGTATTATGTTCGTTTTAAGCAATTTAACATCACATGGTTCAACGGTGAAGGAAATTATTATAAAGAAACCTGCATGCCTAGGAGTTCTCCATAATGTTCTCAAAGGTGTGTTAAGTCTGCCAATCCACACTTCGCCAGCATTGTGGAATATTATGGCCCTTTTCATTCGTGAGGAGACTCGTGCCTAGAAGTGAGACCGCGATGGGTTCTGACGAATGAATTGAAATGAATACTTACAATAAGGTACAGTGGTTCGTGAGAAGTTGTACCGGAGCAGTTCCCGCATCAGCTGACAGCGTGTGAAGGTCCTCGCATGCCCGTGCGTGCTCGGTACTAGCGACAACGCAAGCCAGAGTAGCAGGAGCTGGCAACGCATGTTGAAGGTGGCACTCTGAACATAAAATTAACAAATGGTATCTAATATATAAAATTCTCATGTCGCGGTGTTTATTACCAAACTCCTCCGAAACGGCTGGACTGATTTTTATGAAATTTTGTGTGCATATCGGGTAGGTCTGAGAATCGGTCACATCTATTTTTCATACCCCTAAATGATAACCAACCACTAAATATTTTTGTTGGTGGTACGAAGTTTGCTGGGTCAGCTAGTAATATTATAAATGCGAAAGAAAGTTTTTGTTATTGGTCGATGTGACGACGATCGACGTGATTTCTTGCGTGGATATGGTTGGGGACCTGAAGGCCTAGACAAACGGCCGAATTTACGAAGGTTACGGTTACGAAAAGGTTCGATTTTACAAAATAATTCAAAACACGACTAAAATTAACAAAACAATCCACTCATCAATGCTATTTCTTTTGTTTTCTACAGGGTCTTGGCGTTCGCTAGGGTTTCCATAAAAAAAATCGCAAACTATCGATAACGTTTGTCAAAAATGCCACTTGTCGACACATCTTTATGGAATTAGTCTTTTGACAGTTGTCGATTCTTTTGATGGGATCGATTAAATTAACATTATCTAGCAAATTTCGATTCGTTTCTATTAGACCACGTGACATTTCGATATCTAATGTCAATCCCATATTCCCATATATTTTTAGACTTTTCTATTAGCGACATCGCTAAGGCGACGTTTTCGCATAGGCGAATCGCCGCGCGGCGCGCGGTTCGGCATGTCGCGCGAGCCGTCGCGCTATATGGCCGAGGTATGAGGGCGAGAGAGAGCGAGCGAGCGACGCACCGCGCGTCGCGCGGCGATTCGCCTATGCGAAAACGTCGCCTAATAGAATGTCACTTTGTCTAGGCCTTCTGGAGAGTGATGTAAGCTATGTTCGTAGTTGCGGATAAAAGCTCAATAAAAATAATATAAAGCGTACGTTTCGACCCCGGAAACTAGATGTTTACAGCATGCAAACGAAAACTAAATTCACAAACTCATACTAGAGAAGAGCTTTTCCTTTCTCCACCATTTTTTTCGTTATTTTTAGCCCATTTGTAAAGTGTACATAAACTTTCAACTTTATATTAATTGATACAATAGCTGATTCAAGCAAATGAAGCCTCATGTATAATATTGTAAATGTTAGAGTATTTCCGAACATTTCGTGTGCAAAACTAGACATTTCAATTCATAATGTTCTAAAAACTCTCTATTTCATAGGCTTTGAATATGGTACAAAAATATTATTTTACATCTCTCATATTCGGTAAGTAGGTACCTTATTACCCCCAAATGGGGCTTGTAAGTGACCAATTAGCGCTCTAGGGTAATAATGTAGCTAGAAATGCCCTAGGGCGGTAAGTAATTAAAAAAAAACTCTTCACTCTTTCAAAAAGTTCGCGTACATCTATGACAAAAGAGGTCGCTTCGCTATTCAGCCTTGTCTTTGTATGAGTATAATAGTCATCAATTTTAAATATCGAACGGCGAAGCTCAATTTCGTTCTTGGAAAAAAAAAATTAAAAAAAAAAGATGAAAAAAGGCAGTAATAGAAAACTTTTACTTTAAATATTGTTTGCTTTTGGGATTTTTTTATAATTACATGCTAATTAGGAAAAAACATGAGTTCTGCAAGTGATGAAGATATAAGCTGCACTCCCGATTCAATGAAAATGGAAGCTGAAGCAGCAATTAACAATAGGTATTTTGCCTGAAAGTTCTAAGGAGAGATATTTGAAAACTTACGACGAGTTCATGAAGTGGCGAAAAGAAAAACGAGTAAAGTCTTTATCTGAGACTGTATTCTTAACATACTTTAGTGAGCTATCAAAAAAGCTGCAGCCATCTAGTTTGTGGTGCATTTTTTCAATGTTAAAAGCAACTATGAGTACTAAACACGACATCAATATCAAGAACTTTTCAAAATTTAAAATGTTTTATTCTTGTAATGCCGGTTTTTTCTACTTACCTCACAATCGAGATGTAAAGCAGAGTAGTTAGCTCGGGTGTAAACATCAATTGCACCCTCGAACTATAGGCGCCCTCGCTGCGCTCGTGCGCCTAGATATCTCGGGCTGCAATTGATGCCTTACAGCCCTTGGCTACTAACCTACTAATGTTCTCTCTTTAAGATATATACGATTTATAAAAAAGAGTACCTCCTCTTTAAATCTGCCGATATCTACATAATATAACATGTACCTATCACGAAATAATTAATGGTGTATTTGAAGGGCTCAACTGTGAAATATAGATACTGTTTGTTACTCGCAATATTTTGAAATGGCGTCGATCTGGATCTTTCTAGAAGCTGTTATTAGATTTTGAGCTTCAAAATTTCGTATTTCTACCTAATTACATGAAATTATACCCTAAGGACTTGTTTAGACTGTGAGAGTAAATGTAGACATTAATTATAGGCCCAGTTACATCGTATATAAATTATGTTTCATAAGAAGTTTGAGTCTTTCAGACGGAGGAATTATGTCATTAAAATAAAGATCCAAAGTAGAAAGAATACATGGCAACTTAAATATTTTGTCTTTTTACTTATTTGTGTTATTATTTTAGATTTTGCTTTTATTTCTATTTACCTACATATGTTCGATGAGCTTAAGAACGCTTGACAATGTTTCTGGCATTATGATATGAAAGAAAACTGAGTTTTTATGGCCTAAAGAATTTTGGTGTTATAGTTACTGGTGCTTCACATTCCTCCTTAGCCCAACGGAAGGTTTGATCTGAGAGCTGAAAGGTTTGATCCGTACCCGTTGCACTGTTGTTGTACTTTCCCACTCCTAACAAGCTTTCCACTTATTTGAATAGGAGAGGAGAATATTAGTCAATTTCAGCTTGGCTAATATTTTTTTTTTCATATAAATTAACAGCGTAGCGTACAGCGTATAGACAGCGTACAATTCAGTGTTTCATTTAAGTTACTAAAATAATAAAGTTATTCATTCCAGTTCAAAGCTGGAATGAACGGCGTCGTCGCATGTTTTTGAGGGTTAAAAACATTCCTTGTAAAACAATGTTTGCTCTAACCACAGCTTTGACTCAATTAGCTTCAAGCAATTAAATATCACTTGCTATAATGGTGAAGGAGACATTGTATGGTAACATCATACACGCAACCTCAGTAGTGGCTAATGGGTTGATATTATAATGAGCTCTGGCATTACATTTTATACATCTTACGACATATTTCAATTACGTCAACTGAACTGATTCCTATGCAATTTTGCTCTTATAAAAATTCAAAGTTATTGGAAATCCGGATTCCAATTCTTCAATGCAGCAAAATTACTGTTGACCGTAAACTTTCAAGTTAAAAAAGGCTTTACCTTTAAGCTTGATGTCAAGGCATCAAACCATCTTATTTGAACTTAAAAGTACTTAAAGCCAAAAACAAAAAACAAAGTCAAAAACTCTCTAGATCTCAGATTAAGAATCCGCCGATTGTAGATTTGAAAAGTTTTGTTTGTTTTATCTATGAAAGTTGTGTTAGCCTTCCCTACTTAGTTTTAACTCCACTTAACTCTAACTCTTTACTAAAAGCCTGTCGAAATAGTTATTTGTTATACAAGAGTGCAAAGTTGCTTTTTAACCGCGTGCTCAGTTTTGATGACCGAGCAAGCGAAGGATTCTAAAATTGAATCACGAGCGCAGCGAGTGATTCAAAAATTAGAATCCTGAGCGTTAGGGAGGGAATCAAAAGAGCACGAGGTGAAAAATCTTTGCACTCGAGTGCAACACGTAATTTTTCATCTCCCCATTCAAACAATATGACGTGAAAAGAAAATGGCGCGCGCAAAGCAAATTAAAAAAAGTACACCAAGAAGGTTCCAAGTAGAGTTTAACAAATTAAAAAAGGTTGTATGATAAATTCGGCACCATGGAGGTAGAAGTAAATAGGTTTAATGATGTTTTGAATTCACAAACTTAGTGCACACGATGTTCTAAATTCAATTTACTTTATCCTCTAGAGGATAAAAACGGCTTTTACACTCCGATCTCGAAGAGCAAAAATACTCTTTCCGAGATGGGGAGATGAAAATGATATTATTTCCTTTTAGTCGGATGTTAAAAATTACTCACGAAGCTAAGTAAAGTTACTTAAGCAACGAAAAGTGTAAATAAAAACATGATTGAAAGTTTTCTGAATGCGCTATTACCGAAATATATTTGTTTATTTTCGCTTACATGCGTTGATGGATCGACTACTTAATGTTGGTTGACACCGTACTCAAAAAAGTAATAATATTGTTTTGCCTGAGAGATTGATTCGTGATCGAATTTCCTTATTTTTTCCTTATTTATGATAGGTAGGTACTTCAAAATATTGCTAGTCAAGTGAGTTTCCGTTATGGATAGTTGCCTAAAAGTTAAGTGTTCATTTCAGAGTATTCTTTCGACGATTTTTTACTGCTATATAAATAAAAGCTTTTCAATAAATATAGTACTTATAGATAACTACTAAGCTGTAGACCGATCAATTAAGAAATCATTTTATTATATGTCAGGAGATCTTCGGAATTATGATTTTATTATTTTTTTTGATACGCACCAACCACTTTTAAGTTTTAATTTTCAAGTAATTGGGCTGTACGTATACTCGTATGGCATAGTATTAAGGGCCGATTTCATTAACTTAAAATAAGTCTTATCCGAACTTTTTGATTTTGACAGTATTTTCAATACAAAAACTGCCAGAACGCCCAATTTATTTCTCGGTAAAACGACACTCGACGTTGGTGAAATCAACCATAAATAACATAAGCAAATTAAGAAAATTCGCAGCAAGCTTTAAAGAGATAAAAATAATGAATTTAAACGGTGCCATTGAAAATATTATGTAAATTCTCAGTGGATTTGCCATTAAATATTTACATACAGTACCCGGCGATATATATTGCACATCGGCCTTTGGAATAAAACGCTATTCTATTCTATTCACAGTTCGACTGCATTTTTTTTATATATGTTACGTGATGTGCTCGCCGATTGTGAAGAGATTTCAATAATTACTACGTGAATTTCTGGCTAGCTTTCCTTGCAATAGAATAGAAATAGCATTTTATTCCAAAGGCCGATGTGCAATATATATCACCGGGTACTGTATTTTATTTTACTAGTTGGTCCACCCCATAAACCAAAAACGACGTGATGATTTTTATAAACAATGGTTTTTTTGCATTGGGTGGATTTCTTTTCCTATAAATTAATTTCTACATTTTATTATTATATACTATTTGTAATATTATAGAATTTCGTCTCGTCCATTTGTTAATTCTGTACACATTTTTTTATTTCAGGCTTGTTGAAGAGTGGCTTTATACTATGGCAGTATTTTTTTTACTGTCATTGTCTGATTGTCAGTGCTAACAAAACTCCCAAAAGAATAAAAAAAATGCTATTATCTGTAATGTGTGTCTAATAGGAAAAAAGTTACCTTGGGCACGGGCTGTGATGGAGACACAAATGCAACTGATGTGACGTCCTGAATGCGCAGGATTACACGCATTATCCATTTACGCATTGCGTAAGTTAAGCTGACTACACATTGTTGCTTCTGTTTACTCGACTCCTACCTGGTAGGTACAATGTTTTTTTTTATGAACACTAGCCAACTTCAGCTTGGCTGATTATCGGATAAGTTGTGTTAGGAGCATAGACTTATTATATTAACTACCGTGAATAGTTAAAGCTTAGGAGTGGGTACTTCTACCTACGATACCTACGATCGAACTGTCGACCTTTCAGTTTACAGTCTTCACCTTTACCCGTTGAGCTATTGAGGTTTGTGTTTGGCACTAATATTGTGCGTGTGTGTGTCGGTTTGGTTCCTACATAATTGCTATACCTAGTACCTACGGCTTGTTAGATTTTGATAAGTGTCCATGCGTTCTGATGCCATTTCATCATAAAAATTGGCAATTTAAAATATCATATTTCACAAACGGATCCCTGAATCGAAAAATGGTGTTCGCATACCCACAATATTTTTGAAAGATCTATTCAATGACCCCCCACAATGGGACAGACGAGAAAAAATAATTCATCCCTACTTTACATGTAGCGGAGGTACCCTAAATAAAATTATTTTTCACAATTTTATTCACTCTTTGTTGGCGTGATTAATATTTATACCTTTGTCAAATTACAGATTTCTAGTACCAATAGTCTCTGAGTTAAACCGCGGACGGACGGACAGACGGACGGACATGGCGAAACTATAATGGTTCCTTGTTTACTACGGAACCTAAAAAAATTGGTTGCCTGTAAAGTCGGTATACGGGCGAAAGTTTTACGTGACAACCGAAATAGAAGCGCAAGACATGAACCGGTGTGTATGCCTATCTCTCTCACTCTCTCTCTCTCGCTCTGTCTCTCTCGCTCTTAGGCGGGCTAACTGTGCTCGAGTGGAAGGGACGCGTGCCTTTCACTTTTTATGTCTGTCTCTCTCGCTCTTAGGCGGGCTAACCATGCCTCTCACTCGCTCTCATTGTGAGCGCATAACGTGAGCGGAGCGTAACGCAGTTTCTTGAAGTGTCACCCGGCAAACCAATTTATAAGACGTTGTCACGTCAAAAACATTTAATAAGGCCCGCTTGCAGAGACTGCAACTGCTGCGGCTCTTCTCAGCAGAATCAGCTTCACCACTTTGGATACGCCTACGCCATAATGGAACGTGTTTAATAAACGAATGCAACATGGGTCGTGACAGAAAATTCTTACACTTTTTTTCATCTAGCCTTCATCCGCCAAACCGTCCGAAAAGGAACTTCATTCCATTCCAAAAATATTTTTTTTAGCATTTGGAAAAAAATGTATCTTTGCGAAAAATCACGCGCTTTATATAATAGTTGTGTTTCAATGCTCAAATATATTTACATTTTCATTATTGTCGTGAATTATAAGGGCTTTATAATAACGTAGGGCCCTTTGTTGAATGAGGTTTTGTTTCTGAAGTGGTAAGGTTTCCAGACATTAAGAATGAAATGCTTTTGTTTGTTTTTTCTTATAATGAATACAAGCAAATACGTTTAAGTTCGTCGAAAATATGATTTTGGATAGGTACTTTACCGTCTAAAAGTTTCATCTTTTCACACATAGGTACATATATTTTACATCCTCTACAAAATTTTTATGTCCATATCAATTTTCATTTTGTTAAATGTTATTTGTATGCTAGCTAATTGATACTTGAATATTTTTTTGTTTTGTTCGCCTTACAATACTTAAATAGAAAACAAAAATTGGGAAACCCAAAAGAACAGCTGAAAAATCTTCTTCTTTCCTTAAAATTGGTATGTAAGTACAAAATAAGGACCCCAGATCGATTTATAGTTCAACATCTGGTTTGGTTTGGACTGATGGCAGGTGGATAAAAGAAATACTAAAAAAAACTATGAATATTCTTTATTGATTCTTGTTGATTATCCTACATAAAATACTGTATAGATTGTATGAATATCCTCGAACATTTTTCTAGCGCTTCCTTCGTAATAGCGCTTCTACCGAATAAATACAACGTCTGCATGTTTCCATAGACACAATAGAGCGAAACGAGTCTCCTAACACCGTTTAAAAAACTACGGTCTTTACGCTCAAATCGCCCCCATAAATGATCCGGAGTCCAGGGGGTTAGGTGCACTAACGCGCAGTATATTTTTGTCTCAAACGTTCTTTAGAGACTATTGTGCATTCTATTGGTAAGGAAAATGTATCGGGAAAGTAGCAGCCGCAGCCTTAAAATACTTTTGCAATTTTTTCATAGTTAGGTATAACCAAAAAAATTATTTTGGGACTCGGTGTCGTATTCTCGTCTCCATAATTCTGTGTTTTACCTTATTTTTCTAAAAGTTTTTTATCTTGTGACGTCCATTTTGTCAACGCTGTTTTGTCTCCTTAATTCGGCATAAATTAACATATTTTGCCTCAGACATCGTAAATGGTATTGGATTGGCCAAAATCTGCGAAGGTTATGATGCAGTTACGAAAAAGTATGTAATCTGAAATTTTGCAGTTGGCTTGTAGTCTCCGGTCATGCGTCGTTTGTATCTTGGGGCACCCACAAAACTCATTGATTTGTTTTTATCTCATCTGTTCACCAAGTGGTGTGTGCACGTTGCTTTAAGGTAGTCAGTTATGTCAGCACCTTGGAACTCCAAATCATGAGCTGCTCAATGTTACCACTTCAGCTTTGCAAGGTAACTTTGGTTCTCCTGTGGATCTTACGTATAACCTCAGTACCTTCAAGGCAAGACTGAATAGGCATTTTCTAGGCAAGCGCGCTCCAACCTAGACCTCATCAGTGCTGTCCAGCATTGATTGTCGTCAAGCGTAAGCCTATCCCGAAAAAAAAAGACGTGAGTGTGTCAGCTCCGACGCACGACTGGAGTTTACGCGCGACTCGGGTCCGAGCGCGCCGCTCGGACCCGATCAGTACGCGCTCGGCTTCCCGAAGCGAAAGCTCTTTCGCACGAAAACCAACCTTATTTACTCAACGTTAGGGTAGAAATTTGCATCGTTGTGAAAAACGTAAAGCGGGCATTCGACAACTCAAGCGAATGCATCGTTGTGAAAAATGTAACGAGGTCATTGATAAGTTGATTTTACTGCTCGGATTTTTCTCATACCGGGCGCCTAAAATCGATTCTTAATAGTCCAGGGTAGTTAATTTTTGAAAACAAAAAAAATTATCGTAGGATGAAACCCATTGGAAAAGGAAGAGAATGCAACAAAAATGAAAGGAAAAATAAATTATGGGCAATCTGAGGTCGGGAAGTGGGGGGAGGGGGGGGGGTTTAAGGGTAAAAAAACGGTTTATCTCAATTTCTGGAAAAACTACAAGTCCTATGGAAAAAAGTTAATTGGCAAAGTAGTAGGTAATAAAAAGATCTACAACTTTTGTATTTAGACTTTTTTCACATAACCTCAAAATTTATGTGAAAAATTCAAATAAGCAAGTTTTTTGGTTTTTATTTTTATCTTTTACAAAAAAAAATATTTTTTCACGAAATTTGGTGAAAACTTACCTTTTTATGTCCCAAACACACTGTAATTTTTCTGATTTAATATATTTATTTTTTCACCTTTTTTTTGACTTAATATTGAAAAGGAAAAAGGAAAATGGGAAAAGGAGGGTCTGGGCCTTACTACCTGTTATTTCGTATTTCGTTTCTGCATTTTCTGAGAGCATTTACCATAGTAATGTATATATTTTTACACCATCAGAAAGTAGAGATTTCAACGAACAAAATGCTTACCGACTTTTTTAAAAAAGCAGATATTTTGATGGGAGAATTTTCGATTGAAAATTAGGTGCTTTTTCAATATTAAGTCAAAAAAAAGGTGAAAAAATAAATAATTTAAATCAGAACAATTACAGTGTGTTTGGGACATAAAAAGGTAAGTTTTCACTAAATTTCGTGAAAAAATATATTTTTTTGTAAAAGATAAAAATAAAAAACTAAAAACTTGCTTATTTGAATTTTTCACATACATTTTGAGGTTATGTGAAAAAAGTCTAAATACAAAAGTTGTAGATCTTTTTATTACCTACAACTTTGACATTTAACTTTTTTCCATAAGACTTGTAGTTTTTCCAGAAATTGAGATAAACCGTTTTTTACCCTTAAACCCCCCCCCCCCCTCCCCCCACTTCCCGACCTCAGATCGCCCGTAATTTATTTTTCCTTTCATTTTTGTTACATTCTCTTCCTTTTCCTATGGGTTTCATCCTAATATTATTTTTTTTTTCACTTTTTATTATTTTTTAAGGCTTCTACCCTGGTCTATAAGGAGTAAACTCCAAAAAAAAATCTTGTCATTTTTGATTTGATCACGTGGAGCCAAGCTCTCTCCAATGATGGCATCCATTCCATTCGCATTCCATGAATGGCTTTGAGCACTTTTATGAGGTTCATTATTGTTGGTCGTCCATATCTATAGTTCTATACCTATTTTTATTTACTAGACACTATAGAAGGTACAAAATAATGATTCTGCGATGAATTGTTCAAGGTACTCTCAATTGTGTTCAGAAGTACTCACAGTACTAAGACGCAGTGGGCCATTGCCCGACCGTCACCCTCTGTTATCAATAGATCTGAACTGGACTATTATTGCCATCATGTTAAATTAAGGCGCATCTACACTGTGCCTGAAGGGATAGTCAACTTCTTGATTTAGCGGTTCGGCCGAAAACTGTCATCGCCACACAAACTTTTTGCAATCGTAGGTGTTTAATCATGAGTTTATCCTTTAACTAATGAAGACAATCTCACTTGGCTAGGTTTTATATTTCGGTGGGGTCAATTTGGGAGTTTATAATTTCTAAATTAGCTAAGAAATCGGAGTTAAGAGGCAACTTGTAATTTCAAATGCCATGCAAATTCCTTTTTTTGTTTTTGTTTAAAATGAATAGTAGCCATACTTAAGAAGCCTTTCCATTCTCTGAGAGTATAGCTTGTGCTATGTGTAAGTACGACTACAGTGAAACGGGAAAGGTTTGAACCGTAGTCCTTTCAGTTTTCAGTCCGCTGCCCTGAACGTGGCACATGAAAGCTTACTTTATCAAACTACAAGATGCTATTTGATAAATACTTTGTTAATACCTAATATATCAGATAAAACATAACACAAGCCCCAATATCTGTTGTAACAGATCGCAAATAAATCTGTGAAAACATGGAAAAATAAAAGAGGAAAGCCGATTCCGGCCGCACTCCAAGGTACTCTTATAAGAATTGCTATTGCAGCGCGTGTGGTGGCGACATAATGGCGCGTTTGCTCTGACTGACGACCGGACGTTCGGAGCGAGTCACAAGCGAATGGGAAACGAATCTATTTATTGCAACATAGTTTCAAAAGAACTATTATATATATATATATATATATATATATGTAAATAGTGAAAGGACAAATCACGGTATAGTTTTGCTTCGAAGTGTCATAATGATAAAATATTATGCTCTATATTGGGGGAATAGAAAGGTCTCTTGGCGCGACTTTTCATGCGTCTGCTAAATTGTCACACAAAGTATTATTCCGCAAACGCAAAATATTTATCCGCGTCGCTGCCCTCTTAAAGAGTTTATCGAATTATGGTAAAACAAATAAGGATTTTTAAGTATCCGTATATTAATATTGTGCGTAATTCTTGATTTATTATTTATGGTTATACTTAATCTAACCAATTTGTTTGACATTAATTTAAATCGATATAAGCTTGGAACAGTGAACAGTCGGATTAATGGTATTCGTATCAATATTAGCTGAAAGTTGAACATATCTTTATAGTAGCAAAACAGTATCAACTGAAAATCGGAATGGGAGTTTTCGAGTACGGTTTGATCCAAAAAGCGATTCAGACCGTACTCGAAGGTACTCGTATAAAAATTGCTATTGCAACGCGTGTGGTGGCGACATAATAGCGCGTTTCCTCTGACTGACGACCGGACGCTCGTAGCGAGTCGAGAAGTTACAGGCGAATGGAAATACAATTTTCACAAATGTCGAATAAAATGGCATGGCGGTGCAACAAGGAATATTTTAGGGTCGTTTGGAAGTAATATTGTGGATGTTTGGGGTCGTAATGCAGTAGATGGGAAGTTTATTGTAAAGTAAAAGTATTGTAAAGTAAACATTTTATTAAAGGACTGGTATGGCTTAATACTAAAAATACAAACTAGAGTTAAACAAAAGTGTTTGTTTTATACCGAACTACAATTTGTCAGACTTCATTTACAAAAACCGGCCAAGTGCGTGTCGGGCCACGCGCAGTGTAGGGTTCCGTAGTTGAAAGTCTCAAACATTATTGCTGACCTAGGATAGTGCTTTTATTTTATTTATGAATATTGAATACATTTTGAGTTTCATGGTTTAAATACTATAATATACTACAAAATACGCAACGTGCACTACGTGTAATAATTACCTAACTCAGAAAAAACAGATATAACTCCTTAACTAATGAACCCTACTTAGCCGTGATAGTTTTCCTTTAAAATTCATTATATATACTACTGCTGTGATTTTTTCTTTCTTTTAAAGACCTATTCAACGGAACGGAACGGACGGATTTATACGGAACCCTAAAACCGTCAAACGTTCTATTCTATGGCTATTCTTTGAAATTGTAACACCGTCATGGCAGAGTGGACGACTATAATATTATACCTACGTATATTTAAACGGGTTATATATAAAATATTTATTTATTTATTTATTTTGAATCATGCATATATTTTTTTCGATGTTACTCCATAATTATATCCGTTAAATCTATATTTACTCTAAAATTAAAACTACCTACTACATAATGACAGCAATATTTACAATACTACCATACAGTTAAATCCACTACACGTAACACATACACAATCTCATCAATATCTGAAACATAATTATGATAAAAAAAAAATTATTGAAAATAAAATAAGCGACGGCGACCTTAAGGGAGCGGCTCGACTTTTATTCTCCAGTGACACAATTGCCCCTGATACAGCGGAGACTCTGGAAGCACTGCGTTCTAAACACCCATCTCCTTCTCCTGATTCCTCTTTTCCAGACCCACCGACAAATAACGATTTTCTTTTTCAGGCCACTACAAATGACGTGCTGGGAGCTCTGATGTCTTTCAGAAGTGGTTCCGCTGCAGGGCTCGATGGTTTGTCACCACAACACTTTAGAGACTTAGTTTGTGGTGCAAACGTAGACGTAGGTGGTACCCTTCTGAAATCCATCACTGATCTGGTGAACCTGATGCTATCTGGACGAGTACCCCATGAAATAACTAAAACCTTATATGGAGCAAATTTATGTGCCCTAAAAAAAAAGGATGGTGGTATTCGCCCCATAGCAGTGGGTTCAACGATTCGGCGCGTCGTTTCCAAAATTTGCTGTAAAAAAATTCTTCCTTTGATATCTTCTAATTTTGTCCCAATTCAGTTAGGCTTTGGGGTAAAGGGGGGATGTGAAGCAGCTGTTCATGCTGCTCGCACATTCCTCCTTAGCTCCCGGGAGGAGGTACTCCTTAAAATTGATGTGAAGAATGCCTTCAATTCAGTGGATCGGGGGGTCCTCCTCTCAGAAGTAAAAAATAAATTTCCACAGTTTTTCCCGTACTTGGCGCAGTGCTACCGGGAACCTTCAAAGCTCGTACACAAAAAGAATGTTCTGAGCTCCGCTGTCGGCTGTCAGCAGGGGGATCCGCTTGGACCAGTTATTTTTAGTTTGGCCATCCACCCTATAATTTCGGCTCTAAATTCCAAATTCAATGTTTGGTATTTGGATGATGGAACCTTGGGCGGCGAAGTGAATTCGGTTTTGGAGGATTTAGAAATTATTATATCAAAATTTAAAACTATTAGCTTGGAACTTAACTTTGATAAATGTGAAATTTATATTCCTAATTCTTTTTCGGCGGAATCTAAACTGCACATATTAAATAAATTCAATACTTTAGCTCCGGGTATTAAAATTTTAAATGATGAGTCACTTCGCCTCCTAGGAGCACCTGTTCTAGAGGCCTCAGTTCCTCAATTTTTTACTGACTTAATTTCTAAATTCAAAAACACTTCCCATCACCTTTTCGATATTAATCCTCATATGACAATGACCATCATTCGATTCTGCTTATTTGTTCCAAAATTTACTTATTTCCTAAGATGTTCACCTCTTTGGAAATTTAATAATTTATTGGAAAATTTGGATAGTTTTATACAAAATATTCTATCTGACATCTTAAATTGTCCGATAGATGATCAAGAATGGGCCCAGGCTTCTCTTCCGATCAGGTATGGAGGTCTGGGAATCCGCAAAATTTCTAGTGTCTCACTGCCAGCATTTCTTTCCTCTGTTTATAGTACACACACACTCTCTTTGAAAAAATTATATCCCAGTCTTTGGGATCAATTGAGGTGTCGTACTTGGCAGAGGCAAGAAATGAATGGTCAGCGATTAGCCCAAATCAATTGCCGGTTTCTCTTCCTTCCCAGAGACAGTGGGATGACATTATTTGTAAAAAAACTTTTGACGCAACGTTAATGGAAGCAAATTCTAAAGACCGTGCTCGTCTTCTCGCTGTCTCTGCGAAAGAATCCGGCCACTGGCTCCATGCTCTCCCTTCTGCTAATCTAGGCACTCTTTTAAACCACGCCACTCTTGCAGTGGTAGTTGGCCTTAGGCTCGGCGCCAAAATAACCCAGCCTCACCGTTGCCACTGCGGTGACCACGTCGACGCTTACGGTCATCACGGACTCTCCTGTTCGAAGAGCGCTGGTCGTTTCTCCCGCCACAATGCCCTCAACGACATCATCCGCAGGTCTCTTGCTACTGCTCACGTGCCAGCTGTATTAGAACCTATTGGTTTGGCACGTAGTGATGGCAGGAGACCTGATGGTATGACGCTTGTTCCTTGGAGGACAGGGAGGTCGCTTGTATGGGATGCCACCTGTGTAGATACTCTAGCTGCATCCCACATCCATGCGACCTCCTCTGTGGCGGGTGCAGCGGCTACTAGCGCCGAACAGGCTAAGAGGCGCAAATATGAAAAACTTGACAATGGTTTCATATTTGTGCCTTTTGGTGTAGAGACCCTGGGGCCGTGGGGCCCGGAGGCTCGAGCGCTTTTTGTAGAGCTAACTAAAAAGGTGATCGAGTCTACCGGGGATCCAAGAGCTGGCAGCTACCTTGCCCAAAGGATTAGCTTGGCCATCCAAAGGGGTAATGCTGCCAGCATCTTGGGTACCATGTCACACTGCAGTGACTTCGATGGGGTTTTAGATTTTATTTAATTTTTATTTTAGTTTTAATTTTAGAATAAATTTAATTTTAATGTAGTAGGTGGTTATATATTATATTATATACTTAGGGTTTTCTATGTCCAGATCTGCTTTAAGCTAATATAGATTATAGTTACAAACCTATCTACTACCACAGAGTAACGAAGGTAATCCTCCTTATACTGTGCTACTACTTAGAATTCGGACCTTATGGCATAAGAGCTAGCAACGTTTTCGAGAGAGAATTTTAGTAAAGCTGGTTCTTTAATAATTTTTATGTCTTTCTCTATGCTCTTCCGAACAGCGTGTGGCCCGTCTGGCTGCCGGTAAATGTTGCGTTTATTACTGCTCATCACACCTTTGCAGGTAAAAATATTGTAATTTGAAACCATTTTAGGATGTCTGTAATTTAGGGCCGCACGCTGTTCGGAAGAGCATAGAGAAAGACATTATTAAACCAGCTTTACTAAAATTGTTGTTTTTCCAACGTTGCTAGCTCCCGTACCATTAAAACATACTAGACAATATTTAAATTTCTAGTATGATTTTAAGGGTCGATTTCACCAACGTAAAATAAGTCATATCCGAGCGTTGATATTTTAGCAGATTTTCCATACAAAAACTGTCAGAACGCCCAAAATTCCTCGGTTAAAGATCACTCCATGTTAGTAAAAGCCCACGAGAAGCACTTCGGATGTTTTACCTAAGTAGCATTAAACATAACATTTTTAATAATTATATTTTATTTATTAATTTGTATTTTGTCTTTCAATAAGGATTATTATTGTTATTATTAATAAGGATTTTCTGTCATTGATAGTAAAATACTTGACTTCTCTTTTATTAAACTATCTGATCTGTTCTGTGAAACTCTTTAGACATGTAGATTTATCTAATAGGATTTTTCTCGAAAACACTCGTAAACGAACTTGATATTATTATTATTGTGAACTTACGACTTCCAGAGATACTTGAAAGTCAAAATTGTCATTCCTTTGTGGCTATTAACTACTGTATTTATTTTTGTCCGAGTGAAACGAAGGTCTCTGAGTCTACTTGAGTGAATTTGCACTTATCTATCAGAGCCTTATAACTTCTGAATTACTGAACGTAATTACTTACTTCAAATTTAAACATAATATTATGTAAACCGATGGCCTTCAGCCGAATATTGCTTAAAAAGTTATAAAAATCATTATTTGAGGGGGGCTCTCATAGAAGCGAATGCGAAGTAATTTTTTTCATAGCGTTACATAAAGTTGCGGTATATCATTTTAAAGATAATTTGGAACCGAGTACAAAAATATATTTTTTTAAATTTTTCCCTTAAAATTTACGAAATGGGAGACTTTCAAAGTGGAAATTGAATACGCTCGCTTGAAGACGTTCTCTTTAAAAAAATTGGCTATGTATTTTGAAGCTGAAACTATTTTTTTATTTCACTTATATCCTGTACTTGAACAACAAATACTAAAATTATATGAATATTATATAGAAACGAAATTATTTAATTTTTATTGGGCAACAGTAATTTTCAACATAGCTTCACAATAATGTTAATAGATGGCGCTGTTATTGACTATCCCAAAAAACAGTTTTTCTTCGACCATTATCATCTTGTGTAACAAGTACTGTAATACATATAATAAAACATTATTATTCAATTAAAATTATTAATTAGTAATTTAAAAAAAAGTTAAATATCAAACATCAATAAACTATTAATTATTACATCTATATATATAAAAGAAAGTGGTGTTAGTTACACTATTTATAACTCAAGAACGGATGAACCGATTTGGCTCAAAATTGGTGGAGAGGTAGCTTAGAACCAGGAGACGGACATAGGATACTTTTTATCCCGTTCGACCGCGTTTCCGTCAAGTCAATATAAAACCTGGTATAACAAAAATGCATCTGACATGGAATAAAAAAACGAAAATGACAGTGGAAGAACAAAACGTAAATGACAGCTAAACGTAATTTTGTATTTGGTTAATTATGGTAAAAACAATTATAAAAATTATAGTTTAACGTAATTGATAATATCATCAGTAATATGTTTTCTCTTTGAATCATCATTAACAATGCCGCGAGCAAGACGATCAAATGTTTCCTGCTACAAAGCTACGGATTGACGTGATTTATTGGATAGGTATAGTTGAGAACCTGGAGGGTGACAAAGATTTCCCGCGGGATGTTATGAACTAAATCCACGCAGACGAAGTCGCGGGCATCAACTAGTTATGTATATTTTCTATTCGTGTCGATAGATGACGCTTTATACAGATGCCCTTTTTCACTCGTTAGTACATAATAATTCAATGTTTTCAATCACGTTCTGGAACCTTTACGGGCTACCTATTGTTAAGTTAGGTGATGCTTTCTGTCAACTTCGTTATATCACGAACCTGTACGACCTTAAAGGACTTTGGGACAGATGTCAGTGTCCAGATGTTCAAGCCCAGCTTAATAGTGTTTTTCTGTTTCAGAATGTGGCTTATGGGCGCGTTTTCAATACTGTGCGTAATATCCAACGCGTCGTCGGAGTGGGACTGCCCGGAGCTGAGCTCGCGACCCTCGGCCGAGTGCTCCTGCGACCTGCCGCACACGCTGCGCTGCGCAGGCGACCATACCGCTTTACAAGTATGTTTTCAACCGACTTCAAAAAAGGAGGAGGTTCTCAATTAGTCGGAATCTTTTTTTTTGTATGTTCACCGATTACTCGAAGACACTAGAGCCGATTTTGAAATTTTTTTTTGTTTGAAAGGGTCCCTTGGTGGTGGTCCCATATAAATTTTATCGAAATAGGTCGAGTGGTTTTTAAAATATCAACAATAATTAATTACTTTGTATAGTGTGTGTGTAACGCAGTAAAGTGGGTGGTTTGAAGTAGTTGTTCAAAAATAATTTTTTTATATTAAATTATTTGTAATTCTCCCTGACTGCGATCTCACCTGATGGTAAGTGTCGATGCAGTCTAAGATGGTAGCGGGCTAATTTGGAAGGGGTATGGCAGTGAATATTGAACCCATACCTCTAATCGGTGTCCACTCGCCATCGTGCCGGAACACTAAATCGCTTGGTGGCACGTCTTTGACGGTAGGGTGGTAACTAGCCACGGCCAAAGCCTCCCACCAGTCAAATTATTACATTGTGACGACGGTGGCCAGTTTTAGTACCAACTAGAAGCATATTTGTTTTAAATGCGTCTTCTAGTTGGTATTGGTACCTACAGTTTAAGACTTAGGTAGAGAGGGGCGTAGAATGTTTAATTTTATATCGGAGTCTTTTAAATACAGTCGTCAAGGCATAGGATTTCACCAGACTTGAGATCACAGACTCGACAGTATGGATCAGCCGGTTCCACCCAGTGCCTCTGCCGCCTGCGTTGCAAGCGGCGTCACTACTTCTGATAGGGGGCTATCACCTCGAAGCAGTTACTCCGAGGCCGGCAAAGGCTTGCGTGGACGACCCCTGAGAGAGTCAGCCAGCGGATTGAATTCGAAGCGATTCAGTGCGAAATACTGAGTGAGAATAAGTGGAATTGAGTTTAGTGATTTGTGATGATATGATTAGCTAATACACGTTCTTCTGTAGTAACTGGCATTTTATTCGACTCTTAAGTCCTGACACGTAATAATATAAACATCTTTATTCTTTAGTAGGAACATCTTTCTTTTGCATTTGAACCTCGATCGGTTGTATGTAACTACGGAACAATAATTATGACCAG
This sequence comes from Oeneis ivallda, assembly GCA_029955525.1. Taxonomy (NCBI): domain Eukaryota; kingdom Metazoa; phylum Arthropoda; class Insecta; order Lepidoptera; family Nymphalidae; genus Oeneis; species Oeneis ivallda. Next base: position 21,903,355 of record JARPMR010000007.1, read on the forward strand.
TTGTGGACACTCTTCGGATGAGACAACCACGACAATTATGAAGTGATTATTAAAAAGTTCCAAAATTTTGTACATTAATTGGTTTAAATCCCACAAAAACACTGGCTCGATAGGTGAACATTTTTGATTTTTTTCTGTTCAGTTCAGTACAAAGTTAATTAAGCATCAAGGCAGGTGTGTTATGAGAAATGCTAACTGAAAACACTGTGTCGCTTAAAAACTGGTCAAATTCGCTTTTAAAAAAGTTTAAAAATTTAGCAAGTTCTAGTTTTTTGATTAAGTAGGTACAACTTTTTGTTAGCTGACGAGTAAATTACATTAAATAATAATGTTTACACCGAAAGTGGAGATTTTCCACAGCGGAAAATCTCCACAGAGATTAGCCATCTGTTGTAGGTGTAATCTCTATTCCCTTACTCTCATAGTCTGATAGGACGGAAATTCTACCGTTCAGAAGCTTCCAGTCATTATGCAAAAAAATTATTAAAAAAAAGAAAAAAAAGTAAGTAAATAAAGTTTATAAAGTTTTACGAAGTGCCCTTGATTAAACTGCTAAAGAACCTTTTGTTCAACAATCAGTTTAGGTTGTTCCAGAGTTTTTATTAAAGCCGTTAGAAATGTTTACCTAGGTACTATTCAGAACAAAACTTCGCCCATTTCGCGCCTCGCTGAATCATATACGATTTCAAAACACTGAATGTTCCAACCGGATATAATCTTGTTATGAAAAGTGGTAGCGTGAAATAGATCAATTCTTTTGTATTTTTTAGTAAAAATTATTAATTTTGTGAAAGGGGCCGGGGGGGGGGGATCTTCTTGAGATATCCGATAACCTGGGGGAAAATTCGGCTCCATTGGGCTCTACCCGGAAGAAATATTTGCCCTAATTATTTAATTTTTATGTGTTTTAACAGATTAAGAGCGCGTGTAACCCCAAAAAAAAAATCAGATTTCGCGATGAGATAAAAAATAGCCACAACCTCATGTGAGGCGCGACAAAAGAAAGCGTTTTGCGCGGAATAGGAGTGTAGTAAGCGCCAAATACTTTGTAACTCGTAAAATATTCATTTTCTTTTCATTTCACTAGGCTACTCTCTTGATAATATCAATCGGAATTTAATGTAAAAATTTTGGCACTGTACTATGCAACACATTGAAAATAAATGAATATTGGTTAAAAACTAGACCTAACTTCGCGATTTTTTATTATCGAACAAATTTCATCATTTTATGTTTTTGCCCAAGCACGTCCCTTGGCAGTATGATGTTATTTTTGCGTGTTTTTTTTCGGATAGTTGAAACTTGATCTACTACTGTAAAAATCAAATCTGTTTACTGTTAACGAGCGCACACCCACTCTTAACACTAATACAATATCGTAAGTCGTAACCTACAAGTTTTCCTGGGGCACTTGCGATTTGGATAAAAGATAGAGACTGAGTTGAGTAGACATTACGAATATAACACCAGCTATTGTTATAATGCAGCAACGCCGCACTTAAAACAGAAGTGCTTTCGTCGAAAATATAAGCAAAAATAGTTGTCCAAAATTTATTATTTCACTTTACATAACAATAAAATCAAATTCAAATTTGCTCAGAGCTTTACAAACGGCCGGTCTATTGTTATTTGTATGAAACTTTGTCGGCCCAAAAATTATCCCAACAAAAGGAGAACTGATGTGAAAAAGTTTTGGATTCATCGCCTCAGTTTAAACAAACTATATTAATGAAACTGACTCTTGAAGGTTAAACAAGGGGGATGTCATGACATTGCCGTTTTGTTGAAAATTTATTTTGCTGACGTTATGTAGGATCTACAGAATATACCTAAACCGACCTAACGACCCACGTCCCACAGCTTCTGAATAGTATTATTAAGATAATGAAAAAAACAACGTACCTACCTAGTAGATAGATAAATCATAAAAATAGTTTTTTTAACCGACTTCAAAAAAGGAGGAGGTTGTCAATTCGTCGGAATCTTTTCTTTTATATATGTTCACCCATTATTCAAAGACGTGTTGACCGATTTGAAAAATTCTTTTTTTGTTTCAAAAGGCATACTTTACAGGTGGTCCCATATAAATTTTATCGAAATCGGTCGAGCGGTTTTTAAAATATTAAATAATAAATTAAATAAGTACTTTGTATAGTGTGTGTGTGTAATTTAAGTAAAGCGGGAGTTTGAAGTCGGTTGTTCAAAAATAATTTTTTATATTATCTTTATTCTACTTCCTTCCCTTACGATCAACCAACCACCACCACATCATAACAACGACCAACATCATAACATTTTACAACCAATTATTTATTATTTAATGGTAATGGTTTTCTTACGTACCTACAATATACTTAAAATCAAAATTAAACATAGGCATTTACCTACGAACCTTCTCATATTTTGAAGTCTGTTAAAAAAGGATATTCACGTTGTAAAATAGGTATAGATAGGTACTCATAAAAATACAAAATTTTAAATGTGAAAAGGAAAGTTTGGATGTTTGTTCTCCTTCATGACACAATGTCAGAACCGATTTGGCTAGAAATGGAGTTAACTTACACGCTTAAATAACACATAGACTACATTTTATTTCGGAAAAGAGTTCCCACGAGATTTTTTAGAAACCTAACTCCACGCGGGTATAGTCGCAGGCAAAAGCTAGTGTATCTTCTGTCTTTTTTTTAATCTATATTTTTTTGGGGTTTTTTACCACCTAGAATGTCAATCCCATCGATTCATACAATATTTAACAATGAAACATAATCTACCTTAACAATAAACTTATCTAACTTAATACTAACTTATTCTACCTTAAATATGTACATAAAAGGAAAGGTGACTGACTGACTGACTAACTGATCTATCAATGCACAGCTCAAACCACCGGACGGATCGGATCTGATAGCTATTACGATGCGACGTAGGCATCTGCTAAGAGGATTCTTCACAATTCAACCTTTATGGGGTACAATAGGGGTTTTAAAAATCGAACGTGAGCGAAGCTGCGGGCATAAGCTAGTGCTTAAATTTATGTACTTTCTATTTTCCACCAGATAATTGGCCGTCACCTGCGAGAGCAACGAGCAAGAAACAAAAACACAGCAGTGTCCCTCTTAGACGTGGCCCTACGAGGCGTGACGTCATTACCAGCCGCATCAGTGGCCGAACTGGCAGGCGTCGGCCTGCACGGCCTGGTGATATCGTCGGGAGACATCAAGAGAGTCCAGCAAGGAGCTTTCAGTAGTATATCATCTACTTTACTTGCACTAGGTAAGGCAAAATTTCCACCAGTATAACACTAAATTACTTCCAAAATAAGAAATGAAGAGATCCGCAGGAGAACCAAAGTCACCGACATAGCTCAGCGAGTCGCGAAACTGAAGTGGAAATGGGCGGGGCACATAGTTCGAAGAGCTGATGGTCGTTGGGGTCCCAAGGTGCTCGAGTGGCGACCCCGCACCGGTAAGCGCAATGTTGGCAGACCCCCCCACTAGGTGGACCGACGACATCGCAGGGAGCCGCTGGATTCAGGCAGCGCAAGACCGAAGCCTGTGGAGGTCCATGCAGGAGACTTATGTCCAGCAGTGGACATCTAAAGGTTGATAATGATGATGATGACTTCCAAAATTAAACCTATAACTCATCGATGTTACTGCAATACTGAATTTTACCCAAAATTCTTGCAGCAATGCCTTGCATTGCATTACATAGCTGTTAACTCTAAGATCCCCTGTAAACTCGATGAACTTTTTTGAAAGTTCATCAAAAGGCGCTCGACTCGCTCGAGCCCTAGTTTAAATTGTCTTAAGTAGTTTGAATGTTTAATTGCGTCAATTGGTCAAAGACGAGAGCGAGCTGATATCCGAAAGGTCCACGGGTTCAACCTCCATCCTACGTTCATTCCCATTCCGAAAACTAGCTTTACGTTTAATTATGAGGAAAAAACGGAATAAAACTCTATTTCTTAGTGCAGAATTCACCAACGTCGAGTGACGTTTAATCGAGGAATAAAGAAGTTCTGACATTTTTTTATTGAAACTCTGCCAAAATATCTTTACGTTCGGATGAGACTTATTTTACGTTGGTGAAATCGGCGCTTAGTGGCTTGCATTCTTTTATTTCTGTCGCAAGTCTTCCACAAAAGTATTGATTTTTGTTTAAGACTTGCGACAGTCTCCGACTTTTCTTAGAGCAAAATCTCATGAGAGAACTTTTGTCTTCCCGACAGTTTTGTCGCCCACATCAACTCCTTACTGTAAAGTCTAAGGTCATAAATTTGTCTCGGTAAAGTCCGAACAAAGTAAAAAAAAAGCCGGCCAAGTGCGAGTCGGACTCGCGCACCGAGGGTTCCATACTCCAAAAGTAAAAGTAAAACGATAATATTATATTAATTTGCTTTTTTATCGTTAACTTTGTTTGTAGAGGTTTATTGTTAATATAAAAAAAAAACTATGCTAGTTAGAGCGTTGGTTTTATTTTTGCTGTAAAATATACATAAACTTCTATTGACCATAATTATTTCAGATTTTTCGATTGGTAAACTTCGGAGATAAGGGGGGGGGGGGGGGGGAACGGTATTTTTTTCGATATTTTGGCCGATTAATCAGAAACTATTATATCTAGAAATAAATAAAAAACTGTTTTAGAATGCACAAGTAAAGGCCTTTCATATGATATCCCACTCGGTATAATTATCTTACTTTGAAATTTCAAACCCCTGATTTTCCCCCTTTTTTAATTAAACTAAAATAATTTTCGCGTTGATTTTATTTTTCCTGTAAAATATACATAAACCTCTATTGACCATAATTTTTTCAGATTTTTCGATTGGTAAACTTCGGAGATAAGGGGGGGGGGGGACTGTATTTTTTTCGACATTTTGGCCGATTAATCAAAAACTATTACATATAGAAATAAATAAAAAACTGTTTTAGAATGCACAAGTAAAGGCCTTTCATATGATACCCCACTCGATATAGTTATTTTACTTTGAAATTTCAAACCTCCGATTTCCCCCCTTTTTTTATTAAAACTAAAAATAATTTCGATTTTTCTTTATTCCAATGATTTTGGGCCACTATTATACACAACTATGCCAAATTTCATGTCTATAGCTTTAATAGTTACTGAAATAATCGACTGTGACAGACGGACTGTAACTGAACTAAGTACCCTACGAAAATCTCCACCCTATTATTCCTATAAATCTTTCTATTTTTAAATTATTTCTTTAGCGTGGCACGTGAATCGCTAGTGGTAGAACCCTTTATAATGTTGTGATCGTATTAACCCAAGAACTTTTAGAGCGTCAGAAGTAATGAGTTCATAAGACCTAGTCGACATATGCAAGAGTTCGTGTATTAGATTTTAGGGGGTTCCCGTATTGGTTTTATATTAAAGAATATTTAAAGCTCCATTATCACGAGACTCAAACACTGATGTCGAGAGACACAATTATTTCTATGGGTAAACATCAAAAGAACCTACATGGCAACTTATGCACCTCGACATTCAACATCACGTTGAACGTCTACACTACACATCGTTGCTTCAAGTTCCTTTGAGTCCATAGGCAACGTTCGAAATTAAGATGGCATCATTTCATTGTAAAAAAAAATGAAATGATGATCGTTGGCTCCCTGCACGCCAAACGATGGTGAGCTCCTACCTTTTGTGGTACATCAAGGACCACTCAGTTGCGTCCATTAAAACAATAATGTATTATTATAATAATTGACGCAATGAGATCGCAGCTTAAATATCTTAAACATACAAATATTACTTTGGGTAATTATTTGTCAGTAATCAGGAATGTGAACAAGTCCCTGAAATACCATCAAACCATGGGCCCCCCCCCCCCCCACACTGTCATCATTCACTCACACACGAATGTGCGAGGCTTTTTTAACCGTGGTTTGCTCCACAAGACTTTTTTAAAGTGGTGTGATCCACTGAAGACACTTTTTTAACCGTGGTGTGTTTCCACAAGACTTTTTTATAGTGGTGTGATCCACTGAGACTTTTTATAGAGGTGAGCTCCTCTCATGTATAGTTGGTTGTAGGTTAATAGTTATACTGCGTGATGTTAATAGTTATACTGCGTGAAGTCACCACGGAGTGGTGAAGGACTCTAACAACGTTAGAGTCTAGTTCGAAAGTAGAATCAGACACCTGGACCAGACAGCCCGGACTGGCAAGTTTATTAGCCCATCCTAAGCTTATCCTATCTCGGCATCCAACCTACAGGTTGACACAACACTCAGCATAGAGCATCGCGATATAGATCAATCTTCATCTGAAATCGTCGGTCGCTAGCCCAAAGACAGGTTCATAAAGCACCAAGGCGCTAGAGCTCCCCATCTCTTAAGCAGCTTCCAACGTCAGATTAGGTATCACTCATATTAGATTTCGTGTATCGCCCCTTGTATTTTATCAATAATAATTGATATAAAGTATGTCACTACATACCACTTCACATTTCTCATAATACAGTATGTGCATGTTTAAGTCACTGAACATATGCCCCAAACACGGACAATGTTCTTTCCTTATAGACGATCCGCGCGTCACGACGCTGCGGTCGTCGCTGCCTTCCCTTACAGTATACCGTTCTACAGAATAGCGTCAACGTCAAATTGATATTATATGACATGAAAATTGAAGTTCCCAAAATTATTATTTTTATGATCTCATGTGAAAGTACATCTCGTAACTTAACTACTGTACCGATTTTGATGAAATTTAATCAACAATTTTTAGTACTATCAACCATGAAAATTCCTTTGTACGAAGGACTAGGGTCGTTACATTCAACCCCCTAAATTCTATGAGGCATGCAAAATAGAACGATTTCTATGAAGTATGCTGAATAGAATTTACACTAAGAAATATTTTATTCGCGATTTCCCTTATTGTCCAACTTAATATCATCACAACCTCCAGACTTCTATCATTTGTTTCTTAAATTAAATTATACAGAGATATCTGAACCTGTATACAAGGATTACTCCACAATACATCACTCATCTTCACATTTTCCTTTCCCCTAATCTAATTGCTTTATTGTATCTCCAATACTCTACACAACCCCCAGACCTGAAGTCAATTTGACTTTTAATTAAGTCAATCGCCACAAAAAAACACTTATCTTCACATTTTCTTTTACTTAATCTAATGTTTTGTACCTCTAATACTCTATACAACCCCCAGACCTGAAGTCAATTTGATGTTATACTAAGTCAATCTCCACAATACATCACTTATCTTCACATTTTTTTTTTTTACTTAATCTAATGTTTTGTACCTCCAATACTCTATACAACCCCAATACTCTATACAACCCCCAGACCTGAAGTCAATTTGATGTCATATTAATTTTTATGGATAATCATGCTCCACTTAGATTCTTTTACACTTGGCATCAATTTCCACAGCCCCCTGTCAACCAGACAATTAAGTTCCTTTCACCCATAGAACTAGGATTTGCGACTATGCTTTCACCCGTTTAAATAATAATATAACCTTATTTACATCATTCGTCCAAATAATCCTCCTATCAATAACCTAATTATAATCGAACTCTCGCACAAAACGCCATGACCATAACGAACTCAAAACTTCCTCAGACTCTTTCCATTTCACGAGCAACATATTGTAGGCTTTCGCCTACTTTGTACTTCCTTAATCAGCCGTTTGACCATCCTGGTCACGTTTATATTATTCTGTTTAGCCGTGTTTACCATCCTGGTCACGTTTATATTATTCTGTTTAGCCGTGTTTACCATCCTGGTCACGGCACCATATTGTAACTGAACTAAGTACCCTACGAAAATCTCCACCCTATTATTCCTATAAATCTTTCTATTTTTAAATTATTTCTTTAGCGTGGCACGTGAATCGCTAGTGGTAGAACCCTTTATAATGTTGTGATCGTATTAACCCAAGAACTTTTAGAGCGTCAGAAGTAATGAGTTCATAAGACCTAGTCGACATATGCAAGAGTTCGTGTATTAGATTTTAGGGGGTTCCCGTATTGGTTTTATATTAAAGAATATTTAAAGCTCCATTATCACGAGACTCAAACACTGATGTCGAGAGACACAATTATTTCTATGGGTAAACATCAAAAGAACCTACATCGCAACTTATGCACCTCGACATTCAACATCACGTTGAACGTCTACACTACACATCGTTGCTTCAAGTTCCTTTGAGTCCATAGGCAACGTTCGAAATTAAGATGGCATCATTTCATTGTAAAAAAAATGAAATGATGATCGTTGGCTCCCTGCACGCCAAACGATGGTGAGCTCCTACCTTTTGTGGTACATCAAGGACCACTCAGTTGCGTCCATTAAAACAATAATGTATTATTATAATAATTGACGCAATGAGATCGCAGCTTAAATATCTTAAACATACAAATATTACTTTGGGTAATTATTTGTCAGTAATCAGGAATGTGAACAAGTCCCTGAAATACCATCAAACCATGAGCCCCCCCCCCCCCCACACTGTCATCATTCACTCACACACGAATGTGCGAGGCTTTTTTAACCGTGGTTTGCTCCACAAGACTTTTTTAAAGTGGTGTGATCCACTGAAGACACTTTTTTAACCGTGGTGTGTTTCCACAAGACTTTTTTATAGTGGTGTGATCCACTGAGACTTTTTATAGAGGTGAGCTCCTCTCATGTATAGTTGGTTGTAGGTTAATAGTTATACTGCGTGATGTTAATAGTTATACTGCGTGAAGTCACCACGGAGTGGTGAAGGACTCTAACAACGCTAGAGTCTAGTTCGAAAGTAGAATCAGACACCTGGACCAGACAGCCCGGACTGGCAAGTTTATTAGCCCATCCTAAGCTTATCCTATCTCGGCATCCAACCTACAGGTTGACACAACACTCAGCATAGAGCATCGCGATATAGATCAATCTTCATCTGAAATCGTCGGTCGCTAGCCCAAAGACAGGTTCAGCACCAAGGCGCTAGAGCTCCCCATCTCTTAAGCAGCTTCCAACGTCAGATTAGGTATCACTCATATTAGATTTCGTGTATCGCCCCTTGTATTTTATCAATAATAATTGATATAAAGTATGTCACTACATACCACTTCACATTTCTCATAATACAGTATGTGCATGTTTAAGTCACTGAACATATGCCCCAAACACGGACAATGTTCTTTCCTTATAGACGATCCGCGCGTCACGACGCTGCGGTCGTCGCTGCCTTCCCTTACAGTATACCGTTCTACAGAATAGCGTCAACGTCAAATTGATATTATATGACATGAAAATTGAAGTTCCCAAAATTATTATTTTTATGATCTCATGTGAAAGTACATCTCGTAACTTAACTACTGTACCGATTTTGATGAAATTTAATCAACAATTTTTAGTACTATCAACAATGAAAATTCCTTTGTACGAAGGACTAGGGTCGTTACAGGACGGACAGACGGACGGAGAAAGTCTCACCATAAGGGTTCCATTTTTACCATTTTGGTATGGAACCCTAAAAATACTCCCTATGAATCTCAACCTCACATGTTGCTATTTTTTTGTATTTTTCATCTTTAACGAAAATCAACGATTGATGGAAAGCGATGATGAGTTCTAGGTTGGAGTGAGCTTATATAGGAGACACCAATTTATTCTACTAGCTCTTGGAAGTACAAGCTCTATGTGGCAGAAGCCATGAAAATACCTTAGGGGTTTGAATCCTAAACATTGAACGAAAGGGTTTCTTAATAAGTAGTATATAAAGTAAGGTTGAATTGTCTACCACATATTATGGACTCCACCGCGTCGCTCAAGTATTTTGTGGTTGAGCGGTGAAGAAGGAACAAGGTTATGAAATTTTACAAGAATAAGAAAATGTTTTAGGTTATATAATACTCGTACCTATGTAGCTTACATACGAGTACAAATAAGTGACCTTGACAAGAGAAGGTGAATATGCGCTTAACCTAACGGTAGATAAGTGAGTACATATAATTCCAGTATATGTTGGAACTGGTGTACTTAGAAGAGATACGACAGTTATAAAGATAATATATCGTTTATTGGCATCTACATGATCTTATTAGAACACTTCCCTCGGGCTGAACTTACCATTAGAATTAACAAGTAGGTACAGGAGCTAATTAAGAAAAAATATTACCTAAATATTACTTCAAAGAAAATATTTTGTACTTCGAGGCAGCGTATTTCTAGCGGAGAATATTGAATAAAAAATTAAAATTCTCCGCTCGTCTACGTTATGAATACGTAATTAATTAAATCAATTTATTTTTTCCAGGTTTACCAAACAATCAAATTCCCTCCGTTCCCACGGAAGCATTAACTCATCTGACCAATTTGGACCGCTTAGATCTTTCCAATAATAAAATACACACTTTGGATTCGAATTCTTTTAAGGTAATAGATATTTGATTCTTTCTTTTTATTTTCCTCGGGTAATTGTTCCTTGTGATTTGCTTGACAAGCTAATAATTTTTGGTGTACACAATTTCATTTCTTTTCTACCTTCGTAAGCCTATCAGAATCAAATTCGGAACAATCCCGTATTGATATTTCTGTTTCACAACTTGAAATTGAATTTACAGTCAAATATAATTTTAATTATAGTAGGTACTTAGCTTGTTTTAAAGATAATAATTTATATACCTACTTAGATTAAAAATTTATTTCATTTTAATTTTTGTCAGGTTATACAAAACCTAACATATCTGGATATACTTAAGTGATTATCAGTTCACGAGTTTATACAGTAGCTTACTTTGACGATATACTTACTTAGATTTTTTTTATTTAATTTGAATTTTTCAACAGGGTATACAAAACCTAACATATCTGGATATATTAAGGGATTACCAGCTCACGAGTTTATACAGTAGCTTATTTTGACGATATACTTATTTAGACTTTTTTTTTTAATTTAATTTGAATTTTTCAACAGGGTATACAAAACCTAACATATCTGGATATAAGTGATAATCAGCTCACGAGTATATTGGCGGGCGCGTTCGAGCCCCTTTCTAAGTTGGCAGTACTGCGGCTTCGGGGCAATTTGCTGAAAGTCTCCGCGTTGACAGCTTTGAAGGTATTTATTTCATCGCAGTTTATTTATTACGCGAGAAAATCCCACTAGAACTTTTCAGCTCGTACTCAAGGCGCGGTTCTCACCCACGCCTGCAGCGGTTGCGGTACAGCTGTTTTATTTGGATACTCACGACACCGCAGGTTTATGCGGTCCCGCAGCCGTCGTAGTTGCGGGAAAGGACCGCAAAAATGGCGTCGGAAGGAGCTGAGACAACACCTCCCGCCTACGTTTCGTCGCCTCGCGTCGCGTCGCGCGACCGATCGTAAAGTCCGCGGGCGGCGACGGCCGCCAAGCTCGCGGGCGACCGCGACCCGCGCGGTTCTAGCCAAAGCCACTCCATGAGCACGAGAGCTTAGTTTTTCCGAGATAAAAGGTAGCTCATGTCACTCTCCAGGTTTTCAACTATATCCATGCAAATCACGTCTACCCATTGCTCCGTTGCTGCTTGATTGAAGGACAAACCAAGCAACTAGCACTTTTGCATTATTATAAAATATTACTAAGGATTATCGTACGTTCCTACACTTCGGTTAAAATTTAATTTACGAATGTGAAAATAGGCCCTCGTCTCGTTTATGCTTTTGGATATTTGGTCAATTTTCAGAGAAATCAATATTTGTTAGGGTTCCATACCAAAATGGTAAAAATGGAACCCTTATGGTGAGACTTTCTCCGTCCGTCTGTCCGTCCGTCTGTCACAGTCGATTATTTCAGTAACTATTAAAGCTATCGACATGAAATTTTGCATAGTTGTGTATAATAGTGGCCCAAAATCATTGAAATAAAGAAAAATCGAAAATTATTTTTAGTTTTAATAAAAAAAGGGGGAAAATCGGGGGTTTGAAATTTCAAAGTAAAATAACTATATCGAGTGGGGTATCTTATGAAAGGCCTTTACTTGTGCATTCTAAAACAGTTTTTTATTTATTTCTATATATAATAGTTTTTGATTAATCGGCCAAAATGTCGAAAAAAATACCGTTCCCCCCCCCCTTATCTCCGAAGTTTACCAATCGAAAAATCTGAAATAATTATGGTCAATAGAGGTTTATGTATATTTTACAGGAAAAATAAAAGCAAAGCGAAAATTATTTTAGTTTGATTAAAAAAGGGGGAAAATCGGGGGTTTGAAATTTCAAAGTAAGATAACTATACCGAGTGGGGTATCATATGAAAGGCCTTTACTTGTGCATTCTAAAACAGTTTTTTATTTATTTCTATATATAATAGTTTTTGAGTAATCAGCCAAAATGTCGAAAAAAATACCGTTCCCCCCCCCCCCCCCCCCCCTTATCTCCGAAGTTTACCAATCAAAAAAATCTGAAATAATTATGGTCAATAGAGGTTTATGTATATTTTACAGGAAAAATAAAATGAACGCGAAAATTATTTTAGTTTAATTAAAAAAGGTGGAAAATCAGGGGTTTGAAATTTCAAAGTAAGATAATTATACCGAGTGGGGTATCATATGAAAGGCCTTTACTTGTGCATTCTAAAACGGTTTTTTATTTATTTCTAGATATAATAGTTTCTGATTAATAGGCCAAAATGTCGAAAAAAATACAGTTCCCCCCCCCCTTATCTCCGAAGTTTACCAATCGAAAAATCTGTATTAATTATGGTCAATAGAGGTTTATGTATATTTTACAGGAAAAATAAAACCAACGCTCTAACTAGCATAGTTTTTTTTATATTAACAATAAACCTCTACAAACAAAGTTAACGATAAATAACCAAATTAATATAATTTATCGTTTTACTTTTACTTTTGGAGTATGGAACCCTCGTGCGCGAGTCCGACTCGCACTTGGCCGGCTTTTTTTTTTCTTTATCAACTATCACAATACAAGATGTAGCCCGCGACTTCGTCCGCGTGGATTAAGGTTTTTCATTCCCGCGAGAACTCTTTAATTTTCCGGGATAAAATGTAGCCAATGTGTTAATCCTAGGTATGAGCTATTTCCATTAGAACGCCCAAATCGGTTCATGTAGCGTCAAGGAGTAACAAACATCCATCCATCCAGTCTCACAGACTTTTGCATTTAGGAAGTAGGATTATTGCAGACTGTCAATGTAAAACACGATTCCACGACCAATATTTTAATGCTAAAGCCTGCTATTATCAAAATATCATACAAGCACGTATTTATTGGGCTTAAAATTTATTATTACCTCATTTCGAATATTGTTATGTGATTATTAAATACAATTTCATACACGAATATGTCAGATTTCAATTTAAGTGAACAAATAGACCTATTATTTTGCCAATTACTTTGATAACTATGTTTTGTATTGCTAACCGTTAGCTACCAATTTGATGTTAAAATTAACATTATAGGTTATAAATTGATGTATGGAAGTGAAATTTGCTTTCAAGCGCCCAATTCAGTGAATAGATTATAGTACTTAGATGTTTATGTTGTTATGTTTATGATATGGTACTTAAGCTGATTTTTTTCATTTAGAATTTCATTTATTTAGTTAATTTAAAATAAAAAGATAACGATTGAAATATTATTAAACTATAAAGGATGGTATTTATTAACCGACTTCTTTGACTACTTGCAATTCGATACGTTTCTTTTTGGGAGGCCTACTGCATGGTTGATCCTTGATCCAGTTTGTTTTTAAAATAATATTTTATCATGGTAACAATCGTTCTACCTAAGAGTCGAATAGACTCATAGTAGTCGAGTTGTATTAATCGGTATATTCGGGGACCCAACCGCATTAAAATCTCAAAAAAGTCCTACCATTTTAATTATGATTAACCTGGAGAGAGATGAGAGACCTATACAAACTTCAAGTGTAGTTATTCTAACAGTGCTCTGGTTAAAAATGCAGATTTGTACAAATTTTCGTCATGAACCTTATTTTAATTAGCATAATTAGCAGCAACGGTGCCTACTTACTACCACTTAATTATATACTTCCGGGAAACTTATTTTTCATAACTATTTTATATCTTTTGTGCTCAACTTCATCCGCGGGGATTAGGTTTTTAAAAATCCCGTGGAAATCTTTTGTTTTCTTTTGGAATAGAAAACAACATGCAAAAATTACTGTGTGAATGAAGGACAAACCAACAATTAAGATTCTGCGTAGTAGCTATTCCCTAATAAATGTGATAGGCCGTTGTAGCCGAAATTCAGTCACGAGATATGTAACCTACATATCTTTGTTTTTGGTAGAAATGCCGATATTTCCGCCTACATATATTCCCACCAAGGAATAGGTGGTTACGAGTAGTTCTACAGGTTGCGATAGGCGCAAACTCGACAAAATTACGTGAATTGTGCTTACGACGGATTATTATTATATAATTATTAACTAGCTTTTGCCCGCGGCTTCGCTCACGTTAAGTTCGATTTTTCAAACCCTTATTTTACCCCCTTAGAGGTAGAATTTTCAAAAATGGTTTCTTAGCGGTTGGTTAGCTCACGTTAAGTTAGACTTTTATTGGTAAAAGCTTTTGCCCGCGGCTTCGCTCACATTAAGTTCGATTTTTCAAACCCCTATTTTACCCCCTTAGAGGTTGAATTTTCAAAAATGGTTTCTTAGCGGTTGGTTAGCTCACGTTAAGTTAGATTTTTATTGGTAATTAAAATCCAACCTAAGGCGATTCGTATCTCCGTAAAAAGCCAACATACCAAGTTTCATGGATATTACATGAAAAATAATTTGATAAATGACGGACTTTTACAAAACAACACTTCAAGTGTTTGGGGGGGGTGGAATTTTCAAAATTTGTGAAACACGTATAGAGCAAGAACCCAGTGCCGCCAGACCTAAGTTATTTTCTCAGCAATTATTTGTGTACGATGGAGTACTGTTCGAATGTCCTTTCAGTATATGCGTACCAGCTTGATTGTGCCGACGGCCAATTTCCAGATACCAGGTGCTAAAGGTAGGTAAAAACTAGAATAACTTATCTTAAATTCTCAGGGCTGATTTTCATATATGTTTTAAAGAATATTGTAAAAATTAATACTGCCAGACGCTTACCGCCGGCGGTTACTTTAGCCAGACGCTTTGAAGCTCCCAAAAATATATATAATTTAAGTTAACTTATATTCTCAGTTCTGATTTTTATACATGATACTCAGGGAACTATTGCGATATTATCTGTAAGCTGCCAGACCTATTGGAAGGGTCAAACATCTCCCCAGACACACATTATGCGTCCCCATATGTATGAGTGCTAGAACATGATTCACTTGTTTAAGTGTGTGAGAGATAATATCATCATACTATAATATTATAAATGCGAAAGTGTGTTTGTTGGTTTGTCCTTCAATCAATCTGCAACAGAGCTATGGATCGACGTGATTTTTTGCCTGGGTATAGCTTGCAGAAGATATTGCAATAGTTCTCTCTCTCTAGATCCTAAGCTATACCCAGGCAAAAAATCACGTCGATCCATAGCTCTGTTGCAGATTGAGTATGATGATATTATCTCTCACACACTTAAACAAGTGAATCATGTTCTAGCGCTCATACATATGGGGACGCATAATGTGTGTCTGGGGGGATGTTTGACCCTTCCAATAGGTCTGGCAGCTTACAGATAATATCGCAATAGTTCCCTGAGTATCATGTATAAAAATCAGAACTGAGAATATAAGTTAACTTAAATTATATATATTTTTGCGAGCTTCAAAGCGTCTGGCTAAAGTAACCGCCGGCGGTGAGCGTCTGGCAGTATTAATTTATTAATTTTTACAATATTCTTTAAAACATATATGAAAATCAGCCCTGAGAATTTAAGATAAGTTATTCTAGTTTTTACCTACCTCTAGCACCTGGTATCTGTAAATTGGCCGTCGGCACAATCTAGCTGGTACGCATATACTGAAAGGACATTCGAACAGTACTCTATCGTACACAAATAATTGCTGAGAAAATAACTTAGGTCTGGCGGCACTGGGATCTTAGACCAGTATTTCTTATTTTTTTATCGAAAGCCCAATAATTAAAGTTTCATGGATATTACATGAAAAATAATTTGATAAATGACGGACTTTTATACAAACTTTCAACCCCCATTTAACCCTCTTGGGGTTGGAATTTTCAAAATCCTTGCTTAGCGGACGTCTACGTCATAATAACTATCTGTGTGCAAAATTTCAGCCTGATCCGTCCAGTGGTTAGAGCTGTGCGTTGATAGACCAGTCAGTCAGTCAGTCAGTCAGTCAGTCAATCAGTCACCTTTGCCTTTTATATATTTAGATAAAAGCTAAAGTACCAAGTTTGAAGGATATTACTTGAAAATTAACTTAAAAATCTGGATTTTTATACAAATTTTCATCCCCCTATTTGAAATCTGTGGGGGTGGAATTTTCAAAATTTGCGAAACACGTATTTCTTATTTTTTTATCGAAAGCCCAAAAATTAAAGTTTCATGGATATTACATGAAAAATAATTTGATAAATGACGGACTTTTATACAAACTTTCAACCCCCATTTAACCCTCTTGCGGTTGGAATTTTCAAAAATCCTTTCTTAGCGGACGTCTACGTCATAATAACTATCTGTGTGCAAAATTTCAGCCCGATCCGTCCAGTGGTTAGATCTGTGTGTTGATAGACCAGTCAGTCAGTCAGTCAGTCAGTCAGTCAGTCAGTCACCTTTGCCTTTTATATATTTAGATGAAAGCTAAAGTACCAAGTTTGATGGATATTACTTGAAAATTAACTTAAAAATCTGGACTTTTATACAAATTTTCATCCCCTATTTGAAATCTTTGGGGGTGGAATTTTCAAAATTTGCGAAACACGTATTTCTTATTTTTTTATCGAAAGCCCAAAAATCAAAGTTTCATGGATATTACATGAAAAATAATTCGATAAATGACGGACTTTTATACAAACTTTCAACCCCCATTTAACCCTCTTGGGGTTGGAATTTTCAAAAATCCTTTCTTAGCGGACGACTACGTCATAATAACTATCTGTGTGCAAAATTTCAGCCCGATCCGTCCAGTGGTTAGATCTGTGCGTTGATAGACCAGTCAGTCAGTCAGTCAGTCAGTCAGTCACCTTTGCCTTTTATATATTTAGACTAGAGAATAACTAAACTAGCGGCACGCTATGATGGCCGGTTTGACGTTTGTCCGCTCATGAAGTTCCGTATTAATTGATAACGACTTTGAAGGAAATAATTGTATTACTTTATTGACGATAGTGATGTGCAGAGATTCATATATTTTATCGAATGTAGTTTTAGGTTTAGGACTCAAAATTTATTTATTAAATTGATTTCTAAAATGTATACAAGTGTAGAAAAATCAGTTTGCACCATTTAAGGGGTGAATGTACTTGTGAATATGAACAATTTTCACTATGTGGACAAACCTCTGAAATCGCAAAAAAATATCAGCTGTTTCATACAAAAGGTAAAATTTTTATTTTTATATGATATATACCACAACTCGGCATTTGGTTTTCTAAATTGAAAATTTTTAAAAATGGAATCTAATACGATCGTCACATAGGATCGCTGGCTAGCACAACTACTACCTCCGGCAAACTCGCGTCAATGCTCAATGCAAAACAAAGCAGTTTCGAATTGACGTTGCTTCGAAAAGTATAAACTGTCAGTGCAATGCGATTGTGATATAGTTTTGACCTGGCTTTGGATTTCAAATATTGATACTGCATTACTGTTGACCCTTGCTCGTGATAGCAGTGACGACAGGGAAAATAGTAGTATGGACGAATCTGATTAATTATGGCCTTTTGTGGCACCTTTTTTGGTATCTTTTGTATTCATATGTTTCTTGTGTGCATATAAAGTATGTATATTCATTTTCATTCAAATATTCAGTTCGTTCAAATAAATTAAATAAACATATACATTTTTGTTTTATTAAACCTATTTAATCAGGTACAAAAACAAAACTTAATTGTTTTTTGTTCGAGAATAAATTGACATTCCACATCACTATTGTAATGTGTCAAACCGGCCATCATAGCGTGCCGCTAGTTTAGTAATAAAATTAAAAATTAAAGTGGTATTTACGGTTCGCAATATTCTGTGCTCTCAGTTGCATTGTGAATGACCAAAGCAGCGTCTTCAGAGGGTCAAAGCTAATTTCGCTGCGTGTGCCGCTGTTGAATAATGAATGAACATCATGCTCCTCACTGAATGTCGTACCTTCTGGCACAAGCTGCTGTCTTATTGTGATCATTGAGGATAACTTACTAAAATAAACGTCAAAACTACCTTATTAGCCGTCGCACCTGTAAGCCAATCAATTTCGTGAAGTACGTGTTCCGTTAATAGGTATCCGTACTATCCTTACTAATAAAATTAATAAATGAATAAATAGTATTTTATTCTGGAATAAAACAGTCACATATTTAATTACTAGCTGATGCCCGCGACTTCGTCCCCGTGATTAAGGATTTTTGATTCCCGCGGGAACTCTGTAATTTTCCAAGATAAAAAGTAGCCTATGTGTTAATCTTGGGTATGAGCTATCTCCATTTCAAATTTCAGCCAAATCGGTTCATTCGTTGTGGAGTTATAGAGTAACAAACATCCATCCATCCACACAAACTTTCGCATTTATAATATTAGTAGGATTAATAAATGAATAAATAGTATTTTATTCCGGAATAAAACAGTCACATATTTAATTATTAATGTGCCGTGTGGTGACGGCAGATCAGAATACAGTTGTCACCACCCCTCCTCTTCCCGCGGGTGTCGTACGAGGCGACTAAGGGAATATAACGGAGAACGGGCAGCAGCGTCCTCTGTGCTACTACTACAATCTACTGCGACCACCAGCCCGCGCGCGGGGTGATTATGGGCAAACCCTCCCCTTGGGAGAGGCCTTTAGTCCAGCAGTGGACTGTTATAGGCTATTGATGATGATGATGATGATGATGATGATGATTTTAATTAACATAAAAAATAAGCTGGACACATTTTTATCTTACAAACAAACTAGGCTAAAAGCCAGACAGTTGCCACAATATTATTAATGCAAAAGTATGTTTGTTTGTTGTTTTGTTTGATGAACGTGATTTTTTGCATGGGTACGGCTAACGATTTGGAGTGTCATACGCTACCTTTTTCCCGGAAAAATAGAGTTCCCGAGGAATTTTTAAAAACCTTTCTCCACGTTAACCAAGTCACGGCCAGACCTAGTACCAAATACAGGACAAGACAAACAATCTTTACTTAGGGCCAATGTCACCAACGTAAAATAATTTAATATAAAAAATTCTTTTTAAAAAACCGACTTCTAAAGCCCGCGTCACTACAAAGAATATAATTTATAGTTGATATTTTAAAACCGCTCGATCGATTTTTATAAAATTAATTGGAACCACCCTTTAAAACAAAAAAAGAAATTTCCAAATTGGTTCAGGCGTCTTCGAGTAATCGGTGAACATACCTATATTACAAAAAAATTGTTAAACATATAAACATATACATAATACATATATTGCGGATGAAATCCGCACCGCTCTCGACACCAAGATCCACGAAGCTCTCCATGTCGCAGAGAACCGGACGACATGGCGCGACATCGTCCATAAAAAGATCATTGGTGGAAGGGGTCACGACTCTCAGTAATGGGGAATACGACGAAAGGAGGAGGGAGAGGAATACATATATTAAAAAACGAATTGAGTACCTCCTCCTTTTTTGGAGTCGGTTAATAAGTCTTATCCGAACGTAAAGATATTTTAGCAGATTTTCAATACAAAAACTCTCAGATTGTACAATTTATTCCTCGGTTAAACGTCACTTGACGTTGGTGAAATCGGCACTTAGTCATTCTATTACATATTATATTTTCATTTTGCCAGACTTAATTATTTACTGCTCACTAGAGTGAATAGTATTTCATTAAAAGAAGCAAAATAATTGTTGTTAACATAACGGAGAACAATATATTTCCTGTTTCATCAGCCTGTACAAATATTTTAATAAACACAAAAATATGGAATTGTTCAATTTCGTACATATTTATTTGTAACTTTGTACATAAAATCATCCGAGACCTAAGAACAAACAGTTCACATGATTTTTCTTCTTTATCTATACATATATATAAAAGAAAGTGGTGTTAGTTACACTATTTATAACTCAAGAACGGATGAACCGATTTGGCTGAAAATTTGTGGAGAGGTAGCTTAGAACCAGGAGACGGACATAGGATACTTTTTATCCCGTTCGACCGCGTTTCCGTTAAGTCACTATAAAACGTGGTATAACAAAAACGCATCTAACATGGAATAACGAAACGCAAATGACAGTGGAATAACAAAACGTAAATGACAGCTAAACGTAATTTTGTCTTTGGTTAAATATGGTAAAAAAATTGACAATTACAAAGTGTTATAATAAAGCATTACTGATATTATAAATGCGAAAGTGTGTTTGTTTGTTGGTTTGTCCTTCAATCACGTCGCAACAGAACAGCGGATTGATGCGATTTTTTGCATGGGTATAGTAATGGATGTAGTAGTGGTTACTCAGACCGGGAGAGCTACTTTTTATCTCGGATAATGAAAGAGTTCCCGCGGGATTTTTAAGAACTAAATCAATGCGGACGAAGTCGCGGGCATCAGCTAGTATTTTAATAAAAGGAGAATATCAGCCATGTTATTAATGAATTAGTACGAGAAGTTAGAGGCGCGTACTTGGATTAGAACCCCGGACTCTACGAGAGGCCAAAGTCTCCTCTAGGCTATCACCGATGGGATGATAGGGACTTATGACCTAGTTGTGACAGTTCAGTAAATCAAACGATCACGCTGGTTAAGCAACGTTGACCTCGGTTTGTATCTGAATGGGTGACTTTTCGCTCCTTCGGTCCTGGTTATTATCACTAACATGTGATGTAACCATAATACCTAAGAGATCTCGTTGTCTTAGTTGAGTCGTATGCCGAATAACCCACCGCAATAGTATAGAATATAATAGAATATTTTTTATACTCAAATAAACTTTTACAAAGTGTTTTCGAATCGTAAAATGAATCTACCACTGGTTCGGTACCAAGGGTGCCACGGGTTCGGTATTCCAAGAAAACTCCTACCATTATAAAAGGGGTCACAATATGATGCAACGAGGAATATGTTGCAGAGAGAGAGGTGCGTTGATTTACTTATGTACATGTTTTATTCATTTGACAGGAGGCGCACTTACTAAAAGAACTTGATGTGTCAAGCAACGCCCTAGAAGGTCCTGTTGGTCCGTCTACAGTTCCAACGCTGACGTTTTTGGAGACCTTACATTTATCTGACAACACTTTTGCGAGTATACGACGGGGTGCCTTATCAGGTATTATATTTTGTTTCTCAATGTTGTTTAATAAGCTAGATGATGATGCACGCGACTTCGTCGGCGTAGATAAAGGTTTTTTGGATCTCGCGGGATTTTTTTAATTTTCCGGAAACAATCATCATCATCATCATTAGCAACCCATCAACGGCTCAATACTGAGCGCAGGTCTCCTCTCAGAGAAGGGTTATTAGGCCATAGTCCACCACGCTGGCCCAATGCGAATTGGAGGACTTCTCACACCTTCGAGAACATTATGAAGAACTCTCAGGTGTGCAGGTTTCCTCACGATGTTTCCCTTCACCGTTAAAGCAAGTGATATTTAATTGCTTAAACGCACTTAACTCCGAAAAGTCAGATGTGCGTACCCGGGATCGAACCTCCCTCCAAATAGGAGGTCCTAACCACTAGGCTATCATTGCTAATTGCGAAGATCCAAACTTCCACCGATTTCAGCAAAGTAAAATAAATCTTAGGCAGGTTTTCAATAAAAAAACTGTGAGAACGCCCAATTTATTCCTCGGTTAAACGTCACTCGACGTCGGTGAAATCCGCACTAAATAAGATAGACTTTTTTCCTTATACAGATTTGTACTTAGCAATTTTTTAGCAACAGCGTGAACAGTAAGGTCGACGGAACAATCCCGTTGTAATATTGTCGTACCCACTGCTAACATAAACTATACGCTTATTTGGAGGGGAGAGGGGAAGATTATTTAAGTTCAGTTGATTAATATTCTATTAAGAAAAAAATTTGCAAACTGTGTTCTTTACAGGTCTCACGAATTTGACTCAACTAAATCTGCACAACAACCAAATAGACGTTCTAGAAGACTACGCTTTTAAGCATCTGGCTAATCTCTCGCATCTGGACTTATCACATAATGAGATAGTTGCGGTATCGGGTATGTAAGAGTATCTTCTTAAAGCAATAAAACATTATTATAATATGGTATTATGTTAAGGTAGTACTAATTAAAATTGTATAACGTTGGCTTATACCAAACCTATATTACAAACAAACACTTCTTAAGAGAACGATATAAAATAGCAGTCTACTTTCTGATTCTTAATTTTTTTTAACTGAAGATATAAATATTTACATTAATGCAAGAGTCAAACGTGGAAGATGCTATAGTTGTGTATTAATTTATGCCATTCTGCCGTTTTAGGCATCGATGCCCAAAAAAATGAATCAAAAAAACTTCCCAAATAGTGTCGCAAAAATTGATCAATCAAGACAAAAAAAGTTGGATTGACTTTGGAAATTGTAATGTAGAATTAGATGTGCTAAATTTGATTAGATCCGGGAGCGCGATATCAGCCATTGTGAAAGTTCTTTGTCGAACGAACTCACTGACGTTTCAATTTCCGTCACAAAAAGGTAAAAAAGTACTGGGATTAGGGAACGATTCAACGTCAGCGTACGAACTTATTTGCGGTGATTTTATAATTCAGAATTTATAGTAATATAAAATTTAAGCAACGAAATCAAGAATTGATAAACTTTTATCATCATCATCTGATGATGAGCTGTTATGGGTTGATGATGATATTATCAACCCATAAACGGCTCACTATTATAGAGCACAGGTCTCCTATCAGAGAAGGGTCCATAGTCCACCACGCTGGCCCAATGCGAATTGGCGGACTTCACACACCTCCGAGAACATTATGGAGAACTCTCAGGGAGAACTTATGTAGTATTCATTCAATTTAAAAGACTCAATAGCCCAACGGTTAAAGGTGCGGACTGCAAACAGAAATGTCGCAGGTTCGAATCCCACCCGTTGCGCTATTGTCGTACCCACTCCTGACACAAGCTTTCCGCTTATTTGGAGGGGAGAAGAGAATATAAGTCAAGTTCAACTTCATTGATATTCTTTAAAAAAAAAAAATTGCCAACAGGTGCATCTCTAGCTCAACTGGTAAACTTAGCTCACTTGGACCTGTCGCACAATTTCCTGCGGTCCCTCTCAGCAGATCCTCTGAAGTCTCTGCATCATCTCACAGAGCTGCTGCTCCATGACAATGATATATCTATGATAGACGACGGAGCTCTTACACTGCATAAGGACCTACAGCGGTTTACTATTGAAGGTATGTCAAGGAGTTCGACAATGTAAATTATTTCTGACTTCGTCCGCGAGGATTAAGAAAGTACTACACAGCATAGCGGCCCCCCCCCCCCCCCCCGTAGTCTGTCAGTGGGTCCCAAGGTGCTGGAGCGGCTACTCCACACCTGGAAGTGCAGTGTTGCTAGACTCCCCACTAGGTGGACCGACGAAATCAAACGAGTCGCAGGGAGCCACTGGATGCAGGCGGCGCAAGATCGACACCTGTGGAAATCCATGCAAGAGAGAAGATCACATCTGAAAATATAGCTTTTTATAATCTTTGATACACAACTTAAGATTTCTATATGTTTATCAATATCTGTAGAGACAGGATTTTCATCACACCACAAAGCCTGTTGTCCATGACAGTGATATATCTACGATTGAAGTGTGGTTCAGTATTGAAGGAAATGGCAATACCATGACCTGCAGTTTTGTTGACATACACGGCCCGAAGGAATGGCTAACAAGTTTGAGTTAACAGAATAGTTAGTTTATAGTTAGTTTTTTTATCCGTTTTTAGGAATGGAAGAAAAGTTCATTCCATTTTGGATTGATTTTTTTAATTCACTTTCTTGTCAAACACAATGATGTGTGAAAAGCGGCTTAATACTAAGAAATTTTTCCAGGCAATACCTTTGTACTTGCGATATCACGAGAGTGCAAGAAGAGTACTTAGTGTGTAAGAAGAGAATAGTTTTCATATGACAGGATCCTTGCAAGGTGCAAAGTGACTGAGTTCAGTGGCAAGATGTCAGGTTAAAATCCCGGTTATTAATGGGCTATTGGCATAAGTATCAACTGTTAACATATATAACCTAACTATATAATAATATTATACTTGTTAAAAAGAAAGATTTATGCTAACGCTTATAATATCACGTTCATTGTCATCAATGTTTTTCAGATAATGAATCCATAAAACATAATAGGTAGCAGATTTTTAAATTATTTATCATAAAAGAGTCGTCTTAAATTATAATTATGAGCGTTTTCAGTGTGCGTGTGTATCGCTAGGTTTTGTTTAGCATCAGACGTTTGGTAGCGGGGCGTCGTCGTAACCTCTTTGTTCGGATGTCGAAACGCCACTCGCTATTGTCCGAGGCTTCGCTGTTCATGGTGTTCCTTTATGAGACTATTATTGGAAAATAATTTTATGATACTCTCTCCCCTAGCTGAGCAAAATATTTTGACGCTGAAATCACTTTTTGGTTGGAGAAATTGGTAAAAGCTGTGAACACATTTGAGGGCACGTTTTAATTTCAGTTAGGGAGATTAAAGAAGATAGGTATTTTTGTACACCAAAGAGGTGTCAGCATATTTATGAGTTTATGTACCTATTACATCTTTACTTTTTCAGTGTGAAATAAAACTACAGCAAAAAATTAAGTAGGTATAAGTTTATCAGCCAACTTAAACTTGATGAAGTAAGCCGACGAAAATAAATTACCAATAAAAAAGTTAAAGCGTAAAAAACTCCGATAATCGTAGCGTTACACAAAAAAAATGAAAGTAACAAAGAACAATTGTTTGATTGTCGTTAATTTTAATCCCAACCCATTTATACTCTCGAACTCATAAAGATAAATTCGTTCTCTTTTGCAGATAATCCTCTTAATTGCGATTGCTTAATGGCCGGCTTTGCTAGGTGGTTGCGGGAGGCAAAAAACCTGCCTCAATCAGATAAATCTGCGGCAGTTTGTGCCACGCCGCCACATTTGGAGGGGGCGTTAATATCTCGACTGTCGAAAAACAAACTTTGCGATGACGAACACGTTGATACGAGGGTAATTGATGAACCTAATTACGATTATAATAGAGTAATTGAGAATGCCATAGACGAAGATAAAGACAATGTTTTATATGAAGACAAGCAAGACGGCTTGGACGATGATATTTATGACGAGGAATTGGAAGTGCCGTCCGAAGAGGATTTGCCGATCTCTAAATCTAAGGTAAAGTGGTTCAAGTTATTGTAGCTTTCTCGCGTCATTTATCTTTAAGTTAATGTAGTTACGTTTACGTTTCTGTCGAATTGTTCCTTTAACGTCAGACGACAGGTTTGCACGTCAAATGCGATGATAAAATTGAACATTTCAACGCTCAGGAAAAATAACTAGCTTCCACTTTCAATATTATGGTAAAACTGGGATTCTCCAAACTGATTTTATGAAATATTTTTGTAAGAATACGGGAACGTGAATTTTTATAAAAGTTCCAATCTCTCTGAAATATTCCGAAAATGAATAGTGTTCTCCTTCATTGGTTGGCTGATGCGATCATAATGTTATTATTAAAATTATGTCTTTGAATATTCTACAAGAATATTCAACGATACAAAAATAGCGTTAACCATTTAAGTATTCCGTCGTTTTTGAAAAATATAAACAAAAAAACTTTTCTGAACTTCGTTCGTAAAGAATGTTAAATTTAACTTATTTATATACGCTATCCTTCGCCCAGGTGTACACTTAGGGGAATGTGTTATTATTGGTTTAATACTCAAAGGTTATTATGTATTGGTGATTTAACTTTCAAAATATATAAAGATATATTCAAGAAATGTATTTTATATTATGTTCAATTATTGTATACTCAAGAGCATGATTGAATGCAATTAAATACATGCAATAATTGCCTTTCAAGAATTACAAGCAACTGTTTACACGTGGATGATAACCAAAAAGTGAATGCGCCTATTATTGATTGCAAAACTTGCCATAAAATTATTTATTGCTAGTGTCTTTCTTTCAAGTTTAAGGAAATGATGTTTAGGAGATCCTCTCAAGTTTTTACTTGTTTAAACATAGATTTGATGTACCCCAGGTTCGTCTCGTAGACTCATGGTACGATGACGAAGAGGTCCATCTGTCCTGGACACTGGAGCCTCCTTCCACTCGCCGCTACAGATGTACAGGCGTTACTGCGTCGAGGAGTGGTGGACTAGCAAAGCACGTGGCATGTCATAGAGCTGCACCTTCCAATATTATTTTGAGGGGGCTGAAGATTGACCCTTCCGAGAAGTATACGTGAGTGTTATCTCTAAAGCGTGGAATACACATGCTACGTAGTAGCACATAAACATGCCAGCTTCGAGCAGATGCTACTTAGTAGCACACAATTAGTACGTGTATACAAAAAGAGCATGCTTGTGAATAAGCACGCCACTTAATCGCAAGCCGGTCTATTTTTTCGTACTAAAAGCAAGTCTGAACGTGTTCTGTGCTACTTTATTTGTTTGCGTCTGTGGTTTGCGAAGTCACGATGACTCGGCTTGACAAAACTTTAAATTAAAACGTATGATTATAAGTTTCTTTATAAAATGTGTTGAAAGTAATAATATAACTTAATTTAATTAACTCCGCAAAAAAACGTTCGTTTTGTATACTAAATAATGAGCATGTGTATCCCAGACGTACTATAAAGAAGTATGCTCGTAATAAGTAAGCTTCTGAGGTCTGTGCTTTCACGAGCAAATACGTATACACTCTGAGAGCTTGCTTTAAATGAGCATACTACCTAGTAGCAAACAAGCGTGCTTTTCTAGTAGCATGTGTATTCCAGGCTTTATGTTATTATTTTGACACTGCACGCCACTGGAAGCAATTTTATCCTCACCAAGTGCCTAGCAGATCACGTTCCGCGCCAGATATTTTTTTCCACGCGTAAGCAAATTGTGGAACCAACTCCCTTCGGCGGTGTTCCCACTAGACTTCACCATGAGGTTTATACAACGGGCGAATCAAAAAATTCCTGAAAAGTCTGCGCATTGGCGGTGCCTCATACGACGGTGGTCCATGGGTGGTGGTAATCACGTCTTAACATCAAGTGACGCGCCTGGACGTTTGCTCGCTGTTTAATATGGAAAAGTGTAATTTAGATTAATGCTCAGGTGATGCGTTTTAAGGAGATAAGCGTACAAGATAGCTAGTTCGTTCTAGCTGATTCGCTTATTTTTCTTTTCAGGTTCTGTATAGCACTTGAAGAAATGGACAGCCAAGACACTCCACTGTCTTTAGTATTGGGATGTGGTGCACCACAACTAGTTAGAGAGCGAGCAGCCTACGTCACTGTAAGACCTTCCACTGTAGTTGTACCTGATCATGAAGCTCTGAGGTACGAAATCATTCATATTAACTTAGCTTATTGGTACGAAGTACGAGTAGAATGGTTGTTAAAATGAATATATATTTTGTTTCAGAGTCTCAGAGGTCCGGTCGAACGTGACAAGCGATGGACTACTTACAGTGCTAATTTCTGTCATGGGGATACCACCTCCAAAGCCTCAATACGTTTTACCCAGATCTCAAAGAGTCTCAACGCCTGACTCCAGATTCACATCCCTGCACAATTGCTACGTGATTCTTGCAGTTCTATCAAAAGGCTCCTTGGTCGCACAAAAGGATACGCCGTGTCAATCGACATTAGAAGTATCCATGGAAGGCTTTATACGAGGACCTTACGAAGTATGCGCGAAAATTTCGAAGTTCAAGACCGATGAAATGCATCCAATATGTGTGGTACCGCAACTTTTGGATTCCGTCGGTTCTTTGGAAATGAAATCTGGGTTTAAAGGTCTTAATACAGCGCTAGTAGGAATTGCTCTGGGATTGATGATTATAGTCATAGGTTTGGTGTGGTTCGTGAGGAAGATGTTGAAGAAGCCTGCTGAATTTCAAGCACATAGATGTTTTAGGCCTGAACCGGTTCCAGAGGAAACACCTAGGGCAAGTTATGTAATGCTAACCGCTACTTCGAAAGTTTGAGCATTTCTCAACTCTACAGTTCTACTTTCAAGAGACGCATTTTTAAAGGTCTTCGCTCACTTATTACTCGACCATCACCTCCTTTTTGCTTGGCGTCCACTCGTTGTCGACGGTTGTCGCGGCGATGTTACGCGGTTGGACAAGCGGGCAAGCAGCGGATCAGCAACAACTGTTCACTCGCCGTCCGAGCGACAGTTTGTGAGCGAGGCGAGGCTATGAAGTTGATAAGTGAGTGCATATAAGAACATTATAAGGAAGTCCATAATATAAGGAATCACAACCGCTCGAGTCGAAGCGGTCGGGTGTAGGGTTGATAAGTGAGCGGCGAACTTTAAACCACGCGTATCGAAACATTTGTTTTTGGTCCGACTCAAGAAATATTTGGGGATCGGTTAAATGACTGTACTACAAGGTACTTATCAGTGCCATGGCTAAGGCACCTTGTAACATATTGTAATTTATTTAGTAACTTTCTATTGTATAGAGTTTTAGTCATATTATTTTAAAGTTTGTTTTGGCTACTTTAGTCATATATTTACACTTATTTTGGCTATAATTTATACATGGATGTAAAGAGAAAAATCTTTATTCTATTCATTTTTATACTAGTCTCTATGTTAATTTAAAATACTCTGTGTCTAACACATAATTTACTAATACAATACTTTTTATTTTTTAATTTTATGTAATTTATAATCTTTTTTTAATTAACTAATTAAGGCCCGCTTGCAGAAACGCCGGTTTATCCTTTAAACCTAGAGTTAGCTGCTGCTTTGACAGATTTCGTATTAAGCGTCTGTCAAAATTACAAATTTATTCCTGGGTTAAACCTAACCCGGCGTCTCTGCAAGCGGGCCTAAGTATGTTTGTTATTATTAATTAATTGTGTTTGAAATTATATTCTGAAATTCCTAATTATATCATCCATTCATTTAATTATTATTGACGAATGTATGATAATGATTAAATAGCAATTAAAAATTCCAGTAAGTCTGTACAATCAATGAAATTGAAATACCTACCACCTAATGAACCGATGGCGCAGTTCAGACTAACTTATCATACTGTGTCATCATAAGCATAGCAATCCAATAGTACATAATAGTGTATAGCTGTGGTATGTGGTATTAGGTGTTCATACTTAAATGAGTGCACAGCGATATTTTTGTGCTATATATAAATATTTTGTTATTTATAATAGTATAGACTGACCTGCCCTTCTACATACTTGCATTAGGATTTATACTTCTTCTTCTTTTTCTTTATCAACCTATAGACGTGCACTGCTGAAAAAAGGTCTCCTGCATTGACTTCCACAGGTTTCGGTCTTGCGCCGCTTGAATCCAGCGGCTCCCTGCGACTCGTTTGATGTCGTTGGTCCACCTAGTGTAGGGGTCTGCCAACACTGCGTTTTCCGTATCGGGGTCGCCACTCCAGCACCTTGGGACCCCAACGACCATCAGCTCTTCGAACTATGTGCCCAGCCCATTTCCACTTGGGTTTCGCGAAACGCTGAGCTATGTCGGTGACTTTGGTTCTCCTACGGATCTCCTCATTTCTGATTTGATCTCGCAGGGATATACCGAGCATAGCTCTCTCCATCGCTCGCTGAGTGACCCTGAGCCTTCTTATGAGGCCCATATTTATACAGTCACTACTAATATACAGGGACTTGAATATGGTTATTAATTGCGGGCAATGGTATGATAAGGGTATGATAACTACTTTCAAGTCAATATAAGAGACAACACAATCGTGCATGCTAATTTCCGGCATTTTGCACCATCTGTATGCACCTCGTCTTAAATCTCAATAGAAAATGATAGCAGTCCCACCCAAAAACTTCTTAATATATATACTTCTATAAAACTGAGAAAAGTGGTAGTTTAATTAACATGGTACTCGAAGTGGTACTTACTGGTTTGATTTACAGGTTAAGTTAGTAAGTTTATGGTCCCTCACTAGGTCTAAGCTTACAAGTTACTGTACATATGTGTTCGCCTGGAAAGAAAAGTATTGGAACATTTACGTTTTGATTTGATTCTTCTTCTGCTTTATCAATCGACCAAAAGACGTTCACATCTGGATGTAGGTCTATAGTATAGAATTCTCGACTCGATTAATGTTGAACTTATTACATAATTAAGGAAAGACGATTTACTTTATAATTGAAATTATAATAATTGATTCCAGGAATTTCAAACTGTTATAATTTGTTTATAAGCATACGGGCATCGGGTGATAAGGACTAAGTAATTATGTTATCATAAGCTTATAATAATTAATGTGATAGGTTTCCGCGTAGTTTATCAAAATATATTACATAAATTATTAATTTTATTGGATTGCTGCTAATGCCTAAAATAACTTAGGTACCGATTATATTGTTTTTATGTCAAGTAAAACTTTGGGAATAATATTTTCCTAAATAAGTGTCATATTATAATATGAGAAAATATTAATCTCTAATTCTCTATTATTCCAAGAAAATATAATTCTCTATTATTGCAAAAGCCCACGCTATTCAACTTAATAATAAGTTGTTTACAAATTACGGACATTTAATCAAGTAGACTGGATAATCCATCAAAAAATAGTTTTTCAGAAAGGCCTTGTAGAAGATGAGGTACCTATTATACTTTAGGAAGGACCCTCAGTCCTTCAGAATTATAGTTGTGCGGTACTCTGTATTGGCACAGAATACATAATGGTACAACTACAGATTCAAGATTCACTCCTCAAAATCATTGAAATAAATAGCGGCTGTTGGTACCACGCAATAAAGTGCAATATCAGATTACACAGCGCTTAATTACCTACAATTATATGCACTTAGAAGTTGCCTCTCTTTCTATCGCTTAGCTCTTATCCCTTCAGACTATATTAGCGTCGGAGTCGGAGAAAGAAAAAACTAATAAAATATTTTAGTCTGATGTTTCGATTCGGTCAACGGTCTTATAATATAGCGAAATCTTTCGTTGAGATCTTTAAAACAAGTGTAAATTAAAATTTTTATTTTTAAATGCAAGCTTTTAGTAGCTACATCATTTGACTCTAGATGGCATCTAGGATCAGAGTTCTTATCATGACGAATCAAACGAGCCCAAAATCGATGGGGTTACATCGTTTTATTACAGAGTTCCGATAGCCATCTTCCGTCTCCATCATCAGATCAGCTCCATATCAAAATAATATTGCATTGTCATCCGATTTACGCAAAATTTCAGCTTAATCGGAAACCGGGAAGTGGTAATCTAATTCATCTGGCAAGATTTGACCCAAACAAACAAATAAACTGGTCAAGCTAAATAAAAGCTTGTAAAAACATTAGAAGGGCATTGGAAAGAAGCAGGCGTTACTTTGTGGAATTCCGTGATATTCAAATAAAAATGAATATGCGTTTGCTATAATCCGCCAAACCAGAATAAATCTTTTAAGCGGTCGACATACGTTTCACTGCGACACCGGAGGAGCATCATCAGGAGATGTTGACTCCACAATTTCTACTTTGCAATAGTGCATTGTAGAGTCAACATCTCGACCTGATGATGCTCCGGTATCGGAGCGAAACGTACGTCGGGACGTCTAGTGTTCAATAGATTTATTCTGGTTTGGCGGATTATAGCAAATGAATATTAATTTTTACAAGCTTTTATTTAGTTTCACCTATCCCGATGTTTGTCATCACCGATATTTGTCATCAAATCTTGCAAATTAAATTTGATCCACTTCCCGGTTACCGATTGAGCTGAAATTTTGCATACATGTGTAAATCGCGTGACAATGCAATATTATGATGACACGGTGCTGATCTGATGATGGAGCTGGAAGGTGGCCATAGGAACTTCGCAATGAAACGGCACAACCTCATCGAGTTTGGGCTCGTTTGAATCGTCTTGAAAAGTAGTTTGTCTTTCAATGGTAACCAGGGTCTGATGATGGAGCTTGAAGGTGGTCATAGGAACTCTGTAATGAAACGACGCAACCCCATCGAGTTTCGGCTCGTTTGAATCGTCTTGACGAGAACTTTGTTTTTAGATAGTTACCATGGTCAGATCATTTCTGAACTCTGTAATAAAATGACGTAATACCATCAAGTTTAGACTCATTTGATTAGTGTTGACAAATAGTCTGGTCCTGGATGATATTCAGGGTCTCATGATCAAGCCGGAAGGTGGTTTTGGCAACTCTTTAATAAAACGACGTAACCCCATCGAGTTTGGGCTCGTTTGATTCGTCTTGATAAGTCGTCTAATTCTAGATGATAGCCAGGGTCTGACGATGTAGCCAGCTACTAAAAGCTTGTTTTTTTTTAAATATTTTTTTTAATTTACACTTGTTCTTTGAATTAGAAGGGCAGGATACAGAAGGCGGCACTCCTTGAGACGACACGCATTGAGAAGAGGTTGCTCAGTGCTCACTCTGCAGATCTGATCACCGGCTGTTTTGGGTCCTACCCCGCAGCAAGTGGGACCTATTCAATTTAATCATTTTAATACTGCTTTTGTATATTTTTTTTGTTAGCATTTATCAAAATAATATAATGTAAATGCGATGCATAAATAATAAATAATGAAAATGTTAATTGATAATATTAATTTAAGAATTATGATCTATATTTTAAATAAAACAGGTAGCAATGTCATTAAAGTCAGTATATATTACGGAAAATTTTATACTAAATAAAAATGTATTATTATTTTTGTAATATCATTATTATGAATAACAAAATAAATATAATATCTTCTATGAAGATGTTTTTAAAGTCTTTATTTTTATACTAATATATTAACATGAGGCTCTTTATAATTATTATGATTGTTAGTTAAATTATGATGCTATGCCGGAAACAAGAAAAATTTTAAATTCTGTAACTCGACTACGTAAAACTGTAACTCGACTACGTAAAACTGTAACTCGAATTCATAAAACAGTTACTCGAATACATAAAACTGTAACTCGACTACGTAAAACTGTAATTCGACTACGTAAAACTATAACTCGACTACGTAAAACTGTAACTCGACTACGTAAAACTATAACTCGACTACGTAAAACTGTAACTCAACTATGTTAAACTGTAACTCGACTACGTAAAATTATAACTCGACTACGTAAAAATGTAACTCGCCTACGTAAAACTGTAACTCGACTACGTAAAACTGTAACTCGACAACGTTAAACTAACTGACTACGTAAAACTGTAACTCGACTACGTAAAATTGGATATAACAGCCGTCATACAATCATATTGATTTTGTTCGTATAAAATGTAATCTATGCCACTCGAGTAATCGAGTAATAACGAATCAATTGACACTTCATTCATTAAAATTGGTTCAGTAGTTTAGGCGCTTCGGTTACACATTATGCATACACACATACATGCATACATACATACATACATACATAAACTGCTAAAATCATACCCTTTCTTTTGGTCCTGCCGTAGTCTCGTAAAAATTTTGCGAGAATTTGCCGCAACCGGTTATTATCAACCAAGGTTTAACCTCTGTAAATTTTGTATAACGCACTGCATCTAATTAGTGCAAGAAGAAGCCATTAACCGGAAAGTGATCACTTGATGTCATAAATGTCAAACAATTATTACACTATCTCTTTGTTTAATTTAAAGCTTCAATAGAGCAATGGTTGAGACGTGGACTGAAAACAAAAATTTTGACGGTTCAAACCGGATCTGTTTCATTTCACGATCTTAGGCCGAAATTAGACGGTGCCCCGTTCATCGTTCATTTTTGCGAACATTATTTGCGAAAATGCACCCTGTTCTTTGCCCTAAGGGCAAATTTAGACGGTTCATTTTCGATGACTATCGATGAAGCCTCGAAAATGAAAGCGAAAATCTTGAAAGCTAAATTCGCCCTTAGGGCGAATAAAGGCGGTTCATTTTCGCAACGATGAACGAGAAACGAGGCACCGTCTAAATTGCGCCTAATACACCACTTATTTTTACTTCTAAACTAATTTAAATAAAATATTACACGCGAAATGCGAGACGCACGCGACGTAATTCCACCGCAGCTCTTGGTCACCTAGAAGTGTACCATTAGTCCATGATACAAGGAAAAGTATGAATACCTTCACACGTTGTCAAAAAAAATTCTTTTCAAAAAACCGACTTCTAACGCCACTACAAAGTATAAAAATAATTTTAGTTTGTCCACGTTTGTTGAAGTCGGGCGGGCCTAAATAAAAACTATGAAACCGATGCGCGACGCTACACAATATGAGAGACTCGTTTGTAGAAGTCGAGCGAGAATCGCGAGTCGGTGTCATAGTTTGTATTTTAGGCCCGCCCGACTTCAACAAACGTGGACAAACTAAAATTATTTTTATACTTTGTAGTGGCGTAAGAAGTCGGTTTTTTGAAAAGAATTTTTATTTTAAGCTTTTAAGTGTAGTATCCTATGATTGAGGAGCTAGGAACTGGAGCTCCATGATGTAGTCCATACTTGTTGCCTACAATATCAATTCGTAATCGAAATTTCCTAAATCCCCATAGTTTTAGGTAGGCATTACCCTGCAGCATCAGGATTGAGGAGCTAGGACCTCGAGCTCCATGATGTAGTCCATACTTGTTACGTACAATAATAATTCGTAATCGACATTTAATAAATCTCTTTATTTTAGGTGAGTAATATCCCTGCAGCATCAGGCTTGAGGAGTTGAAGGTGAACATTTTTATGGGACCATTTCGCAAACATCCTCTGTCGATTAAAAAAAAAATCACGCTAATCGGTCCAGTAATCCCGGAGAAATCGGTGGACATACATAGAAAAAAAAAAAAAAAGATACCGGCCGAATTGAGAACCTCCTCTTTTTGGAAGTCGGTTAAAAATATACATGAGTACGCGCGCATTCAGTATGCCTCATCGTTAAGCTTATCTAAATAAAATAGCGTTGCGTCGTTTATTATTTTTATTACAATTATATCTAAATAAATACCTAGTAATAAAGAAACTGCGTAAAACATTTTGTTTTTGAGGATTTCGTTTTTAAATGTGTGTTGGGTTGTTTGTTTGTAAAAATTGTAACATTTTTCGCCATTTGTAAATGTTTCAAAGAACTTTGGTTCCGCTTTAATTAGTATTTAATTTTGTAAATAATAATAATTTATGGATTGTATGTGGTCCTTAATAAAAATTAACGAATTAGTGTTGTTTTATTTATAACGATTCTTCTCAGTAGAATCTTCTCTCCACAAAAACATTGATGCTTCGTCGCATTGCGGGTCCGATCACCACTATTTCCGAAATTAATTCATAATCATTAGCAACCCATCAACGGCTCACTACTGAGCACAGGTCTCCTCTCAGAGAAGGGTTATAGGCCACAGTCCACCACGCTGGCCCAATGCGAATTGGCGGATTTCACACATCTTCGAGAACATTATGAAGAACTCTCAGATGTGCAGGTTTCCTCACGATGTTTTCCTTCACCGTTGAAGCAAGTGACATTGCTTAAACGCACTTGATTCCGAAAAGTCAGAGGTGATCCGGGATCATCGACCCTGCGACCCCCCGAATAGGAGACCACAGTCCTAACCTAGGCTATCACTGCTTACAGTTCCGAAATTGTTGGTGGTAAAAAATTAAGACAATATGGTTTGGGTAGAAGTACCCAAATAATATTTAATTTATTTATTTCTGTGCCTCCTGCGCTGAGTGATACAAGTCAAAAATCAACACGTCATTACACATTTACAGGAGAGCAAAAAGAAGATTTAAAAAAATTCTAGTTCGCGATCTAAGTGGGCTATGTTAAACTTGAGTACCTTTTTTTATAGATAAAAACATTCACTTTCACTGTATATTTAAGTTTTAGTGGTAAATATTATAGTTTTGAAGGAATCCTGGAAAAACCTATGAAATGTACCTTTTTTAATTTCTAATACATGCTAAAATTACGTGATAAATGATACGAGTACAGTTAAATTATGTTGCACCATGTTGCACCCTAAAGTTGTCTTCGTGTAAATTATTATAAATAAAGATTTTATTTAGTAAAACTTATTATATTTTTTTTTTATGTGTCTTATTCGACCGAGCGAAGCGAAGGTCTCTGAGTTAACTAGAGAGATTTGCACTTGTCCGTCCGTCCGTCCGTCCGTCCGTCCGTCTGTCAGAGCCTTATAACTTTTGAATTACTGAACGTAATTACTTCAAATTTAGATATAATATGTAAACCGATGGCCTCCAGCCGAAAATGGCTTAAAAAGTTATAAAAATCTTTATTTCAGGGGGGCTCTCATAGAAGCGAATGCGAAGTAAAAAAAAAAATATCGCGTTACATAACATTGTTACGTATCATTTTAAAGATAATTTTGAACTGAGTACAAAAATATTTTTTTTTTAATTTTTCCCTTAAAATTGACGAAATGGGGGGCTTTCAAAGTGGCGATTTTATACCCTCGCTTGAAGACGCTCTCTAGGAAAATCCGCTATGGATTTTCAAACTGATTTTATGTTTTTAGGTCACTTATATCCTGTACTTGAACAACAAATACTAAAATTATATGAATATTATAAAGAAACGAGATTATTTAATTTTTAATGTACATCAGTAATTCATATAGCATCAACATAGCTTCACAATAATGCTAATAGATGGCGCAGTCAGTAACTATTCCCATGGAACTACGAGTTACGACTAACGACCTATCCCAAAAACAGTTTTGCGTCGACCATTATTATTTAGTTACTTATTATAATACAATAATTGTATTGTAATTTTTTTTGTACCATATTATTCAATTAAAATTATTTTTTAGTTAAATTTTAGTTAAATATTGTATATTTTCTATTCGCGTCGATAGATGACGATTTGTACAGATGCCCGTAACCCGGTTTCACTCGTTAGTACCTACATAATAATTCAATGTTTTCACTAACGTTCCCTAACCTTTACGGGCTACATATAAGTTAGGTGATTGATGTTTTCTGTCAACTTATTTATCACGATCCTGTACGGGACACCTAAAAGGATATTGGGACGGATGTTAGGACTTAGGATTGTATTTAGGAGCTACCTACGTTAAGAGACTCCTACTTAGGGGATGATTTAGGTATGTTTGGTGAAAACGGGCATAATAATAATGTCAGTTTTGGTTATCATGTATCGATTGAATGAATAATCATGGGATACCGTTACCGCGAGGTCTCAGTTCGGGGCGAACCACTAGTATATTATAGATAGAAAATTTCATATATACAATACTATAAACCTAAATTTAATTCTAAAATTAAAACTAAAATAAAAACTAATTAAAATCTAAAACCCCATCCAAGCCACCGCAGTGTGGCATAGTACCCAAGATGCTGGCAGCATTACCTCTTTGGATGGCCAGGCTAATCCTTTGGCCAAGGTAGCTGCCAGCTCTTGGATCCCCGGTAGACTCGATCACCTTTTTTGATATCTCTAAAAAAAGTGCGCGAGCCTCCGGGCCCCACGGCCCCAGGGTCTCTACACCAAATGGCGCAAATATGAAACCACTGTCAAGTTTCTCATATTTGCGCCTCTTAGCCTGTTCGGCGCTAGTAGCCGCTGCACCCGCCACAGAGGAGGTCGCATGGATGTGGGAAGCAGCTAGAGTATCTACACAGGTGGCATCCCACACAAGCGACCTCCCTGTCCTCCAAGGAACAAGCGTCATACCATCAGGTCTCTTGCCATCACTACGTGCCAAACCAATAGGTTCTAATACAGCTGGCACGTGAGCAGTAGCAAGAGACCTGCGGATGATGTCGTTGAGGGCATTGTGGCGGGAGAAACGACCAGCGCTCTTC
Organism: Oeneis ivallda; assembly: GCA_029955525.1. Classification (NCBI taxonomy): domain Eukaryota; kingdom Metazoa; phylum Arthropoda; class Insecta; order Lepidoptera; family Nymphalidae; genus Oeneis; species Oeneis ivallda. The sequence goes on from JARPMR010000007.1 coordinate 21,941,465, forward strand.
GAACAGGAGAGCCCGTGATGACCGTAAGCGTCGACGTGGTCACCGCAGTGGCAACGGTGAGGCTGGGTTATTTTGGCGCCAAGCCTAAGACCAACTACCACTGCAAGAGTGGCGTGGTTTAAAAGAGTGCCCAGATTAGCAGAAGGGATAGCATGGAGCCAGTGTCCGGATTCTTTCGCAGAGACAGCGAGAAGACGAGCACGGTCTTTGGAATTTGCTTGCATTAACATTGCCTCAAAAGTTTTTTTACAAATAATGTCATCCCACTGTCTCTGGGAAGGAAGAGAAACCGGCAATTGATTTGGGCTAATCGCTGACCAACCATTTCTTGCCTCTGCCAAGTACGACACCTCAATTGATCCCAAAGACTGGGATATAATTTTTTCAAAGAGAGTGTGTGTAATATAAGCAGAGGAAAGAAAAGCTGGCAGAGAGACACTAGAAATTTTGCGGATTCCCAGACCTCCATACCTGATCGGAAGAGAAGCCTGGGCCCATACTTGATCATCTATCGGACAATTTAAGATTTCAGATAGAATATTTTGTATAAAATTATCCAAATTTTCCAATAAATTATTAAATTTCCAAAGAGGTGAACATCTAACGAAATAAGTAAATTTTGGAACAAATAAGCAGAATCGAATGATGGTCATTGCCATATGAGGATTAATATCTAACAGATGATGGGAAGTGTTTTTGAATTTAGAAATTAAGTCAGTAAAAAATTGAGGAACTGAGGCCTCTAAAACAGGTGCTCCTAAGAGGCGAAGTGACTCATCGTTTAAAATTTTAATACCCGGAGCTAAAATATTGATTTTATTTAATATGTGCAGTTTGGATTCGGCCGAAAAAGAATTTGGAATATAAATTTCACATTTATCAAAATTAAGTTCCAAGCCAATAGTTTTAAATTTTGATATAATTATTTCTAAATCCTTCAAAACCGAACTCACTTCGCCGCCCAAGGTTCCATCATCCAAATACCAAACATTGAATTTGGAATTTAGAACCGAAATTATAGGGTGTATGGCTAAACTAAAAATAACTGGTCCAAGCGGATCCCCCTGCTGACAGCCGACAGCGGAGCTCAGAACATTCTTTTTGTGTACGAGCTTTGAAGGTTCCCGGTAGCACTGCGCCAAGTATGGGAAAAACTGTGGAAATTTATTTTTTACTTCTGAGAGGAGGACCCCCCGATCCACTGAATTGAAGGCATTCTTCACATCAATTTTAAGGAGTACCTCCTCCCGGGAGTTAAGGAGGAATGTGCGAGCAGCGTGAACAGCTGCTTCGCATCCCCCCTTTACCCCAAAGCCTAACTGAATTGGGACAAAATTAGAAGATATTAAAGGAAGAATTTTTTTACAGCAAATTTTGGAAACGACGCGCCGAATCGTTGAACCCACTGCTATGGGACGAATACCACCATCCTTTTTTTTAGGGCACATAAATTTGCTCCATATAAGGTTTTAGTTATTTCATGGGGTACTCGTCCAGATAGCATCAGGTTCACCAGATCAGTGATCGATTTCAGAAGGGTACCACCTACGTCAACGTTTGCACCACAAACTAAGTCTTTAAAGTGCTGTGGTGACAAACCATCGAGCCCTGCAGCGGAACCACTTCTGAAAGACATCAGAGCTCCCAGCACGTCATTAGTAGTGGCCTGAAAAATAAAATCGCTATTTGTCGGTGGGTCTGGAAAAGAGGAATCAGGAGAAGGGGATGGGTGTTTAGAACGCAGTGCTTCCAGAGTCTCCGCTGTATCAGGGGCAATTGTGTCACTGGAGAATAAAAGTCGAGCCGCTCCCTTAAGGTCGCCGTCGCTTATTTTGTTTTCAATAATTTTTTTTTTATCATAATTGTGTTTCAAATATGGATGAGATTGTGTATGTGTCGCGTGTAGTGGATTTAACTGTATGGTAGTATTATAAATGTTGCTTTCATTTAATGTGCAGTTATTTTTTATTTTCTGTGTAAGGGAGAGATTTTGACTCTTATCCGCGTGTAGCGTGCGGTACGCGAAAGTGAGCAGCAGCTCCCAGCTTCGATAGGTGTTATGAGTGATGACATTATCTATGGTTTTTTTTAACGAACATGAAACTGAATGGCGTGATCCTCGAGGAATGCGTCTGATTAATGGGATGGAATTCTTAAATGTACTTAATGATTCGCAGAGGTTATCAACACATCCATTAATTGGAAGGGAAGAAAATGAAATGGGAGGTATCGATGGCGCAAATGACGATTTGTGAACTCTACCTACATGAATTTTTAATCCTTTACTATTTTTAAAATACCGAGGCTGGGAACACTGATCACAACGCACGCTATCCTGCGACATAAAAACCCCAGCTGTCTCAACCTAGAATAAGTGGCTTGGCACCACAATAACACATATGATATATATATACAAATAAAATCTAAAAATAAGAAAAAAATACAATCACAAAAAGAAAACAATCCACACTTCACACTTCACAATTTAACAGCGTAAACTAAATTGGCACTTGTTTAATTTCTTGGCATTTATTTGTCTTAGAGCTTCTTTACGAGGATTCCGTTATAGGAGATGCTGCCTCATTGTCCTGCGAGGATCCGTACGTGTCCAACACAAAGATAACACCATAATTCCACAGTCTGAGTCTGATAAACTAAATGTGCAAGATGACACCTTCTGAATCGCCTTTTATCGGCCTCCCAAACGAGTTCCGCATCAAATACTGGTGCATGAGACGGTACTACGGGGTCCGTTTCTAACATATATCCATTTAAAGAACCATTGACTACGAAGGGGCTCTTGAGAAAACCGAAACCGAGTCCTTAACGTTGAGAACTATTTGAATTGTTGGCCCTCTTAATTCATCCATCGAAAAATTCTTTTTAAATAGTGTAAAATTTCCAAGGATAACACAAATAAATAAAGTAAAAATATCTAACAACTCATTGGTAGGTATTTATTAGTCTGGTTAAACGAGTCTCTACAGTACAAGTCGAATTGAAATAGGTAGGTATCTTCTTACGTCTGTAATATTATTATAATACTGTATAATATACTATTATTAATTTAAATAGTAAAAATTAAACCCTAATCAGTATTGAGGAAAATCAGTTCAAAGAGCTATAACTCTAATTAGATCAATACTAGCTGATGCCCGCGACTTCATCGGCGTGGATTTAGTTTTTAAAATCCCTCGGGAACTCTTTGATTTTCCATGATAAAAAGTAGCCTATTTCGCAATCCAGGTCCTCAACTATACCCATGCAAAAAATCACGTCGATCTGTAGCCCTGTTGCGGCGTGATTGAAGGACAAACCAACAAACCAACAAACACACACACATTCGCATTTATACTTAATATATATTGGTAAGGATTCACGATAAATATACTGAAAAATAAAATGTGAAAATTAATATAATCGCAGATATACCACGAAGCACGAAAATAATATGTACAAGAAATACTTATAGAGGCTACAACTTGAAATATTTCTATACTAGCTGATGCCCGCGACTTCATCCGCTTGGATTTAATTTTTAAAGTCCCTCGGGAACTCTTTGATTTGCCGGGAATAAGTAGCCTATGTCATTCTCCAGGTCCTCAATTATACTCATGCAAAAAATCACGTCTATCCGTATTTCTGTTGCAGCGTGATTGAAAAACAAACCAACAAACCAACAAACACACTTTCGCATTTATAATAATATGATCATAGACGAATGATATTTACTACCGTTTGTCAAAGAATATGATTCACGATATTTTTTCAAAAATCCTGTCAGGTATAATATCACTTTGCGCAAAATTATCTCCAAGACGATAGTACCTAGATAATCCTAATTTTTTTTCTGATAATTCTACGTAAAAATCACAAAAAGGGTATAAACTCGACTTGGATCACTCATACCACACGAGTAGGGCTTCCAATACCGGGATCCCGGTATTGGCCAATACCGGGAACCGGACTTTTTCAATACCGGTATTGAGGGCTTCCAATACCGGGATACCGGTATTGGCTAGTACCAGGATCCTAGGCCTTTTTCACATTTTTATCAATATCTGCAGACATGCCTGCAGCCCAATATTGGGTTTATTTGAACTGAAAAAGAACTGGAAGCAGAAATGGAGGCTAAAACTAAAAAAAGTATGTAAACCCCAAGCTTCCTCTAGCATTGATAATGAATCTATTGTGAGAGTTGAAAAGGGAATTAATTATAAGCGTTTTAAGGCGTAGAGGCAGAAAGAGCGTTTTCCTCGGTCAACATATTTATGGAATTGATTAATTCAATTCAATTCAATTTTTATTTGCATAATGTGTGACGACAACATGGTAAATATAATTATTTTGCAGTCCAGCACATTTTAGACGTAGCGGCGTACTAATATAATAGGAGTTTATATTATATAAAATGATATAAAACGTTCCTTAATAGCTTAGTTATAAAGGAACATTTTTTACACAGTAACACAATTTAAACTATTTCAAATTACATTACACAAAATAATAATAATAAAAACAAAATAAAAGATACAAGCGGAATCTTATTAATTAAATATCAAAATGTCTATTGACTTTTAAAATTCCAAAATCATGTCAAAAGTTAATAGATTGTAACGGCAATTAAAATGTCAAAATCTTTTTTTGTCGTATTGAAAGAATTCTTTTAAGGAGTAAACATTTTTCCCTTGCAATCATTTCTTTAATTTATGTGCTAGTTAGTATTTAGTTTTGATATCGGTTCAATAAATTGTTATTGAATATTTTAATTGAAAATTTTTACAATTTTTATTCAAATGTGCTGTTTGTGGTGCTATGGTAAAAATAAGTTTATCGGGATCTCTCAGAGATCGCGTATTTAAATTTGTGTCACGCTTGGCCTTGAAGTTATGCATAAATTTTTTTACAAATTTTGATATTCCCAAATGTACATGGATGGAAGTGGCGAGACCTTGAGCTTTGTGAAAGCCGGCCTACACAAATCATATGGTGCCATGCGAAGGATAGCTCTAAGGCATTTTTTTAAACTATAAAAGCCTTATTAGCCGTTATTGAATTACCCCAAATTATAAGTCCATAACGGAGCACTGCAGAGACATAACCATAGTACGCAGTAAGAGCCGTGCGAATACTTGTTGTTCTGGTAAGTCTGCGCAAAACAAAGACAAGTTTATTACAGACATTGTGTGTTAATAAAATAGAAATAACCTACCGCCCAAACAAGTAAATAATATCTATAAAATCCAATAAGAAATCCTCTGAAATAGCGTATACAGGTTCTTAATACCTAAAATTAATAACTTAAATGCCGATTTTTCATGTCTCTTACTTCAAAAGATAGGACTTTCATATAACCCCAATTAAATCCCATTTCAATCGGGATCCCGGTATTAAAAAAAATATTTCCGGTATTAATACCGGTATTTAACACCTAATTATGAGTAAGAAAAATATCTGGCGAAAAGGACCGATTTTAAAAATGTTGAATAATGTTTGGAAGTAACTACCTACTTATCTTCTATTTCGAAAAAAAGATCTTATTACAGCAAAAAAAAAGCTTTGGTAGATAAAATTGCCATTTCAAGTTTTAAAATTCACGCAAAAACGCTCGCCAGTGTCATGGTATCGTTCGTGACGTCACGAGATTACAATATAATAATATTATTATGTTTCAACTGGAAAAAAATTGACAGTCCTTAACTCCTTGGGTACCCATTTGGACTTAAAACAGTGCTATTCCACAGGTTGGTAGTTGGTAGGTACATGAAATGAATGAAGGTTGGTACGTACTTGGTAGGTACATGAAACACGCAATTACGCATAATCTGACAACATATTCTGCGCATGAGTTTTCATCAGTCACTTAGGTACTCCTATTTCAAGTAAATGATACGTTATTGTAAAGTACTGGATGCATAATTTGATTGGATTGGAGAAAGTAAGAATTGAAGTAGATACGCATGCTGTTATATTTCCTTAACAAGATAATATAAATTTGGTAAATGGATTTTCCCGATATGGATGTTAAATGTCAAAAGGTGCGCCGGCGCATTTAAATTGGTACATAATAATTTAAACTAGTAAAATATAACAAGATGTTAGTTGTATGCAGACTATCATGGCGTGTGGACGTGCGTTTCGTATCCTCATTACCTTTTTATCGTTCGCGTTAATTGACTGTAAAGTATTTACGCGATGTCAGCTGACGCGGGAACTGTTGAAAAACAATTTCCATCAAAAGACTTTCCTTAGTAACTGTGAGTTTTTGTTCCTATTACGCCTACATACGATGATTCGTAGATTTTTAGGCTTTTTGGCCTTTACGGTTGTCATTGTTGCATTGAACGTGTGTAACTATTAGCTCTACATTGTTTATTTATGGCTTGGTGATAAGGTGTTCATGCTATAACAATGGCTCGTAATTTCTGAATGAGGAAAATTATATTATCCTTTTCGTACTGAGTATCGGGTTCCTGGTATTACTAAGATTGGTCTTGGTTGCAAATTATCTTATAGATACAGTTCGCTTGCGGTATTTCCCACATTATTCATAGTTTTTCTTTTGTCTATTTAAATTAAATCACGGATCTGGGCCAAATTATATTGAATTGTGATTGTGTACCTATACCTACTCATATTTCTCTTGTGTTCATTTAGAAAAGATAAAGCTTTGTCAACAGATTTTATAAGAAAACATTAGGTACTTAAAGGCCAGTAAATAAATAATTCGTTTCGTTTCGGAGCACACACACACACACACGAAAAACCGGTTCATTAAATGGGCCATAAATCGTAAACGGTAAGTTTTACAAAAAAGTTTACAGGAAGTAAAAGATGCAAAATTTTATTTTCTACAAAAAAGGTCTGAATAACTTTTGCCCTAAAGTGGATAGTTTCCGAGATATCGGTCAAAAACTTTTCCTTAAGCTCCACCTGGATCTGTCAGCATTTTGTTTTTTTGTGGTCAGTAAGTGACCCTTAACCTAAAAAAAATTAAAATTGGCTCGGAAATTTAGTGCGAGGTTGAATGCTTTATTTACTGGACTAATAGTTTACTACATTATTTCTGAGTTACATTTTCTAGTTCAAACTGTTGGTAAACAGTACCGCCATGATAATACATTTAAAGAGAGATGTGATTTAGACTACCTTTACTCTACCTTTACTAATATTTTAATGCGAAACTATGTTTGTTTGTTGGTTTATCCTTAAATCACGCAGCAACTTCAACTTCAACTATGTTGAGAACTTGGACAGTGACATTGGCTAGCTTTTATTCCGGAACAACGATCGTTACCGCGGGCTATTTTTAAAACCTAACGATGAGAACGAAGTCGCGGGCAAAAGGTAGTAAATAAAAATTCTATTATAAATACAGCGGTTTAGCTGAATACTGATTATATTAGTGCATCATAACTGCATTCTAACCTTTCGAATTTTAAAACACCGTCTTATCCGTTCTTAGTCGAGTCTTCGAAGTTTTATTCAGGAATGTTATTGTACTACGTGTACTATTGTTATTGTTACTGAAACTATTGGATATCCGATATAAAAAGTATCCATTATCCGTTATCAAAGAAAAGTTTAAAGTAATTTTGGATACCTATGTCGGAACTCGGAATTAAAACCTTTAACATCGTTGGGTATTAAAATATACCGGAAGTCTGTAAAATTTTTGTATGAAAATCTTAATTTCTTCATTATAGTGAATTGCAACCGTACGAAGCCGTGGCGGGTCGCCAGAAGGCTGTAAAAACGAAATACTTTCATATCCGTATCCATAGCCGAAACAAATATATTCATACATATAATCATATCCATAAAAAATATCTTATCCACATCCTGTCTATATCCTATCCACAACCAATCCATATCCTATCCATATATTATATATTATCCCTAAGAACCGTAGTTGTAACATTATGTGGTGTTATTTCCCTTCAGTTCAGGGGTATGCCTGGTAGGAACACAGTCGCACACATAGTTTTCGTATCCATATCCATAGCTGAAACAAATGTACTTATTCATATATCATATCTATATTATCCGTAATTTCATATATCTCATATCCCTAAGAACCGTACCGTACTTAGTTAGAACATTATGTGGTGTTATTTCAGGGGTGTGCCTGATAGAACAAGAGAGCGATAGGAACACAGCCGCGCACACTGTGAAGACGTCTCGCAAGCAATACTATGGATTGTTTCAAGTAAGTTTGGTGGAGATATGCTCGAACATCGCTCAATACGTGCTTTGCTTATGAGGAAACTTGTAGAATGAGCCGCGGTTTCGTAGGTATGTGCTGGAGAGATGGAGTTAACTGCATAATACCTAATATATCTTTGGAAATATACATATGATATGAAATCAAAAATTATTATAGTGTGGGATCTTATAGGGGGTCTGCCAACACTGCTCTTCCTGGTGCGGGGTCGCCACTCCAGCACTTTGGGACCCCAACGACCATCAGATCTTCGAACTATGTGCTCCGTCCATTTCTACTTCAGTTTCCTGACTCGCTGAGTATAATATGTCGGTGACTTTGGCACTATATTTTTCAATATTGTCACAATTATTCGTATCTGACTAGAGATAACCTTTCTTTCTAGAGGGTAGCTTGGACTTTACTTTACTTTAATTTATTATGCATTTAATTTGAAGTTAATAAAAATAGTTCAGGTATTGATTTACTTTACCGTTAAAGCGAGTGAATACTGCAGTTTTAAAGCGAGTAATATCATGATGCAGTTTTAGGTTCATGTTTTCCTTCACCGTTGAAGCATGTGGTATTTCATTGTTTAAACGTACATAACTTCGAAATCTCAGAGCGTGCCCGGGATAGACCCTGCGACCCCCCGAATGGGAGACCACAGTCCTAACCACTAGGCTATCACATGCTCAAATTAATTAATGTGACTTTCCTTCCAGATAGGCAGTGAATGGTGCAAGGAAGGACGCCGTGGCGGTAAATGCAATGTCTCTTGCGAATGTAAGATTCAAAAATATTTACCCATAATATGCATCGGAATTTCAATTATTTAGGCGGTTTTCCCACGCATATTCATGTTTCACGAGCAAAAATAATAATTTATATGTATAGATTATAGAGCATAGCAAAATTTGTCCAAGCAAACAAAGTTCACTCAAAGTTTCAAATGGCTGGAATTAGCTTGAATACCTGCCTGTCAAGCCTGTACGTACGTAAAGAGCTGGCAAAAATTATACTATCAATATTTTTTGGGGTTCCGTAAAGATTTTAACAGAATGTGTTTCACAATTGCTGCTACGATAATAAATACATTTTAAGAAGTAGGTACAATGTACATAGTGTTCGGTTCTTGTACGGTGGTACGGAACCCTTCTTGTGCGAGTCCGACTTGCACTTGGCCGATTTTTTTGTATTGGCCTGTTCAGCGCAGCGGCTAGCACCGAACACTTACACTAAATAAATTTACATTATGATGGTATTTAATTTCTAGCAAGCCATGATTTACTTTCATCTAGTTCCGCCCTTATGGCTGTTAGGCCCGTTTGCAGAGACGCCGGGTTAGTTTTAACCCAGGAATATTTGTAATTTTGACATAAGCTTTATACGAAATCTGTCAACTCTGCAGCAGCTAACTCTGGGTGAAAAGGATAACCCGGCGTTTCTACAAGCGGGCCTTAAACGGTGTTTACTAATCACTTCTCTATTCCAGCACTCCTAGACGAAGACATAAGAGACGACTGCGCGTGCGCTTATCAGATTTTTGAAGAAGAAGGATTCAAGTATTGGTCAAAATGGGAGGCAAGATGTAAAGGACAGAGGCTTCCAGACATTCAGAAGTAAGTAAAGTTTTTTAGTTACTTACGGAGAATTTTCTCGCGAACATGAATTTTTCGGTGAAGATTTAATTGTGTTGGGTGCTCGGGCGAGCACTAACTTTTCATGACGGCCGAAGCCTCCCATCAAACCAGGCAAGATACAATTTCAAAATAATAAAAAATTCGCCACTATTGGTAATTGAACTCGGGCCTCCCATTTATAAGACCACAGTCCTCACCACTGCTCCAGACAGGTCGTCAAAATGATTATAACTATGTCGCTCTACATTACAGATGTCCTGACTGGCAACATCCCCCTCCTCGGGTTTCTCCAGACAGACTGAAGAGAACTACAGCACGAGAAAGAAGATCAACTATTAGGCTAAGAGCGCAACCTTATCACATATTTATGAAGTCGCAGAAACTGAATTAAGTCTAAATTTCTTGTCCTATTGTAAATAGCAACTAAGGAATGTCAATAGCTTCCAGTTCCTTCTCATAAAAATTCAGCTGACAGGGATTTTTAGTACTGTAAATTTACAATAGACCTAGTAATTTAGCGACGGTAGATGGAGAAAGCCGTGGCTTAGAAATACCCTAGAATGGAAGATAGCACAATTAATTTTCCGTTCGCAAGGACAGGACATTAATATAACAGGACATCAATATGAAGGAAGATAGTAACTAAGAACCACTCCATGCAATCAGCTCGTTGTTCAAGCTTCTAGCATATAAGTGCGTCATGCATCATTCATATTATTAGCTTGAATGAAACTTAGAATGTCTTGCCCCAAATAATTATTTATTGTTACAACCGGAGCTAAGGCTGTTATGATGTTGGAAGAGTCAAAACTACGCGTCACGGCACTACGCGATTCATCATTGTCATTAGCAACCCATCAACGGCTCACTACTGAGCGCAGGTCTTCTCAGAGAAGGGTTATAGGCCATAGTCCACCACGCTGGCCCAATGCGAATTGGTGGACTTCACACACCTTCGAGAACATTATAGAGAATTCTCAGATGTGCAGGTTTCTTCACGATATTTTTTTCACCGTTGAAGCAAGTGATATTTAATTGCTTAAACGCACATGACTCTGAAAAGTCAGAGGTCAAACCCGGGATCGAACCTGCGTTTAATTATTTTGCATTTACACAATTAAGGGAAAGAGTAATGCGAAAGTCTTACAGTATGTTCATAAGTCGAACTTACTTTTTAACCGACTTCCAAAAAGGAGGAGGTTCTCAATTCGGCCGGTATCTTTTTTTTTTTTTTTTTTTTATTTTCTATGTATGTCCACCGATTTCTCCGGGATTACTGGACCGATTCGCGTGATTTTTTTTTAATCGACAGAGGATGTTTTCGAAATGGTCCCATAAAAATTTTAACCTTCAACTCCTCAAGCCTGATGCTGCAGGCTAAAACTATGGCGATTTAGGAAATTTCGATTACGAATTGATATTGTAGGTAACAAGTATGGACTACATCATGGAGCTCCAGGTCCTAGCTCCTCAATCATAGTATACTACACTTAAAAGCTTAAAATAAAAATTCTTTTCAAAAAACCGACTTCTAACGCCACTACAAAGTATAAAAATAATTTTAGTTTGTCCACGTTTGTTGAAGTCGGGCGGGCCTAAAATACAAACTATGAAACCGACTCGCGATGCTCGCTTGACTTCTACAAACGAGTCTATCATATTCTGTAGCGTCGCGCATCGGTTTCATAGTTTGTATATAGGCCCGCCCGACTTCAACAAACGTGGACAAACTAAAATTATTTTTATACTTTGTAGTGGCGTTAGAAGTCGGTTTTTTGAAAAGAATTTTTTTTGGCTTTAAGTTTAATGAAAATCATTCGAGTAGATTGAAGTCGAACGCGGGTGGTCTAATTTCAGCGAAAGGAAGCCTGGGCAAATTCATAAAATAGTTTTAACTCCAAAATCATTAATTTAATTTTCATTAGACCCTTACGATGTGATTCACTTAGGAATGAATGTCTTGATTAAACTCGTAAACAACTTTAAGGAACGGTTAGCCAGCACCCCGATTGAAAATTACTCAAACGTGAAGATTATTAAAAATTCCTTTGAAACTATCGAAATTCTTGATTATTTGAAAGCTGGAAGAGAAGGTGGCTTAATTGAGGTTCATTATTCATAATGCTGATGTCTTTTCTTTATATCTTTACTAGGCTAGCTATTGCTTGCGATTTCGGTTGCATGGTTTTAGTAGTTTTAAAAAATCCTTGTATCTCGGTGCTGTGTGATTGAAAGACAAACCAATCCACTTTCGCATTTATAATATTAGTAAGTAATCTAAATCTGAAATATTATGATTATCTTATAGTTATGACAAACACGATTAATAAAGTTATTCATAACATAGTGACTGCATAGAGTGTATAGGTACTGAATGAGAACTCGAAAAATGTAATTCCAACTGCTGTTTTACAATGTATCCAGCGTATCAATATTATAATGTAACGATGAGGCCTCAATAGCCTCGGGTAGAGATGTGGACTGAAAACATGAAGGTCGACGGTTCAATCCTCGCCCGTTGCACTATTATCGTACCTACCCACTCCTATAACCTTGTGTTAGGATTGGGTACGACAGCTGGGTACTTTATGCTTATTCGGAGGGGAGAGGGGCATATTAGTCATGTTCAGCTTAGCTTATAATGTTAATACGCACAGTAAAAACGAGTTAACGACAAAAACAGGGATATTACCTACTTCGTCTTATTTCGCAGTCTTTTACTTGATAGCCTCTCAAAAAGGAGCCACATAATGGTATTTGTTCACTTCCCATCATTACAAATTAGGTATATTTAGTAGCATCCTTCCAGAGACCGCTATTTAATCTTGTAAAATTTATTATACCTATAGGTAAAATCATGCTAGGTCACGTCCGAAGTGGTTTGTCTAATAAAACGTATTACCTTCAATACGGTTACACGATCCGATACGATAACCATGTTTGAATGGTCACCGTCATCATATTCATTATACCCTGTCCCACCCGGAAGCTCCGGATGAGATTCCGCTGCCAGCCCCGACGACTGGACTTGGTGACTTATAACGCTCTGGGTTATTGCTCCTCAATCCTGATGCTGCAGGGTACTGCCCACCCAAACTGCGGGGATTTAGGAATTGTCGAGTCAGCTGAGACTGAGTTGTCAAAAAGAAAATAAACGCTTGGACAAGGACTATGTAATTGTTTAACACCTCATTCATCAAAATCGGCTCAGTAGACAAGGTTCCAGGTGGAACATTAGTAAATAATCCCATACATACATACATACAAACATAGACTGATAATGTCATAACCCTTCCTTTTGAGTTTAGCGTAGTCGGGTAAAAATAATCGCTATCACCTCTGATTGGCTACATTTATGGCATTTTTGCTGATACAATGTATATTTTTGCCCAATATTGCAAGAGAGTACCAGCCAATCAGAGGTCACCGCGATCGTGACATTGTAGCAATTTTTAGACAATCCCATAGAGGTATGGTTGACGGAATGAATCGATGGAATTTGAGCTTTTGTCAATTGCTACCCGCTATTATCTTCTTTCTTTGACGCCTTTAGTTTGACGCCCTCGAGATAATTAAGTATATTTGATTGTAATAAATACAGCTATTTAATATGCACAATTTTTTGAAAATTATTTATCTCCACACGATACTGACAGGCATAATTAAATTTTAAGAGATACGGGATAGCTGCGAAAAAACGCTCGTTTTTTAGGGTTCCGTACCCAAAGGGTACCAACGGGACCCTATTACTAAGCCTACGCTGTCCGTCCGTCCGTCCGTCCGTCCGTCTGTCAGCGGGCTGTATCTCGTAAGCCGTAATAGATAGACAGATGAAATTTCCACATATGTATTTCTATTGCCGCTATAACAACAAATAATAAAAATTAAATAAAATTAAAATATTTCCACGGGTACATGGAAATATTTTTATCTAAGTTTTTTTTTAACGGAACCCTAAAAGAGCGAGGCCCGACTCGCACTTGGCCGATTTTTTTGTAAATTCTAACACTTGCGTACATCCTAACAAACATAATAATATTATAGAGATATACGCACTGCGGTTTAAAACGTGTGTTAATTATCAGATGTGGTTTGATACATATTCCACTCGAAACGGTGCGGATTAAATTCGCGCGTATATTTTATGCAGTATTTAGGCGTCTATACTGAAAACTCTATAAAAATGTGGGTGAAAATTGCTTACGCGGAATATAAAACGCGCGAATAAAAATCGCGTGAAAAAAATCGCGCAGACGTTTTTTGCAGTGCGAGTTAGCTCTTAAAGTATAATAGGGACTTACATATTCGCGGAGCCACTGAACAAACGAAGAAGAATTCTAGTGAAAACTGAATGCCTCAATTATTAGGGCAACTGATAAGTTGCGTATAAGTATGCCCACTCCTAGCACACGCTTTACTTTTTAGTTGGAACAGAAAGGGGAATAAGTATTAGTTATATTCAGCAAAGCAACATTATATTTATCTATACATATAATAAAACTGTAACTGGAAGATTTCTGTACATTTAATATATTTTGAAAATTTTAATTGGGGGATACTTTACTATCGATACTGAGCCCAAAACAGATTTTTATTTAATTTTTGTCTGTTTGTTTGTCCTTCTTTCACGTAAAAACTACCGCACAGATTTCTACTAAATTTTATACCGTGGTAGCTTATTACTCGGGTCAACATCTAGGCTACTTTTTATCCCGGGAAATCAAGGAGTTCCCGAGGGACTTTAAAAACTAAATCCACGCGGACAAAGTCGCGGGCATCAGCTAGTATATTTTAAATCAATGACCCATTTTGCTTTGTCGTTGAAGCCCTTAAATGCAAAAAAGTTTAGATAGACAGAGAAATTTTTTTTGACACCGAACTGCGTTTAAAAATAAACCGACTACTGTGTAGGTAATTGCACTGCCATTTCCAAAGATTTTAATATTGCTTCTGAATTTTAATAGTATACGACTAATCGCCCGGTGTAATGAGAGCGCATTGAGTGAGGTTTCCTACTTATTTATTCAGTAATCCCTTACGCAGCTTTCAAGTTTGCTGAGCTCCGAGGTTGTTTTGGTAATCTGCTATTTGATGTTACTAATAATATTTTTTGTTGATCCAAAGTTAATTGGATTTTTGTCAAACAGGAGACTCTACTTAGTTCAAAAAATAAAGTGACAGTATAAATAATGAGGGCTTATGTGACTTGACTTTACTTTTATCGTGTAGAATGTTCTTTTGAGTTTTATGGCGAATTCGGAAGCATCTCATTTAAAATTTTATTAAAAAATAGATTTTGTCTGCGACTTCATCTGCCTAGGTAGGCTATAAAGGTTTGCCTGCCTAAAGGTTTTAATTAGAGATATTATGTCGACTTTAACTTTGGCCGATTAGCCGACTAGCCGATTAGTCGGTTGCAAAAAAAGCCGATTAGTCGAATCGGCCGACTAATCGGCCAAGCCTATCACGGTTTCGGCGGTATTCGGCAATTTCTGTGGGCGATTTCCGTGCACGCAAGTTGCAACCGACGACGCCGCCTGCGAGCGTGTCGGAACATTTTGCTTACATCGCATTGTTTCTTTTGTTTCTTGATTTGACAACTGATTGATTTCATTTCTTTGTAAGACTAATTCTAAAATAAAAATATTAACTAACAATCAAGGTTTTTATGTAATGTAATTCCTCTTTTATTTAAATAATATATTATTTATTTCTAAATTACAGGAGAATTTCTTTTTTATATATTTGATTAGTCAATCATTGATCTATAAAATAATAGTGAAGCCATGTATGTATTTGGCATTTTGCCGGAAGAGGCCGTATTTTCTGTGCAGCGGCTACGAAATAACGTTGCGTTAACCAAACTGAATGAATTTTCAGGCGACTATTATTTCAACCTATTCCGGTTACAACGCTTTCCCGACCTTAGGTTTTGATTTTAGGAGTTGGTACATTATTATAAATATTATTTTACGTTTACTGTTACGGTTAGTAGGTAATTATCTATTATGCTTAATTAAAGCTGGAAGATCATTACGAGAGAGTAGATGCAACAATTGTGTCTTCTTCTTTGCAAGTAAAAAACCTTGCGAATTGATGCTCTAGTGAAAGTTTTCAAGATAACTTTAATTCTGTGTGAATCTGTCAGAATATTATAGAAGCGCATTACGTAGTCGTAATTCCTAGTTTAAAGTTAAAGTTAGTTAAAGTTTAATTTATTTTCTTTGTTTATTTTCTCAAAAGTCAATGGTACACGCCATGGAACTAGGAATTACGACGGTACAATACTGAGTACTTTTGTGATGGTACATTACACTAGCGGCACGCTATGATGGCCGGTTTGACGTTTGTCCGCTCATGAAGTTCCGTATTAATTGATAACGACTTTGAAGGAAATAATTGTATTACTTTATTGACGATAGTGATGTGCAGAGATTCATAAATTTTATCGAATGTAGTTTTAGGTTTAGGACTCAAAATTTATTTATTAAATTGATTTCTAAAATGTATACAAGTGTAGAAAAATCAGTTTGCACCATTTAAGGGGTGAATGTACTTGTGAATATGAACAATTTTCACTATGTGGACAAACCTCTGAAATCGCAAAAAAATATCAGCTGTTTCATACAAAAGGTAAAATTTTTATTTTTATATGATATATACCACAACTCGGCATTTGGTTTTCTAAATTGAAAATTTTTAAAAATGGAATCTAATACGATCGTCACATAGGATCGCTGGCTAGCACAACTACTACCTCCGGCAAACTCGCGTCAATGCTCAATGCAAAACAAAGCAGTTTCGAATTGACGTTGCTTCGAAAAGTATAAACTGTCAGTGCAATGCGATTGTGATATAGTTTTGACCTGGCTTTGGATTTCAAATATTGATACTGCATTACTGTTGACCCTTGCTCGTTAATTTGGACTCTGTTCAAGCCCTTTGTTGTGGATTTCGTCGATATGACCGAACGTACGCAGAGAACTGTTCTAAATAGTCAGACACGTGAGTTCGTAATACGCCTTCGTAACTATTTCGATCGTGAAGCTCAAAATGGAGGGCCAATTTTACCTATAACGTCAGTGGTTGAACGCGTAGCTGATGCGCTTAATATTGGACAACGAACTGTTAGACGGATAACTAAAAAAAAATATGGCGAGACTGGCACAGAAGAAAATAAACTTCACACACCAAAAAAGAGAAAACGAGCAAAACCAGTCGTAGGCATCGATAGCTTTGATGCCGATGCTATCCGAAGACATGTTTACGGCTACTATTTACAGAAGGAGTATCCAACAAGAAAAAAGTTGGTGCATTCACTGAAGGAAGCTGGATTATTCTTCGGTGGGGAAAGTTCTTTAACGAAGATTTTGAAGACCATTGGATTTCGATACAAAAAATGTAACAAACGCAAAATATTGATGGAAAGATTTGATATAGCGATGGCAAGGTATACTTTTTTACGGCAAGTGAAAGAAATCAAAAATTGGCAAAATGTTGTGTTCTTGGATGAAACATGGCTTAATGCTAACCATACTGTAGGCCGTTCTTGGAACGATGACACAGCAGCATCTACTTCCAAAGTTCCTGTAGGAAAAGGATCGCGACTTATAATTTGTCACGCCGGAACCATCAACGGGTTTGTCGAAGGTTCTCTCATGGCTTTTGCGTCAAAAACCACTGGAGACTATCATGAAGACATGAATGGAGAAAGGTTTACTGAATGGTTTACCTCAATGTTGTGTAGCCTCCCTGAACCATTGGACAACGCCCCATACCACTCGATGCAAATTGACAAGCCACCTGCCCAATCCCAAAAGAAAGCTGATATCGTCGCATGGCTTCGTAAAAATGGCGTAGATGCAAACATGAATATGTTAAAAGCGGAATTAGTACGTCTTTTAAAAGAAAACAAACCAACCAAGATCCGATACGTCATTGACGAAATAGCATTAGAACATGGGCACAGAGTTATACGGTTACCGCCTTACCATTGTGAGTATAATGCGATTGAGTTGGTGTGGGCTCAAATTAAGGGATATGCTGCAAGACACAATACAGAACCCCCATTTACCACAAAAAAAATGCTAAAATTATTAGAAGAAGCTTGTGAACATGTGACTAAAGGAGACTGGGAAAAGGTTGTGAATAGAACTGTTAAATTAATAAGGGAAGATTATGAAAGAGATGTGAAAATAGATAATATTATAGAAAACGAACATATAATTATTAATGTAGGTGATGATAGCAGTGACGACAGTGAAAATAGTAGTATGGACGAATCTGTTTAATTATGGCCTTTTGTGGCACCTTTTTTGGTATCTTTTGTATTCATATGTTTCTTGTGTGCATATAAAGTATGTATATTCATTTTCATTCAAATATTCAGTTCGTTCAAATAAATTAAATAAAACATTTTTGTTTTATTAAACCTATTTAATCAGGTACAAAAACAAAACTTAATTGTTTTTTGTTCGAGAATAAATTGACATTCCACATCACTATTGTAATGTGTCAAACCGGCCATCATAGCGTGCCGCTAGTTTAGTTAGGGGAGATAAATTTCAGTTCACATTGCAACATATTATTCTTGAGAAAAAGTCTGTGACTTCACGATTACGTCATGTTGCAATGAGCCATTAGTCGTAATTCCTAGTTCCATGCAATGAGCTATGAGCCATTTTTTTTCTATTTTCGTAGCCAAATTGCAGTCCATAAGGGTGAAGTTTGCCGTTTTTTTGTACAAAAATAGGGCATATTGTAACAGATATTCAAATATAAATTAATAGAGCAATATAAGCGAATATCCGGTAGTTCTGTCGAGACAATATCGTACAGGGTCGTCTTTGAGACCCGTTCTTTTCATTATAGAGTACTCAACACACAGAGCGCATCGTCCTTCAGTATTCAAAGAACCACTTCAAGTTCCTATATTTTACATTTGACTTAAGTAGTATAATACTTCGCGCCGTATAAATATTGTGTTAATATTTTGCAATTTCCATTGCATTTTTATTTATGACTCGATTATATTAGGTATTATAATTTTATTGATTTATGATTTAATATTTCAAAATTGGCTGAGGTCCGTGATTTCGTCCGCAAAGATTTAGTCTTTAAAATCCCGTGGGAACTTTGATTTTCCCGGGATAAAAGTATACGTCAAGTATAAGTATATAGTCGTAGTTAGGTACACTAAAAGCAAAATATTAATAAAAAAAATAACGTAAGATTAAAAAAAACCTTTTTAGGTTATAAGCTCGGAATGTGAATCGCGGACGATGCGCTTGCGATTCGGTTTCCCCGAAGTAATTTTTATTAAATTCTAACAAAATATATTATAATGGGTTGCAGCTATACGTTGACATTTATCTTGAAAAAGTTTCTACTAATTACCAACTAATCAGATATAGTAGACAGTCATCAACTGAATGAAAATCTTACAAGCTTATTTAAAAAAAAAAAAAAATTTAAAAAAACAAGCTTTTATTAGCTGGCTATATCATAAGACCCTGGATATCATCTAGGACCTGAGTACTTGTCAAGACAAACCAAAAAGCCCAATTCCGATGGGGTTACGTCATTTTATTACAGAGTTCTGATAGCCATCTTCCAGTTCCATCATCAGATCAGCTTCAAGTCACAACAATATTGCATCGTCATCGGATTTACATATAAATGCAAAATTTTAGCTCGATCGGAAACCAGAAAGTACTTACTACTTACATTGCAAGTTAAATAAAAGCTTGTAATAAAATATTAGTCGACAGTCTCTCTGATCATAACCACTCTATTATCTTCGTCACTAAAGAGCTCTTGTACAGCACGATATGAAGCTAGTCCTTTAGGACAAGAGGACTTGTTACTGCAATAAGGGTACATTGGGACTGCAGTTTCACCTCTAATATAAATTTACTTCAACCTTATCACAAGGCAGTAAAAGCCCTGGGGCGAATTGATGACAGGAACGCAACAAAGAACCGGTAATAAGCTGAGATGGCAGTGTTATTAGGCGGTTTGCTAAGGCTTAGTGGATTTGCTTAAATACCTACCTATCCTATTAATTTGAAATAGTTTTAATGGTTGATATTTTCATTTACTAATTTAAATTATTAAACTAGAGATTTATCGTTTGACGACCTCCCTGGTTCAGTGGTGAGCGCTGTTGTCTTATAACTGGGAGGTATAGGTTTCGATTCCCGGCAGGATCAATTTGGGAATTTATAATTTCTGAATTGTCTCTGGTCTGGTCTGGTGGGAGGCTTTGGCCGTGGCTAGTTACCACCCTACCGTCAAAGAAGTGCCGCCAAGCGATTAAGCGTTTCGGCACGATGGCGTGTAGAAACCAATTAGGGGTATGGGTTGAATGTTCACTGCCATACCCCTTCCAAGTTAGCCCGCTACCATCTTAGACTGCATCGTCACTTACCATCAGGTGAGATCACAGTCAAGGACTAGCTTGTCATCGAATAAAAAAAATTCGTCATCAACTCAACCGATAGACCTCCACTGCTGAACATAGCTCTCTTGTAATGATCGCTACAGAAGACGATCCTGCGCCCACTGTATCCAGCGGCTCACCTGAGATCGTCCGTTCACTTATTGGGGGTCTACCAACGCTGCGCCTCCCTGGTCGGTATATTCTTCATCAACTGACAGACAAACTGCTGGACAAAGCTTTCTTGCATGGACTTCCACAGGTCTCAGTCTTGCGCCGCCTGAGTTCAGCGGCTTCGTGCGACTCGTTTGATGTCGTCGTCCCAACGACCATCAATGGAGTCCCAAGGTGCTGGTGTGGCGACCCCAGGTCGGTATGTGCATGTAGTAAAATATTTGGGTCCTTATTTTACTCTTTTATTTTACTTTTTGGCCTTTATACAATTGAAGCCATTCTTCCAAGTAGAGATCCTTAACATGATGTAAAAATCTACAACTTAGCGAAAACGGCGCGTATTTTATATTATAAGGAAGTAGGAAGTAATTGTATTTATTACGATTATTATTTATGAAAATGCAGAGCGAGCAGGATTTGTTTTGAATAATTTAAAATTCCAGCGGTTTCAAAATAATCAGGCGTCAGGAAATTCCGTGTCGGCCCCAAAGGAAATCCTGTCTTACTCACTGTTTGAAATTACAAATTTCTAGCCCCCAACAAGTTAAGAAAGTTTTTGAGTGGCCCAATTTTATCTGCGATTGTTGCTGTCACAGAACTTTTCTAATTACTTAAATCTCTTTGCTCTCAGCTAGATTCTGATTGTGGCTCAACCCGCGTCTCTTGTGACTTGTGATCTGGGCGGAAGTAGATGTTCTCAACTTTACAGGAGAGGTCCACTGCCCCTCTAAACATTGGACTCCATTTATACCTAATATAATCCTTGTGCTTTCATTATACAGTAGGTATACACGCTGTAATGATTAAAACAAAGTAAATGTTAATGTAGTGGTTGCACATTTCTAAACTTGGCTTATAAAATTAGGATAAAAGTAGTAAAAATAAAAAAATCTAAAAAAACTATGCTTTTCCATAAATTCAAATTCAAATTCAAAATTATTTATTCCACGTAGGCCAACCTGTGGCTCTTATGACAAGTCATGACTCTACCACCGGTTCGGAAAGCGGATTCTGCTGAGAAGAGCCGGCAAGAAATAGCAAAATAGAATAATAGAAAACTACTTCTAGACCCGTCAATTCACCGATCTGTTTGTCCCCTGGTTCACTTTGCTTTAGGGAAAAACCGAATTTTTAACAGTATCGCTTTTCCCCTCTCTACCTGCTCGCCTCCGCTAAAGCGGAAATACATATTATGCTTTTATGAAAAGGGTACCAATGTTTTCAACACTTCAGGGTTTCCCCAAATCCTATTTACGGATGCTACTAACCTCTGTGATACTGGTAAGCTGGGAGACTATAAGCGACGTCAAAGTGAAGGAACCTCTCCAAGAATTTGGTGTCCTTTTATATTGTGACAGCCTGTTCAGCATACCTACTAGTATTACAGAGGCCATCAGGGATACGTCGTCTTAAACATTGTATTCTTTACTACTGTTCGTAAGTCTATTCAGTCAATTGGGCTCTACGCCACGTTGATATAAAAGTCAATCAGATAGTATTTCTTTCGATGTTCTGTTTTTGGCAAACACACCAACAGGGATAAAATAGAACTACTTTAGTATTATAGGACTACAGTTCAGTTTTTCAGTCGGCCGAGAAGTCTGCTCAATACTCATTAGTGAGTGTTTATTCGTTGCTGCGGGAGAAAAACAGGAGTAACAAGATTCAATTTTCATATTTCAGGAGCTTGGTTGCACCGCGGCAAATGTAACGGCAGTGCCGCCTGCCAAACGCGTGATAAAACTACTCGACAGAAGGACAAAAAATCCGTCGAATACACTTTTATAATTATTTTATGACAAATCAAGTTACATTAAAAGTGACGTATCCCTGATGTTGCGACTAATAAAATTAACAAATTAGGCCAATACAGTTTATGTTGATGGTGGGGAAAGTCATCAGTTAAGTTGCGTTGATAGTGCGAAAGCGCCTTATTATAAGAAAAAAATATTGTTTGTCTTTGGATATAATATCGGTATTTAATATAAAAGTAAAATTCAGACAAAAAGAACTAGAAGAAAAACTAACTGCTGATAAGGTGTTCTCAAAAAGGCTTATGAAATTGGTACTGGTTTGGTCTGATGTGAATCACCCACGGTCAACAAACCTGTGATATAATATTAGTATTGCAATATAGGCACGATTCCGCGAATAAACTGATTTGAAACTGTTATAGAACTCAGATTTACGTACTCGTATCATAGGTGAAAAATAAAATTTTTATTGTTTTGTCATGATCGCGGCGAAAAAAAAAATACGTGTGGCACTCGGGGACTGCCGCGGTAAAGCTATTGCATAGCATTTTCTAGTCGCTTGTACACAAACACCGTGCCGAAGAAGTCTGCCGAACTGAAACGACCGTGTTAGGTTTATTTTCGTTACGGAATTTCTTGATTCGGTCGCCGCGCTCAAAGCTCGCGATAAAAGCTATGCAATAGCTTAAAATATAATAAACCATACAACCATCAATAAATTGTATGAAGCATCTACTCCACTGGTTTTTGTATTAGTTTTGTCACCGAATATTAGTATTAGTCTCAAAGTTACTACGTGCAACACTGAGTTTTATTCCCTTCAAATAGAGTTCATTCCAAAACCACTGAAAACTCTTAAGTTTCAAAATGTGCCCTGAGAGTGGCACGTCAAAATTAAAGTGGCCTCTCTCTTTCAGTTTCCTTCATAGCAAGTACGAACTTTGCGCTGATTTCAAAGACCTTAGGTAACTGGTACTTCTGACTTCACTGGTACTTAAGCAAATATTAACCATTAAGTTTTATGGAACTATTGCTATATTCTGTCTAATAAAGTAATGTTTCCAGTTCTTGAGTCAGGTAGAATATTAGCCCCTTTGTGTATGTGGATATAATAATTTTGCATCACAAAGCAAAGTGAGGAAAGTTTTTTACTATTAATTGAATAAGATTTATGAATTATTGCGAATAAAAATACATTTTATAAGGGTTATGAGCTCGGAATGTGAATCGCGGACGATGCGCTTGCGATTCGGTTTCCCCGAAGTAATTTTTATTAAATTCTAACAAAATATATTATAATGGGTTGCAGCTATACGTTGACATTTATCTTGAAAAAGTTTCTACTAATTACCAACTAATCAGATATAGTAGACAGTCATCAACTAAATGAAAATCTTACAAGCTTATTTAAAAAAAAAATATTTTAAAAAAACAAGCTTTTATTAGCTGGCTATATCATAAGACCCTGGATATCATCTAGGACCTGAGTACTTGTCAAGACAAACCAAAAAGCCCAATTCCGATGGGGTTACGTCATTTTATTACAGAGTTCTGATAGCCATCTTCCAGTTCCATCATCAGATCAGCTTCAAGTCACAACAATATTGCATCGTCATCGGATTTACATATAAATGCAAAATTTTAGCTCGATCGGAAACCAGAAAGTACTTACTACTTACATTGCAAGTTAAATAAAAGCTTGTAATAAAATATTAGTCGACAGTCTCTCTGATCATAACCACTCTATTATCTTCGTCACTAAAGAGCTCTTGTACAGCACGATATGAAGCTAGTCCTTTAGGACAAGAGGACTTGTTACTGCAATAAGGGTACATTGGGGCTGCAGTTTCACCTCTAATATAAATTTACTTCAACCTTATCACAAGGCAGTAAAAGCCCTGGGGCGAATTGATGACAGGAACGCAACAAAGAACCGGTAATAAGCTGAGATGGCAGTGTTATTAGGCGGTTTGCTAAGGCTTAGTGGATTTGCTTAAATACCTACCTATCCTATTAATTTGAAATAGTTTTAATGGTTGATATTTTCATTTACTAATTTAAATTATTAAACTAGAGATTTATCGTTTGACGACCTCCCTGGTTCAGTGGTGAGCGCTGTTGTCTTATAACTGGGAGGTATAGGTTTCGATTCCCGGCAGGATCAATTTGGGAATTTATAATTTCTGAATTGTCTCTGGTCTGGTCTGGTGGGAGGCTTTGGCCGTGGCTAGTTACCACCCTACCGTCAAAGAAGTGCCGCCAAGCGATTAAGCGTTTCGGCACGATGGCGTGTAGAAACCAATTAGGGGTATGGGTTGAATGTTCACTGCCATACCCCTTCCAAGTTAGCCCGCTACCATCTTAGACTGCATCGTCACTTACCATCAGGTGAGATCACAGTCAAGGACTAGCTTGTCATCGAATAAAAAAAATTCGTCATCAACTCAACCGATAGACCTCCACTGCTGAACATAGCTCTCTTGTAATGATCGCTACAGAAGACGATCCTGCGCCCACTGTATCCAGCGGCTCACCTGAGATCGTCCGTTCACTTATTGGGGGTCTACCAACGCTGCGCCTCCCTGGTCGGTATATTCTTCATCAACTGACAGACAAACTGCTGGACAAAGCTTTCTTGCATGGACTTCCACAGGTCTCAGTCTTGCGCCGCCTGAGTTCAGCGGCTTCGTGCGACTCGTTTGATGTCGTCGTCCCAACGACCATCAATGGAGTCCCAAGGTGCTGGTGTGGCGACCCCAGGTCGGTATGTGCATGTAGTAAAATATTTGGGTCCTTATTTTACTCTTTTATTTTACTTTTTGGCCTTTATACAATTGAAGCCATTCTTCCAAGTAGAGATCCTTAACATGATGTAAAAATCTACAACTTAGCGAAAACGGCGCGTATTTTATATTATAAGGAAGTAGGAAGTAATTGTATTTATTACGATTATTATTTATGAAAATGCAGAGCGAGCAGGATTTGTTTTGAATAATTTAAAATTCCAGCGGTTTCAAAATAATCAGGCGTCAGGAAATTCCGTGTCGGCCCCAAAGGAAATCCTGTCTTACTCACTGTTTGAAATTACAAATTTCTAGCCCCCAACAAGTTAAGAAAGTTTTTGAGTGGCCCAATTTTATCTGCGATTGTTGCTGTCACAGAACTTTTCTAATTACTTAAATCTCTTTGCTCTCAGCTAGATTCTGATTGTGGCTCAACCCGCGTCTCTTGTGACTTGTGATCTGGGCGGAAGTAGATGTTCTCAACTTTACAGGAGAGGCCCACTGCCCCTCTAAACATTGGACTCCATTTATACCTAATATAATCCTTGTGCTTTCATTATACAGTAGGTATACACGCTGTAATGATTAAAACAAAGTAAATGTTAATGTAGTGGTTGCACATTTCTAAACTTGGCTTATAAAATTAGGATAAAAGTAGTAAAAATAAAAAAATCTAAAAAAACTATGCTTTTCCATAAATTCAAATTCAAATTCAAAATTATTTATTCCACGTAGGCCAACCTGTGGCTCTTATGACAAGTCATGACTCTACCACCGGTTCGGAAAGCGGATTCTGCTGAGAAGAGCCGGCAAGAAATAGCAAAATAGAATAATAGAAAACTACTTCTAGACCCGTCAATTCACCGATCTGTTTGTCCCCTGGTTCACTTTGCTTTAGGGAAAAACCGAATTTTTAACAGTATCGCTTTTCCCCTCTCTACCTGCTCGCCTCCGCTAAAGCGGAAATACATATTATGCTTTTATGAAAAGGGTACCGATGTTTTCAACACTTCAGGGTTTCCCCAAATCCTATTTACGGATGCTACAAACCTCTGTGATACTGGTAAGCTGGGAGACTATAAGCGACGTCAAAGTGAAGGAACCTCTCCAAGAATTTGGTGTCCTTTTATATTGTGACAGCCTGTTCAGCATACCTACTAGTATTACAGAGGCCATCAGGGATACGTCGTCTTAAACATTGTATTCTTTACTACTGTTCGTAAGTCTATTCAGTCAATTGGGCTCTACGCCACGTTGATATAAAAGTCAATCAGATAGTATTTCTTTCGATGTTCTGTTTTTGGCAAACACACCAACAGGGATAAAATAGAACTACTTTAGTATTATAGGACTACAGTTCAGTTTTTCAGTCGGCCGAGAAGTCTGCTCAATACTCATTAGTGAGTGTTTATTCGTTGCTGCGGGAGAAAAACAGGAGTAACAAGATTCAATTTTCATATTTCAGGAGCTTGGTTGCACCGCGGCAAATGTAACGGCAGTGCCGCCTGCCAAACGCGTGATAAAACTACTCGACAGAAGGACAAAAAATCCGTCGAATACACTTTTATAATTATTTTATGACAAATCAAGTTACATTAAAAGTGACGTATCCCTGATGTTGCGACTAATAAAATTAACAAATTAGGCCAATACAGTTTATGTTGATGGTGGGGAAAGTCATCAGTTAAGTTGCGTTGATAGTGCGAAAGCGCCTTATTATAAGAAAAAAATATTGTTTGTCTTTGGATATAATATCGGTATTTAATATAAAAGTAAAATTCAGACAAAAAGAACTAGAAGAAAAACTAACTGCTGATAAGGTGTTCTCAAAAAGGCTTATGAAATTGGTACTGGTTTGGTCTGATGTGAATCACCCACGGTCAACAAACCTGTGATATAATATTAGTATTGCAATATAGGCACGATTCCGCGAATAAACTGATTTGAAACTGTTATAGAACTCAGATTTACGTACTCGTATCATAGGTGAAAAATAAAATTTTTATTGTTTTGTCATGATCGCGGCGAAAAAAAAAATACGTGTGGCACTCGGGGACTGCCGCGGTAAAGCTATTGCATAGCATTTTCTAGTCGCTTGTACACAAACACCGTGCCGATGAAGTCTGCCGAACTGAAACGACCGTGTTAGGTTTATTTTCGTTACGGAATTTCTTGATTCGGTCGCCGCGCTCAAAGCTCGCGATAAAAGCTATGCAATAGCTTAAAATATAATAAACCATACAACCATCAATAAATTGTATGAAGCATCTACTCCACTGGTTTTTGTATTAGTTTTGTCACCGAATATTAGTATTAGTCTCAAAGTTACTACGTGCAACACTGAGTTTTATTCCCTTCAAATAGAGTTCATTCCAAAACCACTGAAAACTCTTAAGTTTCAAAATGTGCCCTGAGAGTGGCACGTCAAAATTAAAGTGGCCTCTCTCTTTCAGTTTCCTTCATAGCAAGTACGAACTTTGCGCTGATTTCAAAGACCTTAGGTAACTGGTACTTCTGACTTCACTGGTACTTAAGCAAATATTAACCATTAAGTTTTATGGAACTATTGCTATATTCTGTCTAATAAAGTAATGTTTCCAGTTCTTGAGTCAGGTAGAATATTAGCCCCTTTGTGTATGTGGATATAATAATTTTGCATCACAAAGCAAAGTGAGGAAAGTTTTTTACTATTAATTGAATAAGATTTATGAATTATTGCGAATAAAAATACATTCTTAGTGTAGGTATAAAACTTGGGCACCATTCGACGAATTGAAGGCGGGTTTTATAGTATATCTGCCTTCTCAATTTTATGTGAGGAGTAAATGAAATGAAATGAAATGAATACACTTTATTGCACAACACATTAAAAAAGTAAATTTTGTTTTTGTTGCAGCGAGTTTGACAAAGGCTGAGTGTGTTTCAAAATATAAAGTGTTTCAAAATATTTTCTGCTTAAAATAATTTTTACAGCTTCCTTTTTCTTTTAACTTTTCAGCAATACTATTGCATTTCAGATGAGTCGCGTGTAGATTACATGGTGCGGTGGGCGTGGCCAACTTGTGCAGCTGTCTCACTCCAGTATTTTCTCTTTCTACTACTTGTGCTCGTGATTAGTTTATATAGAATCAATTTGTCGGTCGAAAAAATCCATAACTGTCCTGCCGTCATTAGGCTCATTTTCGTTAACCATAACTAATTCATCCCCTCAGTAGGAGTCTCTTTACGTAGGTAGCCCCTAAATACAATCCCCTGACCCAATCTTATTTCCACGTTTAGGTGTTTCCAAATGGTTCGTGAAAACGAATTGAAAGAAAGGCGTCACCTAACTTAGCTTAGATTAGCATTAGAATTTTTAGACGTTCTCGCGAACTGTGAGTATGGACTACAATACCGATGGTCTTCTCAGTTGAGATGAATTTGTAATTAAGTATCGGTGAACGTCTAAAGAATTTTCTCCTATCAAAAGTTGCCAAATTCAAATTCATTTTCCGAAGTTTATTGAAAATGTTTTATTCAAACGACAGATTTCAAAACTTGGACATAACTTGTCTCTTGGAACTCTGTCAAAGCAAATTAAGTTTTATATTGCAATGGCTACCCTCTTTAACAGCTTTTTCGTTTCATAAATTATGAAAAAAAAAAAACGATAACTAAACGGTCAAATGCGTGTCAGGCTTGTTTAATACTCAAAGGTGTCGTGCCACGCGCAGTGTAGGATTCCGTAGTTCCTCGTCACTATTATGCATTCTTAAAAGGGAGTACTGTAATTTTCAGCATAAAAATTATTTATTTTTACATTTCAAAATAACTTACTACTATACCTACTATACTACAAAATTATAATGGTTTGAAATGAAATGCCTAGATTAAATTTATGGCAAAAACGAAATGTCACTGGTAATTTTGTATGGAAATACGCTTTGAAAAGCTGTAACTTTTCGTGGATTTGAACTAGAAACTTGGAAGAGACCATTAACGAAGCTATCTTCTATGGTTTTTTTATCCGAACCCAAAAATAAACAGCTATTAGGAAGATTATAGTGTTAGATTATGTTTCGTTTTTAAAACTTTATCAACGTTGTCGATATGTGTAAACTTTTAATAAGGGATAACTCGTGCAGTGGTTCTGACGTAATGCACTATAAGCTTCAGCGATTGTATCGTCAATATTGTTTCAATATGAAGGGCAAGCTCGAAATAAAATGTCGAAATCTTAGCAGCAACAAGAATCAATATATTATATCATATTCACGTCCCATAGAACAAAGGATTTCTTGGGCCGAAATCTTACGAAAGCCTCATTCAATACAGGATACTACATAAGAAGCGCTTTGGGGAGATGCCACATCTATTTACTTAAATGTGGTAGATGACATAATTTTACGCATAATATATTATTTTGATCGAGTTTTAAAGGTATGAATTGATACATAGACACAAGTTTGTAGTTAAATAAATTTAACCATGAATTAATAAATTCATAATATAAAGTTAATTTCGTTATTTGTACGTAAATGTAAAATGGTCAACACTCAACACACTCGGGAATTTGGTACATCGCCGTGGTGTAAGCAGTGAATGCGCGTAGGGTATATGATACCCATAGATAATACACTATATAATATGATACCATTAAATAAAAATAAAATCATAAATGTTTACAAAATTTGATTGACCATCAAAAATTTCCGATAGTATGGATATTATTTTTAGTTTTATATACAAACTGATACTACTTATATCCAGTTTATCCTCGTCGATTTAGGTATAAAAATGTTTCTTCGTACAAGCTTAACCAGGGGTAGTTACCTACTGGTTAGGGAAAAGAATTAAAAAATCGCTCATTTGTATACTTCTAAGGGCCGAAGCAGTGATAGCCTCGTGGTTAGGACTGTGGTCTCCTATTCGGGGGGTCGCAGGTTCGATCCCGGGTACGCACCTCTGATTTTTCGGAGTCAAGTGCGTTTAAGCAATTGAATATCACTTGCTTCAACGGTGAAGGAAAACATCGTGAGGAAACCTGCACATCTGAGAGTTCTTCATAATGTTCTCAAAGGTGTGTGAAGTCCGCCAATTCGCATTGGGCCAGCGTGGTGGACTATGGCCTATAACCCTTCTCTGAAAGGAGACCTGCGCTCAGTAGTGAGCCGTTGATGGGTTGCTGATTATGATGATGAAGGGCTGATTTCACCGACGTAAAATAAGTCTTATCCGAGCGTTTTGATATTTTGACAGTATTTTCATTACAAAAACTGTCAGAACGCCCAATTTATTCCTCAGTAAAACGTCACTCGCCGATGGTGAAATCGGCCATAAGATACTCAAGGAACATTTTCTTCCGTCAAATTACCAATTTAGGTTGCAGATGTGGGTACGCTATTTGTCAGTCGTCCTTTAAAAAGGAGTTTAAATTGTGTACCTATGGAGAAACATTTTTTAAACCCTAACTCCACGCGGACTAATTCTTGGGTACAAACTGGTTTTGTTAATACGTTTAAGTGTAGATTCTCTCTCATCCATCTCGTTTCAAGTGCGATTATCCGAACGAGAGCCCGGTCCGATGCTCTAGGTCAATATTTGAACAGGCCGGTAAATAGCGGCGGGGAAATTAAAACGATTTTCTTATATCTATCACTTTATGTGGCTAATAGTTGAAATGATACAATAGCAAATACGCGATATCATCTAGCTACACTAATGAGTTTTTGGGCTCTTTAGTGTTCAACATCATGGGTAGCCTAAGCATGTCACGCTCTCTTTAAACATTTCAGTGGTGGTGTCGTGTGATGCGGGTTGTTACGTTCCCTCAAATATGGTTGGGCGAAGCAATGGCTGGATCATGCGTCATGACTCATGCCCGTGAACGGATGCCACCAGCGGGAATGGGGTTGCTTTCTGTCTGCCCGTCTTAACGTGTTAAATTATAATTAGGTATGCTTTTGTGGAAATTAATGTGTAAACACTGCATACATACCAAAGTATCGATTGAATTGTAGACTTGTTTTGAAAAGAGCAACTGCCGAGTTTCTTGCTGGTTCTTCTCGACAGGGAGAGCATTCCGAACCAGTGGTAGACACATCGACGATTCAAAAGCACTCGTAAAAAAGTTTATTTGAATAAAAAGCATTTCTGTTCTATTCTATTCATTCATCTCAACCCATCGCCGGCCCACAGCTTACACAGGCCACAGTCTCCTCTTAGCTATAGTCCATATGTGTTGGTCAAATGCGGATTGGCAATATTCACAAGTCTTTGAGAATTATAAATACCTCACGATGTTTGTCTTCACCGTTGTGTTAGAAAATTGCCGGTGTTACACACCCCCGTGTCTCGGTGAGTACGTAAATAATAATAATTTTTATTAAAGGCAAAAAGCCCAGTACACAACATTATATAATTAAAAAATACGATCTAAAAACTTAAAACTATCTGGGAAAGTTAAAAAACTACATCCCAGGCGTCATCGACAAAAAATTATTTCTTCTTAAGTCGTCTAGGTGGGTTTAACCGTTGACCTTTTGGATTTCAGTTCACTCCTTGCTAATAAGTAATTCAAACCTTTAAGTTTTACTTACATAAGTAGGTTTTCTTTCAAATCAAATCAAATCAAATCCAATAAAAAAGGTATAAAATCTGATGTGAATAGATTCCTACCATACCTATCTACTATTTTCTGTATACAACGATTTATGGTAGATAATAAATTAAGACACTCAATACATTTGTGATATTAAGTCGGTATATCTAGCTTGTGTTTACTTAGCACGACCACGCATCACACAACTCCCAAAGAAACATTACATAGAAGTTTATAGAGTTGTGAAAGTCTGCTATTGTATCTAAAACTGGAGCTGATTTTACTTATATTATAAACTAGCAAACCACCCCGGATTCGCACGGGTGTAATTTGCTAATGAAGAAGTAGAGATTTTCATAGAAGAATTCCTTTCTTTGCAATCTAACCGGTGGATTTAAAAGAAAATTCATTTCACACAAACTTTGTCCTGACGATGACGAACCCAAAAAAAAATGCTTATTCGGTCGAGCCGTTCTCAACTATTTTTCATAGATGCGGAATTTTTTTTTTGTATATCTAGATACGAAAGTGTGTTTGTTTGTTATTCAGTCACGCAGCAACGGAGCAAGAGATCAACGAATTTTGTTACTAAATTTTGTGGTCCCACCGCCAGAATAAACAGAAAATTTTAAACATCCCTATTTTATCCGTCTTCGAAAAATAATCACAGTCACATCTATAATTAATGTAAAACAGACGCACAAAATACTTATAAAATACATAGAAACAGCTCTTTTTGTAAAGAGGGTTTGCAAAGAAGTGGCTGTTCTCGCAACTCATTATAAAAGAAAAAATAAAAGACGAAAGCCTAGTCGAAGAAGAATAATATTCTGGTTTCTTTCGCTAGTGGTTTAACAAGAGCTACTATGGGTCATCAATATGCGCTAGCTTTAATGGTTGCTAACCTTCGCTAGGAAATGGCACTAGAAGAAGAAGAAGAAGGTTAGAATTTGAAGAATTAGAATTTGTGTATTATCGTCTCTGGTGTAATCCCCAATATATGCCAATAGCTTGGTAAAAGGGGGTAATATTTTTATTTTCGCTGCGCTGTCGGATTGCCAAGTATGCTTTGTTATAAGTATAGCTGGGTAGAGGCATCACAATAGGGGTTGAATGAATTTATTTTATCATAATTTGAGACTGTTCCGTCCTTTAAGGAGTCGATTTCACCACCGATAGTTTAGATATATATGAAATAGCTATTTAAACTGATTGAAAGTAGATACATAATTATTATTAATTATCACTCATTTCGGCACAGATGAGTATTTTGACCGTGAGCGTAGGGTATACTGGTCAACACATTCAGGCGCAAATCTCGAGAGATGTGGTTTCGATCCACACCGGCCTCAAAATTATTTGTATGTATTTAAAATTTATTCACCAACAGTCTAGATTTCTGAGTTCTGCGTTCCCTTTTACTAAACATCCAAAACCAAATTAATTTATTAAATACTTGTCGCCTTTGAAATTGATTAAAAATAGAAGAGGAATCTGCATTATTCAAAGAATTTATATTTTTATTAGCTTCTGCCTGCGGTTTCGTTCACGTTAACTTCAATTTTTCAAAACTTTAATTATTAACCCCTTAGGGGTTGAATTTTTAAAAATCCTTTCTTAGTGGATGCCTATCTGTATGCCTTTCAGCCAGATCCGTCCAGTGATTTGAGCTGCGCGTTGATAGATCAGTCAGTTAGTCAGTCATTCATCTTTTTCTTTTCTAT
Organism: Oeneis ivallda; assembly: GCA_029955525.1. NCBI lineage: Eukaryota > Metazoa > Arthropoda > Insecta > Lepidoptera > Nymphalidae > Oeneis > Oeneis ivallda. The sequence continues at coordinate 21,974,764 of JARPMR010000007.1, forward strand.
ATTTAGATTTCTGAGAATATTAGGGGAATAACTTGGAAAAACGTTCAAAATTAATATGCTCTGCCCGTTTAATATGGAGTCTTATTAGTTCTAATTCATAGCGCACGGTCAATTATCCTAAGCACTCAATATCGGCAAAATATATCATCTTCACACATAGCGAGAGGAAAAATATAACAATACTAATAATACTAGGGATTTATGAGTTTCACATTAAGTAATTGCATGCATTTTGAACCATATTCCTTTGTAACACAGATTTCGGTAATAATTAAGATATCATCATCAGCAACCCATCAAGGGGTCACTACTGAGCGCAGGTCTCCTTTCAGAGAAGGGTTATAGGCCATAGTCCGCCACGCTGGCCCAATGCGAATTGGCGGACTTCACACACCTTTGAGAACATTATGAAGAACTCTGAGATGTGCAGGTTTCCTCACGATGTTTTCCTTCACCGTTGAAGCAAGTGATATTTAATTGTTTAAAGGCACTTCACTCCGAAAAGTCAGAGGTGCGTACCCGGGATCGATCCTGCAACCCCCCGAATAGGAGATCACAGTCCTAACCACTAGGCTATCACTGCTTTTTTATTAAGATATACTTACCTATAATTTGGGTATGTAAAAATTCCATGGGACCAATAGCTAGTTACTTACATATAGAATTATTCTTTTTAATTAACGAAGTCTCATACTGTCTCATTATTATTATTTTGGAATTAAATTTTTTTTCTTACCAGGTAAGTACGTACTGTGAGGTTCTTTCTAATTAATTACACAAATAATGCCATGCCCTTTGGCTATAATTATAATGTAAATTAGAGGTAGGTATAATTTCCATCCATGACCTTTTTATTTTATATTTTGCGTTTAAAATGTTTCAATGGTTTTTCAGTATTATAGCCATAATTATTACAACAATGCCTTTTCAAATTGCTTCAAAAACAAGTTTTCTAGAACAGACTTATTATTGTTTATGTTTCTTTTGTACTCCTCTACCTACTCAGACATTTTTTTAATAAATTAGAAAAAGCTTTTTTAACTAATAAAGAACATGATACCTTCTAATAAGAAAGAATAATGGCAGAATTGTACCTGAATGTTTTAGGAGGCGTCTACGAATATGAGTTATACAAAACAAAGTATTTAAATTAGTTCGTTTTTTATATGAAATTAGTTTTACATCTTTTGCGTTGGTTAAATAATGATTAAATAATGAACCATCATCTGATTAATTCATATTGCGCTTTGAGTTTGGATTGGTTTGGATCTTTTCTCGATGATATTGCTCGCCCGGAAATTCAAGAGTTTGTCTATGTAGAGAGTTCTATAGACTACTAAGTAACATATCCCATTGTCAAATTAGAACTTAAAATAACATGGAAGTAGGAATTAGGACTACGTCTTTATACCTATCTACATATTTTTATAACCTCAAAATACATATAAAATTGTTAATATCTTTTTTTTGTGACTTTCTCAAACGAAAAATCTCAGTGATTATGTTTTAGTAATGAAACCTCTACGGTTTTAACAATTTTTTATGTATAGACGCTTCGAATCGATTTCAGGTAAACTGAAGTATGGACCCTTGCCTTTGTTCTTTATATAAGAGTGTTTTTTTCATGTATGTATATGCTTTGAATCGATTTCAGGTAAACTGAAATATGGAGCCTTGCCTTTGTTCTTTATATAAGAGTGTTTTGTTATTTGATGACAAGTTAACCCTTGACTGCGATCTCAACTGATGATCCTTGATGGTAGGATAGTAACTAAGCAACGGCCAAAGCAGAATATAAGCACTGTGGTTACATATGTATCCACAGCATTTAGCTGAGCTAGAACCCTTTCATTGGCATGATACATAGTAGACACTAGTTAAGTTAGATTGTAATTACTTTTTGTTTTTCCATTTTCATGTGTATTTCCATTTTGTTTGTTATATTTTGTTTTCATGTCAATGAATAAATAATATTCTATTCTATTCTATTCTATTCTATTCAAAGCATCACACCTAGCTGACTGGAGGACAAAAAAACACAATTTTGCATTTTAAGAAAGAATATTGTGAGGGTGGAGGGATAAATTGATTTTAATTGTAATAAAATGATTATAATGCCCATGTTAAACAATTTCTACTTACATATTTTAATACTAACTAAAGAAAATTGACAGATCGTAATATAGTGCTATCATTTACATACTTACAGCAGAAAAGGATAGAATTGAGTTAAGGATTGTCTATTAAGTTTAGTTTAGAGAAGATTGTGTACTGCTGAAGTAGAACCCATATTAAGTTTGAAGGAGTGTTTCCTCATATCCTTAGACTTTCCTATGCCGCATTGCCACAGCTATTACTGTTCTGAATAAAACAAATGATGCTATTATTCCGGAGTAAATAAGCCCTGCCTATCTCAAAACGCTGAAGAATATCAAAGAGGTGTCAATCTTGTATTAATACCACAATTATGGTACAAAAAAACACATGTTTGGTTCCCACGAGCCTTTTTGTCATTTTTCCGAAGAAAAAACTATTAAAGATGATTAGTATGACAGGTACAGTTATCTACATAACCTTTATTCAATTATTAATAGTTAAAGTACTTAATTTACAAAATAAACTAAAATCTACATTAAAACTAAATTGAATCTTAAACCTTATCGATATCAACGCAGCGCGGTGTAAAGCGCTGAGCAGATGCTTGAGCTAAGAGCTGAGCGTAAGATGCTGGCAGTGCTGTCGCTTTTGATGACAGAAATACCTAATTAATGTTTTGGCTGAGGTAACTACCAGCGTTTGGATCCCCGTTAGGCTCGATGATCCTTTCTGAATGTTCTTGATAAAGCGCTAGAGCCCTCAGGACCCATGGCCCCACCCTAAAAAGCAAGTATTAGGAAACTAAAATCGAGGAGAAAACGTGTGACTCGTGATTTAAGCACGTTAGAGACCCAACGTCATTGCTTCTTACCAATCCATTTTAATACTAATGTCGTGTAGATGAGAAAGTGTCGCTTTTGGATTTTCTTTGGTACAGAGGACGTATCAATTTTTTTTCGGTCTATCTATTTAAGTTTTATTAGATTTTAACTTTACAGATGAAGGAGCAAATTATGTGAATATGTTATTCAAATTATATAACCAAATAATATAAAGATATATAGATAGACTAAAATTATTTTAATAAACATTTTGGCACTTCCGAGCATGTTTGTACAAAACTAAATCCCACAATAAAAAGCTGGTGCGTATATTTTAAACAATCACTTAATATTTGGTACCAACCACAATGGAAGACTTGGTAACAATCTTCAATAGAGTCCTGCTATTTGCTGGCATAACAATTTTTGACAAAACGAACAAAAATTCTAAGAAATGGCTACTCTTTCAATATTTCAACGTGTTCGTTGGAATGATGACTTTCATCTTCACAACTATGTTTGTTCTAACTAATGCCTCCAACATTTTGTTATGTGTACAAGGGGCCAGTATCTGGGTCACAGGAGTGATAATGTTTATATCCCTTGTAATCTGCTTAGTTTTCCGGAAGGAGTTCGGTGCATTTTTGGAAGAGATGCTCTTCGCAGATTACATAATGGAAATGCCGTTGGTACAACATGTTTTCCAAATACAAGCAAAACCAGGAAGGTTGCTGCAGTTACAGGAATTAGTGATTAGTTCCCAGGAGAGTTTATTCAAGTTAACAAAGCTTCTAATGAAGTCTTACGTTGCTTCTGTTTGGTTAAGTGCAACTTTGTACTTATGTAGCCCAGTCTATCAAATGATTGTTAGCAAGGATAAGACGTTACGTTTGTTAGGTACGATTTATACTTAATAAGAGATCTTATTAATAAGAGGTAAAATTGTGAGTGAGCGGTTACAAAGTAATTATTAATTAATTCTTTAATGTTATAAATGCGTAACCCAGTTGCAATTGTTAAACCTTTTCACACTTAAACTGTTGAACGATTTTGACATTGTAAGAAGTTGAATAATGAAAAAAATCATGCGTACTTTTTATTTCGTTATATCAAGGAGATCCCATAGAATCCATAGATTAAAAAAAAGCATCATAAGTAGTGATCAGAAAGCTATTATTTTCATAAAAAAGGAACTTGTATGTAAAGAATACCTCCAGGTATTAAGTTTGCCTTTGTACATTGTGTATTGAGATAAATAAATAAAACAAAACAAACCACTATTCACTATAAAGAAAGTTAAAGCTAGTGATGTACCTATAAACGTACTTATACACTCGTCCGTTTGTTTAGCTTTAGTTTAAGTTTAGCTTTATTCCAGCGTTCGACATGTGGTTTCCTTGGGGATTAGAGAACTTTATCGTGTACGTTGCCTCTTTCTTGTTCCACGCATATGCCGGATACCTGTGCTGTATTGGTAAGTTGGAATTTCTTAACAATTAAAACTTAAACGAAACCGGCAGTTGCTTGCAACTTCGTACGCTTTTGGCTACGAAGAGTTTTTGACGGCATGACAAGTCCTATCACGTAATATTATTATATGAAACTCTTTTTTTGTTGGTTTGTCCTTCAATCACTCTGCAACGGATCAATGTAATATTTTGCATGTATATATACAAGAACAAAAATATAAACTATGTAGTTGAGTACTTGGAGAGTGACACAGGCTACTTTTTATCCCGGAAAAACAAAGGATCCCGGATTTTTTAAACCCTAACTACAGTAACTGCACGCGTACAGAAGAGTTAAATTGAATCAGTTATTTCAAAAACCTCATAAGTCATAAGTCACATTTCTTGTCGAACATGCTTTTTTTTGCTGAAAATGGTTTGAGAGGTAGATGCGTATTCTGGGTATTTACCACGTAAGTCAATACATGCCTTCCTTTTCAAATAAATACCACGTAAAAGACGTTCATTGTTTAAATAACATTAGTCAGTGACTTAAGTCACTTAAGAGGTTTTTGCATGGACTACTAGATAGTGGGAGTAGTCTTAACTGACTGAGTTTGTAGTTTTTTTGCATTGGTTCAACAATATTCAAATCTTCAATTTGACAATAATTGTCATTAATGTCATATTTTACAGATTAACGTTGTTTTTCAACCGACTTCATAAAAAGGAGGAAGGAATCAATTCAACGCGTATTTTTGATTTTGAAACAGTTTTTTTTTGATTTCTGAAAAATTCAAATTGTGTGACTTATGAGATTTTTAAATGACCGATTCAATTAGAACACCGAAAAAAGGTCACTGTGTCCTAACTGGCTGGATACAGATTGCAAATGTATTTTTATTGTATCGATAAACTGATGTTTTCAGCCTACCCTGGCCTGCAATCAATGATAATTTTCTTAGTCGGCCAAGTGATCCGTCAATTGAGGATTCTCACATTCATATTATTGCATTTGGATGAATTGGGAGAAGAACTGGTACAAGATAAGACAGATCTGTGGCAACCTGGATGTACGTTGATACTATCGCAGTGTGTAGACCATTACGTGAAACTCAAAAGGTATGTCAAAAACATATAGGAAAATTGCTTATGCTTCTTCTTAGTCAACCGATAGATATCCACTGCTGGACAAAAATCTCCTGCATGGACTTCCACAGACTTCGGACTTGCGCCGCCTGAATCCAGCGGCATTTAATCATGTTAAAGGGCTAAATTAAGATTTTATTAAACTTTCAGATTTGCAAAGAAATTAAACAATATAACCCAGCCATTCTATCTCGCTTTGATATTGGTTGCTATTATGCTCGTATGTGCGTGTTCCGTGAAAGTTGCTATATCGGTAAGTACTCTTAAGCTATTATAATATATTCTGTATCTTAAGTCATACTAAGTACGAGCTATAACTATTTGTAGTTGTAAGGACATTTCCATGAAAAATGTACATGTGCCTTAATTGGGTACTGGGATTATATATGTTACCGACCGAACCTGATTTAAGGACAAACTAGTTCAGCCAAACGAACACTTTAGGGGTAAGACAGACAAATTGTGGGAATTCTTAATTATTCTCTGGGCTAAAAAATATTCTATGTAAAATGTAGTATGTACAGATCTATTTTTAGGTTCCATAGTAAACAAGGAACCGATAGGTACCGATAGGAAAGGAAAGGATAGGTTTTTTTCTCGTCCATCCCATAGTGTGGGGTGTCGTTGAATAGATCTTTCAAAATTATTGTGCGTATGGGAACACCATTTTTCGATTCAGGGATCCGTTTGTGAAATATGATATTTTAAAATTCTGCCCCCCCCCCCCCTGCCAGCGAAATGGTTATTTATAGGATACATGAACAAATTTACAGCAGTATATATAAAGAATTTTATAGGAAAACTATCACGGCTAAGTAGGGTTCATAAGTTAAGGAGTTATATCTGTTTTTTCCAGGTTAGGTATTACACGTAGTGTAAGTTGCATATGTTGTAGTATATTATAGTATTTAAACCATGTAACTCAAAATATATTCAATATTCATAAATAAAATAAAAGCACTATCCTAGGTCAGCAATAATATTTATGAATTTGACAGCTTAATCGAAATGAACCCTCTTTCGATTTGTTTCTCATTTCGATGCAGCTCGTTGTATGGGAGCTGCATCGAAATGGTTAACTTCATAAACCCTACAGCCTAACCCTACCTAAATCTAAGAGAGTCTGAGTTTTGGTACTTTTGTATCGTTCATATAAATGAATTAAAGTTGGTATCCAACCCACTCTATGGGTGGTACTACCACTCAATATTAATATCAAACCTAAAAAAAAAAAATTTTAAAAACTTTACGCAGCAAACGGATTACTTTTGCAACTTGTACAATTTGTACTGATTTGACTTTTTTATTAATTGTAAAGGAAAGTAAAAAAATATAAAGACGACGCAATTTTGTTAATGACTTTATTTTTCTTGTAGATAAAATCTTGTATGCAACTGTACGTAATTAGTCATTTTAATTACGATGCAGTTGCATTAATTACACTAGCGGCACGCTATGATGGCCGGTTTGACACATTACAATAGTGATGTGGAATGTCAATTTATTCTCGAACAAAAAACAATTAAGTTTTGTTTTTGTACCTGATTAAATAGGTTTAATAAAACAAAAATGTATATGTTTATTTAATTTATTTGAACGAACTGAATATTTGAATGAAAATGAATATACATACTTTATATGCACACAAGAAACATATGAATACAAAAGATACCAAAAAAGGTGCCACAAAAGGCCATAATTAATCAGATTCGTCCATACTACTATTTTCACTGTCGTCACTGCTATCATCACCTACATTAATAATTATATGTTCGTTTTCTATAATATTATCTATTTTCACATCTCTTTCATAATCTTCCCTTATTAATTTAACAGTTCTATTCACAACCTTTTCCCAGTCTCCTTTAGTCACATGTTCACAAGCTTCTTCTAATAATTTTAGCATTTTTTTTGTGGTAAATGGGGGTTCTGTATTGTGTCTTGCAGCATATCCCTTAATTTGAGCCCACACCAACTCAATCGCATTATACTCACAATGGTAAGGCGGTAACCGTATAACTCTGTGCCCATGTTCTAATGCTATTTCGTCAATGACGTATCGGATCTTGGTTGGTTTGTTTTCTTTTAAAAGACGTACTAATTCCGCTTTTAACATATTCATGTTTGCATCTACGCCATTTTTACGAAGCCATGCGACGATATCAGCTTTCTTTTGGGATTGGGCAGGTGGCTTGTCAATTTGCATCGAGTGGTATGGGGCGTTGTCCATAATTATAATAGATGGTTCAGGGAGGCTACACAACATTGAGGTAAACCATTCAGTAAACTTTTCTCCATTCATGTCTTCATGATAGTCTCCAGTGGTTTTTGACGCAAAAGCCATGAGAGAACCTTCGACAAACCCGTTGATGGTTCCGGCGTGACAAATTATAAGTCGCGATCCTTTTCCTACAGGAACTTTGGAAGTAGATGCTGCTGTGTCATCGTTCCAAGAACGGCCTACAGTATGGTTAGCATTAAGCCATGTTTCATCCAAGAACACAACATTTTGCCAATTTTTGATTTCTTTCACTTGCCGTAAAAAAGTATACCTTGCCATCGCTATATCAAATCTTTCCATCAATATTTTGCGTTTGTTACATTTTTTGTATCGAAATCCAATGGTCTTCAAAATCTTCGTTAAAGAACTTTCCCCACCGAAGAATAATCCAGCTTCCTTCAGTGAATGCACCAACTTTTTTCTTGTTGGATACTCCTTCTGTAAATAGTAGCCGTAAACATGTCTTCGGATAGCATCGGCATCAAAGCTATCGATGCCTACGACTGGTTTTGCTCGTTTTCTCTTTTTTGGTGTGTGAAGTTTATTTTCTTCTGTGCCAGTCTCGCCATATTTTTTTTTAGTTATCCGTCTAACAGTTCGTTGTCCAATATTAAGCGCATCAGCTACGCGTTCAACCACTGACGTTATAGGTAAAATTGGCCCTCCATTTTGAGCTTCACGATCGAAATAGTTACGAAGGCGTATTACGAACTCACGTGTCTGACTATTTAGAACAGTTCTCTGCGTACGTTCGGTCATATCGACGAAATCCACAACAAAGGGCTTGAACAGAGTCCAAATTAACGAGCAAGGGTCAACAGTAATGCAGTATCAATATTTGAAATCCAAAGCCAGGTCAAAACTATATCACAATCGCATTGCACTGACAGTTTATACTTTTCGAAGCAACGTCAATTCGAAACTGCTTTGTTTTGCATTGAGCATTGACGCGAGTTTGCCGGAGGTAGTAGTTGTGCTAGCCAGCGATCCTATGTGACGATCGTATTAGATTCCATTTTTAAAAATTTTCAATTTAGAAAACCAAATGCCGAGTTGTGGTATATATCATATAAAAATAAAAATTTTACCTTTTGTATGAAACAGCTGATATTTTTTTTGCGATTTCAGAGGTTTGTCCACATAGTGAAAATTGTTCATATTCACAAGTACATTCACCCCTTAAATGGTGCAAACTGATTTTTCTACACTTGTATACATTTTAGAAATCAATTTAATAAATAAATTTTGAGTCCTAAACCTAAAACTACATTCGATAAAATTTATGAATCTCTGCACATCACTATCGTCAATAAAGTAATACAATTATTTCCTTCAAAGTCGTTATCAATTAATACGGAACTTCATGAGCGGACAAACGTCAAACCGGCCATCATAGCGTGCCGCTAGTGTAGCTATATAATTATGGTAGGTATTGTTATTGTACCCCTAATCAATGTTATTTTTTAAGGACAAAGTATCTTTTGATGTCGTGAAATACTGCTGCCACGAGTTTTGCTGGGTACTGGTGGTGCTAATGTTTTGTTTTCTGGGTCAGAAAGTTGACAATGAGGTAAGGCAGAAGAAAATCAAAACACAACAAATTGACAACGATTGCATATGAATAACAAAATATAATTATAGTTATATTTTCTAGTGTGAGAAATTAGAAGAGGCTGTCACAGAAAAATGGTATATCTTCAATTCAAAGCACAATGTTAGCGTACGAATTTTCAAGATGGCCGTTAGTCAGGGAATGCCCATATACATTTTTGGCTCTGTCGTTCTTTCTTTGCAGACGTTTACTTGGGTGAGGTTCAACTTAATAATATTATTTACTAACTGATGCCCGCGACTTCGTCCGCGTGGATTTAGTTTTTAAAACCTCTCGAGAGCTCTTTGATTTTCCGGGATAAAAAGTAGCCTATGACACTCTCCAGGTTGTCAACTATACACATGCAAAAAATTATGTCGATCCGAGGCTCTGCTGCAACGTGATTGAAGGGCAAACCAACAAGCAAACACACTATCGCATTTATAATATTAGTATGATTGCAGTTTATTAGAAAGGTTATTTGTTTGTTTGTGAGATACTAAAAGTATAGATAGTCTATGAAATTTATTTTTCCGTTTTATGTGATGTAGCCATAGATTTAGGATAGGTAGCTTAATCGCTACTAGATACCGCTTTTCCTACAAACAACTCACGTCATTTCATAGTTTTGATATTCTTGATATTGATATTCTTTAAAGCAGTCGGGTTTTTGTCCTTTTTTTAATATTTTGCTTGTATTAGGTATTCTTAAATTATTACTAAAAAGTAATTTCATGATTGTTTCATAAAATATTATAAGTAATCCATATTGGAGTCCTCATAACTGCGACTTCGTTCCACGGGATATCTTTTCTGGAATGGAACGGAATAAAATATTTTCTCACAAACCGTTTTCAGGTTACACGATATTTCAACGTAAAGTATCGGATGCATAAATTCATTTAGATACTATAAATATTTACGCAGGTAGGTAATATGAAATAATAATCATAGATAATAATATTATTTTCTTATTTGCAGTTTATCAAGACGGGGATGTCGTTCTTCACTTTTATGATGACAGTCTTAGACTATAATAATGCATAGACCGATAGGTCCATACAACGAGACCAGCTTAACGTGTAACCATAAAACGAACTATGTGTGCTAAGAGGCGACGTTTATTGACGCTCGCCGACACGTATACTAGTGTACGTGCCGGTAGTCGAAAGTAGTCTTTAAAGGCTACCATAAAAGCGTTTATTTTCGCTCGCTGATACGTGCGTGCCGATAGGCGTAGAGAGCCTTTGAAGGCTTCCATGAAAGTGTAACGCCTACTGTCTTTCTATGCGTTAAAATTCTATGATGACAGTTTTAAAAAAAATAGTTAAGTAGTTAACTCCGAATCTAATTTGTCCATAGACGTATTATAATTATGTGTATTATATGGGATCTTAAATGAGCATTTGAATATTAGTATTCAATTCGATGCCTTAACATGGGTAGCCTAAGTATGTCACGCTCTCTTTTACATTTCTGTGGTGGTGTTGTGTGGTGCGGGTTGTTACATTCCCTCAAATATGGTCGAGCGAAGCAACGTGGATTATGCGTCATGCTTGTGAACGGGTGCCACCAGCGGGAATGGGGCTACTTTCTGTCTGCCCGTCTTAACATGAATTGAATTGCAATACTTTTTTTTAACTTACCCTCATTGTGGAAATATTATATTTTATGCTAACAAATTTGCATGGGTTAAATCGGCTTGGCATCCAGCTACCCATAAGATAGTATACAAAACTTATTACAATGTAATAGCTTCATAATAATATTGTAAAATGATTATTTTGAAAAGAGCAACTGCTGAGTTTCTTGCCGGCTCTTCTCAGCAGAATCCGCTTTCCGAACCGGTAGTAGAGTCATGACGTGTCATAAGAGCCACTGGTTGGCCTACCTGAAATAAATAATTTTGAATTTTTTTGAATTTTATATTTACTAAAGAATTTGTGATATAAACTCAAAATCATTACAGATGTTACAGATAAATATTATTATATTATGAACACTTATCAACAATAATTATAAAATGGAACAAGTAAAAAATAAATAAATAATTGCACGTGCTTATTTAGTTTGTATTGATTATTTATTAATAATAGGTAATCTGGGTTATTAAAATACTTCTATCTAATTATGCAAAACTAGAACAAGTAGAATAAGTAGTAAGAAATAGTAACAATAGGTGCCTGCCTAGAAAACGAGTGTAAGTGAATTTACCTCTGCAATAGGGCATTGGACGAGTATTTTAGAAATCGATAGATCCCACGTTTAAATTAAAATGTTTGGATTACTGTCATGTTATACTAACCCCTAGGATAAAGTTTCTCTCACAAGAAAAAAATTATTAAATTAATTAATTATTTTTTTTATCATACTATACATAAACTTTTGTTTTTGCTCGATTTTATTAATAATAGCTTGTGTTAAAATCTTGTACGATATAACAGAGCTCATAATATGCGGGTCCAATTCTAACTAGGCCGGTTTTTTTGAACTTCACGCAAACTTTAGTACTTACTTTAGTACTCGAGGCACTTACCGATGATAAAATAAGTATAATTTTAATACGACTATTGGTGGTGAATTTTTGTCTAGATCTCTCAGAAAAAAAATGAAAATCATTAATTCACTAGGTATAATTATTATGCTGTTTGTAGAATTACGGAAAATGCGAAATAATTATTTTCATCGAGGCAATAATAAAACCGAGTAACGTCCGAATTTCGTAATAATCCTTTTATTAATAACCGGCGGGCAAATGGTTTTAAATTAAACCGGAGATTTTTTTAATTACCTTTTATGACATAATGCAAAAAGTAATGAGACGATTTCATTGACTTGATGATGATCCTTTAGGGATCATATTCTCCAAGCTATAACGTTGAAAACGCAATAACAATTTCAAATTCCTATTAATAATTATAAACATGAAAGTGGGTGTGTTTGTTGGTCTTTCAACTTCGCAGTAACGAAGCAAAGGTACCAATTATTATGTAAAGGGGAATGCCCACTTTTAGGCCCTCCGCGGACAGCACGATAGAATTTAACCAAACTATTTACCATTTTAAAATAAATAAATACGAATTATCATAATATTATAAAACCCGCCACTAATAACAGTTATTTTATTAAATTAAAAGTATAAGCTCGAGTAAGCTGAATCTATAGTCTGTGATCCAAGTTGTAGCCATTTTCTTTAAAATGTTGCCAGCATTAATCGTGATACTAATCGATACTGTCGAGTTTTTTCGATTATTATCAGGTTTTGTGTGGCGTTTAATAGGTGTGTATATATTTATATTTTAATACTAAAATAAAGTAAAGACCAATAGTTCATTTCTTGAAGTGTAGTCATAATTCTGACGAAATCATATCACTACATATTATAAAACAAAGTCCCCCGCCGTTTCTGTCTGTCTGTCTGTTAGCGATAAACTCAAAACTACACAACGGATTTTCATGCGGTTTTCACCAATAGATAGGGTGATTCATGAGGAAGGTTTTAGTGTATAATTTGTTAAGGATTTTTTGTAAATTAGTTGAAATATGACGATAATTGTTGGCAATGTCGAAAAATTCAAGCCGCTTGGGAGCTTTCATTGAAAACGTTCCCTTATCCCTTTGAGATATTACAAACCAAACAATTTACGTTGGTGGTATGGTGGGATATGTCTTTACAAAAAAGTCCGGGGTGGCTTAAAGTGATATTTAAATGCTTAAAAACACACTTGACTCCGAAAAGTCAGAGGTGTGTGATCCCGGGAGTGACCCGGGATCAAACCTGCGACCCCCCCGAATAGGAGACCACAGTCCTAACCACTAGGCTATCACTGCTTCAAAACAATATTGCAATATTGTTTTTAAGTGCTGGTGGTATAGACCCTGAATTCTAGACAGTAGGCTGTGGCATCGAAGCTTAAACTTTTAAAAATGCAAAACTGTACAGGAAGTTGTTTTGTGACAAAAGCCGATGCTAAGTAGCGTGCAATATGCAAGCAAAGACTTGCAATATGCCCTGAAGAGCCCAACTAACCTCTCATTGTTTTTGGCTCAGCGACGCTAGAATTATGTTATTGTTCATTCCCTCGATTACATTGCAGAGGCGGGTAGCTTTTCAAGTTAACTGATATACCTATACGTTCACGTAAATCTTTCATTTACTTAGTTAGATGTACAATAACTCCGCTATCACGTATTTTAAACTTGAAAACTTATACTCAAGGCTCCGAAAGTTTTACACCTATCTTGCAAACAGTGAAAGTTTAATCGCAAAGTTTGGTCGCCCATCACAATGAATTGTTTTGTCAAATTCTAATAGATGTCGCGTGAATTATTTTCTTCAAAATTGATTGCAGCTAACTTAACTTTAATTTATGACTTGTATAGCTCCTTTTCTCCTATTCATTTCATGAAATTAATTAATATCTTATTGGCAAAATATTGAAGAGGGCACCTATTACAATATTCGCTTTATATTCTAAGGTTTTAGGTTTATTGTGGTCAAGCTGTTGAATATAAGTTTGGCGGCGTAGTTAATCTTATATTAGTAAGAAAAGAATGCCATTAAAACGTGGTATTTTCGTAAATTATTCTGGAGTGCACCTTTTATATTCGAATGGTTAACAGGTTTGCATTTCTCCGTATCTTGCGGCCAGACGGTTGAGTGCAAGTTTGGCGGGGAGTTAATATTAGCAAAACTAGTAAGCCTTCATAAATGTGGTCTTTTCGGAAATTATTCTCAAGTTGAATAAACTAGTCATGATGTTTGACTAAAACGAGTTGACTACTACCCTGGCTACGCACGGGTGTGCTATTCTGTAAGCTTTTTTTTTTAAATTATAAAAAACATGCCTGACCACCAAAATAATGAAGTGGTCTAAGATGGAAAGAGTTTGCCTAGAACATGCCTATTTGTTCTTGTATTGAAGATACTGAGATTGTGACTTAATTCGAATGCTGTAAATATATTTAAAAGTAAAGTAGTACATCTGTGGCGGTTGCAGCCTCCATGGGACACTGGCTGAGATGTAGCAGCAACCTTTGTAGTTGTGATGAGAAAAATTGTATATCGTTTAGGGAAGATTAGTTTAAATTTGGAATCGGAGATTCAGTGCACATCACTGGTGCAATGCTTTCATTCGGATTTGAGATCTCCATTGGGCCGGTCCTATCACACACCTTCACAGTACCTTTTCGACAGCCACCAAGTTAGGTCTCAACTTTTAAGCCTAGACCTAGAATCTAATTCCTAGATTATTATTTATTCTGCGTAGTGTTTGGTTTGTATACAATGATTGGTAAAGTGAAATATATTGTGTGAAGTGCACCAGAGTTTAATTTGTATAATTAGAACCCTGCTTATGCTCAAGATTTGCCATACATCAATGTCACATTGATAAATTTAGAATTTTTGAACTATATCCGCAGTCATTTACCATCGGCGTTTTTTGTGCTGTAAAGAGTTTACAATTTAAAACAAAGTTTTAAAGTCTATATCTATATATTATATATATAAAAGAAAGTCGTGTTAGTTACACTATTTATAACTCAAGAACAGATGAACCGATTTGACTGAAAATTGGTGGAGAGGTAGCTTAGAACCAGGAGACGGACATAGGATACTTTTTATCCCGTTCGACCGCGTTTCCGTCATGTCACTATAAAACGTGGTATAAGAAAAACGCATCTGACATGGAATAACAAAACGTAAATGACAGCTAAACGTAATTTTGTCTTTGGTTAAGTAGGTATGGTAAAAAATTGGACAATTATAAAATCGACCAAGTGCGAGTCGGGCCTCGCTCTTTTAGGGTTCCGTTAAAAAAAAATTAAAATATTTTCATGTACCCATGGAAATATTTTAATTTAATTTTTTTAATTTAATTTAATTTTTATTATTTGTTGTTATAGCGGCAATAGAAATACATAATATGTGAAAATTTCATCTGTCTATCTATTACGGTTTACGAGATACAGCCCGCTGACAGACGGACGGACGGACGGACGGACGGACGGACAGCGTAGGCTTAGTAATAGGGTCCCGTTGGTACCCTTTGGGTACGGAACCCTAAAAAGTGTTATAATAAAGCATTACTGATATTATAAATGCGAAAGTGTGTTTGTTTGTTGGTTTGTCCTTCAATCACGTCGCAACAGAACAGCGGATTGATGCGATTTTTTGCATGGGTATAGTAATGGATGTAGTAGTGGTTCCTCAGACCGGGAGAGCTACTTTTTATCTCGGATAATGAAAGAGTTCCAAAAACTAAATCCATGCGGACGAAGTCGTGGGCATCAGCTAGTTTAATATATTTTTAAAACAGCAATCCATCCTCTGGTGACATAAATATGTAAACCTGTTCTAAGGTGACAGCTGTTTAATTCAAAAACAACATCAAAATCGATCCAGTAGTTTCCAGAAAAATGGTAACGAGAACCGCAAAAAGCACACACTTCATGACCTAAACAAAGCAAAATCTGTCTAGTTTGAAGGGAGGCGAGATTGATTTGGCATTAGTATGGAAACAATAATAATAGGTTGTATTGTAATTTGTACTTGTGTGGAAATGTCTATGAAAAGTCGACCCTCTACTCATATTGCACTGGAAAAACTGAACGTCCCACTTGCAGTTGCAGTATTCAGTGAAATGTAATTTGATACTTGAGGAGTTGTTGTATGTAGGATACTTTAGAACTGTTGAGCATACTGTTTTCTGTTGTTTATCCTTACTAATATTATAAATGTGAAAGTGTGTTTGTTTGTTGGTTTGTCCTTCAATCACGGGCAACAGGGCTACGGATCGACGTGATTTTTTGCATGGGTATAGTTGAGGACCTGGAGAGTGACGTATAAAGTAGCCTATCTACTTTTTCTCCCGGAAAATCAAAGAGTTCCCGAGGGATTTTAAAAACTAAATCCACGCGGACGAAGTCGCGAGCATTAGCTAGTTGAAATATAACTATTGTTGTGCTCTCAGTATTTATGAACACAATAATTTAATTGATAATATAGATTGGTTTACTAGCTACTGCACGCGAATAGTATAAATGCGACAGTGTGTTTGTTTGTTAGTTTATTGGTTCGTCCTTCAATTACGCAGCAACGAAGCAATTGATCGAGGTGTTTTGTTCATAGATATAGTTGAGGACCTGGAGAGTGATATAGGCTACTTTTTATCCTGGAGAATCCAAGTATTCTCACGCGATTTAAAAACCTAATTCCACGCGGAAGAAGTCGCGTGCATGAGCTAGTATAGTAAGTGTTGGAGGAAAGGTTTTTTGCATAATTTTCGTGAGTGCCTTCTTAGGTATAATATATTTCACAGACACTTTTTCAATTAGATTTTGTGATCAAAGAATATTATGCGTTTGTTCTTTTTTAAGCATTCCGCGTATTTGAAAGGGAGAGGAAAATATTAGTCTACTTCAGCTTGACTAATATAAAAAAAGAAATAACTAAGATGTTTTTTATAGGGTAAAAGCTATGTTTATAAGTTACAAGTCCGCCCTGGTTCCCAGTCGGCTGTGAAAAAGGCAGCGAGTGCTCTCAACCGCATATTGCGTTGGGAAAAACTGAACGCGCCACTTACTGTTTGAGTGTTCAGTCAAATGTTGGATGAACCTCGAGATATTATTGTTGGTACTCTAGTCTAAAGCTGTTGAGCTTTTTGTTCGCTGGAATAGACTGATGTTTTGTACCTTTTGAGTTAACGTTTCACTATTTTAATATTATTTTTTACACAAGTCGGCAAAACAGCACTTCAAACAGCAAACAAATCACAAATCTACTTTTAAAAGCATAACTGTCACACTTCGAGACATTCATTAAAATATGATATCTAATGAGTCATTAATTTATTTTTAAAGTCAGTCATTATAATTTAATAGCTTTAATATTATTATTTTGTATCATGTAATGTCACTATACATAATATTACCGTGTTACAGGTGCGTAGTGACTAACAATCCTAAATCTATGTACCTACTGTCATAAGCAGAGATAAAAGACATGGTCATAACGCACTATTATCGTACCTTACTGCATACATGCATGCATAGCATAGTCTAATCTATTATATTGTAAACTTGTTTTGAAAAGAGCAACTGCCGAGTTTCTTGCTGGTTCTTCTCGGCAGGAAGGGCATTCCGAACCAGTGGTAGACTCATCGATGATTCAAAAGCACTTGTAAAAAGTTTATTTGAATAAAAAATATTTCTATTCTATTCTATTCTTAATCACTTAGCGCAAGCGCTACGCTTAGTTCGTACTAAGCGTAGCGCTTGCGTGACGGAGCATATTATTTAAGTATTTGTTCAGAATGGCTAATATATTTGTAAAGAACTTCCATCATCAGACAGGCTTGACGTGATGCCAAGCGATTCTGCGTTCCAGCACGATAGCATGTAAGCAACGAAAACTGAAGCTATAACTAGTAGGCACCTTAGGTTGCAGCATCACTTAGGTGCCATTACTTGAGATCAATGAATAAAAATAAATAAAAGGCTAAATGGTAACATAATCATCAAATTGTTTTCTTTACATGAAAGTATCTTGAAATATTCCGGTCGATCAGAAACTTGAGAGTTGTGAAAATTCATACCATTTTTCGTCGAAATATTTAACGAATCCTTACTTATTAATAATATAAATGCGAAAGTGTGTTTGTTTGTTTGTTGGTATGTCCTTCAATCACGCCGCAATAGGGCTACCGATCAACGTGATTTTTTGAAGACCTGGAGAGCGAAATAGGCTACTTTTATCCCGGAAAATCAAAGAGTTCCCGAGGGATTTTAAAAGCAAAATTCACGCGGACGAAGTCGCGGGCATCAGATAGTAAATCATAAAGCTAATGAAAAAGTAGCAAAAAAAAGAAACCGCATTCAATTTAACAATTAAATATGAAAACATTAAAACTATTGGAAACATTGTAGCAGCTATAAAAGTTCCGTTCTCGCAGTTCTTGGCATTTGGCACAGCACACTAAAAAGACATAAAAAGAGAATAAAGTCTATACCAATTAAGTTAATTACATTTTATTAGTGTCTGTTTCCATTACTCTCATACGATTTTATTAATAACGTACTTTTGCCGTAGGTGAATAATAAACAGCTGAAACTTAAGTTTAAATTAGTGTAAGTCCGACTAGTTTCGAATGATTGAGAGTTGGTTGGCGCGATACGTTTTAGCCAAGGCAAGAGAAAACATCATCAAGACAAGCGCGCTTCAACAAAGACCTCATCATTGCTTGACGATGAATGATGATGACCTCTTGATGATGGATCATCGTCATCGATCATCGGCACGCGCATTCCTATCACACAACAAAAAAGAAAGCAACGACCTTTCACCGAACGTGGATAGCGTTGCTCTTTGTGAGCAACGCTCTCCACCTTGTAACTTAAACTCAGTTATTTTTAACCGACTTTCAAAAAGGTTCAGGGAGGTTCTTAATTCGGCCGGTATTTTTTCTGTGCATGTCCACCTTCGGGACTTCTCCGGAATTTCTGAACCGATTCGCGTGTTTTTTTTATCATTATCTCTCATTTTCACAGACCAGACCGAGTAATAGAACTCAAAAGGTGTGTGAGATGCAGTCATACTCTTCCATGGCTCTACTGTACCTACCTACTCTATTTTTATTTAGCTGTCTTTGAATGTAAACAAATCGCAGAAAACGTTGCGGAGAAACGTTGCGTTTCCGGGTGTTTACGTAGGTAATTCTTAAGTTTTGTTTTTCACCTGCAGCACGGTTGCATCGTCATTACAGAGGTTAAGAACGTCCTATGTACTGTGATTAGCGCTTTTAGGTAAGAAAAAATGAATTATTCGTTTTTTTCGTAACGTCTGTGAGAAAGTGAACAGTTTCCAAGGCAGAAGCCCGCTGTCCCGATTGCAAACGACCTTTTTATAGCCCTATGAATGGTAATTAGGAATTAGCGACCACTTTGGTCTCCCGGTGGCTACCTAATATAAGATTACTATAATCACATTGTCAACCCAAGTACCTAATTTCTTATTTCGGATGCCACGGAAATATATTTTTGAAATGATTTGACACATTTTCTATTTTAAAGAAAGTCCTTAAAAGTTCTGAAATGTAAGTAGCCTAAATCTATGGTGATTCATGAGATGCATATAATATGTAGGTAAATAATTACATATCCTTCACTTCTTTTCTACTCTCGTCAAAATACGGAAAACTACAGTTTGTATTAATGCTCGAATGTATTCACGGAAACGATTATTTATCGTTAAAAATATTTTTTTAATTTCCCGTTTATTAAAATATTTCCGTTCGACGTGTACCTATTAATTAATTGAAAGAATTATTTCATGTTTTTGACTTTACCTTAAATTATTTATTATAGTGAAAATATTATTTAAAAAAGCTCTTGTTTCCGAAATAAAATAAAAACTCGACCTTTAAAAAAAGCAACACACGTGGAATAAATTCACTTAATTGAATACTCAATTATTATTTTACGTATCTCTAGGAATAATAATATTGTGTACATGGTAGGTACATAAAAATAATATTATATTAATAAACGAGTATAGTACCTTTGTATTGACTGATATTGATATTTCAACGTGTTGTGTGATAATCTTTTAAAAATCCTAATTCGGATTGCTAAGGATTTAACCTCCCCTTTCGAACCTATGCCCCTCTGGTGAGTGACATATCACATAGGTGAAAACTTAAAGCCAATGACATTTTATAAAAGATATCTTAGCTTAAACCCAAAAGCTGACTAAGTCTACTCTAGATCATATAGAGGGAAAAAAGGCGACTGTCTGACTGATCTACGAAGGCACAGCTCAAACACTGGGCGGATCGGGCTGTTTGGCATACAGATATATGACTATAATGACGTAGGCATGCGCTAAGAAAGGATTTTCGAAAATTCAAACCCTTAGGGGTTTGAAAAATCGAACTTAACGCGAGCAAAGCCGCAGGCTAAAGATAGTTAATCTATAAAACAAAAGTTTCTACGATGGATCTTAGTTCGGAACCAACCACTACATACAATAGTATGTAGTAGTTATAGATTATCCCGATATTGCTTGCTAGAGCTATCTCTTGGATTAAATTCAAAGTAGTTCGCAACAAATTCTGACCTACCGATGTAGCGCAAGCATGCGAGCGAGGCACTCGCATACGCTAAAGTTCTCTAAGCCCCACGGAAGCCGCACGTCGAACTGGTATAAAGCTAAGTTTAACAAAAGGCAAGCACGCGGAAAAGTGTTATAATAAAAGTTTAATGACGCCTACTATCTGGCTTGTTTATACCGTGAATTTCAAAAACAAAAACTTTTTGAGATTTTCCTACCTATGTATAACGTACTCAACTTGCTCTGGCTTCGCTCGGCTGACCTTATTATAGAGAGTACGTATATTATATAGGTCCTAAAAGCTTTTTTTTCCCCCAAGCCTAGTTACGACCTGCCGTCAAAGGCGTGTCGGGCAATCCTTCCAAGTTAGCTCGCTACCAATGCATCGTCAGTTACCATAAGGTGAGATGGCAGTCAAGGTCTATAACCTGAATCTTAATGGTCTAAGATGTGAACCATATTTACGAGGTCACCTGCGTAATCACCCCTAATATAGCGTGATCTGGGTATATACTACCAACCCTTAAATCAGTATTATTTCAACTTTGTTTTAAGATAAAGAACCTTACAGAAATTACTTTAAGGCTCACATTGTATGACATCTCAAAACAAAATTGATGAATAATACTGTTTCAAGCGTTGGTAGTATAGGCCCAGCCACTTTTCACAATCATAGTTACGTTCCTTCAAAATATATGGTTTAGCGAAGCAACGGCTGGGTCATGCGTCATGCTCGTGAACGGGTTCCGCCGGCGTGAATGGAGCTACTTTCTGCCTGCCCGTCTCAACATGTATTGAATTGTAAGTAGGTATGGTATAGTAGGGTTTTGTGGAACTTCCTCATGGAAACACTGCATACATATTATAATATATGTAACATATAGCATAAGTATCTATTGTATTGTAAACTTGTTTTGAAAAGAGCAACCGCCGAGTTTCTTGCTGGTTCTTCTCGGCAGGAAGGGCATTCCGAACTAGTGGTAGACTCATCGATGATTCAAAAGCACTTGTAAAAAAGTTCATTTGAATAAAAAATATTTCTTTTCTTATTCTATTCTATAGTGTAATTACGAAATTACAACAGCGGAGTGGAGTGAAAGCAGGTCTGAGAATCCCTTTGTTGGTTTTATAATGCCGAATCAATATTATACAAAGGAGAAATGATTCAGTACCGTGACAAGTGAGGCGAAAGTCATAAATCTCTAGTGTTATTGCTATTGTTATTTTTCCTCTCACTATGTGTGTGGATGATTTATCGAGCCCCTATTGAGTGCTTAAGATAATTGACTACTCCACATTATTATATAGAGCACAGTTAACTCACTACACTATCACTATCTTCTGTCTTCTTCAATCTTAGAGCTATAATAAATGCTATACCTACCTAAATATATAACATACCCAGCCTTACTAGTGGTTCAAGACACACCTTTGAAAATATTATGAAGAACTCTCCGACATGCATGTTGCACGATTTTTCTTCACCGTTTAATCAAAAAATTGATATTTAGTTATGGCTTAAAATGCACACAGCTGTGAAAATTATGGAATTGACCGAAATTATCGAAAATGAAGCAGAAGTTTTGACCACTAGGCTACCGGTGTTATAAATAATAATTATTGCATCACCTGATCTTTAATCTGAACTTAACCGTTCTGCTTCAGTGCACGGGGGCACCCTTAACGTAATAGGTTTACCTACATATTATTATCTACGATTCCTTGACTTGAATATACAAATTAAAGTAACATTAAAGTAGTGTAATGGTTTATGGTAAATAGTACTTACTACAATGGTTACCCGGTAACCGTGAGAGAGATATATCGCAATGGTTGTGCTCGGGGAAATCTCTCTCGGGTTCGGGTGTGGAGTCAATTATATATGTATCTAAAGGCTTACGTAAAGAAAAGACTTTATATCAACTGCTTAACAAGTTCTCTCTCGTTATTTTAAATATTAAAATCCTTTAAAAGAGTGATATTATATCTCGGAAAAGGAACGGATTAATGGAGATGAAATAGAGAAGAAATTTAATTTATATTAAAAGAAAAAAAAAATTTCATCTTAAGAAACATTTCTTTGCGCTTCGTTTGGTAAAGGAAGAGAAAAATATCAACTATTATACCTAGGTAGGCATCAGTAGGTAGTAGTAACGACAAAGAGAATCTCTATAGAGTTGATGATATGGAATCCCTAAAAATATTAAAATAATACGTGTGGCACTCGGGGACTGCCGCTGTAAAGTTATTGCATAGCATTTTCTAGTCGAACGCACACAAACACCGTGCCGATGTCTGCCGAACTGAAACGACGGGGTGTTAGGTTTATTTTCGTTACGGAATTTCTTGATTCGGTCGCCGCGCTCAAAGCCCGCGATAAAAGCTATGCAATAGCTTAAAAATTCGAAAGTGTGATTGTTTGTTGGTTTGTACTTCCACCACATAGCAACGGGTCAACGTGATTTTTTGCAAGGGTATATTTGAGCAGTACAGAGCAGTGTGGCTTGTGCTACTTTTACCCATCTTTGCGCGGGACTTCCAAAAACCTAAATCTATGGTGTTCACTAGTCTATAATATTTATCTATGGGAGACAACATACCTGCTAGAAAAAAGTCTAAAACTACCTATCTTGATAAACAGATGACATCACTATGCTTGTAGGGAAAATTTCGAGGAAACTCGCTCAGCATCGGGAAGGATGGCATGCGAAAGAGGAGGAGAGATGTCCAGCAATGAATAAGAAAAGGCTGATGATGAAGAAGAAGATTCAATACTTGAAAGGAAAAACGCTCGCCGTTCTATACACTGACGTGCTTGCTACATATTGGTATTTTCAATTCAAACAAAAAATATTTGGTGTGATTTTTACAACTCTGCATGCTTCCATCATTGAGTGCTAGTATAAAGGACATTTTTCATGTCGGTAGTCGGTAGTAACGTTTTGCCAACGCTGTGCTGCATGCATGATCTCACTTTAGTTTGATATTTAACAATGGAGAAAGAAATAGCTAATTCGCTCCCACATTGAGTACCTTCTCAAGATATAGTTGACCGATTTAAATCAAAAGTATTTTGAAATATGAGATTTTGAAATAGGTATCTTAACACGATTGATCTACTAAGGATACATGCTTGCCTATTCAATACCACACCATCCATGTTTTCCGAAGATAAACAATCTCTTGTGAAAGAATCTGCCTCTTTTTTTAAATTAACTTCCTAATTTTTAAATTCCAAATAATTAATTGTCCTTCCTAAATTTTTATTTAGGTTACACAGTTAGGAACTCTGTAATTTCCAAGTACATGTAATTGCATTTGCAAGGGTTTAATTTTTATTTTATTTGGAACTTGCACTGTTTTGCAAATTATTCCTGGGTTGCAATTCCGATTACGTTTCACTCTGATGGTCTATAATTTTTGGGATATGACGGAACATGCGGAGGGGGTGCAACTTGAGTTTAACACTTGAGCTTAAACTTTGCAAATTTAAGTTAAAGTTATAAATATAAATCCACCGTATTACGTTCGGTTCAGATTTATCAGAATTATTTTCGCAGCCAATCCATTTGAGATAATGGAGAGGCCACGCAAATATTTTTCTACGGATTTCCTTAAATAAAGCGTGATTGACTAATCTTTGTTTACACTCAATATAATTGCGGGACAAGAAAGAAAACCGGAGAGTATCATTTAAATAATTGTCTGAGGTATCTCGCACGCGACTGAAATAGTTAGTTAAATTTTACCTATTTTTTTGCTATAGCAGTTGGCACAACAAGTTTTTCTTTAAATAGATAAAATTTGTAATAAAATGGCAGTACATTTAATTTCCGTGTAATTGCAAAAATACAATTGCTTATTAATGTTATAAAAAAATTATTGTTGCCGGGATTAATCCTGGCACACTTAGTTTATATTGTACCTATGACTACACGCTATCAATTTAAATAAATAAAAACTTGAGAGGTTTCAAGGGAAACCCGGATGGAACGTAGCTCCTTTCGATTACATTGTGTTCGGTATTTTCGCGGTACAAGATTGCGTCTCCGTAGCCTAGTGGCTCCGGCAGTCGCCAGAAAATTCAGTCTGTCGAGCTGGGATTCGAACCATCGAGTTTGAACTGTTAGGCGACTGCCGGAGCCACTAGGCTACGGAGACCCAATGTTGTATCGCGAAAATACCGAACACAATGCAAAATTCGCATTCAACAAAAAAATGTCGGTTTCAAAAATATGTCTAGCCCCCTTCCGTACCGCGTGATAAGGAACTTACGTTCCAAAAATATGAATTTCGTGTAAGTGCAATTTTACTGTTAGCGACCCCCGGTAGGTATAAATTACCTACTACGACCTACAAATGTTTAAAGCTTAAAAAAGTAGTAAACAAGTGCAAAATAATTTGGTATCTACGTTTCTAGGAAGTAGGAACTTAGATACAACTGTTTGTATGACACAACCCTTGACTGACTTTAAGTGCCTTTTTTCTCATTCTTACTTATATAGTTTAAGCAGTGTATAAGTGAGATGGGAGATGCATTCAAAAAGCGGCGAGCTCAAATAGAGAAATTGAGCTGACCCTTATCACACTTACCGTCCAACACAACTATCTGAGATGTTTCGAAAATACGAAATACGTTTCAGATTACTATTGAGATAGTTGGTACCTACTGAAATATTCTAGTGGATTTTGACGTGACGAAACCATCTCAAGTAAAATATATTATACAAAGGAAACTTACTGATAGGTACTTGACATTAATCTTTGTGGTATATGTGGTATAATATTTCTTTAACTATTAATTATTACTCTACTAGCTAATGCCCGCGACTTCGTCCGCATGGATTTAGTTTTTAAAAATCCCGCGGGAACTTTCATTATCCGAGATAAAATGTAGCTCTCCCGGTCTGAGGAACCACTAATACATCCATTATTATACCCATGCAAAAAATCGCATCAATCTGCTGTTCTGTTGCGACGTGATTGAAGGACAAATCAACAAACAAACACACTTTCGCATTTATAATATCAGTAATGCTTTATAACACTTTTTATAATTGTCAAATTTTTAACCATACTTAACTAAAGACAAAATTACGTTTAGCTGTCATTTACGTTTTGTTATTCCACTGTCATTTGCGTTTTGTTATTCCATGTCAGATGCGTTTTTGTTATACCACGTTTTATAGTGACTTGACGGAAACGCGGTCGAACGGGATAAAAAGTATCCTATGTCCGTCTCCTGGTTCTAAGCTACCTCTCCACCAATTTTGAGCCAAATCGGTTCATCCGTTCTTGAGTTATAAATAGTGTAACTAACACCACTTTCTTTTATATTTATAGATTATTTCTTTAACTATTAACTACTATTTAGTATTTCCTATCATTTTTTATGAGCTTTCATAGAAAGTACTTTTAAGTTACATAATATGAGCAACTGCCGAGTTTCTTGCCGGCTCTTCTCAGCAGAATCCGCTTTCTGAACCGGTGGTGGTGGTGGAGTCATGACGTGTCATAAGAGCCACAGATTGGCCTACGTGAAATAAATAATTTTGAATTTGAATTTATACGATAACACTTAAAGCGTGTAATAGGCCTTACGAAACTTGATTAAATAACTCTTGACTTATAATTACTGAAATTTGCACATGAAAGAGGGAAAATTTGGGAAATATTTTCCTTTGCAGGAAGCATCAAAGTAACTGCGGTAGACGCAGCGACCTCTGCTCCGCTGTTTCCGTTACGGGTCACAAATTGTTTTTGCGACCGCCCTAATTATTTCCACTTGGTGGTTTTATGCGTTTATAGTGAACGCTGGAAACGACGCTTTTATTTGCTTAGAGTATCCTGGTTACCTACCAGGATACTCTAAGCAAATAAAAGCAAATAAAGCTCTTTGGGAAAGAAAGAAAATAATTTATTTGGTCACATTAAACAATGGGCTAATTTCCAGTGATTTGCCAGTGTAAATAAAGTACATAAAGCATAAGGCACGTGAATACATAAAGTTCAAAAGGTTACGAGAAAGGCCCTAATAGAAAATTGATTAGATTATGGGGTTAATAAACAGTCATTCCGGGTTTGCGCGCTTTTCTATCTATGGACCGTTACGCAAGAGATACAGTCAATCAAGCTTTTACTTGTCATCGAATAACAAATGGAATGGGCGGGGCACATAGTTCAAAGTAGTTTAGGTCATTGGGGTCTCAAGGGGCTGGAGTGACGACCCCGCACCGGGCAGGACGGGTAGGTGGACCGACGACATCAGACGAGTCGCAGGAACCGGCTGGATACCCACAGGCGGTGCAAGATCGAGAGCTGTGGAAGTCCATGCAAGAGAGAAGAAGAGGAATAATAACAAAATATAAGCGTGTTAAAAATGCATGAGGGTTGTGGAATGCCCTTTTGGAACGAAGTTCCTTTTAATAATAAAAACAAATAAAATGAAAAATAATAATCTGAAGTCAAGATTCGAACCCACGACCCGATAGTTTCACTCCTTCGTTTAGCCGCTACGCCACCAAAGCTATGCCGGAACGTGTGTAATAAACGAAGGCAGGACACAATGGTCGTGACGGAAAATTCTTACACTCTTTTTTCGCCTAGGCCCCCATCCGCCAAGTCCGTACCGTCCGATAAGGAACTTTGTTCCAAAAGAAATTTTCGTCTTATCCAGTAGAAGCTAACTTTATATCACTGAACTCTGCTTTCGCGACGGGCTCACCACAGTAGGTGCACAATAAAAATATTAACTTGACAATGTATTTCATAGCTACACCTCTCGGTGTGCCGCTGAAAACAATTACGTACTGCTTTTTTTTAAATTCTACATTATCATGGTAGGATTTACTTGTAAGGATAAAGAATGTAGGCTTATGTGTAAGGAATGTAGGGCTAATATCAACTTTTAATTTCGGGTTTATTTATACCTGGTGTGAGTCAAATTGTCTGTGTGTGTAAAGTAAAGAAAAAATCGGCCAAGTGCGAGTCGGGCCTCGCTCTTTTAGGGTTCCGTTAAAAAAAATTAAGTAAATAAAAATATTTCCATGTACCCATTGAAATATTTTAATTTAATTTAATTTTTATTATTTGTTGTTATAGCGGCAATAGAAATAAATAATATATGAAAATTTCATCTGTCTATCTATTACGGTTTACGAGATACAGCCCGCGGACGGACGGACGGACGGACGGACAGCGTAGGCTTAGTAATAGGGTCCCGTTGGTACCCTTTGGGTACGGAACCCTAAAAAGTGAGTTTTCAACCGAAATCCTTTGAAATATAATAGAATTTTGCAAATATTTTATTTCTTTTGGAGTAGTTTTCATGAACTTCCCCTCATTGTGGAAACACTGCATACATAGCATAGTATCTATTGTATTGTAAACTTGTTTTGAAAAGAGCAACCGCCGAGTTTCTTGTTGGTTCTTTTCGGCAGGAATGGCATTCCGAACCAGTGGTAGACTCGTCGACGATTCAAAAGCACTTTTAAAAAAGTTTATTTGAATAAAAAACATTTCGATTCTATTCTATTCTAAATAGCGACCTTGCATCGGGAAACACAGCATAGTAAGAGTCCTCCCCCATCAGGTCATCGTCAAATAGAAAGTAGTCAAGTGAGCTGCTGGAAGCGGCTTGACGCAAGCGGCACATGATCGAGTTCTGTGGCGCAGGATTATCTAGCAGTGGATTTCTATCAGTTGAGTTGATGAGGACGATAAGCTACTATCAATGATAGTCTACCATGATAGTCTATCATCCTATCCTACTAATATTATAAACGTCAAAGTTGGTGTGGAGGTATGGATGGATAGATGGATGTTTGTTACTCTTTCATTACTCTTTCACGCCATAACGAATGAACCGATTTGGTTGAATGGAGATAGCTCATATCCAGGATTAGCACGTAGGATAGTTTTTATCCCGGAAAATTACAGAGTTCCCGCGGGAATTAAAAACCTTAATACACGCGGATGAAGTTGCGGGCATTATCTAGTAGAATCATAATAATATCATGGTATCATATCGTATTAAGTAATTATTTTTATTATATATTATAGTAATTATTACAGTATTAAGTAATTATTAATCAATTAAATATCAGTTGCTTCAACGGTGAAGGAAAACATCGTGAGGAAACCTGCACACCTGATAGTTCTTCATAATGTTCTTGAAGGTGTGTGAAGTCCACCAATTCGCATTGGGCCAGCGTGGTGGACTATGGCCTATAACCCTTCTCTGATAGGAGACCTGCGCTCAGTAGTGAGCCATTGATGGGTTGCTAATGATGATAATGATGATGATCATATCGGATTATCATGCCCGAAGTAATAAAAATTCTTTTCAAAAAACCGACTTCTAACGCCACTACAAAGTATAAAAATAATTTTAGTTTGTCCACGTTTGTTGAAGTCGGGCGGGCCTATATACAAACTATGAAACCGATGCGCGACGCTACAGAATATGATAGACTCGTTTGTAGAAGTCGAGCGAGCATCGCGAGTCGGTTTCATAGTTTGTATATAGGCCCGCCCGACTTCAACAAACGTGGACAAACTAAAATTATTTTTATACTTTGTAGTGGCGTTAGAAGTCGGTTTTTTGAAAAGAATTTTTATTTTAAGCTTTTAAGTGTAGTATCCTATGATTGAGGAGCTAGGACCTGGAGCTCCATGATGTAGTCCATACTTGTTACCTACAATATCAATTCGTAATCGAAATTTCCTAAATCGCCATAGTTTTAGCCTGCAGCATCAGGCTTGAGGAGTTGAAGGTTAAAATTTTTATGGGACCATTTCGCAAACATCCTCTGTCGAATAAAAAAAAATCACGCGAATCGGTCCAGTAATCCCGGAGAAATCGGTGGACATACATAGAAAAAAAAAAGAAAAAAAAAAAAAAAAAGATACCGGCCGAATTGAGAACCTCCTCCTTTTTGGAAGTCGGTTAAAAATTAAGAAATAATGCCATACTATATGCACAATTATTTTGTCATTATACTTACTCGTAAAACAGCACTCTTATTAAATCCGTTGCAAATAATGTTATCATCCCCAAAATAAATTAAATCTCCTTTAACTCTCACTCCGAGTAATTACATTTCTGGTATTTATTTGACTCCAATTTAATTTCCATGGCACCGATCTAGAGGAGATGTTGTAGGACGTAAGAGGGTCGTTTGTAGGGAAATCTAATTAAAATGTGTTGTCAGAACTATTTGGCAATCGATTCCAAACTCTTGTAGCCCAAAATCACGACAAGAAAGACCTTTAACTATGTAGTAGTAGTATTATGTAGTTTGATTACAAATCGAGGTCTGGGTAGGAGTGTGGCAGGGTGCGTATATACTGCGTATATATATGCGTAATACTGGTAGTATTATGTTTCTGATCTTGTACTGTTCTCAAAGTCAAGGTAAAAGTGAAGTCACCACGGGAAGTAAAAAAGTAAAAATGTCCTTTACAGACCGAGTGGTCACATATTCATAGAAGAGTCATAATCGACGATTCAAAAGCACTTGTAAAAAAGTTTATTTGAATAAAAAACATTTCTAATCTATTCTATTCTAAAATAAAATAAAACTTAAAATACAACTCTATAACAATAATAATTATAAAGTCATATTATGCTCTACATATATGAAAGTGTTAAAATTGTTAACACATCTTTCCTCATTTAGTGATCAAGATCATTCATACCATCTGGTTGCCAGCAGATATTCTTCTGTTACTTGTTATTTCAAAAACATGTTCATTTCAAATTATTCACTTACTAGTTACTATTGTTAATTATTATTATCGTACGACGAACCTTTATAGTATAAAAAAAACTTGAGAGGTGTCAAGGACACCCGGGTGGAACGTAGCTCCTTTCGATTAATTTTAGTGAAGGAATTGTAATAAACTAGTGGTGTCTGTCATCTAGTATTAAATTGATTAACTACGATGAATTATATTATTTAGTTTATTTCTATTGCACTGTTACAAAACCAAAGAGTTACTCTGGCGGAGTTACTGTTTTTTCACTGATGGCGTTAGTAGTACAATAATATTTTATCCAATTTATACAATAAAAAATTAGGGAAAAATTCCACATTTAGAAATTATTTAAAATAAAATTGAAAATAGAAAATTCAGTCTGTCGAGCTGGGATTCAAACCATCGACGTTAAACTTTTAGGCGACTGCCATAACCACTAGGCCATGCAGACGCCGTGTTCTAAGGCGAAAATACCGAACACAATGCAAAATTCACATTCAACAAAAAAGTGTCGGTTTAAAAAATGTGTCGAGTGTCGGTTCCTTAATTTTTTCCGTCTAGCCCCCTTCCGTACCGCGCGATAAGGAACTACGTTCCAAAAAATCAAACCCTGAAGTTTTCACAAAACCTACGTTTTGGATCAGAATAATCGCCTGTAGAAAAACAGAACAGGAGCCTATCTAAGCAGAGACGTTCCTAATTCTGGTGGGTGCCACGTATCTAAAGTATTATGAGATTATTCAAAATTAGCTTTCGCCTTCGACTTCGTCCACGTGGAGTTACTACACTTCTATAACACTCATGAAAAAAATCACGTCTGTTCTTCCATTGCTCCATTGCTGCGTGATTGAAAGACAAACCAACAAACAATCACAATTTCGTATTTATAAATAATATAGGTAAGGATATTAAAATCAAAAAGTGGCGCAAATACACCATTGTTTTAAGAGCAAAGAGCGTAATATTTCCTGAACAGCGCTCAGAAACTAATCGACGTCGGGAAGGTATTTTCAATTTTACCTGCAATTTACATATTCGATGAGGGCGAAATCCTTGATAACGCCTCGTGGACGACGAATTTGCATTAAACAGAAAAACGTCCTTTAATATTTAAATCATTAAAACTTGAATAATTATACTTTCACCGTAATTAAGGATAGGATAGGTGGTACCCCGACTCCATTTTTTTATCGGAGGCGTATTATTCCAGGCCGACTTTTGTATGTCTGTTATAAATTTAGCTAGTTCCATATTGAGTTGATCTGGATTTTTCAAGGGGACCTGTAGGTTTATAACACTGTCTAATTCTATCTTAAAGCTCTCCCAGTCTGTATTCTTATTCACTAGAGTAAGCTTAGTTTCATTGACTGCAATAGTGTGTTTATTAATTATTAACATTATCGGTGAATGGTCCGAATTCATGTCATATTTTCCTTCAATACTAAGGTATTTTGGTGAGATATTCTTAGATATAAAGAAGTCTATACGTTGCCAGTACGTTGGCATCCCAGTACTGACTACATCACATCTCATTTCTTTGATCGCACTTAGCAGTTCTTTTCCTTTTGTTGTTGTTAGTCTTGAGCCCCAGAAAATATTTTTGGCGTTAAAGTCTCCACCAATTATAAATCTGTGACCATATTGTTCCAAGAATCTTAGGTATTCATG
The DNA here is from genome assembly GCA_029955525.1 of Oeneis ivallda. Lineage (NCBI taxonomy): Eukaryota > Metazoa > Arthropoda > Insecta > Lepidoptera > Nymphalidae > Oeneis > Oeneis ivallda. The sequence continues at coordinate 22,006,688 of JARPMR010000007.1, forward strand.
TTTTTTTAGAGAATGCCGTGGTGGGCAGTATATGGCTACAATTGTGATAGGGTATCGTTCTGTTTTGATATTTACTGCCACTGCTTGGATTTCTAACTCCTCGTATTTACTTTCTTCGTAGTGGTAAATATTCTCTTTTATTATAACGGCACTACCTCCTCTGGCTGAATTATGGGGATGTAGAGCGTGGTAAACTTTATACCCTTTGAATTTTATATAAGATTCTTTTGTGAAATGTGTTTCTGAGATCAAACATACGTCGATATTTTCGGTATCTAGGACTACTTGTAACTCATGTTGATGTTGTAGTAGCCCATTAGAATTCCATGCCAATATCTTCAACTCCTTATCCATTATTTTGTTCTGATATTTTCAAGTTTTCGCAGGCGGTCATCGAATGACGACATGAGTTTTAGAATCTCGTCTAATTTATTTAGAGTAGAATCGCTCGATTTATTAATGTTGGGTACTTTATTTGACGCTACTTGTGCATATGTTACCTTTTTATTCGGATTTTCTTTAATGGTTTCGGAAAGTCGCATATTCTTGACCACTGGAGTTTGTTTTGCATTAATGCTAGTTACCTGGGTGTTTTGGGCAGAAGGTTTTTTGCAGGTCTTGTTTCTGATGGATTGCATTTCTTTGGCTACTATGCAACCTCGATAATTAGCCGGATGTGCCTCCCCACAGTGTACGCATTTAGGTTTCTGTTCAGCTGGTTTTTTGCATTCAACACTGAGATGTTTTCCAGTGCATTTGACACATCTTGGCTCTCTGGAGCAATACTTCTGGGTGTGTCCATACGTTTGACATCTTTTGCACTGCGGTATGAGCTTTGATGATCTCAGAGGATGAATCTCTACTTTACACCCAAGAATCGAGGTGATCCCATAAATTTTGTTAATATCTTCTCCATTTTTAAAACGGCATTTTCGACCTTAAATCCCTTGTTCTGAAGGTCTTCTATTATTCTTTCTGGCTTGCAGGTGAAATGTAGCTTTTTAGCCATGACTTTAATAGGCCTCTCTTGCTTATTTTCAAAAGAATGCCATAGAAAGTTACCTGCGGTCAATATTTTAGTGATTGACCGATATGAGTCTTCATTATTGGTATTTATTTTAACATTGTTGCCATTCAACATTTTAATTCGAAAAGAATCTCCGGTTGGACCCTCTGTTAGCAAGTCATAGAATGACTGATAATTTGTAACGTCGTCTACGATTATTGGTGGCGGCGGCGGAACTTTCTTTGTCTTTTCTTTAGGTAGATCGGTCGTGGAATCATCATGCTGTTTGGTAGATGTGGACTGCGCAGGTGAAGTGTTCAATTTTCTTTTCTTCCGGCTTTTTGCTCTAATCCACTCCGTCTCTCTGGCTAGCTCTTCCTCATCCGTCTGATATTCGGTAGGTTGAGGTGAGCTTACCTTGGTGGTAGTGTTCTGGCTGGTATCCATTGGGTTCTGACTGGATAAGAATTTTATCTGATTTTGGAGCTCAATAATTTGCTTTTCCATATTGCCAATGATGAGCTGAAGTTTCTCATTTTCGGCCTTTTTTTCTGCAAATGCCTTAAAAAGCATTTGCTCCGTTTCTGTTATTAACTTAATAGGCGTATCCATAGTTGCAGTATAAAGATAGTATAGCTGCGATTTATTATTTTATTGTTTTATAATAAACCTGACGCGACGAAACGCGGAACTAGGTCATTATGCCGCACGCATTCGACCGACGGCGGTCGGGACGCGGCGTCAGCAGATTGCGCTGCTAATATATTATTGCGATTAAGACACGGTTGTTTTCGGTGAAAACTAAACACTGACCACCTATCCTAAGGAAATTATCGACCTCATTAAAATAAAGAGAAAGCAAAGAAAAAAGTGGCACGCTTCTAGGTCACCACAAGATAAAAGAATACTAAATAAACTCACCAAAACAATCAAGAAAGCTATCGAAAATTACAATGAATATAAATTAAATGATTACCTACAAAACTTGACTAGTGATAGAGAAACGGACTATTCTCTTTGGAAAGTAACTGGAAATCTAAAAAGACCCATCACACATATACCACCTATTAAAGAGCAAAATGGAACATGGGCCATCAACAACATTCAAAAAGCTAATAGATTTGCTCAACACCTGGAAGATATATTCCAACCAAATGAAGGTCATCCAATTGATTTCTGTGAGAATGAAGAAAATCAAGATGATCTGCAAAATATTAGACTTGCGACACCAAAGGAAGTATCTAAAGAAATAATGTACAACTTAAGCAAAAAAAAATCTCCGGGGTACGATCTTATTACCGGAGAAATCTTAAAAAATCTACCTCGGAAAGCTTTAGTGAAACTTACCAATCTCATAAATGCGTCATTTCGACTGAAACATGTACCTGAGCTATGGAAAGTCGCTGAAGTTATCTTGATTGCTAAACCTGGAAAACCACCTCATGAAACAACCTCTTATAGACCGATCTCTTTATTACCAGTAATTTCAAAATTATTTGAAAAACTGTTACTTAAGAGACTAAAACCCCTACTAGAAGACAGAAAATTAATACCAGATCACCAATTTGGATTCCGAGAAAAACACTCAACAATAGACCAAGTCCACAGAATTACTGATATAATAGAGAAATCATTAGAAGATAAGAAAGTGTGTTCTACTGTATTTTTAGACGTAGCGCAAGCTTTCGATAAAGTGTGGCACGAAGGGCTTATCTATAAACTCAGAATTATGCTACCAAAGTCATTTGCCGATATTCTTGAATCATATATTTCGAACAGATGGTTTAGAGTTCGTCAAGAAGATGCATATTCTGAACTCAAGGAAATTAAAGCTGGGGTACCGCAAGGAAGTGTTTTAGGTCCGGTCCTGTACTTATTATACACCTGTGATATTCCAGCACTAGAAAATAATACCATTGCAACATTTGCTGATGATACTGCCATAATAGGAACTGGAGAAAGTCACGAAGAAGCAGTGGAAAAAGTACAAGTTGCCATAAACAAAGTCAATGAATGGACTATAAAGTGGCGAATTAAACTTAACGAGTCTAAATCAATGCATATAGATTTCACAAATAAGCTACCGCAATATCACCCGATTTACCTAAATCGGCAACTTATCCCCTACGTAAATACAGCGAAGTACCTGGGTATGACGCTAGACACAAAGCTTCGATGGAAAGCTCATGTTAAAAAGAAACGCGAGGAATTAGAATTACGATATAAAAAAATGCATTGGCTGCTTGGAAGGCATTCTAAGCTCTCATTGCATAATAAGCTTATGCTATATAAGCAAGTTCTGATGCCTGTATGGACGTATGGTATACAACTCTGGGGGTGTACTAAACCGAGTAATATCCAAATAATACAGAGATTCCAGAACAAAGTACTCAGGGAAATATCCAATGCACCCTGGTACGTCAGAAATCACGATCTCCACAGGGACCTTAAGATGGAGTTCGTGAACAAGATTATACAAAACTACGCAGAAGCTCACCAACATCGACTTCGTCATCATGTGAATCTGGAAGCTGTAAAGCTTCTCGATAACACGAACATTAAAAGAAGACTCAAAAGAACAAAACCGTTCGAACTAGTGTTTAAAAGTGCATAAGTGCAGTGTCAGTGCAGTGCTTGTGTTATTTGACTAGGTCACAAAAATATAGTGAACTTATATATTAGAATAAACTAAGGACAGTTATTGGACTGTAAATTAGATATAGAATTTAATTATAAGTAGAAGTTTAAGTTAAAATAATATTGCTAATTAGCCCTTAGGCTAGATTGCAGTAAAAAATAAGGCTACCATTATGTAATGGTGCCTTATGGTAGGAAAAAAAAAAAAAAAAAAAAAAACCGTAATTAAGATACTTTTGGGTAGGCCTTAGGTTTGATGACATTTTAAGTGGGATATAACCATGTCAGTCTATCTGTTTGTCAACCTGGCGGTCTATCTGGCGGTCTATCTATCTATTAGTTTCTTTTCACGTCTTAAACGCTTAAGTGAACTAGACAATATTACGCGTGGAGATAGTTTGCCTTCTGGAAACGGACAAAGAAACTTTATATCCCGGAGTTTCAACGGGATTAAAAAAACTAACTTAAGGTGGACGAAGTTGCGGGCGTCAACATCAGCTCTCAATAAATTGAATATTTGTTTTGAAACTGCTTTCTGCTTAAGCCTAGCTATTGAGAGAAAAGTTGCGAAAGTAAACAGTATCTATAATCAATACATACAACTACCCTTCTAGGTTTGACAAAAGTCTTTTCTCAATTTTATTCAAAGGCAGCCTTCTAACCCTGAACAACTTTTGGCCAAAAAAAATTCATTAGAGATGGGACCCTCGATCTATTGTCAGACTTAAGGATTGACTAAAAACATACACTTATTATATTTACTAAAACTCAGTGGTATATACAATCTTGTCTAACTTCATTTATCTACCTGTTCATAAAATTTCAATTATACAATTAATAATCATTGGCGGAACTTTTTTCGCAATATTTTGTAAACATTTTGGCTGTTACTATTTCTGACCAAACAACAGGCAGCCAGGGTTATAGGGTCATATGAGTCGTTTATCGACAAAATCCACCTAAAATATTGCAAATCGATATAATGTGGTTTCCAAAATGGTTCTCGAAGCTTACATTGTTTGGCATCAAATATCAGGTTTGGATGGGTAACACCAGAACGTTTATGATTTTACTTATATTTTCCTTTTTGATATAATTAACACCAAATTCTGATAATGATTCAGAATTAAAAAAAGCAAGAGAATACAAAATTAAAATAGAGCATTTTATTCAATTAGGTATATCGTGCAATACGTGCAACTACAATGGTTAGATATAAGTTGGGTTTTGTAGAGAAAAATCACAGAATACACTAGGCACTTTGTGTACATGAGTAGCAGAGTTATGGTAGCTTATATTATCATAAGCTACACAACACTACTATGCACAATAGTCAATAACGCAAGGAGACGAGGATTTCAGAGGGATATTTGAGCACGACTATAACCAACTAGCGAAGTGGAAATCTATGGGACTCGGATATTCGAGCAGTGTCCTTTGTCTTTGCGATTGTAGTATTCTATTTAGGTTGGGCCAGATAATACCACTTATGTCAAAATCTTAAGTTTAATTTTATTTCCATACACCCATATACTTAGATAGACGCCCACTTGTGTCTGGCAAGAAATTATAAGCTCCTCTTTACAGAGAGTATTATCATATAAGTGGCACCTTGAGAAGATCTATTTTTGATAATTCCTACTAAAGTTTGGTAATAATTTTTGGCCTGCGTGCTTTGAAGAATAAAATATCATAAATTAAATAATAAATTTAAAATGGGAGGCAGAAATTTATTACAGTGATTATGTATCTCGCTTTACCTACTGTAAATACTTTGCCAAGTAGACAAGTAGGTAAAAAAATTAATCTCGTAGGTTTATTTCGGTGCATATGTAATAAAAATGTTACTTGAGTAAGTACTCAAGTACCGTGATTCATGATGTAAATAATATAGAAAAGCAATGTTATATAATGCCGAATTATAAAGATGACGTGAGTTATAGACGTGAGATATACAAGATACTCATGTTTTGACGTGAGTTAAAGTCAAAAATGAGTACCTTATAAATATTCTAAATACGCCCACTCAAGTGTTATAATTCTTTCCGTAATCTGTTATATCTTTTGTATTTTGTACGCTATACGTTTTTTCAATGTAGACTCGAAGATGTCTTGGAATTATGACTTTCTTGTCTTCTTAATATGCAAATGCAACTTATGCAAATGGGATCAACGTGATTTTGGCATGGTTATAGTCGAGGACTTAGAGAGTGACATAGGCAAATTTTATTCCGGAAAAACAGATAGGATTCCCGCGTGGTTGTCAAAAACCTAACTCTATTACAAATAGCAAACAAAGCGCGCTCCATCTTAGGCTGCATCTTCACTTACCATCAGGTGAGATTGCAGTCAAGCGCTAGTCTATATATTAAAAAAAAAACAAATATTAGGGCCTCAATAGCCCTGTGGTTAAAAGAGCGGACTGAAAACTGAAAGGTTGCCGGTTCAATTCCCACCTGTTGCACTATTGCCGTACTCACTCTTATCACAATCTTTCCGCTCATTTGGAGGGGAGAGGAGTATATTAGTTAAATTAAGCTTGTCTAATATTCTTTAAAAAATCTTTTAAATAATACCTATTATTAAGAATAGCGTAAAGAAGGAAAATTGCTGCATGTGAGTACGCTATACATCGTCATGGCCGTAATATAAACGCCCGTGTGTTCCGACCCTAAAAATAATGAAAATTACTCCCAAATCAGACTTATTAGGTAATCAACTAATATTCGGGTCATATTATTATAATAGGGAGTGACCAAGGTCACTTCCAATAAGGGCCGGGTCCCATCTTAATCCTAATTAACTGCCAATATCCTCCGAGATAAATGAACGGAAGCTTATCTGAGGAATAATGCCTACAGGTGTGGCGTCATTCGGGACTAATTCAAACTTTCTGCTGAACCGCTTTTATCTGTCTGCTAAGATTTGCTCAGAAAGGTTATCTATACGATTACAACTCCGTATTGGTTTCATCGCGAAGGTTAATTATGATGTAATTTCCGATAAGTTTTTCTTCAAGTGTAGATTAACTCTTCTCTTAATAAATAAGACAGCCCAGCACCACTGTCCGTATTATTATGCCTAACTAGCTCCTAACATGAGGATTGCCTGCAAACGATTGCTTTATAGTGATCTGTTACAAGCATTTTCTTTTTTAGGGTTCTTCTTCTTCTTCTTCGTTTCTTCAGTTTACCAAACCAGGTTACCAAAAAACTAGGTTACCAAAATGGTAAAAATGGAACCCTTATGGTGAGACTTTCTCCGTCCGTTCGTCAGTTGTCCATCATCATTGGAATAAATTAAAAAAATAAATATATTTTTAGTTTAATTAAAAAAGGGGGAAAATCGGGGTTTGATATTTCAAAGTAAGATAACTTTACTGAGTTAGGTATCATATGAAAGGGCTTTACCCGTACATTCTGAAATTGTATAATAGTTTTTGATTAATCGGGCAAAGTATCGAAAAAAATACCAGGTTTATGTATATTTTAAAGGAAAAATAAGACCAACGCTCTAACTAGCATAGTTTTTTGATATTAACAATAAACCTCTACAAACAAAGTTAACAATGAATAAGCAAATTAATATAATAATATTATCGTTTTACTTTTACGTTTCTGGAGTACGGCACCCTCGTTGCGCGAATTCGACTCGCAATTGGCAGGTTTTTTGTTTTAAATAGTTTCTGTTTCACTGCGTTATTGTAATTATTATTTTTAATTTGTGGGTGTTATTGGACATTATCCGTTCTAATAAAAAAAAACAATAAATTATCATAGTACATTAAAAAATGATTTAATTAGGTATAAAAAATAAAGACATTATTATTCAAGAACGTACTTGAATAAATAATGTCATTATTATCCCGCATGTATTCCCGGTATAAAAGAATATAAACTATCTAGGCTCGTTAAAGTGGTTCATTATCTATTGAGTGTCTTTCTTGTGCATCAAAGACTTCAATCAAAGAGATCCATCTACTAAAATAAATCAACAACGGTAAGCAAGTAAGCGACAATATCGCTTACATAAGTTTCATGAAAATTGGCGTGAAGAACTCCAAAGGAAAATACCGAATTCCTCATAATTACTGCTGATCACTTAAGTAGAAATGAACGGAAGCTTATCCGGGAAATAAAGCCCACAGGTGTGGCCTAGATACTAAAAGTAGGTAAGTATCTAAATGAAAATTTTTCGCTAACTACTCGTACGATTGCATTAGGGATCCGTTTTTAGTGTTTTGTAGTAAACGAGGAACCCTTATAGTTTCGCCATGTCCGTCCGTCTAACCGTCCGCCCGTCCGTCCGTCCGCGGTCTAGCTCAGACACTAATGGTACTAGAAAACTGTTATAATTTGACAAGGGTATCAATATTAATCACGCCAACAAAGTGGTGAAATAAAATTGTGAAAAATAATTTTTTTAGGGTACCTACCTCCCCTAAATGTAAAGTGGGGATGAATTTTTTTTCTCGTCTATCCCATAGTGTGGGATGTCGTTGAATAGGTCTTTCAAAAATATTGTGGGTATGGGAACACCATTTTTCGATTCAGGGATCCAATTTAAGGATAAAAAATAAAGGGGCTCCCATTCATGGAAAAGGAGTTGAAATAAAATTACATTTTTTTCCCTGGCATGTGGGGTGTCATTGTCTAGAGCTCATTAAGTGGAGTTGAAATATATATTTTTTTAATTTTTAGCTACACAAATGAAGAAATGGGGGGCCGTCAAAGTTGTCCGTTTTAGACCAATTTTGTTAGGGAGACCCCCTAACAAAAGTGTCCAGTTAACGATCATGAGGTTTATTTACGAGTAGTTCTTAGTTCTACATCCAGGTGGCACCGCATCACTCTTCGATTGCTTTGTATATAATATTATTATCTATTGTTTGTTTATCTTTACATAAGCATCTAGTTTTAAGCACGTTGTGGCAACTGGCAACCTGTAAGTGGGTCTACATTACTTGCACATTTCCTTTCATCGTGTATTTTATAGTTTTTTCATGGCCTGTAGGGTGTCGTTAATTAAGTAAATAAAAAAATAAAAATCTATTAGGTTTGAACAGTAAATGTACCTATGCTTTTACATTTTTAAGAAAAGTATTAACTATCTTATCAGTATCACAACCAGAAATTGATTTCTGCGAAAACATCGATTGTGCGACACTTTTATCTAAAGTGTTTTAAATGCTAGGTAGGTACGTTATGTTTATATAGGTCAATTTTTAGGGTTCCGGGCTCAAAGGGTGCCAACGGGACCCGATTACTAAGCCTCCGCTGTACATCCCTCTGTCCGTCCGTCCGTCCGTCCGTCCATCTGTCAGCAGGCTGTATCTCGTAAACCGTAATAGGTAGACAGTTGAAATTTTTTTTTTTTTTACCCTGATATGTGGGGTGTCATTGTGTAGAGCTCATTGAGTGGAGTTCAAATGTAGTTTTTATTATTTTTTAGCTTCAAATATGAAGGAAATATGGGGTGTAAGGGGGCCCATTAACATCTTCGGGACCCAAGGCAGCCTCACCTGCCCGTGGTGCACCCTGCAAATCAACGAACGAGGCAATGGCGAACTAGCTTTTCCCCATCTGGGGTTTTTCAGGTCAGACGGTAGTCGCTGAGAATAAAAAGCTAACCAACCAAATAAATATGGAAAGTACAAGGATAAGAAATTGCGCTACGGATAGGGCGTCGCCACGAAACGACGCGCAGGTACATCGCCCTACACCTGCGATAAGTGTGCGAGGGCTACCGGGCTCCGCGCGAGCACGGCTAAAGATGAGAGCGCATAAGATCCGCTTTGCAACACTCAACGTTGGCAGGTTAATCGGACGCACCGGACAGCTCGCTGATCTGCTTCACCGGCGGAGGGTTCAGTGTGCTTTCCTACAGGAAACCCGCTGGAAAGGTGCTAAATCTAGACAAATTGGGAATGGCTATAAGTTGATTTATACCGGATCGGAATGTGGTCGAAGTGGTGTGGCTGTGGTTTTATCGGCAGAGTATACGGACAAAGTTCTAGGAGTTAAAAGAATAAGTGATCGTCTGATACTGGTTAAAGTGTTGATTGGAAGAAAGATCGCTAACGTGATCAGCGCCTATGCTCCGCAAACTGGCTTGCCAGAATCAGTCAGAAGTTCGTTCTGGAATACTTTCGAGGATACACTCCAGCAAATACCGCCTTCAGAATATCTAGTGGTAGGAGGAGATTTTAACGGTCACGTTGGCGAGAAGTGCGAAGAGTTCAACAGTTCAACATGGCGGACATGGTTACGGACAGCCAAATAGTCAAGGAGAAGAACTTCTCAATACTTGTATGGCTCTTGACCTGGCAATAGTCAATACTTTCTTTCAGAAAAAAGAGGCTCACCTGGTAACTTATAAAAGTGGTCCCGTGGAGACACAAATAGACTACCTACTGGTACGGCGAAACCAACTCAGCAAAGTAAAGAACTGTAAGGTAATCCCTGGTGAGGGTATCACAAGCCCGCACCTACTTCTCGTAATGGATGCCCCCCAGCCTTATGAGCGCCTATTGCGTGAACACTGCAGGTCTACAATCAAGTGGTGGAAGCTTAAAGGTGTAAAGAGTATAGAGTTTCAAGCTGCATCTAAAATGGTTGATTGGGAAGTGGAAGGCAAAAACAGCAATGAGCTCTGGCAACTATACCAGTCCAGCATTACTAGGATAGGACGTGATGTACTTGGTGCATCTAAAGGTGGCCGCAGGATAAACAAGGAGACAGGGTGGTGGAGCAAAGATGTTCAGGAGGCAGTGAGAAATAAGAAGGAACGCTTTAAAAGGTGGCAGCAGACCCAAACGCCACTAGACAAAGAGGATTATGTACGTGCCAAAAACCAAGCGAAAAAGGTAGTGGCAAAAGCACGCGCTGCAATGTATGCTCCACTGTATGACACACTGGAAAGTCACGAGGGGCAAAAACTTATCTATAAACTAGCTAAGTCTAGAAGTACCGCAAGCAAAGACATTACCAAGTGCGTCGCTATTAGAAACTCGGCTGGTGCTTTGGCAACGGACACCCATTCTATTAAGAACCAATGGCGAAACTATTTATTTCAGTGAGCTGTCTAACCAGACGTTTGCGACACCACAGCCGCCCCCACAGACTTTTAACTTGGGGCTAATACCACCCATAGCACCCGATGAAGTGGCGAAGTCTTTATACCGTATGAAGAATGGTAAAGCTTGTGGACATGATGGCATACCAATAGAAGCCTGGAAGGCTATGAGTTCCCAAGGCGTACTCCTGCTCACTGAACTTTTTAATATCATCGTATTTACAGGTCGAATGCCAGATGCATGGCGCATTAATGTAATAACCCCTGTCTACAAGGGTAAAGGCAGTGTACAGGAGTGCGGCAACTATAGGGGGATTAAACTCATGAGCCATACCATGAAGCTTTTTGAACGGATTTTAGACCAAAGACTCCGTCAAGAGTGCTCTGTGTCAGAATGTCAGTATGGCTTTAGGTCTGGATGTAGTACCATAGACCCAATTTTCGCTCTCAGAACACTCATAGAAACGCATACAGAGCGTAATCAACCCTTACATTTGGCTTTTCTGGACCTACAAAAGGCCTTTGATTGTGTACCAAGGGAGCAAATCTGGTTTGCATTGAGGTCTAAAAACGTGCCGGAAGGGTACATACGTATAATCCAGGACATGTACACCCAGACTGAAGCTATAGTAAGGACCGCAGTCGGTGACACTTCGACCTTTCCAATCACAGTAGGAGTACACCAAGGTTCAGTGCTAAGCCCGTATCTCTTCTGTGTCGTGCTTGATGCTCTGTCGGCGGACATTCAGAGTACTCCTCCGTGGCTAATGAAATATGCCGACGACATCGTACTTGTCAGTAAGAACAGGGGCGCACTTGAAGTTAAGGTGAACTCGTGGAAAGATACTCTTGAGAAGGGCGGTTTAAAACTCAATACCGCAAAAACAGAGTATATGGCCTGTAGTGTGGGGGATCACGATACCATCCATGTAGATAACGTGCCCGTTAAAAGATCGGATAAGTTTAAATATCTTGGGTCTGTACTACATGAATCCGGAAGCGTCGACTACGATGTCAAGTCCCGAATAGCCGCAGCCTGGGCCAAGTGGAGGGAGATAACGGCAGTAACCTGTGACTCAAAAGTTCCTGTCCGCCTAAAAGTATTGGTCTACAAGAGCATCATACGTCCTGTAATGCTTTATGGCAGCGAGGCCTGGCCAGCGCTAACGAGACATACCCGCGATCTTCACTCCAATGAAATGAAGATGCTTAGGTGGATATGTGGTGTTACTCGCTTGGACAGAATTCGCAACGAGTACATCCGCGGTAGCCTTGGCGTGCGAGATATCGCAGACAAAATGCAAGAGTCTCGGTTGCGTTGGTTTGGCCACTTACTGCGCCGTCCTGTGTGTGTAACTATGTGGGTCACAGGTGCCTAAATATGCCCGTCCCTGGACAGCGGTCCCGAGGCCGGCCAAAGAAACGGTGGATTGACATAGTACAGGCAGATGCACGTGCCAACGGTCTTCGTAAAGAGGATGCTTTAGATCGTGCAAAGTGGAAGAAACTTAGCAGGAAAGCGGACCCTGGCGTATGCCGGGACAAACGCTAGGAAGAAGAAGAAGAGCTTCAAATATGAAGGAATGGGGGGCCATCGAAGTTGTGAGCAAAACAAACGAGCATTTTTTCCCCGTAGTGCTATTTTAGTATTATCTAAGAACTAAAAAATCTAAATAACATGTTTATAAAAAAAGTTATTTGTTCATATGTACGGAACCCTAAAAAATTGAGGCCCGACTCACACTTGGCCGATTATATTGATTACCCTGCTAGCATTAAAATTGGATATTTGACTGTAGTCAAAATGATGATATTCATTATTTTATTATCGAAAATGTAACATGTAAAAATAACATTTGTAAAAGCAGAAAATATATCGGTCCAAAACCAAATAAGTTATTAGAGCTTCAAAGTTTCCTGTTAGACAGAGAGAGCGCTACTACGAGAGTGATGTCGCAATTCACCAGCTCCATACACGCTCCATACAAAATTTCGTTTTAGAAAGAGACAGATATAGTCACAGTAAAACAGCTTATAATTCCGAAACTAGTAAAGATATTAAAAAATTGGCCAAGTGCGAGTCGGACCTCGCTCTTTTAGGGTTCCGTTAAAAAAAATTAAATTAAAATATTTCCATGTACCCATGGAAATATTTTAATTTAATTTTTTTAATTTAATTTAATTTTTATTATTTGTTGTTATAGCGGCAATAGAAATACATAATATGTGAAAATTTCATTTGTCTATCTATTACGGTTTACGAGATACAGCCCGCTGACAGACGGACGGACGGACGGACAGCGTAGGCTTAGTAATAGGGTCCCGTTGGTACCCTTTGGGTACGGAACCCTAAAAAGAGAAATGGCTTTTTGTTATAATGTAAAAACGTTATTTTTAGTAAATAAAAAAATATCAGTTAAATAGCCAATTCATCCGCCCACGTCTGGGAATCGCGTACTGAAATGTTGTAAGAAACAATGGTACTGATTCAACAACAAGGTAGGTACGTGATCTCTAAACTAGCTCAAATTGTCAGCTAAACTTAATGCTCTCCTTTTCTGAGTTTAATAGTGTAAAAAAGATCGCACGATTATATAGTAATCTTTCTTCTTCTTTTTGTCATAATATATGTTTTTTTCAGGAAGCGCAGTGTTGGCAGAACCTCCACTAGGTGGACCGACTAAATCAGAGTCGCAGGGAGCCGCTGGATTCAGGCGGCGCAAAACCGAGGCCAGTGGTCCATGCAAGAGACTTTTGTCCAGCAGTAGACGTTTATCGGTTGAAAAAGAAAATAAAGAAGATATTTAGTTTAGAAATTGATCAAGAATCTCTATGGAAATGCTGCACAGTACTCTGTATATATTCCAGACATGTCATAAACTGAGTGCTAAAATTCTAGACTTATTTTCAAGTCTACAAACACTCAGTATACATTTTCTTAAAGTCACTTATATTTTGTCTACGATTTCACGGAATATAGTCAAAGGGTAAAAATGTAGCAGTCCTCGAGAAGGGTACAGAATTGAACTACGTAGTCTTATAAAGAAAAGTTTTTGAGCTAGGACTTTTATGCATGGATTTCTATTTTCTACTAAGGCATGTGGACGGGGCATGGTTGAAAGAATTGTAGAAGGACATTATGAAGTTATTAAAGTTGAACCGTACCCGATTAGGGTGCAAACGTACTGACCTTTTACATTAATTGAACTAAACTTGCAGCTATCAGCTTTTATCGAAGGTATACTTTAAATCTTGTGCTGTTTAGTATTTATATCCTAAGGTTGAAATATATTATTAAAGATAGCACTCTCAATATACTCAGACTTGAGATAGTATTAGAACGAGACAGATTTATGTCAGGGCATATTTGTGTCTCTTTTTATTTGTCTCAAGTCCGAGCCAAATAAGAACACGCTCTTTAAGGCTGAGATCATTAGATTGTACTCTAACTCTGCTCAAGACTCAAGATGCAGTTAATTTGAGGCACAAATAATAATATGCCCTAACATAAGTAAATCTGTCTCGTTTTAACTCAGTCTTGAGTCTGAGCTAAGTGAAAGTACCATCTCACCCTAAGTTTCGCTGTATGTCCTCTTATAATATTATTATGTTTATTTTTTAACTATGCCAATCCCTTGTGTTCGATATGTTAAGTAGTTTGAGTACAATAATCAATAAAATCTATGGTTTGGAAACTATCTATTTATATCTTCGCAAAAACGGATAAGGAAAAACATAGAAGACGATCGCATTTGCGGGTTAACTACCTACCTACTCAAGTAGTTGTTTATATTTATCAGTTACCTATCTGATAATTTTCTGAGCTAAGCGACGTTTCTTATTAATACGGGCACCATTCGCATATCTACGCCGCTATCATGTAGTTTATATTACAAAATGAATTTGTTAGTGTTGGTTGTTGTGGTTTTGAGTGTTACCGGTTGTGAGAGCAAAGTGTTTACTAGATGCAGACTGGCCACGGAGTTAATAAAGACAAAAAAGATAGAGAAGACCTTCTTGGGGAATTGTGAGTCGCATTCCAGTTTCCTCTGCCGTTAACAATATTCGGTCAATGAAAAGGTTGAGTACCCCAGTACTAAACCAAGGAATTCAGCTTCATACTTTGTAACAACTTTCTAATTGAAAACTGTATGTATATTGGAACTTAGTTCCTTATCGCGCGGTACGGAAGGGGGCTAGACGGAAAAAATTAAGGAAACCGACACGACACATTTTTGAAACGTCATTTTTTGTTGAATGTGAAGTTTGCATTGTATTCGGTATTTTCGCCTTAGAACTCGGCGTCTGCATGGCCAAGTGGTTAAGAGAGTCGCCTATAAATTCAACGTCGATGGTTCGAATCCCAGCTCGACAGACTGAATTTTCTATTTTCAATTTTATTTTAAATAATTTCTAAATGTGGAATTTTTCCCTAATTTTTTATTGTATAAATTGGATAACGCCATCTGTGAAAAAACAGTAACTCCACCAGAGTAACTCTTTGGTGTTGTATTAGTGCAATAGAAATAAACTAAAAATAATTCATCGTAGTTAATCAATTTAATACTAGATGACACCACTAGTTTATAACAATTCCTTCACTAAAATACTACTAATAAGGTACTACGTTCCATCCGGGTGTCCCTTGACACGTCTCTTTTTTTATAAGCACACGGCTATACCCGTGTCAGTAACAGTCGTGTATTATTAATACAGAATTATTAATATACTAGCTGATGCCCGCGACTTAGTTCGCGTGGATTTAGTTTTTGAAATCCCGCATGTACTCTGATTTTCCGGGATAAAAAGTAGCATAATATGAATCTCTCCAGGTACTCCACTATATACCTTTGTCAAAAATAAGGTAGATCAGTAGCTCTGCTGAAGCATGATTGAAGGAAAAACCAATAAACAAACACATTTTAGTAAATGAAAGTTAAATTAGTAAGGATATTATTAAGGATTTTTTAAGAGTTTCGTACCTACGAAATGTTTAACTTTCTAATTGAAAACTGTATGTTTAATTTACAAGTTCATGCACACGGCTTTACCCGTGTTGATTACAGTCGTGTAACGTAATTAGAGTTCCGGGATTAACCCAATTGCAGTTCGCTTGCGGTGCGGCGGACTAAATACTTTAAGAGACTCATTTTCAAAACTGTGTTCAAATTCCTATCTTACTCTCCAAATCCATCGCATAAAGCAGATTTTTTTACTATATCCTACTAGAATTAAAGAAAAAAATATTATAAAGTGAAAGTGTGTTTGTGCGTTGGTTTATATGTTTGTTGGTTTGTCATTGAATCGCGCAGCAACAGAGCTATGGATTGATGTGATTTTTTTGAACAGACGTATAGTTGAAGACTTGGAAAGTGACATACGCTACTTTTTATTCCGGAAAATCAGAGTGTCCGCCGGATTTTAAAAACTAAATCCACACTGACGAAGGCGCAGGCATCATATTGCTAGTTAAAAATAGAGAATTATCTAATGTTAACTAGACACACGGTAAGTTAAAAAGAAAAGAAAGGAAATTTAATTTAATTTATTTTTCAAAAGTGAAATAAATATTCTATAAAATAGTGGTGAATAGATTTTGTTCTTAAAACGGATTATTGAACTTTATATTATCTAGTTTATAATATCTTATACTCTCACACTCTTAAGGCGCTGTAGTCAGTCACGATCTTCATATCACAAGCCGAATGAAGATCGTCCAATTTAAAATCTATGGGTCATAATATTATGAAAAAAAAAGTAGTTATAATTGATCGTATTTCTGGCCTGATGGCTGTTTCCTAAACACGATGACGCAAACTTTTCTCGATAGAAAAAAATTGCAAAGTTGACTCTGCAAATACATAAACTCCCATCGTTCTCTGTTATGCATACATTTATTTTGGTAAAATTATGTACGATTGTTTTTCATATTTTAATACAACAAATGGCTGTTTTAGATTTTATTTATTGCAACTGTTATAATTTTAATATTATCCATTACAATTTGTCACTTGGCCCTTCTATTCCCAGAAGCGACTTCTTTGTCTCTCCTACTCAATTAGACAGTGATCGCCGAGGCGTGCTGCTAGGTGGACCTGCGTCGCGCTGCGCTCGCTCGGCTATCAAATATTATCGTAAATTGTAATAATTGAAAATTGTTTATGTTTATACTGAAAACTATTATTTTGTATATTTTAGACTTTAGAGAAGTCAAATAGAGTGTACCTAATTATAAGTTTGTATATATTAATATTGTAAATAATTTATCCATCAAAAAAGTTGTAAATAAGTAGGGACTGAGTAGTAGAGTAGACTAATTTTGAAAATGGGTCCGAAAAAAAGCAAAATCTAAGAATGTACAGTATAAAAAAATCGGCCAAGTGCGAGTCAGGCTTCGCTCTTTTAGGGTTCCGTTAAAAAAAATTAATTAAAATATTTCCATGTACCCATGGAAACATTTTAATTTAATTTTTTTAATTTAATTTAATTTTTATTATTTGTTGTTATAGCGGCAATAGAAATACATAATAATTATGTGAAAATTTCATTTGTCTATCTATTACGGTTTACGAGATACAGCCCGCTGACAGACGGACGGACGGACGGACAGCGTGGGCTTAAACTAGCGGCACGCTATGATGGCCGGTTTGACACATTACAATAGTGATGTGGAATGTCAATTTATTCTCGAACAAAAAACAATTAAGTTTTGTTTTTGTACCTGATTAAATAGGTTTACAGTTCTCTGCGTACGTTCGGTCATATCGACGAAATCCACAACAAAGGGCTTGAACAGAGTCCAAATTAACGAGCAAGGGTCAACAGTAATGCAGTATCAATATTTGAAATCCAAAGCCAGGTCAAAACTATATCACAATCGCATTGCACTGACAGTTTATACTTTTCGAAGCAACGTCAATTCGAAACTGCTTTGTTTTGCATTGAGCATTGACGCGAGTTTGCCGGAGGTAGTAGTTGTGCTAGCCAGCGATCCTATGTGACGATCGTATTAGATTCCATTTTTAAAAATTTTCAATTTAGAAAACCAAATGCCGAGTTGTGGTATATATCATATAAAAATAAAAATTTTACCTTTTGTATGAAACAGCTGATATTTTTTTGCGATTTCAGAGGTTTGTCCACATAGTGAAAATTGTTCATATTCACAAGTACATTCACCCCTTAAATGGTGCAAACTGATTTTTCTACACTTGTATACATTTTAGAAATCAATTTAATAAATAAATTTTGAGTCCTAAACCTAAAACTACATTCGATAAAATTTATGAATCTCTGCACATCACTATCGTCAATAAAGTAATACAATTATTTCCTTCAAAGTCGTTATCAATTAATACGGAACTTCATGAGCGGACAAACGTCAAACCGGCCATCATAGCGTGCCGCTAGTGTAGTAATAGGGTCCCGTTGGTAACCTTTGGGTACGGAACCCTAAAAATAACAAAAGCAGATGATGGAAGTTGTAAAGTAAGTAGGTACCTATTTCAATATTTTGTAAAGGATGATTTGTGTAACATGTAATGTAATGGATCTTGAAATATCAATTTCATCATCAAGTAAGGTATCTAATAATGGTGGGATGCATCATGCAAAGTAAGTACATCATATAGGTACATCGTACAGTTTGGCTAATCAAATTGAGGTCAAATTGACGACCTCCCTGGCTCAGTGGTGAGCGCTGTTGTCTTATAACTGGGAGGTCTCGGGTTCGATTCCCGGCGGGGTCAATTTGGGAATTTATAATTTCTGAATTGTCTCTGGTCTGGTCTGGTGGGAGGCTTTGGCCGTGGCTAGTTATCACCCTACCGTCAAAGACGTGCCGCCAAGCGATTTAGCGTTCCGGCACGATGGCGTGTAGAAACCAATTAGGGGTATGGGTTGAATGTTCACTGCCATATCCCTTCCAAGTTAGCCCGCTACCATCTTAGACTGCATCGTCACTTACCATCAGGTGAGATCGCAGTCAAGGACTAGCTTGTCATCGAATAAAAAAAAAAAAAAGGTAGGTAGGTGGTAGTTAGGTACTTTATGGGTATGGGTAGGAGTAGGGGTCGGGGCAGAGGTAGGGGTAGAGGTAGGGGTAGGGGTAGGGGTAGGGGTCGGGGTCGGGGTAGGGGTAGGGGTCGGGGTAGGGGTCGGGGTAGGGGTAGGGGTAGGGGTAGGGGTAGGGGTAGGGGTAGGGGTAGGGGTCGGGGTAGAGGTAGGGGTCGGGGTCGGGGTCGGGGTAGGGGTAGGGGTAGGGGTAGGGGTCAGGGTAGGGGTCGGGGTAGCGGTAGGGGTAGGGGTAGGGGTTGGGGTAGGAGTAGGGGTCGGGGTAGAGGTAGGGGTAGAGGTAGGGGTAGGGGTAGGGGTAGGGGTCGGGGTAGAGGTGGGGGTCGGGGTCGGGGTCGGGGTAGGGGTAGGGTTAGGGTCGGGGTAGGGTAGGGATAGGAGTAGGGGTAGGGGTCGGGGTAGAGGTAGGGGTAGGGGTATGGGTAGGAGTAGGGGTCGAGGTAGAGGTAGGGGTAGAGGTAGGGGTAGGGGTAGGGGTCGGGGTAGGTGTAGGGGTAGGGGTAGGGGTCGGGGTAGGGGTAGGGGTAGGGGTAGGGGTCGGGGTAGAGGTAGGGCTCGGGGTCAGGGTAGGGGTAGGGATAGGGGTCGGTGTAGGGGTAGGGGTAGGGGTCAGGGTAGGGGTCAGGGTAGTGGTAGGAGTTGGGGTAGGGGTAGGGGTTGGGGTAGGGGTAGGGGTTGGGGTAGGGGTAGGGGTATGGGTATGGGTAGGAGTAGGGGTCGAGGTAGAGGTAGGGGTAGAGGTAGGGGTAGGGGTAGGGGTAGGGGTCGGGGTAGGGGTAGGGGTCGGGGTAGGGGTAGGGGTCGGGGTAGGGGTAGGGGTAGGGGTAGGGGTAGGGGTCGGGGTATAGGTAGGGGTCGGGGTCGCGGTAGGGGTAGGGGTAGGGTTAGGGTCGGGGTAGGGTAGGGGTAGGGGTAGGGGTAGGGGTAGGGGTAGGGGTAGGGGTCGGGGTATAGGTAGGGGTCGGGGTCGCGGTAGGGGTAGGGGTAGGGTTAGGGTCGGGGTAGGGTAGGGGTAGGAGTAGGGGTAGGGGTCGGGGTAGGGGTAGGGGTAGGGGTCGGGGTAGAGGTAGGGGTCGGGGTCGGGGTAGGGGTAGGGGTCGGGGTAGGTGTAGGGGTCGGGGTAGGGGTAGGGGTAGGGGTCGGGGTAGGGGTCGGGGTAGGGGTAGGGGTAGTGGTAGTAGTAGTATTATTATAT
Organism: Oeneis ivallda; assembly: GCA_029955525.1. Classification (NCBI taxonomy): domain Eukaryota; kingdom Metazoa; phylum Arthropoda; class Insecta; order Lepidoptera; family Nymphalidae; genus Oeneis; species Oeneis ivallda. The sequence continues at coordinate 22,026,673 of JARPMR010000007.1, forward strand.
GTATACTTAGTGACATATTTAGTTCCTCTCACATTCTGTCCTTTTCTGCATATTACTTTTACAAAATAATGTCGATGTTTCACATCTGCCAGGCGTCCCACGACGGCTCACAATTTTTTTGTACCTAAAAGTGCCTAAAATTACAAGTGTAGATCACGATTCGCATGCGAAAGGATCCTTTCGCATCCTTGGTTCCGTAAGGATGCGCACGGATCCTTCCAGATCCTTACGCGTGCGAAAGCGTCTTTGGCAACTAGGGCAATGCATGAAGTGCCAAAAAGTATCGATATATCGAATCGATGAAATTAGTTTCTATCTCAAGTATGTGTGCAAACACAGGTGCACTTTTCCGCCATGTTGGACTTCTTTGATAATGGACGGATTACGTTCAAAATCGATATTTAGGCTTCCCTAGGGTCAAAAAGAAGAAATGGATGCCAAAATTAAAAAAAAGTCACCGCCATATTGAAATTCTTTGTTATTCGACCGATTTCATTCAAAATCGATATTCAGGCTTCTCTGGGGTCACGAAAGAGGAAATGGATGCGCAAATTTAAAAAAGTCACCGCCATATTGAAATTCGTTTTTTATTGGACCGATAACGTTTCAAATCGATATTTAGGCTTCCCTGGGGTCAAGAAAGAGGAAATAGGTGCCAAAATTTAAAAATGTCCCCGCCATATTGAAATTCTTTGTTATTCGACCGATTTCGTTCTAAATCGATATTTAGGCTTCTCTGGGGTCAAGAAAGAGGAAATGGATGCTAAAATATAAAAAAGTCCCCGCCATATTGGAATTATATGTTATTGGACCGATTACGTTCAAAATTGATATTAAGGCTTCTCTGGGGTCAAGAAAGATAAAAAGGATGCGAAAATTTTACAAAGTCACCGCCATATTGAAATTCTTTGTTATTCGACCGATTTCGTTCAAAATCGAAATTTGGGCTTTCCTGGCGTCGAGAAAGAGGAAATGAATGCCAAAATTTTAAAAATTCACCACCATATTGAAATTCTTTGTTACTGAACCGATTTCGTTCCAAATCGATATTTAGGCTTCCCTGGGGTCAAGAAAGAGGAATTGAATGCGAAAATTTTAAAAAGTCACCGCCATATTGAAATTCTTTGTTATTCGAACAATTTTGTTCAAAATCGATGTTTAGGCTTCCCTGGGGTCAAGAAAGAGGAAATGGGTGCCAGAATTTTAAAGAGGGAATGGGTGCCAGACTTTTAAAAAGTCCCCGCCATATTGAAATTCTTTGTTATGGCGGGGACTTTTTAAAATTTTATCACCCATTCCCTCTTTCTTGACCTCAGGCAAGCCTAAATATATATTTTGAACGAAATCGGTCCAGTAACAAAGAATTTCAATATGGCGGTGTTTTTTTAAATTTTGCCACCGATTTCCTCTTTCTTGACCCCAGGGAAGAACCAATATCGATTTGGAACGAAATCGGTCTAGTAACAAAGAATTTCAATATGGCGGTGACTTTTGAAAATTTTGGCACCCATTTCCTCTTTCTGGACCCCAGGGAAGCCTAAATATATATTTTGAACGAAATCGGTCCAGTAAACAAGAATTTCAATATGGCGGTGACTTTTTAAAATTTTGGCACCCATTTACTCTTTCTTGACCCCAGGGAAGCCTAAATATCGATTTTGAACGAAATCGGTCCAGTAACAAAGAATTTTAATATGGCGGTGACTTTTTAAAATTTTCGCATCTATTTCCTCTCTCTTGACCCCAGGGAAGCCCAAATTTCGATTTCGAACGAAATCGGTCGAATAACAAAGAATTTCAATATGGCGGGGACTTTGTAAAATTTTCGCATCCTTTTTATCTTTCTAGACCCCAGAGAAGCCTTAATATCAATTTTGAAGGTAATCGGTCCAATAACATATAATTCCAATATGGCGGTGACTTTTTAAAATTTTGGCACCCATTTCCTCTTTCTTGACCCTAGGGAATTCTAAATATCGATTTTGAACGAAATCTGTCCAGTAACAAAGAATTTCAATATGGCGGTAACTTTTTTAAATTTTGGCACCCATTTCCTCTTGCTTCCCAGGGAAGCCTAAATATCGATTTGGAACGTAATCGGTCCAATAACAGCGAATTTCAATATGGCGGTGACTTTTTAAAATTTTGGCATCCATTCCCTCTTTCTTGACCCGAGTAGCCTAAATATCGAATTTGAACGAAATCGGTCCAATAACAAAGAATTTCAATATGGCGGTGACTTTTTAAAATTTTGGCACCCATTTCCTCTTTCTTGACCCCAGAGAAGCCTAAATATCGAATTTGAACGAAATCGGTCCAATAACAAAGAATTTCAATATGGCGGTGACTTTTTAAAATTTTGGCATCCATTTCCTCTTTCTTGACCCCAGGCAAGCCCAAATATCGATTTATAATGAAATCGGTCGAATAACAAAGAATTTCAATATGGCGGTGACTTTTTAAAATTTTGGCACCCATTTCCTCTTTCTTGACCCCAGGGAAGCCTAAATATCGATTTTGAACGTAATCGGCCCAATAACATAGAATTTCAATATGGCGGGGACTTTTTAAAATTATGGCAGGCATTCATTTTCTCTTTCTCGACCCCAGGGAAGCCCAAATATCGATTTTGAACGAAATCGGTAGACTAACCAAAAAAAAAAAAATTAAAAAAAGCATGTTAATGTATTTGGTTAGGAATTGAACCTGTATAATTTTTTTTTGATTATCTATGAACATGAACTGGAACCATGCTAACTGAGCCAAATAAAGTATAATAGGATTGACGAAAATAAGTTACAGTACCTATTAAGTTTAGATAAATAACCAGTTTTGTCAGTCGGGAGTTGTTTCCCGCCAGAGTTGCTTCGCGCCATTTCTGCGCTTCGCACGGGGCGCCCCGCGGTGGGCGGGACTACGACTCCGCTCCTTCCCCTGCTTCACCCCCTCAAATACCTAAACTTTGACTGCCTCCTCGCCTTAATTATGTATATCTCCACAGGCCACATTTTATCTAGCAACTATTAATAAATAATTGCTCAATAATATTATGATAATATTTAATTGTTAGTTAATGTTAGTATCTCTAATATTATGTATAGATTCTGTAGGTAAGATTCTATAAAAAAAATTGTTCTGTACACGGATATAAAAATATACAATATTATTCCGGTTCTTACTTTTTTTCGTCCAAAAACTATTTACAAAAATAACAAAGCAATAAGTAGTAATTATAATATTATCGTAAGTCAAAAGTTGTTTTTCTTATAAAATGCCTTCTACATAACAAAACAATAACATTACATAATACAGTAGCGTAAAATCCATTGAATACTTTGAACGATAATACAATCTGTAGGCAATACGTAGAGTTCAATGGATTTGTGACAATTAGATGTTGTAGTTATGAAATAAAATCAGCTGACATTGACATTTCAACAAGAGGTACCTCGATTTCATTATTTTTGTAATCACTATGCGGTGTGGTCTGGTAGTGATAGTGACTTGCGTTTTATTTAATGCAGTAATTAATTGTAAACGATTCGAATCGAGGTGTAAACTTGTACGTGAGTTGGTTAAAGTGGGTCTTCCCCATCATTTATTTTTAGGACAATGTGAGTATTGATTTTATTAAATTGCGATTATTAAAATGTTGCGCTATAATAATAATAAAACCTGTTAAGTGCGAGTCTGAGGGTTCCGTACCATATAAGCAAACTTATAAATACTTAAATTATTCGACCGCCTCCATAAATACCTTTTGTTGGGCCCTGTAATTCTGTGTATTATGTCAGCTGGTTGTAAAGGATGATTACTAATTTCTCAAAAAAACTGTGCTATATTTATGTATTTATTTAAATTTTTTAACCCACTTCAAAAAGGAGGAGGTTCCTAATTCGTTGGAATCTTTTATTTTTCATTTTTTAGGGTTCCGTACCAAAATGGTAAAAATGGAACCCTTATGGTGAGACTTTCTCCGTCCGTCCGTCCGTCCGTCCGTCCGTCCGTCCGTCTGTCACAGTCGATTATTTCAGTAACTATTAAAGCTATCGACATGAAATTTGGCATAGTTGTGTATAATAGTGGCCCAACATCATTGGAATAAAGAAAAATCGAAAATTATTTTTAGTTTTATTAAAAAAGGGGGAAAATCGGGGGTTTGAAATTTCAAAGTAAGATAACTATACCAAGTGGGGTATCATATGAAAGGCCTTTACTTGTGCAATCTAAAACAGTTTTTTATTTATTTCTATAAATAATAGTTTTTGAGTAATCGGCCAAAATGTCGAAAAAAATACCGTTCCCCTCCCCCCCCCCCCCCCCCCTTATCTCCGAAGTTTACCAATCGAAAAATCTGAAATAATTATCGTCAATAGAGGTTTATGTATATTTTACAGGAAAAATAAAACCAACGCTCTAACTAGCATAGTTTTTTTTATATTAACAATAAACCTCTACAAACGAAGTTAACGATAATTATGCAAATTAATGTAATATTATCGTTTTACTTTTACTTTTGGAGTACGGAACCCTCGGTGCGCGAGTCTGACTCGCACTTGGCCGGCTTTTTTATGTATGTTCACCGATTACTTGAAGACGCCTGAACCGATTTGGAAAATTCATTTTTTGTTTTAAAGGTTGTGTATACTTCTCAGGTGGTCCCATTTAAATTTTATTGAAATCGGTCGAGCGGTTTTTAAAATATCTACAATAAATTATATATGTATACTTTGTAGTGGCGCAGGCGTTTGAAGTAGGTTTTTTAAAAATATTTTTTATATTAAATTATTTATTTTTATAGCCTTATTTAGCCTTTTATTTAGTTTTAACATAACATATTAAAAATATTTTTGAGCCGCTTTTGCAATTAAAATAGAAATAATTCTGAAATTAGAATTCTTCTGAAGTCGACTTTAAATTTTTACTGAAATAATAACAATATGCTGTAACAGACGGACGAAGTCTAAACATAAAAGTTATATTTTACCATTTTGTTTGGAACCCTAATGAGAACATTTACAATAATATAGTGTTATTTATCCCGTGAATTTATGTTTCGAAAAATTGGAATTTCCTAAACTGTTAATTGTTATTATACGTACAGTATCCAATGCAAGAGGTCGGGGATTTTCCTCCTCGGTGATAAAATCAAGCGTTTATAATTCTTACGATTCAGTTTATGTACCTACTTGAGCTATTAATAGTACGTAGGTGGATACTAAAGTATTTTTTACATCATGTAATTAACCCACCTTCATGTTAGCTAAAATAAAAGAACATACCTACACAGAAATACTTAATAATTGTAGAGTAGAAATCAAAGTATAGGTAAAATGTTAAAACACCAATAAAAAGAGTAAAAGATCAAAATTATTTTGAATTACTTTATGTTTATTTATTATAATTGTTTAAATTAAATTTTCACTGGCCTTAAAAAAAATCTTAATTATAAAAAATAAACTTGTTTTAAACACATCATTCGCCTCGGGCAAAATTAAGCTTTTGATCGTGCTCATACAAAATCGTAAAATTTTAAGTACATAACAACACACACAACATAAATATTCGTTCAGTGTTATACCCAACTACGGCTTGCTTTATAAATTATTCATACTGTTTTGTTAATTAGCTATAATTAAAGTCAATTTTGACCGTGAGTAAGTGAAAATAATATACACTATTGCGGCGACATAAATGGAAATGACACTTTAAACTAGAAAGAAGGAATATTATTATTAGTGATTCATGGTTTCCTCTTGGATTATTTTCTTTCTTGAAGAAAGAAAATAGTGAGTTTGAATATTGCAGTTTTTCGAAAAGATGACAAACGTGGATCTAGGTATAGGCCTTTCTATGGAACTTTTACTCGTTACGGTAAAGCCAAAAGGAAGGCTTATGTTTTTAGCAGTCTATGTATGTATGTATGTGACGAGGGCCGATTTCGACGAATGAGGTGTCAATCGCTTCGTTATGATGGTCCGGGTGACATAGGCTACTTTTTACACGAACTAAATCAACAATATGATGGACTAGCTGATGCCCCCGACTTCGTCCACGTGCATTTTGGTTTTAAAATCCCTCGGGAACTCTTTGATTTTCCGAGATAAAACCCTATGGCCTATGTCACTCTCCAGGTCTCCAACTATACCCATGCAAAAAATCACGTCAATCCGTAGTCCTGTTGCGGCGTGATTGAAGGACAAACCAACAAACCAAAAAACAAACACACTTTCGCATTTATAATATTAGTAAGGATGTTACATCCAATTTTCCGTAGTCGCGTTACAGTTTTTAAAATATTTTCTTATTTGTTTGCTATGGCTTTATAATAACAAGACTAGTGGACCGATGCCATCAGGGGCCTATTTCATAAAACCCGACAGGTTGACAATTTGTAAAAAATGACCTAATTTGTCGGATTGTCATGACAATTCTCGTTTCATAAAACTTGAGAATTAATTAAATGTAGACAGTTAGTAATTGTCCCTTATTTTTGAGCGTTTCATTTAACCATTTTCTTTACAATACCAGTAAAAAACATCAGTCCTTGACAGGTATTTAATTGTTGGTGACAGGTATTTAATATGATCGACGACAGGCGAAACTTTTAATATACGGTTCATATCTACTATTCCTACTTCTATGGTTCCATGGTTCCTAAAGTAAGTAGTACTATTCCTACTTCCATGGTTCCTAATAGTAGGAACAGTAGGTAGGAACTTACTACTGTGGTGGTACGCAGGCTACATTGGTGGTACGCAGGGTACTTTTAAGGTACGCCAGCTACTTTAGAGGTACGCAGGCTACTTTGGTGGTACGCAAGCTACTTTAAGGTACACCAGCTACTTTAGAGGTACGCCGGCTACTTTAGAGGTACCTTCGCAGGTAGACGACGTGCCTCTAAAGTAGCTGGCGCATGTTAATAGTAGCTTGTGTACCACCAAAGTAGCCTGCGTACCACCAAAGTAGCCTGCGTACCACCAAAGTAGCCTGCGTAACTCTAAAGTAGCCGGCGTAATTCTACGGTAGCCTGCGTACCTCCGAAGTAGCCTGCGTATCACCAAAGTAGCCTGGGTACCACCAAATTAGCCTGAGTACCTCTCAAGTAGCCGGCATAACTCTGCAGTAGCTTGCGTACCTCCAAAGTAAGGCCTGTGTCAAAAATTTGCGACATTTCGTCAAGTTTGTCGCTGCTTGTTGACAATTGACCGTTTCATAAATGACAACTGTCGGAAAATCGTTGTCATTTTGTAAGATTTTCCTTGTCACCTGTAAATATTTATGAAACGCAGAAATGTCGAATGGTCGCGACAATTTGACAAACTTGTCGAATTTTCCGACTACAAATTTATGTCGGTGCAAAAGTTTTACGAAACAGACAATTGGCGAATTGTCAAATTGTCACCTTTCACTTGTCACCGACAATTATTTAAAGTTTTATGAAATAGGGCCCAGATCAGTATTAGGGGGCTGCACAGGTTATAGGCTGTGCAAGACCAAGACCTGTTGAAGTCCATGCAAGAGACCTTTTGGACCTTTGTCCAGCAGTGGAAGTCTATCGGTTAATAAGAAGAAGATAATAACAATAGGTTTTATTTATATTTATAATATATTGTTTTCAGGGGTGTGTCTTATAGAGAAAGTGAGTAACCGAGATACGAGAGCTTTGACAGTGTTATCAAGTGGCAAGAAGTCTTATGGATTGTATCAGGTAAGTTTTTTATACTCTTGTAATAAAATAAGTGTGCGAAATAACGAATACTACCAATTCTAATCGATTTTATTTCTTTCTAGACGATTATTTTGAAACCCTGGCGTCTGGCGTGCTATTTATTCATAATATTTTTATAAATAAGTTATAACCTATAAAAATATGGGCCTAACTCATGTTCAATAATTAATTTTATTAATTATTATTATTAGACTACGCTCAGAGGGAAATCTGCAAAAAGTACAAAAACTGTTTTGTCCATTGTTATGTAAAATAAAACGATTGCGTCGATTCGTGGTATCTACTCGTATAATATGTTTTTTTGTTTTTCGATAGTTCATTTGTAGTAAAAAATGCTAATGTATGTTCTCTATACAGATACCTAGCAGATGGTGCAGGGAGGGCAAAAAAGGCGGCGAATGTAACATCGCTTGTGAATGTAAGTTACGTTAAAATAATAATTTACCTATTACATTTTACCTACTATAATTACTACTACTATTTCATTTTTCGAGGTTGATTATTGAATCCTAATACTATGCTAATAGGTATATCATCTAAGAGCCTTATACAAAAATACACTAGGGAATTGACTAGCGGAATAGTCAAAGCTAGCGGAATAAAGCTTTTTTGTGCTCACTTTCCGAGGAATAATTAAAAAAAAGGAAAAATAATAATACTTAGAAGAAAAATGATAGGTACGAGTTAAACATCCATAATAATAATTGACCGAGTGAAGCGAAGTCTACGAGTCTACTTCTGTGAACTTATCCATCTGAATGTCTGTTATAGCCTCTTAACTCCTGAATTTATTAACATAATTACTTGAAAATCACAAATAATGTAAAATAAACTGGAAAAATATATAAATAGTTGTAAAAAGCTTTAAAAGAGGGGGCACTCTTAAAGAACCAAATAGGGAGACAAAATTTCATTTCGTTCGTTTTAAACATAAACAAAACTACTTATTTTCTTAATTTTATTACAAAATTATATGATTTAGCAGGCCATCAAAACAAAGGAACTTTTTTTCTCGAGGTATACTATACTCTATGATCTATCCAGTAGTTAAATAAAAAAATATATTATTAATATTAGTCAAATGGAAATAAAATTAATAAATCTTTTTCCTAGGTACCTACGAATTTCTAGGACCCAAGGCTTAAGTTGGGACGAAAAACGAGAGTAATTTAAAATCCCATCTTCTTTACGGCTTAGTTTTTCAGTTTCGTTAGTGAAACTTACTAACATTTTAAACCTTTTAAAAATCATTTTAAAAATTTTGTCCAAAATACTTGCGATATTGTACTATTTGCTGATGATACGTCTTTGATTTTTAAAGTCGATAGGACGAAAGACAATTTTGACGATGTAAATATTGCATTATCTCAAGTTTCTGAATGGTTTACGGCAAATAATCTACTTTTAAATGCTAAAAAAACCAAGTGTGTTGAGTTTTTATTGCCCAACACCAGAACTGTCAGTAAAAATTTAAAGATAAGTAATGAACCCTTGAAATGTGAGGACTCCACAGTGTTCTTGGGATTAACCCTGGACTCAAAGCTGCAATGGGGCACTCATATAGCAACACTTGCTGGCAAGCTTAGCTCTGCTGCTTACGCTGTTAGGAAGATTCGACAGTTAACTGACGTAGAAACTGCAAAAATTGTTTATTTTGCATATTTCCATAGTATTATGTCATACGGAATCTTATTATGGGGTAAAGCAGCCGATATTGGAAAAATTTTTGTATTGCAGAAGAGGGCAATTCGCGCAATATATAATTTAAAACCGCGGGATTCCCTTCGAGAAAAATTTAAAGAAATAGGCATTCTTACAGTAGCTTCACAATATATTTACAACAATATAATATTTGTCAGACAAAACATTGTGAATTACAAAAAAAAGGGTGATTTACACGATAGGCAAGTTAGAAATCCAAACAGGCTCGTGATTCCTCGATGTCGCCTCAAGAGGGTCCGAAAGACATTTGTAGGAATGGGCGTGACGTTTTATAATAAAATTCCACAGTCGATCTTAGACTTGCCTTTACACAAGTTCAAGAAATCAGTTAAAACTAATCTCATGAAAAAAGCATATTATGCAATTGAAGACTATTTAGATGATAAAAAAGCGTGGACATAATTCGTTCCAGCGATTCATGAGACAGTAGGTGGTAATTTAACTGTATAACTATTTTATTGAATGTAAACTTATTTTGAAAAGAGCAACTGCCGAGTTTCTTGCTGGTTCTTCTCGGCAGGAACGGCATTCCGAACCAGTGGTAGACTCATCGACGATTCATAAGCACTTGTAAAAAAGTTTATTTGAATAAAAAACATTTCTATTCTATTCTATTCTATTCTAACCAGGTACCTACTTACACAACTTGCTAAACAGGTGATAGAATGAATATTCCATTAATGTGCACTTTTTCTACGAAGCGTTAATTTTTAATGCGACAGTTTCCTTAAACTTGAATCGCTTATAACTTTAAAGTGACGTTTAAAGTATCATATTTTTATTAAGATTTTATGTCTGTAACCATCGAGTCAATAGCCCATAGATATTTTGCAGACGTCACACATCAGGCGATAAAAAATCATAATAATGGTAACAATAAATCATAATATAAAAATGGTAACATAATATAGTCATAGGTTGCCATTGAAATAAAAAAAAAACATTTTGTACGTAATTGAAATAATTTTATTGCCTGTATCTAGAGGCCCCCTGTGGCTCATCTGATATCGTACATTAAGAAAATTCACCTCGGAAATAGTCATCCACTTCTTATTTCTCTAAAACATAGAGAACATAATTTAAAATGCGTGGTTAGAACACCCGAAGACCAAATGAACTTTAATCCAGAGTAAATGTCGTCGGTCCACCTAGTCGGGGTCTGCCGACCCTCCAATTTCGGTGCTGGGACGCCACTGCAGCATCTTGGAACCCTTCGTACGTTCATCAGTTCATCTTGGAACGTTCATCAGCTCTTCGAAATATGATGTGCCCCGCCGATTTCCACTTCAGCTTCGCTTTACTTGGTAAATCCCCGGGCCCACTGATGATTACAAAAAGTAGATCCAGCGTTGAATATGACATTCAACGTTTATTAGAATAAAAAAATTGACAGTCATTGGGATTGCCCATAGAAGTGAAAACTAGATTTGCTAATAATTAAAAGAAATATAAAATTAAAGAAAATATAAAATTAAAAAAATACATAAAAATAAAATAAAATATAAAAATAAGTAAAAGTAATTAAAAAAAAGCGCTCTGTCACGTTTCGTGAGTGAGATTCGAACCTGCGACATGATACATTAAACGGTAAGGAAGGCGGGCTCTGGATGACCGCGCTGAAATCTGAAATCTCCAGGTGACGATGGTGACGGTGACGATTTCGGGAAATCAATGTTTTTTTCTCAGCCAAAAAAGTGCTCAATGTGCCTAAAGAAGTTTTCACTTCAAAAATATTTATATTCTATTCTAGGAAAAAATCACGACTAGTCCTCTTGTCACTAGATAGAGACTGCTTTCCACCTCTAGAATACGACACCTCTATAGTTCGAATTGGAACAATGTAAGCGATTCAGTGAAGAGAGAATAACAGTTGAGTTAAAGAGTAAATTAAATCCAAAGTTTAGCGCTAAAGTAATATTTAACGGCACAATTTATGCTCTTCAAAGATTTGAGCCGGCCACGGGTTTATCACTGTAATATAAAAATTTATGAGGGTTTTGTTAAAATATACTTTTATATTTTGGAAGAGAGTAGGAGATTAGATAAGTGATCTGCAGATCTGCTTAATTGTATGTATGAAGTCCCGTTTGGATAGGAATAACTTATGATGCAAATCTCTTGTCCAAATATCGAATAACGAATCAACGATTAATCTAACTACTCAAGAGATATTTCGAGTAGCTATCCTTAGAAATATAAATGCGAAAGTGTGTTTTTTTGTTTGTCTGTCCTTCAACGCAGCAACGGAGTAACGGGTCGACGTTATTTTTTGTAATATAGTTAAGTACTTGGAGAGTGACATACACGATAGGCAGGTTAGAGATCCAAATAGGCTCGTGATTCCTCGATTGCCCCTCAAGAGGGTCCGAAAGACATAAAATTCTTAGTCGATCTTAGACTTGCCTGTACACAAGTTTAAGAAAACAATTAAAACTACGCTATAAATGACAAAAAAGCGTGTATATAATTTGTTCCAGCGATTCATGTGACAGTAGCTAATGATTAACCTGTATATCAAAATAATTCTATTCTATTCAGTGTTTCCACTTTATTTGTGTCTAGGTCATATCTTAAAATGAGTATTTGAATATTAGTTTCAATTCGATGCCTTAACATGGGTAGCCAAAGTATGTCACGCTCTCTTTAAACATTTCTGTGATGGTGTCGTGTGATGCGGGTTGTTACGTAATACGTTCCCTCAAATATGGTTGAGCGAAGCAATGGCTGGTTCATGCGTCATGCTCGTGAACGGGTTCCACCGACGGGAATGGGGCTTTCTGTGTCTGCCCGTATTAACATGTATTGAATTATAATTAGGTATGCTTTTGTGGAACTTCCCCTCATTGTGGAAACACTGCATACATAGCATAGTATCTATTATTTTTTAAACTTGTTTTGAAAAGAGCAACTGCCGAGTTTCTAGCTGGTTCTTCTCGGCAGGAAGGGCATTCTGAACCAGCGGTAGACTCATCGACGGTTCAAAAGCACTTGTAAAAAAGTTTATTTGAATAAAAAACATTTCTATTCTATTCTATTCTAATTATTAGGTACCTTTTATCCCGGAAAACAAACGGTGCCCGCAGTATATTTAAAAATCCAATATGACGTGGACGAAGTCGCAGGAAAATCTAGTAAGCGCATATTTTAAACGATGTCTGTAGGTCTGTCTGTTTTTAGAGCTAATGCTCAGAAAGGGTTGATCTGACTTTACCACGGATTGTACTAGACGTGATGTAGTTCTCACAATATTTAAGAACCTAAATCCACGCGGACTATGTCAAAGACATCAACTAGTTAGTTGATAAAAGCACTCATACAATAATTTCTTTATATCATCAGTACTTCTTGACGACGACATAAGGGATGACACTGAATGTGCAGTTACAATCTTCCACAGAGAAGGCTTCAAGTACTGGACCCAGTGGAATAACCGATGCAAAAACGACAACCACATCACCAATGAAATTTACAAGTTAGTAATCATATATTATCATCATCACCATAATCATCAAAATCATCATCATCATTAGCAACCCATCAACGACTCACTACTGAGTGCAAGTCTCCTCTCAGTGAAGGGTTAGAGGCCATAGTCCTCCACGCTGGCCCAATGCGAATTGTATGGACAGTTGGAGCCAGATTAGTGGCTGTAAATGAATCTCACGTATCAATATATTGCTGTCAGATCACACCAGAAATATCGCTAAGACAGCGCAAATAAGAAATTCTGTAAAGAAATTGCATAAGAGCAGTAATTGTCGCGTTTAAAAATGTTATGTTTTGTTTTATTATTTTCAGGTGCCCAGATCTAGTATCGAAGAGATCCATGGAAAGTCCGGATCGAACTCTCATAACTCACAGTGAAGCTCTGAGGGTCAAACGAAGACTGTCCAGGAAGGGCATGGGCCGTTCCAGACTGTACAGCTATTATGGACTGCCGTGGTTGGCGTAGAGTTGTTACCTACTTGTTTTTATTAAAATGAATTATTATTGAAGTTGTACTATTTGATACTTGAAACCTTTGAGAACTAAACAAAGATTGAAATCCTCTATGACTAGGAAGCTGTCTACGAAAAAATATCAATCACAATTTACTGATTGTTGTGGTCTCACTAAAAACGTAGTCTAAAGCGCAACGTCTATCAGAATGGACTGGAGTTGTAATACAATGTTTTCAAAACAAAGAATTTCACCAAAAATACTTGACAAGAGTGAGGCTATACGCTAGATTTACAAACATTATAAAAAACAAACAATTCTAGCGGAATTCTTAGAAAGAGTTTTTTAAGAATTTAAGTATTTTTAAGAATACGTGGGCGAATTCGCGAACAAAAGCTAGTATATTATAACTGCTATCATTTTCTGTTGCTCATTTTAATTATTCTCATGACTGTAGATAATCCATATAATATTTACATCCAATCTGGTTAAGATAAGTTTTTCAGTTGGTCTCCAAAATCAACATGAAAATTATGTAATAATACTGAACCGAGACTAAATTTGTGCTCTATAGAGCTCACGCTCCAAAAAGCTGTACAATGTGTCTGTCAACAGAAAGCGAACAGCAAATAATTCAGTACTCAGTCTCAGGAAAGAAGGTTTCGCATGCAATCCAAGTCGGTGTAAAGGTGTTTACCCACGCGTCGGAATCTATAGCTCTATCAACTTATCGTGTAGTTGACAGAGTATCTAGTGGAGCATACAATATTAACTAATTAATTATAGTCATGGAACTAGGAATTACGACTACGATTACATTATTTATATACCATTGTATGGCATAGTCGTTTTCCGACTTCAAAAAAAAAACAAAAAGAGGAGGTTCTCCATTTGTCTCTCATCGTTTTTATTTAGGCCCGCTCAACTTCAACATACGTGTACAAACTTAAATTATTTTATACTTTTTAGTGGCGTTTGAAGTCGGTTTTTTTAAAAAGAATTTTTGTATATTATTATGTCCACTTGAACAGATAAATTGGTGGCATCCTAAAGTAGAATCAATAATTCAGTAGAGTGAATTGACATTTACAGTGTTGTCAGTTTCTGATGAAAGTAAAATAGTGTTGTGACTAAAGGATCCACATCAATCACTTACTCATTACGTCGTGTACCAAAACAGTTATTTTTTTATTTACCTACTAAGAAAATTACCAAATTGTGTTTATTATAATTGATACAAAAATATTTTGAATAGCAATTAATATCATATGGAAAATCTGATCTTGTCTGCCTATACCGAGGAGATAACAGTTTTTAGTACTAAAAATAGATCTTAAATATTTCTATTCGTGCTTTCTATTATTACAGCTTTAAAAAGGTGACCTTTATTACTATTTCTGTTACATAATATTATGTGATCTTATGAGATTTATAAAATGAAATGTAAAAGTACAGTACTACAGCTATCACTACCTACTATACTAGAACATCACTATTACAATAAATATGGCAATATTATTTTACCAAGTGACATTAACAACTGTCATTTCACTCTACTGAATTATCGATTCTACTTTATGAACAAACATCCGCATTAGATGGCTAATACCCCTTGTTAACGAACAGCAGATGTTTTTGACTGTGTATTATTTGTTGTTTGCATTTTCCCAGAAATACATATATTCTTTGATTAATTATTTATTTACTACTAGCAAGTGCGTTATGAAGTAGTCGCCTCCCGAGGAAAATACAACTTTTATAACAGTTGATTGGTCAGGCGACCTACCACCAACGTATTTCAATATTGTGGTGACATTTCATAAAATTACCGTCCTTATAGTAAGTAGCATAAGGACGTCATGGTATGACACGCTAGTCAGTTTAGCGGTACCATAAATATTATAGTATTGCTTGTATGTTTACAATTATGCTCACTGAAGCGTTTCAAGTTTCTGCGACTTTATTTCAAGAGTTCTCAAACGTCTTTCACCGAGTCTCGCATGTTCATGTTTGCATGTCAGAATGTGAGAGCATTTAGGATTTTGGTCGCAAATTAATTAACTTTCAGTTTGAGTTGCACAGATTTTATATTCACTTAAACTAGTGCTCAGACATGAAGTTAAATTGGGAGAGTGGGAGCATAAAAAGATTTTCGATAGGTTTTCGATTCATTAATAAAATAATTTTTTTTCTATGTCCAGCAATTCAAAGTTGCTCAGCACGCTATGGTCGTGGCAAGACACGATAGTCTTTGGGGTCTGTAGGTGCTGGAGTGGCAACCTCGTACCACCAGACCACTCACTAGGTGGACTGACGATATCAAACAAGTCGTAGCAGACGTGCGCTAGGGAATCGTCCCTATACAGGCGAATACTGAATACAGGCGAAAATAGACCAAGACGAATAAAAGTCCATACTAGAGACCTATGTCCAACAGAAGACATCTATCATTAGGAAAGAAGAAGAAGAAATAGGTACATATAACTTCAGAAAAAACTTTCGGTAATTATATGAAAATGCACTAGACGTGGATGCAGATGGCGCTGTTATCCGCTTCGTCACCCGTCTTAAGTTATCCCAAAGTTTATTTCCAAAGTTTTACATTTAGCACTGCGAATTATTATTATTCATGGAAGCGTGTGAGTTCATTTCAACTGATGCACTCGTGGTATATACTAATGATACGTCTTCACAGCCAAGCCTCAACAAGCACGAACATGTGGATCAGGTGTTTGGTTTGACTTGAATGTGCTTGCCGCGACTTTTGATCGAGTATCGGTTTTAAGTGCACAAAACAAAGGAAGTTGCACTAAACTCTTAAAAGCTATCTACCCGCTTACTAGGTTGACGAAAAATGGCTAACATATCAAATGAAAATTAAGTAGGTAATTATTTAAAGTTACCAGTGACTTTTACGTCTACCATACTTGGAGGTTTATAACGTTCAAACGTATGAATGCTTGATGTTTGGTTTGCCTGTACTGCCCAGAATTCAGTGTTTATTGTTTGTCACAGGCTCACAGGGGCTTAGCCGAAGCATAAAGCATTGTATTTATTTTAGAAGACTAAGGGAGTGTTCAACCTAAACTGATGCAGATTTAAACGCAACTTTCAGACATGAGAATTTTGTAAGAATAATAAATGCAAGACCAACTTGCCATATTTATATGAACTGATATACCTAATGGCATTTTCCTGACAGCACTTCAGCATTTGGACATACCGGTAGTGAATCCGGAATCTCTACAGTGACTTTGACACAAGTTTGTATACCGAATCAAAGTCATTCTCATAGTCGTCCACAAACGCTAGGAAAAGTAGCCGGTTTTACTAATCAATCAATTTTCTAATAACCTGTAGCAGTATGTGGATTGTTTAGTAGAATCCGGCTTATTTGGGAGACTGGAAATCACTAGTGATTGTCAAAACAGAAATGAGGAGATCCATAGGAGAATCAGAATTACCGACACATCTTATCGATTCGCGGTGCAGAAGTGACATTGGATAAGCCTCGTGGTTCGAAGAAATGATATTCATTGGAGTCTCAAGGTGCTAGAATGGTAACCACGTATCTGAAAGCGCAATGTTTATTTATTTATTGAAAAGGTACACAAAACAGGTTGTAACCAAATATAAACCTAATACAATAACATCAGATTTGGGTTCCAGGTAACAACTCTTAATATGTGTACACAGTGGTTATAAAATGTTGACAGCTGGACAGACTTCCCTAGATTTAGACGAGTCACACGTAGCCACAGGATGCAGGCGGCGCAAGACTGTAGCTGGTGGAAGTTTCTACAGAGATCTGAGTTCAACAATATACGTCCATCAGTTAACGATGACAAGGAATTTGTACCCTGTATGGATACGAAGGTACTTAAATAGCGACCTCACGTCGTGAAGCTCAACAAATCTCCACACTAGATGATTATAGACGTTATAGTTAAATGAATCGAAATACACGGCCAACACCACAGCATGTATAAGTTTAGTATTTTATTTCTATCGATGCGAGGGTGACGAATAACTTAACTCTGTAAGAAGACTTCTTATATGTCTCTATCTTGTACAAATACATATGTAACGATGTCTAAATTACTGACATATGAACTATACAAAAAATTAAGTGGCACTCGGGGACTGCCGCGGTAAAGCTACTGCATAGAATTTTTGGAGTTTACTCCTTAAGAATCGATTTTAGCAGCCCGGTATGAGAAAAATCCGGGCAGTAAAATCAATTTATCAATGACCTCGTTACGTTCTCCTGTTACGTTTTTCACAACGTTGAAATTTCTACCCTAACGTTGAGTAAATAAGGTTGGTTTTCGTGCGAAAGAGCTTCCGAAGCGAAAGTCGGTCGGGGCGCGCTCGGATCGGACCCAAGTCGCGCGCATAGAGAAGCATATAGCGTCGCGCGTAAACTCCAGTCGTGCGTCGGAGGCCAGAGCTGACACACACTTTTTTTTATCAACTTATGCAATTATAATATTTATGCAATATTTTTATTTGCATGATAAAAATTATGCAAAAAAAATTAAAAAACAAACAAACAAGAAAAGCGCACTGTCACTACTTCGCGAGTGAGATTCGAACTTGTGACATCATACACCATACGGTAAAGAAAGCTGTCGCTCGCCCACTGCGCCAAACAGGAACCTCTAAAATGTTGAACGCTTACTGAACGACGGTGTTAGGTTTATTTTCGTTACGGAATTTCTTGATTCGGTCGCCGCGCTCAAACTGTTTGTCCTAGTTCAAAGCCCACGATTAAAGCTATGCAATAGTTTAAAAACTTTTTAACTTTAATTTCTATCATATTACAGGCAACGAAAATTTATAATACTTATTTGATTTTGGTCACGTCAACAGAGTCCAACAAACACTTGAGCCTTTCTGTATCATGTCAAGCTTTGTGTATACAGTATGAAGACCGAAATCGTTTAATCTGCTTAGCCTCAACTCGCATTAGAATTTTTGAGCCTTATTCCAACTAGATAGAAGTCAAAATCGAATGACAATGAAATTATTTTCTACATACAAGACATGTGTAACTCCTGGGAATCAACTGTGTAAGGGCGAAATTCCTCAATGACGACATATCTGCTTTTTAGCACCGTCTTAACGCCAAAAATTTCAGGGGCAGTTCTGTTATATCCATGTTATATCTGCTTAAAATTCAACTAAGTGTTTTGTTGCTTTAGATCAATAACCACCCGAACTGTAAACAAAGACATAAAGTAAGCTTCATTAGCAACCCATCAAAGGCTCACTACTGAGCGCAGGTCTCCTCTCAGAGAAGGGGTAAAGGCCATAGTCCACCAGGCTGGCCCATTGCGAATTGGCAGACTTCACACACCTTCAAGAACATTATGAAGAACTCTCAGGTGTGCAGGTTTCCTCGCGATATTTTCCTTCACCGTTGAAGCAAGTGATATTTAATTGCTTAAACGCACTTGACTCCGAAAAGTCAGAGGTGCGTACCCGGGATCGAACCTGCGACCCCCCGAATAGGAGACCACAGTCCTAACCACTTGGTCTATCACTGCTTATAAGTTAGTAAGTAAGCTTGCAGACAATCAATTATATTTTGATCATCGACATATACTTACTCTATCGATATAAATAGATTTCAAACTGCGATAACGCCATTGTGAAAATTCAATATGGCGGCTGAACTACAAACTTCACTAAAAATTGTATAGAACATAATGAAATATTTCTTAAAGTAACGCTTGAACTTAACTGAGAATCTCTAAACTTTGGACAGAGCCACATCTGCACGAAGTTGGCTCCACTAGTACCTACTTGAAGTCGCCTGACAGTGTTCTGTATTTTCTTCGAATTATTTCAAAGTTCATTGTAATGGCGGCAATTTGAGGAACTAACGGAGCGTAGCGTCAAATTGTATGCTCAGTTCATTTTGACAAAGCTCTCTCATTTCTATAAGTCGGTACTTACTTCTTGTCTGATTTCTTGGATTTTTTTCTGGTTTAAGGAACGTGCGTTCAGACGATATTAATTCTTTCAGTGCCAGATATTCGGAATCTTTAAGTTAGGTGGGTTTTCAAGGTGGGAGTGGTCTTTAATTTGTTTCTAAATATTCTGTAAAAAAAACCATATGAATAATTTTTGATAAAAAATAATCTATTCAAAAATAAATTCAAGTGTTAAGATACTTGAAATCTATCAACGTGCATGACCATGACATGACATGATATTGGTCTACAATTTTATTATGACGACATAATCAGTCGAGCAAACAAATACGCAAGAAAAAAATGAGACAAAATATTATGTGCAGTTGTGTCTTATGAGCCACAGGTTGGCCTACAAGGAAAAACAATTTTGAATTTTGAATTTTATAATGTTTTTCTAACGGTACGGTAGAGGAAAGTTACACTTGAGTCAAACTGCTGTCGCATTGTAGTTTTCTTTTACAAATTCTTGGTAGAGTCATGACGTGTCATAAGAGCCACAGGTTGGCCTACGTGAAATAAATAATTTTGAATTTTGAAACGCTATAATATATCATTGAAGCTTCGGTATTTTAATGGCGGCAACTTCACAGCGAGAAAAAATTACAAAATATTATCTGCAGAATTATAAAATGTTTTTCTAACGGTGGAAGTATGGTAGAGGAAAGTTATATCTGAGTCAAACTGCTGTCGCATATTAGTTTTCCTTTACAAACGCTATATTATTTTAAAGCTTATTTTAATGGCAGCAACTTGACAATTTGTGACGTCACAATGCGCGCTCGGTTCGTTCTGATAACTCGAGTCTTCATTTCAGGTTTAAACGTTAATCTGAACAAATTGGAGTGAAACTCGCCTTTTTATTCAGATTTTATTTATCGAAGTTGTGTTTTACTTGGAAATTAAATTAAATATTGTTTATTTCGAGTAGCTAAGCCTGCTTTCCAAGATCCACCCAATCTCAGTAAAGCCCGCATTCTAATCTAAAAGCAGCATTCAAATTTTTTTGCGCACCACGATTACACTAACAGTCAGTCAGACACCCACACATATAAAGCGGTCAAGTTTTCAAGATAATAACATCTCTTAACGTCAGGGGTTAAAAATGAACTCGTTCACTTTTAATATGTATTCTGGGTATAAAAGTTGTACTTTTTGCCGGCAAAAAAGGGTTCCCCAGGAAAATAAATTATGAACCGCTTCGGGGTGTTTTATTATTCCGCATTTTGATGAGGACGACATCAATTTAGGAAAAACACGTACATCACGAATTTCTTTTCCCAGTTTTCTCCTTTACGCGCCTAAATGTTACGGGGCACATGTGGTTTTAATCTTTTCTTCATGGTTATCAACATTATCTATGGAGTCTGCGCATTCTGGTGAAAAAAAAATGCTCCAAATATAGAGATCCTGCAATTAAACAGCAGGTTGAATAAAAAAAAAAATTTCCACATTTGGTAAAGATATTGCTGTTTAAAAATGTTTTTTTAGATTTGCGTAGAACATTTATGTAAAAAACTAACACCACGTGGATTAAATCGTGGGCGAAAACAAGTAATAAAATATAATAAATATCTACTTTCTTCGATGTAACAAAGAGATATAAAAAAATGTTTGAACAATCCAAGAAGAAATTCTTGGATTGTTAAGCAAAAAAAAAGCAGGAGCAAAACTAAAACTAAAGTATTAAACGCCCGCAAACCTTGGGCCATAGGCTAAGTCAATAAAAGGACAGACGGCCGAGGCTAATAAATAATGTGTCATTTAATTATGAGGACAGCCCAGCTAATAAGGTTACGTCTTAATATCTTAGTACACTTTGTGGGAAAATAATAATGTTACTACTGAAACGGGTGAGCTTAACCTTAGCAAATTTACTCGTTTATTACATAGGAGTTGGTCTTTAATTACACTAGCGGCACGCTATGATGGCCGGTTTGACGTTTGTCCGCTCATGAAGTTCCGTATTAATTGATAACGACTTTGAAGGAAATAATTGTATTACTTTATTGACGATAGTGATGTGCAGAGATTCATAAATTTTATCGAATGTAGTTTTAGGTTTAGGACTCAAAATTTATTTATTAAATTGATTTCTAAAATGTATACAAGTGTAGAAAAATCAGTTTGCACCATTTAAGGGGTGAATGTACTTGTGAATATGAACAATTTTCACTATGTGGACAAACCTCTGAAATCGCAAAAAAATATCAGCTGTTTCATACAAAAGGTAAAATTTTTATTTTTATATGATATATACCACAACTCGGCATTTGGTTTTCTAAATTGAAAATTTTTAAAAATGGAATCTAATACGATCGTCACATAGGATCGCTGGCTAGCACAACTACTACCTCCGGCAAACTCGCGTCAATGCTCAATGCAAAACAAAGCAGTTTCGAATTGACGTTGCTTCGAAAAGTATAAACTGTCAGTGCAATGCGATTGTGATATAGTTTTGACCTGGCTTTGGATTTCAAATATTGATACTGCATTACTGTTGACCCTTGCTCGTTAATTTGGACTCTGTTCAAGCCCTTTGTTGTGGATTTCGTCGATATGACCGAACGTACGCAGAGAACTGTTCTAAATAGTCAGACACGTGAGTTCGTAATACGCCTTCGTAACTATTTCGATCGTGAAGCTCAAAATGGAGGGCCAATTTTACCTATAACGTCAGTGGTTGAACGCGTAGCTGATGCGCTTAATATTGGACAACGAACTGTTAGACGGATAACTAAAAAAAAATATGGCGAGACTGGCACAGAAGAAAATAAACTTCACACACCAAAAAAGAGAAAACGAGCAAAACCAGTCGTAGGCATCGATAGCTTTGATGCCGATGCTATCCGAAGACATGTTTACGGCTACTATTTACAGAAGGAGTATCCAACAAGAAAAAAGTTGGTGCATTCACTGAAGGAAGCTGGATTATTCTTCGGTGGGGAAAGTTCTTTAACGAAGATTTTGAAGACCATTGGATTTCGATACAAAAAATGTAACAAACGCAAAATATTGATGGAAAGATTTGATATAGCGATGGCAAGGTATACTTTTTTACGGCAAGTGAAAGAAATCAAAAATTGGCAAAAATGTTGTGTTCTTGGATGAAACATGGCTTAATGCTAACCATACTGTAGGCCGTTCTTGGAACGATGACACAGCAGCATCTACTTCCAAAGTTCCTGTAGGAAAAGGATCGCGACTTATAATTTGTCACGCCGGAACCATCAACGGGTTTGTCGAAGGTTCTCTCATGGCTTTTGCGTCAAAAACCACTGGAGACTATCATGAAGACATGAATGGAGAAAAGTTTACTGAATGGTTTACCTCAATGTTGTGTAGCCTCCCTGAACCATCTATTATAATTATGGACAACGCCCCATACCACTCGATGCAAATTGACAAGCCACCTGCCCAATCCCAAAAGAAAGCTGATATCGTCGCATGGCTTCGTAAAAATGGCGTAGATGCAAACATGAATATGTTAAAAGCGGAATTAGTACGTCTTTTAAAAGAAAACAAACCAACCAAGATCCGATACGTCATTGACGAAATAGCATTAGAACATGGGCACAGAGTTATACGGTTACCGCCTTACCATTGTGAGTATAATGCGATTGAGTTGGTGTGGGCTCAAATTAAGGGATATGCTGCAAGACACAATACAGAACCCCCATTTACCACAAAAAAAATGCTAAAATTATTAGAAGAAGCTTGTGAACATGTGACTAAAGGAGACTGGGAAAAGGTTGTGAATAGAACTGTTAAATTAATAAGGGAAGATTATGAAAGAGATGTGAAAATAGATAATATTATAGAAAACGAACATATAATTATTAATGTAGGTGATGATAGCAGTGACGACAGTGAAAATAGTAGTATGGACGAATCTGATTAATTATGGCCTTTTGTGGCACCTTTTTTGGTATCTTTTGTATTCATATGTTTCTTGTGTGCATATAAAGTATGTATATTCATTTTCATTCAAATATTCAGTTCGTTCAAATAAATTAAATAAACATATACATTTTTGTTTTATTAAACCTATTTAATCAGGTACAAAAACAAAACTTAATTGTTTTTTGTTCGAGAATAAATTGACATTCCACATCACTATTGTAATGTGTCAAACCGGCCATCATAGCGTGCCGCTAGTTTAGTCGAAGTCATCCCGTAATAATGTTAGTTTGTTCTTCCGTCAAATTAGCTATATTTATTAGTATTGTAACCTAAAATAATATCCTTTGTAAGATTTCGTTTTATTTTAATCTATAGTGGCAAGTGCTGTTCCTATGGACGCTTGTACCTGAGGACACAATCGATTCCGTCGAAACCAGCAACCATAGACAAAGCTTTACGGTTGCGTTCAAATTAAAATTTTAGGGTTGCTAGTTCCGACAGAATCGATTGTGTCCACAGGTACAAGCGTCCAAAGGAACAGCACTTGCCCATATTATTATTTTTTAGATCTTAATATGTTTTCCATTCTTCTTCTACCTAAAGTGCCTCTACTAGAAGGTTGGAAATTATTCTAGCAACCTAGTATGAATCTATTTTATTTCTAGACCTTAAATGGTCTAGAAATAAATAACAGTACTGTTATTGTTTTTTTTTAAATAAACTTCTAAACCTTTATCGACAGTTTAAAAAACAGAAGAATTGTAATGTTATTCAACAATGCCATGATAGAGACAGAAAAAGACATCTTTCAGTAAAACCTGAACCGGCCAAACAGAAAAAGTGATACTTACAAAAATTACTTGTAAAATGAGTCCGGTCTCCAAATCCAATCTACTTAAAACCGTTTGCTGACCTGCCAAAGCAACTAATACGCGGTCAACCGTTCCGATATAATTGGATAGCTTAGTTCTTTTGTGCGACGCGGTCGAAACACGTCTCGAGTGTGCTTGAACACGTAGCTTGGAGGTCTTTGCATTTTTCAGCTGAAGTTTTTCTTTTTGTAATGTGAAGGTTTTCTATGAAATCGATATTAGATCGAGATTATTCAACAAGGATAAAAGATTAATCAATCATCAAAATCGGCTCAGTAGTTTATTCGCTACGATGGAACATTTTTTTTTATCGATGACAAGCTAGTCCTTGACTGCGATCTCACCTGATGGTAAGTGACGATGCAGTCTAAGATGGTAGCGGGCTAACTTGGAAGGGGCATGGCAGTGAACATTCAATCAATACCCCTAATTATTGGTTTCTACACGCCATCATGCCGGAACGCTAAATCGCTTGGCGGCACGTCTTTGACGGTAGGGTGGTAACTAGCCACGGCCAAAGCCTCCCACCAGACCAGACCAGAGACAATTCAGAAATTATAAATTCCCAAATTGACCCCGCCGGGAATCGAACCCGAGACCTGCCAGTTATAAGACAACAGCGCTCACCACTGAGCCAGGGAGGTCGTCAACATTCGTAAATAATCACATAAATACATACATAGCCTTCCTTTTGGCTCTGCGGTAGTCCGGTGAAAAGGGGTCATAAGCCAAAGGCTTATTATGGGCAACTTATATGATTATTTGATCTATCGTCAGCCTTTAAATCCTTACTATATTATAAATGCGAAATCGTTGGTGTGCTACACGGAGCAATGGATCGACGTGATTTTTTCGCATGGGTATAGGTTGAGGACCTGGAGAGTGATAAAGGCTTCTTTTCAGAAAATAAATGAGTTCCCACGGGATTTTTAAAAACTAAGTCCAAGCGGACTTAGTCGCGGGCATCAGCTAGTTGTAAATGAATAGTAAAAATGCAAAAATGACAACATCAGTCATCATCATCCTGATCTCAACCCGTCGCCAGCTGACTATCACGTGTTCCCTCTTTTTTTCTCTTTATTGCACAAAAATAGTAGGACTTAATAAAAATAATAATAATGCTAGCATTTTCTACCAGTCTACCTTAAGAAGAGTGACAACTTCACATGCCTTTCAGAATATGGAGAACTCTTAGGTGTACAGGTTTGCTTAAGATATTTTCCATCACCGTTAAAGCAAGTGATATATTAAGTGCGTCTCTGGGATTTGAACCCCGGGACCCTCGTAAAGGAGGCCAAAGTATTAGCTTCTAGGCTTTACATACAGTGTACATGCTGTCAGTGTACCTGAAATATTTAAGCACACAGCGAATAGAAGGCTTAAAAACTCTGTTACCTGGGAGTTTTCTCTATACAATTTTTATCAAAATACTAGGAGTAGTTACGAATAAAACATATTTAAGCGGTCCCAATTTTTTTTTGCTCGTCTACGAAAAATAGGTGGGACGATGTATTCAATTTTATATCTGGAGATTTAAGAACCCTTTAGTAAATAATACCTCTGTTTTGTTAAAGGTTTTATTAAATAGCTGCTCAGGGAATTATGTATATTTATGTGATTAGGTTTAAAAATGGTACACAAAATAATAATTATTATCAATATGCTTATGGAATTAAAATAAATACGTCTAACAGGAAAAATGTTAGTAAAATATCTTAAGTAAGAGACACCGGGTTTGAATCCCGGCAGTGGCAATTTGGGAAAGTTATAGTCTCTGGTCTGGCTTGGTGGGAAGCTTCAGCCGTGGCTAGTGACCACCCTACCGGGAAAACCGTGCCACCAAGCGATTTATTGTACTGATACCCTTGACTCGAGGCCTCTTTGATTGTTGATTTGATTGACAGACTGACGGATAGACAGCGGAAACTTAGTACTATTGTATTGAAAGGTAGAAAAGTACGTCGGCCATCTTGGATTTGAAAATGGTTGTCACTATGTATTAATTACCGGTGCTACAATTTAGTTAGCATAAAATTTTAAGGTCTTACGAGTAAATGAATGAATTTCAATAATTTGTTAGGATAAAGATTAAACCTATAATGGAGGTTTGGGCTATCAAATTAAACCGATGACACATTGTGACATTACGCTCCGTAAGTTTCTCAAATTGCCACCATTAAAAGGAGCTTTGAAATAATCCGTGCTGCAATTCCAGAGGAACACTGCCATGCAATTGCAGCTTGAACTCAGAACAGATGTGTCTTCTAATAAAATTCAGGAAATCTGGATCAACTAGGATGTTCAAACAATTTTATGTTATTTTTCCTATCACAGGCCGCTTAGAGACTGCGATGTTTCATAATCTATACGAATAAATATTAATTCCGTCACAAATATAATATTATTATGATAAACGCAAGTTTTTACACCGCCGTCGTCGTATTCGTCGGACTCGGACGTCCAGTTTAAGAAATTAGTCAGAATATCGAGTTGGACGTGAGTTTTCTCACAAATTAGTCGATATTCTGACTAATTTCTTAAACTGGACACTTTCAAGCAAAGATTTTTATATAAACCTGTGAAGATGATACTACACTGGCGCAATTAGAATGCCCTAAGCCTACTTTGTCGTATTAGTTTACAAATTGCGAAAAACCAAATTAAATTTGAATTTCGCGGGAAGACCCGCATAATCCATCTTAACAAAAATCTTAACAACAATGCATAAGTACTCGAACGATACGTCTGTAAGTTCCAGCAATAATGAGTGAATGAGTGATGTAGCAAAGAACTCAGTCCAATCATTGCATAGTCAGCAAGTTTTCTGTGAGTCGCAGCAGTGACTGTGACAAAACCTTAGTAAAACTGACAGCATCCTCAAAACGTCTTGAACGTTTTGTAAGTTTCTCGAATTGCCGCCATTAAAAAGAGCTTTAAAATAATCCGTGCAGTAGTTCTAAGGAAATACTGCGATGCAAATGCAGTTTGATCTCACAGCAGATGTGGCCGTCCGAAGTTCCAACATTATTTTATTCAATGTTGAAGATTGTTTTTAAGTTTATGACAAATTATGCGACATGAGTTTTGATATAGAGTGAGATATAGTCATTTTGCACCTCCGGCAAAGTGTACCACTAGTTCTTGGAGAAGGTGCAAACCATTACCCCGTGATTTTAATTCTAACCGCCTTGCTGACACATTATCTACTAGACCCTGGAAAACACTGAACAGAAGATCTGTTTAGCTGTTTCATGGGACTAGTCCAACATAGCTATACGAAACCTCGCGAGTAAAGTTGCCTTCAAAAAAAAAATTGGTTGTCTGTAAAGTCAGTTTACGGACGATAGTTTTACGTGATAACGAAGCCAACGCTTGGGCCGATCGTGCCTCTCTATCGCTTGTTCCGCGCTCTCGCTTGCACCTTCAGGCTCAGGCGGAACGTGACACTTTTTTGTGCGTGCAGCCGGTGTTTATCTATATAAAAAGAAAGAAAGAAAGAAAATATCTTTATTCACTAATGGTGACACAGACAAAACTAATTACAAAAGTATAATTTCGTCTGTGACACCACCCAGAAAGGGTGTACAGCTCAGCACTATGCCTTGCGTCGTATGCAAAAAATGCATACAATGCCAGGCGCTGATTTTATATATTTCATGTTCATCTAGTTATCACGTCAAAAATCTAGGTATCGAATCTTTAGATAAAAGATAGAATCCGTATTTTATCTAGAACTATAAAGCAGTGCTCGAACATATATTTTATTTATATTTATTTTTTCTATTCTATTCTGTATAAAAATAAAAGGTGACTGATCAATTGATTGACTGACTGACTGACTGACTGATATATCAATGCACAGCTCAAACCACTAGACGGATCGGGCTGTTTGGCATTCAGATAGCTATTATGACGTAGGAATCCACTAAATCAGGACTTTTTTAAATTCAACACCTATGGGGGTAAAATAGGGGTTTGAAAAATTGAACTTAATGTGAGCGAAGCTGCGGGAAAAAGCTAGTATTAGATAAATTATTAATCATCGGTGGTCGTCCATTGAAGTTCACAGAAAAAATATCCTGGGATATGGACGTAGAAAGTATCAACTTTCTACGTCCATATACCAGGAATGTTTAAACGGAACGGAACGGAAAATAAACGTAAGCTGATTCTTACGTTTATTTTTCTGGATAGTAAAATGATATTATCATCATTATCTAACCCCAAAGCCGACAACTAGGAAAGTTTTAAGTAAGTTAAGAAATTCCGTAACGAAGAAAACCTAACACCGTCGTTCAGTAAGCGTTCAACATTTTAGAGGTTCTCAAGCAGCTCTATTTGGCGCAGTGAGCGAGCGGCCGCTTTCGAGCGCCGATGGCGCAGGTTCGAATCTCATTCGCGAAGTAGTGACAGTTAGCTTTTCTTGTTTGTTTGTTTTTTAATTTTTTTTTTGCATAATTTTTAATATGCAAAAAAACATATTGCATAAATATTATAATTGCATAAGTTGATGAAAAATGCTATGCAATAGCTTTAACGCGGCAGTCCCCGAGTGCCACTTAATTTTTTTTTTTTCAGAATGGGGACAATAGTACGCATATAGAGTATAGACAGACCATAATATCCACTAAGTGTGGATAGCATTGGCCGACTTTACACACGTTTGAGAACATTATGAAGAACTCTCAGGCAAGCAGGTTTCCTCACAATGTTTTCCTTCACCGTTTATGTAAGCGATATTTGGTTAATAAGATTTTACAAAAATCTTACGTCTTTGTTTCGTGACTAGCTTCATTAATTCTGTGTACGACTAAAAAGCAGCGCTTTATTCATTTAAACCTTACAACGCAACCTGTCGCGAATTAACGAAGCGTGAATGTGAAATTCACCGTATTAGGGTTTTGTACCTTTTTGTGTGCAAATATCATTATGAGCGAGAAAATTCTCTTAGAAATAAACAGTAGAGTGGAAGCGAGTATATTACACGGATGTACCAGTTGATTCCCTTGAGTCAAACCTGTCTTGTACATGTAACGTAATGCGATCAAACGATTTTCACTCTTATTCCTAGAGCGTCAAGGTAGACAAGACCCTTTTGATTTCAGACAAAACTTGTTAAGCGATTTCACTGTTTATACATACGGCTGACGTCAATACAAACGAAGTCGGGACCTTTTGTAATGTTGATTCTGTTTTAGGAAAGTATTTTGAGCATTTTGTGTGTTGCTTTTTATTTTACGTAAAACGGGTAGGCGAGCTGATGTTGGTTTTGTAGTCAACAAATTCTATGAATAAGATACTTAGGGCCTGTTACACCACTATAAGTTAGTGTCTAATATATATCTAACAGATAAAAATATATGCCAGATTAATCTGTTTGATCATCAGACAGTTTATCTGCTAGATCGTCTTAACGGGCACTTGTCAAACAGAAATTTAAATGCTATCTGTTAGATTAGTTGTGGATTGGCTAATTTAATTTTTCGAAGAACACAGCTGTTGTTGCTGATGGATAATACTTTAAATTTTTGTAGTAAGCAAGCAATAGACTCCGAACATAACTGGTGGTAAGAGTTGTAGCATTTTTCTAAGATGGATGGCTTACTTGGAAGTTGTCGACTATTTATTTCCACAGCACTTTATAGAGATTACTTCCGGTTTGTACTTTGTACAAATACCCTCGAAATTTTTAAGTAACTGTGAAAGATAATGTTTACATAAAGATATTTACAAAATATATTCCATCACAGGGTAGCGTATAAAAAATTATGTGAGGATGTATTATATGAAGCCTCATGAAGCAACTCTACAGTGTACAACTCAATGTGTCAACATATTTACGCCGCTGGCGCTGTTTCAGTTAATAACTGAGTTCGTGATCGTTCATGACACTGACTAAAAACCCTCGCGCCCCTTGCCGCTGACATTTCAATAAATTACCATCGCTGTCAATAGAGTTCACCATAATTCATAAACCAGGAGAATCGGAGCAAATCCTTTTAGGTAGTTTACTGACGGAACGATTTTAAGCTCAAAGTGGTACAAAACAAAGCAGGACGTCACACAGTACTATACGAGCACAGTAGTATACTAATATTATAAATTTGAAAGTTTGTTTGTTTGTTTGTTGGTATGTCCTTCAATCACACCGCTACAGAGCTACGGATCATGGGTATAGTTGAGGACCTGAAGAGTGACAAAGGCTACTATTTATCCCGGAAAATCAAAGAGTTCCCGAGGGATTTTAAAAACTAAATCTACGTGGTGTAACGTAGTCGGGCGTGGCCAGGGTGTACTATGTCACTCTCAGTACACCAGATAAATTTTACTTGTGCGTTGCTGGCCAAGGAGTACGTCAACAGTGCAGTGGGTGCTTTCAGGCTGTGTGGTGATTAAATAAGGAACAATCCAAACATTTGGATCTTTGTTTATTTGGAAATAGAAATTATTAAAGGTTAGGCATGACAGACAACAGGTATCACTAGATAAGGTTTACACAAATGAAAATACAAAAAAAATAAGATGTCAGCCTACTTAATTACTATGATGAAACACCATATACAGGTCGACCAGCATACCTGTCAGTCTACGGTTAGGCTAGCTTCGGGTTGAGTCATGAGATTTCCCTGAGCGGGTTCAGAATAACGCACAACAGGTAGACTGACAGTCACGCCTAGCCGACAGACTTACACAGTTAGGTACAGTCAATTATAGGTACAAGGTCATACGGATGACCTGTAATTAAGAAAGGTAAAGACCCTTGTGTTGTAGTATATATAAGTAAGTGATCGTATTTTATTAAACAGTATTAACTCAAACCTCGTCAAGTGTAGTCATTTCAAACATCCCTTAACTGATCGACCCTACACACCACATGGCGACCCTGCCGAACGCTTAAAGCCGCGTAGCCGAGGTGTCCGGTTACCGAGTGCATATAAAAAACTATAATGCGTTTCTAATAAGAAGCCCGACGGCTAAACAGTTATAAAATAATGTGATTAGAGAAAAAAAATTATAATGTGGCTAATATCTTACTATTGACTGATATTATAATGAAGTGACTAATTTAATAAAAATTTATTTAAGAAAATTAGTAGTCTACGTGAAAAATAAAATGTCAAAAGTGGACGATTACGAAAAATAAATTATTAAATAAGGACGAACTTAATAAAATATATTATGTGCGTGATTACTGATGAGCTACGTGAAGGTGCTCTACGAAGGATCCTGAGGCTGTCCAGTCATGGTACTAAGGGAAATCAAGAGGATCAATCCAGCGCCGCAATAATTTAAAAAAAAGTTTATAAGTGCAAAGTTTATTAGTGTCAAAGTTTAAAAAGCGGTTTTCGGACTTCGATATCATGACGTTATTATTTTATGAACTGCAAGATTTACCGTTTTATTTTAATAGAATAATAAGGTATGTAATATAATTCTAACATAGAATAAGTAACATAAATAGAGTATTTCTGTTGTGTATTCACTAAATGCCTGTAGTGAGCTATTTAGTAGGTAATTATTGTACGAGTACTATATTTGTCCCATGTTGGAAGATTTATTGGCTATATCGGATGAGTTAGAATCAATAAGAGTAGGATTAAGAAAATTAGGTCCAGACAGAAGAAAAAAGTATCCTGAATTGATTAACGAAAAATTTTTAAAATCAAATAGGCTATATCAGTGTTATAAGGATTTATGTACTAATATATTAAATAAAAAATTGTTTACAGTTCAATTTACAGAATTAAGTCTTAACAGTTTACTTGATAGAGTAGAGTGTAATTTTCAGAAAATTAAGGAATATTGTCAAGATAATTTTAACGTTCTTTTAAAGATGGAGACGTTTAATTTAAAAACGGCAGCAAGCTTGGTTCCGGTGATGGATGGAAAA
The DNA here is from genome assembly GCA_029955525.1 of Oeneis ivallda. NCBI lineage: Eukaryota > Metazoa > Arthropoda > Insecta > Lepidoptera > Nymphalidae > Oeneis > Oeneis ivallda. The sequence continues at coordinate 22,058,710 of JARPMR010000007.1, forward strand.
GAGGAGACATTAGAAAAAATTATTGACAGTTTAGAACTTTATGAGAGTTGTTTAAGCGAACCAAAGTGTAGGAAACAATTAGCTACGTTTGCTTTAAAAACTAGATTAGATCCTACAAACCGATGCATCTGGTACAGCGATAGGAGCCGTACTTTGCAATAAAGATTTACGACCCGTAGCTTACGCTAGTCGGCCCTTGAATAAGGCAGAAAAAAACTACCCAACTATTCAAAAGGAATTACTTGCTATTGTATGGGATATTAAATATTTTCGTCCATATTTGTTTGGAAAAGCTTTTACTATTATGACTGACCACAAGCCATTGGTATATTTGTTTGGAATGAAAGATCCTAGTAGTAGATCATTAAAATTTCGCTTAACGTTAGAAGAGTATGACTATAAAATTGTGTATGTAAAAGGAAAAGATAATCCGGTCGCAGACGCGTTATCTAGAATAATAGTTACCTCAGACGAGTTAAAGGAGATGAGTAATAATATCATGGCTGTTATGACCAGAGCACAGAGGAGAAGAGAGGAAGAGGAACGTGAAAGGCATTTTGATAGGAGTTTAATCCCTAGTGTAGCCAATGACAAACAGCCTGATCAACCGTGAGTCGTGGAAATATTAAGGATTCCTAATAATTCTGTAGAAATGTTATTAATGGAAAGTAAAAAGCTTAGAGAATTAGAAAAAAATAAATTGATAAGCACGAAAAGTGAGTGTTTCATGTATAGTTCTTGCAAAAATATAATATACGTAAATCTTGATTATAGATTACAATTTACGCGAGCCGAATTTGTAATTAAATTGAGTGAATTTTGTAAGAATATAAACGTCGACGAAGTTTGTATTATAAAAAATAATGAAAATGAAATGTTTATTAAAAGTTTAATTAATGAAATAAAAAGTAATGGTTACTACCAAGGACCAAGAATTTGTATCTTGCGAGGCGTTAAAAGAATAATTGACGAAAATGATAAAAAGTTTATTATTAACGATTATCATTTGCTACCCACTAGCGGGCATGCAGGGGTACGTAGAATGGTAAATAATATAAAACGACAATTTTATTGGCCAAATATAGAAAAGGACGTCCGTGAATTTATTCGTAAGTGCGTAAAATGTCAAAAGATGAAATATTCAAGGCATACCGTTGAGCCCATGGTTGTGACGACAACCGCCACGTGTGCGTTTGAAAAAATTTATTTGGATTTGATGGGTCCATTGGATAAGGACGTAGAGGGTAACGTTTATATACTTACCATACAGTGCGATTTAACTAAGTATGTAGAAGCATATCCATTAGCAAATAAGGAAACTGTAACTGTAGCTAGGTCTTTAGTTAATAATTTTATATTAAGATACGGTATTCCTAAGTTTATGGTAAATGACAGGGGGTCTGAATTCTTATCTTCTACTATGACAGAAGTGTGTAAATTGCTAGAAATAGAAAAACTCAATTCCACTGCATATCACCACGAAACAATAGGTTCACTTGAAAACACTCATAAACATCTAGCTTCATTTCTCCGTATTCAGTGCGATAAACACCCCGAGACTTGGAGCCATTGGCTTCCCTTTTGGTGTTTTTCATTCAATAATACTGTGCATACTTCAACCAATTATACACCTTACGAACTAGTGTTTGGTAAAACTTGTGAACTCCCCAGTAGAATAAGAAATAGTGTAGAACCATTATATAATATAGATAATTATAGTGAAGAATTAAGATATAGGCTACAATTAGCACAACAAGATGCTCGTCAAAATTTATTGAATGTAAAACAAAATAGAAAAAGTTCATATGACAAGAAAGTTAATACAATAAAATATAACAAAAATGATTTAATTTTAATAAAGAATGAAACAGGAAATAAGCTCAATAGTTTATATTTAGGACCATATAGAGTCATAGAAGACTTATCACCTAATGTGAAAGTCGATATAAATGGGAAAATTGATATTGTGCATAAAAATCGCACAAAATTATATAGCAACTGAAACACACTGTATTCCTACCATATAATTATGCATTTACTATAGTTTAACACTAATGTATTTTTTTTTTCTCTGTTATGATTATAAGTTTATAGTTGTAAGAAAATTTATTTTATAAAACAAATTATAACTGTCAATTCAAAAAAAAATGTAATTGTATTAATTTTTTTTTTATCACTCCGTGGGAGGTGTAGTATATATAAGTAAGTGATCGTATTTTATTAAACAGTATTAACTCAAACCTCGTCAAGTGTAGTCATTTCAAACATCCCTTAACTGATCGACCCTACACACCACAGTGTCCACCAGCGTTATGTAATGCAACTGTTACTACAGGAAAATTTTAAAGGCAACTATTTATCAGAAGTTGAGTTATGTTTGTTCATCTAGGCACATTATAAGGAATAACTAACAAAATAAAAATATGGAAGGAGAGCACCTGATATCCGGAGTCTCCCCCTGAAGAAGACGGCGTGCCTCCTCACCAAAATACCCCCAAGGGTGAGCATGCCGTCGCCTCGCCGAACATCACAAGAGCTTGCTTTCGCTCACGAAATGATGAAGTTTTTTTAAGGAACAGAACTTACCATATCAGGTATAAAAATCTTCCACACAGAACTAAATGGCCTCCGCCATTTTGTGAAAGCCCACGGCTCGAATTACATCATCTATTCTCACTCGATGTCCGCAGGAAAAAAGATGGCTACGCCCGCAGCCAAAGCTTATATAGGCGTACCAACAAAGGCGAGCTCCACAAAATAACCATACTTTTTGAATCGAACCTTGAACAGCCAAGCTTTCATATTGAAGCTGTCAAGACCGAGTTAATTCAGAGTTAACCGACTAAGCAATGATTGTGGCGACCGTCCGGGTGACAGATTATAAAACCATCTTTTGTTGGTGAAATTATTTGTCCCAGCAGCCTCTCTCGGCGTCACGACAAATCACCAACAAAACCCAATATGTCACTCCACCTAGTTCATGAATATCCACTAGGTGGAGTTACTGGTCCTAATTTTTATATTTTAATGTTTGAAAATTTCGCAATTGTAACTCAAAATACTATGTTACAGTGGTCGAAGTCGCAAGCATCAGCTAGTAATAATATGTATGTTGTACATTATAATGCAAGTGATAGCAAGGATTAGAAAGTTACAATTAATTACAGTTAATTGCCAATATCTATTGAAGAACGACAACGATAGTAATGCGACTTCCCTGGTACAGTTTTGAGATGTCTGGTCTGGTTTGGTGAGAGACTTTAGTCGTCTCTGTTACTGCTAGGTACTATCCTACCATCAAAGACATGCCACCAAGCAACTTGGCGTTACCGCACGAAGGCGTGCAGAAACTAATTGTGGGTATGTCAGTCAAGGGTTAGCTTGTTTTGAAAAAAAACTCTAGCCACTGGGCCATACTTAACTTACATGCTCTCGAGTGGAAAGTGTGTAGCGGCAAACGCAATTTGTGACCTCCAAATTTTGGACGGATAATGTTAAGAAAGTAAAAAAAAACAAAAAGAATCAAAATTCAAAATTATTTATTTCACGTAGGCCATCCTGTGGCTCTTATGACACGTCATGACTCTACCACCACAATCATTTTACAATATTATTATGTAGCTATTACATTGTAATATGTTTTTAAAACCATTTTGTGGGCAGCCGGATGCCAAGCCGATTTAACCCATGCAACTTTGTTAGAATATAATAGAATATAATATTTCCACAATGAGGGTAAATTCCAAAAAAGCGTAGGTACTACAATTCCATTCATGTTAAGACGGGCAGTTAGAAAGTAGCCCCATTCCCGTCGGTGGCACCCGTTCACGAGCATGACGCATGATACAGCCGTTACTTCGCTTCGGTACCTAGTGGAAAATGGCTGGACGAGAAAGGCGGAATGCCATGAGTTTCCGTGACGCACCCTCGGTAAGGCCTATGTCCAGCTGTGCAGAGAGAGAGGCTGCTTTTGCTAGTACTGATGACCATCATATTATTATCATCATGTCGTCATCATAAGTATTATCACCCACGTAAAATAGCGGGATAAACCTGTAAACTAAGTGCGATTTTTTTTTCATTGCGATAAAAATCCTCTTCGTTTGTATGCACCCTAATAATACCTTTCGCCCCATTTGTGTACTATCCATCAATGTCTCTCTTTAGAAAGTTAGTTTAAAGCCATCCTAATGAAGTTATCCAGCGAAAACTGAATAAGACTTTTTTGTACCAACTTGCAAAATCACAAGTACAAAGGGAGAATTAATATTATATAAGTACTTAGTTCTTTCGCTTTCAAGAATAATTAAAAAAAATTTGAGCATTGATATTAAGGTTACCGAATTTTCACTAAAACGAGGAGAAACTACTTACTAAAACGAAACGGAAACGATGAAACTGAATCGCGACCCTAGTCAGACTTCAACGTACATGTACAAACTAAAATTATTTTATACTTTGTAGTGGTGTTTGAAGTTGGTTTTTGAAAGAGTTTTTTATTTTATTTATTTTAAGCTTCCTAATATAGCTTCCTTATAGGGGGGTAAGGGAGTGCACCACCACCTTAGTGCTCCAAATGTCAACCTCACCTGCCCGTGGTGCCCCCTGCTGATTAACGAACGAGGCTCTGACGACCGAATAATGGCGGTATAACCATTCAAATGAGCTGGACTGGAATAAATTACGCAGACCGGTGTCGGGCAGCAGCGACATCGGTGCAAGCAGTCTGGCCCTGCGATGGCCAACACGCCTGCCCAGCGTGGCCATTATGGGCATATCTTCCCATGATTAGCGTCACAACACAACGGCCCCTAGTCCCCGGCAGCCCTACTATTCCCGTTCACGGTAGCGGACGTGGTCACGGTAGAGCAGGGGGTGCAAAGAATCACCGGGTTTCGGACAGCTACCATAAACATCGAATGTATTTGGCAACTTATAATACACGGACATTGAGAGCGGACGAACACCTCGCTGAAATCGAAATAGAGCTGAGCAGAATTAAATGGCATGTTTTGGGGCTATCAGAAGTCCGAAGAGAGGGGGAGGACATGATAACCCTGGAATCGGGCAATATGCTCTATTATCGACAAGGCGACCAGGTTTCACAAGGAGGTATTGGATTTTTGGTCAATAGAGTCCTCACAAATAACGTACTGGAGATCAGTAGTGTGTCGTCGAGGGTGGCATATGTTATACTCAAGCTGAATAAGAGGTACTCCCTTAAGATAGTACAAGTCTATGCGCCCACGTCGACACACGCTGATGACGAAGTTGAGGCCTTATACGAAGACATTGCAAAGGCGCTTGATAACACCAACAAAACTCACTTCAATGTCGTTATGGGGGACTTTAATGCTAAGGTGGGAGTACAGGAACATGGCGAGTTAAAAGTAGGACCACACGGATTTGGTCACAGAAATCACAGGGGGCAGATGCTTGTTCACTTCTTGGAGCGGAAAGGGCTATTCCTGATGAATTCTTTCTTCAAGAAAAAGCCCTCTAGAAAGTGGACATGGCATAGTCCGGATAATGTGACTAAAAATGAGATTGACTTTATAATGACGGATCGCAGATATATATTTGAAGATGTCTCAGTGATCAATAGGTTTGATACCGGCAGCGATCACAGGCTTGTGCGTGGTATCTTAAATATAGATCTGCAATTAGAGAGACAACGTCTGATGAAGTCAACTCTCCGACCAAAACCGTTGCAAAGTGTAAGCTCCGAACAATTCCAAATTGAGCTCAAGAACCGGTTCGAGCTGCTGGAAACCAACTTGGACATTGACCAACGATTCACCAATTTCGTAGATGTCGTTCGTGAAGTGGGACGCAAATACTGTCAGAACGATCATAAAAAGGTGTCAAAGATATCCGAAGATACCCGTAAACTTATGGAGCAGAGACGGGAGACTTCCTCAGCATTGCCTGAGTGGCATACTTTGAACAAGCGCGTCAAGAAGCGAATAAGATTCGACCTCCGGCGCTCTAACACCCGCAATATACAAAATGCGATCGAGCAAAACCGAGGTTCGAAAGTGTTCGCTAAGCGACTTGAGAGGAGCCACTTAACAAAGTTGAGAAACCCCGTCGGTAAAATCGTAACGTCTCAAGCAGAGGTCCTAGAGGAGATCGAACGATTTTACTCTCAACTATACTCCTCCAAAGCTCCAAAAGCGGCTCAAGACACGAACGACAAACGTGCGACATTGACCCGCCACTACACCGAAGACATCCCAGACGTTGACCTTGGCGAGATGCGAATAGCCCTCAATCAACTTAAAAACAACAGGGCACCTGGCGATGACGGCATCACATCAGAGCTTCTACGTGCAGGAGGTACTCCGATCCTGAAAGAGCTAGCAGAGCTCTTTAATGACGTCATTGCAAACGGAACAACGCCAAAAGCATGGAGCAAGAGTGTGGTAATTCTTTTCTTTAAGAAGGGTGACAAGGAGCTTCTGAAGAACTATCGGCCGATATCACTCTTGAGCCATGTTTATAAGTTGTTTTCGAGGGTGATCACAAATCGCCTCGCCCGAAGACTTGACGATTTTCAACCTCCAGAGCAGGCTGGGTTTCGAAAAGGCTACAGCACCGTAGACCACATCCACACCTTGAGGCAGATTATACAGAAGGCCGAAGAGTATAATCTACCACTCTGCCTTGCTTTTGTGGACTACGAGAAAGCCTTCGACTCTATCGAAACTTGGGCTGTTCTGGAGTCACTGCAGAGATGCCAAGTCGATTGGCGTTATATCGAGGTGCTGCGATGTATTTACGATACTGCGTCAATGACCGTCCAAGTACAGTCTCAGCAAACAAAACCAATCAACTTGAGAAGGGGGGTTAGACAGGGGGATGTAATATCCCCAAAACTGTTTAATAGTGCACTAGAAGACCTCTTCAAAACGCTGGACTGGACAGGACGAGGATTTAATATAAATGGCGAATACATCTCACACCTGCGGTTCGCCGACGATGTGGTTATCCTTGCAGAGACTCCAGAAGATCTGGAGCAGATGCTGAGTAGTCTAAGCCGCTCTTCCAGACGAGTTGGTCTCGGGATAAACATGGACAAAACCAAGGTTATGTTCAATCAACATGTTGTCCCGATACCCGTGAACGTCGAAAATGTTGGAATCGAAATTGTTTCAGAGTACAACTACCTTGGCCAGACCATACAATTGGGTAGAAACAATTTCGACGAAGAAGCCAACAGAAGGATACGGCTGGGCTGGGCGGCATTTGGAAAATTAAGTCAGGTCTTCTCATCGTCAATACCTCAATGCCTGAAGACGAAAGTCTTCAATCAATGTGTCCTTCCCGTCCTCACTTATGGCGCTGAAACGTGGACACTAACAAAAGGCTTGATCCACAAATTTAAAGTCACTCAGAGAGCTATGGAGAGGGCTATGTTAGGAGTTTCTCTTAAGGACAGGATTCGGAATGAAGAGATCCGTAAGAGAACCAAGGTCGCCGACATAGCTCAAACCATTAGCAAGCTGAAATGGCAGTGGGCAGGCCATGCTTGTCGCAGAAGCGATGGCCGTTGGGGCCGAAAAGTCCTAGAGTGGAGACCGCGAACAAGTAAGCGTAGTGTGGGGCGCCCTCCAGCACGTTGGACTGACGATATAAAGCGGGTGGCGGGAAGTGGCTGGATGAGGAAGGCTGAGGACCGGGTGTGGTGGCGTTCTCTGGGAAAGGCCTATGTTCAGCAGTGGACGTCCGCAGGCTGAGATGATGATGATGATGATGATGAATATAGCTTCATAGGATCGATTACACATTCTCTGATCGCCAGCTATTTTCTCTTATTCATTGAGGAGTTTTCGTCCTCCGTCACCGAAGATATTCATCAGATCTTTAAATTTAAATGGGACCAACCTGATGTCTTTCAAATAAAAAAAAATATTGAAATCGGTTCAGATTTGACGGAGTTATGGAGTAACATCGACAAAATCACACGCGTGGAATTGAGAACCTCCTCCTTTTTAGGGTTCCGTACCCAAAGGGTACCAACGGGACCCTATTACTAAGCCTACGCTGTCCGTCCGTCCGTCCGTCCGTCCGTCCGTCTGTCAGCGGGCTGTATCTCGTAAACCGTAATAGATAGACATATGAAATTTTCACATATTATGTATTTCTATTGCCGCTATAACAACAAATAATAAAAATTAAATTAAATTAAAAAAATTAAATTAAAATATTTCCATGGGTACATGGAAATATTTTTTATTAATTTTTTTTAAACGGAACCCTAAAAGTGCGAGGCCCGACTCGCACTTAGCCGATTTTAATTATTATTCAATAATAATAACTAGCTGATGCCCGCGACTTCACCCGCGTGAATTTACTTTTTAACATCCCGCGGGAACTCTTTGTCACCCTCCAGGTTCTCAACTATACCTATCTAAAAAATCACGTCAATCCGTAACTTTGTTGTAGCGTGATTGACGGACAAACCAACAAAAAAACACACTTTCGCATTTATAATAGGTATTACTAAGGAAGAATTAACACTACGATAATAAAGGCGATGTAATTGAATTTTAGAACACAAAAGCTATTATTGTGACATAAATATGATAGTGAGATATATTCCCTCGGGGACTTTTTTGTAGAGAATTATGTGTACTTTAATCATTTTGTGCATACTTATTATGTATCATCAATAATTTTCTTAGCACACGCCAAATAATGCATTTTACAGGCAAAATTTTGCTACTTTGGGTTACTGCAATTTTCTTAGTTTTTTTGAAAATAAATTATAGCCTATGTTACTTCCTGATAACTTAGCTTTCTATTAGTGAAAAAATGGTTAAATTCGGTCCAGTAGTTACAGAGCCTACACAAACAAACAAACAAACAAACAAAAAAATCTTTCCTCTTTATAATATTAGTAAAGATTACTTGTTGCTTTTTTTGATTTTGATAAAATTGGATATAATAATTCCCTAAAGTAAACAAATAGTATAATAAACTCCATTGTGATCAATTTGTAGCCCCATTGCCTCAATACGCAATTAGTGCTTGGATGTTTTTGCTCGCCGAGCGTTGAACGCGCATCGAAATTGAGTTTGATTGGAAGGGAGTAGGGTGGAATATTGTTAACTTTAATTAGTGAAATGTACCTATTGTTTTAGATTGTAAGAATAGGCATGATGACAATAACCAAGCATCAATGATTATCTATATCTGTACTCTATACTAATATTATAAAGAGGAAAGATTTTTTGTTTGTTTGTACTGAATAGGCTATAAAACTACTTGACCGATTTTAACCACTCTCTCACCAATAGATAGCTAAATTATCAGGAAGTAGCAAAGACTATAATTTATTTTCAAAAAATTTGAGATTCTTAAGAAAATTGCAATAACCCAAAGTAATAAGTAGTAAGTATAATTACCCAAAGTAGCAAAATTTTGCCTATAAAATTCATTATATGGCGTGTGCTGAGAAAACTATGGATGATACATAAAAATTATGTACTACATGATTATAAAGTATTTTCTACAAAAATGTCCCACGGGGAATTAATCTAACTATCATAGTTAAGTCACAATAGTAGCTTTTGTGTTCTAAAATTTAATTAGATCGCCGCATAGAAAAAAACGTTGGTTAAAAACGAACGCGCGTGAAAGTAAATTCAAGTGTAGTTAATAATAATATACCCGTGCGAAGCTGTGGCGGATCGCTTGTATATAATGGTACTGGCTCAATAAGAGCGGTGTTGTATAACCCCATTACTAATATCCCAAACCGACATGCACCAATCAAATTCGATTCCGAGGCTTGCGTTGAGTTCACAGAAAAAAAAAGTCGTGTGGTGTCGTCGGACACCAGATAGTAACGAAGTTATTATTATAAAAATATTAATTTCAAGTTCTATTCGAGGTATAAAGAAAATAATTATTCGGGTATACATTTTTTATCATGATTTTTTTATCGATAAAAATCAAAATGACCTCAGGGAAGCCTAAATATCGATTTTATAAAATATTAAAATTAAAAAAATAATTTTATAAAATAAAAAATGAAAATAGGATTGCGCGCCCCCGGGTGGGCTCGAACCACCAGTCTTTCGGTTGGCGGCCGCGCGCGGGCCAATTGAGCCACGGGAGCGATGCACAATTTGTTGAAATTATTATATAAGATATTTTTAGGCCATCAAAAAGTGTCGAAAGTGTCGTTACAACTTTTGGTCTTAATTTCCGTCTAGCCCCCTTTCGCAACGCGCGATAAGGAACTTCGTTCCAATAAACGTTTCGGTACTTCAGTAATAATTAAGTACGTTGCGGAAGAGACCGACTTTGTTGAGTATACTATACGTATGTTTAACAAACATACGTATAGTATACTCCTTTGTGTGAACTGAAAAGTTTCGAGGTTGATACCGGGTTAGGTTTATTTTTAATATCTAAATTAGTTCAGGTCTGGTCTGGGGGGGGCTTCTGCAATTTCTAGTTACCAGTCGATCAGCAAAGGCGTACAAACTTTAGATTTTATATTTAACTAGGTGAGTGAAGATGCATTGTCAACTCTGTCGGTGAAATTACTGCTGCTTGAAAGATGATGACAAGATACCCCATAACTGCTATTTCATCAGATGGTGAGTGACGATGAGTATACTGCATTTTTTTTATTCGGTGACAAGTTTGTCCTTGACTGCAATCTCACCTGATGGTAAGTGACGATGCAGTCTAAGATGGTAGCGGGCTAACTTGGAAGGGGTAAGGCAGTGAACATTCAACCCATACCCCTGATTGGTTTCTACACGCCATCGCACCGGAACGCTAAATCGCTTGGCGGCATGTCTTTGACGGTAGGGTGGTAACTAGCCACGGCCAAAGCCTCCCACCAGACAACAATACATAATCTTCTGCATTGAAAAAAAAAGAAAGAAGAAAAGAGGCAAATCATCAGGCAAAAAAACAAGAAAGAAGAAAAGAGGCAAATCATCAGGCAATTGCTCTAAATGTACTAAATGTAGTTTAGAGAAAAATATCTGCTGTATCACCACCATTGTATCATCATGTGGGGCTATTAAGTGCTATTTTCATGTACTCGGGTCCTACTTTGACCCTTTCGCGTCATTAGGGGCATCCCATTTATTCCTCATCTTAAATGTCCATACAGATATACTAAAGTGTTGTGGCTTTTAGGCGGGTGCTCCTCGGATTACGGAAATACAACCTCAAGATGATAAATTTCCTTTATACTTATTCACTCTGTTTGTATTGCTTGTACTTAACTGCCTAGTTGGTCTGGTTTACTTGTCAGACAGTGGATGACGAAGTCTTGATTTCGATAAAAATGTACTGAGTTTTTCTGTTAAAAATTCTCGGAGTTAGGAAGTAGGCGGTGTACGATTCCCATGCCTCGGAGAGCAGCTGATCTCTCTCTGGTACTGTCGGATTTCCGTCATATCGAACTATGAGAATGAGGAAATAGAGAGAGTACTTGTGTACAGTTTATATACGCATAAAGCTTTGCTAGTAAAACCTTCTTTGATCCTTAGGCTCTTTCCTTTATTATAGAAATTAAAAACTGCTAACAAATCGCACTGGTGTTTTTTTGCAACTTGACATAATTGACGGAGTTCCTAGGACCTATGAAAATTCAGTACATCACTTAACCATTGAGCTATCATATTTTAATAATGCTCTGTCAAAATGAAGTAGGTCACAGCAAAGCCGGCAAATTTCCAGACGACATTACATCGATGCAACAAGATCGGCTCAGCATTTAATAAGAAAGTTCAGTACAAGGTCTCCTTGCCACATGAGACAAAGTATTTTTTCTCGAAAACTTTGAGTTAAAAATCGTTTATATACAATTATTTCCTAACTATCTCTTGCCGCATTTAGTTAGATTAAGAAAAATCCTGCGTGATCCTCTGTTTTTCCGGGATTATGTCACTCTCCAAGTCCTCAAACTAAAACTATCCTAAAAAGCCCATGCAAAAAATCACGTCAATCTATTACTCCGTGATTAAAGGACAAACTAACAAACACACTTTCGCATTCATAAAAATAGTGATTCCTCTATTATTATTCCTCTAATTCAGCACCCAAAATGTGATCCGTAGAACGCAAAATGTTTCCATTAATTGCGACATACATATAATAGAAAGAAAATCTGGGTAAAAATGAAAATTAATATACGCACGGCTGTAAAAGTTCAAGAGAAAAGTAAAAACGCTTAAAACCTCCTTGCGTGGCTCTACATTTCAGTTACAACCCTAGACCTCATTCGGGCGAACGCCTAAGCGTCTTTATTAGGGTTGGCTCTAAATGTACAAGTACAGTTCAGACTCTCACAGACTTTCATGACCTCTTTCACGAATACCTTCAACAAACAATTAAAAAAAAGCGCCGCATTATTGCAAAGAGCGTATGCAAGAGAAGAGGCTGAAACAATTTGCCGACTGCTTCAGTTTGACGGTGACTTTCGCGGCGAGCGGATGTGGTTCCTGTAATTTCGTGGTGCGAAATAAAATATACGTCGAATACGTACTTTTGATTGCTATATTGGTGTGTTTGTTAAATTGAGATGGTTTCTGTGTTGTGAGAGTTTTGTGGTTTGTGAAAAATATGTGATAATGGTAAGTTAAGTTTTTTCGAATATTAATTACACTATATTCAAAAAAATAATAGTTTTCAAGAGTTATGTGCTTTGATTAATACCTACTGCTAATAAATTAATATAAAATACTCTGTCAAAATGAACAGCTAGTAAAAGAGAAATATTCATCTGCAAATAACTTAGGTAGGTATATATGATTATCTTGAACTCTTTTATCCCTTCGGCCCTTCTATGTTTTATTATTGTAAATTATTAGGTATAAAAATAGATTTAGCAACCCATCAACGGCTAACTACTGAAAGCATGTCTCCCCAGAAGAGTTTATAGAGTATAGTCCGCCATGCTGAGAGAACATTATGGAGAATCCTTAGGCATGCCGGTTTCCTCACGATATTTTTCTTCACCGTTAAAGTAATATATTAATATATTAACATGTAATATATTAACTGCTTTAACATATTTATTGATTAACGCATATATAACTCCGAAAAGTCAGAGGTTAGTGCCCGGGATTTTACCCGTGACCTTAAGAACAGGAGACCGCATTTCTAACCACTAGGCTATCACTAAGCTTAATACTGAGACAATAAATCTATTGCAAGTACATTCCAATCAGCCAACTAGCTAAGAAAATCTTTTACAGCGGGATTAAAGAAAAAGTTCAAAAATCATTATATTACATTTTTTTCTTTGATATTAAGGGTGGTTCAAGTGTATTAAGTTGGATGTGGCTACTCAAAATTGAAAATAATTTCTAATTTTGTATAATGCACCCATACCTTTCCTTTTACGAAAAGTGCAATGCCGCTACGCAAGCGTAGCAGGTCCACCTAAAGTTACGCCTTTGCTACACATTAATGCACTTAGCAGAATATGCTGGAATGCGAGCTTCAATTACATATTATACTTTCAAAACTAGACCTAACGTTATTCATAGCCAAGCCAAAGTAGAGTTATGTTATTTTATTTGATGTTTATCCCATTAACCTGGTGGTAAATGAGGATGCGGTCTAAGATTGTACCGAGCTTACCTAGAACGTTTCCACGACGTGATTTCCACTCAATCTTCGTTAACTCAAGAAAACTCCTATTATTATATTGTGATTAATGAAAAGGAGTCACAACGATCTGTAATGAATAATACGAATTATAGCAGACGTAGGTACATACTTCTATACAAATGTATATCATACATTTTTTATTACGATTCTTCGAGTTTATAATGCATAAACGGAGTTAAAATATAACGTCATGGTCTCTACCATACGTTCAGTATAGTATTAAGAAAAAAGCTGAAGCTTGTCACGTCATCAAAGTGGATAAAAATTTTTGATTTTTTGATTTTTTATCTTGACAAGGTAGCCTTTGACTGCGATTTCCACTGATGGTAAGTGACGATGCAGTCTATAAGATGCGGGCTAACTTGGAAGGGGCTTTGGCAGTTTTAATTTAACCTATACCCCTTATCGGTTTCAACTTTCAACACGCCCATCGTAAAGGAACGCTAAATCGCTTGGCGACACTTCTCTGACGGTAGAGTGGTAAACTAACTACTGCTAAAGCCCAGCCTGACAAAAATATTCCGGTATAAAAAGTAGTTCAGGTAGTTATTTAGAATGCACAATATCATAATAATATGAGACCACATGAACAAAAACAATGACGACATGACCTTTGCATGGACACCGTGAGTGATAAAATCAATGAAAACGAATACATAGATACAATAGTTGTGTTGAGAGCAATCCATTAACGTCTCACTACTGAGCGCAGGTCTCCTCTCAGAGAAGGGTTATAGGCCATAGTCTACCACGCTGGCCCAATGCGAATTGGTAGACTTCACACAAATTTGAGATCATTATGGTGAACTTTCAGGAGTGCAGGTTTCATCACGATGTTTTTCTTCACCGTTGAAGCATGTGATATTTAATTGCTTAAACGCACTTGACTCCTAATAGTCAGAGGTGCCCGGGCTCGAACTTGCGACCCCCCTAATAGGAGACCGCAGTCCTAACCACTGGGCTATCTCTGCTGCTGGGCTACATAGTAGATAGAAACAATTGAACAAGTAGTTCATCGTTATTACGAAATTAATTACGCGACGAGTTTTGCTTTCAAGTGAAGTTAGCAAAGTTACTGAGATTAGATTGGTATAATCAGACAGATAGTTAATGACTGCGTAGAGACTTAATGCTAGTTGATATGGTTGTATTCAGCACTATTTAAGAGGGAGAGAGATTAATTATTGCCACAACTAACAACTAATTTTGAACATAGATGTCCTATGCATAATATAATTAATACATATGTGAATTAAATATCATATCCTATCCTATCCTATCCTATTAATATTATAAATGCGAAAGTTTGTGAGGATGGATGTATGGATGTTTGGATGGATGGATGTTTGTTACTCTTTAACGCGACAACGATTGAACCGATTTTGCTGAAATTTGGCACAGACATAGATTATAGTCTGGAATAGCACATAGGCTACTTTTTATCCCGGAAAAGCAAACAGTTCCTGCGGGATAGCATCGCTATTTTTTACGCATTTGTCCTTCAAAATACGCGCAATGGAGTTTTAGATTGACGTGATATTTTTGCACAGGTAAAGTTAAGGGCCTGAAAAATGACACAGGCTACTTTTTATCCAGGGAAAACAAACGGTTCCTGCGGGATATTAGTATACTACTTTTTACACATTTATCTTTCAATTACGCGCCAACGGAGTTACAGATTGACGTGGTTTTTTGGATAGGCATAGTTGATGCCTTGAAAGTGACAAAGGCTACTTTTTATCCCGGGAAAGCAAACAGTTCCCGCGGGATATTAGTGTGCTACTTTTCACATATTTATCCTTAAATTATATGCGCGAACGGAGGTTTAGATTGAAGTTTTAGATTGTTTTTAAGCACAGGTAAAGTTAAGGGACTGAAAAGTGACAAAGGCTACTTTTTATTCCGGGAAAACAAACAATTCCCGCGGGATATTCATATGCTACTTTTCACATATTTATCCTTAAATTATGCGCCAATATGCATGCATGTATACATGTATGTATGTATGTACATGTATGTTTGTGTGTATGTATGTATGTATGTATGCTTGCATGGATGCATGCATGTATGTTTATATGTATGTATGTATGCATGTATTTATGTATGTTTGTATCCTCCTCGTACTAACTATAAATACATTAACTATATCCTATCCTACTTATTATTACTCATATTATCCCACTAATATTATTAATGTGAAAGTTTGTGAGGTTGGATGTATACGGATGTATGTTTGTATAGATATATCTATAATAGTAAAGTTGTAGTATACGGATGGAGGGATGTATGTTCTCTGAGATAGGGGTTGAACTATTTTGACTGTTTAACTCCATAACTTCGTTAAATTTAAACTAATTTTTATTATTATTTTAACCGACTTCAAAAAAGGAGGAGGATCTCAATTCCACGGAATCTTTTTTTATATATGTTCACCGATTACTCGAAGACGCCTGAACCGATTTGGAAAATTCTTTTTTGTTTCAAAGGGTATACTTCCCAGGTGGTCCCATTTAAATTTTATCGAAAGCAGTCGAGCGTTTTAAAAAAAATCTACAATAAATTATATACTTTGTAGTAGCGCGGGCGTTTAAATGTATGCTCCCGGGACAAAAAGTAGCCTGTGTTATTTTCCAGGTCCTCAACTTTAACCTGTGTAAAAAACCACGTCGACTATATGCACTTGCACTTTATATGGTGAAATATTATAACTGCGAAAGTGCGTTGGTTTGTCCTTCAATCACGCCCCATCAGAGCTACGGATCGACGTGATTTTATGCAGGGGTACCTATAGTTGAGGACCTGGAGAGTGACAGGCTACATTTTATCCCACAAAGTCAAAGAGTTCCCGAGGCATTTTAAAGGCTAAGTTCACGCAGACGAAGTCGCGGGCATCAGCTAGTTTATGATAAATTAGCCTAGTACTCTCTTAACAAAGGTCAATAACTACCGAACGTAGTTTTTGTCTGTTTATTTAAAAACAACTAAAGTTTAGAAGTGAAAAAATAACGTTTAAAGGAAAAAAGTGGGTTCCCTAAACCAGCAAGATAAAAAGACAATCAGACAAAAGCACCCTTTTATTTTCTTACAGACTCAGCCAGAATCGTATCCGTTACTATACGCCCCTCTTTTTTAGGGGAGTAAGCAATAAATATAAAGAGATATCTGAAACGATTCGAAATGTAGAGCGTCCAATTTTGTATTGTCGCTGGAATTATTCTCAATCAACCAATGTAATGAAACAAATGAAATGAAATATTATCCTTTGTTGTATTCCAAGAAATTCAAATACGAGTTTGAACATATTATACAATATAATATTATTATTATAATTTTATAAAAAATGCAAAAATAACTGCTTGTCAATCTGTCTTCTCTAACGATTTAAAAACTCAAAATTATAATATCATAAAAGATGCCCGTGACTTCGTCCGAGGGAACTCTTTACATTTCCGGGTTAAAATGTAGCCTATGTGTTAATCCTGGCTATGAGCTATCTCCATTCCAAATTTCAGCCAAATCGTTTCATTTGTTGTGGCGTGAAAGAGTCACAAATATCCATCCATCAACTGAGGAATAAATTGGGTGTTCTGACAGTTTTTGTATTGAAATACCTGCCAAAATAACAAAATTACGCTTGGATAAGACTTATTTTACGTTATTGCATTCGGCCCATTGTTGCAATCTGAAACTTGAATCGTAATATTAAAAATCTAAATTAAAAACGCTATGGACTATAACGGATGGGGCGTACTAGTAGAAAATATAGTAGCTTTAATTTTGTATTACTGAAATTGATCAAAATATAATATTATTTTCCGCTTTGATATCAAACACTTGTTCAAATATTAATATTCAGCAGCCTTGCATATTTCTTACTCAGTTTGAAAAGAAAGAAAAGAATCAAATTTCGATAATGCAACGGTTCTTATTCATAACGGCAAAAGAGTTTGTGACAAAGTTGTCCTCTTTGTTGAGGAGAGAATTTATTTGAATGATTTTATGCAATTTTATTTTTCCTCCGAGAAAACTGGTTGCTTTCAATTTAACTGTATTTCATTGCATGCCATTCGATTTTCCGCGAATCGTGAAATCGTATTGCAATATATTTTGAAAGATTCATTAGCTGTGCAATTTCAATGAATAAAATAATTATAATTAATTCGAGTTTAACTGTACGAGCAGTATTTATTTCTCTCTCATGCAGTCATCATCATCATCATTATCAACCCTTCATCGGCTCACTACTGAGCGAGGTCTCATCTCAGAGAAGGGTTATAGGCCATAGTCCACCGAGCTGGCCCAATGCGAATTGGCGGACTTCACACACCTTCGAGAACATTATGGAGAACTCTCAGGTGTGCAGGTTTCCTCACGATGTTTTCCTTCACCGTTGAAGCATGTGATATTTAATTTCTTAAACGCACTTAACTTTGAAAAATCAGAGGTTCGTACCCGGGATCGAACCTGCGACCTCTCGAATAGGAGACCACAGTCGTAACCACTAGGCTATCATCATTATATTATTATTTGTGGAAATTTTATTGAGCCTTGATTCACTAGAATAAAGCTTAGGTTAAATTAGTCAATGTTTTATTTTACTCCCAAAAATCTATTCATAATAAAGAATTCCTTCACCCTCAAGTCTTACGTGAATAGACTTAATTACGTAGGCACCTCTGCAGGTTATTGAAATAAAAATAAAATTAGAAGAAAGCAAAGCTTCTTCAAAATATAAAGTTACTTAAAACAGCTATTAAATTTATTAACCTTTTTTACCGTACGGTTTGTACCGTATTAATTTTTATTCGATGATAACTTGATAAGTTAGGCCTTGACTGCAATCCACCTGCCAGCAAATGATAATAATGAAGTCTAATTTGGAAGGGGTAGGGAAGACTATATCACACCCGGTATCGATTCCTTCACGACAATAATATTATTATGTTACCGGAACGCTGAATTGGCACGTCCTTTACTGATAAGTTGGTAAATAGTCACAGCCGAAGCCTGCGATATTTTTGTGAAAAGATACAGCAATAACGCACTGAAATTAAACAATCGATGAAAACGCAGTTTTGGGAAGGCCTTGGGCACCTCTAAAGGTCTTAGAAAATTTAGTTGCGAGTACCTACTTAAATAAAAGTATTTTACAATAAGTTTCTTAGCCAAGTTTGGGTACCTTCTCTTTCATAAGTAGATTTAAGTTTACTCTCTCATAAAATAGTCTAACGAACCGAGAATTTTCTGTTCGTCCTTCCACACGGCTTGCGTCTATAGACGAATGATATTTACGTCATACTGCGCTTTGCAAATATATTTTATTTTTCGTACGTGATCCAAATATTTCCTCATAAAAATTATTCGTCATCGTCTTCATCTCCACTAATAGATCTCGCCGTTTGTATTCAGTAGCTGCCAGCGAATCGTTTGATAGTGGCGCTCTCCAACAACACGCTTCACGTTGCGGGATCGTCAAAAAAAGTAATACCTAGTACCTTATTGTGATAGAAGGACGGGATGTAAGTAGCCAAGGAATGCTTACTCCTTTGATAAGAGTCATCTCGTAAAAAGGCTTTTGAACTAACATCACGGCTCTATTCTAGCTCTTATAATTTTAATGGCCGATTTCACCAGCGTAAAATCCTAGTAAGTACGCCTTCTCCGAGCATATATATTTTGATATTTTGACTGTTTTTTCAATACAAAAACTCGACGTTGGCGAAATCGGCACTAAGCCTGTCATCTCATAGGCTTTGCGATAATAGTTAAATATACTTGAACATTCAGATTCATTTTTTTTAATACAAAAAATGTCAATTATGTATTTAAAAATTATATATTTTTTAAAAATATAAAAAAAAATATATAATAATTAGCATAATTGGTATATTTTTTTCATTTTTTCTACTTTTGAAAGACTTTCTTTTTTTCAGGCTCGTTTGTATAGGCTTCGGACTATATTGCGTTAAAATTAATTTTCAAGGTATTTTGGACTGCATTTTTCGAGTAAATACAATGAAAAACTATAAAGTTGTATAGAAATCTATTTTGCGCTTATTTTCCCGGCGAGAATTTTTAATTGAATTCTTTCTTGGAATGCGTCCACTGTCACTTTAGTTTCACAACTCATGCTGTGACGTAAACTAAAAAATTAAAATTATGTTCCTAAAATAAGTGATTCTCTCAAAATATGACCCTTTTCTTTAAAAAGTCGTATAAAAATGCGATCACAATACCGGCATCAGTTCTCCACGGCTAATATGGGCAAGATTTATACCCGGCTCCGGGTAAAATGGAAGAAAAATTTCACGAATCATTTTCTCTTAAGAATAATGTTTTGTTGCTCACAGGTATTTTATAAGAGGTATTGTGCGGCGGTTAATGTGTTGTGTGGGAATGATCTTATATATCTTTTAAATGGTGGCACATCTTTTTCACTGTCATTCATAAAGTTTTGCAAAGGGTTTTCTTTACGAGCGAGGGCTTACTCGGTCGCCCTCAAGAACCACTCATAACTCCAAAAGGATACGCAACTTTACTCAAATCAAGCAACTTCACTCAAATAATATCTGAGTTTCACCAACATGCTAAATGCGGCTAAATATCGTCACGGATTAGCTAAGTGTACAGGAGATGTTAAAGTGCACTAGTATGAGTGCAAACATAGGCACACTCTCATTTGCTTTTCTCTCATAGTACTATGTGATGGCAATACATTCCCTATTAGCTAGCTACTAAATCTTCTTTTTTACTAAAATAAAACTCTAGAGCATCATAGTTACTTTACAATAAAAATATTAGCTAAAAACTTATTGCGAGTGAAATAGGGAGTGTAACTGAATAAGACAAATTTAAAGCTTTGTCTGATTTTTTGTTTTGTCTGTAAACACGCTAATCTCCAAAAATGTTTGGCGGCAAGTGAATTTTCATGACATTTTCACTGCTAAGTTGAGCTAGTGTAGCTTGGTGTAACATAATATAGATTTTATTTCATCAAAAGTCTGGAATCTGGAGTCTGAGGTGCGATTGTCTAAAGTTATTCCATTGATCGTAATCGTATTTCGTTAACATTAGCGTCAAAGTAAAATAAACCATAATGACATTGAGTTAGAGGCCAATTTCGTGAATTCATTCTTATCCGTTTAAGTATGTACGATACGCTCCATAACGTTACATGTTAAAATCGGTTGTGCTGAATTTGTGGATTATTTTACTTTGACGCTAATATCATCGATTACGAATACGATCAATGGAATAACTTTTAGACAATTCGTACCCTGGTCAGCTTTCGAAAATTCGTCGAAAATTCAAATTAGTTCATTATTTCATTTCATTCACTCATCTCAATTAATGAATCTCAGCCCATCTGTAGGTCGGTCCACTATCAGTGCGCATTGGTTTCCTTGAGAAGGCGATTGCCCACCACGATTAGCAAACTTCACACACCTTTCCTTCCACAATTCTTCATTAGTAGATTTTTAATTTTAAATCTAACTTCAAAAGGACAGAGTCGTAGGCAGCTAGCTAACTATGAATAAAAACACTACCATAAAAATATTACCGACCGCAATAAATATTCGTTATTGAATGCGGTAAAATAATTGCGAGTATCTTCGTGGCACAAAAGCAATTTTTGAGTGTATTTTTTAACGAAAATCACCCAGCGACGATGCAATGTACTCAAATTTTATACGGTATCCTGCTGATATGCTTTTATTATGTTTTTTTTTGGTAATTGGATAGCGTACATATAAATCTTGATGCTATCCTGGTATCCAGCCATGTTGGAATAAACAACGTTATGTCAGCAATTTCTCTAGTGAAATAAAATGAGTTGAAGCAAAAAAGAGTTTAGTATTTTAATGTAAAATACCCAGTTAATTTTTTTTATTTATTTAAGATTGGCTTTAACTGCCTAACTAGGAAGGAATATGTCAGTTTTATAAAACCTGTACTCCTAATTTCTTTGATTGCTTTATCGATTCGAAATACTAAATAGCTTGGCAGTAATTATTATAATAATTATATTATATGACTACGTACCACAATAATCTTTTTAAATGTCGATATTTTGATTTGGTTGCATGGACCGTGGTCACGACGACGGGACTGCGATGTTTTGAGACGTCTGACGTCGAGTTGTCAGCTGTCATGAGTAGAATCTATCCTACCCACCTTTTATTTATTTTTGGTCTTTTACTCGTATCATCTAACATATAAAATATCATCTATATACATATAATAAAATTGTAACTGGAAGATATCTGTACAGTTAATATATTTTGAAAATTTTAATTGGGGGATGCTTTACTATCGATACTGAGCCCAAAACCGATTTTTTTTAAATTTTTGTCTGTTTGTCTGTTTGTTTGTCCTTCTTTCACGTAAAAACTACCGCACAGATTTCTACAAAATTTTATACCGTGGCAGCTTATTACTCGGGTCAACATCTAGGCTACTTTTTATCCCGGAAAATCAAGGAGTTCCCGAGGGACTTTAAAAATTAAATCCACGCGGACAAAGTCGCGGGCATCAGCTAGTATCTTATAATTATGTCATTAAATCGCGAAATAAGTCAAAAATCTTTGTCGAAAGTTTGAACTGGCTACAGCCAAAGACCGGACAAAAATAGCTATGTCCAAAGATCACGTTGCTGCAATGATCTGATCTTCTTCTGCTTGTACTTCTCCACTATTGGAGGTTGGCATTTCGTTTTATAGAACTTCACGAAAAAGTTGTGCAAGGTTACCATTTTCCGTCAAACTACAAAAGCACGTCTTTTACATTTAATAAGTACATAAAACGTTATAAAATGTTTTGAAACATTTGAATGAAAGAAGGTTTTCAAATAAAATAGGATGTTATTTTGGCCTGAAGTCCTTTTCGGATCAAAATAAACGAATAGAAAATAATTATTATTATTGTCTCGAATTTTTTGAATTTTTATTTTAAACTGAATTGTATTGATTGAATTTCACTGGTTTTTTTTATTGTAAGCTTTCAATTTTTTACAGGATTAACTTTATACGGTTACAGCAACAGAATTGATATTTTTGATTTTCAGTTTTATATTATGCATTAGTATATGATTATTTTTATATTGGTATGAAACTGCCAATACATAATATTTTCAAGCACTGTACAGGATTATTTTAACCTAACTTTAAAGTAAGAAAAACAAGAAACAACAACCTTTTTATATCTTTCGTGTTGCAAAACAAAAAAACAACAACCTTACCCGAACTTTATTATTGTTACATTTTCACAAAGAAAAGGTCGTGTAAAAAACGATAAAGAAAAGATCAGGCACTTTTTAAAGGACAAAATAAGGTCTAATATCATTCATTTATTTAATTCTTTGTACACACAACCTTTTGTGCTCTTTTTTGGGTCCATAAAAACGACACAGTGATGAACCTTCAAAATTAATTAAACCGGCCCATTATGAGCACAAATGCCTGTAGCTTTTTGTACTTTATGTTGTTTTGTTGTGAACAGTTGCAAAAAAGCTAGATAAATAACGCTTGTTGTAATATTAATGTTAGTTTTTCTGCAGTAAGAATCTTCTTTAACAATATTCCTCTTCCTTACATCAATATTCCTCCTGACCGAACTCACCCACGGTGGCCGATATTCACATTAGAGACTAACACAAGTGTGTGCGCAAACACAGATAGTATTCAGGCATATTCGCTCAATCTTTGTTGGTTATGTCTTGCTTTAAGTTCATGATAATAAGTTTTTCATATAGGCCAACCTGAGGCTCTTATGACAAGTGAAGACTTGGTAACCACCCCAGTTCAGAAAGCAGATGTAGGCCCGCTTGCAGAGACGCGGTGTTAGGTTTAACCCAGGAATAAAATTGTAATTTTGACAGAAGCTTTATACGAAATCTGTCAAATCAGCAGCTAACTCTAAGCTTAAAAGGAAGCTAGCTAAGCTTAAGAGGATAACTCGGCATTTCTGCAAGCGGGCCTTAGAAGTTTACTACCATAACAATGGATCTTATGCGTGTTCTACGTGTTAGAATTTTAATAACTGTTCATTATAAAAGTTTCAATATCAGAAGATTACCAAAGTATCACTGTATTGATCCAAAGCCGATATCAGGTTTCTTAGTACACCCTACTACCTTTATGTGGCTTCGTAAGAATACTTAAGGTGTTTTATTCTTATTACAAGTGGTCGGATATTATTTCCAACTAGATGATGCCTGCGACTTCGTCCACGTGGATTAAGGTTTTTAATTCTCGCGGGAACTCTGTAATTATCTGGGATAAAAAGTTACCTATGTGCTAATCCTGGGTGTAAGCTATCTCCATTCCAAACAGCCAAATCGGTTCATTCGTTGTGGCGTGAAAGAGTAACAAACATCAATCCATCCATCCATCCATACATCCATCCATATTATATCCAGCCATCTTCACAGACTTTCACATTTATAATATTGTAGGATTAGTAGGATTTCTAGAAACATTAAAAAGCATATTATACAATTCCTGGGTGTAAGCTATCTCAATTCTAAACAGCCAAATCGGTTCATTCGTTGTGGCATGAAAGAGTAACAAACATCAATCCATCCATCCATCCATACATCCATCCATATTATATCCAGCCATCCTCACAGACTTTCACATTTATAATATTGTAGGATTAGTAGGATTTCTAGAAACATTAAAAAGCATATTATACAATTGAAGACTATTTATATGATAAAAAAGCGTGGATATAATTCGTTCCAGCGATTAATGAGACAGTAGGTAGTAATTAAACTGTATAACAAAATAGTTCTATTCTATTCATTGGTTCGACTTTATTTGTGTCTAGGTCATGTCTTAAAATGTGTATTTGAATAATAGTTTCAATTCGATGCCTTAACATGGGTAGCCTAAGTATGTCACGCTCTCCTTAAAAATTTCTGTGGTGGTGTCGTGTGATGCGGTTGTTACGTTCCCTCAAATATGGTTGAGCGAAGTAATGGCTGGATCATGCGTCATGATCGTGAACGGGTGCCACCAGCGGGAATGGCGCTAGCTTCTGTCTGCCCGTCTTAACATGTATTGAATTATAATTAGGTATGCTTTTGTGGTACTCATTGTGGAAACACTGCATACATAGCATAGTATCTATTGAATTGTAAACCTGTTTTGAAAAGAGCAACCGGCGATTTTCTTGATGGTTCGTCTCGGCAGGAAGGGCATTCCGAACCAGTGGTAGACTCATCGACGATTCAAAAGCACTTGTAAAAAGTTTATTTGACTAAAAACATTTCTATTCTATTCTATTCTATTCTATTCTATTCTATTCTATTCTATTCTATTCTATTCTATTCTATTCTATTCTATTCTATTATATTCTATTCTATTCTATTCTATTCTATTCTATTCTATTCTATTCTATTCTATTCTATTCTATTATATTATATTATATTCTATTCTATTCTATTCTATTCTATTCTATTCTATTCTATTCTATTCTATTCTATTCTATTCTATTCTATTCTATTCTATTCTATTCTATTCTATTCTATTCTATTCTATTCTATTCTATTCTATTCTATTCTATTCTATTCTATTCTATTCTATTCTATTCTATTCTATTCTATTCTATTCTATTCTATTCTATTCTATTCTATTCTATTCTATTCTATTCTATTCTATTCTATTCTATTCTATTCTATTCTATTAGATTATCCACTAAGACACTTGGTGTATTTTAAGGTCCAGGTGGTAGATCTAGATCTGCATTTCGGATATTCACAGTGACAGATACAGTATATGATTTCAGCAGATAGACATACCTAAATAGAACAGGATGTCTTAACAATTCAATCAATATGTTAACAAGGATCGCATTGGATCGTATGCAGCAAACATGCCAAATGCACACGTCTGACGCTTCCATTGCTCTGCGTCTCAAGTTTCTATTTACATATCCATACTAATAAATAGAATTGAAGTGGCTGTTGGTGTAGGATTTTGAAATGACTGCCTCGTAATGAGCTGATATATCAATGTGTTAGTATGAACGAGGACATAATTAATACACGCTTTGTGAAACTTTTCTATGCACTCTCTATTCGTACACTCTCAGGCCACGTTTTCGCATAGGCGTGGCGTTGCGCGTCGCGCGGCGCGTCGCTCGCTCGCTCTCGCTCGCCCTCATACCTTGGCCATATCGCGCGACCGCTCACGCGACTCGACGCGCCGCGAGAAGCGCAACGCCACGCCTATGCGAAAACGTCGCCTCACACTACCAGAGCGAGATCAGTGTGATTAGTCCGAGTTTTAATCCGTTTGATCGTAATAATTAACTATGACATTAGCATCAAAGTAAAATAACCATTATAATATCGATTTAAAGTCACAAATTCAATAGAGACTATTTTAATTTGGAGCGTTTTCTTGGTTTTCGTTTGGTTGGTGGTCCATGACGTTTCGGCCTTTGGGCTCATCCTGAAAATCAGCGTAGCGGTGTGTAAGGTTGGTACATACCAACCTTTCATGCTGTAGCACAAGCTGAGGGGGTGGCTCATTGGCCACACCATACCACAATTAATTTTAAATAGGTACATAATAGGTACATAGCTGTACTACTAGTGATAACTAATTATTGTGTTGGTTTAGGTGTTGGTCAATAAAGTTTTATTAATTTATTTAAGCCCAAATTTTTTAGGTAATTTAGGTACTAAAGAAATTTAAAACACTGCATTTCCTGTAAAGTCTTTAGATTGATTGCCTCAAATTTGCGAAAGATCTGATAAATGCGCCGGCCTCTGATTAACCGGCTCCATTTGTTCGTCTATTCCAATCTCGACCCTTTGAGATTTTAATGGCTGTTTATTCTTACTTTTTCAATTATTTTCTCTGTCGCTTATTTATTGGCAATTAATTCGCGATTTAAGTTTTAAATAGATGCTAATTTAAAGTTTGATTGGATTGGAATTAGAACATTTATAGCGTTATATACCTTTTCTAAACTGTATGTCTGTTTTCCTTAGCGCGTAGGTATGTTTTACATAGAGCTGTACTAAAAAGGGGTTTTGAAACTCCATCCAGTAAGGGGTGAATTAGCGAGCGAGGATTACGTGACCCAGTATTATATTCCGTAGTTTCATCGTGTAGGTTTTATTTACAAGCTTTTATTAAACTTGCAATGTATGCATGTATGCCTAGGTCAAATCTTGGAAGCTTAATTAGAACCACTTCCCGGTTTCCGATTGAGCTGAAATTTTGCATGTAGGTAGGTATAATATTTTAATCGGATGACAATGCAATATTTTTGTGACATGGGGCTGATCTAATGATGGAGCTGGAAGATGGCTATCGAAACTCTGTAATCAAATGATGTATCCTATCGAATTTGGACTGGTTTGATTTGTCTTATAAGTACTCTGGGCCTAATGATATCCAGGGTCTAATGATGAAGCCGGAAGGTAGTTATGGATACTTTTTAATAAAAACGACTTAACCACATCGAGTTTTGGCTAGTTTTATTCGTCTTGATAAGTACTCTGATCCTAGATGATATTCAGGGTAAGATCTATAGATGACACTTACACTTAGCTCAGACTCAAGACTGAGTTAAAACGAGACAGATTTATGTCGGAACATATTTGTGTCTCATTTTAAATCAATCTTGAGTCTTGAGCAGAGCCAAAGTTCGATCTATAGATCTCAGCCTCAGAGTCTGATGATGTAGCCAGCTACTAAATGCTTGTGTTTTAAAATAAAAAAAGACGTGAGTGTGTCAGCTCCGACGCACGACTGGAGTTTACGCGCGACTCGGGTCCGAGCGCGCCGCTCGGACCCGAGTCGCTCGAAGCGCTCGGCTTCCCGAAGCGAAAGCTCTTTCGCACGAAAACCAACCTTATTTACTCAACGTTAGGGTAGAAATTTGCATCGTTGTGAAAAACGTAACGCGGGCATTCGACAACTCGAGCGAAAACCAACCTTATTTACTCAACGTTAGGGTAGAAATTTGCATCGTTGTAAAAAACGTAACGAGGTCATTGATAAGTTGATTTTACTGTTCGGATTTTTCTCATACCAGGCGCCTAAAATCGATTCTTAAGGAGTAAACTCCAAAAATTTAATTTTGTTTGTCTTGTACTCGTTATACCATAGGTCTGCTAGCTAGATGTCGTGAGTGTTGGATTCCTTATCTAGTTGACATCCGCAACCTACTCGCACGAAACGCTCTCGCTCACGAAACGTTTCGTTAATGAACCAATAAGGTGTGAAACTAAGAACCTTATACAGGCCTTTGCCTGTATCGTAGGCGAGTTATTAATCCATACAAAAGGGGTCTACTAAAAGAAAAAACAATTTGGAAAGTATTTAAATAAAAATGCCCGAAAAGCTGCATTCAGGATAAAAGTACTAATTACAGACTTAAGTTTCGCTTGAGAGGCAGTTTTTTCATTAGTATGCTAATGTCGTACATGGGTCGAATAGCAATACGCTGGACTGGAATGTTAATGAAACGAAACCTCAAGAGAAAAGGTTAAGGTTTATTTTATCGGTCTACTAAGTGCCAACTGCACCATCGCCAAGTAACGTTTAACCGAGGAGTAAATTAATTGACATTCTGACAGATTTCTTCGTATTGAAAAACTGTCAAAGTGTCACATTTATTCTTTGGTAAGATATTGGAACGTAGTTCCTTATCGCGCGGTGTGGAACTCGGAAGGGGGCTAGACGGATCGACACTTTTTTGAAACCGACACTTTTTTGAATGTGAATTTGGCATTGTTGTGTTCGGTATTTTCGCGGTACAATAATGGGTCTACGTAGCCTAGTGGCTTCTGCAGTCGCCTAACAGTTAAAAGTCGATGGTTCGAATCCCAGCTCGACAGACTGAATTTTCTATTTTCAATTTTATTTTAAATAATTTCTACATGTGGAATTTTTCCCTAATTTTTTATAACTTATAAGTTATAAAAAATTAGGGAAAGGTTCCACATGTAGAAATTGTTTAAAATAAAATAATTGAAAATGGAAAATTCGGTCTGTCGAGCTGGGATTCGAACCATCGACCTTTGGCTGTTAGGCGACTGCAGAAGCCACAAGGCTACGTAGACCCATTATTGTACCGCGAAAATACCGAACACAACAATGCCAAATTCACATTCAAAAAAGTGTCGGTTTCAAAAAAGTGTCGATCCGTCTAGCCCCCTTCCGAGTTCCACACCGCGCGATAAGGAACTACGTTCCAATATCTTACCAAAGAATAAATGTGACACTTTGACAGTTTTTCAATACGAAGAAATCTGTCAGAATGTCAATTAATTTACTCCTCGGTTAAACGTTACTTGGCGATGGTGCAGTTGGCACTTAGTAGACCGATAAAATAAACCTTAACCTTTTCTCTTGAGGTTTCGTTTCATTAACATTCCAGTCCAGCGTATTGCTATTCGACCCATGTACGACATTAGCATACTAATGAAAAAACTGCCTCTCAAGCGAAACTTAAGTCTGTAATTAGTACTTTTATCCTGAATGCAGCTTTTCGGGCATTTTTATTTAAATACTTTCCAAATTGTTTTTTCTTTTAGTAGACCCCTTTTGTATGGATTAATAACTCGCCTACGATACAGGCAAAGGCCTGTATAAGGTTCTTAGTTTCACACCTTATTGGTTCATTAACGAAACGTTTCGTGAGCGAGAGCGTTTCGTGCGAGTAGGTTGCGGATGTCAACTAGATAAGGAATCCAACACTCACGACATCTAGCTAGCAGACCTATGGTATAACGAGTACAAGACAAACAAAATTAAATTTTTGGAGTTTACTCCTTAAGAATCGATTTTAGGCGCCTGGTATGAGAAAAATCCGAACAGTAAAATCAACTTATCAATGACCTCGTTACGTTTTTTACAACGATGCAAATTTCTACCCTAACGTTGAGTAAATAAGGTTGGTTTTCGCTCGAGTTGTCGAATGCCCGCGTTACGTTTTTCACAACGATGCAAATTTCTACCCTAACGTTGAGTAAATAAGGTTGGTTTTCGTGCGAAAGAGCTTTCGCTTCGGGAAGCCGAGCGCTTCGAGCGACTCGGGTCCGAGCGGCGCGCTCGGACCCGAGTCGCGCGTAAACTCCAGTCGTGCGTCGGAGCTGACACACTCACGTCTTTTTTTATTTTAAAACACAAGCATTTAGTAGCTGGCTACATCATCAGACTCTGAGGCTGAGATCTATAGATCGAACTTTGGCTCTGCTCAAGACTCAAGATTGATTTAAAATGAGACACAAATATGTTCCGACATAAATCTGTCTCGTTTTAACTCAGTCTTGAGTCTGAGCTAAGTGTAAGTGTCATCTATAGATCTTACCCTGAATATCATCTAGGATCAGAGTACTTATCAAGACGAATAAAACTAGCCAAAACTCGATGTGGTTAAGTCGTTTTTATTAAAAAGTATCCATAACTACCTTCCGGCTTCATCATTAGACCCTGGATATCATTAGGCCCAGAGTACTTATAAGACAAATCAAACCAGTCCAAATTCGATAGGATACATCATTTGATTACAGAGTTTCGATAGCCATCTTCCAGCTCCATCATTAGATCAGCCCCATGTCACAAAAATATTGCATTGTCATCCGATTAAAATATTATACCTACCTACATGCAAAATTTCAGCTCAATCGGAAACCGGGAAGTGGTTCTAATTAAGCTTCCAAGATTTGACCTAGGCATACTAGCATACATTGCAAGTTTAATAAAAGCTTGTAAATAAAACCTACTTAAAATTCATTAATCGAAAGGAACTACGTTCCATCCGGGTGTCCCTTGACACCTCTCAAGTTTTTTCTTTATTCATGAAACTAACACTAAGTACTTGGGGTACTGGAAAGTCGACTGAAACGTTTTTCAAAAAATCGATGAGATTTCATTTTATAAGTTATACTTTAGATAATGGGTCATATTTGTAGCTAGGTTTCTGCATGATAGTATTATTTATTTTGCTTCTCATATCCCCTTATCCTAACCAGAAACTATTTTGATACACCTAGAAAAACGTTTTAATTGACCCCGTGTCCGGGTCATAATATATGGTTAAAGAACTTTATTCTCATTAAGAATCACAAAAAATTCACTTACATGAGAAACTTAACTAGTTAATAGTTAATAATCGGTATCTTATTCTTATAGTACTGCGATTTTTTTATATAAAAGTGGGTAGAAATGAACTACACCGAGTGGTCGATTACGCCATAGACGAATGATATTTAATTACGCGGATGGCGCGGGCATAGCATGGATTATAAGCGACTAGATACGGCTTGGCACTTCAGGGTAGGTAGGGTACGCAAATGTATTCATTTATGTATACTTAAATATGTTTATAACTAGCTGATGCCCGCGACTTTTTCCGCGTGGATTTAGTTTTTAAAGTCCCTCGGGAACTCCTTGATTTTCCGGGATAAAAAGTAGCCTAAATGTTGACCCGAGTAATAAGCTACCACGGTATAAAATTTTGTAGAAATCTGTGCGGTAGTTTTTACGTGAAAGAAGGACAAACAAACAGACAGGAATCTTCCAGTTACAGTTTTATTATTATGTATAGATATATATTTTATTTTTAATGTAAGTTTAGATTATAAATTTATTCTTATTATTAGTGGTATTGTTTTAAACTTTTAATATGATATTATTATTTTATATGTTAAAGTTAATTTTGTTAATTTGATTTATACTTTGGTTTCAGACAAATTCTTCAGTATATTATAATGATTTAAAAGTTTTTTATAGGTTTGTAAAGATTGTATGTTTTTTATGTCACTGGGGAGCTTATTATATAATTGCACGCCTTCGAACAAAATATTTTTCTTACCGTATTTAGTTCTTGGTGCTCGACATATTAGATTATTTGCATTTCTTTTCTTTGCTATTTCTATCTCCTTCGTTTAAGCTTTAATAATAATTTAACAGACAGAATTTCCAAAAATGGAGCTAGGTATACTATTTTAATAATAAATCCTTTTATTTCCATCCAGAGCGCTCAAGAAATATCGGCAAAGATAGTGAAGGAGCCACGGAGATCGTGCGACGCGATACTCATCCACTAAGATCAAGTGGCATAGATAGTGACGCGAGTTATTTTAACTTGGCCTGTGTTTCACTGAACTTGTGTAAGCCGAGATTTTTCAAAGGATGTCCTCCTTATGTATGTATGTTATGTACTTATTATGGAAACATTCTGCGACATTCATCATTAGCAAACCATCAACGGCTCACTACTGAGCGCAGGTCTTCCTCTCAGAGAAGAGTAATAGGCCATAGTCCACCACGCTGGCCCAATGCGAATTGGCGGACTTCACACACCTTCAAGAACATTATGAAGAACTCTCAGGTGTGCAGGTTTCCTCACGCTGTTTTTCCTTCACCGTTGAAGCAAGTGATATTTAATTGCTTAAACGCACTTGACTCCGAAAAGTCAGAGGTGCGTACCCGGGATCGAACCTGCGACCCCCCGAATAGGAGACCACAGTCCTAACCACTAGGCTATCACTGCTGAGACATTAGATTTTTGCTAAACCGCTACTTTAAAATCTAAAAATAGCTATTTATGCAACTGCATCGTAATGAGGGTCATTTTAATTCGAGTGCTGTTTTTTGATATGAGGCTTGCCGAGTATCAAAATAGGATAGTACGAGAATTAAAATGACTAATTACGAACAGTTGCAAACAAGATTTTATCTACGACAAGGAAAATAAAATCCTTAACCAAATTACGTCGTCTTTATAATTTTTTACTTTCCTTTAGAATTAATAACAAAATTCAAATCAATGCAAATTGCACAAGTTGCAAAAGTAATCCGTTTGCCGCGTAAAGTTTATATTTAAATATTTTTTATTTTTTTTTAGGTTTTATATTATTATTGAACCATAGAGTGGGTTGGGTACTTTGAGTAATAGTGTTGGTTTATTACTCAAAGGTTGGGTACCAACTTCAATACATTTATATGAACGATACAGAAGTGTCAGAACTCAGACCCTCTTAGCTTTAGATATCCTATTTTATGAAGATAGCCATTTCGATGCAGCTCCTATACGAGCTGCATCGAAATGAGAAGCAAAACCGAAAGAGCGTTCATTTCGGTTCAGCTGTCAAATTAAAAATATTATAAATGCAATTTTTTTTATTCGACACATTACCACCGCATTGCATAATGGTCCAGGAGTCAGTAAAACTGAAATCCCCGTCATGAGGAATCGAAATTTTTTATGTGAAATTTATAAGTTAAGCATAAAAATTAAAAAAAAAATGTTTAACTGTCATCGCTATATTGATTACCTATTTATTATTATAGTTTAATTTTTAACTAAATAATTCATATTAACAAAATTTGATTCTTCTTCTTTGTCAACGTCGTCCTTATTTCTGATTTGATCTCGCAGGGATAACTCCGAGCATTGCATAAAAAAAAATTAAAAGTTAGCTTTCAGTGTCATCGGGTCGTTATAATTTTTAAAGGGATTCAATTTGACACCGTAGGTACCCAAGATTGGTTACCCAGAAGAAGTGTCCCGACTAAGGCCCACCGGGAATATCCACAGAGACTTCCGGTATAGTTTCGCTAGTGTCCGCAAAGCTTATCCTTGTCACGGAGCGGCTCAACACAGCGGCTCATCCTGTTGTCAACCACCTAACTTAAGCTTAGCGTATGACGTTCACAAAGTTAGTTGTTTAGAGATTACACTTTCTATGTGATCACGAGTAACTGATGTTAGCTTTCAGAATATTTTTGTTGAACTACAATATTAGTGGTAACAACTTACCAACTTTCTGTCATATCATATGACAGAAATTGTACAAAAATTGCAGTTTTTGAGATGGCTGTATTTCAAAAGCTACTCTTCCACTTGTTACTAATTTTTTTATTTTATTCGATGACAAGCTAGTCCTTGACTGCGATCTCACCTAATGGTAAGTGACGATGCAGTCTAAGATGGTAGCGGGCTAACTTGGAAGGAGTATGGCAGTGAACATTCAACCCATACCCCTAATCGGTTTCTACACGCCATCGTGCCGGAACTCTAAATCGCTTGGCGGCACGTCTTTGACGGTAGGGTGGTAACTGGCCACGGCCAAAGCCTCCCACCAGACTTAGCGCTTGTCCACTAATTTTCCGATAACATCAGGTTTCGAAAACCTCACGGAAACTGTTTTATTTTCCGTTATAAAATTTATAAAAGTCCAGAATGCAAGCTCTCTGTGCCCGTCAAGGTAGGTTTAGCTGAGAAAAGGTAATATAAATAAAATCGGCCAAGTGCGAGTTGAAAAAGCAGCCCACTCTTTTAGGGTTACATACGTATGAGCAAATCACTTTTTTTGAAACTAGATATTTAGATATCTTAGTTCTTAGATAGTACTAAATTAGCATATGGGGGAAAAATGCTCGTTTGTTTTGGTCACAACTTACAAAGCACATTATAATCGGTGTTTTCTGTATTTGTTGTTTAAATACACTATATAAATTATATTACACAATATACAGAAATTCCTAATTCCTAGCTAGTTTAGTTTTTGAGATAGACCCCGTAACAAAAATGGTCTAAAACCGACAACTTTGACGGCCCCCTATTTCTTCATTTTTGTAGCTAAAAAATAATCTATACTAATATTAGAAAGAGGAAAGATTTTTTGTTTGTTTGTTTGGTTTGTTTGTTTGTTTGTACCGAATAAGCTCTGTAATTACTGGACCGACTTTAACCATTTTTTCACTAATAGAAGGCTAAGTTATCAGGAAGTCAAATAGGCTATAATATATTTTCAAAAAAATTAGAGATCCTTAAGAAAATTGCAATAATGTAAGCTAAAGTAGCAAAATTTTGCCTACAAAATGCATTATTTGGCGTGTGCTGAGAGAACTATTGATGAAACATAAAAATTATGTACTACATGATTAAAGTACTCATTATTCTCTACAAAAAAGTCCCCGAAGGAATATATCTAACTATCATATTTAAGCCAAAATAGTAGCTTTTGTGTTCTAAAATTCGCCTTTAGTATCGTATATTTTATTAATTCTTCTTTACTAATACATAACTATAAATGCGAATTTGTGTTTATTTGTTGGTTTGTCCGTCAATCACGCTGCAACAAAGCTACGGATTGATGGATACAGATTTTTTTGGATAGGTATAGTTCAGAACCTGGAGGGTGTCTATCCCGGAAAATCAAAGAGAGATTTTAAAAACTAAATCCACGCGGACGAAGTCGCGGGCATCAGCTAGTAAAATATATATTTGAACTTTACTTAATGAGCTCTAGTCAATGATACCCCACATGCCAGGGTAAAAAATAAAATTTTATTTCGACTCCTTTGTCATGTATCATGTATATATGTATATACTTTATTTTTAATTTAATTTAATTTTTATTATTTTTTGTTTTACCGGCAATAGAAATAACACTCTGCGAAAATTTCAACTGTCTACTTATTACGGTTTACGAGATACAGCCCGCTGACAGACGAACAGACGGACGAACAGCAGAGGCTTTGTAATAGGGTCGCATTGGCACCCTTTGGGTACGGAACCTTAAAACAACATAATGCTAAAGAGTTTCTATTTGTCAGTTTGCCCTTCAGTCACTCATGAACTGAGAAACGGGGGAACGTAATTTTTTGCATGAGTATAGTTAAGGATCTGAAAAGTGACATGAGATACTTTTTATCTCGGACAAACAATGGGTTCTCGCAGCATTTATAAAAACCTAACTCTACGCGGCTAAAGTCACGGGCAAGCAGTTAATCCCGCGAAACCCCTCTGTTTTTCCGATATATGTAAAAGGTAGCCTATGTCACGCTTCATGTCCTCAAACCCATGCAAAAAATCAGGTCGATCCATTGCTCCATTGCGGCGTAATTTGTGGTATACAAACACATAGACATTTATATTTTAGTAAGGATTACCGAACAAGATTTGTATATAGATCCATTTCACTATCGTTTATTATTTCTAAGCAATTACTTACAACAACAGATTTAATGGAACGACCACAATAAAGTCGGAGAAGTTCTCCATTGATTGACTCACTCAATAACATTCGCCGTATAAAAATAAAAGTTGTCCTAGTAAACAAGTCGTTTGGACGCATTAAGCGAATGCCCCATATTGACGATCTCATAATAGGAGAAATTGATAGGAAGCCTGTGATTTCTCCTTTATAACTCAATAATATTGAAAAGGGTCAGGGTAACGTTCTTTATGCGGTTTTCGGTACCTAGGTGAAGGGGTGACTTAGCGTTTTGAAGTAAAACTTCTTTACGCACGCTTGACTTGGGGAGTAAGCTGGTGAATGCGTTACGAAAAGTGTGATCGGGCGAGGCGAACGGAGATTGAGAGGGAGATATGAGTTAGTGAAGATAGAAAGAGAGAGAGTTACGTTTCGTATATTACTGTAGGGGCAAGAGAGAGAGGTGCGAGCACACATTTTCTTTATCTCTTTTTCTCATAGCAATTTTCGTATATCTAAGACACAGTGCAGGCCTACAACTTCTTTACGCACGCTTGACTTTGGGAGTAAGCTGGTGAATGCGTTACGAAAAGTGTGATCGGGCGAGGCGAACGGAGATTGAGAGGGAGATATGAGTTAGTGAAGATAGAAAGAGAGAGAGTTACGTTTCGTATATTACTGTAGGGGCAAGAGAGAGAGGTGCGAGCACACATTTTCTTTATCTCTTTTTCTCATAGCAATTTTCGTATATCTAAGACACAGTGCAGGCCTACAACTTCTTTACGCACGCTTGACTTTGGGAGTAAGCTGGTGAATGCGTTACGAAAAGTTTTAATTATGTATTTGTATACACATTTATATAAAACTAGCTGATGCCCGCGACTTCGTCCGCGTGGATTTCATTTTTAAAATCCCGCGGGAACTCTTTGATTTTCCCGGATAAAACAGCCTTTGTCATCCTCCGGGTTCTCAACTAAACCCATGCAAAAAATCACATCGATCCGTAGCTTTTTTGCAACTTGATTGAAAAACAAACCAACATACAAACACACTTTCGCATTTATAATATTAAAAAGTACCCTATGTCCGTCTCCTGGTTCTAAGCTACCTCCCCACCAATTTTCATCCAAATCGGTTCAGCCGTTCTTGAGTTATAAATAGTGTAACTAACACGACTTTCTTTTATATATATAGATTATACATATATACATATATAAACATATATATATATATACATATATAAACACATATATATATATATATATATATAAACACATATATATATATATATAGGGCATAAGTTACCTCTCAGAATGAGAAAATGCTTCATCAGCTAATTTACATGTAGGTTAGTGATTACCGTAACCCATGAACATCTTCAATTAATAAAATAGTGTAAGCTCCGGTGGCACGTTTGTATAACTTAATCTCGGGTCTTTGTTCAATAGAATCCTATTAGAAGGTATAACAAATCATTCGCGTCTACAAGCAAACTACAAGCAAACAGACATTTCGTAATAAAATTTAATACCATAATTTCATTATAACCACGGCTCAAGTTCGGACTCAGCCAATTATGAATTACCGATTCAGACCAATTTTCTCATTATGAAAGCCGGTATCCCGGAGGAAATCTAATTTCTTGAACCACGAGCCGATAAATTAACAGTTATAATAGGAGACGTAAGAACAAAAGTAACGAATATTTTAGGTTGCGATATCCAATATAGTTCATTATTATCTGATGAACATTGTGCTTTCAGCTTCTTCTTATCATTAAAGATCATAAATGCATCAGTAGCTGCCTAGATAGACTGATCAGTTATCTATAATAATATTGTTTAACAATTTAACTATTGATGTAGGTATCTGGAATATATGGGTACCTATCATGTAAAATGGTTTGAGAGTGCGAGTTTTAATATGTGGACGATTTTCAATGTATTTAATAACAAGATACAACTCATCTTTACGTGATTTGTGAGCAGGCTTAATGTGTCACGTGACGGTCTGTCAATGAATATTGACTTAACTTTGATTATACAACCTCACTTATAACTCTGCTACTTCCATGTATTTACTTAGGTAAGAGGTACTACCGTAGTCGTCCTAGTTCCATGGGTACTACCGTATAGTATTACTTACTACCGTAAGCTTTCAACGGTCTACTTTTACAAGTCTATTTTTAAGCTATTGCATAGCTTTTATCGCGGTCTTTGAGCGCGGCGACCGAATCAGAAAATTCCGTAACGAAAATAAACCTAACACCCCACACTCCGACCGGCACAGCGGTGCGGCGTTGAAAGCCGTGCATCGTCTAACGTCGTTTCATTCGGCAGACTTCGGCACGGTGTTTGAGTGCGTGCGACTAGAAAATGCTATGCAATAGCTTTACCGCGGCAGTCCCCGAGTGCCATACGTATTTTTTTTAAATATAATAATTTATACATTAGCCCTTGACTGCTATCTCACCTGCTGTTAAGTGAAGATGCAGCTTAATATAGTGCGCGCTTGCCTAGAAGATGACTATTGATTTAAAGATCCTAAGATTTTTGCGGTGCGTATTAGGAACATCATCTTAACATAAAAAATTGCACGTAAAAATGCATTTACATAATATTATATTGTAAATTTCGTAAAAGTTTCTATGATAAGAAATTAGTACTTATTTGAAAATATAATAAAATTGAAATTATTAAAATCCTAAAGCAATATAAAGGAAAATGTAAGGCAATGTATTCAAGATTCATTCACAAAGCAAACTTTGGCTGCGAGTGAGAGCTAAAAATAGGTCATTTGTAAATCCACCTACATGAAGCCTAAGTACCTCCAGGTAGGTACCTACTTTCATGTGCTTTATGCTTTCTTGTTATGATTTTATTAAAGAGAGTAAAGTTTCATAATATACTGTATCTGGGGTAAAAGGTAGCCTATGTCACTCTCCAAGTCCTCAACAATACTCAACAAAAATAACGTCAATCCGTCGTTACTCAAGTCCAAGGACCAACAAAAAAAGTTTTTCACATTCGGAATTTATCAACCGACTTCAAAAAAAATTTTTTTTAATGTATGTTCACTGATTACTCGAAGATGTGTGAACCAATTTGAAAAATTCTTTTTTTGTTTTAAAGGGCATACTTTCCAGGTGGTCCCATATAAATTTTATCGAAATTGGTTGAGCGGTTTTAAAAATATCAACAATAAATTAAATACTTTGTATAGTGTGTGTGTGTGTGTAATGTAGTAAATTGGGAATTTGAAGTCGGTTGTTTAAAAAGAATTTTTTATATTAAATTATGTTTCTAGCTTATTTGAAGCTGAAAATTGAAATACAAATGTTATGAATTAATTTTTTCTTACGGTATTTCAGAATAAAATAAAGTATCCTGCAAAAGAGTTAATGTTTCTAATAGTCACTTTACTGTGTATGACTATGGTCAGTGAATAAATAAATAATGTTCAACTACCTTTTAACGAGTTTACGTATTTACGTAAACTCGTTAAAAGGTAATCGAATGTGTGAAACTGAAATAAGTCGTCTATTATCAACTTTTAGTTATTGACCAAATATGGTTCTAATTATTTGAGTATATGACCAACTATATACTCAAAGTTCTAATTACTTAATTGCAATTTCCTATGATAACTCTACAAAGGTACAAAGTATTACAAAATAACCACCCATTTATCTCTAGATCGAATGTAAAACGTTTCCCCAAACAACGATTACGAAGTTCACAGGATATTTCTGAAGCGTAACTACCAACATGAATTGCGATGGCTATTTAAGTTAGAAAACAGTTAATATATTCGGAACTATGAGCACTAAACTGGTCACCCCGAAATTATGAGCACAGCTATCGTTAAACATTAAACTTCTAGAGTGCGTTGCTGCTCGGAATATGAAATAGCATAGATCTCTATGTGAAATTACGATTTCAAATTTTGGATTGGTACTGTAACTGAACTAAGTACCCTACGAAAATCTCTACCCTATTATTCCTATAAATCTTTCTATTTTTAAATTATTTCTTTAGCGTGGCACGTGAATCGCTAGTGGTAGAACCCTTTATAATGTTGTGATCGTATTAACCCAAGAACTTTTAGAGCGTCAGAAGTAATGAGCTCACAAGACCTAGGCGACATATGCAAGAGTTCGTGTATTAGATTTTAGTGGGTTCCCGTATTGGTTTATATTAAAGAATGTTTAAAATCCAGTATGAATGATACCGGTTTGCTCCATTATCACGAGACTGAAACACTGATGTCGAGAGACACAATTATTTCTATGGGTAAACATCAAAAGAACCTACATCGCAACTTATGCACCTCGACATTCAACATCACGTTGAACGTCTACACTACACATCGTTGCTTCAAGTTCCTTTGAGTCCATAGGCAACGTTCGAAATTAAGATGGCATCATTTCATTGTAAAAAAATGAAATGATGATCGTTGGCTCCCTGCACGCCAAACGATGGTGAGCTCCTACCTTTTGTGGTACATCAAGGACCACTCAGTTGCGTCCATTAAAACAATAATGTATTATTATAATAATTGACGCAATGAGATCGCAGCTTAAATATCTTAAACATACAAATATTACTTTGGGTAATTATTTGTCAGTAATCAGGAATGTGAACAAGTCCCTGAAATACCATCAAACCATGAGCCAATGTTGTTTGTTGGTTGTAGGTTAATAGTTATACTGCGTGAAGTCACCACGGAGTGGTGAAGGACTCTAACAACGTTAGAGTCTAGTTCGAGGTTGGTGTCAGACGCCTGGACCAGACAAAACCATAATAGCAATTGCCATCATTAGTTTCATCCTATCTCAGCACCCAACAGTTGGTTGTCACCACGAAGTGGTGATAGGCTCCAACTTAACGTCAGAGCAAGTTCGAAAGTAGAATCAGACACCTGGACCAGATAGCCCAGACTGGCAAGTTTATTAGCCCATCCTAAGCCTATCCTATCTCGGCATCCAACCTACAGGTTGACACAACACTCAGCATAGAGCATCGCGATATAGAGCAATCTTCATCTGAAATCGTCGGTCGCTAGCCCAAAGACAGGTTCATAAAGCACCAAGGTGCTAGAGCTCCCCATCTATTAAGCAGCTTCCAACGTCAGATTAGGTATCACTCATAATAGATTTCCTGTATCGCCCCTTGTACTTTATCAATAATAATTGATATAAAGTATGTCACTACATACCACTTCACATTTCTCATAATACAGTATGTGCATGTTTAAGTCTCTGAACATATGCCCCAAACACGGACAATGTTCTTTCTTATATACGATCCGCGCGTCACGACGCTGCGGTCGTCGCTGCCTTCCCTTATAGTATATCGTTCTACAGAATAGCGTCAACGTCAAATTGAAATTATATGACATGAAAATTGAAGTTCCTAAAATTATTAGTTTTATGATCTCATGTAAAAGTACATCTCGTAGCTTAACTACTGTACCGATTTTGATAAAATTTAAGCAACAATTTTTAGTACTATCAAACATGAAAATTCCTTTGTACGAAGGACTAGGGTCGTTACATTCAACCCCCTAAATTCTATGAGGCATGCAAAATAGAAAGATTTCTATGAAGTATGCTGAATAGAATTTAC
The DNA here is from genome assembly GCA_029955525.1 of Oeneis ivallda. Lineage (NCBI taxonomy): Eukaryota > Metazoa > Arthropoda > Insecta > Lepidoptera > Nymphalidae > Oeneis > Oeneis ivallda. Next base: position 22,099,957 of record JARPMR010000007.1, read on the forward strand.
ACTAAGAAATATTTTACTCGCAATTTCCCTTATTGACCAACTTAATATCATCACAACCTCCAGACTCCTATCATTTGTTTCTTAAATTAAATTATACACAGATATCTGAACCTGTATACAAGGATTACTCCACAATACATCATTCATCTTCACATTTTCCTTTCCCTTAATTTAATTCCCTTTTGTATCTCCAATACTCTACGCAACCCCCAGACCTGAAGTCAATTTGACTTTTAATTAAGTCAATCGCCACAATACATTACTTATCTTCACATTTTCTTTTACTTAATCTAATGTTTTGTACCTCCAATACTCTATACAACCCCCAGACCTGAAGTCAATTTGATGTCATATTAATATTAATTTTTATGGATAATCATGATCCACTTAGATTCTTTTACACTTGGCATCAATTTCCACAACCCCCTGTCAACCAGACAATTAAGTTCCTTTCACCCATAGAACTAGGATTTGCGACTATGCTTTCACCCGTTTAAATAATAATATAACCTTATTTACATCAATCGTCCAAATAATCCTCCTATCAATAACCTACAATCGAACTCTCGCACAAAACGCCATGACCATAACGAACTCAAAACTTCCTCAGACTCTTTCCATTTCACGAGCAACATATTGTAGGCTTTCGCCTACTTTGTACTTCCTTAATCAGCCGTTTGACCATCCTGGTCACGGCACCATATTGTAACTGAACTAAGTACCCTACGAAAATCTCTACCCTATTATTCCTATAAATCTTTCTATTTTTAAATTATTTCTTTAGCGTGGCACGTGAATCGCTAGTGGTAGAACCCTTTATAATGTTGTGATCGTATTAACCCAAGAACTTTTAGAGCGTCAGAAGTAATGAGCTCACAAGACCTAGGCGACATATGCAAGAGTTCGTGTATTAGATTTTAGTGGGTTCCCGTATTGGTTTATATTAAAGAATGTTTAAAATCCAGTATGAATGATACCGGTTTGCTCCATTATCACGAGACTCAAACACTGATGTCGAGAGACACAATTATTTCTATGGGTAAACATCAAAAGAACCTACATCGCAACTTATGCACCTCGACATTCAACATCACGTTGAACGTCTACACTACACATCGTTGCTTCAAGTTCCTTTGAGTCCATAGGCAACGTTCGAAATTAAGATGGCATCATTTCATTGTAAAAAAATGAAATGATGATCGTTGGCTCCCTACACGCCAAACGATGGTGAGCTCCTACCTTTTGTGGTACATCAAGGACCACTCAGTTGCGTCCATTAAAACAATAATGTATTATTATAATAATTGACGCAATGAGATCGCAGCTTAAATATCTTAAACATACAAATATTACTTTGGGTAATTATTTGTCAGTAATCAGGAATGTGAACAAGTCCCTGAAATACCATCAAACCATGAGCCCCCCCCCACACTGTCATCATTCACTCACACACGAATGTGCGAGGCTTTTTTAACCGTGGTTTGCTCCACAAGACTTTTTTAAAGTGGTGTGATCCACTGAAGACACTTTTTTAACCGTGGTGTGTTTCCACAAGACTTTTTTATAGTGGTGTGATCCACTGAGACTTTTTTATAGAGGTGAGCTCCTCTCATGTATAGTTGTTGTTTGTTGGTTGTAGGTTAATAGTTATACTGCGTGAAGTCACCACGGAGTGGTGAAGGACTCTAACAACGTTAGAGTCTAGTTCGAGGTTGGTGTCAGACGCCTGGACCAGACAAAACCATAATAGCAATTGCCATCATTAGTTTCATCCTATCTCAGCACCCAACAGTTGGTTGTCACCACGAAGTGGTGATAGGCTCCAACTTAACGTCAGAGCAAGTTCGAAAGTAGAATCAGACACCTGGACCAGATAGCCCGGACTGGCAAGTTTATTAGCCCATCCTAAGCCTATCCTATCTCGGCATCCAACCTACAGGTTGACACAACACTCAGCATAGAGCATCGCGATATAGAGCAATCTTCATCTGAAATCGTCGGTCGCTAGCCCAAAGACAGGTTCATAAAGCACCAAGGTGCTAGAGCTCCCCATCTATTAAGCAGCTTCCAACGTCAGATTAGGTATCACTCATAATAGATTTCCTGTATCGCCCCTTGTACTTTATCAATAATAATTGATATAAAGTATGTCACTACATACCACTTCACATTTCTCATAATACAGTATGTGCATGTTTAAGTCTCTGAACATATGCCCCAAACACGGACAAACCCGCCACCTCCCATGGCCCCTCCAACCTCGCGGTTATATGGGCCGAAACACTGGGAGGGCGCCCGGTACTTGCTCTTGGCGTGTTTCCCGGTGCGCCTTCTTGACTCCCTACAAGTTCTTTTTTCTCTTATCCTTTGTCCCTTATGTCACTCTCCCCCTTCTGGGGCTAGACGTCACTGCACAGGCTTGACTCGCGTCGTCGCTCTGTGGCTCCTTGCCTGGTCCCTGCTCGCTCCGATCCGCTTCGCCTCTTGTGCCAGTGGTGCGCGAACTCCCGCAGCCGGTTGTAGTTCTCCGCCGACGAAACGAGGTCCATGTAGTAAACCGGTCCCGCTTCCCCGCGAACGATCCCATCCAGCATCTTGTCCCGCAAGTCCTTATAGAGGGGGCACTCCCACAGCGCGTGGTGTCTGTCCTCCTCCTCAGCGCCACATTCACACACTGGGCTCTCACATAACGTCATTCCATGCAGGCGCGCCCGGAAACAGCCGTGTCCGATGAGGATCTGTGAGGTCTCGTAGTCCGGTGCGACCCAAGTTGCCTTGAGCCTGCCGGACACGTCTGGGAAGAAGCGCCGCAAATCCTCGCCCCAAATCTCCGCGGACCACCGCTCCTGCCACATCGCAGTCACTTCAGCCCCGATTTCCCGCTTACGTCTGCTCAACTCCTTCTTGGGCACGGACTGACGCGCCTCATCGATCTTTCCAGCACGGATCACCTCCAGGTCAGCTGGCAGTACACCGGCGAGCACCGCCAAAGCGGCGGAGCTGGCCGAGCGGTACGCCTTGGTCAACAAGATGAGGGAAGACCGCTGCTTCCTGATTAGCGTCGACCGTACGACATGCAGCGCCGCTCTCCCTGCCCAACAAGCAGCAGCATACGTTATCGTCGCTACGAATGTTCCACGGTACAGGATACGCAGCGCAGGGTATCGAATGCCCCAGGACGACGTCGACACACGCGACATCTTCCCGAAGCATTTCGCCGCGCGTTCCCCGATCGACACCGCATGCTGCGCAAAGGACAGATTTGCATCGATCGTCACGCCAAGTACGACAGCCTCCGTCACGTGTTTGATGGAGCTACCGCCGAGCTTGATTACGGGGGGCCGCTTACCGAGCTTGCCCTTCAGCGTCATGGTTTGCGACTTGCTGGGGGCGAAGGCGAGCCGGTTGCGGCTACCCCAGTCCTCAATGAGCCGGATGGTGTCGGCCGCGGCAGTCTCAATCGCTCTACGAGTGTCGGCCTCTATCAAAATCGTAACGTCGTCCGCATACGCAACAACCCTAACACCCCCCGGTAGCGGCAACCGAAGCAAATCGTCGAGGAGGACGTTCCACAAGGTAGGTCCCAGCACTGATCCCTGAGGGCACCCCATAGTGGATGTCTTCCACCGCACCTGGTCTCCGATGAACAGGCCAACGCGCCGGTTAACAAAATAGCTCGCCAACATGCGGTAAATGTTCGGAGGACAGCCTCCTCTCTTACACTTTAAGAGAATCATGGGCCACCAGGCGTTGTCGAAGGCACCCGATATGTCTAAAAAGACAGCTTGGACATATTTCGATTCAGAAGTTTTGGCAGTGCCGAGAACCGCTCGCAACGCCGTAACAGTCGACTTACCCGGAGAAAATCCATGCTGGAAGTCCGAGATCCCACTGGTGATCTGGGGCGCGCATACCAACATTACGCGTTCTAAAACCTTCCCAAGGACAGGGAGGAGCGTTATTGGACGGTAAGCCTTCGGGTCTGTGAGCGGCTTATCGTTCCCCTTTGGGAGAACGATGAGCCTCCCATCCTTCCACACGTCGGGGAAAATCCCCTCTTCCACACACGAGGCGAACACCCGATGGAACTCCACGGATGCCGCCCCCCAGACTTGCCGAAGCATACGTGCCGTGATCCCGTCGATGCCGGGCGCGGTATTTGGCAGCGACTTAACGATCGCCCACAGAGCGTCAACGGACGGTGGGGGAACAGAAGAACTGGACGGAATGAGAGCAGCCGCTATACGGACTTGCCGATGATACTCTGTGTCCCGGGACGGATCGTCATCGGGGCAGAGAGCACGCATCAGGTTGTCCGCGGCCTCACTCACTCCCTCCGGAAAGCCCTCGGCATACTTGACCCCGTTGATCACGTTTGGAGGCGGACGGAATCTGCCGCTAGCGGCCCTGTACGCCTGACCAAAGGGGTCAGCATTGCCGGACTCGGCAGCACGGAGATGAAAGTTGTTCTGCTCCTCCACCATCAGCCGCCGGTACTTGCGCCGCTCTGCATGAAACACAAAACAGGTCGTCGCGAACAGGCCGACAGAATTTCATAACTAATTAGGCGGTGGTCGCTGCTGGACGCAGAGCTGTGTACCTCCCATCTTCCCACTTTCATGCTGGCCGTGCTCAGAGTAACATCTATGTTGGACTCACCATTGGGACCACTGAAGGTGAATGGTTGGTCCGCCTGGTTGTGAATGGTGAGTCCCGATGATGCGATGAACTCCTCCATGCTCTTGCGCCGATGCTCTGCCTCGTGGCCTCTGCCAGTATAGTGTCTAGGCGCACTATGCCACATTGGTGAGTGTGCGTTCACATCTGCTCCAATTAAAACTCTGCGTCCACTTCTCACTGTGTCTAAAACCCTCTCCAGCTGGTGCAGGTGGGAATCGATAGGCTGGCAGTACTGAAAATACGCTGAGACCACCACGTACAAACACGGACAATGTTCTTTCTTATATACGATCCGCGCGTCACGACGCTGCGGTCGTCGCTGCCTTCCCTTATAGTATATCGTTCTACAGAATAGCGTCAACGTCAAATTGAAATTATATGACATGAAAATTGAAGTTCCTAAAATTATTAGTTTTATGATCTCATGTAAAAGTACATCTCGTAGCTTAACTACTGTACCGATTTTGATAAAATTTAAGCAACAATTTTTAGTACTATCAAACATGAAAATTCCTTTGTACGAAGGACTAGGGTCGTTACAGTACTTCACAGATTTTTATGAATTAAAACATTACTATTTCGTGAGGTATAATTTAATACAACAAAATTGGTTGTCCGTAAAGTCGGTTCACACTTCACGGACGATAGTTTAACGTGATAACGTCATAAAGAAACATTGATATAAAATAGCATACTTTTATGAATTGAATTGAATTATTATCACTGAATTATCATTATTTTGTATGATACAAAGAAGGAGTTAATTGAAAAATCACAATCTTCTCTAGTCACAAGCCAACGCTTGGGCCGATCGTGCCTCTCTATCGCTTGTTCCGCGCTCTCGCTTGCACGCGCAGGCTCAGGCGGAACGTGACACTTTTTCGTGCGTGCAGCCGGTGTTCATCGATTTATAAGACGTTATCACGTCAAAAAAAAGATTCCGACGAATTGAGAACATCCTCTTTTTTTCAAGTCGGTTAAAATGGATAATCAAATATCTAGCCATCACGTGGTTTCAAATAATCTTCGTCCACTGTTGAGCATAGGTCGCCTGCAGCATATGCAGGAAACATGACTTAGCCAATTGTGTCCACCAGCTTGCAGAAACTTAAGTACGATTCACATTGGCGTTGCCACGCGGCGCAATGCAATGCGCAGGCTAGCGTAGCTAGTGCGTAGCGTTAGCGTAGTGTTAACAAAATCACTATACCTACTCTGAGCGGTGTAGCATGGTGCGGTGCTCTGTGCGGTGGAGACAGGCAATAACGTAACTCATACTGGGTAGCCTAAGTATGTCACACTCTCTTTAACATTTCTGCGGTGGTGTCGTGTGATGCGGGTTGTTACGTTCCCTAAAATATGTTTGAGCGAAGCAATGGCTGGGTCATGCGTCATACTCGTGAACGGGTGCCACCAGCGGCAATGGGGCTACTTTCTGTCTGCCCGTCTTGACATGTGTTGAATTATAATTAGAAATAATTACGTATGCTTTTGTGGAACTTCCCCTCATTGTGGAAACTCTGCATACATAGAATAATATCTATTAAGTATATTGTAAAAGTATTTTGAAAAGAGCAACTGCCGAGTTTCTTGCTGATTCTTCTCGGCAGGAACGGCATTCCGAACCAGTGGTAGACTCATTGACGATTCAAAAGTACTTGTAAAAGTTTATTTGAATAAAAATCATTTCTATTCTATTCTGAACAATCATAATGTAAGGTTCAAATTACGAAAACAAATTTTCTGAAATAGAAGGTGTGTATTAAGGTGTAGAATGAGTTACATTTTATACCTTGATTCAATTCAATTAAAAATCATTTATTTCATGTAGGCCAAATTTTGGCACTTATGACAAGTCGTGAATCTACCATCGGTATAAACTTGTATAAAAAATCTCTAATCATAAATTATTATTCTTTGAATGATATTTTAATTTTTGATCATTAGTTATGTTGGCCAATTTATAAAGGTAAATAAATTTTATACCCTATGGTCTGCTTTCTGAGAAATGGTCATGTTTGGACTAAACGGAAAAGTGTTATTTTCTCTAAGGCATCATCTATATGATTTAAGATAATGGTTGAATCCAGTTTTATGTCTGATTCCAGTATGAAATGTTTCCCTAAACAACAATTATACGTAGTCGGCTAAATATGTTTAACAGTTTAACTGCCAGCATGAATTCGTATTACCACATTACACATACATACAAAGTGGGTATACCATTTAAGAAAATAAAACTATAGCATGTTACAATCAGCTGTGATTTTAATGGCCCGCGCAAATTATAAATGCACCTTTGTAATTTTTTAAATTAATTTCATTGTTTTAAATTTTTTCAACAAATTATTTATTATGCAAATTTTGGTTTTTGGCGTGTAAAAATTACATAATAATACGATATCACTTAAAAGGTTCATTATAATTGGCTAGCATTTACTCGCGACTACATCCGCGTGGAGTTCGGTTTTTCAAAAATCTCCCGGAAACCTTTTGTTTTTCCGGGATAAAAGGAAGCTTAAATCATTTTCCAAGTCCTGACTTATACACATGCAAAAATTCACGTCGATCCGTAGCTCCGTTGCTGCGGGATTGAAAGACAAACCAACAAAAAATACTAGCATTTATAATAATACATAATATTAGTAAGGATTAATTCAATATTCGTATTAATTTCAAAAAGTAAAATCGTATACAAATCCTACTAATGTTGTGAATGTGAAAGTTTGTGAGGATGGATGTTTGTTACTCTGACACCACAACGAATGAACCGATTTAGCTGAAATTTGGAACGGAGATTGCTCATACTCAGGATTGACACATAGGCTGCTTTTTATCTCGGAATATTACAGAATTTCTGGGGGAATCAAAAAACCCGCGCATCATCTAGTATTTAATTAAAGTAGAGACGCATTAAATAACTGAAAACTTTTAACGTAACCAATAAATATATTGGCTCAATCCGTATAAATCAAGAACTAACTGGAATCTAATGGTAAACACAACGCAATATCCGATTTTTTGTAGCCATAACAAATCGCTGAGAAACGTTCACAAATCGGCTCCCTTGTTACCTAATTCCGTACTTATGTCCGTAACACAGCTGCGCCGGATTTATTGCTTAACCTTTCCTTCTTTGCAGATGGAATTGAAGACAATAAATTATACTTCAAACCCAAATAAGGCTCCTAAGTTACGATCACCGAAAATACGGACCCAATGGTCTATCAAGCCAAATAGATTAGACGGTCCATCGTGAAAAACAAACGAAGAACCGAATTCCATACAATGGGATTATTCGGTGTATTCAGCCGAAAATCGGTCGTCCAATATTTACTTGGGCTGCGATTTATACTACATGGATCGAAGAACTTTTAGCTTTATAGCCATGGACAGACCTTTTCTCAGACTTAACATTTGGTTCAGAACATTTCACGGTCACCCAAAGGAGCAATGTTTAAAGCCTCAATAGCCTCAATAGTCGCAGGTTCGAATCCCACCCGTTGCACTATTGTCGTACCCACTCCTAGCACAAGCTTTCCACTTAGTTGGAGGGGATAGGAAGGATATTAGTCAACTTCAATTTGACTAATATTCTTTAAAAAATTAAAAAAAAAAGCTTCCTAACGATCCTGTTTTTTGTTATTTACACAAAACAGGTAAGAACAATATTTTATACCTGTATAATCTCATCTTACTTTCGAGGGAAACTGGAATAAGTTTCTAACTTAGATGTAAGCTTCACCTTTGTCTACTACGCTTAACATCATGTTTAATACCTACTGTTATTTTTTCTAGATGAATAATTAAAAAAAAATCGGCCAAGTGCGAGTCGGGCCTCGCTCATTTAGGGTTCCGTTAAAAAAAAATTTAATAAAAATATTTCCATGTACCCATGGAAATATTTTAATCTATTTTTTTTATTTAATTTAATTTTTATTATTTTTTGTTATAGCGGCAATAGAAATACATAATATGTGAAAATTTCATCTGTCTATCTATTACGGTTTACGAGATACAGCCCGCTGACAGACGGACGGACGGACGGACGGACAGCGTAGGCTTAGTAATAGGGTCCCGTTGGTACCCTTTGGGTACGGAACCCTAAAAAACAGGCAGTCATAGGGACTGCCGATAGAAGTGAAAACTAGATTTGCTAATAATTAAAAACAAATAATTAAAATAATAATTAAAAACAAATAAGAAGAGCCCACTGCCACGATTTCGTGAGTGAGATTCGAACCTGCGACATCATACATTAAACGGTAAGGAAGGCGGCTGATTGCCCGCTGCGCTGTACAAGGTTGCTTGGGAACTTCTAAAATGTTGAACGCTTACTGAAATCACATATCAACATGTGACGATGGTGACGGTGACGATGGTGACTATGACGCAAAATCCATGTTTTTTGCTCACCCAAAAAAGTGCTCAACGAGCCTAAAGAAGTTTTCACTTCAAAAAATTCATAAATAGAAGTTGTAGTTGTAGTCATTATTGTAAAAATATGCATGCGATATTTTTATCCAGATGTTCATTAAAAATTTCCTCGGCTGGCTCGTCTCGGCTAGGCTAGAAGACTAGATGCGATAAAATCTGGAGCGCGTCCGACTTGAGCCGGCAGTGATAGTGCTCGTGACCCGACTTCAAATCGACTGATAAATTTAGCCTAGAAAGTTCTTAAAATAGATCAGAAGCTTTCTTACCTAAATCCTGATGCAACTTTTTACCCCATTTCGGCAAAGTTAAAGGAAAGGTTATGATTTTAGTAGTCTATGTATCATCTATTTTTTCTTAGATATCCTATATTAATATAATAATTGTATGTATGTTTCTATTTATGTATATTCCACTATAGCACCTGCTACTAAGCCGATTTTGATGACGAACGAGATGTCAAACGATTCGTTGTTTATGGTCCGGATGAGATAGGTTACATTTTATACAAACTAAATCAATAATTAATGACGGATGTTATATACATCCAATTTCCAAACTGGACTGTTACAGTTTTTAAACTGATTCTTGTTATGCTTCTTGCTGATAATATGCTGTTCACGTCATTGTTACTGCTTCCACTGCTTCTATCCAATAAATACTCTAATGAAAGTGATGTTTTGTTATGAACAGAAGTCCACCCATATACAAAAAACATATATGTATGAAACTTGTAATACCGACATATCAATAAAATTTTCATTGCAATTATATTTATTTTTAACGGCCCAATGGTACAGTGGAGTACAGTGGCTACATGTAATTACAAAAACAAAATCTTTTATAGACACATATCCATAGAGCGCTAATCATAATACCTACCTAATAATTACCGATCACTTGCTTTGAAATAGCGGTTTGAATGATTTTAGCAACGTAACTTCATTCTCATTGATTTATTCGCGGCACTACCAGAAACTACCAGTAGCACCGCCCATTCACTTCTTTGAACTTTAATTTACAAAGAAATTGCTTCCACAACAAAATGGCGACAACTTAATTTATGAGAAAATTTGTTTTTGCAACGAAATGCGCTGCCGCTGGTCACGTTTTAAATTTACAATTTCGCCTTTGAAGAGTTCAAAAAACTTTCATATAATGCCACGTTTTGTCCAATATCAGAGAAAAAATACTTAATATCTTATCTCTGCCAATAGGTACATGACTGCTGCATAAATCAGGCATTATTAAAAACTGTCTAGCCGAAAATATCTATCTTTGAGAAACGTAGAGAAGTAAACATATTTTGATAAATGGTAATCTGTGTAGCGACAACATCAAGCGAGTCGCAGTGAGCCGCTGGATTCAGGCGGTGCAAGACCGATGCCTGTGGAAATCCATGCAAGAGACCTTTGTCCAGCAGTGGACGTCTATCGGTTGATAAAGGAGAAGAAGAAGAAGAAGAATCTGTGTAAGCCCTAGCCTACGCAAAGATGAAATTCTACGGTCGTCCAAGAATGGTTGTAACGTTAATGTGAATAAAGATGATGTTTATTTCATATAATAAAGCAATCCTATTGTTGACTTTGATAAAATATAGCCGTAGCTTAGTAATGTAGCACATATCTAGTGGAAAGGCAGCCTAAAGTCTGACATTGCCTTAATTATTTTACCTTTGTCATCTAGAAATTCTCTTCGTTGAATCACTTGCCATAGGGCTTAAGCAAACTCAATTATGAAAATCAACCAATCATTTTGGTAAGTTTAACATACATTCATAGGTTAGTAACGTAGCTCATAATACCTGGTGGGAAGGTTGCCGAAAGTCAAATTAAAACAAAAAATCTAGAGGATTCATTTAAAGAGTATAGAAGTTTTATTATTTATTTTCCTTTTATACACGATCTCCTTACGCTCATTTCTTAGTAATTCAGTTCTCTGTGAGGAAAATGGTCGACAATTTACATTTAAGTTACGAGAAGTATAAATTCAAAGGACTGAAATTATGTACTAAAATATTTTCTAGGTATTTTGTTAATCCCACAGCTATGGTTTTTATTGCTATTTTCAAAATTTGTCTTTTGTAAGAACTTTATCTTACAAGTAAATAAAGAGTTTTAAGTTTTATCTAAATACTCTGCTTTTTAGCATTCCGTACCTCAAAAGATAAAAAAGGAACCCTTATAAGATCACTCTCTTGTCCGTCTGTCCGTGTGTCACCACCGATTTTCTCAGGAACGGGTGGACCTAGCAAGTTGAAATTTATACCAGATACTGAAGTCTATAGTCCTTATTAGGTGTATAAAAATCAAGGTCCTGAGTCAACACTTAGATATTCGCGAAAACTTGTAAGTACCAAAATGTATCTTAATTTTCATATTTTTTATTTTTCCAAATTTTTCCCTTTACTTGTGCTGTATAGTTTATTACTTTGTTATTGTATTGTAATTCTAGATCAACCGGAAGTACTCTATAGAGTTTGGGTCGAAAAATGGTAGTTCCCGTTGACCTAGAATCACGAAATTTGGCAAAAAGCAAGGTCTTACAGCACAAATAAAGGAAAAATTCCAAAAAATTAACAAGTTGAAAATTATATATAATAATAATAATATAATGGCGGTATAATGGGTAGGTACGGAACCCTCAGCGTACGAGTTCGATTCGAGCTTGGCCGGTTTCTTGTACATGATTTACGAGTACATTTTATCCATACTAATATCATAAATGAATTTTAGTGTCTCTTTCCACGTTTCAACCGATCAACCAATTTTAAGTTTAATATTTGTTCAATGATAGACGTAGGGTTAAAAAACTATAATCCCTGGAGAGGGGCTGTTTATTCTAGAAAAAAATTCAGAAAAATAAATATTCCAATATTTATACGTAATATAAATATTGGAGTTTCACAGAAGCTGTAAGAAAACGATAAAAATACCATTGCCAAGCAAAATCATAACGGCCTTACAATTTGTTATAAGCAATAAACATTCAAAATATTATATTCACGATGGTTTCACTTGGAACAAAATAATGTTACAAGAACAATGTTTGTAACAACAGAAGCGCGTCCGAATACGCCTTATGAAAAGTAAAGCTCTGAGTGGCCATTTTCAGTGTTTTATTGGCAGTTTTGTTGCGGAATCTTGCGACAGTCGGGAGAATTTATTTCTTTGTACATTTAACATAGTATTGCTTTTTATAGACTGTAATGCTTTATTTTAAAAATATTTTAGGTTTTAAAATATGACGGCACCAACTCAGAAAGGAGTTTTTAAAATTTCACCCCCAAGGGGTTAAATAGTGGGTGACATTTTGTATTCAACTTTTCATAATTTATTATATCCATGAACTTGGTATTTGGGCTTTCGATTAAAAATGAAGAAATACGTATTTATTTCAAATTTTTTAAAATTCCACCCCCAATGGGGATAAATAGAGAAAGTTTTTATCAAAGTCCGTCATTTTTTTAGGGTTCCGTACCCAAAGGGTACCAACGGGACCCTATTACTAAGCCTACGCTGTCCGTCCGTCCGTCCGTCTGTCAGCGGGCTGTATCTCGTAAACCGTAATAGATAGACAGATGAAATTTTCACATATTATGTATTTCAATTGCCGCTATAACAACAAATAATAAAATTAAATTAAATTAAAAAAATTAAATTAAAATATTTCCATGGGTACATGAACATATATTTTTTTTAACGGAACCCTAAAAGAGCGAGGCCCGACTCGCACTTGGCCCATTTTTTTTCAATTTATATCCATAAAAATTGGTGTTTTGCCTTTCGATAAAAAATAAAGAAGACTGTGTTTCACAGTTTTTGAAAATTCCTATCCAAAACCTTATTCCAATTCGTGGGCGCTAAAGCTAGTCAGTTGATAAAGAAGAAGTATCTATATGAAAATCTGAAATAGTATTTGTAGCTTAAAATACCAATAGTATTAGGTATCGAACGTAACACGCACGTATATTAAACAGGCCATTGAAATCAAAATGATGATGCATGTAGTGCGTGATCTGAAATCAAATATCAGTTAAATAGAATAGCGGTCGAACCATTCGGGTCCGAGGATATTTAAAGTACCACAATGGTTGTAAAACTGAGGTATTATACCAGTTTGATGACTATCGGCGATCTAATTTGAATATTGAACGTTTTGGCAAGTTCTGAGTATTTAACTGAATAGGGTGGTTTGAATTGTAATGCTAATCGTACGAGGTCCAATTGAATTCTTTATTGGCTTATTTACATGCTTCGATCGGACCTGTTATTTTGTACTAGCAAAATTATACTTAGGTATTTATTAATTATTTTACGTAGGTAAATCAACAAATTACTTTACTTAGATTAAACTTTATGGTAAGTTGGCGCGACTTCCCTATCTTAGGATACTACTGTGAATTTTTGACAGAAAACCCCAATAGCTGTGTTTGGTCCGACCTTGAAATTGAACCCGAGACCTCGTAAAAATATCCGCAATAAAAACCACTAGACCAACAATGCACCGTACCTAATGTTTAACTTCGTAAAATGTTACAGTAGAGCCAGGCTCAAATGAAACTTTTTATAAAAATCCCTATGTCTGTAAGTGAACTCTAAAGCGGTCAAACTTCATAACGAGTTTCATGAATCACTACGAAGCGAACAGCTTAAGCTGCGGCACTTGACTCAATAGAAACTGACAAAAGAATACTATAATAATTACAGTCGAATGAAATTTTTTAACTGAGGAAGTAGTTGAGAAGGTACGTTGAATAGAAGTGGATAAAAAAATCTAGTGAAACTTATTACAATTTGTTCATTTGTACTTAAAACGAGAAGCACATCAGGCAGTTAATGTTAGGACCCAGGTTACAGTTAAAGTTAAATTATATTATCCTCGAGTGATTAGAAACACCAACTTTTTGTTAATTACGTATGTCAATCTATCCACGGATTGGGATTGTATTTTAGCAATTTACCATTGTTAATACAGTTTAAGTGCTACATACTGAAACAGGCCGTTACTTTTAATGATCAGAAAGTTTAAAATAAACATAAATGTAAATTAATATTAAATTACTAAAATTAAATCTAACATTCGATAATAATTTAAAATAATATTTTAAAAGGAAGAAACATTTACTTCAATAACTCAGTTTGAATTCTAGATTGAGCAAGAGACAAGAAGTACTCGTAATTTTGTATCTCATACTTCTTAAAACAGGTGTCCATCCAAGTTTTGCCGGTTTGGCAACCGTTCATGAAACTCGTTATAAACTTGAACCACTTGGACTAAGTCAGTTACATACCGAAAGGATTTTTATTAAAAGTTTCATCGTCCAAAGTTCGTTGAATTTGAAGAATTTGTACAGTTGATTTTGCAGTGAGCTTGTTATGCAGCTTAATAATACTAAACTTATACAAATAACTAGTTAAGTATATCTGACTATTTTCATAAGAGTTAGTTTCCACACTTAAATATTAAAGATACTATGTAATATTTGTTTAATTTGAAATTAGAGTAATGTAAAAGAAAACAGATCTATTTATTACCTTTTTTGTTATCTGCCTTTATTATTTCTTAGCAAAATGGATAACAGTAAAAAAAATCAATAAGTGCTCCCTTGTGGCCTATAGCCGTGAAATATAGAGCATTTCATTAACTAAAAACTTGCTCAGTAGTGATATAATACAAAACACCGCATTAAAATCGACCCCGGAGTTTTCAGGGTAACATACAAACCACACATAAAGATTACTTACGTGTACTTACGTTAATATTTATACTTTTATCGTTTACTGGGTTCTCGTGGGTTATTATATTAATCATCTTCATCCTCATCTGAACCCATATGATAGCCCACTTACGGGCACGAATCTCATCTTAGAATGAGAACCACACACAACTTTGAGAACATTAGATAAACAGAACTCTCAGCAGGTTTCCTCGCAGTGTTTTCCTTCACCGTTATACTGCGGATAATAATACCAATTAATAATTTCAATTCAATCGCATGTGATCGAGCAGACTCGTGCCGATTAATCAACGTCATCCTGAGCATTATAGCTGCAATTTACTAGATTCATTGTTCGATACTCATTATTTGCTCAGCAGCTTTGCCCGGCGCGGTGCAACGCTTATAGGGCAAACGGATATTATTACCTATTGAAAACCGGATCCTCTAGAGAATTAGTATTTATTTACCCAGTAGACAGTAGGTATTTGATTACTTATGCATATTCATTCAGAAAAGAAGAAGTGATAGTGGTTAGGATTGTGGTCTCCTATTCGGGGGGTCGCAGGTTCGATCCGGGATCTCTGACTTTTCGGAGTTAAGTGCGTTTAAGCAATTAAATATCACTTGCTTCAACGGTGAAGGAAAACATCGTGAGGAAACTTGCACATCTGAGAGTTCTTCATAATGTTCTCGAAGATGTGTGAAGTCCGCCAATTCGCATTGGGCCAGCGTGGTGGACTATGGCCTATAATCCTTCTTTGAAAGGAAACTCATTCAAATACTGGCCTCTTTATTGAAATTACCCAAGAAGATCTAGAAGATCGCTTCTTACCGAGAAGGTTGCCTATTTCTATCTCATCATCATCATCAGCCTGTATTCGTCCACTGCTGGACATAGGCCTTTCCGAGAGCGCGCCACCAAACACGGTCCTCCGCCTTCCTCATCCAACCGCTTCCCGCCACCTTCTTAAGGTCATCGGTCCAACGAGTTGGAGGTCGTCCTACACTGCGCTTGCCGGTACGCGGTCTCCACTCCAGAACACGTCTGCCCCATCGGCCATCGGTTCTGCGGCAGATATGACCTGCCCACTGCCACTTCAGCTTGCTAATCCTCAGAGCTATGTCGGTCACTTTTGTTCTTCTACGAATTTCCTCGTTCCGGATTTTATCCCTGAGAGAGATTCCCAACATAGCTCGCTCCATAGCGCGCTGAGCGACTTTTAATTTGTGAACGAGGCCCACCGTCAGTGTCCACGTTTCCGCTCCATACGTCATTACCGGTAGGACACACTCATCTAATTATGATAAATTACGAATAAATACCGATTAAATATAACATTAGCTTAATTCAACAATAAAGTCTTACATAGTTAGTAAATAGTTATGTTTGACACATAACTTTTAACCAACTATGTAAGTAACATACCTATGCTAATTTAGTAATTTCTGAGAACTAAGATATCTAAATAATATGTATCTAGTTTAAAAAAAAATATTTGTCATATTTACAGAATCCTAAAAGAGCGAGGCCCGACTCGCACTTGGCTGATTTTTACTTTGACATAAAAACTAAAATAGCAAATAACATACAAAAGTTGATAAAACAGAGTACACTAGGCGGTATTATTTCTAAGAAGCGATCTCCTTGCTCTTCTTGAGGAGTCGGAGTTCTCAAATTGCCTTTGTTGCAGTTTTAGGTCAAGGTTTCCATATTGCATGTAATTGTCCAAAGGAGATTGGCGAATTCCATAGAGTTTCTGACCCAGACGAACTGAACTGAACACTGAACGCCCACGTCCGCGAATCAAACTTCTCATACTAAAATTGTTCTAGTTAACCAGACTGAAGTCTATCAAATAAAGTTGGCAGAAAAAGATATTCACTTGTATTGCTATATAACGGTTATTTATAATGTGTACTTGTGAATAATTATACTTTTGATCCCTATCTTCTAAAATATAACCAGAAAAATACTCTGAAAAATATTAATTAAAATTAAATGTTTTCTGAATCTGAACGGTTTTAAAAAATGCTGGGTCAAAATTCGCCAACCTCCTTTAAGTTGATTACGTATTAGCAGTTGTATGACTACAGATCTCTGCACTAGAAAAAAGAGATGATAGTCCTTAACGGCCGGAAGGATTTAGGTGCACATAGTCGTCGTTTTCGAATTTAAAAAAATGGCATTTAAATCGATCTATCTCTGTGAGTGTAATTACAAGGACAAACAGACAGACAGATATACAGAAAAAGCTGTCAGAACTTACAGTATCCCTCTTTTCTGGTTTCAAACGAAAATTACCATAGCAAAGTAGGAATACAATCGAATCGTAAATCAACAAATTGTTACGGATGAATCGAACTCTATCCAGCAAATATCCTTATCGATTCATCAGAGCATCCATTTGCTAAACATCAGCTTTAATTTACTCGATCCATTATTCGGTGCTCATTACTCGTATTGCGCACTACAGCTACTGTTTGAACAGCAAATGGAAAATAAGCTTTACTTCTTGTTTACTTTGATCACCGGGCATTTATCTCTAGTTAGAGTTTAGTTTATACAGATTTTAATCTATTCTTTTTAGTAATTTATGTAGTCGTCTAAATGCTTATTTCCGACTTTTAAATCAAATCAGTTTCAATTTATTGACCGAGCGAAGCGAGGTCTCTGAGTCTACTTGAGTGAATTTGCACTTGTCCGTCTGTCCGTCCGTCTGTCAGAGCCTTATAAGTTTTGAACTACTGAACGTAATTACTTCAAATTTAGATATAATATGTAAACTGATCGCCTTCAGCCGAATATTGCATAAAAAATTATAAAAATCTTTATTTCAGGGGGGCTCTCATAGAAGTGAATCCGAAGTAAAATATTTTTTGTTGCCTTACATAGGCTTGCGATATATCTTTTTAAAGACAATTTTAAACGGAGTACAATTTTTCCCTTAAATTTAACGAAATGGGGTGGCTTTCAAAGTGGAGATTCAATTCGAGGCTACATATCAAAAACCAATTTATTTTAAAACTTGAAACTTACACATAATTTGAGTTATATTCTGTACTTGAACAACAAATACTAAGATTAGATAAATATTAAAAAGAAACGAAATTATTTAATTTTTAATGGGCATCAATGTTTTTAACAAAATACACTTCACTATACTGTTAATAGATGGCGCTGTCTTTATTATCGTAAATACAGTTTTGTGTCGGCTATTCAATAAAACTATCACGTTGTTTTTGCAAAAGTAAATTCGTTTCTATTTACAACAATAATTAGATGTTAGCACCATCTTACGTGGAATAAAAAATATTCTACTGATGGCAGAGACGTGTTATATTTACCTCCGTATGATGGTACTGTGTCTATGAACGTAAAGATGGAGCGCGCATCTAGACATGCTCGCCGCAGGAGCCGCAAGCGCGCAGTTATCGCATTTCATAATTTTTGGAACGTAGTTCCTTATCGCGCGGTGCGGAACCCCTTCCGCTAGACGGATCGACACTTTTTTGAAACCGACACTTTTTTGAATGTGAATTTGGCATTGTATTCTGTATTTTCGCGGTACAATATTGGGTCTCCGTAGCCTTGTGGTTTCGGCAGTCGAAAACTCAAGTCAAAATCGAAAATAGAAAATTCAATCTGTCGAGCTGGGATTCGAACCATCGACCTTTATGCGACTGTAGAAACCACAAGGCTACGGAGATCTAACATTGTAGTGTGAAAATATTGAACACAATG
Source organism: Oeneis ivallda (assembly GCA_029955525.1). NCBI lineage: Eukaryota > Metazoa > Arthropoda > Insecta > Lepidoptera > Nymphalidae > Oeneis > Oeneis ivallda. Next base: position 22,118,535 of record JARPMR010000007.1, read on the forward strand.
CCAATTCACATTCAAAAAAGTGTCGGTTCAATTTAGTCTTAATTTTTTCCGTCTAGCCCCCTTTCGTATCGCGCGATAAGGAACTACGTTCCAAAACTTAAAAAATTAGTTGTCTGTAAAGTCGGTTTACGGACGATAGTTTTACGTGATAACGTCATAAAGAAACATTGATGAAAAATTGCATACTTTTATGAATTGAATTGAATAATTATTATCACTGAATTATCATTATTTTGTATAATACAAAGATGGAGTTAATTGAAGATTACAATTATGACTGGCGGGCTATGGTCACAAGCCAATGTTTGGGCCAATCGTGCCTCTCTGTCGCTTGTTCCGCGCTCTCGCTTGCACGCACAGGCTCAGGCTGAACGTGACACTTTTCGTGCGTGCAGCCGGTGTTCATCGATTTAAAAGACGTTACCACGTAAAAATCATCGATTCCCTTGTGACCTTTTGTCAAAATAAGTACGTACACTATCATGCATTATTCATAACATACTTAAGTAATAAATTCTAACTGTCCTATTCATATAAAACAATGTGCAAACTGAAACCGCTTATCCAACCGCGACTAAGATAACGCCAGATGTGATCCGCACGTAGTAATTACATAAGAGATATATTACACGGGACGGGCAAAGTTGTAGCGGGCTGCTAACTGTTTAATTTAATTAGGAATATTAATTTATGATTAGGTATTATCAAGACTAGCTTTTGCCAGCGACTTTGCCTGCGTGGAGTTAATTTTTTAAAAATCCCATGGGAACCATATTTTTTGAGGATAAAAGTTAGCCTAAGTTCAAGTTCAAGTTAAGTTCAGGTCCTCAACCATATACACATGCAAAACCACGTCGATACGTAGCTCTGCTGTGGTGTGATTGAAGGACAAATCAACAAAGAAACATACTTTCGCATTTATAATATTAGCACATTAGCAGTGATAGCCTAGTGGTTACGACTGTAGTCCCCTATTTGGGGGGACGCAGGTTAGGATTCCGGGTACGCACCTCTGACTTTTCGAAGTTAAGTGCGTTTAAGAAATTAAATATCACACGCTTTAGCAGTGAAGGAAAACATCGTGAGGAAACCTGCACACCTGCACACAGAGTTCTCCATAATGTTCTCGAAGGTGTGTGAAGTCCGCCAATTCGCATTGGGCCAGCGTGGTGGACTATGACCTATAACCCTTCTCTAAGAGGAGACCTCGCTCAGTAGTGAGCCGATGATGGGTTGATAATGATGATGATCATGATGATGACCTATTCATTTGAAAGATACTTGAATGCATGTATGCAATGACCTTAATAGTAAATATCATTCGACTATTGGCAATGACGAGCAGAAAATAGATGAATTTTACTTTTTAGGGTTCCGTACCCAAAGGGTACCAACGGAACCCTATTACTAAGCCTACGCTGTCCGTCCGTCCGTCCGTCCGTCCGTCTGTCAGCGGGCTGTATCTCGTAAACCGTAATAGATAGACAGATGAAATTTTCACATATTATGTATTTCTATTGCCGCTATAACAACAAATAATAAAAATTAAATTAAATTAAAAAAATTAAATTAAAATATTTCCATGGGTACATGGAAATATAATAATTTAATATTTTTTTAACGGAACCCTAAAAGAGCGAGGCCCAACTCGCACTTGGCCAATTTTTATTTACATAATATTAATATAATATAAATATAATATTATTTTAATATTTTTCAAATATGGGGATATTTGAAAAATATTAAAATAATATTATATTTATATTTAAGAAATTAAAGAGATATCTCTCAATTACACTAGCAGCAAAATTGATTTTAATCTGGTGACAAGAGTGTTATTTTGTCTTATGGTAAACAGAATGATCGTGTATATTCTGCGGGATTTACGACATGTTTGTTTCTTTAGGTGGGTCTGAGCATAACGCAATTTTACTCACAGCTTCATCAGGTATGCTCATCATAATATTATTGCCACCAGAATCAAAAGACCTATTCCGCGGTTTGTTTGGATTGTTTAAATTGTATGCTTTATATAAAGTACATTCCACAAAGCAAAAACTTTTTGATGAGACGCGATAAATCGGTTGCTTTGCTTCTAACTTCTCATAATACGACTCGAAGGTGAACGCTGTTATCTGGTCTTACTTATTATCGGCTTTTGAGACGACTTTTTAATCTGATTAAAATATTAGTCACACAGCTCAAACAAATAATATATCATACGACCATTAGGACATACCAAATCCTCAATTTTATCTAAAAGTTTGACCATCGCGTAAAAAATCGAATTCAAGCTTCAAATTGTCATATTAGATAATTTTAACTATAGATAGAAAATAAAAAAATAAATGGAATCAGTCTTAGAAAATTTCACTTTATTCATGTAAAATTTAAATCACCTCTACAATTTTCTCTTTAAAACCTAAGTAGAGGTCTTGCTTTGCAAACAAAAATCATATGCTTTCAGAAAAATGCAATGCATCGTTTCATGATTGTTCCCATCAAAAATGTTCTTAAATAATTCACTCATAGCATAACAAGTATGAATGTTTTTGGACGCACCTCCAAGAAGCCTCTGCAAAACGAATTTCAACTCATCTCCTCACCAAATGAATAGAAATGGTGGTTTTTAAACTACCCACAAAGCTGGATGCTACTTTGAAATTGAGCTTTAGGGAAAAGGCTCTGTATGTAGGAACATTTGATTCATGCAAATGTTTGCAGACAAAGCTTTTTAGATTTTGGTAGGTACTTAATTTAGTTTGGAATGCTCACATGGTTAGGGTTTTCAAAAGCCGTGATTGTTAACAGCACTGGAGTTTTAACAAACTTTTCATTATACATTTTGCTTTTGATGGCCCTTCTTTTATTCACAGGCCTTTTATAATCAGGATGAATTTGAATTTTCAAGTTTGTTAATGCATGTGCGTTCCCTCGCAAAACATTTTAGTAGCGCCGGTATAATAACGTTCTCCTGTACGGACAGTACAATATCTAAATCTAGGTATATCATATTAAGAGTTCCTTTAGAATCATCAATACGACATGCCACATGAGTTAATATCCTAGAACGATATGGTATCACTAGAGAAGCAAATTAATACTAAAAAAAACATATTTTATTCATCAAAAGAATATAAGATAAGTTCTTTTGCCTATTAATTAGTATAATTGTTGGTGTATCCTTCAAATACGCAGTAATAGAACACCGGCATGACGTGATTTTTCTATGGGTACAGTTGAGGGCCAAGAGACTGACATAGCTCATACCAGCAGTGGGATGAGATGAGGTGATGATGATCATGAATTTTTTGATACAATAATCGTTTCTTTTTCATGGAACCATAAACTGAATAACAGTGCTATTATACATTACTATGTATAATAGCAACATGACTATGTATTAATACAGCATTAATATGTATGACAAAGCAAAATAACACTAAAACTACACCGAAATATAAACAGCTCGCATTTGTCTTTAGAATTACGACAGCGTAACATAATTACGCTGCCTTTTCATCAGAGATGCCATCCAGCCTGGAATTTAATAAGACTTTTATATTCATACCATTTCTTTGTAAGCACAAGTTTTCACCAAGATTATTTTACACTCCTTGAGGTTGAATATAACATTCAACATTCACTCCAGCGTTTGGATGTTTATGAGCTCATTTGCGAATTTTCATACTTTCCTATTTAGGTCGAGTTTTTAACTTACTATTCCAGATTTACTGAAATTTATCTCATTTTTGAGTCGAGTTTTCATCTTCATTTAGTTCTTGATTTATGTGTGGGTATTTTGCATGTAGATTATGTATCGTTGCACTAGAAAGCGCAGTGTTTGTTGACACTAAATAAGGATAGACGTAGTCAAACAAATTGCTGAGTTTCAAGCAGTGCAAGAATTTGGAACATCTATTAGTCCAGGCAAATTGAGTCATTTACAGAGATAAAAAAAGAAAAATGTTATCCAGATACATACGTTTTCAAATGGTTAAAAGGGTTAAAGACAACATAAGGAAAATGAGTTATGTGCCCAAGAAGGTTAGGGGATGATTTTAGGGGTTGAAAAGGGGTGAAAATGGATACATCTCGTGTTTTTTGCAATTTCACGCAAAATTTGATGTCCTACTGAAAAATGTTAAATACAAAAGTTGTAGATCTTGGAAAAGTCTACAACTTTTCTATGGGTCATTTTTTAATATAACCTCTAAATTTCAGAAAAAAATGCAAAGAATCAAAAAAAATTTTTTTTTTGTTTTTTACTTGTCAATTTCTCAAAAATAAATATTTTTTAACCAAACTTGCTGAAAGTACTCCTTTTTGTGTCCCAAACAACAAAAAAAATTTTAGATTGAAATATTAAAAACTGTTTGAAAGATTCATTTTTTTCGGTCTGAAACACGTTGTTTTCAAAGTTACATTTTACTACTTACAATCATCGTAGAGAGGTCATACAGGGCTCATTTTTTTCGTTTTGACATCTACTTTTCAATGAAATAATAAAACAATACAGCTTCCATTTAAAAACATGTCTAAAAATTGAAAAATATAAAAAATTTAATTTTGCAAAAACAAATTTTTTGGTTATTGTTAATAATTTGTTATGAATAAAAAAAAATTCAAAAACTAATAAGACCATTGAATTGTACGGGAAAAAACACGAAGAAACGTATGTTTTACTATTTAAATACATTTTTTATTTTTGTACAATACTGCTATAAACATTGTAATGGCATATTCCGTGTAGTTGAAAGATGTCAGGTAAGTACATACAATGCGATCGACTTTTACTTTAATAAGAAAAGTTCCTCATTTCTCGCGATGAAATTAATTAATTCAATTATTTTCTAAATATTTTGATAAATAAATCGTCTTATAATTAATTTTTGTACAAAATTATTTAAAACATGCTTTTAAATAAATGAATGATTTTTTAAAATGAATTTATCTTGCATCGAATTTTATATTTATTGTACATATCATTTTATCAATAGAAATTTCAATATAAATCAAAGCCAAATATTAAAATTACACAAAGTTAGGTAAGTTTTAAAATAAATTGTATAAAACGTTTTGGAGTAAAGATAGTTGAATATGTTTTTGGAAGGAACCTCTTATTCGTTTTGGAGCATATATTATACTGTTATATGTAGGGGACTGGAACAGGTGTTACATCTGTAGAAGAAGGACGCGGACAGAGGGAGAGAAAGAAACGTTGAAACGTTGTTCAAACGTTGAAAAAGTTTCAAAAGATTTAAGTGATTTTGATGAAATTTCTGATAATCCTGATGAAATTGAACAACCAAGTATTATCTTCAACTCAGAAAATCTTGCTATGGAAAAGTTTCCAGAGGAATTTGATGAAGAAACGATTGAAGATAATGAGGAAGTCACATATTTCGACGAACAATTAATCGATGATGATCAGCCATAGCGAAAAGACAAAAATTAGTTTAGTGTGCATAATGTATTCATTATTAAATATGTAATAAATCGCATAATAAATGTATTATAGTAAATCCCGAGGGATAATAATTTTTTAAAAAAAGGCAAAGATGTTTCCTAACACAATTTTTAATAATTTTAAAATTGCACAATTAACAAAATTACACAATTAACACAACCGCACGCGTTGAAAGGCGACAACAAACTGAACTCGAATATCTGTACGTGTGGGCTTTTATAGCACCATCCGTGGGTACCTTCCTTTATCTTCTATACTCCTATACGGCCTTTCCTGACATGAGGCCGTCCCCGGACTCCTTTTTGACCTTAACTCCTCTGGTCTAGCAGAGGCAAGGAACGCCCCTGCCCAGACTCATTTGCAGGCAGATCATCATCTTGTGGCTGCAGGTCAGTAACGGGGGTGGCAGAAGCACTTGCGGGCCTCTGCGTTCCAGACGTAGATGGTTGCTGCCCGTCGTCTGCTGGCAGTCCCGAAACTCGGGCTCGGGACAACTCAGGCCCAGGCCCATCCTCATCATGGGGCTGAGCGGTCATAATGTCAAACTCCTCGTTCTCCATGTCTAAAAAAACAAAACACATTACAAACAAGCTCAAGAGAATAAAAAAAGAATACGACGTTTCATATCTCACAAATATGGCGCGTCCGTCATATAAACGAGATGAAAAACGTCGCAACTGTTTAAGTCATAGGCGCGACGTTTGCATAACTTAAACTGAGGTAAGACAGTAGCACGACGTTAGCTTGTCTGACCAAGAAGGATTAAGTCATAGGCGCGACGTTTGCATAACTTAATAAAAGGCTCACTTCTAAGACATAGGCGCGACGTTTGCATAACTTAGCAAGTGACCACCCAAAAAGGAAGCACGACGTTCGCTCTTTTTGGCGACATACCCAAGAACAGTTTGCAACCTGTCCTTAGGTAGCCCAGCAACTCACCATCACAGCAAGCTACGGATACCTCAAGAATCCACTACCCGTGCCACGGGACCATGTACTCAGATACGTCCACTTGCCAGCCAGAGCCAGCTTCTCATAAAACCCGTGCGAAAGAATCTTCGTCTCACATGCCAGAGTCCAGCTTGCCCGTCGAGTGCGACTGACTCGCACCCACAGGACATGCCCTCCTGGACCAGCCACTCCTGGTTGCAGGCCTCAGGAGCGCGCTGCAGCTTGGCCACGCCAGCCACAGGCAGCACCACATGCAGTAAGGCAACTTGCCTCACACCCGCACGCAAACACGCGTGCTATCGCCAGTGCGTCGACAGGTGACGCGCAGTGGCGCCGCAACCAGCGCTGCGAACACGAAGCGGTGCGCTCACCCACCGCCGACAGGCGACGCGCGGAGATCCGCCGCGCCGGCATCCATTTGCACAAAGTACCCACATGTAAATAAAAGTCGTTGTTTAAGTAGGTACCTGCAAATTTTCGCATTAATCAGTGGGTGAACATTAATTTTGTCCCAAACGAATAAAATGATTGCCAGGGCATAGCCTGAATTTTAAGGGGATGTAGCATAAAAGTCGGGACGGTTCACCAGCAGGTGCACACTTGACATACAGAGCATCGTTTCTAACGACACATCGACCCGCGTCCAACCGACCGTCATTCAATCATTGAATGAGAACCTGGGTCTCTTCATCCGATGCTTGGACAATCTGTGCCCAGCTCAGCGGTTTCCGAACCGTACACACATCGACCGGACTCCGACCCAAGCAGTCGGCACGCGCCATTTGTGAGCCCTTCCGGTAGTCTAAATCGAAATCAAAATCCTGCAGGTAAACCCACCACTGAGGCACCCCGGGGAGCAAGTCCCTCTTACGTTGGGTGAGCCTCAACGCACCACAATCAGTGACCACTGTGAAGCGCATACCCACAAGACAATGCCTGAACTGCTGTAGGGTTTTCACCACCGCAAGGGTCCCAAGCTCGCACGAGTGGCACTTGCTTTCAGCCCCCTGCGTCAGCTTACTGTAGTAAGCAACCACGCGCTTGTGACCACCCTCATGCACTTGCAAAAGAACGCCTCCATAGCCGATCGAACTCGCATCGGTATGCACCTCGATCGGCAAAAGAGGGTCGTAAATCGCAAGTACAGGTTCACTAGTTAGGCACTCAATGATTTCTTTATAAGCAGCCCGCTGCTCAGTTCCCCAATTAAATTCTACACCCTTTCGCGTCAAAGCTGCAATGCAAGCAGTCTTTTGAGCAAAGCCAGGTATATACCGCCGAAAATAACTGGCTAAACCCATGACCCGACGAACTTCCTTGACATTTTTCGGTTCATCAGCATCTATCAACGCCCTGACTTTATCACTACTCGGCCGTACCTGACCCTCACCAATGCTGCGGCCTAAATACTCTATTGTGGGCGAAAGAAAGAAACATTTCTTCAAATTGATGGAAAACCCCGCATCGGTTAAAGTTTTAAGTACTGCACGCAAAAGAATTAATCCACGATTTTTGTTGGGCTCAAGATCAAGATATCATCAATGTAGACGAGGATATCACCAGACTCGATATGCTCCCGAAGTGTTTTTGCTATAATCCGCTGATAAACGACTGGGGCATTTGCAAGACCATACGGCATTTTCAAATATTCGTAATGCTCTTCAGGCGTTACGAAACCAGTGAGAGGAACCGACCCCTTGTCCATAGGAATCTGGTGAAACCCTGTCGCCATATCCAAACTCGTGAAATACCTATTTCGCCCCAAACGGTCTATGTGATCATCAATTCGCGGTAACGGAAACCTATCTTTAATGGTTACGTCATTTAACTTTCGAAAGTCAACGCACATTCGATCTGTCCTATCCTTCTTCTTAACAAGAAGAATCGGACTGGCGTAATCGGATTCAGACTCCTGAATAATCTTTTTATCCAGCAAATCTTTAATAATATTCCGAACGCAAAGGGTCTCAGCGTGAGAAAGGCGATACGGTCGATAGTTAACAGGGGTGTCACTCTTCAGCCTGATAACCATACTACCAGTGTTTACGGTAGTCGTGGCAGTACCGGATATCAAAAATTGAGAAAACTCATTTATTATCGCCATTTGTTTCTGAAGTTCACCGTCAACAAGAGGCGTGTTAATAGGAATAGACACATCAGACTGAATAGTCATGACCCTGTCTGGTTCGGTACTAATTTCTCTCGTAAGTATTTAGGAATCGCGCGTACGAATATAACGAACACCCTCTCTATTAAGAACATCCGTACCCACAATAACTGGTGTGTTCATAAAAACGGAAGCGACTACAAACATATCGACTTCAAGGGTAATACCGTCAAATTCAATTGGTAAAGTTACATATGAGGTGCTTTCGATTTACTGACTACCAAGACCTTTTAACACTCTAAATGTTGGCCTTTGCGCACAGCTAAAGTGTTTTAATAAATCCGACGAAATAAGCGATATGGTTGAACCACTGTCTATCAAAACATCAATCGGCACACCTTGAATAACAGCAACAATAATATCATTATTGCGGGTAGTTTCATTTTCGCGGCAAAAGTTAACATTATTTTTATTACGCGAATCAGACTTTTGTTTAGCAAAACAAGTTTCGATTTTGTGGCCCGGCTTTCTGCAGAAATCACAAATGTCGGGTTTGGTGGGCACAAAAACAGGTTTAGAACTCGTATTTGCAGTAGTAACGGTAGAAGGACTTTCATCCGATTTAATCTTAGGCTTTTTACTACAAGATGATTGTCGATGTCCCGGTTCACCACACGCGAAACATACCCCTTCATTGAAACGTCGCTTTCGGAAAGACACACCAGACACGTTTTTATTTTTTACCGCATTAATTGTATTTTGAGATACAACGCGGGTAGAATTATTTTTGAACGGTTGAGGCTTTACGTAGGTTGAGAAAAATTCAACGAGATCGTTAGGCAGCAGTTTAGCATTCGTAGCAGATGCCTTAATCTGTGGGTCAGTGATTCCGCGTATTATAATTGCCGATATCAGTTCATCACTGAGCCCCCGTACTATGCGCAAACGGAGAAGTGAACGACGAGCGTAATCAGCGTACGTGGCATAGTTATCTGAGTTAGAACTCATCACCTCAAACAAAATGTTTGCAACGTCCGGTTTTCTAGGACACAAAGGTTTAAATTCTTTCTTAAAACTACTCCAACTACGCTCTGTCGTCACCCATTCGTTTAGCCACGTTTTTGCATCGCCCTTTAAACAGTTCCCTATGCGTGAAAGACACTCGAAATCACTCCAATTATTTAAAGATTTTGCACGATCTACCTCCTCACACCAATCGTCAATATTATGCAAACTGGGGTCAAAGTTCGAAATGTAAAAATGTTCCCTTGATCTTCCTACCGTGTTAATTGAACGAATTGCATCCACGATACGATCCGTTATCGTGGACGACGCATTTACTTCACTCACAACGCGTTCCGGTTCGACACCCGGCACTTGATCCGTATGTGGGGCATTCTGCGGTCGCGGCGGCGTCACAGAACGCGGCGTATGGTCCGCTACCGGCGCAGGCCTAACAGGCGAGGGTGTTGTTACCCGTTTATCCGACTGTTGACGAATCGGTCGCGGCGACGCGAGGCCTAAGTCACGTTGTACCGGCGGCGGTGTGCTTGGCGGCGAAACGGGTCGCGCGTTACATTGCACCGGCCGCGGCGCATTTTTTATAACTACCCGACTTTCTAGCGTCTTGAGACGAGCTAGCAACACCTTCATCTCATGTCTTAAACTATCGTCCGGTGTATGATCACGATATCTACCACGTCGACGCTCGCGGTCGCGGTGTCGGCTTCTACGGTATTCACATTCGTGGTTATCGCGATCAGACATTTTTCCCTTTTTTCTTATTTATCGCACCGGTAAACACCAAATCAGAATGGCCAGCGGGATAGAATCGCATTGATCCTATCCCACTTCTGATATAGTAAATCCCGAGGGATAATAATTTTTTAAAAAAAGGCAAAGATGTTTCCTAACACAATTTTTAATAATTTTAAAATTGCACAATTAACAAAATTACACAATTAACACAACCGCACGCGTTGAAAGGCGACAACAAACTGAACTCGAATATCTGTACGTGTGGGCTTTTATAGCACCATCCGTGGGTACCTTCCTTTATCTTCTATACTCCTATAGTATAATATTTATGCATATAAAGTGTAAATGTATGATATTTATCAGTACTTGAGCATATTTAATTAAAAAATCAACTTGATTAAAATTGAGTTTTTCATTATTGTCATTTACCTCCATTATTTTTTTATTATTATTATCGACCGAGCGAAGCGAAGGTCTTTGAGTTAACTAGAGCGATTTGCACTTGTCCGTCCGTCCGTCCGTCCGTCCGTCCGTCTGTCAGAGCCTTATAACTTTTGAATTACTGAACGTAATTACTTCAAATTTAGATATAATATGTAAACCGATGGCCTCCAGCCGAAAATGGCTTAAAAAGTTATAAAAATCTTTATTTCAGGGGGGCTCTCATAGAAGCGAATGCGAAGTAAAAAAAAAAATATCGCGTTACATAAAATTGTTACGTATCATTTTAAAGATAATTTTGAACTGAGTACAAAAATATTTTTTTTTTAATTTTTCCCTTAAAATTGACGAAATGGGGGGCTTTCAAAGTGGCGATTTTATACGCTCGCTTGAAGACGCTCCCTAAGAAAATCCGCTATGGATTTTCAAACTGATTTTATGTTTTTAGGTCACTTATATCCTGTACTTGAACAACAAATACTAAAATTATATGAATATTATAAAGAAACGAGATTATTTAATTTTTAATGTACATCAGTAATTCATATAGCATCAACATAGCTTCACAATAATGCTAATAGATGGCGCAGTCAGTAACTATTCCCATGGAACTACGAGTTACGACTAACGACCTATCCCAAAAACAGTTTTGCGTCGACCATTATTATTTAGTTACTTATTATAATACAATAATTGTATTGTAATTTTTTTTGTACCATATTATTCAATTAAAATTATTTTTTAGTTAAATTTTAGTTAAATATTGTATATTTTCTATTCGCGTCGATAGATGACGATTTGTACAGATGCCCGTAACCCGGTTTCACTCGTTAGTACCTACATAATAATTCAATGTTTTCACTAACGTTCCCTAACCTTTACGGGCTACCTATAAGTTAGGTGATTGATGTTTTCTGTCAACTTATTTATCACGATCCTGTACGGGACACCTAAAAGGATATTGGGACGGATGTTAGGACTTAGGATTGTATTTAGGAGCTACCTACGTTAAGAGACTCCTACTTAGGGGATGATTTAGGTATGTTTGGTGAAAACGGGCATAATAATAATGTCAGTTTTGGTTATCATGTATCGATTGAATGAATAATCATGGGATACCGTTACCGCGAGGTCTCAGTTCGGGGCGAACAACTAGTTATTAGTAGTAGTGGTATTGTTAACAATCTATTTTGTTGATATAAATTTCAATTATAAATTCGGTGCAAGTTAAATTTGATTCAGAATTCATTTTAAAAAATCATTCAATTATTTAAAAGCATGTTTTAAATAATTTTGTACAAAAATTAATTATAAGACGATTTATTTATCAAAATATGTAGAAAATAATTGAATTAATTAATTTCATCGCGAGAAATGAGGAACTTTTCTTATTAAAGTAAAAGTCGATCGCATTGTATGTACTTACCTGACATCTTTCAACTACACGGAATATGCTATTACAATGTTTATAGCAGTATTGTACAAAAATAAAAAATGTATTTAAATAGTAAAACATATGTTTCTTCGTGTTTTTTCCCGTACAATTCAATGGTCTTATTAGTTTTTGATTTTTTTTTATTCATAACAAATTATTAACAATAACCAAAAAATTTGTTTTTGCAAAATTAAATTTTTTATATTTTTCAATTTTTAGACATGTTTTTAAATGGAAGCTGTATTGTTTTATTATTTCATTGAAAAGTAGATGTCAAAACGAAAAAAATGAGCCCTGTATGACCTCTCTACGATGATAGTAAGTAGTAAAATGTAACTTTGAAAACAACGTGTTTCGGACCGAAAAAAATGAATCTTTCAAACAGTTTTTAATATTTCAATCTAAAATTTTTTTTTGTTGTTTGGGACACAAAAAGGAGTACTTTCAGCAAGTTTGGTTAAAAAATATTTATTTTTGAGAAATTGACAAGTAAAAAACAAAAAAAAAATTTTTTTTGATTCTTTGCATTTTTTTCTGAAATTTTGAGGTTATATTAAAAAATGACCCATACAAAAGTTGTAGATTTTTCCAAGATCTACAACTTTTGTATTTAACATTTTTCAGTAGGACATCAAATTTCGCGTGAAATTGCAAAAAAACACGAGATGTATCCATTTTCACCCCTTTTCAACCCCTAAAATCATCCCCTAACCTTCTTGGGCACATAACTCATTTTCCTTATGTTGACTTTAACCCTTTTAACCATTTAAAAACGTAGGTTTCTGGATAACATTTTTTTGTTCTCCATATTCAATTTGCCTGGACTATATAGGCTGTATGACCTGGATGTTATAATTACGATTTAGGCTCGCATCGATTAGCATTTTTCAATATAAAAGTGTCAGTCAGCTTGAAAGGAGTCGATTACGCATCAATTCGGCTTAGCCACATATTTTGACTAAGGTGTAGAGTTTGTGATGTTAGAGCTTGTAGAGTTAGGACGCGTAGAGTTAGGTGCTTGGCTCTACATGAGATCTGATAACTTTTTGACAGTGCGAGCCATATTATGGTCTCGTCTCGGCAACATTTGACATGAAAATGTTTTTGGTGGGATTTCACTTCTTTTTGTAAGTTGCTTATGACAATATTTATTAATTTTGTTTATTATTTTTAACCAGGAGCCCTATATCAATTTTTAGACCTCTAGAAGTTTCATACAAACTTACATTCCCTAGTTTAAGAAGTTGGGGGGGGGGGGGGGGTTGTTGTTTGTGATCTGAGTGAGAATTTTGTTGATCATCAGTGAGTCAGTCAGTGACGAAAGCTAAGACATGAGAGCTATGCAATTGAAACTTTAATAAATCCACTATTGACATCATATTGAGGTGGTCCGCTGTTACCTACAACGCATATTTTTTTCTTTCTTCGCCGAATAGACTCATAAATAAATTTTTCGAACATAACAAGACTTTAACATTAAGAGGGACTTGTAAAATAAACATTTAGACCTATAAATTTAACAACTTAGACAAGTTAAGCATTGTGCTCGCATGTGCAAGGCAATTAAGCCAAAATAAGACAAAAGCATAAAACTTCGAGACCACTTTTAAAAGCAATAAACTATAGAAATTAGACGAAATCTGAGTAAAGGCACGATAAGAAATTTTAAACTAGGAAGTGCATCGTAAACTATGTTTTTGTAGCCTTACGAACCGTGTGAAACTTGAACACTACAAAATACCAGATGTATGGAAACAAACAAAAAATAGAAACTTGACTAACCACGCTATGATGAGGTGTTGGTTTGGGAGGCGTGGCATTTAGCAACTCGACAGGATTGGTCGAAAACAACGGGTGACGGAAACAAATGAACCAATTACATCTTGTACAGTTGACTTTGGGCGTGTTTTAAATCCACAGAGACGGGAGTCTGGAGAGGGGGTGCGAGAGGCGCGGGCACATAGCCTGGCCAAAGACGGAACAGTTCATCTTTGAGGTCCCCAAGTGGCGGTCCAGCGGCTCACACTCGGGAGTCCTCTACGAGCAGATTGGCAGTGCGCGTATTTTCTAAGCCAAGCAGCTCTAAACTAGTCATAATTAGTATAACATCATTGTAACATTTTAAGAAAGAAATTTGTAATAAAATAACTCCAGGGTTGAGAGTATAATTTAATAAATTAAGCGCTACAGTGATTAAGTGAGGCGAATGCAGTAAATCGGTAATGTACTCGATTCAATTTCGTAATTAATTAATAGACTGCTAAGATCCACAGAGACTCGAGGTAATTGTAAGATTTAAATCGAGAGGTCTAGGTCTCAAAGACTAATGATAATGGACTCAGATAGTTCGCTAGAACTTATGAGCCGAGCAATGCAAAGGGATAGGAATATGGCATGGAACCCAGTAGATTGGGTAATTCTTTTCACAGGGGTGGTCTATATTTTGTACCTATTAATACTACTTTACAGACTAGTGTGGCGTGGGTAACAGAGGAGAAAGTCTAAAATAAATCCGCCTACAATCTAGCACACCAGTAGACCACCTGTTCAATTATGTAAAATTAATTATCCTAAAAGGAAGATTGAATTAAATTGAATTAACTATCTGTGAATCTTAGCACAATATTATGTAAATATATGTTTGATCCTACTGTAAAATTAAAGTGTGTGTGTCTTTTCTTCTCGAGATAGTTTGGCTAGCATTTTGTATTATAACCAATTCAGTATGTCTGACCATCTTAAGATAGAAGTGAGTCTGTATACATTTTTGAACTTTCCTCATTGTGGAAACACTACATATTTAGCATAGTTATTACAGTATTATAACTGTTTTTGAAAAGAGCAACCGCCGAGTTTCTTGCTGGTTCTTCTCGGTTGGAAAGGCATTCCGAACCAGTGGTAGATTCATTGATTATTCAAAAGCACTTGTAAAAATTTAATTGAATAAAAAAATAATTCTATTCTACTCTATTAATGGTTTAAGGTAATCTAGCGCCTTAAAACATGAACTAAATAATCAAACAGTTTCTTTTCTGATAATCTTTAAGAAATTGATAGTAAATCTCATTCTTTTATCCATAAACACTTCTTTTATTAATATAATTTATAAATTCCCTCATGTTACCTAGATACGATCATGAATTTCATTTCAGAAAGCTAAGCTTAGATAACTATTAGGTGTAGATATACGAATATTTAAGCTTCCGAGATGGGTTCGACTCCCACTGATTATGGAGGTTCTGATTGAGGTCAATAACTTTATTACAGGCTAATCACATACTCCGATATTATAAATTAAGTCAGGTCAAATATAGCTATGATATTTCTACATTTCTTGTGGGTTCGATTCCCAAACGAGTGAAGTTCTGTGTTGTGTGTAATTAATTATTTCCAACTTGGACAGTTACCGTAAGCTACATTGATCTAAACAGATAAATACTTTTCATAGTGAACTAAATAGGTTTAGTTCAAAGAACTATGTGACTATTTCAGAATCAAAGATTAAGCCTATAATCTCTGAAATACTGTGCAGTCTATGAAGGCTAGACTTCATCTAGCTTAGTACGATGGACCGACTAGGGCATTTAATTAGGTATTTCGACGCTAGCAAATACCCGAGAGAAGCCGCAGTTTCGTCGAGTATTTGTACACATCCTACGGGCAGCGACTCAAAAGCAGGTAGGGGACTTGAACCTTTTTTTTGTGTCCTATTGTTAGGCAGTTGCAAGGCACTAGGGTGACCATAGGGTATTGTGTAAAGGAGAGACTTTATTGGAAATGGCTAGGGTGACCATGATATTGTGGAATGAGAGACACTGAGGTTGATTTGGGCTTTTAAATATTAACTTGTTGACTTTAATAGTCAAGGTTGATAGAATAACAGTACATGGCTACCAGTGTGGCGCACCGGCGGCGATTTCCCAGCACAAAGATTACACGCCCTCTAAAATACAGACCAGCCCCGCTCTGGTTTGGCCAAACCAAATATCAAATATAACAAATGAATATACAAACAAAACCATGGTAATGGGGCGAGCTACGGCTCTCAAAAGAACCGGTCTCTCGAAGACACGGCAATATACGCTTCGCAGCGCAAAAGGGTGATCTGGTCTGTGCCCCTATAACAATGTTTAAAGACCCCTGTGCTGGGTGTAGGGTTCCCCAGTGCTCGAGAGAATCGGTCGGCTTGCGATGGCCCAGAGAAGGCACTCATACATTCACCAGCTAATCATGCATTCTATACTGATCGTTAGCTTATACTCTTAATTAAGTCCTTCTGGACTTCTGAGTGTCGAAGTGACGCTATTCTACTGCTTTACTAAGGTAGGCTCATACAATACAATGGGCCTCGCGTATCCAAATAGAATGGAATGATAGCCTGTTTGTCCACCCGCTAATGTATTGCCCAGGTGAGCGATGCGCCTCCGTTTGCTTTGGGAAATCCGCGAAGTTACAGATAACATGCCAAATACCAACGTGTCTCTTATTCCTGAAATATTGTTTTATGAGCTTTTCTTCAAGTATACTTAATCACTAATCATCAAGCTTAGACGATCACACCGTACCACCACAGAATTTGGTGCCGTGACCAGGATGTGTGCATCATCCTGTGTCACATCTGTGACCCTGTTAGGTCACAGAATTTGTTGCCGATTGACCATAGGTCTATGTACGTATTCGAAATAACGGTATGACTAGATCTATAATCGACCGAGCGAAGCGAAGGTCTCTGAGTTTACTAGAGCGATTTGCACTTGTCCGTCCGTCCGTCTGTCAGAGCCTTATAACTTCTGAATTACTGAACGTAATTACTTCAATTTTAGATATGATATGTAAACCGATGGCCTCCAGCCGAAAATGGCTTAAAAAGTTATAGAAATCTTTATTTCAGGGGGGCTCCCATACGAAATGGGGGGCTTTCAAAGTGGAGATTGTATTCGAGGCTAGATTTCTAAAACCACTTTGTTTTAAAACTTGAAACTTACACATAATTTGAGTTATATTCTGTACTTGAACAACAAATACTAAGATTAGATAAATATTATAAAGAAACGAAATTATTTGAGTTTTAATGGGCATCAATGTTTTTAACAAAACTTCACTATACTGTTACTAGATGGCGCTGTCTTAAATATTGTAAATACGCATCCTATCCACGAAAGCAGATGACGATTGACGTCATCAGATTCGTCGCGTTTTAATTACAATATAATATAGCTAAAACTACCTTATGGGAATTATGGGATACCGCGAGGTCTCAGTTCGGGGCGAACCACTAGTAGTATAAAAATAGAACACAACGTAGGAATCGTGACTAGGTATATGAGGAGTGTAGTCATAAAAAAAAAAATGGAGTTGGACACTGGACACTGGACTGGACAATGGACACACACCGTGCATGTTATTATTATGTTATAAAATTATTCCATATATAGGTGGAGCAGAAATAGCACTGTGCATGTTATTATTATGTTGTACATTTATTCCGTGTATAGAGGGAGCAGAAATAAGCAGTATGTCTTATAAATGTACAATTTACAGGTTTCTAAGGAGGAGATTGCAGTATCGGAGATATTACTTTTGCTTATTTCTTAGATTTATTTCTCTACCCTTGTTTTATTTCCTAGAATTTATTTTGAACCCAGAGATTTCACATAAAACAGGACACATCCCAAGCGTTTCCAAACATCTGGTATCGGAATTGTTCTATTATCTAAAGATTTTGTTCAAACTTTCGTGAAAGCGGCACGGTAATAAACAGCTTACTTTAGCACTTGGCGAAGTTAGGCGGTAAAGTAAAAAGGGTTTAGGACGAAATAAAAATATTTCGACAGGTAAGAAAGGACGTAAGGCGAAGCAGGTAGCGATAGACTTATCAAGCGGCAGTACAGAAAGGGATAGTGAGCAAACGGGAACCGTAGGTAGCTCGACTTTAGAGTTGATTTTGGAGAAAATCAGCGAGTTCGAAGGAATGTTACAACAAATTAGTTCGAAAGTGAATCCGGTACCAAACGAAAACGTGAGTGTTACGTCACACGCATCGGTTGGGTTGGCGAGTAGTGAGGGTGATCGAGATGTTAGACAGGGGTCTAATTATGAGTCCGCGAGTCACAGCATAGCGTCCTCTGAAACTCGAAACTTATATGTGGTACAGCCGTCGGTTAGCAAACCGAATTTCGATGGAAAACCATTCACGAACCCTATTTCATTTTTAAAACGGTTAAAGAAGTATATTAGGGCGGTAAATGGATTTGATCGCGAGATTGACATAGCGCTTGGGTGCATTACAGGTCACGCGAGACAGGTCATGGAATTATATTCAAAAGATTGGACTACTTTCGCTGATTTTGAAGTTGATTTTAGACGCACGTATTGGACCGAACAGATCCAGGAGTCTGTGAGGTATCGATTGATTAATGCCGTATATACGAGTAGCTCAGGAATGACGATGTCTGAACATTTTGCCGAGCAGGTTGAGTCGATGCAATCGTTAACTATTGCGTTTAGCGAACGTGATTTAGTAAATGCTATTATGCGGCACTATGCTATAGATATACAACGGTTATGGTTTACTAGGACCGAGGAAGTTAGCATCATGAGCGGGGCAAAGTTTCTAAGAAGTATAGAGCAAAATATTGTTGAGAAGCCTAGAGGAATTGTGAGAGAGGTAGCAGGTAGTAGTTTTAGAGGAAAAAGGTATAACGGGCCACCGCTGGCGCGTCCCATTGTTGCTACTATGAATGCTAGGAAGTAGAGTACTAGAGACTCGAACAGAGGTCGGGGTTATCGACGGGGTCGGTCAGGCTAAAGGGGAAATTCTAACAGGCCAGCCTTGCCTGAAACCGAACGAACCAGACAGGCTATCACTTTTGTGAAAGAGGGCGAAAGCCTTACTTCATCGGAAAATGCGGGGGAGGGAACGTCAAAAAACTAGGTTCCCCTACACAGGCGAGGTCGAGTAAATTAAATTTGTGTAAATCGGTGAATATAGAGATCTCGGAGAGCGAACGCGCAGGTGTAGCTTATAATATTTTAACTAGGAGCGGATGGAAACCAGGACAGAGTTTAGGAGTCGATGGAAAGGGTCTGAAGCGAGCACTAAAAGGCGGCGTAAATGACGTCAATTACAGTTGTCAGTCGGAAATTAGAAGCATAGGAATCTTATTGGAAAACCAGTTTAGCAACGTAATAGAGTGTAACGAACGGGGCGTTACGTGCGAGTATTGTGTTAAGCGAGGAGTGAGTTCGAATACGATGTTCCACGAACTCGATGAATCGATTGACGAAGAGGTTGGTTATTCTTTACCTAAGTTACCTGAAGTATGCGTGTCATTGTACGGGAGAAGCATGAATGTACTTATCGATACGGGAAGTCAAATTAGCGGAATAACTAGAGAATTGTACGACTCTATTCTCAGTGAAAGCGGGTCTCTACCTGAGATCGCTATTCCGGCAATTCGGATACAGGGAGCATTTGGATCGCGAAGCGAGAGCGCGAATCGATTGGTGTTAATAGAGTTCCAATTAGGTAGCACATTAGTTGAAGCACCTGTGTTAGTCATGCGACGCCTACCTAGAACGTTAATATTAGGGTATGATTGGTTGGAAAGGGTGAAAGGAGTAGTGAACTGCGGTAGTGAGCGAACGTTGACAATTGAACACTTGGGAGTTAAATCTTGCGTTAAGCTAAACTCCGATTGTAAGGTCGAAAGGTTAGGGGGAGAGGCGAATGCAATCACGATTCATTCTATATTGAGTCATAATCTTAGATCGGTGGGACATTGCTTATCGATTGAAGAATCGGACGGTAAACTCAACAGGGAATACCATCTGGACGAGTCAGGCATAAGTACAGAACAAAGGGAGATGTTATTGCCTATACTAGACAAGCATTGTAAGGTATTTACGGACAAGTTAGGGTTGACTAGCAGGTACGAGCACGTTATCGAGTTAACCGATGAAATCCCTTTTGTGAAGCACAGCTATCCGGTACCTTTAGCGTATAGGGAACAGGTTAAGGAGGAGTTAGAGAAGTTGGAGAGATTAGGCGTAATCAGACAGGAGGCGACACCGTACTGTAGTCCTCTCACATTCACAAAAAAACGAGATGGGTCAATAAGACTCTTATTAGATGCACGCGAGCTTAACAAGAAAATGATAGGTGATGCGGGATCACCTCCACTCACATCTGAGATTTTACAATCCTTTCATGGAGTGAATTATATCAGTTTGATTGATTTGAATAATGCATATTTTCAAATACCTTTGCACCGGGATTCTAGGAAGTATACAGGTTTCTCTTTTATGGGGAGAACTTATACCTATTGTGTCTTGCCTCAAGGATTAAAGACATCTGTGGCAGGGTTTTCTAGAACAATGGATTCTATATTAAAGGAAGTACGCGAGTTTTGCGTGAATTATTTAGATGACATTGTCATATTTACTACAGGGGATATAAAGTTACATTTAGAACACTTAGATCGAGTACTAGACGAGCTAGAGACTGCAGGGTTGACCGGCAGGCTAGAGAAGTGTCGATTCTTATGTGTAGAGGTGAAGTTATTAGGTCACATAGTGAATACTAACGGATTGCGTATGGATCCTGAGCGAGTAGAAGCCATACAGGAGTTCCCCATACCTCGAACAATAAAACAATTACGAGGATTTTTAGGATTAATAAACTATTTCAGGAGGTTTATCGCGAAGTATAGCGAGGAGGTTAGGCCACTCTGCGATTTATTGAAACAAAATACCAAATGGCGTTGGACACAGGCAACAAACGATTGTTTCGAAAGGGTCAAGAAACTATTTTTAGACACAATGCTTCTTGTACACCCTAATCCGAAGGAAACTTATTACCTGCAAACCGATAGCAGTAATTTGGGGGTTTCCGGATATGTTTATCAGTTAGACAATGTAGGCGAAGAACGAATAATAGGATTTTGTAGTAAGGCATTAACGGAAACGGAAAGGAAATGGACAGTCACCGAACAGGAACTGTGGGCAATTATCTTTAGTCTATCAAAGTTTGAAACGTACTTAAGAGGAGCACGTTTAGTGATTAGGACTGATCACAAGAGCTTGATATTCCTACAAACATGTAAGTTACTAAGCGCACGGATGAAACGATGGGTACATTACATAGGACGGTTCGATTATACAGTTGAGCATGTGAAAGGTAACCTAAACACGGTAGCGGATGTATTATCCCGCCATATAAAGGGGACCACGGACGTGTTAACTAATAAGGTTACGGGACCAGAGATGTATCTATTTAAGACGTCGTTAGGACGAGTAGTACAGGCGAAATGGAAGGAAATAGGTAGTTATCAAGAGCTGACAAGGTCGCCAACGAAATAATTAGGCGTATGAAAGTAACAGGCACATCTGAATCGAGGTATTATACGCTTAAGGAGGGTGTTCTTTACAGGACCGATGGGAAGACGAATACTTTACGGCTATACATTCCCGAGGACATACAGAGAGACTTGATTGTTAGTATACATGGAGAGATAGGTCATTTCGGACGATATAAGGTTTATGCTTTGATGAAGCACCGTTATTATTTTTCAAATATGTCTCGTATAATAGGTCGGATTGTGAGAGCTTGTGAGATATGTCAGAGGTCAAAACACGCGTTAGAAATACATACGGGGCCGATTAAGACTGTGGTGGCGAAAGAAATAGGAGAACGGGTCTTTTGTGACATTTATGGCCCTTTGCCAGCGGGTCGTTTCGGATACAAATACATATTCGTAATGCAGGACGCGTATAGCAAATTAATCAGGCTATACCCACTACGTGCGGCAAGTGGAAAGGCTACGTTAACATGTGTAAGAAAGTTCCATAATCAAATCGAGATTAGGACATTATGTTCGGATAGAGGCGCGAATTTCACTTCGAGGGTTTTCGAGGCAGGCGTTCGTCAGTTAGGTATCGAATTAACGCACACATCTGTCAGAAATCCGCGGCCGAACTCTACAGAGAGAGTTAATAAAGAGTTAGGGAGGCTGTTTAGAACATATTGCGAGAAGGCTCATCAATCTTGGGTAGTTGCATTACCTAGTATAGAGGATTGTTACAATCAAGTGGTACACACTACGACAGGCTATACACCAAATGAGGTAGTGTGGGGAAAACGGACTTTATTACCAACGAATTACAGCGGGAAATGCTAGAACAAATTAGGCAGCAGGTGCGACGGAACATAATTAAAGCGGCGGAAAGCAGAGAGTCCTACTATAATAAAACGCATAAGCTAGTGCATTTCGAAATAGGAGACTTAGTAAAACTTAAGGTCTTTGCGAAGTCGGATGCCGACAAAAAGTTGACAAAGAAATTCATGCGGCTATATGAGGGGCCCTACATAATAGGAGCAGTCCCATATAATAACGTATACACCTTGATCGACGCTCGTACTAATAAGACAAAAGGAAATTATAACGCTATTCACCTATTCCGTTACTATAAAAGCGTGTAAACATTAGGGTTCTATTAGGGACTTAGTGAGTGATTACAGAGGAGAAATAGATTTCCAAACGACTAGTTCAAAATGCTGAGGCATTAGGGAAGACTAGGTGTATTAAAAATCTATTTGGGGGAGCGTGAGGTGGTCCGCTGTTACCTACAACGCATATTTTTTTCTTTCTTCGCCGAATAGACTGATAAATAAATTTTTCGAACATAACAAGACTTTAACATTAAGAGGGACTTGTAAAATAAACATTTAGACCTATAAATTTAACAACTTAGACAAGTTAAGCATTGTGCTCGCATGTGCAAGGCAATTAAGCCAAAATAAGACAAAAGCATAAAACTTCGAGACCACTTTTAAAAGCAATAAACTATAGAAATTAGACGAAATCTGAGTAAAGGCACGATAAGAAATTTTAAACTAGGAAGTGCATCGTAAACTATGTTTTTTGTAGCCTTACGAACCGTGTGAAACTTGAACACTACAAAATACCAGATGTATGGAAACAAACAAAAAATAGAAACTTGACTAACCACGCTATGATGAGGTGTTGGTTTGGGAGGCGTGGCATTTAGCAACTCGACAGGATTGGTCGAAAACAACGGGTGACGGAAACAAATGAACCAATTACATCTTGTACAGTTGACTTTGGGCGTGTTTTAAATCCACAGAGACGGGAGTCTGGAGAGGGGGTGCGAGAGGCGCGGGCGCATAGCCTGGCCAGAGACGGAACAGTTCATCTTTGAGGTCCCCAAGTGGCGGTCCAGCGGCTCACACTCGGGAGTCCTCTACGAGCAGATTAGCAGTGCGCGTATTTTCTAAGCCAAGCAGCTCTAAACTAGTCATAATTAGTATAACATCATTGTAACATTTTAAGAAAGAAATTTGTAATAAAATAACTCCAGGGTTGAGAGTATAATTTAATAAATTAAGCGCTACAGTGATTAAGTGAGGCGAATGCAGTAAATCGGTAATGTACTCGATTCAATTTCGTAATTTATTAATAGACTGCTAAGATCCACAGAGACTCGAGGTAATTGTAAGATTTAAATCGAGAGGTCTAGGTCTCAAAGACTAATGATAATGGACTCAGATAGTTCGCTAGAACTTATGAGCCGAGCAATGCAAAGGGATAGGAATATGGCATGGAACCCAGTAGATTGGGTAATTCTTTTCACAGGGGTGGTCTATATTTTGTACCTATTAATACTACTTTACAGACTAGTGTGGCGTGGGTAACAGAGGAGAAAGTCTAAAATAAATCCGCCTACAATCTAGCACACCAGTAGACCACCTGTTCAATTATGTAAAATTAATTATCCTAAAAGGAAGATTGAATTAAATTGAATTAACTATCTGTGAATCTTAGCACAATATTATGTAAATATATGTTTGATCCTACTGTAAAATTAAAGTGTGTGTGTCTTTTCTTCTCGAGATAGTTTGGCTAGCATTTTGTATTATAACCAATTCAGTATGTCTGACCATCTTAAGATAGAAGTGAGTCTGTATACATTTTTGAACTTTCCTCATTGTGGAAACACTACATATTTAGCATAGTTATTACTGTATTATAACTGTTTTTGAAAAGAGCAACCGCCGAGTTTCTTGCTGGTTCTTCTCGGTTGGAAAGGCATTCCGAACCAGTGGTAGATTCATTGATTATTCAAAAGCACTTGTAAAAATTTAATTGAATAACAAAATAATTCTATTCTACTCTATTAATGGTTTAAGGTAATCTAGCGCCTTAAAACATGAACTAAATAATCAAACAGTTTCTTTTCTGATAATCTTTAAGAAATTGATAATAAATCTCATTCTTTTATCCATAAACACTTCTTTTATTAATATAATTTATGAATTTCTCATGTTACCTAGATACGATCATGAATTTCATTTCAGAAAGCTAAGCTTAGATAACTATTAGGTGTAGATATACGAATATTTAAGCTTCCGAGATGGGTTCGACTCCCACTGATTATGGAGGTTCTGATTGAGGTCAATAACTTTATTACAGGCTAATCACATACTCCGATATTATAAATTAAGTCAGGTCAAATATAGCTATGATATTTCTACATTTCTTGTGGGTTCTGTGTTGTGTGTAATTAATTATTTCCAACTTGGACAGTTACCGTAAGCTACATTGATCTAAACAGATAAATACTTTTCATAGTGAACTAAATAGGTTTAGTTCAAAGAACTATGTGACTATTTCAGAATCAAAGATTAAGCCTATAATCTCTGAAATACTGTGCAGTCTATGAAGGCTAGACTTCATCTAGCTTAGTACGATGGACCGATTAGGGCATTTAATTAGGTATTTCGACGCTAGCAAATACCCGAGAGAAGCCGCAGTTTCGTCGAGTATTTGTACACATCCAACGGGCAGCGACTCAAAAGCAGGTAGGGGACTTGAACCTTTTTTTTGTGTCCTATTGTTAGGCAGTTGCAAGGCACTAGGGTGACCATAGGGTATTGTGTAAAGGAGAGACTTTATTGGAAATGGCTAGGGTGACCATGATATTGTGGAATGAGAGACACTGAGGTTGATTTGGGCTTTTAAATATTAACTTGTTGACTTTAATAGTCAAGGTTGATACAATAACAGTACATGGCTACCAGTGTGGCGCACCGGCGGCGATTTTCCAGCAGAAAGATTACACGCCCTCTAAAATACAGACCAGCCCCGCTCTGGTTTGGCCAAACCAAATATCAAATATAACAAATGAATATACAAACAAACCCATGGTAATGGGGCGAGCTACGGCTCTCAAAAGAACCGGTCTCTCGAAGACACGGCAATATACGCTTCGCAGCGCAAAAGGGTGATCTGGTCTGTGCCCCTATAACAATGTTTAAAGACCCCTGTGCTGGGTGTAGGGTTCCCCAGTGCTCGAGAGAATCGGTCGGCTTGCGATGGCCCAGAGAAGGCACTCATACATTCACCAGCTAATCATGCATTCTATACTGATCGTTAGCTTATACTCTTAATTAAGTCCTTCTGGACTTCTGAGTGTCGAAGTGACGCTATTCTACTGCTTTACTAAGGTAGGCTCATACAATACAATGGGCCTCGCGTATCCAGATAGAATGGAATGATAGCCTGTTTGTCCACCCGCTAATGTATTGCCCAGGTGAGCGATGCGCCTCCGTTTGCTTTGGGAAATCCGCGAAGTTACAGATAACATGCCAAATACCAACGTGTCTCTTATTCCTGAAATATTGTTTTATGAGTTTTTCTTCAAGTATACTTAATCACTAATCATCAAGCTTAGACGATCACACCGTACCACCACAATATCCCGAGAAATTTGTATAGCATACTAATATTGTAAATGCGAAAGTGTGTTTGTTGATTTCTTGGTTTGTCCTTCAATCACGCCGCAACAGACCCACGGATCGACTTGCTTTTTTGCATGGGTATAGTTGAGGACCTGGAGAGTGACATAGGCTACTATTTATCCCGGAAAATCAAAAAGTTCCCGTGGGATTTTAAATTTAAATTCATGCGGACGAAGTCGCGGGCATCAGCTAATCTGGTATAATCCAAACCCAAGTTATGAGGGTTCAAAAAAACGACGAAGCACTTCGAGAAAAGGTAGGTAGTGCCCTTGCGCTTGGCTTGGCTCGTGTCGGCGGGGACACTACTTGTTCAACTTTTATGTAAGCTAAGAAAGAATACATTATTATATTTCAACTAGCTTTTGCCTGCGGCTTCGCTCGCACTGATTTTTCAAGCCCCTATTTTATCCCCTTAGGGGTTGAATTTTCAAAAATCCTTTCTTTGGATGCCTACGTTATAATTATGTATAATAGCTATCTGTATGCCAAACTTCCCGATCTATCCAGTGGCAGTGGTTTGAACTATGCGTTGATAGATCAGTCAGTCAATCAGTCAATCAGTTAGTCAGCCAGTCAGTCACCTTTATAATATATATAGCTGCTGGGGCTGATTGACTGATTCACTGATTCACTGATTCACTCACTGATTGATCACCTCTCCTGTAAAATTTTGTATGAAAAATTTTTTTTTCACTATTGGTTTCGTATAGAGAACAAAAATTCATTCGGAGGAAAAATATGGAGAGAGCTGATGATTGAGGATTTCGGAGACGGGTAAGAGGCACGGCCAGGGTATTGAAGATAGGTGGGGGGCGCTCGAACAAAAGTCACTCGAAACCTCATCCAATTGCCAGTGGGTTGAAAAAAAAAACCAAAATGGCGGCTTCAAGATGGCGGCCATACAAATTTCGTCGGTGTCTTTCTCGGAGAGTATAAAAGATGGAAGAGTGGGTTCTTGGCAAAAGATGATCAAGACCCGAAGGTCTACTTGAAGAACAGAAAAAAAACCAAGATCGCAGATTTTTTTTTCTCCATACAAAATATATGACAAATATTAAATAGACTAGAAGCTGAGAACTATGCAAGACTTCGGTACGGTTCCTTTTCAAAATTTGTTTTTATGAAAGGAATCTCATTCTGACAAATGATGAGATATGATGATCGAGGGTTTGGAAGGTGGGTGAGGGGCACGGCCAGGGTATTGAAGATAGGTGGGAGGTGCTCAAACAAAAAATACTCGAAACCTCATCCAATTGGCAGTGAGCTGAAAAAAATTTCAAAATGGCGGATTCAAGATGGCGGCCATACCAATTTCATCGGCATCTTTCTCGGAGAGTATAAAAGATGGAAGAGTGGTTATTTGATAGAAAAAGATCAGGACCTGAAAGTCCACTTGACGATAGAAAAACCGCGGTCCGCTTGCGGGCCGCGCACCCACGCGCCCTACTAGTTAATATATATATAGCTGCTTGTGCTGATTCACTCACTCACTGACTCATTGATCACCTCTCCTGTAAAATTTTGTATGAAAAATTTTTTTTTCACTGATAGTTTCGTGTAGAAGACAAAAATTCATTCGGAGGAAAAATATGGAGAGAGCTGATGATTGAGGATTTCGGAGACGGGTGAGGAGCACGGCCAGGGTATCAACGATAGGTGGGGGGTACTCGAACAAATGTCACTCGAAACCTCATCCAATTCGCAGTGAGCTGAAAAAAAATTCAAAATGGCGGAAAAAAGATGGCCGCCATACAAATTTCGTTGGTGTCTATCTCGGGGAGTATAAAAGATGGAAGAGTGGTTTCTTGGCAAAAGATGATCAGGACCCAAAGGTCTATTTGATGAATATAAAAAAAAAATCAAGATGGCGGGATTTTTTTTTCCATACAAAATATATGGCGAATATTGAGAAGACTAGAAGTTGGGAACTATGCAAGACTTTGATACGGTTCCTTTTCAAAATTTATTTTTATAGAAGAATTCCCATTTTGAAAAATGATGAGATATGATGAATGAGGATTTGGAAGGTGGGTGAGGAGCACGGCCAGAGTATTGAAGATAGGTGGGAGGTGCTCAAACAAAAAATACTCGAAACCTCATCCAATTGGTTGTGAGCTGAAAAAAAAATTCATAATGGCGGATTCAAGATGGCAGCTGTAAGAATTTCATAGGTATCTATCTCAGGGAGTTTAAAAAATGCAAGAGTGGTTTTTTGATAGAAAATGATCAGGACCTGAAAGTCTACGTGACGAGTAGAAAAACCGCGGTCCGCTTGCGGGCCGCGCACCCACGCGCCCTACTAGTTTCCTTATTTATTTAGATCATAAATAATAATTATCGTATTGTGCATTATAATTTCTTTTCAGAAAAATACGCTTTGCTAAACTTAAAGATTAAAAGTCACTATATAATACACTTATTTTAAGATTTACTAAACTAATACTACTATACTTGTAATAGTACTATACTAAACTAGGCAACGTCTTATCTGGGTAATGAAAAGCACCAATGAATAAAATATCAAAAAAAAAAAATACAAAAATACTTACTTTGTGTCAAGTCTTTTATGGCCTTGATACTTTAGGTTATGAATTTTTCCCAACCGTTTGTTCGCTGAATGAATTACTAGGAATGAGTTTACTGAGGTCAGGCGCGAAGAGAATAATAATAGATGTTTTCATTTAATATTTAAATAGGAAAGTCTATTTTTAAATTAAACTCAAATGATAAATCTAAAGGCTTTATAGCATAACTAGATTACTTCGTAGTTCGTACACGTGTGAGGTTGATTGAAGTGTTTAAAAATTCTGTGGAAACTCTTTTATCATTCGTTACATACCTACATTCAAACTCAAACTAACTGTATGATAAGTTTCGCCGAGATCAATGCAGTGAATAGACTTTAAAATGGTCACAAATAGATAGACAGACAGGCATACTTTAGCATTTATTATTTTTCATGGGTTTTGCTCACGTTTTACACTTACTTTAAGTCTTGTCAGAACAATTAGTGGGAGGTCTAGCTGGGTAATTGATTTTGTTACGAAAGTTTCTTTGGAACTCTGACCTGCGTACGAAAGCTAGATATATTAATATGTTCTAAAGTGTCATAATCTATAACAGCTTTTGAACTAAAGGGTAGTTATTACTTAGAATTTAAGGGAAGTTCAGGGTATAGTTTAATATTCATCACAATATATAATTTTATAGTATGACAATTATATATCTTTGTACACACGTTCACGTTCACCTTATATTATACCTATCTACGACTAGCTTTTGCTTGCAGCTTCGCTTACATTAAGTTAGATTTTTCAACGTAGACGTGGTCCCGTCGTGAGCATAGTCCATGCAACTGGATCGAAATATGGACATTCTCAAAACAATTGTCGTGGTACGTACTCGTATAATACGTACGTACTAGCTGATGCCCGTGACTTCATCCGCATTGATTTAATTTTTAAAATTCCTCGGGAACTCTTTGATTTTCCGTGATAAAAAATAGCCTATATCACTCTTCAGGGTCTCAACTTTACCAATGCAAAAATCACGTCAATCCGTAGCTCTGTTGCGGCGTGATTGAAGGACAAACCAACAAACCAACACCCACACTTTCGCATTTATAATATTAGTATGATTATAATTATGTCATTAAACCACGAAATAAGTCTACAATTTTTAGTATTTTCAAACCCCCACTTTATCCCGTTAGGGGATGAAAATCCTTTCTTAGCGGATGCCTACTTCATAATATCTATCTGTATACCAAACAGCCCGATCCGTGCAGTACAAGTGGTTTGAGCTGTGCAGTGTGCGTTTATAGATCAAGTCAGTGATTCAGTTAGTCACCTTTTCCCTTTTCCTTTTATATATTTAGGAGATATGGTATGGCCAGCTCGTGGCTTATAACGTAGTATGCTATACAACAAAGAAAGTACATAAAGTTTATAAAATAAGGTTATAAAGTGTATAAGTCTGATATTAAATTGAGTGTGTTAAGATTGTCCTTTGAAACACTCATTTATGTACCTACTTTAAAAAATATACGAAGTATTAAAATAAGACGATTGATATTCGTCAGGTTGATGTAGGTACTTGACTGTTCTAGCAACATAAAGTTTCACAAAATTGAGCTGTTCATTATTGAAACTCTTACGGTAGTAAATATTATAATAAGTCTATTTTGCAACTTGAGGACTACAGAGACTGCAGTGATTCCATAGAAGCAAGGAACAAAAAGGAGGAAAACTCCTTTTTTAACAAAATTGGTAAAATAAACAGTCGAAGCTAAAACAATGTAGCACGTTTTCTGTTGAATCGAAATGCCTAATAAATTAAGTTTTCGTCATTTAGTTGTGGGGGAAATTTCTTCGTTAATTAAATTTCTAGAAAGTACCTATTCGTAGAAACGCTACTTATTAGCTTCTCGTTGTGCCTTGCATAAATCAATATGCCTTTAATCAACTTTTCTTGGGCTTTCTCTCAATTCTGTGTCAACGTTTGTACCTTCAGCTAGAGAACTAGTTTAGAAAAAACAACTCATTATTGTTTAACAAGCTATTCCCCGCGAAGTCTTCCGCTGTATTCAGGTTTTAAAAAATACCGCGAGGACCCTCTGTTTACCGTGATAAAAGGTAGCCAAGTCCTGAATTAGATTCAAGAAAAAATCATGTGTATCGTTGCGTTGCTCTCTGGCTGTGTGATTGAAGAACAAACCAACCAACTAACACACTGTCGCATTTTTAATATTAGTAAGGAAGTCAGGATACTAGCTGCTGTAATGTTAGAAAAATATCAAGATTGTTATTTATATCCTTATTTATTTAATATATTAACCCCCGACGCAAAAAGAGAGGGGTGTTATAAGTTTAACGTGTCTGTCTATGTATCTGTGTATCTGTGTATCTGTGTATCTGTCTGTGGTAGCGTAGCCGCCAAACGGATGAACCGATTTTCGTTTAGTTTTTTTTGTGTCATAGACAATTTTATCCCGAGTGTTCTTAGCCATATTTCATGAAAATCTGTTCAGCCGTTTGAAGATTATCAGCTATTTTCTAGTTGATTAGGGGATCTGACTAACTTCCTTATGTCCGATCGATTCGAAATTTGGTACCGTGTTACTTCAATGATATTGAAAGTATGTATATATATGTAGTATATTCAATGATATTGAGGGAAAAGTGGGTGCAGCCATCACCTGGTGGGAAGGCGGGCGCGAACTAAAACACCACTCTCTCAAATTGGGAAACCACTGCTCGGTATTTCAAGCCGAACTGTTGGCCATTTTACATGCACTCAGATTACTTAACAAGAAAGCTGCTGGCGTTAAAGCTAACATTCTAAGCGACTCTAAATCAGCACTTCAGTCAATCGAGGATCCTAAAAATCTACACCCACTGGTGTTCGAAATTCAGAATACCCTTGAAGATCTGGAAAAGGGAGAAGGGGAAGTAAGAATGTTTTGGGTTAAAGCACACACAGCTATAGTCGGAAACGAGAGAGCGGATGAAATAGCAAAGAAAGCCGCGCTCACAAAAAGAACCGCTCCCGTATACGACGCGCTCCCGGTCTCTTCGGCAAAGTGGCATATACGACAAGAGACCATCGACAAATGGCAGAATAGTTACCATCTTGATCAGTGTGGTGCGGTTACAAAGGTATTCTTCCCGGATATCCGCCAGGCCTATAAAACTCTAAAGAAAATAGCTTTGAATAATCAGCTGGCTCAGCTTTTTACGGGGCATGGCGGATTTGGAGAATACTTATATAAATTTAAATTGAAGAGTTCCCCCGCTTGTATTTGGGATGGTTCTAGCCCGGAGTCAATAATGCACATTTTATGCCAATGTCCAAGGTATATTAAACATCGGACAGATGCGGAGTTGATTCTGGGATGTACTATTACAGAAAATAGCCTACGCAGCTTGGTCGAGGCAGACGGTAGCAGGGGGGTGTTTCTAAAATTCGCCCTTAATGTAGTTAAAATTGCTAATCGGGGGAACGGAAGCACCTCCGTGTAGCTGTTGCTTTGTCTGTTTACTACAATGGAGGATTTAATTAGTCATTGGATAGTTATAGAGGAGAGACAGTGCTACTCATTTTGTTTTCTCTTTAGTTTTGCTTATTATTTTATATTTATATAGGCATGTATAATTAAAATATTTAGTTAAATACGTATGTTAGCAGCTAAGCAGGTAATATATTATTAGTTAAGTTGAGTTATTAGTAAGTACCTAATTGTTTTAGCACTTAGTTATTAGTTAAGTAATTATATTCTTCTAGTTTTTAAGGTTGTTGGATAATAATTAATACCAACAGGTTTACTACTGTAAATTAAAAAAAAAAAAAAAAGATATTGAAAGTATATGGTAAGGTAATCATGACCTGATCAGCCGTTTGAAGATCATCAACTATTTAATAGTTGATGAGGGGATCTGACTACCTTCCATATGTCCTGTCGATTCGAAATTTGGTACCTTGTTACTTCAATGATATTGAAAGTATATGTTAAGGTAACCATGACCTGATCAGCCCTTTGAAGATCATCAGCTCTTTAATAGTTGATGAGGGGATCTGACTACCTTCCATATGTCCTATCGATTCGAAATTTGGTACCGTGTTACTTCAATGATATTGAAAGTATATGGTAAGGTAACCATGACCTGATCAGCCGTTTGAAGATCATCAGCTCTTTAATAGTTGATGAGGTGATCTGACTACCTTCCATATGACCTATCGATTCGAAAGGTACCGTATTACTTCAATGATATTGAAAGAACATGGTAAGGTAACCATGACTTTAAATATGACATGTTAGACTAAGGTTTAGATTTCGAAGGTGGGTAATTAAATGGGATCAATTAGGCTCAATTACTACTGCGCTAACAAATCACTATGAATACCTTCTATTCCTAATATTTATACCTACTTTAAAAAGGGCTAAATAAAAGTAAAATTAAAAATTTTAAAAACCCCCCGACACAAAAAATAATCTCTAAAAACTAACAAATAATATTTTATACCTATATATAATTATTATCGTCACATATATTATGTAAGTTCAAATATTTTTATTTTCCAAGTGTCGTCGTCACGTCGGGGGACCGCTAAGTGAGAAAAACAGGTGTAGTCGCAGATTGCAACAAAAGAATTTACTCCGAAAAATTCGCAAAATCGACACAACCGTCAACGTCGTCTGCCCTCACGTGTCGCGCGCGGCATTACGTAGAGCGTAGACTATATAGTTTAAATGCATGAAACTTAAGATCGCCTGTACCTAAATGTAATTCGTAATAATTAATTAGCTGTTGGAAAAATACTTTATAAACTTTAGCGGTCCCGCGACGCGACGTCGACACTTGTAAAATAAAAATATTTGAACTTACATAATATATGTGACGATAATAATTATATATAGGTATAAAATATTATTTGTTAGTTTTTAGAGATTATTTTTTGCGTCGGGGGGTTTTTAAAATTTTTAATTTTACTTTTTGTTATTTATTAACAATACAGTTAATAAATAACAATATAATCAGACAGTAAATAACCTATAAGATCTTTTCAATTGGTTAATACTTCTACTACTGTCATTAAACATTCTAGGTATTTAAGTCCCGAGGGAATTCTTTAAAATTCTGGTACAAAAATTATTCGAAGTCACCCAGTGCTATTTTATTTTATCTATCTGCCAGAATATTAAATCTCAACATCTTATATTGTTATCACCATTCTAAGCACTTCGAGGGGAAATATCGTCTTGGTATTCATATTTATAGTAGTACCTAAATGGTGCGCTGTTAGAGATTGCGAAGATACCATATCCTCGTGACTGTACATCAAAACAAACATTTACTCGTTCGTTTGGATGAAATCCAAAGAACTATCGTGTAAAAGAGTTTACAAAATTGTATTAAATTTTATAAAGTACTAGCTGATGCCCGCGACTTCGTCTGCGTGAACTTAGCCTTTAAAATGCCTTGGGAACTCTGACTTTGCGGGATAAAAAGTAGCCTGTCACTCTCCGTCCTCAACTATAGGTACACCACAAAAAATCACGTCGATCCGTAGCTCTGTTGAGGCGTGATTGAAGGACAAACCAACGCACTTTCGCAGTTTTAATATTTCACCATATAAAGTGTAAGTGCATATAGTCAACGTGGTTTTTAGGGTTCCGACGGGACTCTATTACTAAGCCTCCGCTGTCCGTCCGTCCGTCTGTCAGCGGCCTGTATCTCATAAACCGTAATAGACAGTTGAAATTTTCACATATTTTGTATTTCTATTGCCGCTATAACAACAAATAATAAAAATTAAATTAAATTAAAAAAATAAAATTAAATTAAAATATTTCCATGTACCCATGGAAATATTTTAATTTTTTTTTAACGGAACCCTAAAACAGCGAGGACCGACTCGCAATTGGCTGATTTTTTTTACACAGGTAAAGTTGACGACCTGGAAAATAACACAGGCTACTTTTTTTCCCGGGAGCATACATTTAAGCGCCCGCGCCACTACAAACACAAAGTATATAATTTATTGTAGATTTTTTTAAAAACGCTCGACTGATTTCTATAAAATTTAAATGGGACCACCTGGGAAGTGAAACCACCCTTTGAAACAAAAAAAGAATTTTCCAAATCGGTTCAGGCGTCTTCGAGTAATCGGTGAACATACATAAAAAAGTTTCCGTTGAATTGAGATCCTCCTCCCTTTTTTGAAGTCGGTTAAAGTAATAATAAAAATTAGTTCAAATTTAACGAAGTTATGGAGTATAACAGTCTAAATAGTTCAACCCCTATCTCAGAGAACATACATCCATCCATCCGTATACGACATCTATACAAACATACATCCGTATACATCCATCACAAACTTTCACATTAATAATATTAGTAGGATAATATGAGTAATAATAATGTCACAAATATCGATACTTTTCACTTTATAACCGAGCCATTCAAAATTCGAACAATAACTGAGCTCTCGACCGTCCGGCCGTGGTTTAACTACCCCCCTATTTCTCCCACTCTGCGTCATTTTGTTGGGGCTTCGTGCGCTTATTCCTGATTGGCCAACGCAACCATGTTTGCCAACAACTAACAACTACCAACATAAAACAAGTTGTTGCCACACTGAAAGAATTGCCACTTAAATAATTCATTTAACACAGTCATTTTTATAAAATCATGACATTCGGCCATCCGCTATCGTGCAGCCTCCGGCGCACGTACCCTACTAAAAATCTGGTAACCGCATACCTTACATACATAGATATATCTATATATCTATATCATACACAAAATGTAAACCGTTTTGCTGGAATGTTGCACTTCAACACTGTATTATCAACATGCATTAGAAAACATAAAATGATATCCATAATTTTTTTTGTTAATATACCCACACTACATTTCAACTAAATTGATTATCTTTTTGTATATGTAACAACCTAATTTTTGATCATGACATTCGGTCGTAATTCTCACTGGACTTATTTTGTTGTGAATCAGATTCGAAACTAATTATCTTTACTAAGCTTGATCATTATTTTAATATGACGAATTACTCTAGCACTAACCAATTAATACCAATTTCATATTGCCTACACCCTACACTTATAGTTATAGAAACTTTAGACCCACAGAACATAATACTCTCTAACGAGAGGTTTAGACCTATTTAGGAACTAAGTATCTCGTGCTACGTGAAACAACTACTCATCGTAGCTTAGCCAGCACAGTCTCTAAGATATTTTAGGAGCGAGGTTAACCCAACTCATTCAATCCTTATCATTTCATTATAAAAATGTCATAATCTCACTCAAAATCCAATCTTCAGACTAAATATCTCAAGACTAAAAATTAAAAATTTTAATTTATTCACAAATTCAACCCTAAACTTTTTCATTTCATTCAAATCTTTATTCGTTCTATTAATCTCAACATAATTTTCAGTTAAAGTTAACTATTTCATTTAACTAACTGTCAATTACAAACTAAACTGCGTTCATAATATTTGTCTATTCAATTAAAAAATAATATTAAGTAGGTACTTACTTAAATTTTTAAGTTTTAATTTAAAAGTTATGGTCCGAAATACCGCAACCTAGCGGGAAGAACCAGTAAAAATACCGCAACAAATATTTACTGATTTCTTTTCAATCATGTTACTGAATATTGTATACTGACTATTCACTTAAATACCATCTTGAAATCGGATCAATTAAGTGACTCACTCACTTCGAAAGCAAACTTACTTCACCTTGGTTTGGTCTATTGAAGCAAATTCCAATAATATCAAATTATCTCTTATTTATCCTAAACAAGTAGTTTATCTCACCACCACATTCGTGAATGCGGTGCCATCAGTTCTGTATTATCGAGTATTGTAGACTACGAATTTATAAAAATATCATGCAATAATTTGTCTTTTCAAAAAAAAAATGTTTTACTTGACAGATCTACTGGCTACAACCTAGAACTTGTATCAAATAATTAATTATATTATTCATTTCTTTAAGCAATGTTTTTATTTTGAAATCGCTTATTTATAAAACATTCATCATCAAATATTTTGTAAAAAAAAAAGTATCATTCACAGTCACTTAAATAGTAATTTCAATAATATAAAATTTATTATTGATCCAAAAAATATAGTCAACAAGAATATATACTATATAAATCTAAAATAAACAATTACTAATTTGTATTAAAATAAATAAATAATCGTCAATCAAAACAATTAAATTGTTCGTTAATGGTAAACGGTTTGAATTCTGAGAATCTATCCCTAACATTACTAATGTTCATCTCTGTTTCAAGCAGTCGCAATATATATATTTTTTTTTTTTCGCAGGTGATCTCAGAATCTCTAGCTACTAATCAACACTGAACTTGATTGCTAGATCCTTTAAAAATACCTAGACAATCTAACTATATCCGTTCCTATCGATTTGTAATGTACCCGACGAACGACCTCTCAAAATCACCATTCCTTAATTTCTATTTTTATAATTATTGCTTGTTGTCAACGAAACTCTTTTTACCATACCAATTACTAAATCAGATTGGAAATTTTCAGAAACAAAAAAAATCTTTCGTTCACCGCATTATTGCCTATGAAGCTCACTGCCTCAGCATATTGAAGACAGTCAATACACATTTTCAAATTTAGAGTGAAGCAGCACTATCTTAATGTATTGTATAGAATTATAATTTTTATATAATATTTTTATAAAAATGTTAATAAAAATATTTATGTATTTTTGCGTATTTGTATAATTTAATTATAAAAAAGAATGAACTTCATTGGATAGAATCTTATTGCACTACTAAGGACATCTGCCAGAAAACCAAAGAGTTAAAACATCGCTGTAACGGAACATAATACCCGTAAGAAAAACTACGCGAGCCCTCACAAAGCTCAGCTTTTTGCTAGTATATTATTATAGTATATAATTATATAAGGTTGTACATTTTATACCCATGCACCACTTTTTAATTTCACCTGTCACTTTTAAGCAAGCTGAAAGAAATCTCCACATAGAGATAAGCTTCACCTTTTTCCAATTCATCTGATAATAGATTTTAGATTTTTTTCTTGTACATAAATAATGAAAATAACATAAATATATTCAAATTCAATTCGAATCCAATTCAAATTCAATTCATATTCAAATTATTTATAAAATTAATGATATTATCGTTCAAAACTTTTATCTTTTAAATTTCTACTACAGGCGCAAGTTGACGCTCAATGCGTGGAAATACCTATTTATAAATAAATAATCTGCTTGCTGCCTATCTTTGTAGAACCAATGCTGGAAAATGTTTACATATGCGTCAACTTGTGGGCACTTACATTAAATAGTTCATAAACACACACATTAACTTTCTCTAAGAAAGGTTTAAGAATGCCGCTAATAAAGTATTTTTTTTAAATGCCATTAGCACAGTTAAATACAAGTAGATCTAAATCAAGACAAGATAATTTTTAGAATAAGACAAAACAACATTAGATATAATTCCAAGTATTGCACAATATTTTGCTCCAGTTTACCTTCGTAAGTGTATTTTAACATACTCGCATGTTTCGTCAGTTTCTATCTGTCTTTATACGTAAGTATACGATACAACTGTTTATTTATTTTCCCTAATAATAATCGTAATTTTCATCGCAATAAATTGGTAAATCGATCACCAAATGGATTTACAAGAATTATAAATAATCAATAATTCATGATGAAAACCTCGTCAATATACCCCGCCTATCGTACCCGTAATGAATATCCTCAAACCAAAAATGTTTCATCAACTCACAAAGAAACAGTTCATTTTTATCATATTCATCAACTTCAAATATTCATAATGATAATACTAGGTAACTCTCAAAAACACTGTCACTAATATATTTGCTACCAAAGCTTGCTACTGAAGTTATATACAAAATAATAATAATATGTATTATTATTTAAAACACTCCACGTATTAATTGCGATTTCCCGTTCCTCAGTTCATCAAGTCAAGTCCTTATGAATAAAATATTGCATGTACCTACCATACTCTGTAATCAGGTAAGGTAAGATTGATCAAAAAAAATTATCTTCAACAACACACTGATCTTACTTTTTTTTTTTTATTATTATCAAATAAGAGGAATATACAAAAATGTTCTTATTAGCACACGAAAAACCACTTAGGTTTAAATTGTGAGCTATAAGCCGATTCTGTTAAACACAACTACCTATAATAACATTAACAAACCAACTTATCCAAAAAATATGATTTTAGTTTACGTTTTAAATTATTTTCGGTAAATTGTAATCTTACTTTACTATCTAAATCGTTTATTAGACGAGGGACTATGTATGCAGTGGTGCGTTTACCATTTTTATTTTTAGATCTAATAGTTTGTAATGTTTTATGCTTTACTCTACGTGTATCACATTTAATTGGAATAATATGTTGTATATTTAAATTAAAAAATTGCTCCTTTAGCAGCTGATATTGGACCTTCTCATGTATTACTATTAGGTATTACTTTGCAATGCTTAAATAGATATGATTCATCCGTTTTAGCTATACTTTTAATATTTAAAGGTACAATGGATTTTAAAATTCTAAATTGTAATCGATACTGTACTTGTACTGTGTACTTAGTCACAAAGAATTTAAAAATAACCCTCTTTTCGTCTGGTTTCTTTTTTTGAACCCTACAAACCTTCTACAAACGCATTATTATAAAGCAAAGTATATAACATAGACGTGATTCTTCAAACTTTTTTGTTTTTTTTAAATATTTACCAAATTAAACGACCCGAAGGTATATTTATTTCGTTCAATAATAACTTCATATTAATATATTTATTTTAAAAAATATTGGTAAGTCCTACAAAACAACGCAACATAAAATGCACGCGGTCAACCAATCGCGTATCCTTCCCGTAAATGCTGACCAAAAAGCTACACGACCACCTAATAATGAAGAAAGTACTCTTAATTTCATCTGATTTTTGACAGTCTTGCAAAATTACGGTAATTTTAAAGTTTGTAAAAAATAAATACTAAAAGAAGCTGGTTAAAAAAAACAGCAGAACCCTTTGAAAAAGATTCACTCATGTCCAATAATGATAATCATTCTAGATTTCAGCTTGGTTCTGATTTTATTCTACTAGGCGGGTAGATCAAAATTAAGAATTGAATCTTAGGAAGATAATGAAATCATGGCAGAAAACGTGTAACATAGTTTGCATCACGTACACGATACTTAAATTTACCAGTATTTCCTTAAATATTATAAAAATATAAAAATATTGAAGTAAAGGTCTATGATATAAAAACTATTATAGTAGTAGTAGGTCTCTTTTTTTTTACAGAAACATTTTTAATACCTTCAATGTGTCAAGATAAAATTCTGTCAATAAAGTGGACCAAATAACTCTTTAAAATTAAATTTCTCAAATAGAGAACATATTTCAGTAATGTTTAAAATTGTAATAAATAGAACTTCTCTTCCTGTGATGCACACTAGTATCGTGAACCGAGAAAAATATTAGCCCAGAGGCTCAAAATAATAAATAATTACACAAGTGGATATAAAACTATCATAAACTACTTTGTTTAACTATCAAAATATTATGTACGACATATTTTATTGTTTTTCAATTGAATGCGGATACTTAACTGAGAATTTGCACACCATGCATAATATGGCAAAATATGAAAGAGCATATTATTACAATATATTACTATCGCTTTATTACTCACATTTAGCAACTAAACGATTTCATTTCATTTCATGTATAACTTGACACTCACTTATCTTTAGGACACCCGTAGTCCGCCAAATAGAATTTATCACTTCTTTGAAACACACGGGCATACTTGGCCACTGATCGAATGTCTATGGACGCACTGGTCCAATACAGTAGGTAATTTACATAGTTACCATCAACAGACACACATGGTCCAATACAGTAGGTAAAATACTTATTTACCGCCTATAGACGCACTGGTCCAATACAGTAGGTAACATACATAGTTACCATCAACAGACACACATGGTCCAATACAGTAGGTAAAATACTTATTTACCGCCTATAGACGCACTGGTCCAATACAGTAGGTAACATACATAGTTACCATCTACAGACACACATGGTCTAATACAGTAGGTAACATCATAGTTACCGTCTAAAACTAAAACTATCATTTTGACTCAACTCATAGTCTAACTATGCCTTTCAAGTAAGAAGGCTTAGAATCAAACATATCTATCAAACTTTGGCTGCCACAAACTATCATTTTCACTCAACTCATTATTTCATTTTACCCTCCAAATAAAACATGACGAAAATTACAAATCTTGAATTTGATTACACATTAAATTTTTAGTCAGTTGAAACGAATGGCATTAACACACATGGTTAAAACTTAAAATAAATAAATAAATTAAGGACTTACATAACTTCACTATTATAGTAACCTGGATACATATGAACACACTTACAATCATGTTGTACCTGCATTTTTGTGAATAAAATTTCATTCATTCACACTTAGTCCAATATAGAATAAACTTTGTTAAATCTCACAGATTTATATTCACTCGCTATCCTTATCAACCCCACACTGTTTATAAACTGTTCATCGAGTTCGCAACTGTATTATCTGCCTTAACATCGGCAAAATTAAACTATGAAAATTATATAATGTGGGTACTATATAAATGATTCATAATTGATGTCATACCTTCAACTTTTTAACATCTTCTAAATTTATATCGAGTTCTCATAACATAAGAAAGACTATTTCTCCAAATGTTGAATATAGCAAGGATACATTATCAAAGAGTCGCTTTGACCAAATGATCCAAACTGATATGTCAACATAGCTTTTCGTCATGATCATACGGGACATAATCCAATATGAAAATTGACCTACCCGAAATTAATGATGGGTGTCGCAATGCTAACAATATCACAGGAAAACAGTACCAAAGAGTAGCCTTAGCCAAATGTTCCAAGTGATATGATAGAATCACTGTATTCTTAATAAAATTATTGTAAAGGACAAAGCCTTTCAATAACTTATTACTAAATTAACACCATTAATTCCATATAAAATACTATAATCTTAGCTATTCGAAAAATAATTATTCACAACTATTTTGAAGGTATAACATTTCATACAAAGTAATCACTTCTTACATACCATTGGGTTCTTGTCACTTCTGAAGTTGTCACAAATATCGATACTTTTCACTTTATAACCGAGCCATTCAAAATTCGAACAATAACTGAGCTCTCGACCGTCCGGCCGTGGTTTAACTACCCCCCTATTTCTCCCACTCTGCGTCATTTTGTTGGGGCTTCGTGCGCTTATTCCTGATTGGCCAACGCAACCATGTTTGCCAACAACTAACAACTACCAACATAAAACAAGTTGTTGCCACACTGAAAGAATTGCCACTTAAATAATTCATTTAACACAGTCATTTTTATAAAATCATGACAATAAGTAGGATAGGATATAATTAAAGTATTTATTGTTAGTAGGAGGAGGATACAAACATACATAAATACATGCATACACACATACAGTAGTAGTAGATATGTGTGTATGGATGTTCGCATACATGCATGCCTACACACATACATACATTCATACATGCATACATGCAAACATGCACACATGTATACATGCATACATACATACATGCATACATGCATACCTGCATTCCATACATACACACATACATACATACATACATACATTTCTACATACCTACTACTACAGTATGTGTGTATGTATGTCACTTTTCAGGCCCTTAACTTTACCTGCGCTAAAAAATAATCTAAAACTTCAATCTAAAACTCCGTTGGCGCATAATTGAAGGATAAGTATGTGAAAGTAACATACGAATAACCCGCGGGAACTGTTTGTTTTCCCGGGATAAAAAGTAGCCTTTTCACTTTTCAGGTCTTCAACTATGCCTATCAAAAAAACCACGTCAATCTGTAACTTCGTTGGTGCATAACTGAAGGATTAATATGTGAAAAGTAGCATACGAATATCCCGCGGGAACTGTTTGTTTTCCTGGGATTAAAAGTAGCCTTTGTCACTTTTCAAGTCCTCAACTATGCCTATCCAATAAACCACGTCAATCTGTAACTTCGTTGGCGCCTAATTTAAGGATAAATATGTGAAAAGTAGAACACTAATATCCCGCGGGAACTGTTTGCTTTCCCA
Organism: Oeneis ivallda; assembly: GCA_029955525.1. NCBI lineage: Eukaryota > Metazoa > Arthropoda > Insecta > Lepidoptera > Nymphalidae > Oeneis > Oeneis ivallda. Next base: position 22,161,270 of record JARPMR010000007.1, read on the forward strand.
GGATAAAAAGTAGCCTTTGTCACTTTTCAAGGCATCAACTATGCCAATCCAAAAAACCACGTCAATCTGTTACTCCATTGGCGCATAATTGAAAGATAAATATGTGAAAAGTAGTATGCTAATATGCCGCAGGAACCGTTTGTTTTCCCGAGATAAAAAGTAGCCTTTGTCATTTTTCAGGCTCTTAACTTTACCTGTGCAAAAAAATCACGTTAATCTAAAACTCCATTGCGCGTATTTTGAAGGAAAAATGCGTAAAAAATAGCGATGCTATCCCGCAGGAACTGTTGGCTTTTCCGGGATAAAAAGTAGCCTATGTGCTATTCCAGACTATATTCTATGTCTGTGCCAAATTTCAGCAAAATCGGTTCATTCGTTGTCGCGTTAAAGAGTAACAAACATCCATCCATCCATCCATCCATCCATCCATCCATCGATCCAAACATCCATCCTCACAAACTTTCGCATTTATAATATTAATAGGAATAATAGGATAGGATAGGATCTACACATGATCAGTCATTATAATATCTATGTGATGTACTCACTATGACTGGACAAATCGATACCTTGTACTATTTGTATAATTTATTTCGTAATCCATCCCTAATCCCTAAGAAATTTTCTATTGATAATGAAAAACTTCAATAACTGTGTTTATCCTAGGTACTTGTTGAATTGAAATTTTTTACTTATTCTCCATGCTGCGGATAATGTAAGCGTGATTTAAGTACAATCAGCGCCATCTATCAGTGGTTTTTCAAAATTCCGCGGGAACCTTGGATTTTTCCGGGATAATTTGTAGCCTATGTGTTATTCCAGGGTATAATTTATCCCCATTCCAAATTTCAGCCAAATCCATCCAGTAAATTTTGCGTGAAGGAGGAACAAACATACACACAAACTTTCGCCTTTATAAGGATTATTTTAACTTGGAATATTTTTCAAATTTAATTCTTGACGTCGGCGTCAGTATTTTTACGATTTTTATGGTTAGCTGCCTTTGAGCATTAAACCTTTTAATACTCAAAGTTAGCCGCACATTTGTTTCTATCGTTTGAGCTTTTTCGATCGTTGATATTTTAATATCTTTTTGTTGCGATGGCATACCGTTGCTCTGAGTGAGCTAGCGCAGTGACTTTACTGTCCTATACCTCTATCTACCTATACCACAGAGTATTATTATATTATATCCATTACTAAACTAGCGGCACGCTATGATGGCCGGTTTGACGTTTGTCCGCTCATGAAGTTCCGTATTAATTGATAACGACTTTGAAGGAAATAATTGTATTACTTTATTGACGATAGTGATGTGCAGAGATTCATAAATTTTATCGAATGTAGTTTTAGGTTTAGGACTCAAAATTTATTTATTAAATTGATTTCTAAAATGTATACAAGTGTAGAAAAATCAGTTTGCACCATTTAAGGGGTGAATGTACTTGTGAATATGAACAATTTTCACTATGTGGACAAACCTCTGAAATCGCAAAAAAATATCAGCTGTTTCATACAAAAGGTAAAATTTTTATTTTTATATGATATATACCACAACCCGGCATTTGGTTTTCTAAATTGAAAATTTTTAAAAATGGAATCTAATACGATCGTCACATAGGATCGCTGGCTAGCACAACTACTACCTCCGGCAAACTCGCGTCAATGCTCAATGCAAAACAAAGCAGTTTCGAATTGACGTTGCTTCGAAAAGTATAAACTGTCAGTGCAATGCGATTGTGATATAGTTTTGACCTGGCTTTGGATTTCAAATATTGATACTGCATTACTGTTGACCCTTGCTCGTTAATTTGGACTCTGTTCAAGCCCTTTGTTGTGGATTTCGTCGATATGACCGAACGTACGCAGAGAACTGTTCTAAATAGTCAGACACGTGAGTTCGTAATACGCCTTCGTAACTATTTCGATCGTGAAGCTCAAAATGGAGGGCCAATTTTACCTATAACGTCAGTGGTTGAACGCGTAGCTGATGCGCTTAATATTGGACAACGAACTGTTAGACGGATAACTAAAAAAAAATATGGCGAGACTGGCACAGAAGAAAATAAACTTCACACACCAAAAAAGAGAAAACGAGCAAAACCAGTCGTAGGCATCGATAGCTTTGATGCCGATGCTATCCGAAGACATGTTTACGGCTACTATTTACAGAAGGAGTATCCAACAAGAAAAAAGTTGGTGCATTCACTGAAGGAAGCTGGATTATTCTTCGGTGGGGAAAGTTCTTTAACGAAGATTTTGAAGACCATTGGATTTCGATACAAAAAATGTAACAAACGCAAAATATTGATGGAAAGATTTGATATAGCGATGGCAAGGTATACTTTTTTACGGCAAGTGAAAGAAATCAAAAATTGGCAAAATGTTGTGTTCTTGGATGAAACATGGCTTAATGCTAACCATACTGTAGGCCGTTCTTGGAACGATGACACAGCAGCATCTACTTCCAAAGTTCCTGTAGGAAAAGGATCGCGACTTATAATTTGTCACGCCGGAACCATCAACGGGTTTGTCGAAGGTTCTCTCATGGCTTTTGCGTCAAAAACCACTGGAGACTATCATGAAGACATGAATGGAGAAAAGTTTACTGAATGGTTTACCTCAATGTTGTGTAGCCTCCCTGAACCATCTATTATAATTATGGACAACGCCCCATACCACTCGATGCAAATTGACAAGCCACCTGCCCAATCCCAAAAGAAAGCTGATATCGTCGCATGGCTTCGTAAAAATGGCGTAGATGCAAACATGAATATGTTAAAAGCGGAATTAGTACGTCTTTTAAAAGAAAACAAACCAACCAAGATCCGATACGTCATTGACGAAATAGCATTAGAACATGGGCACAGAGTTATACGGTTACCGCCTTACCATTGTGAGTATAATGCGATTGAGTTGGTGTGGGCTCAAATTAAGGGATATGCTGCAAGACACAATACAGAACCCCCCTTTACCACAAAAAAAATGCTAAAGTTATTAGAAGAAGCTTGTGAACATGTGACTAAAGGAGACTGGGAAAAGGTTGTGAATAGAACTGTTAAATTAATAAGGGAAGATTATGAAAGAGATGTGAAAATAGATAATATTATAGAAAACGAACATATAATTATTAATGTAGGTGATGATAGCAGTGACGACAGTGAAAATAGTAGTATGGACGAATCTGATTAATTATGGCCTTTTGTGGCACCTTTTTTGGTATCTTTTGTATTCATATGTTTCTTGTGTGCATATAAAGTATGTATATTCATTTTCATTCAAATATTCAGTTCGTTCAAATAAATTAAATAAACATATACATTTTTGTTTTATTAAACCTATTTAATCAGGTACAAAAACAAAACTTAATTGTTTTTTGTTCGAGAATAAATTGACATTCCACATCACTATTGTAATGTGTCAAACCGGCCATCATAGCGTGCCGCTAGTGTACGTTCCTTTATGAAGTATTACAATTTACATGAACTAATGTATTCATTTTTTGTTTCAGATTTACGGAAAACTTATTCCAAAATGCAAATCCTTGAAAATTAAAAAATACAATTTAGACTTTTTAGATAAAATGTTAATTAAAATAAATTTAAATTGCACTGTAGACCTAAATAAGTAATTCATAATTTAATAAATTATAGGTAGGGAAATGTAATATCAACTGTACTTGTTATTCAAAATGAATAGATTAAAGAGTGAGTGCTAAATTCAACTTAAAATGTTTCTAAAGTGTACTTAATGAATTAGACAAAATGATCAAAATGACAGTTTTATTCCAAGCCCTGGTGATCTGCATGACTTGCATCAGCCTGCAATTTATTGGTAAGTGCATATTTAGACTTTTTTATATTAAACGTTTATAAAAAATAGTGCATATTTATCTCGAGTAAGATCGAAGCAAGCGGCAAGTTTTTGTCAAAATCATTCGATGATACAGAAAATGGCATAGAGTTATGTCAGTGTTATTAGTTTTAGGGAAACTTAGATATTATTGTTGAATAAAAAATCGGCCAAGTGCGAGTCGGGCCTCGCTCTTTTAGGGTTCCGTTAAAAAAATTAAATAAAAATATTTCCATGTACCCTTGGAATTTTTTTTTTTTTTTTTAATTTAATTTTTTTTATTTAATTTAATTTTTATTATTTGTTGTTATAGCGGCAATAGAAATACATAATATGTGAAAATTTCATCTCTCTATCTATTACGGTTTACGAGATACAGCCCGCTGACAGACGGACGGACGGACGGACGGACGGACGGACGGACGGACGGACAGCGCAGGCTTAGTAATAGGGTCCCGTTAGTACCCTTTTGTACGGAACCCTAAAAACTGACGTATATAATTCTACTACACTGGAAAGGCAGTAGTTAAAATCAAACAGCTTGAATATCGTCATTTTGGTCTTGATTATTAACAAAACAAAATTAAGAGTAAAGGTCCACGGAGCTATTGTAACAAACTGTGCGGCTCTTTGAATCCACACAAGAGAATCAGCTGTCATTTTACATACGCGGCCACCAGTAGAGTACAGTGTGTATGTTTTTGTAAATGCAGCTTGCCTTGTTACAATAATAGACAAGAATCTACAAGAAACACCCGCATGGAACTAAATGTGACCTGTCAAAGAAAACTGAATTTTTGTGATTAGGGCTTGCAAACAGGCAGACGCTTCGGACTTTATTTTAGAACTACTTCTTTTCTTCTCGGAAGTGCCATTGCAATGGCTACTACAGGTCTTCTTGCAGTTCCTGTATCACTTTGACCATTATTAGGCTATTGTGATCACCATTATTATTATTTTTGGTTACAAAGGTTTAAAGGTTACTCTTAGCACGCAGAAATCTTTACATTTGAGATTAAAGTATCTTCTTGAATATGATATTAATGTAACAATGATCTATCAAAGAATACGTTAAAGAATCTGCTCCGCATTTTTCCGATTTGCGCTTGTAATCTGGCAGACGCTTCGGACTTTATTTGGGTTACAGTAAGGTTTAAAGGAATCGCATGCGACCACCCTCACATTCCGTAGTGTATATTTGCGGGTCTGGTATCTTTATAAACAGGGTAAAGGAAATTCCCCTCAAGCTCTCGTACGCTTAGTATTCAAAGCGGGGAAAGTGGGGCGATTCAGTCACGCATCATAGCTGCTTTCTGTACCGAAACGTGCGCAGATAGGATACTTACTCCTTCTGGAATGTATTTTATTTCGACACACAAATGAATAAAAATTGTATTAAAATAGTTAGTATCGAATAAAGTGCGTGGAAGCAGCGGTCTTTTACATAGTTCTATTTACATTTATGTTATGGTATCTATTTAATTACGACTGCCTCAGGTGGACTACTCGGAGTGTGACTCAGGCATGTCAGGCATGTCTCTGAGTCTACTTGAGTGAATTTGCACTTGTCCGTCCGTCCGTCTGTCAGTCCGTCCGTCTGTCAGAGCCTTATAACTTCTGAATTACTGAACGTAATTACTTCAATTTTAGATATAATATGTAAACCGATGGCCTCCAGCCGAAAATGGCTTAAAAAGTTATAAAAAAATTTATTTCATGGGGGCTCTCATAGAAGCGAATGCGAAGTAAAATATTTTTTATAGCGTTACATACGGTTGCGGTATATCATTTTAAAGATAATTTAAAACGGAGTACAACAGTATTTTTTTATTGTTTCCCTAAAATTGACGAAATTGGGGCTCTCAAAGTGGAGATTATATTTGACCTCAGAAGTCGTAATCGCTTGAAAGGCCGGGCTTGAAACTTTTATAATTATTAGGGCTATATCATATACTTGAACAACAAATAATAAAATTAGATAAATATAATAAGGACACTAAATTATTTAATTTTTAATGATCTGCAGCATTTTTAACATAACTTCACAATGATGTCAATAGATGGCGCTCTCATCTCATATTCCAAACGCAGCTTTACGTAAACTATTATTATTTTGTATGACAAGTACTAATTCATAATATATAATACCATATTATTCAATTAAAATTATTATTTAGTTAAATATCAAACATCAATAAAACTTCACGTTCATAGGGGCTACCTACGTAAAGATACTTCTACTTAGGGGATGATTTAGGTACTGTTGGTGAAAATCTAATATATAAAATTCTCGTTTCACAATGTTAGTTACCTTACTCCTCCGAAACGGGTGGACCGATTTTTATGAAATTTTGTGTGCATATCGGGTAGGTCTGAGAATCGGCCAACATCTATTTTTCATACCCCTAAATGATAAGAAAAAATAGATTGTATGTAATATGTAATGAACTTTTATACTCATAGACATTTAGGATTTACAAATATTGATTAGACATTTTTGTACTCAACTACCTTTTTACTGACATTGTAAATTATTATTTCTTTTTTCTTTTAACTTTTTCTTTAATTTAATAAAATAATAATTAATATTATATAAAGACATAGACTGTAATAAACTTTTTATGATTGTAATTAACATGACTTTTTGGGATTTATTAATATTTTAATTGAAATTTGTACTTAATTACTTTTAACCAGCTTTTAACTGACATTGTATTATTTTATTTTATTTTATTTCCTGTGTATGTATCTTTAAATGTAATATTTTTTTGTTTGCCATACCCTCACAGGGTCTCATGTGTATATGTACCTACCTGTTACATGTGAAATGCAATAAAGAACTATGAACTATGAACTAAGGGTGACCAACCACTAAATATTTTTGTTGGCGGTACGTAGTTCGCTGGGTCAGCTAGTGGGCATATAATAATGTCAATTTTGATCGTCATATATCTATTGAATGAATAAGTAACCGTTAAGCGAGGTCTCAGTTCGGGGCGAACCACTAGTACCATACCAGACCATACCATAACCATAATTGAAATTAAAAATAACTCTAATGAAGAACTCCCACAGGCTTTACATTATAACATTGAAAAAATATTACTAAATCCATGGGACTGACATAATATAGGCCACCTATAAGTCACTTAAAAATAATTTTAAAAAAGTTCTTAAAGCTAAGTCTCCCGGCGAATATTTGGCTTTATTTGATTATTATTTATATTATGTTATCGAAAAACTTTAGCATTTTAAGTATAAATGATTGTTGCAGTCTGCTCAAAGGTGTGTTAAGCAAATACCATCTTATCTGCATCAAATAGACAAACCTGCTTTGTCTACATGGTAGTAAAAGGTTCAGATTAGATGGTATTTGCTTAACACACGTAATTTCTCCTGTCCTCACGCAAGCTTGGCATTCAATGGCAAGTGAAAGGAAGTGGGGCGATTAAGCCTCGCATCGCAGGTGCTTTGCGCACTAAAAGCTACAGAGTTATGGACTTAGAGATACAGACTTCATACGTATACCCAGAGGCGTATTTGGTCGCACAATCTTAAAACTAACCTAATTTAATAGGTATCGGGCTGTCCCTTTTATAATGCTACCTGCGGAAAAGGATAGCACTAGATTTTGACCTTTCAATTTATTTTAGTTTAGAGTTTGTATCCACCAGAATTTAGTCTATCACACACCGTATTGTTTCCATGTTAGTGTTTTACTAAAAATTTTACATGATAAACTGACAGTTTTTAAATTTTATGCTATAAATTCATGTAGGTATTTTAGTTTATTGTATTTTTTTGAATATGTGACAAAAATCAAATTGGTCATTTTTCAAAATAAGCTACTTGTGTAATAGATTGTGTACTTAAGGCATGAGTTAGTTCTAGTAGCGTAACAGTTACGTGACTCAAAATAGCAAATGTTGCTGAAGCTTATGAGATTATGAAAGTCCCGCACTAATTTAACAAGTGACAAGAACCGTGACTAGTCGTCTTTATATAGGCCTAGTATGTCTCAACAAGAGGCATACTCTTACCGTAGTAAGGAATGTGTGTTGTTAATGGTGGCTAAAAAACGATGTTAATGGTCATACCAGCCTAGTTGATTTTTACGAGAGACTACTGCCTCTATTGACATGCTAACTCTCTGGCAGAACTAGTATACAGGGCTCTTCAACTTTACGATGAGCCAAGCTCACGGAAATTACGTAAAAGGCGGTTTATTTGAGGGCTAGAATTTTATTCGTTAGGGCGATGCGACATGTAGCGGTGGACCTGCGTTTCTTCTACGCATTCGTTGTGGAATAAAAAAAAACAAGATAACAAAAAAAAAATACAATATAATATATTGTATTATATGCAAGACAAATTGAGAACCTTCTTTTTCTTCGATGGATTCGATGGATGGATGTTTGTTACTCTTTCACGCCATAACGAATGAACCGATTTGCCTGAAATTTGGAATGGAGATAGCTCATATCTAGGATTAATTCATAGACAATTTGTCAATCCTCCGTGCCTCTGTTTATTTTATCATTTTATCCCGGAAAATTAAAGGGCTCCTGCGGGAATTTAATCAATCTTAATCCACGCGTACGAAGTCGTAGGCATCATCTAGTGTTACGTAATATATTATGATTATTTCATTAAGCTTTATAAACAAGAAGGCAGGCATAAATATATACGCGGCCCAAAAATTCAGAGTTCCTCGAAATAATCCCGCCAAAATGTTCAACCGGAATATTCGAAGCCGTACATTGTTTGGGCCGCCGCAAGATGTCACATCTCATTACCGTATGGAGGAATTCTTAACCGCGACCCTGTTTATATATTATACTTTCCTTTGCCTTTGTTTATATTTACCTTGAACTGTTTTTACAGCCAATTATCCTTACAAATATTATAAACTAGCTGATGCCCGTGACTTCGTCCGCATTGATTTAGTGAAGTTCGTTGGACCGAACCGCGGTGGAGAGCAAGACGTTTTGCTCAACGAATAGGTAGTGATATCATCGCTGCACGACGATGCTGTCTACACATCTTAGTAAGCTTATTGGAACTAAGTTCCTTATCACACAGGAAGGATTTGGCGGATGGGGGCTAGGTGAAAAAAAGTGTAAGAATTTTCCGGCACGAGCGTCTCGTCCGCCTTTCTGTGGTGTAGACATGTGTCGAGAGATGTCGTTGATTCTAAAAGTAAAAATATTACATTTTTACTATTAGAAGATAATATTTTCATAATATTGTTTAAATAGGTACCTTATTTATAATTTATTAAAAGGAACTTACTTCGTTCCAACCGAGTGTTTCTCGACACTTACGAATTTTATCTTACTAATATTATACCTAAATTTGAATCATGGTAAATATAATAATGCCTTCGGAATCATTTTTTTATTAATATTGTAAGTGCGAAAAGTGTTTATTGTTGGTTTGTCCTTCAATCAAGCAGCAATGGAGCAACAGATCGACGTGATTTTTTGCATGGGTATAGTTGAAGATATGGAGTATGACATAGGCTATCTTTTATGCCGGAAAATCAAATGGATCCCGCGGGATTTTGAAAAACAACAACACGTCGCGTCACTCCATGTTGCAGCCAAAAGCAGAGAGCAAACCTAATACAGAGTCGCAACGTCTTTGTCAAGATTAAGTTGTTCAATGAAACCTATGGAATAAAATAGATATGACGAGAACAAGGCGATAAATTTTACACATCGATCTTCGGAAAAGAGATAGATTGCTGTTCGGATTCGTAGAGAGTTTTCTCCGTGACACAAAAGTGTAATTAAAACTAAACCTTTGAGTAATAAACCTAATTAAACATATCAATTTTTTATAATAGCGCATGTAAAATTTCATTTTTCTACTTAACACACAATATCCTTTTGATTCATAGCTTAACAATTTGGATCAGTACCAAGTTACCAACACTCTCAAGAAAATCGTGTGATTCATAAAAATGTTATTAAACCACCATCAAACACAACTTTAGGCCCGCTTGCAGAAACGCCGAGTTATCCTTTTAACCCAGAGTTAGCTGCTGCTTTGACAGATTTCGTATAAAGCTTCTGTCAAAATTATAAATTTATTCCTGGGTTAAGCCTACCCCGGCGTCTCTGCAAGCGGCCCTTAGATGATCAATAACTGAAATACCGACCCAGAGTATAAAGCAGCTATTTCATGTTATTTTCTTATTTGTAAAAATTATCTCATGGCATTACGAGATTTCTCAATACGGGAGAATGTTAAGAATCGCAAAAATCGCTTAGCAAAAGAATACGAATTTTATTTTCCCAAGAATATTTTCTCTTGTATTTACGAGCCAAGCTTTCAAGTTAATAAGACAGCCAAAGGCTTATGAAGGCAATGCTTATTATGGCATGTACGATTCACGTAGTCAAGAATGTTATACGGATTCCAGAGATAAACATGTTTAATTTAGTAACACATAATGAAATTCTTGATTATCCGAAATTGAGTCACGACTTAATATTATAAATATCAGTGAAAAGCTCGAATGAGCAGTATTATTATAAATAAATATTGGAGAATATTATAGATAAAAATTTGAGTACCTTCAAGGCAAGAGTGTAAAGGCATCTTCTAGGCAAGTGTGCTCCAACCTAGACCTCATAAGTGCAGCTTTCTAGCATTGATTTTCGTCAAATGCAAGCCTATCTCGCAATAAAAAAAGAATTACCTATAACGTAAAGTTTTGACTTTAATGATGTTGTATAATGATGTAATTCTATGAAATGTCAACACAATTTGTCAACTTTAAGCGTTGGTGGTTGGCCCCCAGACATTTAACTGGAATACATCTAGGAATTGGAATTGCAATCAATCTATTTTTATATATATATACCTACTAGGCGTAACACAGAAAAACATCATAAAAAATTATAGCTATAAAACTTTCACTATGAAAATATTAAAATATCTAGATAATAATAATTATAATGATGAGTGTGGTGTTTCCATAACTAACGCTATCTCCCCAGATCCAATGATTCCATTTCCTTATCTAATATATCACGTAGGAGGAAAATTGGCTAATACATTATTTTATTTGCTTAACTATGCTTATATTTTGTCGGATAAGCGACTCCGTTGTCTAAAACTTCCGTAGCTTATTTTTTTTAGTTGGCCAGGATAAAATACCGATATTTTCGGGATTATTAATGGGTATATAATTCTTTTTACCTGCCTCTTGTTTCCTAGAAATACAAGCTTTATGTAAAAATATTTTGTTAGGTAACTATATTAAGTTCAACACGACTCAAAATCAAGAGTTAAATCAAGAGTGAATAGGCATCTTCTAGGCAAGCGCCCTCCATCTTAGGCTGCATCTTCACTTACCATCAGGTGAGATTGCAGTCAAGCACTAGTCTATATATAAAAAAAGACTTCAAGTAGAATAATTCATATCTAACGGGACGCGTGGGACTACAGTGCAGCGGAGAGCAATTGGATAAGTAATAAAAAATGGAAAAGAATAATTTGACATTTTAAATTTGCTTGCATGAGCCAAATACGTATAAACGTAGTTATGTTCTGTTTAACGCGCAAGCAGCTGTGAGGAAACCTAGATTTATTATGGCACATGCAAATATAAACTCTTCTAACTTTATCAGCTTTTTAGAGTTCCGTACAAAAATGGAACCCTTATGGTGCGACCTTTTCCATCCATCCATCCGTCTGTTACAGTCGATTATTTTAGTAACTATTAAAGCTATCGACGTAAAATTTGGATTATTTATATAAATAATAGGTGCCTAATATGACAGAAATGGTCTTTTTTGATAAAAGACCATTGCGCTAGGGCCAAAGCAAAGGCATATATTTTTGAAATAAAATACTTTCTGAAACATGTAGTACAAAAATATAGGTCAAGAAAAGAGACAAATACTTTATGCGCATCGTGTTTACTACACACGGCGGCGCTCCGTACAAAATAACCCGGGGACAAATTTTATGGACTGTTTAGGGCTTAATATTATTAAACAAGGAAGTCACATTTGGCTCTTTAAAAGTGTCGCAGTGAGCTACTTTTGTAGTTATGAGTCATTTTTCTGTGATGTTTTATTTGGGGCAATATTTTGAACAATTAGTGGTGTAGAAACTCCTTCATAACATCCAATTAGAACAGAGTGGTATGCATAATATTTATTTTAGACTTAAAAATGTAAGTAAAATAACATGAGATTATAATAATATTATATATTATAAATAAAATAAGAAGACCCCGATTAAATTTGCTATTTAAGGATAATATAAAGTAGTTTAAGAAAATTGTTGAAGCATTTATTTAGCTCTCAAAAGTTTCGGAGAGAGCGAAATGAATTTTTAGTTGTTAGAATATTTTTGTCACGAACGACCTCTTATTTGGGGTAATTGGGTTAAGATTATATTAGACTTTCTGGGGACGCTGAATTTACATGCATAAATTATAGAAGCGAATTTAAAAAAGAATATTCTTTTATTTATTAAAAGCGAAAATTAATTTAACGTTCACCTAATAAATATTTAAGATATTTTGTGAGAGTGTTTTGTATACTTATCGTTACTTTTTAATAAAAAACTGTTCCTAACTTTTTTAAATTTGAAAACAAGGTAGCCCTTGACGGCGATCTCACCTGTTGGTAAGTGATGATTCAGTCTATGATGGAAGCGAGCTAAGTAACTAGGAAAGGGGTAAGGCAGTGTGGTGTGCGTGTAACAGTGATATTTAGTAAATTAAATAAAGGAACCTCTACAAGCGCCCGTACGACTAATATAAAGACCCATTCTATGTATTATTCATGTTTCTACCGAAGGGTCGATACTCGTCTCTGCGTGAATTTTTGTTTTGCCTTTGATAATCCGACCTATAAAAGGTCTTTGGATTAAAATTAAACTTTTCGGGTGTTTGAATAATTATTTTTCGACGATGTCTAATGTTTGAAAGCCCTTTAACTTATGATGTATGAGTAAAAGGAATGGCAAGCTAGAAAAGAGAACCATTAATAGAGTCACTCAGTTTAAAATATTTACGTATGTCTCATAAGTTATTACCCTGAATGGTTGCGCTGCTTCGCTTAGAAAATGGAATACTCTTGCAATAATGTAGTTAGTGCAATCTTACATTACTTTTATACAGTAGTGGTGGTAAGCTATTTACCTGTATCGGTCTACATTGTTAAGGTACATTTTACTGTAGCACAAAGAGATATTTCTACGTGAATTATTATGTCAATGTCTAACTATCCATATCTTACTTTATCCTGGTGTCTGGTGTTTCCCTAATGGATTCATAATACTTTAGGTAATCGGCTTCTGTCCACTGTCTTACGTCCTTGTTAATATTAATTACTACTCTGATCGTCGTCGATAATGGTTAATTTATGATTCAGATACTTCTCTTATAATGGTTTATTAAAAGTCAGTTGTCGACCTTTGTATACCTTAATTCTATGGCATCAAAGTTTAGTACTTATACTATACTTAGCTTTAAAATGGTCAGAAATTTTACTAAATTGAAGCAATAAATTTTACGTAACAGCATACTTCTGCATACTCACAAAATATGTATTTATTTAAATGTTATTTTTGATTACTTCTCAGGCACAGGTAAGCGCTGTGCTGTTTAATAAGTGAAAATTCTCGGTGCTCTCGCTTCTCGGAGAGGGTAATTTAGGATTTTATAATTATATATTTCTGAATAGTCTCCTGTCTAGGTTAATTACCTAGCATCAAAGACTTACCGCCAACAGATTTAGCGTTCCGCTATTTTTACGTGTAGGTATTGATCAGGGATATGGGTCTAATTTACACTGTCATACCCCTTCCAAGTTAGCCCGCTACCATTTTAGACAACATCGTCACTTATCGTCAAATGAAATCGCAGTTAAGGGCTAACTTTGTCATGGAATAAAAAAATACAATTTTTACTTAAATTAGGAGCAATTGGGTAATAGCCCGGTCAATTTAGACATCCAAGGTTACAAAAATTCCCACTTGGCTGAAAATTGGTGGTAGGATTGTTCAAAACACTATTATAAATGAAATGTGAAAAGTCCTCATCGATCCGACACCTGGAAAAAAAATTACTCGGTGTCAACGGTCACAAAAACGGGTTTTTCGCGATTTTCACCAAAACGGTAAGTTTTATCATAAAATTAGTCCTGAAAAAAATTAAAGATCAGATGATTATCTATAAAAAATGTCTTAATTTTTTTTTTCCTAAGAGCCACCGTTTTTGAGATATAACGATTCAAACATTTTAAAGAGTTTTAATCGTCATGATATGTATTGTGAACTATGGGCTCAGTACAATAATTCACACTTGGCTGAAAATTGGTAGGAATGTTCAAAACACTATTATAAATGAAGTGTGAAAAGTCCTCATCGATCCGACTCCTGGAAAAAAAATTACTCGGGGTCAAAGGTCACAAAAACTGGTTTTTCGCGATTTTCAGCAAAACGGTAAGTTTTATCATAAAATTAGCCCTGGCAAAAATTGTAGATCAGATAATTATCTATAAAAAATGTCTGAATACTTTTTTCCTAAGAGCCACCGTTTTTGAGATATAACGATTCAAAAATTTGAAAGAGTTGTAATCGTCATAATATGCACACGTTTCCACGCCACCTTTGAGGTAGTGTACTTAACGCGTTTTTTTTAATGTGTGACAATTTTTTGTAAATCAGAAAGATTTTTGGGCGCTTTAGTATTAGGAGCTTGTAGTAATGATCTGATAGTAGTGATCTGTAACATTATTTATAATGCGAAAGTTTCTCTTTGTCTGTCTGTAACCTTAGCACGGCTTTACCGCTGAACGCCAATGAAATGTGACACTGAGGTAGCTTGCATTCTGAAGACAGATATAACTACTTTGTTCCTTAGAAAATCAAAGAGATTACAATAAACGATTACAAAAAATCCACGCGGATGCTGGCATTTTTTTATATTTTCATAAAATAAAAGTCAAGATTTTTTACGATTTACTGATCCTATCTTCAGCTTTAATCAAGCAAGTCTACTGATTTATCTTTTTCTTTTATAATCTTGTAAAAATGGAGTAACTCGTGTCTCAGTCCGCTTAATCACAAAATCTTGCGTGTGAGTCAGTGCGTTAATTTATAGATGTTTTTAGGAGTTAATCCAGCTATCTATCGTGCAGTTGGCCGCTAAACCGGGTTTTCTTGTTAGTAATCCCCTCCAATATCAGATAGACGTGACCCGTCTAGATCCATGTTAGCCTGGTATTTTCGAAAGAAAATACTCGTATAAGGCTTGGTTTGTACGAGGTTAGTACTCAGTATCTACTTAGTAATTTTCACTTGTTACAATAATGTACCTTAAGTATCAACAAGTACTAGTATTTTGAGCGAAGAAGATGACTATAACGGCTACGATACAGCCTAATTCTTAGGGCTGTAATGATAAGAAGAGAAAAGAGGGGAAAAAGAAGAAAACATAAAGGCGGAGAAGTAGAGAGCACGAAGGAATGCTATGTATTTCCTTGCTAATCCAGAAAATACGGATGTTAAAAAAATTTTTGACGAACTCCTTAACGCTGTAGTTAGATAAGTAGTATTAGAATAAAATAAACCGGGCATAAAAAATAATGAGTGGGCGACTACTATATTATGTAATCGACTATATAATCGGATTGAGTGAATACATTAATTGCTTTTAAATGAGCAAATAAATTAAAAATTAAATAAAAGGTACTGCTTTTGACTGAAAACTGCTTGCAAAAGTGCATAATAATAAACTAGTTTTATAGCAGTTGTTTTATTATATTATGTACCTTTAAACGGTTGAAAGTCACAATTGTGACAGCTGTGCCACACTTGTTTGACAAGTCCCTTAAATCAAAGTATTTTCCTAAAATCTCTTGCAATTTTATAACAAAACAATTACATAGATTGATACGTAGTGATTGTATCTAGGTGCCTACTACCTATATATTTTATACAACGTGCAAGTAAAGTAATAACTTAAAAGTTCAGCGAGACCAGAATTTTTAACGCTACAAGTATCTCTTTGTACTTTATATCGTGGGTGTAAAGGTAAAACTCATTAATTTATATGTGTTATATGCTTTGAGTAATAAACCAACACAGGAGAGGAATTGACCCCTAATTTATTCGCAAAAAAGTCTGTCAATTACGGTGGGGGGCGAGGTAGCACACATGAAAACTTGCTTACTACAGTTGCATTTTTCCATCACGTCGCTATGCACGCACACAATATAATTAGCAAACACTACCTTAAAGTATATGCACACTATCACATTCACACACAGGGACGCTCTATCATTACATGAAACAATCGCATCATTTGTGTAAGCATTTTAGGGATTTGACACTATCGATTATCGACTTTCGATAAGTTTTTCTAATAATTATTTACAACAGAGTTACTTTATTCGAGAGTAAATTTTTTTGTTCGAGATCTTTAACATGGTAGGTATATAGAAGCGCTAGGAAACGAGGCTCTTGCCGTTATTTTAGTCATAATATGCCTTTGCTATTAGATTGACTCTTTGTAGGCTTTTAGTACTTGCGTAAAGATACAGCTAGAAACTTTGGACTATATTGACGCTGGAAAGCGATATAGCTTATTTCGAAAAATAACAAAATGACTTTTTTATATATTTGGAAGAAAAAGATACTGCGTCGGATTGTCGGATTTTCGTTTTCCTATGACATTATTTTTCTAAGATACTATGTTGACCTTCTCTGCATGTTTATATTATATTTTTTTTTGTTATTCATATTTTTCAACGTACTCAAAAATGCTGTAAATACTAAGACATCATCTATTTTTCAATATTATACAGATACTTCAAAAAAGTTATCAATACTTTTTAGCAGTGCAGTGCACTTAGGTGTACCTACTGTTAGGACTTAGGATTATCTGATTATTAACAGATTTTGTAGATACCAAGGTATTTACTCCGTCACTATACTCTCAATCTCATGCTGAAAGCATGCTGTAGGTACCACAGTATATCACCTTAGAGCAGCTGTTTAGTTATGATTTAAGGTTATAAGCCACCAGGGAGTGCTGTACTTTGTCATAGGTTTTTAATAATATTGTTTATTAAGTTGAGAGACATTTAATTTTTATTTGAATACGTAGTGGGTATTAATATTGAACACATTGATTTTTTTAAGTAATCTTGTTTAAATAAACATACAGCATTTTAATGAAACATCATTTGTTTTATTTATGTTTAAAGCGAAATTTACGATGTATCTATTTCTAAAAAGTATATTAAGTACAAACTGTTAGGACTACATCATGTTTCCTTAAAAATAAATACAGCATAATTAGCATTTCAGAGTTTAGAGTTATTTCGTGGTTTCATATGTTTCAAATACCAATTTACAGCAACATTGCTTCTTGAAATTGAAAAACTATTAGTCGAAATTGATATAAAACTAATGTATAAAACTAAAGTAATTCTACTTTAGAATTATATAATTAGTATCATCTGATGTGTTACATTAAAAAATATGCTTTTTGAAAAAAATCTGCTCCTGATAGCTTATTATGAGCTGTTATGATTTTTTAAAACGTTATTGGCTCTGGTTTAAAGTTCACTTTTTCGATTTACAAGATCGTTTTCCAGCGTTGAATAATATTCTCTCAGTCCAGTATGGAGGAAACATAAAAAGTAAAAACTGAACCCTAAAAAAAAATTATTTAAAGTTATGATTGGTAAGTTAAAACTTGTACCTACATACTTTACTTGGAAGGCTTATTTTTTTCATCTACTTCATCTGAACGAAGTGTATATTTGTTTGTAATGCTAGGCTGCCGCCATGGCTATAGTGGCCACCCCATCTGTAATAAAACACCGCCAAGCTATTTAGCTTTCCGGTAAACCTAGCGGGATGAATAAGAAGTATGGGTACTTTAATTCAATTGCCAAGTTTTAATGAACCAAATATGTATAGAATTTAAATATTTTTTTTTGTCAATGAACCATTAGTAAGACGATAAAAATATCTCGGTATAAATAATTTATACAATCTCCCCACCAATATCGACATATGAAATCTTGCTGTCCAGCCCTAATTTTATTGCGGTGTGGCCGACTTCATAAAATTAAAGTCCTAATTTTCGAGTAAGAAAGACTTACGTAGAACTTATCATTATTATTAAACAATTTTTTAGTCTCGTTTTCATTATTTTTTGTATTATATTTGTAAAAATCCTTTCTTAGCGGATGCCTACGTCATAGTAGATGTGCGTTGATAGATCAGTCAGTCAGTCACCTTTTCATTTTATATATTTAGAAAATTATATCACACTGGTTATATGGAAATATATACCTATAACTTTTGAAATAATTGAGTAAAAAAACTAATTTTATGAATTCGCTGAGTTTATGGAGCTCTAGCTGCATCAATGCATTTTAAACAATAGTGGGAGAGTACCAGCCAATCAGACACCATTGCGGTCGTTATAATAATGCAATCATTTTAACTGACTTCAAAAAAGGAGGAGGTTCTCAATTTGAATTTTTTGTATATTTGTTACCCAATTATTCCGCCAAATAATGAATGGAATTTGATAATTTTTTTTTGTTTAGTAGGGCATACTTCAGAGGTGGTTCCCATATAAATTTTTGTTGATATAATGTTAGATGTTACTCCATAACTACGTCAAATCTGAACCGATTTCAATTGTTTTTGAAAGAACGCATAATAAGGTTGGGCCTGTTTAAAAGGTGAAGAGAAGATGATTCATATCTTCGGTGATGGAGGAAGGAACTCAATGATTAAGAGCAAATTGCTCGCGATCAGAGATATACACAAAAAAGCTTAAAATAATAATGTAAAAAAAATATCTTTAAAAAATCGGCCAAGTGCGAGTCGGGCCTCGCTCTTTTAGGGTTCCGTTAAAAAAATTAAATAAAAATATTTCCATGTACCCATGGAAATATTTTAATTTAATTTTTTTAATTTAATTTAATTTTTATTATTTGTTGTTATAGCGGCAATAGAAATACATAATATGTCAAAATTTCATCTGTCTATCTATTACGGTTTACGAGATACAGCCCGCTGACAGACGGACGGACGGACGGACAGCGTAGGCTTAGTAATAGGGTCCCGTTGGTACCCTTTGGGTACGGAACCCTAAAAACCGACTTCATACGCCGATCGGGCAAAGTTGGGCTACCGTCGCGCATTAGTTTCATCATTTATATTTAGGCCCGCCCGACTTCAACATACATGTACAAATTAAAATTGTTTTATACTTTGTAGTGGCGTTTAAAGTCGGTTTTATAGAAAGAATTTTTTATCATTATTTGATAATCCCACAGACGATCAAAGTTCGTATTTATATATCTACACTAGCGGCACGCTATGATGGCCGGTTTGACACATTACAATAGTGATGTGGAATGTCAATTTATTCTCGAACAAAAAACAATTAAGTTTTGTTTTTGTACCTGATTAAATAGGTTTAATAAAACAAAAATGTATATGTTTATTTAATTTATTTGAACGAACTGAATATTTGAATGAAAATGAATATACATACTTTATATGCACACAAGAAACATATGAATACAAAAGATACCAAAAAAGGTGCCACAAAAGGCCATAATTAATCAGATTCGTCCATACTACTATTTTCACTGTCGTCACTGCTATCATCACCTACATTAATAATTATATGTTCGTTTTCTATAATATTATCTATTTTCACATCTCTTTCATAATCTTCCCTTATTAATTTAACAGTTCTATTCACAACCTTTTCCCAGTCTCCTTTAGTCACATGTTCACAAGCTTCTTCTAATAATTTTAGCATTTTTTTTGTGGTAAATGGGGGTTCTGTATTGTGTCTTGCAGCATATCCCTTAATTTGAGCCCACACCAACTCAATCGCATTATACTCACAATGGTAAGGCGGTAACCGTATAACTCTGTGCCCATGTTCTAATGCTATTTCGTCAATGACGTATCGGATCTTGGTTGGTTTGTTTTCTTTTAAAAGACGTACTAATTCCGCTTTTAACATATTCATGTTTGCATCTACGCCATTTTTACGAAGCCATGCGACGATATCAGCTTTCTTTTGGGATTGGGCAGGTGGCTTGTCAATTTGCATCGAGTGGTATGGGGCGTTGTCCATAATTATAATAGATGGTTCAGGGAGGCTACACAACATTGAGGTAAACCATTCAGTAAACTTTTCTCCATTCATGTCTTCATGATAGTCTCCAGTGGTTTTTGACGCAAAAGCCATGAGAGAACCTTCGACAAACCCGTTGATGGTTCCGGCGTGACAAATTATAAGTCGCGATCCTTTTCCTACAGGAACTTTGGAAGTAGATGCTGCTGTGTCATCGTTCCAAGAACGGCCTACAGTATGGTTAGCATTAAGCCATGTTTCATCCAAGAACACAACATTTTGCCAATTTTTGATTTCTTTCACTTGCCGTAAAAAAGTATACCTTGCCATCGCTATATCAAATCTTTCCATCAATATTTTGCGTTTGTTACATTTTTTGTATCGAAATCCAATGGTCTTCAAAATCTTCGTTAAAGAACTTTCCCCACCGAAGAATAATCCAGCTTCCTTCAGTGAATGCACCAACTTTTTTCTTGTTGGATACTCCTTCTGTAAATAGTAGCCGTAAACATGTCTTCGGATAGCATCGGCATCAAAGCTATCGATGCCTACGACTGGTTTTGCTCGTTTTCTCTTTTTTGGTGTGTGAAGTTTATTTTCTTCTGTGCCAGTCTCGCCATATTTTTTTTTAGTTATCCGTCTAACAGTTCGTTGTCCAATATTAAGCGCATCAGCTACGCGTTCAACCACTGACGTTATAGGTAAAATTGGCCCTCCATTTTGAGCTTCACGATCGAAATAGTTACGAAGGCGTATTACGAACTCACGTGTCTGACTATTTAGAACAGTTCTCTGCGTACGTTCGGTCATATCGACGAAATCCACAACAAAGGGCTTGAACAGAGTCCAAATTAACGAGCAAGGGTCAACAGTAATGCAGTATCAATATTTGAAATCCAAAGCCAGGTCAAAACTATATCACAATCGCATTGCACTGACAGTTTATACTTTTCGAAGCAACGTCAATTCGAAACTGCTTTGTTTTGCATTGAGCATTGACGCGAGTTTGCCGGAGGTAGTAGTTGTGCTAGCCAGCGATCCTATGTGACGATCGTATTAGATTCCATTTTTAAAAATTTTCAATTTAGAAAACCAAATGCCGAGTTGTGGTATATATCATATAAAAATAAAAAATTTACCTTTTGTATGAAACAGCTGATATTTTTTTGCGATTTCAGAGGTTTGTCCACATAGTGAAAATTGTTCATATTCACAAGTACATTCACCCCTTAAATGGTGCAAACTGATTTTTCTACACTTGTATACATTTTAGAAATCAATTTAATAAATAAATTTTGAGTCCTAAACCTAAAACTACATTCGATAAAATTTATGAATCTCTGCACATCACTATCGTCAATAAAGTAATACAATTATTTCCTTCAAAGTCGTTATCAATTAATACGGAACTTCATGAGCGGACAAACGTCAAACCGGCCATCATAGCGTGCCGCTAGTGTAGTCATATTTTACTTAAATCTTATAAATTAGTCGTTCACCCCTTCCTATTCTATCGTGATTTTAATTCTTTGGGATCAATTTATAATGCAGTTCATGAAAAAGTTCTCTAAACGAATAGTAAGTAGGAAGATTAATTTTCAATATTTTCCCCAAATTATTTCATGTACGATTAAGTAGCAACATTTTCAGATCGACAGTTTTCTTAAGTTTTCTGCATAAGTATTGCATTATTTGGATAAAATAATACATCAGAAGTAAATAAATGTTATCCTTTAGTAAACTGGATGTTTTAAATATTTTTTTTAGAAGAAAATACTCTCATATTCGGCATTTATAGCGGAGCTCATTCCCCGCTAACCATACGTAGTTGACAGGCGCGTGACTCGAGTCAAACAGTTTTATATAACGAGTAGGACCACTGCTCATACCCAACTTACAGAGGGGTACGCGCGTCAAGTCTTCTCCTGTGTTGGTTTATTACTCAAAGGTTATATGTATTAGACTTAATATATAAATTGATCGCAAGTTGATCGATAGAGCAGCCATACGTATTTCACAAAAGCCATAAATTATTATGTCTTCTAGCTATACATCACTATAAAGGCGTTGCGGCGAGCATCAATCAATCAAAAGTCTCCGATACACACTGTCAATTTGTGTACTGTACGGTAACATAGTGAGATCAAATCTAGACAGAGAGTGCCGTGAATAATTCAAGTCATAAAAAGTAGCCTGTCACTCACCAGTCACGTCCTATTTTACGCAACAAAGCGCTACGTCAACACGCGGACCCCACCACTACGACCGACGATCGACGACATCAGACGAGTCGTAAAGCGGCGCAAGACCGAGACCTGTCGAAGTCCATGCAGGAGATCTTTGTTAAGAAGTTGACAGAGAACGACGACAAACGATTTTTGACGACCTCCCTGGCGCAGTGGTGAGCACTGTGGTCTTATAACTAGGAGGTCTCGGGTTCGATTCCCAACGGAATCAATTTGGGAATTTATAATTTTCGAATTGGTTCTGGTCTGGTCTGGGAGGCTTTGGCCGTGGCTAGTTACCACCCTACCGTCAAAACCGTGCCGCCAAGCGATTTAGCGTTCCGGCACGATGGCGTGTAGAAACCAATTAGGGTTATGGGTTGCATGATCACTGCCATATCATACTAGTTAGCCCGCTACCATCTCAGACTGCATCGTCACTTACCATCAGGAGAGATCGCAGTCAAGTACTATCTTGTCATCTACTAAAAAAGGGAAAGCGCTACGCTGATGTTAGTTTAATTATTTTTATCAATAAACTAGCTGATGCCCGCGACTTCGTCCGCGTGGATTTGGTTTTCAAAATCCCGCGGGAACTTTCTGATATTCCAGGATGCCTATGTTACCCTCCAGGTTTTCAACTATAACTATCCAAAAAATCACGTCAATCCGTAGCTTTGTTACAGCGTGATTGACGGACATACCAACAAACAAACACACTTTCGCATTTATAACAATTATGTATTAGTAAGGAATAATTAATACTACGATAATAAAGGCGATCTAATTAATTTAATTTTAGAACACAAAAACCACTATTGTGACTAAATATGACAGTTAGATATATTTCCTCGGGAACTTTTTTGTAGAAAATAATGAGTAGTTTAATCATGTAGTACATAATTTTTATGTATCATCGATAGTTTTCTCAGCACACGCCAAATAATGCATTTTAAATGCAAAATTTTGCTACTTTGGGTTACATTATTGCAATTTTCCTAAGGATCTCTAATTTTTTGAAAATAAATTATAGCCTATGTTACTTCCTGATAACTTAGCTTTCTATTGGTGAAAAAATGGTTAAAATTGGTCTAGTAGTTACAGAGCCTATTCGGTACAAACAAACAAACAAATCTTTCTTCTTTATAATATTAGTATAGAAGTATAGATATAGATAAAAGACGATGCGGCTTCGACTTGTAAGCGTTGAATATTTTCGCTAGGTTGAGTCAGCGTGCTACGTACTGCTACGCTGAGGAGTGCGATGCCTCTGCTTCGCTTCTACGCCGCCGCTACGGTGACCTACGTAGAATATTTCGCACTTTTACAATGACCGAATACAAAATTTTGGCAAAATGAGTTTTAGTAAAATACCGACTTAAAAGAACAAGCTTCACAATCTACGTCAAACAAAACACCTCTATCCCATTATGCAATATACTCAAAGAGCAATAAGGTATTAAATATTAGGTTCTATTCTACAGCAGCTTAAATAAATACGTGTGGCACTCGGAGACTGCCGCGGTAAAGCAATTGCATAGCATTTTCTAGTCGCATGCACACAAACACCGTGCCGAAGTCTGCCGAACTGAAACGACGGTGTTAGGTTTATTTTCGTTACGGAATTTCTTGATTCGGTCACCGCGCTCAAAGCCCGCGATAAAAGCTATGCAATAGCTTAAAAATATTATGTCATATAGTGAATATAGTTTTTCGTTGATTCCCGAAAGTTACGATTTTGGATTCGGTAGTCGTTTTATTAATTTAGAGTGCAATTTCTTAGTGTAACTATTATACATTGTTTCTAGTCATACCACATGAAGACACGAGTTGCCAAAATATATTATGACAAACGTTTAAAATATATAGTCTATATTTTTTCCTTAGCTGTCTTAAAAGCAGAAAATCGCAGAAAACATGTTACTGACGAACTTAGCCTAGCACCTGACTGTCTTCAGTTTGGTTTTTCACTTTTAGTGCGGTTCCATCGTCTGTGTGCGGTAAGAACGTCCTATGCGCTGCATTTACGCGTTTCTGTGAGAAAACACTAATTGTTTACCATTTAAGAAATAAAAAGAAAAATAGATTGTACCTAAAGTCGAAATACGACAGATTTGATGACGTATCAGGCCGACAATTGTGCTAAAATATAATTGCCACATCTAACTAGCCGAGACTCTTTCCCTATTGGCTAAAATGCATCGTTACAGCAATAATTTAATATAAAAAATTCTTTTTAAACAACCGACTTTCAAACACAACTCTAACTTTACTACATTACACACACACTAAACAAAGTATTTAATTTAGTGTTGATATTTTAAAATCCGCTCGACAGATTTCGATAAAATTTATATGGGACCACCTGGGTAGTACCTTTCAAACAAAAAAAATTCCAAATCGGTTCAGGTGTCTGCGAGTAATCGGTGGACATACATAAAAAAACCGACGAATTGATAGCCTCCTCCTTTTTGGAAGTCGGTTAAAAATACTATAAACTCAACCAGTCACCACGATGATTGAGACTGTAGCAATGAGTGACGCAGCTTTTACATAATAGACCACCAGACCTGTGGCAAAATCAGTACCTACGTTGCACCCGCTTCTTGCGACTCGCGTGTACTATGATCTTAAAATATGGTGAAATATGTCACATGAACCAGTCGTTCTTTTATTCAATAACTAAAGTTTTTTTCCATATTATCCTTTACGATCGTATGTCACGATAGCACCCTTCTATTTGCGTATGTTTTTCGACTCGAAAAACGTTTTATTGCAACATTTCCTGCGATAAATCTTTTCCACGCTCCTTGTCATTTGTCAATCTCAATTTCCCGATAAAAGCCTTTCTGTTTTACGTTATTCATTGACTTTGAAGTAGCTGTTTGTAGAACTTTAGCTATCAATTCGTAGACCTACTTATTTACTGGCTCTAAGCTCAATGACTCAATGAGCATCTTAGTTTGAGTCCTTTAAATCGTACTCTTACTCAGCTCAAACTCAAAACTTTAAATGACACTGATTTATTTCAGGACATATATTCAGGTATTGTTTAAACTCTTTCAAATTGCTTACAAATTCAAAATCTATCTAATCTTAGTGGAAATAAATTTTCTTTGTACACGTACTTGTTTCAGTTAATTGCCGAGAATTTATCGATTGTCTACACAAATCTTTATAAGTACCTAATTAAAAGAAAACTATGATGTGAAAGAGTTTAATTGAGTAAAATTATGTTTACTCAAGTAAACACTCATTCAATTGAAGCCTTTTCCCACATTTTTATTCCCTTAACTATAATTTTTTGTCACCAAGAAGAGTTTGCCCACTTGCACACAAAGGAACTGCTGTGTTGCAAATCCTTCGGGAAAATAATGAGATTTGAACCCCACTTGAGAAAGAGGTAAGTACACCTACAAAGAAAGGACTGCGCTCGACGTCTGAAGGCAATACCTTGAAGGTTCTTTATTCGATTAGGTCGAATACGATTGGTGATTCAATAAGGATTTATTTGTAAATCATTTGTAATTTATGTAATATAGGGTGCTCACAAGAGTGGAAATTTGCCTGTTATTTTTTTGTGTATTAGCCCTAAGTTATTAAATTTTGGCCTATAACTTTTCGTTTACTAAAAATCCATATAAATGCATACTATTTTGATGGATACAAAAATAACTCTACCTGTCTGCCTCATTTTATAGGTAAGACGAAACCACAGTCAAGGGCTATTTTATCATAGAATTTAAAAAAGATATAAACTCAGCGAGGGAGAAACAGAGTGCCTAATTGAAACTTTCCATTCGGAGAAAAACCTTTTATTTTTCGGGGAATCTGTAGGTATTATCTTTACCCGTTCGTGAAAGGTAAACAGGGATACTTAGCTATCATACCAAAGTTTTCTCTACGACCGACCTTATTTTTCTTTGGAAACTTTATTTCGAACCGATCCAAGAGCATAATACGCCCATTATCATGTCAGATGTTTTATTTCTAAACTACATAATATTATACCAGACCGATTATCCTGTCAGCGTAGTTTTTAATAGGATTCTGTTATTAGCACTGATAATTAGATTTATGAAAATATAAAATAATCATATTAGACCAGGGGCTCTACCACCATCGCTTAAACTAGTATTATTTCAATATTATTTTGACATGTCAAACAATGACGACCTTAAAAAAAGTAACATAACCAGCCCCCCTAGCCATGTTACACTTACGATTGTCTATTTCTCTTTCTACGATAGCCAACGCTTGAAGTAAACCTTCTAGGGATAGACTAGATGGCGCAGCAGCTGATCAAAGACAGAAGTGTATTGATAATATTTCATGACATTTTGTATTTTAAATGTTTTTATAGCATTTAAAATGCATAAATTATTCACTGTAGTGTCCATTTAGAATGCACATTAAAATAATTAGGTAATTTAAACGCCATCTAGTTAGCAATGTTGAAAGGTCAAGGTTGAGTCTGCCCGTCTTAACATGAATTGAATTGTAGAACGTTTTTTTTGGAACTTCCCCTCATTATAAATATTATATTCTATTCTGACAAAGTTGCATGGGTTAAATCGGCTTGGCATCCAGCTGCCTGCAAGATAGTATAAAAAACTTATTACAATGTAATAACTACATAATAATATTGTAAAATGATTATTTTGAAAAGAGCAACTGCTGAGTTTCTTGCCGGCTCTTCTCAGCAGAATCCGCTTTCCGAACTGGTGGTAGAGTCATGATGTGTCTAAGAGCCACAGGTTGGCCTACATGAAATAAACAAATTCGAATTTTATTTTGTAAATGTCACTGATACACCGAGAGGTACCTTGGTAGATGCAACTAACATGTAAATCTAGAAACTATATTGATAAAGTCAATTTCGTCGATAAACATGCCATAGTAATAAAACCATGTTACCTATTGAAAATCGATGATAACATTTCCATAAACCAGCAGTATACATCTCCTTGTGACAAACAAATAGCTAAAGTTACGGTGTTAGGTACACTGGAACCTACAAGGCAAAATACATTTCGAAAATTTACTGTCTACCCAACTAACGCTCTCCACAAATCGGGAGTGCGACTGACGTATAAGACCCAATACACCAGGTTCCCCGCATGCGTCGATTATCCCAGACTGGGAATAATTATAATGCTATACTGGAAAGCGGTGATAGCCTAGCAGTTAAGACTTTAGCCTTGTTTCGGGGGGTCCGGGTTTCAATCCTAGGCAACGCAAGCTTCTTTGACTTTTCTGAGCTACGAGTATGTGCGTTACCTCCGTAAAGTCAAAGATGCTTGCGTAGTATATATGCGTAGTATATATCACTTGCTTTAACGGTAAAGAGAAACATTGTGAGGGAACATAATTATAAACCTGAGAGTTCTCTACAATATTCTCAAAGGTGTGTGGAGTCTGCCAATCCATACTTCGCCAGCGTTGTTTATGTCCTATGGCTGGCTATGTCCTAAACTCTTCTCAGTCGAGAGGAGACCTGTGCTGTAGTGTTCTGACGAAAGGTTGATATGATGATAATCATTACTCATTTACTTATTAGGCAAAAAAAAACGGTTATATTTTCGTAAAAACGCTTCATTTTCCCAGTTTTTTCATGTTTTTTTTAAATGTTACAGAACCTATAAAAATAAGTTGGAAAATAATGATTGTTTTACTTTTGATATACGGCTTTACGCATCACAAGATACAAATTAGAAGTTAAGTGAACATTCTCATATTTACTTATATATACTTATTCTCATATATCATTATTCTCATATATACTTTATTATGGGGGTTTTTCTTTAAATAAAACCCTTAAACATGCTGAACATTACTAATATTCGCATAGTGCAAGTATCAAACTTAAAACAGTAACCTTGATCCTTCTTAGTATATTTTTTCACACTATCATCTCATTATTAGAAATATATAAACGAAGGTAAACCACATGAATAAGTAAGGAACGCAGTAAGTTGCAGTAGATAGTTAATAGAACGGGTCGGCAAAGGCCACATCAGCTTGTATTTTACGATACCCTCACAACCGTAAAGTTCGCCTCGGTATTAATATTGTGCGGTTGTGGGCAGCAGTGTCGTCATGCGGTTACCGGTGGGATCCAACGTGATTTCACTACATATTCCAACTCTTTTACTCTTCCAATGGAGCTGAAAAAAAGAAAGGGACGGATGTACCTCGTTATTTTCCCTACAGTTGCAAAAGACATCCGTGATCTATCGCCGGTTTAATTGAATACGATTGAATTGTATTGCGAACATTATCCTATTTTGGTGCTTTGGTTTTGGTTTGGCACTTCGTAATTATAGACAGACACTGCCTACTCTGTAATTGGATTACAAAATAAATTAAAGAAAAATCACACATTTTGAATAGGTAGGTTAAGTTATTAGGTTTTAATTTCTTCTTACTTCCTTCATTATAAAACATTTTTGTTTAGTGAAAAATAGTTATATTTAATAAAAAAGTATGAAAATCTTGATGGAAAGCCTTTAGGGGTGGATACCTGAGGCCCCTAGCTACCTTGGTCAAAGAATTAGTTTGGCCATCCCAAGGAGCAATGCTTGTCGCATTTTGGCTATCCTATGCCAAAGCTGCGGTGATATGGATGAGGTTTTTTTAATATTTTAGTTTTAAAGTTTTAATTAGATTTTTATTTAGGTTTAACAAACACATAGAATGGTCTAACTTTAATAATAAAATTTATCAAATAAAATTTTTAAATGTCTATTTTTCACAAAAAATAATTAGATTATGTATTGTATTCTATTTCATTGCATGCAGGCTTGACTCGATTTTATTGAGTTAATTATATGATAAAAATATTAAGTTTAAAATATGGATATAGCACAACTATTCTGAGCGGAACTAAAGTAGTTTCCTTTGAGCTTCTCGGATGTTTTATCTAGAATTTTTCGCAGAGGGCAAAGCGGGGATTCCGATCAAGCCACTGGATTTAAAATAAATATAAAAGATAAAAATCACTTAAGATGGAGAAAATGATCTCGATAGAAACGCTATTTTACTTTGAGAAAGGCCTCGGGTTCAAAGCGATACAAAGAAGAATAAAGTATCTGCAAGAATAAAATTTTGCCTGAGGCGTGTTTAATAAGTTAAAGCTATGATGCAAACTTGCTTTTATTACAAACACTATTTAGTAGACTCACCCCGACTTCGTAATAAAAATTTACTGTGCAAATAGAATCAAAATTGTTAGTAGGAACATCTCACTATCTCTTACCCACGCAATTGCCTAAATGGCGGTGACGTCACTTTTCAGTTGTACACGGTCCATCCCTTTATTTTGATTTGACTAGTGATGTATTAATTTGTAGATTAGAAAAGTTTTTTATTTTTGGTTTTCGATCAATTCCACACTATAGGAATTAGTCATTCAGAGGTTAGACTTTTTGGGAATTGGTCATATAACAGACAGTTTGGACATTCGCGGAATCAGATTTTATATAAATATGATACAAAGAAATTCAAGAAGGATAATATTATATTGTCTTAAAGTGGAGGAGAGGAGGAGGAGATTCAAGAAGGATATATTGTCTTAAAAAGGAGTGTAAAAAATATTAGGTTTACCTGCACATTCTAGCCATTTCAATAATTTAGTTTTATAAAACTCGTTGAGTCGCAAATTAATTCTAAATCACCATAAATGAAACATAAAAATTATACCTCGTAGTATGTAGCTAGTAGCTTATTAAGTTTTAATTGAAAACCGCTTTATCAGCTGTAGAATAATACACAACAGTAAATAAAGCAAAATACATCTCTCTGTATACTCACTCAAACGAAAACACAAAAGCAACTACAACATTCCATTCAAGTTCTAGATATTAAATTCGGAGGAATTCCCTCCACAAACAACTTTTCCATTACAACGCTTTCTATCAAAGAGGAAAAATAACTAACATCAAACGGGAGTACTCCACACAATCCAATAATAATAAAAAATGTCATAAACCTGTGATATTTATGACCGCGAACGGAGTATCTTATAGAATAATGCCTTTGCAAACATTACCGCTACGCCAATCTTAGGAGGCAGCGATTTATGGGACAAGCGAAATTAAACCATGGTTAATCATAAAAATTAACTGGATGTCGTAAATTTAATCCCATCAAAAACATAACATGACAAAAATGTAAGTCTCGCAGCGCAGTTCTTACCAAAAAGTTGTAAGATCTAATAAAACCAAGTCGGTTAATTTATTCAGTACTTATCTATAACTTTGCCATAAATTGTTACCTATTTAGTCAACTATTTATATTACGCCCTCTTGATCGCTGAAAATGAAATTAATTCAGTATTCTAGTTTTATCCACAACGAAGTAACAGAGGGGTCGAAAACGTCCTGAATGGTTTCGAGACTGATGGTGCGGCCGCGGATGTGCCTTTGTTTGCTCGACATTGGGCTGGCACTGCCGTGTCTCCAGATACTAAGGTCAAAACACATTTTTTTGCTCTTGTAGCATCCTCGGAACAACAAAATTTAAAAAACAAAAAATCTGTGGCACTCGGGGACTGCCGCGGTAAAGCTATTGCATAGCATTTTTTATCAACTTATGCAATTATAATATTTATGCAATATTTTTTTTGCATAATTGTTGCGGCGCGTCGGTTTAAGCGTCGTATACACGACGACGCCCGGGAACTTGTCCCGCAAAAGTTGACGGGACGCGGAGTTAGCGGGGCAGAGTAAGGCCCGCCGTTTTGCACTGGTAGGCGTCCCGTCCCGTGCACCCCTGTCGTGCACCTCTACCGCGACAGGTAGGCTAGTTTAGCAGAAGAGAGGTACTTTTGGAAATAAAAGAATAGTTTCCAATTGCAGTGCTCTGGGTTGACTGACTGGCGATCGTTCTTTCCTTCAGTATTTAAACAAAACTCTCGTGGGAGTACTCTAATATTCTCACGATCGCCAGTGAATAAGTCCTTTGTTAGTCTCTTTATTTAAACGTACTTATAACACCTCATAATTTTAAAACAACTTATTACTTTAACAAATGTTAAAAACTGCTAAGGGCACATTTAAATTTATTACATTAGCAGTTGAGACTCGGCGCCAAAAAAATCTGTGCGTGAGACCTTCATAAGTGTTCTCGATCACACAGGGAGACTTTTTATTCCAGTCACCGCACTTGACGCACCCATAAATTTCAGTGTAACTTATACAAATTAAAAGCACACAATAGTTCTTTGTTCTAAATTTTCAACCGACTTAAAGAAAGGAGGAAGTTATAAGCTATAATCTTAATCCTAGTCGCCGACAATCTCCCCCTTGTGCGTAGCACCAATCTTCAGTCACGGCGATGGTACTAGCACAACTATTCTAGAACTGGGTCGTCGTAGCACTCCTTCTCATATTTCGAAGGCGGCAACCCTTGTTCTGCCATCAGGGCCTGGATAGATTTTGTGTATTTTTCCTCTTGGCCATGTGCTGCATTTGAAGCTTCACTCTTCTGTTCTGAGGTTCTCTGCTCAGAGTGAAGCAGGAAATGATGCCATAGCTTGCAGGACTTGCAAGCTGGCTTTCTGCACTTTTCTTTTCTGTGCCTTCCCCTTAAGCACTTGAAACAGATGCGTTGCTTGACTGCTAGTGCCCATCTCTCTTCAACGGGCATCTTCAGGAAGCGTTGGCACTCTGTCAAGTAGTGATCACCTTGACAGCTTATGCAAGTCCATTTCTTTTCTTTATTGACCTCTTTCTTTGTTCGTTGAGGTTCATCTTCTTCTTCTTCTCTGGTGGAGTGAGTTGCTTCACGTCCACTTTGCTGTTTCTTCTTTTCTGAAGGTGCATAAGCTCCACACTTGTCTGCTTGCTTGTTCAGAAATTGTGACATCAGCACAAGATCTGCTGGTTCTTTATCTTCGTGGGCATCTGCGAGGGTCTGGATCATAGACATCAGGGGCTGTTCTGTCTTCACGATCCCTTGGTTTTCTTGAAGATCTTTTTCTGGCTTGATATCTTTTATATCTTCCAAAGGAGACGTCTGGATCCAGTTCTGAACACGCGATGCTCTGTCGTCTAGTTCTTCATCCAGATCGTCTTCTGAAGCTGAATCTTCAATTGTTTGTTTCTTGAGTCTGATTCGGGCCAGATTAGCTGCTGCTTCAATGCGCTCCAATTCTAAACGCGCCAGCTCTTCCCTTGCTTCCAAGTTGCGTAATCTGGCAGCAGAACTCTTTGTTCGAACTGACTTGACTGATGCGCGGTTTGAACCACCTGGTTTTTCAATCATCAGGGATCTGTTCTGGTTCTCCCCTTCAGTCGTCTGCAGTTGTTTGAGTCTAGCACTGTTTTCTGTAGATCTCATCTTCGTAGCTTTAGTAGTTCCTGATGATTCCGCGATTGAAGCTTTCGAAGAAATATTCGATGCCGTGGCTTCCGAAGTCATAACTGATGTGGACCCTTCTGATCTGGCGCGCTCACTCATCTCTTCAGCATACTGTGATGCAGTTGAGCTTGCGCTTAGGGGCACATCTTTACCCTTCTGGGACCTGGTGAGAGGCATGGCTCTAGGTCCCGATTCGTAGCTTCAGCCTTTCGAAGTATTCAATTTGCAGTAACAGGAATTCGTCTTCAGGGATCCGGCTCGAAGGACCATCTGTTGCGGCGCGTCGGTTTAAGCGTCGTATACACGACGACGCCCGGGAACTTGTCCCGCAAAAGTTGACGGGACGCGGAGTTAGCGGGGCAGAGTAAGGCCCGCCGTTTTGCACTGGTAGGCGTCCCGTCCCGTGCACCCCTGTCGTGCACCTCTACCGCGACAGGTAGGCTAGTTTGGTATAGCAGAAGAGAGGTACTTTTGGAAATAAAAGAATAGTTTCCAATTGCAGTGCTCTGGGTTGACTGACTGGCGATCGTTCTTTCCTTCAGTATTTAAACAAAACTCTCGTGGGAGTACTCTAATATTCTCACGATCGCCAGTGAATAAGCCCTTTGTTAGTCTCTTTATTTAAACGTACTTATAACACCTCATAATTTTAAAACAACTTATTACTTTAACAAATGTTAAAAACTGCTAAGGGCACATTTAAATTTATTACATTAGCAGTTGAGACTCGGCGCCAAAAAAATCTGTGCGTGAGACCTTCATAAGTGTTCTCGATCACACAGGGAGACTTTTTATTCCAGTCACCGCACTTGACGCACCCATAAATTTCAGTGTAACTTATACAAATTAAAAGCACACAATAGTTCTTTGTTCTAAATTTTCAACCGACTTAAAGAAAGGAGGAAGTTATAAGCTATAATCTTAATCCTAGTCGCCGACAATAATAAAAATTATGCAAAAAAAAATTAAAAAACAAACAAACAAGAAAATCGAACTGTCACTACTTCGCGAGTGAGATTCGAACCTGCGACATCATACACCATACGGTAAAGAAAGCGGCCGCTCGCCCACTGCGCCAAATAGAGCTACTTGAGAACCTCTAAAATGTTGAACGCTTACTGAACGATGGTGTTTATTTATTTATTTATTTAGTGTTAGGTTTTTTTCTTTACGGAATTTCTTGATTCGATCGCCGCGCTCAAACTGTTTGTCCTAGTTCAAAGCCCGCGATAAAAGCTATGCAATAGCTTAAAAAAATTAACAGCGAATTATATTGCTAGGAACATGATCGGTTAGGTGACAGTTTTCGAAGGTTCGATTTACAAAGCTTTGCGAATTTTTTTGAATTTGTTTTCCATTAAAAAACTAGCTGTTGTCACAAAGAGAAAAATAGCGACTTAAAAGGGAGTCCTCAACGCAATCCAATAATAATAAAAACCGTCATAAAACGAATATTATTTAATGTCGTGACCGCAGTGAACTCCAAAGAATAATGGCTCCACAAATGTTACCGCTAAGCTAATCTAGCGGGGCTGCGATTTATCTTTCGCAAGAAATATGCCACGTTTTGTCAGCGGATTTTACTGGCCAGTTTTTGGCCAAAATTTATCGAAGTTTTAGACGAAACCTTTCGCCGTCACAGAATATGGACGTTCACTGCAGACCATCTCACATCTCTTATAATTCTCGATTCCAAATTCTTGTGTCGCCTGTGTCTAGCGGGTCCTTAGTACTCCTTTGAAGTTGCTTTCAATTAAATAGCGATTGTACCAAAGCTTTGTGCGACTCAAAATTTCCGATCCGTACTATGCCCATAGCCACTTCAACGTTGAGAAGACCATAGCCACGTTAGTTATAATGTCCTTCTATGAAACTGATCGTTACGAACCTAGAGAAAGTGCAAGCATAGGTAGTTTATTTCAATAGCAACTGCTGAGTTTCTAACAGGCTCTTCTCAGCAAAATCAACAAATCAACTTTCCGATGGTAGTTGGTGATGCCACCTTTTTGGTTCTTTGTTTGGATTGACTTTAATGTCAAATCTTTTTTTCCCATCTACCTTCTTCCCTTCCGTGCACTCAATATCGTCGTGACGTCAATCAATGGAGACGCCATGACAAACTTAAATCAGTACGATTTTTCGTGCCACGCGAGACGCATGTGCATAAATATTGTATCACCGTCCTCGTGATTAACCCAACAAATAAGTGTGGTGAATAAGGACTTCGCTGCTGTACAGCCGAACTTAAAAACTGCTTAAGTGCTCCGGAGACGAAAAATCTAGTGCTTGGTGTGCGCTGCCGACGCGACGAGACCCAGCCGTGACGTTTCAAGGTTAGTGCACGGAAATCCAAGTTTTTCCCTCCCAGGTCCTAGATCTTCG
The DNA here is from genome assembly GCA_029955525.1 of Oeneis ivallda. NCBI lineage: Eukaryota > Metazoa > Arthropoda > Insecta > Lepidoptera > Nymphalidae > Oeneis > Oeneis ivallda. The sequence goes on from JARPMR010000007.1 coordinate 22,196,244, forward strand.
AGCATAGCATATAAATTCTAAATTCGCATACAGTCCGCTAGCTTCGGCTGTCCACAGTGGCATCAACCTTACAAACCAGTAGTCTTGACTTGACAAAGAGCCATAAGTTTTCCTACATGAAAATATAAATAACTAGCTGATGCCCGCGACTTCGTCCGCATGGATTTAGTTTTTAAAAATCCCGCGGGAACTCTTTTATTATCCGAGATAAAAGTAGCTCTCCCGGTCTGAGGAACCACTACTACATCCATTACTATATACCCATGCAAAAAATCGCATCAACCCGCTGTTCTGTTGCGACGTAATTGAAGGACAAACCAACAAACAAACACACTTTCGCATTTATAATATCAGTAATGCTTTATTATATATAATACTTTTTATAATTGTCAATTTTTTTACCTTACTTAACCAAAGACAAAATTACGTTTAGCTGTCATTTATGTTTTGTTATTCCACTGTCATTTGCGTTTTGTTATTCCATGTCGGATGCGTTTTTCTTATACCACGTTTTATAGTGACATGACGGAAACGCGGTCGAACGGGATAAAAAGTATCCTATGTCCGTCTCCTGGTTCTAAGCTACCTCTCCACCAATTTTCAGCCAAATCGGTTCATCCGTTCTTGAGTTATAAATAGTGTAACTAACACCACTTTCTTTTATATATATAGATTTATGAATTTAAATATTATACTGTTAGCTGAGGGTAGATTTTTATAATAACGAGTGCGCCGTTCGTCAATTCTATAAAAGCCAACGAGTATTGACGCCAGGTGCCATTCTGCTTTGAGTTATTACGCCGGTCGGGTCTCCTTATACCTACTTGTGTTGTATTGATTATTCAATTATTGAGTAACGGATATTTGCTAAATGAAGAATTCCTTACTTTGTATTTTTTTTTGTAAAAATAATAAGGGTCCGCCAATAATACTGTAAAATGTAAATGTAATAGAAGCAGTGATAGCCTAGTGGTTAGGAGTGTGGTCTCCTATTCGGGGGGTCGCAGGTTCGATCCCGGGTACGCACCTCTGACTTTTCGGAGTCAAGTGCGTTTAAGCAATTTTGTATTACTTGCTTCAACGGTGAAGGAAAACATCGTGAGGAAACCTGCACATCTGAGAGTTCTTCATAATGTTCTCGAAGGTGTGTGAAGTCCACCAATTCGCATTGGGCCAGCGTGGTGGACTATGGCCTATAACCCTTCTCTGAGAGGAGACCTGCGCTCAGTAGTGAGAAGATGATGGGTTGCTAATGATGATGATGATGACTGTAAAATAATTTGACAAAGCTGTACTCATGAGTACTTACTGATGAATATTTATTTAAATGTAGTGGACTTTTGTCCGAGATGGGCCAAGTAGAATATTTAGCTAAACCAGAGACCTATCTTTGTTCGAAATAATTAACCAAAGCTGCTGGGGATCCAAGGACTAGTAGCTACCCTGATCAAAGAATTAGTTTGGCTATCTAAAGAGGCAATGCTACCAGCATTTTGGGCGCTGCTCTGATATCGAGTTTTAATTTTAGAAGTAATTCAATAATAATTAATTTATTTAAATTTTCCGATTGAAATCGGTTTGGATGATGATGTAAAAACTCTCTTACAACAAAGAGAATACTGTTTTTCAAGCAAATGTATAACCATCATATTATGTGGAGAAAAGGCTCTCGTAATAAAAGCGTTGCTCAAACGAAAAGTTTGGTAGGGCCGTTAAACATGTCTGTTTACCTTCACGCTCGGGTACAAATAATACACATTCTTGGGTACTTACGCAAAAGTTTTTCTATGCAAAGGGAAAGTTACTTATATTTTCCTTTATTACGCTCATTGTGATGCTTATGTTCCTTCAGTTGCTAATATACTAAAGTACTAATGGCCTATTAAATTTACATAACAAGGCGAAGTAATTTTGACAATTTATCAAACTGTGTTGTTTATAAGTTATAACTTACTGTTAATATTATGACGCTTTCAAAATGAGCTTTTTTTGAAGTGAAAACTTCTTTAGGTGCGTTGAGAACTTTTTTGGGTGAGCAAAAATCATGGATTTCGCGTCATCGTAACCACTGATTTGAATAATAGGTATTTATTTATTCCGTGATCGTAACCATCACGCGTCACGCTTACCATGAGCTATATGTATACTGTTGATACGAGAATTTAGTAAGCGTTAAAATTTTTCAGCAATCAACATCAGAACATCATTTCAACATTCAGATGTTCCCAAGCAGCCTTGTACAGCGCAGCGGGCAAGCAGCCGCTTTCTTTACCGTTTAAAGTATGATGTCGTAGGTTCAAATCTCACTCACGAAATCGTGGCGGTGCGCTTTTCTTATTTGTTTTTAATTATTAGCAAATCTAGTTTTCACTTCTATCGGCAGTCAATAGCAGGCAATAATATAGAAAAAAAAAACGATGAATGAAAAACTCATTGTCTTAAAATACGAATCGATCCATTTAATTCAAGAGAGAGCAAAACTCAACGAAATTAATTAATAAAAATATGACAAAACAATAACATATTATTATGTTTTAGATTAGCTGTCTAAACATACTGCTGGTGATGATACATTTATGTTTAAAACTGATCGCACACTAGATGCGAGAAGCAACATTCTTGCTGTTTAAATAGCGGCAAGAATCAGAACCCCCACGTACCATAAAATATTAACCGTAACAACATAACAAATATTAAGCTCATTTATTTCATCCTCCTGTGTCAATCCTATGAAAATAAGTATTATAGCTTGGTCTTTAGAAACTTTGTCTGTTCGATTAGAATAGAATAGAATGGAATAGAACGGAATAGAACTGAATAGAACGGAATAGAACGGAACAGAACGGAACAGAACGGAACGGATCGGAACGGAACGGAATGGAATAGAATATTTATTATTCCAATAAACTTTTACAAAGTGCTTTCGAACCGTCAAGTGAATCTACCATAAATATTTTCTGATGTATTACATTCACAATGCACCTGATAGATGCGTCGTTATTGGGGACGTAATCCGGAATGGCGAAATGCACCGGAAAGTGTTCGTAGATGCCCGTTAGGCCCAAATTATTTTTTGCGAAAATGAACCCAAAGGCCCTTTGCCCTAAGGGTGAATTTAGACGGAATGGCTCACAAATGACCTTCGAAAATGAAAGCAAAAATCTCGAAAAATTAACCGTAGAAAATTAGGGCGAATTAAGACGGTTCATTTTCGCAAAAGTTTTCGCAGCGATGAACGATGAACGATGCACTGTCTAATTTGGGCCTTAGGTGGGCAGATGACATCAAACGAGACGCTCGGTCGGCGAAAGAACGAAGCCATAGGAATAAGGAAGTCCTTACAAAGGAACAACAGCTAGCTGTGGACAATTCTGTCAGTTGGCGATGTAGAAAAAGAAGACGCGGTCAACACAATCTTATACTACCGTGTTCATTTGAGTTCTCAGCAGTGAAAGCTGTGTTGAAACCGGCTTGCTTAGTTCTTAAGGTATCTGTGATTAACTTTCAAGACATCCCCGCGTAAACATAAAATTACTAAAGTGAGATGAGTTAAGCTGTCCCCACTTTATAGCAAAGTTACGAGGCCCAGTCGGGCAATTAATTTTTTTTCATGTTCTGTTTTAGATGTTAATATCTTGTTGGAAATTGCGAGGTGGCATTTTAGTAATAACCTGGTCTGACTCGAGTTAAGTACTTCAAAAAATATATTCAAAATTATTTATTTCACGTAGGCCAACCTGTGGCTCTTATGACACGTCATGACTCTACCACGGTAATATTATGTAATATTACCGTGACTCTACCACCGCTTCGTAAAGCGGATTGTGCTGAGAAGAGCCGGCAAGAAACTCAACAGTTGCTCTTTTCAAAATAATCATTTTACAATATTATTATACAGCTATTACATTGTAATAAGTTTCTTATTACAATGTTTATTATAGTTAGTTGGTTCTATATACGTGTCCCTGCGGGATCGAATCAGAAATGAGGAGATCCGTAAGAGAACCAAATTCACCGACATAGCTCAGCGAGTCGCGAAACTGAAGTTGAAATGGGCGGGGCATATAGTTCGAAGAGCTGATGTTCGTTGAGGTCCCAAGGTGCTGGAGTGGCGACCCCGCACCGGGAAGCGCAGTGTTGGCAGACTCCCCACTAGGTGGACCGACGACATCAAACGAGTCGCAGGGAGCCGCTGGATTCAGGTGGCGCAAGACCGAGACCTGTGGAGGTCCATGCAAGAGACCTTTTTCCCGGTTGACGAAAAAGAAGAAGAAGAACAGCTTTAAAGCGATCGTTGTAAGATAATCTCTTAATCGTCACGATGAGCGGGCGAGTTGGCGATCGAAGGGTTAGGACTATGACACCATGCAATATAGATATGCTGCCAACATCAAGCCTATGCCATTTATATAGTCTAGCCAATTTAAAATAGACATATTACTGCTACTTGTCGTTGATCTCAAGTGAGTCACTATAACAGCCGCTGCAGGCAATATTGCAACAATGTAATACTTTATGTAAAAATTTTGTATTTAATAGTTATCTTTGAATAAAACGTACTCAATAAAAACCGGCCAAGTGCGTGTCGGGCCACGCGCAGTGTAGGGTTCCGTAGTTGAAAGTCTCAACATACATTTTGAGTTCCATGGTTTAAATACTATAATATACTACAAAATATGCAACATACACTACGTGTAATATCTAACTTAGAAAAACCGATATAACTCCTTCACTAATGAACCCTACTTAGCCGTGATAGTTTTCCTTTAAAATTAATTATATATACTACTGCTGTGAATTTTTTCTTGTATCCTATATACAACCATTTAGCTGGCAGAGGGGGGGGGACACTTGACTCTAATAAAATTTAGCACTTTAAAATATCATATTTCACAAACGGATCACTGAATTGAAAAATGGTGTTCCCACACCCACAACGTTTTTGAAAGACCTATTCAACGACACCCCACACTATAGGATAGATGAGAAAAAAAAAATTCATCCCCACTTTACATGTAGGGGAGGAACCCTAAAAAAAATATTTTTCACAATTTTATTTCACCACTTTGTCGGCGTGATTGATATTTATACCCTTGTTAAATTACAGATTTCTAGTACCAAGAGTCTCTGAGCTAAACCGCGGACAGACAGACAGACAGACGGACGGACATGGCGAAACTATAAGGGTTCCTTGTTTACTACGGAACCCTAAAAAAATCGGCCAAGTGCGAGTCGGGCCTCGCTCTTTTAGGGTTCCGTTAAACCAACCTACGCTATTATTAAATTAAAAAATTAAATAAAAATATTTCCATGTACCCATGGAAATATTTTAATTTATTTTTTTTAATTTAATTTAATTTTTATTATTTGTTGTTATAGCGGCAATAGAAATACATAATATGTGAAAATTTCATCTGTCTATCTATTACGGTTTACGAGATACAGCCCGCTGACAGACGGACGGACGGACGGACGGACAGCGTAGGCTTAGTAATAGGGTCCCGTTGGTACCCTTTGGGTACGGAACCCTAATAAAAAGTAGTCTTTAGAGTTTAGGAGTGAAATAAAATCCTTACTCTACTCCGATTGTTAATGGTGACCTTTTTGTTGAATTAAATCGAATAAATTTAACGGGTAAAGTCTGCCCAAGATAGGCTTTAAACGTCGGGAACAGTCCACACTCCGAAGGTTGTTACCCGTTTTCTCGAGTGGGGTTCAGACCTCATTATTTTCGAAAGCATTTGCAACACAGCGGTTTCGTTGTTTGTAAGTGGTCGAGGTCTTTTTGATGCCGAGAAATTGTGGCGACGAGTGAGAAATATTACGAAATTTCACAGCCTTTCTGTATTACTTGCTCCTTTCAAAAGAAGGTCTGCGGTAATTTTTCTTGCACAATAGCACTTGTATGCACGTGCTGTTTGAGTGCATGGAAATTATAGTGGATCAACGCGACACTATCTGAGTGAGGCCTTACTTCATGAAGTACTTCGCTACCAGGTCTTATTGAATGAAAGTGAATGGTTAGAATGAACAAACGTGGTTAAACGATTATGGGGAGCGGTTCGTCACGTACAACCGACGTAATATTCTTCAATCTTAGTAGCGAAACCGGCTGAGCGGTGGTCGTTTTACCAATGTACTCGTATTTACTAGTGGTTTGCCCCGAACTGAGACCTCGCGGTATCCCATATGGTAGTATTAACAATATTATATTGTAATTAAAACGCGCCGAATCTGATGACGTCAATCGTCATCTGCTTTCGTGGATGGGATGCGTATTTAAAATATTAATTTAATAGCGTGACGGACGGACGGACGGACGGACAAGTGCAAATTCACTCAAGTAAACTCAGAGACCTTCGCTTCGCTCGGTCGAAGAGACCTTCGCTTCGCTCGGTCGACTATGTACATGTAAAAAATGTTTGAACAAACACTTCTTACTCACACGCCTCATTCACTCCTCTCACCAGATATTGCCTGGTAGAGTCAATTGCTCTCTTAGCAATAAGATCGCCTTTTCATGCTTAGTTTTAAGTTGGGAACATTTTTGTTTTCACTTTCATGTGTGTGACGTATTTATCTATTTCTCGCAGTGATTTATCCTTATAGTATTGCGTAGGTATTATGATTTATTTTCCGGGGTAAAAAGTAGCCTAATATATGCCCGTCCTGCAGTATGTAGCTGTATTTTGTAGCTATACGATTGCTTCAGTAGTGAGCCGTTAAAAGTTAATAAACAAAGAGATACAATAATTTATTATGAAGTTCCGATTATATATAGTTCGAATATAATATTTCTGTTTTCAAAGTTGGTTAAAAAAAGATTTCTGCTGAAATTGGAAAGATTTGTCATCGAGTGTTTTTCCGTTACAAAAATGTTCAGAGATACCTGGACTGCGCGTTTTTAGGGTCTGGGATTAATGGCACAACGTTGCGAGGTCGTGTCTTGGAATTAATGAGGCAATTTGCCCGCGGTAATAGGGTAACAGTGAGTTCAAATTAAATGGAATTAAATATAAGTGAACACTGACAGTGAAGCTAGTCCACAAACTTCACTCACGCCCAGAGTGATATGCTCGGAATTTCTTTGACGCATAAAGTCCGAAACGAAGTATTTCGCCAAAGAACTAAAGTAACCGACGTAACTCGTAAGGCTAGTAGTAGCAAGGCCTAATTAGTAGTAGGGCTAAGTACCTAGTAGTAGTAATAAGTAAGTTGAAGTGGCAGTGGGGTGGTCACATTTGTCAGAGGACCGATGGCCGCTTGAGTCATAAGGTGTCGTAGGGGAAACCACATCTTGCGGTCTCACGAGAGTGTATGGCGACACTTTTACTCCTTTTTAGGGTTCCGTACCCAAAGGGTACCAACGGGACCCTATTACTAAGCCTACGCTGTCCGTCCGTCCGTCCGTCCGTCCGTCCGTCTGTCAGCGGGCTGTATCTCGTAAACCGTAATAGATAGACAGATGAAATTTTCACATATTATGTATTTCTATTGCCGCTATAACAACAAATAATAAAAATTAAATTAAATTAAAAAAATTAAATTAAAATGGGTAGGTGGGTAGATGGAAATCTTTAATTTAATTTTTTTTAACGGAACCCTAAAAGAGCGAGGCCCGACTCGCACTTGGCCGATTTTTTTGTTTTTATTAACAAGTTAGAATCATCGCTTGAACTAGGCGTTAGAGCTGCTAACCGGTTGCTAAAGTTGCAACTTGCAACTCTAACTACCGGATCCTATCTTTTGCATGTTTATACTGCAAAAAATAAACGCTATTTAAGCATAATAAATTATTAATTCAAGTTATTTCAAAAGTATAATTTCATACTTTTATTTCGTTAAGCCTTACGATAGCGAACAGCTTCTCTGTGTCACACATTGAAATACGTACATTGTACGTACAATAATTATAAGTTAATAATGTAAATGAGGGTAGTTGACATAAATACTCGTCTTTACCCGTATACAAATGATTTAGCGACGCTTGACCTGAATATCCCGCTGAGTTATGAGTTAATTTATATGCGGAAAATATGGTGAGGGTACGGGAACGACGCGAGAGCGTTTCGTAATTTTTCTCGTTGGATTATGTTGATTTTGCAAAAGTGCCTCTTGGAAACGGCCCGCATAAAATTTTTATATTTGCTGTTAAATGCTCGTATTATCAACAAGTAGTACTTGTAGAGGTTTTAGCTTACGTTAATGTATATTAGCTTTAATAAGCATTAAAATAGCAATGTTTACGTATAAGTTAAGTCAAAACTGTTTTATACTGGCTACTGTATTACCTATGACTTTTAAAATCTATATATTTTGTACGTTATTTTATTTCTTGTTATGTATGTATATGTGACATTAAATAAAGTCAATTATACACGTCAATACTAATCACAATCCATTTAATTTGATACTTCTAACATATCATCATCACGATGGCTATTAAATTAAGTACCTAATCATGTATTATGTTTGTTTAAAGAAAAATTAATTCCTTTGCTATAATCCGCCAAACAGAATAAATCTTTACATACTCGACGAAGGTTTCGCTCCAATACTGGAGCATCATCAGGAGATGTTTACTCCACAATTCGCAATTACAAAGCAATTGAAAAGGAATTGCAAATGAATTAATTTTTCTTTAAATATCATGAATTCCGCAAAGTAACGCCTGATTCTATTCAATATTACGTATTTGGTTTCCTAGTTATTTGTCTAAATATTATTTAAATATAGGCGCTGGGTACAGACGGTATTGAGGCCTAGCCTCTGTGGTTTTTTTAATGTCTGTTTTACAACTCTTCTGTGCACCAACTTCTATAATCACCCGCTCCGCTCAACAAAAACCTCATGCCAACTACAATAGTATTGTGAGAGATATATGTTCATCGCGTACAATGCCTGAATCTGATTTGCATTTTAACGCGGCACGTTTCGAACTAAACAATGCTCTATATTATTGGAGCAGTTCTCATAATTAGCTCAGAATTTTACCCCTGTATGGAACCGTAGTACATTCATTCCACTGGTTCTGTAGCAAGCAAGACTGCAAAACCAATTTAAAATTATACTAGTCAAAAACATCGTTCTTCAATTTACTGGTTAAATAATAGAATGAACCGAAATCGTTACTGATATTTTAAACGAACCATTTTAGATAATACAAGTATAAGCTATACAACTGTGGAGCGGCAGTGAATGCGCGTCAGTTCCTTTGATTGATAAATAATTATAATATTTATTACTAGCTGACCCAGCGGACTTCGTACCGCCAACAAAAATATTTAGGGGTGGGTCACCCTTATCATTTAGGGGTATGAAAAATAGATGTTGGCCGATTCTCAGACCTACCCGATATGCACACAAAATTTCATACAAATCGGTCTAGCCGTTTCGGAGGAATTTGGTAACAAACACCGCGTCATGAGAATTTTATATATTAGAGATTATATAAATAATATTTCGTGGTTTCATTTTCTATATAAATAAACAGGTAGTTCTTTGACCCACCTGTTTATTTATATCTTCAAATGAAACCACTCATATTATATCGATCGAACTTCACTTGAGAAGTTCGTTTGATCATATATAATCGCAGCCCGTGCGGAAAAGAAAGTAAAGTTCTGTAAACTGGATTAACATTTTTAGGAAAATTTGAACGATATCGAAGTTAAAAAGCTTTTCACTCTTTAACCAGTTAGATAAACGGGCGAAACTGAATTATTCTAATGGGTTAATGACCGAAACTGGTTTGGATTTTTTCCGTTTTAACGTGCTCAAAGGAAATACTGCATATTCACAGAAGTCTAATACTTCTGTGAATATGCATTATTTCATGCAGTATTTATAGTAAAACATGTATATAAAGTGTCTGAACATATTATTGCTTTTCTATTAGTTAATACGCTATTTCTATTCGAAATTGCTTTATAAAAAGCGCACTGAACACGATGCGCCGGCTTATTATGACTGTAATTCCATTCCGTGAGCTGCTCTTTTTTAGAATCTCGCTAGAAATCCATTACAGTAATATCTTCATTCGAAACGGCTTCACTTTATTGGTTGCACGAATGAAATGCACTTTTCCTTTGACGTACCGCGGGATGAAATATTAAGGTCGTTTTTCCGCGGACCTCAGCACGACACGGCTAAAGACAGTAATGGCTCCGTGTGTCATCTATTTGTATGAACCTTTGCAACAACACCATGTAGCATACTAGGTACTTTTGGCCAAAGAATTTTTGCGCATTTCACCGGTACCATTAAAAAGTTAGGGATTTGCCAATATATTGTTACAGATGTAAAAATAAAGCCATTAAAATCCAAAATTCTTCAGGGCCTGAGGATCAAAGTCTTTAACAGTGCGTGTTATCAGTAATGACTTATGAATCCGAAAAATGGTCACTACTATGGATTTCTTAAGAAGACTTGGAGGAGATCCATAAGAGAATCAGAGTTACCGATATAGCTCAGTGAGTCGTGAAGCTCAAGACCCATCGTGTCATAACTACACAAACGCCGAGTCGCGAGTTGTTCCGTGGACAAACGCCCTAATGCGTATCACCGCGGCATCAAATGCTGACTGGCTTTTAGTGCATTAATGAAGGAAAGTAATATATTAATATCGCACATTCACATTATTCAAAGCGATAATTTATTACTAATTGTTAATTTATACTTTATTGATGCAGAGTTTGCAAAATGAAATATTCAATTCATCTGGTTTAAGTGTATTTAAGCTTTTATTTTACCATTTATTATTGCAGTAAAATAAATTTCTACTTAGTAATTAGACTGTTAATGTTTTTTGCTTATTTATACTATTTTTATTATTTGTACATACGTTAAACAGTGTTAAAAATAATAATAGTACCCGCGGCTACGCTCCCGTCATCTACAAATAATCTGAAGTGGATGAATATGGTGATTCCTAAACAAAATTATCAATTTAATTTTTTCTACTTTGCAGCTGTTCTTTTGGTTTTTTCCTTATTTTTGTTTTAAACCATCCATGTATTTGAGCGAACAAAATATAAAAATTTCAAATCGGTCGTCGTTTTTGAGTTTTAGGCAGATTAACGAACAGCAGTATATTATATTATTATTATATAGAAGTTTTAACTTCAGTACGATACTCACCCAACGTTGTGCAAGCGATTAACGATATCATGAAATTATGCATCGAAACGAAATTTTCCACTTATCAGCCTCGTACTCCGAAATGAATGCAGGCGAATTTTATTTACTGCAAATATACGTGAGAACGTGATCGCAGAGCCGTATTGATTCACAGAATCCGGTCTATTAATTATACACTGTTCAATATAATTGGACGTTAGTCACCGGTAAATTCTAATGCAACGTAACTCTAACGTAGGTAGTATGTGTGGCGATCAACCTACTTCGTAGCAGGCCACTTCCTAGTTCCTGGCCACTATTCCCATGAAGAAAACTTCGTTATTTGAATTTGAATTAGGAACCTGATTTTGTATATGGAAAGCTGTCAGGGTTATTGTTTGACGGTATTCGCGATCCAGCATTACAATTATTATTTCCGATTCGGAAGGTCGGCCTATTATCCTAGTATTATTACAACTCGAGTCTCTATCACGTGAACGTCTCACAGCTTTCCAGAAACCTGCTTATGAATGTAATAGTGAAATAATAAGTCAATACACCAGTGCAAAGTATAATGTGTTTAATTGTAGAAGATAGGAGCCCTATCAATAGGGCTTAGAGAATCCAGTATCTTGTGGTCTAGAAAAGACCACATATTTACTAGCTATAAGCCGTGGCTTCACTTCCGCCATCTATCTTCTTCTTCTTTAGCAACCCATCAACGGCACACTACTGAGCGCAGGTCTCCTCTCAGAGAAGGGTTATAGGTCATAGTCCACCACGCTGGCCCAATGCGAATTGGCGGACTTCACACACCTTCGAGAACATTATGAAGAACTCTCAGGTGTACAGGTTTCCTCACGATGTTTCCCTTTACCGTTGAAGCAAGTGATATTTATTTATCTATTCCGCCTAATATTAATAAATTATATTAATTATCTATTACCGCCATGTATAAGTAAGTATAATCTGAAGTGGTGATTCCTATAGGTAAAAAAATTAACAAAAATTTTTAAATTTTTAACCGACTTCAAAAAAGGAGGTTATCAATTCGTCGGAATCTTTTTTTTTTAATGTATGTTCACCGATTACTCGAAGACGCCGGAACCGCCGATTTGGAAAATTCTATTTTTGTTTGAAAGGATATACACCCCAGGTAGTCCCATATAAATTTTATCGAAATCGGATGAGCAGTTTTTCAAATATCAACAATAAATTAAATACTTTTTATAGTGTGTGTGTAATGTAGTGAAGCGGGAGTTTGAAGTTGTTTGTTTAAACAGAATTTTTTATATTAAATTATTCAGCTGTTCTTTTTTGGTTTCCCTATTGGACAAAAATTTCTTTACGGACGGTTTGGCGGATTGAGGCTAGGCAACAAAAAGTTTAAGAATTTTCCATCACAACCCTTGTTGCTTTCGTTTATTACAAACATTTCAACATAGCTTTGGTGATGTAGCGGCTAAACGAAAGAGTGAAACTATCAGTTCGAGGATTCGGATCCTAACGTCAGATCATTGTCTTTGTTCAATTTAATTTTTGGAACGAAGTTTTATAGAAAAGAAATTCCGAACAAAATATTTGCGGCAAAATTTACTTAGGCCAACTATTGTGGGCAGCGTGAACTTGCTTGAACTTGCTTTAATGTCTGCTTATTTTAACGAGATGGTTCTTACATGTGGCGAGAAATGGCGTTGATTCTAAAAAAGTGTATTAAAAGGCACTTAATTCCAACCAAGTGTTATTATTTTCTTTTAAACCACCCCTGTTTAATTAGTGTGAACAAAACAAAAAAAAGTATATTCAAAACGGTCAAGCCTTTTTTAGTTTTAGCTAGACTAACGAACAGCGATTCATTTTTATTTTTATACAAGATAATATCTTAACGGTGATCCAAAATATACCGCCTGAAAGCTACCACCGTAGTTAGATTTAACAAAAAAAATATAATACCATTATTTACTCAGAGAAGATATCGTATTGCATCAATAGTGCGCGAACCTAAAAAACCTAACAGTCGACGGTTCAATCCTCACCCGTAGCACTCAGTACTTACCTACCTGTTTCATTCTTAATTGGATGGGAAAAAAATAACGCAGAGCAAAATTAGAGCTGAATTTTAATCAAAACATATTTTAGATGTCCTCAAACCATAGAAGTACATTGTTGGATAAAGGCATCTTGCATTGACCTCAACTTATTATAGTCTTGGCCTTAAGCCTAGTCTTATACCTACCAATTGGAAGAACGGAATAAACACCAATATTTGACGTATCTACTTATTCACACTATTGCGTTCTGTAGACGTAGCGCTATAGTATATTTCAGCCAGGTCTATCTATACATATAATAAAACAGAAACGAAACCAATTCTGTAAATGAAATCGATTCAAAAAAGGGTTTTTGCTTCTAATTGTGTTCAAGATACAGATATCAAAACAGAAGCTAAATATTTTTTTTGTCTGTCTGTCTGTTTGTTTGTCCTTCTTTCACGTAAAAACTACCGCACAGATTTCTACAAAATTTTATACCGTGGTAGCTTATTACTCGGGTCAACATCTAGGCTACTTTTCCCGGAAAATCAAGGAGTTCCCGAGGGACTTTAAAAACTAAATCCACGCGGACAAAGTCGCGGGCATCAGCTAGTTGATAAATAAATCAGGATTAATACATTCTTTATTATCTGTCAAGACAGTCACATGCGCCTATACGTTGAAAGTTGAAATTTGCAAGGTTTTTTAATTACCTATCTCGATTCTTATAATTTGGATTTATTCCCTTCTTCCAATTGGTGGTTCTATTGAGATTCTAATAAAAACATTGTTCTTAGTTTTCGCGTGGGCATCAAATACGGGGCCACGTTTCTAGCCAATTCCCGGTAAGCCACTGAGCTAAGCTTTCGAACAAACGTACTAACTTCGCCTATTAGTGCAGATTGCTCGCAAGATACCACTGGGATTAAATTCATGGCTGCAACAAATTAAACCGAAAAAACTTCAAACTACCCCACTTGAAACTCAGCCAAATATTTCTGTTGTAATGTCCATACATTTAAGTACACTGCTAACAAAAAAAATGTTCTGGATCCTATTTTACACGCCTCTGTAATGTACTGACTTAGTGTTGTTGTTTTTATTGAATTGCTTTGCTCCATTTTAGTATATTTTATTAATTCTTTCCAAGAGGCCAATTTTGTACGTTGTTATTTAAATTGTGCTCAGAAACGATTCCAGATTTAACTTTCTTTTGTCCTTTTTTTTATAAGCGTAGTAGTGCTATTATAATTTTTATTATTTAAAAAATACTGTTTAAGACAAATTAAATTATCTGGAAAACGTTTTTTTTTCCCTAAGAACAAAAATAACCACAAAAACAAAAATTTCTTGAGAAGTAAAGAACATAATTTGAAGAATTTTATTTGGTTTGGCTGTGAAAAAATATTAAGGATAAGATAAACCACAATAATTAAAACATTCACAGAGATTTTTTTTGTTATTCGATTGAAATTATTATTTTCACAGCTTACACGTTTTCTATTGAAAAAAAAATCGGTACACCAAGTATTCCTAAACAACTGATTTTCCACCCGTGAGTACGCCTACCGTCTGTAATACTGACTCGCCCTTGTCTGGGCAGAAAAAGTTTTATTTGCCAACATGTTCATAAAACTGAACGTATTTAAAATTTAAAAAAGTAGCCTCATACATAGCGCCCCAAATGTTACAAATAGAAATGGCAAAACATCACAAATTTATATTTTCTTCGAGAGAAAATTAGCAAGATAAGTTGAACACTAAAAACATTGTAACATAATCCCGACGGGCATGCAGTGCCAAATTAAATATGAGTAACTTCCCACACTCGCGGTCACGAATCGGCACACTTTGCCAACTCCGCCAATTTGCTAAAGGATGCCCACTTATACTGCGATAGTAGCGAGTATTTTGGGAAATAAAAACTGAGTTGGTTTTTATCTTAATCGCATGCCTTTCGAACAAATCCGTCAATGGATTTGCTTCATATTTTTTTTTTATAAATATAGTTATTTTAGCTTGTTTTAGTTTTGAATCCAAACTTTTCAATGAAAAGCTATCAAAAGGAAGCAGTCCTATTTAGTGCGTTTCGCTTGGTATCCTTCGCGGTAGCGCAAACTTTAATGGTAATTTCATAATATACTTGCCGCAATTGCCATGCAATTGCCTGTTCCATCATTTGCCTTTTATTGGCAATACCTAGGCTTGCCCAACCCTTGCATTTTCATGTGTGTGTGTGTGTGTGTGTGTTAACTTTGTATTAATTCGATAATGAGTAGAAGTCAAAATACTGGAGTTGGCAGTGCTCTAACTCGTTGCCGCCTAGAATAAAAACCTCATATTTAATTTGGAACATTGTTTAGAACAACTTCGAAATTAGTAACAGTTTCCTACTTTATAAGGGCAATTTTTTTGTTTCCACTTTTAAATAAATTTAGTGATCCATGGCAAGGCAAAAAACGTGTTAACTGATCTCTTATAATGAAAACTTTAAGAAACCCTACAAGTAACATCATAATAATCGCAATTATTTTCAACTAGCTGTTGCCCGCGACTTCGTCCGCGTGGATTTAGTTTTTAAAATCCCTCGGGAAATCTTGTATTTTCAATCTCAAGGTCCTCAACTATACCCATTCAAAAAATCACGTCGATCCGTAGCTTTGTTGCGGCGTGGTTGAAGAACAAACCAACAAACACACTTTCGCATTTATAATATTAGTATGAATTAGTAATGATTTTTTTAAGTGATAACAACATTTCTTTACAATTTGATTGATACGATACAAAGCCATTGATTTCTATCTAATAATATATTACCTGGATGGCGGCGCGGGGTGTTGGAAAATTCTAAGATTTCGATTTTATTGACTGTAATTATTTTATTTGGGGTGTTTGCTTAAACCGACAGGTACATAGTTGGACAGAGACTTTGGGTAAAACGGGAAGGAAACTGAGGATGAAAGGATGTTTCTGCAGCTGCGAACACGTGCCTTCTACTCGTAGATACGGCGAAAACAAGGGAACAAACACAAAACAGCCTTTCTCCGTACTGGAAATAGTTTCTTCACGTTTCACTTAGATAGTTTATCATTACACAGTTTATTGTAGGCAGTTATAAGGCGTCACAAAGTTTTTAATGCACAATTCTTTTTGGTACATTAGGCGTGGCGGCAAGCGGGGCGGTCGAACGAGAATATCGAATCAATGTCACTTGAAGTTTTCATTAGCGGCGTGCATTTCCTTCCAAGGTTGCAATATTCATATCATTTAGGTCAGGGACATATTAGATAATGAGAGGTAATTAGAAAGCAGGATGGTCGAAATTTGAGCAAACCTAATAATTTTAAATCCACAAAGCGCGTCGGCGCGACCATTACCTTTTATTTATTTATGTATTTTTGTATATTTTTATATATGTATTTTTGGTAATATATCGATTGATTTTTTTTATATGATAATATTATGAACGTTGTTGTCGTATTGTTTTGAAGTAATTAGAATAAGTATGCTCAGGACAGGACATAATTTTATAATTTAAAAACTTTTTTTAATACAAACTGCAGACACCAAAGAGTGAAATGTTTCTGGGCTTCAACGTAATATCTATTCAATTAAAGATCTTCAAGTTTTGCAAACACTAGTCGGAATCCCGTTTTAAGCCCCATTCTGCGAAATCAGAAGCAATTCACTGTTTCCTTTAGTGTACAAATGAATTTAACCGTACTCCTAACACAAAGGATTACATCTCTTTGTTACCTCTGAATTACTAGTATAACTTAATGCTGGATGAGAATCGGGTTTTAAAATTAATCCAATGAATTCGTCTGTTAAAGTTTAAACAGCGAAATTGATATTAATAGGTTTAAATGGATATTTAATTTTAATCCTTGTGTCTACCAAATTGAATTCGAAGTAATAATAATTATATTGTATACTCATATTAACAGGAAAGATTTATCTGGAAATTTCTGTTGAATTATTAAAATCTTTACTGAACCACTAAAATTGGATTACAGTGCGTGATAACGATTTGCCTCACTTGATTTAGCCTCTATTGGCTTTTGGGAGATATTGCATCTTATATTATTGGAAATTTTGAAATGGCAAGAGCTATAGCTGTATATTACCTAACCTACCTACCTAAATTATTTATAAACTAGCTGATGCCCGCGACTTCGCGTGGATTTTTATTTTTTATCTTAATTAACTAATAAAGTATTTAAAGCTTTTTAGCATCAGGGCTTAAGAGTTGAGAGCGTTATCTGGATTTCATTGGTGAATACTCTATACCAACTTCTTCTTCTTCTTCATCAACCTATAGACGTCCACTGCTGGACAAAGATCTCCTGCATGGACTTCCACAGGCTTCAGTCTTGCGCCGCTTGAATCCAGCGGCTCCCTGCGACTCCTTTGATGTCATCGGTCCACTTGGTGGGGGGTCTGCCAACACTGCGTTTCCCGGTGCGGGGTTGCCACTCCAATACCTTGGGACCTCAACGACCATCAGCTCTTCGAACTATGTGCCCCGCCCATTTCCAATTCAGTTTCGCGACACGCTGAGCTATGTCAGTGACTCTGGTTCTCGTACGGGTCTCCTCATTTCTGATTTGATTTCGCAGGGATATACCGAGCATAGCCCTCTCCATCGCTCGCTGAGTGACCCTGAGCCTTAACCAACCAACTTAATAGGTGCCAATAATATCAATACACAATCGACAGTTCTCAAATCACCATGGTTTAGGAGTGCAGTTCCTTGCAGCATCAGGATTGAGGAGTTAGGTCCTGGAGCTAAATGATGTAGTCTTTACTTGGTACCTATAATAAGTATTCATAATCGGCATTTCCTAAATCCCCAAAATTTAGGTGGGCAGTACCCGGAGTGCAGCATCAGGATTAAGTTGAGTTGGAACCTGAAATTTTTATTAAACAATTTCGCAAAGTTCTTCTATCGATTAAAAAAAGATTCACGCAAATCGGTTAAGAAATCACTGAGATATCGATATACATTACTAGCTGACCCGGCGAACTTCGTACCGCCAACTTACCTATATAAATAAAACGAATAAATTATCTTAATAAAAAAAACAAGTTGGACCAAATTACAGATAGTTACGAAGTTTGATTAAAATCGGTTCAGTAGTTTAGGAGTCCATCGCGGACAAACAACGTGACACGTAATTTATATATATTAAGAAGATGTAGAAAAAGACAACAGCAAAGTTGAAAGTCGGTTAAAAAGTAGCCTATGTTACTCCCTATAACATCAGCTATCTGTCAGTGAAAGTTCGTCAAAATAGGTCCATCCGTTCCCGAGATTAGCTGAACAAACAAACAGAAAGCCAGACAGACAGAGAGACAGAGGCGGATAGACAGACAGACAAAAATTTTTAAAAATGTTTTTCTTATAAGTACCTTAATTACTTTCATAAAAAGCTGCTATCTGGGGTCATCACCTACGACCGAAGTCCATCAGGGGTACGCGCTTCGAGGCTGGGCCTCCTTGCCCGGGCGTTTCCTCACAGGTACCTGGGCTCTTTCTTTCAATCCCTGTCAGTCAAGACTGGGGCCGTGCCTGTGAAGTACCGGCCGTGAGGTTACTAGGTGGGTCACTCAATGTGGTGGTAGTATCCATTTGTATCGAATCCGGTAATAGTGGTGTCTTAAGCAGTGCGTCGTCCTCTTAGTCGCCACAGATGCCAAAGTTGGGATGTGCCGGTGAAGCGGGAAGTAGGTGCTCGCGGGGCAGGGCACGCTCTTTTTTGTAATTTTGTAGTTTCGAAATTAGCAGCTCTGCCCCAGTGTAATATTCCATACATTACACTGTGGAAGTAGGCAAAATAGACAAGCCTAGCCTTTCAACGTCGGTAAACTGTTTTATTTTCCTGACAGCAAAGGCAGCCGCACTGAGTGTACCCGCCGGTGTCTCTATATGAGCGCCCCACTGAAGCTTATTATCCAAGGTCACTCCCAGGAACACAGAGTAGAGACACAGTTATTTTCATTCAATACATAATGCCTCCATTAAAGTGCTCTTATACAAGTAGAGATCCTATAATGTTTTATGAAAGTGGTTTTGTACCGCTGTAAATAGTGTGCTCAGCGTTACCGTATACTCGTACCTGCGCTTTCACCTAAAGTAGGTTAAAAGCAGTTGCATAAGGTGAACTGATACGATACTGGTAATGCGCTCCGAATCCCGGTTCATTTTATAAACAGAATACAAAATATCGGTATAAATTTTGAGGTGGGAATATTTTAGGCTTTGTTAGCTTTATGATAGGTTTTAAATTTGTTTAAACCCTGTCGCATGTGAAATGTCACATATAGAATGTTTCGCGAAAAGATCAAAGGTTCAGTAGCTTGTTGAAAATGCGGTTCGTTTTAGCGCACAAAAATCTGTGACGGCAGGCTCTGATGAAAGCCTGGTTTTACATTTTCGTAAGTGATGTTTTCTGATTTAAAAAATACGTATGCTGTGTTTGTAAAACAATGCATTAATGTCCAGAGCCTATTTATCCAAGCTAGATGGCTTTCTTTTTATCTCTAGCATCGTCTGAAAATCCGATCTCTTCTCTATTAAATATCTTCTTCTTCTTTATCAACCTATAGACGTCCACTGCTGGACAAAGGTCACCTGCATGGACTTCCACAGGCTTCGGTCTTGCGCCGCTTGAATCCAGCGGCTCCCTGCGACTCGTTTGATGTCGTCGGTCCACCTGGTGGGGGGCCTGCCAACACTGCGTTTCCCGGTGCGGGGTCGCCATTCCAACACCTTGGGACCCCAACGACCATCAGCTCTTCGAACTATGTGCCCCGCCCATTTCCACTTCAGCCTCGCGACACGCTGAGCTATGTCGGTGACTTTGGTTCTTCTACGAATCTCCTCATTTCTGATTGGATCTCGCAGGGATACACCGAGCATAGCTCTCTCCATCGCTCGCTGGGCGATCCTGAGCCTTCTTTTGAGGCCCATAGTTAGCGACCATGTCTCGGATCCGTAAGTCATCACTGGCAACACGCACTGTTCGAAGACTTGAGTCTTCAGGCACTGAGGGATTTTGGACGAGAAGACATCTCGGAGCTTCCCGAACGCTGCCCAGCCGAGTTGGATTCGGCGGTTAATCTCTTTCTCGAAATTGGACCTACCTAGCTGGACTGTATGTCCCAGGTATATATACTCGTCTACAATTTCGAGCGCAGAGTTCTCAACGATTACTGGGTGGAGCGGAGCATGAGCATTGGACATGATTTTCGTCTTGCTCATGTTCATTTTCAGGCCCACCTGTTGAGAAACCCTGCTGAGATCATTGAGCATTGTATTGAGATCTCTCAGAGTCTCTGCCATGACTACTATGTCATCGGCAAATCGCAGGTGAGTGATGTACTCGCCGTTTATGTTGATGCCAAGTCCGTTCCAATCCAGAAGCTTAAAGACGTCCTCCAACGCAGCGGTAAATAGCTTCGGGGAGATTACATCTCCCTGTCGCACTCCACGCTGCAAGTGGATTGGTCTCGTAGTCTGGTCCTGTATACGTACTGACATAGTGGCGTTTTCGTACAAGCACTTCAACACTTGGATATACCGGTAGTCAATCCGGCATCTCTGCAGCGACCTCAATACAGCCCAAGTTTCCACCGAATCAAAGGCTTTCTCATAGTCCACAAACGCTAAGCAAAGTGGCCGGTTATACTCTTCAGTCTTTTGTATAACCTGCCGCAGCGTATGAATGTGATCTATGGTACCAAAGCCCTTTCGGAATCCGGCTTGTTCGGGAGGCTGGAAGTCGTCAAACCTACGAGCGAGACGATTCGTAATGACTCTCGAGAACAACTTGTAAACATGACTCAGCAGCGAGATGGGTCTATAATTCTTCAGCAAGGTATTATCACCCTTTTTGAAGAACAGGAGCACCACGCTCCTGTGCCATGCTTCTGGCCTTATACCCTCGTGAATGACGGAATTGAACAATCGCTGAAAGATTTTAAGTACCGGTTTTCCACCCGCTTTCAGGAGTTCCGCAGTGATTCCGTCATCACCTGGCGCCTTGTTGTTCTATTAAATATATTATTTTTTAAATGGTTTATTTTGTTTGTTCGCTTACCATACAAAGACACATACAACCTAACCAGAAGTAACTCTAATACTGCATTTGAGCTACTTCTGGTCAGGTTATGTAAACCGAATTCGTCTGCAATGAAGTAAGCTTTTCTAAAAATGCCGTGGGATTCAAGAATTTTCCGGTTTTACCCATTTTCAAATCTCTTGAAATTCGAAATACAAGAAAACATTTTTAGGCATTATAGAAACACTAGGTTCAAGACTCTAGGACGTGGTTAAAAAAGTGAAAAAGTGACGACAAAGAGCGTTACAGTTCAGTTTCATAAGAAGTTAATATAGATTATTTGCAACAAGGCCTTGCTACGCATTAGGATTTCACGACCAATTTTGTCAAAATATCTGTCTGTAAGCCCGAAAGAACGGTGCTTGTTTATGGAGTCTTGACAGCGGCTTAGCGTGTTTTATAGGTTGGCGTAATCCGGGATAAGCAGTGTAACGGCAAC
Organism: Oeneis ivallda; assembly: GCA_029955525.1. Taxonomy (NCBI): domain Eukaryota; kingdom Metazoa; phylum Arthropoda; class Insecta; order Lepidoptera; family Nymphalidae; genus Oeneis; species Oeneis ivallda. The sequence continues at coordinate 22,217,957 of JARPMR010000007.1, forward strand.
CCCGTTTCACGCTTAGTCCTCAAGAAAATGTTAATAACGTGTGTGTGAAATTGGTTTCGTTGCATAGGAATAGAGAAAACTTGTAAATTAAACCCAAGTCTCAATAGCCCAATGGTTAAAGGTATGGGCTGAAAACTGAAAGGTCAACGGTTCGATCCCTATCCGTTGCATTGTTGTCGTACCTACTTGTGCGAAAATGTTTTGAAATGAAAAGAAAATACACTTTATTGTACACCAATCAACACAAAACAAAAGAACATAAAACATAGGTACATATAAGGGTAGAAGCTGTACAATAGGCGGCCTTATCGCTAAGATTTAACAATAATAATATGTTCATGGATTTATTGCAGAATTTTAAGTTGAATGTAAACACATTAAAACTAAGTATATAATAATATTATATTATATTCTAACTAATATAATGTTATATTCTTGTAAGCAGTGATAGTGATAGTGGTTAGGACTGTGGTCTCCTATTCGGGGGGTCGCAGGTTCGATCCCGGGTACGCACCTCTGACTTTTCGGATTCAAGTGCGTTTAAGCAATTGAATATCACTTGCTTCAACGGTGAAGGAAAACATCGTGAGGAAACGTGCACACCTGAGAGTTCTTCATAATGTTCTTGAAGGTGTGTGAAGTCCGCAAATTCGCATTGGGCCAGCGTGGTGGACTATGGCCTATAACCCTTCTCTGAGAGGAGACCTGCGCTCAGTAGTGAGCCGTGGATGGGTTGCTAATGATGATGATGATATTCTAAAAGTTAAGGACCTATTTCAACCTCATCAAACCCCTATTATTTTTTAATAAGCCCCTAATGTGACATTTTGACAAATTGTCAATATAAGAACTGCCAAAATATCAACTTTATTCGTCAGTTAAAGTTACGGAAATGGATCTGCCACTTTGGCACTCGTTAATTCGTTAAGGGTAGGTAAGTACTTTTATTTATTTTGACAATATACATATTTCAGCCAAATATAGATCTGTTCTTTTTTTGATAAAATAGTGAGCAATTACTCCAAATAAAGAAATAAAAAAAACGTCACGCAATCAATTCGTTGCCGCCAACACTGCAAAAGGGATACAGTCGTCGACAAAAGTGAATTTAAGCCGCGGCCTACGGTTAAACGTGATGAATATGCAAAGTGACATACGTGCCGCGCTGCCTACACGGGAAACATTCCCAATCGGAATTGTCACAAAATCGATACCTACTGCAGGTATAACTTTCAGTGCAGCTTAAAGTCGACGTGGTAATCCACGTTTGTAATACCTACGTGACTTATTCCAAAAATTACAGACAAACAGACAAAACTAAAAAGGGGCCACATGCCTGACCTATCTGATATTATGTAGAAAAGGCGTTTTTCTTAATCATAGACGGAATCATCTAAATAATCATACTAATATTATAAATGCGAAAGTGTGTTTGTTGGTTTGTCCTTCAATCACACCGCAACAGAGCTACGAATCGACGTGATTTTTCGCATGGGTATAGTTGAGGACCTGGAGAGTATAGGCTACTTTTTATTCCGGAAAATCAAAGAGTTCCCGAGGGATTTTAAAAACTAAATCCACGCGGACGAAGTCGCGGGCATCAGCTAGTATATTATAAAAGAAAAAGCTGACTGTCTGACTGATCCGTCAACGCACAGTTCCATCCACTTAGGATTTTTGAAAATTCTACCCCTATGGGGGTAAAACTGGGGATTGAAAAATCGAACTGACGTGAGCGAAGCCACGGGCAAAAGCTTGTATTACTATAAATTCGAAAGAGGAGCATTAATTGCTGCATGCCTGCATATCGTTGAATCCTGTGTGAATATACCTAAGGTAATTGTTTCCTGGAAAATCAAACAGTTCCCACGGGATTTAAAAAAAACGTAACTCCACTCGAAGGATATTCCTAGCATGGAGTATCTTAATTTATTCTGGTATATTATATACTAGCTTTTGACCGCGACTTGTGAGGTTTTTAAAAACCCACGGATTACCATAAAGTAGTTTCCAGGTGACCAACTACTATACCAACGCCAAATATCAAGTTAATCTATAGTATTGCTGCACCGTGATTGAAGGGAAAACCAATAAAAAAACACACGTTCGCATAAAAGATATTAATAGAGAATTAATTATATATTGGAATTCGATATAAAGGATTGAAAAATCTTATTTTCGTACTCATTGCGCAATATTCTTAAGATTTCGCTCTTGAGTTATTTAAGATGCCTGTAATAGCCGAAAGAATGCTTATTTATGCAGTCTTGACAACGGCTTAGCTTGTTTTATGAGTTCCCATGATCCGGGATAAGCTGTAAAACCGTATCCACGCACTTTGCTTGAGATAAATTTTTATAACTTCTTCGACCTTATGAATTTAATGTTTACTTTTACCATACCATATTATCTTCTTAAATGAAAGTTGGGTTGGCATTTGAAATACGCATCTGGAATTTGGACTTGATAAGGGTTGATTTTTATAGGGGTAGGTTACTTCTTTCAATCGACACCCCCCCCATCCCGCGGAGATGCGTGTTTTTTTTTTTACACGTGTTTGAAGTTACGTGTAACGGAACGTTATTGTGTTTGAAGTTACGTGTAACGGAACGTTATTTTGCGTTATAGTGATTACTTTTATGTTATTTTAACCCTTATTTTTAGTAATTTTCTTTATTTATTATTATTTTTAATAGGTAAATATAATGTAAAAAAAAAAGTAACGTATAAAAAAAAATAAAAAAAAAAATAATGTAATCGATCTTTTTTATTATTTTTTTTTCGATCTTTTTGGCGCGTTATTCCGTTTCTTTCGTAGTTACGTGAATGTTGTCTCTACGTTTTCGGTGTGATTTCTGTGGATTTCTGACGACTTTGGCTGTGCTACTGGACTCCGATATTCGCTACACTCGTTTAACGTTGGCTTCTTCCCCTGGACTTTCGATCTTGCTTACCCGATTTGACCTTGGCGTGTTTTCTGGACCCTTTGGTGCATATTGGTTTGGTATTGACGAAATGGACCCGAATCAGCCTTCTTGTAGCCGGGATAGTCCGACTTCCAGTCGAGGTAAGAATCAATATTATTTCTATGTATAATCCCATTCCATATAACATTAGACAAGTGTCCTAGTTCAGTCACACTTAGTTAGTTTATTGTTGCATTTTATTGTTATTAATGGCTGTTTATTGTTTTGTAGGTGGTGATGAGGGGCCACCTGTAAAACGGAGGCTTTATTCCGAAGAGGTTCTTAGAATGTGGAACCTCACGAAACTTGTTAGAGAATTGGGGACGCAGGAGCAAGGCATTGCATTTGCTGTAGAGCACGGCCTTATTCTAGAAAGCAAAGAGTGTAGAGTGCATCGTACTCCTATGAAAATAGACTTAAATGCAAATCATACTGTTGGAATGTTCTATTGTGGAAGAGGGAATTGTAGAGGCAAAACTAGGAAGTCGCGGACCACTGGGACATGGTTCGAAAACATTAAAATTCAATTATTACATGTCTATTATTTAATGTATTGTTTTGCCCACCGCCGGACTCATGATGATGTAATTCATGAAGACCCATTGCGTGATGAGATTGGTCAATGTCTTTCCCGGGTCACTATCACTGATTGGTATTCTTATTGCCGGGAGGCGGTGGTGATTTACCAATTGGAACAAGAACAACAGAAAGGAAAAATTGGTGGCCCGGGAAAAATAGTACAGATTGATGAAAGCAAGTTTGGAAAGAGGAAATATAATAAAGGTAATTTGAATATTAAATTGTATAATGTCCATAATATTTACTTTATAAGTTTGGTAATATTTGTTTTATAATAAATTTATTTTGTTTAAGGACGCAGAGTGGAGGGGCACTGGGTTCTCGGACTAATTGAAGATGGAAGCGAGGACCTTCGCCTGGAGGTGTGCCCAGATAATATCCGCTCAGCAGACGTATTAATTGCGATTATACAAAAACATGTGGAAGAAGGAACAATAATTCATACTGACTATTGGAGGGCCTATGATTGTCTGGACCAGTATTGTTATATCCACAAAAAGGTAAACCATAGTGATCCAGACAATCCATTTGTTGCGCAAGACGGGACTCACACGCAGCGAATTGAGTCCCAGTGGAGGGTGGTTAAGAGATTTTTTTATAAAGATAATTATAACCACCCTGAAAATTTTTCTGATATAATAGTCGAATATTTGTGGAGAAGATCCAATATAAAATATAAAAGAGATCCATTTATGGAATTAATCAACGTTGTGAAACATGTTTACAATATTAATAAATAATTAATTAAATATTTGTTGTATTATTTTACTATCTCAGAACCAACTAACAAGGTGCACCTATAGGTAATTAGGTTAAGGTTATTTTCCTTTTTTGACCACCCAGAAATAGGAGCCCCGCGAAGCGGGGCTCCGTCGACATGCTCTTAGAGGGGAAGAGGGTGACGGCTAAGGAGTTTTCCTAGGTCCCCCACTTTTTCTTAGGCTATAGTCGTAAATTCTTATATAAAGTTAACACAACCTCAAAAAATAAAAAAAATAATAAAAAAAAATTATAGGTTTCCGCGTCGCGGGGGATGGTGGGGAGGGTTCCTACCCTCCCCCCTCACCCCCCCCCCTCCACCCCCACCCCATACATCCAGATGCGTATTTCAAATGCAACCCCTGAAAGTTAATTTGATTAGTGGGTTCAAAAGGCTTCAATAAATACATCTGCTTAAATTGTGAATTTAGCATGACACAAAAAATATTTTTATATCTACCTATTGCCAAAACAAATCTGCTGTCATTTTGCTTGCATCATCTACGGATAGCCTGTTTAACAAAAGTATGACGACACTACTCCTCTCTTCTGGCCGAGCGTCTAATAAGGGCAACCACACACTATCTCAGAACAGAACATCATTCTCAGCAATCATCTTCTCTCAATGATAATAACTATCCACAAAGGAGGTACATTGTAATCGTTACACAACAAGCATGGAACCCAACATTTCCATGTCTAACTAGACAAACCCGGCTAACTACTCTAGCCTAGGCGCAGCCTCCACCATCCCCTGACAGCTGCCCGTCTCCACCAAGAGAAGACCCTAGCAAAATCTCCTTTCTAACTCGCTGATGGCCATCTCAAGGCAAAGATACGCAGATACGCTATCATCATTAACATTGCAACAAACTTACCAAATAACCATTTCATCACTCACTAGCAATTATTACGTAGTCTCCTAACCAGCACTCTCCGACCATTGCATAATCACTCTACACCAACATTTTATCACAATTAAATCACTAATCCTATAATAATCCTCAATCCAACTAAATAATGCAACCTAAACGAACCGAACAACCTACGTCGCAGAAATCCAAAACCATAGACCATGAACACACTAGAATAATCTCAATTATATTCTACCACAGACTACAAACATTAGGGAATGCGACTTGATACCAAAGACCTTACACTTACTAAAATTAAGACTTTAGTAAGTGTAAGGTCTTTGCTTGATACAAACCATCCACAGACCAATCGATAACACATGGAACTAGGAATTACGACTACGTCAACAGATTGCACTACATCTCCTACAAGTAGATAATTGTATTGTAAAACAGGCAATCTTTAGATTGTGAAGGAAGCAAGCAATTAACGAAAATAGGTCGCATTATAGACAAAAATAACTGTTACTGTATATGTAATACTCGCAGCTATTTTCGTTACTCAAAACGCGTTTTGATACACTACAATTAAACAGGATCAATAGTCAGATTGGTACTGAATTATAGAAATGTCGCCAGCTAAAAAATCGATTAATTACATACCTTTATAGAACCAAAATATTAATAAAGCTTAATTTCTTTCCTTACAATGTAGTGTGTCTCAGTCTCGATCTCACCAACTTCGAGTGACGTTTAACCGAGGAATAAATTGGGCGTTATAACAGTTTTGTATTCAAAGTCTGCCAAAATATCAAATTTAAGCTCGGATAAGACCGTTTTTACGTTGTTGAGGTTGGCACTTTTTCTGCGTTTATTTAATATAATATATCATCATCATCATCATGAGCAACCCATTAACGTCTCACTACTGACCGCAAGTCTCCTCTCAAAGAAGGGTTATACGCCATAGTCCACCATGCTGGCCCAATGCGAATTGGTGGCCTTCACACACCTTCGAGAACATTATGGATAACTCTCAGGTGTGTAGGTTTCCTCAGGATGTTTTTCTTCACCGTCATGTGATATTAATTAATTGCTTAAACGCACATAACTCCGAAAAGTCCGGGATGGAACCTGCGACCCCCCGAATAGGAGACCACAGTCCTAACCACTAGGCTATCACTGCTTATTTCTTCTTCTTCTTCGTTATCAACCTTTAAACGTCCACTGCTGGACAAAGGTCTCCTGCATGGACCTCCACAGTCTTTTGGTCTTGTGCCACCTTAATCCAGGGGCTCCCTGAGACTCGGCTCGACTGCTTATTTATGCAATGCATTTTAATATATAAATTTAACTAATTTAAAAGAAAAAGAGATTTAAAGCTGTAGGTTAACTCAAAAAACGTTATGCAAATAAGTACAACAAACGTATCCGCAAGGAAATAGAAAAACTCGCGGCACTTATCTTGATTTCAAATTGCTCTCTCAGTAAATTTATGTGACACTTTTTGGCTCTCAGGCACCCTGCATTTGCGAGATGAATCAAATTATGTTTAAAGTAGTTTTTGCATTTGGTGAGGCTATTATTCTAATAAAGTGCTCAAATTTTGACGTTAAATAGAATAGAATAGAAATATTTTTTATTCAAATAATCTTTTTACAAGTGCTTTTGAATAGTCAGGTGAATCTACCACTAGTTCGGAATGCCCTTTCTGCCGAGAAGAACCAGCAAAAAACTCTGCGGTTGCTCTTTTTCAATTTAGTTCACAATAGTTATGCAGTGTATGCAGTGTTTCCACAATGAGGGGAAGTTCCAATGTATATTTACAATTCAATACATGCAAACACGGGCAGGCAGAAAGTAGCCCCATTCCCGCCGGTGCAACCCGTTCACGAGCATGACGCATGATCCAGCCATTGCTTCGCTCAACCATAATATTTGAGGGAACTTAACAACCCGCACCACACGACACCACCACAGAAATGTTTAAAGAGAGTACGACATACTTAGGCTACCCATGTTTTGTTTGTAATTGTAGAAAATGTACAAAACATGTTAATACTCATTCGGAAATTGTATTGGATCGAACGAAACATGGAAACGAAAATAATGTACACAAAAGGGTTTATTATACATTCACATTATAACTTTCAGTATAAAATGAATTCGGATAAAAGCATTTTTGCATTAATAATATTGGATTCTTATAATACGAGCATGTTAAATAAGTTAGGTATATTTTTATGGTATTGTCTAAAGGATAAATTGTTAAGTGCCGATTTCACCAACGTCGAGTGACGCTTAACTGAGGAATAAATCTGTCAAAAATCAAAATATCAAATACCCTTGGTTAAGACTTATTTTACGTTGGTATCGGCCCTATTGTTATAGGATAATCCGATTAAACTGCATTCTCGGTAACATTATCTTCTTCGTAACACTGAACTCTGGCTGAGCGGTCGTGGTAGTCACGAAATGACGTCTTTAGCGGCTGATGTGATTCGCCTCAACCCAAAACAGATTGAGAAGAAGAAGTGGATTGTTATCAAGCAGAGTTTGAGCTGTAGTAGGCATCAGCCTATTCTTGTCGGGCTAATGATCAGATTAAGACCACAGGAATAAAAATAAATGGTAACACAAATGTATATTTACGTCATTGGGTAATAGCCCACAACCGTAGCATTCAGTGGTCAATTTGGTGTTCATTCAATTTGGTGTGTTTCGTGGGTGAAACTGTGAAGTTATGAAGTATCTAAAAGATTTAATTTCGTGGTTTGTCCTTCAATCACGCGACAAGAGAGCTACGGATTTACGTGATTTTTATATGGATATAGCTGGGGACTACGGGCCTCATAAGAAGGCTCAGAGTCACTCAACGAGCGATGGAGAGAGCTATGCTTGGTATGCAAAGTCACCGACATAGCTCAGCGTGTCGCGAAACTGAAGTGGAAATGGGCGGGCACATAGTTCGAAGAGCTGATGGTCGTTGGGGTCCCAAGGTGTTGGAGTGGCGACCCCGCACCGGGAAACGCAGTGTTGGCAGACCCCTCACCAGGTGGACCGACGACATCAAACGTGTCGCAGGGAGCCGCTGGATTCAAGCGGCGCAAGACTGAAGCCTGTGGAAGTCCATGCAGGAGACCATTGTCCAGCAGTGGACGTCTATAGGTTGATAAAGAATAAGAAGAAGAAGATAGCTGGGGACTTGAAGAGTGACAGAAATTACTTTTTATCTCGAAAAATCAAAGACTTCACACATGATTTTTAAAAATTAATCCATGCGGTCGAAGACGCGGGCATCAGCTTGCTGTTATATATTTTTATCAATGGCTAAAGCTGATCCATGGTACGACAAATAACAGCACATAGGTACAAAATAAACAACATCAATCGCGTACGGATCGGCTTCAATAATACCGTATCACTTTGTATCCAATTGGCAATACCTTGCCAACTCTTTCAATGTATCCAAGTGAAACTCGGCATTAACTTGGATTTATTGCGTCCTTCGATACACCAACTTTCTCAACTTACTATTTATTTGTTAACACTTTAGTTTCTCTTAGATTTGTAGTTTTAGCAAAGAGTCACGGAATGGTCAAACTTTGAAATGGAACACGAAATTTGAAATGTTTATTTAGAAAAGTGCTTATACCCAGTTAAATTTGTTTTTGTTTGATTTGCGTAAATGGGGTTTGCTAACCCGCGGTAGGTGCCGGTAATTTTAGAAAAATGATGTTTGTGTTTGTTGACTCGTTTAAGTAAGTTCTCGAATATAGCAAATCGAAAATCAAAATTATTTATTTCATGTAGGCCAACCTCTAGCTCTTATGACACGTCTAGATTCTACCAACCTTATTAACTTTCTTTATTAATTAATTATTAACTTATAAACTTTCTTATACTAGAGATTATTCTTGACAAACAAACAAACAAGTTCTTGTTTTCGAATTTTCGTTAACAAAACCAAAGAACCCTATGCGGCATTCATTATAATATTATCAAATTAAATTCAAAATTATTTATTTCACGTAGGCCAACCTGTGGCTCTTATGACAAGTCATGATTCTACCACCGGTTTGGAAAGCGGATTCTGCTGAGAAGAGCCGGCAAGAAACTCTGCAGTTGCTCTATTCGAACTAATCATTTTACAATATTATTATGAAGCTATTACATTGTAATAAGTTTTTTATACTATCTTGTGGGCAGCTGGATGCCAAGCCGATTTAACCTATGCAACTTTGTTATAATAAAATATAATATTTCCACATTAATTATCTTCGACTTAACACAAAAATAACTATAATGAAAACAATAAACCTATAGACGAAAGCCATGAAATATTCCTGAACACAAAATTAATGGCGTAGTCTTAATAAACAGTTAACTACAAAAGCCGAAAAGTCTATTCATGGATCGTGCGGCGTAAATGAGGTCCTTAACAGTCGCCATTAAGAGAACAAAGGGGAGGGGCAAAACCTCTAATGCTCCGGCGGTAAGAGACAATGTGTCCGTTAATTCAGCTAGAGGTATTTGTCAGGCGCTGTTCGCACCCCGCAATGTGGAATGATGTCAGTAGGTGGCTTCGGAGCGTTGATTTCAAGGGGACGCAAGCCAGTACCTTCTTCATACAAACGTAGATGAGTGATTACTACATTATTTGATATTGTACGCTCAAAACTAAGTATTATGTCGATTTGCCTCGTCATTATCTAGGTTTATTGATATATAAAATAGTGAAAAAAATATTCGTTATAAAGTTACGAGCCTCGAAAGATCGTCATTTTCACACTAAATTTATGACAACTTTTGGCGCAAATAAATAACATTAGGAGTATGAAAATTCCAAAAAAAATTATCATTAGACATAGTTTATTTATTCATCAGTTCAACTAACTTTACTTTGTAAACATACATTTAGTAGTTTTTTCTCAAAAACACTTTTCCCAAACGACTGTTCAACCCTTTTCGCGCGTTGATTTCGGTGTAAATTATCGCGCCTCTCACCCGACACGGAGTGGGAGCGGGACGGTAGCATGGAAGTATGCGCGCATGCACTCGCTACACTGAGCCTATCTCTTTCTCATACAATGTTAGGTGAAATAGCAAGCAGGTTACCCACGTGCGCCGGCAACTTCAGTCGCGCGTACTGAGCCCCCTTAAAGTCACAGAAAATGTAATAAAATAACTTGAGTTACGAGTACCTACCTAATTATGTACAATGGAACGAAATGTGCGATATATCCTTCTTCTTCTTCTTTATCAACCTATAGACGTCCACTGCTGGACAAAGGTCTCCTGCATGGAATTCTACAGGCTTCGGTCTTGTGCCGCTTGAATCCAGCGGCTCCCTGCGACTCGTTTGATGTCGTCGGTCCACCTAGTGGGGGGTCTGCCAATACCCCGGTGCGGGGTCGCCACTCCAACACCTTGGGACCCCGTGGGGGGTCTGCCAACACTTCGTTTCCCAGTGCGGGGTCGCCACTCTAACACCTTGGGACCCCAACGACTACCAGCTCTTCGAACTATGTGCCCCGCCCATTTCCACTTCAGTTTTCGCGATATGTCCTTACCCATACAATAAATGCGAAAATGTGTTTGTTTGTTGGTTTGTCCTTCAATCACCAGAGTGGGGAATAGACGTGATTTTTGCTGGGTATAGTAGAGGACCTGGAGAGTGGTATAGGCTACTTTTTATCCCGGAAAATCAAAGAGTTTCCGATGGGATTTTTGAAAACTAAATCCACGCGGACGAAATCGCGGGCATCAGCTAGTTAATTGTATATGTGTAAATTGCTTATATCGTAATATTATTCTAAAGTGTAACTGTAAATTGCTCTTTTTATTGTTCCTTCGAAAGGCCTGTACCGATTTTGATAGGACCTTTCTGAAGAGTAACTCGCACTTACATACTATAATTTAGTGCGATTGCCATTATATAACCTTAATGATTGTTTCGAAATCGCAGACTTATTTTATACAAACAAATAAATAGAAGTGTATTAGTAGGTACACATATTTTGGTCTGATATTTTCAAAGTCAAATACTGCACGCAATAAACAGCCAGTCCTTAGAACTGTCAAGTATCACTTCTTAAGAAGTTAACGAAATAAAAATGAACTTCCCAAGTGGCGTTACATGAAAAATCTCGCTACAAAAGAAAACAAGAAACTGGATTACATAATTCGCGACCCCGCAGTTAAGTCGTAAATTTTATAACTTCCATTCGTTTTAGCGAGAAATAAAATTTGAAGTTCTTTATAACATTCATCAAAACGTCACGGGCAAAGCTTTTGAATAATAAAAAACATGGCCCCCAGCGTGCGCGAAACTCCAAGACTCGCGACAATATGTTCCTTTGTTCATAATTTTGGAACTTCAATACTCTGCAATTACTATATTGTTTGGAAACAAAATTGACGAACGTTACATCGTTATCGCAACTTTTAGGAAATTGACTTTTTGACGTATGATGTAATAGCTATTTATGCAACTGCATCGTAATGAGGGTCATTTTAATTCGAGTGCTGTTTTTTGATACGAGGCTTGCCGAGTATCAAAATAGGATAGTACGAGAATTAAAATGACTAATTACGTTCAGTTGCATACAAGATTTTATCTACGACAAGGAAGTAAAATCATTATCAAAATACGCCGTAGGCTCAATAAAGTAACAAAAAGTAACTCCGTAAGTCGCCACCAGCCGCCTGTGGCGCCTCTGTCAACAAAAAGTAACTCCGTAAGCCGCCACCAGCCGCCTGTGGCGCCTCTGTCATATGAACGGTACAAAAGTGCCAGAACTCAGAGCCTTAGCTTTAGGTATCCTATTTTAAGAAGATAACCATTTCGATTCAGCTCCCATACAACGAGCTGCATCGAAATGAGAAGCAAAACCGAAAGAGGGTTCATTTCGATTCAGCTGTCAAACTCGAAATTGGAACTTTTCGATGCTGGAGTAGATAAATTCGATTAAAGAGTAGGAGACCTAAGAATAACTGTTTATTGTTGTAGCCGCAAAAACTCATTATTTCTATGATAAATTATTCATTTATGAAGATTTTTCTCTCTCGAATGCTCACAATAAACGGAGTTTGATTCTTATTTTAAAACTAGTTTCTGGCCGAAATTTTTTGTGGAGTTAGGACTTTTGAAAATCCTGCGGGAACCTTTGTTCATACTCTAGGTCCTTAAATATCATCATCATCATCAATAGCCTATAACAGTCCACTGCTGGACTAAAAGCCTCTCCCAAGGGGAGGGTTTGCCCATAATGACTACGCTGGGCAGACGGGTTGGTGATCGCATCAGATGGTAGTAGTAGCACAGAGGACGCTGCTGCCCGTTCTCCGTTATATTCCCTTAACATAACGTCGATCCGTAGCTCCGTTCCTGTGCAATTGAAGAAGAAATCAACAATCACTTTGCATTTATTTACTAGTATATTTAATAGGATTCCACATCGCAAGGCTTCTTTACATAATTTAGGTCTGACTTGACATCAAGCGATTTTGTTTAATTAGTCAATTTTAGACTCCACCTGAAATTAGTTGATTTATAATAAGTAGCTTGAAGGCACAATTCTCAGAGCTGCCTTTCATAGTACAAAATTTAATATTAAATGAGCTTTCCAATTATAGGGTGAGCGAAGGATGAGTGGGAAGCCAGCCTCATGTTCAAACTTGTTACTTGTATATTAAAACATGTTCAATATTCGAAACTAAATAGAGTATATTATTTCCATGAAACGTGTTTTCATCTTCCTATATTAACTTAACGCTACATCTCGAGAACGAAGTTATACCAAACACAGCACAGTAACACGGGAATGTATCGGTAAAACCATTGAGTTGCAGACCTTAGAGCTGCAGACGTTATAAAACAAGCGTCAACGAAAACAGTGGAACCAATTAATATTTTAAGCAAACTTCACAAAAGTACATTGATGTACTATAATGGTAATTATAAGAGACAGAATAATAAATAATTTGTTACATTGAAATAGCTATAGTTATTTCCCTTCACGGGTCAACAGAGGCCAAGACGTGCTTTTTGTACAAAATTGAGATCTCTAGAATAAATATTATATAATATCTCTCAGGTACTATGTAAGACTGTATCGGGAACTTAAGTGATTAACTATTGTGTGGAGTTACGAGGTTTTGGAGTACAATGGGCCGAAAGTTTAGCGATCCGCATATTTGAGGAAGTTGATGTGATTTTATATTTTGTATAATGTGCGTGGATATTGATGGGAACTCTTATTAACCTCTATTATTAATAATGGGGTAAGGAATTACGTCATATTTCCGTAAACATGTGACTTGACACAAACTTGATAATTATACTGTTGACTAGCTGATGCCCGCGACTTCGTCCGCGTGGATTTAGTTTTTAAAATCCCTCGGGAACTCTTTGATTTTCCGGGATAAAAAGTAGCCTATGTCACTCTCCAGGTCCTCAACTATACCCATGCGTCAAAATGACGTCGATCCGTAGCCCTGTTGCGGCGTGATTGAAGGACAAACCAACAAACCAACAAACAAACACACTTTCGCATGTATAATATTAGTAAGGATTGCACATTCGGAACAAGTCGCATCAGCGCATATTATATTTTTCTATAAAATCAAATGACATTGTCCAAAGGGTTACCACGATGTTGATATCATAATTATTATTGAAACAGTTATTTTTTTAATGCATAAATATAGTCACGCTAGGTTCATGCCATGCTCCGTTAATGAACAAAAGCGTTAGGCCTATTCATATACGGAGAGATCATTTTTCAATACCGATGCAACTTATTGCGTTGCCTCATGTTGCGTTACAAGTTACTCCGAGTAAAATCCACTAGTAAATGTAAGTGCTAACACGATCGTTTGCGTTGGCATTGAGAACTAATTCTGTTTTGGTCTCCGTATTGTCTTTATTGTCTAACATTTCCTAAACTGAGGCACGGTCTGGCTCATAAACGGAGTAGGTAGGTAACGTGAATCGTGCCCAAACACCAAGCGTGCTGCTTGCAATACTTGAAAATTGAAATGCGCGGACGCTTGCGGCTCTTTTATGTGCAATCAGCATTGGATTATGAAATCATGCTAGATTCGTAGCACAGATTTCGTCGTAGATTTGCAACGACGAGAACTGTGCTAGAAATGTAACTACTACTACGATCAATCAACAATCAATTCACGCGTACTTCAGTTAATTATGATCATTGATTCTGATGAAGCGTGAAAAATTTCAACCGTTCAGCACTAGTCTGTGAAAAAAGTTATTCTACATAATGAAATAGGTAGAATAGAAAAGATTTTTAATCAAATAAACTTTAACAAAGAGCTTTGGAATTTCCAAGCGCTGTTCTTAGTTCAAAACAAGATAATTTTTTTTGCTGTGACACAATTCTTGTTATAATACAAGGCCGATTCAGTGGCGTTTCATTTTCCTCGACGTGATACTGATTTTATTCATTTTTACTAAAAAATTTCCGATGTCGCTTAAACGCTTGAGGTTAATGGGGCGAATCATTTTGGTGAATTTGAGTTACCGGAGTGGAAGATAGATAAATTGGGTTTCCAAGGGGATGTTACATGTAATCCAGAGATGAGCCTCTTTTGTGTAATCTTGCTTATCTTTTCTCTTTTTTGGTGTTTATTTTTCATTGAGCAGGTGACGCAGTGGTGAATTCTGGTTTTGTAAGGGAAATCCAGAGTTAGGTGCCCGGCAGGCTTACCTAATTTGAGAAATTATAATTTTTACGACTTACGACAAAGCTGTGTTGTTGAAAATGCGTTCAGCTTCTATGCACTTTATAAAATTTATATAACCCTTCTTGAGATAGCATCATCACTTAACACCAAGTAAGATAGCTGTCAAGGGTCTCTTGAGTACCTTAACAATAGATATTTGCAGGTTACATGACTTCCGTATACACACAAATGTGTAAACTTTTTTGAATTTTTTTTTAGTTAGAATTTTAGAACGAAACTATCTGAATCAGGTAAATTATGATTGATGAGTTTAATGATAATAATTGTCGATATAACGTCCGCTATTTCACACCTGTATTCAGTAGCTCCATTAAGTTAATTTTATTTTTCAGAGGCATTACTGAGTAATACGGACTCAACATCACCTTCCTGTAGCTCTGATAAAAACAATGAATGATGTTCACAAAAATACCGTACCACGTTAATCAACGGGACATCTCGTGCGGTAGTTTGTCACGACTTCCCCTAGTTTTCTTAGTGACACTACTTCTTTGGGATCACCACAAATAATGTTTGTAACAAATGTCTGGAGGAAAAACTTAATTTATTTATACCTACGACTTTGGTCAAAGTTTGTTAAATGTTCTTGTTAAACTGACCGCACATCAACTCTAATACGAATCAGCGTAAGAACGCTGTAAAGGCTTTTTAGAAATACAGCTAATAACTGAAATTAAACAATTCAGTTATTTTTTTCAACTTTTGATGCTAAGCCGTTTTTGAGATGGACAAAAGAGGTCAAAATAAACGGCGCCTATCAAAGCCCTCAAAATTATCAATATTAGTAGCAAAAAAAAAGTTTTATTCTCTCTTTAAAAAGTTCTTTTCATACACAGTTATACACAGTCATAGTTTTAGGTTAAATATATATTTTTCATAATTAAAAAAATGTGAGTGTCGTGGAACACTCGGTTGGAACGATGTTCCGTTTAATAATAAATTAATGAAAATAAATAAAATAAAAAATAATCCGAAGTCAGTATTCGAACCCTCGAACCTTTGAGTATATAACCAACACCTTGAACCGATAGTTTCACTTCTTCGTTTAACCGCTACGCCACCAAAGCTATGACGGAACGTGTGTAATATACTAAGCCAACAAATATAGGTCGTAACGGAAAAATTTTTATTCTCTTTTTTTCTTTTTTTTTCTTTTTTCTCCTAGCCCGACTATCTCATCCGCCAAGTAAGTACCTACCATCCGATAAGGAACTTCGTTCCAATGATTATTTCTGAATTTGTTCAAATGATTTCTGAATTTGTAGTAATTATTTTTGTTATTATAATATATATTAATATTTTTGAAGATTGCCGGTGTTATTTTATATTGGAAAAGAATTATGAAACAAGCTCGTAACAAGCACTCTATCCACTTTGCGCTTTTTGTCATTTTCCTGTAAAAAGATTTGCGGCTATCGGGGTATTTTAACGCAGAAAATTCTGCAAAATTGCAATTAAGTTTGCTACGAAAATTGAAGGTACTATTTTGTATGTTTTTAAAATGTTTCTATAGTGATTATAAAATATAAATTATACTTATTAAAAACTGTGATATTCTTTAAGTTGTAAGACCGTCCATTAAAAAAAACTAACTACACGCGCACGAAGTTGCGGGCAAAAGATAGTAATGTTATAAAACTGTGAGCGCATTAAGGCTGCTTTAGTATTATGATGGGAGCATCATATTATTTCAAAAATAGCAACATGTAAAATCCACGAGCATGAAGTCATGGGCAGAAGCTAAGTAGTATTATTTTAAGAACTAAATTATACTTGCTATGATAAAATACGCTAATTCTATCCTTATGTTGTTATGAGGTTGTGGCTTGCCCAGCAGTGCAGCCAACACACAAAAAAAGTTCAAAATTCATAATTATTTATTGTATGTAGGCCAACCTGTGGCTCTTATGACAAGTGAAGAGTATTTATTACTGGTACTACCTACTGATTTTATTTGTCACATAAAAACTTTGAGTATTAAACCAGCACATAAAAATAATCCCCTAACTACTAAAAAATATTTAAAAAAGAGACATTACGTAACAGCTATTTGTTTATGAAGACCTTGTCAGATCAAGAGATGATTTATGAGTTTTCTCAGCTTCTGTCGCTCTATGATGGATCAGTTGCTATTGTCTGCTATATTAAGTTATTACAATTTGTTCGCTCGTATTAGAAAATATTTTTTACTAGCTGATGCCCGCGACTTCGTCCGCGTGGATTTAGTTTTTAAAATCCCTCGTGAACACTTTGATTTTCCGGGATAAAAAGTAGCCTATGTTCCTCTACAGGTCCTCAACTATAGTACCCATGCAAAAAATCACGTCGATCCGTGACTCTGTTGTGGCGTGATTGAAGGACAAACCAACAAACAAACACACTTTCGTATTTATAATATTAGAATATTAATTCTAATTTTCTATTTTCTATTATCATTTATTTATGATTAGAATATTAAATTGCATAGGAAAACACTGTAACATTATGTCCATACGATGTATTACATCCATACCTACTATGTAGTATGTAGGTATAATGATCGTTTGGCAAAATCTGACGCGAGTAGTTTGACTTTGACAAAATAGGGCTATCCACGATGGCTATAATTGGATAAAGTAAGATTGCCAGCTTAAGATGAGCCGTACATTCAAAGTATCCTGTAGATTCCGGGGTTCAAGTTATTTGGACAATCTACTGAAAATTGTGATGTCTATAATTTCTGACCTACTAAATGGACGACCTTGAAAATTTACAGGATAATCTCTAAAGTACCCGCTTTCTAACAAAAAAAGAATGAATAAAATCTGAATACGCCTTAATGAATTACAGCTAAATACCCATTTTGACTTTCATCCCCTCTCCCAAGGGAACCGTGCTGAATTTCGGGATAAAAAGTATCCTATATTATACCTCGTAGTATGAACTTAAATCATACCAAGTTTCATTTAAATCCGTCTAGTAGTTTCGGCGTGATGCGCGGCCAAGATACAGACAGACAGACAGACAGACAGACAGACAGACAGACAGACAGACAGACAAAAAATTAAAAAAAAATTGTTTTGGCTTCAGTATCGATTATAGAGTGCCCTCAAACAAAAATTTTCAAAATATCTTCAATGTACAGAATTGGACCTGTTACAGTTTTATTATATTATAGATGTTATTCGGATAAAGTAGATTTAATATACGAGTACGAACTTAGGTACCTACTGGGAAAGTAATAAGGTGAAATAACAATCATTATATTTCTTTGCTTCATCCTCAATATAATTAATTACAAAGGTAGTCACGTTATTCACTCGAGATAACTCCGCGAATTTCACAGATATATACCCTATTTTAAAAATAAATCACCTTGGCAGCACCGTCTTAAGTTTGCTCATTACTTTTTCGCGCGAGATAACGACCGCACGCGCTCAGCGCGCCGCACTTAATAATTTAACCAGAAGTGCAGAAGATCGAGTGTTATTGTAGGATAGTGTGATTGCAGTATTGTTCATCGGTTGAAATCATCGTCATCATCATCGAAGGAAAAGGTACGAGTTCTTTTCTGTTTTCAAACGATCTCTTGTTTGCGCTTACGCACCGCTACATAGCCTACTATATTATTGTTTTGCATGTACATAAAAACGGTACACTTTTCGTATCGAGGTTTACTGCGAGTCTTCATCGATTACGAGGTATCAGAGAAAACGTAAATATTCTGAATTAAATATTACGTTAAGTGTTTTTAATATGAAAATTAATAAAAATTAAAACACAACTATAACGATTATTATGGTAACACTATTGTTACAACTTGTCATCAATCACGATTAAATTAAATTAGTACCTACCCCCCAAGTGTCTCGGATTTATTTAGGTTAGGAGACATTTATCATTATTATTTCTACATATCATACATATTATACATTCGAAAAATGTAATAAAATTCACGAATTCACTCAACTATGCTCGTAAAATTCGCTCAACGGGGCTTTAGTAGCTTGCCCAGCCGTTAACTATATTCGAGTACCTACTTGTAAATAAAAATATAATATTATTTATCTGGAGAGACGGTAGTGTCCCTGCCACGACGAGCCAAGCGAAGCGTAAGGGAACTAACTACCCACCTTTTCTTCGCTTTGTCTGAAAACACTAATTGCTACGAAACACTTAAAATTAAAAGCAATGGTAGATGAACAAGCAGAGCAAGTAGCATATTATTAGATATTATTATAGAAGACCATATTATTAAATATTTGGAAGAAATAATGGCCATTTTTCCTCGGTTTTAAAGTCTTGCTCGTAACTTAAACAAATGTGCAATGTTCGTGTCGACACTACGACGGTAATGAGTTATATTAATTGAAAGAGAGGCATTCAATACCCTCACTTAAATAAGTTAACTAGAACCAGTTGATATTGGTGAGAACAATGTGAGCTTTGTTTTTTTTTTGCGTCATACGTAAACACCAAAGAAAATCAAGCCGACGCCGAGTCTAGTAACTGTACTAGACTCGGCGTCGGCTTGATTTACTCGGCTTTGGATTAACTGTAATCCAGATACTGAATGGTCATTTCCTGACAAAGGGTTCAAAATTACTTTATAAAAGGTCGGTCAACTCGAAATCAACTCAGAATTACACTCGGCGCTTGGGAAATCGACGCATGATTCCCCGAAGTATGGTGAAAATATTCATGCCAACCATACGGCTCTTTATATTAAAAAAGGGGATGCAACAAAGACTACTGGTCCTGCCTATCACGGCCGTTAGTAACGGAATGGGCCTACTATTAAAAGAGAGTGAAAACAGGGTGCAGGCCATGAAACACCTAAGCAATGGCTGCAGGATCCTATGTGATTCAAACTTCGGAATCACTCAAAGCAGCATTAAACTCTGAATGCCTCAACTCAACAAGAAGCGCTATAAGATTCGGAAAGAGACAAAACTTTATTTGGATCGGCTTTATCCGAGAAACTAAAAAACAACAAACAGGGATTGACTGCGAACCAATTGCAATAACATGATTAACTGCGAGCTAATCATGAGTCATATACTAAAGCTGTGACTCCACAAACAAATCGGGATTGACTGCGAGTCAATTGCGATAACATAACTAGCTGCGAGCTACTTATGGTTCATATCCTAAAGATGTGACTTCCTAGCTGCGAGCTACTCATGAGTCAAATCCTACAGCTGTGACTCCACAAAGAAATCGGGATTGCGATTCAATTGCGATAACATAACTAGCTGCGAGCTACTTATGGTTCATATCCTAAAGATGTGACTTCCTAGCTGCGAGCTACTCATGAGTCAAATCCTACAGCTGTGACTCCACAAACAAATCGGGATTGACTGCGAGTCAATTGCGATAACATAACTAGCTGCGAGCTACTTATGGTTCATATCCTAAAGATGTGACTTCTTAGCTGCGAGCTACTCATGAGTCAAATTCTACAGCTGTGACTCCACAAACAAATCGGGATTGACTGCGAGTCAATTGCGATAACATAACTAGCTGCGAGCTACTTATGGTTCATACCCTAAAGATGTGACTTCTTAGCTGCGAGCTACTCATGAGTCAAATCCTAAAGCTGTAACTCCACAATAAAAAGGGATTAACTGCGAATCAATTGCGATAACATAACTTGCTTCGAGCTACTCATAAATCATATACTAAAGCTGTGATTCCTTAAATATATCGGTATTGACTGCGAGTCGATTGCGATTACATAACTAGCTGCGAGCTACTCATGAGCTTTATCCTAAAGCTGCTAAAGCTGTCACTCCACAAAAGGAAATTAGTAATTGTGATAACCTAACTAGCTGCGAGCTAGTTATGAGCCATATCCTTATGACAATTGTGTAGAAAATGTGTAATCGTGAATATATATGTACATTAACTACAAATTATTGTCTGCGAGACAATATACGTTATGTTCTTACCTAACTATATACGGGTACTCGACCAGCCGGCAACCAGGAAAACTGGCGAGCGCCTCTTCGGTACTCGTCATGAACTGGAGGGGGGGGGGGGGCGTAACACTGCGGCGCAGGATAACATCTTACCAACTTAATATGTGGGTTGCTATTAATAATAATTTATTACAAAATATAGGAGCTATTAGTTCCGAGTTCAATTTTCTTGATGCCTAAACCTAATGTTAGGCTGTTCGGCTTATCAGTGACTCCAGGTGTTTTAATCAAGGTCATAAAAGATGTTATAACCTATTTGAGATACCTAGGCTTTAAGTCCGTTTTGCTTGAATAACAATACTAAATTTAAAAAATCCGTGCCTTGACAACAAGATCCGGACGCCTTAGCTGTCGATGCATTTACGCTTTGTGGGGCTTTTATGTTTTTCTATGATTTTTGTTTCCTCCTTTTTCTTTAATTTTAAAGTGTCTGAGGAAAATCATTGATAACGAGGCAAACGGAATCCTAGTTTTTTCAAATTGGTTATCACAAGCGTGGTACTCTCTCCTACAAAGCTTGGTAGTTTCGGATATTACTTAATGTTAATCCTCATTAATACTTATTGCAATCTCATTTCACCATTCCTTGCACAAGAAACTTACCCTGGGTGTCGCGAGACTCTCCGGACTCTCCCTCTCTCCCTTAAAACAAGGCGCCGACCCAGACTCAGCGTCACTAATGTTAACATTATTCTCTGACAGTATTTTAAAACAATATAATACCACACTCAAGCTTCGGTGGCAGTTTTGTAAATTAAATAATAAAAATGTATTTAAACCGTCAAATACCAGTATTAGGTATCTTCTCTTACAGCGTTTGTTACGGAGTTTGAACCCTTATCGAATTGCAATATAATTTATGCTAAGAAACAGCATTGTTTCTGGAGCGAGCGTAAAACGTCTCCTCAAAGGTGTCTATAAGTTAAGATCAACCAAACCCTATTACTCCAGTACTTGGGTCCCTCAACTTTTTTTAAACTATATTAAAAATTGGTTCCCTTATAGTCACTCATCTTTAGAAAAAA
Organism: Oeneis ivallda; assembly: GCA_029955525.1. NCBI lineage: Eukaryota > Metazoa > Arthropoda > Insecta > Lepidoptera > Nymphalidae > Oeneis > Oeneis ivallda. The sequence continues at coordinate 22,239,871 of JARPMR010000007.1, forward strand.
TTACTAAGAAACTTTTCATTATACTAGCAATTTGCACTGCTCATAGACTACAAACTCTTCCGTCAATTAAATTGGAAAGCAATATTACTTTTGCAATCGAAGTTTAAATTAGAATAACGGTAAATTATTAAAAAAAAAAAAACACGCTGCGGGCAGATACCACGCCTATTCTCTTTCTCTCTTCCTACCTTACTTTCAAGAAAATCTGAGCATCTGCCCTGCTACACCCCTCCACACACTATATTTCCAGAACTAAAAATATAAGATCTGAGGGGACAAATAACCTGCTATTTACTTACAAGAAGCCTTACAAAAAGGCCGCACCTCAATCGATCAGCAGGTGGATCAAGTTAACGCTATCAGGGAGCAGCGTTGACACAAGCACACAGCACCTCACGCTCAGGCGAGCGTTGAGACAATTAGAAAAACGGCAGGCTCGACTAACACATCGAACTCATTCTTTCGCTGCTTAAATGTTAAATCCATGGCGGATGAGGGAGATTATGCCAGACCCTGTCAAGACAGGTCTTAATAATAATTGCGTTAACACATCTAATAGTGAATCAATTTATGAATTATACCTAATCACAAAAATAAATATATTCTAATTTATAGTATTAAATAATATTATAATAATAATATCATAAATAAATATTAATATTGTTAAAGTGTACGCAAGCAAATTAATTAGTATTTCCGTAAGAGAGTGATTAAAAATACACGATTTACAAAATCTGTATTGCATTTACATGTTTATCAAAACTTTTTACTCTAAACAACTACCTTTGTAATTAATTATATTGAGGATGAAGCAAAGAAATATAATAAGTGATCAAACGAACTTACCTGAAGTGAAGTTCGATCATTATTATATGAGTTGCTTCATCCGAAGATATAATTACCCACCCTCCCTGACTGCCCAAATAAAAAAGTTTTGAACCGTATACATCTCTAAAAAGAATGAGCAAACTTAAGACGGTGCTGCCAAGGTGATTTATTTTTAAAATAGGGTATATATCTGTGAAATTCGCGGAGTTATCTCGAGTGAATAACGTGACTACCTTTGTAATTAATTATATCTTCGGATGAAGCAACTCATATAATAATGATCGAACTTCACTTCAGGTAAGTTCGTTTGATCACTTATTATCACGTGTTTTTTGAGTAAAATACAATCATCACTCTGGGGTAGCTGTAAGAGAAGTCTTTCTCGACAGAGTGCAATCTTTAAGTCCGTGTAACTTAGATATTTTTACGGAAATCTGACAAGCACCAGGTACCGGGAATTCAAGAGCTGACAACTTGGCCAAAGAATTAGTTTGGCCATCCAAAGGGTCAAAGCTGTTAGCATCTTGGGTACTATGCCGCGCTGCGGTGATATCGAGTTTTAAATTTTAGTAGGAGGAATGACGTACTAAATACTACTAAATAAAGTAAAATCTAAATTATTTAGATTTAAGTTTATTTCATAAATCAAGTATGTATTTGCTTTTTATATACTTATAACTTTTATATTTAACTTGTGTACCCAATAATTAGTTGAAAATTTATATTTTGTCTAAGTACCAAATTTACCATAACCGAGTAACGTTTACCAGCAGTGATAGCCTTGTGGTTAGGACTGTGGAAGGAATAAACATCGTGAGGAAACCTGCACATCTGAGAGTTCTCTATAATGTTCTCGAAGGTCTGTGAAATCCGCCAATTGCCGTCCGTCGCATTGGGCCAGCGTGGTGGACTATGGCCTATACCCCTTCTCTGAGAGGAGACCTGCTCTCGGTAGTGAGCCGTTGATGGGTTGCTAATGAATGATGAATGAGTAACGTTTAACTGCGATAAAAAGAGATCCTGATAGTTTTTGTGTTGTAAATCTGCTAAAAACCCAAAATTACTCGGTTAAACGTTACTCTGCGATGGTGAAATTAACACAACTAAAGACATTTTCGTGAATATTAAAGAAGATCAGGTATATGCAGCACTACCAGTACACATAGTAATTTATCTCAACAGCCATCTCATCTTACTAACGCCGCGCTGAGCTGACTCGTGAACCCTACCGAAATGAAATGGATGGTAAACGTCGAAAGTGGAAAACCAATTTCATGTCTGCACCAAAATTCGTTTAGTGACACGAGTTTTAAATAAAACTAACAGCGTGTTATGTTTGATCACTGCCAGTGCCCACTGCACTGCGACTTCGGTGTACAATGTACATATTGAAATATTCAGAACTATAAATAAATTATTTACTTATTTACCTACCGTTGTATGACAAATACATGGTGACAGTTTTTGGTATCGATCGACTTCAAAATACGTTCACGACGATTTATTTATGTTGCGCTTTTGTGGCAATTTTTAAATGAAAACTTCTTTAGACGCGTTGAGCTATTTTTCGTAGGGGAAAATCTTATGGATTTGCGTCACTGATTTTATGTTCATGTTAACAAAAATAACTGCAGTTATATGTATGACGTATTTTGACTTCTGTCGGCATTCCATTTATGTAAGTGTTCATGTTTTTTTATGGAAATTTGTGTACTTATTTAGTTAGCCTTTCTTGGTTAAAATGAAGGATGGAACCATATGAGTTCATTTGACTACTAGGTTTATGGTTTTAAAAATCACGCCGGGAAAAATCTCACCTAGTTAGTTTGTACTTCTAACGCTTATTTATTCCGTTTTGACATGACGACATACAATATCAACATTAACGCAGTTACTTTAAGGTTTTCAGTAAGTATATATATGATATCTCAAAACAAAATTGAAATAATGCTATAAGCGTTGGTAGTATAGGCTCAGGTCTTTATAAAACAAATACCTGTTAAACTGGTACCTACCTATTTACATAAGAAATATTTCTGAAAGCGATTTTCTATAGGTATATAATAAGGTATGAAATGGGAAAACGAGATAGAACCTAACTATTTTTAAACCATAATAAATAATTCTTTAAAAGGTATACTTCATACGTACTAGTAAGTTATGAAAATGACGTGAAGCTTAAGCTTTAAAATAAGATTGACAAGAATTTTATAGCTACGTACGTATTTACGTGTTTATTCTTTTTTCATTTTAGTATTTCTGTACCTACTATGCACCGTTCTCGAGCTTACATACCTGTAAATAAAATTACTAACAACATTCGTGAAACTTTTGCAACTACATATTTTGTGTTTAAATGCGTTTAGTTTTTCTATTTTGCTCGTATTCGTTATCTACCACATACTTCTAAAGAAAACACTTCAAACGGATGTTGCTATGAGTAAACTGGTATATCCGATGAAAAATAACAAAATTGCAATTCCATAGATAGGTCAAACTCGTGAGTAGATAGCATTGTTTCCGTAATATTTCACCCCTGATGGGTGAAGCTTCCTCTTATCGGTGTGAGTTTGAAAAACTGTAGTGTTTTGGCATACGATAGTAGTATCGGAATCATTCCGTTGAACACGTTCCAGATATTTGCGATTTTAGTTTTATTTACCGATACCCGATACTGATTTTATTGCCAAAAGCTCGCTTTAGATTTATTCTGTTACGAAATTGTTATTTTTTTTAAACGAAATAGAATACGCCTCTAAAATAAATGTGGGATGTCGAGGCAAAAATAAATAATACATTCATCCAAACAAGATAATACATTGCTAGTTACGTCACGTCAAATTAATTTAATTTTTATATTTATTTAATCCTACTAACGTGTTAATTGGATAGTGTGATTGAGTATTGGCGATAAATTGATTAATGTGCATATTTAAACTAGTATAAAAATTCAGTTTCATTGAACGATACAAAAGCATTCAGGGTTCTGGCGTTTTCTAAAACACTGGTGATTTCTATTGTAGGTCATAGGTTGTTACGCCGCTTACAGGTTGCATTTCAAGCACCTTGTGACCCCAACGTGCCTCGATTCTTTGAGCCATGTACAATGTAGATTGTCCCCACTCATTGCTACTTCAGCTAAGTTACGACTCCGTTGCCAGGAATGACTTATGGATCCGAAACACGGTCGGTACGGTCGCTTAATATGGGCCTCAAAAGAAAGCTCAGGGTTAATCTAAGGGCGATGAAAGGGCTATGCTCGGGGTAACCCTGCGGGATCAAATTAAGGATGAGACGATCCACGGTAGAAGAGCAGTTACAGACATAGCGTCACAAATTCAGTCATAATTATCATCGGCTGTCCATCAACGACTCACTATTAGTCGCAGTTTTCTCAGCTTTCTCTCAGAAAAGTAATGTTATAGGATGATTATAATAGGCCATAGCCCACCACGCTGGCCCAATGCATATTAGCAGACTTCACACACCTTATAGAATATTATGAAGAACTCTCAGGTGTACAAATTTTCTCAAGAAGTTTTCCTTTAACATTTAACATTTCCCTTAACAAGTGATATTGAATTGCTTAAATACACATAAATCAGAAAAGCCAGAAGTTGAGAGCCCGGGATCGAACGCAAGATCTCCCTAAGAGGAGACCGCAGTCCTAACCACTAGGCTGTCACTGCCCGTCAATTCAGTCGAAAGGACGTTATTATTATTGATACAAAAAGGTTATAAAATATAAGCAGTAATCACACAAACCACTCGCGTCTAACCAATACGTTAATACGTGGACCGAAATGAATCGACATAACTTTACTGCCTAGCCACTGAACCATAAACACTCGATACTACCCGCGGAGTGGAAAACGAAATGACATTTCCAATATCCACTAGAGAATTATATACAGATAATAATCTCATGCCTGATACAATAGCCATAAAAACCCACTATGCAAAAAACTTTTATACTACACCTGCTCGGAAAGTACCATCTGATTTGTGTCATATCGAGAAAGAAAATACGTCTTTACGTGGAGACAAATCTGCGGGCTGAAAAAATGTATGAAATTTCATTACTTGCTTTTGCGGGCTGAAAAGTTGTATGAAAATCCATTACATACGTGGTTGTTTTTTTTAATTTTTGACAAAATTAGCACAGTAATACAAATACTTAAAAAAATTGTGGTAAGCAGGCTTAGCAGGCTACTTTTAAGGTACGCCAGCTACTTTAGAGGTACGCCGGCTACTTTAGAGGTTCTCCGTCTACTTTAGAGGTACGCAGGCTACTTTGGTGGTACGCAGGCTACTTGGAAGGTACGCAGGCTACTTTAGAGGTACGCCGTCTATTTTAGAGATACGCAGGCTACTTTGGAGGTATGCAGGCTACTTTGGTGGTACGCAGGCTACCTGCGTACCTCTAAAGTAGTCGGCGTACCTCTAAAGTAGCCGACGTACCTCTAAAGTAGCTACGACAGCTACTTTACCTTAAAAGTAGCCTGCGTACTCTAAAGTAGTCGGCGTACCTCTAAAGTAGCCGGCGTACCTCTAAAGTAGCTGTCGTACCTTAAAAGTAGCCTGCGTACTTCTAAAGTATTGGGCGTACCTCTATGGTGACTACTTTTAAGGTACGCAGGCTACTTTAGAGGTACGCAGGCTAGTTTAGAGGTACGCCGTCTACTTTAGAGGTACGCAGGCTACTTTGGTGGTACGCAGGCTACCTGCGTACCTCTAAAGTAGTCGGCGTACCTCTAATGTAGCTGGCGTACCTTAAAAGTAGCCTGCGTTCCTTAAAAGTAGTCTGCATACCTCTAAAGTAGTCGGCGTACCTCTAAAGTAGCCGGCGTACCTCTAAAGTAGCTTTCGTATCTTAAAAGTAGCCTGGGTACCACCAAAGTAGCCTGCGTACCACGAAAGTAGCTTGCGTACCTCTAAAGTATACCGGCGTACCTCATAAGTAGTCCGCGTACCTCTAAAGTAGCTGGCGTACCTTAAAAGTAGCCTGCGTATCACCAAAGTACCTGCGTACCTCCAAAGTAGCCTGCGTACCTCTTAACTTCAATAATTAAAAAATGTGCCAGTTATTTTCCTCGTAGGTGTAGTATAAAGCACTATGTATCACTCGGGAGAAAGTGCGATTCCTTAATGGGTCACTTTCAACCCTCGTAGAACAATGTACTATTATAAATGTCTGATAGAAGCAGACCTATTACTATGCAGACTAGGGAAGTTGACTCGATTTATTTTTACAAGCTTTTTAACCCCCGACGCAAAAAGAGAGGGGTGTTATAAGTTTAACGTGTCTGTCTGTGTATCTGTGTGTCTGTGTATTTTTGTATCTGTCTGTGGTAGCGTAGAAGCCAAACGGATAAACCGATTTTCGTTTAGTTTTTTTTGTGTCATAGATAATTTTATCCCGAGTGTTCTTAGCCATGTTTCATGAAAATCTGTTCAGCCGTTTGAAGATTATCAGCTCTTTTCTAGTTGATTAGGGGATCTGACTAACTTCCTTATGTCCGATCGATTCGAAATTTGGTACCGTGTTCCTTCAATGATATTGAAAGTATATGGTAATATAACCATGACCGTTTGAAGATCATCAACTCTTTTCTAGTTGATTAGGGGATCTGACTAACTTCCTTATGTCCGATCGATTCGAAATTTGGTACCGTGTTACTTCAATGATATTGAAAGTATATGGTAAGGTAACCATGAGCTGATCAGCCGTTTGAAGATCATCAACTCTTTAATAGTTGATGAGGGGATCTGACTACCTTCCATATGTCCTATCGATTCGAAATTTGGTACCTTGTTACTTCAATGATATTGAAAGTATATGGTAAGGTAACCATGATCTGGTCAGCCGTTTGAAGATCATCAGCTCTTTAATAGTTGATGAGGGGATCTGACTACCTTCCATATGTCTTATCGATTCGAAATTTGGTACCGTGTTACTTCAATGATATTGAAAGTATATGGTAATATAACCATGACCGTTTGAAGATCATCAACTCTTTTCTAGTTGATTAGGGGATCTGACTACCTTCCATATGTCTTATCGATTCGAAATTTGGTACCGAGTTACTTCAATGATATTGAAAGTATATGGTAAGGTAACCATGACCTGATCAGCCGTTTGAAGATCATCAGCTCTTTAATAGTTGATGAGGTGATCTGACTACCTTCCATATGTCCTATCGATTCGAAAGGTACCGTATGACTTCAATGATATTGAAAGAACATGGTAAGGTAACCATGACTTTTAATATGACATGTTAGAGTAAGGTTTAGATTTCGAAGGTGGGTAATTAAATGGGATCAATTAGGCTCAATTACCACTGCGCTAACAAATCACTATAAATACCTTCCTAATATTTATACCTACTTTAAAAAGGACTAAATAAAAGTAAAATTAAAAATTTTAAAAACCCCCCCGACACAAAAAATAATCTCTAAAAACTAACAAATAATATTTTATACCTATAGATGTATAATTATTATCGTCACATATATTATGTAAGTTCAAATATTTTTATTTTCCAAGTGTCGTCGTCGCGTCGGGGGGCCGCTAAGTGAGAAAAACAGGTGTAGTCGCAGATTGCAACAAAAGAATTTACTCCTAAAAATTCGCAAAATCGACACAACCGTCAACGTCGTCTGACCTCACGTGTCGCGCGCGGCATTACGTAGAGCAGACTATTATATAATATGCATGAAACTTAAGATCGCTCGTACCTAAAATATGTAATTCATAATAATTAATTAGCTGTTGTTGGAAAAATACTTTATAAACTTTAGCGTCACCCGACGCGACGACGACGTTTGGAAAATAAAAATATTTGAACTTACATAATGTGACGATAATAATTATACATCCATAGGTATAAAATATTATTTGTTAGTTTTTAGAGATTATTTTTTGTGTCGGGGGGTTTTTAAAATTTTTAATTTTACTTTTATTATTAACTTGCAATGTTTGTTTGGGTCAAATCTTGCAAGATGAATTAGACCCACTTCCCGTTTTCTGATCGAGCTGAAATTTTGCATGTATGTGTAAATCGGATGACAATGCAATATTGTTGTGACATGGAGCTGATCTGATGATGGAGACGGAATATGGCTATCGGAACTCTGTAATAAAACGACGTAACCCCATCGAGTTTGGGCTCGTTTGATTCGTCATAACAATTCTCTGATTCTTGATGATATCCAGAGTCTAATGATGTAGCTACTAAAAGCTTGCATTTAAAAATATTTTTTTTAATTTACACTTGCATTGTTTATCAAAAGATTACGAGTACGTTACTGTATGGCCATAGGTATCTTGCATAAACTTACACATGCTTCGGTCTTTCGCCGACCGTACCCAATGACTATCTGTGCCTTGCCTGATATCGTTGGTCCACGTAGGGAAACACAAAAAAAATGTTAGTACTAGCCCACGGTATATTCGTTGCTTCGTCGTCATCACATTATACATTATTGCAAACTTTGAGATGTATTTTCAGCGTACCATGTTTTGAAGTCATGATGGGCAGTTCTCCTAATTGTTGGCTAAAACGTCCGACGAAAAAAAATAATTTTTTTTTTGAGTTATTGGTTTTTTAAGTATGCCTTGACAGAGAGGTGCCTTCATTTATCACAGTGATGAGGAAGGCCTCCACCAGAACCTAGTTTTCTTGGAGAAATAGCGTATTTGGTAATTATGGTGTCCATGGTAAGGATAAATTGTGACATGGTAATGAGGTCCGGAATATGGTGATTAGAATATGCTATATGGTAATTTGTTAAAATTTTGTGAATGAGAAACAAAAATAAAACATAAGTGTGTTTGTTAATAAAATCTATTTAATCTGTAAATGTGGAAAAATACAGTAATAAAACTGAAAGAAATATCGTAGTATTTCTTTAAATATAAAAAAAAGTCTGCTTAGGTAAGTAGGTACTTATTAATAGTTCTCAAAATTGATAAATCAAATGTATCAGTCACGATTTACAAAATAGACAAAAATGTCACTCATAAATTTTCTTGATTCAATTCCGATTATTTATTGATTAATTATTATTATAGTTAATTAGTTATCTAGAAGAAGCGTCTAAGTAAATCTCATAAAAACGGCATGCCAATCATAATCGTACAAAGATTCATTACAAAAGTCTGCCTTGCTGACGAGATCAATAAATTCAGTTATTTTCCTATCAGACCTACCTAGGCTCACCTACAAAAAGCGTCTAATTATATTATGAGTTTAACATAAGATAGCTCTATGTACATAAAATATTCTTCAAATAACATGCCAAACATAATTAGTAATTATTATTATAATATAAAATTTGATACAGAATTGTCAGTGCCGTTGATGAGATCTATATAATCGGTAATCTTCTAATCAAATAAGGGTCTAGGGCCTTTGGAGGAAATAGTGACTTACCTGCGACCGCACCTGTTAGGTCTTGACACTCAGCTAGGCTATCCACGCAACGCATTTGTTCGCTATAGACCCAAGCAACAAGGACTGTGTCATCATGGAGCTTGACATACATAACGCTTTCAATACACTGGAAAAGGAAATTCTACTGAGCGAAGCAAAGTTATGATTCCTACTCTGTATCCTTTTCTTCAGCAATTTTAACATTCCCCCTCCAATGTCTTTTATAACCAAACCTCTATCCTTTCGCAGATTGATGTCCAACAGGGAGATACGCTTAGACCTCTCATCTTCAGCCTCAGCATCCAGAAAGTTCTTCACGACCTCAAATCCCCCCTTAATATCTGGTAACTTGATGATGGTACTATAGGAGGCAAACCTGAAGTTGTGGAACGTGACCTACTGCTTTTAATACATTGCTTGAAGGAGCTGGGGTTTAAGGTGAATATGCCTAAGTGAGAGTTCTTCCCCTGTAATCCAGAGTCCCGTCTTCTGTTCCCTCACTTTGAAGACCTAGTTCCTGGGCTCAAACAGTTTAACGCTGACAATTTTTTCCTCTTAGGGTCTCCTATCTTTTCTTCTGCTATCCCGGAAGCCATTGAGGCAAGGAGGCCACTCCGCCATTCAAGAGCATTGGAAAGATCTTTCGGCCCATGTTACGCTTACGCTCTTGCAAAACTATTTTGCTGTGCCGAAAATTACATATCTACTGAGGACTTCCCAACATGGTTGCATGCCTGTTTGCGAATTCCATCGATGCATCTGCGGTTACATGGTGGAAGCCAACGGCCACCACGCATTGAGTTGAAGTCGTTGTGTGGCCAGATTCTCTCGTCACCACTCTCTGAACGATATCGTCCGCACAGCCCTCGTCTCGGTCAACGTACCCTGCGTAGTGTGTACTCGAGCCACCTGGTTTGGGTCACATGGATGGCAAGCATCCTGATGGCTTGACACTCGTCCCATGGCAAAATAGCAAATGCATGCTGAGGGACGCGACGTGCATGAGTACATTCGCACCATGTCATCTCAGCCGGAAAACACAGGTAGACGCTGCAGAGTCCGTTGCATTAAAAAAAGGAGTAAAGATGCCCCTATTCTGGACAGCTACCTTTTTGTCCCTCTGGCAGTGGAGACCACGGAATGCTGGAGTGTGGAAGCAAAGCGATTGTTGCACGATATCGGCCGTTGGTTAAGGTGAAGGGGTTGCGATCCACGTTCTGGGGTTTACCTGGTCCAAAGGTCGTCAATCGCCATACAACGCTGCAATGCTGCGAGTTTGATTGCGATTGAGCTATAAAAAGAATTAAGATTTACTCTCCATCTTTTTCGGTATAATATAGGATCTTTTTTTATCTTCGCATACCATTCGAGCCTTTTTTGCCCATCTTTTTCGGTTTAGTTAATTTTATTGTTGGTAAATATAACGATGTTGTCATTACCAACACCCAAACAGTATCAAAATACAGCCATAATCATTCAACACAGATTACTTATAACTTTTTATATGTTAAGTACTACAAGTTGGTCCTTGACTGCGATAATCTGGGGTAAGTGGTGAATGCAGTCTAAGATGGTTTCGAGCTTACCTGGTATTAAACTTAAACAACTTACCGGTTTCTACGCTGATACGTACCAGAACGCTAAATCACATGGCGCGGCACATCTTTGCTGGTAGAGTATTGGATGGTAACTAGCCTCGGCCAGACCAGACTGGAGACAATTTTACAACATCCAAAATTGCACCAGCCGGGAGTCAAACCCATGAAGATTCAGTTTTTAAGACCAAAGTACTCACCACAGGGCCAGGGAGGACGTTAAAATCTAGAAGATCCCATATATTCAAGCATTACTCTAATTACCTAGCTAATGCCCAATTACCATAGTACGTAAAATGGCCCTGGTAATAATGGTAATTAGGATCATGGTAATTAGAATTGGTTAGTAATTAAATTTTTACTTGATAAGTAAACATAGTAATTTTTTTTAAAGTGCTTTGTTAGAAAATAAAACATATTTGAAATATGTAAAAAATTCAAACATATAAATGTGATAACTACTTACGGTATGGTGAGAGTCCTATGAATGAGCGATTAAAGTTGCCAAAATGAAATTTCCGTTGGAGAATGCCAAATATTTCAGTAACCCGACGACGTACACACCTCCATTCGACATGAATTGCTCAAGGCAACTGACTTTGTACGTTAGACGCGACGACGATGCGGATTGTATGGATATGTGGGTAGTTACGATAGTGTTTGCACAAGAGCACGGTAATGATTAAAAAGTCGTGGGACAGACTTTAAATACTAATAAAAAACTAATTCTAAGACGTAACCTCACGCTACTGTTGTTATTTTAAAGATTAATTATTCATTATTGAAATATATTTTTTTGAGAATTTTTAATCGACTATGTTTTTAAATAAATAAGTTTGTTACATACAACATAAGCAGTGGGACAGTCATGGAGGTTAGAAAATGGAGGTTTAAATTTTTTGTTAAGCTGGATCTCACCTCTTTTATCTTCTTTTTCTTGATGGACGATATAGAGGACACTATCTAGTATCTACAAAAAAAGTTACATAAGCCTGAGTTAGTTTTAACCTACGTTCTCCAGCCTGGGACATGCCTTAGCCAACATTTAGGAGAATTGCCCTGATACGGACTCTCTACCAATACTGCGTTTTCCGATGCGGAGTCGCTAAACAACATCTTGAAAACCCAACCACTATCGGTTTGTTGCATTGACCCCTCACGTCGTTACCGACATTACCATATTATTAAAATGCTAACAGGCTTGGCTTGACCCTTACTGCTGATTTCACTCACAAAGGTAAAGTGGTAAAGGTGTTCGTTAAATCGTAACATTTAACAGAATAATCCTACTAATATTATAAATGAGAAAGTTTGTGAGGATAGGATGTATGGATGAATGTTTGTTACTCTTTCACGCCACAACGAATGAACCGATTTGGCTGAAATTTGGAATGAAGATAGCTCATAACTACGATTATCACACAGGCTACATTTTATCCCGGAAAGTTAAAGCGTTCCCGCGGAAATTAAAAAACCTTAATCCACGCTGACGAAGTCGCGGGCATCATCTAGTTCTGAATAAAGTTGGTAATAGTATCTGGAACGACCTACTTTTATTTGCAAGTAACGTTATAATCGTCAATAATCCATCAACAAGCAATAATAATCACTCGAATCACTCGTGTATATAACCGATGCGTTAATACGTGGACCGAAATAAATCGGCACAACTTTACTGCCCTGGCTGCTGAACCATAAACACTCGATACTACCCGCGGAGTGGAAAACGAAATAACATTTCGGATATCCGCCGGAGAATTTACATATAAATAAAATTACACTAGACGAAATCGACGATTTTTTACTACGTATATCTTGCAACCTTATTTATCAATTTAAATTAATTTTATCCTCAACTATCATTACAATTTTTCAATAAAAATATTAGTATTAATAAGTATAAATAATATTTTCTACAATATAAGATAAAAAAATATAAATAAGGTAAGAATAAAAAACCACGCTCGAAGAATGTAAAGAAGTGCTAATAACAATAAAAATTTAAAAACTGTAACCCAACTACGGAATTTTTGATGTAAAATCCGTCTTAATGATTTTTTGTTCGTATAAAATGTCTATGTTAATCTTACAAACCTTCATCAAAATCGGCTCAGTAGTTCATTCGCTGCGGTAGAACATCCGTAAATAGTCACATACATACATAAACTGCTAAAATCATAACCCTTTTGGTTTTGCCGTAGTCGGGTAAAAATAACAATCGCTTATACTTTCACGGCTAATGTAATGTGTGAATAAAATTAGAAAACCTTAAATCTTATTCTGAATATTAAACTGTGGCGACTGACAGACATAAATATAAAATGCTCAGCCTAGAAACTGGTGAATCTAGTGATTTTTAAGATGGAAAATATATTCCTTTAGTACCACTCATAAGAGGGTCACTAACAAGGGTTATTTTTTAATTCCAAAGTGGTTATAACTTTGTTTATATACAAACTTTACCACCTCTTTTCACCTCTTACGTTTTATAAACCTAAACTAAGTACGTAGTACTATGATATATTTTGTGCCTAAACCGACGTGAACGAAGCTGTAGGCATGAGCTTGTAAAACTAATTGCATTTAAGGGATGAAATATCATCCAATTTTGCTTAAATGAAAAGCAAAGGGACAAAAATTAAGTTTTTACTTTTTTTCAATGAAATTCAGTCTTTTGTCTATAAAATACTTGCAGCGTATTTGTTGAAAAGTGAATTATTTCTTGCAGTTAAGAAAATATTGATAAAGTTTTCCCAATAATTTTATATGAAACCTGACATAGATATATGCAGCCTCCATACCCATATAAAACCTGCACTCACACTACCACTCGTATATCTAACTTTCCTCTACCCGGTAATAATCAAACGCGTGAGTCTGCATAAAGCATACTCCATTCGGCCCGTATTAAAATAATATCGGGCCGCAAACTTTACCGTAGAGAATTTTCTATTTTACGATACGACCTGTAAGTAGACAAGAACAAATCATTTCTTTCATAGGAACATGAGTTTTGCTTAAGCTTAAATTAGACAGTTCATCTTTCGCGATTTTTCATCGTTCGTTTTTGCGAATATTTTTTGCGAAAATGAACCCTTGCCCTAAGGGCGAATTTAGACGGATAGCTCACTGATGACCTTCGATAATGAAAGCAAAAATCTTGAAAAATTAACCGTAGAAAATTCACCCTTAGTGCTAATTAAGACTGTTCATTTTCGCAAAAATTTTCGCAACGATGAACGATGCACTGTCTAATTTGAGCCTTAGATATTAATTATTATAAATGCGAAAGTGTGTTTGTTTGTTTGTCCTTTAATCACAACGGATCTATGTGATTTTTTGCTTATTTGACTTTTTATCCCGAAGAATCAAATTGTTCGTGTCCCGCGGGATTTTTAACACTAAATCCTCGCGTACGACGTAGGGGGCATCAGCTATTTTCTTGATAAAAGTTGCTTGAAAGCAATCGGCTTTACTTCAGCTGCCCGCAAGATAGGGTTATAGTAACTGCTGAGTGTCTTATTGGCTCTTCTTAGCAGAACCTGCTTTTCGAACGGTGGTAGAGTCTAGTTCTTAGAAATATGTCTCTTATATGACAAGCCTGGCTGTTGTGTCCATTTTTTATGGTTTTTTGAATTAATTTTTCTTTGCTTTAAAGGGGTTGTTTAAAATATATTTGGAGCCTGGGCCAGGTATTTGTACGGTCTTTCAGAAAAGCGTATTTCATTTTAATTTCTATGATTTTATACTATTTTTAGGGTTCCATACCAAAATGGTAAAAATGGAACCCTTATGGTGAGACTTTCTCCGTCCGTCTGTCCGTCCGTCTGTCACAGTCGATTATTTCAGTAACTATTAAAGCTATCGACATGAAATTTGGCACAGTTGTGTATAATAGTGGCCCAAAATCATTGGAATAAAGAAAAATCGAAAATTATTTTTAGTTTTAATAAAAAAGGGGGAAAATCGGGGGTTTGAAATTTCAAAGTGAAATAACTATATCGAGTGGGATATCATATGAAAGGCCTTTACTTGTGCATTCTAAAACAGTTTTTTATTTATTTCTATATATAATAGTTTTTGATTAATCGGCCAAAATGTCGAAAAAAATACCGTTCCCCCCCCCTTATCTCCTAAGTTTACCAATCGAAAAATCTGAAATAATTATGGTCAATAGAAGTTTATGTATATTTTACAGGAAAAATAAAAGCAACGCGAAAATTATTTTAGTTTGATTAAAAAAGGGGGAAAATCGGGGGTTTGAAATTTCAAAGTAAGGTAACTATACTGAGTGGGGTATCATATGAAAGGCCTTTACTTGTGCATTCTAAAACAGTTTTTTTATTTATTTCTATATATAATAGTTTTTGAGTAATCGGCCAAAATGTCGAAAAAAATACCGTTCCCCCCCCCCCCCCTTATCTCCGAAGTTTACCAATTGAAAAATCTGAAATAATTATGGTCAATAGAGGTTTATGTATATTTTACAGGAAAAATAAAATCAACGCGAAAATTATTTTAGTTTAATTAAAAAAGGGGGAAAATCAGGGGTTTGAAATTTCAAAGTAAGATAATTATACCGAGTGGGGTATCATATGAAAGGCCTTTACTTGTGCATTCTAAAACAGTTTTTTATTTATTTCTAGATATAATAGTTTCTGATTAATCGGCCAAAATGTCGAAAAAAATACCGTTCCCCCCCCATTATCTCCGAAGTTTACCAATCGAAAAATCTAAAATAATTATGGTAAATAGATGTTTATGTATATTTTACAGGAAAAATAAAACCAACGCTCTAACTAGCATAGTTTTTTTATATTAATAATAAACCTCTACAAACAAAGTTAACGATAAATAAGCAAATTAATATAATATTATCGTTTTACTTTTACTTTTGGAGTATGGAACCCTCGGTGCGCGAGTCCGACTCGCACTTGGCCGGCTTTTTTGGTATAGCGTACAAGTACCTGGCCCAAGATGAAACAACCCTTTTAGAATAGCAGAAAATTAATATTTATTATTATATTATTTGCGATATCTTACTCCTTTGTTTAGATCTATAGTATAATAGGTATGATCTTATACCTCATTACGTAATAAATAAATATTAAAAGTTTTGTTACTTAAATGTTTGGCGTTCTTCCACTACGTTTACACGAGGGCCAAATCAATTCTTCCGCGTAAATGCAAAATATTCATACGATATCGAATCAATATCTCCGCGTGCTCGCTCCGAAACTTTATTTGGCGATTTGATCGTGACCCCATCGTATAGTATAAACGTCTATGTCCCAAATAGTATTCCGTTTGCACAAACAAACCATAAATTTGGAGATTTAAAAAGCTTTTATCTCTTTGTTTGCCGCGTTGTTTGGCGCAATACCGTGGAATAAAACCTGCTGTGAAAATTACAAATCGATGAATAAATTAATGTTATTTGTTTATTTTTTTTTCATGTACGCTATAAATTTTAGTAGATAAACTCTATAATAATTTAGAATCAAGTTATTAATATAATAAGAACAATGCAGACTTTCGGAGAGAAATTAGTACGTTTAAATATTACAACAAAAAAGATCTAATTTGTAGCAAATGAACGTTGATTTATTAATTCAAATTAATATTGTTTATTTAATATGTATGTTTTATGACACGTCAAGACTCTACCACCGATTCTGAAAGCAGATTCTGCTGAGAAGAACCGCCAAGAAACTAGACTAGACCTACTACTAGACTTGTATATGACTTTGTTCGCCAATCGTGATAAAAATGTAACTAACGTTTTTATTCTCAGAAATTAAATAAAATAAGCATACCAATTTCAGCTCTAGAATTTTTCAATCAATTAATAAATGAATAACAGATGAACAGATGAAAAAATAATGGAACGTAAACTTTTGAAACTCAGCCTTTTCTAAAATTGCCCTCCCAGGCAATCTGTGAAATATCTAGTGAGTCTAATAATATATGTTTTTATTAATTCATTAATCTAATTATTTATTTAATTTATTTATTTTTTTGTAATTAAGCATAAAAGCCAAAAAAAAATTTATACAAAAAATTATACCGACTATAAAAGCAACTAAAAAAGGAACAATAAAATAAACCTTTTTAGTCTTAATACCTAACTTAGCTAAGCTCCTAAACTAATGTAAGTAAAAATAGGCTTATAAGAACATTTCACATACTTTGCTACATAACTTCTGTCGAGTGATGTTCAAATCTTCATATTTTCCCCTAAGTTAGCCGGAGCTCTGCGTTAGGTTTAAAATTAAAACATCAACCCGGCTGCCTTTATAAAATGCGGACTCGTAACAGTTTCTAGCGTTGGCATATTAATTATCCCGCAAGAATTATGTGGATCTACATGATAAAGTCGTGGTTCTATGTTGAACTAGAGCACATGGAAACATATTTTGTTTTAGTCAAGTAAAATAGCTTGAATTTACTATAAATGAAATGTTTGTACTCACTATTCCGCTAATTTACATGTTTTAAATATTTAATAACTTCTATCAAAAGTGAAAACAAATAAACTAGTGGTTCGCCCCGAACTGAGACCTCGCGGTAACGGTATCCCATGATTATTCATTCAATCGATACATGACGACTAAAACTGACATTATTATTATGCCCGTTTTCACCAAACATACCTAAATAATCCCCTATGTAGGAGTCTCTTTACGTAGGTAGCTCCAAAACACAATCCTAAGTCCTAACATCCGTCCCAATGTCCTTTTAGGTGTCCCGTACAGGATCGTGATAAAGAAGTTGACAGTAATCATCACCTAACTTATTATAGGTAGCCCGTAAAGGTTAGGGAACGTCAGTGAAAACATTGAATGGTACAAACGAGTGAAAACGGGTTAGGGGCATCTGTACAAATCGTCATCTATCGACGCGAATAGAAAATATACAAAATGCAGCAATTAATAGTTTATTGAAGTTTGATATTTAACTAAAGAATAATTTTAATTGAATAATATGTTATTATATTATGTACCTCAATAATAATGCTCGACGCAAAACTGTTTTTGGGATAGATCGTAGTCGTAACTCCTCGTTCCATGGAATAGTTAATGACTGCGCCATCTATTAGCATTATTGTGAAGCTATGTGAAATTTACTGATGCTCATTAAAAATTAAATAATCTCGTTTCTTTATAATATTCATATAATTTTAGTATTTGTTGTTCAAGTACAGGATACAAGTGAAGTAAAAAATAAGTACAGCTTGAAAATATGTAGCCAATATTCCCAGAGAGCGTCTTCAAGCGAGCGTATTAAATCGCCACTTTGAAAGCCCCCCATTTCGTCAATTTTAGGAAAAAAATAAAAAAAAAATACTTTTGTACTCTGTTCCAAATTGTCTTTAAAATGATACACAGAAACTTTATGAATAGCAAAAAAAAATTTTACTTCGCATTCGCTTCTATGAGAGCCCCCCTGAAATAAAGATTTTTATATTTTTTAAGCCATTTTCGGCTGGAGGCCATCGGTTTACATATTATATCTAAATTTGAAGTAATTACGTTCAGTAATTCAAAAGTTGTAAGGCTCTGACAGATGGACGGACGGACGGACGGACGGACGGACGGACGGACGGACGGACAAGTGCAAATCGCTCTAGTAAACTCAGAGACCTCGCTTCGCTCGGTCAATAACATTATTACGAAGATTTGAATCTTTATTCACCACATATTACTATATGTCGCTCTGATAGAAGTACGACCGCTTTTTGACTGAGACCAATTTTTATCCGATAATGGCCGATTTTATGTCGTGAGAAGCGGTGTACGATTTTACTCTGATATTTTTGTGATATCTGGTTAACTCGTACATAAGTATTTAGTGGCTTGGTCCGCTTTTGCTGAACAGACTATTTACTATCGCTCATTTGTGATAAGCGTATCCTCATAACAGTCTGTTCCTTACATCCGTTATTTATCAACATCATCATCACATCAGCTTAATTGACAGAAGCCCACCCTGATGAGAGTCACCAGTCCTAGTCCTCAGCCATTTGCTACCTACCCTCTTTATATCTTCGGTTCATCATGTTGGCGGCCGCTCCACAGTGCGATTGCTTTTTAAGCGGTTTTCGCTTTAAAACTTTCAGGTCCAAACAGCCATATCTCCTACGGAAAATATAACCTACCCATTATAGCCACTTCAGTTTACTCATGTATGACTCAAAAATGACACGATCTATTGGAACGTAGTTCCTTATCGCGCGGTACGGAAGGGGGCTAGACGGAAAAAATTAAGGAAACCGACACGACACATATTTGAAAGGTCATTTTTGTTGAATGTGAATTTTGCATTGTATTCGGTATTTTCGCCTTAGAACTCGGCGTCTGCATGGCCTAGTGGTTAGGAGAGTCGCCTATAAATTCAACGTCGATGGTTCGAATTCCAGCTCGACAGACTGAATTTTCTATTTTCAATTTTATTTTAAAAAATTTTCCCTAATTTTTTATTGTATAAATTGGATAACGCCATCTGTGAAAAAACAGTAACTCCATCAGAGTAACTCTTTGGTGTTGTATCAGTGCAATAGAAACAAACTAACTAGTGGTTCGCCCCGAACTGAGACCTCGCGGTAACGGTATCCCATGATTATTCATTCAATCGATACATGATAACCAATACTGACATTATTATTATGCCCGTTTTCACCAAACATACCTAAATCATCCCCTAAGTAGGAGTCTCTTTACGTAGGTAGCTCCTAAATACAATCCTAAGTCCTAACATCCGTCCCAATGTCCTTTTAGGTGTCCCGTACAGGATCGTGATAAATAAGTTGACAGAAATCATCACCTAACTTATCATAGGTAGCCCGTAAAGGTTAGGGAACGTTACTGAAAACATTGAATTATTATGTAGGTACTAACGAGTGAAACCGGGTTACGGGCATCTGTACAAATCGTCATCTATCGACGCAAATAGAAAATATACAAAATGTAGTGATTAATAGTTTATTGAAGTTTGATATTTAACTAAAAAATAATTTTAATTGAATAATATGGTATTATATTATTTTGTGACTAAATAATAATGGTCGACGCAAAACTGTTTTTGGGATAGGTCGTAGTCGTAATCTCCTAGTTCCATGGAATAGTGCCTAATGTAACGACTGCGCCATCTATTAGCATTATTGTGAAGCTATGTTGATGCTATATGAATTACTGATGCCCAATAAAAATTAAATAATCTCGTTTCTTTATAATATTCATATAATTTTAGTATTTGTTGTTCAAGTACAGGATATAAGTGAAATAATAAAAATAAAACAGGTTGAAAATACGTAGCGGATTTTGCTAGAGAGCGTCTTCAAGCGAGCGTATAAAATCGCCACTTTGAAAGCCCCCCATTTCGTCAATTTTAAAGGAAAAAATAAAAAAATAATATTTTTGTACTCGGTTCGAAATTATCTTTAACATGATATGTTACAATTTTATATAACGCGATAAAATTTTTTTTACTTCGCATTCACTTCTATGAGAGCCCCCCTGAAATAAAGGTTTTTATAATTTTTTATGCAATATTCGGCTGAAGGCCATCAGTTCACATATTATATCTAAATTTGAAGTAATTACGTTCAGTAATTCAAAAGTTATAAGGCTCTGACAGACGGACGGACGGACGGACGGACGGACGGACAAGAGCAAATTCACCTAGTAGACTCAGAGACCTCGCTTCGCTCGGTCAAAAATAATTCATCGTAGTTAATCAATTTATTACTAGATGACACCACTAGTTTATTACAATTCCTTCACTAAAATACTACTACTAAAGTACTACGTTCCATCCGGGTGTCCCTTGACACGTCTCTTTTTTTGTTTGGTAATTATAGCAATCGTAATAATCCACGATTAATCAGTGTTTTAATATTATGCAAATGGAGACTATGACTATAAAAATAGAAAAAAAATCAAGTGACGATGATGACCGTTTTCTGGGTTGTGAATCATCAGTTTATATCGTCGACCTATATCGCGTAGAACAGAAGTTTCTGACAAAGTTCCACTCCAAACGCAGGCTCAAAACAACTAATGAATTTGTGAGTGCCATGCAATAATTTTCTGGTACTAGTACTTGATGGTACTCTGGTGATAGCCCAGTGGTTAGGACTGCGGTCTCCTATTCGGGGAGTCGCAGGTTCGATCCCGGGGCGCGCATCTCTTACTTTTCGGAGTTAAGTGCGTTTAAGCAATTAAATATCACATGCTTTAAAGGTGGAGGAAAACATCGTGAGGAAACCTGCACGCCTGAGAGTTCTCTATAATGTTCTCGAAGGTGTGTGAAGTTCACCAATTCACGTATTGGGCCAGCGTGGTGGACTGTGGCCTATAACCCTTCTCTGAGAAGAGACTTGCGCTCAGTAGTGAGACGTTAATGGGTTGCTCATGATGATGATGATGACTATGATGACTGGTACTTACAATTACGTTTGTGGTGGTTAATTTGATGAATTATTACACCATTTTGCAGCACAGTACGTCATTTCTTGATAATTTTCTGCGAGCTCATCGTAATAACGCGACGATACTGCGTAGTCGGCCTTTAACGGCTTACTAGAAATGGCTTCACCGCTTCGACTATTGCGCTTCTAAGCGTTATAGCTCGATAGTTTGTATCTTATTTTATTTCAGCATAACCCTCCTCATTCGAGAGAAGACCTCAACCCATCGCCGGTGTTGGACTGAGATGAAGAGATCTGTAGCTTCAGCATAAATCAATTAAAAGTCTAGCTTTCTTTCATTTAGGTGCCTGCACTTTGAATTTATTTTCGCATTCAAGTCGGGTCGGAAATTAAATCCTTTTTCTAACTCGTACCGTAATAAAATAAGATATCGCACGTTTTATCTTTATTATAACGGGACTGTTATTCGCGTTGGCATATTAATTATCTCACGAGAATTACGTGGATTCACGTGGTAAAACGTGGGGCTTTGTAGAAAAAGTATGGTCTTAGAATTAATTTTACTTAAGTGAGTGAACTTAACTAAAATTTATGATTATGAACTACCTTCCTTTCTTTTAATAAATGAATTTTGTAAATATTGTATAATTAACCGCCTTTCAAAAAGGAGTTCCTCAATTTGGCCGGTACCTGGGTATACTTATCTTCTTTTTTTACTTCCGATTTCTTTATAAAGCAGTTATTACCGTCATGTTATGAAAGCAATGATTTCACAACTATTACAAGTAAGTATTAGTTATTTGTTTAAAACTTTGAATTAAATCTGAACTGACTAAATTTTGTTTTTATTTTATTTGGAATAAGTTTTACTTTTATAATTCTATCTCCTCCCACTAAACATATAAAGCTTGTTCAAGAAACAAGTAACAATCCTTGGACCTTAATTTTGTAAACCTACTTGCCTGTTCATCTAGGTTTCAATGCAAACTATGTGCCCAGTTTCAGATCGGTTCAGCTTTAATGCCGTGAAAAACTTACAAGGTATTTTAAAGAACTTCTACACGCTGTATACCTCGCCTGTATAGTCGACGACAAGTCGCAGTGACCCACTGGATTCAGGCGGCGCAAGACCGAGACCTGTGGAAGTCCATGCAAGTGACCTTTGTCCAGCATTGGACGTCTGTCGATACCTGATGCGCAAGAAGATTTTCTGTGGAGTTTTCCCGACACCTCACGCCCTTTTATAAGACGTTATTAATTCTTTGTTCCTAAAATACTTTAAAATAATATTTCCTCTGCAGATTTATTCTTTTCTCTTCAAAATAGATAAGCTCCGCTTAAAATGCTGGACGCATCATTGAACTCGATGGATATTTCCTTTTTGTTTCACGTGAGGTCTTTTCAAGTGCAGCGTATAAAATTTTGTAAAGGAAAGGCATTTATTTTATAAATCGCGCCGTTTTTGTTTTTTTAATTCTAAAGTAATCTTAAAAATATTTTTTAAAGCTTTAATATTGTTCTTACAAAATATCTAAATGATAAATCTGCATAAAGATGATAATTCTTCAAAAAAGGGAAATAAAATTTTCTGCTATTACAAGTTAGTTGTACTTATATGAAAATAAGTTATAGGTTCATAGCACATTATTTTTGCACTTCAGGAAACTTTAATTTAAAACTAAATAAATAGAAGGTAAAACATTTTTTATTCATACTGTCATATTTTATGAATTCTGAATTTTTTAAATAATTATGATAGTTTTAAAGTGAGAAAGTAAAAGGTCTTTAAAATTAGATTACTATAATAATATTATATTCTAATTTTTATCTCAGTATCTGAAGACTCAAGTCTTCGAACAGTGCGTGTTGCCAGTGATGACTTACGGATCCGAGACTTGGTCGCTAACTATGGGCCTCATAAGAAGGCTCAGGGTCACCCAGCGAGCGATGGAGAGAGCTATAATGCTCGGTATATCCCTGCGAGATCAAATCAGAAATGAGGAGATTCGTAGGAGAACCAAAGTCACCGACATAGCTCAGCGTGTCGCGAAACTGAAGTGGAAATGGGCGGGGCACATAGTTCGAAGAGCTGATGGTCGTTGGGGTCCCAAGGTGTTGGAGTGGCGACCCCGCACCGGGAAACGCAGTGTTGGCAGGCCCCCCACCAGGTGGACCGACGACATCAAACGAGTCGCAGGGAGCCGCTGGATTCAAGCGGCGCAAGACCGAAGCCTGTGGAAGTCCATGCAGGAGACCTTTGTCCAGCAGTGGACGTCTATAGGTTGATAAAGAAGAAGAAGAAGAAGAATTTTTATAATAATTATTCATTAATTAGAATCTAATTTTTACACGGGATTATAAATTACTGACTTGAATTACTTACTTATAATTATGCTTCGCAAGCTTCATTCTAGCGATTTGGGGTTTTACATATTGTAGCAACACTTTCTAGCTACCGGCCTTCACGTTATTTGTAGTAGGGAAAAAAGAATTTACGTATGGTATCACCATTCGGTAGACATCCCTACCCATTACTCATTAACATTTTCGTGCTCGAGGCCTTCGGACGCACAATATTATAATTAGTTTCGAATATTTTATTTTAAGTAAAGGAGTTAGTTAGGTAGTGAAAATCATGGGAAAACGGAAAGCAGAGGAAAAGGTGGCGAAGATTAGAAGAAAAATAAGGAAGTTGGAGGAGAAATTGGCACGGAAACGTATAATGCGTCTACCTTCCAGTTCATGTGACGAAAACGAGGGTAAGTGTTAATACGAGAATTTAATATTAATACAGGCGCATGATTCAAAGTTTCTTTGTTTTGTTTGGATTGATGAATACTATGATGCGAGACTCCGCTTTTGGGTTTACTCCTTCATAATTACGTCAGACAATACTATGATGCGAGACTCCGCTTTTGGGTTTACTCCTTCATAATTACGTCATTAGACAATACAATGATGCGAGACTCCGCTTTTGGGTTTACTCCTTCATAATTACGTCATTAGACAATACTATGATGCGAGACTCCGCTTTGGGTTTACTCCTTCATTTTGTTTTTACGCCATTGATGAATACTATGATGCGAGACTCCGTTTTTGGGTTTACTCCTTCATAATTACGCTTTACGAGCTAGATTTTAGCTTTAACAAAACTATTCTATTGTAATAGTTATAACCAGGGTAAAAATAAAAATAAAATATTTTTCCTTTGATGTGGGTACCTTCCTTTTTTCGTTGTAACAAAGGAGGAATAGTAAGACGTTTCGTACGTTTACAGATGTCAATCAGGTGGTAAATGGTGCATTATGTGACCCTGTACCGGTGTTTTTCGATTCCACTACCATACACGATGATGAACAACGTCCAGACATCGCGTTATCGTTGAAGGACGCCTCGCCATCACCTGGGACAGCTATCGAGACGCTACCAGTTTCGCAGAACGGTGG
The DNA here is from genome assembly GCA_029955525.1 of Oeneis ivallda. NCBI lineage: Eukaryota > Metazoa > Arthropoda > Insecta > Lepidoptera > Nymphalidae > Oeneis > Oeneis ivallda. Next base: position 22,264,604 of record JARPMR010000007.1, read on the forward strand.
TGCCGATTCTGCAGTCGCCGGAATTGAGGAAAATACTGAGCTTGTGCTGGATGGATCAATACTTTCATTACTAGGTGACGCTCCTGAAAATAATATTGAATCAGGTCCCCCTATCCATAGGGATATTGCCACTAGATGGCAGGACATTTTACAGAAAGGTCTTAAAGATGATATTAAAAAAGACTTAATAAAATTGTATCCTATACCTAGTAATTTGGAAATTCTTGTACCGCCAATCCTAAATCCCGAAGTTAAAGCGGCATTAACAGAGCCCTTAGTAAAGCGGGATTTCGCTATTTTTCATAGACAAAAACAGACCGGGATTGCATTATCCGCTTTAAGCAAATCAGTGGACTCGATAATAAATGACCCAAATAAAAGTTTACAAAATGAAACAAAGTCGACTGTATTAAAACCGCTAAGCGATGCCTGTCGCATTTTATGCGATTTATATCAGCTTGAAACGAAAAGAAGGAGAATCCACATAATAAATTCAATAAATAATAAGATGAAAGACATCGTTATGGACACAGTCCCAGGGAAATTTCTTTTCGGTGACGATATGTCTGAAAAGCTTAAAACGGCCCAGGGCATTAATAGATCGGGACAAATTTTAAAAGTCATACCATTCTCTAATAATTCTAATAAGAATACTATGACAGCTGCACCTAGCAATGTTAAGTCTTTAAACCAAAAGACCCCATATCGGAAAACAGCTGCGCGTTCTTATATGGGGAAGCAACGAGTGCAGGATCATGCAGCACCAGCACCGGCACCAGCAAGCAGCCGCCAGCGACACTACCGCCGCAGCCCCCCGCCGGCCGCGGCCCCTCGACGTCAGAGACAGCAGCGCTACTGAACAGTAATAACGAGGAACGATATGCAGGGCGATTGTCTTGCTTCTCTCAACAATGGGAAAATATAACTAGCGACCCGCTTATATTAGGCTGGCTAGACGGTTATGAAATTCCATTTATTTCTACACCTAGTCGCAGCGATAGGCCTTATACAATTTCACATTCAGACCAGGAATTACTTGAATTTAATAAATGTATACAAAAATTATTATATATAAACGCCATTTCAGAATGTAATCATGAGGAAGAGGAATTTGTCTCTAGTGTTTTTTTTAGTGCCTAAACCTAGTGGAGAGAATCGGTTTATTTTGAATTTAAAATGTTTAAATAAGTTTGTCAAAACAGAACATTTTAAATTAGAAGATTATCGTACTGCAACCAAGATGATGTTCCCAGATTGTTTTATGGCTTCCATTGATCTAAAGGATGCTTATTACTTATTGCCGATCTATGAGTTTCATAGGAAATATTTGAAGTTCAAATTTAATGATACTCTTTATGCATATAATTGCTTACCGTTCGGGCTGGCGACAGCACCTTATGTTTTTACAAAATTATTAAAACCAGTAATGGAATACTTTAGGTCAAACAATATATTAACAGTTATTTATCTAGATGACATAATGATTTTTGGTAGGTCATATTTGGAGTGCAATAGAAATATTTCATTCATTAAAAACGCTCTCGAAAATCTGGGATTTATAATAAATTATTAAAAGAGTTGCTTAATACCTTCAAGAGAGTGTAAATATTTAGGTTTCATATTTAACTCTCAAAAAATGATACTAAAATTACCCGAGGAAAAGAAGGCTAAGATTCAAAAATTAATTTTGAAATTCATAAATACAGAAAAATGTAGTTTACGTAATTATGCTAGATTTGTTGGTATTTTGATATCAGCCTGCCCTGCTATTGATTACTCTTGGTTATATACCAAGATTTTTGAAAGATTTAAATTTTTGTGTTTAAAGGAAAATTCTTCATATGATCAGATCGTAAAAATCCCAGCTACGTTACATGAGGATATGTTATGGTGGTTAAGGCATATTATGAACGATTATGCTAAAGTACGAACCCATAACTATGAGTGTGAAATATTTTCAGACGCTTCTCTTACGGGATGGGGAGCGTACTGTAATAAGAATAAAGTCTATGGTTTTTGGACCGAAGAGGAAAGATTGCAACATATAAACTTATTAGAACTTAAAGCAGCTTTCTTTGCTTTAAAAGTTTATGCTAAACATCTTACTAATACGGAGATTCTTTTACGAATTGATAATACTACAGCTATAGCATGTATTAATAAAATGGGTAGCGTACAGTATGCACATCTGGAAAAAATCACTCGTCAAATTTGGCAGTGGTGTGAACAAAGAAAAATTTTCTTATTCGCATCATATATCAATTCCAAAGACAATGTGGAAGCGGATGCAATGTCTAGAATGAAATTCCAAGAGACAGAATGGGAACTTGCAGATTAGGCGTTTCAAGAAATTATTCTGTCATTTAAACAACCTACTATTGATTTGTTTGCATCTAGAAATAATAAGAAATGTCCCACTTACGTATCTTGGAAGCCAGATCCTGAAGCTTGGGCAATTGACGCGTTCACATTGTCATGGACTCATCTTAATTTTTATGCTTTTCCTCCTTTCTCCATGGTATTAAAAGTGATACGAAAAATTATAGATGATAAAGCTGAAGGTATTGTTGTAATACCGAATTGGAAAACACAACCTTGGTATCCATTGTATCAAAAAATTAAAATTTCTAGAGAAATATATTTTCGACCAAGTAAAGAATTGCTTGTATCTCCTTTCAGAATTCATCACAATCTACACAGTTCGCTAGAACTGATTGCCGTAAGATTGTCAGGAAAACAATATTAAGACAGACAACTTTCCTCAAAATCTGTGGATATCATATTATTCTCTTTGACTGAAAATACATATTATAAGCAATATGTTGGCTGTATTAGATTATGCATTAAGTACTTTGAGATAAATAACGTCATATTATGCTATGATTCTATGCCTATTCTAGAAATAATATATTACCTTAGCCGATTTTTTGATCAGGGAGTACGGTATGGCACCATTAACTCTCTTATAGCAGCAATAAGTTTGTTAATGGGAAATCCCATAGATAATAATAGGATAAAGAGATTCATGAAGGGAGTAGGTATATAGGTTACGACCTCATACGCCTAAATATGATATAGTTTGGGAAGCTAATATCGTTTTAAATTATTTGAGCCAGTTCTGGCCCAACCATGCGTTAAGTCTACAAGACTTATCAAAGAAAACCGTCACACTTAATGCTTTAGTAATAGCTTATAATGTCCAGACCATCACCCATATCAAAAATCAGTAATGTTGTCATGTAATACCTTAGAATAGTATAACAATTAATACATATGATTATAATAATAATTGATCAATGATTTATGATTAATGTAATTAAGTAATTAAATTATGGTAAGTTAATTATTTTTCTATAAAAGAAATTAATAAAAATACCTATCCTACCTATTCTAGTCTGTATTATTTTTACTATATACAGCTATAAACATCTACAATATGTAAAACCCCAAATCGCTAGAATGAAGCTTGCGAAGCATAATTTATGATCAAACGAACTTACCTGTAAGTGAAGTTCGATCCTAATTATGTGAGCAAGCTTCATTCGACGCGATTTGGGAGAACCCACCCTAATCTAGTATCTATTTTATGTGTTAATAAGTGTTCGTATTTAAAGTTAACCCTCCCAATGTACCGTATACTTTAAGTATAAATAAACATGTAAAAATAATCACATTCATAAATAGGTATTAGCATAGGTATTACCACAAGCTAACATTTTATTATTTCAGGTACCTATTTTGCTTTAAACTAATGAGTAATGGGTAGGGATGTCTACCGAATGGTGATACCATACGTAAATTCTTTTTTCCCTACTACAAATAACGTGAAGGCCGGTAGCTAGAAAGTGTTGCTACAATATGTAAAACCCCAAATCGCGTCGAATGAAGCTTGCTCACATAATTAGGATCGAACTTCACTTACAGGTAAGTTCGTTTGATCATAAATTTTATAACATAGCACTATGATCCGACACTTGAAACTAAAGTGGTTATCGAATTGATTGTATCTACTCGTATGTATCTTAATTTTAGGGAAAGGTAACTAACTAACTGTGCTTCACTTTAACTAGATAGGCCAATTTGCGATATTGAGGGCAGCCAGGGACCGAAAGCAATGGAAGTCATTAGAGCAAGCTTTGTCAAATCGATTATAGAGAGAGATTATATTCCTTGTCAACAAAATCCAAAACATTTGGTATATTATTATCATTTTACTAGCTGATGCCCGCGACATCGTCCGCGTGGATTTAGTTTTTTCAATCCCTCGGGAACTCTTTGATTTTCCGGAATAAAAGTTAGCCTATGTCACTCTCTGGGTCCTCAACTATATCCTTGCAAATCACGTCGATCCGTAGCTCTATTGCGGCGTGATTGAAGGACAAACCAACAAACACACTTTCGCATTTATAATATGAGTATGATGATTCCATGACAAGATAGCCCTTAACTGCGATCTCACCTGATAGTAAGTGATGATACTATCTAAGATGGTAACGGGGTAACTTGCAAGGCGGGAAGGTAGTACTTTAATTAAACCCATATCCCTAATCGGTTTCTATGCACGCCATCTCGCTGGAACGCTAAATCGCTTGGCGACACGTCTTTAACGGAAGGGTGGTAACTAGCAACGACCATAGCCTCCCAGCAGACTAAAATATTAAAGCGAAGGTCACCATAGAAAGGTTGAAAAAAAATCAGTCTATTTCGTCTGTCTGTTTAAAAAGTGCATAACAGATTTAATATTAAACATACTGTATGTTTTGAAGAATCTTCCTTTTTGTTCATCTGAGTGTTATCCCCATCATCATCACATGAGACTGTGGATGTTATAGAAATAGAAAGGATTTATTTGAATAATAATAATTGTAAATACATGGTACGAACAATTTACAATCAGCCAATTATGGCGCGCAAAATTTAGACACTGATTTAGATCTTCACTGATGGGCAAATGCCTGACCTAATGACCACACCTGGTCCTCAGCCTTCCGCATCCATCTGCTTCCGCCACACTCTACAATTATATTATCTTAGGTCCAACACCGGTGCGCAAGGGCGCCCCATTGTTTTCTGGCCCAGCCCAATCATAGTCCAGTCATTATAGTAAGTTCACCTCGGAATTCGAGATACCCAGCTGTAAGTCTGTAAATACTTGTATATTGACACCCTAAAAGTTGTCTCAAAACCTACATATGGTAGGGTGTGCGCAACTATTAAATTTCAAGGTCAAAGGTCACAAAAATCGGTTTTTTGCGCTTTTTTTGTAAATATCTCATTTCCTATGGGTTTTTTGCTATTTGTATTTATTATCAATATTGTAGAATACAAAATTAAGAAAAATAATTTTGTATTCTACAATATTGATAATAAATACAAATAGCAAAAAACCCATAGGAAGTGAGATATTTACAAAAAAAATCGGCCAAGTGCGAGTCGGGCCTCGCTCTTTTAGGGTTCCGTTAAAAAAAAATTAAAATATTTTCATGTACCCATGGAAATATTTTAATTTAATTTTTTCAATTTAATTTAATTTTTATTATTTGTTGTTATAGCGGCAATAGAAATACATAATATGTGAAAATTTCATCTGTCTATCTATTACGGTTTACGAGATACAGCCCGCTGACAGACGGACAGACGGACGGACGGACGGACGGACGGACAGCGTAGGCTTAGTAATAGGGTCCCGTTAGTACCCTTTGGGTACGGAACCCTAAAAAAGCGCAAAAAACCGATTTTTGTGACCTTTGACCTTGAAATTTAATAGTTGCGCACACCCTACCATATGTAGGTTTTGAGACCACTTTTAGGGTGTCAATATACAAATATTTACAGACTTACAGCCGGGTATCTCGAATTCCGAGATATTTTGTTGAATGCACATCAACAATCAACATGCACCAGTTCAGTTATCTTATTTGATCAAAGAATTAGTTTGACTTTGCTGGAGCATATCAGAGTGATCAGACACAATGTGAAAGTACCAGGCAATTATAACTCAACTAAATTAACTTTGAGATTTCAGCAAAAGAAGCGATAACACCGCGCCTGTCGTTTAACGTTATGACCAAACTTCTAACGAGCTGCCATAAACTAGATATTTACTTTCTCTCCCTTAAGGTGCTCCTGTAGAAAAATTAGGCTTATCACAAAAACTTGATAAATTATATGTGACGATAACATTCACAATGGAAACAAGGAAATCAAATAGTGAATTGACTAGGCAATAGGCATCTTCTAGGCAAGGGCACTCCAACCTATTACTGCTTTCCAGCATCGATTATCGTCAACTGCAAGAGGCATCTATTAATAAAATTCATATACCTACGCTGTTACATTATGCTCACAGGCATGCAGCTTTCCTAACTATGTTATTCTGAATAGTTTCAGCAAGTGATTGCTTAAAACATACCTAACTCCATGAAATCAGAGATGCCTGGGATCGAATCTCGGACTTCGAATAATGCCGAAATCCGTCGAGATCTTTTAGATGGGTTTCACTGACATTTCTCGTTTCGCATCTTCAAGTGTCCCTTGAGGTAGCCATAATTTGTCGGTATTCGTAATAATTAACTACCTCGTGTTCCATTTCCCATGATCATTCGCAGCGCAGCGGCATAGTAAACAAACAACCCTCAAAGGATTGAGCCGTAGTTAATAGTTTGATTACTTGTTCGCAGGCACGGTCGACACGCTCAAGTCCCTCCAAATCCAGGTCCCGAAAGCGGTCCTCACGGGCCGAGACGCCGAACTCATGTGTACATACGAGTTGGAAGGGGCGCAATTGTACTCCATACGCTGGTATAGGAACATGATCGAGTTCTACCGATACGTGCCAAAGGAATCGCCCGCTACCAAGGTGTTTCCTGTCGCAGAGATTAAAGTTGATGTGAGTACTAACCATGGTCCTCATAAGAAGGCTCAGGGTCACTCAGCGAGCGATGGAGAGAGCTATGCTCGGTATATCCCTGCGAGATCAAATCAGAAATGAGGAGATTCGTAGGAGAACCAAAGTCACCGACATAGCTCAGCGTGTCGCGAAACTGAAGTGGAAATTAGCGGGGCACATAGTTCGAAGAGCTGATGTTCGTTGGGGTCCCAAGGTGTAGGAGTGGTGACCCCGGGAAACGCAGTGTTGGCAGACCCCCCACCAGGTGGAGCGACGACATCAAACGAGTCGCAGGGAGCCGCTGCATTCAGGCGGCGTAAGACCGAAGCCTGTGGAAATCCATGCAGGAGACCTTTTTTTTTTTTTTTAATGTGTTCCTCCCTTTTTTCCTCCGACATGGCGATCGAAGACTGTTATAGGTCGGTACTTTGAGGCGTTTTTTTTTTTTTTCAAGTTTACTCTATTTTCATTTTTATCTTGCTACACATGTAAGTGCAGTTCGACAGGGACACTTAATCTAATAATCTAGGGACTAATGTACAATTTTATATATATATACATACTTCTTAATATTATCTTATTTTCCTGTTTTTTTTTTTTAATAATATTATATAACAATACATAATTCTTTTTCTTAACTAAATGTTTTTTTTTTTTTTCAATTAATCCCAATTTATTAAACTTGGTTAGTAAATTAAATTACGTGTACATGATAAATAGTACCAAATAATTACATTAAGATTGTTGATATATATTAATAATCTATATAATTGACTTATATCTATTTATTTTCCTTTATTATTACTTTTGCTATTCGGGTACAGAATTCAATAAATTTAGGTCGTGTTTCTTCTTCACTAATAAGTTTGTTCAAAGTGTCAACTTGTACATCGGCCGATAATTCGATTTTAATATCATTTCTAATTTTTTCAAATCTAGGACAGTCTACCAATAAATGTGCTATATCCTCTATCGCGTCTGGGTTACATTGACACGCTGGGCTATCCTTAATTTTAAACCTGTGTAGGTACTGAGAAAATCCACCATGTCCCGTCAGAACCTGCACCATTGTTGAATCAAATTTTGCCTTCCTGATAATTTTGTAAGCTTGTCTTACGTCCGGCAAAAACAGTTTCGTTATGCTAGCTGTCGTGCCGCTTGTATATCTTTCTTGCCACTGTTCTATTGAGTCTATCCTTAGTGTTCGTTTTATGTATGATAATGGGCATGCTTTGTAGTCCGCTGCTGTTCTTTTGAAAAGAGCTGCCTGTTTTGCGAGATAGTCTGCTCTCTCGTTTCCCTCAACTCCTCTGTGCGCTTTGATCCAGTAGAAACTTATAAGCTTTCCTTAATCCCGCAATATGGCCAAGTTTTTTCTAATGGCATAAATTAATGGATGAGACGAATGCTGATTTCGTAACAGATCTAGTGAGGATCTAGAATCGCTTAAAATGCTAGCTTCCTGTTCTCTTCTTTTTATAACAAGGCCCACTGCTCTTTCCAACGCATAGAGCTCTGCTTGGAATACCGTGCAATACGGCTCTAGTTTGAGCTTTATTGATTGCACCTCTGCCCCGTCTTTCCATATAGATATCGCTGCACCTACTTTCCCTTCAATTTTGCTACCATCAGTGTATAATAATAGACCTTTGACTTGATCATCTATTGTGTTGGGTTCTAAAGTATCAAGGCAGGTGTAATTGATATTTAACCTTTGTGCCGGATGCTCCGCTTCCAAGAATCTGACTTTCCATTCTATTTCCCGGTCGTTTGGGAGAAATATGAAGGGCTTGCCTCTCTTTGTTTCGTACATTACAGCCTGTTCCCTCACTCTGAGATCTAATGAAATAAGACCCGCTAATAAAATCGCAGAATGTAGTGAGACCGTTCTATATGATCTACAGATTATTTGGGCAAATCCTCTTTGTACTGTGTTGAGCTGCTTTACGATGCTTACTTTGTCTGCGGCTGAAGCCCATACACTTGCAGCGTATAAAACTAGTGGTTCGCCCCGAACTGAGACCTCGCGGTAACGGTTTCCCATAATTACTTATTCATTCAATAGATACATGACGATCAAAATTGACATTATTATTATGCCCGTTTTCACCAACCATACCTAAATCATCCCCTTTGTAGAAGTCTCTTTACGTAGGTAGCCCCTAAATACATTCCTAACATCCCAATGTCATTTTCACCTTTAGTTGTCCCGTAGAGGTTCGTAATAACAAAGTTGACAGAAAGTGTCAACTAACTTAACATAGGTAGCCCGTAAAGGTTAGGGAACTGTTATAGTGAAATCCTCAAGGCCTCAATCAAACTTAGGTACATAGTTTTTTGGAACATTCAAATTAAATTACTTGTACACAGCGTCAACTATCGACACGACCAGAAAACATGTAAAAACAAACTGCAACGTGAAGTTTTATTGATGTTTGCTAAATGACTAAATAATAATTTTAATTGAATAATATGTTACATATAGCTGCATTTGCTATATGAGATGAGAGCGCCATCTATTGACATCATTGTGAAGTTTTGTTGTTGCTGCTCATTAAAAGTTAAATAATTTAGTTTCCTTATTACATTTATCTAATTTTAGTATTTGTTGTTCAAGTACATGATATTACGCTAAAATTATAAAACTTTCAAGCCCCAGCTTTCAATGGTTATTCCGTTGTGAGGTCAAATATAATCTCCACTTTGAAAGCCCCCCATTTCGTCAATTTTAGGAAAAAAATTAAAAAAAAAATACTTTTGTACTCTGTTCCAAATTATCTTTAAAATGAGGTACTGTAACCCTATGAAAAGCAAAAAAATTTTTTTTCTTCGCATTCGCTTATATGAGAGCCCCCCTGAAATAAAGATTTTTATAACTTTTTAAGCCATTTTCGGCTGGAGGCCATCGGTTTACATATTATATCTAAAATTGAAGTAATTACGTTCAGTAATTCAGAAGTTATAAGGCTCTGACAGACGGACGGACGGACGGACGGACAAGTGCAAATTCACTCAAGTAGACTCAAAGACCTTCGCTTTGCTCGGTCGACAATCGGTTCTATGACCGCAACGTATATCGTCCTCGTCACCTCAGGGTTAAGACCCCAACTGACTTTTGCAGCTCTAGCTAGCTGTTTATAAATATTTAGCGCTTTTTTCGTTACATTAGAAATGTGGTTTTTAAAAGTCAATTTTGAATCTATAGTAAGTCCCAAAATTTTTATTTCTTCGAGCAGTCTTATATCTTGTCCGTTCATGCTTAACTGAGGGTTGTCATATTTTATTTTCTTAGTCAGTATCATTGCGTTAGTTTTTTGTGCTGCGAATTTTAATTTGTTTTTAAAACCCCATTTACTAATATAATCCAAGGTCCTGTTTGCGTTAATTTGAATAGTATCTGAAGTTTTCCCTGAAAAAACGAGGACGATATCGTCAGCGAAGGCCTGACAGTAGACTCCTTGCTGATCCATGGCGTCTAGTAGTGGATTCAGGACCAAGTTCCAGAAGAGCGGACCACCTATCGATCCCTGAACGCATCCCTTTGTAGTCTGTTTCATACAGGAGACCTTTGTCCAGCAGTGGACGTCTATAGGTTGATAAAGAAGAAGAAGAAGAGTACTGACTTAGCGCTGTGGCGCCTACCTACTTGTAATGCTATTTATAAGATACTGTAGGTCTGAAACCTCACAGTGATTGAAAATGCTTCAATATTGATTGAAGGTTTATGGAATCCTAGTTAATGCTAATTAATATAATAATTATAGGGTGAAACGGATAGTGGTAGTAACCTCGATTGTAATTACTCTAGTTTCCCAATTCCCGTATGAATTACATGTTATTTTATTTATCTATCGCTACCACTAAGTTAACCGTGTTGTATGTCTCTGTTCGCTTGCATGGAGAAACAAGGTGCGATCAAAGTTTTTGCGGGATAAATATCCTCCTTCTCTGCGGGGCATCTATCCTAAACGTAATTTATATGGATTAAGTAACTAACCATCCTCTATATGGGATAGTGTTCCCAAAATTTAGAGGTTCGCAAAATTCGCCAACACTGTGGAAATATCGAAGTTAATGTTTTTTACTTTCATAAATTTGAAGTTATTAAACCAAAGAACCTATCCGTTTTACAAAATAATATAGTATTTTGCATTTTGTACGGAGTGATATAAAGTAATTTTTAAAAGTGTGGCAACTATGCAGCCTTTACCCTTCGTGTGTATTTTAGGTAGCAGCATCAGACCAGAACCGGGTGGTGTTGACGGAAGTGGACCGGACACTGACCGGAGAGTACCAGTGCGAAGTATCTGCTGACGCGCCGTTATTCCACACGGACATCAAGGCGGCAGAAATGGTAGTAGTTGGTGAGTTCACTATTTTACCGACCGTAGACAACAACAAACAAGTTAACTTTAAGCAAGGAATTTTCACAACAGCTACACAGGTGGAGTTAAATCCAAAAGATGCCTCTACCTCTTCTTAGCACTTACACACACTGAGAGTCTTGTAGAGTCTTGTGTCATAAGAGCCACAGGTTGGCCTACGTGAAATAAATAATTTTGAATTTGAATTTGAGTTGAAAGGAAAGAGAGAACAAAATATTAAAAAAATATTATAAAATATAAGTAAATAATAATATGATTATGTTTGAAATAGCTTATTGGGTTGCAGTACTGAATTCACAAAAAGCAGGGCGCATAGTCAAAGAACCGACGACGGGCGTGGACGAACGCACAGTGTTATATAGTAGACCTTCACTAGGTCACCACTGTATACAAGCGGCGCAAGTCCGCGACGTATAGAATTCACTACAACAGACATTTATGAGTATGTCCAGGCGTAGACCTCTATTGATTGACGAGGAGGAAAAAAATTGGCTTAAGTGGCGTATAATTGCACTGTTGGAAAGGCGCAAAGAAACGTCTCAATCCCTAAAAATGAAACGTTCGCAGGCCATTAATACTTGAAATGTTCCGTGAAATGGAAATTACGTCAACAAATCAAAAGCTGAAAGCGAAACGGAAGATTTAGTATTCACAGGTCATTTAAAGCCTCTGGAAAGGCGAATTAGCTGTTGTTTATTTACAGCATTACCTTAGAGACTAACTACATGGCTCACCCCTCCACTACTATTGCAAATGTGTGTAGTCACATCCTTACGATAGAGTTTGTATGAAGTAGTAAGTATTTGTTTTCAGTAGCTGCCGTCACGCATAATAAGTTGTGAGCTTTGGTAGTGCTTTGTTCTTTCACAAATGGGTACTTTCAAACGTTTTGATTTTTGGAGGGGTGAGCCATGTTATCGTAGTTAGTCTCTACACGACGATGTAAAAATAAAAATTAGGTGGCACTCGGGGACTGCCGCGGTAAAGCTATTGCATAACATTTTTTATCAACTTATGCAATTATAATATTTATGCAATATTTTTTTTGCATAATAAAAATTATAAAAATATATTATAAAAATTATTAAAAAACAAACAAAGAAAAGTCACTACTTCGCGAGTGAGATTCGAACCTGCGACATCATACACCATACGGTAAAGAATGCGGCCGCTCGCCCACTGCGCCAAATAGAGGTACTTGAGAACCTCTAAAATGTTGAACGCTTACTGAACGACGGTGTTAGGTTTTTTTCGTTACGGAATTTCTTGATTCGGTCGCCGCGCTCAAACTGTTTGTCCTAGTTCAAAGCTCGCGATAAACGCTATGCAATAGCTTAATTAGTGTTGGTTATAGGTGGTGATCGAACCTGCGACCTTTCAGTTTTCAGTCCGCACCTTGAACCGTTGGGCTATCGAGGCTATAATTTGTAATATTAGCACAGTTCAAGGAAACTATCCTTACTCTGTGATATTAGTAACGATTCTTCGAAGCCTAAACAAAGAGTTCCAAACTTACAAGAAGCAATCAGAATAAAAAAAAATAAAGCTTTTAACCCTCACAGTTTCCTTTTATAGAATAAATGCAGAGGTATTTATTCTATGGGGGAATGTCGGTGTAAAAGAGGGGTGAATGACCTTGAACCTTTTTCCAATTCGTAAACACGCGAGCAAAGTTTGCGTTTAGGGACCGCGGTTGCGCGTTGTTGATCCAGCTTGCTTTACTAAATTATGAATATTCTCCGCCTCAGTGCTCCCTTGAACAATGCACATAATAATAGCTTCTGAAATTTTGGTGTACCCTCAGTTTTGTTGTTTTTGTTTGTTGCTTTGTGTACCTAGTTTTGGGTGACCTTGATGATATGGTAAAATAGCACTGAAAATTAAGTTTTTGTTAATGACAAACTAAAGTTAAGTAGGTAATACTTCGTACTGCAAAAAATGGATAAGTAAAAGACTAACAGTACCCGGCGATATATATTGCACATCGGCCTTTGGAATAAAACGCTATTCTATTCTATTCACAGATCGACTGGAATTTTTTTTATATATGTCACGTGATGTGTTCGCCGATTGTGAAAAGATTTCAGTAATTACTACGTGAATTTCTGGCTAGCTTTCCTTGCAATAGAATAGAATAGCGTTTTCGGCGTTAAGGCCGATGTGCAATATATATCGATGGGTACTGTAAAAACATACATCTGGGAATCAATGCAATAGCCAACAAAATATAATATTAGATACTTAGATATAGTTTGATAAATCGCAGTTAATTCAAGCAGTGATTTATATTTTAATGGATGGCAAATATAATCTGTTGCACTTCATGATGTCCGAATAATCCATAGCCAATCGGCGCGCGTTATTTAAATGGCGTCTTTAAGATTTAATTAACTGACTTCAAAAAAGGAGGAGGGACTCAATTCGTCAGAATCTTTTTAGGGTTCCGTACCCAAAGGGTGCCAACGGGACCCTATTACTAAGCCTCCGCTGTCCGTCCGTCCGTCCGTATGTCAGCGGGCTGTATCTCGTAAACCGTAATATGTAGACAGTTGAAATTTTCACAGAGTGTGTATTTCTATTGTCGCTATAACAACAAATAATAAAAATTAAATTAAATTAAAAATAAAGGGGGCTCCCATACATGGAAAAGGAGTCGAAATTATTTTTTTTTACCCTGGCATGTGGGGTGTCATTATCTAGAACTCATTAAGTAGAGTTCAAATATATTTTTTATTATTTTTTAGCTACAAAAATTAAGAAACGGGGGGCCTTCAAAGTTTTCGGTTTTAGACCACTTTTGTTACGAGATCTCAAAAACTCAACTACTTAGGAATTTGAAATTTCTGTATATTAGGTATGTACTATATTATAGTGTTTTTAAACAACAAATACTGAAAACACCGATTTATGCTGCGGTTTATAAGTAATTGTGGCCATAACAAATGAGCATTTTTCCCCATAATATGCTAATTTAGTACTATCTAAGAACTAAGATATTTGAATATCTAGTTACACTGGAAATTGATTTGGTCATATTATGTACGGAACCCTAAAAGAGCGAGGCCCGACTCGCACTTGGCCGATTTTATTTTATGTATGTTCCCCGATTACTCAAACGCTACTGGACCGATTTGGAAAATTCTTCTTTTGTTTGAAAGGATATTCCTTCCCAGGTGGTCCCATGATCATCAGGTCAGGATCTGATGATGGGGTCCTGGAGAAAACGAGGGAACTCTTTAAGGCACACTTGAAGGATTTGAGTATTTGATACTTTGTAGTGGCGTTTGAAGTCGGTTTTTAAAAAGAATTTTTATGGGTATATAATCTTATTTTAAATAGCATTATTGCTATGTAGCAAAGTCAGTTTTATTTACAAAAAATACGGCTAATTGAACATTGTTTTTAAGTAGCCGTAAGCCCGTTTTCATAAAACTTCAACGCTAAACACAAAACTTGATGACGTTATTTTTGTTTAATATGAATTTTACTTTAATATTACTGTAGTTTAAAAAAATTGTAATCCAAATAATGTAATACTTATTTTAAAGTTCAACGAGGTACCTAACCTACATGTAATAAGCTAAGATGACTTTCCAAAAACTGTAATGATGTCGTTAAAGCTGAAAAGTTTAAGTTTGCTGTGAGAACCATGATGATAATCCAGAAAATAAACCGTATTACCGTATAATAATATGTACGAAACTTTTTTGATAGCAATAGTAGGTATGTACTGGTATAATATGATTCAATATAAGTAGTACAGAAGCCTGAGGTTAGAAGATCATTCATCTAAATTCATTGAGCAGGTCTCGTCTTGAATGAGGTTTTAGAACTTTAGACCATAGTCCACCAAATGCGGGTTGGTGGATAACCTTATATTAATTGCCGATTTCATCAACGTAAAATAAGTCTTATCCGAGCGTGATATTTTAGCAGATACTTTTTCAATACAAAAACTGTCAGAACGCCCAATTTATTCCTCGGTTAAACGTCACTCGATGTTGGTGAAATCGGCACTCAGCGATGGAAGTATAAGCCCAGGTTAGTCTGTTTTTGCCATTAAACCGTCATTCATAAAAGGAGTTATCATAATAATATTATAACCGTTTGACTATATTGGTAATTGTTTATCTGTAAAAACCCTCTTTCAACGCCCCACAGATTCTATTTCGACGGATTGGAATTGAACCGTTTGTTTTTGCGCAGAGCTTCGACCATATGCCAGCTGCGTTGTGAATATGCAATATTTCAGCACCCTTTTAGAAGATTCCCCGAAAAGGGTGGTCAAATGCTCTTTCCTCTCTACGAAAAGTTTCACGTAAACCATCTGTTTTTCAGGATAAATAGCATAGAATAGAATAGAATAGAAATATTTTTTATTCAAATAAACTTTTACAAGTGCTTTTGAATAGTCAATGAATCTACCACTGATGAATGAATCTACACATACACATACAGATCACTCCAGGTCATCAATTATGCTCAAAATCTGGTCCATCCTTTGCTTGGTTGCTGAGTGGTTGAAGGCCATACCAATAAGCAAACACACTTTTGCATTTTTTTAATATAAGTAGGGATTTACATAAATTATATAAGTTAACGGAAAGTGACAAATGTTGGCTTAATACTCAAACAGAAGCGGAGACGTGTGCAACAGACTATTAAGTTTGTGATCCACAAACACAACAAATTTCCAAATCACATAACAACAAAATTATTTATTACAAACCCTCCAAACGGCGGTTTCAGTAAATTGATTGACATATTCCACAATCAACATCTATATATATAAAAGAAAGTGGTGTTAGTTACACTATTTATAACTCAAGAACGAATGAACCGATTTGGCTGAAAATTGGTGGAGAGGTAGCTTAGAACCAGGAGACGGACATAGGATACTTTTTATCTCGTTCGAACTCGTTTCCTTTATGTCACTATAAAACGTGGTATAAGAAAAACGCATCTGACATGGAATAACAAAACGCAAATGACAGTGGAATAACAAAACGTAAATGACAGCTAAACGTAATTTTGTATTTGGTTAAGTATGGTAAAAAATTTGACAATTATAAAAAGTGTTATAATAAAGCATTACTGATATTATAAATGTGAAAGTGTGTTTGTTTGTTGGTTTGTCCTTCAATCACGTCGCAACAGAACAGCGGATTGATGCGATTTTTCGCATGGGTATAGTAATGGATGTAGCAGTGGTTCCTCAGACCGGGAGAGCTAATTTTTATCTCGGATAATGAAAGAGTTCCCGCGGGATTTTTAAAAACTAAATCCATGCGGACGAAGTCGCGGGCATCAGCTAGTAATATTATATTTAACAAACTAAATTACTCGTATGTTCAAAACAAATAATGAATTTCGATCACCAATAATGTTTGTTCTTATTACATTATTATTATGATAAATTAATGAAGTTATAGATATTAATATATGAGTACTTAAAGAGTAATAAATAAATAATTTATTCTCGTTCGGTTTTATTGAATGTTTAAAAGCACTCAAATATTATTTTGTATATGAAATAAATGCTGCTCGGTTCGTTAGTTTGTAGGAGCTGAGTTTTGACGCAGTTTTTTACTGAAATACTCCTTTAATTTTTATATTATTTGAAATACTTATAGTTAAGGGTTGATTAACACCGAAGGAAAATGTAATCTTTCAAATTCATTTCACTTTATTTTTTATGCGAAATGGCTTTAAACGTGCACTGGGCACAAATATTTCGCCAATATCACGTTGAAGGAGAGTACACAGCCAGGAGATATTATTGGTGAACTTGTTTGCATTTGACAGCTGTCATCCTGAGTTAGTAGTTCTACAACAAAAATTAAAAGCACAATGAATAAATGTCGACGTAATTTATGTAGCGATATACATACGTCATCAGTTGAGTACCTCAGACCTTAAAGATAAAAATAATGGTGTATGTGATTTTTATGTAACAGTTATTTTTTGTGACCCTCCAGAATGTTTAAAAAAAGAAAGTACTTTAGAGATCTACCCCATAATGATACTCCAGAAATAAACAATTTTTGCATTTGCAAAGTTTTTTTGCATCACCAATAATATATTAATTTTATATATTTTTTTTGACGCGTATAAAGCTCTCACTTTAGGTGCAGTAGGTACTTTATTTTTATAAAAGCAAAACTTTGCTGTAGGTATTTATTTTCCTAGGCTTTACCTATAATTCTAAATGAAAGGATCACTGTTTTTTCTTGCCCAGGATCTAGTGGACCGATTTTGATTAACAATGTAGCTTAACGTAGTTTCTACCTGAAGCATATAACATGGAAATTCGAGTTTATTTGAGCTTAAAGGAGATCGTTTTTGTACGATACAGTAAAGAAAGGTAATGAATGTCTTTTTCAACAGAACCCCCGTTGCTAAGCCCGAACGTCACCTCAGACCGCATGTCATACATCGGCGGTGATCACATCCGGGCGAACTGTACTTCGCCGCCTTCTCTGCCAGCCGCTAATATCACGTGGTACGTCAATGAACAAATGGTGAGTTTCACTTGAAGTTAAATGAATACACTTTAGTGTACACAAAACAAATAATAAAATATAAAAATTCGTTTTAGAAAAATCGACTTCAAACGCCACTACAAAGTATAAAATATGTTGCTTTTATTCATTGAGGAGTTCCGTCTTCCATCACCGAAGATTTTCTTCAGATGTTCATCAAATTACCACGCAAAAAATCGTCCACACCCACCAACAGATTTCATACCTATCTCAGTTATACATCATGGTAGCCTGATGATTTTTTACTTTGACGACATCCGCCTTAGGATTGTAGTTTTCATCCGAATCAAGTTAGAATTATTTATTTATTTTTCAGTGAATTTGGATACCAGTTTAGTAGTTTACAATTATATTATAATGAATACACAGGAGCATTAACCAACTAGAAAAAAGCTATTGTAAAGATGCGTTTTCCAGACGCAGAGAAAAAATCGCATCGCGCGCTGCCCGCGCTCCCTATGACCGCCTCCCGCCCTTTCATCGCCTGTTCATGCGCGAGCGTACATTCTTTTGTATTGAAAAAACCCCAATCATTTTTGTAAGACGTCACAATAATATTAAAAATAGACCCACGTATGTTGGAGTATGGGGACAGTGCCCATACAATTTTTTGCATAGTCCTTTAAACGGGACCAACTTTACGGTATGATCTTTCAAATATTAAAAAAAAAAATTGAAATCAGATCAGATTTGCCAGAGTTTTGGATTAACATCGACAAAAATAAAATAAAAAAAAACCGCGTCGAATTGATAACCTCCTCTTTTTTTGAAGTCCGTTAAAAATCAAATCTTATAAATAAACAAAAAAATCGGCCAAGTGCGAGTCGGGCCTCGCTCTTTTAGGGTTCCGTTAAAAAAATTAAATTAAAAAATTTCCATCTACCCACCTACCCATTTTAATTTAATTTTTTTAATTTAATTTAATTTTTATTACTTTTTGTTATAGCGGCAATAGAAATACATAATATGTGAAAATTTCATCTGTCTATCTATTACGGTTTACGAGATACAGCCCGCTGACAGACGGACGGACGGACGGACGGACAGCGTAGGCTTAGTAATAGGGTCCCGTTGGTACCCTTTGGGTACGGAACCCTAAAAATGCTGAGATGACATTCTCTGCCAAGCAAACACGTTGCAGAAGATAATACTATGATGATATCAGAGATTAAGGGTTCACTTTTTACCCAATTATGGGAAGATCATGGGTTTAGCTTAGCAATCTATATAATAATATATTGGATTATAATAAAATTATGTTTATAGGTTTCCTCATTAAGTTCTCATTAGGTTCTGACGTGGCTGCGTTCTTTTAATAGGACAGAATTGGAATTTGGTTCTGGCGAACTCTCTTGAGTCTTGACAGTGATATATTTGGTCGACGTGGTGCATAATGTGTATAAACCTAAGCGAAATGAAAAAAATAATTTAAAAACCTAAATTCACGTGGATTAACTCGCGGGCAACAGTTACTTAGTCTAAATATTGTATCTTCTCTTCTTCGAAATATACACCGTGTAACAAAAACCCTGTTGTTCCCGTTCCCGTCCGAGCTGCATTATGAGAATCGGTTTTCAAACATAGAAAATCAACTTATTTGGAAAAACTCTTAAATTAAAATATTCAAATTAAATATTAAATCGTTATTATTTGTAAAATGAAAATAATTTCTCACCTCTGAAATTCCGCGAGGCGTCGCCAGCGAGAGCGAGTGCGAGAGAGATAGCAAGTCGTATCGTACGAGCCGCGCGCGCCCGCAGACGGCAACCGATGAGCCGATTTGGCAGCACTTTCAGATGTTACTAACATTTTTTTACGTGTCTATTTTATTAATTGTCTTGACTATGAACAGTAACTGTTAAGTTCTTGATTTTTTTTAAGTAAGATTTTTATTAATGGTACACCTACAGGTTAATGTATACGTAGCTAAAAGGAACAACAGGGTTTTTGTTACATATTGTATAAAAGAAAAAGGTGACTGATTGACTGACTGACTGACTGATCTATCAATGTACAGCCCAAACCACTGCAGTGGACGGATTGGGCTGAAAGGCTTTCAGATAGCTATTAAGACTTAGGCATTCGCTAAGGAAGGATTATTGAAAATTCAATCCCTACTAAATAACAGCTAGGTACCCTAATTAAATGATTGAGTTAGTTTAGTTCACTTTGTCATTGTTACAGGTACCAAGTTTCACTGCTAACCACGTTCTCAACTTTAGCAACGGGTACGCTTCCAGTCTATCGACATTAGAGTTAGAGGCTGCCGTGCTCTCTCCCGTACCCACCCTTATGATAAGGTAACTAACTCCTAACTTAGTTTTCTTGTGATTTATTTTACATCCACGCTAACACTAGCACAGAGTGCAGAATGATTATTATCGGCATCTGAGCATATACTAATATTATAAATACGAAATTGTGTTTGTTTGTTGGTTTGTCCTTCAATCACGCCGCAACAGAGCTATGGATCTACGTGAATTTTTGCATGGGTATAATTAAGAACCTGGAGTGTGACATAGGCTACTTTTTATCCCGGAAAAGCAAATAGTTCCCGAGGGATTTTAAGAACTGAATCTACGCGGACGAAGTCGCGGGCATCAGCTAGTATTATAATTGCGAAAGTGTGTTTTTTGGGGGTTTGTTAATCGCGCAACAACGGAACAACGGATTGACGTGTTTTTTGAATAGAATAGAATAGAATAGAAATGTTTTTTATTCAAATAAACTTTTTTACAAGTGCTTATGAATCGTCGATGAGTCTACCACTGGTTCGGAATGCCGTTCCTGCCGAGAAGAACCAGCAAGAAACTCGGCAGTTGCTCTTTTCAAAATAAGTTTACATTCAATAGAATAGTTATACAGTTAAATTACCACCTACTGTCTCATGAATCGCTGGAACGAATTATGCCCACGCTTTTTTATCATCTAAATAGTCTTCAATTGCATAATATGCTTTTTTCATGAGATTAGTTTTAACTGATTTCTTAAACTTGTGTAAAGGCAAGTCTAAGATCAACTGTGGAATTTTATTATAAAACGTCACGCCCATTCCCACAAATGTCTTTCGGACCCTCTTGAGGCGACATCGAGGAATCACGAGCCTGTTTGGATTTCTAACTTGCCTATCGTGTAAATCACCCTTTTTTTTGTAATTCACAATGTTTTGTCTGACAAATATTATAATATTGTTGTAAATATATTGTGTGTTGTAAATATATTGTAAATATATTGTGAAGAATGCCTATTTCTTTAAATTTTTCTCGAAGGGAATCCCGCGGTTTTAAATTATATATTGCGCGAATTGCCCTCTTCTGCAATACAAAAATTTTTCCAATATCGGCTGCTTTACCCCATAATAAGATTCCGTATGACATAATACAATGGATTTATACTATTTGCATGAGTACATTTGTATATCTTTTTGTTGTCTAGACTTTCCGTTAAAAACCTAACTCCACGCGCACAAAGTAAAAGCTAGTATAAACCAAAGTTATTATGTAGGTATATACAGGTATGAATAAGTTCTAAAAGGAATCCTAATTTTATTTCCGAAGTTTTGGTATTTTCTTATGAACTAGTAGGTACCTTTCTGAAGAAGCATACTCAGGCAATACTTTACCTGTATTCTCTGAAAGCATTAAGATTCAACAGCTACCCTAACATGTTACGAGGGAGCTCTTAAAAATAATGTCACGTATTTTATATTACTTTAGGTACTTTCGCAAAACCCTACGGCCTGTTTTGATTTGGAAATATATTGTACTTTTTATACGAGTCCTAGGCCTAACTCTTTTATTCAATGACTAGCAATTTCCCGAGATTTCGTCTATGATGATCTACGGGGAGAAAGTCGCGGGCATCATCTAGTCATACATAATATAATAATATTTATTTATGTTGGAAAGCTTTGACTGTGTTATACCAGGAGACCGTTAAAGACGTGTCGCTAAGCGATTTACCGCACCGGTATGATGGCGTGTAAGAAACCAATGCCATCAAAAACATAACTTGTAAAAAAAGACAAGTCTCCCAACTCAGTTCTTCTATCGTAAAAAGTTGCGAGATGCCCCCAGGATGCCCCCAGATTAGGAAGATGGGTATAATGTACAGGTTCTCTACCATATCTCTTCTATCTTAGACTGCATCGTCACTTACCATTAGGTGAGATCCCAGTCAATTGATCATGTCTTTTTCAGTTAGTTATTTTCACCCTTTCTTATACGTAATAAGAGAATCTGCTATGAATTTTATTTCATGGCAGTGCATTCCTCAAAAGTTTAACGCATGCAGCCCCCGTAAATTTAGTTATTTCCGGTTATTTCTAATTGTTTTCCATAGACATACG
Organism: Oeneis ivallda; assembly: GCA_029955525.1. Classification (NCBI taxonomy): domain Eukaryota; kingdom Metazoa; phylum Arthropoda; class Insecta; order Lepidoptera; family Nymphalidae; genus Oeneis; species Oeneis ivallda. Next base: position 22,286,768 of record JARPMR010000007.1, read on the forward strand.
AGTAGAGTACCATAGAGTTAAAAGTATAGAATACCCATTGTTGTAGATGCGAAGCGTCTATCTTCGACGTGTGGAAGGCGACGAGCCACACAATAGTTCTGCGAGAGCGGAGCGCAAACCCAGCCTCCGCGCTAGGCAGGAGTTTCACAGGTAAATCTATATTTTTAACCGACTTGGAAATATATGTATGTATTTTAGTATATATTTATCTATTTATTTGACTTATTTGTCTAGTGGTTAGCATACTCGACTGCAGATGACGAGGCCTCGGGTTCGATTCCCGGGTCGGGCCAAAAAAGACAGCATTACGAAATAATAGTAAAGAATTAGTTATGATCTTTGAAGATGTCTGACTTATGTTCGTCTGATCTAAAATTATTATACCTTTTATTAATAATATATCGTATGTAACTATACCCCTAAAAAAAGTCCTAGTAACTTTCACGTAGCAGACTTGGGTTGAAATATTATAAACGCTTTTCTTTTAAAAGCCAAGTAGCGTGGAAATTGCTTGACCTCGAAACATTATAGAGCCATATTTTACAAAAAGGTCAAGAGTTATCGGTTATGGAGAAATATGTAGCGTAAAATGTTTCGTGAATTTAAAATCTATCGTAGACTAAGTTGTAGATAAAAAGCCTGTTGTTGATGCTTAGATTATGGATGCACTCACTGTGTGATGGTGCCCACACATAAGCGCTTTGACGAGCACTGAGTAAGCAAGTTAAGTATATGGCAAAGAGTTAGGATTTTTCTGTTTGTTTCAGGTGGAGCGACTAAAACGTGTATACCAACCATTCTAGTCCTTCTATTACAATTTGTCCTGCAGTTCTTATTAGAAAGCTACACAGAGACCTCGATAAGATAGCTGCCTTGCTTGTAGCTATAGTGTAGTAAAGAATAATTATTATAATCTGTGACGTATGATAATGTGTAGTCAGGGTTTTATAAAAGTTGTTTTAGTAATATTAAGGACAATACTTTTTCAAGTTGCATCTATGTCGTTTTAATTTTATTGAAAGTAATAACGTTAAACTAATGTTAATCTGTACAAATATGTATAATTTAATGTATTTGTAAGAAATTAAATCTTAAACTAATATTAAAATTAGGTCTTAAACACATCTCCTATGCGAAACCGTAGCATTGAAACGAAAGAGGTAAATGCACAGTAAAATGCCCGCGTTTTACTTTTTTACAGCTGTCAAAAAAAGAAGCAAGACCATAATGAAATGCCTTTGTCTCATTATTAATTTATGATTTAACTCATAGTTTTATTATTGGTGACGACCTCCCTGGCGCAGTGGTGAGCGCTGTGTTCTATAACTGGGAGGTCTCGGGTTCGATTCCCGGCGGGGTCAATTTGGGAATTTATAATTTCTGAATTGTCTCTGGTCTGGTCTGGTGGGAGGTTTTTGTTTGCCGTGGCTAGTTACCACCCTACCGTCAACGACTTGCCGCCAAGCGATTTAGCGTTACGGCACCGTAGCGTGAAGAAACCGATTAGGGGTATGGGTTGAATTTTCACTGCCATACCCCTTCTGTTAGTCCGCTACCATCTAAGACGGCATCGTCACTTACCATCAGGTGAGATCGTAGTCAAGGACTATCTTGTTATCGAAAAAAAAAGAAAAACGGTAGCCACTACGGAGCGTAGCAAGCGTAGTACCAATCCTAGATCTATGATTTCACTCATAGTTTTAGGATTGGTAGGCGCTACGGAGCGTAGCAGCGTGTTACAGAGCGTAGCAAGCGTAGTACCGATCTTAATCTATGATTTTACTCATAAAAACCGCACTCCGCAGTCTGCAATTAGTTGTTTTTGTGCAATGTTATTACTTTTTTATAAGAATTGAGAATCTAGTAGGTTTAACTTACCTATTACCTATGTTACTCGTGACTGTAACTGTCCCTTATTTTAAGGGTTAAGATTTAATTGGTTTTGAGTGTTATGAGGAAATATAATATTGCATCTAGTCCCGAAAAATACTTGCCCTAATTTGTTTTTTACCATTGGATAATTTTCTAAGTAAACATTAAATCTATAGGTCTTATTTGTTTTCTTGAGATTGTGAGATTAGAGATTATTATATTGAAGAACGCAGGAAAAGTATTGAATTATAACTATTGAAAAACGCGTTTTTTTCATAATTAAGCTATTAGATGACAGAGCTTAATTTAGCAATGTTATTATTAATTAGGTTTATTATTATTAGTATAGACTGATTACTGTATTAATTTACTGTAAATATTATAAAGGCAATGATTCAAATTATTGTAAATAAGTTATAATAAGCGTTCGTACTAACAGTTGAATAAAGTTATTCCTATTAAAATTAAATGTTAATTAAATTGGAAATAACTTAGGAAATAATCTGACAAATGAAACTAATTATTATTAATGTTTGAAGCTTTTATAAAGGTGATCTCATACCTACTTTTTAAACGGAAACCGAGGTGAAATAAAGAAAATACAAAAATTAATTATGACGAAATTTGAATAAATAATTTTAGGATCCAAAAACTACAATGTAATTAATTAATATGAAAGTCATTTTCTTTTAAAGTTTTCTTTTTATGAGTAACCAAAAGTAGCATACGTACCTAGATTCTTAATTTGGCCTCATAAATAGGCATTACTCTATAGGACAACCAGAATTACTGTCATAGCATATATCGAGTCGGCAAGCTGAAGTTGCAATAGGCGGGGCATATAGCGCGTAGAACCTAAAAATGTCAAAGCCCTAAGCCCTGAATGCAGCATTGAAAGATCCCTCACCAGATGAATGGCCGATACCAAGCAAAATGCTCGCAGCCGTTGGATACAAGCAACACAAGTTCGTGTCTGTCGCCACCGTTGCGAGAAAACCTGTCCAGCTGCGGACGTCAAAATATGAACCCACGAGAAATCTTGAACTTGAATCTTACCTAGCCATCTAATTGCTATACGTTTTACTATACATATTCTGATTAATTTATTTGTGTTATTGTTGTATAGTTATTGGCCAAAGGAATTTTTTATTCCCCGAGGGCGTTATTTTGAATTCAGAGCGAAGTGAAGGATACTATAGTAGACTCCCGAGCGCAGCGAGGGATTCTAAAGTAGAATCCTGAGCGTAGCGAGGAATTCAATATACGCCGCCCGAGAACAAAAAATTTTGGCCCCGAATGATACACACTATTTTTCATCATTACCTATGAGAAAAAGCTAGGAGTATCAACCTACTATGTATAGAGTACAGACATTACCAATACGTATAATATTGAAAGTTTAAATAAAACACAAATAAATTTTTACGAAATAATTAAACATTAATATTTATGTTGGAAGTATGGGCGTATATATCAAATCGACTTTGATCACGTGACTTATCGAAGACAACAGCTTCTCAAACATTTTTGAATTCTCTCTTCTGATTGGTCCGCGTTCGTGCTTTAGTATCCTAAAGCACTAAAAAGTTAAAATTAAATTTTGCTCCCGCTATCCTCTGAAGCCAATATTCGTTTTTCGAATAGGTATGATGAAAAAGATATTTTTAGCTTGAAAAATGAAAAGGCTTACGTCAGCATAAGCCCTTTAACCCCCTTTAAAAGCGTCAAGAGTTAACTCCTCTTTAGTACCGTGATTCTTAAGTCTAGAAACAGGTCAAGTGCCGTAACTTTACATTCCATTTTACACGTAGGTATACTAGGTATTGTCAAACTCAAACAGAAAATAATTTATCATTTAAACTGATACTATTATGTTACTAGAGTATTCTATTTCTACGAGTATTTTTTTATAGATTTGAAATATTTTGGTTCACTTGATAAATGTTAACATCAAAGTAATTTATAGTTATAATGTATATATGAAACAATTTATTATTATTTATTTGTTGGACTATTTTATAAAAGGAAGTTATTCGCAAAGTGCAGCTGTTAGGATGGCGATGACATTCTATGAGTCAGAAGGAGCCAATGAATGGACAGAAGAGGCTTACTCTAGTACTCATAGTATGTATCGGGTCTCACAAACTATAATAATATATTATAGCAGTACTTGTTGTACGGTTTATGTCGAAACCATACAATTCGCCCAGTCATACATAAACGTCACGCACGTCAGTCACGCATTTGTTATACATAAACTTATTTACACTTCATTCATCGGTGCAAATTCCATCGCATCGCGCTCACTACTACTACACTAGCGGCACGCTATGATGGCCGGTTTGACGTTTGTCCGCTCATGAAGTTCCGTATTAATTGATAACGACTTTGAAGGAAATAATTGTATTACTTTATTGACGATAGTGATGTGCAGAGATTCATAAATTTTATCGAATGTAGTTTTAGGTTTAGGACTCAAAATTTATTTATTAAATTGATTTCTAAAATGTATACAAGTGTAGAAAAATCAGTTTGCACCATTTAAGGGGTGAATGTACTTGTGAATATGAACAATTTTCACTATGTGGACAAACCTCTGAAATCGCAAAAAAATATCAGCTGTTTCATACAAAAGGTAAAATTTTTATTTTTATATGATATATACCACAACTCGGCATTTGGTTTTCTAAATTGAAAATTTTTAAAAATGGAATCTAATACGATCGTCACATAGGATCGCTGGCTAGCACAACTACTACCTCCGGCAAACTCGCGTCAATGCTCAATGCAAAACAAAGCAGTTTCGAATTGACGTTGCTTCGAAAAGTATAAACTGTCAGTGCAATGCGATTGTGATATAGTTTTGACCTGGCTTTGGATTTCAAATATTGATACTGCATTACTGTTGACCCTTGCTCGTTAATTTGGACTCTGTTCAAGCCCTTTGTTGTGGATTTCGTCGATATGACCGAACGTACGCAGAGAACTGTTCTAAATAGTCAGACACGTGAGTTCGTAATACGCCTTCGTAACTATTTCGATCGTGAAGCTCAAAATGGAGGGCCAATTTTACCTATAACGTCAGTGGTTGAACGCGTAGCTGATGCGCTTAATATTGGACAACGAACTGTTAGACGGATAACTAAAAAAAATATGGCGAGACTGGCACAGAAGAAAATAAACTTCACACACCAAAAAAGAGAAAACGAGCAAAACCAGTCGTAGGCATCGATAGCTTTGATGCCGATGCTATCCGAAGACATGTTTACGGCTACTATTTACAGAAGGAGTATCCAACAAGAAAAAAGTTGGTGCATTCACTGAAGGAAGCTGGATTATTCTTCGGTGGGGAAAGTTCTTTAACGAAGATTTTGAAGACCATTGGATTTCGATACAAAAAATGTAACAAACGCAAAATATTGATGGAAAGATTTGATATAGCGATGGCAAGGTATACTTTTTTACGGCAAGTGAAAGAAATCAAAAATTGGCAAAATGTTGTGTTCTTGGATGAAACATGGCTTAATGCTAACCATACTGTAGGCCGTTCTTGGAACGATGACACAGCAGCATCTACTTCCAAAGTTCCTGTAGGAAAAGGATCGCGACTTATAATTTGTCACGCCGGAACCATCAACGGGTTTGTCGAAGGTTCTCTCATGGCTTTTGCGTCAAAAACCACTGGAGACTATCATGAAGACATGAATGGAGAAAAGTTTACTGTATGGTTTACCTCAATGTTGTGTAGCCTCCCTGAACCATCTATTATAATTATGGACAACGCCCCATACCACTCGATGCAAATTGACAAGCCACCTGCCCAATCCCAAAAGAAAGCTGATATCGTCGCATGGCTTCGTAAAAATGGCGTAGATGCAAACATGAATATGTTAAAAGCGGAATTAGTACGTCTTTTAAAAGAAAACAAACCAACCAAGATCCGATACGTCATTGACGAAATAGCATTAGAACATGGGCACAGAGTTATACGGTTACCGCCTTACCATTGTGAGTATAATGCGATTGAGTTGGTGTGGGCTCAAATTAAGGGATATGCTGCAAGACACAATACAGAACCCCCATTTACCACAAAAAAAATGCTAAAATTATTAGAAGAAGCTTGTGAACATGTGACTAAAGGAGACTGGGAAAAGGTTGTGAATAGAACTGTTAAATTAATAAGGGAAGATTATGAAAGAGATGTGAAAATAGATAATATTATAGAAAACGAACATATAATTATTAATGTAGGTGATGATAGCAGTGACGACAGTGAAAATAGTAGTATGGACGAATCTGATTAATTATGGCCTTTTGTGGCACCTTTTTTGGTATCTTTTGTATTCATATGTTTCTTGTGTGCATATAAAGTATGTATATTCATTTTCATTCAAATATTCAGTTCGTTCAAATAAATTAAATAAACATATACATTTTTGTTTTATTAAACCTATTTAATCAGGTACAAAAACAAAACTTAATTGTTTTTTGTTCGAGAATAAATTGACATTCCACATCACTATTGTAATGTGTCAAACCGGCCATCATAACGTGCCGCTGGTTTAGGTATTAGGGGGCAATAAACTTGTACCTATATCAAGCAGTTTTATTACTGTGCGTTCCTGAACCGTACACTTGTAAATAATTTATTATAAAAATTATGTGTCTAAGAAAAAGGCATCACTAAGAATTCTCTTTCGATTTGTTAGATAAAGTGCCTCGTGGAAAAATACGAAATTGCTTATTAAATTCATTCACGTCACTTGAATGTACGATTCACTTGAATGGACGATGAGTACTTTTGCGCGATGTTTCTTGAGATAAGGGCCCGCGTAAACACATTAAAATTGGACTTACGATACTATCTTTATATTTAATTCTGTAATTTAAATACCGGCGCGGGATTGCCTAAACATGATTGCTTCTATGTGGCAACCGATATTGCCTCTGATTAACTTTCTTGATATTAATTGTTAAAATGTATTGTGACAGCAAGAATACCATAAATTCAACAAATCACCAAAATTTACACTGTAGCAGTTAATTGTGCAGCTTTCCACAATCGAATAGCAGATATATCAGCGCATGCTTATTTTTATATGTTATTAAAAGTCTTCAGTGTTACTAGGATGAAGAAATGCGTACGTCCAAATTCAATGTGTGCGTAGGTTGGCCTATTTTTTCCAGCTTATTTTTCATAAAAGTAGTGCGTAAGTAGAGTGCGTACCTACACACTGAACCGACAAGCGCTGACAAAAGGTATTATTTGGTGTTCGTTTGTCTGATGTGGGCAGATTAACCAGTGTTACGCGAAAAGCTGTCTCATAATCGGAGCAAAACTTTAGATGTTAAACGATAAATACCTCTCTAATGGCGCTCGTAAGCCTGGCGTATACTCACCGAAGTTACAATCAAATGTATATATATTATTTTGTAAATTTTACAAGACTAATTACGTAAATGGGTCGAACCAGTCATTTGCATATTATGCTTCAATATGTCTTGTTATCATAAAATAATGGTTGTGTACATTTTTGTAAAAAAAATTGTGCTATCTTTAAATGTACTAAGTATCTGACAGCTCCTCAAGTTTTTTACGAAGAATGTTATTTTTAACAGTCATTTCATCGGTACGTTTGGTGCAAGCAATTAACACGAACTTAAGACAATCGGTTCGAATAATGAGTTGGTAAGTAGGTACTGAACTAAGAAATAAAAATATGTTAAGTACATGGCAGTTGTGCAATCAAGTTTAGAATACGATGGTAAGTCTGGGCGTAAATAATTTTAAATTAGATACATGATATTATAGTGGTTTTTCAAAAAAGCCTTATAATTCCAATATTTGTGATTTGAAAGAAAAAAGGGTTTATATTGCATATAATATGCATAAGTTTGATTGCCTAGTTATGCATTAAATTAAAATTGATAGTAGGATATTATAACAATGATAAGATTATAAGAGAAATTGTATAAATAAACGATGTATTAAAGTTGTCTTCTTTTTCTAACCCATTCATTTACCTGACCAAATAAATACCTACCATAAACTAAGTAGGTAGGTATACTATGCTGAATACTTGTTTCATGTTTTTAGGGTCCCGTAGTAAACAAGGAACCCTTATAGTTTCGCCATGTCCGTCCGTCTGTCTGTCTGTCTGTCCGTCCGTCCGCGGTTTAGCTCAGAGACTATTGGTACTAGAAATCTGTAATTTGATAAGGGTATAAATATCAATCACGCCGACAAAGTGGTGAAATAAAATTTTGAAAAATATTTTTTTTGGGTACCTCCCCTACATGTAAAGTGGGGATGAATTTTTTTTCTCTCGACTATCCCATAGTGTGGGGTGTCGTTGAATAGGTCTTTCAAAAATATTGTGGGTGTGGGAACACTATTTTTCAATTTAGGGATCCGTTTGTGAAATATGATATTTTAAAGTGCTAAATTTTATTAGAGTCAAGTGTCCCACCCCTCTGCCAGCTAAATGGTAGTATATAGGATACAAGAAAAAATTCACAGCAGTAGTATATATAATGAATTTTAAAGGAAAACTATCACGGCTAAGTAGGGTTCATTAGTTAAGGAGTTATATTTGTTTTTTCTAAGTGAGGTATATATATGGAACTTACACGTAGTGTAAGTTCCATATTTTGTAGTATATTATAGTATTTAAACCATGGAACTCAAAATGTATTCAATATTCATAAATAAAATAAAAGCACTATCCTAGGTCAGCAATAATATTTGAGACTTTCAACTACGGAACCCTACACTGCGCGTGGCCCGACACGCACTTGGCCAGTTTTTTCATAGAGTCGTGTACGCATCAATTCGGCTTTTTGATGCGTACACGACTATACGAAAAATGTCAGTTTTGTATGGACAAAATGCGAATCGATGCGCACAGATGTGATTTCAGCCTTAAGAGCCACATGTTGGCCTAAATGAAATAAATAAATAAATTTTAACTTATATGGCTGATACGTGGGGGCTCAGTACGCGCGACTGAAGTTGCCGGCGCACGTGGGTAACCTGCTTGCTATTTCACCTAACATTGTATGAGAAAGAGATAGGCTCAGTGTAGCGAGTGCATGCGCGCATACTTCCATGCTACCGTCCCGCTCCCACTCCGTGTCGGGTGAGAGGCGCGATAATTTACACCGAAATCAACGCGCGAAAAGGGTTGAACAGTCGTTTGGGAAAAGTGTTTTTGAGAAAAAACTACTAAATGTATGTTTACAAAGTAAAGTTAGTTGAACTGATGAATAAATAAACTATGTCTAATGATAATTTTTTTTGGAATTTTCATACTCCTAATGTTATTTATTTGCGCCAAAAGTTGTCATAAATTTAGTGTGAAAATGACGATCTTTCGAGGCTCGTAACTTTATAACGAATATTTTTTTCACTATTTTATATATCAATAAACCTAGATAATGACGAGGCAAATCGACATAATACTTAGTTTTGAGCGTACAATATCAAATAATGTAGTAATCACTCATCTACGTTTGTATGAAGAAGGTACTGGCTTGCGTCCCCTTAAGAGCCACAATATGTTGGCCTAAATGAAATAAATAAATAAATTTGAATTTACTTATATGTCTTATACACGTGGCGTATTATATAACAAAACATGTGAAAGCCGTGTGTAAACTTTCATTATTAGGTCAAGCCTGAATGTATAAAAAATTGTGAAATTTCCATTTAACGTGAAATAGTGCGTAAACTACAATTAATTTTATGCGCTGTCAGATACAGTCTATAACGCCGCAGTGTCACTGTAAATAAAATGCTAACAAAAATCAACATTTCATTTTTACGGTGATATTACTAAGTTGGAATTTTTTTATAGTCCGTAGATAAAATTATGTTGATTAAAAAATCAAAAATATAATAATAATAAGGCGTATATCATAATAAACGCCCAGATATCCCTTCGTCACCTAGACAGGGCACTGGACGCCACCAATGATTAAAAAGAAAGAGAATTAATGTAGTCGTAATTCCTACTTCCATGATTAATGTTGAACCATTATTTTTAAGCTATTGCATAGCTTTTATCACGGACTTTGAGCGCGGCGACCGAATCAAGAAATTCCGTAACGAAAATAAACCTGACACCGTCGTTTCAGTTCGGCAGACTTCGGTACGGTGTTTGTGTGCGTGCGACTAGAAAATGCTATACAATAGCTCTACCGCGGCAGTCCCCGAGTGCCACACGTATTATTTTTTATCTCTGTCAGTCTATAAAATGTGTCAGACATGAATGAGCAAAATAGAAACAGAAAATGACTTGAATTGAAAATTTTTAAACTTGCTTTGATCATGCTTAGATTGTATTATGTAGCTTTCCTTCTTTATGGCCAGGGACGAACCTAACGGAAAAATGGCAAAGAAAAAACGCGTGGAAATCCATTCCAAATGTCGTATCATGAATGTTAGAACAGCTCTAAAACTTGGGCCATAATTCAAAGAAAATTTCCAGCGCGATTGTCGTTGGCGTTTTTTCGTTAGTTTCGTACCCGGCTTAAAAGTATCATACTTCATTGGAAGCCTGAAAAACCATCGCCGTATTAAATTACGCGTTTAATCCCTCATAATCTTGGGATCCGTGTTATAATCCAGCGGATTATGTATGAAATTTTGTGAAGCTTCCACTTAGCCCAAAATAGTGGGTAAACAATCATAAATTCCGAGCGACGCCAGTTACGCTATCTCGCTATAACGCAAGAGCGTGTCAGTGTTACTGAAAACAGGGACTACAAATTCTGTGCACCCGGGAATTTACGCTGGGGGACATTTGCAGAGGAAAATAAAGCTACCAAATTAAATAACATTTATCAAGAGACACACATTTTTAATTTATACTGCTTTAGCTGACTGCCCAGCCCGAGTTCACAGAGTTTGACAAAATATATAAATCTTACTCGACACCATTCCGAACGACGCGATGACAAAAACTGCATTGAATTCCACTCAGTCCTAGAAAGGCCTTTTTTGCTGGCCAAATTCATCTTCGACGATATCTTCACATTACGAATTTGTAAAAGATGGATTTTATAGCAATGCTTATTGAAAGCACAGAAAATGATAAAAAACATTATTTAGTACTGATGACAAAAAACTCGTTTACATTTTCACAGCTTAACTATTCACTGAACCGATCTTCGAGAAACCAACAAGTTCCCACTGGATTTTTAGAAAACAAATTCACACAAACAAAGTCTTTTGTTAAATATAATGGAAGACGAAGGCATGCGCTTATAATTATGTACTTTAATGCTTATTCTATATCAAAATGGTTTAATATTAATGTTTCCATCCGACACGAAGTAGTGGGCAAACAACGATAAATTGTGGGTGCCGGCGGATACGCTATCTTGCAACGAGTATAACGCAACAACGTGTCAGAGTTACACAAAACAACACCACAAATCCTGTTGACGTTGATATGGAGCTACATGGACTTGTGTGCCTAAGAAATACTTTGGGGTAATAGATGTTATGACGTACATCTGTAACGTTACCAGTTAGACAATAATATTATGTTTAACTATATCTCAGTACTAGACATAATTTCATCATCATTCATCTGAGGCCTTGACGTGTGTAATAGACGATTTCAACATTTTCTGGAAGGCATTTTCGTCTTTGATTATAGAGACAAACCGTAAGTGTTAATCTGGTGGTTGGATTTGTAGCGTTCATACAGCAAGTTGTGGGTAGAAACAAATCAGAGAAGCGCATAAATACGACTGCACGCCAGAGTCAGTTGTGTACCAACCGCCGACAGAGCGGCACGTGAGTGTCAATAGTGCGAGTGTTTGTGTATTATATTATATACATGTAGATTATACTAGTATTCTACAGGGATGATAAAAGCCGTAACTAAGACAGTAGTGGTGGTGGTGTACCCTCACAATGCTTGTCAACCGTCACAAGTGGAGGCGCATCGCAAGGAACCGAGAAACCAGGAGGAGACCATCTCATCCCAGCTGCCAGGAACCAATAGGTAAGAATGCACGTGAACGTGTTTATGGGTCCGACCGTAAGGCCTCTGCCTCGAATCTTGCGGGCAGCGGGGCGGTGGCGGCGGCGGCGCGGGAGCGGCAGGATCTAATGCGTAAAATCAAATGGACCGACCCTCGAAAACAGCGGCGCGGGGGCGGGCAACGAGCGGTGTACTCCATACAAGCGGTGTCCGCGCCGCCGCCGCCCCGCTGCCCGCAAGATTCGAGGCAGAGGCCTAACAGTTGCAAGATCTTCCTCCAGGCTATTGTTGCGACCGAGGACCGACTGGCCCGCCCGTATAATATTGGAATCGTTTTATACAGCCATCTGAGATTATTATCTAGCTATCGCGATGTAGGGTCACCTGTTATAGTGCTTTGGACATTGTGCTTTGACATTATTGTGGAATGGAAAACGCCACCTAGTTCCAAGATTGTGAGGTTTTGCTTGCTTAAATGTAGAATAGCCACGAGTCACCGATTCAAAGAAAGAAAACTTATTTGCTTTACAAATTTTAATAACTAATAAACAAGATTTCGTTCGTGATTCAATGGTAAGCTCATTTTTATACTCACCGCATTTAATACAAAAGAAAAATATTCACCTGCAATTATTATTGCCCGCTAGTTATGAATAATTCATAGCGTGGAATATTGTGATTTGAAAATTCAAATAGAAGACATTTTTAAACAAAAATATATTTTCATTGTTTAAATGAAAAACTTTTATATAAAACATTATATTATTTCATTTATTTATGTTATACGAACAACCAACACTAAACAAGTCACAGGGAGCTGCTGGATACACGAGCCGCAAGACTGAGGCCTGTGGAAGTCCATGTAAAAGACCTTTATTCAGCATTCTGGACGTCTATATTGTTTGATGATAAGAGAAAAAGAAGAAAGAGAACAATCAAAATATAGGCATAAGATTTATGAACCTACAGACAAATGAGAACAAAATTTTCCCGCTCATTACTATTGTACAACCTAACTCCACTCGGGCAGACCTGGGGGCAAAAGCTTGCCAATTCTAAATGGATTAGCATTTATTTATGCCAATATAGAGTCATGAAGTAGTTGAGAGAGGTCTGACGTGTACAAAGTTAATATAACTTACCTTATACCTGTCGAAATATTAGTTTAAGCTTGTTTACTGTAGGTACATACACTAACACTCTGTGTACTTAACATGGAGTGTTAGTGTATGTACAGTATATTACCAATATTGTAATTAAACATTTTATGTATCAAAGGTTAATTTTCCCAAACATTATACTTTAATAACTTTAATTAAATAACGACTAAAGCCATATTAAAAAATACATTCGAACCGAATGGCTGCTCTAATTAACAGACCAAAAAATCAACAAAAAGTATAACTAAGATGGATGCGGTTTTAAAGAAATCCTAACTAAAGCGAAGACTGCATTCGGACAAGGTTTTATAAAAAAACCAGATTGGAATTCATAAAGTTCAACCCTATTGAGTAAGCAAACAAACAATTGATGAGTTATTATCACTCGGTCGCAGGCTCAGCTCAGTTCACTCTCCGAGTTGAATACAAAAGGAAAATATTCACCTGCTATTATTGCTCACGTGAGTTATGAATAATTCATAACGCGGGGCGCTGTGATTTGTACCGCGTTTTGTTTCTTTTGCCGAAAAAGTGCTCGTATTTTTAATTTAACGTCCGGTCCGGACGGGGACATTGATGAATGGTTATGGAAACAAAAAGGTTTATGTCGTGTGGGTACTTTATACCGCCCGAGTAGTGAAGTGGCCGAGAGAGGGTTGACGTGAACGCAAGTTCATAAAGCGAGTAATGGGACCTTGCTTTTGTTTCGGAGCTTTACAGAGGATAGAGTATTATTTAGTTGGATTTAATCATAGAGCAAAACGTCTTAATAGGGCTAATCTAATACATTAGTAGCCTAGATTTACTGCATTTAATGTGATACTTTCCACTGGCCATGAAGCCAGTGAGGGTACGGGCTTCGTCATGGCCTTCTTAGCCGGGTGGGGCGTGAGGTCACTTTCCCGGCAATTAATTTGCAGCCGTTTTATTTTAAGAAATACCGGTAATACGGTCCCTACCTAAGTACCCTTAGGTCAGATAAGGGACGGAAGCCACTTGCCTAGATGTCTGGACCGTGGGCTCCGCGTTGCGGGAGAGTGACTCACTGCCGCGTGCGAAGCGGGAGTCTGCTCCCAGGTGGGTATTTTGGAACGCAGTTCCTTATCGCGCGGTGCGGAAGGGGGCTAGACGGAAAAAATTAATACAAAATTGAACCGACACTTTTCTGAAACCTACACTTTTTTGAATGTGAATTTGGCATTATGTTCATTATTTTCACAGTACAATATAAGATCTCGGTAGCCTTGTGGTTTCGACAGTCGCTAAACAGTTAAAAGTCGATGGTTCGAATCCCAGCTCGACAGACTGAACTTGACTATTCTATTTTCAATTTTATTTTAAATACTTAATTTTTTATAACTTAAAAATAAGTTATAAAAAATTAGGGAAAAATTAATTAATCAAAAGGAACTTCGTTCCATCTGGGTGTCCCTTGACACCTCTCAAGTTTATTTTTTTAATTATTATTTTTATTATTATTTTATAAAGAATATCAACCAAGTTGAACTTGACTAATATTCTCCTCTCCCCTCCAAATAAGCGGAAAGCTTGTGTCAGGAGTGGGTAGGAAAATAGTGCAATGGGTGGGATTCGAACCTGCAAACTTTCAGTTTTTAGTCCGCACCTTTAACCGTTGGGCTATTGAGACTTAGGTATGGCGTCGTCATCGTTGTCATCGGTGCTGTAATCGCCTGCCTGCCTCTGACCGTATAGTAGGAGCTCTCTGATGGTGATTGTAGGAGCTCTCGAGATACACTGTTTTATTTACATACACTGACCGAAAAACTATCACGCAATACTTACGCGTCGCTTCCTATTCTCCAACGACAGACGAATGATGGGGCGCTGTAAGTTTTTCTTTCTTTTTTTTTGGTATTGTCGCAGCATCTGCGGCGTGTTGATCTACTTACGAACAATTATGCCATAAATGACATGACCTGTTAGAAGTGGTATGGGTTAAAAAAACTGCCATCCATCCATATCACTTACCTAACGTCGATAATATAGATAACAGCCATGAGCTAACTTGTTGCAAAATAACAAACCAGGTTTTTAATCTTTACCAAAGCTCTCAAAAAGTTCTCCTCATTATATTATAACAAATTTTCTTTGTACCCTTTTGAAGGGTATGGCACCAAATTACCTGAGAGTTTATAATACAAGAGCTTAGTTGACGACCTGCCAACAATTCCCTTAAATTTCAAAGTTATTAGCAGTACTGAAATATTCTATTTGAGGTCAGTGTTCTATAGGGCCTTTAATTATTTTGCACGGCCAACCTGTTTCAGTAGAAAATATAGATTTACAAACCTACTCCTCTATTTTAACAGAAGCACATTTTGCCAACCAAATATTTTTAGAAATAAGTACCCGACTTTGAAATAATAGAAGAGAAATTTGTAACATGAAACTTAATAATGGCATTTTTTGAGAAAGTGATCATCCATTTGATCAACAGCCATGCTGATTCTTGAAGCAAAGAATAAGCCAGCCAGCCGTTCTGTCGCCAGATGAGTACATTAATATTTAAATAATCTTAAATTAAACTAACTACGCAAATTTCTTCAAACTTATTATACAAGTAAATAGAGCTCAAAGAAATAGAGTGACATTTATCATTTATATTGCCGATTACGAAGTTTTAAGAGCGAAACTTATGTTGCTCCAATTCATGAGATAACAGTGAAAACTCTAGAGTTTCAATGGATAGGTATAAATATTATGGTATCTCTATACATGGTGGTATACCATGTATAGAGATACCAAAGTATATAACTAGTTATGGTGTGTATTACTTATCCTTTATTTTAGGCATACGTTGGTACAGTACACGTTAAGATACACGTCTAAAGATAGCCCGGGAGGGAATTCATGGGCCTTATGGTAAAATAAAAAAATTAAACTGTTTTACTATCTATCTATTAGAGACTTAGAGATATTATGCTGGAAAATGAGCGGTTTGTGCTAAACAATAACTATACGGATAATTGGCTGACCAGTGTAATAGGGCTCCTTTCTGACACGCGGCGCGTGGTACGTCGCGTCGCGCGGTAAACTCAAACATAGGGCCAAGTATGAGAGCGTTCATGCAGAAGCGTTCTGGCATAGTACTTACGCGGCGACGGACGGCGCGACGCGACGCACCACGCGCCGCGTGTCCATAAACGAGCCCTCATCGATGGAAAAAGAGGTTACATAGGTTAATTTTTTCTTACTGTAAGTTAAGATTAATTTGATGTTGAAATTAAACGAGGACAAATGAATCAATCAATTATATTATATTATTATTGAGCACCGGGAAGACTTGTTAAACTTAGAATTTTAGCTCGAGAGCAGTAGCCAGTGACAGCTGTCTATTCAAAAAAATTCAAAATCATGTATTTCATATAGGCCAACTTGTGGCTCTTCTAGTCAAGAATCTACCACCGGTTCGGAAAGCTGATTCTGCTGAGAAGTGCCGGCAAGAAACTCAGCAGTTGCTCTTTTCAAACAAAAATGTTACAAAATGAAGCTTAACTATCTTGTGGACAGCTGAAGCAAAGCCGATTAGAACAGAACAGAAATATTTTTTATTTAAATAAACTTCTATACCTAAGTGCTTTCGAATCATCAAATGAATCTACCACTGGTTTAGAATAGTACAATTCAGTACGTGTTAAAATGGGAAGATAGAAAGTAGCCCCATCCCCGCTGGTGGTACCCTTTCACGAGCATGACACATGATCTAATCGTTGCTTCGCTCAAACAATGATATTTGAGGGAACAAACAATCCTAATAAAATGGCAATACAAACTGACTGTGACAGATAAGAAAATGCCATGCCATGTCGTATTTCGTGGATCCGCTTTTATTTTGTACCACCGGTCAAAATTTAAACTTTCGAAAGCTAATTAGTTTTTGTGACTAGCAATTAAGAAGTTACTGCTTAGCTTGAAAGTATCCGGTTAAACGCAAATAACTGAAAATTAGTTTCAAGCAATCGTGAAATTCTAAGACTTACCTACTCGTAATATTTGACATTGAGACTATAAAGATGAGAATTTTTTTAAATAAATCACTTAACAGTTAATTAATATATTTATTGTTCTAATGACTACTTAGATAACCTAATTTTAGTTTAATAATGTCAGTTAGCAATAATTAATATACCTAGTAGTAGTCAAAGTATAGAAAAATAATAATGTGTCTGATATTGTAAATAAGTCAGTCAATAAACTGAGATTGGAAATAAGCTTGTAAGAAAGCGTAATAAAAACATATTTGTATTACAAAACCTTAACGATGAAAGTTGGAAACTTGCAGTTAATAGTTAAAAACAAAACTTCTCAAATTAGCCAGCTGAATCAGAAACACTTGAAAATACGAACACAAGTTTGCATTGTAACCGACTATCTCAGGGGAAACTTCACAACAGGAAGTTTATTTTAATTACTTAGCCAGTCACTTTGTCGGAAATAATAGTGAAATTAATACGAGATTTCCTGGGCAAATATTTGTTATTTACCATTACTTACTAAGTTAGACAAGCTTGTTTCATAGGGATTTACAATAGGGTATTTGACTACTTTTAGAAAATCATCTTAAATTGTTAATAATGCTGAAGCTAACAAAACGTATATTTCGGCATAATTTTCATTATTTTTCATAAAAATCGAGATATAAATTCAAAAAAATTAATTGCCGCGGAAACGTTCCATTTGCTTAGATGACGTCACAGTTCACATTTCAATACAATGACAATTTTCGACCGAGCGAAGCGAAGGTCTCTGAGTTTACTAGAGCGATTTGCACTTGTCCGTCCGTCCGTCTGTCAGAGCCTTATAACTTCTGAATTATTGAACGTAATTACTTCAATTTTAGATATGATATTATGTAAACCGATGGCCTCCAGCCGAAAATGGCTTAAAAAGTTATAAAAATCTTTATTTCAGGGGGGCTCTCATAGAAGCGAATGCGAAGTAAAATAAATTTTTTTGGTTGGTAAAAAAGGTTGCAGTACTAATTTGGAACCGAGTACAAAAGTATTTTTTTTATTTTTTTTCCTAAAATTAACATTTACAGTAATAATTTGGAACAGAGTACAAAAGTATTTTTTTTTATTTTTTTTCCTAAAATTGACAAAATGGGGGGCTTTCAAAGTGGAGATTTTATTCGAGGCTAGATCTCTAAAACCACTTTATTTTAAAAATTGAAACTTACACATAATTTGAGTTATATTCTGTACTTGAACAACAAATACTAAGATTAGATAAATATTATAAAGAAACGAAATTATTTAAGTTTTAATGGGCATCAATGTTTTTAACAAAACTTCACTATACTGTTAATAGATGGCGCTGTATTTAATATTGTAAATACGCATCCTATCCACGAAAGCAGATGACGATTGACGTCATCAGATTCGGCTCGTTTTAATTACAATATAATATAGTTAAAACTACCTTATGGGATACCGCGAGGTCTCAGTTCGGGGCGAACCACTAGTATATGTGTTTAGGCCGAGTGTCGCATACTATTTGGTATTCTTTAATAAAATAGTAACGACGAAAAACAAACGAAATTAGCCTATTACGCCACACAAACACGTCGAAATGTATTGACAATATGAGAATTCCACAGGTGGCGTGAACTGTGACGTCATTCGAGATTCAAGCAATCACGGAACATTTTCGATCTCGTGAACATGGCCAGAATTAAAGCAATTTTAACTGATGTTTTATCCTATCCTATCCTATCCTATTAATATTATAAATGCGAAAGTTTGTGAGGATGGATTTTTGGATGTTTGGATGGATGGATGGATGGATGGATGGATGCTTGTTACTCTTTAACGCGACAAAGAATGAACCGATTTTGCTGAAATTTGGCACAGACATAGATTATAGTCTGGAATAGCACATAGGCTACTTTTTATCCCGGAAAAGCAAACACTTCCTGCGGGATAGCATCGCTATTTTTTACGCATTTGTCCTTCAAAATACGCGCAATGGAGTTTTAGATTGACGTGATTTTTTTGCAGAGGTAAAGTTAGGGGCCTGAAAAATGACACAGGCTACTTTTTATCCCGGGAAAACAAACGATTCCTGCGGGATATTAGTATACTACTTTTCACACATTTATCTTTCAATTATGCGCCAACGGAGTTACAGATTGACGTGGTTTTTTGGATAGGCATAGTTGATGACTTGAAAAGTGACAAAGATCCTGGGAAAGCAAACAGTTCCCGCGGGATATTAGTGTGCTACTTTTCACATATTGATCCTTAAACAATGCGCCAACGGAGTTACAGATTGACGTGGTTTATTGGATAGGCATAGTTGAGGACTTGAAAAGTGACAAAGGCTACTTTTAACCCCGGGAAAACGAACTGTTCGCGCCATGCACCACCAGAATTCCTAGTTCCATGGTCATAGCGCTGGCAATCTCTTTGGCTCGGAATTGAAGTTGACAGATGACACTTGAAAGGTAAACTTCCCGCCATTTTGAGGTGTGATTTTGCAAGTTCCTTCCTTTTTGACAAGCTAATACGTGTTCACAAAAATTTCGCGTCGCCTCGCGCCCGTTTTGCCTTTTTGAGTGCCTAGATTTGGTTATCTTACGTTTTTGTTGCGGCGTCGAGCGGTCTGTGTGTCGACCTAACTATCTGTAACAAAAGAACCTTTAGAACCCGCCGGTTTTGCTCGCTCACGCGGTCGGCGGAAGTGTGTGTGGAAAAGTGACCTTGAACACCTTCAGTTGGACCTTACTAGTGACCAACCCAGTGTACCGTGCTACGTCAGTCCAGCGTCTTCAGCAGGCCATAGCTGGCTGCCTGTCTGCCGCTGCTAGCGGTCTGGGCCTAACCTTTACATCTAACCTACATAACACACCCACATCATCACTCATCACAGTCACCACTATCATACAATCTCAGGCCCTATACCAGGAGGACTGCAGCAAGGAAGGTCAGTGCAACCCCATTATTAAGTTAAGTCTGAACAAATCTGACCGCGGAGAAAGGCCCTTAGGGCAACGACCCTGGACTCAGGTTACAGCTGATGGGCCCCTGAATCTAGCAGTCCAGGTCTTGACTTCGTTGGCCAAGCCGTTGGCCTCAACACTTGGTAGTCAGAGCGCGGTTAGATTGATTCCGCGGACAGATTTGGCATTACTGTGACTTAACTTGGCCGTTTCTAGGGTAAACTCATTTATTGTAAATTAATGGACCTTATAACTTGTTAATCTACTTGTTAATAAACTAGGATCTTACCAAGCCAATTTGTAATTTGCAGTGCCTAGTATGAGTCTAGTGGCTTAGTACGGGTAATTAAAAACTTAATTTTTCTTTTATTTTAATTTATGTTATTGATTGACTTAACATAAATTATTGATAGCTTAATTTGTATCTCTTGGTACTTTTAACCAACAAATACTTTGTTTGTTTGCTAGAACCCCTCGTGGTTAGGTAACAAAGTAGTTTGTTTGATGTATTTAAAATAAATAATTCTTGTTTTAAAGTAAATAATTCTAATTAATAAATAGTATTTAAGTAGTAATTTGTTTGTGTTTAAAGTGGGTAATTCTTGTTTGATTATTAATTTGTTGGGTTGAAGTTGAAACATAACTTGTAACAAATAACTTTGTTTTAACTGTTATTAAAAACTGTTATTAAAATAACTGTTATTTTATGTTTTTTAACTGTTATTAAAAACTGTTATTAAAATAACTGTTATTTTATGTTTTTTAACTGTTATTGAAATAACTGTTATTTAAGTTGTTAACTACTGTTATTTAAGTTGTTTTGTACCTACCTAAGATGGCAGCCCACAAAAAATTGAGCGTGCAAATTCAATCAGAGCTGCGTTGGGCTGCTACAGCCAACGCCTTGGTAGGCCGGGAGGACCGGGCATCCGCACTGCTCCAGCGGTGCGAGCAGGTGCGGACCAGGCAGGCAGTCGTCGAAGGGGCCTTCCGAGACCTCATGGCATTGGAGCTACCTCCGGAATCGCTGGAGTCCTCAGTGCGGGACTACGAACAGTTCTTTGAGCTGACAGACGGTCTAGTGGAGGAGGCCGCGAGGCTCAAGAAGGAGGCGAGAATGAGCTCTATTCTTGAGTCTCCCACTAGACCCACTACGCAGCCTGCGTTACAGGGCAAGTTGCCAACAATAAACTTGCCCCACTTTTCTGGCAACCTGAGCGAGTGGCTAGGCTTTCTCAGCCTCTTTGATAGCCTGGTGGACGCGAGAAGGGACCTGTCTCCCTGCCAGAAACTGGCCTATTTACTCTCTTCCCTGCAGGGAGAGGCTCTGGGTTTAGTTAGCCACCTAGACCTCTCCGAGGAGAGTTATACCACCGCGCGGGAACTACTGACTCGGCGGTATGCCAACGTGCGCCGGTTAGCAGACACACACGTGGCACAAATTCTAGCGCTGCCACGTGTCTATGGGGTGTCTCATTTAAGAGAATCGCTCTTAAATCCACTGATTATAGCCTGTAACGCTCTTAAGCGTTTAGAGCTTCCCGTGGACCAGTGGTCCTTCCTTTTACTACACATTGTGCTGTCCCGCCTATCTTCCGAGTTGAAACTGCGTTTTGAGCAAAATTATGGTGGGGACGGGGCCAGCTACCTGCCCCCCTTTTCGGACCTTTTAAAGTTCCTTGAGGAAGAGTGCCGGCAGGCTGATAACTCCGGTATTGCTGGTCCTTCAAGGACCCCAGAGCGGCCTGCCCAGCTGAGGAAGGAAAAGGGTCACACTGGCGTCCCTGGTAAAAAGGCCTCCGACCGGAGACCAGTGCCCGTTTACACTGGACTTGCTGCCACTGAACCCGCCCCCTGTAACTATTGCAGGCGTCCAGGCCACCGGGTGCTTTCTTGCCCCCAGTTTCTCTCTAAGCGGATCAAGGATCGGAGGGGCATTGCAAGAGACCGCCACTGGTGCTATAGCTGTCTGGGAGCTCACATGCAACGGGACTGCCAACAGCAACGGCCATGCCCAATTTGTAGGGGTAACCACCTGGAGATTTTGTGCGCCAACAAGAATGGTGTTGGACGCCAGGTGGAGAGTGAGGGCGCGCCCCGCACGGGCGGGGGCGCTCTTACCGATCGCTCCCCGGATTATTTGCGTCGGTCCCCTGATCAGGGCCATGAATCCCGACGCGTCCGGATTTCGACCCCGCCTATGGGGGCTTCACCCCCCCGTGAGGGGGGCGCCAACCCCCCTCGACGTTCTGATGGGAGATTTGTGGCGGCCCCGTCTACGGTTCGACCTACCCGCTATTCCCGCCACGCCTCGAACGCCGCCCACCTCGAGCGGGTCGACAGACTTACTACGTCCTACCGACCTCAGCCCGTATGACTAGGCCCGTGCTGCCGCCACGAGATGACGCATGGGTTTACCCAAATGGAGGTCTGTCCCCCTCACCTTTGGAGGTCCCCCCTGAGTCTCAATATGAGATTCCCCAGTTAGAGGACGGGTTTGATGAGGACGACCACCAATAGGTAGTTGCCGCCCTAGCCCCCACCACAGCAACTTCTCCTGAGACCTTGAATCTCCGGCAGTCTGTCTGTCAGACCATTCTTTTGCCGACTGTCTCAGTGAAGGTATTCAACCCGAAGGGTGAATTTTTAATCGTTCGCGCCCTTTTGGATTCGGGTTCACAGCGCTGTATTGCTTCTTCTCGTTTGGTGGGTGAGCTAGGGCTCCCCTGGAGTCCTCGAACAGGACGGGTGATAGGTATCGGGGGTATAGAGCCCTCGACTCCTACCGGGGAAGCGGAATTAATGTTTGGCCCCGTTACGGGCAATTTTAGGGTCTTGGTCAAGGTGTCAGTCCTTGACAATATCTTAGGTCCCCTACCGCAGGTCCGAATAACTGACGCTGCGGTGTCCTGTGCATCAGGCCTAAACCCAGCTGACCCCCACTGGACTGAACCCGGTCCTACGGACCTTTTGTTGGGTTCCGACGTGTTGGGCCTGGTCTTGTCAGGGGAAATTAGGGTTTTGCAGAAGGACGGCCTATGTGCCATGTCCACTATATTCGGTTCTAGCTTTTTTGGACCCGTGCTATGGTCTTCGGACCTACCGGTGCTGGACCAATTGCAAGCAGCCGGCTTGACGCTGTCGGACGTGGTCCAGCGCTTTTGGGAAGTTGAGGAGCCGCCGCATGCCGCACGAGTTGACCCTCTTGACCTTGAATGTGAGTTGTTTTATCAAAACAACACAGGCCGCCGTGTTGATGGGCGATTTGTAACTCGCTTGCCCTTTCTCGCTTCTCGCCCCCCGCTTGGTCAATCGCGGGCCTTGGCGGAAAAGAGGCTCTTGTCCATGGAACGGCGCATGCGGCGCGACCTCACCTTCCGCTCCAAGTACGTTGAATTTATGCGCGAGTACGAGGGCCTGGGGCATATGTCACCATCCAATTTTGATTGGCGCGCACACGAGCACTACTTCTTACCCCACCATGCCGTCTTGAAGACCCCTGGGGGGAAGATTCGAGTGGTTTTTGATGGCTCCGCGGCCACATCCAACGGGGTGACATTGAACCAATGCTTGCACTCCGGTCCTAAGCTGATCAAGGATATCTCCGATATCCTCACGCATTTCCGCCGGCATCAAATTGTTTTCGTAGCTGACATCAAGATGATGTTTAGACAGTCGATGGTACATCGCGATGATCGGAGATACCAAATGATTCTGTGGCGCGAAAATCCTAATGAGCCAATGCGTGTCTTTGAATTGAACACCACGACCTATGGACTCAAGTCAAGCCCCTATATTGCTATCCGGACCTTGTTAGAACTAGCTAACCGGGAGCGACTGAATTACCCTCGCGCATCAGCCATCTTGGAATCGTCAGTCTATATGGACGATATTTGCACGGGAGCCTCGAGCGTTGAGGAAGCTCTGACTCTTCGCGATGAATTGATTGCAATACTGAAGTCCGGAGGTTATGAGTTGGGCAAGTGGCTGTCCAACTCCCCTCACGTCTTGAAGGATCTTCCGGGAAAGGATCAGCAGGATCCTCATATTTTTGAAAATCCCGAAAATCCCAATTTGCTGACGGTCCTTGGAATACAGTACCAGCCCGTCCAAGACGTTTTCACCTACCGGGTCAAATTAGACCCACCTCCTAAGGTCTGGACTAAGCGTTCCGTATTGTCTACGGTTGCTCGCACTTTCGATCCCAATGGATGGATCACTCCCGTAATATTTTTAGCTAAATGTTTCCTCCAGAAACTTTGGATTGCTGAACTCGGTTGGGACGAACCACTCTCTGGGAAGTTATTGAAGGAGTGGAACTCCCTTGTGTCTTCACTTCCTGAAGTTAACCGAATTTCCATGCCTCGACGTTTCCTACCAACAGGAAGGTGTCATGCCAGTCTCCACGGGTTTTGCGACGCCTCCGAACGAGGATACGCCGCCGTGGTATATTTGAGGACTGTCGATGTCGCCGGTGAGGTCGCGACGCATCTCGTCTTGGCAAAAAGCAAGGTGGCCCCTATTCGGTCACGGTTAACTATCCCGAAATTAGAATTGTCTGGCGCCGCCCTTCTGGTACGCCTCTTGAACCACGTCCGTTCCTCTTTGGCATCTGCGGTCGATCTGACCGACGTTTATGCTTGGACGGACAGTGAGATTGTCCTTTGCTGGCTACGAGCCGCGCCTCACAACTTAGAGGTCTTTGTTGCGAATCGGGTCTCCCAAATTCAGAGCTCTGCAGTGCCGGTGATTTGGAGACACGTACCCGGAGAACTGAACCCGGCCGATTGCGCCTCCCGCGGCTGTGAGGCCTCTTCACTGGTCCACCATCACCTTTGGTGGGATCCAAGTTGGCTATCCCAACCCGAGACGACTTGGCCTCAAAATAGGTTTTCCGCTCCCGAAGTATTGCCGGGCTTAAGAGTCGGAGTGGTTGAGGATAAACAGATCCCCGACTTGAACTTTCTTTTGAACCGTTACAGTTCCCTTGATAAACTAATTGGTGTTACCGGTTGGATTCGACGTTTTATCCATAATGGGCGGAATTCAGAAAATAAAAATTTGAGTCCTGTGCTGTCCCCTCTTGAACGCCAAGACGCCCGGAACTACTGGGTGCGTGTGGTTCAGGTGGAGCATTTTTCATCCGTGATTGACACCCTAAAGAGAGGTTTAGTTTTGAAGGGCCCCCTTGCTCGCCTAAGCCCTTTTTTGGACAATAACGGAATGCTACGCGTTGGAGGACGCCTCAAGAATTCCAATCTGCCCTATGGTGCTCGCCACCCCCTTTTGCTACCTAAGGACGGCACCTTTGTCAAATTGCTAGTGACACACTACCATCTTAAAAATGCCCACGCTGGTTGTAATGCACTCTCGGCTATTTTACAGCGCGAGTTTTGGATCCTGGCAGGGAGACGCACCATCCGGAACGTCATTTTCAAATGTATTCCGTGTTACCGCTTGAAGGCTAATACTTCACAGCCGATGATGGGTGATCTGCCCTCCGACCGCGTTCTAGCCACTCGACCCTTTGCTGGAGTTGGCACTGATTTTGCTGGCCCGTTTGCCATCAAGAGCTCTAACCTCCGCAACGCCAGATCGCTCAAGGCCTACCTCTGCGTTTTTGTATGTCTCGCTACCAAGGCGGTACATTTAGAACTTGTGAGTGCCTTAAGCACTGAGGCTTTTGTAGCCACGCTAGGTAGATTTGTCTCTCGTCGAGGATTGCCTGACCTGATTCGCACGGATTGCGGCACCAATTATAAGGGCACTGATAGATATTTAAAAGAAATTGTCGAATTCCTGTCTAGCAATAAGACTAGATTAAGTACAGCATTGTCCAAGATGGGGGTAACCTGGAAGTTTGACCCCCCAGCTTGCCCTCATTGGGGTGGAATATTCGAAGCCGTGGTTAAGGTGGCCAAGACTCATCTCCGGCGCGTTATAGGCGAAACTGTTTTAACCTTTGAAGAACTCGCCACCGTGTTTTGCAAAATTGAGGCTGTACTCAATTCTCGGCCACTCTGTCCCCTCTCATCTGACCCAAATGACCTGGAGGTCTTAACTCCCGGTCATTTTCTGATTGGTCAGCCCCTTAACGCTCTACCCGAATACCCCTTCAGGGACGTGAAGGTCTCACGTTTGTCCCGGTTTGAGCTGCTGCAACAGATGACTCAGAGTTTTTGGCACCGTTGGTCACTAGAGTATTTGCATCTTTTGCAGCAGCGGGTTAAGTGGGCTGACAAATCTGATCCACCCAAAGTTGGTGACCTAGTGCTGATTAAGGAACCTAATTTGTTGCCTTTATACTGGCGCCGTGGGCGCATTCTTAAGCTGATCTACGGGTCTGATGGGGTTCCCAGGGTTGCCGAGGTAATGGTCGGAGACTCTGTCTTGAAGCGAGCCGTTTGCTCCTTATCACGTTTACCTATTTACTAGTAAGTGGACGTAAATCCTTACGCCCACGGGCGGGGGGTTGTTCGCGCCATGTACCACCAGAATTCCTAGTTCCATGGTCATAGCGCTGGCAATCTCTTTGGCTCGGAATTGAAGTTGACAGATGACACTTGAAAGGTAAACTTCCCGCCATTTTGAGGTGTGATTTTGCAAGTTCCTTCCTTTTTGACAAGCTAATACGTGTTCACAAAAATTTCGCGTCGCCTCGCGCCCGTTTTGCCTTTTTGAGTGCCTAGATTTGGTTATCTTACGTTTTTGTTGCGGCGTCGAGCGGTCTGTGTGTCGACCTAACTATCTGTAACAAAAGAACCTTTAGAACCCGCCGGTTTTGCTCGCTCACGCGGTCGGCGGAAGTGTGTGTGGAAAAGTGACCTTGAACACCTTCAGTTGGACCTTACTAGTGACCAACCCAGTGTACCGTGCTACGTCAGTCCAGCGTCTTCAGCAGGCCATAGCTGGCTGCCTGTCTGCCGCTGCTAGCGGTCTGGGCCTAACCTTTACATCTAACCTACATAACACACCCACATCATCACTCATCACAGTCACCCCTATCATACAATCTCAGGCCCTATACCAGGAGGACTGCAGCAAGGAAGGTCAGTGCAACCCCATTATTAAGTTAAGTCTGAACAAATCTGACCGCGGAGAAAGGCCCTTAGGGCAACGACCCTGGACTCAGGTTACAGCTGATGGGCCCCTGAATCTAGCAGTCCAGGTCTTGACTTCGTTGGCCAAGCCGTTGGCCTCAACACGAACAGTTCCCGCGGGATATTCGTATGCTACTTTTCACATATTAATCCTTCAATTATGCGCCAACGAAGTTACAGATTGACGTGGTTTTTTTGATAGGCATAGTTGAGGACCTGAAAAGTGACAACAGCTACTTTTTATTCCTGGAAAACAAACAGTTCCCGCGGGATATTCAAAATACGCGCAACGGAGTTACAGATTAACGTGGTTTTTTGGATAGGCATAGTTGATGACTTGAAAAGTGACAAAGGCTACTTTTTATCCTGTGAAATCAAACAGTTCCCGCGGGATATTAGTGTGCTACTTTTTACATATGTATCCTTAAATTATGCGCCAATATGCATGCATGCATACATGTATGTATGTATGTATGTATGTATGTATGTATGTTTGTGTGTAAGTATGTATGTATGTATGCATGCATGTATGTATGCGTGTAGGTATGTATGTATTTATGTATGTTTGTATCCTCCTCCTATTATCTATAAATACATTAACTAGATCCTGTCCTACTTATTATTACTCGTATTATCCCACTAATATTATTAATGTGAATGTTTGTGAGGATGGATGTATTACAGATGTATGTTTGTATAGATAAATATCTATAATAGATGTAGTATACGGATGGAGGGATGTATGTTCTTTGAGATAGGGGTTGAACTATTTTGACTGTTTAACTCCCCTTCGTTAAATTTAAACTAATTTTTATTATTATTTTAACCAACTTCAAAAAAGGAGGAGGATCTCAATTCAACGGGATCTTTTTTTATGTATGTTCACCGATTATTCGAAGACGCCTGAACCGATTTGGAAAATTCTTTTTTGTTTCAAAGGGTATACTTCCCAGGTGGTCCCATTTAAATTTTGTCGAAAGCAGTCGAGCGTTTTTAAAAAAATCTACAATAAATTATATACTTTGTAGTGGCGCGGGCGTTTAAATGTATGCTCCCGGGACAAAAAGTAGCCTGTGTTATTTTCCAGGTCCTCAACTTTACCTGTGTAAAAAACCACGTCGACTATATGCACATGCACTTTATATGGTGATATATTATAACTACGAAAGTGCGCTGGTTTGTCCTTCAATCACGCCCCAACAGAGCTACGGATCGACGTGATTTTTTGCAGGGGTACCTATAGTTGAGGACCTGGAGAGTGACAGGCTACATTTTATCCCGCAAAGTCAAAGAGTTCCCGAGGCATTTTAAAGGCTAAGTTCACGCAGACGAAGTCGCGGGCATCAGCTAGTAATTAAATAAAAATATATTTTTTAGTTTTGTCGTATGAAATAATGTTTTTAGATAATAATGTTGTAGGATGACACCAGTTGAAACGAAATTTTTAATATAGTCAAATACCATATTACAGGTGAAACACGTTCTTCATCTTCATCAGATTGTTTATCCGCGTCTTCACCGATTGTCTAAACAGTACTGGCCTCAAGACATAGCTTCCCGGGTAAGGTGCGGGCATGGTCACTTAACCGGCGATTAACTTTATGTTGCTTTTTACTTCCTATGACCTGCCTTCTTTAGGCCCTCCTAGTCAATTGTTGTCATTATCTTCGCTATGAGCTATATAGGCTCAGCACGGAGCGCAGATATGTCTTCGGGTCTCGTATATTCTTTTTAACCGACTTCCAAAAAGGAGGAGGTTCTCAATTCGGCCGGTATCTTTTTTTTTTTTTTCTATGTATGTCCACCGATTTCTCCGGGATTACTGGACCGATTCGCGTGATTTTTTTTTTAATCGACAGAGGATGTTTGCGAAATGGTCCCATAAAAATGTTAACCTTCAACTCCTCAAGCCTGATGCTGCAGGGATATTGCTCACCTAAAACTATGGCGATTTAGGAAATTTCGATTACGAATTGATATTGTAGGTAACAAGTATGGACTACATCATGGAGTTCCAGGTCCTAGCTCCTCAATCATGGGATACTACACTTAAAAGCTTAAAATAAAAATTCTTTTCAAAAAACCGACTTCTAACGCCACTACAAAGTATATACGTTTGTTGAAGTCGGGCGGGCCTATATACAAACTATGAAACCGATGCGCGACGCTACAGAATATGATTTGACTCGTTTGTAGAAGTCGAGCGAGCATCGCGAGTCGGTTTCATAGTTTGTAATTTAGGCCCGCCCGACTTCAACAAACGTGGACAACTAAAATTATTTTTATACTTTGTAGTGGCGTTAGAAGTCGGTTTTTTTAAAAGAATTTTTTAGTTGCCATAGTTAGTGGGAGTCTGGTCACCGGTAATTGGGTATTTGACTGTAGTCAAAATGTTGATATTCATTATTTATAATCGAAAATATAACATGGAAGAATAACATTTGTAAAAACAGAAAATAAATCTGTCCAAAAACATATAAGTTATAGTACTGTAGTCGCCTGCGCAAAGTGCAAAAATCCTTTGTGGGGTTGAGCGTACGCTTATATAATATGATTCCGAAGGAATTGCTAGATTTGCCACTGCACAAATTTAAACAATACGTAAAAACTCACTTACTGAGTCGCGCTTATTACAAAGTTAATGACTTTCTTAATGACAAAGTTGCATGGGATCTTAAAATTAGTGTTTGAATAATATTATTCAATTCGATGCTTTAATACGGATAGACTAAGTATGTCACGCTCTCTTTAAACATTTCTGTGGTGGTATCGTGTGGTGCGGGTTGTTACGTTCCCTCAAATATGGTCGAGCGAAGCAATGGCTGGATCATGCGTCATGCTCGTGAACGGGTGCCGCCGCCGGCGGGAATGGGGCTCCTTTCTGTCTGCCCGTCTTTGACATGAATTGAATTGTAGTACGTTTTGTGGAAATGTCATATTCTATTCTAACAAAGATGCACGGGTTAAATCAGCTTGGCATCCAGCTGCCCACAAGATAGTATAAAAACTTATTACAATGTAATAGCTACTTATTAATATTGTAAAATGATTATTTTGAAAAGAGCAACTGCTGAGTTTCTTGCCGGCTCTTCTCAGCAGAATCCGCTTTCCGAACCGGTGGTAGAATCTTGACGTGTCATAAGAGCCACAGGTTGGCCTACATGAAATAAATAATTTTGAATTTTTTTTTTTGAATACTGAAGTGTGATTTCACAATTCAGCAGCTCCATACACGCTCCATAGAAAATTTCGTTTTTGAACGTGACAGGTACATTCACAGTAAAACAGCTTAATATGATTCCAAGACTAGTAAAGAGATTTAAAATAGAGAAATGTCATAATATTTAAGAACGTTATTTTAAATTATAAAAAAATATCAGTCTAATACCCAATTGTGCGAAGCCTTACAGAACCTTCGCCACAAATCTTCTACGGATTTTGAGTCACAAATGTTTGGAGTAGGTACAGACTCATCCACGATGGAAGTCGATCACAAATCACAATGAACGACGTCATCCCTCATGTAAGTTGACACAGACAGCTTTTTGCACGACCTATTAAAGGCGTCGCCTCTGATAAGCCAAGCTAGAGATAGCCAACTCGTAATAGACTTCGGGGAACCAATAAGAGTAGAGTAGAGTAAGAAAAACAGTAGTCTGTTATTATAGATGTAAAAAATTATATATATAAACTAGCGGCACGCTATGATGGCCGGTTTGACGTTTGTCCGCTCATGAAGTTCCGTATTAATTGATAACGACTTTGAAGGAAATAATTGTATTACTTTATTGACGATAGTGATGTGCAGAGATTCATAAATTTTATCGAATGTAGTTTTAGGTTTAGGACTCAAAATTTATTTATTAAATTGATTTCTAAAATGTATACAAGTGTAGAAAAATCAGTTTGCACCATTTAAGGGGTGAATGTACTTGTGAATATGAACAATTTTCACTATGTGGACAAACCTCTGAAATCGCAAAAAAATATCAGCTGTTTCATACAAAAGGTAAAATTTTTATTTTTATATGATATATACCACAACTCGGCATTTGGTTTTCTAAATTGAAAATTTTTAAAAATGGAATCTAATACGATCGTCACATAGGATCGCTGGCTAGCACAACTACTACCTCCGGCAAACTCGCGTCAATGCTCAATGCAAAACAAAGCAGTTTCGAATTGACGTTGCTTCGAAAAGTATAAACTGTCAGTGCAATGCGATTGTGATATAGTTTTGACCTGGCTTTGGATTTCAAATATTGATACTGCATTACTGTTGACCCTTGCTCGTGATAGCAGTGACGACAGTGAAAATAGTAGTATGGACGAATCTGATTAATTATGGCCTTTTGTGGCACCTTTTTTGGTATCTTTTGTATTCATATGTTTCTTGTGTGCATATAAAGTATGTATATTCATTTTCATTCAAATATTCAGTTCGTTCAAATAAATTAAATAAACATATACATTTTTGTTTTATTAAACCTATTTAATCAGGTACAAAAACAAAACTTAATTGTTTTTTGTTCGAGAATAAATTGACATTCCACATCACTATTGTAATGTGTCAAACCGGCCATCATAGCGTACCGCTAGTGTAATTAATTACAAAGCACCGTAATATATTACGGTGCTTTGTTATTAATTTTGTATATAATTTTTTACATATGCATTTACGTATTAATTTTACCCACACATTCTTCTTTAAATAAAATTGATATATCATCATTTATCAGTAGCAACCCATCAACGGCTCTTTACTGAGCTCAGGTCCCCTGTCAGAGATGGGTTATAGGCCATAGTCCACCACGCTGGCCCAATGCGAATTGTCGAACTTCACACACCTTTGAGAACATTATAGAGAACTTTCAAATGTGCAGTTTTCGTCACGATGTTTTTCTTCACCGTTGAAGCCATATTTAATTGCTTAAACGTGCATGACACCGAAAAGTCAGAGGGGCCCGGGATCGAACCTGAGACCCCCCCGAATAGAAGACCACAGTCCTAACCACTAGGCTATCACTGCTCTATATTCTGATCTCAAAATTGATATATATCATACTAATATTTATAAATGCGAAAGTGTGTTTGTTTGTTGGTTTGTCCTTCAATCACGATGCAACAGAAGTACGGATCGACGTGATTTTTTGCATGAGTATAGTTGATGACCTTGAGAGTGACATAGGCTTTTTTATATCCCAGAAAATCAAAGAGATCTCGATCGATTTTAAAAAATAAATCCACGTGGATGAAGTCGCGGGCATCAGCTAGTAAAATTGATAAGTAAATGAACACTGAAAATAAATTTTATCATTGCTTCAAGCTAGCATCAACACGTTGAATGTACCTAGAATTAAGATTTAACTCGGGCAAAATCGTGAGCATTCAAACATCGATTAATTTTATTCTCGTAGAGCCGAAAATTGGTGCAGTTCTTGATTACATCATTATTAATAAAATATCAGTCTATCGATGATACTTGATTTGAAACTTTATTAAAGGTCAAAGTTCAAGAAGTGTTCATCAGAAGAAATGTGTCCTTAAATAAAGTTTGTAGATCAGTACGATTATCTACAAAAAGATATCTAGACTTTTTCGCTCCGAATTATCATTCATGACACTACCAGCAATCACAATATCTGTACGTGTTCGCCTAGATTACATAAACATATAAGATCGACTTATCTTCGCTATACTACTTTAGGCATTCGCAAGTCTTGTGAAGTGTCAAGTAATTATTCTTGCATGCAACTAAGTAATTAATTATTGTCACATAAGGCTTTAACGGTGAAGGAAAAACACCGTGAGGAAACCTGCGTGAACTTGCGGATTGGCAGATTTCACCCACTTTTTGCAAAAAATAAGCAATAACCAAAATTATCACTGGCTTTAACGGTGAAGGAAAAACATCGCAAGGAAACCTGCGTGAACCTGCGGATTGGCCGACTTCACCCTCATTTTGCAAATGTTCACAAAAAGTGGGTGAATTCTAATCGGTTTCTACAGGTTTCTACACGCCATTGTACCGGATCCTTATATCACTTGGCGACACGTCACAGACGTGAAAGCTACGGCCAAATTCTTCCGTCAGACCAAGCATTTCAGAAATTATTCAATTTCAAAATTTTCCCCGCCGGGAATCGAACCGAAGAGCTCCCATTTTAAGACCACATAGCTCAGCATTACACCAGGAAGGTCGTCAAAATGACCTGTAATGTAGAAAATGTGAATTCA
The DNA here is from genome assembly GCA_029955525.1 of Oeneis ivallda. Lineage (NCBI taxonomy): Eukaryota > Metazoa > Arthropoda > Insecta > Lepidoptera > Nymphalidae > Oeneis > Oeneis ivallda. The sequence goes on from JARPMR010000007.1 coordinate 22,320,093, forward strand.
AATAAGCTGCAACTAGCTGTAGGTTAAATTACTATTCAAAGGATATGGAACTGAGAATGAATTAAGTGGATCAACACTAATTCAGTGCACAAAGCGAATCCAATCACAAAGTGCTTAGTATGTTGCTCCCGAATACATATTGTATTAAGCCATTAACCATTTCTGTATTAGCAATAAGAATACTTACTTCAAAATTAACGTGTATTTCACCATTGTAACCTATTGGACAAAGAATTGAGCTCTTCGATATCCTTAAATGAAATAGGAAAACTGATTAAATAGGAGTTTCCAAATAAATAAAACTATAAGTTTCGCTCGCTCTATCTATTAAAAATAATCCGAAGTGGTGATTTCGATACAAAATGACCCATTATGATTTTTTTTTGACAGAAGCTATTTTTAAGCCAGACTAACGAACAGCAATTGATTAAATATTTAAATAGAAGATAAACCTTTTTTTTTTTTTTTTATTTAAACGTATAATTATATTATAATATTCCCTAAAACGTGTTTTTTGAATATAATTAATAATGACAAACAGCAATAAGTAATATAAAAATATTGTTCAATTATTCATTTACCTTCAGTTTCGAGGACTTTGAAAGAGTTGATTTTGTGCTCAACTCATAAACTCATATGCACGTCAAATCCCTACTTCACCACTGAAAAGGTAAAAAGTAACAAGGTGTATACCCTTCTGTAGCTGCCATAACCATTTATCAAAGTCCGCCCGAAATTTCAAACAGGAGATGAGAGTAGATTTTTGTGGAAAAGAACACGGAACAAACCACAGTGTTCTGTTCCTGTTTCATAAACATGAGCTAAAGTAAGCAGATGAATTATCAATCTCACTCGTGCATACATTGACGTAAATTAGTAAAAATTTAGTTATTAATTTTCTTCAGATAAATATATTTTAACGCAAATTATAAATGCAGACGGATATAATTTCTTTACTAAGATTAAGGTCTTTTGATTCCAGCGGGAATTCATTACTTTTCCGGGATAAAATGGGCTAATCAAGGACATGAGCTATCTCCATTCCAAATTTTAGCCAAATCAGTTCATTTGTTGTGGCGTTAAAGAGTAAAAAACATCCATCCATCCATACATCCATTCTCACAAACTTTCGCATTTATAGTATTAGTAGGATATGCTCATAAATGAAAAAATAAATTGTAACATCTTAATGTTTTTATAATAATTATGTATCCTGATAATACGATTGGATCCTTGGATCGGTGAGTAGATTAATTTCTACGGACCCTCGAGTAACTTTCCAAGCTGTTGACAGTATGTAAATGTCAATTTGTATGAACGGAAGAGTACCTGGAGCGTTATATAGGCAACTTTTTATTATAAAAATAACCAGCGATTCACGCGAGATATTTATAACAACCTTACCCCACGAGGTTGATATAGGCTTATGCTAGTAGAAAATAATAACATTCGCTACGCTACACTACGTGGTCTAACGCTTGCATCAATTACTCTCATTCTACAGTTTGCTACAGCTTTCAGTTATTCACTGAATAATGTTTACTCCAAAGTTGGAAGTCATTATTGTTTGATGAGATATTGAGACTATAATTAATCTAAGATTAACACTGGACAGGCTGCTTTTTTTGGACCTACTTGATTGACGCCATTTTGGCGCTGTAAACAGTTACGAGTGTCCAAGGTACTAAAATTAGTGAAGGCACTAGTTGACAATTGATAGTAGATATACTTTTTGGTACTTTCTGTATAGAATTGAATAGAATAGAAATATTTTTTATTCTAATAAACTTTTTACAAGTGTTTTTGAATCGTCGATGAGTCTTTGAGAAATTAAAAATCTAAAAAATGTTGATAATTTTTTTTTTAAATTAATATTTAGCTATGCCTATTTTCACATTGAAATTTGAAAAAAAAAATTATCAAAATTTTTTAGATTTTTAATTTCTCAATAGTTATAAAAAATCACAATTAACAAATTAATAAACTTTTATGAAAATTTATCGCAGGATCTTATAAAGTATATATATCAAAAGGGCTCCACGAAATTTAAAATTTATAGGCCAATTATTATTTATACCTTTCATCCCATTGTTTATGCCAATGGAGATTGGGAAAAAAATGGTTAGTTAACAATTAAATAACTTTTTGAAAATGGTGATTAAACTTTTTTTTCTTCAGGGCTCGATTCTTTCAAGTGTTAAGAAGATACTAGATTTTTTTTAAATTTTTAAAATCACATTTTATGTTATAAAAAAATATTTTTATTGCTGAACTCTCTTTAGCAGCGGCGCGCGCATGCTGCGCGGAGCCCTATTTTCAACGTCAAATTAAAATTATAAATAATGGAGATAGAATTCCAAGAGTTGGGACTTTTTTATTGTAAATTTCCTCCTCTTTAACGAGCTTTTTTCAAAATTGCTTAAGTATTAATATTTTTCGAGTTATTAACAAAAAAAAATATCATTTTTTTTTTCATCTTATTTTGTTAATAACAATTGCAATTTTTTACCTGCACTAAAATCCTTCAAAAACATTTTTCTAGAGGTAATTCCGAATCGAATGAGCCATCGCTCATATTTTTAGGACCTTTATCTCTATTTTTCACGTTTTTGAACTTGTTGACTAGACTATCATAATTGTGTTAAATGTGGCACTTCAAATTGATCTACAATTTAAGCTGTCATTTGTGTCTCTATACAAATCATAGCTTAAATTGTAGATCAATTGTCAAAGTCAAAGTGATCAAAGTCAGTCCAGTGTTAATCATGGAATGTATATAGAGGTCAGTGGCAGGTGAACATTTTCTTTTTGTGTTTAACTTGGTGAACGAACCCAGCCTGCGACCGAGAGATAATATCACTATAACTCATCAATTGTTTGCTCGCTAGCTAGAGGGTTAATACTATAAAATCCGTTGTCGATTTTTTAAGCTTCATACGTTCACTTGAGGATTATCTGAGTGAGGGCAGGAATTTATTCTGGTTTTGCGTTTTTCGTTTCACAAAGTGAAACTGAAAATATCTAGTTATACCTGTCTGATATTCTGGGACATAATACCATTAATGATGGAGTCTGTTGTGTAAACTAAATACTGTTAGGTTCATGTTTAAAAATCATTGGAATGTGTACTTCACTTTTTATTACTTTACTTTTATTCAATTATTAATTAACTTACCTTCATTTCAGAGAGACAAAATTTCCCTTGCGCTAACCCTACTTAATTGAAAATGTAGATAAGCCAAAAATAAATCTGAAAATAATATCTAATAGACATAAAAGATCCCGATTTCACCAACGTAAAATAAGCCTTATGAACGTAAATTTTCAATATAAAAACTGAAGAATGCTCTGTCAGAACACCCAATTTATTCCTAGGTTAAACGTCACTCGACGTTGTTGAAATTGACACTTAAAGTTCTTATAATAAGTATTAACACTTTTTATTTTTTTAAAGAGCTGATTACGGATTACAGTACTGGTTTTTTCTTGTAATTATTCTGTCAGCTTAGATAGTGGACACAAGAAAAGGTACATACGTAGGTAGCTAGATCCTAGATATTGCATAATAATTGATATAAACCAAATGCTTTAATAAAGCCTATTAGGTACTGATCCGTTAAATGCGGTAATAACATTCGAGTTACGGTAATAATCCGGCTAAGCCTACAAATTGCTTAATTGTAAGGATTTTGCGAGATAAGAAAATAATAGGAGTAAACGTTAACATTAATATTGTAAACAGCTGGATATTTAACTGTTTGAGTTGTAGCCGTATAAATTGTTGGTTAATTGATTTCGTCAACAGTGACATGGACAGGATTTTTGACGACCTCTCTGGCGCAGTGGTGAAGTGGGTAGTTGTGGTCTTATAAGAAGGAGTTCCTGGGGATTGGGAATTTATACTTTCTAAACTGACATACCCCTTCCAAGTAAGCCCACTTAAATCTTAGAATGCATCACCACTTACGACCAATTTGATCGCAGTTAAGAGTTAATTTTAATTGTCATCGAATTAAAAAACTGTTCGGGGATTATGCTCTAACATTCAAGACTTCAAGTAGGTAATAGTGTACAGATACTTAGATATTTATTGTTAGCTATAGATTCTATAATTTTCAATGACCTAATGACCCCAAAAGAGATCACACGTCTTTCGTGTAGACCGGCTTTTCCGACGACTTTTCGAATTAGTGTCGATTGCACCAACGTCGAGAAGCGTTTAACCGATTCAATGAATATATTATGCGTTCTGATAGTTTTTGTATTGAAAATCTGCCAAAATATCAAGTTCACATTCGTATAATTATGACTTATTATACGTTGGTGTAATCTGCGCTAAAATCGTATTAATTTGACAGCTATTCGACGCTCCATGTAAGATTTTCTTAGAGCAGGCATGATTCTTCTCCATCCTCCAAGGGCTTCTAAGCCACCAAGTTCAATAATTCTACAGTACAGGCCGAAGCTACAATTACTTAGCAAAAGTTTTCTTATTTACCAGTTTTATGAAAATGAGCGTACAAATAATACCTAATTTTGTCGTGAGTCTTGCAAATTGTCTGTGCAAATATTAGATTATTAACGTTGCTCTGTTTGCTATAAAACAGGCTTTAATTTCGGGAGCTTCTGTTTATAAGAAATTTTATTTCAAATAGGTACTAAAATATTTAGTGTTTGTATTTTTGTAAAACAAAAACAACAATGTCCAAATTATAAAATAATAATAAACTACTTCACTTTCTAGTTACGGAAGGTCGCAGGTGGAGGACACAAGGAAAGTCCGGATAAACTTAGAATTAAATTTATTCTCTATAACTAACATATTTCTTATGAAATAGTTTTAACCTAAAGTGACTTCGCTCGATGTTAGAGACGAAGCCACATCCTAAAGCTAACTTACTAGCTAAAGCGTGGGACCCCACCCGATGGTAGGTACGGAGTAGTGGGAATCCATCGGGAACCCAAGCCGGTGTCTGATGATTTTGCTGATCGCCGGTGTCCAGTCGCTGAGAACGCGAATTGTGCTTGCGTTAATAGTTTCCCCTAGGGCTGTCGATTTGCCCTAGGGCTGGCACGTAACATTCTCCCAAACAAACTCAAAAGTTGCCCTACAAAATATGGCAGTATATAGCAAAAATTTAGTCTTTTTTCCGGTACCCACCCGACGCCACAAGGTTTGAATCCGCTCTACGCTACGTCAGCATTTAGCGGTAAAACAAATGTTTTGTGTTCATACTTGAAAGTTAAAATTGTCATTCCTTTGTGGCTATTATCTTCTGTATTTATTTGTTTATTTGAAAAAGTAGACAAACAATATTTTTTCTTCTTCTTTATCAACCTATAGAAGTCCACTGCTGGACAAAGGTCTCCTGCATGGACTTCCACAGGCTTCGGTCTTGCGCCGCTTTAATCCAGCGGCTCCCTGCGACTCGTTTGATGTCGTCGGTCCACCTGGTGGGGGGTCTGCCAACACTGCGTTTCCCGGTGCGGGGTCGCCACTCCAACACCTTGGGACTCCAACGACCATCAGCTCTTCGAACTATGTGCCCCGCCCATTTCCACTTCAGTTTCGCGACACGCTGAGCTATGTCGGTGACTTTGGTTCTCCTACAAATCTCCTCATTTCTGATTTGATCTCGCAGGGATATACCGAGCATAGCTCTCTCCATCGCTCGCTGAGTACAATATTTACATGGCAACAAGTAATAGATTCCTATATAGAATCACACAAAAATGTGATAAGAAAAATGAGAGTAATATAATCAGATTAATTCAAGAAATAACTCATAGTGAAATCTTGCGTTAGGACAACAGATTTCGCTTCAGCTGCGGGATTGCCTAAAAATATGATTGCTACCAGATTGCTACCGTGTGACACTCAATCAACAGGACAGAAATTCAGATGTATCGCTTTTTTGATTTTGCAGTGGAGATGTACTAAGGGCCTCATTTAGCACTGACCATCCAATAGAATACCTATTTGAGAAGCTTGTTCTGAAATTTTTCGCAGATCAGTACAGTTATCAGTTATCAGTTAGTTAGTTTGCTAAAATTGTACTCGAAAATACGCTGGTATTTCTAAGTTTAACAAATTTTACTTCAGAGGTCTGTTAAAACATTTTGTGTCCTTATAAATTAAAGAGCAATGCTAGCATCTAGTGGTTAGGACTGTGCTCTCTTATGCAGGGGTTGCAGGTTCGATCACAGTATCTCTGGCTTTTCGGAGTTATATGCATTTAAGCAATAAAATATCACATGCTTCAACACTAAAAGTAAACTTCTTGAGGAAACCTGCACACCTGAGAGATCTCCTGTCCTCAAAGGTGTGAAGTCTGCCAATTCGCATTGGGCCAGCGTGGTGGGCTATGGCCTATAATCCTTCTCTGAGAGGTGACCTCCGCTCAGTAGTGAGATGATAATAGGTTGCTCATGATGACGGGTGCTGGTGTTGTTATTAAAAAGAAAACGTTTTGCACGTGCATTTTTTAGCAAATGATGCAAAACAAAATAGTCACAACCAATTATTGTTTGTGATTCACCTTAATTATTAAGGTGACCGTAATCTTCTTGCTTGATAAAAAAGTGATGAGATTCACAAAAAATATTTATACATATTTGGGTCATTCTACCGAATGGTAAAAAAATAAATTATTTTTCTTTTTTTACAAATTAAACTTTTTATTAGCTTATTATAATAAGATGTAACCTAATAACTATCTTAAAAATAAAATAAGAGATCAATCACTATAATTTTAAGAAATAATTGCACATTTTGGTATTGTCGTATCGACAGGAGTGATAAGAATTTCGACATAAGTGACAGGAATTTTCTTAAAACTACTAATTAAAGTAAGCAAACAAAAAAGAATTATCAGTTCTAATTTTATTTGTTGTCAACAATCTAAATATGTCAATTACAAAAAATAAACTAAAGTAAAAAATTATACAAAAAAATAAGTTAAATGTTCTACAGAAATGACGACCTAACTGTAACATTCCTGTAGAACAAAACCTGAAAATTAGGAATATTAAAAAATATCATTTCCTTCGTCTGACGAAAACAAATTATTTGGTGAAGCATATTTCAGAATATTGTCTGAACGTTTTCCATAAATCGAGCGTGTCATATTTTCTTTAAAAAGTTTTCGTTTTTTTATTGGAAAAATCTCTTCCTCATCAGAAGTATTATCAGATGCGTAGCATATTTTATAACAATTTCTTCCTTCTTATTAGGGTTCCTGTATATTTCATCTTCTTCTTCTGCATCAACCGATAGACGTCCACAGCTGGCCAAAGGTCTCCTACATGGACCTCCATAGGCTTCGGTCTTGCGCCCTCCTAAATCCAACGGCTCTCCCTCCCTGCGACTCATTTGATGTCGTCGGTCCACCCAGTGGGGGTCTGCCAACACTGCGCTTACCGGTGCATGGTTGCCATTCCAGCACCTTGGGACCGCAATGACCATCATCATCATCAATTGGTTGTGCTGCAGATACTGGTTGTGAATTCATTGATTTTGTTAAATCAGGCTGATCATCAGTTTGTTGTTTATTGGAAGTCAAGTAAATAAACCCAATTTCATAATGAGAACAAATCAAATAGAGCTCTGGGTGTGTAGTCTTTAATCGACTTTATTTTTCCATCAAATTTTTTTTTGTAACTTTATCTTTTCTATGTCTTTCTTCTAGTTCAGCTTCAGACATCTTTTCTCTCTCTTTCGTACCCATACCTTCTTTTGCTCTTAGAAATGATCTTTTTTTTCTTTTTCCAGTCTCTTTTTATCCGCCATACCTGCAAAAAGCACCAAAAGTAGCTACGCAATTTAGATCTGTAGAAATAAGTCACTCCTGTAAATGAAGATATTTAAAAAGCAGTACGGTTTGTGAAATCATTCAGTAACGACAAAAGGTAGCATTGTCATGTTAGTTTATTTTAAATTAAATTATAATCCCAGCAAAGCTTTTTTACAAAGACAAAATATTATAAGCTTACCTAGCAAATCATCATTTCTGTAGAAATACATCACTTCTGTAGAAAAATACGTCGACAGGAGTGAGTTCTACAGAAGTGACATTTCAACATAAAATACGCCCCCTGTGCGAAATTTTAGGTTATGAAAAGAAAATTCACTTGATTTCGATAAATAACCAACTAATAAAAAACGCCATGTAGTTATAATATTTTTAAATTGTTTACTTACGTTTTTTTGTTGAGTACAGAAGTGAGGACTTAACTTTGACACTGATGTTGAACGCATAATCAATTTTTTGTTTCTCGGAATAGAAATCACCTGCGAAAATATGGCTGCCACTAATATGTTTGTACAGGGTTAAGGATTGCTAGAAATAGAAAATAATGTTGCAATATAAAGTATAAAAATTCCACCGTTTTTGGCAATTTCTTTCTACAGGTGTGATTATTTTTCACGAACATTGTATAATGTTCAAAAACTTTTAAAATATTAAGTGGTATTTTTTATAATTTAAGGGGGTGTTTCTTAATCATATACTTTACATATTATTTAATTAGACGTACATGCAGAATATTTTGAAATATTTTTACAGACACGTCATTATAACACCCCATGTCGCGAACATTCTACAGGACGTGAGCACTCACGTACTATGTACCACTAAAACAAAGTAAAATCTAATAATTAATTATAAAAATTGTTTTTCGATGTGTTAGATAAGGTCATAAATTTTAAAAATTAGCTATTAAAGCCACTTAAAATGTACAGAGCTACGATATATTTCATGCGAACACAAAAATAGCGTTTCGGTAGAATGACCCATTTTCACCAATAAACTCAATAAGGTAAAAACTTGCTCATCGAACAAGGCAAAATTCAAAATGGAGTTATACAAGTTACCTTCCACAACTTATTGTGCCCTTAACTTTTTGGAGTGAATATTATTTCTTTTGCAATAAAAACAAATTTGTTAAAATAATATTGAAGTATCTATCTCATCGTTTTGTTATTTTTCCTTTAAACGCCTCTAGTGGGAACTAAAAGGCACGTCCTCACTGTTTGTTCTCGAATTGTGTAATTTTTCTTTACCTAAAATCCCTCAGCATTTTTCGTTGGCAAGTTATTTTGACACAATTGTAAAATGTTGTTCATTTTGTATGAGTAGTCGTAGGTAAAGGAATCTAAAGGATTTTTATACAAAGGTTTCAATTTGAAGTTTAAATTCTTAACACCCTTTCAAGTCTCTAAAGAGATTTAGAGAATATTTTTAGCGATTTTGTGAAATATTATTATTTATTTTAAAGTAATATAGACTTTAGTAGTTCTATATTAGGTAATCTATTGCCTAAATTTTTTCCCAATTTGCAGATTAATTAAAATGAATTTTCGTTTATTAAAACTAAAACAGATCCATTAATGTTAGTTATCAAAGACTATTTTTTTCTTTAAAAGTTTATGTAATTAACGACCTTTTACCCGCGACTTCTGAATGGAGTTAGTTCTTTGAAAATCCCGCTTAAACCTTCTATTCCCACTTTTTTCTCTGTCACAGAATAATTATTATTAACTGTTTCCGTTATGTTTGAGAATAATATTGGAACTGTTCTTCACTCAATATTGGACTGGAGGCGACGCTCTTCCATAAGTCATCACACGCACTGTTCGAAGACTAATAGTCCTTGGGGTCCTAAGTTGCTGGAGTGGCGACCCCACACTGGACTGGGACCCCACACTGGGAGCCTCTGAATTTAGAAGGCGTTAGACCGAGGTCTGTGGACAATCCATGCAAGTGATTTTTTATTTTATCGGTTGATAAAGAAGAAGAAGAAACTTTTCTTTATGATTACAAAGAAGCCGTCAACTCAGTTGCACGGAACATTTTATAACGATAACCCTTTTGAACCGTTAAAGCTTTTAAGTCTTGGGTGTAATTTTCTGCTAGATTTACAAAATAGCAGCACAACACAAACTAACTAAACATGTTTGTGAGTTGTTAGGTTGGTAAGTAACCTACAAAAATTTCCCATTTCCTAGGAAGAAACAAAAAGAATAAAATGTTGTTTTACATTAGCAAGAATTCTAAACACCATCCAACTGTAGCGCAATGGCTAAAACGACACACGGTTGTTATGTTTGTCTAACCAAGTTTTGTTTAGGCTACAAAGTCTTCAGCCAACCTGTCATCCGATCGTGTGAAAAAGTCGGAAGTTAAATGTAGTTAATATTATTAAGAATAATTTAGGTGAATGTACGGTGGCGGGGACGGCGGCGGCTAGTAAGGCAGAAAGGGCAAGGCAAGGGCGCAAATATGAAAACATAAGGTGAAAAGTTTTATAATACAACTAGCTGATGCCCACAACTTCGTCCGCGTGGATTTAGTTTTTAAATTCCATCGGGAACTCTTTGATTTTCCGGGTTATGTCACTCTCCAGGTCCTCAACTCTACCCATGTAAAAAATCAAGTCAATCCGTCACTCTGTTGCGGCATGATTGAAGGACAAACCAACAAACAAACACACTTTCGCATTTATAATATTATAGTAAGATAAGTAGGTAGTCTGTTAAGACTCGCAATCAAACATCATTCGAGATTTAGGTTGCCTAGCAACATATTAATACTCGTAATTATGTTCAACCTAGCAACCTAAATCTCGAACTGTATATTATATGACTGTCGTGTAATTAACATATTTTATTTTGCAATAACAAATATTGATGTCAATAATTAAGATAAAAACTATCCTATCTTTTAAGTTGGACCAAATTACAGATAGTTACGAAGTTTGATCAAAATCGGTTCAGTAGTTTTCAAGTTTGTCCCGAACATAAATCGTGACACGAGATTTTATATATATAGATGTGCTTTTTGGTGTTGAAAACCTGGGTGCATTGGGCGAGGATGGAAATTCTTTTTAAAGATATGTCATCTGAAAGGATGATAGATAGGGATCTATCATTAATCTATATAGGGATATAAGAGTCCACTGGTACTGATACTATCACTCATAGAGTCCACTGATGACTGAAGGGCTGGTAGTTACTTTGGCCAACATAACCCTTTCAGCTAGAAAAGTTTTTGGCGTTTGGATAATATTTTTTTATATTCAGCTCTTAGCACACAAAAACGATATGATATAATTGAAAAACTAGTACAAGAATCATCCAAATCGGTCCACGCTTTTAGGCTGTAGCTTCGCTGCAAGGAACAAACAAACATTGGTAATATAGACTGATGAACACATAACCCTGTGCGTTCTGCAGTCGGGTAAAACTGTGTAAACGAAGAAGCGATTGTTATATTTTACAACTTAAGAATTTAAAAATTTCGATTTAAATAAATCGAAATTTTTAATAGCCTTGGAATAGTTTTTTATTAATAGGTATAATAAGTCTATGTTAATAGGTAAATAATCTTTTAAGCAGTAATAGCATAGTGGTTAGGACTGTGGTCTCCTATACGGGGGTCGCAGGTTCGATCCCGGGTGCACCTCTGACTTTTCGAAGTTATGTGCGTTTAAGCAATTGAATATCACATGCTTCGACGGTGAAGGAAAACATCATGAGGAAACTTGCACCTTAGAGTTCCCCAAAATGTGATCGAAAGTGTGTGAAGTCCGCCAATTCGCATTGGGCCAGCGTGGTACACTATGGCCTATAACCCTTCTCTGATAGGAGACCTGCGCTCAGTAGTGAGCCGTTGATGGGTTGCTGATGATGATGATGAAATAATCATTAAAGAAAGAAATATTTATTGCTTGCATAAATAAAGAACAGTGAGACTCCTCGTTACATTTGCCAGCTCAGCGCTTGCAGCTGCACCCAAAGGGTTATTTCTCAAACGCCTCGCGCCCGCCTTATAATGGCGGATCATTTATATCCTTGATCACAGAACTGTCATTCGCTACTAAACTTATGCATCTCGCGTCAAAGGTGTGATTGAAACGGTAATTAACTACATGTTATCTTATCATTTTTAAGTATTATTTTCTGTTATTTTGACTATTGGAACGTAGTTCCTTATCGCGCGGTGCGGAAGAGGGCTAGACGGAAAAAATTAAGACGAAACTGAACTGACACTTTTTTGAATGTGAATTTGGCATTGTGTTCAATATTTTCACAGTACAATATTAGATCTCCGTAGCCTTTTGGTTTCTACAGTCGCATAAAGGTCGATAAGGGTCGATTAATTATAAACGATATTAAATATTAATTTACTAGATAATCTTCTTCTTCTTCTTTATCAACCTATAGACGTCCACTGCTGGACAAAGGTCTCCTGCATGGACTTCCACAGGCTTCGGTCTTGCGCCGCTTGAATCCAGCGGCTCCCTGCGACTCGTTTGATGTCGTCGGTCCACCTGGTGGGGGGTCTGCCAACACTGCGCTTCCCGGTGCGGGGTCGCCACTCCAACACCTTGGGACCCCAACGACCATCAGTTCTTCGAACTATGTGTGACTAGATAATATATTAATAATAAAAATAAAAAAATTAGGGAAAAATTCCACATGTAGAAATTATTTAAAATAAAATTGAAAATAGAAAATTCAGTCTGTCGAGCTGGGATTCGAACCATCGACCTTTAACTGTTTAGCGACTGTAGAAACCACAAGGCTACGGAGATCTAATATTGTAGTGTGAAAATATTGAACACAATGCCAAATTAAGTAATCGAAAGGAACTTCGTTCCATCCGGGTGTCCCTTGACACCTCTCAAGTTTTTTGTAATAAATTCGCTTTTGCAGGTGGCTTCGCTCTCGTTAAGTTGGTTTTTTCCTAGCGGTTTTACCCCTTTAGGGGTTGAATTTTCAAAAATCCTGTTACAGGTACAGATAGCTATCCGCTAAGGATAGCTATCTGTATGCAAATTTTCAGTCCTATCCGTCCAGTATTTTAGCTGTGCGTTGATAGATCAGTCAGTTAGTCATTCAGTCAGTCAGTCAGTCATCTTTTCCTTCTATATATAGATTTCTTTCGTTGTCATCAAATCAGAAAATGTAGAATCGCAAAGCTGAAATGACAAAGCCGTAAAAGTAAAACAGTACTGCACGGAAAGAAGATTGTGTGGATATCTGCATGGCTGTTCTCCATAATATTCTCAAAGGGGGGTAAAGTCTACTATATTATACTTGATCAGCATGCTGGATTATAGCTTATAATAATACCCTTCTCATTCGACTGGAGGACTGGATCATGCGTCATGCTCGTGAACGGGTTCCGCCTACGGGAATGGGGCTACTTTGTGTCTGCCCGTCTTAACATGAATTGAATTGTAGTACTTTTTTTTTTTGGAACTTCCCCTCGTTGTGGAATATTTTATTCTAACAAAGTTGCATAGGTTAAATCGGCTTGGCATCCAGCTGCCCACAAGATAGTAAAAAAACTTATTACAATGTAATAGCTTCATAATAATATTGTAAAATGATTATTTTGAAAAGAGCAACTGCTGAGTTTCTTGCCAGCTCTTCGCAGCAGAATCCGCTTTCCGAACCGGTGGTAGAATCATGACTTGTCATAAGAGCCACAGGTTGGCCTACGTGTAAATAAATAATTTTGAATTTGAATTTGGAGAGCTGGGCCCACTTGTGAACTAGGATGGATATATGGTGAATGAGGTGAAGAATCAGTGATAATTTCGTAGGCATGGATTTATGAATACTGTTCCATATTTCGTCAGCAATTCGAGGGCTACGCTCGTAAATCCGTTTTAACCCGGAATATGGCACGTCCCAGGCATATACATGGAATATAAAAGTTTTCATTGGTAGCACAGCCGTAGCAAATAAATTTTAAAATTATTTTTTGCATCCATCATTTTATTTGGAAGTGTGTTCATTCATTATAAAATTCTGAGAGGAAATACAGTTTCATTGATTCTGAAATCAATCTACAGCGAAAGAAAATTTAAGTTTCATTTTAATGTTGAAAAGTTATTTATTAAAAACAAAAATCTGATGACAAGATTTCATTCAAATTTTAATTGTAGCGTACCTACCTAATAAAGTATTTCGATACTCGATCGAATACATTTTCATGTAATAAATAATTGAGTATTTGACTGATATTTTGACGTGATAGCGTCTTATAAATCTATAAACACCGACTGCACACACGAAAAAGTGTCACGTACCACCTGAGCCTGAGCGTGGAAACGAGAGCGCGGACCAAGCGATAGAGAAGCACGATCGGCCCAAGCGTTGGCTTGTGACACATTTATTCATCAATGTTTCTTTATGACGTTATCACGCAAAACTATCATCCGTAAACCGACTTTACAGACAACCAATTTTTTTTTATTTATTTAAAATAACGTTTTCAAATATTATATTATAACACAATGCAATTTTTATTATTTAAATATCTTAACTAATCTCGGAAATACTGAGCTTAAGGCGCTGCGCAAACGTGGACACGTTTTGTGTTCTGTGTCGGATACAAGCCACTTTTTCATACAAAGTAGCTTGAATCCGACACAGGACACTTTCTGTGCAGTTGCTGGTTGATTTCATATTTATTGTATGAAAATAAAATATTCAATAATTGTGACTTGTATTCGACACAGGACACACTTTTGCGCAACGCCTTTTCCTGTTAGCAGCTCCATACACGCTCAATAGAAAATTTCTTTTAGAAAGAGGCAGATACAGTCACAGTAAAACAGCTTAATGATTACATAAAATAACTTTGTAAATGTGTTTGTGTTACGGATATTATGTTGTAGGCATAATAAATAACTTAAAATATAAGGCATCTTGGCCACACATCTTCCACAAAGAAATTCACTGTTAATTACCTGTCGCATATTTTTTGACCGATTTATTTTCTGTTTTTACAAATTAACTAGCTGATACCCGCGACTTCGTCCGCGTGGATTTAGATTTTTAAAAGTCCCTCGGGAACTCTTTGATTTTCCGGGATAAGCCTATGTTACTCTCCAGATCCTCAACTATATCCATGCAAAAAATCACGTCGATCCGTAGCTCTGTTGCGGCGTGATTGAAGGATAAACCAACAAACACACTTTGGCATTTATAATATTAGTAAGTATGATGAATATTCAACAGTTTGACAACAGTTATGTCCTAGGTAATACCCGCGATATTTTGCGGAGGATATAGGTTTAATTTATTAGGTTTAAATTACGCTAGCTATCTTAAATCAGCGGTTGACCGTGACACACAAAGTTAAGGTGACACCCAAACGGATTCTCGCAAATAGGACTATTATAGTTAAAACTATAAATTTAGGATAGGTAGCTTAGTCGCTACTAGATACCGCCCTTTTTACAAACAATAGCTTCATAAATGCGGCAACGTAATAATTTAGTTTGGAAACGTCAAACATTGGTTGCTACGATATAATATGTATATTGTATACTATGTTCAGAATTGTTAATAACAAGTGCCTTGTTAT
Source organism: Oeneis ivallda (assembly GCA_029955525.1). Lineage (NCBI taxonomy): Eukaryota > Metazoa > Arthropoda > Insecta > Lepidoptera > Nymphalidae > Oeneis > Oeneis ivallda. Next base: position 22,335,476 of record JARPMR010000007.1, read on the forward strand.
TAACAATTCTGTGACTATGTTGGTACGCTAGCTCAGGCGTACTCGTACCTATTATGAATTGCCGCAATTTACAAGTACGCCGACGGTATCTAGTATGTGCGAAGCGACTACCAATCCTAAATCTATAGTTAAAACAATTTCAATATTTGATAAAGATTACATGACGTATGAGTATGTATAATATATTGGAATATTCCACAGTAAAGTTGTTTAATGTCGCAAGTTGTTTGATCCTACCGATTAAATAATTCACAACGCCGCGCAGGTCCCTCATACATAAGGTAGAGCTCAAGCGTTTATGACCCATACACTTAATTTATGACCATATAGTCTTTGCACAGGTTTATGGTTATGGTCATGTAGGCTGGTATACCTACGTCATGGTAAACTATATAGTTTTGAATTAATCTTGTGATGATTTTTTTCCTTAATGCTCCAAGTTTCTTTCAGTTTTAGGTCCTTCTGATTTAGATTGTCCCTGTACTGATGTCATTGCGATGGGAGAACTAACCTAAACTTTTAACTTAATGTCGTCGAAATTTCTTCACTTTGTACACCCGTTATTGAAGTCAGTTTGGAAAAATGATTTTGTTTCGTAAACAGCAGAATTTAAGTAATACGAGTCGACTCGTATTTAATTAAGCTGTTATTGGCAATTGAGACAATTTAGCCATCTTCTATTATAGAAATGAATTAAATAATTATATTATAGAAAATAAAATATTATAGAAAATTATCTTACTTGAGAAAATTTTTGTATTGTAGCTGTACACACATTTTCTTAATTCGATAGATTTGCAATTATGTTCCATAGACGATATAATTCTCATTTTCTTTATCAAACGATAGACGTCCTGCTGAACTTTTGGATATAGGTGTAGGTAAAAAATATATTATTAATGCTCTTTTGTAGCCTTACACACGCCTCGTCTTGCGACGCATGTAATTTTCGCTGCCGATTTTCGCAATACTACATAAAAGTCTAAATATATGTATATATGAAATTTTCTATTAATAACTAAAGTCTAAATAAATTGTATAATAATTACCAGTTAGTTTTTATAGTAAACTAGCTTTTGCCCGCGGCTTCGCTCACGTTAAGTTCGATTTTTCAAACCCGTTTGAAAAATTTTGAAACCAGGGTTTGAAAAATAATTTACCCCCTTAGAGGTTGAATTTTCAAAAATGGTTTCTTAGCGGTTGGTTAGCTCACGTTGGTTAGCTCACGTTAAGTTACGTTAAGTAAAATTTCAGCCCCATCCGTCCAGTGGTTAGAGCTGTGCGTTGATAGACTAGTCAGTCAGTCAGTCAGTCAGTCAGTCAGTCAGTCAGTCACCTTTGCCTTTTTTATATTTAGATGAAAGCTAAAGTACCAAGTTTGATGGATATTACTTGAAAATTAACTTAAAAATCTGGACTTTTATACAAATTTTCATCCCCTATTTGAAATCTTTGGGGGTGGAATTTTCAAAATTTGCGAAACACGTATTTCTTATTTTTGTATCGAAAGCCCAAAAATTCAAGTTTCATGGATATTACATGAAAAATAATTTGATAAATGACGGACTTTTATACAAACTTTCAACCCCCCATTTAACCCTCTTGGGGTTGGAATTTTCAAAAATCCTTTCTTAGCGGACGTCTACGTCATAATAACTATCTGTGTGCAAAATTTCAGCCCGATCCGTCCAGTGGTTAGAGCTGTGCGTTGATAGACCAGTCAGTCAGTCAGTCAGTCAGTCAGTCAGTCAGTCAGTCAGTCAGTCAGTCAGTCACCTTTGCCTTTTATATATTTAGATGAAAGCTAAAGTACCAAGTTTGATGGATATTACTTGAAAATTAACTTAGAAATCTGGACTTTTATACAAATTTTCATCCCCTATTTGAAATCTTTGGGGTTGGAATTTTCAAAATTTGCGAAACACGTATTTCTTATTTTTTTATCGAAAGCCCAAAAATTAAAGTTTCATGGATATTACATGAAAAATAATTTGATAAATGACGGACTTTTATACAAACTTTCAACCCCCATTTAACCCTCTTGAGGTTGGAATTTTCCAAAATCCTTTCTTAGCGGACGTCTACGTCATAATAACTATCTGTGTGCAAAATTTCAGCCCGATCCGTCCAGTGGTTAGAGCTGTGCGTTGATAGACCAGTCAGTCAGTCAGTCAGTCAGTCAGTCAGTCAGTCAGTCAGTCAGTCAGTCACCTTTGCCTTTTATATATTTAGATGAAAGCTAAAGTACCAAGTTTGATGGATATTACTTGAAAATTAACTTAGAAATCTGGACTTTTATACAAATTTTCATCCCCTATTTGAAATCTTTGGGGGTGGAATTTTCAAAATTTGCGAAACACGTATTTCTTATTTTTTTATCGAAAGCCCAAAAATTAAAGTTTCATGGATATTACACGAAAAATAATTTGATAAATGACGGACTTTTATACAAACTTCAACCCCCATTTAACCCTCTTGGGGTTGGAATTTTCAAAAATCCTTTCTTAGCGGACGTCTACGTCATAATAACTATCTGTGTGCAAAATTTCAGCCCGATCCGTCCAGTGGTTAGAGCTGTGCGTTGATAGACCAGTCAGTCAGTCAGTCAGTCAGTCAGTCAGTCAGTCAGTCACCATTGCCTTTTATATATTTAGATGAAAGCTAAAGTACCAAGTTTGATGGATATTACTTGAAAATTAACTTAGAAATCTGGACTTTTATACAAATTTTCATCCCCTATTTGAAATCTTTGGGGGTGGAATTTTCAAAATTTGCGAAACACGTATTTCTTATTTTTTTATTGAAAGCCCAAAAATTAAAGTTTCATGGATATTACATGAAAAATAATTTGATAAATGACGGACTTTTATACAAACTTTCAACCCCCATTTAACCCTCTTGGGGTTGAAATTTTCAAAAATCCTTTCTTAGCGGACGTCTACGTCATAATAACTATCTGTGTGCGAAATTTCAGCCCGATCCGTCCACTGGTTAGAGCTGTGCGTTGATAGACCAGTCAGTCAGTCAGTCAGTCAGTCAGTCAGTCAGTCAGTCACCTTTGCCTTTTATATATTTAGATGTAAGCTAAAGTACCAAGTTTGATGGATATTACTTGAAATTAACTTAAAAATCTGGACTTTTATACAAATTTTCATCCCCTATTTGAAATCTTTGGGGGTGGAATTTTCAAAATTTGCGAAACACGTATTTCTTATTTTTTTATCGAAAGCGCAAAAATTAAAGTTTCATGGATATTACATGAAAAATAATTTGATAAATGACGGACTTTTATACAAACTTTCAACCCCCATTTAACCCTCTTGGGGTTGGAATTTTCAAAAATCCTTTCTTAGTGGACGTCTACGTCATAATAACTATCTGTGTGCAAAATTTCAGCCCGATCCGTCCAGTGGTTAGAGCTGTGCGTTGATAGACCAGTCAGTCAGTCAGTCAGTCAGACAGTCACCTTTGCCTTTTATATATTTAGATGAAAGCTAAAGTACCAAGTTTGATGGATATTACTTGAAAATTAACTTAGAAATCTGGACTTTTATACAAATTTTCATCCCCTATTTGAAATCTTTGGGGGAGGAATTTTCAAAATTTGCGAAACACGTATTTCTTATTTTTTTATTGAAAGCCCAAAAATTAAAGTTTCATGGATATTACATGAAAAAAAAATCGACCAAGTGCGAGTCGGGCCTCGCTCTTTTAGGGTTCCGTTAAAAAAAATTAAATTAAAATATTTCCATGTACCCATGGAAATATTTTATTTACTTTTTTTAATTTAATTTAATTTTTATTATTTGTTGTTATAGCGGCAATAGAAATACATAATATGTGAAAATTTCATCTGTCTATCTATTACGGTTTACGAGATACAGCCCGCTGACAGACGGACGGACGGACAGCGTAGGCTTAGTAATAGGGTCCCGTTGGTACCCTTTGGGTACGGAACCCTAATAATTTGATAAATGACGGACTTTTATACAAACTTTCAACCCCCATTTAACCCTCTTGGGGTTGGAATTTTCAAAAATCCTTTCTTAGCGGACATCTACGTCATAATACCTATCTGTGTGCAAAATTTCAGCCCGATCCGTCCAGTGGTTAGAGCTGTGCGTTGATAGACCAGTCAGTCAGTCAGTCAGTCAGTCAGTCAGTCAGTCAGTCACCTTTGCCTTTTATATATTTAGATGAAAGCTAAAGTACCAAGTTTGATGGATATTACTTGAAAATTAACTTAAAAATCTGGACTTTTATACAAATTTTCATCCCCTATTTGAAATCTTTGGGGGTGGAATTTTCAAAATTTGCGAAACACGTATTTTTTATTTTTTTATCGAAAGCCCAAAAATTCAAGTTTCATGGATATTACATGAAAAATAATTTGATAAATGACGGACTTTTATACAAACTTTCAACCCCCATTTAACCCTCTTGGGGTTGGAATTTTCAAAAATCCTTTCTTAGCGGACGTCTACGTCATAATAACTATCTGTGTGCAAAATTTCAGCCCGATCCGTCCAGTGGTTAGAGCTGTGCGTTGATAGACCAGTCAGTCAGTCAGTCAGTCAGTCAGTCAGTCAGTCAGTCAGTCAGTCACCTTTGCCTTTTATATATTTAGATGTAAGCTAAAGTACCAAGTTTGATGGATATTACTTGAAATTAACTTAAAAATCTGGACTTTTATACAAATTTTCATCCCCTATTTGAAATCTTTGGGGGTGGAATTTTCAAAATTTGCGAAACACGTATTTCTTATTTTTTTATCGAAAGCCCAAAAGAAAAAAAATGAATAAATAAACAATAAAAGCTAATAGTTTTAGTACTTAATATAACCTCCACTATTTTCAATAACAGAAAGCAAGCGCCGCCGCATGGATCCGACTATATTAGAACAGATATCCGTTCCTCTAATATTCTACCACACTTCCACACAGTGAGCCTCTAATTCCTCTGCAGTCCTTTCGTTTCGCATATCCCACCTTTGCACCATCAAACCCCATAAATTTTCTATAGGATTCAAGTCTGCTGATCTTGCTGGCCAGGGAATAACAGTTATGTCTGGGTTTCGATTAAACCAATCACGCACTATATGGGCTCGATGCACAGGACAATTATCATGCACAAATGATAGTTGTGGCATATCAACAGCTGGATAAACACTCCGCACAGTTGGCAGCATGCTGTCTTGTAATACTTCCAGTCAGTCAGTCAGTCACCTTTGCCTTTTATATATTTAGATGAAAGCTAAAGTACCAAGTTTGATGGATATTACTTGAAAATTAACTTAGAAATCTGGACTTTTATACAAATTTTCATCCCCTATTTGAAATCTTTGGGGGTGGAATTTTCAAAATTTGCGAAACACGTATTTCTTATTTTTTTATCGAAAGCCCAAAAATTCAAGTGTCATGGATATTACATGAAAAATAATTTGATAAATGACGGACTTTTATACAAACTTTCAACCCCCATTTAACCCTCTTGAGGTTGGAATTTTCAAAAATCCTTTCTTAGCGGACGTCTACGTCATAATAACTATCTGTGTGCAAAATTTCAGCCCGATCCGTCCAGTGGATAGAGCTGTGCGTTGATAGACCAGTCAGTCAGTCAGTCAGTCAGTCAGTCACCTTTGCCTTTTATATATTTAGATAACAGTATTTTATTTCAATTTGTTATCCAAAGTACGAAATCCACCCTAGCCTAAAGAAATCTAAAGTGTAACTTAATATAAAGTTTAACAGCAGTGACTTACTCGGGAGTTTGTCCACGTTAAACTAACTTCAACAACCGATTGTACCTCTTTCAAGTACTTCTTTCTAGGGATTGTTTAAAGAGTTTAAGCTTTTATTATTGTAGAAAGTAAATTATGGAAAACCTTGTGATAGTTAATGTTTTGAGTACGTTGATACATTATCGATAATAACGGCCTGTGCATTATAACTTTTCTAGCAGTCAAGGTGTCTAAAGAAGTCAGAATTTTCGACAGCAAACTTCGTTATTAACAGACGTTTGTTTATATTTACAGAACGTTCAAGAAGACAATGAGCGTCCACCCTAAGATCAACACTTACCTACTACCTAATATTATAAAGAGAAAAGGGTTTTTTATGTTGGTTTATCCTTCGATCACGAAGCAATGGAGCAACGAATTGGCGTGGTTTTTTTTTGTATGGGTATAGTTGAAGACTTGGAGTGTGACATAGGCCTTTTATCCCAGAAAAACATAGGATTCCCACAGGATTTTTCACGCGGATGTAATCGCTGACAAAAGCTAATTAATTGTGTCTGATACTTACGTTACGATAAGACGTTACGACAAGTACCTAAGTACCCCTTAGATACTCAAAAAGTAAAATAAGAAACTTAAAATATATGCTAACCTTGACCCCAGGCAAAAGAAACAATGCGGGATTCCGAGCGTAAAATGAAGCAATAAAGGAAAGGAATGAAGGATTGTCAAGATTATGTTCTTTTTATATGTAGCTTAAAGACCCCTTTGTATAAATTTCAACTTGATATTGCCTTTTATTTGATGATTTGCATATCTCGCTTGTTAGTAAGTTTCTTTATCTTATAAATGAAGCGCTATAAGTAAATCAGAGTAAAGTAAGTAATAGTAAATCTATAATAACTATGGTATGCACCAATTATTTAAAGATTTCTTTAGATATAGATACAAAAGTATCATCATCATCAGAAACCCATCAACGGCTCACTACTGAGCGCAGGTCTCCGCCCTGAGAAGGGTTATAGGCCATAGTAAACCACGCTGGCCCAATGCGAATTGGCGGACTTCACACACCTTCAAGAAAATTATGAAGAACTCTCAGATGTGCAGGTTTCCTCACAATGCTTTCCTTCACAGTTGAAGCAAGTGTTATTTAATTGCTTAAACGCACTTGACTGCGAAAAGTCAGAGGTGCGTACCCGAGATCGAACCTGCGACCCCCCGAATAGGAGACCACAGTCCTAACCACTAGGCTATCACTGCTTCAAAATATTTGTTTTTTACTTTTTAAAGTAGGTTAAGTAAGTATATATTTTGTAAATGGGAATTGTCTTCAAATAGTGTACCTGAAATCTTCTTCTTCTTCTTCTTTATCAACCTATAGACGTCCACTGCTGGACAAAGGTCTCCTGCATGGACTTCCACAGGCTTCGGTCTTGCGCCGCTTGGATCCAGCGGCTCCCTGCGACTCGTTTGATGTCGTCGGTCCACCTGGTGGGGGGCCTGCCAACACTGCGTTTCCCGGTGCGGGGTCGCCACTCCAACACCTTGGGACCCCAACGACCATCAGCTCTTCGAACTATGTGCCCCGCCCATTTCCACTTCAGTTTCGCGACACGCTGAGCTATGTCGGTGACTTTGGTTCTCCTACGAATCTCCTCATTTCTGATTTGATCTCGCAGGGATATACCGAGCATAGCTCTCTCCATCGCTCGCTGGGTGACCCTGAGCCTTCTTATGAGGCCCATAGTTAGCGACCATGTCTCGGATCCGTAAGTCATCACTGGCAACACGCACTGTTCGAAGACTTGAGTCTTCAGGCACTGAGGGATTTGGGACGAGAAGACATCTCGGAGCTTCCCGAACGCTGCCCAGCCGAGTTGGATTCGGCGGTTAATCTCTTTCTCGAAATTGGACCTACCTAGCTGGACTGTATGTACCTGAAATAATTATCTATAATTTAAAAAAAATATGCTTATACGGTACCTACATGACCAGGAACATCGGGACCGATGGGATTCGCTTCATTGTTATGTTACTAGCTGATACCCGCGACTTCATCTACGAGGATTTAGTTTTTATAATTCCTCGGGAACTCTCTAATTTTCCGGGATAAAAAGTAGCCTATGTCACTCTCCAGGTCCTCAACTATACCTATGCATAAACTCACGTCAATCCGTAGCCCCATTGCGGCGTGATTGAAGGACAAACCAACAAACCAACAAACCAACAAACAAACATACTTTTGCATTTATAATATTAGTAAGGATGTGTGTTTCAGTGTAACGCATATCACGTGATCAAGCAAGCTTATGTTTTTCCTTATTTTAAACTCATACTTTATGATTTATAATACTAAATGCCGTACCAATTCCTAGCTCAAGTTTTACGTTAGGTTGGAGGGAAAAGGAGAATATTAGTCATGTTTAAACATGGATAACTTTTTACACAACTATGACAAAGACAAAAGAAATGGTTATGATCGTAGCAGCCTATGTATGTATATTACATGTATCAATGTGACTATTTACGAATGTTCCACCGTGGCGCCTAAACTACTAAGGGAGAGGGCAGACTGGCTACTTTTACGGCTGCGATTGCGGCGTTTTTATGGCCTTTAGCAATTTCATGGCCTTATGCTTGCATCGTGTTTCGCGCGATTCGCACGATTTCTCGATTCTGTGATTAAAAGCCATAAAAATGATAAAGGGAATTAAAGCACGCGATCGCTGCCTCTCCCTAAGACGATTTTGGCGAATGAGGTGCCAATCGATTCATTATTATCTTTGTCTATGTAGTAAATATAATACGTCTATGATTATTATATATCCGGGTGACATAGGCTCATGGCATAGGCTACACTTTTTACGAACAAAATCAATATGACGAATGTTATATCCATGGTTCCGTAGTCACGCACGTGATTACAGTTTTTAAACTAATTCATTGTTAAAAAATTGGTTGTCTGTGAAGTCGGTTTACGGACGATAGTTTTACGTGATAACGCCGTAAAGAAACATTGATGAATCTAGTCACAAGCCAACGCTTGGGCTGATCATGCCTCTCTATCGTTTGTTCCGCGCTCTCGCTTGCACGCTCAGGCTCAGGCGGAAAGTGACACTTTTTCGTGCGTGCAGCCGGTGTTCATTGATTTATAAGACGTTATAACGTCAAAATTATAAATGTTATTTGCCATAGATTATTCAACTTTAGTCGTATTATTTTACGCAGTGGCGTTGGCATCGCTGAACGCCGTTAAAATCTTCAATTTTACGAGCCAATCCATATTTTGAAAGATAACGTTTCGAGATATGAGTGTGGCGTTAACTTTATTATAGATACTTTCAGAATCCACTGTATACGCGGAGTCGTAAAATTCTTTCAAACATTTTAAGTGTTTTCATCTTGGCGTGCATCGCGTTCTAGAGATATAATATTAGATAAGTTTTCAAGTTATCAGATAAAAGAGAATTTTTGAAAATACAAAATAAACAGATATTTTAACATTTATTTCGAGTAGGTTTAACTTCTTTTGTCCCTTTCATACCTATGCATCGTTGGAACGGGAAGAGATTATGCTGAGATGACTACGTATACTATAAAGTAGGTACCTATTTAAGGATGATATGACCTATTATGTACCTATCCTTACTAATATTATGAATTTATGATGACTTATGATGGCGAATAAATGAGGAAATGAGTTTGTTTGTTGGTATGTCCTTCTAACATACCATAACATAGCTACGGATCTATGTGATTTTTACATGGATATAGTTGAAGACCTGGAAAGTGACCTAGGCTACTTTTTATCCCGGAAAATCAGAGTTCCCACGGGATTTTTAAAAACTAAATCGACGCGGATGAAGTCATGGGCATCACCTATCCTCCTATAATATTAGTTTGCGTGAATTTATAGTATTTTAATTACAAATAAATTATTTAGCATCTTGGCAAGATATTATAATTAAACAAACGACGTCATAAGCATTTGTTATTGACGATTACTTAACTTTATTACATCAGTGATAAGATATCATGATGACTAGAAAGATGAAGATAAAAATAGCTACTCTTACTTAATTTATGCTTATCTTATAATATCCTCGTCTATATTTACAAGCGTTATCGTGAAATTCAGTGGTTAATTCGTTCAAGAGTTAAATCAAGACTTAATCAATTCATCAAGGTATTCAAGCGTGTTTTATCGTAAGTGACTATCCCATGAATTAAATTTCTAAACCACACTTCATAGTGATAATCATACCTACATACTAATATTATATTTTGCGACAGTGCGTATGTTTGTTGGTTTATCTTTCCATCGTGCAGCAACGGATTGAATTCATTTTTTGCATTAAAGTTATAGGTACATTTAACTTTGACCCTTTATAGTGAACAAAGATTATCGAAAATCCAACTACACGTGAACGAAGTCGCTGGCAAATGCTACCTACTAATGTAAGTCAAATTGGTGGTTTATTTTCCAACTATGCAGTACCGAAGCAACAGTTCAACTTGATATAAAAGTTCAAAATTCAATTATTATAGTAGGTTTGTAACTTGAAAGTAATCTGTTGTCTGTTTCCGCTAGATTTTTAAAAGGCCTCCCTCCACGCGCATATCACTGGCAAAATCTAGTACCTAGTAGAATAGGTATATTATTATAAAGTGAATTTCAAAACAAATCATTAATTCAAAGCTAAAAGAATCTGCCGTTAGCTTTTAAAAAAGTAAACACAATATAATCTTGGAGATTCTTCATTCTTCCCCTTTATCGCTTCATTTTACGCTTGAAGGCCCTTAGTAATGACCCTTTTCTGGGTCGGATTCCTTATTTTTCGTTATCAAGTACCCTGTCATCTTTATACCACTTTCACCTTCAGCCCGATAGGTATATAAAAACAAGTTTATAGAAGAGTTATGTCTTTTTTACACTATGGCCGGTAAACAGGTCGAACACAGGAGTAGGTATCTACTAGAAAAGACGGTTAGGCTTTAATAATAATGATTGAATAAAACCACTAACATTATGGTTTCACCATGTTGTTGTTTTTAAACTATAAGATTAGTTTCTCTAATTCTTTGCCCTTTAATTTCGCAGTAACAGAGCAAAATATTATTATCAACTTAATTTTTTGCATGTAGTCGTAGTCGTAAATCCTAGTTCCATGGTATGGATATAGATAATATTAATATTGTCCATTCACAGATATTTTACCTCTGACAACCTCCGTCAAGCTATTGCAAGCGTCATTGTATTTTGTCAAAATATCCAATCGCCACCGTGCCAATTTCACCAACGTTGAGTAACGTTTAATCGTGGAATAAATTTGAAATTTTGGCAGATTTGCAATACAAAAACTGTCAGAACGCAAATTCTATTAGATGTCTATCGACGTTGGTGAAAACGGGCCTATACTTTTTACATGGAACTAGGAATTACGACTACGTCTAATTTATCGCGGAAAACAAAGAGTACCTACCCACGGGGTTTCTCAAAACTAGACTACCAAACATTGACATAATATTAGTATTACATGGAACTAGGAATTACGACTACGATGTAGTATTATTTTGTAGTATTAATACTTCAAAGCTACCAACCTAAGCACAACAAGATGCGTAAGTATTGAACGGTTGAAGTCATGAAGTATTGTTCGAGTTGAGTAAAAGTATTAGAAACGTGAAAATTAAGTATGTTATGATTGTAAGCAAGTACATAAATAAAATAATTGCGTAATATGTGAGTTTCTGTTCAAAATAAGTACTTAACTGGACAATTTCTATTCAAAATGAGAGTCCGAAAAAATTATTACAATTCAACGAAGTTTCAAGTAAACGTGAAGTTAGAAGGATAACTTGGTAAAGCTAAACGTTAGAGCAGAATTCTAATAAAACTTAAAGTATTCAGTAAGAAATTCAGACTTTCAACTTTACTGCAAACATAAAATCCTACGCATATTATAGTTACTTCAAAAAGTTTTATACGTTAGAGTCGTAAAACCAATAAAAATTCTATATTCCATGTATGTGACTGGGACGTGTCGTTTCAAGATTTTTAGGGTAAAACGAATAACGTTCATCCAACCTAGTACACATTGGACTTCCAAAACTAATTCACTTGGTGAACATGTACAGGACCATTTTCTGCATGTGAACAGCGCTGCTTGTCGGCTTGAGTGGGATTCATACAAATATATAGTCTTAAATATGCCCCCCATTTCGTCAATTTTAAGGGAAAAATTAAAAAAAATATTTTTGTACTCTGTTCAAAATTGTCTTTAAAAAGATACATTGCAACCTTATGAAAGGCAACAAAAAATATTTTCCTTCGCATTCACTTCTATGAGAGCCCCCTGAAATAAAGATATTTATAATTTTTTATTCAATATTCGGCTGAAGGCCATCAGTTTACTTATTATATCTAAATTTGAAGTAATTACGTTCAGTAATTCAAAAGTTATAAGGCTCTGACAGACGGACGGACGGACGGACGGACGGACGGACCGACGGACGGACGGACGGACAGACGGACGGTCGGACAAGTGCAAATTCACTCAAGTTGACTCAGAGACCTCGCTTCGCTCGGTCAATAAACTTTGACCAATACTTAATATCTTGTATATTGGTTTCTATGTACGAATCCACGAGCAGAAAGCGGTTGAAATAGATTTCAATTTTATTCAAGACGGCGAGTTGTGCCGCTCGCTGCACAGAATGGACTAGATAAATCGCGGTCTGAAGATCGAGTGATACAATTTATGTTCTGGTCACCGCTCTAATGCAATTGCGCGCAATCTTGGATGCACCTAAATTGGAAGATTTGTGTCATAGTGCTGTGCGATAAAATTTATATACACGAATTTGGGTTTTGTCTAATGTGGTATAATTATTGTAACTTGGAGTTAGGTTAAAGTGAAATGTTATTCAAGTTAGAACGTGCCATACCCGTGTCAGAACGGCTGCACCTATTTGGTTAATTCTTTTTTTGTTGTATTTGTCATTGTCAGGATAAGGTTTGTATGAAAAATAATTCTGGGTAATCCACTGGAAATGTCAGGTAGGTAGTTTTGTATGAAAAACTTAATTTCTTTATTAGTTCAATGCACCCGTACGTAGTTGGGGCGGGTGGCTAGTAATTTCATGGGTCGGGCACGGTACACGTGTTTACTAGCCCGGGAACTCTATTTTTCCGGGATAAATTGTAACCTTTGTCTTTCATCTTTCATACTCTCTTTGGTACTTTTATCCCACTAAGTATGTCACACTCTAACATTTCTGTGGTGTCGTGTGATGCGGGTTGTTACGTTCCCTCAATTAGGGTTGAGCAAAGCAATGGCTGGGTCATGCGTCATGCTCATGAACGGGTGCCACCAGCGGCAATAAATACTTTCTGTCTGCACGTCTTAACATGTGTTGAATTATAATTAGATATAATTACGTATGCTTTTGTGGAACTTCGCCTCATTGTGGAAACTCTGCATACATAGCATAATATCTATTGTCTATTAAGTATATTGTAAAAGTATTTTGAAAAGAGCAACTGCCGAGTTTCTTGCTGGTTCGTTTCGGCAGGAACGGCATTCCGAACCAGTGGTAGACTCATTGACGATTCAAAAGTACTTGTAAATGTTTATTTGAATAAAAAACATTTCTATTCTATTCTATTAGCACCTGTGTTAGCGCGCAGACTTGTGCTCTGTAATGTCTTCTGTATAGAAGCCTAGTCTCTTTCTCTGTTTTGGTTGCCGTAGACGAAATAATGGCAATAAAATATTATTACACAAGACATTCATAAGTCCCTTAAAAGTGGTGGTGGCTACTTAACTGAAAAACCTCATCATAGTACCTAAGTATTTATTTTAATAAAAATTTAACTCAGCCGTTTGTTCGCCCATGCAAGCGCAGCCTCATTTGAAACTTCACAATAGTTTCTCACGCAGCCGTACAGCGTCCTTGTACAACACAAATCCCGAACAAATATATTTTTCCACATTCGTGTCGCAAATACGTCAGAATGCGCTTTGCCGTTTCAATTTGTCGAAGTGGAAAACTGGGAGCAAGTTGGAACACTTATGTTATATTGTTCGTTACGATCGGTGGAAATTTTTACAGTTGAGAAAACGCGGTGCTGCGATAGCTTAACTGCATTCTTCATTATCCGATCCGATATTTGTTTCGACGCACGACCCTTTATCGGACCTTGTAAGAAAAAAATGTATTTATTTTTTCTTCATGTTTGATCATGCAGATCTTTGCAGATCAATACACTCGTACCCGAATATTGCATCAGTAGTATTGATTGCAGCAAAATTTTAACTAAAAAAGTCTAGATCGAGGGCTAGGTGTACAGATTAAGACGAACCATCTTGAGATGGTTTTTTATATTTTAAAAAAGAATATTAACCATGCTAAATATAACTTATATTCCCTTGTATATTAAGCTTGTGCTAGAAGTAAACTGTACAACAAAAGTTCAATGGTAAAGTTTGAACCGTCGACCTTTCAATTTTCAGTCCACGCCTTAACAATGACTTTTTGGAGAATTCTTGATGGGACTCTATCCCACTACAAGTGGGTGATGGGACGAAGTTTCTCATTTTATAAAATTAATTTAAAAACCATAATTATAAATTAATACTAGTGTGTTTGTTTCTTTATTGATCTGTTTGTATGTTCTTTCAAACGCGCATCAACGGAACCATGGATCGATGTGATTTTTCGCATGGCATGGGACATGGATTAGTTGACTGTTGAGGACCTGGGGAATAACAAAGGCTACTTTTATCCCAAAAAAGCAAAGAGTTCCTAAAGGGACGAAATTGCGAGCAAAAGCTAGTAAGATTCAAATATAATATTGTATGATAGAATAACAAAGATATAAGCACAATGTCGTTAAGTTTTGGCAAAAACGTTTTATACCTTGCATCTTAAGCGTCGGGTCTAATTAAGTCGTAAACACGACAAACAGTGACAAATTGGCAAGTAGGCTAGACAAACAGTACGTACGTGATACGAAAGCTCGTATGAATTCTGTCGCTTTTCGTTTTACCGGTCACTAATGTTTGTTGTAGAAGCTCGCTCTGAATATTTTATACATTTTGGTCGTGGAATAACAAATCGACGCTACGCTAGGTTGAAAATATTTGAATTTATAAAATAAATTTATAATATTCGAATGTTTTCGGTGAATCGGTGTCTCTCTGGCAAAAGTGGCACTCAGTTGTATCGTACATACATACCACATGTACGTACTATGTGTGACATATTTTGTGGTACTAATTATATAAATTCCGATCAATACTTTAAAAGCTCTATAGGGTTATTCTGGCTGTATAACTTATTTTAAAAAATCCGATTTGAGCTTTGCATGGAAATCTTTTAGTTCGATCCGATGATAGTCATGTATGTAAACAAACAAATATTGTACTGATTATTATTTATATAAATACATCTCTCATTATTTATACATCAAAGTTTTAAGCTATTGCATAGCTTTTATCGCGGGCTTTGAACTAGGACAAACAGTTTGAGCGCGGCGACCGAATCAAGAAATTCCGTAAGGAAAATAAACTTAACACCGTCGTTCAGTAAGCGTTCAACATTTTAAAGGTTCACAAGAAGCTCTGTTTGGCGCAGTGGGCGAGCGGCCGCTTTCTTTACCGTATGGTGTATGATGCCGCAGGTTCGGATCTCACTCGCGAAGTAGTGACAGTGCGCTTTTCTTGTTTGTTTGTTTTTTAATTATTTTTTTGCATATTTTTTATATGCAAAAAAAATTGCATAAATATTATAATTGCATAAGTTGATAAAAAATGCTATGACAATAGCTTTACCGCGGCAGTCCCCACTTAATTTTTTAATAGAAGAAAGATGAATTACATTTTGTCATTCATAAGCCTGTGGGATTCGAACTAAACCCGGCGTAGTGTAGGTAAATAGACGATATGGCGAACGCCTGTCTTTGGGCAAGTTTATTTATAGTTCAAACTAGTCCGAATATGGGTAAAATATAGTGCCAGTGGGAATAGCGTGTTGGGTGCCTTGATTTGGGTAGACATTTGGGTACCAGAATATCGGCTAACGGTCAAATGTTATCGCGCAACGGAGTTTTCACGTATTGGATAGAAGCAGGATTTACTTTGCGGAATCCCATGATACTCAAGGCGAAAAAACAAACCACCATACCAGAAAAATCTTTGTAGTACAACGTGACGCTCGCGTTGTATACCACTGCCGCTTATTTCATGGTACTGATATTTTAGAATAATATTAAGTTACTTACATTAAGCAGTGATAGCCTAGTCGTTAGGACTGTGGTCTCTTATTCGGGGGGTCGCACGTTCGATCCTGGGTACGCACCTCTGACTTTTCGGAGTCAATTGCGTTTAAGCAATCAAATATCACTTGTTTCAACGGTGAAGGAAAACATCGTGAGGAAACCTGCACACCCGAGAGTTCTTCATAATGTTCCTGAAGGTATGTGAAGTCCGCCAATTCGCATTGGGCCAGCGTGGTGGACTATGGCCTATAACCTTTCTCTGAGATGAGACCTGCGCTCAGTAGTGAGCCGTTGATGGGTTGCTAATGATGATGACTTACATACAAATAAAATATACGGCAAAACTTTTACAGCGACGTGATATAACAGGTGGCACAAGATCGTGTTCTGTGGTACACCTTTCAAGCGACTACTAGACTACAAGGCGAGATGATGATGTCTCCTAAACAAGGTGCATGTATACTTTCAAGAAAACTTCCTACCCAGACAAACTTCTTCTTTGTCAATCGATATACGTCCACAGCTGGTCTTTTGCATGGACTTCCACAGGTCTCAGTCTTGCGCTGCCTGTATCGAGTGGTTAATGTCACCGTCAAATGTCGATCCACCTATTCTGCCAACATTGGGCTTTTCGGTGCAGGGTCGCCACTCTAGCACCTTGGGAGTTGGGACCCCAACGATCCAGGCAAATTCTAGTTGATAGTGTGGAATTGATTAGTGCGTTGTTTGTAATACGATGTCTCGGCATTTGTCAGTGGTACAAACGTTAGTGAATTAATTTTCGAATTAATTTCTGTACTGTGGACGTGCCACAGTATAGAAATTAATTCGAAAATCAATTCAAAAACTCCATGATGCTAACATTCAGGAACACTTTGAATTGCTCCGGAAATTAGATCACCACTTTGATAACAAAATCTGGGAAAATCGAACAGTTTTTAGCTGACTCCAGTGAAAATTTCCAATTACTTCCCCTGATAGGTAAAACAAGTCTCAGTAGATTGAAAAAGGGATGAGTTCACATAAAGACTGCAGCGTACATTGTCTGGGCGGACGCCAATGTTGCCAAATATGAAATATCTAGATTGATAAGATGTGCTCACATCTTATGGAGGTCATATTGCGAGAGGTAGGGTACAAACAGGGTAACCCTTTTAGGGGTATTTCTATTTATGTAAAGTTAGGTATCCTTATTTGTTGTTTGTTGGTTTGTCCTTCAATCACGTCGCAACAGAACTACGGATTGACATGATTTTTGCGTGAGTATAGTTGAGGACCTTGAGAGTTAAAAAAGGCTAAGTTTTATTCCGGAAAATCGAAGCATTCCCAAGAATTTTCAAAAAAGTTTGTAGCACCAACATTACGCAATATTTAAAAGAATTTAGTTCCAGTCGGTAGTTTAATGAAAAATTTAGCACCCCACAATGCACCAAATTCCGTATCTTCATTCAATAAACAAACAGTACGGCACTATTTGCGTGCAGAGTACGACTTGCCGTACAAGGCTCCCGAAAAAATATATCTCTGACTAGCAAGCTCTCAAATTAGGACCGCATTAGTTTTGTAGTTTTCGGGAGTGGTACAAATTATAACCTGCAGAGGGCCAAAATAAATTAAAATTAACTACCGAGCAATAGAACTTGGTCACATCAAAACTAAAATGACAATAAATTAAAGTTAATGAATAAACTAAATAATACACTTTTATTTAAATTAAAAAAAAAACTAGCACTGCACGCTCATCGTGCACAAGTGAACATGAAAAGCCGTTTTCTGCATCTTTTTTCATTTGAGGAGGAAACATCCGCATTGCGTTTCCTCGTGCAGACCCTCTACATGTTCTTTCTCTTTGTCTTTTTAGGGTTCCGTACCAAAATGGTAAAAATGGAACCCTTATGATGAGACGTTCTCCGTCCGTCCTACCGTCCGTCTGTCACAGTCGATTAAGTTTAGTAACTATTAAAGCTATCGACATGAAATTTGGAATGGGGTATCAAATGAAAGGGCCTTACTTGTACATTCTAAAACAGATTTTTATTTATTTTTACATATAACAATTTTTTATTAACCGGACAAAATGTCGAAAAAAAATACCGGTCCCCCGCAATTAAATACAATTATTTACTGCATCTATCTATGATATAGGTACTTCCTCTGCTTAGGCGGTTGTCAAGAAGATTCGACTCCATGGAAGTAGGAGTAGTAGGTTTGACTCGGTAACTGGATAATTATCTCAATTAAAGAACAAAATCAATTTTTCAATTTTTCAATCTGTTCAATTTTTGCCTATGACCAGCACCCCGATTCAGAACATTTCGATAAGTTCCCGTTTCGATACGATTAGATATCGATCTCGTATCGAAAATTTTTTGTCGTGCGATTCAGAACGTTCGGTTAGAGAATTCGATTCGATGTCGACTACGGAATCGGCTTCGTTATCGGTATCGACAAGATACATTAAATTACATGTGGATTTACGAAGTTTGTTGTTTTACAAAATTTCACTTGTTATTAAATTCATGTTAGCACTAAATAAATAGATTTTAATCATTTTCGAAGGTCATTGAAGTAATTATTTAAAATGATAACTTGTTAAATTATTGACAGCCAATTTTCAGCCTCGTCGATAGATGGCGCTAAGTTCATGTTTCATCCCTCTGGGTTCTTATTTTATTTTGTTGTGGTGTACATAATATGTTATTTTAATGTTAAAATACGTACAATATGGTAAGTAAACATTTACATACCAAAATCATTCATCATAATCATTTTATACGAAAAACCATTGAACACAGTACTTAAACAAAAGGATACCGGCACAACGATTCAGAACATTTCGATAACTTCCCGTTTCGATACGATTAGATATCGATCTCGTATCGAAAAATTTTTGTCGTGCGATTCAGAACGTTTGGAGAATTCGATTCGATGTCCACTACGGAATCGGCTTCGTTATCGGTATCGACAAGATACATTAAATTACATGTGGATTTACGAAGTTTGTTGTTTTACCAAAATTTCACTTGTTATTAAATTCATGTTAGCACTAAATAAATAGATTTTAATCATTTTCGAAGGTCATTGAAGTAATTATTTAAAATGATAACTTGTTAAATTATGGACGGCCAATTTTCAGCCTCGTCGATAGATGGCGCTAAGTTCATGTTTCATCCCTCTGGGTTTTTATTTTATTTTGTTGTGGTGTACATAATATGTTATTTTAATGTTAAAATACGTACAATATGGTAAGTAAACATTTACATACCAAAATCATTCATCATAATCATTTTATACGAAAAACCAGTAAACACAGTACGTAAACAAAAGGATACCATGCCCTGTAGCTTTCGATATGTAACCAACTAAAATTATCGGACGTTCGGAAAATCTTATTCGATACGGTTGTTGTAAATAGCGTTTGATAGAAGATATCGAACGATATCTACGTCGGTTCGATTCGATTTCGATTTCGACAACTTCTCTGTCGATACGAGTATTCTGAATTGAAAATTCATCTTATCGTACGAAAATAAACCGAATCGATCGATAATTATGTTATCGTAAGGTTCTGAATCGGGGTGTCGTACGAGTATTCTGAATTGAAAATTCATCTTATCGTACGAAAACAAACCGAATCGATCGATAATTATGTTATCGTAAGGTTCTGAATCGGGGTGCTGGTGGGTAGAGCTACAAAAATGGTTGTAATTATCTAAGTACGAGTCAACGTTTTGGAATCTACCTACATTGCGCAAACATATGCACCTACGCAAGCGCGCCGCCTCACCTCTCTCTCGCGTCGCTACCGTTGTACGAAGCGGACGTCTGTTGACGCGGTCGCGAATTTCCACGTGGAACGTTTTCACAGAAGGAAACACCAACCGTTGATGCCGTGCATCTGTCATGTCAATTCTTGTCTTGCTGCCGTGTCCTTGAGAGCTCCCTGGAAGGTCTACGCCGTGCGTGGTTAGCATTCCACTCGTGGGCGAATACGAGGTAAGTGCAACAAGTTCACTACCCATTTGCAGGTCGGGCAAAGATTGATACGTACTCCAGCCATATATACAGTCCACTACACTTTACACTGTGCATGAACAGCACAATGGCCTGCATGAAATATTATAATTAAAATATGTTTTATAACTCGCTAAAGTCTTATGAATTGTTTCACATTTGCGTGTAAGTACGATTTTGTCTGATACAAGGCTCAGAGCCTGGCCTGGCGCCAATCCGCATAAAGCGTTATTTTGTTTCATACAGACAGAAAGGCAGGCGTTAATACATCCCCATTCCACTTTACGAGGGTGTTTTCATTGGTTTTGGAAATGTTCGCAATTCATATCTTATACTCGTTTATGAATGGTTTTCAGCATTACGAAACTGTGTGTTGAACAACAAGAATAAAAGAAAGTATAATATACAAAGTTGGAATCCTTATAAACTAATACCTATTATTTTTTGTTTGATTCTATGTTTTCCATAGTTTTTCCTAAAAATTACAATAAAGGCTGGGCTCACAACGCCTGAGAGTCTAAAGCCGCTACTAATAAGCCTCCACAGTAGAACTATGTGAGGTTCAAATGCTTCCTGCTTGCCAAGCGGCGTCAAAACATTTAAGTTAAACTCTATAAATTATCGTTTTGTCGACAAAGACTGAAACGGATTATGTTGGTTTGTGGTTCTTTGGGTGTGCTAATTATGTTATCGATAATGTTGATTGGGACACACAGTCCAGCTAGGTAGGTCCAATTTCGAAAAAGAGATCAGCCGCCGAATCCAACTCGGCTGGGCAGCGTTCGGGAAGCTCCGAGATGTCTTCTCGTCCAAAATTCCTCAGTGCCTGAAGACTAAAGTCTTCGAACAGTGCGTGTTGCCAGTGATGACTTACGGATCCGAGACATGGTCGCTAACTAAGGGCCTCATAAGTAGGCTCAGGACCGCTCAGCGGGCGATGGAGAGAGCTATGCTCGGAGTGTCCCTGCGGGATCGAATCAGAAATGAGGAGATCCGTAGGAGAACCAAAGTCACCGACATAGCTCAGCGAGTCGCGAAACTGAAGTGGAAATGGGCGGGTCACATAGTTCGAAGAGCTGATGGTCGTTGGGGTCCCAAGGTGCTGGAGTGGCGACCCCGCACCGGGAAGCGCAGTGTTGGCAGACCCCCAACCAGGTGGACCGACGACATCAAACGAGTCGCAGGGAGCCGCTGGATCCAGGCGGCGCAAGACCGAGGCCTGTGGAAGTCCATGCAAGAGACCTTTGTCCAGCAGTGGACGTCTATCGGTTGATGAAGAAGAAGAAGAAGAAGAATGTTGATAATGTTTTTTTATTATTATAAATATTTGATATTAAGGTGGAATACACGGATCTGCCCGCGAAATTCAAATTTAATTTGGTTTTTCCCATTTTGTAAACTAATACGACAAAGTAGGCTTATGGCATTCTAATTGCGCTAGTAGAATTATCATCTTCACAGGTTTACATAAAAATCTTTACTTGAAAGTGACCAGTTTAAGAAAATAATCAAAATAACAGCGCCGATAGCAGATTTATTTATTGGGCTCTGTTACACAAAATACAAATTAATAGGCGCTCGTTCTTAGTTCGTTTTAATTAAACACGAATCGATTAAAACTTACACACTCCAATCAGCATAACAAGGGTCAGAATTTGGTAATCAAATGCCACAGGTTAGCCCTGTTTAAGTGGAAACGGTTTAGCATCCACCCGCGCCGTTCTAACAAGAAATTATTAAAATGAAGGTTTACATTACCCCATTACCTTCATTTGAATAAATTCAAGTCTAATAGGGAAGGTGTAAGGATAATCCTTTGATGTTAACGCTTGTACAAAGTTTTTAAAGTACCTAGTATTTATTTTGGACTATTAAGGGTCTTTACGAAAATGTTACTTTGTTTGAACGAAAATTTTCCTCACAATTCGCAGCTGTAGCACGAAATTAAGAGAAAGTTTAATTCACATCATTATAGGTTTATTTTGAAATTTAATTACACTCAAGTCTAATGAAGACTGTTTAAAGATCCTGAGTGAAATCCTTTGAATGTAATGTTTGTAAGCGTGCCTCTTTAAAAATTTAACAGTTAGAAATGCATTTTATAATTACTGTTATTTGAAGGTATTTTAAGGGTGTTTTAAGTTACTCTTGCACAAGAATTAATGTGGATGATCTCGACTTCCAATATTAAGATATATTACAGCAAGTTTCGAGAGTGATAGTTTTCTTTAATATAGATTGACTATAGCTTAGCCTGCAACTTCGTCCTCGTGGATTTAAGTTTTTAAATTCAACCCTTTGGGGATGGAATTTAAAATATACCTCCTCATCATAAATACTCTTATTAATATTTCCATCTCTATATTAGTGTGTCACAATACTGTTTTATATTAGGTATAGATAAGGACTTGAATAATCTTCTTTTATTGCCATCACATGGAAGTTCCTCCACGCGGCAAAAGCTAGTACGAGAGGTAATATTGACGACCTCCCTGGCTCAGAGTTGAGCGCTGTTGTCTTATAATTGTGCTTATAACTGGGAGGTCCTGGGTTCGATTCCCGGCGGGGTCATTTTGGGAAATTTATAACTTCTGAATTGTCTCTGGTCTGGTCTGGTGGGAGGCTTTGGCCGTGGCTAGTTACCACCCTACCGTCAAAGACGTGCCGCCAAGCGATTTAGCGTTCCGACACGACGGCGTGTAGAAACCAATTAGGGGTATGGATTTAATGTTCACTGCCATACCCCTTCTTAGTTAGCCCGCTACCATCTTAGACTGCATCGTCACTTACCATCAGGTGAGATCGCAGTCAAGGACTAGCTTGTCATCGAATAAAAAAATAATATATCACATTTTCGGTCATTGCATTAGACATAAATAGTATTATCATTAGTATCATATTAGTGTCATATTTCAGATACACATATCACACAGTATTTCAGTAGACAGTAGATAATATTTTTACGACTATGGAAGTAGACGACACATATTTTGACAACCACTCATTTCTTAATGGACTCCTAAAGAACAATAATTTTCGGCGTCAAACCTATCCAAAGACTTTTTTAGCACCAGCTCAGTCTTTAGGATGCAGAATCATCTCTCAAAATATCCTTTGAGGGCGACATGCATTAAATATCCTTATGCCGCAAACAAAACCCAGTAGGTACATGATACCCACGTAATCTCGTATTACTGATACAGTAAATATGCAAAATGTATTTTACGATGCTTTAGGAAAATGTACTACACCGGCCTGGTTTTAGGAATTCAGTAGGTAACCTTCCCGAGGCATATTTTCCTCGCCTCACTTATCAGGTTCATGTTTCGCTCTATTTGAACCTGCATGAAAATTACATTTTTATAAGATGGAATTTTGTACATTATGAATTAGGTATGTTGTGGACCATAAAATTACAATAATAAATGTACTATAGATTTAGGATTGGATAGTAAATTGCGGCAATTCTTAGTATGCCTGAACTGGCGTACCCACCTAGTCTCGTAGCAACCAGTGTTTGACGTTTTTAAAGAGCTTCAATTAGCAAGCAAAATGAAAATTTTCAAATAAACTATGAAAATACTTTGCCGTATTTATGCAGCTATTGTTTGTAGATAGGTGGTACTCGTATCTAGTATCAACAAAGCTTCAAATCCTTTGAATATTTAACTAAGATTTAACCCCATCCAATCCTAAATCTATGTTTGTTAACCTTATATCGACGGTACTAATTGTAGACTTTCTATTCGATAGTCACTTACAGTCATAATCAGTCAAACGTGAGTCATTCATTTACAAAGTGTCATATTATCCTAGTACATCATAAATCATAATAATATACCTTCATGAATACTTTTCAGACGACAGTCGAAAAAAAAAATCTGATGTCACATAACGACTGTTTATTATATACTAGCTGATGCCCGCGACTTCGTCCGCATGGATTTTAGTTTTTAAAAATCCCGCGGGAACTCTTTCATTATCCGAGATAAAAAGTAACTCTCCCGGTCTGAGGAACCACTACTACATCCATTACTATACCCATGCAAAAAATCGCATCAATCCGCTGTTCTGTTGCGACGTGATTGAAGGACAAACCAACAAACAAACACACTTTCGCATTTATAATATCAGTAATGCTTTATTATAACACTTTTTATAATTGTCAAATTTTTTAACATACTTAAACAAAGACAAAATTAAGTTTAGCTGTCATTTACGTTTTGTTATTCCACTGTCATTTGCGTTTTGTTATTCCATGTCAGATGCGTTTTTCTTATACCACGTTTTAAAGTGACATGACGGAAACGCGGTCTAACGGGATAAAAAGTATCCTATGTCCGTCTCCTGGTTCTAAGCTACCTCTCCACCAATTTTCGGCCGAATCGGTTCATCCGTTCTTGAGTTATAAATAGTGTAACTAACACCACTTTCTTTTATATATATAGATTTAGATATATTTAGTCGTGTTTATCTATGTATATCTATATTGTATATAATATATATTTAGCCGTGTTTATCTATGTATGTCTATATTATATAGGTACATATATATTAGTGTACTAGCTGTAGCCCTCGCGACTTCGTCCGCGTAGAATTTGGTTCTTTAAAGATCCGTGTGGAACTCCTGGTTTTATCGGGATAAAAGTAACCTGTAACATAACCATACCCATGAAAGCATCACGTAGATCCTTTGCTCGATATTAACTCGAAAAATTATGGACACAATACATATTTTACAAACATTCGACCACCTATTTAACCCCTTTGGGGATAGAATTTTCAAAAACTGTGAAATACGTACTTCTCTGTTTTTAATTAAAGCCCAAATACTGAGTTCCATGGGTATAACTTGAAAAATGACGGACTCATACAAACTTTAACCCCCCATTTAACCCCCTTGGGGGTGGAATTTTACAAAATCCTTTCTTAGTGCTCACCTCTATGTATGTATATATTGCATAGTTATATATATATATATATTAGTGTATTAATAGTTTACTATAATCTGTTTAGTTTATTTTGATAATATTAGCATGTAAGTTTATCTTACTATAATTGCAATACCTCCTACGTCTTACTATTTCTTATCAATAAGGTTGTCTGGAAGAGATCGCTTTTTAGCGATAAGACCGCCTTGTTGTACGTCAAATGTTCTTGTTTTTGTTAAACACGGTATTTTGTGCAATAAAGTATATTATATAATTGATGGAAATAAATAAATTAACGACTGAATCTCGAAAATCAAAACTATCATAGTTTTACTTATTAATTTTTAACAAGCTATCATTCCTTGCATCCCTGAAATGAGCATTTAAAAATAGTTATTTGTGTTATATGGGGCCAAGGAAATTTTTTGTTCCCCGAGGGCGTTATTTTGAATTCAGAGCGAAGTGAAGGATTCTAAAGTAGAATCCTGAACGTAGCGAGGAATTCAATATACGCCGCCCGAGAACAAAATATTTTGGCCCCGAATGACACACACTATTTTTCATCATTACCTATGAGAAAAAGCTAGGAGTATCAACATACATACATAGTAGATGTATAGACATCGTATATTTAAAGTTTAAATAAAACACAAATAAATTATTATTAATATTAATTATTAATAATTAATATTACATTAATATTTGTGTTGGATACAGTATGGGGACGCCCATTGGGCGTATATCCGATCGACAAATTGATCACGTGACTTATCGAAAACAACAGCTTCTCAAACATATTTGAATTTCGACACATACTAAAGCACGAACGCGGACCAATCAGAAGAGAGAAATGAAAATTCCGATGGGGTTAAAATTGAATTTTGCTCCCGCTATCCTCTGAAGCCAATATTCGTTTTTCGAATAGGTATGATGAAAAAAATATATATGCTGATAGTGCAACGGGTGGGGATTGAACTGTCGACCTTTCATAGTTTTCAGCCGATCAGTCCATGGGCTATTGAAGCTCTATAAGTAGCAGGAAACATAATGTCTCTTTTAATATCGGGTTGAAGTCATGGGCTTTAGCTTGTCTATAGATGCAATGGTTTGAATATGTGGAATAGCTATCATAATCAAAGGCAACGTTCATAATAATTATTATAATGATTTATTAAATACATAACTGCAAAAGCTTTTGAAATGAAATCAGAGTATAGCACAAAGTAAATACTGCTGAATCTATTTCTGTGGTAGATATTATTTAGTTTGAGTAATCCTGCATTAATTTAGTGAAAATAATAACTGTTTAGCGGTTTAATAATTTTCAAATGAGCCGAATCGATACTTACCTAGGTATTGACAAAGTTATTATGCCCATGTGTTTGTACTCAACGTTCTCAATCATCTTTCCGATATATAATGATATACTGCAACCCTATGAAACGCAAAAAAAAACAATTTTACTTCGCATGCGCTTCTACGAGAGCCCCCCTGAAAGAAAGATTTTTATAACTTTTTAAGCCATTTTCGGCTGGAGGCCGTTGGTTTACATGTTATATCTAAAATTTAAGTAATTACGTTCAGTAATTCAGAAGTTTTATGGCTCTGACAGACGGACGGATGGACGGATGGACGGACGGATGGACAGACGGACGGATGGACAAGTGCAAATTCACTCAAGTATAAGACCTTCGCTTCGCTCGGTCAATTATTTAAAATTTTGTTCATAGATTTCCTATAGTTAGATTGTATACTAAAATCAAATTATAATGATTTCTATTATTTAATCCATCATAAAAACCCATAATAATGATGAAGTTGTGGGCACCATGTATTTCATAATAAACAGCTATAATTTTGCTCTATGTTTTTTACCTTTTTTCCTTAACTAGTTGTGATTTATTTACCTTTTATAAATTAAAATAAAAATATGTAAATTTACATAATATAATAATATTATCTTTGTACAAACATCTCTGAAGTAAGAATCTGCCTGAATCGACGTAAGCACTGAACATTTTCGCAAAGAGCTTCAATTAGCAAGCAAAATGCAAATTATTATTAAACGCAGTGAAACAAGGAAAATCGTGGTATGATTATTATATCATACGTGGTTAGCAATTACGGAGCATAATCTACAAATGAACGCTCTGGTTTGGTTTCAAGCAATTTGCATTAGTTCAAATTAAAAGGCTTGTATTAATTCTACCTTAGAACAATTTCTACACCTACCTACTCGTATAGCGTCGCTCTATAGTGAAAATATTAATGTACCCATACATCACTAATGGTGAATGAATTTATTTAGATTACCGACCTATGCATTACACTATGGCATTACATAGGTAAATGGTATTTTGTTAAATCCATGGAATCGGTTATTAGTATGTTATACGTGGTCAACGATTCGGGAGCATAATCTACAAAACATGGTCGCTTTGGTTTTGGTTTGAAGCAATTTGCATTAGTTTAAATTAAACGGCTAAATATTTATTAATGGCTGCGGGTGGGTTTTGTTCAACATGTTGGTACTTATGTCATAATGTTACATTAACTAATTACAAATACCATATGATTTCGGTCATTTAACATGTATTGGTTGGTATACCTAGTTGTTTTTGGCTTTTCGTCCCACTGGGCTGAGTTTTATCGATGATAATAATAATATGGTCAGATTTATCGTTATCACAAATGATCGTAGCTAACATAAATTAATATTGATTTTGGGTTTTTGAATTAGAGTTTTCTGAGGTAGTTGTATGCTTCTGAAACTAATAAAAAACCTAAAAGAATGAAACACCAAAGTACGATTCAGACCTAACACAGTAACGTTGATGACAAAAATCCTTGTAACGACAGCATTGCAATAAAAAGTGGGAATGTATAATTTGACAATTAAAGTTCATATTTATATGTAAAATACAAAAGGCTGACAGTTTTAAACGGAATACAAGAGTGGCCGCGAGCATTCCCATTTTTGAGCTTTAAGTGTAAAATTATATTATTGTATAATTATAGGTCGATTGAAGTAACATTGGTTACCCCTGATTTTAAAATTGATCAAACATGCTTAAAACACAACGTAATTAATTTACGAAATTAAAACTGCCTCTGCCTTCATCATTAGAATAGAATAGAATAGAAATATTTTTTATTCAAATAAACTTTTACAAGTGCTTTTGAATAGTCGATGAATCTACCACTGGTTCGGAATGCCTTTCCTGCCGAGAAGAACCAGCAAGAAACTCGGCGGTTGCTCTTTTCAAAACACATTTACAATACAGTAAATACTATGCTATATATGCAGTGTTTCCACAATGAGGGAAGTTCCAAAAATGCATACCGACTAACTTCTATCTTAAGATGGGCAGACATAAAGTAGCCCCATTCCCGCCGGTGGAACCCGTTCACGAGCATGACGCATGACCCAGCCAACCATATTTGAGGGAACGTAATAATCCACATCACACGACACTTTTCATTTCAAAGGACTTTCCAATTTCAAATTTTCCCGAAATTCAGTCCCTTTTGAAGTAAAAGAACTAAGCTAAGTATACCACTAAATAAACTTATGACGGATTGTTCTACTTTGCAACTATAAAAATTTAGATCTTTATAGTTTCTAATTTTTTTATTAAATAATTATTTATTTATTTATTTATTTATTTATTTATTTATTTATTTATTTATTTATTTATTTGCATTCATGTATCCACTTACACTTAATTATATAGTTAGATTACATGAGGCCCCGTCAGGGCATTGCAAAGTTACATTTACAAAGTAATTAGGTTAGCTTAGTATACATTATAGGCGAGTATTTTATCGAAACTATTTTTATTTCAGTATTTTTTTTTTAGGTATTAATTAATATTGATAGAGTCGTATGTAATTAATAAAATTAATTAATAATAATATTATGTCATTATAAAAATATTTTCGATTTCGTATTAAATAAAGTCGGATTAATATTATTCATTAACAGATCGGAATACAATATTATAGGTTAACGATTTGAATTTCTAGGAAAATGATAATCAATCAATATGTCATTCAATAATATGTCAAAATGGTTCGTCAGATTGATTAAGTCCATAAGTCATAATTGGTCATAAGCTCTATCACATATTTAAATATATTTATTTATTATTATTATTTGAATTCATGTATTTCCACTTAATTACATAATATATTGTTAGATTACATGAGGCCCCGTTAGGGCGTTGCAAAGTTACATAAGTAGGTTATAATAAATTAAGTAGTTAAAAGTCGAATCAATATTATTCATTAACAGATTGGAAGTCATTCGTATGTCAAAATAGTTCGTCATAACATTATGATAATATCTAATTCATTTTAGAACATAGCCTGATGCGCAATTGAGGTCTTAAAGTTTACTGCTATTTTTGGAATAGTTCGTCTACATCGTAGAAGCTATTTTTTATTAGCCATTCTTTTAGTTTTCGCTTAAAGGTTCTAATATTATTTTCATCTGTAATATAATTTGGGATTTTATTATATATGTTAATTGATCTATATAATGGGCCGCGGGTAGAAATTTTTAATTTGCATTTGGGATATGCAAGTTTATTTTTGCGACGCGTGCTTCGTTCTTGTTTTTTTGTATTCTCCGTAGTTGTATATAGGTTGTAATGCTTTCTCACAAATAAAGCCATCTCCATTATATAGATTGAGGGTAATGTTAAGATTTTTTTGTTTAGGAAGTGAGGTCTACAACTTTCGCGTGGTTTTATATTTACTAGGATGCGGATACACTTTTTTTGCAGGATGAAAATATCATCTGCGTTAGTGCTTTCACCCCAGAGGATTATCCCATACCTGATCCAAGAGTATGCGTATGCATAGTAGGCGGAGAGTGCAGTTTCGTAATTTGTATTTGCTTTCAGTATACTGAGAGCATATACAAATCTCGAAAGCTTAACACTTAGATTGTGAATATGGCTTTTCCAATCCAGGTGCGTATCAATCGTTAGACCAAGAAGGGTGAATTTTTTAACCTCATCGATTTGTATATTACTTGCCAGCGATTTTAGATTTAGTGGTTGTTTTTTTTTTGTTTTTTTTTTTTTTTAATTAATTATTATTATGAAAAAGTATAATAAAAAATGTAACCCAGGATAGGGCGTGACCACGTTAACGTAAATTAAACTTAACGCAACGCTTTTGATTTAGTATCAATGAGTGAAATAATCGAGAGGCAATAAACTAGATTAATTTGATAAGGCAGAGGTTACAGTGTTTAGATTGATTTTTAATAAATTTTTTATACTATCTGTTTTAATAACCAAAGAAATATTAGATCGATATTTTGGGACAAAGCTGACAGTTTGAAAGCATAATAATAAAATTAGTGATAAAATTTGATCAATGCTACTTGAAACTGAGATAGAGCTGAAACTAAATTTAATTTAAAACAAATGCCTACTTATCGACATTCACAGTTATAACCAACTTTCAAACAAAGGGGGTGCAATTGGGTTGGTTTTCTTTTATATATCTGTCAGAGTTTAACTAGAAAAATGTATTGCAAAGTTGCTGTAATTGTGCGTAAAACAGTATAGAGAAGAATCATGACGTTTTTTCCAAAAATTAATTTCTTATTACACGACAGATTCACGCACGTCAACTTGAAAAGTATGATGAGTTTTATACTACTCAAGTTATTTCAGTTTCAATTTAGATAATTTTAAAAGTGTAGCAGTAATTTATATTATGAGAAACAAGTACCTATTTTAAGTTAAACAAAAAAACTAAATCGGGAGCAGCGAGTCGAGCGTAATAATTTAAGATGTTTCCCTCTCAGGTTTTATTTAGGTGCAAACTTGTGTACCGCAAAGTTTCTCCGGGAGATACACAACCAAAATAAAGTTTATAATTTTCTAAAATTGAGCACACGGCGACATACTTGGTGTAGTCGGAAAACTTTCACGTTAGCACTGAAACTGTTTCCTTATTGCGGTGAAAGATGAAATTTTTGACGATACAAATTAACCTACTTACGACTCGGTTCATTTCAATACACAACTGTTTTACTTTTATTCTATTTGCTTTTATTGGAAAATATTTTTTGGAACGAAGTTCCTTATCGCACGGTACGGACTTGGAGGATGGGGCTAGGCGAAAAATAGTGTAAAAATTTTCCGTCACGACCCCCTCTTTTTACATGTGGCGAGAGATGGCGATAATTCTAAAAGGTAATGGTTTCATTATTATTAGAAGGTAATAATAATATTTTCATAATATTTCATAGGTGCGTTCTTTTACTAAATAAGCACGAGATTGCTCAACGCCATCTCTCGTCTCTTCTTCATAAATTTCGAGTCATTATGTTCATTTATTCAGGACAGACAGGCAGATAAGTGCAAATTCACCCAAGCAGGCGCCGAAACCTTAGTCCTCACTTCGCTTGGTCAAAAAATATAATTAAGTATAATAATTAAGTACAATCTGCTTTTTGCTTAGTCTGACCCACTGATTTTTTAATAGTCTGAAATCGCTTACTATTAAGCCATTGGTTTCAGGAATATCGCTTGCGCTTATAACACACCGCCGCCTTAAATTTTCATTCACGTTAAATATCGCGCATTACGGCGTAGGTAACTAAATCGCCTCGTATCACGTGAGACACGCGTTATGGTGGATTGTGGCCATTCAGCCGTAATAGCTACGTGATGTATTGCATAATGTCATGTGGGGAATTAATGTTAGGTATGTTAAGATAAGAGAAACCTTTTTTAATTGTCTATTTATGTGTTGATATATATATATGACTTCGTCTAGGTTTTTAAAAAAGTCCTCTGGGAACCCTTTGATTTAGATTTTAGAGGAACAAAAAAAAAATCTTAGTTTTAGGGTCATGATTTCTATGTAACTATACCGAGCTTCTTTAATAAAGATTTTTCTATCTTCAGATACCGGATAAAGTACAAGCTAATTTTGCCAACATCGGTTCAACATTAGACTATAAATATTTCCCTTTATATCAAGTATTTATTTTTAAGAAGGTACCTTAAAACCTTAAGTTTACAAGGAGTGACTTCAGACTAGCGTATTTTTTCGCGCGTACAAGCTCATATCCAGCATATGCGCTTATATGCACGCCAAAACATTTTTCGCTTCAAAACACCGAACGCGTACACGCGCTTATTCCGGCGTATTCGCTCGCACCGGTATCGGTAGTTCGGACGAACTCGGCTCGCTCTGATACAAGCTTATAAGCGCATCAACGCTCGTGTGAGTTGTGCGTATGGCAAAGGGCGACCTTATATACGGCTATACGCGCTACCCAAAACGAGCTTTTACGCGCCACAAAATCGCTAATCTGTAACCACTCTTAATATTTTTAGGTCTGAAGGTTCAGTCAGCGTTAGTTATAACTATGTCGCGGGTTATATAAGCGCCTGAAAATATTGGTTTTATAACTTGATTAAAAACATAAACAAAACATCGACTTTACTTTCTGTAAATATGTTTAACACCGTACCCTTTTTATAAAACAATTAATTTCCACCCACTCCAATCAAGAGTATAGAGGATGCAAAAATTAAGCAACTTGGAAAGCAATAATAGCAACTAAGAACACGCGCCGAACTTCCCTGCTAATCGACAAGGGTAAAGCGTTCCAAGTTTCCACATTTGCAGAAATAATTAAACGAAGCCCCCTTTTCTCTGGATCTTTAGGAGCTTGCGTACACAATAAGACTGCTAAGACAAAGTTAATAATTTGTTTTGGGTCAAATTTGCAGTCCTTTTCACAATATTCCTTCCGGAAAACATGTTTATTTCGTGCGTATGGATTAGTTCAAGATCTTACAGTGCTCAAACAAGAATCAAAAGTTCAACGCGAAGTTGACAATGAGCGGGGCTCACAGTTCGAAGGACCTTTGGGTTAAAAGGCGCTGGAGTGGTTACCTGGTACCGGAGAGTGGTTGGTGAATAAAAATATCGTGCGGAAACCTGCACGCCTGAGAGTTGCATAATATTGTCAAAGGTGTGTGAAGTCTGCCAATTTGTATTGGGCCATCGTGGTGGACTATGGCCTATAAAGTCTTCTCTGAGAGGAGACCTGTGCTCAGTAGTAAGCCTTTGATGGGTTGAAATGATAGTTACTTCTACAAAGAATTAAAAAAAATAAACATACCATTTTTAATTCAGTAGGTGGCATAAAAGAGCAATTAATTGAATAATGCAGTCAACTGTGTGTATGGATTCTTAGCGGAAGGTGAAATTGAACGTGTTTGAATGCCGACCTCCCTAACTATTTACCTTCCACCATTATTGAAAAACTTTAGACACATTGCTCCACCCTGCTGTGAGAAAGTTACCTAGTGATTAAAATAAGTTGAAGTATTGTAGTCTATTCCATAAAAAAAGGTTTACGATAGCTTATTACCATTTAAATAAAACCTATTTATTTTCTACTAGCTGATGCCCGCGACTTCGTCCGCGTGGATTTAGTTTTTAAAATCCCTCGGGAACTCTTTGATTTTCCGGGAGAAAAAGTAGCCTATGTCACTCTCCAGGTCCTCAACTATACCCATGCAAAAAATCACGTCGATCCGTAGAACTGTTGTGGCGTGATGGGAGGACAAACCAACAAACCAACAAACAACCACACTTTCGCATTTATAATATTAGTAAGGATTAATAATTAAACCTAAAAATCCTTACTAATAACAATATAATTATTATTGTTTGTTGGATTGTAAGTTTGTCTGTTTGAACCATAAACATAGTATTACACAATTTTAGTTTTAACACGCTAAGCAAACCACTAAACAAATTTTCATGGGTTTTTCGCAGGTAATTTAAGCGTAACTTGAGGCTATAATAAATTAAACCCGAACCATAAAAGATTTTTTACTTTAACGTTTGAGAATTCTGCTTAAATTCAGTTCGTATACTTATCTTCGAATTGAATTTTGACTTAGCAAAAGTGTTGTTTTGTAGTGGAATTAGTTCATTTTTAACTTAAATCAATAAATCCACGCAACAAAGCATCGATCGCAAGCATCGACATAAGCTTGTCATAAAAAAAAATTAAGTGGCACTCGGGGACTGCCGCGGTAAAGCTATTGCATAGCATTTTTTATCAACTTATGCAATTATAATATTTATGCAATATTTTTTTGGCATAATAAAAATTATGAAAAAAAAGAATTAAAAAACAAACAAACAAGAAAAGCGCACTGTCACTACTCGCGAGTGAGATTCGAACCTGCGACATCTAAAGAAAGCGGCCGCTCGCCCTCTGCGCCAAACAGAGCTAAATGTGAACCTCTAAAATGTTGAACGCTTACTGAACGACGGTGTTAGGTTTATTTTCGTTACGGAATTTCTTGATTCGGTCGCCGCCCGCGCTCAAACTGTTTGTCCTAGTTTAAAGCCCGCGATAAAAGCTATGCAATAGCTTAATAATAATAAATCTAATCTTGCGCAAAAAGGTAGGAATTCAAAGCACATTAAATCCGAAAAGAACTAGTAGGTAGGTATTTGCAGTCTAGTGCCGGTTGACTCAATTGCTGTACATTCATTCAAAAGCCTCTTTTAAATATAAATTGCTCTGAAAATCCCTTTCGATTTATTTTTGTGAATAAACCAAATCGCCTCACTCTGTGAAAAGCGAATGTAAAGGAATTCACTGTCAAAGGCTTAGGTGTTTATGCGTGTCGATTCAACCCAATAGGATTATGTTTTGCTTGATAGATATTTACATAACACGTACCTTTGCACTGTATTATTATTAATTATGTCTAGGTACTTACTACTTACTCGCCAATTCGCATTGGGCCAGCGTGGTGGACTATGGCCTAAACCCTTCTCTGAGAGGAGACCTGCGCTCAGTAGTGAGCCGTTGATGGGTTGTTAATGATGATGATGACTTACTACTAGTTGTTACTAATATTAGAATTCATGCGATAGTTTGTTTTGATTTATCCTTCAATCACACAGCAACGGAGCAACGGATTGACAAGATTCTTTTTGTACCTATAGATGTAATTGAGTACCTGGAGAATTTAACCCGGAAAATCTTTAAAAGACAATTCCATGCGGACAAAGTGGCGGGCAGTTTTAGTTTCCCATTTATTTTTTCGATAATAATTAATGTTTTATTCGCGTTGATGCAGGAAGAGGAGGTTCTCAATTCGACGCGTATTTTTTTTTGTCGATGTTACTCCATAACTCCGTCATAACTGAACCAATTTCAATATTTTTTTTTTAATTTGAAAGAACATACCGTCAAGTTGGTCCCATTTAAACTTGGTGAGGATTTGATGATTATCTTCGATGATAGGGGACGGAACTCCTCAATTTTTGTTTTTGTTACTCCATAACAATAAATTTTTTTTATTTAAAAGGACATACCGTCAGCTTGGTCCCGTTTAAATTTGGTGAATATCTGATGAATATCTTCGGTGATAAAGGATGGAACTCCTCAATGAATAGAAACAAATCGCTCGCGATCAGAGAATGTGTAGATTTATCCTATGAAGCTACACTAAAAAGCTCAAAATAAAAATATCAAAAAGTTCTGAAATTATTTTATACTTTTCAGTGGCGTTTGAAGTCGGTTTTTTTTAAGAATTTTTATATATTATTTTGTGTACTATGTTTCTCCGTCTTTGAAATAAGAGCTCTTTGAAGTATGGCAAATATTAATCTTATCGAGCAAAATAATATAATTAATAGTAAGAATTTAGTTCTAATTTCCAAGGCAACAAGGCGAGAGCAACGTCTAGGAAACTGCTAATGCAATTTTAAAAGCCTTTATAGCTTCATTATTACATAATACATGTGCAGCTCTCACGTTACGAAGCGAAGCATGGGCGTCGAAGCGTGAGGTGAACACTCTACAGCATCTTGCGAACTTGAGATAATGTTTGAAGCTGTAAATCTTAAATGCTGCGTTTCTATGTGCGAACATGGTTCATTCAAGAAAATTAAGAAGTATGGACGTAAGTTGAGCTTTTTTATGCTCTACAAAGCTGGCCCGAGGAAATACTCCATGGACTTACTATAATTTATGTCATCTTTTGTACAAAGTTTTTTGCAAATAAATAATTTATTTATATTTTAACTAAGGGATAAATTGTACGTTCTGACAGTTTTTGTATTGAAAATCTGTCAAAAAATCAAACTTATTCCTCAATTAAACGTTCCTTGGTGAAATTGGCCCTAACTTGATAAAAAACAAAAATGTGCTATTCTTTAAAAGGGATGAAGGGAAATCATTTTAATGTCTACACAATAGCTATTTATGCAACTGCATCGTAATGAGGGTCATTTTAATTCGAGTGCTGTTTTTTGATACGAGGCTTGCCGAGTATCAAAATAGGATAGTACGAGAATTAAAATGACTAATTACGTTCAGTTGCATACAAGATTTTATCTACGACAAAGAAAATAAAATCATTAACAAAATACGCCGTAGGTTCAATAAAGTAACTCCGTAAGCCGCCACCAGCTGCCTGTGGCGCCTCTGTCAACAAAAAGTAACTCCGTAAGCCGCCACCAGCCGCCTGTGGTGCCTCTGTCATATGAACGGTACAAAAGTGCCAGAACTCAGAGCCTTAGCTTTAGGTATCCTATTTTAAGAAGATAACCATTTCGATTCAGCTCCCATACAACGAGCTGCATCGAAATGAGAAGCAAAACCGAAAGAGGGTTCATTTCGATTCAGCTGTCAAATTCGAAATTGGAACTTTTCGATGCTGGAGTAGATAAAATCTTTATCGAATGGGTCCATAAATTACAAGCACGTAAACTATGAAACTGTAACCCTCTTGTAGGAAGGTACCCTCGGAAAGTCGACAGGATTCTTGTTGCAAAGTTATTACCGCATTCGAAAGGTACCTTACCTACTGGATATACGAGTTAAGTATATTGTTTTACCCTACCTTTGATATATAGGTACCCACGCACTCAAATTGTCTAGGTAGAGATTTATTTTTGATTTATTGCTTCTTGTGATCTTTTCCAAGGGAATGTTTAGTGTTTCTTGGTCCCTAAAGGTACACGGAAGAAATGTTATTACAGGAAACTTTCGTTTCTATTTTAAGTCTGATGTTTCCTTTTTAATAATTTTTTGCTTTATTTTGATTTTGAAAATATCTAAGCCATTTCCGGAAAACCCTATTTAGAAAATTAAGTAACCACATACATATTTTCTGCTTCTGGTTACGGTTACGACTCTACCACCGGTTCGGAAAGCGGATTCTGCTGAGAAGAGCCGGCAAGAAACTCAGCAGTTGCTTTTTTCGAAATAATCATTTTACAATATTATTATGTAGCTATTTACATCGTAATAAGTTTTTTATACTATCCTGTGGGCAGCCGGTAGATGTCCACTGCCGGAGTAGAATTTGTCCACTCACCGCGCTCTAGTACCGCCTGCACTCGTATACAGCGGCCGCGTGGTAATAGGTATAATAAAAGATATACTAAGACTGGAAGACGGTTTGGCAGTTGTAATGGTACAATAAGGTTACTATGGCGATTTCCCTGTGGATTTCGTTTTTCAAATCGCACAGGAATTTTATGGGTTTCAAAATTAAAATTCTCCAGGGTCTCCAACTATATCCAAACACGAAATGTGGCGTGATTGAAGGACAGACCAACAAAAAAAATACACTTTTGCATGTAGGTGATACAATACGCCTGCCTGTCGGAATGCTACAGGTAGCTTAATTTTTAAACTTAAAAACTTATAATCATAATTATTAGTGAGTACTACTCACGACAATTTCAATTTTAAAATACATGAAGTTGTTTTGATGTTAAAAGTACCGCAGTCGGAAACATGCAAAATATATTATGCGCACTAAATTTGTTGAGCAAAAAAACTTTACCAGTCAGAATGCAGTAGGTTTCATTGCAAAAGGAAGTTTTTCATAATATACGCGAAATAAAGTGCGGTGTAAATATGAAAATGCGGAAGTTTATTTCGTCCTTTTTGATCCGGGTTACTGAGTTTTACTACTTTTTAAAATTGTAACAAACGATTTTAACGTTCAAATGTTTGTGTTAGTACCTACCACATAATTATAAACTCGGCTAGACGAGGCAAAGAAGTTTAAAACAACTGCCAAATACCAACTATTTTAGATGAGAAGTTTTGAATTGTCGAAGTCTACTATGAACTTTTTTATTCCTTTAAAGTATACCTCTACTCGTTACAATAGAGCAAAGTAGCGAATTGTGTTGATCAAGCAACGTTGACCTAAGTCGTAAACTGGATGAGTGACCAACTTAAGTGGGCAAAATTCGGCTTTAACTATTAATTCTAAGTGACAAGGAAAGCATAAATCCATAGTTGTTATTGTCACCAGATATTAAATACCCAATATAGAATTAAAACAAAATTAAGTAAACCGCGCCATTTACTCCACGCATCTTGTGCCATGATATTATTCTCGCGAATTAATTTTGCCTGCGCTATACAAGATCTAAGCACATAAGAGGCCGCAAATTATATCGAACATTCTGGTCATCGTGCTAATACTTAACCCTGACATACATACTATACAAGCGAACAAGGACAACGTTATACTCCATACTAATAAGTGCACAGACGTACAAATTCATTTCTTAGTTTAGTCTAATTAGCTTATACCTACATACAGTTCGCAGAAAAATCAAAAGATGGCGTTTTTTACTTTAATTTCTAATTTTAAAACATCAGCTAGTCATTGTAGTCGTTATGACTACAATGACTACACTAGCGGCACGCTATGATGGCCGGTTTGACACATTACAATAGTGATGTGGAATGTCAATTTATTCTCGAACAAAAAACAATTAAGTTTTGTTTTTGTACCTGATTAAATAGGTTTAATAAAACAAAAATGTATATGTTTATTTAATTTATTTGAACGAACTGAATATTTGAATGAAAATGAATATACATACTTTATATGCACACAAGAAACATATGAATACAAAAGATACCAAAAAAGGTGCCACAAAAGGCCATAATTAATCAGATTCGTCCATACTACTATTTTCACTGTCGTCACTGCTATCATCACCTACATTAATAATTATATGTTCGTTTTCTATAATATTATCTATTTTCACATCTCTTTCATAATCTTCCCTTATTAATTTAACAGTTCTATTCACAACCTTTTCCCAGTCTCCTTTAGTCACATGTTCACAAGCTTCTTCTAATAATTTTAGCATTTTTTTTGTGGTAAATGGGGGTTCTGTATTGTGTCTTGCAGCATATCCCTTAATTTGAGCCCACACCAACTCAATCGCATTATACTCACAATGGTAAGGCGGTAACCGTATAACTCTGTGCCCATGTTCTAATGCTATTTCGTCAATGACGTATCGGATCTTGGTTGGTTTGTTTTCTTTTAAAAGACGTACTAATTCCGCTTTTAACATATTCATGTTTGCATCTACGCCATTTTTACGAAGCCATGCGACGATATCAGCTTTCTTTTGGGATTGGGCAGGTGGCTTGTCAATTTGCATCGAGTGGTATGGGGCGTTGTCCATAATTATAATAGATGGTTCAGGGAGGCTACACAACATTGAGGTAAACCATTCAGTAAACTTTTCTCCATTCATGTCTTCATGATAGTCTCCAGTGGTTTTTGACGCAAAAGCCATGAGAGAACCTTCGACAAACCCGTTGATGGTTCCGGCGTGACAAATTATAAGTCGCGATCCTTTTCCTACAGGAACTTTGGAAGTAGATGCTGCTGTGTCATCGTTCCAAGAACGGCCTACAGTATGGTTAGCATTAAGCCATGTTTCATCCAAGAACACAACATTTTGCCAATTTTTGATTTCTTTTACTTGCCGTAAAAAAGTATACCTTGCCATCGCTATATCAAATCTTTCCATCAATATTTTGCGTTTGTTACATTTTTTGTATCGAAATCCAATGGTCTTCAAAATCTTCGTTAAAGAACTTTCCCCACCGAAGAATAATCCAGCTTCCTTCAGTGAATGCACCAACTTTTTTCTTGTTGGATACTCCTTCTGTAAATAGTAGCCGTAAACATGTCTTCGGATAGCATCGGCATCAAAGCTATCGATGCCTACGACTGGTTTTGCTCGTTTTCTCTTTTTTGGTGTGTGAAGTTTATTTTCTTCTGTGCCAGTCTCGCCATATTTTTTTTTAGTTATCCGTCTAACAGTTCGTTGTCCAATATTAAGCGCATCAGCTACGCGTTCAACCACTGACGTTATAGGTAAAATTGGCCCTCCATTTTGAGCTTCACGATCGAAATAGTTACGAAGGCGTATTACGAACTCACGTGTCTGACTATTTAGAACAGTTCTCTGCGTACGTTCGGTCATATCGACGAAATCCACAACAAAGGGCTTGAACAGAGTCCAAATTAACGAGCAAGGGTCAACAGTAATGCAGTATCAATATTTGAAATCCAAAGCCAGGTCAAAACTATATCACAATCGCATTGCACTGACAGTTTATACTTTTCGAAGCAACGTCAATTCGAAACTGCTTTGTTTTGCATTGAGCATTGACGCGAGTTTGCCGGAGGTAGTAGTTGTGCTAGCCAGCGATCCTATGTGACGATCGTATTAGATTCCATTTTTAAAAATTTTCAATTTAGAAAACCAAATGCCGAGTTGTGGTATATATCATATAAAAATAAAAATTTTACCTTTTGTATGAAACAGCTGATATTTTTTTGCGATTTCAGAGGTTTGTCCACATAGTGAAAATTGTTCATATTCACAAGTACATTCACCCCTTAAATGGTGCAAACTGATTTTTCTACACTTGTATACATTTTAGAAATCAATTTAATAAATAAATTTTGAGTCCTAAACCTAAAACTACATTCGATAAAATTTATGAATCTCTGCACATCACTATCGTCAATAAAGTAATACAATTATTTCCTTCAAAGTCGTTATCAATTAATACGGAACTTCATGAGCGGACAAACGTCAAACCGGCCATCATAGCGTGCCGCTAGTGTAAACAGTGTGGTAAATATGCGACACCGCCCTTATACAAAGGTAGGTAGATACTATCCAACTTAAATTAGGCTGAAATTTCTTTGTGATTTATCGCCCGGAGGGTCTTGCGATCTTTTCAAGATTCTGTTTACAGTTTCAGGGTCGCGTCCCAAAGGTTCCTCGGGAAAATATTTCCATCGCACCCGAGTTCCGCTTTGGGATATCCGTTAAATGAGATCAATCAAAGCTTTATCGACTTATATAAACAATGAAAATCCAATTTAACATTACAGCAGTAGGTAGGTAAGTTAATATTTGTAAGTCCGTTATTAAATATAAAATTATTTTTTATTAATAACGTACTTTCACAGGCCATATTTCAACAAATTCAGGACGCGATTTACAAAAGATAAAACTAAATAAAGATTATTTAAGATAATTTAATACTTTTTAACCGACTCCCGAGCCGACCGGTAGGTATCTGTTTTGTTTTTTTGGTGGTAAAATAATAACGCACACCTAGATCTAAAGTGAGACTCAAAAAAGGTATCTGTTCCCTAGGCCAAAAATGTCTCTCCGAATGTTTCGTTAGTAAAGTTAAGAAACTCAATTTTATTTTGTCACATTTCACAAAAATTATTATTCTATGGCATAAAATAAAATTGAGTTTCATATCTTTAGACAGACTTTTTTTCTCGCCAGGGGAACAGAGACATTTTTTGAGTTGTCTCACTTTAGACCTAGGTGTGCGAATTATGATCAAACCACTGGTACTGTCTTAGTGAAATTGGCATAGAGTTGACTTTAAACCTCCTAAACGGCTTCAACACTTCACTTGATGACACATCTTTGATACTACTGGATTGACCACAATATCCCTTGCCGGGAGTTGAACACGAGACCTCTCGCTTTAAGACTACAGCGTTCATTTCTGCGTCATACAAGTCGTTAATACTTA
Source organism: Oeneis ivallda (assembly GCA_029955525.1). Classification (NCBI taxonomy): domain Eukaryota; kingdom Metazoa; phylum Arthropoda; class Insecta; order Lepidoptera; family Nymphalidae; genus Oeneis; species Oeneis ivallda. The sequence goes on from JARPMR010000007.1 coordinate 22,377,367, forward strand.
CCTACGTCCGGATGAAGGGCGTCATATTTTGGTAACTAATAAGCTAACTAATAATGGTTTATTCATAGCACCTACCGGAAAATACTACGAACATGTATCTATAGAGCTAAGTAATAAATATTAAATCATCTGCTTCCACGGAACAACGTGATCACTCCAGTTGCCCAGCTTTCATACACGTCACATTTTCCGGTGCAACTGTCCCCGGAAGTTACGGTACGGGCCACTCCGGAAATTACTGACATAATACCGTGGACAACCCGCAGACTTAACGATTTGTTTGATTTTATTGCTAAACAGAATATCTTGGTGGACCAAGCTTCTTAAATAAGTAATTCTACGTATTTAGACTATGGTTAGTTACACTATTTATAAGTTAAGCACGGCTGTACCGATTTTTATGATCTTTGATTTGTTGGATTTGTCTCCGCTCCAAATAACAGAATCACTAATAAAACAAAAAATTATTATGAAAATTCATTTTTAAACGACTTCAAAAAAAAGCCGGCCAAGTGCGAGTCGGACTCGCGCACCGAGGGTTCCATACTCCAAAAGTAAAAGTAAAACGATAATATTATATTAATTTGCTTATTTATCGTTAACTTTGTTTGTAGAGGTTTATTGTTAATATAAAAAAAACTATGCTAGTTAGAGAGTTGGATTTATTTTTCCTGTAAAATATACATATACTCTATTGACTATATATACTCTATTGACCATAATTATTTCAGATTTTTCGATTGGTAAACTTCGGAGATAAGGGGGGGGGGGGGGGGGAGGAACGGTATTTTTTTCGACATTTTGGCCGATTAATCAGAAACTATTATATCTAGAAATAAATAAAAAACTGTTTTAGAATGCACAAGTAAAGGCCTTTCATATGATACCCCACTCGGTATAGTTATCTTACTTTGAAATTTCAAACCCCCGATTTTCCCCCTTTTTTAATCAAACGAAAATAATTTTCGCGTTGCTTTTATTTTTCCTGTAAAATATACATAAACTTCTATTGACCATAATTATTTCAGATTTTTCGATTGGTAAACTTGGGAGATAAGGGGGGGGGGGGGGGGGGAACGGTATTTTTTTCGACATTTTGGCCGATCACTCAAAAACTATTATATATAGAAATAAATAAAAAACTGTTTTAGAATGCACAAGTAAAGGCCTTTCATATCATACCCCACTCGATATAGTTATTTTACTTTGAAATTTCAAACCCCCGATTTTCCCCCTTTTTTTATTAAAACTAAAAATAATTTTCGATTTTTCTTTATTCCAATGATTTTGGGCCACTATTATACACAACTATGCCAAATTTCATGTCGATAGCTTTAATAGTTACTGAAATAATCGACTGTGACAGACGGACGGACAGACGGACAGAGAAAGTCTCACCATAAGGGTTCCATTTTTACCATTTTGGTATGGAACCCTAAAAAGGAGGAGGTTATCAATTCGTCGGAATCTTTTTTTTAAGTATGTTCACCAATTACTCGAAGACGCCTGAACCGATTTGGAAAATCCTTTTTTTGTTTGAAAGGGTGGTCATATTGAAATTGTCAAGCGGTTTTTAAAATATGTACAATACATTATAAACTTTGTAGTGGCACGATTGCTTGAAGTCGGTTTTAAAAAAATTTATTGGCTTTAAGCTTGAACGCTAAAATGTTTGGCGACTTTGTCGGTATGTATTACAAAATGTATCAGGCCACTGTCTGGCGTAAATATACTTCATAGCTTTAGGCCACTGTTTAAATCTTTGAAAGTGCTACCGTTGTATATTTATGAAATGTGTATATTTGTTAAAAAAACCCGCACCTATTCAAAACTGATTGTACAATAAGAAGGGCTAGAAACCAACATAAGAAACACAAGCTATGCGTCCCTATGCAGAAGCTGGCGGTCGCCAAAAAAAATGCATACGGTATGGCTATTCGCATTTTTAATCACTTGCCGGATAATATGAAAGTTTTCCTTTAAGTCGATTTAGAAAAGCAATATTTGACATGCTTATAGATAAAATGTATTATAAGATTAATGATTACCTAATTGAAGAGTTAAATTGATTTTCCGTATTTTACTGACATGTTTTCAATTATTAAGGATTGTTTTTGCACGCCAAGCTTGGTAGGATATGTTGACGCTGTATAATTGTAAACTACACTAACATCTATGTAAATATGTCTATATTTCATGTACCATATTCTTGCAAAATGAAATGATTGATTGATTGATTGACGAAAACATGGCGCCAAACTATCGATGACCAAAGTCTCCCATCAGATGAATGAATGAATGAGATTAAGATACAAATAAAAGTTTATAATTTAATTTAATTAAAGTGCTTGACAAGGCCGTTCACAAGCTCCCCTTGCCCCTTTGTTGTGCTGTATCAAAGTAAGCCCATTAACTGACACTAGCTGAAATCCTCGCTTTAAAACAACATTTCCATTTTGCAAGACGTTATTGTTGAGCTACAATGAGCTTATAATACTTGGAGCAGGCATTATTTGCTCCCACAGTTTAATAATGTTACTAACTATTGCACGAGTCTATTTCCGCGTGGAGTTAGGTTTAGGGGTCAAAAATCTAGAACTCCTTTGTTTTACTGGGAAAAAAATCCATCTGTATAATTACTATCTAGATCCTTAACAGCTATTTCCATGAAAAAATCACAACGATCCGTGGCTGCATGATTGAAGAACCAATCAATAAACAAACACACTTACAAATGCGAAAGGCATTTTACTAGGAATAAGGATACATGTTACTCGATGCATACTCGTATAATACGATAACTTACTTTTCTACAATTATTTGTTGGAGGCTCCCATAAAAACTTTCTTATAATATTAAGCTATTGCATAGCTTTTATCGCGGGCTTTGAACTAGGACAAACAGTTTGAGCGCGGCGACCGAATCAAGAAATTCCGTAACGAAAATAAACCTAACACCGTCATTCAGTAAGCGTTCAACATTTTAGAGGGTCACAAGTAGCTCTGTTTGGCGCAGTGGGCGAGCGGCCGCTTTATTTATGATGTCGCAGGTTCGAATCTCACTCGCGAAGTAGTTTGTTTTTTAATTTTTTTTTGCATAATTTTTATTATGCAAAAAAAAATATTGCATAAATATTATATTGCATAAGTTGAGCAAAAATGCTATGCAATAGCTTTACCGCGGCAGTCCCCGAGAGCCACTTAATATTTTTTTTATTGTATAGGTAAGTATTATTAGATAATGTTATACACCTATTAGAAAATTATGGTCGCTAACTATGAGTCTCACAAGAAGGCTCAGGGTCACTCAGCGGGCGATAGAGAGAGCTATGCTCGGAGTATCCCTGCGAGATCAAATCAGAAATGAGGAGACCCGTAGGAGAACCAAAGTTACCGAAATAGCTCGGCGAATCGCGAAACTGATGTGGTAATGGGTGGGACCACATTTCGAAGAGCTGTTGGTCGTTGGGGTCCCAAGGTGCTGGAGTGACGACCCTGCACCAGGAAGCGCAGTGCTGGTAGACTCCCCACTAGGTGGACCGACGACATCAAACGAGTCACATGGAGCTGTTGGATTTAGGTGGATTCAGTGAACGTCTGTCGATTGACAAAGAAGAAGAAGATACCAATTACCATTATAACATTTATGTAAATAAAACTTTGTATAAATAAGCTAAGGATACTAAGCGGAAGAAGATCTTGTTCTATCACGATCCTTCCAACAGACATAATATTATATCCAGCATTGGGAGTCATCAGTTGAGATGACGACGCGAAGGCTGCTCTAAAGATAATGAGCTCAATGAACTCTCGGCACCCGCGTCGGCCCTCCCACAAGATGGATGCCACACATGAATAATGCACGTTTAATATTTTGGATTGTGAACACGTATCCAGAATTTGACCGAACGGAAGGAGGCTTGAGGTCTTAGCTGGATTATGAATATATAGAAAAGGTTATAAATACAATAAATATTTTAACATCTATTGCAGACAACATACGTTAAGCATTATACCTACTCTGCGTATATTTTATACTAGATTTTGTCCCCAACTTATTCCGCGTAGTTAGCCTTTAAACAAAATAGCGGGAGGTCTTTATTTTCCTGTGAAGTATGCCCGTTTTCACCAATGATCCCTATCTTTTACGCCTACGGGCTACCTAAGCTAAATTAGCTGACACTTTCTGTCAATTCCGTTTTCAGGAATCCTTGGGGGACACGTAAAGGTGAAAATGACATTGGGTAAAGGATTGTATTTAGGGGCTACCGTAAAGACGCTCCTACTTAGGGGATGAATTAGGCTGGTGAAAACGAGCATGTCTCTTGTCACTCTCTAGTTATTCAACTACAGTTATATCAACGCAAAAAATCAAATCGATCCATTGCCCTTTTGCTGCGTAATCGATGGACAAAACCAACAAACCAATAAACAAACAAACTCTCGTATTTATAATGTTAGTAATGATTATAATAATACCTATTCTTATCATTCTACCAAGTAAGTTCGGTTTTTTAATAACAAATTTTTTTGAATCACAAAAAGCTTGACTGGGGTTTTTATACATCAGTCCATTTGCGTCCATATTGCAAGACATTCTCTTGTAATATTATAAAATAGAGTTTTCTGCTGTCCCTGGATTATTTTATGACTGGGAAGGTCATAGGAGAAACTTATCAGATTATACCTAGTAGTTCGGTTAATTTTTTATCTTTATTTCTAATCATCTAGCTTTAGCCCGAAACATTGTCCGCGTGGAGATAGGTTTTAAATTCGCTCAGGATCCTTTGATTTTGGGAGATAAAAAGTAGCCTATGTCACTCTCCAGGTCCTCAACTATAGGTATTAGGTACCCATGCAAAAAATCACTTAGATTCGTAACCAACAAATCTATACTTTCACATTTATTAGTAGGGACATTACTATATTATTAATTACCGACCTGATTTTTAGAAACGTCGTATGTGTAGAGCAAATGATCATCTTGACGATCGACAGAATCATTGAACAGCCTTTCCTAGGCAAAAGTCCCGTTTGACACATCTAAGTAGGAAATGAACCAATCTAAGAGCCTTCTGAGAACCTTTTAGAAGGCTCTTAGAAGGCTTAGATTGGCTCTTTTCATACTATACCAAAGTATAAAAAATTTACTTGAGAGGTGGGAAAAACAAAATCATTTTATTTTCTCTGGAAACTTTATTATTTTAAAATCGATGTTTATACCGCGATGGTCGGTTGCCGGCTTTTATATATTATTACGTTTCAATAAAGGAACTTAGATATAGACCTATCACATACAGAGCACAGTCAGATATAGACCTTACCGGTGACTTCAACTGTGTGGTTTTAGATGGGTAGGTACCATACTTCCAGTAGCTATGCGAGACTCTTCCGGCCAAAGAAGTCGTTTGCGTATTTTTTCCTAAGAGTAAGAAATTTTTTATCAAATGCACTGAAATTGCACACATTGTTTTGGCTTTTCAAATTCGAGCATCATTCATCATCATTAGCAACTCGTCAACAACTCACTACTGAGCGCATGTCTCCTCTCAGAGAAGGGTTATAGGCCATAGTCCACCACGCTGGCCCAACGTGAATTGTGCGGACTTCACACACCTTCATGAACATTATGAAGAACTCTCAGATGTGCAGGTTTCCTCACGATGATTTCCTTCACCGTTGAAACAAGTGATATTAATTAATTGCTTATTGCCCATGTTCACTTCCACTTCCCACTTTAAAAATGTAAGTAATAAAACTCAGTAGCCCACATCAAAAAGAACTAAACAAAACTCCTCCCGCTTCATAAACGCGCCGCACTTTGTTCGCGTATATTATGAAAGATCTTCCTTTTGCAGTAAAAACTGCATTCTGGCTTGAGGCTAAGTTTTTTATTCAACTGATTTAGTATACGTAATATATTTTGAATTTCGTCGCCGAGTGCACTTTTAACTTTTACGAAGAAAGACTCATAACTGCGCTAAGGCTGGAAGAATATAACGAAATTCTCGACTAAATAATATTTACTACGATGAAAACGACTGCACTACTCTATAATTAATCTATCATTAACACCGGACAGGCTGTCTCCATACAAAGAACAGCTTAAATTATGGATCAATTTGAAGCGCCCTATTTGACTTACGAGTGTCTCTGGAACTAATAATATAGGGATGCAGGTAGTGCCAAAAAATTATCTGCTATTAGTTGTCAACTAGTGCCCTAACTAATTTTAGTTCCTTGGACATTAGTTACTGCTTACAGAGCAAAAATGGCGTCAACCAAGAAGGTTTAAATAAAATATGATAGCAGCTTGTCCTAGTGTTAACTATAGAGTACCTAGGTCAGTGTCCTGGAGTTGTTTTATCCCGCTGATCCAGACAGTTTAATGCAGTTGTGCCTGAAGACTTGCTAGTAAACCTAAATAAATAAATAAAAGACCGTAGTTTATCGTGTTCCAGTTCAATTTATAATCGCTTTTCTCAAAAAATAAATTCCACAACTAGCATCGTGTTCAACAAATTCCTAGTATCAATAAACACGAATCAGTGGAGCAAACTTCTTGGTATTTTGCAGGGCTGAGTTTACAGCAGTGCAGTTCCCAACTCCATAAGTCAATAACTCTTCCATTGGCTTCCGACTGAAAAAGTTTAACTCGATAAATAAGATACATGGCTTCGTTTAGTGCTTTTATTTATGTGAGTAAATGCGCACACTTGGGTCACGTCTTATGTTTTTGTTTATATTTTATTATTATATAAGATGTTTATTGCACGATTTCATGACTTTCTCAAGTTGGAATTTTAAGGTCAATGAAGAGTGCTAGTATTATATTTAAAAACTCTTAAGATCTTGCTTCTTAACCTCCTTTCTTCTTTGTTGTTAAGTAGTTTTACTTTTTGTATCTTCATGTTCTTAAGATGACGGTGCGTTAATCTCAAATTACTCTGGGTCACTACGGCCGTTAACCACGTAACCAACCATAGATAACGAAACACCTGATCGACTTAATTTTTAATGTTCCGTACCCAAAGGTTCAGAACCCTCTATCCGTCCGTCCATCTGTCCGCCCGTCCGTCTATCAGCGGACTGTATCTCATGAACAGTAATAGGTCGACAGTTAAAATTTTCACAGAATATGCATTTCTATGTCGATATTAAAGGTATTAAAGTCGATAGGAAAAAAGACAATTTTGACGATGTAAATAAGCATTATCTCAAGTTTCTGAATGGTTTACGGCAAATAATTTACTTTTAAATGCTAAAAAAACCAAGTGTGTTGAGTTTTTATTGCCTAACACCAGAGCTGTCAGTAATAATCTAAAGATAAATAATGAACCTTTGAAACCTGAAGACTCCACAGTGTTCTTGGGATTAACCCTGGATTCTAAGCTACAGTGGGGCACCCATATAACAACACTTGCTGGCAGGCTTAGCTCTGCTGCTTACGCTGTTAGGAAGATTCGACAGTTAAGTGACATAGAAACTGCAAAAATTGTTTATTTTGCATATTTCCATAGTATTATGTCATACGGAATCTTACTATGGGGTAAAGCAGCCGACATTGGAAAAATTTTTGTATTGCAGAAGAGGGCAATTCGCGCAATCTACAATTTAAAACCGCGGGATTCCCTTCGAGAAAAATTTAAGGAAATAGGCATTCTGACAGTAGCTTCACAATATATTTATAACAACATAATATTTGTCAGACAAAATATTTTAAGTTACAAAAAAAAGGGTGATTTACACGATAGGCAGGTTAGAGATCCAAATAGGCTCGTGATTCCTCGACTGCGCCTCCAGAGGGTCCGAAAGACATTTGTGGGAATGGGCGTGACGTTCTATAATAAAATTCCACAGTCGATCTTAGACTTGCCTTTACACAAGTTTAAGAAAGCATTAAAACTTCTCTCATGGAAAAAGCATATTATACAATTGAAGACTATATTAATGACAAAAAAGCGTGGATATAACTCGCTCCAGCGATTCATGAGGCAGTAATAATCAACCTGTGTAACAAAATTATCCTGTGCTATTCAGTGTTTCTACTTTATTTGTGACTAAGTGATGTCTTAAAATTAGCATTTGAATATTAGTTTTCAGTTTGATGCCTTGACATGGGTAGCATAAGTATGTCACGCACTCTTTAAACATTTCTGTGGTGGTGTCGTGTGATGCGGGTTGTTACGTTCCCTCAAATATGGTTGAGCGAAGCAATGGCTGGGTCATGCGTCATGCTCGTGAACGGGTGCCATCGGCGGGAATGGGGCTACTTTATGTCTGCCCATCTTAAGGTAGAAGTTAGTCTGTATGCATTTTTGGAATTTTCCTCATTGTGGAAACACTGCATATATAGCATAGTATTTACTGTATTGTAAATCTGTTTTGAAAAGAGCAACCGCCGAGTTTCTTGCTGGTTCTTCTCGGCAGGAAAGGCATTCCGAACCGGTGGTAGATTCATTGACTATTCAAAAGCACTTGTAAAAGTTTATTTGAATAAAAAATATTTCTATTCTATTCTATTCTATTCTATTCTATTCTATTCTATTCTATTCTATTCTATTCTATGGCTGCTATGGCAAAAATTAATAAAAAAAAAGTGTTAAATCCTGTACGATGATACGGACCCCTTCTTGTGCGAGTCCTGCTCACACAAGAATCGTATCGTACCGTATCACGCAGGCGAACTCGTGGTTTTAAGCTATTAATTAAATATCTTTCTAAGACCCGCTTGCAGAGACGCCGAGTTAGGTAACTCAGGAATAAATTTGTAATTTTGACAGAAGATTTATAAGAAGTCTGTCAAAGCAGCAGCTAACTCTGGGTTAAAAGGATAACCCGGTCTTTCTACAAGCGGGCCTTAAAGGCTTTGCGGAGCCCATAAAAATTTAATTGAACATTTAAGCTCACAACCTTCTAATAACGTATTTCCAATACAAGTTTATATGTAACGTTGTGAATATTAAAACGTGAGTATTGGTGGACAGGGATGCGAAATATCGCACCTAACTAATTTTAAAAGGAGTTCTGACAAAAGAAATAATATGTTGAATTCTGTTTGAAAATTATCGCATCGCTGCTGTTCTGATTTTACACGAGCGGTGTTTTAGTCGATGATGACCTGAACGGTTCTTTACTCTGGTTGACGAAAATCGGTTCAGCCTTTTAGACAACGAATATGATCTGGTGATGGAATAAATAATAAAGATTACCTTTTCCATTTTTAGTTAATTTTTTTCAGTCTTTTCATCTTTTTTAAAGTTTCCTTACTACGCGGCTTTTTGATCGACTTATATTTTAATTTCGATTTAAAGAGGCATTAATTATTGCATTTTTGCAATGAAAATAGATAATTATATGAATGAAATGGAACATAATATATTAAATAACTGTCACCCATATCATGGTATCTCGAAAATAGGTAGCTTAACAAGAGTAATAATGCCCGTTTTCACCAATATTAATCATCCCTTAAGTAGAAGTCTCTTTACGTAGGTAGCCCCTAAATACAATCCCTTACCCAATGTCATTTCCACGTTCAGATGTTCCCTTAATTAATGTAAATGAAATTGACAGAAAGCGTCACCTAACTTAGGTTAGGTAGCCCGTAAAAGTTAAAGAATCTTGGTGAAAACGGGCATAAGTATAACAATTTTTAAGGCACCATGTGTACATTTCAGGTATTATTATTATTATTAGGTAGTAAATGTTATAGTCGGAATTCACACATGGCCTGTGCAGTAGAAGGCCTAAATAACAATGAGATGTGAAACCCTTGACCAGTCAAACAAGGCAACACAAAGACGGTCCAACAGACCTATATGACCTACTTCAAAGGTTCTATTGGAATCCGGCAGTGCCCACAAGACCGTGGTCGACCAAAGTGGACCATTAGTCAGTGACCGACGCATAAATTATACGCCCAATTAGTTACATTGATGACCGACAGCGATTAGATATCAAGATGGAAACATACGTGACAATAAACCGTTCGGAAATGATCGTTTCCAGTGAATTATTGAATGCACTGTTATTGTACAAAAAAAGGGGCAAAAATACAAATAGAGAGCAAAATTAGTCAACGTAAAATAATTATGAGATCATAACGCTAACAGGCAAAAAATTATCTCTTGATTGTAGTGGCGTGTTTAAAGGCCTGTTTCACCTCTTTCCGTTAAAGTGTGTGACATATATCTAACAGATAAAATAGCTGTCAGATAAATCTGTTTGACATTTTTTAGAGTTTATCTGCTAGAATGTCAGACGCTTATAAACAGAAATTTGAATGCTATCTGTCAGATAAGTCCTATCAGACCTTTATCAGCAAATAGTTAAATAGGGCCTTTACTCTTGCTATTTACTTCGGTGACTCAGTGACCCATCAAAGATTATCTTAATATAGGATCTTATATTCTTTAATATTATCTATTATTTGTAAGAATCTCTCTCACTCCATGCAATTTATTCCTGAAGGTCCGGCCCCTTTCAATATCTAATTACTTACCTACTAATTATCTTTGAGATGATAATACACAAGACAGGGGCATTCTGATAGGTGGGATCAATAGGTTTAATAATTAATTAATTATTATTTAATGTTATTTAGGCATATAACTAGGACCGACGCGACGATTCATATTTAATTTTTTAGATATTTATGTAGAAAATTGACTTTTCTTTTGATACGAGTATTGCTGCAATATGTGGCCATGTATACCAATCTCGTGATATCCTTTATTTGCAGCATCATGCACACAATCATCTAATGATCTAAACATTTTCGGTCACCCTTCATCCAAGCCTTTAAAAATATGTTCTCTTTATCAATTTGTATAGCATCACATTACTGAACATAAAGATTTCTCTGTAAATCGCTACTAATTATGAATGCTAAAGTGTGTCTGTTTGTTGGTTTGTCCTTCAATCACACTGCAACAGAGCTTTGAATCGTCGTGATTTATAGACGTGAAAACTTCTTTAGCGCGTTGAGCACTTTTTTGGGTGAGCAAAAACATTGATTTCGCGTCATCGTGACCGTCACGCGTCACGCGTCACGCTTTGTTACTTAAACTAGCGGCACGCTATGATGGCCGGTTTGACACATTACAATAGTGATGTGGAATGTCTATTTATTCTCGAACAAAAAACAATTAAGTTTTGTTTTTGTACCTGATTAAATAGGTTTAATAAAACAAAAATGTATATGTTTATTTAATTTATTTGAACGAACTGAATATTTGAATGAAAATGAATATACATACTTTATATGCACACAAGAAACATATGAATACAAAAGATACCAAAAAAGGTGCCACAAAAGGCCATAATTAATCAGATTCGTCCATACTACTATTTTCACTGTCGTCACTGCTATCATCACCTACATTAATAATTATATGTTCGTTTTCTATAATATTATCTATTTTCACATCTCTTTCATAATCTTCCCTTATTAATTTAACAGTTCTATTCACAACCTTTTCCCAGTCTCCTTTAGTCACATGTTCACAAGCTTCTTCTAATAATTTTAGCATTTTTTTTGTGGTAAATGGGGGTTCTGTATTGTGTCTTGCAGCATATCCCTTAATTTGAGCCCACACCAACTCAATCGCATTATACTCACAATGGTAAGGCGGTAACCGTATAACTCTGTGCCCATGTTCTAATGCTATTTCGTCAATGACGTATCGGATCTTGGTTGGTTTGTTTTCTTTTAAAAGACGTACTAATTCCGCTTTTAACATATTCATGTTTGCATCTACGCCATTTTTACGAAGCCATGCGACGATATCAGCTTTCTTTTGGGATTGGGCAGGTGGCTTGTCAATTTGCATCGAGTGGTATGGGGCGTTGTCCATAATTATAATAGATGGTTCAGGGAGGCTACACAACATTGAGGTAAACCATTCAGTAAACTTTTCTCCATTCATGTCTTCATGATAGTCTCCAGTGGTTTTTGACGCAAAAGCCATGAGAGAACCTTCGACAAACCCGTTGATGGTTCCGGCGTGACAAATTATAAGTCGCGATTGACGCGAGTTTGCCGGAGGTAGTAGTTGTGCTAGCCAGCGATCCTATGTGACGATCGTATTAGATTCCATTTTTAAAAATTTTCAATTTAGAAAACCAAATGCCGAGTTGTGGTATATATCATATAAAAATAAAAATTTTACCTTTTGTATGAAACAGCTGATATTTTTTTGCGATTTCAGAGGTTTGTCCACATAGTGAAAATTGTTCATATTCACAAGTACATTCACCCCTTAAATGGTGCAAACTGATTTTTCTACACTTGTATACATTTTAGAAATCAATTTAATAAATAAATTTTGAGTCCTAAACCTAAAACTACATTCGATAAAATTTATGAATCTCTGCACATCACTATCGTCAATAAAGTAATACAATTATTTCCTTCAAAGTCGTTATCAATTAATACGGAACTTCATGAGCGGACAAACGTCAAACCGGCCATCATAGCGTGCCGCTAGTTTAGGTACTTAGTTTTCACTTCTATCGGCAGTCCCTATGACTGCCAATTTTATTTTTCATTGGTATAGTTGAAGAAATGTGGAAGTTTTTAAATTTTTATATCCCGGAAAATCAAAGATAAAAATTAAAAACAATTTAATATCAAATTAAAAAAATCCTTTCGTGATTTTGTGATAGGTTTAGCGAATTCTTGAAAATGACTTCACTTAAGAACAATCCCAAATAAAAATAAAATATGCCTTCGGCTATATTAAGATATTTGTAGGTAGTATACCAGCTTAACGCAACCACCAACACTGTTTAATTACTAAGACATTTAAGATTTATGAAGATTTATGATTTAAGAATTATTTATCATCCGAACTGTACCAGAAAGGTAATGCTAGCAGACCTCCCAATAGGTGGACCGACGACATCAGACTAGGGCTGGATAAGACAAGATAAGAGTCAATACAAGTCACCTATGTCCAATTATAGACGTCAATCGGTTGATAAGTAAGTTACTTAATATGATGACATCATGACTTCATAATAAGTGACAGTAATCAGTCGCAGTCAAGGTCCAACTGGTCATGGAAGAAAAGTTACTTACAATCTTTTATTAACCTCTCGACTCAGACTCAAGTGCTACTAAACTACGAACACTCCTAACTTTCTTCGCCCAGTTTCCGACATTCGTCCTTCGTGGGCCGATTACGAGAATAGCTATTAGTACTATACAGGGAGTGCGTTTAACCTGACCAATCTCTTGGAATATAAATTACCTATTCAAAAACTGTTTGCATGGGATCTCCAGGGCACTAAAGACACAGTAGTTGGACGATATAAGAACAGCGTAGCGACCAAAACTTACATAAACTGTAGTGGTGGAAATGAACAGGCACTTAGTTCGAAGAACTAATGGCCGTTGAGGTCTTAAGCTGCTAGAATGAACACCGCACTCGGGAAAGTGTAGTGTTCGTAAACCCTTCAATAGGTGGACTGACGACATCAGACGACTTACAGGCAGCAGTTGGATATAGACGGCGCAAGACCAAGCCCTGTGAAAGAAAAGTAGTGGACGTCTATCCGTCGATAAATAAGAAAAATAAAGAATACAAACACAAAGAATAGATAACACAAAGTTTCTTATTTTAATAAAAACCAATCAAAGTCCATGTAATTTGTTCTTACGCTCCGCTCTACAAAAAATATTATTAGACAAAAGATAATGTAAACTCTCCTTAAGTTCTTAAAAGGATAATCAAACCAATAAATTAACAAAGCAGCAAAATGCTTATCCGTCAAACAAAAACTATAGTTTTATCCGTTTGAAAGGAGTAAATTAGTAGAGAAGAAACTTAATTAAATCGGCGCATCAAAAGCTCGTTGCAGAATTTTTATCCGTATTCTTATTTATCTGGTATTTGTTCACTGCAATTACTATAGGTAGCTACCTAGTTCTAAGTAACCCTTTACCATCTCTTGGGAGATGTTCTCTTTACATAGACTTCACCTCACTGAAATGAGCCACGTAGTTAAATTAAGGAATACATAATTTAATAAACTTGCCTGTTCTCTAAATTGTCAGTTTTACATGACAAAGTTAGGCATAGCTTGGTTGGTAAAAGCCATCTCACCAAATTTGTTTTCAAATACCTATAACACGCTTAACCTTTGGCTGTAACTTCATAACAATGTTAGAGAATCTAACAACTCCTTGGTGTCCTAAAGTGCTAGATATATCAAGCACTTTATAGATATTTATCTACTCCAGCATCGAAAAGTTCCAATTTCGAGTTTGACAGCTGAATCGAAATGAACCCTCTTTCGGTTTTGCTTCTCATTTCGATGCAGCTCGTTGTATGGGAGCTGAATCGAAATGGTTATCTTCTTAAAATAGGATACCTAAAGCTAAGGCTCTGAGTTCTGGCACTTTTGTACCGTTCATATGACAGAGGCGCCACAGGCGGCTGGTGGCGGCTTACGGAGTTACTTTTTGTTGACAGAGGCGCCACAGGCGGCTGGTGGCGACTTACGGAGTTACTTTTTGTTACTTTATTGAGCCTACGGCGTATTTTGTTAGTGATTTTACTTCCTTGTCGTAGATAAAATCTTGTATGCAACTGAACGTAATTAGTCATTTTAATTCTCGTACTATCCTATTTTGATACTCGGCAAGCCTCGTATCAAAAAACAGCACTCGAATTAAAATGACCCTCATTACGATGCAGTTGCATAAATAGCTATTCTCACACGATAACCCTTAGAGTCCGGAAGGTCAATATCCGCTAATGTTCAATATGTCTGTTACGTCCGTTTCCCGGAACTTCCAATCCTCAAATGTCCAATTCCCTAAGGTCCTATTCCATGAATGTCCAATATGTCTTTTTCCGGGAATTGGACGTAACAGACATTTTTCTGACTGACATGCTGTCTACATTGTCTAAATAACTACTAATTAACCGACTTCAAAAAAACAAAAAGAGGAGGTTCTCAATTCGACGCATATTTTTTTTTTCGTCAATGTTACTCCCACCATATCTCCATCAAATCTTAACTGATTTAAATATTTTTTTTATTTAAAAGGACTGTCAGGTTGGTTCCATTTAAATTTGGTGAAGATGTGATGAATATCTTCGGTGATAGAGGACGGAACTCCTCAATGAATAGAAACAAATCGCTCGCGATCAAAGAATGTGTAGATTTATCCTATGAAGCTACACTAAAAAGCCACACACATTACACATTAAAAAAAACCGCCTTCAAACGCCACTGAAAAGTATAAAATAATTTCAGTTTGTACACGTATGTTGAATTCGGGCGGGCCTAAATAGAACTATGAAACTGCAACGCTAGCCCGACTTCAACATACCTGTACCAAGTACTATTATATTCTGTGCCTGGACCTATAAACTAAAATTTTGCCGCATTCGTTTCATCGTTTCCATTTAGGCCCGCCCAACTTCAACATACGTGTACAAACTGAAATTATTTTATACTTTTCAGTGGCGTTTGAAGTCGGTTTTTTATAAAGAATTTTTATACAATTATTAAGTTCTACATTGTCTCTGATCTGATGTGGTGGGAAACTTTGACCAAGGCTAGTTAATAATAATAATAATAATAATAGTTTATTTATTTTCCAAAAAGTTTACAATAAGTATAACTTAATGAGCAAACAAATTATGGTCGGTCTCTGCTGCCTAATTTAGGTTGCCCTGTGCTTTAGGCAGCAGTGGCCTTCCCTCCATTAGAAACTACTACACAATATTTCAATACAGAAAGATTTACAAGGGTGCCCATATGAAAAATAACGTGAGCTTAAGTAAGTTGTAGTGTATGTGAGTGTGTGGGTGTGTGTGATTGTGTGTGGGTGTGTGTGTGTGTGTGCTAGATTGTTTTTGTAATATGTAGAAAATATATATCTTAGGTTAAATATAAAAAATAGAATTATGTTTCTTTTAAAGTTCAATTTATACATTTTATTATGTTTTCTGTCTCATCATAGCTAAGACTTTGTAAGAATTGAGTGACAGTATTTTTACAATTAAATCTATTCATTTCATATATTGAAAGTGTTTTATTTAGTTTGTTATATAACGTCTTACCTAAATAGCATTGGAAACGTTGTGCAAAACGAGAGCGAAAACGCGGAATATTAAAAATTTTAAATTTACGCCGCTTAATACTACGGTCTACTACTAGTTGATCTAGTGAGCCATGTTGATTTAGAATTATACGTAAAATGAACAGCTGTCGTACCGTTAGAACTTGAGCATCAGCATATAAATCCGAAGTAGGAAATCGCTTAGGTAGTTTTAACATGACTTTCAAAACTGCACGTTGGACCCTCTCTAATGGCAAAAGATTTGATTTAGGAATTCCTCCCCATGTATCAATACAGTATAATAATATAGACTGACAGAGTGCCATGTACATGACTTTCATGATTTTGAGATTAGCTATGTGACAACCTTTTAAAAATAGCAATCAGCTTTCTAACACGGTTTACTATCAGTTTAATATGTGATGCAAAGGACAGTTGACTATCTATCAAGACACCAAGGTATTTAATTTCTATTTGTCTATTGAGTGCTGGCCAAGAGCAAGAGTCAGTAATATTTAGATTTAAGCAGTCATAGGTATGTGATGTAATTTTATATAGGTCATTCGGGGGTTGCGAATTTTTTAACATCGAAAAGGGAACATATTTTGTTTTATCCGCATTCAGGCTAAGACGATTCTGTCCTAATGCCCGTGCAACTAGGTTTAATCCCTGCTGTGCATAGTAGAATGTCTGGGCCCAACCCTGTCCCCTAAACACCAATGCTGTATCATCAGCAAATGAGTAGACTTTACCATTTTTTAGGTTCATATTACATATGTCGTTTATAAACACAAGGAAGAGGGTTGGTCCAAGAACACTTCCCTGGGGAACTCCATGTTTAATAGGTAATGGATCACTAATATATTTACCTAGTTTGATACTTTGATATCTATCACTGAGATAATCTTTAAACAACTGGTGCTGAATGCCACGAACTCCTATGTTATCCAGCTTACGCAACAAAAGAGGTATAGATACCGTGTCGAAAGCTTTGGTTAAATCTAAGAATATTCCAAGACATTTGTCACCATTATCGAGGCTTTTGACTATTTCATCTGTAAGAGCCGCTACAGCATCACCAGTACTTTTAGATTTACGAAAACCAAATTGATTACAGGATAACAACTGTTTGGACTCTAAAAAATTCATGAGTCTTCTGTTCATAATTTTTTCTAGTACTTTGGATAATGAAGAAAGAATTGATATAGGCCTATAATTGGTAACAAGATTTTTAGGGCCTTGTTTATGAATAGGTGTCACAATAGAATGTTTAAGGATTTTCGGAAAAACTCCTGTGCTAATTGCTAGATTGCAAATATGAAGGATAGGCCCGCTAAGAAGTTCTACGTTACCTTTAAGTATTTTGTTTGAAATTTGGTCGATGCCTGGGGCTGAATCAGATTTGAGTGAATTTATAATTCCCACTATTTCAGTAAGATCAGTCTCATTTAAAACAAAAGAGTAGGATGGAGATGGTAAATTAAGCGGTAGAAGGGTACTGTCCTGACTTTGGTTGGTTAAGGAGTTGGCTATGCAAGCACCCGTAGATACAAAATATTCGTTAATACTATTTACAGTTTCCTTAGGGTTCTCGTTTAAATTTAAAAGATTAATTGAAGACGTTAATTCTTTTTTTAAAATTTACAATTGAGTTAATAACTTTCCAAGTTTGTTTAATCCCTTTAGAACTTGCTTTTTCCAGTTCAGATCTCTCATACTGCCTTTTAATTTTTTTTAGTAAATTGTTACAAAAATTACGATAGCGCGTATAAGTTACTTTATGCATAAGATTTTCAGGTTCTTTTTCATATTTTTTATATAACTTGTCTCTATTCCTCATACATTTTACTAGACCTGGAGTAATCCAGGGTTTTAATGGTAAATAGCGCCGCGATATTTTTTTTTCAATAGAATTTTTCTTGACCACTGATGAAACAAGTTCTACAAAAAGTTCTGTAGCTTTGTTACAGTCATAGATGTTTAAAACTGCCGTGAAATCACAGCTTTTTAAGTCAGAGCTAACTTTTGTGTAATTAATTTTATGGAGTACACTTGAAGGTTGAGTCCGCGGAATACTAGTTTCAAATGATACAAGAACACTATCATGATCAGTTAATGAATGCTTTAAAACTAAAGTATTGGATTTGAAATTGGTTTTAATAAATGCATGATCTAAGCAAGCAGTTTCTCTTGTGGCAAGGGTATGCGCAGGCAGTAAGCCATGTGTTGCTAATAGATTAAGATAGTCCAAGGTTTTTGTATCAGGTATCTGTTTAATAATATTAATATTTATATCACCTATTAAAATTAAGTTTCTATATGAACTCAAGGAGTTAAGAAGCATGTCAAGTGAATCCAGAAATTCATCTGTATTAGTAAATGAGGGGGGTCTATAAATTGATACAATAGCAATATTATTATCAAGTGTTGACACAATACAGTTTGCTTCATTAAAAGCTGGTTCATATGAATGGCAAACAAGATTATGCTTAATATATAAAACAATCCCATCATTTTGATTAAACAGTTTTTTATTTGGGTAGCTAAAGTAGCTATCAATGGTTGGAATAAAAGTTTTAGGGGTTAGCCAGCATTCTGTTAGAATTATAATATCTGGCATGACTTTTAATCTTTTTAGAAATACAAGAATACCGTCAAAATTACAATTTATACTCCTAATATTTTGAGTTAATATATTTAATGAATTAGTTGAGGTACTTACATATACATTGCAATCCTCTGGGGCGCATTCAGTAGAGAAGGATGCTTCCTCAGCATCTAAGGTTTTCATAAAGTCACAGATGTTGGTTGTACTAACCATAAGTTGTGTAATAGATATCCAAAAATGGGCAAAAATATTGAAACAAAATGTATTTAATTAATGTATTCCTAATCTCTACAAAACAAAAAATGAAGTACCTTAGTAACACTAAATAATGTTTATGTTCTTTATTGCAAATATTACTGTAATAAAAGATATGGGTATAAGTAAGCAAGTTCTGTAGTACTATGTTCAATATATTTTCATTTATAATAAGTCAAACATCGTTATTATGCTTGAAACATTCAATAGTATGGGATAATCTAGTCAGTATATAATATTGTAAATAAGATAGTGTAAGTGTAAAGTGTATAGTGTGTATTGTAAGAGTAGAGTATAATATCTTTTTTAGTGTAAGAATGAGTATGTTAGTATACATTCTGATTAGGACATTAAGTAAAAAGTAACTGGACACCAAAAGATAAAACATTGGTAGTCACTTTATACCACTGATTTTCTTGAGGTCTTCTTCATTTTTTATCAGTATATATTTTTCATCTCCATCCCACTTTCTAATAAAAACACTCCCATTGGAGGTCCAGCAGTACCTATAATCATTGGTCTTTGCAAAGTCCTTAGCAAGAAACAATAGGCGCTTGGTTTTTGAAGTTAGTAATTCTGATCCAAATATAGGTTGTACAGTTAGACCACTGAATCCAAGGCATGCTGAGGACAAGTTTGTTTTCCGCTCCCGAGTGAACTTATGAATACAGCTTAGAAGTTGTTGTTTTCTGATAGTAGATAGTTTCTGGTAGATCATGCGTCATGCTCGTGAACGGGTGCCACCGTCGGAAGCGGGGCTGCTGGTCTGCCAGTCTTGACATGTATTGAATATTGTACTTATGTATTTTTGGAGTTCTATAAATATTATATCATCGCATTGTTGGAAATATTCTATTCTAACAAGTTGCATGGGGTAAATCGGCATGGCATCCAGCTGCCCACGAGATATTATAAAAAGTTATTAAAATGTAAATACATATTACCTAAAAAAAATATTGTAAAATGTGTAATTTTGAAAAGAGCAACTGCTGAGTTTCTTGCCGGTTCTTCTCAGCAGAATCCGCTTTCCGAACCGGTGGTAGAGTCATGACTTGTCATAAGCGCCACAGGTTGGCCTACATGAAATAAATGATTTTGAATTTGAAAAATGATTTTGAATTTGAATTTGAATTAGTATTATTACACTCAATTACTATGGAGCTTGACGAACTTTTTTTGCCTTTATCACATTTACTGGGGATGCGATAAACATCTCGAATGTCAGATTGTTGCAATTCACATTTCAGATTATCACATAGACTTTGTACATAATTGAATAGGTCTTGTTTTGTTTCTCGGTGTTTAAGTGGAACGTTTCTTAACTCAACGGATGTAATTAATGACCTTTTTTCTATTCTTTCTAATTTTTGCTCAAAAATTGAGATATTTGAGTAGAAATCTTTTCTTTCACTTTCCATGGACGAGATTTTCACCTGTAAATCATTTAAATCCGTATGAAACGATTTAATAGATGCTTCAATGTCGGTGTTGGAGCTTCGGATTCCCTGGTTCTGGTCCATGACTTCTTTTAGGTAGGATTCAATGTTATCAAGCCTGTTACTCTGCTTGGAAAAAAGTGACTTTATCATGCCCACTATTTCGCTTTTAAAGTCGGCCAGGCTGTCCAAATCACCCTCAACCGAAACCCTAGGTCTCTTCTGCCGTTGTGATTTTCGGTGATGTAAGCACTCATTGTCCAACAAACTTGAGATATCATTTTCCGACATAGACTCTGACAGGTTAGTCACCATATTGGAACAACTCATCTTCACAAATAATAGGCACTGTTTAACACTGTCTTGGTATTGATATAAACGTTTTAAACCTTCCAAGATGAACACAACTTATGTACTCTTTTAGCTTTAGAATATTTAAAGTCTAAATGGCTGTTCAAAACCACTTGACGAAATAGTCTATGGAGCGACACAATAAAAACGCGAGGCGCATGCGCACTCCGTCACGCTGCGGAGGGAAGTGAAGTTAAAACCCTAGCGATAAAAACGTGTCGCGCACGCTCGTACCTACCGTATTCCACTTAGAAACCGATTTGGTTTATGGATTTGATTCAAACTGCCGCACCACTTTCAAGTAAGCCCATTTCTATCTAAGGCCCACCTGCAGCGACGCCGGGTTAGGTTTAACCCAGGAATAAATTTGTAATTAATAATGTAATTTTGACAGAAGCTTTAAGTAGTAATAAGCAGCTAACTGGGTTAAAAGGATAAACCCGGCGTTTCTGCAAGCGGGTCTTAGACTGCATCATCACTTACCTACCAATCATGTAATCGAATAAATTTTAAAAAACATCATATTTCTTTATTGGAGATCAGTTAGTGGATAAATAAAAAGAAAATTACAATTTATCCTCTCAAAAGTTTGCGTTTTACATTTCCTTTAAGTAAAAATTCTCCTGCAGACGTTTCGCAGTAATTTTTTCCATCAAGGCGCTTAAGCAGGCTGTCTGCATCTTAAAATTCATCGCAGCATCTTTATATTATTATTTTTAATTAAAACTTTTATTTTTAGCCCGCAGGTGATCATTGAGTTATATTGACTAAGATGAAGCAAACAAGCCCCAATAGTTCCAATTTTTCCAATAGTTTATTTAAAATACTATTGAATAAATAAATTGTTACCTACTATCACATTTTATATGCATTAAAATAATTATTATCATATATTTATTTCATGATATCAGTTCCAGTTAGTTGTTTTTTTTTTACATAACCTACAGCTGCAAAATTGGCAATTATTTCTTGTCTTTCAATTCTTCAATTCAATGATCTACAAAAATTACGACGGTAATTTTTCACCCATCAGGTTTTATAACGACACTAGGGGCCTAGTAGGTACTTCGTACTAAGAAATTATTCATTTTCGATTAAATTTCATCAAAATAGCTAAAGTAGTTAAGTTACAAGACGTACTTTCACATTAGATCATAAAAATAATAATTTTAGGCACTTCACTTTCACGTCTTATTGGTTGACGTTGACGCTATTCTGTAGCACGCAATATAAAGGTATATAGGAAGGCAGCAGCTCTACCGTAGCGTCGTCGAGTGCGCAGATCGCTTATAACAAAGAACATTATGCTTGTGTATTCGGCATACTATAACTCATTACTACTACAATAACTCATTGCCTCTGACGCTCTAAGCGAAAAAATTCTAAGTCTATGGTTGATACGATCACAACATTATAAATATTATAAAGGGTCTTACCACAGCGATTCATGTGCCACTTTAAAGAAATAATTTTTAAAATAGAAAGATTGATAGGAATTATAGGATAGAGGTTTTTGTAGGGTAGTAGTTCATTTACAGTTTGTAATGCAGATTTACAGTACATTGTCACCTCTAGTATATGAAACCTCTAATGTACTCAGATTCTATATCTCTGCAGACGATCATAAAATATACAGCTTCGTTCTGTCAACGATTTGCATAATGTTTTGCTTCAAAATAATCACAAGTTGGTAGTCTCGGTGTTATAAGAACAAAAGAGTTTTGAGAGATGCGCATTTAAAAAGGTAGATTTGTTTAAAATTTAAATTCAAGCTTTTATTTACGATTTTCCCTCGGGTTTTATGCAAATGAATAGTTTAACGGACAGACTGGAGCGGGATGTTTTGTCTGCGACCGTCACGTGCATACACCTTTTCAAATTAGGAAATGAATGCAATTATAGAGATTTATTTGCATACCATGAGTAACGCGTGCACGCGTGAGTAACGCGTAGATATAGAGTTGTGCTGAATATTATTATGTAGTGTAACAAAAAATAAATAAACAGTGAATTAGTTAGAACTTTTAAAAGCCCGATATATTATTTCTATCCACACCGGTTGAGTTTATAAATTTATGCCGCCTACTTGCTTCGTACCTACTGAAAACTTTTTCGAACGCTTTTTTTTCGGATTAATCAATTTCTAATTCAAGACCCGAATTTTGTTTTGTTGTCTTTTTGAGTAAGTAACAACGTGTTTAGATTGTTTTTTAAAGAATAGAATAGAAATATTAAGCTATTGCATAGCTTTTATCGCGGGCTTTGAACTAGGACAGGCTTTGAGCAGTTTGAGCGCGGCGACCGAATCAATAAATTCCGTAACAAAAAAACCTAACACCGTCGTTCAGTAAGCGTTCAACATTTTAGAGGTTCACATTTAGCTCTCTTTGGCGCAGTGGGCGAGCAGCCGCTTTCTTTAGATGTCGCAGGTTCGAATCTCACTCGCGAAGCAGTGACAGTGCGCTTTTCTTGTTTGTTTGTTTTTTAATTATTTTTTGAATAATTTTTATCATGCAAAAAAAAATATTGCATAAATATTATAATTGCTTAAGTTGATAAAAAATGCTACGCAATAGCTTTACCGCGGCAGTCCCCGAGTGCCACTTAATTTTTTTTTTCAAATAACCTTTAGTAAATATAAAATAATTTTAAGTGCCTTAAATAATACGAATAACAGTAATGGATGATTTATGAGTGCCAAATACAAAACAGTAATATAATTAATTGATTCATCCAACAAATTAACTTCCATTATAATACGTATATATATTAATAGAACTGCATCTGAACTATATTTCAACAAAACGTGGAATGTAATACATATGTTAGCAAAAGGTCAACCTCGTGGTTCTAATGAATTGCTTAATTGAATAACAGGCAAAGTTTGCGTAGGGCCAGCGTAGGGAAAACAATTTTCAGTTTGAAAATCAAATTATTTCTTTGATATTGAATCTCTCTTTGCTTGAATTTATAAGGTATCTTTTTAGGGTATCCAATTCAAAACAAAATTAATTATTTATTGTACGGTTAGAATTGAACGGTCTCCTGACTCCCTGCAAATGAAATTCGATTTGGAAATTAGATTATTATTTTAATGTAACTGGCTCACAGATAGCATTACAAATTATTGCAAATACAACGTAGCATTCTGTCGCGTAATAGGTGTAAAAATTCACTCATCATTATTTATTTCAAACCATCACCGGCCCGAAACATCACCTCGAATAAAAAAGATTCATAATTTTTGGAACGAAGTTCCTTTTCGGACGGTTTGGCAAATGGGGGGGCTAGACGAAAAAAATGGTGTAAGAATTTTCCGTCACGTTCCTTGTTGCCAGGCATATAAATATTTCGTCACCACCCTTGTTGCCTTCGTTTATTATACACCTCGTATCAAAGCTTTCGTGGCGCAGCGCAGCGGTTTAAATTAAAGTGTGAAACTATCGGTTCGGGGTTCGAATCCTGACTTCAGATTATTTCTATGTTCTTTTTTTAATTTTTGCAACGAAGTTTTATAGAAGAGTAATTCCGAACAAAATATTTGCGGCAAAATTTACTAACGCCATCTATTGTGGGCACAGTGAACTTGCTTTAACGTCTGTTTTTTACGAAATGGTTCTAACATGTGGCGAGAGATGGCGTAAACTTCGTTCCAACCGAGTGTTCCACGACACTCAAATTTTTTTTATTCACTTTATTGCAAAATATAGTTCAAAAGGCGGACTTAACAATAGTAATAATAATTATATTGTAATTGTATTATTTTCACGAGAATGAAGATTGGTAGGATGTAGAAGAACAAATCGATTGACACCTCATTCATCAAAATCGACTCAGTAGTTTCAGTGTAACATTCGTAAATAGTCACATATTATAATACATAGAGAAATCATAAGCCTTCCTTTTGGCTTTGTGTTAGTAAAAATGGACGATGGATGGATCAAAATTGATGGATGGTGGATAGATGGAGACTATCTACCCGCCAAAGGTAAATCTAATACATAGAAACAAAGAAAAAGCTGCCTTGGTTTGGTATGGCGTCGTCTCTGTCACTCATATACAGGGTGTTAGAGACATGCCAACGAATTCAGAAACCAGGGATTCAGTCTGATTCAGTACACGATTCTGAGTCACTCATGCCTTCCGGGAACTGTATAATATTTTCGTATTATAAACATATTCCCCATATCCCATTATAAAGTTTCGTTACACGAGGCATTAGGTACTTGTTTTGCCAAAAATGTAACGAGGTACGTGGAAGTCACGTAACTAAGTCGTTATGATGGCATTCTGGAAGTTTGAAGTGAAATCGCTTCCAATTCATTATATTATTATAGAATGGAAAATGTTCAAAACAACATTGTTCAGATACTCTTGTCTCCCTGGATCAATACTTCATTGTTGCGGTTCTACTGAAAAGGTTAACTCTGGTATGGTATGATAGGTATAACTCTGCGATCGATTAATTAATAATTATTTATGTCTTTGAAATATAATAAATATACTAAGTATAAAATGCTATTAAATTTTCACCATGTAAAAAGATAGAAGAAAAGTTAAAAGAAGGCTCAATAACCCCTTGGCCGATGACTCTGAGGCGCAATTTCACCATTAATGGCCGATTTTACCACAGGATTTTACCAACGTCGAGTGACGTTATACCGAGGAATAAATTGGGCGTTTTTGTATTGGAAAAATATCTTAATGCTTGGATAAGACATTTTACGTTGGCGAAATCGGCCCTAAGTCTGATAAGATTTGTAAACCCAATAATAAAGTTAAAATAAAATTAAGTAAACCTCGCCATTTGGTTTGGACTAGCCCGCAAGTCTTATTCCGATGATATTCTCGCGAATTAATAATGATATGATGAACTGATATTGCCTGCGCTTTAAAAGACTTTAAAATGAGAAATCAATTTAGGTCGCAAATTATATCGAACATTCGGGTCATCGTGCCAATATTTAACCCCAGTATAGAGTAAGTTTTATTCGAAAGTAAATAAGCAGTTATTCCAGGAATAAACTACATGCTTAATATGATTATATATTTTAAGTTTCTTCTCCTTCTTTTTAATTAACCGATAGACGTCCACTATTGGACAAAGGTCTCTTGCATGGACTTCTACAGGTCTCAGTCATGCGCCGTTTACGTTTTACTTTAGCCTAATCTGGAATTAGACTTTGGATTTGGACTTCTCGCGAGTAAATCACTTCAATCGTCCAGAAGTTACATGGAGAGTAGAATATTTTGTGTTCTTTTCGAGAATAAGAACAATTTGTGAAAACGGTTCTAAAATAAATGAACATTAATTTCAGAATTCTTTAAACTGTAAATTAAATCTGACGTCTAAATCTAAAACAACCTCAATCGCTTAGTATAATTACTGTAGTAACGAGACCCCCGTCCTAATGACTCTTGCTATCGCCCCATGAACAAGTCTTGAATATTTTAATGTTGTCAGATTTATCCTTCTTTAACTTTAATTCGTGGAAATTTATCTTTCTTACTCTCCCCTGGAGAAAATTATTAGATTAGGTAGACGGAGCGTACCTACTTACGTAAATAAGTCAAAAGAAAATTTTAACCTACATTTTTCACGATTTCGTTTATGTTAATATGGAATTATGAACCGGTACTACTGTTACAAGCTTTTATTTAGTTTCACCTGTCCCGGTGTCTGTCATCATTTTTATGATTCCGAAAAAAACCTTTTGGCCCTCATCGCTATCACTTCGTTGTCCGTCTGTCTGTCCGTGTGTCTAGGCCCTGTGATGAGTCTGTCTTAGAAAACTGCGTCACAATATTATTTGTACCTCTGAAGACACCCATCAATGAGAATTTTTGTATTGTATAGGGGAAATATTATATTATTTTTGAATCTACTTAGTACAAACACTCTGTAGACCCTTCTAAGTAGGTGTTCTTGAAATGATAAAATTGTACGCAGGTACGTGCCTGCACTGGTGAAATAATTATTTTGGCTCAAATATCAAGATAATTTCACATTAGAATTACTCTTTCGTTTTATGTCGTATCATGCTCGGTTTCTTGGCACGAGTGTAAGATCGCATATCGCTGTATTTTTATTATTACTGTAAAATATTTTCCGTTCTTTTAAACAGCAATGTATATTGAAGTTAGTACTACAGGAAAAATCTATAAAATCCAGAATGATTTAAAAAATACTTAGTTACACAGTTGGTAACTACCAAGACATGACTGTTATATAGGGAATATCCAAAATAAAAATAATCCATATAATTATGTACTTTAGGGAAAACCTATGCCCGAATAATCACAGCCTATACTAAAATCTCAATTTTACTTACAAATGATTTGGTTTTGACCAATGTTAACGCTTTCATATATAGTATATAGTAAGTATATCTCAGAGGTCGTTTAACTTCCATAAAAGGCCTTCCTCTTCATTTCATTTATTGACTAATTCTGGATCAAAATCAAGATCTTAACTGGATTATGATACAGAATTATTCTAATTGGTAATATTGTTGCACAGTATCAGGTTTACAGGTCCATCAAAGTATTTTTATTTATTGCGTAAATGCATTGTACCGGGAGTGTACAATGCATTTATTATTCAGTCCAAATTATTGAGCTAGATTAGCTATTTTGTGTATTATGTTATCTTACCGGAAAACCTTCTATGTACTTACACGAAAATATACCGCTAAAACTCTTTTCGGTCCTGACTATGTATTACTGGTACTGCATCAAAACAATAAACTAAAAGTTAGCTCATAAATTTCTCTATGTCCGCACAAAGTTTGGATCTATTGGGATTGGTCAGTATATCCTGTGCAGTATTTATGTTCTAGTACGGGTATCGAGCCAAGACCATTCGATTAAGCGAATCGTTGTCTTAATTTAATCTGACCGATTTTTAAAGTAGACACGATGTTTGGGTAAGCTCGCCACTCGCCATAGCAACATAGTCAAAGACCGAGACCGCTTTACTGAGATGCGCTGGAACAAGGTTGCCGGCATCTTTTTATAAAGGTAGTCTCTCACTCTGTCTGTCTGTCTGTCACTCTCCAGGTCCTCAACTATACCCAAGCAAAAAATCACGTTTTCATTTCAGAAATAGCGTGGGATACCGCGTTCCCGCTAATTCCACGCGGACAAAATCGCTGTCAATAGCTAGTCACTCAATAATAATAGGTGTTTACCTATGAAATTGCCGTTTTGTATGCAATAAGTGAAAGTACTTATTTTTTCAAACTTTTTTATTTCTGTTATTCGAAGTAATCACCCATGCAATCGACGCATCTTTGCCAACGCATTGGCAGTTTATTGATGCCCTTCTTGTAAAAATCAGCTGGACGGGAGGCAACAAACTCTTCAAAGGCATTTTGTACTGCCTCTCCGGAATTGAATTTTTTACCCACTAAAAAGTTGTCTAAATTTTGGAAAAAGTAATAGTCGGTAGGTGCAAGGTCTGGTGAGTATGGCGAATGAGGGAGAGCTTCCAACCCCAGCTCTTGCAGCTTAGAGACTGTCTGTTGCGCAGTCGCGCGTTGTCGTGAAGGAGCAGTGGGGACGACCGATTGACCAAAGCTGGTTGCAGATGTGCAAGCTTCTCCATCATTCTCTCCAGTTCTTCACAGTACACATCTGCATTAATGCTCATGCCGTTTTGTAAAAAGCTGTGGTACGAATCACACCCGCACTAGACCACCAAACAGTGACCATCACCCTTTTAGGGGTCATTTTTGGTTTAGGGCATTGCTTTGGTGCTGAACCAGGGTCTAACCAACTTGCTGAGCACTTTAGATTGTCGAACAGAATCCATTTTTCGTCGCACGTAACAATTCGTTTCAAAATTCCTTTATTTCATTGCCTGTTGAGCAGCGCAAGGCAGGTCTCGACGCGTACGTTGCGCTGGTGATCGTTAAGGTCGTGGGGCACCCATCTATCAAGCTTTTTTACCTTGCCAATTTGTCGCTAATGGATCAATATTGTTTTGATTCTTACTTCAAAAGCTGCTGCTAGCTCAGTTGTAGATTGAATTTCGTCAGCTTCCACAATCGCCTTTAATTCATTATTGTTAACCAAAGTCTCCGGACGACCACGAGCTTCATTTTTCAAGTCAAAATTTCCAGAACGGAACCGGGAAAACCAATAACGGGTTGTGCGATCGTTTGTACAGTTCTCTCCGTAAACGTTTTTGATGTTACGGGCCGTTTGTGTCGCGTTGGTGCCACGACGGAACTCATATTCCATAATTACACGAATTTTTAAAGTATCCATTATGACGAAAAATGTTCAAATGTAATGAAAATACAACGCTAATCAAAAAACAAAAGACTGAGTTTGTAAATAGAATGTCATGGTTTTAAAACAAAATTAATTTAAATTTAGAATACAGAGCCATTACAAACTTTTTTTTATTTGAAATGACCAGTACTGAAGAAAGGCAATTTCATAGGGTACCTAATATTAATTTACGATGTAAGAGCAATCAGCCATTATTGAAGTTTTTTAAAAGCATGTAATTTCATCAATTCATCAGTCAATCACGAAAATCAATCAGAAACATAATATTAGATACTAGTATTATTTAAAAAATCACGAACGAAACCATAGCAAGCTGGCTAGAAGCTTTCTATAAACAACTCCTGTGTGAGCATCAATAACTAAATACCGAGCTAAAATGTTTTTGATTGCCTTCCATTTTAAAATATTTATAATAGCAATAAACTAAATGTTAAATAACGGATATCGTTCTGATTTTTCGTTTGGTTTTAGTGGGAAAAATAATCGTTCGATAGGTGTGGGAGACCTACTACCTACCTACCTATACTGTGGGAGAAAACGAAAATAAAGATTTTATAAGCCCAGTTCGTTGAAGTACTGAAGAGCTACATTTCTTCTCTCCCATAATATAATCTATCTATCTATCTATCTAATATCTTTAAACGAGCAATTCTTGTATATATAATAATAATAATAATAATAATAATAATAATAAATCATTTATTGTCCAGAAAGTAAGTACAATTTCATTAATAGGTTTAGCGTCTGATGTCTACGATAAGTTTAAAACTCGTGTTATAGGCATCAGAGCTTTCCCCTTACAAACTTCTCATACTACATAGACAACAAAAGAGCATGCAAGTTATACTGTGTGTGTGTGAGTGTGTGTGTGTGAGTGTGAGTGTGTGAGTGTGTGTGTGTGCGCGCACGTGTGTGTGTGTGTGTGTGGGTATGATTGTGTTGACTATAAGATTGTTTTATCTATAAGTGTACTACTTTAAAATAGTCAGTAAATTCTCGGTACTATCATATGTAAGTTCTTGTAACCACTTTTGTACAATAGTTTTACATTTATATGAATTCAAATTAGAGATATTTAATTTAGTATTAATAATATTATATAGGTAGCCGCCAAGAAAACAGTAGAACTTTTGAGAGAAACGGGTATTAAATTTAGGGATTACGCATACTTTATATTTTCTTCTATTTTTTTGTAGCTCTTCCAGTACAGACATATCCACATGTTTATGTTGTTTTAAAATTATGCTTAGTATAAATAGTTGCCTGACCGTAAGAACTTCAGCTTCTTTAAACAAAACGGTTGTGGAGTATCTGAGGGGAAGAAATGCACTAACTTTTAGTATCGCTCTCTGCGCTCTTTCTAAAAATAGTAAACGTGATTTTGTCGTACCACCCCAAGAATCTATGCAATATGTCAATAATGATTGGCATAGAGCGTAATAAATTGATTTCATTAACTTTTTCTCCGCTATGTGACGAATATATATATATATATATCTATCTATCTAATCTATCTAATCTATCTATCTAATAATATATATAAATTACGTGTCACGTTGTTTGTCCGCGATGGACTCCTAAACTACTGAACCGATTTAGATCAAACTCCGTAACTATCTGTAATTTGGTCCAACTTGAAAGATAGGAATAGTTTTTTTGATTAGGATAGTTTGTTTTATTTATATAGATAAGTTGGCGGTACAAAGTTCGCCGAGTCAGCTAGTATATATATATATCATCGTACTTTTATTAAAAAAATAATCTGGATCTCGGAAACGGCTCCAACGATTTTCATAAAATTTAGCATGTAGGGGGTTTCGGGGGCGATAAATCGATCTAGCTAGGTTTCATTTTTAGAAAAGGTCGTTTTATCCGTGTTTTCAGGCAATGAAAAACCCCTTACAATATAATTAGAATACGAAGGTAAATTTAGCCGTCAACTATCAATTCCCGATAGCTCAGTTAGGAAGTCGGGCGGTCCCGAAACTAGGAGACCCCGGTTCGAGTCCAGACGATTTTTTTCCCTATGGATTTTTTTTTAATTTTTTTTTAAATATATTATTTCCAAAAAACACGATTTACCATTAAAAAAAAAAACAAAAAACCGAGCAAAGCTCGGTCACCCAGATATTATATAATAAAGTTGCCATCTTTTTTGTGTATGTATTCGTTTACTGTAAACTTCTTTGAGAATTTCAGTTTGGTTTTCACCAACTCAAATTAATGATGTATAGTTGAAAGATTTTCCTCTGCATTGTTTCACTGTTTACACATTCGAGAGATTCACAATCTAGAAATATCACATTGTTTTCCTCATATTTAAATAACTACAAAAAACTTGGCCAGATTTGAAGACATAAAATTATTACAGCTATCTTTCAAACCACTTCGGAATTAACTCGTTCAAGGCACGTAGCTATCCAAAAGAAAGTTTATAGTCCATAAACTTACTTAACATCATGTTTCGTGTAGTGTATGTGCTTGATAATACATTTTATGTGATTTCACCAGAGGATGAATTCGGATCGCGTGTTTTATGAGTGACCATTTGATACACACGGTCACTAACTAAAGCGTTCTTTTTCGGCCTTAACAACAAGTCCATACCTCCCGGTCCCTTGAATGCGTGAAAAATATTCGTGCATATTAAATCGAGTTTTTTTACACAAGTGATACATATAGAGCTAAACAAAATTGAAATCTTTGAAAGCCTCTAGTTCAGAAAATATAATATGAAAAATACCTATAAAATCTTCTACGCAAATCGAAAAAGGAGCTGCTCAGTGTAATATAATATGCTTTTTCACGAATAATAATATACTCTACACTATAATATTATAATACCCATTATAGATAATATTATGTTGATAGCATCAAGTTTCTTTGTGACTTTTACATTATTATTTTGCGTAATACTAAAAAAGCAACTTAATTCAGTATTATTGAAATCAACTGAACAGCTATCGTATTCCCAACTTATTTAAGCTTGCTCAGCAATAACTTTAAAGAAAAGTTTCTTGTAAGTTAATTGAGAATGTTTGTGTTTGAGATTAACTAAAATCTAGTACTAACATTAACAGTATTTCTTTATAACTATTGTTATCTGGTAGTTTTCTGGTTAGTACTGCGGTCTCCTATTTGGGGGGGTCGCAGTTTCGATTCCGGGCACGCATCTCTGGCTTTTCTAAGCTAACTGCGTATAGGAAATTAAATATTACAAGCTTCAACGGTGAAGGAAAACATCGTGAGGAAGCTTGCACATCTAAGAGTTCTTCATAATTTTCCCAAAGGTGTGTGAAGTCTGCTATTTGCATTGGGCCATCGTGGTGGACTGTGGCCCCTAAACCCTATATCAACTAGGTATATTATACCCTTCCCTTCTCTGAAGAGAGAGCTGCGTTCAGTAGTGAGCCGTTGATGGGTTGATGATGACTTTTCAGGGTTCAAAACCGATATTGAAAAGATTTAGCACACAGATCCAGGAGAGACACAGGATACTATTTATTCCAAATCAACGATATTTTACAAATTCCGACAATTTTTACAAAACCTCAATCTGCAGTATAAAAATGCTAAGTCAAAGTTAGTTTTTTTTACCTTAGCCATCCTGTACACTTGACTTATATTCCCATCGCCCCCCTAAATAAACACAAGGCTTGTGTTACGAGTGGGTGTGTAACGGTATTGCAACGGGTGGGAATTGAACCATCGACCTTCAGTCTTAAGCTTACCTTTAACTGTTGAGCTTCAGCCGCCTTTCTTTTTCTTAGTTTTCTGAACAAGTAGGAAGTGTGTGTAATATGGCAAGAATTTTGTTTATGTCCATCTTTTATGGCGGTCGTTTTCTGGAAGGGAGGCATCTTTTGAGATGCGCATATTAAATCAGCTTTGAGAATAATAATTCTCAGTCACTTCTGTTCTATAATCAAAAAGTGTTGCAATTAAAATAATAATTAAACATAATCAGACGTTTTGCTACCTATTGAGATTTGAGACATGATTAATGATTTTGATCAGAAGTGGCGTAATATTATGTAAGTAATCTTAATATTGTACGTACCTAATTTACACATAAAATTTAAAAAAAATTGGCTGCAACCTTCCGTGTACAAGTATATTCTGCAAAATATTTTCGAAGGTAGAGAAAGAAAGTGAAACGACCGTAGATTCTTGAACGTTTCTTGAAAGTTGTCCTTCAAATTTTATCATCCTCTTACCCAACCTACATTAATTATATCAGTGCTCTTACCTAATTATCATAGTGTTTTTGCGAAGCCCCTTTACCACGCTACGCTTAAAATTACCACGCTACA
This sequence comes from Oeneis ivallda, assembly GCA_029955525.1. Taxonomy (NCBI): domain Eukaryota; kingdom Metazoa; phylum Arthropoda; class Insecta; order Lepidoptera; family Nymphalidae; genus Oeneis; species Oeneis ivallda. The sequence goes on from JARPMR010000007.1 coordinate 22,410,708, forward strand.
ATCTACTTATATCTTTCTGTAACCGATTTATTTCCGACTAGATTATGACTGCGACTTCATCCGCGGTAAATTAGGTTTTCTATAAAAACTCTTTTAAAAAACTGACTTCAATTACTTAACAATATAAAAAAAAAACTGCCCATAGAAGCTCTACAGACTATTCATTAATGCAACTAGTAAATACGGAACAATAAATACCCCCCGGATATAAATCGTGTCCAAACTTATACACCCCGGTCCAAACACACATTTTAACCCTATAAAGCTGTCAGAATAGACGCGTAACGCGTTCCGTTGTGAAATTAACCCGTACCCACTGCCAACAAAAGTAACGGGGATGCAAATATTATTGCGTCACAAAACAGCTCTTGCGGCGTTAATGGGATAAATAACCCTCGAATGGGAACTGGCAACGCCTCAGATATTTACTGTGCCTCGATGCATTTATGCATCCAATGTCATACGTTTGAAAAACTAAAAGATTTTTAAAATTTCAACACTTCTCTTCTCTAAGGGTTCACTTCGTTTCACGATCGCCAAGTAAAAAATTGATAAATTAATGTGAAGTTTTTTCAGATTGCCAAAATATCAACATTATTCTGCTATTGTGAAATCTATATATATAAAAGAAAGTGGTGTTAGTTACACTATTTATAACTCAAGAACGGATGAACCGATTTGGCTGACAATTGGTGGAGAGGTAGCTTAGAACCAGGAGACGGACATAGGATACTTTTTATCCCGTTCGACCGCGTTTCCGTCAAGTCACTATAAAACATGGTATAACAAAAACGCATCTGACATGGAATAACAAAACGCAAATGACAGTGGAATGACAAAACGTAAATGACAGCTAAACGTAATTTTGTCTTTGGTTAAGTATGGTAAAAAATTTGTCAATTATAAAAATGATAGCTAAACGTAATTGATAATATCATCAGTAATATGTTTTCTCTTTGAATCATCAGTAACAATGCCGCGAGTAAGACGATCAAATGTTTCCTGCTACAAAGCTACGGATTGACGTGATTTATTGGATAGGTATAGTTGAGAACCTGGAGGGTGACAAAGATTTCCCGCGGGATGTTATGAACTAAATCCACGCAGACGAAGTCGCGGGCATCAGCTAGTTGCTATATAAATACATCTCTCAGATCTTCATAATTTTAATGAAAATGAACATTATGCTAGCATAAACAATGATAGTATGGTGGATCAACAAAGAATAAATGATCAACCTTCATGAGAGAAAGATGGGTAGGTAGAGCTTCATTTTAAAGGCTAGTTCAGATACAATGAATTCCGCGTAAAAGCTCACGGCGAGGCCAATCGCGCGTATTTTACCTGTCTGAACTGACTAGCTATTGAATGTATCTGACAGGTTACTTAGTTAGTAACTTCTACAACCTAAATTAAACCTCTCTGAGTAATACTTGTGAATATATAGGTCTAAGGAGTGCACCATTCCAATGGGAACCTATAGTCACCTAAATCAGCTTGATAAACGATCTCCTATATGTGAATGATGAATACAGAAGCTCGTATAGTTTCTCGACTCTCGTATCCTACAGTATTCCTTGTGGCCTATAAGATTAAAGTTTATATACCTACCTACATATTTTAATACTAAGTTATACGAACACTTGAAATGAGCATAATATAAAGGTACCCTTAGGACCCTATAATATGAGGCCCATATTTATTAGACATTTTCGGATCCATAAAGTCAATTCTTCACTGGAAACACACACCAAAAACTTTGGCCTTCACTGAGGGATTATGGACGAGAAGAAACGAAAAGTATTCTTTGATAAGTTAATAAGAGCTACAACCGGTTCTCCAACGTACCTACTTTCAGATTTTAGGCTGAGATCTATAGATCGTACTCTGGCTCTGCTCAAGACTCAAGATAGAGTTAAAATGAGACACAAAAAAGTATATGTCCTGACATAAATCGTCCGTCTTGAAACTGAGCTGAGTGAGTGTGGCATCTCTTATATCTTAAATCTCAGTACCAACGTCTTGGCCGAAGCAAACTTTATTTCCTGGTTGAAGCTTAGGTAGATGTACTGCATAGACTGGGATAAAATCCCAACAGACCTCTGTTAGCAATTGTTGTTTACACCAACCGCACGATCAGAAGCGTACTTGATTAATGTTTACTATTTACACAAAACGGTCTTTGAACTGCTATAATAGCTATAAATTCCTATAGTGTATTATTTTGCACTTAACTGGGTACCTTTGTTTGTAAGTGATTAAATACCTATTACTGTAAGGAAGAAAAAAGCACAAACTATCTATTAGAATACAAGAACCTGGTTGTACATGTTAAAATATTATGATTTTAAGTTGTATCGGCTAATTGCCTGGAATACTAAGGGAAGTTCCCAAAAGTAGATATCAGAAATATAATTGTCCGTTTTCCAAACGTGTTGACTGTTAAATTCAGATTTTCTTCTGAAACGTATAGACGTAGTATACTTAAATACCTTCTTACTTAAATATACTACGTCTAAGCAGTTTGCGTATTAAACCAATCTAAGCATGAAGCTATTTTGAGCTGTCGAGATCAAAAGCCTAGCACTAGACATATCAGAGAATCTATAATATAAATAATAAATAATATGTATATTCCAAGAGCTGCCTGCCACATCGACTATATCGGCATTTACCTACTACTTATTATTTAAATAAAATATCAAAGTAGTAGCCATCTCTTGGTTTTTTAACATTTATAATTTTTATCTCACTCTATGTCTCTTTCTTTGTTCGGAGCATACATTATTACTTCCTGCCAACCTGAGTTGCCGACCCTAAAGTAGTTTTCTCTATTCCTTTTTATGCGTTTCCCGTTCTTCTCTTCTCAACATTATGATGAGGTCAAGTTTCTCTGATTTTTTTTTTCTGCGTTTTATTGTTTTCTTTTTCCGAGCAGTACCTACTGTACAACGTCGAGTGAGTTGGTTGGTTGAACACTTAACGAACACATAAATAATGGAGCAAACGTTTGCTTTCGCAGGCAATATCCTCCCTTTTTATTATGGTTGGTGTAGCATATAAATAAGTTCATCACTCTAATATGTTTTTGTTTGATCAAATGTAGGCGAAATCAGGCGTACTTGACCTAAAATTGGAATGAGTATTTCTTGTAACAGTCTTAGGCTCAGGAATGAGTCCTCGAGAGTTTATCGAAGAATAAATTATATTTTACCGTCTCTATATTCTTTATTGTGTATTATTCTAAAGTCTAGTAATCGTAGATAAGGCATCTAGGATTAAAATCAATACTCGCAAATAAATCACTACTTTCATGTTACATTTTCGATTATGATAATGTATATCAATATTTTGACTACAGTCAAATACCCACTTATTGTATTGAATGAGTATTTCTTGTAACAGTCTTAGGCCCAGGAATGAGTCTTCGAGAGTTTATCGAAGAATAAATTATATTTCACCGTCTCTATTCTTTACTATGTATTATTCTATAGTCTAGTAGTCGAAGATTAGGCATCTAGGATTCAAATCAATACTCGCAAATAAATCACTACTTTCTAATATTATGTTAACAAAATAAGCATTTGGTAAGCAAGTCCATGTATTCCGAAAAACACTCATAATAAAATATACTCACAATATAATATTCAGTCATAATACAACACTCATAATATAATATTCAGTCTCTATTAAAATTAATTCGCAGTAATTAAAAGACAAAGATGGGAAGATCAGATAATACAGTGCCAATTTCATCATTATGCCAATTCGTCGAGTGACATTTAACCGTGGAATAAATTGGCCATTCTGACAATTGGGTATATGACTTATATTATTTTATTTATTTAAAATAACGTTTTTTAAATATTTATAACACAATGCCATTTCTCTTTTTTAAATATCTGTAGTAGTCTCGGAATTATAAGCTGTTTTACTGTGACTGTATATGTCTCTTACTAAAACGAAATTTTCTACGGAGCGTGGTTGGAGCTGCTGTATTGTGGCATCACACCTCACTAGCGCTCTCTTTGTCAACAGCAAACTTTAAAGCTCTATAACTTATTTATTTTTGGAGCTATTTATTTTCTGTTTTTACAAATGTTATTCTTACATGTTACATTTTTTATTATAAATAATGTATATCAATATTTTGTCTACAGTCAAATACCCACTTATTGTATTGAAAATCTGCTAAAACATCATTCAACGATTAAACCTTACTCAACCTTGGTGAAATCGGCACTAAATGTATTACTTTTATCTAATTTTTCGTTTGCCGCTAAAATTAAATATCTTTGTTTGAATCGAGTTTCAACCATTCAACGATATTTTATTTAACGGACGAACAAAATGAGTTCGAAAACGGAAAAGGATTTTAATTTTAAAAATATTATTTGATACACCATCAACATCGTTTTGTTTGTTCTTCCATTTATTAATTTTAAAGAGAGATTTCGAATTTCATATATTTTATTTCATTGGAAACAAAAATTCGTTAATAGCAGGGTCTCTATGTAGACCTACTGCTCTCACTTTGTTAAAACTTAGTCCAAACGAGACAGATTTAAGTAGGTATGTCAGGACACTTTTTTGTCTCGTTTTAACTGTCAAGTCTTAGCTAAGTCTAAGTAATATTATGTCTTAGAGTGGCAATTTATAATTACATATGCAAGCAAATTTATTGAACAAATGTGTCATCATCTCAACCCAATGCCAGCTCACTACTGAGTATGGGTATCCTCTCATAATAAGAAGGGTAAAGGCTACCATGCTAGCCAAGTGCGGTTTGGTAGACTTCGTGACACACCTTTGAGAACATTATGGAGAGCTCTCAGGCACGCACTATTTCTCATGATGTTTTCTTTCACTGTTATAGTAAGTGATAAATTCAAATTCAAAATTTTTTATTTCACGTAGGCCAACCTGTGACTCTTATGACAAGTCATGACTCTACCACCGGTTAGGAATTCTGCTGAGAAGAGCCGGCAAGAAACTCAGCAGTTGCTCTTTACAAAATAATCATTTAACAATATTATTATGAAGCTATTAATTACATTGTAATAAGTTTTTTATACTGTCTTTTGGGCAGCTGGATGCCAAGCCGATTTGCTGATGCAACTTTGTTAGAATAAAATATAATATTTCCACAATGAGGGGAAGTTCCAAAAAAAAGTACTACAATTCAATTCATGTTAAGACGGGAAGACACAAAGTAGCCCCATTCCCGCCGGCGGTACCCATTCACGAGCATGATATTTAATTGCTTACATCAAAATTTAGAGATAAGAACCGGGATGCGAACCAGACTTCGCGAAAAGGTGGCCGAATCTGTATCTACATACGTAATAATGATAATACTACATATTAAATCTCTTAATAAAATAATTAAACTTCATACTAATGAAACAGAAAATTCCTGGACAAAGATATTAATCTTATTTAAGACGCAAAGACATCAAATTAATACTGAAATCATTTCTAAATCTACTTATATTGGAACGTGGTTAAAATGTGGTTGAGTTCTGAATTGCTTGTGATTCTATTCACGAAGAAGTCGCTTAATACGAGTTAGTAGGAAATAGGAAGAAGGCAAACAGGTGGAAATATACGCTTGTAAATAATATTTTTGTCCGCCGAGCATAACTTTTATGTAGAATAAATATTAAATAAGCCACATACACGATGCATTGCTTAAGTTTGTAACTTTTGTACTAAGATTCACAGTTTCACAATGAAATACAGAAGAATTGCTCTCATAATAATATAATGATAATATTATATTCGAGCAACTGTAGGTCGTTTATTAATTTTATCATAAATTACTTCTAACTCCCACTTCAATATTCCATATAGTATAATCTTTTTTATTTGAATAAGATATTAGTATTAATTTTTAAAGATTTTTATAATTTAACGGTTCCTTCGGTAACCTTCGGTTGCTGTTGCACATCTGCCATTTTTATTTAGAAAATTATTGCTAAATTTTATTCAGTTTTCTTAGTTCACACCAGCTGTCAGTTTATTGCTGAGAGGAGCTTTATTGAAACACTGTAATAACAGGTAATATTTTTTAATTATGACGTTAGATTCTAACGTCATAATTTAAAAATATTGCAACGGCTGTTAATCGTAATTGTTCACGTGTGTTTTCACTCCGGTGGCGTTGAGGAAATTGCTGCGTTTTATTTTGTTTGCCTTAACTACACCTGTCACTGCATTTCTGAGGGGTCTTAAATTAAATTGAAAACCGAGTTGACGTAATAGACAGCGCCACTGTTTGTTTACTGGCAGGTTAGGCATTGTGATTTGTTGAAATTGTGTAAGTATTTAAAGATGCACCGTTAGACACCTCCGTAATGGTTTTCTCATTAGCTATTGTATTATTATTGAATGGTCTTACTAAAGATTCATTAAATTTGGTTCCTACAGTAATTATTTAGCTTGCATTGTCCATGTTAATAGGAATTTCCTTTCAAACAATGGGTTACGCATAATCTCATTAGAACATATATAAAATATTATACCGCATGCAGAATACCTACGAGTACATATTGAAGTTAGGTCAAAAACTGTATGCTGCACAGAAGATATCTTTTTCTTGTGCTTGACGTATGATAATTCCCTGCCTCGTTGGTCTAGTGGTTAGTATGTTCGTCTGCGGATGACGAGGTCCCGGGTTCGAATCCCGGGTCGGGCCTAAAAATGTATTGGGTTTTTCTGTCAAGTAATTTTCAGTACTAGCCCGGAATTAGAAAGTTGGCGGTGTGTTACCCCCGTGTCTCGGAGAGCACGGTCGGTCGGTCCTGACTCCTGCGCCTTATTTTTCTCCGGTCGTGTCGGATTGCCGTCCCATCGGACTATGAGAGTGAGTCCAGTGTTTGCCCACACACTTGTGAACTATAATATAAAATAAAAAGAAGTTTATTTTCCAAATTACAACTTAAGCTTAAGATTAATAGCTAACCATGTACTCGGGAGATTCTCTGTGGAGATAGATAGATATAAGTCTCTGTGGAGATTGCAAAGGCCAATAGCAAGCGACTATGTTTGCATAAACTGATCGAGCGGATAATATTATTTGCTAATCTAATCTAATCTAATCTAAATTAGCCTAAACTGTCCCACAACTGGGCAAAGGCCTCCCTCCGATCTTTCCATTTCTCCCTGTTCTGTGCCTCGGCGGGCCACTCAACTGAAAGTTTGTCCAATTCATCACGCCATCGTCGTCTCGGCCAACCACGCTGGCGTTGATGAATTGGGGGGGGGGGGGGGGTCCAGAAAGAAGCAGTTTTAGCCCACAAGTCATCCGGCATACGGCTCACATGACCTGCCCAGTCCCACTTGAGTGCAGCAGCTGCAGTACGAACATCAGCTACTAGCGTATATCCGAATTTCTTATACGATCTGCTAGTTTTAAACCAAGTATGCTGAGTTCTATGGCTCTTTGGCAAACCTTGAGCTTGGTCTTTTGAGATTTCGTCAGGGACCAAGTCTGAGCACCATATATGAGAGTTGATAGAATGCACATGTCTATGAGCTTCCGTTATTTGCTAATAACGACAGCAAATTCCGTTTCCTAGAAAAAACACGAACAGCAATTACGAGCGGAAAAATCAATAGATTGCTTATTGGCGTGTTAAAAGCTGTAAAGTAAATCGGATGCATTTATTCCGTCGTAATAATATAATTGGTCGGAGCAGGAACATCGCGCTGCGGGCAACCTACGAGACAGGGCTTGTACCTATCTTGATTCAGTGAAAGACTACCTGACAAATGCTACCTACTATGGCATTTCAGTACCCTTACAAATGTTAACAGACGCAGCTTGAACCCTATCGCGAACTTCACTCATAAACGTATATCTATCTAATACCTTTAAACGAGCAATTCTTGTATACAGGGTTAATTTTAATTCACCAACAACCTCCCACATCTAACTCAATAAATTCACCAAAAATAAATCTAAGTTTTTGTTGAAGAGTCTGTAATTTTTTTAACTCTTTGGTCATTTTATGTAATGTCTCTTCCACACCTTCATGCAAAGCGTCGACTACTAAGTTACTAACCGCGCAACAATTAACGTCCGAAGTTATCGCTTCGTATTTACAAATGATAATGTGATGTGTATTACTAACATCAGTCTGAGCTATCATCTGCAAGTCCATAATTTCGCGTTTACCGCGAACACCAAAATGGTTTTCCGCGGCGACAGACGTAAGTATCGAACAAGCATTCAGTACCGAATATCGAGTGACGGCGTGTCAAATATGCCATCAATTCCCTTTGACACGTGTCACAGAGTTTTTAAAATTTTAGAACAGAAAAATAAATATTATTTATTTTTGTATAAAAAAAACTATTTTATTTTTAGGAATTTTTAAAAGTCGTGGAACAGAAGTTATTTACTTTGATGCATAGAAGTTACATGTGGGAGGTTTTTGGTGAATTAAAATTAACCCTGTATATATAATCTGAATATCAGAAACAGCTCAAACGATTTTCATGAAATTAAGTATGCAGGGGGTTTCGGGGGCGATAAATCGATCTAGCTAGGTTTCATTTTTAGAAAACGTCTTTTTATCCGTGTTTTCAGGCAGTGAAAAACCCCTACAATATCATTAGAATACGAAGGTAAATTTCGCCACCATCTTCGAGGTCATAATAACTCAGGTGGTAACGGGCGGTCCCGAAACCAGACGACCCCGGTTCGAGTCCACATGATTATTTTTCCTCTTTTTTTCAAGTTCCTTCTTTTGTGAGAAAAACTATAATTGGCCCTTTATCAATGCATCTCATTCATGACCAAGCTTTAAAAAAAAGAATACGGTAGTAATTACATTACTATGAAGACACCGACATTGTGCAAATAGGTATTTTTATCCTATTGGCGAACTGTTTTACCGACACAGCAAAACTAAAGCTACTTGATAATAGATGGCGTTGTTTAGCAACAATAATATAATTTCCCACAAACATTTAAAGGGAAGTAATTTCCAAAAAACACGATTTACCAAAAAAATAAAAACCGAGCTAAGCTCGGTCACCCCGGTACTCTTACTAATATTACGAGTATAAATGCAAAATAAATAAATAATATAATTAATGTCACTCTCCAGTAGGCCTAGCATGTACGCGCGAGAAATTTTTGTCTACCCCTTTTCTCGTATATTCTCTATATCTCTATCGAAACTAACATGGTTACACACCATGATTCGTCTCGTTACGTCAAAAGTAGAGATAAAAAAAATTCTCTATTTTTCTCTACGAACTCTAAACATGGCGAGTGGCGACGTCATTTTCTCGAATTTTGAAGGTTAAAAGAGTAAACAAGTTATCAGTCTACATCGACAATATCTCTCTCTCTCTTCGCGAGATATCACTTCGACGTGTATGCTAGGCCTGCAGGTCCTCAACTACACCCACACAAAAAATTACGTCGATTCGTTGCTGTGTGATTTAAGGAGAAATCAACAAACAAACACACATTCGTAACAATAATAAGGATTCATAAGCATGATTTTTTTTTGTTAAAATTCAAAATAGTAGACGCTGCCTCAGCGTCGTGGCACACCATCCCTCATAATTAATAACATAGTACAAACAGAATAGTAGGCTAACTTCATACAAAGTGGCCGCTGCCGGTTTGAATGTATGCGTGAGCAGCGGGCGCCGTGTACGCACGGAAGTTTCACGCACACATTCGCAAAATCTCAACCGGCTCAATCGGCCGGCAGTACGGGCCGCGCGGCGCGCCACAGTCTGTGGCCCACAGAGTACTTTTGTATATACTCCGCTAGGAGTAATAGTGTTCTGTGATCGCGCCGCTGTGCTAATCGCGCGCAATTGCGTATTACGTCGCACGCTCGCTCTTTTTTGTTTGTTTAATTTTTCAATAAAAGTAGTAACCTACCTATTAATAATCGCGGGCATCAGCTAGTCAAAAATAAAAGTGACAACCCTAGGCGTCAACGCAAGAGTAGGTAATTAACTCGCCGATCGGCCTTAGTTAGCCTACTATTCTGTTTGTACTATGTTAATAATTTGCGGCGCGCGCCGCAGCGTTCTCTTAAAACCCAACATGGTTTCCCAGTAGGTATATACCTATTCGAAATATACGTACATTAAAATACCGGGTTCCGATGTAAAAATATAATGATCTATAATTTAATGCTAAATCTAAGAATCATTGTAAATATTGGAATGCAATGAATAAATGAACTCGAAATATACGTAGGTACATTATAATTAGTTTCATTAAAGATTTAATATTACGATAAATTGAATCAAAGCTAATATTAAGAAGGAGCACGCTCTCAGATAAAGCTAAGGAACCATTTAAATTCTGATCAGCGTTCCACTGGCAGCCCTTCGGATCTCTCATGCATATTCCTGAGCGTTACTGCACTCATCGATTAACCGGAGAGTTATTACCAACTCGCTGGTGGAAATCCTTTAACCTGCACCATTTCTTGAAGATTTGCATGTTATTCGCTCCACTTACGCCCTCCAGTGCTAATACGACCTGTACAAGAAAAAAATTAAGTGGCACTCGGGGACTACCGCGGTAAAGCTATTGCATAGCATTTTTTATCAACTTATGCAATTATAATATTTATGAAATATTTTTTTTTGCATGATAAAAATTATGCAATAAAATAATTAAAAAAACAAACAAACAAGAAAAGCGCACTGTCACTACTTCGCGAGTGAGATTCGAACCTGCGACATCATACACCATACGGTAAAGAAAGCGGCCGCTCGCCCACTGCGCTACAACAGAGCTACATGTGAACCTCTAAAATGTTGAACGCTTACTGAACGACGGTGTTAGGTTTATTTTCGTTACGGAATTTCTTGATTCGGTCTCCGCGCTCAAACCGTTTGTCCTAGTTCAAAGCCCGCGATAAAAGCTATGCAATAGCTTAAAACTAACCCGACTACGGCAAGTTGGGTGTAACGTCTTTCACATTGATTTCTTTCTTCATTTATTAAATCACTAGTGGACCCAATGGTGTAAACGGTGTATTGGGTGAACACAATGGTATAAATATCTAGGGCCTGGAGATTAATGATTTATTCTATGTCTATGGCAAAAACCGATAGTTTTAGTTACCAAAATTCGATAGTTGTCCTTTATGCGAGTGACTTTTGCTGCTATCCGTGAAGAGTTATGTCCTCTATCTCCCATAATATTTTTCAGATCTTCATCAAAATTTGACAAACTATGCTTGATAATATACACTTTTAAATAAAAAATAATGATTAAAATCGGTTTTTTGTCGGAGTTATGAGGTATAATACCCATAAAAACTTTCATTTCCTATCCAGGAGGAGCCTTATTGTTTATCAGGGTAAAAAATATCCTATATGTTGATCCGGAGTATCACCTACGACTATACCAAACATTATATTTCTTTGCTTCATCCTTCAATATAATTATTACAAAGGTTGTCACTCCAGTCGCCAGAGATAAGTCCGCGTATTTTACAGTTATACCCTACCCTAAAAAATAAATCACCTTGGCAGCACCGTCTTAATTTTGCTCATTACTTTTTCGCGCGAGATAAGGACCGCACGCGCTCAGCGCGCCGCACTTGATAATTTAACCAGAAGTGCAGAAGATCGAGTGATATTGTAGGATAGTGTGATTGCAGTATTGTTCATCGGCTGAAATGATCATCATCATCATCATCGAAGGAAAAAGGTACGAGCTCTTTTTTGTGTTCAAACGATCTCTTGTTTGCGCTTACGTACCGCCACATAGCCTACTATATTATTGTTTTTGCATTAACATAAAAACGGTACACTTTTTGTATCGAGGTTTACTGTGAGTCTTCATCGATTACGAGGTATCAGAGAAAACGTAAATATTCTGAATTAAATATTACGTTACCTACTCTGCAAATACTTGTTTTATTATGAAAATTAATAAAAATTAAAACACAACTATAACGATTATTATGGTAACACTATTGTTACAACTTATCATCAATCACGATTGAATTAACTTAGTACCTACCCCCCAAGTGTCTTGGATTTATTTAGGTAATTTATCATTATTATTTCTACATATCATATTATACATTCGAAAAATGTAATAAAATTCACGAATTCACTCAACTATGCTCGTAACATTCGCTCAACGGGGCTTTAGTAGCTTGCCCAGCCATTAACTATATTCGAGTACCTACTTGTAAACAAAAATATAATATTATTTATCTGGAGAGACGGTAGTGTCCCTGCCAAGACGAGCCAAGCGAAGCGTAAGGGAACTAACTACCCACCTTTTCTTCGATTTATCTGAAAACACTAATTGTTACGAAACACGTAAAATTAAAAGCAATGGTAGATGAACAAGCAGAGCAAGTAGCATATTATTAGATATTATAGAAGATATTAAATATTTGGAAGAAATAATGGCCATTTTCCTCGGTTTGAAAGTCTTGCTCGTAACTTAAACAACTGTGCAATGTTCGTGTCGACACTACGACGGTAATGAGTTATATTAATTGAAAGAGAGGCATTCAATACCCTCACTTAAATAAGTTAACTAGACCCAGTTGGCATTGGTGTGAACAATGTGAGCTTTGTTTTTTTTTTGCGTCATACGTAAACACCGAAGAAAATCAAGCCGACGCCGAGTCTAGTAGGTACAGTTAATCCAGATACTGAATGGTCATTTTGACAAAGGGTTCAAAGTTACTTTATAAAAGTCGGTCAACTCGAAATTGACTCAAAATTACACTCGGCGCTTGGGAAATCGACGCATGTTTCCCCGAAGTATGGTGAAAATATTCATGCCAACCATATGGCTCTTTATATTAAAAAAGGGGATGCGACAAAGACTACTCGTCCTGAGTATCACGGCCGTTAGTAAAGGAATGGGCCTACTATTAAAAGAGAGTGAAAACAGGGTGCAGGCCATGAAACACCTAAGCAGGAAGATGGCTGCAGGATCCTATGTGATTCAAACTTCGGAATCACTCAAAGCAGCATTAAACTCTTAATGCCTCAACTCAACAAGAAGTGCTATAAGATTCGGAAGGAGACAAAACTTTATTTGGATTGGCTTTATCCGAGAAACTAAAAAACAACAAACAGGCATTGACTGCGAACCTATTGCAATAACATGATTAACTGCGAGCTAATCATCAGTCATATACTAAAGCCATGACTCCACAAACAAATTGGAATTGGCTGCGAGTCAATTGCGATAATATAACTAGCTGTGAGCCACTCATGAGTCATATTCTAAAGCTGTGACTCCACAAACAAATCAGGATTGACTGCGAGTCAATTACGATAACATAACTAGCTGCGAGCGAGCTACTCATGAGTGAAATCCTAAAGCTGTGACTCCACAAGAAAGAAAAAAAATCGGGATTGACTGCGAGTCAATTACGATAACATAACTAGCTGCGAGCTACTTATGGTTCATATCCTAAAGATGTGACTTCCTAACTGCGAGCTACTCATGAGTCAAATCCTACAGCTATGACTCCACAAACAAATCGAGGTTGACTGCGAGTCAATTGCGATAACATAACTAGCTGCGAACTACTTATGGTTCATATCCTAAAGATGTGACTTCCTAGCTGCGAGCTACTCATGAGTCAAATCCTACAGCTGTGACTCCTCAAACAAATCGGGATTGACTGCGAGTCAATTGCGATAACATAACTAGCTGCGAGCTACTTATGGTTCATATCCTAAAGATGTGACTTCTTAGCTGCGAGCTACTCATGAGTCAAATCCTAAAGCTGTAACACCACAATAAAAAGGGATTAACTGCGAATCAATTGCGATAACATAACTTGCTGCGAGCTATTCATAAATCACATACTAAAGCTGTGATTCCTTAAACAAATCGTTGACTGCGAGTCGATTGCGATTACATAACTAGCTGCGAGCTACTCATGAGCCATATCCTAAAGCTGCTAAAGCTGTGACTCCACAAAAGAAAATTGGTAATTGTGATAACCTTACTAGCTGCGAGCTAGTTATGAGCCATATCCTTATGACAATTGTGTAGAAAATGTGTAATCGTGAATATATATGTACATTAGCTACAAATTATTGTCTGCGAGACAATATACGTTATGTTCTTACCTAACTATATACGGGTACTCGACCAGCCCGCAACCAGGAAAACTGGCGAGCGCCTCGTCGGTACTCGTCATGAACTGGGGGGGGGGGGGGGGGGGCGTAACACTGCGACGCAGGATAACAGCTTACCAACTTAATATGTGGGTTGTTATTAATAATAATTTATTACAAATAGGAGCTATTAGTTCCGAGTTTTATTTTCTTGATGCCTAAACCTAATGTTAGGCTGTTCGTCTTATCAGTGACTCCTTCTTCTGTTCGTCTTATCAGTGAGTCTTATGAGTGAAGTTATAACCTATTTGAGATACCTAGGCTTTAAGTCCGTTTTTGCTTGAATAACAATACTAAATTTAAAAAATCCGTGCCTTGACAACAAGATCCGGACGCTTTATCTGTCGATGCATTTACGCTATGTGGGGCTTTTATATTTTTCTATGATTTTTGTTTCCTCCTTTTTCTTTAATTTTAAAGTGCCTGAGGAAAATCATTGATAACGAGGCAAACGGAATCCTAGTTTTTTCAAATTGGTTACCACAAGCGTGGTACTCTCTCCTACAAAGCTTGGTAGTTTCGGATACTACTTAATGTTAATCCTCATTAATACTTATTGCAATCTCATTTCACCATTCCTTGCACAAGTAACTTACCCTGGGTGTCGCGAGACTCTCCGGACTCTCTGTCTCTCTCTCTCTCCCTTAAAACAAGGCACCGACCCAGACTCAGCGTCACTAATGTTAACATCATTCTCTGACAGTATTTTAAAACAATATAATACCACACTCAAGTTTCGGTGGCAGTTGTGTAAATTAAATAATAAAAATGTATTTAAACCGTCAAAGACCAGCATTAGGTATCTTCTCTTACAGCGTTTGTTACGGAGTTTGAACCCTTATCGAATTGCAATATAATTTATGCTAAGAAACAGCATTGTTTCTGAAGCGAGCGTAAAACGTCTCCTCAAAGGTGTCTATAAGTTAAGATCAACCAAACCCTATTACTCCCGTACTTGGGTCCCTCAACTTGTTTTAAACTATATTAAAAATTGGTTCCCTTATAGTCACTCATCTTTAGAAAAAATCACTAAGAAACTTTTCAGTATACTAGCAATTTGCACTGCTCATAGACTACAAACTCTTCCATCAATTAAATTGGAAAGCAATATTACTTTCGAAATCGGGGTTTAAATTAGAATAACGGTAAATTTAAAAAAAAAAAAAAAACATACGCTGCGGCAGATACCAAGCCTATTCTCTCTCTCTCTCTTCCTACCTTACTTTCAAGAAAATCTGAGCATCTGCCCTGCTACACCCCTCCACACACTATATTTCCAGAACTAAAAATATAAGATCTGAGGGGACAAATAACCTGCTATTTACCTACAAGAAGCCTTACAAAAAAGCCGAACTTCAATCGATCAGCAGGTGGATCAGGGAGCAGCGTTGACACAAGCGCACAGCGCCTCACGCTCAGGCGAGCGTTGAGGAAATTAGAAAAACGGCAGGCTGGACTAACACATCGAACTCATTCTTTCGCTGCTTAGATGTTAGATCCATGGCGGATGAGGGAGATTATGCCAGACCCTGCCAAGACAGGTCTTAATAATAATTGCGTTAACACATCTAATAGTGAATCAATTTATGAATTATACCTAATCATAAAAATAAATATATTCTAATTTATAGTATTAAATAATATTATAATAATAATATCATAAATAAATTTTAATATTGTTAAAGTGTATGCAAGCAAATTAATTAGTATTTCCATAAGAAAGTGATTAAAAATACACGATTTACAAAATCTGTATTGCGTACATGTTTATCAAAACTTTTTACTCTAAACAACTACCTTTGTAATAATTATATCTTCGGATGAAGCAACTCATATAATAATGATCGAACTTCACTTCAGGTAAGTTCGTTTGATCACTTATTATTTGGTGTAACCCTCATAAAGTTCTCCTAACTGATAATATATTCATTGTACATGTTTTTACTGTATTGTTTTATATTTTTAAAAAATGTACTTATAAATTAATACTATATTGTAATCTATAGAATATTCTATCAAATTCTCATATTATTTCCAAACACACAATACTCACGCAATAATTCAGAGACCTCGTAGATTCTCGCGAACGCTCGAAATAGAATACTTAAGCAGAATCCTCATACATCTTCAATCTTTCAGTCTTATATAACTTTTCTTCCTTGCACATGAGTTAGTTATTCACTTAGGTACTATAAATTAGTCCTTTGCAGGCTATTTAAGTAGGAAATATACCTACTTAAGTTTGTCCTGTAATTAATGTGGAGGGATGGTGCTTACTAATCAAACCATCAACACTGCTCACATAGAAACAGTGAACAGTAAACTCATGAATATTTGACGCACTTATTGAATATTTAATCGCTATTATTTAAAATGTTCTTGTAATTACAATAGATTTTAATTAGAGAATTCTTATTAGAAATTCATTCCAGATGTCAATTAACCAGAACACATCCTACTCAAAAAATCTACCAACATGTTAAAAATCCAGTCTTCTAATTGCAACAAAATTTTAGAGAAACGTTTTTGAAAGAATTTATTTTCTTTTGCAAAAAACGAAGTGAACTTACTTCAATTCTTACTGTCCAGAAAATAAAGTCGAAATTACAAAGAGGTGTGTGTTCACTGTGCTACATTGAAAATGCTCAGTTGTGTCTAGCTACTTTTCTATTCTAATTTGAACTTCTGTAAATTAGATTATGCTTAATTTCCTAAAGAAAATCCAAATTTTTGTGGATAATTTCAGACTTTTTAAACAATTTTATTTGGATGGAAGTTTAGATAGTTTTATACCTATGTAGTAAAGAAAATGTTTGGTTTGGTAGTATAGTAAAATAAAATTATAGGTGTGTTTTTCTCCTATTTATCCATACTGTTTCACGAAGAAGACAGTAGGTTACGTCATTTTCTGAATAGACAGAAGGTTTGTGTCAAGCTAAAGATGGAACCCTATGTTACTTCTTATTGATATTATAAATAAGAAAGTGTGTTTGTTGGTTTGTCCTTCAATCACGCTGCAACAAAGCGCGGATCGACGTAGTTTTTTGTATGGGTATAGTTGAGGACCTAGAAAGTGACATAGTAGGCGTTTTATCCCGGAAAATTAGAGTTCCCGCGGGATTTTAAAAACTAGATCCACCTGAATCAAATATGAAGTTGCGGGCATCAGCTAGTATGTATTTTATATAATTGATATTGGGGTCCCAAGGTGTTTGAATGGCGACCCCACTCTGGATAGACTTGCTTTCGGGCCGCCATTAGATGGACTGATGATCACAAGCAAGTAATTTGAAGTCGCTTGAACAAAGATCGTATTCTATGGCTATTCCAATAAAGTAGTAAAGGTCTATCATTTGAGAAGTTCTTCACTTCTTTATTAACCAATAGACGTCCACTCTTAAATAAAGGTCTCTTGCACAACTTTGACAGGCCTCGATCTTGCACCACCTGTATCCATCGGCTCCTATCAACTCGCCTGATACGTTACACAAAAATTTTTTTTTATTGCCAGGCAAATGAACACAGTACCCATAAAGCCAAATACAGTGCAGACAAAGGAACAGCCGAGCAATCTAATATACTAATCTCACGAGTGACAATTCAATACTACAGAGACATCTACTGCCAAGTAATTAATAGTTAACGGAGTAAACTAAACACTACAGGCATGCAAAGCAGCATGCAGAAAACAAAACAGCAAACATCTCAAACTGACGCCGCCACTGTTTGTCTTCAAAAGCAACTAATAATAATAATTACTCTAAGTAAAATTGAATAGTAATTATAAATACAAACATCACCAAGCGTCACATAATGGGAAACCGTCTCAAAACTTAATTACTAACAAAGCAAATTAATATGTATCACCGCTTCGTATTAAAGCAGTCTATCGGTACGCTAGAACAACTCAATTATACTTGTTACATGCAGAGTACTCAAGACACAAGAGAAACTGTCTAAAGAGAAAACGAACTGTAATTTCTTAAGTAAAGTGAGATCTTCTTCTTCTTCTTCTTCTCTGACTATGACTATGACTTCTTCTATATTGTTAGCAATTTAAAATATGATTGGTGTTTTTCAGTATACCTCATGAAACAATAAGTGTAACCATGTCAACATACCTTTGTCAATATACGTCTCATGACGTATATTGACGACATTTGAATTTGACAGCGCGGGCGCGCCATCTTGAAATATTAGTATAAAACGTCTGTTTTGACGATACGACTTCAGTCTCTGCCCAGAGACTCATTCGACTAGTAGATGCTTCCGCGTCTAGGTCGTTCTATTTGATTGAGGGGTCGCGTAAGCAATCGCTCCCTAATCGAATAAATATTGTCTGTACGCTTAAATTACTGTAAATGATAAATTAACACTTTGATAGTTTTGATAACTACCCTCATGTTTAGATATTGGTTTGATTAATTAATATTTTGATGTTTTGATAACTACCCTCACGTTCAGATGGTGGTTTGTCTGTCGTGCTGTGGTTATTAGCTGAGTGGAAAGGGGCCGTTATTGGGGATGGTGGCGACGGCTATAGGTAGGGTTTTAGCGTTTTAAGAGATGTATTCTCTTAAGGCGTGATTAGTTTTTGAGTGATAAGTTCCACTTCTGAGTCTTTGTCTAACAATATCAACCAAGAAGTCGCCCGCTAAACAAAGAGCTCCTCCATCGACTTCCACGGACCTCGCACTGCCAGTATCCAGGGACTCCCTACGACTCATTTGATGTCGTCAGTCCACCTGCTGAGGGGTCGACCAAGACTGCGCTTCCCAGTGCGGGGTCACCACTCCAGCACGTATGGACTCCAATGACCATCAGCTCTTCAAACTATGTGAATTGGGATACTAATCTTATCTATTGATTTTATATCTCACCTATTGATTTTATTTATCATTAATCTTCCAAAATAAGTAAAATAACGTCCCCTGTTTGTTTTGATTACAAACAGGTGTACATTAAAAATTTTATTTTTAAAAACAATCTTTTAGTAGCTGGCTACATCATCAGATCCTGGTTATCATTTAAGACAAGAGTAGAACTGTCAAGACAAATCAAACGAACCCAAAACTCAATGGGGCTACGTCGTTTTATTACAGAGTTGCCATAACCACATTCAAGCTTCATCATCAGACTCTGGATCTTGTCTAGGGCCAGAGAACTTATGAAGATGAATCAAAAGAGACCGAACTCGATGGGATTACGTCGTTTAGATACAGAGTTCCCATAGCCACCTTCCAGCTACATCATCAGAATCTGGATATCAACTAGGGGCAGAGTACTTGTCAACATTAATCAAACGAGCTTAAACTTAATATAACCCTATTAAGTTTTATTACATCTCAAACTTAATAGGGTTACGTCGTTTTATTACGTAGTTGCCAAAACCAGCTTCCAGCTTCATCATCAGACCCTGTATATCATCTAAGACCAGAGTACTTGTCAAGACGAATCAAACGAGCCCAAATTTGATGAGATTAATTCGTTTTATTGCAGAGCTCCGATAGTCATCTTCCAGCTCCATCATCAGACCCTGGATATCATCTAGCACCAGAGTACTTATCAAGACGAATCAAACAAGCCCAAATTCGATGGGATCACGTCGTCCATCTCCATCATCAGATCTACATAATATTATACATGCAAAATTTCATTTTTTTTTTATTTAACTGGCTTTACGGCTCCGGGTTCCAGCCCTTCTGAGCCTATGCAAAATTTCAGCTCAATCGGAAACCGGGAAGTGTATCTAATAATTCATCCTGCAAGATTTGACCTAAACAATAAACATACATACAATATACATATATACAATGCAAGTTAAATAAAAGCTTGTAAAAATGCGTCAAATGTTTATAAAGTCCATGGAACTAGGCGTAATTCCTAGTTGCATGATAAAGGCACAGAAGTAGGAATACTTACTACCTACTTCCATAATCACAGTTCACTATATTTCATACACTAGGGCATACTGTGCGTCCGTTTTGACGTTTGATAAAGAATTGCAGTTGGTTTTATAGTCGTAATTCCTAGTTCCATGGTTTTATAATACCCGTATTCACAAACATTACTTCCGTAAGTATAGCAGCAACGCTGTGACAAGTATGTTTCGTTTATTAGTTGGTAGGGATGTTCTATAATTATTATTATTAGTATAATACGCATTTTATTTATGCATTGCTGTAAATCTGTTGTTTAGGCTATTATAAGATCGCTATAATCTCAAAACTTGAACACCAACGATAACCATGTTATTATTGTGAATGAATATATAATTCGTAATATCTACTGAGTTTATGTACGCCTAACGACTTACTAGATAATGATTAACTAGTCTGTATTAATAATCCTCCTGAATATCAAAGTGATCTTATACCAAATACTTATAAAATTCCTTTTGAATGAAAGAATGATGAGCTGGCAAGAAACTCAACATTGCTGTCTTCAAAAGATAATGTTTCTCTACAATTTATAATATTACAACAGGATGAAATCAATGAGCTCAAACACGATATGTAGATACTTAAAAATTATCCCGGGATTTGAAAACTGAGACCATGCAGATGAAATCATAGTCGGAAGCTAGTAGATATACCAGAAACAATTCGCTGAGGACAATACCTTAATGTGCATCTACCGCTGCATTCTAAAATGTGTATGTTCTGTACACAGTCTCCGAATCCAAGAGCATCGCAATCAGCAAGGTTTGCAGAGCACGCCACAAAGGAATTACAGCGACAAGCTGTGATCTTACTTTTGGTATACGCTAATTTATAAATACGTAGCCATGAGACAAGCGATAAGCGGGTTCAAAATATATAGGCGCCTGACTGCATTAACAGCCTATAAATTGTACTAAAGGCACACTACACAACTAAGGGCTGATTTCACCAACGTAAAATATATCTTATTCTATTTAATTATATCTTACGTCTTATTGATATTTTGACAGTATTGTCAATACAAGAACTGTCAGAACGCCCAATTTATTCCTCGGCAAAACGTCGCTCGACGTTGGTGAAATCGGCCATAAAACTACTAATGTCTTGAGCGGAGTCTATTTGTTTCTATTGTATGTTTCACAAAAGTCAAAACGTAACTAAAGTAGTTTTACAATAAGAAACTATACCATCACACTGCAGCATGTGACGGCAACGACACGGGATTTAGAAAAGGTCAGCTGTGGAATTATTTAAAAATGATCGCAGCAGTGTGACTACTGAAATCATGACTCATCATCATCATCATCAGCAACCCATCAACGACTAACTACTAAACGTAGGTCTCCTCTCAGTGATGGGTCATAGTCCACCATGCTGACCCAAAGCAAATTGGCAGACTTCACACACCTTTGAAAACATTATGAAGAACTCTCAGGTGTGCAGGTTTCCTCACGATGTGTTCCTTCACCGTTGAAGCTTGTGATATTTAATTTCTTCAACGCACTTAGAAAAGTCAGAGGTGCGTTCCCGGGATCGAACCTGCGACTCCCCGAATTGGAGACCGCAGTACTAACCACTAGGCTATCACTACTTCAAATTAATATTTGTTGATAAAATTATAAGTGATAAACTGTCGGCTGTCGTTCTGCACGCCTTTTACTATTATTACTTTATTGTTCATGAAAATAAAACAAATTTTCAAAATTTAGCCATCCACGTGAAACTTGAGTGATTAATAGAATTATATGTTTATGTTCTAGTTTAAGTTGTGGTACCGAGTTATTAATTAATGAATAAGATTTGAAAATAATGTTCATCATCATCATCAGCCTTTAAACGGCTCACTAAGTGTAAGCAGATCCCCTCCCAAAGAAGATATTATAATATTAAGAATATATAAATAATCACTGATTTAGTGGCCCAGTACTTTGCTAAATCCGGAGGCGTACGCCTCGCGGCAACCGTGGCTTGGTAGTCTTGGTACAAGACTTTTGCCCTTATGTTGACTCCAGTTTAAAATATAGGCAGACTCAGTAAATGATTGGTTACTTTGTAACACGTTCCTTCTAAAATAATGCAAAAATAAATAGTTTCACATTCATAATAATATTAGTAAGAAATTAAGGTTATGGATGTCGCTCCCACAGATTAATCCAATGACTCCTCACTTGTTAAAGTTCGTTAAATCGTTTAGATTACAAATTTATTCCTGGGTTAACTAACTCGGCGTCTCTGCAAGTGGGCCTTAATCTATTACCTACAAGCTTTTATGTGCTTTTATTTAGTTTCACCTAGTTTCACCTATCCCGATGTTTGTCATCAAATCTTAAGAATTAAATTTGATCCACTTCCCGGTTACCGATTGAGCTGAAATTTTGCATACGTGTGTAAATCGCGTGACAATGCAATATTATGATGACATGGTGCTGATCTGATGATGGTGCTGGAAGGTGGCCATAGGATGTCCCGATGTTTGTCATCAAATCTTAAGAATTAAATTTGATCCACTTCCCGGTTACCGATTGAGCTGAAATTTTGCATACATGTGTAAATCGCTTGACAATGCAATATTATGATGACATGGTGCTGATCAGATGATGGAGCTAGAAGGTGGCCATAGGAACTTCGCAATGACACGACACAACCTCATCCACTGCGGGCTCGTTTGAATCATCTTGACGAGTTGTTTTTTTTTCAATGGTAACCAGGGTCTGATGATGGAGCTGGAAGGTAGTCATAGGAACTCTGTAATGAAACGACGCAACCACATCGAGTTTCGGCTCGTTTGATTCGTCTTGACGAGCACTTTGTTTTTAGATGCTTACCAGGGTCTGATGATGTAACCGGAAGGTGGTTTTTGTAACTCTGTAATAAAATGACGTAATACCATCGAGTTTAGACTCGTTTGATTAATGTTGACAAGTAGTGTGGTCCTAGATGATATTCAGGGTCTCATGATGATGCCGGAAGGTGATTTTGGCAACTCTGTAATAAAACGATGTAACCCCATCGAGTTTGGGCTCGTTTGATTCATCTTGACAAGTGGTCTGGTTCTAGATGACAGCCAGGGTCTGACGATGTAGCCAGCTACTACAAGCTTGTTTTTTAAAAGTAAATTTTTTAATTTACACTTGTTTTTAAATAATATGCTATTTCAGAATACAGTTTAAGTATTCAGTTTTATTAGAATAATCATACTTTACTTATACAGCATGTCACGAAATTGAATACCTACAGCTGCTGAATGAAAAATCCGGATTTTGCAATTGGATTGAATTGCAAACGGATTGAACTACATAGAGCTCTGTTATTATGCAATGCGCTAGGTTAATTGGATTATAGAGATATATATCTACTTAGTTATACTATTTTTCCACTAACTAATAATGCCATTTCATTGATTTTTTTATCGAATACCGAATACTGAAAGTCATCGAAATTCACTAAAATTTTTAGAAGTTATTAAAGAGAATACAAATCTAAAACCTTTTAATATGTCTTAGAAGTTAATTTTGAAATAATAATTAGTAGAAGATTTCCCGAGGGAATTTAAAAACTAAATCCACGCGGACGAAGTCGTGGGCATCAGCTAGTATACATTAAAAAAGTGGAATACGTAATGTATCCAAATGTTTTATCTAGATATACTCGTACCTATCTACTTTATCTGTACGGGATCGTATCGGAAATAATAATAATAATCTCATCCTTTCTCCGACCGACGTGTTTTCAAAATACAAACATGTACGTGAGGAATAAACCTTTCGAACAGAATCGAATCAAATAAAGTTCAAGCGGGCCTCTACCGGCACGTCTATGAGTTTGTATCTCGAGGAATTTTTCCTACACATAAAGTCTGAAACACACACAACGCGCAGGCACCATGATGTGACGGTAACTGCATGAAAAGACATTTTCTAAACGTGCGCGCTCGTCTACGATTTGCTTTACTATAGGTATAAAACTCCACGGAGTCCTTAGGTATGCGCGCTAAACAGTGTTAGGCCTTCACGCTTATAGTAATCAAACTCTATTTTCACGTCAGGTGGAAAAATAGACACCAACCTTTGACGGTTCCATAGAGATAACCAAAAACTTTAACACAAAAAATATGTACCAATAAACCAAAATATTATTATTGAAAACCATAAACATAGTATTACATTACTACCGTAAGATGAGAACATGTTTCAAAAATCAAAACTCTAACTCGTCACAGAAGTGCATTTAAATATCAAAATCATTTATTTCATGTAGACCAACTTGTGGCTCTTATGACAAGTCAGTTATCTACCACTACAAAACAGAGCAGGCATTACAAAGCAGAATCCAAAGATTTAGGCTTAATTAGGTGTGAAGCGACAATCAATCCTAAATCTATATAAGAATCATGATAAGCGCATAAATATGCGTATATAAGCGATAAAGATCATTGAAAGTGTGTGAGAGAGAGAGAGAGAGAGAGAGAGAGAGAGAGAGAGAGAGAGAGAGAGAGAGAGAGAGAGAGAGAGAAATACTTATCGTTTTCAATAGAAACAGTATTTTCCCGTTTGACTATATACTTTAATTTCTTCCACGGAATAGGAACAGGTATTCGTACCGTGGTATAGATTAATCTATACCAGGGTTCCTTTTATTACACTTCTCGCGCGTCGGACTAGTTTCCGCCACGCATTCTGTGTGTTTCGGGGTTAAACTTCCCCGCGCGTATTAGCGATGAATTTATTGAAGCCAGCGAAATAGTTGTTTCGCTCAATACGAACTTAATAAAACCCAAGTTCACTTCAACAAGATAACTTTTACCACAATCTGACGTTCGAGTTCATACAATTGAGGAATACAAAACTTTATTCTCATAATTATACTACATTCGCAAAATATATTTTAAAATCACTATATTTTCCTATATTGTATCCTATAAATATTTATGTATAATTATACTTTTTAAGTCTATTTACTTTAAAAAAAAATTTCTGACCCTTGAAAGTGTCCCTTTTGCGAGATATCCTTTTTTGTGATCTTTAGGTTAACTTGAGGCAAAAATAGATGGCATTAAAGATCCACCTAATTACCTAAAACACCTAAAGACCTAACTCCAACGATCTCTATACACCTACGCACTTAATACCTACTCTAAGATCTCTGTAACTGGACCTAATATATTATATTTAGAATCAAACAAAATTAAAACGTAACTCAACACGCGTTCCCAATTTCATAAGTCGGGAATATTCTACTAGAAATAAATTTTCCCTACGTATTAGTCGATAATTAAAAGAAGTTTGAGAGGTTTTAGTTGTTCGGCTCAACCCGAGCTTAATGAAAGTCGATCTCTAGGCGAGCTGACTCTGTCGGAAAAGTTTTTACTGCAAACCTTTGGTTATGAGCGCCGCGCTATAAAAAGACATACAAAATCTACAAAAGAAATATGCATCTTTTTTTACCTATTTTTTTTATAGTTCTTGCAATTCACGAGGGCGACTGACTTTATGGTTATGTGTGTGTCGTATCTGTATAAGTGTGAGCGAGCGCAATGCTCGCGCCTGCCCGCTCCCACCTAGGCTTTGACAGGCACGCACACTTATGCAATGTGCATGTACACGAAGTAACCACAAGTAAAGATCACTCGCCTTCGTGAATTGCAAAAACTGTAATATACATATTATGTGATTTAGAAGTCTTCCACTTAACTATGACAATGTCATCGAAAAAGACAATATTTTCAATAATATTGTTTTTTCGTAATAGTACGAGATCCGAACATAACATCGACCTTCACCCATCTGTTTACCGAATGAAACATTTTTTTTATAAAATTGCATACATAGACCATAATCTACGTCTTGTATGTATTGCCTATCAAAATATGTTCATGACTATCATTAATTAAAAAAATAATAATTAAATTTTTTTAGCGAGTTTCACCCACTTGTTTACCAATCAAAATATATATCAAAAAAAATCGGCCAAGTGCGAGTCGGGCATCGCTCTTTTAGGGTTCCGTTAAAAAAAAAATTTTCCATGTACCCGTGGAAATATTTCATTTTTTTTATTTAATTTAATTTTTATTATTTGTTGTTATAGCGGCAATAGAAATACATAATATGTGAAAATTTCATCTGTCTATCTATTACGGTTTAAGAGATACAGCCCGCTGACAGACGGACGGACGGACAGCGTAGGCTTAGTAATAGGGTCCCGTTGGTACCCTTTGGGTACGGAACCCTAAAAAAGCTTATATTTAATAACAAACGCGATGATATAGTATTGCCTGCAATAAACCGTTCATGAAACACTATTGCCAGGATTTAAAGTTTAAAAATCAAAGCAAGTAAAGTTGCGCAAGAGAGAAACCCGAGCTTATTTAGTGTAATAAAGAAGGATAGAGCATAGTGGCTGCGAGCGACGCCTTCGTTGAATAGAAGAGAGTACGTATGCTCTTTTTACATATGGTTGAGAGAGACAGCATATCTCTGATGTGAATCATTTTGGAGTAACTGACAATACATACAAATTTATTCTAAATAATTATTTTAGATTTCAATTATAAATATATATATATGTATATATTCAAATATAAAAACATTTTCTTTGCAATTAAATACATAAAAATTAAACCCGATATTCTTTAAAAATTAAAATATTTTTTTTAAGAATATCAACCAAGTTGAACATGACTAATATTCTCCTCTCCCGTCCAAATAAGCGGAAAGCTTGTGTCAGGAGTGGGTATGACAATATGTAGTGCAACGGGTGGGATTCGAACCTGCAACCTGTCAGTTTTCAGTCCGCACCTTAACCGTTGGGCTATTGAGGCTTACTTTATTATTGAAACCAGTAGGATTTATTGGTGATCAGACGCTTTTCAAGATAAACGACCTTCTGGAAATGACAGAAAATGAAAAAAACGAAGAGTTATCTGAGTCCGAAGATCTTTCATCAGATTCAGATGTAGAATAATATTTATAAATGTTACAATTTTTTAATAAGTAAGAAATAAAAATAATTAAATTTTTCCATTATCCATAAATGTTTTGAATATTTTTTTTATTTGTTTAATTTTTATGTATTTAATTGCAAAGAAAATGTTTTTATATTTGAATATATACATATATATATTTATAATTGAAATCTAAAATAATTATTTAGAATAAATTTGTATGTATTGTCAGTTACTCCAAAATGATTCACATCAGAGATATGCTGTCTCTCTCAACCATATGTAAAAAGAGCATACGTACTCTCTTCTATTCAACGAAGGCGTCGCTCGCAGCCACTATGCTCTATACTTCTTTATTACACTAAATAAGCTAGGATTTCTCTCTTGCGCAACTTTACTTGCTTTGATCTTTAAACTTTAAATCCTGGCAATAGTGTTTCATGAACGGTTTATTGCAGGCAATACTATATCATCGCGTTTTTTAATAAATAAGCTTTTTTTTTTATATATATATTTTGATTGGTAAACAAGTGGGTGAAACTCGCTAAAAAAAATTATTTTTTTTTTTTAATTAATGATAGTCATGAACATATTTTGATAAGCAATACATACAAGACGTATTTGTCTATGTATGGAATTTTATAAAAAAAATGTTTCATTCGGTAAACAGATGGGTGAAGATCGATGTTATGTTCGGATCTTAGACCATAAAATGAATCTTACTAAATCGCTTTCTAATATGTAAAGAAGACTTTTATCGTAGTATTATAAAGCAGACGAAGTCGCGGACAACTGCTAGTGTCGCTATAAATAAGTAGATAAACTAACTTATATCCGTCTCCGTCCGGGTATATCTCAAACCCTACATTTGCATTGTTATTTACCGGATGACTTACCCGAAGGGTGACCGGTCAAGCGGAATTTTCTTCTTGTCTTCCATTCTTTGTGTCTTTGTCTTTTTATTTTTAGTATCATTGTATGTGAAGCAGTGATAGCCTCGTGGTTAGGACTGTGGTCTCCTACTCGGGGGGTCGCAGGTTCGATCCCGGGTACGCAACTCTGACTTTTCGGAGTCAAGTGCGTTTAACCAATTAACTATCACTTGCTTCAACGGTGAAGGAAAACATCGTGAGGAAACCTGCAAATCTGAGAGTTCTTCATAATGTTCTCGAAGGTGTGTGAAGTCCACCAATTCGCATTGGGCCAGCGTGGTGGACTATGGCCTATAACCCTTCTCTGAGAGGAGACCTGCGCTCAGTAGTGAGCCGTTGATGGGTTGCTAATGATGATGATGATGTAAAGAAAAGCAATTTAAGAAGGCGATTTGTTAAAATAGTTACTAGAGGGGTTCCAAGGTAATAGATTGGCGTCCCCACGCCTATTGAGTACAGGGTTGGGAGATTAGTTTTGTGTAGTCGCCTCGTACTGCTGGAAAAGCTTCACTAGGCGTGTTTTTCTTTGCCAACCAACTAGGTCTAACGTTGGACATTTATCTATCTGTTTACACATGAAAATGATTATTAATGATGTTGAAAATGGTTTTAACCATAAACTTAGTATATTTCCTACCGTAAGAAGACATACAAATGAGGGAGGGGCGGAAAAAAACCCTTCTGCAATTCGTAAAGATAAAAAAGGAAAGCGAATCTGATATCGTTGTGACCAGATTTCAAAGAAAAATTCGCCACTTTAGTCACGCCAAAATAAATGCTATGGGCTTTATTATAAATACTATATTTTTTTGAAGTTTGATAAATCAAAATCGGTTACGCGTTTTGCGGCTGTCAGGTGGCCACTTATGGTAGTAATAATACTTACCTATAGTTTTCTTTATAGTTTATGGTTTTAACTATCTAATCTATCTATTTAATACCTTTAAACGAGCAATTCTTGTATATATATATATATATATATAATCTGAATCTCGGAAACTGCTCCAACGATTTTCATGAAATTTAGTATGCAGGTGGTTTCGGGGGCGATAAATCGATCAAGCTAGGTTTCATTTTTAGAAAACGTCGTTTTATCCATGTTTCAGGCAGTGAAAACCCCCTACAATATTATTAGAATACGAAGGTAAATTTCGCCATCATCTATAAAGTTCCAATAGCTCAGTTAGGAAATGGAAAAATATAATAAGATAACATAGTTTTTTTAAGCAAGGACAAGAATCAACCAAGTTTAGACTATAATATTGGATGAAAAATCATACAAACTTCCTACTCCTAGGTGCTAAGAGTTGTCTTCTCGCGAAGTCAAACATTGTGAAACCGAAGCGGGCTCCGAAACTCAATTGAAACAATAACATTCTGCTCAGACTTTGAATCCTGAAATATTTCTGAAATGGAATTTCTTGGATTTAGAAACTCGAACTTCTATGAAACTTATAGGCACCCAATTCAGATTGTAGCGAATATTTTTCTATGGGAATCATTCCATAATTTTAGTATTATTGGCAGACCCCCCACTAGGTGGACCAACGACATGAAATGAATCGCAGGGAGCCGCTCGATATAGGCGGCGCAAGACCGAACCCTGTGAAAGTCCATGCAAGAGATGGCAATAGTGGACGTCCACTGCTGGACAAGAGTCTCTTGGTCAAGGTCAAGGGACAAGGACTATCAGTTGACAAAGAAGAAAAAGAAGTATATAAATATGAAAGTGAATCAATCTGTTTCTATGTTTGCACTTCGCCGAATTGTTCTACTAAAAAATTCTTTTCATAAAACCGACTTCTAACGCCACTACAAGTATAAAAATAATTTTAGTTTGTCCACGTTTGTTGAAGTCGGGCGGGCCTATATACAAATTACTATGAAACCGATGCGCGACGCTACAGAATATGATAGACTCGTTTGTAGAAGTCGAGCGAGCATCGCGAGTCAGTTTCATAGTTTGTATTTTAGGCCCGCCCGACTTCAACAAACGTGGACAAACTAAAATTATTTTTATACTTTGTAGTGGCGTTAGAAGTCGGTTTTTTGAAAAGAATTTTTATTTTAAGTTTTTAAGTGTAGTATCCTATGATTGAGGAGCTAGGACCTGGAGCTCCATGATGTAGTCCATACTTGTTACCTACAATATCAATTCGTAATCGAAATTTCCTAAATCGCCATAGTTTTAGGTGAGCAATATCCCTGCAGCATCAGGCTTGAGGATTTGAAGGTTAACATTTGTAGTGGTATTAGAGTAAGTATATATAAGTAGAGTTAAGGCTGATTAAAGGAATAGTATTAAACGAACCTCAAGTAAGAAAAGACGTGTTTAATTAATCCAAATAGTATCCCCGGGACCACACCTCATGGCGACCCTGCCAGTCGGCGCACGCGCGCCGCCGGCTGAGCAATAGAATTAAATCAATTCAAAAAATTAAAAATTTTAACAGATCGTGGCGCGAGACACGGATATAAATAAATAAATAACCAATTAATTGTGAATAAAAAGAAGAGTGTAACGCACGAATTAACTATATTATGCGCTGTTGTTTTAATATACCTAATATGGACATGATATCGAATAAAAGTGCAATTATTCTAATCAAAGCGAGTTCGAGATAATTAATTTATCGGATAATTAAAGATGAGATTGAAGCAGCATGGCTCCTCCACGACCCGACCTGAGCAGGATCGAGAGTATGCAAAAACAGTGAACTGCACCCGACAGTTTAAGTGATAAAAGTGTGTAAAAAAAAAAAAAAGAAGAAATAAGTGCCGTTCAAGTGGGTATCATGCGGTGTTATATTCGATTTCGGTAGTTTTAAAGACATTCTTTAAGGACTCGTTAAGTTTTTTTTTTTATGGAAGTGTACTTGCATAGTTTATACGAAGAATTAGAATATATTAGGGTAAGTCTTAGAAAATTAGGTCCTGATAGAAGATTAAAAGAATTAGGGAAAAGTAAAATAAAAAAAAGGTTTAGAAATATATGAAAATTATAAATTATATATTAAAACATTAAATACTAAAGAATTAGTAATAGAAAATATATGTAAGGACATAGAGGAAACTTATAAAAAAATATTAAATTATAGTACGTGTAAGTCTTTGTTAAAAATGGCAGGTTTCGATTTGAAAACGGCGAGTACCTTAATTCCTATTATGGATGGCAAGGAAGAGACCACTGAAAAAATTATTCAGGGTATAGAAATGTATGACTCTTGTTTGACGGAACTAGAAGATAAGAAATTGCTGATTTCTTTTGTGATTAAAACGCGTTTAACTAAAATTGCAAAATTAAAATTGAAAACTGAATACAAAACGGTCGATGATTTAATTTCAGACATAAAAAAATTTTTACTTTCGAAAAAGTCTGCAAATTCCTTATTGATGCAGATGAATAAATTGTCACAAAATGAATCATCAATCTCAGAGTTTGGCAATAAATTGGAGGAACTTTTTGTCGAATTAACCATTTCCCAGGCAGATCAAAATCAGGCAGCTACTGAAATATTAAGACCAATCAATGAAAAATTTGCAATTAAACAGTTCTCAGACGGGTTACGTAACCGAAGGTTAGGTACCATCATCGCGGCACGCGAATATCAACAATTAAAGGATGCAATCCGTGCGGCGGAGGACGAAGAGTCATCACAACCAGCTCATCAAGCGGTAATGCATATCAGAGGTAAGTCCTTTGGCAGAGGAAAATGGCAGCATAACCCAAGTCGCCTCGACTCGTTCAATTATTCGAACAAAGGTCAGTACTATAATACGCATAACTATCCCCGGCATAACAACAACAATTATCGAGGTAATAATAGATTTAATTACCGTGGACAAGGCAGGAATGGCTATCGTGGTAGAGGTAGTAATTTTCGTGGATTTAGAGGCCAAAGTCGCGGCACAACACAACACAAAGTATATGTTAGTGACAGTCAAGTTCAGCCAGAACAGAAAAAACAGTTAAATGAACAGTGTCAGTTTTTTCGAGCATAAAATACTAACTTCGTGTGATGGGTTAGACATTTTAAAGTTTAAGTTAGGTAATGCAGAGTGTTCATTTTTATTGGATACAGGTGCAACCTTATCAGTTGTGCATAAGGATCGGATTCCTAGCAACATAAAGTTATATAGTGACGAAACCATAATTTGCGGTTTAGGAGGTAAAATACATTCAAAAAAAGTAGCATGGATAGAATTGGAGACACATAATAATTTATTATTTCGTCATAAGTACCATGTTTTGGACGACATGCCATGTCAAGCGGATGGAATTATCGGATTAGATTTTTTACGAACTTACAGTGCGAATATCAACTTACGAACAAATCAGTTAACATTATTTAATCGTGGACAAAAGTGTTCGATAATAATTCATAAAAGTAGTGAAAATGAAATTTATCTTTCGTTACCGTCTAGAAGTGAATCTATACATTTTATTTCAGTAGATAAATCAATCAGTTCAGGGAAGATATGGTATGGTTCAGGGTATGTTTTGAGCGCGAAACAGTTTTCGGAAAATATATTTTTAGCAGGAAGTTTAGTTAAAGTGCATAATGGAAAATACCAGTGCGACTACTTAATACGTCAGAGAAAGATGAAAAGTTAAAAATATTTAAACCAGAATTAAATTCAGTACAGGATTACGAGATATGTACGTTTGATAAATTAACTCCTTCTTGCGAACAAGTTAAAAAATTATTGCAAACATTAAAGTTGGAACATTTAAATTCATACGAGCGAAGCCAGGTAGAGTGCATATGTGCTAAATATGCCGATGTATTTTACTTGGAGGGCGATAAGCTAGGTACTACGAATATAATGGAGCAGTGTATTAGCTTAAAACCAAACTCGACACCTGTTTATGTTAAACCGTATAGAATCCCCGAGGCGTTGAAGTCTGAAGTGGATAAGCAAATTAAAAACATGTTGGAAGAAAACATTATAGAACGAACAAATAGTGATTGGAATAGTCCAGTACTTTTAGTTCCAAAAAAATCATTGGACAATAACAAAAAATGGAGGTTGGTTATTGACTACAGAAAAGTTAATAATGTTATACAGGATGATAAATTTCCATTACCGAATATTACAGAAATATTAGATTCATTATCTGGAGCGATGTATTTTAGCCATTTAGATCTACAGTCTTCATATTACCAAGCAAGTTTAGAACAAAATAGTAGAAAAATCACAGCTTTTACAACAGATTCGGGACAATATCAAATGATGCGTCTCCCGATGGGTCTTAAAATAAGCCCTAGTGCTTTTTCGCGTATTATGTCTATAGCGTTGTCAGGTCTAACATGCGACAAGGCATTTGTTTACATGGATGACTTAATAGTTTATGGACGTAATTTAGAAACTCATAATAAAAATTTAATAGATATATTCGAACGACTTCGAAAAGTTAACTTAAAGGTTAATCCACAAAAATGTGAATTTCTGAAGACCGAACTTTTATATTTAGGTCATGTTGTTACGACGGACGGTGTACTTCCAGATCCAGATAAGGTTAGGGCATTACAAAATTATCCTATTCCAAAAAATACAGATGAGGTAAGGCGTTTTGTCGCATTTTGTAATTATTATCGAAAGTTTTTGCCGAAATTTTCCGAGATAACTGTACCATTAAACAAACTGTGTAGGAAAAATTCAATTTTCGAATGGTCAGAGGAATGTCAATTAGCTTTTGAAAGATTAAAACAAGGTTTGGTTTCTCCACCTATTTTACAGTACCCTGATTTTTCAGAGAACAATGAGTTTGTGTTACAAACCGACGCGTCCGGTATAGCAATTGGATCAGTTTTGTGTAATAGAAACATGAAGCCCATTGCTTATGCAAGTAGACCTTTGAACAAAGCCGAGCTTAATTATCCAACTATAGAGAAAGAATTGTTAGCGATTGTTTGGAGTGTTAAGTACTTTAGACCATATTTGTTTGGCAGGAAATTTACGATTATGACGGATCATAAACCACTTATATATTTGTTTAGCATCAAAGACCCCTCTAGTCGGTTATTGAAGTTTAGGTTAAAGCTTGAGGAGTATGATTACAGCGTTGTTTACGTGAAAGGAAAACTTAATGTTGTAGCTGATGCATTAAGTAGGGTGACTATAACTTCGAACGAGTTAAAGGATATTAATCAAAAAATTATGGTAATGACTCGTGCACAGAAAAAACAGTTAGAAAGTAAAGAGGAAAGGAATTTAGGAAATTCAAGTATACCTAATATTTCTGACAACGATAGGTCAGGCCACCCTAGAGTAGCGGAAATATTACGTATTCCCAATGATTCTGTGGAAATGAAATTTACTGAAGGGAAATATTTAGATGGATTACGAAGAAAAAAAGAGATAACTAAGGAAGATCAATGCTTTGCGTATATCGAAAATAAATTAATTATATACATAAACCTTAATTTTATGTCGCAATTCACGCGAGACGTATTTGCGGATATGTTGAGGAAATTTTGTAATAAAATAAATGTACATGAAATATGTATAGTAAAAGATACATGTAACAGTTTATTTTTAAAGGAATTATGTGATGAAATAAAAAATAGAACATCGTTGACAGGTCCCAAAATTCATATATTGAGAAATGTAAAAAGAATTACGGATACAGATGAAAAAACGGTAATACTTAATGATTTTCATTTATTACCTTCGAGCGGACATGCCGGCGTTCGACGAATGGTAAATAACATTAAGAGTAAGTATTACTGGCCAAGACTAGAAGCAGACGTACGAGCCTACGTAGGTAAGTGTCTTAAGTGCCAAGTTATGAAACATTCACAGTATCATAAAGAACCTATGGTGATAACGACGACTGCAAACTCAGCATTCGAGAAAATATTTTTAGACCTCGTCGGTCCATTAGATAAGGATGATGCAGGTAATCAATACATTCTAACTATTCAATGTGAACTTACGAAGTATGTGGAAGTGTTCCCATTACCAACAAAGGAAACTGAAACAGTGACCAGAGCATTAGTTAATAATTTTATATTAAAATATGGTATACCTAAAATTATCGGAACAGATCGCGGAAATGAATTTTTATCGTCAACAATGGCGGAAACATGTAAGTTATTAGGTATAGAGAAAATCCATTCAACATCATATCATCATCAGAGCATAGGAGCGTTAGAGAATACACATAAACACCTACGAAACTTTTTACGCATTCAATGTGAAGAAAATACTTATACATGGAGTTATTGGCTACCATTTTGGTGCTTTTCTTTTAATACAACCATACATACATCAACTAACTACACCCCATATGAACTTGTTTTCGGTAAGCAGTGTAGCATTCCAAGTCGATTAAAAGATGACGTAGAACCACTGTATAACCCAGAAAATTACGCTCTTGAGTTAAAATATCGATTACAGCTTGCGCATAAAGATGCAAGGAAAAGATTGATAAAAAGTAAGTTAGATAGAAAAATAGTTTACGATAGGAGTAAGAATCCAGTTAGTTATAAGAAAAATGATTTAATTTTAATTAGAAAAGAATGTAAGACTAAAATGGAATCTCTATATGATGGACCATATGTCGTAATTGAAGACATTGAGCCTAATGTAAAAATTATTAAAAATAATAAAGAAGAAATTATTCATAAGAATAGAACAAAACTTTTTAAAAGGTAAATTTATTCTAGATATCTAATATACTATGTAAACAATTGTTAAGTAAGAAATAAGTAGTAATAAGGTAACAAACATATTCATTTTATTTTGTATTATTTTATTTACTTATTTTTGTTTATTTTCTCAAAGCATGTATAAAAAAAAATATCCCTTTTGTGTATTTTTTTTTTAATTTTAGGTGGATGATGTAGTGGTATTAGAGTAAGTATATATAAGTAGAGTTAAGGCTGATTAAAGGAATAGTATTAAACGAACCTCAAGTAAGAAAAGACGTGTTTAATTAATCCAAATAGTATCCCCGGGACCACACCTCACATTTTTATGGGACCATTTCGCAAACGAGGATGTTTGTCGATTAAAAAAAAATCACAAAAAAAAAAGATACCGGCCGAATTGAGAACCTCCTCCTTTTTGGAAGTCGGTTAAAAAGTATCCGAGATATTTTCTTGCATCAGTGCCCATTCAAGCTAGACAACATTTTAACTCACTTTTAATTTGTGTTTGATCGCATTAACTCGTTATGGTCTTTAAAACTTCAAAGCAACCACTGGTCTGGAAAAAGATCTTATCCGTTAAAAACTTTATAGCAGCAAGTAATAAAATTTATCTACTTACAGTTTTGGTCCTCTACTAAATTCAAATGAAATTTCTAATTTAGTAGAAAGAAGGTAATGCATGTTCTCCCATTAATTATCAATAATTTTGATTTCTGTTTGTTTGCTTGTTGTTTATTTCGTATACAAATTATTGTTTTTCATTTTCACTAAAAACCACCAAAACTACTTACATATAAATATTTATGTTGCAACTATCAACAATATCACTTTAGGGCGATATCCTTTACTGTATACTAACTACTGCTTGTAACGATGTTAGAGGTTGTAACTACCCCAAAGTAAATTTTTTCGCATGGGTTAGTAATTGAATTGTCGCCCAAAAATCCCCAAATATTTTCGATATTTTTTTTTACATAACACTCAAATTCACGAAGTTTTATTAAACCTCTCCATTATATTTTTATTCTTTTGTTCATGTTACAATTTCCTTACAAACTAATCACAATAATTTTGTCACATAATTAAAAATGCAATGCAAGCATAATGGCGAATGTTAGAGAGTAAATCACAAACATTGTTTTGTCTAAAGCTTCGGTCAAATCTTTGCATTCGTTGTATTTGTCTTTATCCCCTTCCATTTGTTCTACACTGCCACTTCTTATTGGTTCTACTACATCAGAATCATAGCCTTCATTCACACTTTCATAGATATTACACACCTAAAATACGAGTAAATTTTAGTAATAATAGTAAATACAATTGAACAATGAAGATATTGAACAAACATGAGATTTTTTTGTCGGATATCAAATACTGAAAATATAATACCGAATAATTAGAAAAATACTTTTACCTTTATTGGTGCCAAGCAAAATAAGCTTCTAAAGTAATGTGAAGTTAAGATGCCCTGCATAATGGTCGACTTGCACATATTTTTAGCCACTGTTGTCATTAGCGCCAAGTGAAGTAACATGGCAAAAATAACTCCAAATAAAACAACTACGTATAGAATCACTGAAAATATATAATGATTGTTAAAATTTTCTACACAGATGGTATAAGGCCCGCTTGCAGAAACGCCGAGTTATCCTTTTACCCAGAGTTAGCTGCTGCCATGAAAGATTTCGTATAAAGCTTCTGCAAAATTACAAATTTATTCCTTGGTTAAACATAAAAAAAACCTAATCCGGCGTCTCTGCAAGCGGGCCTAAGTAATATAAATCCTACTATCCTACTAATATTATAAATGCGAAAGTTTATGAGGATGGATGGATGTTTGTTACTTCTTCACACCACAACGATTGAACTGATTTGGCTGAAATTTGGAATGTAGATAGCTCACACCCAGGACTTACATAAGCTATATAGCATTTCATCCCGGAAAATTGAAAAGTTCCCGCGAGAATCAAATAAACCTAGATCCACGCGGACGAAGTTGCGGGTATCATCTATCTAATCCTCTTATAATTTCGTCTTCTAAAAGTACTTACATATGGAAGGAATGGTATGACACGGAACCAAAACGTCGATGTAACAGAGGCCCATGCATATAACTACACTACAACCGGCGTAAAACCAAACCCTCTTCATGGTTAAAGGTTCGCTCCAAAATGAGAGTAACACGAATGTAACTAGGGCTGAAAACAAAAATAAGTAATTTATCTTTAATCCTACTATTCTACAATTAATATTATAAATGTGAAAGTTTGTGAGAATGTGTGGATGGATGTATGTTTGTTAGTCTTTAACGCCGCGACTAATGAACTGATTTGGCTGCAATTGAGATAGCTCATACCCAGGATTAACACATAGGCTTTTACTTTTTATCCCGGAAAATTACACAGCTTCTGCGGGAATTAAAAACCTTAATCCACGCGCTTCGTCCGCGTCACGGGCATCACCTAGTTTATAATAATTGGTTGTCAGACAGGGAAAGCTAACGTCACCCAAACTTTTAATCTTATATGTCATTAGCATAATCCATTCCAAGAGCAACGAATAAAATATTATGAGACAGGTTATTCTAAGGAGACAGGTTACTCAACCTAAAGATCGTTATTATAAGACTTACCGAGTAAAGGCGTGTAAAATACAATATTATAAGCGGTAGCCCGACGCTGTAAGACCATGTTAATTACAAATCTGTCACTTTGGCGCGTGAAGTTATCACTATAGCCGTATATGTCTCTCCAGGTTGCTGCATTGACGGTACTCTGCGATGTCACCACATCCCAAGCATTTACGATATCTTCATCTGCACTTTTGATCTAGTGAAAAAATGACAACATTAAATTTATTGCAGGCTTTAATTTTTAGGGTTCCATACCAAAATGGTAAAAATGGAACCCTTATGGTGAGACTTTCTCCGTCCGTCTGTCCGTCCGTCTGTCACAGTCGATTATTTCAGTAACTATTAAAGCTATCGACATGAAATTTGGCATAGTTGTGTATAATAGTGGCCCAAAAACATTGAAATAAAGAAAAGTCGAAAATTATTTTTAGTTTTATTAAAAAAAGGGGGAAAATCGGGGGTTTGAAATTTAAAAGTAAAATAACTATATCGAGTGGGGTATCATATGAAAGGCCTTTACTTGTACATTCTAAAACAGTTTTTTATTTATTTCTATTTAAAATAGTTTTTGAATAATCGGCCAAAATGTCGAAAAAAATACCGTTCCCCCCCCTTATCTCCGAAGTTTACCAATCGAAAAATCTGAAATAATTATGGTCAATAGAGGTATATGTATATTTTACAGGAAAAATAAAAGCAACGCGAAAATTATTTTAGTTTGATTAAAAAGGGGGAAAATCGGGGGCTTGAAATTTCAAAGTAAGATAACTATACCGAGTGGGGTATCATATGAAAGGCCTTTACTTGTGCATTCTAAAGCAATTTTTTATTTATTTCTATATATAATAGCTTTTGAGTAATCGGCCAAAATGTCGGAAAAAATACCGTTCCGCCCCCCTTATCTCCGAAGTTTACCAATCGAAAAATCTGAAATAATTATGTTCAATAGAGGTTTATGTATATTTTACAGGAAAAATAAAACCAACGCTCTAACTAGCATAGTTTTTTTTTATATTAACAATAAACCTCTACAAACAAAGTTAACGATAATTATGCGAATTAATATAATATTATCGTTTTACTTTTACTTTTGGAGTATGGAACCCTCGGTGCGCGAGTCCGACCCGCACTTGGCCGGCTTTTTTTAATTGATTTAATATTTTCATTGGATAGAAGACCTATGTCAAGTAGTGGACTAGCGATGACTAGATATGAATTAATGAAAAATCAAAGGAATGATGAATGAATGAAAACAAAAGATACAAATACTTAAGGTCTCCTATTGGTCAAGAATCAAGAATTCTTTAATCGAGTTTTAAGAAGTAGGTAACTTACAATATCCATCTCGTAGTTTGATGACGGATTAAGCAGATTCAACGTAACCTTTTCATGCATTTCCCAGAGTTCAATAACTATACAGCAGGCATAATCGTCTCGTGGCCACCTGATCATAATTATTACAAAATATTTACGTATTAGTAATGAATAATATTAAACGCAATTTTTATAATAATATGGTATTTAATATTTCATTATTCAAGCCTCAACAGCCCAACGGTTAAAGGTGCGGACTGGAAACTGAAAGGTCGACAGTCCGATCCCCACCCATTTCACTATTGTCGTACTCACTCCTAAAGTAAGATTTTCGCTTATTCGGAGGGGACAGGAGAATATTGATCATGTTCAGCAATTCGTTTTATAGAGAACCTAGCTTTTGCCCACGTGCCCCATTATGTTCGATTTTTCAAACCCCTATTTAACCCCCTTAGGGGTTGAATTTTCAAAAATCTTTTCATAGCAGATACCTGCGTTACATTTAGCTATCTATATGCCAAACAGTCGGATCCGTCTAGTGCGTCTGCGTGCTGTGCGTTAATAGATCAGTCAGTCAGCCAGTCACATTTTCCTTGTATATATTTTTATATATTTGGCAAAGTATCCTAGATCACCCGTTTAAATTTTTTCGCCAATTTCTTGAAGACTAAAATGAAGTTTTATATTTAACAATAAGAACTCTATAATACCTAGTCATTGGATTGACTGCAAAGGTAATCTAGGCTCATTCTAATAAAAATATATACATTTTTCCTACGACTTAGCTTATATCACTGACATACAGTGATATAAAAAATTATAGCTCAAGTCGCGAAAATGAAGTGAAAATGAGCGGGGCAAATAGTTCGCAGTGCTGGTGGTCGTTGGGGCCCCAAAGTGCTGGAGTGGCGTCCCCGCATTGGTAGCACAATGTTGGCAGGCCCCTCACTGGGTGGATCGACGACATTAAACGAGTGGCAGGGAGCCGTTGGATATAGACGGTGCAAGACCGAGCCCTGTGGAAGTCCATGTAGGACCTTTGTCCAGCAGTGGATCTCTATCGGTTGATAAAGAAGAAGAATTTTATACCTACTTTGTTACAGTTTTCTCATAGTCAAA
This sequence comes from Oeneis ivallda, assembly GCA_029955525.1. Lineage (NCBI taxonomy): Eukaryota > Metazoa > Arthropoda > Insecta > Lepidoptera > Nymphalidae > Oeneis > Oeneis ivallda. The sequence continues at coordinate 22,451,402 of JARPMR010000007.1, forward strand.
GCACCAAGTGTCTGTTGTGGTGCGCATGTGTAAAATTGCAGAGCCACTATTGTCCATCGAAATCAATTCGGGATTTCTATCGTCAAGCATGGTTACGCTATCGGAGCTGAAATATTTATGTTTTCTTTTACTCTTTTCCTGAAAGTACTGAATTAACAACAAAAATAACACGAAATCAGCAACAACTCTTTGATCTGATCTTAAAAAAAAGGTAAATCAAGAGTGAATAGGCAAGCGTTTATAGGCTGCATCTTATGTAATCATCATCAGGTATGATCATAGTCAAGCGTATTCTATATATTTAATAAAAAAAACCTTATCACGAATTTAAAATATTAAAAGCCGATTTTACCAACTTTGAGATCAATTGGGCATTCTGACAGTTTTTGTATTTAAAATCTGCCAAGATATGCTCGGATTAGACTTATTTTACGTTGTTGAAATCGGCCCTTAAGGTAATGAATAGAGATTTAATAAAAATTAGGTACTTGGATACAGATAATGCTGGACTCCATATTTGTCCTTGTCTAAATGAAAGCCGATCTATTCCATTGAATTTATTTACATTCCAGGCCATACTGTCATCCGTCCATTTCTGTTAAAGTAAAAGCTATATTAAAAATGTAAACATTTTTAAAGAGTTTCATAAAATGTGTTTGTTAGAGACATGAAAAGCTTACTCTTATTATAGACAGTCCGGTAGTTAGTTTTGAAGTAACTGCATCATACGTAACACTAGTAACTCTGACGCCTAAAGATACAGTGACTTCAGGTCCTGGTGGAATGGCAGGGTCTTTGCCAAGTAACAGAGTTCTCTTCAATTTATCAGAATTTGAAATTTTTGGTTCCACTGCCTTTGAGTCGGGTGTAACTGTAAAAAATATTGACACCAAATTGTTATTAGCGCAACGGTCAGGGCGGCAGACTGAAAACCGAAAGGGTGACGGCTCAAAAATCCCCCGTTCTATTTATTGCTGTAACTAGTGATAGCGCACAAACTTTAAGATTAGTTTGATGAGAAAGGAGGATGATGATGATGATTTGTTTCGTTCATTTTAAATAAAAAGAGAAAGTTAAATACTACCAAAATGCTTTTAGGGTCGGCCACTAAAAAACAAGCAAAGTGGGGTCACAAGTTATTAAAACCTCCATGTAAAGGGTCTAATTCTGGTCAAAGTTTCAAATCTTTTACTAGTCAAATCTTTTACCAGAATTCGAACCTTGGGGGACATCCATAAATTACGTCACACGTTGAGTGGAGGGAGGGGGCCAATAAAATGTGACATTGTGTGACAAGGGATAGGGGGGTTAAAAGAATAAGTGACGTCACATGTTGAAATCTAAAATACTAAAACTTTATATCTATGTAAATATTGCGAAATTTATATGTAAACCAAAAACTTTAAAATATTATGTAGGTACCTACTAGTACCTCCATTATCTAAAATATTTGACTTTATTTTAATTCTATTAAAGATTATTTTTTATTTAAATAAAAAAATATTTGTAAAATCTGCTGTTTTAATTTAACTAAGTAAAAATGAAATAAAATAAATTTAATAAGTAGTAAATTTAGTTAAAAAAAATTAAGTGCTTCTGAAATATAAAATTGAAAAATATGTGACGTCACACTAGGGGGAGGGGGTTTCACAAGTGTGACCACCTGTGACAAGGACGGGGGGGAGGGGTCAAAAAACCATAAAATTTGTGTGACGTAATTTATGGATGGCCCCTTTGATGGAGGTGAATGTAATGACTTACGACCACCACTTTGCTTGCTTCTGATAGCTAAATTTAGCTTTCGCTATAATTTTAACCATCTGAAGTCCAACTGCCACTTAAGGAGTTCAATGCTTACTTTCAGAGCCATTCGTTGTAGGTATTGGGCAATCGTAAAGAAATTTTGCTTCAACACCAGACCAAGCAGCAAAACTGAAATATCTGACGGTAATAGGGTTCATATCCTGATAACTCAAGATCGGTAATACATCCCCTTCTTTTCCAAATTCAATAAGACCATCTGAAAGAATAAAGATGAAATATAGGACGTATTAAAATATAACAGAAAATATAATTAACAGATTTTCTAAAGAAAATCTGTTACTTTGACAATATTAATTTTCAAGATTTTACCTTCCGTAATTTTAATGTAAAATGCCCTGAATTCTATGGGCGACAAAATTTGAACTGTTTTAGCAGATGCTTTAGCATTTCTTTTTAGATTTGCACGCAGTTCTGTAAATCTGTTACCGCCTCCGCCTACAACTGAAAAGTTCAGAGCATCGTGTTAGTTTTGAGCATTCAGTACTTAACATAGTTATGTTAAAACAAAAATAAGTACATATTTTAAATATTAGAAGTCAACATTATTAAAGCTCCCACTAGGTTGACCGATGACATCAGGCGAATCGAAGGTAGACGCTGGGTACAAGCGGTGCACCGTGCAAGACTGTTTCATGTGGAATTAAGATACCCTGTCTAGCAGTAGACTTCTATCGCTTGATATTGATAACGATGATGACGACGATTATTATTAAAGCCAATGTTGCTAATTGAATTCAACAGATACAATGGCTTAGTGTAAACTAAATTGACAGGTCTAGTGCTATCCTTTTCCGCAACGAGCATTATAATAAAGATAGCACTAGATGTATATACCTGTCATTTAAGTTTAGTTTACAGATTGTGTACAACAAAATTGGCAACAATGTCACCATTCTCATTATCTTTTGAGGTTTTTCTAAGTTAATACCTACATACCAATTTCATAAACAGGATCGGTAATATCTGGTTTGGCCACAGTAGACAGAAGAATATGCCCATTGCTAGCTGCCAATATAGCGATATGCATCTCATAGACTATGCTGGGATCTGACCTCTCCATCTTCCTGTCTTCTGCGTTAACTTGGTAGAAAACTTCGTAGCTGTAGCCGTGTTGACACAAATGCTCCTTACAGCGCATTGCCACTGAAAAAATAAGGAGCAGTGACTTACTACTTCTTTCATCCTACTATATTATATTTTCTGATGTTTAACTTTGCAATTTGTTTACGCGTGTGCTAAAAATGGCCACATTTTTTTAACATCGCAAAACGTGAAGACCGATGTTAACCCTAAAAAGACGGAGTTAATTCTGTTTACAAATAAAAGATTTCAACTAATGTTTAAATTTGAAGTAATTACGTTCAGTAATTCAGAAGTTATAAGGCTCTGTCAGACGGACGGACGGACTAACAGACGGACAAGTACAAATTCACCCAAGTAGACTCAGATACCTCGATTCGCTCGGTAAATTATTTAAATCCGTAAGGGTATTATTAAAGTTTAACAATCCCCTCACGGATTTACAATCACCTCGCCCGTGCGTTACAATATTAACATTAATTGCGGTTTTTGCGATACCTATTCATACTTATAGGGTAAGGATAGTAGTATAACTTATACTACTATTGGTCTACGATTCATAAAGAGAATAACGTGGGTGAAACTGCGAGTCTCGCAACTGAGAAGTTGCCACCATTTATGAAATAGTCCTCATTCGCAATGATCAGCCATTAATTTGAATAATTGAAATGATCCGAGTGATCGCACGAATTCTAAATGTTAACTGCTCCGTGTTCCAAGACTCGGAACTTACGAACTTTCCAAGTCTCGAAAGTTCAAATTGCAATTGTAGTTTGCAGATCGAGATCGGAATAAATTCGCCTCATAGGTTGATATTTTCCATTTTCAGGAAGTATATTATTATCAACCAGTAGGGTTAGTACAAGATTGGATAGTTAAATATGAACAGTAAACTGTGACATTACCATCAAAGTAAAATAAACTATAACAGTATTGAGTTAGAGCTCAATTTCTTGAAACTTTTACCTAATAATAATAAATATACTTCATAACGTATATGACCATATACATATTTTTTTCTTAGTAAAAATAATTCTTAAACGTTTACGTAACAAAAACGCTGCAAATTAAAATTATCTGTATTGAATTTGAACTTTAAATCGATACTATACTGGTTCATTTAACTTTTACTTTGATGCTAATGTCATAGTTAACTATAACGATCAAAAGAATTAAGACTCGGACTAACCACACTGATCCGCAGCTCTCATGAGGCATAACTTAAGTATGGCTTTGAAAATGCAGAGTTAAGACAAATAACAGAAAAGTTTGCTAAATGTTTTTTTACCTTTTGCTTGCTTGTTGTAGAAAAGTCAATCGACTCGAATTCAGTGTAATCCTTATCTACTTAGTTAGAAAATCAAGAAATCTAACTAGCTAGGCTTTTTCAGTCGATCATAACGATCCCGATAGGCGAATCAAAATTGTACCAGCGTTCGATGCCACTGGCATAAATTGACTGCATTTTTCATTGGCGAAAATTGAATTGTTTTTATGCAATTGATTTAAATTTAATTTGGTAGAATGACAGTTAAATTTAAAACAGAAATTATTTTACAATTGCGAAATTCAAAATCAAATATTGGAAAAACACTCCTGTATGTATGTGACTTTTTTGAAATTTCGGGTTGAATTTTAAATAACTCTCATATTAATTTTGTGTCAGCCCATCAGAAGGTGAACTGTCTACTTATTTTTGCATACCAAGTGAAGTGTACTAAAACTGTAAGCCCCACTACTGACCAAACAAGATAAAATAGTGTTAAAAATATCGAAGTCAATTTTACTTACTGTTATACGTAAAATTAAAATGTGTATCCGTCTGAGTTGACACAAATCCCACCACAGTCCAAACAACCAAGTGAATCTGGAATGTCCTCATTTTCACAAAAAAAAAAAATACACTACGACTATAAAAAATACAAATACCAAACACAGAATGAAGTGGATTTTTTCTTTTTAAGTCCTACACTGTTGTGATTAAAGCCCCTTTACGGTAGAATTATTAGTTCAGAAATACATGTGCGACGTACATGAGAGCGGTGTGCGTTGTGACTGCACGGACGGTTGTATAAAATTATATTTTTTTTCTCTCTTGGATTAATTTCCTAGTAGTTTTACTCTCGACAGAATGAAAACGGTTAAGCTCGTACGTATAGTAGGAATTTAGGCAACCCCTAAATGCAATCCCTTACCCAATATAAATTCCACCTTTAGGTGTTCCCTAAAAGTTTGCGACAACGACATTACGTTACGTAAATTAGGGAAAGGGCAGACTGGCTACTTTTAGCGGCAGTGATCGCGGCGTTTTTATGGCCTTTAGCGACTGCATCGCGAAAACCGCGACTCAAATGCGTTCGCGGTTTTATGGCTTTCGATCGCACAATCGCGCAATCGTGCGAATCGCGAGAAACGCGATGTACGCAGAGGCCATAAAACCGCTAAAGACCATAAAAACGCGCGATCGCTGCCACTGAAATTAGCCAGTCTGCCCTCTCCCGTAGCTAAGGTAGCTCGTAAAAGTGAGTGAACGTTGGTGAAAATGAGCATGAGACTATTGTCATGTTTGTGAGTTTTATAAAAGTGATTAAAACACAACAATAATATTAGGTAGGTAAATTACAATTTTAAAATGCCTGATTCTTATGATTTTCGTAATAATCTACACCTTCACTGTCCTCGTCACAAAACTATTTTTTTTCAAGGGCTACTAATTAATTATTTTAAAAACTGACAATTTTATTTAGGAGTGATGTCAACGTAGAAAAATTCAAATATTTTTTTATACCCTTTGCGCCATCTTTGCGCAAATAAAACTGATAATAAACCAATTTTAAAGTCGAAAGGCCAATGATTGAGGGGTGGCCAAGATTACTACGGCTTACCCTAATAATAATTGAGAACAACAACAATTTAGATTCGCAGTCAGTAGTTTATTTTACAATATCCCCTTAATCGAAATGGTCTTTCGAAATCGAAGATTCGAAAAGATTCGAGGTTGTTTTTCCGGTAAAATGGCACCGCACGGTCCGTAACAATAGTTTGTAGGGTTGACTAGAATATTGCAATTGTTCATTACAATTCTATTTTAAAGTGGTCATTAATAATGTTCAATAGGTAGTAAGTAATTATTATTAAAATACAAGTATGAACTGATATTGCCACTGAAACGCATTAAAACCCCCAGAGGAAGTGTTGGTGCGGTTATCAGGCGGACGGGTGATAAATAGCACTGGAGCAGTGTCATATTGTAACAAAAATATTAATTTATTGTACCTATCTTATCCTCGTAGGTATCCGATTTATTTTATCACATAAAATATACTGCGGGAATTTTTATCCGGTGAGTAAAGTTATAAGGATAATAAAATGATGTCTTTAATTTTGGAACCTTTATCAGGCAAATCATTGATTTTATTTTCATTTTATTCAAATGGTAAATTAGAATACCTACCTATAAGGTTTTATACGTAGAGTCGTTTTTAAGAAACACGCTGTCTTTTTCCCTTTAGAAAATCCACCGAAAGTTTGAACGGTATATATTTTGTGTGAAAAATTTATTCACACAGAAAAATTTGATTTCTCCTGCGAAGCCGGGGCGAGTTACTAGAATTTGATAAACATTTACAAAAGGAATTTTAAAAAGATAGAAATGACCATGTTTATTATTTGTAAATTTCATCTTTGTTAAAAGTAAGCGGTAGGGCGTATTTTATTTAAGAATCAGAATCAGAATCAGAATCAGAATTTATTTATTGCATTATACACTAGTAGTATACAAGAGATGGTAGGTACAATAGATTGTTGGCCGTAGTGTATTACCAATCTAATGGTGTGCAATAACAATAGAAAATTATACAATTAAATTTAAAAAATGGATAGTTCACAGTACACACTTAATTATATCGATAATAAAATAATATAATAATAAATTAATATGTCAATTGTTTATCAAATCTAGTAATGTCAATTATAATTTAAAATAAATAATAACACGTTACTCCATTGAAATTATTATTATCGATAAAATTAATTACTTATTTTTAAAAATTAAAATAATAATAAAATAAAATAGAATATCTGAAGCACAAGGCATTGAAAAAAATAAAGAAAACTGCTCTAAATAATTTTATGTATACCTCATCTCACTGTTTCATTAAAAAATTCCTCTAGTGTATAGTAGGCCTTATTTATAAGCCAATTTTTCAAAGTTTTTAATGTTGCTCTGTATTCAGTTAACGCGTCATGGAATGGAAATAATAAAGTCTGGAACGTTTCCAAAGTTTTCGATTCCTTCGCGATTCAAAATGATTTTAGCGAAATGCAAATTACGCAGTGGTAACATTTACGTTCATTTAGTGTTTGAACCGTACGACCCGACTCAAAACATATCGAATCGTACTATTTAATGTGTATGTCAAAAATACTCGTAATTGGCTGGTTGAAAAACATGTCAAATCGTACTATTTAATGTCTGTGTTAAAAATACTCGTAATTAGCTGGTTAAAAATATGTCAAATCGTACTATTTAATGTCTGTGTTAAAAATACTCGTAATTAGCTGGTTAAAAACATGACGAATCGTACTATTTAATGTCTGTGTTAAAAAACCTCGTAATTAACTGGTTAAAAAACGTGTCGAATCGTACTATTTAATGTCTGTGTTAAAAATACTCGTAATTAGCTGGTTAAACATGGAGGCCGCGCCGAGACCTTATACAACATAGTAGGTTGGATTTCAACCACATAAAGGATGCCAATATTCACGATTTCTCGTAGTTCTGTGAATGATGAAAGGGGGAAAAGCTTCTAAACTTCCTGAGCACACTCTCTAAAGTACATTCAATGGAAGACCGATAAACAGGCGACATTGCGTCGGCACTGAATACAATGTAGAATATTGAGAAAAAGACTTCCTTTGTCTTCTGATAAGTGGACATTTCTGACTCACGCGGTGTGCATTTTAGCGAAGTCTGCTCTCCCCTCTAAATACGTGGAAAGCTTGTGTTAGGAGTGGGTACAACAATGTGCAACGGGCGGGGTTCAAACCGGCGACCATTCAGTTTTCAGTCCTTTAACCGTTGATCTATTAAGGCTATAATATCTGGGTGACCTTGGTGATTTTTTTTTGTAAATCGTGTTTTTTGGATATTATATATTAAAAAAATATATAAATAAAAAAAAATCATACGGGAAAATAATCATCGTGGACTCGAACCGGGGTCTTCTGGTATTGGGACCACTCGACTTACCACGGAGCTATCGGGAATTTATAGAAAATGGCGAAATATACCTTCGTATTCTAATGATATTGTAAGGGGTTTTTCATTGGCTAAAAACACGGATAAAACGACCTTTTCTAAAAATGAAACCTAGCTGGATCGATTTATCGCCCCCGAAACCGCCTGCATACCAAATTTCATGAAAATCGTTGGAGCCGTTTCCGAGATCCAGATTATATATTTATTTAAGTATATTTATATACAAGAATTGCTCGTTTAAAGATATTAGATACATATTTTAAAATTTATCGCGGAGTGCGACGAAATATTGTATGTTGTAAAGAATGTTTGGGCTACAATTTGGAATTCAATCAGTTTTTTCCAGCGTTGTCTACTTCGACCGAAACTCTATTTTGCTTTTTAATAACTTTATTATTCCTTTGCCTCGATAAATTTTCTCCTTTCATCCAAGTTTCTACTTTCGAGTTTTTATTACCGATGAAAACGGTGAAAATTACTTTAAACCAGCTGTAAGCCAATTATTTGGCATGTCATCATTATATAACTCGTAATTGCAAGTCGAATCACTTGTTACTCATTTTTAGGGTTCCGTACCAAAATGGTAAAAATGGAACCCTTATGGTGAGACTTTCTCCGTATGTCCGTCCGTCTGTCACAGTCGATTATTTCAGTAACTATTAAAGATATTGACATGAAATTTGAAATAGTTGTGTATAATAGTGGCCCAACATCATTGGAATAAAAAAAATCGAAAATTATTTTTAGTTTAATTAAAAAAGGGGGAAAATCGGGGGTTTGAAACTAAGTAAAATAACTATACCGAGTGGGGTATCATATGAAAGGCCTTTACCTGTACATTTTTTTTAAATGTCGAAAAAATACCGCCCCCCCCCCCCCCTTATCTCCGAAGTTTATACCAATCGAAAAATCATAATTATAGTCAATAGAGGTTTATGTGTATTTTACAGGAAAAATAAAACCAACGCGCAAATTATTTTAGTTTGATTAAAAAAGGGGGAAAATCGGGGGTTTGAAATTTCAAAGTAAGATAAATTTACCGAGTGGGATATCATATGAAAGGCCTTTTTTCATTTTTTTTTAAATATAATAGTTTTTGATTAATCGGCAAAAATGTCGAAAAAATACCGCCCCCCCCCCCTTATCTCCGAAGTTTACGAATCGAAAAATCAGAAATAATTATGGTCAATAGAAGTGTATGTATATTTTACAGGAAAAATAAAACCAACGCTCTAACTAACATAGTTTTTTTTTATATTAACAATAAACCTATCCAAACAAAGTTAACGATAAATAAGCAAATTAATATAATATTATTGTTTTACTTTTACGTTTGGAGTACGGAACCCTCGGTGCGCGAGTCCGACTCGCACTTGGCCAGTTTTATTTTAATTTTAATCATAATTTTAAATTTGGTTTATTAGGATTCCGGGTACCTATCAATTAGGAATTCATAATGTGTATACTATTTTAATTACTAATTTTTATTATTGTACCGTATTAATTTTATTCGTATGAGAAAATTATTATCATGTTAATTAGATATCGACCGATCTCAAAAATTGGGTGATTTTCAATTGGTACCCATGTTTTGTATTAAGAGTTATCTTCACTAATTTTTTACTGATTTTAATGTTTTTTATTTATGGTACTTATTAAATAGGCTATAATATATACTATTTTAAGGGTTGTTCCATTTAAATTTTAAGAAAAAAATCCACCTCTTTTGTTTAAATTAAACCAACTAAAGGTAAATTTATTTGCTTCATAAAAACGGTTTAGCTTCAGCGATTTTGCTGATAGGTACCTGACATGTATATGATCGAAGGTACCTCGACCGTATTTATTTCGCAACAAAGGTCTGTATGCCTCATTTGAATAATCCTGTAGGTAAGTAGGTATCCTTTTATTGAATATAAAATACTTTTCAATAATAATTAATGTGATACCAACTGTTCCCAAACTTTTCCCAAAACCCAATAGTTCTCAAACAAACCATTCGGCGCCCACATTTACATCGAAGCATTGATTTAGTATCGTATAACAATACTTGAGGTCACACTAAAAGCACAGAATATATAATAGCTAAAAGCTTCAAAACAAAGCAATTTCAGTCTATATACAACCTTATATTATAAAATGCAAGATGCAAATTAATGCAAGGTTAGACAAGTATATAAATCTTTGCTGTCTAAGGTAGGTCTACAAATTAACTTAAAAATTTACCAATATGGTTCAAAATTGTATTTTACTCTTCGATCTGTTTACGAGCCCTGTTTGTATCGGGCAGTTAGCACGGACAAAAGTTACAAACCTAAGTATTTCCAATGCAAATGCCGGCTAAGCCGGACCGGTGTTGGCAACAGCGGTCATTACGCAATCGGTTGATTACGGCTATCTTTGGCGGATTATCCAGGAAATCGCAACAATTATTGTGCTGTTACGAATTAGTAGGCATATCTACACACCTGTACCTGCACACCTGGAAAAAGACTTTTTGTGCCAATAAGTATACTTAAGTCATCACTAATCTGTCAGTTTGCACGGCAAATCCGCTGTGCGATTGCGAAAAAACATCAATCAATGCTGCAGTCGCTCAATTGATAACATTCCTGCTGCATCAATGCATTTTAGACAATAGCGAGCAAGTGTCGGCCCTTCTTCTTTGTCAACCGATAAACGTCCACTGCTGGACAAAGGTCTCTTGCATGTACTTCCACAGGGCTCCCTGCGACTCGTTTGATGTCGCCGGTCCATCTAGTGGGGAGCTTACCAACACTGCGTCTGTCTCCACACCAGCACATTGTGATACACTGAAGTCATAATTTTGTAGAAAATCTGACGCTGAATATTTCTGCCTCATGGTATTCCTGAGGATTGTCTACTGTCAAACCAAAATTTTAAGTTGTTTTGGCAAAAAAAGCGTCAAATATTCTCAAAACTTTAATTAAAATATTTCGAGAGTACATCCGCTAAAGAAAAGAATTCTGTCATTTTGTCTGTAGCCTACAACAAAAGGTGAAACGTTTTTTTCATTTCCTCACAAAATATCGTATTTTTCTTTAATCAACCCTCCTCGCCCGCCAATTGGATCCTTTTTTATCCAAACATACCTAAGCTATTGTACGAGCAAATTCAATAATAAGCTTTTCTCAACAAAAGTTTTCAGGCTTCACTTGACGAGTGGTGGCTTTGTCAAATGGTTTACTATTATTACAGTAGTATGTACCATGTATATAATTAATATCTTTTTCTCTAATAATTCCAATAGCTATTGCCCGCGACTTCGTCGGGGTGGCGTGAGGTTTTTGAAATCCCTTCGACTTTCCGGGATAAAAGGTCTTTGTCACTCTCCAGGTCCTCAACTATACTTGCCCGTACAAAAAATCGTCGTCCACGTCGATACGTGGCTATGCTGCTGCGTCATTAAAGGACAACCCAACATTGAAAGACACTTTAGTAATTAATCAGTCAAATATAGCACCAGATTGTGTTGCGACTTGTAAGTAATACTGTGGTATTCATGGTTGCGATCATAAAGACGTATACCTAGTTAGTATGTAATGCTAAGTCTAGATATGGTTGCGTCACACCACAAAGAAGCAAATAATGCATCTGCAGCTTTAAATGAAATTAAACAAACCTCATAGAGAGTATCATTTCAGTGTAATGTGATTAATTATACAAAAGTGATATGACGCCACTGTGGTACACGCAGCAATTAAATATCAATTCTAAACACATCAATCACACTAAGCTTGTCGAAATAATTTGTCATGTAAAATTTAAGTTGTTAAATGTTAAAGGACACGTAGTAAGGAATTCGTCTAAAATCTAGATGATTTATTTAGTGAACAGTAGAACTTGCTGGAACGAAGTTCCTTTTCGGACGGTTTGGCGCATGGGGGCTAGACAAAAAGTTGATTTTCCGCCACGACCCTTGTTGCTAGGCGTAAGAAATTTCCGTCACGGCCCTTGTTGCTTTCGTTTATTATACACGTTTCATTAATGCTTTGATGGCGCAGAGGTAAAACGAAGGAATTCTAAGGAATATTTTCTAAGGAATTATATCTTTAGATTTAGAGATCAAATTACGTATTACGACGTTCTGATATATTTATTTCAAGAACAAACCATTTTATTGTATTTGTACTAATACATGTGCTAAATGAAGCTTATCTCTATAATAGCCAACTTCCCTGGAATGTAAAACTAAAGTAATAGAGAAACCATTTATTATAACAGTTTTTATTTATTTTTTATTTCGTACCTAGTTATCGTTGGAGATTAAATTCAATTAAAACTTAAAAAATAACCTAATAAATACATTGGAGGCTAAAATATTTCATAATCCAAATAAATCCCCTACTACCTTATACTATACTTTTTATAACAATCTCTACTATCCATTTGTTACGAATCACAAAAACTAAATAGATTTTGATATTATTTGTTTTTTGAAGTCAGTTCAATAAGCAATTTTAGAAAAATCTGTGTCTTACAGATAGTTTAATAACTATTCACAATTTTTTCGTCCAAAATGAATATACCAACATTCATTTTCACCAGTCATAAGGCCGATTCTAAAACGTATTTTAATTAAAAATTGTCCGTTGCCAACGGTGGGTATAGAAGGTCTTTCAGAGCTGAAATTTTTGTTTTTTTCCAATTTGTTCCGCGGTGAAAGGGATCAAATAAATCAAACCTTTAAATGTTTTCCTTTGTTCAGGCTTTTATTTGTTTCGACGGATATTTCTGGTTCAATAAAACTTTTACGAGATATTTTAATTAATTGTTATTATGTTTGGATTTTCGAGATACCAGACACCAAAATATAACTTGATTATATCAGTACGTAGAACTCTCAGCCATACAAGTCTCCTCACGCTATTTTCGTTCGCGCAGCAAGTCATATATTTAATTGTTTAATACACAGTGACTTCAGAAGATAGGTACATGCCTAAAGCCTGAAGGTTCCGCGGGATATAAAAACCTAACTCCATGTGAACAAAATCGTGGTCAAAGGCTAGTATTTATACCTATATTTCATACCAGACGACTTCTCGATCTAACTAAACAGTATCAGTGAAATTGCTCTCCTATTTAAAGCTTGAATAGACACTGAACGCGTCGTCTGCGATGCGCAACGTCTACTGAACGACAAGTTTCAATGAAATCATATCATAATATTGCAGACGACAGGCTCTGCATCAGCGAACTCCGTCAATCATGAGTGATGACAAGAAGCTTAAATAACTATTTTTATTTTTATTAAAGTGTTAACCTACACTTAAGGAAATCCTTGCTGTACTTATAAATGCGAAAGTGTGTTTGTTTGTTGGTTTGTTGGTTTGTCCTTCCATCACGCCGCAACAGGGCTATGGATCGACGTGATTTTTTGTATGGGTATAGTTGAGGACCTGGAGAGTGGCATAGGCTACTTTTTATCCCGGAAAATCAAAGAGTTCCCGAGGGATTTTAAAAACTAAATCCATGTGACGAAGTCGCGGGCATCAGCTAGTGTCAGAATAAATTTATAAACACATATAACAGTTGCTTAAACTGAAAAAGTAGATATAGATACTAATTTCGATCCTGAAGTGTAGTTCGACCGTGGTATATATAGTGTAAGTGGCTAACACACTCGGGCGCGATTCCCAAGAGATGTGGGTTCGAATCCCGCTGGCTTCGGAATTTTTGATATGTGTTTATAAATTTATTCAGCTTAAATACCTACCTACAACACAGTGATGAATAACAGAATATTGTCATGCAAACATCAGTATTACAAGGTAAGTGATACGTCACACTTGACCTGTCCCTGTAAAATATTGAAAGTGTAACCTATCGTAATAGACGCCAGCTGTGAGATTGTCTTAAAGTGATTGCTACGGTGTAATGATCGTAATTCCCTCTGATTGGCTGAATATTTAGCGTTCTTGCTTCACCAATACATTACACTTAACCAATAACGAAAGTACCAGCCAGCAGAAAGTAATCAGAGAGAGAGAGAGCGATCTATTTACAGCGATTTTTTTTCGCCCGGTTCCTATGTTCAACTTGTCCATAAAATCTGTCGACGACGGCTGGATCATACATCATACTCGTGAACGGGTTTCACTGGCGGGAATAGGGCTACTTTCCTTTCTGTCTGCCCGTGTTAACATGTATTGAATTGTAGTACGCATTTTTGGAACTTCCCCTCATTGTGAAAATACTCTATTCTATTCTATTCTAACAAAGTTGCATGGATTAAATGGGCTAGGCGCAGCTGCCCACAAGATAGTAAGTATAAAAAACTTATTACAATGTAATTTTTAGCTACATAATAATATTGTAAAAATGATTATTTTGAAAAGCGCAACTGCTGAGTTTCTTGCTGGCTCTTCTCAGCAGAATCCACTTTCCGAACCGGTGGTAGAGTCAAGACGTGTTCTAAGAGCCACAGGTTGGCCTATGTGAAACACATAATTTTGAATTTTATAATTTTTGACAAAATATAGTAACCCTGCCCCTCTAGCCAAGTTACACTTCGTTGTATCTATTCTCTCTCTACGATAGTTGACGCTTAAACTTTTGGCTAGGGCTTGACTAGATGGCGCTACAGCTGATCAAAGACAGAAGTGTATTGATAATATTTAATTTCGTGGCATTTTGTATAATAAATGTTTTTTTAGCATTTAAAATGCATAAATTATTTAGTGTAGTGTCTATTTAAATGCACACTATAGTAAATTAGATAATTTAAGCGCCATCTAGTTTGCGATTTTGAAATTCGAACAAGTTACGTACCTTGTTCAAGTTTCAAACTAGACGGCGCTTAAATTACCTATCTAATTTACTATTGTGTGCATTTTAATGGGCACTAAAGTCAATCATATGCATTTTAAATGCTAAAAAAAAACATTTATTATACAAAATACCGCGAAATATTATCAATACACTTCTGTCTTTGATCAGCTGCAGCGCCATCTAGTCTAGCCCTAGCCAAAACTTCAAGCGTCAACGATCGTAGAAATAGAATAGATACAAGTGTAACTTGGCTAGTGGGGCACGAAAATTATCGATAGACAGATTGAATTTTGGAACCGGACGTCAATTGATCAGGCGCAATCTATTTTTATGATACCATCCCATCGTTATCGGCACAATTGCTTCTTCTTTTGTTTTTTTTTCAGTTCTATTGGAAGAGTGAGATAAACAGCACGTAGGTATTGACAGGCTATTATCTGTGTCCGTGAACTTAGCAGAGCAAGTGCCAGCAGATCAAAAATAAAATGGAGTTCTGTTCGCATGCAGATGAGTTCTATAGTTCCTGATACATTTTAGAGATAGTTCTGGCGAGATAACCGAAAAAACGTCTGTTGAAAAAATGATCTGCTAACTTCCGGTAGCAGATCATTTTCCAGAAAATCAAAAATTAAAGTGTGTTCTGTACGCATCTGGCTGAGTTCTAGAGTTCCCTATACTTTTCAGAGATAGTTCTAGCATTTTTACCTAAAAAAAAGTCGGTTAAAAAAAATGATCTGCTAAGGGAAGTTAGCAGAGCATCTGGCAGAAAATAAAATAAAATTCACAGAAACGAGTACTTTCTCTAACGAGGCTAAAACTCTGCGTCTTAAGATAGAACAGTAATAAAACTATCACATCTAGCAAATAATTGATCTGAAACTCTCTTAAAACTTCCAGCAGAGCATAGCAGAAGATGACCATGAATCGTCGAAATGAAATAATAACTATAATTAAAAAATTCACTTACAACAGAACTCTCACCCTAGAGACTAGAACTCTTTGGAACTATTTAGACGAGTGACAGGTCTATAGTTTCCATCACAAATCTAAACTAGAACTCTCTTAAAACTTCCAGCAGAGCATAGCAGAAGATGACCATGAATCGTCGAAATGAAATAATAACTACAATTTAAAAATTTCGCTGACACCAGAACTCTCACCCTAGAGACTAGAACTCTTTGGAACTATTTAGACGAGTGACAGGTCTATAGTTTCCATCACAAATCTAAACTAGAACTGTCTTAAAACTTCCAGCAGAGCATAGCAGAAGATGACCATGAATCGTCGACATGAAATAATAACTATAATTAAAAAATTCACTTACAACAGAACTCTCACCCTAGAGACTAGAACTCTTTGGAACTATTAAGACGAGTGACAGGTCTATACTTTCCATCACAAATCTAAACTAGAACTCTCTTAAAACTTCCAGCAGAGCATAGCAGAAGATGACCATGAATCGTCGAAATGAAATAATAACTACAATTTAAAAATTTCGCTGACACCAGAACTCTCACCGTAGAGACTAGAACTCTTTGGAACTATTTAGACGAGTGACAGGTCTATAGTTTCCATCACAAATCTAAACTAGAACTCTCTTAAAACTTCCAGCAGAGCATAGCAGAAGATGACCATGAATCGTCGAAATGAAATAATAACTATAATTAAAAAATTCACTTACAACAGAACTCTCACCCTAGAGACTAGAACTCTTTGGAACTATTTAGACGAGTGACAGGTCTATACTTTCCATCACAAATCTAAACTAGAACTCTCTTAAAACTTCCAGCAGAGCATAGCAGAAGATGACCATGAATCGTCGAAATGAAATAATAACTACAATTTAAAAATTTCGCTGACACCAGAACTCTCACCCTAGAGACTAGAACTCTTTGGAACTATTTAGACGAGTGACAGGTCAATAGTTTCCATCACAAATCTAAACTAGAACTCTCTTAAAACTTCCAGCAGAGCATAGCAGAAGATGACCATGAATCGTCGAAATGAAATAATAACTACAATTTAAAAAATTCACTTATAACAGAACTCTCATCCTAGAGACTAGAACTCTTTGGAACTATTTAGACGAGTGACAGGTCTATACTTTCCATCACAAATCTAAACTAGAACTCTCTTAAAACTTCCAGCAGAGCATAGCAGAAGATGACCATGAATCGTCGAAATGAAATAATAACTACAATTTAAAAATTTCGCTGACACCAGAACTCTCACCCTAGAGACTAGAACTCTTTGGAACTATTTAGACGAGTGACAGGTCAATAGTTTCCATCACAAATCTAAACTAGAACTCTCTTAAAACTTCCAGCAGAGCATAGCAGAAGATGACCATGAATCGTCGAAATGAAATAATAACTACAATTTAAAAAATTCACTTATAACAGAACTCTCATCCTAGAGACTAGAACTCTTTGG
Organism: Oeneis ivallda; assembly: GCA_029955525.1. Classification (NCBI taxonomy): domain Eukaryota; kingdom Metazoa; phylum Arthropoda; class Insecta; order Lepidoptera; family Nymphalidae; genus Oeneis; species Oeneis ivallda. The sequence continues at coordinate 22,468,791 of JARPMR010000007.1, forward strand.
AACTATTTAGACGAGTGACAGGTCTGTAGTTTCCATCACAAATCTAAACTAGAACTCTCTTAAAACTTCCAGCAGAGCATAGCAGATGATGACCATGAATCGTCGAAATGAAATAATAACTACAATTTAAAAAATTCACTTACAACAGAACTCTCACCCTAGAGACTAGAACTCTTTGGAACTATTTAGAGGAGTGAAAGGTCTATACTTTCCATCACAAATCTAAACTAGAACTCTCTTAAAACTTCCAGCAGAGCATAGCAGAAGATGACCATGAATCGTCGAAATGAAATAATAACTACAATTTAAAAATTTCGCTGACACCAGAACTCTCACCCTAGAGACTAGAACTCTTTGGAACTATTTAGACGAGTGACAGATCTATAGTTTCCATCACAAATCTAAACTAGAACTCTCTTAAAACTTCCAGCAGAGCATAGCAGAAGATGACCATGAATCGTCGAAATGAAATAATAACTATAATTAAAAAAATCACTTACAACAGAACTCTCACCCTAGAGACTAGAACTCCTTGGAACTATTTAGACGAGTGAAAGGTCTATACTTTCCATCACAAATCTAAACTAGAACTCTCTTAAAACTTCCAGCAGAGCATAGCAGAAGATGACCATGAATCGTCGACATGAAATAATAACTATAATTAAAAAATTCACTTACAACAGAACTCTCACCCTAGAGACTAGAACTCTTTGGAACTATTTAGACGAGTGACAGGTCTGTAGTTTCCATCACAAATCTAAACTAGAACTCTCTTAAAACTTCCAGCAGAGCAAAGCAGATGATGACCATGAATCGTCGAAATGAAATAATAACTACAATTTAAAAAATTCACTTACAACAGAACTCTCACCCTAGAGACTAGAACTCTTTGGAACTATTTAGACGAGTGAAAGGTCTTTACTTTCCATCACAAATCTAAACTAGAACTCTCTTAAAACTTCCAGCAGAGCATAGCAGAAGATGACCATGAATCGTCGACATGAAATAATAACTATAATTAAAAAATTCACTTACAACAGAACTCTCACCCTAGAGACTAGAACTCTTTGGAACTATTTAGACGAGTGAAAGGTCTATACTTTCCATCACAAATCTAAACTAGAACTCTCTTAAAACTTCCAGCAGAGCATAGCAGAAGATGACCATGAATCGTCGAAATGAAATAATAACTACAATTTAAAAATTTCGCTGACACCAGAACTCTCACCCTAGAGACTAGAACTCTTTGGAACTATTTAGACGAGTGACAGATCTATAGTTTCCATCACAAATCTAAACTAGAACTCTCTTAAAACTTCCAGCAGAGCAAAGCAGATGATGACCATGAATCGTCGAAATGAAATAATAACTACAATTTAAAAAATTCACTTACAACAGAACTCTCACCCTAGAGACTAGAACTCTTTGGAACTATTTAGACGAGTGAAAGGTCTTTACTTTCCATCACAAATCTAAACTAGAACTCTCTTAAAACTTCCAGCAGAGCATAGCAGAAGATGACCATGAATCGTCGACATGAAATAATAACTATAATTAAAAAATTCACTTACAACAGAACTCTCACCCTAGAGACTAGAACTCTTTGGAACTATTTAGACGAGTGACAGGTCTATACTTTCCATCACAAATCTAAACTAGAACTCTCTTAAAACTTCCAGCAGAGCATAGCAGAAGATGACCATGTATCGTCAAAATGAAATAATAACTATAATTAAAAAATTCACTTACAACAGAACTCTCACCCTAGAGACTAGAACTCTTTGGAACTATTTAGACGAGTGAAAGGTCTATACTTTCCATCACAAATCTAAACTAGAACTCTCTTAAAACTTCCAGCAGAGCATAGCAGAAGATGACCATGAATCGTCGAAATGAAATAATAACTACAATTTAAAAATTTCGCTGACACCAGAACTCTCACCCTAGAGAATAGAACTCTTTGGAACTATTTAGACGAGTGAAAGGTCTGTACTTTCCATCACAAATCTAAACTAGAACTCTCTTAAAACTTCCAGCAGAGCATAGCAGAAGATGACCATGAGTCGTCGACATGAAATAATAACTATAATTAAAAAATTCACTTACAACAGAACTCTCACCCTAGAGACTAGAACTCTTTGGAACTATTTAGACGAGTGACAGGTCTATAGTTTCCATCACAAATCTAAACTAGAACTCTCTTAAAACTTCCAGCAGAGCATAGCAGAAGATGACCATGAATCGTCGAAATGAAATAATAACTACAATTTAAAAATTTCGCTGACACCAGAACTCTCACCCTAGAGACTAGAACTCTTTGGAACTATTTAGACGAGTGAAAGGTCTATACTTTCCATCACAAATCTAAACTAGAACTCTCTTAAAACTTCCAGCAGAGCATAGCAGAAGATGACCATGAATCGTCGAAATGAAATAATAACTACAATTTAAAAATTTCGCTGACACCAGAACTCTCACCCTAGAGACTAGAACTCTTTGGAACTATTTAGAGGAGTGAAAGGTCTATACTTTCCATCACAAATCTAAACTAGAACTCTCTTAAAACTTCCAGCAGAGCATAGCAGAAGATGACCATGAATCGTCGAAATGAAATAATAACTACAATTTAAAAATTTCGCTGACACCAGAACTCTCACCCTAGAGACTAGAACTCTTTGGAACTATTTAGAGGAGTGAAAGGTCTATACTTTCCATCACAAATCTAAACTAGAACTCTCTTAAAACTTCCAGCAGAGCATAGCAGAATATGACCATGAATCGTCGAAATGAAATAATAACTACAATTTAAAAATTTCGCTGACACCAGAACTCTCACCCTAGAGACTAGAACTCTTTGGAACTATTTAGACGTGTGACAGGTCTATAGTTTCCATCACAAATCTAAACTAGAACTCTCTTAAAACTTCCAGCAGAGCATAGCAGAAGATGACTATAAATCGTCGAAATGAAATAATAACTATAATTAAAAAAATCACTTACAACAGAACTCTCACCCTAGAGACTAGAACTCTCTGGAACTATTTAGACGAGTGACAGGTCTATACTTTCCATCACAAATCTAAACTAGAACTCTCTTAAAACTTCCAGCAGAGCATAGCAGAAGATGACCATGAATCGTCGAAATGAAATAATAACTACAATTTAAAAATTTCGCTGACACCAGAACTCTCACCCTAGAGACTAGAACTCTTTGGAACTATTTAGAGGAGTGAAAGGTCTATACTCTCCATCACAAATCTAAACTAGAACTCTCTTAAAACTTCCAGCAGAGCATAGCAGAAGATGACCATGAATCGTCGAAATGAAATAATAACTACAATTTAAAAATTTCGCTGACACCAGAACTCTCACCCTAGAGACTAGAACTCTTTGGAACTATTTAGACGAGTGACAGATCTATAGTTTCCATCACAAATCTAAACTAGAACTCTCTTAAAACTTCCAGCAGAGCATAGCAGAAGATGACCATGAATCGTCGAAATGAAATAATAACTACAATTTAAAAATTTCGCTGACACCAGAACTCTCACCCTAGAGACTAGAACTCTTTGGAACTATTTAGAGGAGTGAAAGGTCTATACTTTCCATCACAAATCTAAACTAGAACTCTCTTAAAACTTCCAGCAGAGCATAGCAGAAGATGACCATGAATCGTCGAAATGAAATAATAACTACAATTTAAAAATTTCGCTGACACCAGAACTCTCACCCTAGAGACTAGAACTCTTTGGAACTATTTAGAGGAGTGAAAGGTCTATACTTTCCATCACAAATCTAAACTAGAACTCTCTTAAAACTTCCAGCAGAGCATAGCAGAAGATGACCATGAATCGTCGAAATGAAATAATAACTACAATTTAAAAATTTCGCTGACACCAGAACTCTCACCCTAGAGACTAGAACTCTTTGGAACTATTTAGACGAGTGACAGATCTATAGTTTCCATCACAAATCTAAACTAGAACTCTCTTAAAACTTCCAGCAGAGCATAGCAGAAGATGACCATGAATCGTCGAAATGAAATAATAACTATAATTAAAAAAATCACTTACAACAGAACTCTCACCCTAGAGACTAGAACTCCTTGGAACTATTTAGACGAGTGAAAGGTCTATACTTTCCATCACAAATCTAAACTAGAACTGTCTTAAAACTTCCAGCAGAGCATAGCAGAATATGACCATGAATCGTCGAAATGAAATAATAACTACAATTTAAAAATTTCGCTGACACCAGAACTCTCACCCTAGAGACTAGAACTCCTTGGAACTATTTAGACGAGTGAAAGGTCTATACTTTCCATCACAAATCTAAACTAGAACTCTCTTAAAACTTCCAGCAGAGCATAGCAGAAGATGACCATGAATCGTCGAAATGAAATAATAACTACAATTTAAAAATTTCGCTGACACCAGAACTCTCACCCTAGAGACTAGAACTCTTTGGAACTATTTAGACGAGTGAAAGGTCTATACTTTCCATCACAAATCTAAACTAGAACTCTCTTAAAACTTCCAGCAGAGCATAGCAGAATATGACCATGAATCGTCGAAATGAAATAATAACTACAATTTAAAAATTTCGCTGACACCAGAACTCTCACCCTAGAGACTAGAACTCTTTGGAACTATTTAGACGTGTGACAGGTCTATAGTTTCCATCACAAATCTAAACTAGAACTCTCTTAAAACTTCCAGCAGAGCATAGCAGAAGATGACTATAAATCGTCGAAATGAAATAATAACTATAATTAAAAAAATCACTTACAACAGAACTCTCACCCTAGAGACTAGAACTCTCTGGAACTATTTAGACGAGTGACAGGTCTATACTTTCCATCACAAATCTAAACTAGAACTCTCTTAAAACTTCCAGCAGAGCATAGCAGAATATGACCATGAATCGTCGAAATGAAATAATAACTACAATTTAAAAATTTCGCTGACACCAGAACTCTCACCCTAGAGACTAGAACTCTTTGGAACTATTTAGACGTGTGACAGGTCTATAGTTTCCATCACAAATCTAAACTAGAACTCTCTTAAAACTTCCAGCAGAGCATAGCAGAAGATGACTATAAATCGTCGAAATGAAATAATAACTATAATTAAAAAAATCACTTACAACAGAACTCTCACCCTAGAGACTAGAACTCTCTGGAACTATTTAGACGAGTGACAGGTCTATACTTTCCATCACAAATCTAAACTAGAACTGTCTTAAAACTTCCAGCAGAGCATAGCAGAAGATGACCATGAATCGTCGACATGAAATAATAACTATAATTAAAAAATTCACTTACAACAGAACTCTCACCCTAGAGACTAGAACTCTTTGGAACTATTAAGACGAGTGACAGGTCTATACTTTCCATCACAAATCTAAACTAGAACTCTCTTAAAACTTCCAGCAGAGCATAGCAGAAGATGACCATGAATCGTCGAAATGAAATAATAACTACAATTTAAAAATTTCGCTGACACCAGAACTCTCACCCTAGAGACTAGAACTCTTTGGAACTATTTAGACGAGTGAAAGGTCTGTACTTTCCATCACAAATCTAAACTAGAACTCTCTTAAAACTTCCAGCAGAGCATAGCAGAAGATGACCATGAGTCGTCGACATGAAATAATAACTATAATTAAAAAATTCACTTACAACAGAACTCTCACCCTAGAGACTAGAACTCTTTGGAACTATTTAGACGAGTGACAGGTCTATAGTTTCCATCACAAATCTAAACTAGAACTCTCTTAAAACTTCCAGCAGAGCATAGCAGAAGATGACCATGAATCGTCGAAATGAAATAATAACTACAATTTAAAAATTTCGCTGACACCAGAACTCTCACCCTAGAGACTAGAACTCTTTGGAACTATTTAGACGAGTGAAAGGTCTATACTTTCCATCACAAATCTAAACTAGAACTCTCTTAAAACTTCCAGCAGAGCATAGCAGAAGATGACCATGAATCGTCGAAATGAAATAATAACTACAATTTAAAAATTTCGCTGACACCAGAACTCTCACCCTAGAGACTAGAACTCTTTGGAACTATTTAGAGGAGTGAAAGGTCTATACTTTCCATCACAAATCTAAACTAGAACTCTCTTAAAACTTCCAGCAGAGCATAGCAGAAGATGACCATGAATCGTCGAAATGAAATAATAACTACAATTTAAAAATTTCGCTGACACCAGAACTCTCACCCTAGAGACTAGAACTCTTTGGAACTATTTAGAGGAGTGAAAGGTCTATACTTTCCATCACAAATCTAAACTAGAACTCTCTTAAAACTTCCAGCAGAGCATAGCAGAATATGACCATGAATCGTCAAAATGAAATAATAACTACAATTTAAAAATTTCGCTGACACCAGAACTCTCACCCTAGAGACTAGAACTCTTTGGAACTATTTAGACGTGTGACAGGTCTATAGTTTCCATCACAAATCTAAACTAGAACTCTCTTAAAACTTCCAGCAGAGCATAGCAGAAGATGACTATAAATCGTCGAAATGAAATAATAACTATAATTAAAAAAATCACTTACAACAGAACTCTCACCCTAGAGACTAGAACTCTCTGGAACTATTTAGACGAGTGACAGGTCTATACTTTCCATCACAAATCTAAACTAGAACTCTCTTAAAACTTCCAGCAGAGCATAGCAGAAGATGACCATGAATCGTCGAAATGAAATAATAACTACAATTTAAAAATTTCGCTGACACCAGAACTCTCACCCTAGAGACTAGAACTCTTTGGAACTATTTAGACGAGTGAAAGGTCTGTACTTTCCATCACAAATCTAAACTAGAACTCTCTTAAAACTTCCAGCAGAGCATAGCAGAAGATGACCATGAGTCGTCGACATGAAATAATAACTATAATTAAAAAATTCACTTACAACAGAACTCTCACCCTAGAGACAAGAACTCTTTGGAACTATTTAGACGAGTGACAGGTCTATAGTTTCCATCACAAATCTAAACTAGAACTCTCTTAAAACTTCCAGCAGAGCATAGCAGAAGATGACCATGAATCGTCGAAATGAAATAATAACTACAATTTAAAAATTTCGCTGACACCAGAACTCTCACCCTAGAGACTAGAACTCTTTGGAACTATTTAGACGAGTGAAAGGTCTATACTTTCCATCACAAATCTAAACTAGAACTCTCTTAAAACTTCCAGCAGAGCATAGCAGAAGATGACCATGAATCGTCGAAATGAAATAATAACTACAATTTAAAAATTTCGCTGACACCAGAACTCTCACCCTAGAGACTAGAACTCTTTGGAACTATTTAGAGGAGTGAAAGGTCTATACTTTCCATCACAAATCTAAACTAGAACTCTCTTAAAACTTCCAGCAGAGCATAGCAGAAGATGACCATGAATCGTCGAAATGAAATAATAACTACAATTTAAAAATTTCGCTGACACCAGAACTCTCACCCTAGAGACTAGAACTCTTTGGAACTATTTAGAGGAGTGAAAGGTCTATACTTTCCATCACAAATCTAAACTAGAACTCTCTTAAAACTTCCAGCAGAGCATAGCAGAATATGACCATGAATCGTCGAAATGAAATAATAACTACAATTTAAAAATTTCGCTGACACCAGAACTCTCACCCTAGAGACTAGAACTCTTTGGAACTATTTAGACGTGTGACAGGTCTATAGTTTCCATCACAAATCTAAACTAGAACTCTCTTAAAACTTCCAGCAGAGCATAGCAGAAGATGACTATAAATCGTCGAAATGAAATAATAACTATAATTAAAAAAATCACTTACAACAGAACTCTCACCCTAGAGACTAGAACTCTCTGGAACTATTTAGACGAGTGACAGGTCTATACTTTCCATCACAAATCTAAACTAGAACTCTCTTAAAACTTCCAGCAGAGCATAGCAGAAGATGACCATGAATCGTCGAAATGAAATAATAACTACAATTTAAAAATTTCGCTGACACCAGAACTCTCACCCTAGAGACTAGAACTCTTTGGAACTATTTAGAGGAGTGAAAGGTCTATACTTTCCATCACAAATCTAAACTAGAACTCTCTTAAAACTTCCAGCAGAGCATAGCAGAAGATGACCATGAATCGTCGAAATGAAATAATAACTACAATTTAAAAATTTCGCTGACACCAGAACTCTCACCCTAGAGACTAGAACTCTTTGGAACTATTTAGAGGAGTGAAAGGTCTATACTCTCCATCACAAATCTAAACTAGAACTCTCTTAAAACTTCCAGCAGAGCATAGCAGAAGATGACCATGAATCGTCGAAATGAAATAATAACTACAATTTAAAAATTTCGCTGACACCAGAACTCTCACCCTAGAGACTAGAACTCTTTGGAACTATTTAGACGAGTGACAGATCTATAGTTTCCATCACAAATCTAAACTAGAACTCTCTTAAAACTTCCAGCAGAGCATAGCAGAAGATGACCATGAATCGTCGAAATGAAATAATAACTACAAATTAAAAATTTCGCTGACACCAGAACTCTCACCCTAGAGACTAGAACTCTTTGGAACTATTTAGAGGAGTGAAAGGTCTATACTTTCCATCACAAATCTAAACTAGAACTCTCTTAAAACTTCCAGCAGAGCATAGCAGAAGATGACCATGAATCGTCGAAATGAAATAATAACTACAATTTAAAAATTTCGCTGACACCAGAACTCTCACCCTAGAGACTAGAACTCTTTGGAACTATTTAGAGGAGTGAAAGGTCTATACTTTCCATCACAAATCTAAACTAGAACTCTCTTAAAACTTCCAGCAGAGCATAGCAGAAGATGACCATGAATCGTCGAAATGAAATAATAACTACAATTTAAAAATTTCGCTGACACCAGAACTCTCACCCTAGAGACTAGAACTCTTTGGAACTATTTAGACGAGTGACAGATCTATAGTTTCCATCACAAATCTAAACTAGAACTCTCTTAAAACTTCCAGCAGAGCATAGCAGAAGATGACCATGAATCGTCGAAATGAAATAATAACTATAATTAAAAAAATCACTTACAACAGAACTCTCACCCTAGAGACTAGAACTCCTTGGAACTATTTAGACGAGTGAAAGGTCTATACTTTCCATCACAAATCTAAACTAGAACTCTCTTAAAACTTCCAGCAGAGCATAGCAGAATATGACCATGAATCGTCGAAATGAAATAATAACTACAATTTAAAAATTTCGCTGACACCAGAACTCTCACCCTAGAGACTAGAACTCCTTGGAACTATTTAGACGAGTGAAAGGTCTATACTTTCCATCACAAATCTAAACTAGAACTCTCTTAAAACTTCCAGCAGAGCATAGCAGAAGATGACCATGAATCGTCGAAATGAAATAATAACTACAATTTAAAAATTACGCTGACACCAGAACTCTCACCCTAGAGACTAGAACTCTTTGGAACTATTTAGACGGGTGACAGGTCTATAGTTTCCATCACAAATCTAAACTAGAACTCTCTTATAACTTCCAGCAGAGCATAGCAGAAGATGACCATGTATCGTCAAAATGAAATAATAACTATAATTAAAAAATTCACTTACAACAGAACTCTCACCCTAGAGACTAGAACTCTTTGGAACTATTTAGAGGAGTGAAAGGTCTATACTTTCCATCACAAATCTAAACTAGAACTCTCTTAAAACTTCCAGCAGAGCATAGCAGAAGATGACCATGAATCGTCGAAATGAAATAATAACTACAATTTAAAAATTTCGCTGACACCAGAACTCTCACCCTAGAGACTAGAACTCTTTGGAACTATTTAGAGGAGTGAAAGGTCTATACTTTCCATCACAAATCTAAACTAGAACTCTCTTAAAACTTCCAGCAGAGCATAGCAGAAGATGACCATGAATCGTCGAAATGAAATAATAACTATAATTAAAAAAATCACTTACAACAGAACTCTCACCCTAGAGACTAGAACTCCTTGGAACTATTTAGACGAGTGAAAGGTCTATACTTTCCATCACAAATCTAAACTAGAACTCTCTTAAAACTTCCAGCAGAGCATAGCAGAATATGACCATGAATCGTCGAAATGAAATAATAACTACAATTTAAAAATTTCGCTGACACCAGAACTCTCACCCTAGAGACTAGAACTCTTTGGAACTATTTAGACGTGTGACAGGTCTATAGTTTCCATCACAAATCTAAACTAGAACTCTCTTAAAACTTCCAGCAGAGCATAGCAGAAGATGACTATAAATCGTCGAAATGAAATAATAACTATAATTAAAAAAATCACTTACAACAGAACTCTCACCCTAGAGACTAGAACTCTCTGGAACTATTTAGACGAGTGACAGGTCTATACTTTCCATCACAAATCTAAACTAGAACTGTCTTAAAACTTCCAGCAGAGCATAGCAGAAGATGACCATGAATCGTCGACATGAAATAATAACTATAATTAAAAAATTCACTTACAACAGAACTCTCACCCTAGAGACTAGAACTCTTTGGAACTATTAAGACGAGTGACAGGTCTATACTTTCCATCACAAATCTAAACTAGAACTCTCTTAAAACTTCCAGCAGAGCATAGCAGAAGATGACCATGAATCGTCGAAATGAAATAATAACTACAATTTAAAAATTTCGCTGACACCAGAACTCTCACCCTAGAGACTAGAACTCTTTGGAACTATTTAGACGAGTGAAAGGTCTGTACTTTCCATCACAAATCTAAACTAGAACTCTCTTAAAACTTCCAGCAGAGCATAGCAGAAGATGACCATGAGTCGTCGACATGAAATAATAACTATAATTAAAAAATTCACTTACAACAGAACTCTCACCCTAGAGACTAGAACTCTTTGGAACTATTTAGACGAGTGACAGGTCTATAGTTTCCATCACAAATCTAAACTAGAACTCTCTTAAAACTTCCAGCAGAGCATAGCAGAAGATGACCATGAATCGTCGAAATGAAATAATAACTACAATTTAAAAATTTCGCTGACACCAGAACTCTCACCCTAGAGACTAGAACTCTTTGGAACTATTTAGACGAGTGAAAGGTCTATACTTTCCATCACAAATCTAAACTAGAACTCTCTTAAAACTTCCAGCAGAGCATAGCAGAAGATGACCATGAATCGTCGAAATGAAATAATAACTACAATTTAAAAATTTCGCTGACACCAGAACTCTCACCCTAGAGACTAGAACTCTTTGGAACTATTTAGAGGAGTGAAAGGTCTATACTTTCCATCACAAATCTAAACTAGAACTCTCTTAAAACTTCCAGCAGAGCATAGCAGAAGATGACCATGAATCGTCGAAATGAAATAATAACTACAATTTAAAAATTTCGCTGACACCAGAACTCTCACCCTAGAGACTAGAACTCTTTGGAACTATTTAGAGGAGTGAAAGGTCTATACTTTCCATCACAAATCTAAACTAGAACTCTCTTAAAACTTCCAGCAGAGCATAGCAGAATATGACCATGAATCGTCAAAATGAAATAATAACTATAATTAAAAAATTCACTTACAACAGAACTCTCACCCTAGAGACTAGAACTCCTTGGAACTATTTAGACGAGTGAAAGGTCTATACTTTCCATCACAAATCTAAACTAGAACTCTCTTAAAACTTCCAGCAGAGCATAGCAGAAGATGACCATGAATCGTCGAAATGAAATAATAACTACAATTTAAAAATTTCGCTGACACCAGAACTCTCACCCTAGAGACTAGAACTCTTTGGAACTATTTAGAGGAGTGAAAGGTCTATACTTTCCATCACAAATCTAAACTAGAACTCTCTTAAAACTTCCAGCAGAGCATAGCAGAAGATGACCATGAATCGTCGAAATGAAATAATAACTATAATTAAAAAAATCACTTACAACAGAACTCTCACCCTAGAGACTAGAACTCCTTGGAACTATTTAGACGAGTGAAAGGTCTATACTTTCCATCACAAATCTAAACTAGAACTCTCTTAAAACTTCCAGCAGAGCATAGCAGAATATGACCATGAATCGTCGAAATGAAATAATAACTACAATTTAAAAATTTCGCTGACACCAGAACTCTCACCCTAGAGACTAGAACTCCTTGGAACTATTTAGACGAGTGAAAGGTCTATACTTTCCATCACAAATCTAAACTAGAACTCTCTTAAAACTTCCAGCAGAGCATAGCAGAAGATGACCATGAATCGTCGAAATGAAATAATAACTACAATTTAAAAATTTCGCTGACACCAGAACTCTCACCCTAGAGACTAGAACTCTTTGGAACTATTTAGACGAGTGAAAGGTCTATACTTTCCATCACAAATCTAAACTAGAACTCTCTTAAAACTTCCAGCAGAGCATAGCAGAATATGACCATGAATCGTCGAAATGAAATAATAACTACAATTTAAAAATTTCGCTGACACCAGAACTCTCACCCTAGAGACTAGAACTCTTTGGAACTATTTAGACGTGTGACAGGTCTATAGTTTCCATCACAAATCTAAACTAGAACTCTCTTAAAACTTCCAGCAGAGCATAGCAGAAGATGACTATAAATCGTCGAAATGAAATAATAACTATAATTAAAAAAATCACTTACAACAGAACTCTCACCCTAGAGACTAGAACTCTCTGGAACTATTTAGACGAGTGACAGGTCTATACTTTCCATCACAAATCTAAACTAGAACTCTCTTAAAACTTCCAGCAGAGCATAGCAGAATATGACCATGAATCGTCGAAATGAAATAATAACTACAATTTAAAAATTTCGCTGACACCAGAACTCTCACCCTAGAGACTAGAACTCTTTGGAACTATTTAGACGTGTGACAGGTCTATAGTTTCCATCACAAATCTAAACTAGAACTCTCTTAAAACTTCCAGCAGAGCATAGCAGAAGATGACTATAAATCGTCGAAATGAAATAATAACTATAATTAAAAAAATCACTTACAACAGAACTCTCACCCTAGAGACTAGAACTCTCTGGAACTATTTAGACGAGTGACAGGTCTATACTTTCCATCACAAATCTAAACTAGAACTCTCTTAAAACTTCCAGCAGAGCATAGCAGAAGATGACCATGAATCGTCGAAATGAAATAATAACTACAATTTAAAAATTACGCTGACACCAGAACTCTCACCCTAGAGACTAGAACTCTTTGGAACTATTTAGACGAGTGACAGGTCTATAGTTTCCATCACAAATCTAAACTAGAACTCTCTTATAACTTCCAGCAGAGCATAGCAGAAGATGACCATGTATCGTCAAAATGAAATAATAACTATAATTAAAAAATTCACTTACAACAGAACTCTCACCCTAGAGACTAGAACTCTTTGGAAATATTTAGACGAGTGAAAGGTCTATACTTTCCATCACAAATCTAAACTAGAACTCTCTTAAAACTTCCAGCAGAGCATAGCAGAAGATGACCATGAATCGTCGAAATGAAATAATAACTACAATTTAAAAATTTCGCTGACACCAGAACTCTCACCCTAGAGACTAGAACTCTTTGGAACTATTTAGACGAGTGAAAGGTCTGTACTTTCCATCACAAATCTAAACTAGAACTCTCTTAAAACTTCCAGCAGAGCATAGCAGAAGATGACCATGAGTCGTCGACATGAAATAATAACTATAATTAAAAAATTCACTTACAACAGAACTCTCACCCTAGAGACTAGAACTCTTTGGAACTATTTAGACGAGTGACAGGTCTATAGTTTCCATCACAAATCTAAACTAGAACTCTCTTAAAACTTCCAGCAGAGCATAGCAGAAGATGACCATGAATCGTCGAAATGAAATAATAACTACAATTTAAAAATTTCGCTGACACCAGAACTCTCACCCTAGAGACTAGAACTCTTTGGAACTATTTAGACGAGTGAAAGGTCTATACTTTCCATCACAAATCTAAACTAGAACTCTCTTAAAACTTCCAGCAGAGCATAGCAGAAGATGACCATGAATCGTCGAAATGAAATAATAACTACAATTTAAAAATTTCGCTGACACCAGAACTCTCACCCTAGAGACTAGAACTCTTTGGAACTATTTAGAGGAGTGAAAGGTCTATACTTTCCATCACAAATCTAAACTAGAACTCTCTTAAAACTTCCAGCAGAGCATAGCAGAAGATGACCATGAATCGTCGAAATGAAATAATAACTACAATTTAAAAATTTCGCTGACACCAGAACTCTCACCCTAGAGACTAGAACTCTTTGGAACTATTTAGAGGAGTGAAAGGTCTATACTTTCCATCACAAATCTAAACTAGAACTCTCTTAAAACTTCCAGCAGAGCATAGCAGAATATGACCATGAATCGTCAAAATGAAATAATAACTACAATTTAAAAATTTCGCTGACACCAGAACTCTCACCCTAGAGACTAGAACTCTTTGGAACTATTTAGACGTGTGACAGGTCTATAGTTTCCATCACAAATCTAAACTAGAACTCTCTTAAAACTTCCAGCAGAGCATAGCAGAAGATGACTATAAATCGTCGAAATGAAATAATAACTATAATTAAAAAAATCACTTACAACAGAACTCTCACCCTAGAGACTAGAACTCTCTGGAACTATTTAGACGAGTGACAGGTCTATACTTTCCATCACAAATCTAAACTAGAACTCTCTTAAAACTTCCAGCAGAGCATAGCAGAAGATGACCATGAATCGTCGAAATGAAATAATAACTACAATTAAAAAATTTCGCTGACACCAGAACTCTCACCCTAGAGACTAGAACTCTTTGGAACTATTTAGACGAGTGAAAGGTCTGTACTTTCCATCACAAATCTAAACTAGAACTCTCTTAAAACTTCCAGCAGAGCATAGCAGAAGATGACCATGAGTCGTCGACATGAAATAATAACTATAATTAAAAAATTCACTTACAACAGAACTCTCACCCTAGAGACTAGAACTCTTTGGAACTATTTAGACGAGTGACAGGTCTATAGTTTCCATCACAAATCTAAACTAGAACTCTCTTAAAACTTCCAGCAGAGCATAGCAGAAGATGACCATGAATCGTCGAAATGAAATAATAACTACAATTTAAAAATTTCGCTGACACCAGAACTCTCACCCTAGAGACTAGAACTCTTTGGAACTATTTAGACGAGTGAAAGGTCTATACTTTCCATCACAAATCTAAACTAGAACTCTCTTAAAACTTCCAGCAGAGCATAGCAGAAGATGACCATGAATCGTCGAAATGAAATAATAACTACAATTTAAAAATTTCGCTGACACCAGAACTCTCACCCTAGAGACTAGAACTCTTTGGAACTATTTAGAGGAGTGAAAGGTCTATACTTTCCATCACAAATCTAAACTAGAACTCTCTTAAAACTTCCAGCAGAGCATAGCAGAAGATGACCATGAATCGTCGAAATGAAATAATAACTACAATTTAAAAATTTCGCTGACACCAGAACTCTCACCCTAGAGACTAGAACTCTTTGGAACTATTTAGAGGAGTGAAAGGTCTATACTTTCCATCACAAATCTAAACTAGAACTCTCTTAAAACTTCCAGCAGAGCATAGCAGAATATGACCATGAATCGTCGAAATGAAATAATAACTACAATTTAAAAATTTCGCTGACACCAGAACTCTCACCCTAGAGACTAGAACTCTTTGGAACTATTTAGACGTGTGACAGGTCTATAGTTTCCATCACAAATCTAAACTAGAACTCTCTTAAAACTTCCAGCAGAGCATAGCAGAAGATGACTATAAATCGTCGAAATGAAATAATAACTATAATTAAAAAAATCACTTACAACAGAACTCTCACCCTAGAGACTAGAACTCTCTGGAACTATTTAGACGAGTGACAGGTCTATACTTTCCATCACAAATCTAAACTAGAACTCTCTTAAAACTTCCAGCAGAGCATAGCAGAAGATGACCATGAATCGTCGAAATGAAATAATAACTACAATTTAAAAATTTCGCTGACACCAGAACTCTCACCCTAGAGACTAGAACTCTTTGGAACTATTTAGAGGAGTGAAAGGTCTATACTTTCCATCACAAATCTAAACTAGAACTCTCTTAAAACTTCCAGCAGAGCATAGCAGAAGATGACCATGAATCGTCGAAATGAAATAATAACTACAATTTAAAAATTTCGCTGACACCAGAACTCTCACCCTAGAGACTAGAACTCTTTGGAACTATTTAGACGAGTGACAGGTCTATAGTTTCCATCACAAATCTAAACTAGAACTCTCTTAAAACTTCCAGCAGAGCATAGCAGAAGATGACCATGAATCGTCGAAATGAAATAATAACTACAATTTAAAAATTTCGCTGACACCAGAACTCTCACCCTAGAGACTAGAACTCTTTGGAACTATTTAGACGAGTGACAGGTCTATAGTTTCCATCACAAATCTAAACTAGAACTCTCTTAAAACTTCCAGCAGAGCATAGCAGAAGATGACCATGAATCGTCGAAATGAAATAATAACTACAATTTAAAAATTTCGCTGACACCAGAACTCTCACCCTAGAGACTAGAACTCTTTGGAACTATTTAGACGAGTGAAAGGTCTATACTTTCCATCACAAATCTAAACTAGAACTCTCTTAAAACTTCCAGCAGAGCATAGCAGAAGACGACCATGAATCGTCGAAATGAAATAATAACTACAATTTAAGAATTTCGCTGACACCAGAACTCTTACTCTAGAGACTCCAACTCTTTGGAACTATTTAGACGAGTGACAGGTCTATAGTTTCCATCACAAATCTAAACTAGAACTCTCTTAAAACTTCCAGCAGAGCATAGCAGAAGATGACCATGAATCGTCGAAATGAAATAATAACTACAATTTAAAAATTTCGCTGACACCAGAACTCTCACCCTAGAGACTAGAACTCTTTGGAACTATTTAGACGAGTGACAGATCTATAGTTTCCATCACAAATCTAAACTAGAACTCTCTTAAAACTTCCAGCAGAGCATAGCAGAAGATGACCATGAATCGTCGACATGAAATAATAACTATAATTAAAAAATTCACTTACAACAGAACTCTCACCCTAGAGACTAGAACTCTTTGGAACTATTTAGACGAGTGACAGGTCTGTAGTTTCCATCACAAATCTAAACTAGAACTCTCTTAAAACTTCCAGCAGAGCAAAGCAGATGATGACCATGAATCGTCGAAATGAAATAATAACTACAATTTAAAAAATTCACTTACAACAGAACTCTCACCCTAGAGACTAGAACTCTCTGGAACTATTTAGACGAGTAACAGGTCTATACTTTCCATCACAAATCTAAACTAGAACTCTCTTAAAACTTCCAGCAGAGCATAGCAGAAGATGACCATGAATCGTCGAAATGAAATAATAACTACAATTTAAAAATTACGCTGACACCAGAACTCTCACCCTAGAGACTAGAACTCTTTGGAACTATTTAGACGAGTGACAGGTCTATAGTTTCCATCACAAATCTAAACTAGAACTCTCTTATAACTTCCAGCAGAGCATAGCAGAAGATGACCATGTATCGTCAAAATGAAATAATAACTATAATTAAAAAATTCACTTACAACAGAACTCTCACCCTAGAGACTAGAACTCTTTGGAACTATTTAGACGAGTGAAAGGTCTATACTTTCCATCACAAATCTAAACTAGAACTCTCTTAAAACTTCCAGCAGAGCATAGCAGAAGATGACCATGAATCGTCGAAATGAAATAATAACTACAATTTAAAAATTTCGCTGACACCAGAACTCTCACCCTAGAGACTAGAACTCTTTGGAACTATTTAGACGAGTGAAAGGTCTATACTTTCCATCACAAATCTAAACTAGAACTCTCTTAAAACTTCCAGCAGAGCATAGCAGAAGATGACCATGAGTCGTCGACATGAAATAATAACTATAATTAAAAAATTCACTTACAACAGAACTCTCACCCTAGAGACTAGAACTCTTTGGAACTATTTAGACGAGTGACAGGTCTATAGTTTCCATCACAAATCTAAACTAGAACTCTCTTAAAACTTCCAGCAGAGCATAGCAGAAGATGACCATGAATCGTCGAAATGAAATAATAACTACAATTTAAAAATTTCGCTGACACCAGAACTCTCACCCTAGAGACTAGAACTCTTTGGAACTATTTAGACGAGTGAAAGGTCTATACTTTCCATCACAAATCTAAACTAGAACTCTCTTAAAACTTCCAGCAGAGCATAGCAGAAGATGACCATGAATCGTCGAAATGAAATAATAACTACAATTTAAAAATTTCGCTGACACCAGAACTCTCACCCTAGAGACTAGAACTCTTTGGAACTATTTAGAGGAGTGAAAGGTCTATACTTTCCATCACAAATCTAAACTAGAACTCTCTTAAAACTTCCAGCAGAGCATAGCAGAAGATGACCATGAATCGTCGAAATGAAATAATAACTACAATTTAAAAATTTCGCTGACACCAGAACTCTCACCCTAGAGACTAGAACTCTTTGGAACTATTTAGAGGAGTGAAAGGTCTATACTTTCCATCACAAATCTAAACTAGAACTCTCTTAAAACTTCCAGCAGAGCATAGCAGAAGATGACCATGAATCGTCGAAATGAAATAATAACTACAATTTAAAAATTTCGCTGACACCAGAACTCTCACCCTAGAGACTAGAATTTTAGCATCCAAATTTTAGCATCCATTTCCGCTTTCTTGACCGCAGGGAAGCCTAAATATCGATTTTGAACGAAATCGGTGCAATAACAAAGAATTTCAATATGGCGGCGACTTTTTAAAATTTTGGTATCCATTTCCTCTTTCTTGACCGCAGGGAGGCCTAAATATCGATTTTGAAAGGAATCGGCCCAATAACAAAAAATTTCATCAAGACGTCAACTTAAACTATAGATCTGAAACACATTAATGTTAGGATAGATTAGTTTATCTCAATTAAACTTTCCTACCTACTAAAGTAGTATTTATAGTAGGTTTTCGTGCTTTTTTACTAATTTTTACCTATTCCTACGAAAAAAACTTATCGACTTTTAAACTGCTTTTAAAGATTAGACAAGTATTTTAAAGTACTAGTTAAAAATATTGAAATAGGTAAGGTAAGTACATCAAGTTTGCGCATCGCATGCAAACGTCCGACCCGTATGGACGCCCAGGAGCAAATACCCGAGCAAAGTGTTGAATAGCCTGTCGCTGCCTCCCCCGCACTTCCGAAATACGAGGTTACGTAGGCGCAAGCGTTTAGGACATTAATATGTTCTTTCCGAGAAACAATTGAGTTTTATAAAAGTGCCTTGTATGTGCTATTTATTTGTATTGATTTTCTAATTGCTTGAAAATATTCAAATACTTTTGTCATGTAAAATACATTTTAATATTAAGAGTTTCTGTGTTGATTTTGTGTTGAGAAAATTTTTGTAAAATATTAGTATGTTAAATCTAGAAAATGGTATTATTGTAAGTTTATTTTGTTGTACCTAATATTTTAATTCGGTTTTAAATTTATTAATTATAAGTATAGATAATCACTTTCTATATTAATCACATCTAAGTACTTTGTTTCGATTTGATATTTTTTTTTAAATACATGATAATTGTGATATTTTAATTGTATGGACGCGTGTCGTCCGACTCTTACGAGTGCCCAGGAGCAAAAACCCGAATATAGTGTTAATAAACCTGTCGCTGCTTCCTGCTGTTTGTTCTTTTCGAGAAACAATTGAGTTTTAAGTACGTGCTTTATACATATTTGTCAATTTTCTATTCGCTTGAAAATATTAAAACATTTCTTATAAATATTGTTGTTTACAGTGAGGGCAATGCTGGGTAAATTAATAATATGATATAATAGGTAACTATTATTTTAATATTTAGAGTTTTTGTTGATAAAATTTTAATAAAACTTTATTATAATAAATCTAGCTCTTAATTTATATAAGTTTATTTAGTTGTAGTTATAGGTAGACATCTAATACACACATCAAAAGTGTCTAGGGATCAACATATATTTTTGCAATAACTTTTCTCCTGATTGATATTAATTAAAATTTTCTTTAAGGATTCATCAAATAAAGTGTTTTCGTTTGTCACAGTAACGATAAACCAAGTCACCTTTGCATTAATAAAGAAATTTGCCATTTTCCTAATAAAGGGATTTTTGACATTTGAACCACTAACATTAAAGTTCGAAAAAAATACTGAAATAACAGTTTTCTTTAAATTTTATTGGGTAACTTAAACAATTAATAATCCGTGTTTCTACCGCGAACACTAACAACACAAGAACATCGGTTTGGCATACTCAAAATGAGTTCATCCAAATCACGCTGTGGAATGGCCGCCCATGTTCGTTGCAACAACAAAAAAGGTCTTCTTGCCACTGGATACCCTCCATATTCGGCAGAGCTCTTCTCTGTAGCATATCCCATGCATGCTCAATCGGGTTCAAGTCTGGCGACTGAGCAGGCCAGGGCAGGACATTGATGTTAGCTGCGGCGAGAGTCTGTCTTACAACTCTTGCGGTGTGCGGTCGTGCATTATCATGCATTAACTGAAATAAGGGACCGATTTGCACTTGTAGAGGAACGATGACGTCTGATACAATCGTCTCAGCATAAATTTGAGCGTTGAGGTTGCCTCTGATCCAAATCAACTCAGTTCTTCCGCCGATCCAAATACCCGCCCATACCATGATGGTTCCACCACTATAAGGATGGACTTCCTGGCAGGATTTTAATCGCTGTTGGCGTCCAGGGGTTCTCCAGTGTCGTATACGTCTTGTATCCGGTCTCATACCAAAACGAGACTCATCAGAAAAGCACACGAAACGCCATTGTTCTTCTGCCCAATTTCTGTGTTCAAGAGCCCATTGATATCGAATCCTACGATTGTGCATTGCTATAGGTGGTACCCGTAGCGGTCTTCGGGAATGAAGGTTCACTTCATGCAAGCGGTTTCTGACTGTTTGGTCGCTAATTAAGTTCCCTGAAGAGTGATGAAGCCTCACGGCTAACATCATGGCGGTTATTGTTGGAGCTCTTCGAGTTAAGATTTGAATGTATCGGTCTTGTCTCCGTGTGGTGCAGCGATACCGTCCTCCATGGCGCTCAGCCACGGTACCAGTGCTTCGGTAACGTGTCCAAAGTCGACTGATAACACTCTGACTTGTATTCAGAGCTAAAGCCACAGTACGTTGCCGGAAACCAGCTTCTATCATTCCCACGGCTCTGAGCATTTCTTCCCTGCTTAAATGACGTCGCCGCTCCATAATAACGTTGGTTTTAATCAGTATTAGGGAAACAGTAGCACTAATAATGTCTTCAATGCGTTGTATATTTTTATAGGGAAAATTATTGACAGCTGATTTTCATCTTTAACTCGAATTTGATTGACAGTTCCTGATTCAAATTATGAAATGCACCAAAAAGGATCCATATAAATTTATAAAATCATAAATTTATTACAAAGCCACATCTCAATCTCAAGAAATCCGCATAAAAATGCTTGATCCCTAGACACTTTTGATGTGTGTATTTTAAGTTTTAAATCCATTATTTTTATTTTTTTTAAATAAACAAAGCAGGTAAGTAACTACTTACAAAGTACTTTGTTTCGATGTAATACTACATTTTTTTAATCTATGTATAATAATAATTGTGATACCATGTCAATTGTATGGTAATATGTAAATAAGGTAGATATTTGGTACTTTTATAATAATTGCTAGGTTCTGGGAATTTTTAAATTACTGTAATTATTGTGAAGGTAAGTGTCAAACAATCAAAACAAAATGCGGATCAAACCGACCTATGATAAAATAGCTTTACGGCAAATTCTATTAGATGTTAATTGTCGTACTATAGATGAGAATGGGCGTCTTCTACCACCTTCCCATGAGATGTATCAAACGATTTCAAATTTGATGGCGGATAAAGGGTCAATGATCACGCCTAAGCATGTCTATACAATCATTAACAACAATCGCAGTGGATTTAGAGATCTCATTATGGAAGTTCACGATATTCGACTGCCAGCAACCAGCACCTCAGTGAATGACGATAATAATTATAGTGGCGAAAGGTGTGCAGACCAAACCACTACCCTTACCAGTTTAACTTCAATTAAAGTGAACTTGGTAATTTCGCAAGAAAAATGGCAAAATATTCGACCCCAAGAAAAAATATACGGAAATCGGATATATTGGAAATTGCGACAAGGGTGGGCAGACAAACATAGTAGCTGAAGCTCTATGGGTGCAGCACCATCTAGACTGTGTATTTGTATTTAAAAATCATAATGTCTACTTGAGTGCAATTTCCAAATATTTTTTGACAATAGAAGGATTTTGCCGTGAATGTGACCAAAGATTTATTGCACACTGTTGAAAGAGCCAATGAAAGATATTGATGTCATTCTACAGTGTAATGTTTCTGGCATTAAAGCGACGTCTCATTCGGGTAACAAAAGAAGACAATTAAGAGGTGGTCGTCGCCTCAAGGTGGCAGACTATCTCATTGACGCCCGTATGGACGCGGTCACATGGCGTCGACAAGAAGCTGGCCGTATCAAGAAATTTGGAGGAAAAAATCCACCAATCTTACCGACGAATGATGTCGTTCGAAAAGCCATTTCGACGATTCATGGTCATCTTCTGCTATGCTCTGCTGGAAGTCTTAAGAGAGTTCTAGTTTAGATTTGTGATGGAAACTATAGACCTGTCACTCGTCTAAATAGTTCCAAAGAGTTCTAGTCTCTAGGGTGAGAGTTCTGTTGTAAGTGATTTTTTTAATTATAGTTATTATTTCATTTCGACGATTCATGGTCATCTTCTGCTATGCTCTGCTGGAAGTTTTAATAGAGTTCTAGATTAGATTTGTGATGGAAACTTTAGACCTGTCACTCCTCTAAATAGTTCCAAAGAGTTGGAGTCTCTAGAGTAAGAGTTCTGGTGTCAGCGAAATTTTTAAATTGTAGTTATTATTTCATTTCGACGATTCATGGTCATCTTCTGCTATGCTCTGCTGGAAGTTTTAAGAGAGTTCTAGTTTAGATTTGTGATGGAAACTATAGACCTGTCACTCGTCTAAATAGTTCCAAAGAGTTCTAGTCTCTAGGGTGAGAGTTCTGGTGTCAGCGAAATTTTTAAATTGTAGTTATTATTTCATTTCGACGATTCATGGTCATTTTCTGCTATGCTCTGCTGGAAGTCTTAAGAGAGTTCTAGTTTAGATTTGTGATGGAAACTATAGACCTGTCACTCGTCTAAATAGTTCCAAAGAGTTCTAGTCTCTAGGGTGAGAGTTCTGTTGTAAGTGATTTTTTTAATTATAGTTATTATTTCATTTCGACGATTCATGGTCAACTTCTGCTATGCTCTGCTGGAAGTTTTAATAGAGTTCTAGATTAGATTTGTGATGGAAACTTTAGACCTGTCACTCCTCTAAATAGTTCCAAAGAGTTGGAGTCTCTAGAGTAAGAGTTCTGGTGTCAGCGAAATTTTTAAATTGTAGTTATTATTTCATTTCGACGATTCATGGTCATCTTCTGCTATGCTCTGCTGGAAGTTTTAAGAGAGTTCTAGTTTAGATTTGTGATGGAAACTATAGACCTGTCACTCGTCTAAATAGTTCCAAAGAGTTCTAGTCTCTAGGGTGAGAGTTCTGGTGTCAGCGAAATTTTTAAATTGTAGTTATTATTTCATTTCGACGATTCATGGTCATTTTCTGCTATGCTCTGCTGGAAGTCTTAAGAGAGTTCTAGTTTAGATTTGTGATGGAAACTATAGACCTGTCACTCGTCTAAATAGTTCCAAAGAGTTCTAGTCTCTAGGGTGAGAGTTCTGTTGTAAGTGATTTTTTTAATTATAGTTATTATTTCATTTCGACGATTCATGGTCATCTTCTGCTATGCTCTGCTGGAAGTTTTAATAGAGTTCTAGATTAGATTTGTGATGGAAACTTTAGACCTGTCACTCCTCTAAATAGTTCCAAAGAGTTGGAGTCTCTAGAGTAAGAGTTCTGGTGTCAGCGAAATTTTTAAATTGTAGTTATTATTTCATTTCGACGATTCATGGTCATCTTCTGCTATGCTCTGCTGGAAGTTTTAAGAGAGTTCTAGTTTAGATTTGTGATGGAAACTATAGACCTGTCACTCGTCTAAATAGTTCCAAAGAGTTCTAGTCTCTAGGGTGAGAGTTCTGGTGTCAGCGAAATTTTTAAATTGTAGTTATTATTTCATTTCGACGATTCATGGTCATTTTCTGCTATGCTCTGCTGGAAGTCTTAAGAGAGTTCTAGTTTAGATTTGTGATGGAAACTATAGACCTGTCACTCGTCTAAATAGTTCCAAAGAGTTCTAGTCTCTAGGGTGAGAGTTCTGTTGTAAGTGATTTTTTTAATTATAGTTATTATTTCATTTCGACGATTCATGGTCATCTTCTGCTATGCTCTGCTGGAAGTTTTAAGAGAGTTCTAGATTAGATTTGTGATGGAAACTTTAGACCTGTCACTCCTCTAAATAGTTCCAAAGAGTTGGAGTCTCTAGAGTAAGAGTTCTGGTGTCAGCGAAATTTTTAAATTGTAGTTATTATTTCATTTCGACGATTCATGGTCATCTTCTGCTATGCTCTGCTGGAAGTTTTAAGAGAGTTCTAGTTTAGATTTGTGATGGAAACTATAGACCTGTCACTCGTCTAAATAGTTCCAAAGAGTTCTAGTCTCTAGGGTGAGAGTTCTGGTGTCAGCGAAATTTTTAAATTGTAGTTATTATTTCATTTCGACGATTCATGGTCATTTTCTGCTATGCTCTGCTGGAAGTCTTAAGAGAGTTCTAGTTTAGATTTGTGATGGAAACTATAGACCTGTCACTCGTCTAAATAGTTCCAAAGAGTTCTAGTCTCTAGGGTGAGAGTTCTGTTGTAAGTGATTTTTTTAATTATAGTTATTATTTCATTTCGACGATTCATGGTCATCTTCTGCTATGCTCTGCTGGAAGTTTTAAGAGAGTTCTAGATTAGATTTGTGATGGAAACTTTAGACCTGTCACTCCTCTAAATAGTTCCAAAGAGTTGGAGTCTCTAGAGTAAGAGTTCTGGTGTCAGCGAAATTTTTAAATTGTAGTTATTATTTCATTTCGACGATTCATGGTCATCTTCTGCTATGCTCTGCTGGAAGTTTTAAGAGAGTTCTAGTTTAGATTTGTGATGGAAACTATAGACCTGTCACTCGTCTAAATAGTTCAAAAGAGTTCTAGTCTCTAGGGTGAGAGTTCTGTTGTAAGTGATTTTTTAAATTATAGTTATTATTTCATTTCGACGATTCATGGTCATCTTCTGCTATGCTCTGCTGGAAGTTTTAAGAGAGTTCTAGATAAGATTTGTGATGGAAACTTTAGACCTGTCACTCCTCTAAATAGTTCCAAAGAGTTCGAGTCTCTAGAGTAAGAGTTCTGGTGTCAGCGAAATTTTTAAATTGTAGTTATTATTTCATTTCGACGATTCATGGTCATCTTCTGCTTTGCTCTGCTGGAAGTTTTAAGAGAGTTCTAGTTTAGATTTGTGATGGAAACTATAGACCTGTCACTCGTCTAAATAGTTCCAAAGAGTTCCAGTCTCTAGGGTGAGAGTTTTGGTGTCAGCGAAATTTTTAAATTGTAGTTATTATTTCATTTCGACGATTCATGGTCATCTTCTGCTATGCTCTGCTGGAAGTTTTAAGAGAGTTCTAGTTTAGATTTGTGATGGAAACTATAGACCAGTCACTCGTCTAAATAGTTCCAAAGAGTTCCAGTCTCTAGGGTGAGAGATCTGGTGTCAGCGAAATTTTTAAATTGTAGTTATTATTTCATTTCGACGATTCATGGTCATCTTCTGCTATGCTCTGCTGGAAGTTTTAAGAGAGTTCTAGTTTAGATTTGTGATGGACACTATAGACCTATCACACGTCTAAATAATTCCAAAGAGTTCTAGTCTCTAGGGTGAGAGTTCTGGTGTCAGCGAAATTTTTAAATTGTAGTTATTATTTCATTTCTACGATTCATGGTCATCTTCTGCTATGCTCTGCTGGAAGTTTTAAGAGAGTTCTAGTTTAGATTTGTGATGGAAACTATAGACCTGTCACTCGTCTAAATAGTTCCAAAGAGTTCTAGTCTCTAGGGTGAGAGTACTGTTGTAAGTTAATTTTTTAATTATAGTTATTATTTCATTTCGACGATTCATGGTCATCTTCTGCTATGCTCTGCTGGAAGTTTTAAGAGAGTTCTAGTTTAGATTTGTGATGGAAACTATAGACCTGTCACTCGTCTAAATAGTTCCAAAGAGTTCTAGTCTCTAGGGTGAGAGTTCTGGTGTCAGCGAAATTTTTAAATTGTAGTTATTATTTCATTTCGACGATTCATGGTCATTTTTCTGCTATGCTCTGCTGGAAGTTTTAAGAGAGTTCTAGTTTAGATTTGTGATGGAAACTATAGACCTGTCACACGTCTAAATAGTTCCAAAGAGTTGGAGTCTCTAGAGTAAGAGTTCTGGTGTCAGCGAAATTCTTAAATTGTAGTTATTATTTCATTTCGACGATTCATGGTCGTCTTCTGCTATGCTCTGCTGGAAGTTTTAAGAGAGTTCTAGTTTAGATTTGTGATGGAAACTATAGACCTGTCACTCGTCTAAATAGTTCCAAAGAGTTCTAGTCTCTAGGGTGAGAGTTCTGTTGTAAGTTAATTTTTTAATTATAGTTATTATTTCATTTCGACGATTCATGGTCATCTTCTGCTATGCTCTGCTGGAAGTTTTAAGAGAGTTCTAGTTTAGATTTGTGATGGAAACTATAGACCTGTCACTCGTCTAAATAGTTCCAAAGAGTTCTAGTCTTTAGGGTGAGAGTTCTGGTGTCAGCGAAATTTTTAAATTGTAGTTATTATTTCATTTCGACGATTCATGGTCATCTTCTGCTATGCTCTGCTGGAAGTTTTAAGAGAGTTCTAGTTTAGATTTGTGATGGAAAGTATAGACCTGTCACTCGTCTAAATAGTTCCAGAGAGTTCTAGTCTCTAGGGTGAGAGTTCTGTTGTAAGTGATTTTTTTAATTATAGTTATTATTTCATTTCGACGATTTATAGTCATCTTCTGCTATGCTCTGCTGGAAGTTTTAAGAGAGTTCTAGTTTAGATTTGTGATGGAAACTATTGACCTGTCACACGTCTAAATAGTTCCAAAGAGTTCTAGTCTCTAGGGTGAGAGTTCTGGTGTCAGCGAAATTTTTAAATTGTAGTTATTATTTCATTTCGACGATTCATGGTCATCTTCTGCTATGCTCTGCTGGAAGTTTTAAGAGAGTTCTAGTTTAGATTTGTGATGGAAACTATAGACCTGTCACTCGTCTAAATAGTTCCAAAGAGTTGGAGTCTCTAGAGTAAGAGTTCTGGTGTCAGCGAAATTCTTAAATTGTAGTTATTATTTCATTTCGACGATTCATGGTCGTCTTCTGCTATGCTCTGCTGGAAGTTTTAAGAGAGTTCTAGTTTAGATTTGTGATGGAAACTTTAGACCTGTCACTCGTCTAAATAGTTCCAAAGAGTTCTAGTCTCTAGGGTGAGAGTTCTGTTGTAAGTTAATTTTTTAATTATAGTTATTATTTCATTTCGACGATTCATGGTCATCTTCTGCTATGCTCTGCTGGAAGTTTTAAGAGAGTTCTAGTTTAGATTTGTGATGGAAACTATAGACCTGTCACTCGTCTAAATAGTTCCAAAGAGTTCTAGTCTCTAGGGTGAGAGTTCTGGTGTCAGCGAAATTTTTAAATTGTAGTTATTATTTCATTTCGACGATTCATGGTCATCTTCTGCTATGCTCTGCTGGAAGTTTTAAGAGAGTTCTAGTTTAGATTTGTGATGGAAAGTATAGACCTGTCACTCGTCTAAATAGTTACAGAGAGTTCTAGTCTCTAGGGTGAGAGTTCTGTTGTAAGTGATTTTTTTAATTATAGTTATTATTTCATTTCGACGATTTATAGTCATCTTCTGCTATGCTCTGCTGGAAGTTTTAAGAGAGTTCTAGTTTAGATTTGTGATGGAAACTATAGACCTGTCACACGTCTAAATAGTTCCAAAGAGTTCTAGTCTCTAGGGTGAGAGTTTTGGTGTCAGCGAAATTTTTAAATTGTAGTTATTATTTCATTTCGACGATTCATGGTCATCTTCTGCTATGCTCTGCTGGAAGTTTTAAGAGAGTTCTAGTTTAGATTTGTGATGGAAACTATAGACCTGTCACTCGTCTAAATAGTTCCAAAGAGTTGGAGTCTCTAGAGTAAGAGTTCTGGTGTCAGCGAAATTCTTAAATTGTAGTTATTATTTCATTTCGACGATTCATGGTCGTATTCTGCTATGCTCTGCTGGAAGTTTTAAGAGAGTTCTAGTTGAGATTTGTGATGGAAACTATAGACCTATCACTCGTCTAAATAGTTCCAAAGAGTTCTAGTCTCTAGGGTGAGAGTTCTGGTGTCAGCGATATTTTTAAATTGTAGTTATTATTTCATTTCGACGATTCATGGTCATCTTCTGCTATGCTCTGCTGGAAGTTTTAAGAGAGTTCTAGTTTAGATTTGTGATGGAAACTATAGACCTATCACTCGTCTAAATAGTTCCAAAGAGTTCTAGTCTCTAGGGTGAGAGTTCTGGTGTCAGCGATATTTTTAAATTGTAGTTATTATTTCATTTCGACGATTCATGGTCATCTTCTGCTATGCTCTGCTGGAAGTTTTAAGAGAGTTCTAGTTTAGATTTGTGATGGAAACTATAGACCTGTCACTCGTCTAAATAGTTCCAAAGAGTTCTAGTCTCTAGTGTGAGAGTTCTGGTGTCAGCGAAATTTTTAAATTGTAGTTATTATTTCATTTCGACGATTCATGGTCATCTTCTGCTATGCTCTGCTGGAAGTTTTAAGAGAGTTCTAGTTAAGATTTGTGATGGAAACTATAGACCTGTCACTCGTCTAAATAGTTCCAAAGAGTTCTAGTCTCTAGGGTGAGAGTTCTGGTGTCAGCGATATTTTTAAATTGTAGTTATTATTTCATTTCGACGATTCATGGTCATCTTCTGCTATGCTCTGCTGGAAGTTTTAAGAGAGTTCTAGTTTAGATTTGTGATGGAAACTATAGACCTGTCACTCGTCTAAATAGTTCCAAAGAGTTCTAGTCTCTAGGGTGAGAGTTCTGGTGTCAGCGAAATTTTTAAATTGTAGTTATTATTTCATTTCGACGATTCATGGTCATCTTCTGCTATGCTCTGCTGGAAGTTTTAAGAGAGTTCTAGTTTAGATTTGTGATGGAAACTATAGACCTGTCACTCGTCTAAATAGTTCCAAAGAGTTGGAGTCTCTAGAGTAAGAGTTCTGGTGTCAGCGAAATTCTTAAATTGTAGTTATTATTTCATTTCGACGATTCATGGTCGTCTTCTGCTATGCTCTGCTGGAAGTTTTAAGAGAGTTCTAGTTTAGATTTGTGATGGAAACTATAGACCTGTCACTCGTCTAAATAGTTCCAAAGAGTTCTAGTCTCTAGGGTGAGAGTTCTGTTGTAAGTTAATTTTTTAATTATAGTTATTATTTCATTTCGACGATTCATGGTCATCTTCTGCTATGCTCTGCTGGAAGTTTTAAGAGAGTTCTAGTTTAGATTTGTGATGGAAACTATAGACCTGTCACTCTTCTAAATAGTTCCAAAGAGTTCTAGTCTCTAGGGTGAGAGTTCTGGTGTCAGCGAAATTTTTAAATTGTAGTTATTATTTCATTTCGACGATTCATGGTCATCTTCTGCTATGCTCTGCTGGAAGTTTTAAGAGAGTTCTAGTTTAGATTTGTGATGGAAAGTATAGACCTGTCACTCGTCTAAATAGTTCCAAAGAGTTGGAGTCTCTAGAGTAAGAGTTCTGGTGTCAGCGAAATTCTTAAATTGTAGTTATTATTTCATTTCGACGATTCATGGTCGTATTCTGCTATGCTCTGCTGGAAGTTTTAAGAGAGTTCTAGTTGAGATTTGTGATGGAAACTATAGACCTATCACTCGTCTAAATAGTTCCAAAGAGTTCTAGTCTCTAGGGTGAGAGTTCTGGTGTCAGCGATATTTTTAAATTGTAGTTATTATTTCATTTCGACGATTCATGGTCATCTTCTGCTATGCTCTGCTGGAAGTTTTAAGAGAGTTCTAGTTTAGATTTGTGATGGAAACTATAGACCTATCACTCGTCTAAATAGTTCCAAAGAGTTCTAGTCTCTAGGGTGAGAGTTCTGGTGTCAGCGATATTTTTAAATTGTAGTTATTATTTCATTTCGACGATTCATGGTCATCTTCTGCTATGCTCTGCTGGAAGTTTTAAGAGAGTTCTAGTTTAGATTTGTGATGGAAACTATAGACCTGTCACTCGTCTAAATAGTTCCAAAGAGTTCTAGTCTCTAGTGTGAGAGTTCTGGTGTCAGCGAAATTTTTAAATTGTAGTTATTATTTCATTTCGACGATTCATGGTCATCTTCTGCTATGCTCTGCTGGAAGTTTTAAGAGAGTTCTAGTTAAGATTTGTGATGGAAACTATAGACCTGTCACTCGTCTAAATAGTTCCAAAGAGTTCTAGTCTCTAGGGTGAGAGTTCTGGTGTCAGCGATATTTTTAAATTGTAGTTATTATTTCATTTCGACGATTCATGGTCATCTTCTGCTATGCTCTGCTGGAAGTTTTAAGAGAGTTCTAGTTTAGATTTGTGATGGAAACTATAGACCTGTCACTCGTCTAAATAGTTCCAAAGAGTTCTAGTCTCTAGGGTGAGAGTTCTGGTGTCAGCGAAATTTTTAAATTGTAGTTATTATTTCATTTCGACGATTCATGGTCATCTTCTGCTATGCTCTGCTGGAAGTTTTAAGAGAGTTCTAGTTTAGATTTGTGATGGAAACTATAGACCTGTCACTCTTCTAAATAGTTCCAAAGAGTTGGAGTCTCTAGAGTAAGAGTTCTGGTGTCAGCGAAATTCTTAAATTGTAGTTATTATTTCATTTCGACGATTCATGGTCGTCTTCTG
This sequence comes from Oeneis ivallda, assembly GCA_029955525.1. Lineage (NCBI taxonomy): Eukaryota > Metazoa > Arthropoda > Insecta > Lepidoptera > Nymphalidae > Oeneis > Oeneis ivallda. Next base: position 22,499,936 of record JARPMR010000007.1, read on the forward strand.
CTATGCTCTGCTGGAAGTTTTAAGAGAGTTCTAGTTTAGATTTGTGATGGAAACTATAGACCTGTCACTCGTCTAAATAGTTCCAAAGAGTTCTAGTCTCTAGGGTGAGAGTTCTGTTGTAAGTTAATTTTTTAATTATAGTTATTATTTCATTTCGACGATTCATGGTCATCTTCTGCTATGCTCTGCTGGAAGTTTTAAGAGAGTTCTAGTTTAGATTTGTGATGGAAACTATAGACCTGTCACTCTTCTAAATAGTTCCAAAGAGTTCTAGTCTCTAGGGTGAGAGTTCTGGTGTCAGCGAAATTTTTAAATTGTAGTTATTATTTCATTTCGACGATTCATGGTCATCTTCTGCTATGCTCTGCTGGAAGTTTTAAGAGAGTTCTAGTTTAGATTTGTGATGGAAAGTATAGACCTGTCACTCGTCTAAATAGTTCCAGAGAGTTCTAGTCTCTAGGGTGAGAGTTCTGTTGTAAGTGATTTTTTTAATTATAGTTATTATTTCATTTCGACGATTTATAGTCATCTTCTGCTATGCTCTGCTGGAAGTTTTAAGAGAGTTCTAGTTTAGATTTGTGATGGAAACTATAGACCTGTCACACGTCTAAATAGTTCCAAAGAGTTCTAGTCTCTAGGGTGAGAGTTTTGGTGTCAGCGAAATTTTTAAATTGTAGTTATTATTTCATTTCGACGATTCATGGTCATCTTCTGCTATGCTCTGCTGGAAGTTTTAAGAGAGTTCTAGTTTAGATTTGTGATGGAAACTATAGACCTGTCACTCGTCTAAATAGTTCCAAAGAGTTGGAGTCTCTAGAGTAAGAGTTCTGGTGTCAGCGAAATTCTTAAATTGTAGTTATTATTTCATTTCGACGATTCATGGTCGTCTTCTGCTATGCTCTGCTGGAAGTTTTAAGAGAGTTCTAGTTGAGATTTGTGATGGAAACTATAGACCTATCACTCGTCTAAATAGTTCCAAAGAGTTCTAGTCTCTAGGGTGAGAGTTCTGGTGTCAGCGATATTTTTAAATTGTAGTTATTATTTCATTTCGACGATTCATGGTCATCTTCTGCTATGCTCTGCTGGAAGTTTTAAGAGAGTTCTAGTTTAGATTTGTGATGGAAACTATAGACCTATCACTCGTCTAAATAGTTCCAAAGAGTTCTAGTCTCTAGGGTGAGAGTTCTGGTGTCAGCGATATTTTTAAATTGTAGTTATTATTTCATTTCGACGATTCATGGTCATCTTCTGCTATGCTCTGCTGGAAGTTTTAAGAGAGTTCTAGTTTAGATTTGTGATGGAAACTATAGACCTGTCACTCGTCTAAATAGTTCCAAAGAGTTCTAGTCTCTAGGGTGAGAGTTCTGGTGTCAGCGAAATTTTTAAATTGTAGTTATTATTTCATTTCGACGATTCATGGTCATCTTCTGCTATGCTCTGCTGGAAGTTTTAAGAGAGTTCTAGTTAAGATTTGTGATGGAAACTATAGACCTGTCACTCGTCTAAATAGTTCCAAAGAGTTCTAGTCTCTAGGGTGAGAGTTCTGGTGTCAGCGATATTTTTAAATTGTAGTTATTATTTCATTTCGACGATTCATGGTCATTTTCTGCTATGCTCTGCTGGAAGTTTTAAGAGAGTTCTAGTTTAGATTTGTGATGGAAACTATAGACCTGTCACTCGTCTAAATAGTTCCAAAGAGTTCTAGTCTCTAGGGTGAGAGTTCTGGTGTCAGCGAAATTTTTAAATTGTAGTTATTATTTCATTTCGACGATTCATGGTCATCTTCTGCTATGCTCTGCTGGAAGTTTTAAGAGAGTTCTAGTTTAGATTTGTGATGGAAAAAATAGACCTGTCACTCGTCTAAATAGTTCCAAGGAGTTCTAGTCTCTAGGGTGAGAGTTCTGGTGTCAGCGAAATTTTTAAATTGTAGTTATTATTTCATTTCGACGATTCATGGTCATCTTCTGGTATGCTCTGCTGGAAGTTTTAAGAGAGTTCTAGTTTAGATTTGTGATGGAAACTATAGACCTGTCACTCGTCTAAATAGTTCCAAAGAGTTCTAGTCTCTAGGGTGAGAGTTCTGTTGTAAGTTAATTTTTTAATTATAGTTATTATTTCATTTCGACGATTCATGGTCATCTTCTGCTATGCTCTGCTGGAAGTTTTAAGAGAGTTCTAGTTTAGATTTGTGATGGAAACTATAGACCTGTCACTCGTCTAAATAGTTCCAAAGAGTTCTAGTCTCTAGGGTGAGAGTTCTGTTGTAAGTGAATTTTTTAATTATAGTTATTATTTCATTTCGACGATTCATGGTCATCCTCTGCTATGCTCTGCTGGAAGTTTTAAGAGAGTTCTAGTTTAGATTTGTGATGGAAAGTATAGACCTTTCACTCTTCTAAATAGTTCCAAAGAGTTCTAGTCTCTAGGGTGAGAATTTCGGTGTCAGCGAAATTTTTAAATTGTAGTTATTATTTCATTTCGACGATTCATGGTCATCTTCTGCTATGCTCTGCTGGAAGTTTTAAGAGAGTTCTAGTTTAGATTTGTGATGGAAAGTATAGACCTGTCACTCGTCTAAATAGCTCCAAAGAGTTCTAGTCTCTAGGGTGAGAGTTCTGGTGTCAGCGAAATTTTTAAATTGTAGTTATTATTTCATTTCGACGATTCATGGTCATCTTCTGCTATGCTCTGCTGGAAGTTTTAAGAGAGTTCTAGTTAAGATTTGTGACGGAAAGTATAAACCTGTCACTCGTCTAAATAGTTCCAAAGAGGTCTAGTCTCTAGGGTGAGAGTTCTCGTATCAGCGAAATTTTTAAATTGTAGTTATTATTTCATTTCGACGATTCATGGTCATCTTCTGCTATGCTCTGCTGGAAGTTTTAAGAGAGTTCTAGTTTAGATTTGTGATGGAAACTATAGACCTGTCACTCGTCTAAATAGTTCCAAGGAGTTCTAGTCTCTAGGGTGAGAGTTCTGGTGTCAGCGAAATTTTTAAATTGTAGTTATTATTTCATTTCGACGATTCATGGTCATCTTCTGCTATGCTCTGCTGGAAGTCTTAAGAGAGTTCTAGTTTAGATTTGTGATGGAAACTATAGACCTGTCACTCGTCTAAATAGTTCCAAAGAGTTCTAGTCTCTAGGGTGAGAGTTCTGTTGTAAGTGATATTTTTAATTATAGTTATTATTTCATTTCGACGATTCATGGTCATCTTCTGCTATGCTCTGCTGGAAGTTTTAAGAGTGTTCTAGATTAGATTTGTGATGGAAACTTTAGACCTGTCACTCCTCTAAATAGTTCCAAAGAGTTGGATTCTCTAGAGTAAGAGTTCTGGTGTCAGCGAAATTTTTAAATTGAAGTTATTATTTCATTTCGACGATTCATGGTCATCTTCTGCTATGCTCTGCTGGAAGTTTTAAGAGAGTTCTAGTTTAGATTTGTGACGGAAAGTATAAACCTGTCACTCGTCTAAATAGTTCCAAAGAGTTCTAGTCTCTAGGGTGAGAGTTCTGTTGTAAGTGATTTTTTTAATTATAGTTATTATTTCATTTCGACGATTCATGGTCATCTTCTGCTATGCTCTGCTGGATGTTTTAAGATAGTTCTAGTTTAGATTTGTGATGGAAAGTATAGACCTGTCACTCGTCTAAATAGTTCCAAGGAGTTCTAGTCTCTAGGGTGAGAGTTCTGGTGTCAGCGAAATTTTTAAATTGTAGTTATTATTTCATTTCGACGATTCATGGTCATCTTCTGCTATGCTCTGCTGGAAGTTTTAAGAGAGTTCTAGTTTAGATTTGTGATGGAAACTATAGACCTGTCACTTTTCTAAATATTTCCAAAGAGTTCTAGTCTCTAGGGTGAGAGTTCTGTTGTAAGTGATTTTTTTAATCATAGTTATTATTTCATTTCGACGATTCATGGTCATCTTCTGCTATGCTCTGCTGGAAGTTTTAAGAGAGTTCTAGTTTAGATTTGTGATGGAAACTATAGACCTGTCACTCCTCTAAATAGTTCCAAGGAGTTCTAGTCTCTAGGGTGAGAGTTCTGTTGTAAGTGATTTTTTTAATTATAGTTATTATATCATTTCGACGATTCATGGTCATCATCTGCTATGCTCTGCTGGATGTTTTAAGATAGTTCTAGTTTAGATTTGTGATGGAAAGTATAGACCTGTCACTCGTCTAAATAGTTCCAAGGAGTTCTAGTCTCTAGGGTGAGAGTTCTGGTGTCAGCGAAATTTTTAAATTGTAGTTATTATTTCATTTCGACGATTCATGGTCATCTTCTGCTATGCTCTGCTGGAAGTTTTAAGAGAGTTCTGGTTTAGATTTGTGATGGAAACTATAGACCTGTCACTCGTCTAAATAGTTCCAAAGAGTTCTAGTCTCTAGGGTGAGAGTTCTGTTGTAAGTGATTTTTTAAATTATAGTTATTATTTCATTTCGACGATTCATGGTCATCTTCTGCTATGCTCTGCTGGAAGTTTTAAGAGAGTTCTAGTTTAGATTTGTGATGGAAACTATAGACCTGTCACTCCTCTAAATATTTCCAAAGAGTTCTAGTCTCTAGGGTGAGAGTTCTGTTGTAAGTGATTTTTTTAATCATAGTTATTATTTCATTTCGACGATTCATGGTCATCTTCTGCTATGCTCTGCTGGAAGTTTTAAGAGAGTTGTAGTTTAGATTTGTGATGGAAACTATAGACCTGTCACTCGTCTAAATAGTTCCTAAGAGTTCTAGTCTCTAGGGTGAGAGTTCTGTTGTAAGTGAATTTTTTAATTATAGTTATTTTTTCATTTCGACGATTCATAGTCATCTTCTGCTATGCTCTGCTGGAAGTTTTAAGAGAGTTCTAGTTTAGATTTGTGATGGAAACTATAGACCTGTCACTCGTCTAAATAGTTCCAAAGAGTTCTAGTCTCTAGGGTGAGAGTTCTGTTGTAAGTGAATTTTTTAATTATAGTTATTATTTCATTTCGACGATTCATGGTCATCTTCTGCTATGCTCTGCTGGAAGTTTTAAGAGAGTTCTAGTTTAGATTTGTGATGGAGACTATAGACCTGTCACTCGTCTAAATAGTTCCAAAGAGTTCTAGTCTCTAGGGTGAGAGTTCTGTTGTAAGTGATTTATTTAATTATAGTTATTATTTCATTTCGACGATTCATGGTCATCTTCTGCTATGCTCTGCTGGAAGTTTTAAGAGAGTTCTAGTTTAGATTTGTGATGGAAAGTATAGACCTGTCACTCGTCTAAATAGTTCCAAGGAGTTCTAGTCTCTAGGGTTAGAGTTCTGGTGTCAGCTAAATTTTTAAATTGTAGTTATTATTTCATTTCGACGATTCATGGTCATCTTCTGCTATGCTCTGCTGGAAGTTTTAAGAGAGTTCCAGTTTAGATTTGTGATGGAAAGTATAGACCTGTCACTCGTCTAAATAGTTCCAAGGAGTTCTAGTCTCTAGGGTTAGAGTTCTGGTGTCAGCTAAATTTTTAAATTGTAGTTATTATTTCATTTCGACGATTCATGGTCATCTTCTGCTATGCTCTGCTGGAAGTTTTAAGAGAGTTCTAGTTTAGATTTGTGATGGAAACTTTAGAACTGTCACTCTTCTAAATAGTTCCAAAGAGTTGGAGTCTCTAGGGTAAGAGTTCTGGTGTCAGCGAAATTTTTAAATTGTAGTTATTATTTCATTTCGACGATTCATGGTCATCTTCTGCTATGCTCTGCTGGAAGTTTTAAGAGAGTTCTAGTTTAGATTTGTGATGGAAACTATAGACCTGTCACTCCTCTAAATAGTTCCAAAGAGTTCTAGTCTCTAGGGTGAGAGTTCTGTTGTAAGTGATTTTTTTAATTATAGTTATTATTTCATTTCGACGATTCATGGTCATCTTCTGCTATGCTCTGCTGGAAGTTTTAAGACAGTTCTAGTTTAGATTTGTAATGGAAACTTTAGAACTGTCACTCTTCTAAATAGTTCCAAAGAGTTGGAGTCTCTAGGGTAAGAGTTCTGGTGTCAGCGAAATTTTTAAATTGTAGTTATTATTTCATTTCGACGATTCATGGTCATCTTCTGCTATGCTCTGCTGGAAGTTTTAAGAGAGTTCTAGTTTAGATTTGTAATGGAAAGTATAGACCTTTCACTCGTCTAAATAGTTCCAAAGAGTTCTAGTCTCTAGGGTGAGAGTTCTGTTGTAAGTGAATTTTTTAATTATAGTTATTATTTCATGTCGACGACTCATGGTCATCTTCTGCTATGCTCTGCTGGAAGTTTTAAGAGAGTTTCAGATCAATTATTTGCTAGATGTGATAGTTTTATTACTGTTCTATCTTAAGACGCAGAGTTTTAGCCTCGTTCGAGAAAGTACTCGTTTCTGTGAATTTTATTTTATTTTCTGCCAGATGCTCTGCTAACTTCCCGTAGCAGATCATTTTTTTTAACCGACTTTTTTTTAGGTAAAAATGCTAGAACTATCTCTGAAAAGTATAGGGAACTCTAGAACTCAGCCAGATGCGTACAGAACACACTTTAATTTTTGATTTTCTGGAAAATGATCTGCTACCGGAAGTTAGCAGATCATTTTTTCAACAGACGTTTTTTCGGTTATCTCGCCAGAACTATCTCTAAAATGTATCAGGAACTATAGAACTCATCTGCATGCGAACAGAACTCCATTTTATTTTTGATCTGCTGGCACTTGCTCTGCTAAGTTCACGGACACCTATTATCTTGAGAATCCCTAATGCGTTTCGACGGCACCCACTCAATTATCTGGGAAAGGTTAATGCCAATATTCCAACAGAACTATTCCTGAGTAGGGTGGCAATATTTTTTTTTAAATAAAAATAGCGAGCAAACGAGCCTGATGTTAAGCGATTACCGCCGCCCATGAACATTTGTAGCACCAGAGGCACTACCAACGCGTTGCCGGCTTTTTAGGAATTTGTTGGTCCGCCCCTTGAGTAACCCCAAGTTGTAATTAAGCGGGAACACAGTCGATGGCAGTTGGTTCCACAGTTTGTTAGTGTGTGGAAAAAAACATCTGGCACAACGGATAGTCGAAGTGCTCGAGGCACCCAGGTGGTGTGGGTGAAATTGCTTTCGGTGGCGTGCGGTGCGGTTGTAGAAGAGAGAGGGAGGTATAAGGTCAAATAGCTCTTCAGAACACTGCCCGTTTTATAGCCGATAGAATACGCACAGAGAGCTTACTTCTCTGCGGTGCTTCAGGCTTTCCAACGAGCTAGTTAGTTTCGGATTGTCCACAAGCCGTACTGCCCTCTTTTGAATCCGGTCAAATGGAAGGAGAATGATATTGAGGTGCTCCGGCCCAAATGTGAGAGCAATACTCCATGTTTGGGCAAGATAGGAAGATAGGAAGAATGAATTAGGACTGAACCAGAAATGTATTAGAATATAATATAAGTGCCTACTACCTAACTACCTATATCTTTGTATGAATTTACTCAGATTTGATAGTACCCACTGATCACTTTGATTAAATACATAGAGTTTCGTGGAGGAAACAGTTGTAGTATTTAACCAAATCCATCTGTGATTGTTGATGAAAAAGAAAAAATGAAAACATTCGGACCAACTCATAAAGTGGTAAATATTAGTACATGTTCAGTACGATCACAATAGTTAGAATAGAATAGAAACATTTTTTATTCAAATAAACTTTTTACAAGTGCTTTTGAATCGTCTGGCTCTACCACTGGTTCTGAATGCCCTTCCTGCCGAGAAGAACCAGCAAGATACTCGGCGGTTGCTCTTTTCAAAACAAATTTACAATACAGTAAATACTATACTATATATGCAGTGTTTCCACAATGAGGGAAGTTCCAAAAATGCATACCGACTAACTTCTATCTTAAGATGGGCAGACATAAAGTAGCCCCATTCCTGCCTGTGGCACCCGTTCACGAGCATGACGCATGAGTCATGACCCAGCCATTGCTTCGCTTCGTTATAATAATATATATGTCCTTAGCATAGTTAAAACATATACACCGCTAAAAGCTAAGATCCGTTACCTCGAACTAGTTTAGCGTAATGTTCTTCTGCGATAGAAACGTGGCGTCTGCTCCAATAAGGCGGGAAATATCTAGTCTAGCTACATAAACTTTGTAGAATAATGCACCTCCTTCTGTCGGAAAGTCGGAAACAAACATTTTAATATTTTAACAAAACGTAGGTAGAATAGATACAAACTAAGATAGATACGTAAGTACATAGATACGTACATAGGTACTCAGACATCATTGCTTTCTAGTAATTACAAAAATATTGAACCGTCCGTCGCTTTTCTTACAAATTGTACAGCTGGCAGTGCAAATTACATACGCTGGCTTTGTATTGCAGAGCGTCATCTCTGTCACACGAAATTACAAAACGTCACATAGGTATGAGTGACAGAGACGACGCTGTACGCAGCCTAGACTGGCGACTGGCCAATAATCGTCTCTTTCTGTGATTCGATGTATGATATTTACTGTCCGTGTATGTCACACTCTAACAAGTATCAACAACGAGCTCTAAAAGTTTCTGTCATCGAATAAAATACGGTTAGTATGGACAAAAAAGGGTCATCTCTGTCACACGAAGTTACAAAACGTCACATAGGTATGAGTGACAGAGACGACGCTGTACGAAGCCTAGACTGGCGACTGGCCAATAATCGTCTCTTTCTGGGACTCTATGTATATTATTTACTGTCGGTGTATGTCACACTCTAACAAGTATCAACAACGAGCAGTGCAATTCTCTAAAAGATTCTGTCATCAACTAAAATACGATTAGTATGGACAAAAAGGGATGGAAAGATCCACCGTCCCCTTTTCCGTCCATACTAAAAATGGAAATTAAGACATCCGTTTGTTTCGGCGATTTGTTCGGCGATTTCAAATAGGCGGCATAGTAGGTAGTTAGGTACCACGTTTTGCAAATGCAACACAAGTTAGTTTCAAATTATATGAAATGCAAATCAGTGTTGGTTCCAATATCCGATTTTCCCTTGCTGAGAAATTGCATGTTATGCATTGCGTGGTATCTCAAAATGCTTAGTTCCACTTGTTTGAAGTCGTAGACCGATTAATTCTCATTAGGAAATGAACTGGCCCTTGGCTACAGCACGCATTCATCCATTAATGATCTTGAATGACAAGACGTAATTTCACGTCGTCCTGGAGAGTAGAGGCCTACCATCAACGCTTAAAGCAGTAATTATATAGGTATCCATATTATTTTGAGATGTTATTTAAAGACAACTTAGTACCTACTTACTTTAATATTGACATTGTATGAAATCTCAAAACGATATTGAAATATTAATTTATCTACTCCAACATCGAAAAGTTCCAATTTCGAATTTGACAGCTGAATCGAAATGAACCCTCTTTCGGTTTTGCTTCTCATTTCGATGCAGCTCGTTGTATAGGAGCTGAATCGAAATGGTTATCTTCTTAAAATAGGATACCTAAAGCTAAGGCTCTGAGTTCTGGCACTTTTGTACCGTTCATACGACAGAGGTGCCACAGGCGGCTGGTGGCGGCTTACGGAGTTACTTTTTGTTACTTTATTGAGCCTACGGCGTATTTTGTTAATGATTTTATTTTCCTTGTCGTAGATAAAATCTTGTATGCAACTGAACGTAATTAGTCATTACGATGCAGTTGCATAAATAGCTATCAAGCTTTGGCAGTAAAGGTCTTGTACCCGATGATAAATACATTAGTAAATAAGTACTTCTTCTTCTTCATCTTTACCGATAGACGTCAACTGTTGAACAAGGGTCTCTTGCATGGGCTTCCACTGGCCTCGGTCTTGCGCCGCCTGCATCTAGCGGCTCCCTGCGACTCGTTTGATGTCCACCTAGTGGGACCTTAAGTTCCAAGTTTATTTAACGAATCACTAAGATGTGAAACACCCTTCCAGCATCCGTGTTTCCTGTCACCTATAATATGCGTAACTTCAAGGCAAGAGTGAATAGGCATCTTCTAGGCAAGCGCGCTCCAACCTAGACCTCATCAGTGCTTTCCAGCATTAATTATCGTCAAGCAAACGCGCAAACCTATATAGTAATAAAAAAATAAAAGATTGAGATTGGCTGCTATGTCTGAAACTTGATCAGCAGAACCTTATACTCGTACCGACAATCGAATTTCCCCAGCGTAGCGGCTGGTAAACGAGAGGGGCTGGTAAGGCGAATAATGTCGCATTACAATGCATTGGCCGTCAGCCGGACGACGCGTATGTGTGTAATGGCTCCAAGGAGCGATGAGTTCTATTGGACAAGAAAACCTGGCATTTACCATCTAGGCACGGTTAAACATTCGAGTCTATTAAAGAGCGTACTTCGAAGATGCTTAGTATTAAGACATAGTTAGTAAGTTACTTTAAAATCCTTACTTTGTGACGAGCGCCGTCACAACGCAAAGCAGCCTACACGGGCGGCGTGAATCATCGCACGAGGGACCCGCGTGAACACGCCGTCACAGCGCAAGCAGCCCACGATACACGTGCCGCCTGACTAATCACGCGGGGCCGACGTGAACGCACACGCCAGGGCAATGACACCAGCGGCGCGATCCCCGCCGAACCGCGCCGAGGCCCACCGAAGCAGCCAGCAGAAAAGTATAAAACGCCGAACAAGAGCGTCCACCGGCAGTTCGCCAGCGGCGCCCGTACCATCGGGGTCGGTCTGATTTCCCTCTGGATCGATCCCATCGTCGGCCTGATTACCCTCTGGGTTGACGAGTGGTACGAGCTCTCTGGTAGGACCACAGGGGCTGTTGCTCGCGCTTGGCCTCGCGGCCCGGCCCGTCCAACCACCCCGAGCGTCTGCGTTCCCCCCGCGACCGCCGCGTCACCCGCGCTCCACCGGAAGTCCGTCGTCCTTCCGTCAGTCGCCCGGGCGGTCCCGCTTCATATAATATTGTAACCGTGTTTAGGCTTGCGTCAACGTCTCTCGATATCGTGTAATAGGTTAAGAGAATTGTAAATAAAAGTCGTTATTGTTTATCGAGTATTTTATTCCTTGTCCTAGGAAATAGTGAAAAGCGAGGTTCGATCCCTCACATCTAATGAACGAAGTGGGTCGCTCTCAGCCGGGTCGATCCACTCCGTTACATTTGGCGCCCACCGCAAAAACCCGCGATACCGTTCCGTGAACACGTGAAAAAAAAAAAAACCACCTACTCGTCCGTGAAAATACCGCGCGAACCAATTAGGTAGCCGGTCCGTTTTGCGTCGCTTAAGAATCGCGTCGCATCCGTAAAACCACTCACCCGCGCCAATCCGTTACGCTTGGCCGGCCCGTCCGCCCGCGTCGCGTCGCGAGAAAAAGTACCGCGTCGCGTTCACAGGCATATTCCGTAAAAATAGACACGCTCCACGCGACCGTGGTGGTGTCTACCCGTACCGAAAAACACAGAGTGGCAATCAAACAGTAGGTCATTTCACTTTAGGAATACTCGCGACTTTTACAACTTAACGGTTACAAACTCTTTCACGTAATCGATTCGATTTATCGGGTCCACTGAAAGGGTGAGTAACCGATCGTATAAAGAGAAAGAAAACATAGGGAAAAGAATAAGAAAACGCGAAATAGATGCTTATCCCGGATTAGTCGGCTTGATTAACCTCGAGTAGTTAGATAAATCACGGGAAAAGCATCTCATCGTTTAGAAAACTACTACACGTACGACACAAGGGGGAACACCGCGGAAATTAGGGAAAAATTAATAAGAAAAATACAGTAGGTAGAAATAACGCTCGCCGACCGACCGTACTTGCTGTAACCGCCGGAATAATTAAATTGAGCACCGCGAAATAACCTAGCAACAGAGTAGGTTACCGTAGATATTAAAACTAAAAGATATAAACTAGCTTCAGTACCGTTACCGTAGATATTAAAAATAAAAGATATAAACTAGCTTCAGTACCGTTACCATAGATATTAAAATAAAAGATATTAACTAGCATCTGTACCGTTACCATAGATATATTAACTAGCATCCGTACCGTGACCATAGATATTAAAAACAAAAGATTATAAACTAGCACCCGTACCACTACCGTAGATATTAAAAATAAAAGAGATAAACTAACTTCCGCACCGTAGATAAAATAAAAAGACATAAACTAGCACCCGTACCGCTACCGTAGGTATTAAAAATATAAAGATATTAACTAACAACCGTACCGTTACCGTAGAGAAAAAAAAAAAAGATAGTCACTAACACCCGTACCGTAAAAAGAAAAAAAAACCCAAGACAGGGTGAACAAATCGAAGGCGAACTATGCCAACTGCCTGGATCTACTCACTAAACAAACAAAAACTAACAGAAGAACTAGAGAAGAGAAACATACCAGCTCCAACTACAAGCACAGTGGAGGAATTGAGGAAGCTGTTATCAAAAACGATAAAAACCGAAGAAGCAACTAGCCAAGACAACACAATGGGTACCGAAAGCGGAGCAACAGACTTCGACAAAGCAGTATCCCGATGGAAGATACAGTTCGATTCAACAGGAGACGCCGTAGAATTCCTAGAAAGAGTGGAAGAACTGGCCGAAACATTAGAGGTCAACAAAGACAAAATAATACACGTCATACCAAGATGTCTCAACGGAAAAGCAGCACTATGGTACAGGAACAACAATCAATATTGGGAAACATGGGAAGATTTAACAGACAGCTTCAAGTTGTACTACTATCCGAAAAATTATGAGAAAAATCTTTTAGAAACGATCATAAACAAGAAACAGGAAGCACGTGAAGATTTCGTCGACTATCTAACAAACATGCAAACATTATTCAGAAGATATGGGAAATTAACACCAGAACAACAACTAGAGAGAATCTATGACAACATGAGAAGCAGCTACCAGTTCTACATCAAAAGAAGAGATTTCAACACGATGACGGAATTAATACAGCTGGCAAAAGAATACGAAAAAATTCGAACAGATCAGTATCAGTATACATACAAGACACCGACATACTACCACAAGGGAAACCAACCAGAACACTCCAGAGCAGGGTCCAGAAACCAGGAACACAAACAGAAGCCGGAAGGAAAACTAATCTTACCAGACTATGACCCAGGGAAATGCTGCTGGAAGTGCGGAAAGAAAAACCACAGGGCCCGAGACTGCCGAGGCAAACAGGCTATTTTCTGCAGCCGTTGCGGATTACTAGGAAAACTAACTCGGGATTGCTGCAACAGAGCGAACAAAGTGAGAAAAACAGGGTCACAAGCCTACACAATAAACGTACAAGGAAGGAAAAAAGACAATAGAATATTCGCAGAGGTAAAAATAGGCGACAAGACGTACGAAGCACTGGTGGATACAGGGTCAACAAACACGTACATAAACAAGACCATCATGAACCACATAAAAGAAACTAGGAAGGATGTAATACCCAAATCAAACACTATAAAATTAGCAGACGGTTCGAAAATAACATCGGACACAGCAGTGAACATCGAACTCGAAGTCGCAGGACAGAAACTAACACATCAAGTGATATATCTACCAACAACTACAGTAATGATAATGGGCATGGACTTGTTAAGAAGACTTGGACTAGCAATAAGATGGGAACAAAAGCCAAATAGACAAACCGACAAAGAAGAACCCAAGGAAAAACGCGAGGGCAAACAAAAGTTAACAAAGAAACAACACGAAACACTACAAGCTAAAATAGCCGAAAAATTCGAAAAAGCGAAAAAAAGTCCAAAAGGCAACAAAGGGGGGAAACATATCACAAAACTAAAACATAAGGAACCAATAAAACAAAACGGGATAGCAGATGAACTATCAAGAAACCCAGTATGCGCCGCGTCAGTTGACGAAAACGAATGGTACACAAGGAAATTCAATAAGGTAATGGCGAACCCCGAAACAGAACCAGATTATCGAATACAGGAAGATAAACTATATAGAAGAATAATCAATCCACGATACGGGGGCAAATTAGATCCCGACACCGAATGGAAGCTATGCGTCAAAAACTCCGACAAAAGAAGAATCCTCTCACAAAACCACGACGAACCCAGCGCAGGACACCTAGGGGTATCAAAAACCTTCAACAAAACAGCACAACGTTATTATTGGCCAGGCATTTTTAGAGATGTCGCAAAATACGTAAACAGGTGCGAGACATGTCAAAAACACAAAACGTCGCAGGAAAAAAGACCAGGACTCATGCATATCAATAACACGGAAGAACCATGGCAAGTAGTGACAACCGATCTAATAGGACCACTACCACGATCGTCAAAGGGATATCAATGGATCATCGTTTTTCACGATAAGTTCACAAAGTGGTCGGAAATAAAGCCATTGAGGAACGCGACGACAAACGCAGTCATAAACGCACTAAAAGAGTGCATACTCATGAGATACGGCAGAATACAGACATTACTCAGTGACAACGCAAAGGTCTTCACAAGTAAACAGTTCAGAGACACACTCGATAAGTACGGTATACAACAGAGACTTACCGCACCATACACACCCCAGTGTAACCCAACAGAAAGAATAAACAGGACACTAGAAACCATGATAGCCGCCTTTATAGAAAAAAACCATAAAAAATGGGACGAGTACTTAGGTGAATTCAATTTTGCGATAAACACTTCAGTACAAGAATCAACGAAATACACGCCCGCATTCTTGTTATTCGGCAGGGAACTTAGACATTTTAACGACGAAAACAACCTCCCAACTCCAACACTGAAAGAAAAACAAAAACTAGAAGAAATTTATCAAATGGTACGAGAGAACCAGAAACTAGCATCAACAAACCAAAAGAAAAACTACGATAAATCGAAACGAGAATGGGAACCAAAGATGGAACAACTCGTACTTAAACGAGATTTTCCACTGTCAAACGCAGAAAAAAAGTTCTGCGCGAAACTAGCACCAAAATACTCAGGCCCGTACAAGATAATAGAAAGAAAATCGCCCGTGATATTTTTATTAAAAGCACTCAACGGAGGCAAGATATGCACAGCACACATAAAGGATATAAAAAGATTCCAAGAATAAAACGAAAGAAACGTAACCGATAAAAGTCAGAACACGACACGAATAGTCCAAGACGACACACACCATCCAACATAGACCCGACCGGGAAGGTCCGACCAGACAAACATCGGACTATAAGAAAGCATAGACAAAGAGCACAGAATACACAAATGTCACTAGAAAGAAATCAACCTACCCTCAAGACAAGAAATATAACATCGAAATCAAGAAAATGTCAAAAAAAGGATCAGTTACAGTGGAGTAAACGATGGCGGACGCGACAACCCCAGCGTGCTCGGACAAAGAAGCGGCAATGCAAGGTCCGTCAACCAGAAAGGAACCCGAGGACGACCGAACGATGTCACCAGAATGCCAGGCAATGGCCACAGAGGTGGTGGCAGCCGAGGGGCAAAAGAAGAAGAAAAAGAAAAGGAGAGGAAGAAAACGCATGGGTAACCACCGAAAGGGGATAGTGAGGTTACCCAAATACAAAAAGGGTGACAAAGGAGGGAAGGCACAGCCAAACGCATAGGTTCGAAATACACAAAGTGACATACAGACGACAGTAAACCACTTTCTAGTTCTTTTGATTCAGAGGATGGTGTGTAACCAACGGTGATGTTTACAGGTAAACATCTCAAAACGAGAGGGGAGAGTGTGACGAGCGCCGTCACAACGCAAAGCAGCCTACACGGGCGGCGTGAATCATCGCACGAGGGACCCGCGTGAACACGCCGTCACAACGCAAGCAGCCCACGATACACGTGCCGCCTGACTCATCACGCGGGGCTGACGTGAACGCACACGCCAGGGCAATGACACCAGCGGCGCGATCCCCGCCGAACCGCGCCGAGGCCCACCGAAGCAGCCAGCAGAAAAGTATAAAACGCCGAACAAGAGCGTCCACCGGCAGTTCGCCAGCGGCGCCCGTACCATCGGGGTCGGTCTGATTTCCCTCTGGATCGATCCCATCGTCGGCCTGATTACCCTCTGGGTTGACGAGTGGTACGAGCTCTCTGGTAGGACCACAGGGGCTGTTGCTCGCGCTTGGCCTCGCGGCCCGGCCCGTCCAACCACCCCGAGCGTCTGCGTTCCCCCCGCGACCGCCGCGTCACCCGCGCTCCACCGGGAGTCCGTCGTCCTTCCGTCAGCCGCCCGGGCGGTCCCGCTTCATATAATATTGTAACCGTGTTTAGGCTTGCGTCAACGTCTCTTGATATCGTGTAATAGGTTAAGAGAATTGTAAATAAAAGTCGTTATTGTTTATCGAGTATTTTATTCCTTGTCCTAGGAAATAGTGAAAAGCGAGGTTCGATCCCTCACATCTAATGAACGAAGTGGGTCGCTCTCAGCCGGGTCGATCCACTCCGTTACAACTTATAAATGCGCTGAGTTTGTTTTTGTCTTACAAACACGGAGCAACGGATCGACGTGATTTTTTTAATTTCCAACTATACCAGTATAAACTTCTAGAGCTTAACAGGCTACCGTCTATCTCGTAAAAACAGGATTACAGCGTGATTTTAAAAGCTTCTGGATTATAATTATGTTATTGTGACTGCTTTGAGATTTTTTTGTGACTTGCTCTTGCACACTCAATGAGCTCGGCTATTTACTGCGCAGTAACTTTCGTGACGAAACTATTTTTATGGATTTTATTGTGCACTTATTTTAATTGACCGTCTTATCACCACTGAGTTAGATAATGGTGCTCAAACTTCATAAACATCACACGTCAAAATATGATATACTTTGTCATCAACTTTATTGGTGCTCTAGTTGTAAAACAACTCTCTTCTTATCACACTCAAATTCACGCTCGAAAAAGTGTTCTTGATTGGAGTATAAAACTCTGTACAAAAAAAAACCTGATCTGAGTCCTCATTATTATAATAAAGGCTTTTCAAGATAATCTGACCCGCGACGAAAACTTGATGAGGACTTGTGGTGGATTGTTTCAGAAATTGTCCTGAAACGTCTGGCCGAGTTGAAAGAGACGGGGGATTATTTCTGTAATAAAGTGGAGCATTCTTGGCTCAAAATAATGATTTGCTCGAGTGCTGGTTTGTTATATTAAATCTTATTTTTTAAAGAAGTGTTATTTCCTGCGTACAAGAATATTTAACTTATATATATTACGTATTGACATATTCTTAGTGTTTATTGATTTTATCATTATATCTCCGCCGTGGATCATGGATGGGATAAAATAGGAATATTATGCAGAGAGAAAAAATATTAAAATGAGAAAGTGTGCTTGTTTGTACTTCAATCTTAAAGCAACGGAGCAAGATCGACGTGATATTTTGCATGGACATAGTTCAGGACCTGGAGAGTGACTTAGACTACTTTTATCCCTGAAAAAAATAATGATTCCCGCGGAATTTTTAAATAACCTAACCACATACCTACCTTCCACGCGGAGAAAGTCGCGCGCAAAAGCTAGTCTGAAACAAAGTCACGATCTACTTAATTCTTCGCATTCGCTAGTAACTTTGAGCTTCTTAGCGCATTTCAAAGCTATATTCACCATAATTTAGAACACTTCACAGAGAAGTTCATGTGTAATTTTTTACCCTACTACGGCAAAGCCAAAAAGGGTAATGATTTTAGGAGTGTATGTATGTATGTGACTATTTACGAATGTTCCATTAAAGCGAATGAGCCGATTTTGACGGATGAGGTGTTAATCGTTTCGTTATGATGATCCGGGTGACTTATGCTACATTTTTACGAGCAAAATCAATTATGGCGGATGTTACATTTAATTTTCCTTAGTCGAGTTACAGTTTTTATACCTTTATCCTGTAGTCTACGTATAACCGGTCCCTAATAGGAGATCTGCGCTCAGTAGCGAGCCATTGATGGGTTGCTGATGATGATAATGATGTTTAAGATAAGCGCACACGTTTGAAGCCATTATGAATCAGCTAGTAAAAAAGTATACCGGAAAACTATTGAGAAAACAAACCGTAGCGTACAACTCAACTTAACTCGGATGTCATTACAAATGGGTGTTTTATTGCCGAGATTTACGAGAACATGACCTAAAAACTTGGCGAGAGACAAATTTGTAGCACGTGGCGGCTTTACGTGACGCCTCCCGGAATGATATTATCATGATTCCCACCACATCCTCACCACTCTGTAGCGCCTAATAGGCTTTGTACATTTTTTTTTGTTTTTGATTGCCACTCTATTTTCACGAGACTACGGCAAAGTCAAAAGGAAGGGCTAGATATGTATGAATGTATTGTATTGTATTATTAATTCTGTGCATTCGCTAGTCACTTTAAACTTAGCTGAACTATAATTTAGAACATTTCACGGGGAAGTTCACAAATATTGTGTAAATTTTAAAAAGAAAGGTAATTATTTTAGCAGTTTATTTATGTATGTGTATAAACTGTATTATATGTGTGACAATTTACGTATGTTCCATCATAGCGCCTAAACAACTGAGCCCACTGATTTAAATGTAGTACCTACAAGATGACGTGTTCCGAACACTTACCATCAAGGAACATATTTACTGTGAGTTTTCAAGTGAGTTAAACCGTATGCCGAACAATGCAGTTATTGTGGTCGACGGCACTCGCGACGTACGGACGCGGGCGCCATTTTATGCGATTAAACTGTCTAGGTACCTAATTGTGAATTGAAAAGCCAACAATGCCTATATTCAAGTAAATAACAAAAAAGTATAGTTATTATAGTGCATAATTAGATAACAATAACGCAATTCGTAACACTAGATACGCAATATAAATTATTTCTTGATTTATTCAAAATGAACGATCGAGCGGTGAGTGGGGCGCGGGGCGCGGCACGCCTCTGCGACCGCCGCGGGTCGCGCGAATTGAAACCTTATTTACCATTCTGGCTCCCCTCTCTACCTCAGCCCGCGCGATTGAAGCGAATCGCCGCTCTATACGTAGAACTATTTGACTGAGCCAATTTTAATGAATAAGGTGTCAATCGTTATTATGGTCCGAACGACATAGGCTATTTTGTACGAAAATATACGAAAAAATCATTCCGTAAGCGGGTTACAATTTTTAAACTTATTCTTCTTTGTATGCTACTCGAGTGTTTCAGTTTTGAGAAATACCTAGAAGAAGAAAATACCTATATACAGTATACACGCTTATGCATTTACCGTCGCCTATTCACCTATAAGTGGTTCTAACCTAGACTTCTACCATAACAAAGCAAAAGTGTTTGCGCGATAGATTCGGGCTAACCACTCGAAGTTATTACTGCTACACTATTCCTATAGTCATAATACTCGGTTTCACCGAGCGACGATCCCTTTGGAAACGCTTCATAAGGTGAACCTTAACGACGATTTAGAAAATTTAACTAAACGCTACGGGTTTATGTTTAGTTTAAGGTGATGCCCTGTTGTGAAGACCAGCGCTAAGGGATCCTTACCTACTAAAGGAACCGGTGAAATCGGGCACTCAACTAACTCTTTGAATGTAAAGGCACAAGGATTAAAATATTACATTAGTACTTTAACACAATAATAATAAATTTGTCGAATCGCTTAAAAATTCAAAAGCACTTTGTATAAGTTTATTTGAATAAAAATTATTCTGTTCTATTTCATTATAATTATGTAGTTGTCTAAAGGCCTATATTCAAGCGTCGAATTTCCAATAAAATTTCTTCCCGTACATTTAAGTACATCATCTGTTACGTAGGTACATAATTTCCTTTTAGCTTCCCGACATTTCTGTATAGATTTTAATCAACTATGGTCTTTACAAAGCAATCCCGCGGGAGCCCAAAGCCCAGGTTGCGGTCTAAACTCCGTCTTCTATAATATTAGTGTTGTCTGTAAAGGTAGGAATACACGAATTGCTATTTACAATATTGAAAATCTTTCTAGCAAGTGCTTGGTTTATAACGTGAAACCGTAATTCACCATCCGTTTTTATCTAAATTTTATAATTATTACAATATCTTGGGACCAGTTCAGAAAAAGCGCAAACGCAAAGTGCGCGCACCAACCGCCTGGTTTTTACATTATCCCATATCGGGAGGCGGATTGTCTAAGAATGATAGCAGTGTGACTAGTCATGTCTTAAAATGAGTGTTTAAATATTAGTATTCAATTCGATGCCTTAACATGGGTAGCATAAGTATGTCACGCTCTCTTTAAACATTTCTGTGGTGATTCGGGTTGTTACGTTCCACTCAAATATGGTTGAGCGAAGCAACGCCTGGATCATGCGTCATGCTCGTGAGCGGGTGCCGCCGGTGGGAATGGGGCCTACTTTCTGTCTGCCCATCTTAATATGTATTCAATAATTGTAAGTAGTATGCATTTTTGGAAAATCCCCTCATTGTGGAAATACTGGATACATAGTATAGTATCTATTGTATTGTAAACTTGTTTTAAAAAGAGTAGCCGCCGAGTTAAAAGAGTAGCCGCCGAGTTTCTTGCTAGTTCTTCTCGGCAGGAAGGGCATTTCGAACCAGTGGTAGACTCATCGTCGTTTCAAAAGCACTTGTAAAAAAGTTTATTGGAATTAAAAATATTTCTGTTCTATTCTATTCCATTCCATTCCATTCCATTTCCATTCCTTTCCATTCCTTTCCATTCCTTTCCATTCCTTTCCATTCCTTTCCATTCCTTTCCATTCCTTTCCATTCCTTTCCATTCCTTTCCATTCCTTTCCATTCCTTTCCATTCCTTTCCATTCCTTTCCATTCCTTTCCATTCCTTTCCATTCCTTTCCATTCCTTTCCATTCCTTTCCATTCCTTTCCATTCCTTTCCATTCCTTTCCATTCCTTTCCATTCCTTTCCATTCCTTTCCATTCCTTTCCATTCCTTTCCATTCCTTTCCATTCCTTTCCATTCCTTTCCATTCCTTTCCATTCCTTTCCATTCCTTTCCATTCCTTTCCATTCCTTTCAATTCCTTTCCATTCCTTTCTATTCCTTTCCATTCCTTTCTATTCTTTTCCATTCCATTCTATTCCATTACATTCCATTCCATTCCATTCTATTCCATTCCATTCCATTCCATTCCATTACATTCCATTCCATTCCATTCCATTCTATTCCATTGTATTCTATTCTATTCTATCGCCATCACCTCTGATTGGCTGGTACACTCTCGCTATAGGCTAAGCCTGTAAGTCAGCCAATCACCAGTACCACAAGAATTTAGGCTGTAGCAATGACTAATGCAGCTTTAACATTATCGACCAGTTGGTTAGCGTGACTCATACGTAATATTATATTATTTTACGTTTATGCTTAGACTCATAAAAAGTAATAAACTTCGAACTCTTAAGTATAACAAATAATTAATGATAAATGTTGGATTTACTGACACCTTGTCAAATCCGTAATATATAACATAATTAATAATTATATACTAGCTTCTGCCCGCGACTTCGTAGCGTGATGATATAATAATATAGCCTATAGCCTTCCTCGATAAATGGGCTATCTAACACTGAAAGAATTTTTCAAATCGGAACAGTAGTTCCCTAGATTAGCGCGTTCAAGCAAACAAACAAACTCTTCAGCTTATTATTAAGTATATTATATAGATTATTATGTCAGAATATACACATAACTAGCGATAGCAGTGCGTAGACTTGATTTATTATTTTTGTCTACGCACTGCTATCGTTCTTTGTCTGTTACAGGCTTTAATCCCATAATATTACAGGTCTACATTTATAGGTACTATTGTATCGACAAATTTTCCTCTATAGTGGACTGTGAATTCTTATATTCGTTCACGTTTAGCCCAAGGGGACCCAAGAACGTCACGTAATTTTTTAAGGTTAGAAAAGTTCACAGACTCTTCAGTAAAACATTTGTAAGTACATGTTACAAGACAACGTCCTTTTGTTTATGTCATACATAATGAGATTGTTTTAGGGTAGATATTCAGCAGGGTATATTATACCTTGGAGCAGTTAGATCATTTATAAATTTTCTAAGGTATTTATGCTTCTTACAATCATAAAAAAAGCGTATAAAAAGTAATAATACACGTAACACGTGGACCTATTGAGATAATGACGAATAAAATATAAAATAAAAGTTACAACTAAAAAGCAACTTACGCCATAATTTATTATTATTTTCAAAAATTAAAACGTAAAGGAACATTTTCAATGATACAGATTTGAATTAGTTGAAAGAGGCAAGATAGTTACGATGTGAAAACATGAAGGCCACAGAATTCAACTTCACAAAATTTTGTCCAAACGTTTTGAGAGAATTACGCCAAAAATTAAAAGTATGGAAGTTTGGGGTGAGATGACTTTCAAATTTAAATTAAAAGGCAAAGCGGGCCCGGCGAATTATTCATGCAAATGTACAAACTTTCGACGAATTTATGTGACGAGGTGAAACGACTTTAAAAAGGAAGTCATTTGAATGAATATGTACGCAAAATTATTTGTAGGTATAGGTAACTTGAATTTGTAGTTTCTAGCTTTATTTGACCATGTTTTAATTTCTTATTTACGTGTAGGTTAGAAAAAGATGTTACCTCAGGTGGACGTACCAGCCATTTCAAGAGAACCTTTAGCATCAAAATAGTTCCATGTTTAGCATATTTCCGCCGCGAAACCGTAGTAAAAGATTCGCTAAAGCTCTCAAATTTAATTTCCGAATACCATGCAAAACTGCCTATCCAAATAAGTATAATAGAACTCGACTATAAAACTATTTCTGACGTACTCCCCGGTCACGCTACCAGAACGGCATTCCGAACTAGTGGTAGATCTTGACGATTCGAAAAAACTTTGTAAAAGTTTATTTGAATAAAAACTATTCTGTTCTATACCCCTTCGCCGTGAAACAAATATAATGAATCCGAATGCGGTGATGTAACTGGCGGTGGCGTCTGAGCAGATATTTTTATATACCTATTAGCTGATGCCCGCGACTTCGTCCGCATGGATTTAGTTTCTGTTGCGACGTGATTGAAGGACAAACCAACAAACAAACACACTTTCGCATTTATAATATCAGTAATGCTTTATTATAACACTTATTATAATTGTCAAATTTTTTACCATACTTAACCAAAGACAAAATTACGTTTAGCTGTCATTTACGTTTTGTTATTCCACTGTCATTTGCGTTTTGTTATTCCATGTCAGATGAGTTTTTCTTATACCACGTTTTATAGTGACATGACGGAAACGCGGTCGAACGGGATAAAAAGTATCCTATGTCCGTCTCCTGGTTCTAAGCTACCTCTCCACCAATTTTCAGCCAAATCGATTCATCCGTTCTTGAGTTATAAATAGTGTATCGAACACCACTTTCTTTTATATATATAGATTTGTAGATAACAAGAGAAACATCTAAACAAGTTCATGTTGTTAAAAAAACAGTACTCGATATAATTTATAGGAAAGAGGAAGTAATAATCAACATCAAAAACAAGGAGTCAAAGTTCCCGAAGATAGAATAGCAATGTAAGTGTGACCTCCAACCAGACGATTGAGCGAGTGTTTGGTTGGATTTGCCTGTGAATACAATGAGCGACAATAATTATGCAAAACAGTGGCCTGAAGTCTGAAGTGAGTGGCATTTATCATCGACCGACGCGGACGTCTACATAACCTTAAAACACAATTACTTACATAATGAAGTGTAGATATTATTTCCCGGAACACCATAGTATAGATGAATCTATCCCTCTCACATTTATTGCCAAAATTACTTCTGTCGTAGCCCTTTTAATTGAGGGCCCGTCAAACTTGTCTATCGTCTTATCAATCCTTTTACGAACTCTCCCAGTCATCTTTACTCAACTATCGGTCGATCAGAAGTGTGTATTCTGCGGAGGTTCTGAGTCCTTAGCTACCTTCATATCTTATGAGAGTCACGTAAAAGCATCACGTGCTTCAAATTTGTCTCCTTCAACTTTTTAAGTCATCTTTTCTTATTTCTTGGCAATAAAACAACCATTTGTAATGAATTTAAGGGACTTTGATCTACTCTCGCAATTGTTACGAGTGTGAGAAATTGCAAAATTTGTCAACTATGTACCAAATCTTTATCGCTTCTTTTTATGTAACACGTACTTCTAGTCTTTCTCATAGTTTTTAGGGTTCCGTAGTAAACAGGTAACCCTTATAGTTTCGCCATGTCCATCCGTCTGTCTGTCCGTCCGCGGTTTAGCTCAGAGACTATTGGTACTAGAAATCTATTATTTGACAGGGGTTCATTAATTAATTCACACATCCACATCCACTTTAATCACGCCAACGGCATTCCGAACCAGTGGTAGACTCATCGACGATTCAAAAGCACTTGTAAAAAAGTTTATTTGAATAAAAAACATTTCTATTCTATTCAACAAAACGGTGAAATATAATTGTGAAAAATATTTTTTTAGGGTACCTCCCCTACATGTAATGTGGGGATGAATTTTTTTTTCTCCTCTATCCCATAGTGTGGGGTGTTTTTGAATAGGTCTTTCAGAATTACGGTGGGTGTGGGAACACCATTTTTCAATTCAGGGATCTGTTTGTGAAATATGATATTATTAAGTGCCAAATTTCATTAGAGTCAAGTGTCCCTCCCCCTCTGCCAGCTAAATGGTTGTATTAAGGATACATGAAAAAATTCACAGCAGTACTGGTAGTATATATAATGAATTTTAAAGGAAAACTATCACGGCTAAGTAGGGTTCATTAGTTAAGGAGTTATATCTGTTTTTTCTAAGTTAGGTATTACACGTAGTGTAAGTTGCATATTTTGTAGTATTTAAAGCATGGAACTCAAAATATATTCAATATTCATAAATAAAATAAAAGCACTATCCTAGGTCAGCAATAATATTTGTGACTTGCAACTACGGAACCCTACACTGCGCGTGGCCCGACACGCACTTGGCCGGTTTTATTAGATTATGATTATATTATTATCATTGTAATATTAAATATAATATTACTATGATAATTTATGGTGTAGAGCAATAAACCTATTACCTTTTATGCTTTGATTAGGTTAGAGGTTATCTTCTTTTACATTGGATTTTTGACATTGGATGGAACGGCATTCCGAACCAGTGGTAGACTCATCGACGATTCAAAAGCACTTGTAAAAAAGTTTATTTGAATAAAAAACATTTCTATTTTTCTATTCTATTCTATTCTATTTGGAGTCAAGTTACAAGTATTACTGTTAGGCCGCGGCTGCACTGATAAGGCAACTGGCGACGCGACGCGATAAACCCAAACATACGCATACCCAAGTCCGCATATCATACATATTGCAGCGGCGATAAACTAGCGAATTGCGTTTACATCGTGTAATGATTGGCCGTACTTAAACCGGACACATTCATTGGTTTTAGTACTCATCATCATCATCATTAGCAACTCATTAACGGCTCACTACTGAGCGCAGGTCTCCTCTCAGAGAAGGGTTATAGGCCATAGTCCACCACGCTGGCCCAATGCGAATTGGCGGACTTCACACACCTTCGAGAACATTATGAACTCTCAGGTGTGCAGGTTTCCTCACGATGTTTTCCTTCACCGTTGAAACAAGTGATATTTAATTGCTTAAACGCACTTGACTCCGAAAAGTCAGAGGTGCGTACCCGGGATCGAACCTGCGACCCCCCGAATTGGAGACCACAGTCCTAACCACGAGGCTATCACTGCTTCACTGGTTTTAGTACTATCTACTGAAAATTACGCGCGACATAAATAAATTTATGCGCACTAATGCGGCCGCCCCCATTTGCCTATAGGAGTCGCAATCGCCTTACCAGTCGGACGCGGCCTTTACCACTTAATGCATACATCGCAAGTCGCAACCCATCGCTGGCCCACGACTGGGCACAAGTATCTGAAGTATCTTCTCGAAAGAGAAGGATTAGGCGATACTCTCTCACTATTGGCTAAATTGCATTGTTGCAGCAAGAACGCAATAAAATCAGCCAATGATACACTTTCAGTGTAGCAATGATTGATGTTCCACAATCGATCAACATAACGATTGTAAACATAAACATACTACTTACTACGTGTTGTAGCAATACAAGTTGCGAAATAAATAGGTACATGTAGGTAGGTAAGTATACAATAACGATGTCACGGTGAGAACAAGAGTTTCAGCGAGTGTCACAAAGTGTATAAGCTGTGTCTGACTTTTACATGATTAAAATATACGAAACATCTGGCGGCAGAGAAGTTTGCGAAGTTCTACAGTTACATTTCAGCAATGTTTATGTAACGACCAAGTACAAACAAGCAAGGCTCTAAATTACAATGTATTATTATTATAGGAACCTAAATTATTTGAAAAACTTTGCCGTAGCGTAAATCATACATCGCTGACCGTAGCTCTGTATTTCCTTTGGTCATTGGTTGGTTGGTTGGTCAATGGCCATTTTCCTACCAATAATTTTATTATGATTGATTTTGATTACCTACCCGTACGAAAAACAATCATTATTATATTTTGATCAATGAATCTGAACTTAGATTGGTAGAAGAACAATTTGATATCGTTAATATCGGCAAAGAATTTGCATTCAACGTGGTAACAAAACATTTTTATGGCTGGGCTATACAAGTAAAATTATGCGTTTATGGAAAGATAGAGATTGCAAAGATAGTTGGCCTGGTTTCGGAGTAATAAAACAAGATAAATAGGGCTATGATGGGATGTTTGTTTTCATTACCTTTTCTTCTCGGTGCGATATTGAATTCCACGTCAAAGATGATAGAGGTCAAATCGTTGTCAGGCAAGGGTTTAGCCGTTATCATTTTATTTGAAAGGAGACCGATCTTTTGTGGATGTAAGAATTTTTAAATATTGAAAAAATTATTATTAAATAGAATAATAAAATAATATACCTATAAAAGTTAAGGAAGTACGGCTGATTCCGTACAAAAATATCGATTTTATAATAAACCTTTGATTGCTGCTTTTCAAGTAGATTTTGGTTTGAATTTCATAAATTTTTAGGTAAGTAATTAAGAATAAATAAAAAAACCTTTCCTTTAATGTTAATTAAATTGCTCCTGTACAAGATTTTCAAAATATAAATCTTGACTTCTCTGGAGGGAATGTGTCCAGGGACAAATCAGGTGGAACGTCACGAGCAGAAAAATTCACGCGGAAGTTTTCTTCGGTGTTTTGTCCGTACGAATTGCCGTTCAACTCACATTTCAATACTGTAAGACATTGTTTCTGAATGATTAGGTAATTGTGGTTGACTTTACCAAACATTATTGATATCTGAAGAGTATCTGAGTTTCCAAATTTTCATCTCTGGCAAATAATTATTCCTCATTCAGGTGCAATATTATCTTAAAAATAGTCCTAATAATTTAGTAATGCACGCACATGCAAATAGTTTAGGAATGAAATAAACTCTATTATATCCCTACATCCTGAGAAAGACAAGAGTAAGTATTTACCATGGAAATAGCTTACCTACTTCACCTTTTCAAATGCCCCCAAAACGGAGTCCTGAACATGACAATTGATACATCAAAACGTTAGAGATTGGACGAAATCCCGCATCTTAAAGTGAATTTGAGTAAATACTGTAAAATGCGATGTTATACTTCGCTTTTAGCAAAATTCTTGAGGGAATCGCGAGGTATTACACAACTTGTAAAGAAAGTACTTGAAAATACTGAAGGTTACAAACCTTCAGTATGTAGTAGAAGTGCACCGGATATTAAAATCTTCTGTAAAATTATTGAACAGAAAGAACTCATGAAAGTTCGAGAGTGAAACCTGTGGTGGTTTTACGGTACTCTTTTTTCGTACTAAACTTATTCAATTGATAATAATATTATAACGCACTTATTATTGAGAACCCTATGATCTTTAATCACAGAAAAAAGCCTATGATTCACCGACACGAGATTGGTAGAGCACCATGTCGACCGTACCTTACTGCTACCATACCAATATGCTGAGTTTAAATATCAACGTAGGTACACTTTGTTTTAACAGATTTTTAGGGATTTATTTATTTTTGGTGAAAACTATCGATATGATTTAATCAAAAACAGTAAGAATTTTGATCCTACAACCTATGCTCAAGAGTTCTATATCAAATGCTCATAACATTCAGTATTTTAAGGAGGAGGATTTAGATTTTTCCTTATTTGTAGTTGTTTGTCTAACTTGTTTGATTGAGGGTCATGAGTCCTGGGTTCTTCTTCCTTATCAACTGATAGACGTCGAGGACAAAGGTCTTGTATGGACTTCCACAGGCCTCGGTTTGCGCCGACTGAATCCAGCGGCTTCTTGCGACTCGTTTGATGTCGTCGGTCCATCTATTGGACCGACGACATCAAACGAGTGGCAAGAAGCCGCTGGATCTAGTGGGGGTCTGTCAACACTGTGCTTCCCGGTATGGGGTCACCAATCCAGCATCTTGGGACCCCAACGACCATCAGCCCTTCGAAATATATGCCATTTCGACTTCATTTTAAATCGCTGAGCTATATCGGTGACTTTGGTTTCCTACGGGAGATCCTTATTTCTGATTCGGACGTTAGGGCAAAATAATTTATTGAGTTTTCTTCCAAGAAGGTATGCTTCGGCGTGCAAGTAAAATCCAAAACCCCGGTCCTGCACCGACTATCTACCTTAATTTTCCCTCTTTCTCATCCTGGTTATAATATCGATCTTCTCTTCTCAATCGGTCACTCTTGACAGAGTAGTCGTGGCTACTGGGAAGTTGCAACGTCGGTCTTCTTACATCCCTATGATTGAAACTTACTTCTCAGGAGTAAAAGGAAGATCAATAAAACCATAGCATGAATGATTATATTTATAAGGCCGGAAACATACAATCTAACGCTACTCTCTCCGACGCGTCAAGTGACAAGTTAGTTTAGACAAACAAATTAGTTATTTTCTTCAACAAGAAATATATACACACATCAAAAGTGTCTAGGGATCAAGCATTTTTATGCGGATTTCTTGAGATTGAGATGTGGCTTTGTAATAAATTTATGATTTTATAAATTTATATGGATCCTTTTTGGTGCATTTCATAATTTCATAATCAGCGATTAAAATCCTGCCAGGAAGTCCATCCTTATAGTGGTGGAACCATCATGGTATGGGCGGGTATTTGGATCGGCGGAAGAACTGAGTTGATTTGGATCAGAGGCAACCTCAACGCTCAAATTTATGCTGAGACGATTGTATCAGACGTTATCGTTCCTCTACAAGTGCAAATCGGCCCCTTATTTCAGTTAATGCATGATAATGCACGACCGCACACCGCAAGAGTTGTAAGACAGACTCTCGCCGCAGCTAACATCAATGTCCTGCCCTGGCCTGCTCAGTCGCCAGACTTGAACCCGATTGAGCATGCATGGGATATGCTACAGAGAAGAGCTCTGCCGAATATGGAGGGTATCCAGTGGCAAGAAGACCTTTTTTTGTTGTTGCAACGAACATGGGCGGCCATTCCACAGCGTGATTTGGATGAACTCATTTTGAGTATGCCAAACCGATGTTCTTGTGTTGTTAGTGTTCGCGGTAGAAACACGGATTATTAATTGTTTAAGTTACCCAATAAAATTTTAAAGAAAACTGTTATTTCAGTCTTTTTTTCGAACTTTAATGTTAGTGGTTCAAATGTCAAAAATCCCTTTATTAGGAAAATGGCAAATTTCTTTATTAATGCAAAGGTGACTTGGTTTATCGTTACTGTGACAAACGAAAACACTTTATTTGATGAATCTTTAAAGAAAATTTTAATTAATATCAATCAGGAGAAAAGTTATTGCAAAAATATATGTTGATCCCTAGACACTTTTGATGTGTGTAAATATATAAATAAGTATACAACGTGATCAGATGGATAAGTTTGTTTAGATTATGAATTTGATTTGAAGATTATTTAGCTCATTGAATAGAGTTAGCTCAACCACACAACTCCAAATTAGGTAATAGAATTGGTAGCTGCTGTTCTTTATGGTAAAGGTAGTGGTACGCTTCTGCAAACCAACGTATTGCGCTGATAGTTTAATATGACAAAAATGCGCAAAATAAACAAAAATACGACGTATTGTATTTAGTTATTTCAAAATTCTTTATCTAAAAATATTGATAGGTTCGATCAAAACACCGCGATCTCTTAGGTATCTCTCACCCTTAACAGCATTATTTCCGGCCCAATCTTGTAATACTGAAGTATAAACTATCTTTGCCAGGACTACACAAGGAAAATGAGCTCATCACAATTATTATACAAAAATAATTACGCCTACGCATATTTAACGTATGTAATTTTTTGGAGAATTTCGTTAAAAATTCTAAAAAACCCGACGTTAAACATTACTACTACTAATATTCCTCTCTCTCTCTGTCTTCAATAAAGAAAGCTTGTATTTGAAGCGGTTTCCACAGTACATTGCCATTTGCGCAATGTTTATAAAAGAATAATAATAGCTATACTTGACTTGACTAAAATTCGCCTTTCCCCTTCAAATAAGCGTAAATTTTGGGTTAAGAGTAGAACAACAATAGTGAAATGGGTGAGGATTGAACCGTCAACGGCTATTAGGACAAATGCAAATAAATCAATTTCTACAATACGCGTTTTAAGTCTGGTTGTGTCTGCGTAGAAACGACCTCACGAGTTACATTCTTTTGACCACTTCTACACCTGTTCTAAGTTCTGTGGGCTCGGCATGCGTCACTTGGCGTACGGTTTGAGTTGCGTATAGTAAGTGTGTCCGGTCCATAATTTTAATTTTAAATAAATCAAATACAATTTGCTTGGTGAGAATAGTTACATACTGTGTGCTGTGGATCCCAATGAAGATCTCCCGGACAATAGAATAGGTGAGGTACTAAATCCCCCCATCCGCCCCGAACACAAACGTAGAAACTATGACAGTCCTCGGGGTTAATGTTGAATCCTTCAATTTTGCAAACCGATGACGATGGTGCTACGAAAATAAAGAAAATATAATGATTTAGCATCAACAAAGCGGGCGACCTCAACTTGGGATCTTTATATTAAATCAAGTATGTAGTTTATGTAAAGAATTTGTATATTATTTTTAATATATGAGTGCGTGCAACTTTGAAAATACATATTTTTATAGACCTCATTACTAATTCGAAAGTGTCTACAAAAAATCGGCCAAGTGCGAGTCGGGCCTCGCTCTTTTAGGGTTCCGTTAAAAAAAATTAAATTAAAATATTTTCATGTACCCATGGAAATATTTTAATTTAATTTTTTTAATTTAATTTAATTTTTATTATTTGTTGTTATAGCGGCAATAGAAATACATAATATGTGAAAATTTCATCTGTCTATCTATTACGGTTTACGAGATACAGCCCGCTGACAGACGGACGGACGGACGGACGGACGGACGGACGGACGGACAGCGTAGGCTTAGTAATAGGGTCCCGTTGGTACCCTTTGGGTACGGAACCCTAAAAATTGACTTTGATTCTAATTTCTAACCTAATAATTTTACTAATAAAATAAAATGGCATCCATTGCAAGTCTATACAAAATAATTCATTACAAAATAAAATATAATCATATTATAGTAGTTTGGATTCAAATTACCAGAGGTAGATGGAATTGTAGGAGCTGAAGTACTAGTAGTAGTAGTAGTTTGAGACGGCTGTGAAGTTGTGGTCGTAGTTTGCGAAGGCTGTGAAGTAGTCGTTGAAGTCGTAGAAGTAGTTGAAGTAGGAGTTGTGGTCGTATGTTGTACCCCAGAATACTTCCCCAGCGCTTCATTAATAGCTCTGAGCATAGGAAAGTCGCCATTGCAAAGTCCACGGAAATCGTCCGTCTCTATACTCCATATCATAGCTCCGGCTATATTATATTGTAGAGCATGTTCAATTTTAGTGGCTAGAGAGCTTGGATCGTCGTACGAAACCCAGTTGCGGCCTTGAACGGCGTAAGGAACCTTTGCTAAGCTGTCATAACGTAGCTCCCAAGATTCGGTTTTGAGCTTCTGGCAAAACTGTTAACAGAAATTAATGAATTCTTTATCTTTTTGTACATTATGTATATAATTTGATAAAATAATTTAATTTCAAGATTATGATTATATTGTTTTAGTTTTTTAGCTATTTCATCACCTACGTAATCACACAATTTTAATAATAATTAAGTAAAATGTCTAAATAAGTTTTTGAAAATGATTTACAGATAAAAAATTATAATAATTGATTTATTTATCCATTATTGAAGACAAACCAGCAGACAAACACACTTTCCCATTTAAGTTTAATATAAGCAGGGATTGTAAGTTTGCTGTAATGTGCTGGGTACTCCTTATTTCGGGAAAGCACAAAACCTTAAGTGCCGATTTTACCAACGTCAAGTGACGTGTAACCGAGAAATAAATTGGGCGTCGACCTGACAGCCTTTGTATTGAAAATACCGTCAAAATATCAAATTTACGCTCGGTTAACTTATTTTACTTTGGTGAAATCGGCCTTTAGTCAGCTAAAAGAAAATAAAATGCGTGAGTGTCGTAGAACACTTGGTAGGAACGAAGTTCCTTTTAATAATAAATAATAAATTATTAATAAAAATAAATTAAATAAAAAATAATAATCTGAAGTCATTCGAACCCCGAACCGATAGTTTCACTCCTTTGTTTGGCCGCTACGCCACCAAAGCTGTGACGGAATGTGTGTAATTAACGAAGGCAAGAACACAAAGGTCGTGACGGAAAGATTCTTACACTTTTTGTCGCCTAGCCCCCATCCGCCATCCACTTCGTTCCAATACAATAATTTGATAAGTGCCACAAGCCTCAGTAAAGAGAGAACGATGCAATGATGTAATTGACTTACTTCATTATATCCGATGAAACCACTGGTGGCTGTCCACTGGCCAGAGATTCCAGCGCCACTTGCTGGAGCACGAACTCCGTTATTGTTAGCATTGCTCAGTTGAAACGTGCGCCCATACAATGGTAATCCGAGGACTAGCTTTTCTGGAGGACATCCTAAAAACAATAAAAAAGTTTAAAAACTGCAACCCGTCTGCGGGATCCCAACTCCTCAGCAACTTACAGCAGATATTATAGTATGTTTGGGCACATTCTAGGTCTTAATGAGTAAGTGTAAGTACATGATAATCGAGGATTGAAGAGGAGCATGTAATGATGGGGCAGTGAACTGGGAACCAGGATTGGGTATCATGAATAACATATATAAACCGGCCATGAATTCACATGTCAGGGGTGTTTTAAGCTCATTGTTGTATTGTACAAAGAGATAAGTCCAACCCAAAATAGTATAATCTATTTAATGACTTGTAGATGATGGATTATATCGACCTTTTGACACTGTTCTATACAAACTTAATTCTAGTCAAACCTAGAATATTAGTTCTTTCGACAAAGACTAAGGCTGAGACCTATAGATCGTACTCTGGCTCTGCTCAAAACTCAAGATAAAGTTAAAATGAGACACAAATATGTCCTGACATAAATCTGTCTCGTTTTAACTCAGTCTTGAGTCTGAGCTGAGTGAGAGTGCCATCTATAGATCTCACCCTTAGTAACAACATAGTTTGAGATGAGAATTATTTATTGTCTCACCTTGCTGAAGCCAGTACTCCAAAGCTACATCAACTGTGAACGCGCTCTCTTTCGGAAGATTTTCATCTCCTTGGCCCTTGTGGAGAGGTGCGTTATGTCCCGTCACTGAATCCCAAGCACCATACATATCGTATGTCATTAAGTTTACATAGTCTACGTACCTAGAAAGAAAACACATTTATTCAGTAACAACCTTTTGCCCGCGACTTCTTCCTCAAGTAGTTACGTTCCTAAAACCCTGTGGGGACTTTCTGTTTGTCCTTTGGGATAAGAGGTAGCTTATGTCATTCTCCATGTCCTCACTTATACCCCCCATGAGCCCCACGTACAATATTGCTAAACTGTTTTAAACTTAATTGAGATACATGGACTCAACACATCTAAAAGTAAGCAAATTCTAGCTAAAATACCTTTTCCAAAATTCCTAAAGTCCCTTAAATTATAAGCTCTTTCAATTTAGTTTTATCTCGCCAAAATAACGGCAAAAGTTTATTAATATAAAAAACAAAACGAACTTATCTAAATATGAACCCGTGCGGCGACGGAGCAAAAAAACCGTGTTTAAAAAAATATGTGAACAGCGAAATATTTTACGAAAAATGAAGGTTTTTAAAAAACGAGCAGAATGTGCTTTTTAGTAAAAACGGCTAAAACAAAATTTCATCGGCCACAAAAGGGACACGCTTTGAATTTGAACTATGATCGCTGAACTCTGACAGGTAAATGGCGTATTCGCTGGTTGTTCACTTGGCCGGAAATACGCGATGAATTAGTAATGACGAACAAAGATCGGAACATTTACGTGAGCATCGTGCTTGTAGTAAATGTTTCACATTCTAGGTTAATAGGTATTTAAAGTTAATTGGAATTTTCGGAAATTATTTAAGGATTAAAATAATTGCTACTTCTGGACCGGTGCCTTTTGCATGTTATTAATTATATTTTTTTCTTGACCGGATTTCGGCCTACGTCTCAACGGACTGTAGCCAAGTACGCAGGAGATATTATAGTGCGCAAATATAGGTGTAATATCTATTCCCTCACTGTCATGGTCCGATGGGATGACAGTCCTACACGACCGGAGATAGGTACCGACGTCATGCGTATCTGCTGCGTAGTTGGTCGCTCTAAGATTGGCCGCGTAGCTAAAATTACTACAATCATCATCATTATCATCACAGCCGATAGATGTCCATAGCTAGACAAAAGATACCTATGTCGTGTAGAAAAATTTTAGAAACATGCGGTAACTCTGTTTTTCCGGGATAAAATATAGCCTGTGCCACTCTCCAGGTGTTCAACTAATATACACATGCAAAAAATTACGTCCATCCGTGGCTCCGTTGTTGCATGATTATTAAGGATGCCATAAATAAATCAATCAAAAAATATAATTTAGAGATGTGCAAACTTACTGTGTAAAGGCTGGTATATCATAAGACAAAACTGCCATGCTTCCTACGGCGGCAACCGCGGCGCTCAACAAAAGTCCATATTTGTCAAACTCAGCCCTCAACTCCTTCAGGAGCTGAGTGAAGTTATCGATATCAGCCTTCCCGTTGACGGAGTCACGACGATTGGGGTATTCCCAATCTAAGTCGAGACCATCAAAGCCGTATGTCCGAACCATTTCGAGGGAACTTTTAATGAAGTTCTGTCGTAGTGTGGGACTTGCTGCCATCTGAGGATATAACAAACCGTAAACGTACATCTGCAGAGTCGAGTGGAGCCGAGGCGTGGGGTCTTTGGTAACAGCTCAACCGCTTTATTTACTTTGGTACAAAGCCATGAGGGAGCGTGATGTGATGATTTTATTCTAGTGCTATCTCCTAGCGGAGGTTGGCGACCATTAAGGTTAGTTTAACTTTGTTTATCCCGATAGTTTTTTGCTAGCTCTAAACAGAGATCTGGAGCTCATGTTAAACCACGCCTTCACACCAGTCGTGTAGCATAGTATCCAAAAGAATCACTACGTTGCGGCCGCAACACATCTTGTGGCGTCGCTCTCAATATAAAAGCCGTGCTCTGGAGTTTCCTTCGTGCTTTGTTTACCTTATACGAATTTTAACCGTATGCTAAATTATATAAAGTTGATTTTGACTTATTATCAACAAAGACACCTCGCGCCTCAGCTAAAGTCAATGACGGTGGCCCATGCTACTACATCGCTATACACATCACGCAACAACTACGATACCGCAGTCTGTAACATGTCAGTTTGCATTTGGACTATACGCACTATGCAGTCCGCGTGCAGTTCACGCTTCACGTGCAGTTCACGCCGCGTGTAGTACCTGTATTAGAACTACGCGCTATCTGCATTCACCTGCAAGCGGACTGCATTAAATCTGCAGTTTTTACGAGTTAAAGAATCTCGTCCAAACTTCAGTTTTACTTTCGGCTTGCAGTGCAAGTTAAAAAAGCCAAAATATAGAAATAATAGGTGGCAATAGCCATTCATAATACTATCTTTACGCTTAGTGTGAGGACAAAGGGGAATAAGTAAGTAGGTATTAGTAATGTTTCAGCACGACTAATATTATTCTTTATAAAAAAAATTGCGTCCGCTATTATAGAAACTAGGAGTATGTTTCAAGCTTAATAAAATATACAGAAGAGCCTTACCACTGAGTACTTGGCTGATCCTTCGTTCCACCCTCCAACAGCAAGCAGTGTTTTAAGGCTAGGCTTATACTGCTTTAGGGCATTGAACTTTCTAAAGTTATCTGAAAAAAATACGATGAATTTTACTGTTGCTTAAAACTAGTATGCCTATTGATATACTTACTATCATTATCATCATCTCAACCTATTGCTGTCCCACAACAGGTCTCCTTCCGAATGAGAAGGTTAGTTGGGCGTCTCTGGAGAGTTATCGAGAGGAGAAATCCGGAGAGATATATTATATTAGGGAGCCGCTGGATTCAGGCGGCGCAAGACCGAAGCCTCTGGAGGTCCATGCAGGAGACCTATGTCCAGCATTGGACATCTAAAGGTTGATAATGATGATGATGATGATATTATATTAACCGAAATAAAAAATTGTTTAAATATTATAAATAAAAACAGTCCAAGAGTCTCGTCGTATCTAACGATAAAAAAAAAGCTAAATTAACAAAAGTAAGGTGCCTAAAGTCTGCCATTGATCCGCACTTTACTAGCTTGGCCTAAGTCTTCTCTCTTGAGAGGAGACCTTTTGAGGTGAATGTAAAAAATATTTAAGTGAACTTACCTCTACCCCAGTTATCAGGTAGGTCCAACCAGGGGTCCAAAGAGGTAACAAACCCTTGTCCATTGATTCCAACGAACGTGTAAATGAGGTGTGTGCAAAGGTCGGTATTGATGTTTTCGACATCAAATCTACCATTGCCGTTTCTATACGTTGCCCACGTTCCATAGTAACATATGACTACCTCTGTAATTAAAAAGTTACTTGAAATTAAATCGGACTTTAAGAGGTGTAACGTATTCTTAACGGTTTTTTCCGGGGATAATAATTATAGAGAAAATATTTTTGTGCCATAAAATTAATATTAACTATCCGTGCCGTGTTTCTAAGTTTTGTTTTTTTTTCTAAGAAATTAATTATTAGATATTTTATGCCTTAGGTACACAAAAGTACATATTTCACCATCATTTAAAATTAATGTGAAGTAAAGAGGTGAATTCAACAATAGAAAATGTTTGCAATATTGTAACTTCGTCCACGTAGAATTAGTTTTTCATATCCCTCGGGAACTCTTTGATTTTCCGGAATAAAAATTGTCACTCTCCAGGTCCTCAAATATACCCATGCAAAAAATTACGTCAATCCGCAGCTCTGTTGCGGCGTGATTGAAGGACAAACCAACTAACTAACAAACACACTTTTGCATTTATAATATTAGTATGATGATATTTTATATATTTTTGAGTTCCATGGTTTAAATATTATAATATACTACAAAATATGCAACTTACACTACGTGTAATACATAACCTGGAAAAAACAGATATAACTCCTTAACTTATGAACCCTACGCAGCCGTGATAGTTTTCCTTTAAAATTCTTTATATATACTACTGCTGTGAATTTTTCATGTATCCTATAAACAACCATTCAGCTGGCAGTGGGGGGCGGACACTTGACTCTAATAAAATTTGGCACTTTAAAATATTAATTTCACAAACGGATCCCTGAATCAAAAAATGGTGTTCCATACCCAAAATATTTTTGAAAGACCTATTCAACGACACCCCACACTATGGGATAGACGAGAAAAAAAATTATCCCCACGTTACATGTAGAGGAGGTACTCTAATAAAAATTAATTTTCACAATTTTATTTCACCACTTTGTTGGCGTGATTAATATTTATACCCTTGTCAAATTACAGTTTTCTAGTACCAATAGTCCCTGAGCTAAACCGCGGACGGACGGACAGACGGACTGACATGGCGAAACTATAAGGGTTCCTTATTTACTTCGGAACCCTTAAAACACTCAAAAGCACTGATTTTGTAGAAAAAAACTCACTGTCGTTCGCAGCCAAATACCCGCAAGTCATAGACATCAAACACAGTACACACAAAATTAATTTATTCATTCTTAAGCCAAATATTAATTTAGATTTTGTATAATACTAAACTGTATAGTGATAAAACATCTATTATAAACAAATCCCTTATCAACACAATCAGTATTTGTACAACAATTGCCAATTGATTTTATCTATAACTAATCATCAATTTTCGCAATGCTCTAAACAATTATTGCACTTACGATTTGTGATAACATCACTATCTAGAGTGTTACTCCAGGTTTCCTCTTCTGGTGGAACTTTTCGGCAAGTATTGGGAACTGTTTACCGAAAAAAATATAATTATATTTTACTTATTTGAGTTGGGATTTAATATTTTTTTCAAAATTTCAAAAGTTTCAAGTATTGCACTATTATTATTATAGTTGCACTATTATTGTACCCATTCCTAAAATATTATGCAAGCCTTCCACTTATAAGGAGGGAAGAAGAAAATATTGTTCAAATTAATCATCATCATCATCATCATCATCATCATCGGCAGCCCATCAACCGCACACTACTGAGCGCAGGTCTCTATTTGGTTATTGACCATAGTCCACCTCGCTGGCCTTTAGCTTAGCTAAAAAATAGTATCCATAAACTTTACGTAGATTTTCAGGTAAAGTAGTCTAGCAATTTTTTAGGAATATAGCTAGCTTTATAAACCTACTAGCTGATGCCCGCTACTTCGTCCGCGTGGATTTAATTTTTAAAATCCCGCGGACACTAAAGATTTCATTTCAGAAAAAATTAAAGAGTTCATCCTCCAGGTTCTCAACTATACCCATGCAAAAAAATCACGTCGACCCATGCAGCTTCTTTTGCAGCAGCTCCGTTGCTGCGTTCATCGCAGCTTTGTTGCTGCGTGATTGAAGGATAAACCAACAAACAAACACACTTTAAATTTACTTAATTTATACATGATATTAATACATGATACGAATGTCCAATACCTTTGTTTCTACCGGCGGCGATCTAATTAAATTTTAGAACACAAAAGCTACTATTGTGACTTAACTATGATAGTTAGATATTATACCCTCGCGGACATTTTTGTAGAAAATAATGAGTACTTTAATCATGTAGTACATAATTTTTATGTATCATCAATAGTTTTCTCAGCACACGCCAAAAAGTGAATTTTATAGGCAAAATGCTACTTTGGGTTACATTATTGCAATTTTCTTAAGGATCTCTAATTTTTTGCAAATAAATTATTATAGCCTATGTTATTTCATGATAATTTAGCTTTCTATTGGTGAAAAAATGGTAAAAATCGGTCCAGTAGTTTTAGAGCCTATTCGGTACAAACAAATAAACAAACAAACAAAAAAATCTTTCCTCTTTATAATATTAGTATAGATAATGCAAGCAATGAACGCTTAACCTTCTCGTATGAGTCTCATTATGATGTTACTATCTATCTATCTATCTATCTATATAAATAAAAAAACCGGCCAAGTGCGAGTCGGACTCGCGCACCGCGGGTTCCGTACTCCAAAAGTAAAAGTAAAACGACAATATTATATTCATCGTTAACTTGTTTGTACTGTAAAACTTTCATATGGTACCCTACTCGGTATAGTTATCTTACTTTGAAAATTCAAACCAAAAATAATTTTTGATTGCTTTTATTCCAATGATGTTGGGCCATTATTATATACAACTATTCCAAATTTCATGTCGATAGCTTTAATAGTTACTAAAATAATCGACTGTGACAGATGAACGGATGGACGGACGGACGGAGAAAAACTCACCATAAGGGTTCGATTTTTACCATTTTGGTACGGAACCCTAAAAATCAATAGACGGACGATGAATGATGAGAACTTGAGAACGCCTCGACCGATTTGGCTGATTTTAAGGTTCTGAAAAAAAGCGGAACAAAACTGAAAAACGAATGGAGAGTGGTAATGTGTTTATCGGTGTATGTATGTTTGTGTGTTCCTTTGTGCACTCTAGAGACCAAACGCGTGGGCCGATTTTGATAAGTAGCACGTCGTTAGATTCGCCATGTCAGTGCAGCGCGAGTGTCAAGAAGAACATAAAAATCTGAAAAATTCAAAATGGCGGATTTTGGACACCATAATGTGGGGTTCAAAAACGCAGAGCTGTGCGTTGATAAATCAGTCAGTCAGCCAGTCACCTTTTCCTTGTATATATTTAGATTTTCATATCTTAATTCCTTCATTCATTCATGCGAAACCGGGGTGGGTCACTGGTTTTAAATAAATGTCTGTCAACCAGTGATGCAATGTAGGTACAAACATTTACCTTTGAGTCAGTTGTCTTGCCACATTTTATCAATAAAACAATCACGCCTTTATTATTCATTCCAAAATAATGTTCAATTATTGCTTTTAAATAAAATTTTACTGCCTCCATATAACACTTGTCACTAAGTTTGTTTTGGATTTTGTTATTATCTAGCAAGTACTAAACTAGCTAACCTTAACAACTTTGCCTGCATTCCAAAACACGAAAAACTGCATGCATAGTCTGCATTCAACTTCCATAAATGGCAGCATGGGTTCCTGGTTAAATCACGGACTTTTGAATTTCAAACAAGTGTAATTTAAAAATTTTATTTTAATAACAAGCTTTTAGTAGCTGGGTACATCATCAGACCCTGGATATCATCTAGGACCAGAGTACTTGTCAAGACGTATCAAACGAGTCCAAACTCGATGTGTTGACATCGTTTTCTTACACAGTATCCATAGACATCTTTCTGCTTCATCATTAAAACCTGGATATGATCTAGGACCAGAGTACTTGTCAAGATTAATCAAACGAGCCCAAACTTGATGGAGTTACGTCGTTTTAGTAGAGTTGCCAAAACCACCTTCCGGCTTCATCATCAGACCCTGGATTTCATCTAGGACCAGAGTTCTTGTCAAGACGAATCAAACGAGCCCAAATTCGATGGAGTTAAGTCGTTTTAAAACAGAGTTCCCACAGCCGTCTTTCGCTTTATCATCAGATCAGCTCCATGTCACAATAATATTGCATTGTCATCCGATTCAAATATTCATGTCAAATTTTAGCTCCATCGGAAACCGGGAAGTATACATTGCAAGTTAAATAAAAGCTTGTAAAAATGCTCTCAAGTTGCTCTGTTTGTCAGGATGAAGTATCTAAGTATTTGCATCATAATATATATGTCAATGTCCAGAACCTGACATAAAATTAATTTGAGCCCGCTGCAAAATTACTACCGCAACCAAGACCGCAAAGTTTTTTCAAAATAAACCAAAATAGGCACATTTTAAGCCGAGCACGTAAAGAAATCAATATTCATTTACAAGGACTCCAAACTCAGGTCTCATTCGGATTTTGTTAATCGATTTTGGGTTTTCAAACTAGCTTAAAAATTTTGTGATAACATTTTTCGAATCGGATTTTAGGGTTCCGTAGTAAACAAGGAACCCTTAATAGTTTCGCCATGTCCGCCCGTCTGTACGTCCACGGTTTAGCTCAGAGACTATTGTGATAGAAATCTGTAATTTGACGAGGGTATAAATATCAATCACGCCGACAAAGTGGTGAAATAAAATTGTGAAAAATATTCTTTTTTAGGATACCGCCCCTACATGTAAAGTGGGGATGAATTTTTTTTTTCTCGTCTATCCCATAGTGTGGGGTGTCGTTGCATAGGTCTTTCAAAAATATTGTGGGTTTGGAACACCATTTTTCGATTCAGGGATCCGTTTGTAGTATATAATATAAAGAATTTTATACGAAAACTCACGGCTAAGTAGGGTTCCCAAGTTAAGGAGTTATGTCTGTTTTTTCTATATTACACGTAGTATAAGTTGCATATTTTGTAGTATATAATATAGCAATAATAATTGTGACTTGCAACTACGGAACGCTACACTGCACGTGGCCCGACACGCACTTGGCCGGTTTTTATTATTTCTAATATCTAATATTTCTAAGGTCTTGGTAGGTCTTAATCGTAATTTTTTTTACGGCACGTAACACCATACTGCTCTGTAAGATTGTCTAAAAATAATTGCTACAATCATGTCTTCCTAATTTCAAATTAAATTTTTAATCCCAAGGCACTGGATTGGCAACCTAGCACTTCATAGCGCAGTGTTCAGAGACCCCTCACTAGGTGGACCGACGACATCAAATGAGTCGCAGAGCGCCGCTAGATAGATCTATGTTCATCGTAGCTACGTTTATCGGTTGACGATGAAGGGAGGATGTTTCAAAAACAGCCTGTGGCTATCCACATTCCACTGTTGGACATAGGCCTTAAGTGAGGGTTCCCCACATTGCGCTTGCTTATACGCGGTCACATAGGCCTAGGACTTTCCGGCTTCAGCATGGCTTGCTCATTGCTACTTCAGTTTGTAAATGTTTAAAAAAAACTAATGAAAACTATATAAACAAACATGCAATCTAATCCACATTATTATGTGTATGTATATTCTAAATTAATGATTCACAGCTCTTCATTCAATACTTTTTGTGACGTCATGAACAAGGAAAATAATTTCAAAAGCTAGTGAAAGAATTCCCAGCTATTATATTTTATTATCATAACCAACGATCGAAGCAGCAGCGATCTCTATATTTTATGATAAAAATAGTAGGTTCATAGTTCTTATATTCTTATGGAAATAGTAACAATAAAAGTATTTTCAAAAATCTTGTTTGTTGACTACGAGTACCTACAATAGCTTTAACACAAACACCGAATTGTGTTCTCAATTTTATTGCTTAAATAAACTAGTGGTTCGCCCCGAACTAGACCTAGCTGTAACGGTATCCCATGATTATTCATTCAATCGATACATGATAACCAAAACTGACATTATTATTATGTGTGTTTGCGCTCGAATTGAGATTCATTTAAATTGTATACAAAACTTGCTAATCGGGTGTTCCTCGTCCCCCGCGCGACGCCCCCCGCCGCGCGGCTAGATTGTTTGGCGGTGTTTTACATTCTGTGGAATGCACGATTGGAAATACCTCCCCCGCGCGCCCGCGCACCGCCGCCGCAGCAGAATCGAGTCATCGTTCGGCGCGCTGGTCGGTTTTGGCATCGCGTGTGATATTTGGAAGAAGCAACTCAATTTGCAATTATTTTGTGAATCTTTCGGCGGCGGTCTGAAAGGACCTTTGTTTTCGTTACGTTCACGCGACGTGCGCATTTTTGGATCTTTGCGCGATTGAATTGTGAGGGAACTTAGTGGGGCCGCGTCGGTCACTTGTGAATTTAACTGTGCGAGCGCCATTTGGAACACTGCGCTTTTATACGTCGTAAATTCACGTTTTTGGGAGGGCATCGAGCCTCATCTTTGAACTATAGTTTGTTGGTGTCTCATGTTAATAACTACGCGTCATATTTGCATCGCGGTTAAGTGCGGGATTGATTGACGTTCGATTGACGCCATAATATATACAGTGCAAGTACAGTGTAGACGGTGGTACGTGTTTTACTTTACAAGTTGGCGGAAGGCTCAGTGGAATCACGAAGCATCGACTGAGCATCTACCAGGGGCGACCGCACACTGGTCTAAACTGGGTGCCTTGGGGTAATACACACTACACACCTATCTCGCATTACACATCCACCACACCTACTGGCGCCTCTAGGCACCTGGCAAGGACCCACCGCGGAAATCTCCGGTGAGTACTAGATGTAAGACACGAGTGGACTCCCTGGAGTGGAGGTAATTTCCATCGGTCATTTTGGGCCTGACCTTCCTTTGCCCGTGGAGAAAGCTACTGATGGGCCCTAGTATTCTCCACCCTGGTCTGGGCAACGGAGGGCCGTAACAATCTGGTAGCAGAGCGTGGTTGCGCGATTAGTCCTTTAATCACGCCCGGCCGTGAAAAAAGTTTTTTTTATTTTTTTTTTTTCTTTTATTTTTGAATTTGCTTGCGTATCGTAGTCGAACCACGCCTGTAGGGTTAGGTGCCTACGCGTCTGTTCTTTAGGGGTAGGTAGATTAGTTTGAAGTGTCGGTCGCCTTAGTGAGGCATCTTGCGGACCTGCTGTGTGTGTGTATTTGTGTTCTAAATTTAAGTTAATTGCGTCGTGATGCCACCGCAAAAGCCACCGGCGCTTCGCCTGCAAGCGGAGCTGCGTTGGGCCGCGAATGCCCATTTGTTGGTAGCGCGACCCGACCGGGTCCATTGTCTCCAGAAGCGGCTCGAGCAGGTCGCGGCTCGTAGGGCCGTGGTGGAGGAGGCCTATATGGACCTCGAGGCCTCGGAGGTAGAAAAGAGC
Source organism: Oeneis ivallda (assembly GCA_029955525.1). NCBI lineage: Eukaryota > Metazoa > Arthropoda > Insecta > Lepidoptera > Nymphalidae > Oeneis > Oeneis ivallda. Next base: position 22,544,363 of record JARPMR010000007.1, read on the forward strand.
GTCTTGGACTCCTGCCTCGCGGATTATGAACAGTTTTTCGCGCTTACGGACGAAATGATAGAGGCAGGAGCCAAATACGCCAAGGAAGCTCGGGAGGAGCGGCTGAGCGGCCTGCCGGAGTCCCCCCGGAAGCCGCCTACTCAGCCGGAGCTGCTGGGACGTTTACCCACATTGGATCTCCCCCGTTTCTCCGGGGTCATGTCGCAGTGGCTGTCCTTTGTAGGACTGTTTGATGGCCTAGTGGACGCCCGGAGAGATCTAACGCCCAGCCAGAAGATGGCATACCTTCTGGCTTCCTTGGAAGGGGAGGCTTTGGGCGTCGTCAGTCATTTAAGATTGGCTGACGACTCGTACCAGACCGCCCGAGACCTCCTCGCCGGAAGGTACGCCAATGTCCGGCGCATAGCGGACGAGCACGTAAGGGGGCTCCTCAGCCTCCCGCTGCTAAAGGACAGGGCGAGGCTACGTACGGACATCCTAAACCCCGTCCTGGTAGCCTGCAATGCCTTGCGGCGTCTCGATTTGCCGGTGGACCAGTGGTCCTTTCTGCTGCTTCATATTGTGCTGTCCCGCCTACCTCTCGATCTTCGGATCCATTTCGAAGAAAGGTACGGCGGGGACGGCGTATCGCACATTCCGCCCTTCAAGGACCTGATTAGGTTCTTGGAGGGCCAGTGCCGGCAAATTGAGAATGCCGCAGGCACCATGGACGATGCCGGGGTTGCGAACCGGGCCGCGCCCAAGGAAAGGCGCCAGCAACCGGCCAAGACCTCGCCAACCCCCCCGAGGTCGAGTGGAGCTCCCGCGGTAGGGCGTCGGCCCCTACCTTCGTATAGTGGCCTAGCGGCCGAGGAGTCTTCCCCCTGCTCCTATTGCCGAGCACCGCATCGGGTGACATCCTGCCTTAAACTGTGGAGTAAGCCGGCCCCGGCGAGGCGAACCATTGCTAAGGAGCGCCGCTGGTGCTACTCTTGTTTGGAGCGGCATCTTCAACGAGACTGCCCGCACCGGCGGCCCTGTCCGCACTGCCAGGGCATGCATCATGCAATTCTGTGCCTGGGTGCGGACGGCTCTTCCTCTAGGGCCTCTGCCGGGCCCGCATCTCCCACGGGCGGGGGCACTCAGCCACGCCCTCTGGCGGCAAACGCTCGGCGCTCACCAGTCAGCCACCGTGCCCCTGGCTTTGAAGGGGGTCCCTCCCCCGACCAGTCGGGGGGTCGTTCCCCCAGGGGCGGGGGGGTCATCACCCCCCCTCAGCGTGTGGAGAGGAACCTCACGGCCACTCAGCGGTCACCCCGACCCTTCTCACCCCCGTTAGCTGAGCGGCCGCGGCTGGAGTACCAACTACCTCCTTTTGGTCGGTACCGGTATTACGGGGTACCGACCACATTTAACATGACTCGGGCCTACTCCTCTCCAAGGTTCCCCGAAGCTCCGCAGGTCGGCCCGTACGGCGATTTCCGACCACAATTGGTGGAGCTGCCGGAGGAATGCCGCTTTCCGGACCCCCGGTTCGACCGCGGGTCCGATGGAGGCAGCTCCAGCTAGGTAGCTGCCGCCCTAGCTTCCACCACGGCCACCTCCACTGATCTTTTGAGCCGTCAACAGTCCAATTGTCAAACTGTTCTATTGCCGACGGCCTCAGTGAGGGTATACAACCCGAGTGGCGACTGTTTAACAGTTTGCGCTCTATTGGATTCGGGTTCACAACGCTGTGTGGCCTCAACTTGGTTGGTGGGAAGACTAGGGCTCCCCTGGAGCTCTGAATCACGTCCGATGGTAGGTATCGGAGGTGCCGAGCCTCCTGCTCCTAGGGGACAAGCTCAGTTGGTGTTTGGCCCTGCCAGCGAACACCTTCACATTTTAGTTAAGGTGAATGTCCTCGATGACATTGTAGGGTTTCTCCCTAACGTCCGTATAAATGACAGCGCGGTTCGTTGTGCGTCGGGTTTGAGACCGGCAGACCCTCAGTGGTCCCAACCGGGGCCTATAGATTTGTTGCTGGGGGCCGACGTGCTGGGGTTCATCCTGTTAGGTGGGATACGAGTCCTACAGCCCGATGGCTTATCAGCCATGTCCACTGTATTTGGGCACAGTTTCTTTGGACCAGTTCTGTGGTCTCCACCCCCTCCGACGGTCGAACCGCTCTCTGTGGTGGGCGTGTCACTCTCGGACGTCGTCCAGCGGTTCTGGGAAGTGGAGGAGCCGCCACACGCGGCTCGAGTCAACCCTCTGGACCGTGAGTGCGAGTTGTTCTACCAGAACAATACCGGCCGTCGTGTTGACGGCCGCTTTGTCACTCGCTTACCCTTTCTTGACTCACGGCCCCCGTTGGGCCAATCTCGTACCCTGGCCGAAAAGAGGTTGCTCTCCATGGAGCGCCGTATGAGGCGCGACCCAGCCTTTCGCGACAAATATGTCGAGTTCATGCGCGAGTACCAAGAGCTGGGTCACATGTCACCGTCCAACTTCGACTGGCGGTCACAGGAGCACTACTTCCTCCCTCACCATGCGGTCTTGAGGACCCCGGGGAGTAAAATTCGGTTAGTTTTTGACGGCTCCGCTCCTTCGTCAAACGGCGTGTCCCTGAACCAGTGTCTCCACTCTGGTCCTAAATTGATCAAGGACATATCCGACATTTTGACCCACTTCCGTCGGCACCAAGTGGTTTTTGTAGCCGACATTCGGATGATGTTTCGACAGTCAGTGGTCCATCGCGATGACCGTCGATATCAGCTGATATTGTGGCGCGAGAAGCCCAGCGATCCGATCCAGGTGTTCGAGTTGAACACCACCACCTACGGACTCCGGTCCAGCCCGTACATCGCCATGAGAACCCTCCTTGAACTCGCTGAGAAGGAGCGTTTGAGATACGCTCGGGGGGCTTCTATTTTGGAGACTTCGGTCTACATGGACGACATTTGTACGGGCGCCTCCACAGTCGAGGATGCTCTTGTATTGAGAGACGAGTTGATTGCCATCCTGAAGTCCGGAGGATACGAGTTGCGCAAATGGCTGTCGAACTCCCCTCATATTTTGAAGGACCTCCCAGGAGAGGATCAACAAGACCCTCATCTATTCGAGCACCCTGAAAATCCTAATTTGTTGACTGTGCTAGGTATCCAATACCAGCCTGTTCAGGATACCTTCACGTATCGAGTCAAACTCGATCCCCCTCCTAAAGCATGGACCAAGCGCTCCGTGCTGTCTACAGTAGCCCGCACCTTCGATCCCAATGGATGGATCACTCCGGTCATTTTTCTGGCTAAGTGCTTTCTTCAAAAGCTCTGGATATCCGGATTGGGTTGGGACGAGCCTCTTAGCGGCGCTCTCTTGCGAGAGTGGCTCTCAATTGTGTCCTCCCTCCCGGACATCAACCGGGTCTCCATGCCAAGGTGCTTCCTCCCTCCAGGGAAATGCAGGGCTACCCTACATGGATTCTGCGACGCCTCTGAGAAAGGCTATGCGGCTGTCGTATATTTGCGGACTGTGAACTCTTCTGGCCATACTTCTGTCCATCTTGTACTTGCTAAAAGCAAGGTCGCTCCCATTAGGTCCCGCTTGACTATACCTAAGTTGGAACTGTCCGGAGCCGCTCTTCTCACGCGACTCCTCAACCACGTACACTCGTCTTTGAATTCCGTCATCGATATTACGGACGTCTACGCTTGGTCGGACAGTGAGATAGTACTTTGTTGGCTCAGAGCTGCACCTCACAATCTGGAGGTATTTGTAGCGAATCGCGTGTCTCAAATCCAGAACTCTGAGACGACTCTCAACTGGAGACATGTCCCAGGGGAGTTGAATCCCGCAGACTGCGCTTCTCGCGGCTGTGAAGCCCCTTCTTTGGTTGACCACCCGCTGTGGTGGGGGCCTAGTTGGTTGACTGAGTCTCAGTCATCCTGGCCCCAGAATAAATACTCCGAACCGATTGATTTGCCTGGCCTACGAGCCCGAGTAGGAGTGGTCAAGGATAAGCCCACTCGGGACTTCTCCCTGCTAGAACGGTACAGTTCTCTCGATAAACTCTTAGGAGTGACTGCTTGGTTGCGTCGATTTGTCCGTAATTCGAGAGACCCTTCCAACCGAATCTCGGATTCCGTTCTGTCCCCTAGCGAGCGCCGCGAGTCTTTGATGTATTGGACCCGTATGGTCCAAGAGGAGCATTTTGAGCCCGTGATTGAAACTTTGAAGCGGGGCTCCGTCGTCAAGGGCGCTCTGGCCCGTCTGAACCTCTTCCTGGACGACTCTGGGATGCTTCGCGTTGGCGGACGGTTGAAAAATTCTCAACTGCCGTACGGGGCTCGACACCCGTTACTGCTCCCCAAGGACGACGCCTTTGTCCGGTTGCTGGTGACTCACCATCATGTTAGGAATGCCCTCGCTGGGTGCAATACTCTGTCGGCTATTTTGCAGCGGGAGTTTTGGATTTTGGCTGGCCGACGCACCATTCGGAGCGCCATTTTTAAATGCATACCATGCTACAAATTGAAGGCCACCACCTCGCCGCCTATGATGGGTGACTTGCCACCCGACCGCGTCAGGGCCATCCGACCATTTGCCGGAGTCGGAACAGACTTTGCTGGCCCCTTCCTCGTCAAGGCATCCAACCTTCGTAATGCGCGCTCACATAAGGCTTACTTGTGCGTTTTCGTGTGCCTCGCCACTAAGGCCGTGCATTTGGAACTTGTTAGTGCCCTCAGCACTGAGGCATTTGTGGCCACCCTGGGCCGCTTCGTGTCACGTCGTGGTTTGCCTGACCTGATCCGGTCCGATTGCGGGACCAATTATAAGGGCACGGACAGGTATTTGAGAGAGGTCGTCGAATTTCTGTCCAACAACAGGACTTATTTAGGTACTGCGATGGCCAAGAAGGGCATCCAGTGGAAATTCGACCATCCGGCTTGCCCACATTGGGGCGGCATTTTCGAGGCGGTGGTTAAAGTTGCAAAAACGCATCTCCGTCGCGTTATTGGCGAAACGATTTTGACATTTGAGGAGCTCGCCACTGTTTTTTGTAAAATTGAGGCGGTACTCAACTCTCGGCCCCTTTGTCCCCTCTCGTCCGATCCAAATGATTTGGAGGTTCTCACCCCTGGCCACTTCCTGATTGGCCAGCCACTTAACGCCCTGCCTGAGTATCCCTTCAAGGAGGTAACCTCTTCGCGTTTGAGCAGATTTGAATTGCTGCAGCAGATGACTCAGAGTTTTTGGCACCGATGGTCACTTGAGTACCTACATCTTTTGCAGCAGCGCGTTAAGTGGTCTGACAAGACGGACCCTCCTCAGGTTGGAGACCTCGTGTTGGTGAAGGAACCCAACGCTTTGCCTTTGTACTGGCGCCGAGGGCGCGTTGTTAAGTTGCTTTATGGATCGGATGGAGTGCCTAGGGTGGCCGAGGTTTTGGTCGGAGATTCGGTCTTGCAACGTGCTGTCGCGACCCTGTCCCGTTTACCAATTTGCTCGCGGACATAATGTCCTTATGTCCGGGACGGGGGTTTGTTTGCGCTCGAATTGAGATTCATTTAAATTGTATACAAAACTTGCTAATCGGGTGTTCCTCGTCCCCCGCGCGACGCCCCCCGCCGCGCGGCTAGATTGTTTGGCGGTGTTTTACATTCTGTGGAATGCACGATTGGAAATACCTCCCCCGCGCGCCCGCGCACCGCCGCCGCAGCAGAATCGAGTCATCGTTCGGCGCGCTGGTCGGTTTTGGCATCGCGTGTGATATTTGGAAGAAGCAACTCAATTTGCAATTATTTTGTGAATCTTTCGGCGGCGGTCTGAAAGGACCTTTGTTTTCGTTACGTTCACGCGACGTGCGCATTTTTGGATCTTTGCGCGATTGAATTGTGAGGGAACTTAGTGGGGCCGCGTCGGTCACTTGTGAATTTAACTGTGCGAGCGCCATTTGGAACACTGCGCTCTTATACGTCGTGAATTCACGTTTTTGGGAGGGCATCGAGCCTCATCTTTGAACTATAGTTTGTTGGTGTCTCATGTTAATAACTACGCGTCATATTTGCATCGCGGTTAAGTGCGGGATTGATTGACGTTCGATTGACGCCATAATATATACAGTGCAAGTACAGTGCAGACGGTGGTACGTGTTTTACTTTACGAGTTGGCGGAAGGCTCAGTGGAATCACGAAGCATCGACCGAGCATCTACCAGGGGCGACCGCACACTGGTCTAAACTGGGTGCCTTGGGGTAATACACACTACACACCTATCTCGCATTACACATCCACCACACCTACTGGCGCCTCTAGGCACCTGGCAAGGACCCACCGCGGAAATCTCCGGTGAGTACTAGATGTAAGACACGAGTGGACTCCCTGGAGTGGAGTTAATTTCCATCGGTCATTTTGGGCCCGACCTTCCTTTGCCCGTGGAGAAAGCTACTGATGGGCCCTAGTATTCTCCACCCTGGTCTGGGCAACGGAGGGCCGTAACAATGTGTATAGGTAGCTCCTAAATACAATCCTAAGTCCTAAAATCCGTCCCAATGTACTTTTAGGTGTCCCGTACAGGATCGTGATAAATAAGTTGACAGAAAACATCACCTAACTTATCATAGGTAGCCCGTAAAGGTTAGGGAACGTTAGTGAAAACATTGAATTATTATGTATGTACTAACGAGTGAAACCGGGTTACGGGCATCTGTACAAATCATCATCTATCGACGCGAATAGAAAATATACAATATTTAACTAAAATTTAACTAAAAATTAATTTTAATTGAATAATATGGTACAAAAATTCTTTTCAAAAAACCGACTTCTAACGCCACTACAAAGTATAAAAATAATTTTAGTTTGTCCACGTTTGTTGAAGTCGGGCGGGCCTAAATACAAACTATGAAACCGATGCGCAACGCTACACAATATGAGAGACTCGTTTGTAGAAGTCGAGCGAGCATCGCGAGTCGGTTTCATAGTTTGTATTTTAGGCCCGCCCGACTTCAACAAACGTGGACAAACTAAAATTATTTTTATACTTTGTAATGGCGTTAGAAGTCGGTTTTTTGAAAAGAATTTTTATTTTAAGCTTTTAAGTGTAGTAAGATTGAGGAGCTAGGACCTGGAGCTCCATGGTGTAGTCCATACTTGTTACCTACACAATCAATTCGTAATCGAAATTTCCTAAATCACCATAGTTTTAGGCAGGCAGTACCCTGCAGCATCAGGATTGAGGAGCTAGGACCTGGAGCTCCATAATGTAGTCCATACTTGTTACCTACAATAATAATTCGTAATCGACGTTTCCTAAATTTCTTTATTTTAGGTGAGCAATATCCCTGCAGCATCAGGCTTGAGGAGTTGAAGGTGAACATTTTTATGGGACCATTTCGCAAACATCCTCTGTCGATTAAAAAAAAATCACGCGAATCGGTCCAGTAATCCCGGAGAAATCGGTGGACATACATAGAAAAAAAAAAAAAAAAAAGATACCGGCCGAATTGAGAAGCTCCTCCTTTTTGGAAGTCGGTTATTATATCAATACAATTATTGTATTATAATAAGTAACTAAATAATAATGGTCGACGCAAAACTGTTTTTGGGATAGGTCGTAGTCGTAACTCGTAGTTCCATGGAATAGTTACTGACTGCGCCATCTATTGGCATTATTATGAAGCTATGTTGATGCTATATGAATTACTGATGCCCATTAAAAATTAAATAATCTCGTTTCTTTATAATATTCATATAATTTTAGTATTTGTTGTTCAAGTACAGGATATAAGTAAGTGAAATCAGCTTGAAAATACATAGCGGATTTTCGTAGAGAGCGTCTTCAAGCGAGCGTATAAAATCGCCACTTTGAAAGCCCCTCATTTCGTCAATTTTAAGGGAAAAATAAAAACAAAAATATTTTTGTACTCGGTTCAAAATTATCTTTAAAATGATATGTAACAATTTTATGTAACGCGATAAATTTTTTTTACTTCGCATTCACTTTTATGAGAGCCCCCCTTAAATAAAGGTTTTTATAATTTTTTATCCAATATTCGGCTGAAGGCCATCAGTTAACATATTATATCTAAATTTGAAGTGATTACGTTCAGTAATTCAAAAGTTATAAGGCTCTGACAGACGGACGGACGGACGGACGGACGGACGGACAAGTGCAAATTCACTCTAGTAGACTCAGAGACCTCGCTTCGCTCGGTCAAATATTAGAATAGCTAGATCATTGAATTATAACGCACAGAAAGGTAATAGCCGCGCGTGGAGTGTAACCCTTTCATGGAGGCCTTTAGAGGCTCTTTACGCCTATTGACACGTACGTGTCGCCGAGCGAAAATAAATCCTTTCATGGTAGCATTAAAGGCTAGTTTCGCCTATCGGCCCGCACACTAGTGTACGTGTCGGCGAGTGTAGATAAACGACGCCTCATAGTTCAATTAAAGCTGGTCTCTTTGATTGGAACTATCGGTTTATGCGTTGTATGTCTAAGAGTCTACATACTATCTTAGCATAGGTTTGTACTTCGATTTGAACTGTTTTGGACTTTTAATGAACAGCTGATTGCGCGTATGGAAGTTTAATTAATGTACATTGCTGTTTTGTATTAAGTATCGTCATAAATTATTGTTTTTCAATTAAAATCAAATTGAGATGGATGGCATTGACGATTCCATGTAATTAATAGAAAAAAAAATGTCAAAGCCATGAAAAGATCAATAAAAAACCAACGCTGAGCGACTCGGAAACATGTAGATACTGAATCTCTGTTTACAGCTTTCCTTCATGCCCCTAACAACCTGTACAATAAAATCACTAAGTACATAGAGAAAAACCAGCCAAGTGCGTGTCGGGCCACGCGCAGTGTAGGGTTCCGTAGTTGAAAGTCTCAGATATTATTGCTGACCTAGGATAGTGCTTTTATTTTATTTATGAATATTGAATACATTTTGAGTTCCATTTTTTAAATACTATAATATACTACAAAATATGCAACTTACACTACGCGTAATACCTAAATTAGAGAAAACAGATATAACTCCTTAACTAATGAACCCTACTTAGCCGTGATAGTTTTCCTTTAAAATTCAATATATATACTACTGCTGTAAATTTTTTTTGTATCCTTTATACAACCACTTAGCTGGCAGAGGGGGGGACACTTGACTCTAATAAAATTGAGCACTTTAAAATATCATATTTCACAAACGGATCCATGAATTGAAAAATTGTGTTCCCACACCCACAATATTTTTGAAAGACCTATTCAACGAAACCCCACACTATGGGATAGGCGAGAAAAAAAAATCATCCCCTCTTTACATGTAGGGGAGGTACCCTAAAAAAAATTATTTTTCACAATTTTATTTCACCACTTTGTCGGCGTGATTGATATTTATACCCTTGTCAAATTACAGATTTCTAGTACCAATAGTCTCTGAGCTAAACCGCGGACGGACAGTCAGACAGACAGACGGACGGACATGGCGAAACTATAAGGGTTCCTTGTTTACTACGGAACCCTAAAAAAGGACGACCACAGAGATACCGTCTTTTGTCTAAGCACCCCCCAGTTGATTTCAAATATAATTAGTATTAATATAGTTTATACAACATTTTACAATACCACACGGCTAAATTGATAATGGAAATGGGATAATAAAATGATAAACTACGATAATATCAAAATAAACCCACTTAATGACTCAAGTTCATTCGGTGAAAATACAGTTGAACGATGTTCTTCTTTATGTATCATAGACTACATACAATACAATCCAGCTTCTATCAAAATAAAAGTTTTTTTTCGAAATTTAATTTGATTTAGCATCTTCATAGGTATTTTTAATATTACATATTTTATGTTTTAAGCTATAAGTGATAGTTAATACGCCAATTGCTTTATAAATTAAGTCTTATTATGCGGCGCTCTTGTTTTATAATAAATTCTGTCCACTCCGTTCCGGTTAGTGTATTCAGTTCGGAACTAATTTAACTTTAAGAATTAAATTCATGTCAGGCTTAGACTTGGATAACTTGAGCATGCTTAGTTTAAGCAGATAAACTAATGTTTACGCATTTGTTAAGTCCGTTTGACTAGGTATAGGTATCTTTTGAGTAATTTTTTCTTTTTAAGCTATTGCATAGCTTTTATCGCGGGCTTTGAACTAGGACAAACAGTTTGAGCGCGGCGACCGAATCAAGAAATTCTGTAACGAAAAAAACCTAACACCGTCGTTCAGTAAGCGTTCAACATTTTAGAGGTTCTCAAGTAGCTCTATTTGGCTCAGTGGGCGAGCGGCCGCTTTCTTTACCGTATGGTGTATGATGTCGCAGGTTCGAATCTAACTCGCGAAGTAGTGACAGTTCGCTTTTCTTGTTTGTTTGTTTTTAAATTTTTTTTCTTTGCATAATTTTTACTATGCAAAATAAATATTGCATAAATATAATTGCATAAGTTGATAAAAAATGCTATGCAATAGCTTTACCGCAGCAGTTCCCGAGTGCCACTTAATTTTTTGCTTCTTTGTTTCGGTCGTAAAAATTTTATGATTGTACTATGATTTATTTGAATTATTGTGCACAAAAATTTGTAGGCGCTGACCTTAGACCTCTTGATGTATAAACTATAAATAAATAGTGATGCATTTCATTACACCGTGATGCGATTTCGTACTCATTGTGTCTTCACAATAACTTTTTAACCCTTCTCTCAAAGGAGACCTGCGCTGAGCAGTCAACCGTTGATGGGTTGCTTTTAACGTTGATGAATAACTTTTTAATGCTTCAAAGAAATAATAAATAGCACTTTAGTTCTTACATTTGGAGTCTTTCATGGTGTATAAATTATTTTTGTCAGTTTTAAACTCGACGATGAAATTAGCGTTTTCTCGAATATTAAATTACTAGATGATGCCCGCGACTCCGTTCGCGTGGATTAAGGTTTTTGAATTATTCCCGCGGAAACTCTTTAATTTTCCGTGTTTAATTAGCGTATGTGTTAATCCTGGGTATGCATCTCCATTCCAAATTTAAGCCAAACCGGTTAATTCTTTGTGGCGTGAAGGAGTAACATACATCAATCCATCCTTCCTTACAAACTTTCGCATTTATAAATATTATATTATAGTAGGAAATCGAGTTTCCGCATTTGAATGAATGCTCATTTTTGACGCAACCCCGCGCTACATTCGAGAGTGTTCCGAAATGTTTGCTCATCAAATATTTTGAACAACAAAACTTGTATGCATTTTGCCACGTGGGCACTTCAAATGTTTGGCAAAAATGTTTGACTCCATGTTGCTGTTTCATTTATTTCCATTTCTAAACTGGCTGACAGAAAAATTAATTTAGTACTTATCTCATGTTGGCCAACCTGTGGGACCGATATGTCAAGAGCCAATACCAGCGGTTCGGAAAGCAGATTCTGCTGAGAAAAGCCAGCAAATAGAAAAACATAGAAAATAGAAAAACATTTATTTAACAAACACAGTACACAAAATAAAAAAAAGCAAAATAATAAGTATCTGCGGCCCCTGCGGGTGTACCGACACTATCTTAGTGAACGGACTTTATTTGAAGTTGAATCGTATCCACAATTCATAAAATAAAAATTACCCGCTTCTATACTGAGGGAGCTGAGGGGCTTTGCTGAACGTGGAAGTGTGACTGGTGTAAGCGTATCTGTGGCAAACGAATCTCTTGGTCTAAATAGTATAGATAACACCGATCGAAGTAAAGCCTTGAGAGTTGAGAGCCCTGCCTAGTGTGATCTGAGAACACTGGATGACTAACCTTACAATAATAAAGTTAATAAAAAATTGGTTGTCTGTGTAAAGTCGGTTTACGGACGATAGTTTTACGTGATAACGTCATAAAGAAACATTGATGAAACAAGCCAACCTTGGGCCGATCGTGCCTCTCTATCGCTGGTTCCGCGCTCTCGCTTGCACGCACAGGCTCAGGCGGAACGTGACACTTTTTCGTGCGTGCAGCCGGTGTTCATCGATTTATAAAACTTTAGACTCGTCAAAAATCTATGGGTAGGTAGGTACGTAGTTTAGGGATTATATCAGGATAGTTGATAGCTCTCAGCAAGCAAATATCATAATGTGAAAATATTTGTTGTTGTTTACGCCGAAGAGGAATACAAAATACAAGAACGCCATGAGATCCAAGGAGATGTCAATATTAATAACAATAAGAGTCGGCATCAGGATTTGATTAACCACATTTCGGCTGCTTATGTACTGCCTACGATACTTTTACAAGGATATAAAGTTAATAGATACGTTGCAACTCGCGAGTTTAGCGGGAATAATTTGAAAAGTTTTGTTATTGGAACCTTACAGCATATTATATGCGTAAAAAAATCCCAGCTTTCCATTGAGAAATTGAGATCTAAATTAATTTTATTATTTTTAATACAATATAAGATATTTTTATTTTTAAGTCTCGTGATCTGGGAGGCTTGCACAAGTATGGCCGAAAAAGAATCCTGAATAGAAAAAGAAGTCTCGTGATATTTTTTTTTGTATAATATTTTAAGAATAATAGATATACCAACCTATTCAATAGTAAGAGTAAACGATAACGACAGAGCCACGATGAGGTCTGTACATCTTTACGTTAACGTTTAAGTTATTTTTACGTTAACGGTAAATATGTCATATTGTATATTATGTTGTATTGTATGTTTGTAATTAACTTTTGGGAAAACGACATCATTTGTTATTTTTATGGTAACCTTGAAAATAACACTATAATGTCTCAACCCAAACCTCCTTTACATCTTTGTCACAATAGCTCACATTACATACATACCACGTCCCTATCTCTTGTCTCTTATGAGACGAATATTAAGCACCGGGGGTTATTTACAAGGAAATAAAAAATGTTTTGATGTCATTTTTACTGTCATGCTTTTCCCCCCCGCGAATAAAAAAGAAAGCCCTCTACACTGCGTACTTTACGTCGCACACTTTCGACTGTATATTGAAAATTTCACTCGAAATGAAATGAAAACAGAAACAAAACACTGTGCTCCTTAAAAGAAATACTTTCGCCTGTAGGATGTTTCGGTAATTTACGGAAGAGGTGTAAATAAAATAATCTTTGGAGAGAAAGAATTTTACTGTCGTTGAAAAGAATTTTTCAATTTGCTTCTAAGTTTTTTAGGCAAATTTTATTCTGAATGAACGAATGAATAAATTCAATTTTATTAAACACCACATAACATAGTTAATAAAACAGAAAAAAAAAACATAAGATAAAAGTTTAATTCGGTGGCCTTCGCTACCTAGACATAAGTAGTAGTAGTAGTAGTATACATCGATGGGTGTAGCGATCACTTCCAGGCAACCTAATGTTCTAACTTTTGGATGCCATTATTTTCATCTTTTACTAATCAAACAAACAATCCGTTGATTTGAATACGAGTAACTACATCAGTTGATATAAAACAACGAAATAAAATTATGGTAACAATATTATGTTTCAACGCAAACAATCTTTATTTATCTACGAGTACAATAACTTTTCTCTACACATCAAATAAAACACTAATAACAATACGATGTCGAGTAGAATGGTAGAGAGGAGTTATTACTGTTCTTTGTATGACGATTCTGTCGAGGCGGCGGACACAGTGGAAATAAGGAAAATCTTTAACGATTCGAATGAGACACATTGACAAATTGCTGGTAGGCTACCGTTGTTAGCGACGAAGCATTTTCAAAGGAATAATAATAATTTGCTTATTGGCGAAAAAATTTCCTCTACTTTTATTAAGTACTCTACCTACCTACTGAGTTTCAACCGACTTCAAAAAAAGGAGGAGGTTCTCAATTCGACGCGTATTTTTTTATGTGTAGACTTTGCCCGAAACGTTAGGTATAATTTATGTTTATGTGTATGTTCGTTTTTTGTTACCATTTTCCTAAAAACTTACTTGACTGATTTTAGTACAGTTTCTCTCATTTGACTGGATCATTGCGTCCATTGCGTGGATTTAGTTTTGAAATCCCTCGGGAACTCATTGATTTTCCGGGATAAAAAGCCTATGTCACTCTCCAAGTCCTCAACTACACCCATGCAAAAAATCACGTCGATCCGTAGCCCTGTTGCGGCGTGATCGAAGGACAAACTAACAAACCAACAAACAAACACACTTTTGCGTTTATAATATTAGTAAGCATACCTAAAATGCGCCTGGCCTGGTTCTGAGCAGATTCTTAAACTAGCGGCACGCTATGATGGCCGGTTTGACGTTTGTCCGCTCATGAAGTTCCGTATTAATTGATAACGACTTTGAAGGAAATAATTGTATTACTTTATTGACGATAGTGATGTGCAGAGATTCATAAATTTTATCGAATGTAGTTTTAGGTTTAGGACTCAAAATTTATTTATTAAATTGATTTCTAAAATGTATACAAGTGTAGAAAAATCAGTTTGCACCATTTAAGGGGTGAATGTACTTGTGAATATGAACAATTTTCACTATGTGGACAAACCTCTGAAATCGCAAAAAAATATCAGCTGTTTCATACAAAAGGTAAATTTTTTATTTTTATATGATATATACCACAACTCGGCATTTGGTTTTCTAAATTGAAAATTTTTAAAAATGGAATCTAATACGATCGTCACATAGGATCGCTGGCTAGCACAACTACTACCTCCGGCAAACTCGCGTCAATGCTCAATGCAAAACAAAGCAGTTTCGAATTGACGTTGCTTCGAAAAGTATAAACTGTCAGTGCAATGCGATTGTGATATAGTTTTGACCTGGCTTTGGATTTCAAATATTGATACTGCATTACTGTTGACCCTTGCTCGTTAATTTGGACTCTGTTCAAGCCCTTTGTTGTGGATTTCGTCGATATGACCGAACGTACGCAGAGAACTGTTCTAAATAGTCAGACACGTGAGTTCGTAATACGCCTTCGTAACTATTTCGATCGTGAAGCTCAAAATGGAGGGCCAATTTTACCTATAACGTCAGTGGTTGAACGCGTAGCTGATGCGCTTAATATTGGACAACGAACTGTTAGACGGATAACTAAAAAAAAATATGGCGAGACTGGCACAGAAGAAAATAAACTTCACACACCAAAAAAGAGAAAACGAGCAAAACCAGTCGTAGGCATCGATAGCTTTGATGCCGATGCTATCCGAAGACATGTTTACGGCTACTATTTACAGAAGGAGTATCCAACAAGAAAAAAGTTGGTGCATTCACTGAAGGAAGCTGGATTATTCTTCGGTGGGGAAAGTTCTTTAACGAAGATTTTGAAGACCATTGGATTTCGATACAAAAAATGTAACAAACGCAAAATATTGATGGAAAGATTTGATATAGCGATGGCAAGGTATACTTTTTTACGGCTAGTGAAAGAAATCAAAAATTGGCAAAATGTTGTGTTCTTGGATGAAACATGGCTTAATGCTAACCATACTGTAGGCCGTTCTTGGAACGATGACACAGCAGCATCTACTTCCAAAGTTCCTGTAGGAAAAGGATCGCGACTTATAATTTGTCACGCCGGAACATATAATTATTAATGTAGGTGATGATAGCAGTGACGACAGTGAAAATAGTAGTATGGACGAATCTGATTAATTATGGCCTTTTGTGGCACCTTTTTTGGTATCTTTTGTATTCATATGTTTCTTGTGTGCATATAAAGTATGTATATTCATTTTCATTCAAATATTCAGTTCGTTCAAATAAATTAAATAAACATATACATTTTTGTTTTATTAAACCTATTTAATCAGGTACAAAAACAAAACTTAATTGTTTTTTGTTCGAGAATAAATTGACATTCCACATCACTATTGTAATGTGTCAAACCGGCCTTCATAGCGTGCCGCTAGTGTAGTTAGTATTAATTATATACTTGACAGCTGCAACGGTGCAAACAGCTATAGGTATGATTCGCGTTTCGTCCCTACATTACCATTTTCCTGCAAAACTACTGCACCGATTTTGATACCGTTTTCTTCCATTAAACAGGTATCGACTCAGAGCAGGTTCTCGTATATGTTTTAAAGTTAAAGACTAATAAAAGGCACTGCAGTTTGCTTTTTAAATTTTTACCAAAGTGGTATATAAAATAATGTTTAATGTCGATTCGTGCATCCAGCATCCACTATTGGACGTAGGCCTCTTTATAAGGAGCGTCAAGGGTCTCATTCTCGGATTCTTCCATCCAATTGTTGCCGGCAACCTTACGAATATCGTTGCGTTGCTCTTCTGTTGGAAAATGTAAAGAAACCAAAGTCCACTGAAAGAGCCAAAGTGACACAAATATCTAGAATCCAGGCCAAGCGGAAGTCCTCGTATAATGTGCAGACGCTTCAGCTAATGCATTGCTTGCTACTCAAGCGCCAATAGCGCACTTAGCACGCCTGTTAAGTGATACAATTAAACCCATTTTCGAATAATCTTCCGCTGTACTAGTTACCGAACCCATTACTGTTAGCTTGCGTTAGTTAACGGGTTCATTGTTTGAGTGACATCTCTTGTGGGCCGACCACACTTGGCTCGATGATGTACCCGTAAACGATTATTTACAGCTTCGTTGATGTGGTCACATACATTATCAGTCTTCTTCTTCTTTATCAACCGATAGACGTCCACGGCTGGACAAAGGTTTCTTGCATGGACTTCCACAGGCCTCGGTCTTGCGCCGCCTGAATCCAGCGGCTCCCTGCGACTCGTTTGATGTCGTCGGTGCACTTGGTGGGGGGTTCTGCCAACACTGCGTTTCCCGGTGCGGGGTCGCCACTCCAGCACCTTGGGACTCCAACGACCATCAGCTCTTTGAACTATGTACATTATCACACACATTATCAATACAAGTCAAATATTCGGGTCATTAGGCAAGAATAGACAACAACAACAGCATTCCTCGTAAATTCCTAAAAATTTCAAAATCACTTGAAATTTTTATCTTCTTCTAAATATACCTATAAAAGGAAAATTTGACTGACTGATTGACTGACTAACTGATCTATCAACACATAGCTCAAACCACTGCACTGGATGGATCAAGCTGTTTGGCATACAGAGCTATACGACGACGTAGGCATCGCTAAAAAAGGAAAGAAAATTCAACCTCTAAAATAGGGAGTTGAAAAATCGAACTTAAGGTGAACGAAGCCGTGGGCAAAAGCTAGTATAATATAAAATGTTTTCCTATATATTTATAAATTAACCGTAGAAAATTCACCCTTGAGACGAATTTAGACGGTTCATTCTCGTAAAAAATTCCGCAACAATGAACGTTGAACGAGGCTCCGTCTAATTTGGGCCGAAGCAAGACAAGTTGGCCCGTCGCAACGGGCCGGGACGACGCGCCCCGTTTAGATACTTCTATCTAGCCTTATACGGTTATACCTCAAATGCAGAGTGCGCCTGGCCTGCATCAGCTTTGAGACTCTAATAAGGTTCTCATGTCAACATCAAGTGAGTATATTTTATAATATGGAATAGCATATCACATAATAGCGTCGTTAGGTGAGTTAAGAGCTCGCAATGCATTAGCCGAAGTGACAGTGCTATTGTAGCCGAGTTTCCGGCTGACCCGGTTGCTTGCTCTATTTGAACAATATTCTGTTTCCTTCAATTGATACCGTTTTATTCAACACTTTTATTTAACTTTACCGACGTATGATTAATCCAAAGCGACCGGTTTTCAATCAGTAATTCTAATGGAATTTCATTCCCACTATCCTTACGTATAATATTATTTATCTACTCCAACATCGAAAAGTTCCAATTTCGAATTTGGCACCTGAATCGAAATGAACCCTCTTTCGGTTTTGCTTCTCATTTCGATGCAGCTCGTTGTATGGGAGCTGAATCGAAATGGTTATCTTCTTAAAATAGGATACCTAAAGCTAAGGCTCTGAGTTCTGGCACTTTTGTACCGTTCATATGACAGAGGCGCCACAGGCGGCTGGTGGCGGCTTACGGAGTTACTTTTTGTTGACAGAGGCGCCACAGGCGGCTGGTGGCGGCTCACGGAGTTACTTTTTGTTACTTTATTGAGCCTACGGCGTATTTTGTTAATGATTTTATTTTCCTTGTCGTAGATAAAATCTTGTATGCAACTGAACGTAATTAGTCATTTTAATTCTCGTACTATCCTATTTTGATACTCGGCAAGCCTCGTATCAAAAAACAGTACTCGAATTAAAATGACCCTCATTACGATGCAGTTGCATAAATAGCTATATTAACGCTAGTGTTTATGTTTTTCGAATAGATATAGGATTGGTAGCTTAGTGTGCGCAGCGACTACCAATCCTAAATCTATGGTTTTTTTTTGGTTTATTGTTTATTGGTTTGTGCAATGTCCATCAATTACACAGCAACAGAGGAAGGGATCGACGTAATTCCTGGCATGAATAATATAGTTGAAGGCTTGGTGAGTGACATAGGCCTTTTAAACCGGAAAAATGAGTGTTCCCGCGGCATTTTTAAAACCTAACACCGCGTGGGCGAAGTCTCAGGCCAAAGCTATAAATATAAAGAATTAATACATTCTAATTCAGCCGTGGCTGGTTTTTAACCCCCGAAGAAAAACGAGGGATGTTATAAGTTTGACGTTGATGTCTGTGTGTCTGTCTGTGGCATCGTAGCTCTCAAACGGATGGACCGATTTCGAAGGGTTATTTTCATTTGAAAGCCAGTTTCCTTGCGGTGGTTCTTAGCTATGTTTGGATAATATCGTTCCAGCAGTGTAAGAGTATCAGCTCTTTTCCAAAATGATGTGAGGCATTTTTGGCGTATGATTACTCGATTAAAAGTGCTTCACGCGTGCCATGTCGGGGATGTTTTAAATTTTCAATTTACACTGGTTACTCTACACTCTACAGGTATGCAAGTTGAAGTGTTACCACAAGCTCTTGATGTGTGAATTATCGTACGCCTGGATTAAGAGTGGGTGTGCGCTCGTTAACAGTAAACAGATTTGATTTTTACAGTAGTAGATCAAGTTTCAATTATCCGAAAAAAAACACGCAAGAATTACATCATACTGCCAAGGGACGTGTTTGGGCAAAAACATAAAATGATGAAATTTGTTCGATAATAAAAAATCGCGAAGTTAGGTCTAATTTTTAACCAATATTCATTTATTTTCAATGTGTTGCATATTACAGAGCCAAAATTTTTACATTAAATTCCGATTGATATTATCAAGAGAGTAGCCTAGTGAATTGAAAAGAAAATGAATACTTTACGAGTTACAAAGTATTTGGCGCTTACTGCACTCCTATTCCGCGCAAAACGGTGTCTTTTGTCGCGTCTCACATGAGGTTGTGGCTATGTTTTATCTCATCGCGAAATCTGATTTTTTTTGGGGTTACACGCGCTCTTAAGGTTTTTAAAAATCCCGTGGGATTTTCTTTAAAAAAAAAACTACAAACTAACTTTTATAATAAATACTATAAATTCTCACGCGAAACACATATAATATACCGTCCCTGTTCCGTCATGTATATAAAAAGCATCCTTAAAAAAGAGTATCACGATGAACACTTTATTTATTAAAGGCGAGGCATTGCGTTAACTGTTTTCAGAGTCTCGAGCGGAAAAAAGGCAGATTGCATTTTAATAAAGTATGGAATTTACAGTGAAGACGTGCTTAATCAAATTATTTACACTTCTTTCACTGAATAAAACATTTTAAAATGAAAAACACTTTTATTTACAGTGTAAATTGGTTATTCATTTTATATAAATTACAAAAATCTCTTAATTTGTCAGATGAAGCAGTCAACTTGAATAAAGTTACTTAGGTATCAAATTGTGAATAATACACCGTAATCATTGTTTAGTTTTTAACCGACTTCAAAAAAGGAGGAGGTTTTCAATTCGTCGGAATCTTTTTTTTTTAGTTTTCATAGAAATCAACGTCAAAGTGAATTAAGGTTTTCTAAAAATCCTGTAAATGAATAAAAATGAATTCATGATAAGATGATTAATCTAGCTTTATAGATATTACTAAGACTGGTGTTGATACCTAAATATTTGTATTTTGTACAATACAAGTTATAATTAATTTTCTAATTTCTGGTTATGGTTATGGTCTGTTTCTGATTTTTGGCTAAGCAATAATATTAAAAAGATAGACAAACAGCAACTTTTGCATAAAGAATACATAATAGGATAAGTAAGGATTAATAATTGGTTGTAGAATACTACGTTATAATCGGTGAATTTCCCCTGTTTAAAGCCATGTATCTCTAGGAACCACTTTGTATCACACCGTGTATTCAATTTAAGGGTTGTAGCTGTGGTCGGGAACACAAAGCACTGATAAACGGCCATCATCAATAACAGGTGGGCACCGCACAACAGACATTTCAATTTCTATACCGAATACGCTATTCCTCATACATTACCAAGTGCAATTTATTACGGCTACGAGCTGCGACTATAAAGATGTAAATCGGAGTAGTACAATACGAAAATAAACACTTCAAAAAGATTTTTTTTAAATAAAAAATTAAACAAATTATTAGCCTAATTGAGAACCTTTTATGAAAGTCAGTTATAAACTAAGGTTGCCGGAATAACCTTAAGGTTTATGGAATGGTTACGTTATTCCAATACGTTAGGGTTCCGTACATTTATTCCGTACCAAATCATTTTTTTTAAACTACATACATATTTAGATATTTTAGTTCTTAGAAAGTACTAAATTAGCATATTATGGGGATAAAATGCTCGTTTGTCTTGGTCACAACTTACAAACCACATTATAAATCGGTGTTTTCAGTATTTGTTGTATCAAAAAAACTATGCTAGTAAAAGCGTTAGTTTATTTTCCCTGTAAAACATACATAAACTTCTATTGACCATAATAATTTCAGATTTTTCGATTGGTAAACTTCGGAGATAGGGGGGGACCGTTTTTTTTTCGACATTTTACACGATTAATAAAAATCGGGCAAGTACTAGCATAGTTTTTTTTGATAACAATAAACCTCTGCAACGATAACGTGTTTATTTTTGTTAATAAACACAAAAAAACATATTATGTCTATGTAAATTAATATAAGTAATATTATTGTTTTAAAACTTGAATACTTTTACTTCTGGAGTACAGAACCCTCGGTGCGCGAGTCCGACTCTTTTTTTTTTATGCTTGACACGGTTATGTGGCGATAGAGGATATTCTATTCTATTTGAGCCTGTCAGTTCGCACCCGACCTGAAATTGAAACATACATAGCTTTCCGATTTTATTACAAGCTTTTATTTAACTTGCATTGTTTGTTTGGGTCAAATCTTGCAAGATGAATTAGACCCATTTCCCGGTTTCTGATCGAGCTGAAATTTTGCATGTGTGTGTAAATCAGATGACAATGCATAATTATTGTGACATGGAGCTGATCTGATGATGGAGACGGAAGATGGCTATCGGAACTCTGTAATAAAACGACGTAACCCCATCGAGTTTGGGCTCTTTTGTTTAACAAGTACTCTGATCCTAGATGATATCCAGAGTCTAATGATGTAGCTACTAAAAGCTTGCATTTAAAAATAAATTATTTAATTTACACTTGTTGATGACTGTATTCCCTTGTATTTTTTAATTTCTGTTTTTTATTCGATGACAAGATAGTCCTTGACTGCGAATTGCGATCTCACCTGAATGTAAGTGACGATGCAGTCTAAGGTGGTAGCGGGCTAACTTGAAAGGGGTATGGCGGTGAAAATTCAATTTGTACCCCTTATCGGTTTCTACACGCGATCGTGCTGGAACGCTAAATTGCTTATAGGGTTTACCAACCTAGGATTTTCCTTTTTATACAAAAATAGATTCCACACTTCAGTTGGTGACAAACTTTTATAAAAAGCAACCAATTATTTATTTACATTAGTTTAGGAAGGGAGCTTAGTTATTAAAACGAAAATAGTTATTTATTTAACAGCATAGCAAATTTTTTTTTGTTTCGAGTGCCTATTTTGAATCCCGAGCGAGCGAAGGATTCTAATTTAGAATCCTGAGTGTAATGAGGGATTCAAAGGCACAAGAAACAAAAAACTTTGCTATCGTGTGATATATACAACTTTTCACCTCAATAGCGAAAAAATACAAGATGTAAGAAAAATATTTATGGAAACACTAAGGAATTTTTACATTCATGTATATTACGTACTTAAATAGGATAAAAACACAGTTTCTGAGTACATCTTCACACCTTTAGCAAGTCTCCAATCGTTAAATAATTCATAGGCTTTGAAATATTTTACACGCAACTTTTCCGGAAGAAACTTTAATACAGCGTTAGACACTGGTGTTGAATTTTATCCCTAGAATCACTCATTTTGTTACTTTTAAAACTTTCATAACAATAATTATTAAGATCGACAATTTTTCTTAGGGTCTTCCCGCCATTTTTTATTCCTTTTTGTCTGCGTTCGGAATTGTCATTCTTATAAAAAATAATAATTAATTAATTTTGATTCTTCTTAAATCTTTTACGTTTCATGTTGTTTTACAGATTTATTAATTCTAAAACACATTTTGACAAAAAATCAATAGTTTAAATAATAAAATAGAAAATTTTGATGAAATAAAATGTACATACATTTACAATATCCTATAAATATATTGTACAAAATTTATACAAATATTTTTTACAATATTTTTTACAAAATTTCCGAACTTTTCTTGAGACAATTAATTGAAGATATGACCAAAGACATGCATTGTCTAACTTGTTCTAAATTCAAAGCACTTTATCTCACTGAGTGAGCAAAACTACTTTTGCTCACTGGTTTTGGACAGCAAAGGCGCCCTTTTTGAGCTAGTGAGGTGAAAAGGTTTTTTATTTTCCCTTTTAGCTGCTTTTAAAAATCACGTCGGTTAAATTTTTTATTAATAAGTTATTAAGTAATACTAACTACCTACTTTACTACCTTAACCTCAGATTATTGTTTTTCAAGACGACGACGCCTTAAAATAGCTCAGCAGCGATGAAAAAATTCGAATCCAATAAGTAATCGACAAAAATTTTACTGTAGGCGTTGTTTTATTTACGCACTCGATCAAGCGCGTGATGCGAATTAAAAAAAAAACACCGACAGAAATTTATTCAAGCATTATCAAGATCGATTCTTAACTAACTTTTTATAATATTTTTCAGACAGTCCTAAACCTAGATATGAGAGGACCAACGACATCAGACGATTCGCAGGGAGTTTCTTGATTCAGGGGCGCAAGACCGAGACCTGTGGAAGGCCTCGGTCTTGCGCCCCTGAATCAAGCAAGACCCCCTTGCAAGACCCCCCCCTTGCAAGACTCTTCAGCTCAGCAGCGAACATCTATCGGTTTATACCCAAATGAAGAAGAATTTTCTTACCTATCCGCAGATACTATCTCTGCCTACATTAACAATAATAATACAAGGGAGCTACTCCAAAAGAATATTTTTTTGCGAATGTATTCGTACAAGTATTTGCTTCTCAAACGAAATGATTTGATTTGTCCTGGAGCGACGCCGACGCGGCACCTGAATCGCGGAAATCAGCGCCTTGGATATACAAAATGTTGATCAGTGCTAAAGAATTCTATACTGTCGTGTTTATGTTGTTTGCTTCATGTTTATATTATTCGTCACATTGAAACACCCGCTTGTAGGAAAACATTTTCACCCGATTACCACAAAGCAAAATGGAAGAGAAGCAGTCTAAGTACGTCGCTGTCGTGGAAGAATACTGTTGCAACTCAAAATGCTATTTTTTTCAAGGGAGCTGATTGAAGTGTTACAACTTTTATTGATGAAAATTAATCAATAAAAGTGCAATAGGTCAAAAAATATAAAGATAAAACAGTTTTAAATATAAATAAACTTCAATCAGCTAGCTACCTTGAAAAAAATAGCATCCTGAGTTGTAACAGTATTCTTCCAAGACAGTGATGTACGTACATATACCTACATAGGTATATGTCTGTTTACGTATGTTCCACCGTAATGCCTAAACTACCGATAATGATGATGTCAATCGATTCATTATAATGCTGACCCCTGCGGGGTAGCCATTACCGCCATCACCATGTCCCCTTAAATTAACGAGTATACGAGTATTATAATAGTCATTCAAATTTTTAGCACGTTTGATTCTGTACAAAGCGTCGGCCGTAACATAAATAAGTGGAAAAGCTGTAAAATAATCAAAGCGTTCCTGTTTAATACTACGGAGAAAGCAATTAGGTAATAGGCATGAATTTGTAAAATTATAGTACTATCCATACCTATACCTCATCAAAGATCAAAGAGAACCAGAGCTACCGACCTAGCTCATCAAGGCTTAAGTGCATAATGTTGGCACACCCGCCACTAAGTGGAACGACGATATTAGACGAGACGCAGAGAGCCACAAGATATATGCGGCACAAGCTTGAGACATGTGGAAGTAGGTAAATAACAGAACATAGATAACATAGATCATGTTCAGCAGTGGAAGGGTACCTAGGCAGGTAGGTAGGTATATTATGTTGATAAAGAAGAATAAGAAGACATTTTTAAAGTCCAAGATTTCCTCAAGAATATTGGAATCATAATATTATTACTTACCATCTGGTTTTACTAGTCAATCACTTATGCTTTCGATGTGTTTGGGAGTTAGGTATAGTCACTAAAATCAAATCACACTAATATTATAAATGCGAAAGTGTGTTTGTTTATTGGTTTATTGGTTTGTTAGTTTGTCCTTCAATCACGCCGCTACAGAGCTACGGATCGACGTGATTTTTTTACATGGGTATAGTTGAGGACCTGGAGAGTGACATAGGCTTTTATTCCGGAAAATCAAAGAATTCCCGAGGGATTTTAAAAACTAAATCTACGCGGACGAAGTCGCGGGCATCAGCTAGTATCCTATATTTCCAAACATGTAGACATCTGTAGACATATTCAATCAGTTTTAATCCCAAAAATAATTTCTAAGTCCCTGCAGCACGCAAAATCTCTTTGCCATTCTGAGCCATATATCCATTTCAAAACCTAACATCAAAGTAATAGTGTCCGAGGATTATAATCGGTAGATCTAGATACCTATGCGCTAGGTACATTTCGCAAAGGCTTACCGACAGATCTATTGCAATTTGCAACCGCATGTAGCCTGATATTCCGACTATAGGCGTTATTGAAATCAAATTAGGTTCTTGCTTGTAATCATATAACGATGGCACACTATGGAATATTATACAAATGGTATTTGTGTAATATCGAGTTTACCGGGGAACCAAGTGCTGGCAGCTACGTTGGCAAAACTTGTCCATTCAAAGGGTATTAGATTTATTTTAGACCCGCGACTTCATCCGCGTGGATTAAGGTTTTTGATTCCTATGGGAACTCTTTACTTTTCCGGGATAAAATATAGCCTATGTGTTAATCCTGCGTATGAGCTATCTCCATTCCAAATTTCAGCCAAATCGCTTATTTTGTTGGAAAGAGTAGCAAACATCCATCTATCCATACATACATCTATCCTCACAAACTTTCGCATTAATAATACTAGTGGTTCGCCCCGAACTGAGACCTCGCGGTATCCTATAATTCCCATAAGGTAGTTTTGACTATATTATATGTATTGTAATTAAAACGCGCCGAATCTGATGACGTCAATCGTCATCTGCTTTCGTGGATGGGATGCGTATTTACAATATTAAAGACAGCGCCATCTAGTAACAGTATAGTGAAGTTTTGTTAAAAACATTGATGCCCATTAAAACTCAAATAATTTCGTTTCTTTATAATATTTATCTAATCATATCTAAAATAGAAGTAATTACGTTCAGTAATTCAGAAGTTATAAGGCTCTGACAGACGGACGGACGGACAAGTGCAAATCGCTCTAGTAAACTCAGAGACCTTCGCTTCGCTCGGTCGATTAGTAGGAAGTAGGATAGTAGGAAGTAATTTAATATTAAGTAATTCATTTAATATCAGTTAATTGTAACAACAATAATTATTAATGATAAAAATAGATGGTATTTAATTAAAAATTGAAGATGCTGGAAACTGTCTTGGTCACCTCAACCGTTATAGGTCAGTTGCTAGGATCGCCACAGCCCACGATCTTGTGGAGTGTACAGCCAGCGGCTGCTAGCGACTGGCAGTAGGGGTACCGATCCACCTTCCACTCAGTAGGGTAATGCGATGCTGCGTATGCCATTGCAGGGTTGCCATTCGAACATACCGGGAAGGTAAACTTAGACTTTCATCTTCAGTCAAATGATCTTGGACGAAAAGACATCTCGAAGCCTCTCGTAGTTCCTAGCAGCAGCTGCCTAGTCTAGTTAGATTTAACGTTTGACCTCTTTTTCAAAATGGAGAACGTACCTATAACTCGTATTTATTCGTTGCCTGAAAGTCCTAATTTTTAATATTTGAAAATAGGTCACAGGGATAAATACATACACATTTCCAGTGTAATCCAGGTAGTGTCTCCCACAAACAGCTAATTTATCTACCAAATTCTACATAATAATTATTATAAAACTTTTTTTGATATTATGTACCACTAACATATTTGATTGAAGTATACTTGGTTTTTAAAACTCCTCAGGGCCTCTTTAATTTTCTCCTGGTTCTCAACTATACCCATGCAAAAAATCGCGTAGATCCGTAGCTCTGTTGCGGCGTGATTGAAGGACAAACCACAAACAAACACACTTTCGCATAATTATTTTGTACAATTCTATCAGTATAATTATGATTTGTAACTTTCTTACTACCTACAGTATTTAAATACTTACTACGTGATTAAAAGAATAATTATATTGTTAAAACTTCTAACTAAAGAAGTATAACGACTCCAAAATTTAAATAGAAAGCGAAACTGGGAACTGAATAATTCTTATTCATGCAAATGTCCAAACTTTCCACGGATTTGTGTGACGAGGTGAAATCACGGAATCACGACTGAAAGAAGCCATTTTGATTATAATCTATGAATAGATAATAATATACCCAACTTTACCTACCTACCTTTGATTACATCCGATTTTTTATTTTTTAGGCAGGAAACCTAAATAAAAATAAGAGATAAGAATAAACCTTGATTACTCCTTGGATCCCATATGAAAGTCCCATCATCATCGGCTTAATATGTATTAAGTATGTACATTTTGGTACGTATAAATAATTGTGTTCTTTTTGAAGTGCGTTATAGTAACTATTCATATATCATTTATGATTAATTTACTATGCAAGTTGGTACTGTACATAATAATGAAATTATTAAAATCATTTTATTATTGAAATTATTTTCTTAAATTACCTGTTTTGCACTACACTAGCGGCACGCTATGATGGCCGGTTTGACGTTTGTCCGCTCATGGAGTTCCGTATTAATTGATAACGACTTTGAAGGAAATAATTGTATTACTTTATTGACGATAGTGATGTGCAGAGATTCATAAATTTTATCGAATGTAGTTTTAGGTTTAGGACTCAAAATTTATTTATTAAATTGATTTCTAAAATGTATACAAGTGTAGAAAAATCAGTTTGCACCATTTAAGGGGTGAATGTACTTGTGAATATGAACAATTTTCACTATGTGGACAAACCTCTGAAATCGCAAAAAAATATCAGCTGTTTCATACAAAAGGTAAAATTTTTATTTTTATATGATATATACCACAACTCGGCATTTGGTTTTCTAAATTGAAAATTTTTAAAAATGGAATCTAATACGATCGTCACATAGGATCGCTGGCTAGCACAACTACTACCTCCGGCAAACTCGCGTCAATGCTCAATGCAAAACAAAGCAGTTTCGAATTGACGTTGCTTCGAAAAGTATAAACTGTCAGTGCAATGCGATTGTGATATAGTTTTGACCTGGCTTTGGATTTCAAATATTGATACTGCATTACTGTTGACCCTTGCTCGTTAATTTGGACTCTGTTCAAGCCCTTTGTTGTGGATTTCGTCGATATGACCGAACGTACGCAGAGAACTGTTCTAAATAGTCAGACACGTGAGTTCGTAATACGCCTTCGTAACTATTTCGATCGTGAAGCTCAAAATGGAGGGCCAATTTTACCTATAACGTCAGTGGTTGAACGCGTAGCTGATGCGCTTAATATTGGACAACGAACTGTTAGACGGATAACTAAAAAAAAATATGGCGAGACTGGCACAGAAGAAAATAAACTTCACACACCAAAAAAGAGAAAACGAGCAAAACCAGTCGTAGGCATCGATAGCTTTGATGCCGATGCTATCCGAAGACATGTTTACGGCTACTATTTACAGAAGGAGTATCCAACAAGAAAAAAGTTGGTGCATTCACTGAAGGAAGCTGGATTATTCTTCGGTGGGGAAAGTTCTTTAACGAAGATTTTGAAGACCATTGGATTTCGATACAAAAAATGTAACAAACGCAAAATATTGATGGAAAGATTTGATATAGCGATGGCAAGGTATACTTTTTTACGGCAAGTGAAAGAAATCAAAAATTGGCAAAATGTTGTGTTCTTGGATGAAACATGGCTTAATGCTAACCATACTGTAGGCCGTTCTTGGAACGATGACACAGCAGCATCTACTTCCAAAGTTCCTGTAGGAAAAGGATCGCGACTTATAATTTGTCACGCCGGAACCATCAACGGGTTTGTCGAAGGTTCTCTCATGGCTTTTGCGTCAAAAACCACTGGAGACTATCATGAAGACATGAATGGAGAAAAGTTTACTGAATGGTTTACCTCAATGTTGTGTAGCCTCCCTGAACCATCTATTATAATTATGGACAACGCCCCATACCACTCGATGCAAATTGACAAGCCACCTGCCCAATCCCAAAAGAAAGCTGATATCGTCGCATGGCTTCGTAAAAATGGCGTAGATGCAAACATGAATATGTTAAAAGCGGAATTAGTACGTCTTTTAAAAGAAAACAAACCAACCAAGATCCGATACGTCATTGACGAAATAGCATTAGAACATGGGCACAGAGTTATACGGTTACCGCCTTACCATTGTGAGTATAATGCGATTGAGTTGGTGTGGGCTCAAATTAAGGGATATGCTGCAAGACACAATACAGAACCCCCATTTACCACAAAAAAAATGCTAAAATTATTAGAAGAAGCTTGTGAACATGTGACTAAAGGAGACTGGGAAAAGGTTGTGAATAGAACTGTTAAATTAATAAGGGAAGATTATGAAAGAGATGTGAAAATAGATAATATTATAGAAAACGAACATATAATTATTAATGTAGGTGATGATAGCAGTGACGACAGTGAAAATAGTAGTATGGACGAATCTGATTAATTATGGCCTTTTGTGGCACCTTTTTTGGTATCTTTTGTATTCATATGTTTCTTGTGTGCATATAAAGTATGTATATTCATTTTCATTCAAATATTCAGTTCGTTCAAATAAATTAAATAAACATATACATTTTTGTTTTATTAAACCTATTTAATCAGGTACAAAAACAAAACTTAATTGTTTTTTGTTCGAGAATAAATTGACATTCCACATCACTATTGTAATGTGTCAAACCGGCCATCATAGCGTGCCGCTAGTTTAGGTATGCTTTGGTATAAAATAAATAAAATTTTGCAAAAGCAGCAGCTTCAAAGGTATTGAACGTTCAGGAAAACATTTGAAGCTGCGTGAGGAATACGGTATTGGGTTGGAATGGGGTTGGAATTGAAATGTCTGGTGTACCTATGATTGATGACGGCAGTTTATCAGCTATTTATGGTGCCCAGATATCACCCTGTGTGGAAACTAAGGGCTTTTTACTACGGGGATAAGTTTTATAGCTAGGAGCTCTTGTTCTTGAGAGATCCTTGATTGGAGTCTCAGATCAAGTCACACAGCTACTTTGCACAAGTACTTAAAAAGAAATCTATTAAAAGTATATAATATTATAGGGATAAAAAGTGTTTCATGAATACATGAAACACTTTTTATCCCGGAAAAACAGTGATTCAGAGGGTTCAGGAGGGATCGATTAAAACCTTACTCTACAGGACAAAGTTTTGGGTAAAAGCTGGTAATATTATGTAGGTAATTATATTTGTCGCTACTGTAACAATTTCCAATATAAAGAGCTATTGCAATCACCAAACAAGGTGGATAGATACACATCTATCTACGCCTTGTTTACAATTTACCCGCGTAGAAAAGAGGGTTTCCATTTCCATAGATAAATAACTGATACGGTCACCTAACAAGCGCCAACCGGTGAATTCTAAAATTTATAGTATAATGAAACAAAAATAAAGCTCACCGACCGTTCCCATTTCAGGTTAGCGCACGAACTGACAGGCGCAAATAAAATAAAGCTTGTGTCACATATCGCGTGGACATAACCGAATCGGGGTAGAGCCGGATGGAACTAGATAAAACGGGCAGTTCGGTTTATTGCGGCGTTTCTCTTCAGCTGTGAGTAAAAAAGATCTGAATTCACACTTTCACAATTTTTCGCCTGACATAGTACCTATCCTATTTTATAAAATCTTCAATATGAAAAACAAAGCAATTATAGATTTAAAATTAGTAGCTTAGTCTCTACTAGATACATTGAACCCTACCATAAACTTAGTATAATAGCAAAAAGCTGAGCTTTGTGAGGACTCGCGTAGTTTGTTTATCGAGTAATAAGTGTTGTAGCGATGTCAAATTTTTGGTTTTCTAACAGATGGCGTTAGTAGTACAATAACATTCTATCCAATGAATACAAAATTGTTAATGTTCATTTTTTTAATGGTTATAAAATTTAATTTTTTTGACAGATAACACATCTAGATATGAAGTTAAATTACTATGTTAAAGCACAAATCTATAGGTGTGATAGTTTTTCAGTAAAGTGTACCACAAAAATGCTAAGGTTGTGGGATAGTGGCTCACTTCACTCGCCCTAATTATTTACTACCGTAAGTAGCCCCGTGACAGCCGCAAAACGTGTAACCATTTGTTTTAAAACATCAAAAATTGGTTGCTACTGGACTATGGGGGTACACCAGTTCAGTCGTACTATGAATTGCCGCAATTAACTAGTACGTCGAAGGTATCTAGTAGATGCGAAGCGACTACCAATGCTAAATCTATGCGAATTATAAAGATAAAGAAAGAATTAGTTTGGACATTCAAGGGACAATGCTGCTAGCATTTTGGGTGCACCACAGTTTTGTAGAGTATCAATATTATCTACTAATCTGTGTTGGGTACTTCTGGTATCATCATCATCATCATCATTACAACCCATCAACGGCTCACTACTGAGCGCAAGTCTCCTTTCAGAGAAGGGTTATAGGCCATAGTCCCCCACGCTGGCCCTATGCGAATTGGCGGACTTCACATATCTTCGAGAACATTATGAAGAACTCTCAGATGTGCAGGTTTCCTCACGATGTTTTCCTTCACCGTTGAAGCAAGTGATATTTAATTGCTTAAACGCACTTGACTGCGAAAAGTCAGAGGTGCGTAAAAGGAAAAGTCGGAGGTGGAAGTCATTCAAGTGACTCACTCACTTCGAAAGCAAACTTACTTCACCTTGGTTTAGTCTACTTTAAGTAAATTCCTATAACATCAATTAATTATCCCTTATTTATCCTAAACAAGTAGTTTACCTCACCGCCACATTCGTGAATGCGGTGTCATCAGTTCTGTATTATAGAGTATTGCAGACTACGAATTGACAAAAATATCACGCATTAATTTGTCTTTTCAAAAAAAAAATTATATGATAGATCTGCTGGCTAAAACTAGTATCAAATAATATTATATCATTTTTCATTTTTTAAACCAGTGTTTTTATCTTAAAATTTCTTATTTATAAAACATTCATTATCAATTATTTGGGCTGGCTCATTTCTTTTGCGCAAAGGATCAGCCTGGCTGTCCAGCGCGGAAATGCAGCCAGTATTCTTGGCACCGTTCCACGCGGGCATGACTTGCACATTGCACATTGCACACATTGCTACAGCAATTAGATTAGTTTAGCTATAAGTTTTTTGTAACATTTTAATTAAAAAAAAAATTATTTTGTAAAAAGAAAACATTCACCGTCATCTAAATAGTGATCTCAATAATAGATCTTTAAGATTTCCAAATAAACTAATCCTTACAAAAGCGACACGGACAGCACTATATAACAAAAGTTGTTATGCCATGGCAGTCAGAATCTTTAATAAGTTACTATCAGCTGACATGCAACCACTTCCATTAAAACAATTTACTCAAAAGCTGAAGAAATGGCTGCAGGAAAAACAAAAATTTTTTTTTTTACTCCTTAGAAGAATATTTCCAGCATGATAAAAAATATTTATAATTTGATTTTTGGTTTCTGACATTTTAATATCTTGACATTTTAGTTTTAATTAGTTCAAATGTATGTACTTAATTATTATTCTTTATATATGTAATTTCTATTTTATACCGACATATCAAAATATTTGTATGCCGCTAAGGCTAATGTGTTGAACCTTTTTTAGCAATGAACATCCTTTGTAAACTCACATTAAGCAAATAAAGTATTTCTATTTCTATATTTCTATAAAATTTATTATTCATTAAAAAAAATATGGTCAACAAGAATACCGAATATATATACATATCGATAGTAAACAACCATTAATTTGTATTAAAATAACTAAATAATCTTATTAAAATAACTCAATAATAAATCAAAACAATCAATTTGTTCGTTATTGGTAAACGGTTCAAATTCTGAAATCTATCTCTAACATCACATCTCTGTCAAGCAGTCGCAACATATATAACTAGTAGGGCGCGTGGGTGCGCGGCCCGCAAGCGGACCGCGGTTTTTCTACTCGTCTAGTAGACTTTCAGCTCCTGATCATTTTCTATCACAAAACCACTCTTCCATCTTTTATACTCTCCGAGATAGACACCGTTGAAGTTTGTATGGCCGCCATCTTGAATCCGCCATTTTGGATTTTTTTCAGCTCACTGCCAATTGGATGAGATTTCGAGTGACTTTTGTTCGAGCACCCCCACCTATCTACATTACCATGGCCGTGCTCCTCACCCACCTTCCAAACCCTCGATCATCATATGTCATCATTTGTCATAATGAAAATTCTTCAATAAAAAAAAATCTTGAAAAGGAATTGTATCAAAGTCGTGCATGATTCCCGGCTTCTAGTCTCTTCAATATTCGCCATATATTTTTGTATGAAGAAAAAAAAAATTCCGCCATCTTGAATTTTTTTTCTGTTCGTCAAGTAGACCTTAGGGTCTTGATCAGCTTTTGCCAGGAAACCACTCTTCTATCTTTTATACTCTCCGAGATAGACACCGACGAAATTTGTATGGCCGCCATCTTTTTTCCGCCATTTTGAATTTTTTTTCAGCTCACTGCGAATTGGATGAGGTTTCGAGTGACATTTGTTCGAGCACCCCCCACCTATCTTCAATACCCTGGCCGTGCTCCTCATCCGTCTCCGAAATCCTCAATCATCAGCTCTCTCCATAATTTTCCTCCGAATGAATTTTTGTCCTCTATACGAAACCATCGGTGGAAAAAAATTTTTCATACAAAATTTTACAGGAGAGGTGATCAATCAGTCAGTGAATCAGTGAATCAGCACGAGCAGCTATATATATATTAACTAGTAGGGCGCGTGGGTGCGCGGCCCGCAAGCGGACCGCGGTTTTTCTACTCGTCTAGTAGACTTTCAGCTCCTGATCATTTTCTATCACAAAACCACTCTTCCATCTTTTATACTCTCCGAGATAGACACCGTTGAAGTTTGTATGGCCGCCATCTTGAATCCGCCATTTTGGATTTTTTTCAGCTCACTGCCAATTGGATGAGATTTCGAGTGACTTTTGTTCGAGCACCCCCACCTATCTACATTACCATGGCCGTGCTCCTCACCCACCTTCCAAACCCTCGATCATCATATGTCATCATGTGTCATAATGAAAATTCTTCAATAAAAAAAAATCTTGAAAAGGAATTGTATCAAAGTCGTGCATGATTCCCGGCTTCTAGTCTCTTCAATATTCGCCATATATTTTTGTATGAAGAAAAAAAAAATTCCGCCATCTTGAATTTTTTTTCTGTTCGTCAAGTAGACCTTAGGGTCTTGATCAGCTTTTGCCAGGAAACCACTCTTCTATCTTTTATACTCTCCGAGATAGACACCGACGAAATTTGTATGGCCGCCATCTTTTTTCCGCCATTTTGAATTTTTTTTCAGCTCACTGCGAATTGGATGAGGTTTCGAGTGACATTTGTTCGAGCACCCCCCACCTATCTTCAATACCCTGGCCGTGCTCCTCATCCGTCTCCGAAATCCTCAATCATCAGCTCTCTCCATAATTTTCCTCCGAATGAATTTTTGTCCTCTATACGAAACCATCGGTGGAAAAAAAATTTTTCATACAAAATTTTACAGGAGAGGTGATCAATCAGTCAGTGAATCAGTGAATCAGCACGAGCAGCTATATATATATTAACTAGTAGGGCGCGTGGGTGCGCGGCCCGCTAAAGCGGACCGCGTTGAGTAGTGGACGACAGGAAAAGGGGTCAGTTTGGATTTAAAGTGTTAGTGTGTAACAGTTGGCGGTTTGTTATATTATATTAAGAATTTAATATTATCTTCAGATCTCGTGAAACTTGGAGAAAAATATAACCACTGAAGAAACTATTACAAACTCTTATAAAATGAATACCTGAAACAGCAAAATTAGCTTCGGATTCTTTCTATTATTATGTATAAACTTTTTGTGTTGTTATTTTTAATTTTTTTATGATATTTTTAAAATCGATAGGTAATTTAAATGTTGTAAGATTTTTTCCAACTAAAAAAAATATAGAATATTCAACTTATAATGAAACATAAACAATCTTAAATCTAAATTAATTAAAACGAAATAAAATCTAAAACCTAAATAAAATAAATCTAAATATAAAATAAATAAAAAGTGTATTGGGCCAGTTTCCATGCCACCCAAAGAGGTATGCCCTCAGCTCGTTTTTTTTAACGTGGTTCTCCCATCGTCAGACATTTAAAACAAAGTAAAAATTTAAATCATAAAAAATATTCTGCATGCCTGAGGATGAGACCTATTGCAAGTTAGCAAAAATATTATAAAAGTTTTAATATTTTTGCGACCATGCTCCACGATAGATAAATAAATAAAAGAAACATTAAAACAAATGTGCTCATGAAGGACATCAAATAAATATGAAAAGCACAATAAAACTAAAAAGACAATGCAATCTACAAATACTAATATTTAAAAATAAGTTTGATATAGCAAGCAAATAATCCTTGGAATTCAGCCATGTTTTTTGATAAATAATACTGTTTTGGAGCAGACATTAAACCTCTAAATAAAATATAAAAATAATTTATTTTATTTGTGGAGTAAGAATGAAATAAAGCCATCTGATTGAAAATTCAATGTTGTTAAGCTGTAATTACTGTGAAAATATAAATATTCTTGAAATAAAATATTAATAAAAACCTGAAATAAGTATAGAAAGTGAACATATTACTTATTGTTTAAAGTTTAAAATATCTAATAAAACGCGATCTACTTATATTACAGTTTTATATAATATTTATATATAATTACACATTATTTACTATTCGCGGTATCATGTGTTTTAAATGAATTATTGTAACAAACTTTGAAAAATAAATTAAGGTTTTTTCGTACGATTTGCTTTTGAATTTTAGGTCAGTAATGATTTATAAACTATATTTTTGGTAAGACCGTAACTTCTGCTAACTCTTTCTGGCGGGATCAAGACGTGCAAATTGTGACTGTGTCGCACTCTGCCCAAAGCGACGTACAGTTGTCCATGTGAAAATACATCGCTTCTCAAATCAACTCCCACACGATCAAGAGTTTGTCCTTGAGATTTATTAAATGTCATAGCATAAGCCAATTTTACAGGGAATTGCTTGCGGGTCATTTCTACACCGTTTCGCCCGATTTTAAATTTAAATGTTATGCGAGGTATTACGATAGGCTCAATACTATTTGGGTGATGCGCTATTAGAGTAAATTTCGAAACTTGATCTATAATTAGTTTAGTACCATTAACTAAACGGTGAGTGAAACTAATATTTCGAATAAGTATTACGACCGCGCCTACTTTCAGTTTCAAGTCATGATCTGGTACCCCGGGTGCTGTGACAGAATTTAAAACGTTGCCTTCTAATCGTTCAGCTGAGTTGTCATTCAGATGGTTTGTGGTGTCGGCACTGAAACAGATGACTATTGGTCCAGGTATCAATTCAAGTATTTTTTGATTGATATCTCTTATGTTTTCATTAGTTCCAGACAGAATAGCCCTTTTACATATATTTTCTGGATCACAGACGTCGTGCTGTGGATATATATTATCAATCAATTGTTGTAAACTGTTTACGTAATTGATATTTTTTAAAATTAATAAGTTTTCTTCGGTCGTTTCGGCTTCACCTTCTCCAATACTCAATAGAAAGTTAGCAAAATTGGGGTCTTCTTTTGCACGCTGATTTTCAGTCAATTTGAATTTTTGAATGTAGCGCCAAATATCAGAATTTTTTATGGACGCCCGGCATATGTCACGTTCTCCTGCTCCTGTTATCACCGGTGGTATTTGTCTAAAATCACCGGCAAGTACTAAAACTTTACCTCCAAAGGGTTTGTTATTGCATTCCATTAGATCTTTTAGGCCACGATCAATTGTGTCAAGTAGAAACTTGTGAGCCATTGGTGCTTCATCAATAATAATAAGACGTGCTGCTTTGATTAGCGCTGCTCTTTGAGAGTTGTTTGATACCCCCCACACTACATTACCACCTTCAAAGTCTAATGGAAGCTTAAACATCGAATGTGCTGTGACACCTCCGTCGTGATTTAGTGCAGCTATGCCTGTGGAAGCCGTACATAGAACAATATGTCCATTAGAACGTACTTTTGCAGCAATCACGTTAAGCAAGATGGTTTTTCCGGTTCCGGCGGGACCGTCGATGAACACCGAGGGCGTATCCTCACAATCATCTTTAGTAAGTAACACGACTGTGTTATATATAGCCCGTTGTTGCGAGTTTAATTTTGACTCCCATTCATTTAATATGGTAATCGCTTCATCGTTCCATCTTCCAGTTTCTCTTTCAAGCTCGGTTATACTGTTTCGTACTTCTGGCAAACCGAAATCTGACAGCGACCGGCCATGAGCACGTAACATTTGTTCAATGTCTCGAAGGCCGTGGTCGTAAGCGGCTTCCATTTCAGATTCACGCCCTCTGTGATAATCATCGCACAAATGACCACGATATTTATCCCACAATAGCAGGGCTGGGGCACCGTCCATGATAAGTGCGAAGAAAAGCTGACGTAAACCTTTACCGGTCTTGAAGCCAGCTGCCTCTTCTATTGCCGATTCGTACTCCTGGTTATCGTTCAGAATACCACGTTCAAACGCTGCTTTTTGAAAAGTATCATAAATTACGTTATTAACAGTTCGCAGTTCTTCATAGCTCCGGCACGGATAACGCATGAGTAACATTCGCAAGAAATAAAGTTCACCGAGTGTAGGAGATATAAAGACAATCCGAGCCACAATCTCGCCTCGTACTCTTTTTGTAATAAAGTATTTTCCAGATTCATGAGCCAATACTTGTACAGTAGGATTAGGTCGGACTTGTGTTTCGACGTTGTACCTTTCATAAAACATTATGTAAGTACATTCATCCAACTCAGGATCTGAAGGCCTCGTCATGTAAATTTTCAATTTCGACATATAATTTTCTGATGCTTGTGCCTCGTTTCCGGTACGGAAAATTATCGCGTCTCCGTCGGGTAAATGTACCGGTAATGCAACGACAGTTGGGTATCTGCAGCTGATGTCAAACTCTAATAGACGCCACATTGCATCAGAGGCGCTCACATATCGATATTGAGCATAGTGTTCTATTTCGTCGAATACATCTTCTGTCACACCCGCTTTTGCGTGATCGGGACCTTTGTGCAGGTACTTGTAAAGGTATTTTACCACTTTGGAGGTTGATGCAATTTCCAAATTACAATGACATTCCATCAACAGTAGTATCGCCGGGTTGTAGGGCACAATCCACCTGTTAGTGACCGAAGTTTGATTTCGTTCATTAATTGCCGGCTGATCGCTAGCTGGACGTTTGTAGTGTACTGAGCCTCGTTCATCCGTGTACGTCACTTCAGTGTAACTTTTAGGAAAGTTTTTCGAACATTTCCCAGCAGTTTGATCATAGCAGGGTGACCTTTCAGTTCCACATGGGCCGTGAACCATGTGTTGCAAAACCAGCTGTCTCAGCCTTCCCTGTTCCGGTGGAGGTATAGTTGCTTGAATAAATTTATCAATATCCATACTATCGATGGGTCCTCCTCCTTCTACGCGGAACGTAATGTGTGCGTGAGGTAAACCCCGTTTTTGAAATTCAATAACATGTAGAAGTGACACAACGGTACCAAAGAAGTCTTTAGATCTAATTTTTTTCAACAGTATTGTCAATTTTAGTTGAAATACTCTCACACACAAATCGGGACGATCTGTGGGCTGTTGGCCGGGATATAAACTTTCTGTTATTTCAGGCCATTTCGGATTACATGTAACAGTGAGGAAAAAGCTTGGTTTCCCCAACCGTGCAACAATGGCCATAGCGTCGTGGTACCTGATTTGCATATAACGCGGGCTGTTCGTGAGACTCGCGGGTAAATATATTTTACCAGGTCTGATGCCTTCGCCTGCGATCGTTTCGTCGATTTCACGCCGGGTTGCAATTCTTAGTTCACTTTGAATCCCTTTGAAATACTGTAAACGCTCTTCTTCAGTGCGGCACCACATATCAACAAAGTATTCTTGCGAAAGGCGTCTTAAAATCGCAAACCGCTCTTCAGATAAGAGTTGGCACCGATAGTATTTTACTTGACTAAGTTTTTTGCCTGCTTTATCTTTAATATCAATGGAATATCTTTCGGGAGCTGTAGGAAACAGTAAAGGATATTGAAATGCTTCATACGCGGGGTGTAAGTAGTGTACTGTGTGTGGTTTTGCCTCGCCAATTTTCCATATTACTACTGCTCGCGGGTGATGTTCGTTTGAAGTTTCAATCAAACCTGCAAGCTCATTCGATACCGGTCTATCTCCTAGTATAGGTCCATGAGTACGTCGACTTGTATTTTGAAAAATTAATCGAGCTTCTGTACTCGGGTGATTATTTAATAAGTGTAAATCCTTTATCAAGGGATTCTTTTTTTTTAAGTACTCGTAAATTTCCTTGATAAGATTAGGGCATAAATTTTGTTGAGTTCCTAATCTTTGATGTTCTTCGCCATCGTGTATATATAATGCTGTATTATTTGTACTACCATTATAAGCCAAATCGAAGACGCGATGGTAAATGCGCCCTTGAACTTTTACTAAGGTAGGACCATGACCCGCAGGCGGTTTTTGAAAGCCGTGAGTTGTACCTAGAGCTGAAAAACTGAACAGATTATTATACGCTCTAGCGTTTTTTAAAAAATATTGGTTTGCGTAAAACTGGGCATCTAGTGGTCCAAGTGGATCAACGTTATAATTGCCTTGTCCACAGCACCACTTTGTGCGAGACTTTTCTTCATCAAAAAGTCTTGCGCCGCAGTGAATACATTTATAAGTTTCTTTACACAGAAGAGAATGTTTTAAACGAAGTGGTTTAATTTTATCTAAATCGTTGCCTTGTAATGCACCCGTTAAACCCAGCCCGCGTATTTCTAAAGGAATATTTCTGATTCGACCTATTTCGTCTCGATGTGTTTTAGAATATCTACTAACACATTCTCGATGAACTTGAGGATGCAAGCGTTGGTATTTTAACGCAGCCTGTGTATTGATTTCAGGATGCGCAGCTGTATATACTTGCACGGCCTTTTGGTGCACTTCGGGGTGCGCCGCGGTGTAACGTTTTACGGCGTCTTGGTGCACTTCGGGGTGTGCCGCGGTGTAACGTTTTACGGCGTCTAGGTTCACTTCGGGGTGCGCCGCGGTGTAACGTTTTACGGCATCTTGGTGCACTTTGGGGTTTGCCGCGGTGTAACGTTTTACGGCGTCTTTGTTCACTTCGGGGTGTGCCGCGGTGTAACGTTTTACGGCGTCTTTGTTCACTTCGGGGTGTGCCGCGGTGTAACGTTTTACGGCGCCTTGATTTACGTCGGGGTGTGCCTCGCTATAACGACTCACGGCTTTCCTGTTAGATTGTGGCTTACTTTTTTGGTAACGCAGAACAGCTTCCAAATGCTTGAGTTTTTTTTCAGCTGCAGTAATTTTTTTTTTTGGCCTACCACGTGAACGTTTGCTGTTTTGTTGATATATTTCTTTCCTATCAGTTTTATTTTGTAATAGTTCTGTTATTTGTGGGTTATCAACAGGCAATCGCTCTAATACTACTTTACATGGACGAAGGTTATGTTTTATACTATAGGACTGCAACTCCGTAAAAGTTAAAGATTTGGCCTCTTTGATTTTCCCACTGCTGGGCGAAAGTCGCTCATTATCTACATTAATCGAAAATGAGTTAATACAGGGCGAAAGGAGTTCATTAATGTTACTTTTCAATGAAAGGACCTGATTAACGTTTTTTTCGATCAAAACATCAAAATGACCGCTCGTGAGGTGCCCTGTAAAATTGATCATTTTTTCTATAGGTCCTGTGCCGAACACTTGGGCATAAACACCTTCTATGTATAATTTAAACATATAATCTGTATATATTTCTCCTGCCATCGCCAATTCGGTGGTAGTGCCGTAAACTCCGTTTTGCATCATTTCATTGTAATATTCTTCGGCCGACAAATACGGGCTTTCGTCACTACGCATCGTAAACATACCATATCGATTCCAATTCGATACAATATTTTCAACTATACGCGATCGTATTTCCTGAGATCGGTTTATATGACCGTAGATATGAAAAGATAGCGCTGAAAACATGCAGTTCCCGTCACCGGGAATATTAAGTAAGAGAACTTCTCGAGTAGGAGCATCGAGATTAGCAGATTCCTTAATTTTCACGGTGCGAAGAGACGACATCATTATTTAGTAATAAAATATTGTCACTTACCACGAAATCAGCTACAACACTTAAAAACAATTTAATACAAAATAATACCAAACTGAAATTAGCAGAATATTATGTAATTCAATAATTTGTTGAGATTGATTAATCTCTAAAAATATTTTTACAACAATTAGAACACTCTACGCAGAAGAAATACAACGTAGAAAGAAAGCTAAAAGGTAAAATTTTTACCGCCTTTTGTTTTTTTTTCAGTCTACGGATTTAAACAAAAGAACATCATCTTCTTAATTTGTTATTCGTTTAAAAACTAAAAAAACATTCGAAATAGGTACCATTATTCTCGGCATATTTTATACCTTTTATTACAATTGTTAGAATTTAAAACCGTTTTTATAATTATCAAAAAATCAATATAGAGACATAACATTGATTTCCGAAATCATCCCGACACATTGTTCTCTGAATTATCTTATATTGTCGCTGTAGCGCTTAATCCGTAAAAAGAGCATTAGAGTTGTAATTTCTTACAGCGCTAAGAGCTGCTAAAAAGTATAGATAGAAAACCACAGACTAAAATCATAAAAACGATTGAATCTTTTTTCTCCCTCTTGCTCGGAAATTAGTTCTTTATTTAAAATTATATCTATTGCTAAACAGTAGCGAGGTTTTTTAAATGTACATTAGTTTAAATTAAGTTTTTTAAATGTGTGTGCGCCAATTCCACCGCGCGGTTCTACATTTTAATCCTTTACCCATAGTAAAGATTCGACCGCGCGTGGTTTCGTTCTATTTTTAAACTTTGAAGATAAATAAAGTATTTTCTAGGGCCGCTTTCTAGTTTAACAAATTTTTTACGTTTTATAATCTTAAAATAATACTTTATCGCAAGATGAATTATTATTAGATTTTACGCCACCAGATACGCTGATAGAGTTAAGAAGTGAAATATCTGCTGGGATTTAATAGTCCGACGACCTCCCTGGGTGCAGTGGTGAACGCGTGTGCTCTTATAAGTCGTAGAGTTCCCGGGTTCGGTCCCGGGCAGGGCAGTTTAGGAATTTATCATTTCTAAATTGTTTCAAATTTTGTCTGGTGGGTTTCCGACGACCTCCTTAGCGCAGTGGTGAACACTGTGGTCTTATGATTGGGAGTTCCCGGGTTCGATCCCCGGCAGGGCAATTTGAGAATTTATCATTTCTCAATAGTTACTGGCCTGGTCTAGTGGAAATCCGATGACGTGCCTGGTGCAGTGCGCGCTGTGGTCTTATAAGTGGGAGGTCCCAGGTTCGATCTTCGTTTTTATAATATGGGAATTTATCATTTCTCAATAGTTTCTGACCTGGTCTGGTATGATTCCGATGCCCTCCCTTGTGCAGTGGTTAGCGCTGTGGTCTTATAAGTGGGAGGTCCCAGGTTCGATCCCCGGTAGGGTAATATGGGAATTTATCATTTCTAAATAGTTTCTGGCCTGGTATTGTGTGAGTCCGACGCCCTCCCTGGTGCAGTGGTTAGCGTCGTGGTCTTATTATAAGTGGGAGGTCCCAGGTTCGATCCCCGGTAGGGTAATATGGGAAGTTATTATTTCTAAATAGTTTGTGGCCTAGTCTGGTGTGAGTACGACGCACTCCCTGGTGCAGTGGTTAGCGTTGTGGTCTTATTATAAGTGGGAGGTCCCAGGTTCGATCCTCGGTAGGGTAATATGGAAATTTATCATTTCTAAATTGTTTCTGGCCTAGTCTGGTGTGAGTCCGACGCCCTCCCTGGTGCAGTGGTTAGCGTTGTGGTCTTATAAGTGGGAGGTCCCAGGTTCGATCCCCGGTAGGGTAATATGGAAATTTATTATTTCTAAATTGTTTCTGGCCTGGTCTGGTGTGAGTCCGACGCCCTCCCTGGTGCAGTGGTTAGCGTTGTGTTCTTATAAGTGGGAGATCCCAGGTTCGATCCCCGGTAGGGTAATATGGGAATTTATTATTTCTAAATTGTTTCTGGCCTGATCTGGTGTGAGTCCGACGCTCTCCCTGGTGCAGTGGTCAGCGTTGTGGTCTAATAAGTGGTAGGCCCCAGGTTCGATCCCCGGTAGGGTAATATGGGAATTTATCATTTCTAAATAGTTTCTGGCCTGGTCTTGTGTGAGTCCGACGCCCTCTCTGGTGCAGTGGTTAGCGTTGTGGTCTTATAAGTGGGAGGTCCCAGGTTGGATCCCCGGCAGGGCAATTTAGGAATTTATTTTTCCTCAATTATTTCTGATCTGGTCTGGTGGGAGGCTTTGGCCGTGGCTAGTTACCACCCTGCCAGCAAAGACGTGCCGCCAAGAGATTTAACGTTCCGATATGATCACGCGCAGAAACCGATCAGGGGTATGGTTTAAATTTTCTACCACTATCTTCCACTTTCTACTATTTTTATCACTGTCTACCATTTTCAATCACTGTCTACCACTTACTACCACTGTACCAATGTCTCCCACTATCCGATGTGTCCACTGTCTATTACTTACTGTTCATTGTCTACTACAAACTGCTGTTTTATGTGCGCACTGACTTATCTTCTATTGTCTACTGTCCTCTGTCTTCTTACTTGCTGTCCTACAGTCCTAGTGTTTACTGAAGTGAACACATTGCTATGCTAGCGAGCACAGTGGAAGCGCCAGCGTGTCAAGTGTCCGATAGACATCTCCATATTTTTTCTCCAAATCATTTGTCAGAATGAGAATCTTCTTTTTCTTCTGAATATATAAAAGGAAAGTGACTGATTTATCAACGCACAGCTTCAACGACTTGACAGATCAAGCTGAAATTTGGCTTACCGAAATGAAATTATGACGTAGGCATCCGCTAAGAAAGGATTTTTGAAAATTTCACCCCCGTAAGGGTCAAAATTGGAAGTGAATGTTTGTATGAAAGTTTCCATTATTCAAGTATTTTATTTTATATAGGAATCGAGGTATATTTTTGGGCATGGATATTTTAGTTGAGGGCCTGGATGGTGACATACTTACTAAATACTTTTTATCCCGGAAAAACAAAAAGTTCCCCCAAGATTAAAACTAAATCAACGCGAACGAAGTCGCGGGCAAAAGAACCGTAACTAACCATAAGAAACGTAATTTTTGAAAAGAACAGTATCAAATTCTTGTATAGTTCCCAACTTCTAGTCTCTTCACTACGTGAAAAAATTTTGTATGGAAAACAAAAACCACCTTGAATTTTTTTTCCTGTTCATCAAATAGACCTTCGGATCCTGATCATCTTTTTCCAAGAAACCACTCTTCCATCTTTTACACACTCCGAGTTAGACCATGACGAAATTTGTGTGGCCGCCATCTTGAATCCATCATTTCGGAGTATTTTCAGCTCACTTCTAATTGGATGAGGTTTCGAGTGACTTTTGTTCGA
Source organism: Oeneis ivallda (assembly GCA_029955525.1). Classification (NCBI taxonomy): domain Eukaryota; kingdom Metazoa; phylum Arthropoda; class Insecta; order Lepidoptera; family Nymphalidae; genus Oeneis; species Oeneis ivallda. The sequence continues at coordinate 22,588,789 of JARPMR010000007.1, forward strand.
GCACACCCAACCCATCTTCCAAACCCTCGATCATGATAGTTCATCATTTGTAAAAATGAGAATTCTTCAATAAAAATAAATTTCGAAATGAAACCGTATCAGTCTTATAGTTCCCAACTTCTAGTCTCTTCAATATTCGCCATTATATTTTGTATGGAGAAAAAAAATTCCGCCATCTTGATTTTTTTTTCTATTTATAACGTAGACTTTCGGGACCTGATCATCTTTTGCTAAGAAACCACTCTTCCATCTTTTATCCTCTCCGAGATAGACACCGTTGAAGTTTGTATGGCCGCCATCTTGAATCCGCCATTTTGGAATTATTTTTCAGCTCACTGCCAATTAGATCAGGTTTTGAGTGACTTTTGTTCGAGCACCCCCCACCTATCTTCAATACCCTGGCCGTGCTCCTCACCCATCTTCCAAACCCTCGATCATCATAATTCATCATTTGTCACAATGAGAATTAAAATAAAAATTTTATTTCAATAAAAATTAAATTTCGAAATGATACCGTATCAAAGTGTTGCATAGTTCTCAGCTTCTAGTCCCTTCAATATTCGCCATATATTTTGTATGAAGAAAAAAAAATCCGCCATCTTGGATTTTTTTCTATTCATCAAATAGACCTTTGGGTCCTGATCATCTTTTGCCAAGAAACCATTCTTCCATGTTTTATACTCCCCGAGATAGACACCGACGAAATTTGTATGGCGGCCATCTTTTTTCCGCCATTTTGAATTTTTTTTCAGCTCACTGCGAATTGGATGAGGTTTCGAATGACATTTGTTCGAGCACCCCCCACCTATCTTCGATACCCTGGCCGTGCTCTTCACCCGTCTCCGAAATCCTCAATCATCAGCTCTCTCCATATTTTTCCTCCGAATGAATTTTTTTCCTCTATACGAAACCATCAGTGAAAAAAAATTTTTTCATACAAAATTTTACAGGAGAGGTGATCAATGAGTGAGTGAATGAATCAGTGAATCAGTCAGTGAATCAGCCCCAGCAGCTATATATATATTAATTATATTTTTTTTTTTTATTAGCAGATGATCTCAAATCTCTAGCTACTAATCAAAACTGAACTTAATTGCTAAATCCTTTAAGAAGACCTAGACAATCTAACTATATTAGTACCTAGATCGATTTGTAATGTAATTAACGAAGGACCTCTCAAAATCACCCTTCCTTCTTTTCTATAATTTTATTCCCATCGTCAATGAAACTCATTTTATACCATAAGTTACTAAATCAGTTTGAAAATGTTCAGAAAGATATTTTGTTCACTGCATTATTGTCTATGGACTCACTACCTTAGCATATGAAAGACAGTTAGTCAAAACACACTTTCAAATCAAGAGTGAAGCAGCACTATCTTTCTTAATGTTTAGTATATATTTATAAAAATATTTCTTTATTTTTGTGTAATTGTTCTTTATTATATAATTAAATTATATATTATTATAGTATATAATCATTTAGGGACGTATAGTTTAGACCTATGTAACACTTTTTAATTTCACCTCACTCTTATGGAAGCTGGAAGAAATCTCCACATAGAGACAAGCTTCATCCTTGTCCACTTCTTCTATTATTATATTAAGAGATTTTTTCTTGCACATAAATAATGAAAATAAAATATATTCAAATTCAATTCAAATTGGAATTATTTATAATTATAAAATTTAAGATATTATCGTTTCAAACTTCCATGCAGTTTCTTTTTAAAATATTATCTTTAAATTTCTGCTACAGGCGCAAGTTGACGACAAATGCGCTGAAATACCTTTTTATAAAAAAATAATCTGCTTGCTGCCTATCTTTGTAGAATCAATCTCGTTGATCAATATTAATTTTAACTTCCGATTAAATCCTTTCCGATCTTTTCCGATCCAAAAACTTTCACTCTTAGTGTCCACAAAAATAATACTTCCTTTTACAATCCCATTTTCCGTATGTACCGCTTATTTAATGATCTTAACATAACTAACCATAGTAATATTGACATTTTCAATAATAACGCAAACCTATTTAAAAACCAAATACATCAACTTTTTCTGACCTCATAATCAAGCGACTTACAACTTTAGTTTTAGGCAGGCATATTTATATTCAAAAATACTCTTTAAGTTGAATTAAGTTTTGAATATTTATGTTATCTTTACTAACTGTGTAACTGAGTAAACTGTGTAATTCTACCTATAATCTCTATAGATTCTATGCATAAATTTTATAACCACTATGTACACATATTAAGGGTTGCTACCTGGAACCCAAATCTGATGTTATTGTATTACGTTTATATTTGGTTGCAACCTGTTTTGTGTACCTTTTCAATAAATAAATAAATAAATCAATGTTAGAAAATGTTTACCTATGCATCAAATTGTGGGCGTTTACATTAAATAGTTCATAAAAACTACACATTAACTTTCTCTGACGCATGGTTTAAGAATGCCACTAAATAAATATTTTTTAGCATTAGCACAGTTAAATACGAGTTATCTAAATCAAGACAAGATATTAAGAATAAGACAAAACAAAATTAGTTATAATTCTAAGTATTGCATAATATTTTGCTCCAGTAATTTACCTTCTCAAGGTGTATTTTAACCTATGTCTCTTCAGTTTCCATCTGTCATTATACCTACGTAAGTATATGACACAACTGTTTATTTATTTTGCGTAGTAATAATCGTAATTTTCATCGCTATACATTGGTAAATCGATCACCAAATTGATTTACAATAATTATAAATAATCAATAATTCATGATCAAAACCTCGTCAATATACCCAGCCTAACATACCTACCCGTAGTGAATATCCTCAAAATACAAATGTTTCATCAACTCACCAAGAAACAGTTCATTAGAATATACACATTAGAATATTTTTCATCAAAGAAAAGTTCATTGTCATCATATTCATCAACTTCAAATATTCATAATGATAATACTAGGTAATTCTCAAAAGCTCTATGTGTCACTAATATACTTTACACCAATATGCTACCAAAACTTGCTACTGAAGTTATGTATAAAATGAAAAGAATATAATATATAATACTCTACACATACACACACACACATTTGACTAATTATTTTGTAATAGTTTCTTTTTGAGAAAATCTGTAATGGGCCATATAATTTGTCTCTAGTTTTTAAGTCTAATATTACTAAAATTCGCTGTTGATTTTCTTAAAATAAGTAAGTAAATAAATAAATATTAATTGAGATTTCCCGTTCCTCGGTTCATCAAGTCAAGTTTCCATGAATAAAATATTTCATGTACCTGCCATACTCTGCAATCAGGTAGGTACGCAATAAAATTTTATAAAATGTGAGTAAGTAAATAATTATTCATAAAAAAAAATTGTCTTCACCAACAATACTGATCTAGATCTTACTTCAGATTAAACTGTCAAATGCCCGATTGCAAAAACATTAAAAATAACCTTTTTTTTTTAACACTACTCACGCGACTTTTTTTTTATCCATACAAACGCATTATTATAAAGCCAAGTGTATATAGACGTAATTCTTCATTATTTTTTACTTTTTTTTTTTACATTCGCAAAAATATTTATTAACAAACGACCCGAAGGCATATAATTACTTAATTCAATAATAATTTCATATTATATCCATTTTAAAAATATTGGCAAGTGTTACAAAAACAACGCATCATCAATTCACGCGGTCAACCAATCGTGTATCCTACCCGCAAATGCCGACCAAAGAGGTACATGACCACGTTATAATGAAGAAAATACTCTGAATTCCTTACGACTTTTTACAGACTTGCCATTCATATTATGATTAAAGTTCAAGCCATCCTTGCTCTCGCGGCCAATTAAGAAAAATCATTATATTGACAATATTTACCACCATACAAGTGATCTTAAGTTTATCAAAGGATAATTTTGTCCTAAATCGTGTCACATGTTTTCCCACCTTCGTATCATTCAAATGGTTGCCAATACATTACCCAAGATATAATTCACTGTTACACTTTGTCCACCTCTAAACCACTTATTTATCACAATTAGAAGGTAGGTTTATTTTTTTTTCAGGATAAATACGGTATTTAGGAGAATTACGAAAATTCAAAGTTTGGAAAAATATATAGTAAGTTTGATAAAAACAGGAGAACCTATTAAAAAGATTCAATATTGCCCAATATTGATAATCATTCTCGATTCTAGACCGGTTCTGATTTTATTCTACTAGGCGGGTAGACTATTACGACATCTCAGTATCTTTTTATTACAAAATATCTTTAATAACTACAATGTGTCAAGACAAATTTATTCTGTCAATAAAGTGGACCAAATAACCTTTTTTTAGAATAAAATTGTTCAAACAGAATTAAAATATTTCAGTAAAGTTTGAAATCCCCTAGGCTCAAAATAATAGTGGATAAAAAGTGGATAAAACACTATCATAAACTATTTTGTTCAAATATCAAATTATGTATGGCATTTTATTTTAATGTTTCTTTTTTTTCATTAAATGCAGATACTTAACTGCGAATTTGCACGCCATGCATAATATGGCAAAATGTGAAAGAGAATAATTTCTTACATTATATTACTATCGCTTCATTACCCACATTTAGCAAATAAACGATTTCATTTCATGTATCACATAACACTCACTTATCCTTAGGACACCCGCAGTCAAACAAACATAATTTATCACTTCTTTTCAACCCACGGGCACACCTGGCCAAAACTCGAATATTCATGGACGCACTGGGTCCAATATAGTGGGTATCATACTTAGTTGGACGTACTTGGTCCAATACACTAGGTAACATACATAGTTACCGCCTATAGTCGCACCTGGACCAATACAGCAGGTAAAATACATAGTTACCATCTAAAACTACTAGGTAACATACATAGTTACCGCCTATAGTCACACCTGGACCAATACAGTAGGTAACATACATAGTTACCATCTAAAACCAAAACTACCACTTTGACTCAGCTCATGGTCCAACCATGCCGTCCAAGTAAGAAGGCTTAGAATCAAATATTATATCTATCAAACTTTGGCTGCTACAAACTATCATTTTCACTCAACTCATTATTTCATTCCACCCTCCAAATAAAACATAACGAAAATTGCAAATCTTGAATCTGACCGCCACATTAAATTTTTATGGGAAACTCTTGTCAGTTGAAATGAATGGCATTAACACACAGGGTTACAACTTAAGGACTTACATAGTCACCATTAAAGTAACCTGGATACACATGAACACATTTAGTCCAATATATAATAAACTTTGTTAATCCATTATTCACTCACTATCCTTATCAACCCCACACTTTTAATGAAACTGTCCATCAAGTTCGCAACTGTATTAATATTATCTGCCTTAACTTTACAGCAGCAAAATCAAAATATGAAAATTATTTTATGTGGGTATATAAATGATTCATAATTGTTCTCATACCTTCCAACATCTTCAAAATGTATCGAGTTCTCATAACAAAAGAAAGACTATTTCTCCAAATGTTGAATATAGCAAGGATACATTATCAAAGAGTAGCTTTGACCAAACGCTCCAAGTGATATGATAGAATCACTGCAGTCTTAATAAAATTATTGTGAAGGACAAAGCCTTTCAACAACTTATAACTAGATTATCACCATTAATTCCATATGAAATACTATAACATTAGCTACATATTCGAAAAATAATTATTCACAACTATATTGAAGGTATGACATTTCATATAAAGTAGGTAGTCATCTCTTACATACCTTTGGGTTCATATTATCACTTCTGAAGTTGTCACAAATATCGACACTTTACTCTTTAAAACCAAGCCACTCAAAGCCTATTGCTCACAAACTAATCATGCCTTAAGAGAATACTTATTTATTCTCTTAAAACGCTTAAACCCTACCTATAGCCGTCTCCTCCATCCCCATAACGGCCCCTTTCCTCACATCTAATCTATTTAACCACCAACACGACAGACAAACACCATCTGAACGTGAGGGTGGTTATCAAAAACATCTGAACATTAATTAATCAATTACATTAATCTTAAGCGCACTGGCAATATTTATTCGATTAGGGCGCGATTGCTATGGCAATCCCTCAATCAAACACAACGAACTAGACACGAACGGATCTATTACTCGGATGAGAGACTGGCTGAGACTGCACTCGCATCGTCAAAATAGCTGCATTTATACTAATATTCCAAGATGGCGCGCAAGATGGCGTGCCAACACTGTCAACATTGACAAATGTCGATTCAATTAAACTAATTTCAATAAACAAAATGACGACATCTTTATCATTTCTTAAAGTCTTTATCAATTTTAAACATGAATCTGACAATTCAAACATGTTCCTGACAATATTTATGCAATATTGTTTTTTGCAGAATAAAAATTATGCAAAAAAAATTAAAAAACAAACAAACAAGAAAAGCGCACTGTCACTACTTCGCGAGAGAGATTCGAACCTGCGACATCATACACCATACGGTAAAGAAAGCGGCCGCTCGCCCACTACGCCAAACAGAGCTACTTGTGAACCTCTAAAATTTTGAACGCTTACTGAACGACGGTGTTAGGTTTATTTTCGTTACGGAATTTCTTGATTCGGTCGCCGCGCTCAAACTGCTTGTCCTAGTTTAAAGCCCGCGATAAAAGCTATGCAATAGCTTAAAAATTATTAACTGTAGGTAAACCTGTGGCTCTTTTGACAAAAAACTACGACCGATTCAGAAAGCAGATTCTTCAGAAAAGAGCCGAAAAAACACTCCGCAATCGCTCTTGTTCAAACCTAAGTAGGTATTACAATATACAATTGTAGCTTCATCAATGTAAATAATTAAAAGTTAAAGGTCTCTCTTCATACATACAATTCACATAATATTTAGCAAAATAGTCGGGAGACTGAAAAGGACCAACGAAAATTTAAAGATTCCCTTTTAGGCATTTATTCACGGAAAACCGATGGATGACGCATTCGGCCGTTCCACTAAACACCGACGATGTTGGGATAAAGCTACATATACCTTGCGAGGATACTTTCCTATTTTACAGGGGAAATGTTGAAAATGTTCGTTTATGTCAACTTTTGTATTTTCGAATCAATTGATTTTGTTTATTTGCGTTCAGAAAAAATAATTTACAGGAAGACGCTGTCACAGAAAATATTTGCAACTGAATATTTTAGCCCCCGTCTGAAAGAGAGGTGCTTTTCTCCGGATTATTGTACTAATATTCCCCAACTGTAAAGCTATTGCTAGCGGTATGTCATCATCATCATCACTAGTTTCTTGAGCAACCCATTAACGTCTTACTACTGAGCGCAGTTATCCTCTCCGAGAAGGATTAAAGGCCATAGGCCACGCTGGCCCAATGCGAATTGCTAGACACCTTTGAAAACATTATGAAGAACTCTCAGACATGCAGGTTCCCTCACTATGTTTTCCTTCACCGTCAAAACATGTGGTAATTAATTGCTTTAATGCACATAACTCCGGAAAGTCAGAGGTGCGTGCCCGGGATCGAACCTGCGACCCCACGAATTGGAGACTGCAGTCCTAACCAATAAGCTATCACTGCTTAGCGGTAAATAAAGTTTAGGTAATAATTTACCAGTTTTAATTTGAACGTCATATGGTCCAAGATCCCAGTGCCGCCAGACCTAAGTTATTTTCTCAGCAATTATTTGTGTACGATAGAGTACTGTTCGAATGTCCTTTCAGTATATGCGTACCAGCTAGATTGTGCCGACGGCCAATTTCCAGATACCAGGTGCTAAAGGTAGGTAAAAACTAGAATAACTTATCTTAAATTCTCAGGGCTGATTTTCACATATGTTTTAAAGAATATTGTAAAAATTAATAAATTAATACTGCCAGACGCTTACCGCCGGCGGTTACTTTAGCCAGACGCTTTGAAGCTCCCAAAAAAATATATAATTTAAGTTAACTTATATTCTCAGTTCTGATTTTTATACATGATACTCAGAGAACTATTGCGATATTATCTGTAAGCTGCCAGACCTATTGGAAGGGTCAAACATCCCCCCAGACACACATTATGCGTCCCCATATGTATAAGCGCTAGAACATGATTCACTTGTTTAAGTGTGTGAGAGATAATATCATCATACTATAATATTATAAATGCGAAAGTGTGTTTGTTGGTTTGTCCTTCAATCACTCTGCAACAGAGCTATGGATCGACGTGATTTTTTGCCTGGGTATAGCTTAGGATCTAGAGAGAGAGAACTTTTGCAATATCTTCTGCAAGCTATACCCAGGCAAAAAATCACGTCGATCCGTAGCTCTGTTGCAGAGTGATTGAAGGACAAACCAACAAACACACTTTCGCATTTATAATATTATAGTATGATGATATTATCTCTCACACACTTAAACAAGTGAATCATGTTCTAGCGCTTATACATATGGGGACGCATAATGTGTGTCTGGGGGGATGTTTGACCCTTCCAATAGGTCTGGCAGCTTTCAGATAATATCGCAATAGTTCCCTGAGTATCATGTATAAAAATCAGAACTGAGAATATAAGTTAACTTAAATTATATATTTTTTGGGCGCTTCAAAGCGTCTGGCTAAAGAAACCGCCGGCGGTAAGCGTCTGGCAGTATTAATTTATTAATTTTTACAATATTCTTTAAAACATATGTGACATATGTGAAGTTAATAATTATGTTGACTGTAGGGTTAGTAAAAGATTGCATAGATAACTATGAGTAGTAAACTATGACATTACCATCAAAGTAAAATAAACCATAACATTATGGAGTTAGAGCTCAATTTCGTATATGTGTTCTTATAAGTATACGAAACGAAAACGCTCCAAATTAAAATCGTCTGTATTGAATTTGACCGATACTTTTATGGTTCATTTTACTTTAATGCTAAAGTCATAGAACTATTACGATCAAACGAATTAAAACTCGGACTAACCACACTGTGTTCATTTTCTAAACTGGGTCTAACTACGCTGGTGCTCTTTCAACTTGATTTGAGGAGTGCGTCATGTACCTAAGCTGCTGAAGCAATACATGGGTCCCATGCGTCTACCCATGCGCTCACGTATTCTAGCCTACATGAGCTATTGCCAGCGAACATGCGCCAAGCTAACATCTGGAGCTGGTAGTTAGCGCATGCTTCTAAAGCTGCGCTAAAACTGACAGCGCACCAGTGCAGACCTGCCGTTGATGGTCTAAGATCCGAAGAGAGGTCGTCCTTCACCCATCTCTTTACCAGATAAAAAGTATTTTTTATCGAATATTATCAATAAAAAAACAAATCGCAACTGTATTGCCTATTAAAATAATTATGTTCAAGGATATTTAAAAAAAATAAAACCGGCCAAGTGCGTGTCGGGCCACGCGCAGTGTAGGGTTCCGTAGTTGAAAGTCTCAAATATTATTGCTGACCTAGGATAGTGCTTTTACTTTATTTATGAATATTGAATACATTTTGAGTTCCATGGTTTAAATACTATATTAAACTACAAAATATGCAACTTACACTACGTGTAATGCCTACCTTAGAAAAAACAGATATAACTCCTTAACTAATGAACCCTACTTAGCAGTGATAGTTTTCCTTTAAAATTCGTTATATATACTACTGCTGTGAATTTTTTCTTGAATTCTATATACAACCATTTAGCTGGCAGAAGGGGGGGGACACTTGACTCTAATAAAATTTAGCATTTTAAAATATCATATTTCACAAACGGATCCCTGAATTGAAAAATGGTGTTCCCACACCCACAATATTTTTGAAAGACCTATTCAACGACACCCCACACTATGGGATAGACGAGAAAAAAAAATTCATCCCCACTTTACATGTAGGAGAGGTACCCTAAAAAAAATTATTTTTCACAATTTTATTTCACCACTTTGTCGGCGTGATTGATATTTATACCCTTGTTAAATTACAGATTTCTAGTACCAATAGTCTCCAAGCTAAACCGCGGACGGACGGACAGACGGACAGACGGACGAACATGGCGAAACTATAAGGGTTCCTTGTTTACTACGGAACCCTAAAAACTATATAATTAAAATTTTTGTCCACGTTTCACTCTCTTGTTTACCGAACGAACTTAAATTAAAAAGGAACATGCAAATTTCCCTATTACCGGGCAAGCAGATATAAATGGGTAACTCATCTGTTTTCTAATTAATTTAGGCAATATTCATTTAGGCAATTAAAATAAAGATAATTTTATTTCAATTGCCTTTGGAAAATCGTTCATGAATTACAATTTGCCAGGTTTTGAAATCTCAAAATTTTAACTAAAAATGGCCTTGATCATATTTTAATATACAATACAATGGCGATTTGTTTTTTATAGATAGAAATATTCGATATAAAATGCTTTTCATCTGGTAAACGGGTGAAGGACGAGCTCTCTTCAGGATATTGTACTACTAGCTGATGCCCGCGACTTCTTCCGCGTGGATTTAGTTTTTAAAGTCTCTCGGGAACTCTTTGATTTTCCGGGAGAAAAAGTAGCCTATGTCACTCTCCAGGTCCTCAACTATACCCATGCAAAAAATCACGTCGATCCGTAGCCCTGTTGTGGCGTGATTGAAGGACAAACCAACAAACAAACACACTTTCGCATTTATAATACCTTAAATAAGGGACCTTCAAATTACATTTTTTTAAATTGTATTTGCTGAGTTTTTTGCTAGTAGGATATGTTTTCTTAATTTAGTCTGAATAAAAAAAACATTTTTGAGTTAAGAATTTTTCAATTTTGATACGAATTGTTACTGAATTGAATCTCAATGACCGCAATACAATAATGAAAAGTATTAAATGAGAGTATTGAGCCGTTCTATTCAAATTGACGTGGACAAAAAAGGCTCTTTAAAATAGAACTTAATTGAATCAAAGCGACGAAAGTTTTAGCTAGAGTGGAATGGGTTGACTTCAAAATTTAAATTAAAAGACGAAACGATTCGAGAATAATAAGTATTCACGCAAATGTTCGACAAACTTCGACGAATTTATGTGATGGGGTTAAATACACGTGTATAGGTACGTGTATTTTACCCCCAAGTACATACGCCAAAATATTCTTATAACTTTGGGTAAGTATGTGAAATATTAAATTCATTCACATTTCTCACGTTCACCGTTTTAAGCCCGCCCGTATACGCACTTTATTATTTATATTTATCAGTAAAATAAAAGTATAGATCAAGTTTTCAAATACATTAAACCCAAGGAACCAACTATACTCTCAAACGAAAGTTAAGTACAGCCAAAATCATGGCGAACATTAAAGCAGTGTTCTTCTTCTTCTTTATCAACCACTAGACGTCCACTGCTGAACAAAGGTCTCTTGCATGGACTTCCACAGGTCTCGGTCTTGCGCCGCCTATATCCCTGCGACTCGTCCGATGATTATAACTATATTATGTGCCAACCATTTCCACTCTCGAGCTTCAACATCAAAATTGAATATAACATCTGTCATTCAGATCCATTAAATTTTTTGTAGTCAAGTAACAGTTTTTAAAAAATTTTCTTGTTAGATCTTGTCTCGGATCTGACACCAATTTTGCGACCGGCCTGAGCGAGAATTTTATGCATAAATTACCCTAGTAGGTACGCCTAAAGTTTTAGCACTTTAGTACATTCGAAGAGGCCTAAGATCAGATTTGCATTTGTGAAAGTGCTCCGTTTAGACCGGTTTGTATTTGAACATGCAAAGCTGACGATACCCTTCGCAGACTTAACAAACCCGTGCAGGGTTCGCACGAGGCTGATACTTCGATTGTGTGCGCATAATATTCCGCATCCTTGTTTCTGAAACGAAATGCATGCTAAAAATGGGGATGGGGAAAATGGGATATAGGGACGTTGCCAACAGCTAATCAAAAAGCATGTTTAAACGCATGCATGGTATGAGAGCTTGTATGAATTAGTTACCTAACTGTGACGTCATAATCATTTGATGCACATTTTACGAGCTTTTATTTAACTCACTACAAGTTAAATTACTGTATGTTTGTGTGGGTCAAATCTTATAAGATGAATTAGGACCACTTCCCGGATGACAATGCAATATTATTGTGATATGGAACTGATCTGATGATGGAGGCGGAAGGTGGCTATGGGAACTCAGTAGTAGAACGACGTAACCCCATCGAGTTTGGGCTCGTTTGATTCGTCTTGACAAACTCTGGTCCTAGATTATATCCACGGTATAAAGCTATTAAAAGCTTTTTTTTTTTAAATATAATTTTTAATTTACACTCATTGTAGTTTAACTGATAAATATAATGGACACACACTTAAAACTTACAGCAGACGTGTATTATTTACTTATTTTGGATCAGCCTCTATTTAAAAATCATTAAGAAATTATTATTTACTTATTTAAGGATAGATCCCAAATTTTTTGTTAGACATTTTATTCAAATTTGGCGCATACTAAAAATATTTGCAGTGCTCGTACAACGTAGGAAATGCGCAAATATCGAATTATATAATTATGCAAATCAGCGTTGGCTCCAATCTCCGATTTGCATTGCGACTTATCTTTCGTTGCGAGATAACCATGCAAATTTTACTACATGTGTTATTTCATAGCGCTTAGCTAAGCGTGACCTTATTTTCGTGTTCATACAAACCGTACTTGATATTGACTTCTTTCTGTATCCAAAATCTTACTTAATTTAAAACAGCAATATGAGCAAGATTTTTGAATGTTTGTATTTGTTTTGAATTAAACTCTTCACCAAACCTCCTTATTCTCGAGGATAATTTTATCAGGGAACTCGGTCTTGCGCCGCCTGAATCCAGCGGCTCCCTGCGACTTGTTTGATGTCGTCGGTCCACCTAGTGGGGGGTCTGTCAACACTTGCGCTTCCCGGTGCGGGGTCGCCACTCCAGCAACTTAGAACCCCAACGATCATCGGCTCTTCGAACTATGTGCCCCGCCCATTTCCACTTCAGATTCGCGACTCGCTGAGCTTTGTCTGTGACTTTGGTTCTCCTACGGATCTCCTTAAAAAATAAACTAAAGCACACAAATGTGGAAAAGTGGATTAAATGGAAAATGTAACCCTAGTTAGTAAACTGACTCACTGATGACTGAACAGACTACAAAACGTAGTTATCTACACATATAGTTTATTCTTGGAATAATTGCTAAGGGTATTGGCGAATTCCATAGAGTTTCTGACCCAGACTAACTGAACTGAACACTGAACGCCCACGTTGTCGAATCAAACTTCTCATACTTTTAACAAAAAAGTTCATCAAAGTCTATCAAATAAAGTTGGGAGAAAAAAATATTATATTTACTTGTATTGCCATGTAACGATTATTTATAATGTGTATCTTCTTTTCTTCTTCTTCTTTATCAACCGATAGACGTCCACTGCTGGACAAAGGTCTCTTGCATGGACTTCCACAGGCCTCGGTCTTGCGCCGCCTGAATCCAGCGGCTCCCTGCGACTCGCTTGATGTCGTCGGTCCACCTGGTGGGGGGTCTGCCAACACTGCGCTTCAATGTGTATCTACTTTTGAATAATTATATTTTTGATCCCCATCTTCTAAAAATATGGGGTTTACACAGAAAAATACTCTGAAGAATATTAATTAAAATTAAATGTTTTCAGAATCAGAACGGGTTTTAAAAATGCTGGGTCAAAATTCGCTAACCTCCTTTATTTTCGAGTAAGACTTATATCCCATATTGGTTTTGACCTCGAACACTTTTCTTCTGTTCGTGTACATACTAATTGAGCATTCGGGCGTTAGGGCCTCAAGACAACAAATATTTCTTGGGCATCCATACGTCAATCGCCTTTTGGCCACTACTACATGTCCTAGGACGCGAACCATATTACAATACGTTGAATTTCACCTCTCCCTATATCGAAGTTCGTTACAACATTCAGAAAATTGAACTCAAAGTCCCTTATTGCTTTTTGTTTCCCCACGTTGTCGCACGCACCTTTCCTCAAGTTAATGAATAGATAATTGTTTTCGGAGATGTTTTAATTTGTTTACCTGAGTGTACGAAATTCGCTAAGTAAATTGTTCGCCTAATTGAATCAACTGTTGATATATAAAATTTAGCAGCGCTTTCAATGGAAGATTCACTGTGATTCGATTAGAGTACTTTAGTAAATATAGAAGATAATGAAAGTTATCAAGTTCTGTTGAAGTTCAGAAACAAAACCAAAGAATTGGAGGGCACCCTATGTTGTGCACACAAAACTTGCTAAGTCTTTTTTAAGAAAAGGAGAAAATAAGGTCATCCTGTCTTATTCACACAAGATTTACTAAAGGCCGATTTCACGCAGCTTTTTGACGCACATAGAGAAATCTAAGTAGAGACAAGTTCTCTATCTGCATCACGTCTGTGTATCTACGTAAGACGCCGCGTTAAGACAGCTTGTACTTTGATAGCATAATGAAGTGACGTCTCCTTTAAGAATGACACACATAAATGCGGTGCGACGCGTGCGACTTTAGCGATCGTTGACGCCACCGCGCGTCCATCGTAGTCACAGAATATGTTTACGACAGCGCATTCCCACTGTGTGAAGATTTTTTTGCTGACAAAACTTCATTTCGGACTAGAGACTAGAACCCTATTAGAGTGCAAAATGTGAAAATGGAAATGTATGATTATTTATTAAGCTATTGCATAGCTTTTATCGCGGGCTTTGAACTAGGACAAACAGTTTGAGCGCGGCGACCGAATCAAGAAATTCCGTAACGAAAATAAATCTAACACCGTCGTTCAGTAAGTGTTCAACATTTTAGACGTTCACAAGTATCTCTGTTTGGCGCAGTGGGCGAGCGGCCGCTTTCTTTACCGTATGGTGTATGATGTCGCAGGTTCGAATCTCACTCGCGAAGTAGTGACAGTACGCTTTTCTTGTTTGTTTGTTTTTTAATTTTTTTTTATTTTGCATAATTTTTATTATGCAAAAAAATATTGCTTAAATATTATAATTGCATAAGTTGATAAAAAATGCTATGCAATAGCTTTACCGCGGCAGTCCCCGAGTGCCACTTATTTTTTTTTTTAATATTTAGTGGCAATACTTATTGTAAAGTATTTTAAAAAACATCTTCTTTCTAATGCTTTGTAATCTAGATAAAAATTGTTCCATCATAAGTCCAGGATTTTCTCTGTACTGTTTTATAACTATCTTCTTAATACTACCTACTGTAAAAGAGCAGCGTCTAGCAAGATTCAGGGTCCTAGAAAGAATGATGATGGTAGCGATGGAGCATTGGCATCACAACACTGAAATAACCTTAGCCATGTCGCGTCGCATCGCATCGCCTTTAAATGTGTGTCGGCCCTAAGAGTGCCAGATCCCCAAACTCGTCACACGCACCGTTCCACTGAGTCTAATTTGTTTTTGAAGATATTTTAATTTGTGTACCGATGTGTACTGAATTCGTTAGGTGAATTGTTTGCTTGCTTGGATCTTCAATTTAATGTCCTGTTTCATGTTTCAATGGTTGGTTTTCGAGTTCGTGATTAAGGGAAGTTTCTCCCTAGCGAGCTCCAAACAAATGCGGGTTGCATTCTTATTTTATTATTAACCATGAAAGTTTATAGACACGCTGTAGAAAGAAATATCTGTTAGTATGTATGTTAAATAACTCCGTCATAAAATTACTTTCAAAGTTACACGGTCTTTGAGCTCATGTTACACACATTACTTTCTAGAATGTGTCTACACAATTTCAAAAATCTTTAAAAGAATTTTATTTCGTTTTTATGGGGCGCATTCGTGAGTGGCTTTTCTTAACGGGATTTTACAGAAACAGCCCGTCAATTATATTGGTTTAGAATAATATAGGCGTATACCATGGTTTTAATACTGAAAGCAAGAAGGGGGAATTTGAAAAGGATTGTGTCTCTAATAATATAAGGTCTTCAAGTATACCCATGCAAAAAATCACATCAATCCGTTGTTCCGTTGCTGCGTGATTGAGGGACAAACCAACAAACAAACACTTTCGCGTAAATAATTTTAGTTAAAAATAAAGATTTTCCATACATCTTCCAACGAATAATAAAAAGAACTCTTTTCTTCTTTCTTATACGAAGTGTCTTCAAATTATGTACACACCTAAACGTAGAGTTTATAATATGAAACAACACAGTACAATGTTACATTTTACTATACAGTGAAAGCGATAACTTCCAATTACTTACTTGTACTGCCTCGTGAAGTTTTCAAACTAGCAAACATCTTGTATTTCAAACGGAAAATGTACGGTTATTGAAAAGTTTTACTTGCACGTGAGGTTTACTTTAACTTAGGTATAAAATACATTCCTTCACTTATGCGTCGCAAATGTTACATGCATACTACGGCGACTTACTCTGCATGGTATTTTTCATTCGTTATCCCGTGGGTAGGAACTAGGAATTCGCAGAAACTCAAGGGGATTAAATAGGGGGTGAAAGTGCGTATTAAAGTCAATAATTTTTCAATTTATATCAATGAAACTTGGTATTTTGTCGTTCGATTCTTTGATTGGTATGGCTGTGGACCTGCAGACTGACAAATGTTACTTTTTATCCTTAAAAAATAAAGGGTTCCCGCGGGATTTTCAAAAAAACTTGAGAGGTGTCAAGGGACACCCGGATGGAACGTAGTTCCTTTCGATTAATTAATTTGGCATTGTGTTCGGTATTTTTGCGGTACAATAATGGGTCTCCGTAGCCTTGTGGCTTCTGCAGTCGCCTAACAGCCAAAGGTCGATGGTTCGAATCACAGCTCGACAGACAGACAGAGAAAATTAAATTGAAAATAGAAAATTCAGTCTGTCGAGCTGGGATTCGAACCATCGACTTTTAACTGTTAGGCGACTACCGAAGCCACAAGGCTACGGAGACCCAATGTTGGACTGCGAAAATACCGAACACAATGCCAAATTCACATTAAAAAAAAATTGGTTTTAAAAAAGTGTCGATCAGTGTCGAGTGTCGGTTCAATTTCGTCTTAATTTTTTCCGTCTAGCCAGCCCCCTTCCACACCGCGCGATAAGGAACTACGTTCCAAAACCTAATACCATGAGGACAAAGTCGCGGGGGCACAAGCTAGTAGATAAAATATAAAGATGGTTACCCCCGAGTACACCGTTTAGGTACCGTACACCTTCCAGGTTAGGCCGCTTCCATCTTTAAGTATGTGAGATGACAGTCACGAGCTAAACTTACCTATAGAAGATTGAAATTAAAACCGGTCAAGTGCGAGTCGAACTCGTGCGCCGAGGGTTCCTTTACCTACCCATTATAGGTCTTACAGCACAAGTAAAGGGAAAATTCTGAAAAATAAAAAAGTTGAAAATTAAGGTAAATTTTAGTACTTACAAGTTTTCGCGAAAATCTAAATTTGCCCATATCTTTTTATAGTGTTAACTCAGGACCTTGATTTTTATACACCTAATAGGGACTATAGACTTCAGTATCTGGTATAAATTTCAACTTGCTATCCTCAGGAACGGGTGGACCTACCACCCGTTCCTGAGGATATCGGTGGTGTGGTGACACACGGACAGACGGACAGCGGACAAGAGAGTGATTTTATAAAGGTTCCTTTTTTTTACCTTTTGATGTAGGGAACCCTAAAAAAAGCTTTACCAGAATATTGGCAAATACCTATATTATAAAGGGGAAATTCATAATGAAATACCTTGGTTTTTGTATGCATCGAATGAGAAGAATTTGCATGTGAAAAATTTCGACACTGGAGATCGTTACGCATCGGTATCAAAGAGCCGTGATTGGCTCGTTAACTGCTGAAAATGTTACACCAAGATATATTGTCTAGTACTGGATGAGTCTTGATAATTGTTTTCAAATTCAAATTCAAAATTATTTATTTCACGTAGGCCAACCTGTGGCTCTTATGACAAGTCATGACTCTACCACCGGTTCGGATAGCGGATTCTGCTGAGAAGAGCCGGCAAGAAACTCAGCAGTTGCTCTTTTCAAAATAATCATTTTACAATATTATTATGAAGCTATTACATTGTAATAAGTTTTTTATACTCTCTTGTGGGCAGCTGGATGGCAAGCCGATTTAACCTATGCAACTTTGTTACAATAAAATACAATATTTCCACAATGAGGGAAAGTTCCAAAAAAAAAACAAAAAAGTACTATAATTCAATTTTTTCTTACCATCATCACCTTAGCGTGCTCTCTATGTGGAAACCATACGCGTGCGTAGAGAATATATTACAATGCTCCTTTGAACATTTAATAGCAAAGTGACAAATTAAAGTTTACAGTAGTAGTATGCATTTTTGGAACTCATTGTGGAAACAGTGGTTACATAGCAAAATATCTATTGTTCAAAAGCCCTTGTAAAAAGGTTTATTTGAATAAAAAATATTTCTATTCCATTCTATTCTAAGCATTATTTAAAGAAATATTAGGAAAGAAAGAAGAAAGATTCGTCAAAAAGGGCCGAGCTTTAAAAAGTTTACACAAATGAAAACAAGTAGGCAGGCAGACACTTTTTAATATTAATGGATATAATATTATGTAGCTCTCATATGGATGAACAAAACAAAGATAATGGATGAACACAACAGATACACAGACTAAATCACGATACGCCAGTTTTCATTTTTTTTCTCTCCATAATAAGCGCTAAATCTATACAAATTCCTCCGGGAATATGAAGACAACAAGAATAAAACCTCCAATCGCGGATTAAAGTCTAACCACAGGTGTGGAAAAATAAATCAGTGGTGTATTTCTGCTAATAAACGCCTGTAAGTCCCGTGGGAAATCTGAGGCCTTCGAACGCGACGAGCTAATCTGAAGAAATAACGAACATAGTTCACCTAATGCGATATTTGTATTATGAGTATGGTAAGGGATTTTTTTTATTAAAATGTTACAAAAAAACTTATAGCTAATCTAATTACTATACAAATCATGCCGCCTGGAATGGGGCCAAGAATACTGGCTGCATTTCCTCGCTGGACAGCCAGGCTTATCCTTTGCACAAAAAATGAGCCAGCCCTTCTGTCACCAGATGAGGCAATTAACCGCGGTAAAATGTCTCGTAAAAATTATTTTTTTGCACTTTGACTCCATGGCCCTATAGGGTCTCCACAGCAAACGGAACAAATATGTAACTCTCGATCAGAGAGGCATACTTGCGCCGCTTACAGGAGTCAGCCATTTCAGCTGCGGCTCCCGGTCTTGATGCTGTCTCCCTGATATGACACGGGGCCAATGTGTCGCACGTTGCGTCCCACATTATAGCCCGTCCCCGTTCCCATGGAACCAGCGGCAATCCATCAGGTCTCTTGCCATTATCTCGACTAATCCCTGTTGGCTCAATGAGCGTAGGAATATCAATGGTGGCAAGAGCCCTTTTTAACGTATCGGAAGGGATTATATAAACTTATACAGGTATATCCATAGGTGTAGGATTGGCGGTCGCCTCGACTAAGCTGCCAATCATATACTAGCAACTCGCCCAGGCTTCGCACAGTTTACTAATGAAGACAATGAGAATTGCTGAGATTTTCATGCAAAAATACCATCCAAACCCATTTTTCCGGTGGATTTTCTAATACACCACTGCTAAAACATTATAATCTCTAATGGCGCGGCACTTCCATTTAATGTATATTTTAAGGTGAAATCACCCATTTTTATCCAATATCAGAGAAACTCTCAGCGGAAATATCTGAATGGAGAGCACACTCTGATCGGAATCGTACTAATCCAAACGTTTGCAATTTAATCGATCCACCATTCGACACAATTTGCATTTTGATTACTGAATAAATGAGACAATTTTAGTTGATACTCTTTGTTTGTTATAAATTATGGTTGACCTATACAATTTTTTCAGATCATAGAAAAATTGCACGCACTAACGCGACGAATTTACTACGAACTTACTGCTACTATCTTATAGAAATTAAAGGCACTTCCGATCATTCTGCGAATAAATATTGACCACCACGTAATGGCTAGTGGCCATATTCAACTGCGGATCACGAGATCCCAAATTTGAATCCAGTTTTCAAGAGACAGCATGTTGATAGCATAATTAAGGTCAAAGCACTCGGGTAATGATCGTGATTATACATTATTTGCAGCACTTAAGTACAGTTTATCTGATAATACTGATAAATATCAGAGCATTTTGTTCGGGGGACCCCGCTCCGAGGCTAAAGTTAAGAATATTCCTTACGACATCTTCAACCATTCTACCCTCGATTTATTACGAATTTTTGAGGTCACTTTGCTTACCACACTTTGCTTTCCATATCGTCTTGTTTTGAATGCGTGTTTGTGCATACGATGCAAGGCATTATGCTGAGCTCTACACCCTTTCTCGGTGGTTCAGACGATTAATGTTATGTTATAGTAGTAGTATATTTGTTTGTCTGTGACATGACAATAATTGACTAAACGTGTTTTCTTTCTTTCTTTCCATTCGAGACTTTTACGTGGATTTCGTGCTTTACAAAAACTCTCTCGAGGTAGAGTAGGGTAGACAAGGTTGCGTTTGGATTTCGATAAGATGTTTTTGAAGTGATAACTTATTTAGGCGCGTTGAGCACTTTTTTGGGTGAGCAAAAAACATGGATTTCGCGGCATCGTCACCTTCACAATCGTCACCTGGAGATTTCAGTAAGCGTTCAACATTTTAGAAGTTCCCAAGCAACCTTCTACAGCGCAATGGGCAAGCAGCCGCCTTCCTTACCGTTTAATGTATGATATCGCAAGTTCGAATCTCACTCTCGTAATCGTAACAGTACGCTTTTTTTTAATTATTTTTATATTTATTTTATTTTATCTTATTTTATCTTATTTTTATTTATTTTATTTTATTTTATTTATTTATTTATATTTATTTTATTTTTTATTTGCTTTTAATTATTAGCAAATCTAGTTTACCCTTCTATCGGCAACCTCTATGACTGCCAATTTTTAGGGTTCCGTACCAAAATGGTAAAAATGGAACCCTTATGGTGAGACTTTCTCCGTCCGTCCGTCCGTCCGTCCGTCCGTCTGTCACAGTCGATTATTTCAGTAACTATTAAAGCTATCAACATGAAATTTGGCATAGTTGTGTATAATAGTGGCCCAACATCATTGGAATAAAGAAAATTCGAAAATTATTTTTAGTTTTATTAAAAAAGGGGGAAAATCGGGGGTTTGAAATTTCAAAGTAAAATAACTATACCCAGTGGGGTATCATATGAAAGGCCTTTACTTGTGCATTCTAAAACAGTTTTTTATTTATTTCTATATATAATAGTTTTTGATTAATCAGCAAAAATGTCAATAGAGGTTTATGTATATTTTACAGGAAAAATAAAAGCAACGCGAAAATTATTTTAGTTTAATTAAAAAAGGGGGAAAATCAGGGGTTTGAAATTTCAAAGTAAGATAATTATACCGAGTGGGGTATCATATGAAAGGCCTTTACTTCTGCATTCTAAAACAGTTTTTTATTTATTTCTATATATAATAGTTTTTGATTAATCGGCCAAAATGTCGAAAAAAAATACGGTTCTCCCCCCCCCTTATCTCCGAAGTTTACCAATCGAAAAATCTTAAATAATTATGGTCAATAGAAGTTTATGTATATTTTACAGGAAAAATAAAAGCAACGCGAAAATTATTTTAGTTTGATTAAAAAAGCGGGAAAATCGGGGGTTTGAAATTTCAAAGTAAGATAACTATACCGAGTGGGGTATCATATGAAAGGCCTTTACTTGTGCATTCTAAAACAGTTTTTATTTATTTCTATATATAATAGTTTTTGATTAATCGGCCAAAATGTCGAAAAAAATACCGTTCCCCCCGATAATCGAAAAATCTGAAATAATTATGGTCAATAGAGGTTTATGTATATTTTACAGGAAAAGTAAAACCAACGCTCTAACTAGCATAGTTTTTTTTTTTTATATTAACAATAAACCTCTACAAACAAAGTTAACGATAAATAAGCAAATTAATATAATATTATCGTTTTACTTTTACTTTTGGAGTACAGAACCCTCGGTGCGCGAGTCCGACTCGCACTTGGCCGGCTTTTTTTTAATTGTGAGAGGCTTGCGCTTGACAAGACGATAATCAAGACATGATGGACAGGAACGTTAAGAGGGGGTGTGCGCTCGTTAACAGTAAACAGATTTGATTTTTACAGTAGTAGATCAAGTTTCAATTATCCGAAAAAAAAACACGCAAGAATTACATCATACTGCCAAGGGACGTGTTTGGGCAAAAACATAAAATGATGAAATTTGTTCGATAATAAAAAATCGCGAAGTTAGGTCTAATTTTTAACCAATATTCATTTATTTTCAATGTGTTGCATATTACAAAGCCAAAATTTTTACATTAAATTCCGATTGATATTATCAAGAGAAGTAGCCTAGCGAATTGAAAAGAAAATGAATGTTTTACGAGTTACAAAGTATTTTGGCGCTTACTACACTCCTATTCCGCGCAAAACGCTTTCTTTTGTCGCGCCTCACATGAGGTTGTGGCTATGTTTTATCTCATCACAAAATCTGATTTTTTGTTGGGGTTACACGCGCTCTTAACGTTGAATTCTTTTAAAGCACATAGACAATACGGCTATTATATAGTTATTAGTTACTAAGAAATTTTTATTTTAACAGCTAGGCATTCAGTAAAAATACTGCAAGGAGTAATTACTTAATACGAATTTTCAGTGACAATTGTTAAGGTATGTTTATTTTCAAAATCATAAAAGAGCCCTAGAAACCTCGGAAACAAACTATTTGGATACTGAAGCAAAACACTACGACAAACTTAAGCACGCTCCAAGTACTGTACGCTAAGTATCACTTACCACAGAAGTTTAACAAACTATGCGAAGTAACACTCAAGTTAGCTGGTGTAAAACTTTTCAATATCCGTACCTATGTTTCCCTACTTTAATACACAAGCTTAGCTTAAGTAAACTTATATTTACAGTATATTAACACTACGATTTTTTTAACTGATATTGACACTGTTGTTACGTAACAAATTGAATACAAATTCAAAACTAAAATTATTTATAACTAGCTGCCCGGACAGACTTCGTTCTGTCAAAAGTTAAAAGTAAAAATTAAATTTTTTTTGTTTGTTTTTTTTTTGGAGTTTACTCCTTAAGAATCGATTTTAGCAGCCCGGTATGAGAAAAATCCGGGCAGTAAAATCAATTTATCAATGACCTCGTTACGTTTTTCACAACGTTGAAGTTTCTACCCTAACGTTGAGTAAATAAAGTTGGTTAGAGCTTTCGCTTCGGGTAGCCGAGCGCGTAGCGATCGGGTCCCCGAAGCGAAAGTCGGTCGGGGCGCGCTCGGACCCGAGTCGCGCGCATAGAGAAGGATATAGCGTCGCGCGTAAACTCCAGTCGTGCGTCGGAGGCCGGAGCTGACACACACTTTTTATTTTATTAAAACCTTCCGTGGACCTTAAGGAACATACAAAAAAAATAAATTATTCGAATTGGTCCATCCATTCTTGAGTTATGTGCTTACCAACATTCATTTTTATTTATATAGATGTATTATACGTATTATACTTATGTATTATATAAAAACAATTATCGTGGTACGTACTCGTATAATACATTATAATTATGTCATTAAGCCACGAAATAAGTCTAAAATCTTTAAAATTATTTATTTCACGCAGGCCAACCTGTGGCTCTTATGAGACTGAAAACGTGAAAGATAAAATTATCTGTTACTTCTATACTAGAATTGAGAACAGACCAGACAAACGACCCCAACTGAGAACTTCAACATTCATGAAAATAGTTTCAAGGTTATAATCGGAATCGAAAGCAAAAACTTGACCCGGAAAAACGAAGAAAAAAGAAGAAAAGGCGTAAAATTAAAAATATTATCATACAGAAGGCTTCAATGAATCTCGTTTTACAGGTGAATATTAATATTTCTTAGAATTGGAATGAAAATGAATTTGCGAAATAGGAATCCGAAGAACTTCTCAACGGAAATAATAGTGATATTATGTCCATTGAGAAGTTCCTCGGATTAATTTCTTGTATTTAAATACAAACGTCGAACCTGCTTTTTAGGGTTCCGTACCGAAAGGGTGCCAACGGGACCCTATTACTTAGCCTCCGCTGTCCGTCTGTCCATCCGTCCGTCCGTCCGTCCGTCTGTCTGTCAGCGGTCTGTATCTCGTAAATCGTAATAGGTAGACAGTTAAAATTTTCACAGAGTGTGGATTTCTATTGCCGCTATAGCAACAAATAATAAAAATTAAATTAAATTAAAAAATAAAGGGGCTCCCATACATGAAAAACCGACCAAGTGCGTGTCGGGCCACGCGCAGTGTAGGGTTCCGTAGTTGAAAGTCTCAAATATTATTGCTGACCTAGGATAGTGCTTTTATTTTATTTATGAATATTGAATACATGTTGAGGTCCATGGTTTAAATACTATAATATACTACAAAATATGGTACTTACACTACGTGTAATACCTAACTTAGAAAAAACAGATATAACTCCTTAACTAATGAACCCTATTTAGCCGTGATAGTTTTCCTTTAAAATTCATTATATATACTACTGCTGTGAATTTTTTCTTGTATCCTATATACTACCATTTAGCTGGCAGAGGGGGGGGACACTTGACAATAATAAAATTTAGCACTTTAAAATATCATATTTCACAAACGGATCCCTGAATTGAAAAATGGTGTTCCCACACCCACAATATTTTTGAAAGACCTATTCAATGATACCCCACACTATGGGATAGTCAAGAAAAAAAAATCATCCCCACTTTACATGTAGGGGAGGTACCCTGAAAAAAATTATTTTTCAAAATTTTATTTCACCACTTTATCGGCGTGATTTATATTTATGCCCTTATCAAATTACAAATTTCTAGTACCAATAGTCTCTGAGCTAAACCGCAGACGGACGGACGGACAGACAGACGGAACCCTAAAAAGGAGTCGAAATAAAATTTTATTTTTTTACCCTAGCATGTTGCCCCGTCTTTGTCTCGAGCTCATTAAGTGAAGTTCAAATATATTTTTATACGACTGCCTGAAAAAAGGAGTATATTGTTTTCAGGGTTCATGTATGTATGTATGTGAGTTTCTATATTCCACCATAACTTTTATACGCCTGAACCGATTTTGACGAATGAAGTATCGTTAGAATCCGTAGCTTATTCCGGGTGACATAGGCTAGAAAAATTTAAAAAAAAATTGAAAGGGTGACCATGGGACCGCACTAAAGACTAAAGTTGAAAAAAAAAATTCGAAAATAAGATTAAGTATATAATCATCATCTAGAAAATGATGAGTAGATTTCAAAAATATATAATACTATAGTTCAATATCCAGTGATTCACAAAAAACATCATTTAAAAATGTGATTAAGATTCCAAAGGTAATTAATGACTATGTGGTATCTTGAACGGCATTTCGAACCAGTGGTAGACTCATCGACGATTCAAAAGCACTTGTAAAAAAGTTTATTTGAATAAAAAACATTTCTATTCTATTCTATTCTATTCTATTTACGTAGCAGCAGTGGTAGCCGTACTTCCTTTCGGGGGGATTTTTTTTTATTTAACTTTCAATGTATGTATGTATGTATGTATACATATATATATATATATATATACATAATTATGTTTAGGTCAAATCTTGCAAGATGAATTAGAACCACTTCCCGGTTTCCGATTGAGCTGAAATTTTGCATGTATGTGTAAATCGGATGACAATGCAATATTATTGTAACTTGGAGCTGATCGGATGATGGAGCTGGAGCTATCGGAACTCTGCAATAAAACGACGTAACCCCATCCATTTGGACTCGTTTGATTCGTCTTGACAAGTACTCTGGGATATTCAGGGTCTGATGATGTAGCCGGAAGGTGGTTTTGGCAACTTTGTAATAAAACGACGTAACTCCATTGAGTTTGGGCTCGTTTGATTCGTTTTGATAAGTATTCGGGTCCTAGATGATATCCAGGGTCTGATGATGAGATAATAAAAGATGCATAAGGAAACTCTGTAATAAAACGACGTAACCCCATCGAGTTTGGGCTCGTTTGATTGATCTTGACAAGTACTCTGGTGTTATATGATATCCAGGGTGTGATGATGTACTACTGAGCTTGTGTTTAGAAAATTATTTTTTTAATTTACACTTGTTTATATTTTAATTTTCCCGAAACAAACCGACGGTCATCGCGGTTCGTTTTTCCCGGACACGACGCGACATCGCAGTGTGGACACTGGCGCGCGGCGGCGACGCGGGCGGCCTGAGCCTATATATATAAGCCGAGGCTGCGCGTTCGTCGATTCAGACTTACTTCGCTTGCGAATGATATAACATCTCTTAGATTTTAACGTATCTATTTGGTATTTTGACTTTCTTACGAATATATGACTTTGTTTACTTGAAGATTTGGATTTCGACGTATTTGATTATTGATTCTATTTCAGTACTGAAACTTTATTTACAAATATTGGACTTTGTGGACTTCGCGATTTGGATTTTGACGTATTTGGTAATTGATTATATTTTAGTACTTAAGAAACTTCCTTTACGAATATTGGACTTTGTGGACTTGGCGATTTGGATTTTGACGTATTTGGTAATTGATTATATTCTAGTACTTAAGAAACTTTCTTTACGAATATTGGACTTTGTGAACTTAGCGATTTGGATTTTGACGTATTTGGTAATTGATTATATTCTAGTACTTAAGAAACTTCCTTTACGAATATTGGACTTTGTTGAATTGGCGGTTTGGATTCTGACGTATTTGGTTATTGATAATTATATATTCTAGTAGCAGATTTTCTTTACGAAAATTAGACTTTGTTTACTTGGCGAATAGGATTTTGAGGTATTTGGTAATTCATATAGGTAACTTACTTTACGAATATCAGACTTTGTTAAATTGGCAACTCAGATTTTGTCGTATTTGATATAATTGATATTATTTACTAGTTACTCTGATATGGCTCTGTCAAAAAAGAACAAGAAAGCTCGACAATCAGCGAACAAACTAAAAAATGAGTCTCCACATTCTCGTGAAAAGAGACTAACAAATATGAGATCGAGAAGTTTGCAATATTACTCTCAGTTGTCTACGGAGGAGAAACAAAAGTTATCTCAGCAAGCGTCTGAAAATAGATCCTCCGTAGTTAAACGTGAAACTGTCCAAGAAAAGATTATTAGGCTTACAAGGCATCGTTTACATGTTTCACGTAAACGAGACGAGGAAAATGTGGTTGCTCGTTCCATGAGGTTGACACAAATGCAGCAGCGAGCTTCTCATCGCCGACAAAATGAAGAATCACCTACTTCACATGATATGAGGTTGACGCAGATGCGGGAGCACATATCGTTAGTGCGGGAGCAGGAGTCCCCTTCTTCACGTGATGCGAGGTTGACGCAGATGCAGGAACACGCAGTATTGGTACGTAATGACGAGACTCCTAGATCACGACAAGAAAGGTTCGCAGGCATGCAACGTAATTATCGCTGCAGAAGGCAACTGATCAGCGATGACTCCAATTTTGAGGAAAAAATACGGCAAGTTCCAGAGAATATATGCTACTGTTGCGAAAAAACTCTTTATGAAAAGCAAACGCGTCGTATATCTGCTACAGTTAATACTACAGTGCTACCACAGGATCACCCTGACGTATTAATTTGTTGCAATAGGTGCGCTAATATCATTTTAAAGAACAAAACTCCACCGACAGCTTTCTGGAACAATATGCGTGTCGTACCCATACCATCTGAGCTGGAGTGTCTCAACGAGATGGAAGTAAGGCTTATCTCTCGTGTGAGACCATTTATAAAAGTAGTGCGCTTAGGCGGACGGTTTGGCCAGCAAGGGTTCAAGGGGCAGACCACTCTGTTCGCGCAGCAGGTGGAAGAATTAGCGGAACAGCTTCCAATTTCCTTCTCAAATGCAGGTCTCACCATTGTTGCTGAATCACTGGAGAATGTCTCTGGATCTCGACGATACTGTGTAGATATCAATAAAATTAAAAAAGCCCTCGAATGGCTCGTGATAAACAATCACCTTTATGCTAACATCCAATTAAATATATTATTAAATAGCGACGATATCAATCAAAGTATCTTGGAAGCCGTATCAATACCAGCTACTCAAAGCAATCACGCTCCTCAAAGAGATAGTCACCAGTATTTTAAATCTATAGGCAGTGATAAATCTATTTTAAGAGGGCATTTTCACCAAGGTAGTGATCGGTTTGGGTCAGAGTCTCGAGGGCGTCAGTGTACGGCCAATGCTGCGGCTGCAATAGCGGCCTCTGCTCTCAAACTTTTACCTGAGTGGTCTCCTTCAGACGTAGATAGAGTCCTGATGGCTGGTGACCGATACTTTATGTTATTTATGGCGCGTTTACCACAAAGGCCTAATTACTTAAATAAATACTGAAGAATTGTTGCCCAGTTTGACCGTCGGTGATATCCCCGTAAATATACTCATAGAGCCAGATGTAGCTATTGGGCTCATTAGGCCTACCGCTCCGGGAGCAGTGCCTGATAATTACTTCAGTAGTATAGTCGATGGCGTACAACATTTTTTTAGTAGTTTTGAAGCGGGAATTGTGACTTGTGAAACACAGTACGCAGTCGCTATATTTAAACATGGGTTATATTATTATCTCTTCGACTCGCACTCACGAGGGCCAAAAGGTTTTGTAGCTGGTGAAAAGGGAACTTCAATGGTTTTAAAGTTTCCCACCGTAGATTCACTATGCAAGCATCTGTTAATTGTACTGGAGGTACGTGGCGCACGAAATCTACAGTTTTCTATAACTGCAGTAACACCAGTGCAAAATACCAATACTCCAATGGCAGCTGAAAGCCCAGCGATGCAAGTGCCAGTTATTGATGATAACTGTGATAAAAATGACATTGTTGATGTCCTATCAAATTTGCTTGACGGTGAAATTGTGACAACTAGTCTAATGCCCATTGACACTGATCTGCCGTCATTGGATACAGTCTTATCGAATGCGAACCCTGACCACCCCATGCCTGTTTGTCAGTTGAAGCGCAAAACAATTCCTCCAATCAGTGCTCTCAGAGAACAAAGAGCTGAAGAATTAGCCTGGGTAAAACTCTTCCCCGATGGTAAAAATGGATTTAGAGAACAACGACCGGTACCTATAACACCCCTGGACTATTTTCAATCCAGAGTCATGAGCAAAGAAAAAAGGTTCCAAGTTAACGAATACCTATTTTTCGCTCTTTCGATGGTAGAGTTGTACAAAGCTCAACAGAATGTATCTGTCTGCGGACGTTTACGTCAGGACGGAGCAGAACCAACTAATTTAGTTCAAAATGTCCACCTTGTGATGCGGAATATTCGTGGAACTCAATCCTATTGGCATAAAGCGTTCACAGATTTGATGGCCATGGTTCGGAATTTAGGAGCTCCACATTTCTATATAACATTATCATGCAACGATTTACACTGGCCAGACATCTTACAAGCCCTGTTGCTGGCTGACGGTCGTCCTGATTTTCCGGTGTTACAGCTTTCTTTTCCGGAAAAATTGCGTCTTGTGGAATCATATCCAGTTACACTGTGCCGACAGTTTATGCTTCGATTGAATACTTTTTTTACACAGCTGAGACGACAAGACGACCCTATTTTAGGTCACCCCATTGTTGATTTTTGGTGGCGCATTGAGTTCCAGCTCCGAAGAAGTCCTCACGTCCATATGGTAGTGTGGTGTACCGACATGCCGTCTTTTGATAGTGAGGAGGGAGTTTCACTTCTGGATCAAGTTGTCACTTGACAGTTGTCTCAATGAAGACCCAGAATTGCGGGAACTAGTCTCTCGATTGCAGTCTCACAATCACACACACACTTGCTATAAAAACAACCCTAACTGTTGCCGGTTTGGCTTTCCAAGGCCAATAGCAAATCAATCCCGAGTTCTAGATGAAGACGAAGCGACAAGAAATGGAGGACGTTTCTACTTACTCCGAAGGGAAGAAGCCGAGAAAAATATTAATAATTACAACATACGTATGTTACGCATGTGGCAGGCGAACATGGACATACAGCCTTGTGGTACAGCTACCGGCATAGCATATTATATATCCAAATATATTTCTAAATCGGAGCCTGCTGAATCATCAAGAAGCATTAGAGATGCAATAAGACGTGTACAAGAGAAAGGTGGTAGCATGGCAAAACAAGTTTTTGCCATGCAAAATGCCATATTAACACACAGGGAAGTTTCCGCTTGTGAGGCTGCCGTACGACTATGTCATATAAAAATGCGCGACTCTTCTCGAAAAGTAATTTTCGTTAATTCTTGTGTTCCTGAATTAAGGTATCGAATGATGAGGGTGGATGATGATACAAATGAGCCGTACAGGAATATCTTTGATCGGTATGTATCGCGACCACATACACTGGAGGCCTTGAGCTTGGGAGAGTTCGCTGTATGCTATGAGCCCGTGACACGCAATAACTACTCCGAGGATGACCAAGACGCCGACGCCTATGATGAAGATCCGGACAAAAATACACGAACAATTTTGATAACACTTCTCGATAATCTTGGAAAAATGAAAAAGCGCAAACGACCGGCCGTATTACGCACTCGATACTATACGCCAAACTCTGACCCAGAGGGCTATTATTACTCGCTTCTGGTCACCCACATCCCATTCCGCTCTGAAACTGAGCTCTTGGAAGGATACAATACGGCTAAAGAAGCATTTTTCGCCAAAAAAAATTTACTACGTCCAATTCAAGAGGGTCACAATGCGGTGGAAATGGCTAATTGGGAACAGGAGATTCAGCAAGCAATCTCACGTGTTGTTGCTGAAAATTTAGCCAATGACATAGACACCCATAACAATCACATCGCTGAGCAGAATCAGCTTATGTTGGACGAAAGCAATGATATTGCTGTTGAAGAAGTGCCAGAGGTACCAGAAACGCATTCAATGACCGACCAACAATATACTGCAGCAGTCACTTCCATGAATATTCAGCAGCGGGAGTTGTTCAAAAGAATTTCTGAACGGCTGTTAAATACTGACACCGCTATTGAGCCATTGCGAGTGTTTGTGACAGGAGGCGCAGGAACAGGTAAAACTTTTACACTGAAACTCATAGTGGAGCAGATACGTCGACTGTCTCAAAATTCCCATTGTAGAGCTGTCGCTGTGACTGCGCCAACCGGGGTGGCTGCTAGACTGATTGGAGGTACCACATTACATTCCACCTTTGCGCTTCCAATAGAAATGGGCAGAATAGGCACGATGCGCCTTTTAACCGGAGAGCGTCTACAGAGGGAAAGACAAAAGTGGAAAAGTATCCAGTGGCTCATTATATTTAGATGAGATTTCGATGGTACCTTACACAACACTGAGAAATATACACCTTAGACTGCAGCAAGTGAAGGTAAGCGACGCTCACGCAGGCGGTGTTAATGTTTTGATGTTTGGAGACCTAATGCAGTTACCACCTGTAGCTAAATTGGCTGGTGGTTCAAGAGACCACCTCAATTCGAAGCTGAAGTGGACTTGTGGGCACTATTTAGCTTCTGCGAGTTGCCGCAAAATATGAGGCAGGCAAATGACACAACTTTTGTAGACATTATAAATAGTTTACGGGTTGGGCAGCTCACCATGCAGCAACTTGAGATACTGGATAGCCGCCGAGTCCCATTGACGGGTTTATTTGCAGATGGTAAATGTGTTCGAATTTTTCCTACAACAAAACAAGTAGACGAATACAACATTGCGATGACAAACGAGTTGGCGAAATCGGCAAGAACGTATACCGTAGCGGCAGTAGACGTGTCCGTAGAGGCAAAAACATTCGGACAACATCCTAAACCAGAATTTATTCCTTCAGATCCCAACAAAACTGGAGGCATTCTCAAATATTTAAAAATTGCTGTTGGGTCTAGGGTTATGTTACGAAAAAATATAAATGTTGGTCACGGCTTAGTGAATGGTGCTATGGGCGTCATTCGTAAAATTGAATGGCCCGCACTACGCCGTGACCAACTTGAGCCAGAAGAGCTGCCGCAATTGGTCTTTGTCGAGTTTGACGACAAGACAATAACCGGGAATAATATCGGCGTAGGAGTAAAAATTGAGCCCAGCACTATAGAATTTGACGCTTTAAGAGGTCAAGGCAAAGTTGAGAGGCGTATGTTGCCACTCATATTATGCTGGGCTGTAACTGTGCACAAACTTCAAGGAACGACGCTAGACAGAGCCGTTATAGATCTCGGCATCAAAATTTTTGCCAAAGGACAGGCCTATGTCGCTTTAAGCCGTGTGAGGCAGTTAGAGGGCCTTGCTGTTAGTGATATTTTTCCTCAAAGACTCCTTCACGAGCCACATGACAAAAAATCCCTCGATGAGTTGAATCGCCTCAGAAATCTAAATCTATACTCATAACTACACTAGCGGCACGCTATGATGGCCGGTTTGACGTTTGTCCGCTCATGAAGTTCCGTATTAATTGATAACGACTTTGAAGGAAATAATTGTATTACTTTATTGACGATAGTGATGTGCAGAGATTCATAAATTTTATCGAATGTAGTTTTAGGTTTAGGACTCAAAATTTATTTATTAAATTGATTTCTAAAATGTATACAAGTGTAGAAAAATCAGTTTGCACCATTTAAGGGGTGAATGTACTTGTGAATATGAACAATTTTCACTATGTGGACAAACCTCTGAAATCGCAAAAAAATATCAGCTGTTTCATACAAAAGGTAAAATTTTTATTTTTATATGATATATACCACAACTCGGCATTTGGTTTTCTAAATTGAAAATTTTTAAAAATGGAATCTAATACGATCGTCACATAGGATCGCTGGCTAGCACAACTACTACCTCCGGCAAACTCGCGTCAATGCTCAATGCAAAACAAAGCAGTTTCGAATTGACGTTGCTTCGAAAAGTATAAACTGTCAGTGCAATGCGATTGTGATATAGTTTTGACCTGGCTTTGGATTTCAAATATTGATACTGCATTACTGTTGACCCTTGCTCGTTAATTTGGACTCTGTTCAAGCCCTTTGTTGTGGATTTCGTCGATATGACCGAACGTACGCAGAGAACTGTTCTAAATAGTCAGACACGTGAGTTCGTAATACGCCTTCGTAACTATTTCGATCGTGAAGCTCAAAATGGAGGGCCAATTTTACCTATAATTATTAATGTAGGTGATGATAGCAGTGACGACAGTGAAAATAGTAGTATGGACGAATCTGATTAATTATGGCCTTTTGTGGCACCTTTATTGGTATCTTTTGTATTCATATGTTTCTTGTGTGCATATAAAGTATGTATATTCATTTTCATTCAAATATTCAGTTCGTTCAAATAAATTAAATAAACATATACATTTTTGTTTTATTAAACCTATTTAATCAGGTACAAAAACAAAACTTAATTGTTTTTTGTTCGAGAATAAATTGACATTCCACATCACTATTGTAATGTGTCAAACCGGCCATCATAGCGTGCCGCTAGTTTAGTAGGGCACGTGGTTTAGGAATCTTCTTCTTTCTTCCACCAAATGCTACAATAGTATAATCAACATTGAACAATCGGTACCAACTTCTCAATCCCAGTGCTGCTGGTGAAAAAACCCACCTAAATAGTGGGTCACAAAATGTCGATAGTGAATTGATATTGTAGGTTCCAATGGCAGACTACATAGTGGCATAGTGCAATCGTAAAAACTGTTGCACTTGCTTCACTCGCAATAATGTCGATTATAGATTGCTTTTGTAGATACCAATTAGTATGGACTACATAGAAGCGTAGTGAAATTGAAACAATTTGCGCGCTCGCTCGTGAAGATATCTATTTTCTTGATTAGTATTATAGTTATAGAAACCAAGTATGAAGTATATAATTAAGTAGTGTGGCTCTTAAAAATTTCGCGCTCGCTTCGCTCGCGAAACTATCAATTCTACTTAACTACCGTAGGTGCTAAGTATGAACTACATAGAAGCGTAGTGCAATGGAAACAATTTTCGCGCTCGCTTCGCTCGCGCAGATGTCCATTTTCTTAGTTGGTATTGTAGAAACCAAGTATGAAGTACACAGTTAAGTAGTGTATCTCTTAAAAATTCCACGCTCGCTTCGCTCGTGAAAATATCAGTTTTACTTTACTATCGTAGGTGCTAAGTATGCACTACATAGAAGTGTAGTGCAATCGAAATAAAAATGTCGCGCTCGCTTCGCTCGCGAAGATGTCCGTTTTCTTAGTTGGTATTGTAGAAACCAAGTAT
Source organism: Oeneis ivallda (assembly GCA_029955525.1). Lineage (NCBI taxonomy): Eukaryota > Metazoa > Arthropoda > Insecta > Lepidoptera > Nymphalidae > Oeneis > Oeneis ivallda. The sequence continues at coordinate 22,623,168 of JARPMR010000007.1, forward strand.
GAAGTACTTCTTCTTCTTTATCAACCTTTAGACGTCCACTGCTGGACATAGGTCTCCTACATGTACCTCCACAGGCTTCGGTCTTGCGTCACCTGAATCCAGCGGCTCCCTGCGACTCGTTTGATGTCGTCAGTCCACCTAGTGGTGGCGTCTGCCAACACTGCGCTTACCGGTGCGGGGTCGCTACTCCAGCACCTTGTGACCCCAACGACCATCAGCTCTTCGAACTATGTGCCCCGCCCTTTTCCACTTCAGTTTCACGACTCGCTGAGCTATGTCTGTGACTTTGGTTCGCCTGCGGTATAAAGTACAGTCTTACTTTACTACCGTAGGTGCCAAGTATGACCTACATAGAAGCGTAGTGCAATTGAAAAAAAATTCGCGTATACATACATAGCATCGGGATTGAGAATTTGGTACCAGTTGTTCAATGTTGTAGCTTACTGATATAGCATGGGGTGGAAGATGATTCCTAAACCACGCGCCCTACTAGTTATAAGTACAGATTTAGATTTCTGAGGCGATTTAACTCATCGAGGGATTTTTTATTGTCATGTGGTTCGTGAAAGAGTCTTTGAGGAAAAATATCACAAACAGCAAGGCCCTCTGACTGCCTCACACGACTTAGGCCTCTGCCTCGAATCTTGCGGGCAGCGGGGCGGTGGCGGCGGCGGCGCGGGATCGGCAGGATCTAATGCGTAAAATCAAATGGACCGGCCCTCGAAAACAGCGGCGCGGGGGCGGGCAACGAGCGGTGCACTCCATACAAGCGGTGACCGCGCCGCCGCCGGCTCGCTTGCCCCGCAGATTCGAGGCAGAGGCCTTAAAGCGACATAGGCCTGTCCTTTGGCAAAATTTTGATGCCGAGATCTATAAAGGCTCTTTCTAGCGTCGTTCTTTGAAATTTGTGCACTGTTACAGCCCAGCATAATATGAGTGGCAACATACGCCTCTTAACTTTGCCCTGACCTCTCAAAGCGTCAAATTCTATAGTGCTGGGCTCAATTTTTACTCCTACGCCGGCCGATATTATTCCCGGTTATTGTCTTGTCGTCAAATTCGACCAATTGCGGCAGCTCTTCCGGCGGTTGGTCACGGCGTAGTGCGGGTCATTCAATTTTACGGATGACGTCCATAGCACCATTCACTTAAGCCGTGGCCAACGTTTATATTTCTTCGTAACATAACCCTAGAACCAACAGCAATTTTTAAATATTTGGGAATACCTCCAGTTTTGTTGGTATCTGAAGGAATAAATTCCGGTTTAAATGTTGTCCGAATATAGTTGCCTCTACGGACACGTCTACTGCCGCTACGGTATACGTTCTTGCCGATTTCGCCAACTCGTTTGTCATCGCAATGTTGTATTCATCAACTTGTTTTGTTGTAGGAAGAACACATTCACCATCTACAAAAAACCCGTGAAAGGGACTCGGCGGCTATCCAGTATCTCAAGTTGCTGCATGCTGAGCTGCCCAACCCGTAAACTATTTAAAAGTCCACAAAATTTGTGTCATTTGCCTGCCTCATATTTTGCGGCAACTCGCAGAAGCTAAATAGTGCCCACAAGTCCACTTCAGCCTCGAAGTGTGGTGGAATTTCCTCAAAGACTCCTTCACGAGCCACATGACAAAAGATCGCTCGATGAGTTAAATCGCCTTAGCAATCTAAATACTTAAATAAAGTTCCATTTTTACTCGACTATCGCAAAATCTCAAAAAAAAACAATCGTGTTACTTCAGTACTCGGTGCGCCGCCGCCGTATGAATTAGATCCCAAAAATGACAGAAACATTTCGGGCTCGCTTCGCTCGCGTTACTTCAGGATACTATGCGCTGTATAGAACATGCTTCACTAGTACTACTTTAGTGTCATAATTTGATCGCAGTACTTTTTATGGCCCAATCTTTAGGTAATTGGCCTTATATTAACATAAGTAACTATGTTTTTGTTGAGATAGTTGTTTATTGGCTTAGCTAATGCAATAGATAAGTATCGTCACTAAAAAGTGTGAAATAAAAAATAAATAATTAAAAAAATTAAAGAAAACGACTGCCCTGCCAACAGACGAACTAAAAAGTTAAAAACAAGTTGTATTAGTTAGTCTGTATATATAAAAGCGATGTCACTTATTTACGCGTTGACTAAACAAATTAAAAAAATTGTCATCGCAGTCGGGGGACTTCAAAATTTAAAATGTGTTCCACAGAACGTCCCCCGACTGCGATGACAATTTTTTTAATTTGTTTAGTCAACGCGTAAATAAGTAACATCGCTTTTATATATACAGACTAACTAATACAACTTGTTTTTAACTTTTTAGTTCGTCTGTTGGCAGGGCAGTCGTTTTTTTTAATTTTTTTAATTTTTTTTTTTTATTATTTTGTAGCTTCAAAAATGAAGAAATGGGGGGGCCATCAAACTTGTGACCAAAATAAACAAGCATTTTTTCCCAATAATATGCTAATTTAGTACTATCTAAGAACCAAGATATCTAAATATGTATCTAGTTTTAAAAAAAGTGATTTGGTCATAATGTACGGAGCCCTAAAAGAGCGAGGCCCGACTCGCACTTGGCTGATTTTTTTTAAGTCAGTAAAAAATAACAAAGTAATTCTTGAAGATCTATGTAGTTTCAACAGCGATAACTCCACAAGAACTTTTTAGAGTGTAAACTCAGGGATTTATTGGCGGACATTGCTCAAAAGATTTACAAAGGTCCGGTTGAACAAATTTTATAAACTTGGTAACTAGGCAAATTTCAAGGTAGGTACTCACTATGAATAACTTGTATAATAACTCAGAAACTTGTTCAATAGGAATACCTACGCTTCAGAAATCTTAAGTGCCAATGTAAGTATTAAGGGGATATCTACCTATACTTATAATAAAACTGTAACTGGACGATTTCTGTACATTGAATAGACGTAGTCGTTTTCCTAGTTCCATGGAATATATGTTTGAAAGTTTTGACTGGCGGACGCTTTATTATCGATACTGAGCCCAAAATTTGTTCTGTCTGTTTTTCTGTCTGTCTGCCTGTCTGTCTGTCGGTGCACGCATCACACGAAACCTACTGAACCAACTGAACGAAAAATATAAACAAGACCGCAAAGAAAAAGGGTCGGTTAGAAAGTCTTCAAAATGAAAAACTGCGCATTTTCATTTATTTTACATTTATTAAAAATAAAAAGCTTGAATTCATGTTTTCTTTATTTTCATTTAAGTACATAAAATTATTCATTGACAATTAATAAATGTAAAATAAATGAAAATGCGTAGTTTTTCATTTTGAAGATTTTCTAACCGACCCTTTATCCTTGCGGTCCAGTTTATTTGGAAACGAAAATATTTCAATATAAGTAATATAGTTTTTCAAAATACAGCTCTAAAATCATTTTTTAGAAGTAACCGAAAAATAATAGTTTCGGAGATGGAAGCGGATCTTTTTTTGCCAACATCCCATAAAATACAATAAATACAGACCTTCTCACATTTTTGTGAACTATCAATTTGAAATTATATTAAAGAGCCTGCAACTGTAGACACCTTAATTTCACTTTACAAATAAGTAGTTTAATCTGTTTGTTTACTGCTCTTCAACAACCACTCTATGAGTTTGATAAGAGATTGCATATAATAGTCACCATGCATGTATTTTGTTCTATTTAGTTCTAAACAGTCATACTAAAGCTAAAGCTGTTAAAAATGAGTAGATTAACTTATTTACTTGTACTATGTGCATTCGCGATTTCTGTAAATTATGGGGCTGCAAGTGAAAGTAATTCCAGTTTATAGTCTTTCAAAAATTTTAAAATTTTCATAAATGCATTGCACTATATAGCTCTATTACTATTCTTTGTTATTATTATTATTATTTTTAAATTAACTATGATTTCCAAATAAATAGTAATACCTAGTAAAAATAATTGAAAAAAAAATAATAAAAAGTAGTAATAATAATTATAAAAATTGTGGAGCAGTGTTTAGAAAAACTTTTTATCTCATCATCATTTCATTTCAAGAGATCTATGTCCTGCAGTGAATGTCTATCGGTTGAGATGATGATTATGATGATGATTTTTTTATCTTGTTTCATAAACATTGTTATCTCTGTACATTTTCATCATTTCACTTAATGTTTTCAGAGCGGGTTATCTGCTATTACGGTTCGTGGGCAACTTACAGGAATAGTCTTGGCAAGTTTGATGTCAGCGATATAAACACATCGCTATGTACTCACATCGTATATACCTTCGTAGGTATAGATACAAAGGGAGCCGTCGTTTCCTTAGACCCCTACTTGGATTATCCTGACAATTGGGGTAAAGGTAAGATACAGAAAAATTAAGAAATTATTGCTCTACCAAACCAATTTAAGCATTGGTACGTTCTATCTATAATCTACATAATATTTATAATTTAAATAGTTAGGTACGTTTTTATTTGCCCCTGGACCGTAATTTAGCTACCATATTTTTTTTTATTTTACATAATATTTTGTATCTTTTTATTTTTAATGTAGGTATTTACATCCTACTTTTCTGTAAAACGTTCGTCTACATTCAAACCAATAAAAATTATTCATCGATTTAATTGTTTGGTTCAACGATGCTTAACCAGCTTAATCTTGCTCAATCAATTGATATTTTATTTAATAGCGCTCACCAACTCCATTTAGTAAAGCTAGATGTGATTCTAATAAAATTCATCTTTCAGATAACTTAAGAAAGTTTATGGTACTAAAGCAACAAAACCCTGATGTTAAAACTTTATTGGCTGTTGGTGGATGGAACGAAGGTTCAGCTAAATATTCTCTTGTAAGTTCTTACCAATTGTTAGATATAAATATCTGTCTTATAGCTCGAAAGCAAATCTGAGTTCAAAATTCACTCATCTACTATATAAAAATAAGTCGGGTTTTCCTTCCTGACGCTATAACTCCAGAACGCACGAACCGATTTCCACGGTTTTGCATTCGTTGGAAAGGTCTCGGGCTCCGTGAGGTTTATAGCAAAGAAAATTCTATCCACTCGGACGAAGTCGCGGGCATCAGCTAGTGCTCTATAAATCTTTGCCTAAGTTTTTGCGGCAAATCTCATCAAAATTAGATGCAATGTTTTATATCCAGATAGTTTTTAAATCTATTTCCTGGCAATCAGAGTTGATTTTTTCATGAAGGCCACTTTATAATATTTATGTGAGTTGCCTGTAAGCTTCCCTAGCTCTATTGAGCTATACCTTTTTTTCTGTATTTCATGTATTTTTGTTTTCCTGTGTTTTTGTGCAATAAAGTTTTCTTCTACTATACCTTTAGATGGCCGGAAATCCCAGTCTTCGCAAGAACTTCATCAGCACAGCCCTTGAAATGGTCCGCAAATACAACTTCGATGGCTTAGACTTTGACTGGGAGTACCCCAACCGCTACGACACTGTATATGGGCCAGCTGACGTGGACAACTTTTCCAAACTCCTAAAAGAATTGAAAGCAGAATTTGATAAATATGGACTTTTGCTTACTGCTGCTGTTTCTTCTGTAAAGAAAGTAGCGTCTCAGTCTTATGATATACCGGTTATTATTCAGTAAGTTCTTTTTCTTCTTCTTCTTCTTTATCAAGCAATAGACGTCCAGACTGCTAACTAATTAATTTAACTACTTCTTTAAGTGTATAATAGCCTAATTATACTTTCTTATTCTTCATCAATTCAATTTTGTTTTATAAAAAATCAGTGGAATCTCTTTTATTTTCTGAGATAAAAACCGGTCAAGTGCGTGTAGGGCCATGCGTAGTGTAGGGTTCCGTAGTTGCAAGTCACAATATTATTATTGCTTACCTAGGATAGCGCTTTTATTTTATTTATGAATATTGAAAAAATAAATATTATGTCAATCCTTTCTCAACAAAATATTGAGAACAATTAATATAAACATGCAATACAATGGTAACAAACAGACTGATATACCTAGTTTCTTTCTACTAGTTACTTTTACTAGTGGTTCGCCCCGAACTGAGACCTCGCGGTAACGGTATCCCATGATTATTCATTCAATCGATACAATACATGACGACCAAAACTGATATTATTATGCCCGTTTTCACCAAACATACCTAAATCATCCCCTAAGTAGGAGTCTCTTTACGTAGGTAGCTGCTAAATACAATCCTAAGTCATAACATCTGTCCCAATGTCCTTTTAGGTGTCCCGTACAGGATCGTGATAAATAAGTTGACAGAAATACACTTTCACTTCATAAAATTTTGGTTCTAGATCAGCCATAAAAGATTTTCGTTTATCGCAAAGGTAGCAATGGTTGTCTTATATTACAGATATTTAGATTTTATAAACGTAATGGCCTACGACTTGTCTGTAGGCTCGGACCCTGAAACAGGACATAATGCTCCTCTACACAAAAGCGAAGAAGATGATGATATAGCAATGGAAGATCTAAATACCGTCGATGGAGTTTTAGAGTATTGGTTAGGTCAAGGTAAGAAAATAAAATACTCCTAAGACTCATCATCATCATCATCATCAGCAGCAACCCATCAATGGCTCACTACTGAGCGCAGGTCTACTCTCAGAGTATGGTTATAAATAGGCCATCCACCACGCTGGCCCAATGCGAATTGGCGGACTTCACACACCTTCGAGAACATTATAGAGAACTCTCAGATGTGCAGGTTTCCTCACGATGTTTTCCTTCACCGTTGAAGCTTGTGATATTTAATTTCTTATACGCACTTAGAAAAGCCAGAGGTGCGAGCCTGGGATCGAACTTGCGACCGCCTCGAATAGGAGTACCGTAAGACCGCAGTACTAACACTGCTTTCTTAGACTCCAATTTCATCTAAAGCTAAAATCATCTGACTCGATTGTCATGTTGTTTGCAACCTATCAATCTAAGGAGGCCTATTTTTACCTTAGCGAATAAACTACTGGGCCGATTTTGATGAATGAGGTGTTATCCGATTTGTTAGGATGGTACGGCTGAGATAGGCTACATTTTATACGAACAAAATAAATACTCGTATGTGGGATTTTACATCCAATATTCCACAGTCGGGTTACAGGTTTCAAACTTTTATTCTTGTTGGGTTGATTTTCAAGGGTATGGGTTCTGCAAGGGCTGAAGAATTTAAAGTAAAATTTAATCAACAAAAACTATTCTACAGACTCCGTCATGTTTTCTTGTTCTTTTAGGATGTCCACCAGAGAAACTCGTACTGGGTGTACCACTATACGGCCATACGTTCCAACTAACAAATGCTAAAAACAATGGAGTTAGAGCACCTTCAAGTGGGCCTGGCATTGCGGGTCCGTATACCGTCACAAAGGGATTCATTGGATATAATGAGGTACGTTATGATCTGTATAAGTATGTTATTGTCTTAAAATTATTTAATTTGCAGTTGTTATATAAAACACTTCTTATTCTACAGTAATTATAGATAAGATATCTGTTAGATATGGCTCTTTGTCAGTACGTTAATGCACCTAACTCCATTTCGCAAAAATTGTGGCATAGCTTTGTCCTCATCTGAGACTTCTCGTAATGCGTTGCGTAGCCGGATTTGACTGGTCACTAAAACAACGAAACGGTCAATACTCAGTTATATTATCTCAATCACGGGCCCATAACTGGAAAAGGGTCTCCTCTCAGAATGGGATAGATAAAGGTTTTAGCCATAGCCCACCACGATGGCCAAATGTAAATTGGCAGAATTCACACACCTTTGAGAACGTAATGGAAAACTCTCATGCATGCAAATTCCTTACGATGCTTTCCTTCACTTTGAGTAAAATTTAATTTCTCAAAAAACTTAACGTACTTACTTATTTTCTAAGAAAACTTACCAACTTCATATTTCTTTGAACGTTTCAGCTGTGCCAGCTATTCAAGGCAGAAACTTGGAATATTCTTTATGACAACTCCGCCAGAGTACCTTACGTTGTGCAAGGTGAAAACTGGGTTTCCTACGATGATGCGGATTCTTTAGCAGACAAAGTTAACTATGCCCTTCAATACAATGTGTCTGGTATTATGGCTTGGAGTATAGAGACTGATGACTTCCGAGGAATATGCCAAAATGAAGATTACCCTTTGCTTAGGAGTATTAATAGAGCTTTGGGAAGATCTGTTGATGCACCGAATAGTACACCTTTGAATCCACCAATTACAGGTACCTTTTTAATTCTTTTCAGTTATTTCAAAATAAAATGATTACCACAAAGTATTCTTGCTTTTATGACGTAAAGTTTTTAAGTATTATCTACATAAATTGTTAAAATAATATTTTTCTTCTTTTCAGCAACAACTGTCTCTACATCTATTTGCATAGGAGATGGATTCCAAGCAAATCCTGAAGACTGTTCGTCATTTTACTATTGCATGCGTGATTCAAATGGTAACTTAGTACCTAAACTCCTGCATTGTCCTGGAAACCTTTGGTGGGATCAGAAAAATCAGTTCTGTAACTATCCTGGCCAGGTTATTTGCTAATTATAATAATTATTAAATGAGACAATTTGAATAATATAAACCTAAATGCTGAGTTGTTTCGTTGATTTGACCTAATGTTATAAGGAATAAAGATTTTTGGCAGTAGATAATTTCATGTTTCATTTAAAAAGTTGGTCATATTCATATTGCAGAAAACTTATTCGAGGAACGCGTAAGTATATTAAATAAAATTGTTGGAGGAAAAGGTAAACAATACCAAACAGGAAATATTAATTATTCTTCTTTTGTAAAAATTAAAAAAAGAACAGCCAAGTACGTGTCGGGCCACGCGCAGTGTAGGGTTCCGTAGTTGCAAGTCACAAATATTATTGCTGATTTAGGATAATGCTTTTATTTTATTTATGAATGTCATGAATTTATAAAAATGACGGTGTTAAATGAATTTTTAAGTGGCAATTCTTTCAGTGTGGCAACACTAATTGTAAAACATAAATAAAATATAAGGAAGTGTCATGATTTTATAAAAAAGACGGTGTTAAATGAATTTTTCAAGTGGCAATTCTTTCAGTGTGGCAACACTTGTTTATGTTGGTAGTTGTTAGTTGTTGGCAAACATGGTTGCGTTGGCCAATCAGGAATAAGCGTGCGAAGCCCCAACAAAATGACGCAGAGTGGGAGAAATATGGGGGTAGTTAAACCACGGCCGGACGGTCGAGAGCTCGGTTAGTGTTCGAATTTTGAATGGCTCGGTTATAAAGTGAAAAGTACGATATTTGTGACAACTTCACAAGTGACAATATGAACCCAATGGTATGTAAGAAGTGATTACTTTGTATGAAATGTTATACCTTCAAAATAGTTGTGAATAGTTATTTTTCTAATAGCTAAGATTATAGTATTTTATATGGAATTAATGGTGTTAATTTAGTAATAAGTTGTTGAAAGGCTTTGTCCTTTACAATAATTTTATTAAGACTAAAGTGATTCTATCATATCACTTGGAACATTTGGCCAAGGCTACTCTTTGGTACTGTTTTCCTGTGATATTGTTAGCATTGCGACACCCATCATTAATTTCGGGTAGGTCAATTTTCATATTGGATTTTATCCCGTATGATCATGACGAAAAGCTATGTTGACATATCAGTTTGGATCATTTGGTCAAAGCGACTCTTTGATAATGTATCCTTGCTATATTCAACATTTGGAGAAATAGTCTTTCTTATGTTATGAGAACTCGATACGTTTGGAAGATGTTAAAAGGTTGAAGGTATGACATCAATAATTATGAATCATTTATATGTATAGTACCCACATTATATAATTTTCATAATTTAATTTTGCCGGTGTTAAGTTAAGGCAGATAATATTAATACAGTTGCGAACTCGATGAACAGTTTATAAACAGTGTGGGGTTGATAAGGATAGCGAGTGAATATAAATCTGTGAGATTTAACAAAGTTTATTCTATATTAGACTAAGTGTGAATGAATGAAATTTTATTCACAAAAATGCAGGTACAACATGATTGTAAGTGTGTTCATATGTATCCAGGTTACTATAATAGTGAAGTTATGTAAGTCCTTAATTTATTTATTTATTTTAAGTTTTAACCATGTGTGTTAATGCCATTCGTTTCAACTGACTAAAAATTAAATGTGCAATCAAATTCAAGATTTGTAATTTTCGTCAAGTCAAGTCCAAATAATGGAGGGTAAAATGAAATAATGAGTTGAGTGAAAATGATAGTTTGTGGCAGCCAAAGTTTGATAGATATGTTTGATTCTAAGCCTTCTTACTTGAAAGGCATAGTTAGACTATGAGTTGAGTCAAAATGATAGTTTTAGTTTTAGACGGTAACTATGATGTTACCTACTGTATTAGACCATGTGTGTCTGTAGATGGTAACTATGTATGTTACCTACTGTATTGGACCAGTGCGTCTATAGGCGGTAAATAAGTATTTTACCTACTGTATTGGACCAAGTGTGTCTGTTGATGGTAACTTTGTATGTTACCTACTGTATTGGACCAGTGCGTCTATAGGCGGTAAATAAGTATTTTACCTACTGTATTGGACCATGTGTGTCTGTTGATGGTAACTATGTATGTTACCTACTGTATTGGACCAGTGCGTCCATAGACATTCGAACAGTGGCCAAGTGTGCCCGTGGGTTTCAAAGTGATAAATTCTATTTGGCGGACTACGGGTGTCCCAAAGATAAGTGAGTGTCAAGTTATACATGAAATGAAATGAAATCGTTTAGTTGCTAAATGTGAGTAATAAAGCGATAGTGATATATTGTAATACTATGCTCTTTCATATTTTGCCATATTATGCATGGTGTGCAAATTCTCAGTTAAGTATTTGCATTCAATTGAAAAACAATAAAATATGTCGTACATAATATTTTGATAGTTAAACAAAGTAGTTTATGATAGTTTTATATCCACTTGTGTAATTATTTATCGACCGAGCGAAGCGAAGGTCTTTGAGTTAACTAGAGCGATTTGCACTTGTCCGTCCGTCCGTCCGTCCGTCCGTCCGTCCGTCTGTCAGAGCCTTATAACTTTTGAATTACTGAACGTAATTACTTCAAATTTAGATATAATATGTAAACCGATGGCCTCCAGCCGAAAATGGCTTAAAAAGTTATAAAAATCTTTATTTCAGGGGGGCTCTCATAGAAGCGAATGCGAAGTAAAAAAAAAAAATATCGCGTTACATAAAATTGTTACGTATCATTTTAAAGATAATTTTGAACTGAGTACAAAAATATTTTTTTTTTAATTTTTCCCTTAAAATTGACGAAATGGGGGGCTTTCAAAGTGGCGATTTTATACGCTCGCTTGAAGACGCTCTCTAGGAAAATCCGCTATGGATTTTCAAACTGATTTTATGTTTTTAGGTCACTTATATCCTGTACTTGAACAACAAATACTAAAATTATATGAAGATTATAAAGAAACGAGATTATTTAATTTTTAATGTACATCAGTAATTCATATAGCATCAACATAGCTTCACAATAATGCTAATAGATGGCGCAGTCAGTAACTATTCCCATGGAACTACGAGTTACGACTAACGACCTATCCCAAAAACAGTTTTGCGTCGACCATTATTATTTAGTTACTTATTATAATACAATAATTGTATTGTAATTTTTTTTGTACCATATTATTCAATTAAAATTATTTTTTAGTTAAATTTTAGTTAAATATTGTATATTTTCTATTCGCGTCGATAGATGACGATTTGTACAGATGCCCGTAACCCGGTTTCACTCGTTAGTACCTACATAATAATTCAATGTTTTCACTAACGTTCCCTAACCTTTACGGGCTACCTATAAGTTAGGTGATTGATGTTTTCTGTCAACTTATTTATCACGATCCTGTACGGGACACCTAAAAGGATATTGGGACGGATGTTAGGACTTAGGATTGTATTTAGGAGCTACCTACGTTAAGAGACTCCTACTTAGGGGATGATTTAGGTATGTTTGGTGAAAACGGGCATAATAATAATGTCAGTTTTGGTTATCATGTATCGATTGAATGAATAATCATGGGATACCGTTACCGCGAGGTCTCAGTTCGGGGCGAACCACTAGTTATTTTGAGCCTCTGGGCTAATATTTTTCTCGGTTCACGATACTAGTGTGCATCACAGGAAGATAAGTTCTATTTATTACAATTTTAAACATTACTGAAATATGTTCTCTATTTGAGAAATTTAATTCTAAAAAGTTATTTGGTCCACTTTATTGACAGAATTTTATCTTGACACATTGAAGGTATTAACAATATTTCTGTAAAAAAAGAGAGACCTACTACTACTATAATAGTTTTTATATCATAGACCTTTACTTCAATATTTTTATATTTTTATAATATTTAAGGAAATATTGGTAAATTTAAGTATCGTGTACGTGATGCAAACTATGTTACACGTTTTCCGCCATGATTTCATTACCTTCCTAAGATTCAATTCTTAATTTTGATCTACCCGCCTAGTAGAATAAAGTGAGAACCAAGCCGAAATCGAGAATGATTATCATTATTGGACATGAGTGAATCTCTTTCAAAGGGTTCTGCTGTTTTTTTTTAACCAGCTTCTTTTAGTATTTATTTTTTACAAACTTTAAAATTACCGTAATTTTGCAAGACTGTCAAAAATCAGATGAAATTAAGAGTACTTTCTTCATTATTAGGTGGTCGTGTAGCTTTTTGATCAGCATTTACGGGAAGGATACGCGATTGGTTGACCGCGTGCATTTTATGTTGCGTTGTTTTGTAGGACTTACCAATATTTTTTTAAATAAATATATTAATATGAAGTTATTATTGAACGAAATAAATATACCTTCGGGTCGTTTAAGTTGGTAAATATTTAAAAAAAATCGGCCAAGTGCGAGTCGAGCCTCGCTCTTTTAGGGTTCCGTTAAAAAAATTAAATTAAAAAATTTCCATCTACCCACCTACCCATTTTAATTTAATTTTTTTAATTTAATTTAATTTTTATTATTTGTTGTTATAGCGGCAATAGAAATACATAATATGTGAAAATTTCATCTGTCTATCTATTACGGTTTACGAGATACAGCCCGCTGACAGACGGACGGACGGACGGACGGACGGACGGACAGCGTAGGCTTAGTAATAGGGTCCCGTTGGTACCCTTTTAACTTTACGGAACCCTAAAAAAAAGTGAATAATCACGTCTATGTTATATACTTTGCTTTATAATAATACGTTTGTAGAAGGTTTGTAGGGTTCAAAAAAAGAAACCAGACGAAAAGAGGGTTATTTTTAAATTCTTTGTAATAATAGGTATGTACGTTATATACGTAAGATCAGTGTGTTGTTGAAGATAACTTTTTTTTGATGAATTACCTGATTACAGAGTATGGTAGGTACATGTAATATTTTATTCATAAGAACTTGACTTGATGAACTGAGGAACGGGAAATCGCAATTAATACGTGGAGTGTTTTAAATAATAATACATATTATTATTATTTTGTATATAACTTCAGTAGCAAGCTTTGGTAGCAAATATATTAGTGACACATAGTGTTTTTGAGAGTTACTTAGTATTATCATTATGAATATTTGAAGTTGATGAATATGATGAAAATAAACTTTTCTTTAATGAAGAATACTAAAATAAATATATTCTAATGAACTGTTTCTTTGTGAGTTGATGAAACATTTTTGTTTTGAGGATATTCATTACGGGTACGATAGGCGGGGTATATTGACGAGGTTTTCATCATGAATTATTGATTATTTATAATTCTTGTAAATCCATTTGGTGATCGATTTACCAATTTATTGCGATGAAAATTACGATTATTATTAGGGAAAATAAATAAACAGTTGTATCGTATACTTACGTATAAAGACAGATAGAAACTGACGAAACATGCGAGTATGTTAATATACACCTACGAAGGTAAACTGGAGCAAAATATTGTGCAATACTTGCAATTATAATTATCTAATGTTGTTTTGTCTTATTCTTTTATCTTGTCTTGATTTAGATCTACTCGTATTTAACTGTGCTAATGGCATTTAAAAAAAATACTTTATTAGCGACATTCTTAAACCTTTCTTAGAGAAAGTTAATGTGTGTGTTTATGAACTATTTAATGTAAGTGCCCACAAGTTGACGCATATGTAAACATTTTCCAGCATTGGTTCTACAAAGATAGGCAGCAAGCAGATTATTTATTTATAAATAGGTATTTCAACGCATTGAGCGTCAATTTGCGCCTGTAGTAGAAATTTAAAAAATAATATTTTAAAAAGAAGCTCTTCGTGGAAGTTTTGAACGATAGTATCATTAATTTTATAAATAACTAGCTGATGCCCGCGACTTCGTCTGCGTGGATTTAGTTCATAACATCCCGCGGGAAATCTTTGTCACCCTCCAGGTTCTCAACTATACCTATCCAATAAATCACGTCAATCCGTAGCTTCGTAGCAGGAAACATTTGATCGTCTTGCTCGCGGCATTGTAATTGATGATTCAAAGAGATGAATTGATGATTTATCAATTACGTTTAGCTATCATTTTTATAATTGTCAAATTTTTACCATACTTAACCAAAGACAATATTACGTTTAGCTGTCATTTACGTTTTGTTATTCCACTGTCATTTGCGTTTTGTTATTCCATGTCAGATGCGTTTTTGTTATACCACGTTTTATAGTGACTTGACGGAAATGCGGTCGAACGGGATAAAAAGTATCCTATGTCCGTCTCCTGGTTCTAAGCTACCTCTCCACCAATTTTCAGCCAAATCGGTTCATCCGTTCTTGAGTTATAAATAGTGTAACTAACACCACTTTCTTTTATATATATAGATTTGAATATGAATTGAATTTGAATTGGATTCAATTTGAATTGGATTTGAATTGAATTTGAATTGAATTTGAATATATTTGTTATTTTCATTATTTATGTACAAGAAAAAAATCTAAAATCTATTATCAGATGAATTGGACAAAGGTGAAGCTTATCTCTGTGTGGAGATTTCTTTCAGCTTGCTTAAAAGTGACAGGTGAAATTAAAAAGTGGTGCATGGGTATAAAATGTACATCATTATATAATTATATACTATAATAATATACTAGCAAAAAGCTGAGCTTTGTGAGGGCTCGCGTAGTTTTTCTTACGGGTATTATGTTCCGTTGCAGCGATGTTAACTCTTTGGTTTTCTGGCAGATGTCCTTAGTAGTGCAATATTATATAAAAATTATAATTCTATACAATACATTAAGATAGTGCTGCTTCACTCTAAATTTGAAAATGTGTATTGACTGTCTTCAATATGCTGAGGTAGTGAGTTTCATAAGCAATAATGCAGTGAACGAAAGATTATTTTTTTTTGTTTCCGAACTTTTCCAATCTGATTTAGTAATTGGTATGGTAAAAAGAGAGTTTCGTTGACAACAAGCATAAAATTATAAAAATAGAAATTAAGGAATGGTGATTTTGAGAGGTCGTTCGTCATGTACATTACAAATCGATAGGAACGGATATAGTTAGATTGTCTAGGTATTTTTTAAAGGATCTAGCAATCAAGTTCAGTGTTTATTAGTAGCTAGAGATTCTGAGATCACCTGCGAATAAAATATATATATATATATATAAATGTATATATGTATATATATTGCGACTGCTCGAAACAGAGATGAACATTAGTAATGTTAGGGATAGATTCTCAGAATTCAAACCGTTTACCATTAACGAACAAATTAATTGTTTTGATTGACGATTATTTATTTATTTTAATACAAATTAGTAATTGTTTATTTTAGATTTATATAGTATATATTGTTGTTGACTATATTTTTTGGATCAATAATAAATTTTATATTGTTGAAATTACTATTTAAATGACTGTGAATGATATTTTTTTTTTTTACAAAATATATAAAAACATTGCTTAAAGAAATGAATAATATAATTAATTATTTGATACAAGTTTTGGGTTGTAGCCAGTAGATCTGTCGGGTAAAACATTTTTTTTTGAAAAGACAAATTATTGCAGGATATTTTTATAAATTCGTAGTCTACAATACTCTATAATACAGAACTGATGGCACCGCGTTCACGAATGTGGTGGTGAGATAAACTACTTGTTTAGGATAAATAAGAGATAATTTGATATTATTGGAATTTGCTTAAGTAGACCAAACCAAGGTGAAGTAAGTTTGCTTTCGAAGTGAGTGAGTCACTTAATTGATCCGATTTCAAGATGGTATTTAAGTGAATAGTCAGTATACAATATTCAGTTACATGATTGAAAAGAAATAGCGTAATAGTAATAAAAAAAAATGACAATTAGTAAATATTTGTTGCGGTATTTTTACTGGTTCTTCCCGCTAGGTTGCGGTATTTCGGACCATAACTTTTAAATTAAAACTTAAAAATTTAAGTACCTACTTAATATTATTTTTTTAATTGAATAGACAAATATTATGAACGCAGAGTTTAGTTTGTAATTGACAGTTAGTTAAATGAAATTGTTAACTTTAACTGAAAATTATGTTGAGATTAATAGAACGAATAAAGATTTGAATGAAATGAAAAAGTTTAGGGTTGAATTTGTGAATAAATTAAAATTTTTAATTTTTAGTCTTGAGATATTTAGTCTGAAGATTGGATTTTGAGTGAGATTATGACATTTTTTTAATAAAATGATAAGGATTGAATGAGTTGGGTTAACCTCGCTCCTAAAATATCTTAGAGACTGTGCTGGCTAAGCTACGATGAGTAGTTGTTTCACGTAGCACGAGATAGTTCCTAAATAGGTCTAAACCTCTCGTCAGAGAGTATTGTGTTCTGTGGGTCGAAAGTTTCTACAACTATAAGTGTAGTGTGTAGGTAATATGAAATTGGTATTAATTGGTTAGTGCTAGAGTAATTCGTCATATTAAAATAATGATCAAGCTTAGTAAAGATAATTAGTTTCGAATCTGATTCACAATAAAATAAGTCCAGTGAGAATTACGACCGAATGTCATGATCAAAAATTAGGTTAAGTTGATACATATACAAAAAGATAATCAATTTAGTTGAAATGTAGTGTGGGTATATTAACAAAAAAATTATGGATATCATTTTATGTTGTTATTCTAATGCATGTTGATAATACAGTGTTGAAGTGCAACATTCCAGCAAAACGGTTTACATTGTGTGTATGATATAGATATATAGATATATCTATGTATGTAAGGTATGCGGTTAGCAGATTTTTAGTAGGGTATGTGCGCCGGAGGCTGCACGATATCGGATGGCCGAATGTCATGATTTTATAAAAATGACGGTGTTAAATGAATTTTTAAGTGGCAATTCTTTCAGTGTGGCAACACTAATTGTTTTATGTTGGTAGTTGTTAGTTGTTGGCAAACATGGTTGAGTTGGCCAATCAGGAATAAGCGTGCGAAGCCCCAACAAAATGACGCAGAGTGGGAGAAATATGGGGGTAGTCAAACCACGGCCGGACGGTCGAGAGCTCGGTTAGTGTTCGAATTTTGAATGGCTCGGTTATAAAGTGAAAAGTATCGATATTTGTGACATGAATATTGAATATATTTTGAGTTCCATGATTTAAATACTATAATATACTACAAAATATGCAACTTACATTACGTCATGTAATACCTAACCTAGAAAATCAGGGTATATAAATCCTTAACTTATG
Organism: Oeneis ivallda; assembly: GCA_029955525.1. Taxonomy (NCBI): domain Eukaryota; kingdom Metazoa; phylum Arthropoda; class Insecta; order Lepidoptera; family Nymphalidae; genus Oeneis; species Oeneis ivallda. Next base: position 22,640,853 of record JARPMR010000007.1, read on the forward strand.
AACCCTACTTAGCCGTGATAGTTTTCCTATAAAATTCTTTATATATACTACAGCTGTGAATTTTTTCGTGTCCTATAAACAACCATTTAGCTAGCAGGGGGGGGGGGGGGCACTTGACTAAAAAATATCATATTTCACAAACGGATCCCTGAATCGAAAAATGGTGTTCCCACGCCCACAATATTTTTGAAAGACCTAGGGGGGTAGACCATGTAGGGGAGGTACCCTAAAAAAATATTTTTAACAATTTTATTTCACCACTTTGTTGGCGTGAATAATATATTTTATACTCTTGTCAAATTACAGTTTTCTAGTAGGTACCAATAGTCTCTCAGCTAAACCGCAGACGGGCGGACATATGGTGAAAATATAAGGGTTCCTTGTTTACTACGGAACCCTAAAAATAGCCTACGACACAAACAAATGAAAATTAAATATTCTTGCCTCAGGCTACAAAGTACCTACCTACAGAATTTGTCTAAATGTCTTCTTCAGGCATATTCAGGCGGGTAAGAAAACCGCATAAAAGATGGCTGGCTCTTTTGTCCGAGGTTAAAAAGTAATTTCCTATGTCGTCAACGTAAATAAAGGAATATAACATAATCATAGCATTCTGTTTATACAAAGGGCCGAAAGGATATTGGATATTTAAATAAATCGTAATGAAGGATTTCTGGGCACAAGCAGACTCCGCCGATGGCAAATAATATAAAATAATAGGTATTTGCAAAGGACTTAAAGGACCCCACGCACTACGGAATCTAGTCGTCGTTGTCGTCGTCGATCAGGAACTTAGTCGTAGAAACTCACGGATGAACTGACTCAGATAGTCACGGTACTTCGTGCAGGTCATTAATCATTGCGGCCAAATGTGCGATGCAGACTGGATAGCGATACTTTGGATGCTGTGGCCATTGGCCGTGGTCATGACCTCGTAGTGCGCAAGATCCCCGAGACCTTTTCAAAGTATGTTTTTGACGACCTCCCTGGCGCAGTGGTGAACGCTATTTTCTTATAACTGGGAGGTCCCGGGTTGGATTCCCGGCCGGGGCAATTTGGGAATTTATAATTTCTGAATTGTCTCTGGTCTGGTCTGGTGGGAGGCTTTGGGCGTGGCTAGTTACCACCCTACCGTCTAAGACATGTGCCGCCAAGCGATTTAGATTCATTTGACAGGATAATAATATTCCCCTTTCCCCTCCATCTGAGCGTAAATCTTGTCATAGAAGTAGACACGACAAAGGCGTTTAAATCAGACCTTTCCGTTTTCAGTCCACGCCTTGAACCATTCCGTTATTGAGGCTATATAAATCTTTAGCGATACAATTCCTGAATGAATATAATATAGGAGGTAAATAAATAGTTTTTGTATATTTTCCTTACAAAATATACCTAATAAATCATGCGCGAATTGATATTATGTACAAAACAGTAATAAAGTTTCACTAAAGCCAAAAAAAGCGCCAATTTTGTATAGAGGAGCAAATAAATCAATCACGTAACGCCATCATTCTTCTCCAATAGCGGTGTCATGCTGGGAACAACGTCAATAAATTCATGTTATTGAATAACTTCTAAAATAATTTACACTGAAATCAGAGTTATAGTATAGGTTAGTAACTAAACTATAACTCGGTGTTTGCCCGTGACTTGGTCCTCGTAGAGTTAGGTTTCCCAAAATCTTCGGGAAATCCTTCGTTTTTCCGGGATAAAAAGCAGCTTAGGTATGTTAGGTAGGTACTCTACACGGCCACAACTTTACAGCTACCTACCTTTAAAAAATCACGTTGTCAGGTGTTTCATGATTGTAGGACAAAACGCACTTTCGCATATTAATTTAATATTAGTAAGGATTAGTTTTTGCCCGCGACTACGTCTGCAAGAAGTTAGTATTTTGGAACGAAGTTCCTTTTCGGACGGTTTGGCGGATGGAGGCTAGGCAAAATTAAAAAAACTAAAAACACGCTTTTTATAGAAAACCAAACTAAAAAATAGAAAATAAATTTTAATAAATTTAAATTAAGAATAGGGTCCAAAAATTTCAATAAATATAAATTAATAATAGTGTAAATAAAAAAAATGTATTTTATTTTAAAAAAGCGTGGGGTGCATGGTGTCAATAGTTATAAATATTTTATTGACAGATATGAGTAGAGTGATTATCATTTTGATAATATCTTAAAAAGCACCACACGCTTTTTTTAAAATAAAATACATTTTTTTATTTACACTATTATTAATTTATATTTATTGAAATTTTTGGACCCTATTCTTAATTTAAATTTATTAAAATTTATTTTCTATTTTTTAGTTTGGTTTTCTATAAAAAGCGTGTTTTTAGTTTTTTTAAACTATTATTTATTTTTTTGTTTTTTTATCAAATTAGTGTATTGTCATCGGTCCTCGATAAATCTACAAAATTTGAACGAAATCTGGCCGTTTAAAGTGGGTCAAAATCGCGCCCAAAGAAGTCGGTTACAAGTTACATTGTTACAAACATACAAGTGAAGCTAATAAAAAGCGTATAAAAAGTATAAGAATTCTCAGTCACGACACTTGTTGCCTTCCTTTATTACATACGTTCTATCAATGGTTTTGAGGCGCAGCGGTTAAACGAAGGAGTTAAACTATCGGTTCGGGGGTTAATTTTTGGAACGAAGTTTTATAGAAGAGAAATTCCGAACAAAATATTTGCGGTATTTACTAACCTATCTATTGTGGGCAGAGTGAACTTGCCTTAATGTCTTTTTAGGGTTCCGTACCAAAATGGTAAAAATGGAACCCTTATGGTGAGACTTTCTCCGTCCGTCCGTCCGCCCGTCTGTCACAGTCGATTATTTCAGTGACTAAATATTATAGCTATCGACATGAAATTTGGAATATTTGTGTATCTAAAGTGGCCCAAAATCATTGGAATAAAAAGAAATCGATAATTATTTTTAGTTTTATTAAAAAAGGGGGAAAGGGAAAATAGGGGGTTTCATATTTCAAAGTAAAATAACTAAAAATCAGAAATAGTTATGGTCAATAGAGGTTTATGTATATTTTACAAGAAAAATAAAACCAACGCTCTAACTAGCATAGTTTTTTTGATATTAACAATAAACCTCTACAAACGAAGTTAACGATAAATAAGCAAATTAATATAATATTATCGTTTTACTTTTACTTTTGGAGTATGGAGCCCTCGGTACGCGAGTCCGACTCGCACTTGGCAGGTTTTTTGGAGATGGTCCTAACAAGTGGCGAGAGATGGCGTTGATTCTGAACTTCGTTCCAGCCGAGTGTTCCACGACACTCAATTTTTTTTTTATCAGACAGATATTCAGGAAGTAAGTCAGTATAAGTGACAATTTATCCTAGAGTATAACAACGACTACATTTTATATTAGTGTTATCTACGCTTTCCACTTCGTCGGCTACAAGACGCATGGCGGAAAGCGATTCTCGGGCTCTTCAATTGAAGCATGTTACTTTTAGCGAAATTTTCAAGAAACCGGATACTTTTAGAACCAATTTTTCTAAAAGGCATCATGTTTAAATTAGGTAGGTGTGTAGTAAATGACTGGGAAAAAAGAAAACAATATTAAATTCGTTACATTTTTTTCAGTTAGAAAACATTCGTTAGAACTATCAGTAACTATAAAATATCAGTAGAATAGAATAGAATAGAATAGAAATGTTTTTTATTCAAATAAACTTTTACATTGGGGTAATTACGAAAGTCTAAAATTTCTACGAAACGCCTTATTCGCGCTTCTTCGCCTACTTAACGCCATTCCTTTTAAGGTAGCACTGCAATAGATGGCATGTTTAATGGCCTCCGCCGCTTCAGTTGAGTCTACGTCTAGCCGCTACGACCGAATGGACGCGTGCGAATTCAAATTCTCTGAGCCTACTCATTTTTCGCGCCATTTTCAACATTCGGATTTACCCCGTGAAATTTTTCTCAGTGATCTGGTAAGTTATTGAAATATTAATTATTTTTTCAAATATATTGACGTTTTTACTAAATTATGAAATGATTCAGAATATCGTAGCTCTGTATTTGGTTTTTTTTTTCGAAATAACCCCTGCGGGGCAATTCCGATCGAGCTACCTCGTTTACAGTTATTGTCAGTGGTTGTCAAACTGTGAATATATTTTATTGGCAAAATAAATATTGTAGTTGACTGCTCATAATAATATTAGGTGCTTCAGCTAACTAAATTGATTAATGGAACATATTGTAGTATTTTTTTTTAATTATTGTATTAAATGTAATTAAGTCAATTTTGATTTTTATTTTTATTTAGAACATTATTATTAATAATAATTTTACCAAGCAAAGCATAGGTTCACCCTAAAATGGAATTTGGACCCTCGTATGGCCGCTTCAGTTTTTTAACATTATTATTATATTATTTATTGTACTTTTTTTTTCAGAATTATGCCTCGTACTTATGTTCGCAAAAAGAAAAAGAACGAACCAAAAGATTTGGTTCAAGCCATTGCAGATATTAAAGATGGAAGACACAATGAAGAAAATACTGATATGGAAAGCTATTTATTACTCGAGAAACGATTCCAGAGCACATAAATAATAAAGTGAATTAACTATTTAATAGTTGTCTAGTCTGTTTAATATTTGTGTAAGCTTAAAAATTAATTATAATTGCTCAAATTGATCTCAATAAAGAATTGCGTGTAATTATTGTTTTGTTTTAATTAGTAACATATTGTGGTTGAAAAGGTAAGTAAATGCTTGAAATTTGGGAACCATTATTTCTTTGAGGTTCTTGGCGGGGTTATTCCGAACCATTAGATGGCTAAATCGATGTTCTCGGTCATCGACAACAGTAATAAGAACTAAATTGACATAAGGACTATCTTGGGTAAAAATGAAATATGAACTCTAAACTTAAACTTAATAAAACTTATTTTTTAAAATATTCGGAATAACCCCAACATATATCGGAATTACTCTTGTTAACAAAAAATACGAACTATATTTTTGAATATTTGTATTTAATTTAAATAAGCATTTTTATTGAATCTCTTCATAAGGATCAATAGGTCATTTATTTAAAAAAACGGTAGTAAAATTTGTTAGTAAATAAAATTATAAATATTTTAAATTAATTCGACAACGTTAAGCCGCCTGTCATCTCATCAAAATTTCTATCGGAATTCCCCCGATGCGCCTTACTTTTGAATCGTCAATGAGTCTACCACATTAGCTAAAGCAGACCAAACAATAAATTATAAGTTCTCGTAAGCCATAGCAAGTGGCGTGTTATCTGCAGTTTCCACACAGTTGGCCACGAGACGCATATCGGAAAGCCTGGGCTACACCAATCGAAGTAAGCACTAAGCACCTATAATACACACATCAAAAGTGTCTAGGGTTCAAGCATTTTTATGCGGATTTCTTGAGATTGAGATGTGGCTTTGTAATAAATTTATGATTTTATAAATTTATATGGATCCTTTTTGGTGCATTTCATAATTTGAATCAGGAACTGTCAATCAAATTCGAGTAAAAGATGAAAATCAGCTGTCAATATTTTCCCTATAAAAACATACAACGCATTGAAGACATTATTAGTGCTACTGTTTCCCTACTACTGATTAAAACCAACGTTATTATGGAGCGGCGACGTCATTTAAGCAGGGAAGAAATGCTCAGAGCCGTGGGAATGATAGAAGCTGGTTCCCGGCAACGTACTGTGGCTTTAGCTCTGAATACAAGTCAGAGTGTTATCAGTCGACTTTGGACACGTTACCGAAGCACTGGTACCGTGGCTGAGCGCCATGGAGGACGGTATCGCTGCACCACACGGAGACAAGACCGATACATTCAAATCTTAACTCGAAGAGCTCCAACAATAACCGCCATGATGTTAGCCGTGAGGCTTCATCACTCTTCAGGGAACTTAATTAGCGACCAAACAGTCAGAAACCGCTTGCATGAAGTGAACCTTCATTCCCGAAGACCGCTACGGGTACCACCTATAGCAATGCACAATCGTAGGATTCGATATCAATGGGCTCTTTAACACAGAAATTGGGCAGAAGAACAATGGCGTTTCGTGTGCTTTTCTGATGAGTCTCGTTTTGGTATAAGACCGGATACAAGACGTATACGACACTGGAGAACCCCTGGACGCCAACAGCGATTAAAATCCTGCCAGGAAGTCCATCCTTATAGTGGTGGAACCATCATGGTATGGGCGGGTATTTGGATCGGCGGAAGAACTGAGTTGATTTGGATCAGAGGCAACCTCAACGCTCAAATTTATGCTGAGACGATTGTATCAGACGTCATCGTTCCTCTACAAGTGCAAATCGGTCCCTTATTTCAGTTAATGCATGATAATGCACGACCGCACACCGCAAGAGTTGTAAGACAGACTCTCGCCGCAGCTAACATCAATGTCCTGCCCTGGCCTGCTCAGTCGCCAGACTTGAACCCGATTGAGCATGCATGGGATATGCTACAGAGAAGAGCTCTGCCGAATATGGAGGGTATCCAGTGGCAAGAAGACCTTTTTTTGTTGTTGCAACGAACATGGGCGGCCATTCCACAGCGTGATTTGGATGAACTCATTTTGAGTATGCCAAACCGATGTTCTTGTGTTGTTAGTGTTCGCGGTAGAAACACGGATTATTAATTGTTTAAGTTACCCAATAAAATTTTAAAGAAAACTGTTATTTCAGTCTTTTTTTCGAACTTTAATGTTAGTGGTTCAAATGTCAAAAATCCCTTTATTAGGAAAATGGCAAATTTCTTTATTAATGCAAAGGTGACTTGGTTTATCGTTACTGTGACAAACGAAAACACTTTATTTGATGAATCCTTAAAGAAAATTTTAATTAATATCAATCAGGAGAAAAGTTATTGCAAAAATATATGTTGATCCCTAGACACTTTTGATGTGTGTATATTGTAACGAAAGGCGTACCTAATAGAATATAAGCTGACCACGTTCCACACCAACTAATTTTTCTAAAACTTAAACAACTTCTCAAATAATTACTCTTATCTACCAGTTTTAAAATACTTAGGTATATTGTGTTGAAGCTAGTGTAAAATAAACTAATTTTATATTACGCGGGTATTTCGTTTGCCTTAGCTAAAAATCTTAATTCCACAAGCAGACAAAATATAATATTGCTATAAAAAAATGTCGAGAAAATACCGTCCCCCCCCCCTTTATCTCCGAAGTTTACCAATCGAAAAATCTGAAATAATTATGGTCAATAGAGGTTTATGCATATTTTACAGGAAAAATAAAAGCAACGCGAAAATTATTTTAGTTTGATTAAAAAAGGGGGAAAATCGGGGGTTTGAAATTTCAAAGTAAGATAACTATACCGAGTGGGGTATCATATGAAAGGCCTTTACTTGTGCATTCTAAAACAGTTTTTTATTTATTTCTATATATAATATTTTTTGATTAATCGGCCAAAATGTCCAAAAAAATACCGTTCCCCCCCTTATCTCCGAAGTTTACCAATCGAAAAATCTGAAATAATTATGGTCAATAGAGGTTTATGTATATTTTACAGGAAAAATAAAATCAACGCGAAAATTATTTTAGGTTAATTATAAAAGGGGGAAAATCAGGGGTTTGAAATTTCAAAGTAAGATAATTATACTGAATGGGGTATCATATGAAAGGCCTTTACTTGTGCATTCTAAAACAGTTTTTTATTTATTTCTATATAATATAATAGTTTTTGAGTAATCGGCCAGAATGTCGAAAAAAATACCGTTCCCCTCCTTATCTCCGAAGTTTACCAATCGAAAAATCTGAAATAATTATGGTCAATAGAGGTTTATATGTATATTTTACAGGAAAAATAAAACCAACGCTCTAACTAGCATAGTTTTTTTTTATATTAAGTAACAATAAACCTCTACAAACAAAGTTAACGATAAATAAGCAAATTAATATAATATTATCGTTTTACTTTTACTTTTGGAGTACGGAACCTTTTGGGCTTTTTTTACAATCTTGCGATGATTATGCATACCTACGTACATTTTTCTGCAACGTCTTACGAAAACTTGACTCCGTTTATTCCTTATTGTGATGTTTCGACGCAGGTAGCTAGACCTTATCTTACAGAGTCATTCAGAAGGACCGCGTTCCTAAAGTTTATTCCGAAATCGGATTTATTAAAATGATTTTAAAATCTTACTAATCTGTCTAGACCATGGTAGGTAGGAAATAGAACCTACCATGGTCTAGACCTGTGGTCTAGACTATCCTAGTGTTCGTGGTCTATGGTCTAGACTAGACCATGAACTTAATATACAAACAGAACTGATAACTCGGAAAATTTGTATTTACGAAAATGAACCTTATACCCAGTAGATAAAGTGTATTTCCTGTTGCGCATTACACAGAGGCTAATCCGAGCCGAGAGGGATAGTAACAACGGAGGCCGTTTGTCTCGTTCTTTTCATCTTGCCAGCCTAAAATGATTTTGATCAAAGATTTTGGCTAATAAAATCAGTTGAGACACATGTTTTAATTTTATTTTAACATTTTTAAGTCACCGTATTTAATTGCATTAATTTCGATAGATATATTTCTTTACAAAAAAGAAAATATAAATTTTTATCTAGTCTATTTTTTTCGAGCGGCAACCCGTTAAAACGTGAACGCTAAATCTACAACTATGTTGACCATGATTTTTTATACGCTTTTTATTAGCTTCACTTGTATGTTTGTAACAATGTTTGTAACAATGTTTGTAACCGACTTCTTTGGGCGCGATTTTGACCCACTTTATTAAATTCTTGTATTGTGTGATGGGTCCAATACGTACGATGCCGATTCCGATTACGATGGTCTCTTACTCCTTACTTTTGTACTGTTATTATTATTACAATTTTCATTATTTTAATGTTTCATTTCAAACCAATAGAACAGAATTTCTGTACAACCCTGACCTAACCTAAGATTTTGGTAAATATACCGATCTTGCGGCAACGGAATAAGGCGCGGGAGGGGAAGTGGGGCTGTATTTATTACTTTGGGTGCCTGTGACCAGCTATTATGATTAATATCTAGAGAAAATGATTAATTTATCACATTATCTACACATGACCAGTCATTATAATATCTAGCAATGTACTCACTATGACTGGACAAATCGATACAGTGTGTCGATACCTTGTACTATTTTTATTTTATTTATTTTTATTTTATTTTACAGGAAAACTTACAGCTAATATAAAAAAAGTAAATAGATAAGAACAGAAGAAAATTATAGCTAATTATAAGTTTTCACAGATAGAATAATTTACATAATTAAGGAAAACAAAAACTCAACTGGGAAGAAAAAGAATGGGGGGGGGAGAAAAAAGACAATAACAATATGCGGTGAAAAACAAGAAGAGTCAAAAAAAAGTAATCTAAAAAAAAATCTGAAAAAAGTAATCTGGTCAACGAATTATTCAACCAAAGTGTGAGTTGAAGAACTCGTTGGCCAGCGTTCTACGAATAGTGGTGGCGGTGATGCAAAAAAGATCCAAATTTTTATTATTTTTACAAATGTTATTAAAAGATAAATTTGTATTATTTATTTCGTAATAAATCCCTAATCCCTCAGAAATTTTCCATTGCTAATGAAAAACTTCAATAATTGTGTTTATAATAAAGTTATAATTAGAAGGAAGATTGCAAGATTGAATTTGTCTCACATATCGAAAATCTTATTGTCACCCTGTTAGAAAGGGACACACGGCCTCTGTACTAACTATCTCGCTCGGCTCGCTTTTCAGCTGCGAGTGCTCGGTCCTGTTTGTTTTCTATGTCCATGGACTAGACCAAAGTTTGACACATGCAATAAATGTCGTGTCCAATGTCATTGTCACTCGTTGTCACTAATTACCACAGACAAAATACACGATGAAAGATCAATTAATTTACCTAATCTGTGAATTAATTTTTCAACACACAATAATACACTGATGCTGTACCTAGTGTGTTGCAGTGATATTTTATTTTAAAACTAAAGATAAATTAATATCGTAATGGCATCTACTTCCAAGGATATTCCTAATAGTGTTAAATCAGAAAATGTTCCTATCGATCTTGAGCCTGGGGCCTGTACCGAAAGCATCCTAAATCCTACAGATTCCTTTGAGGAGTTTGCTTCAGAAATGAGCCTTGAAGATACCAAGACTTTAACAGTTAGATCCAGTACAATAAGTGAAATTCAAAGTGAAATAGGCGAAAGTTCAAAAGGAAACCTGAGAGAAACTAAATCTAGTGATAATTTGCAAAGTAAAGATGTAAGCTTTTGTTTATTTATGTTTTTGCGTTGAACTGTTCATTTGGCTTAGAAATGAGTCACTGTATACTGGCATATTTGAATACATTACGTTTTTTTTGGATTAGTTTGTATTGGTGTGGTGGGTGGACAGAAACCTAATCTGCAAGTCTTAGTTAGATAATTAATATCCAATGGTTTTATAACCTTAATATGGCTATCAGATTACTAATGATATAGGGTATGTTCCGTTATACACTGCACTGCTGTTATATTGCGTTATACTCTCACTGGTGAAACATTCATTCTGTTATGGACTGCCAGTACACTACTGCCAGTACACTACCGCAGTACCCTAGGGAAATATATGACGTCATAAATCGCCGCCATTTTTGTACTGTGGGCACTGGCTCTTTCAAGGTAAGTTGCTCTCAGTACTTTGATCACTTGATCAAAAAACAACAGCACCTAGATATTTGAAAAAAATTGGTATGATAGTATACTGGGCTGCATTCCGTTTTAAACAGTAACCAGTATAGCAAACTAAAAAGGAACAGCTTCACATTACCGCCGAGTTTCTTGCTGGTTCTTCTCGGCAGGAAGGGTATTCCGAACCAGTGGTAGAGCCAGATGATTCAAAAGCACTTGTAAAAAGTTTATTTGAATAAAAAATATTTCTATTCTATTCTATACATGCATGCATACATACATACATATACATATATACATACATGCATGCATATTGGTGCATGATTGAATTATAATTGGATTATTATTATAATTGGATTAACGTCACATTTCATAGTGGTCACAGTGTCTTTCGGAACATACCCATATACTTATCCTCTTTACAGGGGTCAATGTCAGCATCTGCAAGCAGTCCCAACATTGCTGAAGAGAATGGTGAGGACACAGATGGTGACAGGGAAGATTACTTACGTTCACCAGAGCTAGTTAATAAAGAGAAGCATGTGTTCATATTGAGCACAGCGGGGAAACCTATTTATTCAAGGTAAAGATTTTATATTCAACTAGCTGACTTGGCAAACATCGTACTGCCAACTTACCTATATAAATAAAACAAATAACTACTAAAATTATCCTATCTTTCAAGTTGGACCAAATTACAGATAGTTACGAAGTTTGATCAAAATCGGTTAAGTAGTTTAAGAGTCCATCACAGACAAACAACGTGACACATAATTTATATATATTAAGATTATCTTGTTGACTGAAGGCTTTATTCTAGTAGGCTGTTGACTGCTGATTATGAAGTCTCAGGTTCAAGCCCCAACGTCCACATATAAAGTTGCTGATGCCTGTGACTGCATCCCCTCAGATTAACAGTTTTTGATTCCTGCAGAAATTTCTTAATTTTCGGGGACAAAATAACCTATGTGCTATTGTGATGTATAAGCTATTACCTACATCGTGAAGTTTTACCAAAATCTGTCCAGTAGTTTTTTGCATGAAAGTTAATCCATCCTTACAAACTTCACATTTATAAAAAACCATAAGATGCCTGAGAATTTATCTGGTTTTTAATTCCAGCTGGAACTCTTTAATTTTCCAGGATAAAACTGTCTCCATTCCAAATTTCAGCCAAATTGTTTCATTCTTTGTGAAATGAAAGAAAACATCCATCCAACCATCCAATCTCAAAAACTTTCACATTTATAACATTATTGGGATAGTAGGATTCACTTTAAAAATTCATTCAAAAAATTCTCAGTAGCCCTGGAATTAGAAAATTGCCAGCGTCACACCTTGCACTTCTTAGTAAAATTTACTAATCCTCAGGTTGTCTTGGATTCCCATTCCGTTAGACTGAAAATGAACTAATAATAATAATAAATACAGTAATACCACACCACAGCTCTGCTGCTCCAGCTTTACAATGCAGTTAGGGTTATGATGAATCAATGGTTGGGTCATGCGTCATGCTCGTGAACGGGTGCCGCCGGCGGGAATGGGGCTACTTTATGTCTGCCCTTCTTAAGATAGAACTTAGTCGGTATGCATTTTTGGAACTTCCCTCATTGTGGAAACACTGCATATATACACACATCAAAAGTGTCTAGGGATCAACATATATTTTTGCAATAACTTTTCTCCTGATTGATATTAATTAAAATTTTCTTTAAGGATTCATCAAATATAAAGTGTTTTCGTTTGTCACAGTAACGATAAACCAAGTCACCTTTGCATTAATAAAGAAATTTGCCATTTTCCTAATAAAGGGATTTTTGACATTTGAACCACTAACATTAAAGTTCGAAAAAAAGACTGAAATAACAGTTTTCTTTAAAATTTTATTGGGTAACTTAAACAATTAATAATCCGTGTTTCTACCGCGAACACTAACAACACAAGAACATCGGTTTGGCATACTCAAAATGAGTCCATCCAAATCACGCTGTGGAATGGCCGCCCATGTTCGTTGCAACAACAAAAAAAGGTCTTGCCACTGGATACCCTCCATATTCGGCAGAGCTCTTCTCTGTAGCATATCCCATGCATGCTCAATCGGGTTCAAGTCTGGCGACTGAGCAGGCCAGGGCAGGACATTGATGTTAGCTGCGGCAAGAGTCTGTCTTACAACTCTTGCGGTGTGCGGTCGTGCATTATCATGCATTAACTGAAATAAGGGACCGATTTGCACTTGTAGAGGAACGATGACGTCTGATACAATCGTCTCAGCATAAATTTGAGCGTTGAGGTTGCCTCTGATCCAAATCAACTCAGTTCTTCCGCCGATCCAAATACCCGCCCATACCATGATGGTTCCACCACTATAAGGATGGACTTCCTGGCAGGATTTTAATCGCTGATGGCGTCCAGGGGTTCTCCAGTGTCGTATACGTCTTGTATCCGGTCTCATACCAAAACGAGACTCATCAGAAAAGCACACGAAACGCCATTGTTCTTCTGCCCAATTTCTGTGTTCAAGAGCCCATTGATATCGAATCCTACGATTGTGCATTGCTATAGGTGGTACCCGTAGCGGTCTTCGGGAATGAAGGTTCACTTCATGCAAGCGGTTTCTGACTGTTTGGTCGCTAATTAAGTTCCCTGAAGAGTGATGAAGCCTCACGGCTAACATCATGGCGGTTATTGTTGGAGCTCTTCGAGTTAAGATTTGAATGTATCGGTCTTGTCTCCGTGTGGTGCAGCGATACCGTCCTCCATGGCGCTCAGCCACGGTACCAGTGCTTCGGTAACGTGTCCAAAGTCGACTGATAACACTCTGACTTGTATTCAGAGCTAAAGCCACAGTACGTTGCCGGGAACCAGCTTCTATCATTCCCACGGCTCTGAGCATTTCTTCCCTGCTTAAATGACGTCGCCGCTCCATAATAACGTTGGTTTTAATCAGTAGTAGGGAAACAGTAGCACTAATAATGTCTTCAATGCATTGTATGTTTTTATAGGGAAAATATTGACAGCTGATTTTCATCTTTTACTCGAATTTGATTGACAGTTCCTGATTCAAATTATGAAATGCACCAAAAAGGATCCATATAAATTTATAAAATCATAAATTTATTACAAAGCCACATCTCAATCTCAAGAAATCCGCATAAAAATGCTTGATCCCTAGACACTTTTGATGTGTGTAGCATAGTATTTACTGTATTGTAAATTTGTTTTGAAAAGAGCAACCGCCGAGTTTCTTGCTGGTTCTTCTCGGCAGGAAAGGCATTCCGAACCAGTGGTAGATTCATCGACTATTCAAAAGCACTTGTAAAAGTTTATTTGAATAAAAAATATTTCTATTCTATTCTATTCTATTCAATGAAAATAGCTGTGCCGCTATAATGCAGTTGCTCCTTTACTTGTCTACTCTCTAATTTGCTCATATTTTAATTGTTTCTACATACAGATATGGTAATGAAGACAAACTCGCAGGTTTGTGTGGCGTCATACAAGCTCTGGTCAGTGTGGTAGAGGAACAGAACCAGGATATATTGAGATCCATCAGTACCAAGGATTGCAAGGCCGTTTTTTTGGTCAAGGGGCCTTTGATACTGGTTGCTGTGTCAAAGTCGAATGAGAGTGAAACACAACTAGTTCTACAGTTAACGTTAGTAAATATGGCAAATCTTATATAATATTTGACCAAATAAAACCCCATAATACTGGGGTGGAATAGTCCTGATACTCTTTAAAACTGATCACCTGCCTGGTGATGGCAGGCATCCCGTCTTTACAATACAAACATTTGTTATTTTTTAAAACATTTTTTTTAGTTGTTTAACACCTTAGTTACTGCTCAAGAAACTCATAAGCACTTAATAAGTATTTTAGTATTTGGCTATTAATTTTTTTAAATGTTAGTTTAGAGACAGACCACACTGGCTACTTTGGGTGGCAGCGATCGCGCGTTTTTATGGCTTTTAGCGAGTTTATGGCCTTTTGCGACTGCATCGCGATTGACTCGCAGAAATCAGCGATCGATCGCAAAATCGCGATGCAGTCGCAAAAGGTCAGAAAATCGCTAAAAGCCATAAAAACGCGCGATCGCTACTACTACTACTACTACTACTGATGAAAAAATCTATATTCCAGGTACGCCTTCAATCAAATAGTATCCGTCTTAACATTAACACAGTTAAACAGGATATTCGAACAACGTAGAAATTACGATTTAAGAAGACTTCTCTCAGGAGCAGAACGTCTTATTGACCATTTATTTATATTCATGGAGAAAGATCCCGCTTTCTTACTGGGCGCAGTACGATGTCTACCCTTACCGGAGAAAGCTAGAGAAAACATCACAAGTGCTATAACAACGACTTGTAATAAAATAAGGGATCTGGTATTTGCTATACTAATAGCTGGGAATCAATTGATAACTTTGGTCCGTATGAAGAAATATACTTTGCATCCATCTGATATACATTTGCTGTTCAATCTGGTGAGGAGCTCAGAGTCTTTTAAGACCGCAGAGAGTTGGACGCCTATATGCTTGCCGAAATTCGATGCCACGTAAGTAAAACAATAAATTATTGTACAGGTTGGAAAAGCAACGAGTAGGCAGGTAATTTCTCACTGAAAATCTTGTTATTGGATCTGAATCTGAACAAATCTAATGAACAATAATAAACCCCCCCCCCCCCCGATTTTCTTAAAAGTTGCCGATCAAAATCGTATTCATTTGATGGCATTAGCGTCAAATAAAATAAACATTAGCGTTAAATAAACCATAACAGCATTGAATTAGAGCTCAATTTCGTGTATGCATTCTTATACTTTTAGGTATGTAGGTACGATATGCTCCATATCACTCCATGTTAAAATTGGTTGTACTGAATTTGTGACTTTAAATCAACACAGTCAAGGAATATTTAATTAGACGCTAATGCCATCAAATGAATACGATTTGATCGGCAACTTTTAGACTATCGCACCTCTGATCAAAACTATATTATTACGATTTATACACAGTTACTTAAAGATTATTTAAAAATTATTATTAAACTTTTTTTGTTTAAGATTTTAGATTTACATTTATGTCATGATTTAACGACAGTAATAAATAATAATTATAATGTACGAATATATGCTACGGTAAATGCTTTTGGTGGGAAATTCGATATTTCGACCCAATTACGTCTATCATGGTCAAAGTGGGACTATGCAACATAAACATTTATCGTGGTATGTACATGTTTCATACATGTTCATTGGTAACTTTAAACTATTTATTTGTAAACCCGCGACATCGTTCGCGTGGATAAAGTTTTTAAAGCCTATGTCACTCTCCAGGCCAACTATACCCATGCAAAAAATCACGTTGATCCGTAGCTCTGTTGCAGCGTGATTGAAGGACAAACCAACAAACACACTTTCGCGTTTATAATATTAGTATGTATATGCCTTAGTATTAGCTAAGCTAGCTATGCTAGTACGTTTATTTACATAAGTATCACCTTATTTTCCAGGGGTTTTCTTCACGGCCACGTATCATACATTTCCGAGGACTGTCAAGCTTGCCTCTTACTACTAACCGTTCAAAGAGACGCGTTCTTCCCTCTATCGCAAGCCAAACACACCATAGCCGAAAAACTTAGGCGGTCTAACTGTCTCGTCGCTATCAACGACGCTTTGAACAGAAACAAGGAGCTGCCCACAACAAATCCGTTAAAACACATTGGCATACCAGAAATAAGGCACTTTATGTACAAATGTAAATCTACTGCGCAGCTTTTTACATCGGATCCAATAAGTCTGGATAGGTTGCAAGATTACAGATTACGACATAAAGAAGGTAGATATATTAATACTGTTTGCTACACGTCCGATTCAAGTTGGCTGCTACCTCCCGTCGCGCTTCCCCGCACCGCACCTCAAGTCAGATCCACTTAGTACAGTTAGCAACGTACCACTTTGGATTGTCAGTACAGTGCTTTTTCGAAGTTTTGTTGTTTTAAATTTTTTTGTTGTTTTAATTAGTTATTAATTGTTGTTTGGTTACTATTGGTCGCGTGTAGCTTTCTATGATGAGTTAAAAAGGAAAATTTTTGCATAGCGCAAGACTATTTATTACTTTAATTAATGCCTTCTTCGAAGAGGAGAAAAATAAGAAATTGAAAATCACTCCCTTCTGCATACAAGACCTCATTGCCGTGAAAAGAATTGCCAGAAAAGTAAACTTGCATCACAGGTTTATGTCGACGGTACCGTATGACGTCATTTTGTAACGGTTGTCGACGGCCAACTTGAATCGGACGGCTAGTATTTAACAACAATCTTTTCTATTTTGGAGTAGATGTCCCTGTATGATTGAATCAGAAATGAGACCAGTAGGAGTTACCGATATAGGTCATCGAGCGATGAACCAATAGAAGTAGGGGTCACAAGGTGCTAAAATGGCAACCTCGCAACGGAAACCGCAGTGTTTTCAGACCCCCCCACTAGACGACATCAGCCTAGCCGTATCAAGCCGCTGGAAATAGACGGCACAAGAGCGCGTCATGTGGAACTCCGTAAATATAGTCTCCCCCATGGCGTTGCGAGAATTTTACTTGGATTATTTGCTTAATCATGTTTTACTAACTTTAAGGTGGAGATATTATGGAGAAAAAAATAGAGAAGCTATCAGATATAGACTATGTAAGGAATTATAGAAAATTCTGCAGTCATATACATTGTAGTTCTACACCAGCCAAATTAATATTTAGGTCGAATTCAGATGATACGGTTTTAGCGTGGGTAAGCAATTTTACTTTACAATATTTTAACCTTATTTATAGGCCACTAATTGGCGCTACGTTCCGTTGTTCATCATCAAAATTTTTCATTTACTTATAGAAATTAACTAGGTAATTTAAATTAATTGTTGTTAATAGAAAAACTATTTTTTTAAACGTCGCTAACGTTGAACTTGTCTAATATTCCCCTTTCCCCTCCAAATAAATGTAAAGCTTGTGTTAGGATTGGGTACAATATTGCAACGTGTGGGGTTTGAACAGTCGATCTTTCAGTTTTCAGTCAGCCGGTTTGAGCACCAATTAAATACCCATAAAGGACTATTGATGCTCAAACCAGCTTCAAGGCGCTTTGCAGATGAAGCAACTTTTGCAGCAACTGGCAACTAGCTGTTTACATATATCTCAATGGAACTGCGCACGTAGCAACTCGAGTTGCGAGTTCCGAAGATGACTTAGTTTCTAATTGCCGCAACTAACAACTGTCGTATTTGTATTGATTGTGAATAATTTGTCGTTGTAGACGCCGTCGACGGCGGCAACTTAATAAAACGAGAACAAGTGCTGTTTCTTCCATATCCATCGTCACACTGTAAAGCAACTCAGCTATCAAAGTTGCTCACAGATTGCCATAAAATTGCGGCAACCGTAAACCGGGCTATTTTGGTTGTAGCAACTGCCAACTTTAAAAGGGAACTTTTAAAAATCAACTGAAGTTGCTCCATCTGTAAAGCGCGTAACTGTTTTAATTTACAGGTAACAAACGGCTTCGAATTATACGTAACATTCGACCCATTAATGGAGAAGGACCATGCGATAAGAGCAGTAGACCGCCTCTTGCACTGGATAAAGAGAGAGGAAGAAAGGATATTCATCATGCACGCGCCGACCTTCTAGCCAAAACTGACCCTGGGCGGTATTATAAAGAACACTATATCTCGCAGTGTTGAGAACAATTAAGCTAGATAGATAAAATAATAGCGATGCGTATTTTTAAATACATTTTTTTCATAAAGCATGATGCAGCCTAAGATGGTGCGCGCTTGCCTAGAAGATGCCTATTCACTCTTGATTTAAAGATACCCAAGTTATAGTTAGTTGGAAAAACGGAAGCCGGAAAAAGCGCTAAGTGCGAGATAGTGGGATTTCAACCACTATCTCGTGGGATTTAGAGAGGCGATGTTGGAACTAAATTGAATAGTTCTTGCGCACACTCTCTGAAATATACCTTGTAGAATACTGACAGACAAGCCACCTTGCGCCGATGTTCCAGACTTTGAAGTCTGGAGGTAACCAGCGATTCATCGCCGATGAGTCTTCTGGCGCTGAGTGTTGAGTATTCGATCTGTCTTCAAAGGTAGTGCAATAATATTTTTATCACAGTCTGTCTACATATAAATCTGCAGGAATATTTTCTCCTTTTAGCCTGAATATTTTTGGGTGGATTTTACTTAAGACTGTTTTTAATAAAAACGTATTGCATACTCAATTTGCAGTGATAACTACTATAATTAAATGAACTTAGATATTTTACATCTCATTGAAATCACTCGCCTATGGCTTGGATTTAAGATTTTCGCCATAGCTCATTCAGTGCTAAATTAATTTATAATTATAATAAAATAAATCGTGAGCTTGTATATTCATAATTGAAATAAAAATTTCTAAAGACTACTACTAGAAGTCGCAGACACGTAATTAATTAAAAAAAATTGTTATTAAATTATTAAATGAAATATTTAGATAGTGAGAAAAGAATATATTTTTATGTACATTCATTAATATACAGAAATCATGTCATTGATTTATTTATTTTATCTTTTTAAATATTATAATTTTAATGTACCTACTCACTCACTGACAATGTATGATGAGATGTCAGTAATTTATATTTGTTTAAAAAAAAATTCTACATACCTACTTAACTGTATTTAAATAACAGTCTTTGTATTTACCTATTCAATTTAAAAAGAAATTCAATAAATACCTATATTTATATTATATTCTTAAATAAATTCGAGTGTAAATGTGTGAATTTTGATCGAAGTACCAACATACGCAAGTGTACCTTCACCAATAATAAAAATTAAATAATAAACTTATAATACCTAATAGTTTTGTGAATAATAATATTATTATAATCAAAATGAGTGCAACTGAGTAAAGTGGTTAGTCATGTTAATGAATGAGGTAGGTAAGTACCTAATAATTGGGTAGGCCACCTAATTTGGCGGAATTACACTTGATTGTTAGCTGGCATTTGAACATTGACTTCAAATTCTGGAACAAACTATTAGGATAAGTTCACCAGGTTTCTACAGACATGACAGTTGAATTCTGTATGCTTAACTTATTCACATAGTAACAGCATTTACATACTTCAAATCACACTGTGGACTATTTATTAAGGCCGGACCGCAGTACAGCGGCGCTACGCAGCGCTGCACAAAGTGTCAAAATATTATTTCAATCATATCGTATGGTGCATGTCGCACTAGAGCGGTGCTGCTCATCGCTGCATAGTTTCCTCCGAGAAAATATTTTGACGTGCAGCGCCGCGCTAATGTGGTCAGACCTTTAAGCTAAGCTAAACCCGGCTAACAATCAGAAAACATGACAAAATTCTAATATGAATTCTGCAGTCTGCCTTATATTATATTATTTGCCAATGTATGTGTTTGTTTAGACCACTGGTATATTATTTTAGTGAGATTTTAAATTTTTTAACTAATTATAAATTATTTTGTAAATATAGAGATTATGAGCTATTTTGAAATGTATAAAGGTATTGGGAATTTTGTATGGAGTAATCATTGTTGATGTAAATAAATAAAAATTAGCAATAAAGATTGTACATAATATCATCACCAGCAGCATTAAATTGTTTTATTTTTGATTATTCAATAGAGATAATAATATTATATTTGTTAGAAAAAATTACTTGATAATTATGAATTTTCCAAAAACAAATGTTTTATAATATGGTAAAAAAACAACAACAGTACTTAAAAAATGTTTTATTCTTAATCTAATATCTCCCTCTATCCCTTCGTCTATCCACCTCATGGCGTTCTCTTCTTTCCTTTTCTCTCTCACGTTCTCGTATACGCTCTCTGTCCCTCTCCCTCTCACGTTCTCTTTCCCTTTCTCTCTCTCTTTTCCTTTCACGTTCTCTGCTCCTAGAGCGTTCTCGTTTGCGATCTTTATCTCGGCGATCACGTTCATGTGATCTAGAATGGAAAAGTACCATCATTACAAAATAATTATGAATGAATGAATATGAATATGGTATGCATGAAAAATGTCAAAAGTAGGCCAGCAAAGCTTATAAAACAGTGTGATGATCTCATTATTTTATCCCTAAAAATAGTTGACATACATTTTTTTTTTAAAGAATATTAGCTAAGTTGAAGTTGACTCATATCCTCCTCTCCCCTCCAAATAAGCGGAAAGCTTGTGTTAGGGGTAGGTAGGACAATAATACAACAGGTGGGATTAGAACCTGCGACCTTTTAGTTTTCAGTCCGCACCTTTAACTGTTGGGATACTGAGGCTATTGGCTAAAATGCACTGATGCAAAAAGAATACCAAGAATTAAACCAAATATTTTTAAAGCATATTTGCCTTTTTAAGCATGAATAACTTATTGAGTAAGAGTAGTGTTACATTATTAGTTTGATCAATATTCTACTAATATTATAAATGCAAGTGTGTTTGTTGCTTATAGTCTTCATGCAGCAATGGAGCAAGTGACTGATGTTTTTGTTATTTGGAGAGTGACATAGGCTACTTTTTCACCCCAGAATAATGAAGGATTCCCACTGGATTATTAATAAATGTAACTCAAGGCAGATGAAGTTGCCCATAAAAGCTTGTAAGAAATAAAGGTTTTACCTGTCTCGCTTCCTATCTCTGTCCCGCCTATCTTTATCTCTTTTATTTTCTTTGGCTTCAGGATCCGCGTTATCCTCATCCGACGGCATATCTTCATCCAAATCATCATCCAGTGCCGATACTTTCGGTTCCAATTCGTTGTTTTCTTCAAGAATGTGCCTTTTCTGTATTCTCGGCAAAATTACGTCACACAGACGTTCTTCTCGAAGTAGCTCATCTATGAATTCGTCCATGTGAACTATTTCAAACTGTCCTTCGCGATTTTGTCGTCGCAATTTTCTGTTATCATTGTAAAGAGGTTCCAAATATTTGTAACAATCTAATGACGAACCTGTGAGTCTCATGTAGAAAGCTCCTAATGCACGAACATATTTGAACTCCTCGTTCTTTATAAACTCAACCACAATGTCCTTTTCTGGTTGTATTTGTAACATTTTGAGCACTAAGCACAAAAACGGTGTGGGGTAAATGAAGCCTCCGTGCACACCGCCGACATAGCGTAACTCCATGGCTTTGTCCACTAGTAATTCGGCTGTTAAAGCAAAACATTCTTCTTTCCAATATTTGGAATCGTAAATGCGAGATCTGATTATTTTCTCCACTAAATATTGAGGATTTGTACCGCGAATAGATTTCGCGTCCTTTACAGTTCGATTCGCCATTTTGACGTGATTTTGACTTTGACATTAAAGAAGATTGACAAGACTTGAATAGTGACAGCCGTAGTCGTAATTCCTAGTAGTGATGTGAACTGATTACAAATTTGATAACCGGTTTTTACCGATTACTTTGTAAAAAAAAAACCCGTTTTTATAGGTATTCTTAGGTTTTTTCTTATTTTTCTTAAAGAAAGAACAAAACATCGAAAATTTTTAAGTAATTTTTTTTTATCTATGACAAGATAGTCCTTGACTGCGATCTCACCTGATGGTAAGTAACGATGCAGTCTAAGATGGCAGCGGACTAACTTATAAGTATCTTTATTATAATCAAAATAGTAGGTTGAGGAAAAAGTTCAAATTGGACTTACCTTTGCTGAGGAATGCTGCGGCTTCCTCCCACGGAAATGAAACCAGGTGGACACGTTTAATTTATTTTTATTTTTATTTAGAAACTTAATTCCAAGTAGTTGTTACTTTAGATTTGCAATAACACATGGCTTACATAACAGTTCTAGATGAATCATAGGTGTATTGGATAAATAGTGTACATTTTACTGTTGCACTGCACGGATTTCACGTTCCCTGATATTTAGCTCGGCTGAGTATTTGCCGTGTGAGATGTAATCAGATAGTAACATAAAACATAGCTAAGAAAATGGTAATTGGTAATATATAGATAAAGAACTGTTTATTTTTTAGGTTCCATTGGTCAAAAATTTTAAAACATCGATTTAACCTTTGTTGTTCTAAGAACCTATAAGAAACTATTATGCCTATACTCTCAAAATTAAATTTAAATTAAACTTTACAAAACTTCATGTGTAAATCGGTAATTAGTTTCTTTTATTTAATCTAAATAAATAACCAGCGTACACAGTCATTTCTGCTAATATTCCGGGGTCTGCAACACATATAAAGTATTTCACATTAAATTATTACATACCTTATCGCTAATCACTATACCTATACATAATATATTATCGCTTATCACTAATTACTTATCTTATCGCTATTTTTTTTTTGGATCCTGTATTTCTGAGTGACCGAGATTTAATGTGATTTAATGAACTGAGACCTGATTTGATCAATAAATAGCCACAATAGGCATGGTCCAGAAACGGGAATTATTACTGAAAAACTAATCAGGCTTTAACGCTGAAACCCTACCTAAAGCCGTCTCCAACCACCCCTATAACGGCCCCTGACCTCACATCTAATCATTTTGACCACAACACGACAGACAAACCACCATCTGAACGTGAGGGTAGTCATCAAAATGCACAAATTAATTGACAATTATTATGACTTATGCGTGTCAAAATATTTGTAGCGATAGTGAATTATCGCAACTCACTATTTACTTATCTTATCGCAAGTCAATAATAACTTATCTTATCGTTTTTCACTAATTTCTTATCTTATCGCTAATCAATAATTACTTATCTTATCGCTTATCACTAATTACTTTTCGCTAATCACATCTTATCGCTTATTACTAATTACTTATCTTATCGCATATCACTAGTTACTTATCTTATAGCTTATCACTAATTACTTATCTTATCGCTTATAACTAATTCCTTATCTTATCGCTTATCGGAAATTACTTATCTTATCGCATATCACTAGTTACTTATCTTATAGCTTATCGCTAATTACTAATGATTATATATATATATATATATATATATATATATATATATATATATATATATATATATATATATATATATATATCTTATCACTTATCTTATGGTTTATCACAAATCTTATCTTATCGCTTATCACTAATAACTTATCTTATCGCTTATCACCAATTACTTATGTTATCGCTAATAACTAATAACATATCTTATCACGAATTACTTATCTTATCGCTTATTACTAATTACTTAACTAATCGCTATTTACTAATGACATATCTTATCACTAATTTTTTATCTTATCGCTTATCACTAATTACTTATCTTATCGCTTATCACTAATTACTTATCCTACCGTTTATCACTAATTTCTTATCTTATCGCTAATCACTAATTTCTTATCTTATCGCTTATCACTAATTACTTATCGCTTATTACTAATTACTTACTTTTACTAATTACTATCTTATCGCTTATCACTAATTATTTTACTAATCGCTAATTACTAATAACATATCTTATATATCTTATCGTTTATCACTAATTACTTATCTAATCGTTTATGACTAATTACTTATCGCTTATCACTAATAACTTATCTTATCGCTTATTACTAATTACTTAACTAATCGCTATTTACTAAACATATATTATCACAAATTTTTTATCTTATCGCTTATCACTAATTACTTATCTAATCGCTTATCACTAATTACTTATCCTACCGTTTATCACTAATTTCTTATCTTATCGCTAATCAATAATTTCTTATCTTATCGCTTATCACTAATTACTTATCTTATCGCTTATCACTAATTACTTATCCTATCGTTTATCACTAATATCTTATCTTATCGCTTATCACTTATCTTATCGTTTATCACTAATTACTTATCTAATGTTTATGACTAGTAACTTATCGCTTATCACTAATAACATCTTATCGCTAATTACTAATTACTAATTACATATCTTATCACAAATTACTTTTAGTTTATCACTAATTTCTAATCTTATCGCTAATCAGTAATAACTTATCTTATCGCTTATCACTAATTACTATCACTAATTTCTTATCTTATCGCTTATCACTAATTACTTATCTTATCGCTTATCACTTATTTCTTTACTAATCACAAAGTACTTATCGCTAATAATTACATATCTTATCGCTTACCACTAATTACTTATCTTATCGCTAATAAATAATTACTTACCTTATTGCATATCAATAATTACATATCTTATCGCTAATTATTTAAAACATATCTTATCACAAATCACTAACGAGACCAGACGAGACCAGATGAGACCAGATGAGACCAGATGAGACCAGACGAGACCAGACGAGACCAGACAAGACCAGAAGAGACAAGACGAGACGAGACCAGACCAGACCAGACCAGACGAGACCAGGTCAGACTAGACGAGACTAGACGAGACCAGACAAGACCAGACGAGACAAGACCAGACAGGACCAGACAAAATAGGACCAGACCAGACCAGACGAGACCAGACCAGACCAGACGATAAGAGACCAGATGAGACCAGAGGACTAAACGAGGCCAGACGGGACCAGACGAGGACAGACGATGAGACCAGACGAGAACAGACAAGCCCAGACGAGACAAGACCAGATGAGACCATACGAGTCCATACGACTCCATACGAGACCAAACGAGTCCATACGAGACCATACGAGACCAGACGAGATCAGAACAGACCAGACAAGACCAGACAAGACCAGACAAGACAAGACCAGACAAGACCAGACAAGACCAGACAAGACACCAGACAAGACCAGACAAGACCAGACAAGACCAGACCAGACGGGACCAGACCAGACGAGACCAGACTAGACCTGACGAGACCTGGCGAGGCCAGACCAGACGAGACGAAACTAGATCAGAGAGACGAAACTAGACCAGACGAAACCAGAGGAACCAGACGAGACCAGACGACACCAGACGAGACCAGACCACACGGGACCAGACGAGATCAGACGAGACAGGTCCCTGCGAGCTCGACAGCGCAATGGCAGGTGAGGCGCAGATTCGCCGTGGCCGGCACTGCGTCACGCCCCTGCGTGTTCGGCAGGTGAGGCGCAGATGCTCTGTAGCCGTCGCTGCGACGAGCTCAAACGTGCTCGGCAGTGCACCGGCAGGTGAGGCGGAGACGCGCCGTGACTGACGATGCGCCGTGCTCAAACGCGCACCGACAGGTGAGGGGCAGACGCGCTGTGGCCGGTGTTGCGAGACGCCTCTGCGTGCTCGGCAGCGCATAGGCAGGTGAGGTGCTGACGCACCGTGGCCAGCGCTGCGCCATGCTCCAACGCGCACGGCAGCGCACCAGCAGGTGCGGCGCAGACGAGCCGTGGTCAGCGCTGCGACGCACCTGTGCGTGCTCGGCAGCGCAAAGGCAGGTGAGACGCAGACGCGCCGTGCTCCAACGGACACGGCAGCGCACCGGCAGGTGAGAGGCAGATGCGCCGTAACCAGCGCTGCGCTGTGCTCCAACGCGCACGGCAGCACACCGGCAGGTGAGGCGCACACGAGCCGTTGTCGGCGCTGCGCTCCCATACGCTCGGCAACGCACCAGCAGGTGGGGCGCAGACGCGCCGTGGCCAGCGCTGCGACACGCTCCATTGCGCACTGCAGCGCACCAGCATTTGAGGCGCAGATGCATCGTGGACGGCGCTGTGCAACGACGTGCTCAGCAGCGCACCAGCAGGTGAGGCACAGACGCGCCATGGCTGACGCTGCGACACGCCCCTGCGTGCTCGGCAGCGCATCGGCTGGTTAGGCGCAGACGTGCCGTGGCCAGCGTTGCGACATGCTCCATTGCGCACTGCAGCGCACCGGCCTGTGAGGCGCAGATGCATCGTGGCCGGCGCTGTGCAACGACGCACTCGGCAGCGCATCAGCAGATGAGGCGCAGAAGCGCCGTGGCCAGCGCTGCGACACGCTCCAACGCGCACGGCAGCTCACTGGCAGGTGAGTCGTAGGCGTGCCGTGGCCGGCGCTGCGACACACCTCTGCGTGTTCGACAGCGCACCAGCAGGTGAGGCGCAGACGCGCCGTGGCTGGCACTGCGACAAGCTACGACCTGCTCAGCAGCACACCGGCAGATGAGCCGTGTTGAGCCGAGCTGCGAACGGTCCACCATCTAGAGCGAGAATAACACGCAGACGCAAGGCATCAGCCACCCGTATTTATACCAAAGCATGCTTGTAATCAATGCAACAATACGACTACAAGATAATGCACCACAATACAACAACAAGACAAGACAAGAAAAGACAAGACTAGATGAGCAAAGCCGAGCCGAGCCGTGCCCAGTAGAGCACCAGCAGGTGAGGCGCAGACGCACCGTGGCCGGCGCTACTACGCGCCCCTGCGTGTTCGACAGCGCACCAGCAGGTGATGCGCAGACGCGCCGTAGTAACACACCGGTAGGTGAGACGTAGACGCACAATGGCCGGCGCTGCGCTTCGACGCGCTCAGCAGCGCACGAGCAGGTGAGGCGCAGACGTGCTGTGGCCGGCGCTGCGAGGTGCTATGACGCGCTCGGCAGCACACCAGCAGGCGAGGCGCACACGAGCCGTTGTCGGCGCTGCGCTCCAATACGCTCGGCAACGCACCAGCAGGTGAGGCGCAGACGCGCCGTAGCCAGCGCTGCGACACGCTCCATTGCGCACTGCAGCGCACCAGCATGTGAGGCGCAGATGCATCGTGGCCGGCGCTGTGCAACGACGTGCTCAGCAGCGCACCAGCAGGTGAGGCGCAGACGCGCCGTGGCTGGCACTGCGACATGCTCCGACCTGCTCGGCAACGCACCGGCAGATGAGCCGTGCTAAGCCGAGCTGCGAACGGTCCACCATCTAGAGCAAGAATGACACGCAGACGCAAGGCATCAGCCACCCGTATTTATACCAAAGCATGCTTGTAATCAATGCAACAATACAACTACAAGATAATGCACTACAATACAACAACAAGACAAGACAAAGCCGAGCCGAGCCGTGCTCAGTAGAGCACCAGCAGGTGAGGCGCAGACGCACCGTGGGCGGCGCTACTACGCGCCCCCGCGTGTTCGACAGCGCACCAGCAGTTGAGGCGCAGACGCGCCGTGGCCAGCGTTGCGACGGTCCTCTACGTGCTCAGTAACGCACCGGTAGGTGAGGCGTAGACGCACAGTGGCCGGCGCTGCGCTTCGACGCGCTCAGCAGCGCACGAGCAGGTGAGGCGCAGACGTGCCGTGGCCGGTGCTGAGAAGTGCTCCAACGCGCTCGGCAGCACACCGGCAAGTGAGGCGCACACGAGCCGTTGTCGGCGCTGCGCTCCCATACGCTCGGCAACGCACCAGCAGGTGAGGCGGAGACGCGCCATGGCCAAAGCTGCGACACGCTCAATTGCGCACTGCAGTGCACCAGCATGTGAGGCGCAGATGCATCGTGGTCGGCGCTGTGCAACGACGTGCTCAGCAGCGCACCAGCAGGTGAGGCGCAGACGCGCCCTGGCCGACACGCTGCGACATGCCCCTGCGTGCTCGGCAGCTCATCGGCTGGTGAGGCGCAGACGTGCCGTGGCCAGCGCTGCGACACGCTCCATTGCGCACTGCAGCGCACCGGCATGTGAGGCGCAGATGCATCGTGGCCGGCTCTGTGCAACGACGCGCTCGGCAGCGAATCAGCAGGTGAGGCGCATACGCGCCGTGGCCAGCGCTGTGACGTGCTCCAACGCGCACGGCAGCTCACTGGCAGGTGAGGCGCAGACGTGCCGTGGCCGGCGCTGCGAAGTGCTCCAACGCGCTCGGCAGCACACCGGCAGGTGAGGCACACACGAGCCGTTGTCGGCGCTGCGCTCCCATACGCTCGGCAACGCACCAGCAGGTGGGGTGCAGACGTGCCGTGGCCAGCGCTGCGATACGCTCCATTGCGCACTGCAGCGCACCAGCATGTGAGGCGCAGATGCATCGTGGATGGCGCTGTGCAACGACGTGCTCAGCAGCGTACCAGCAGGTGAGGCGCAGACGCGTCGTGGCCGACGCTGCGACACGCCCCTGCGTGCTCGGCAGTGCAACGGCTGGTTAGGCGCAGACGTGCCATGGCCAGCGCTGCGACACGCTCCATTGCGCACAGCAGCGCACCGGCATGTGAGGCGCAGATGCTTCGTGGCCGGCGCTGTGCAACGACGCGCTCAGCAGCGCACCAGCAGGTGAGGCGCAGAAGTGCCGTGGCCGACGCTGTGCAACAACGCGCTCGGCAGCGCATCAGCAGTTGAGGCGCAGACGCGCCGTGGCCAGCACTGCGACGCGCTCCAACGCGCAGGCAGCTCACTGCCAGTTGAGGCGTAGACGTGCCGTGGCCGGCGCTGCGACATGCCGCTGCGTGTTCGACAGCGCACCAGCAGGTGAGGCGCAGACCCGCCGTGGCTGGCACTGCGACAAGCTCCGACCTGCTCGGCAGCGCACCAGCAGATGAGCCGTGCCGAGCTGAGCTGCGAACGATCCACCATCTAGAGCAAGAATGACACGCAGACGCAAGGCATCAGCCACCCGTATTTATACCAAAGCATGCTTGTAATCAATGCAACAATACAACTACAAGATAATGCACTACAATACAACAACAAGACAAGACAAAGCCGAGCCGAGCCGTGCTCAGTAGAGCACCAGCAGGTGGGGCGCAGACGCACCGTGGGTGGCGCTACTACGCACCCCCGCGTGTTCGACATCGCACCAGCAGGTGAGGCGCAGACGTGCCGTGGCCAGCGTTGCGACGGTCCTCTGCGTGCTCAGTAACGCACCGGTAGGTGAGGCGTAGACGTGCCGTGGCCGGCGCTGCGAAGTGCTCCAACGCGCTCGGCAGCACACCGGCAAGTGAGGCGCACACGAGCCGTTGTCGGCGCTGCGCTCCCATACGCTCGGCAACGCACCAGCAGGTGAGGCGGAGACGCGCCATGGCGAAAGCTGCGACACGCTCAATTGCGCACTGCAGTGCACCAGCATGTGAGGCGCAGATGCATCGTGTTCGGCGCTGTGCAACGACGTGCTCAGCAGCGCACCAGCAGGTGAGGCGCAGACGCGCCCTGGCCGACACGCTGCGACATGCCCCTGCGTGCTCGGCAGCTCATCGGCTGGTGAGGCGCAGACGTGCCGTGGCCAGCGCTGCGACACGCTCCATTGCGCACTGCAGCGCACCGGCATGTGAGGCGCAGATGCATCGTGGCCGGCTCTGTGCAACGACGCGCTCGGCAGCGAATCAGCAGGTGAGGCGCATACGCGCCGTGGCCAGCGCTGCGACGTGCTCCAACGCGCACGGCAGCTCACTGGCAGGTGAGGCGCAGACGTGCCGTGGCCGGCGCTACGAAGTGCTCCAACGCACTCGGCAGCACACCGGCAGGTGAGGCACACACGAGCCGTTGTCGGCGCTGCGCTCCCATGTCAGGTGTCGCCAACGCACCAGCAGGTGGGGTGCAGACGTGCCGTGGCCAGCGCTGCGATACGCTTCATTGCGCACTGCAGCGCACCAGCATGTGAGGCGCAGATGCAACGACGCGCTTGGCAGCGCATCAGCAGGTGAGGCGCAGACGCGCCGTGGCCAGCGCTGCGACGCGCTCCAACGCGCAGGCAGCTCACTGCCAGGTGAGGCGTAGACGTGCCGTGGCCGGCGCTGCGACACGCCTCTGCGTGTTTGACAGCGCACCAGCAGGCGAGGCGCAGACGCGCCGTGGCTGGCACTGCGACATGCTCCGACCTGCTCGGCAACGCACCGGCAGATGAGCCGTGCTAAGCCGAGATGCGAACGGTCCACCATCTAGAGCAAGAATGACACGCAGACGCAAGGCATCAGCCACCCGTATTTATACCAAAGCATGCTTGTAATCAATGCAACAATACAACTACAAGATAATGCACTTACAACAACAAGACAAGACAAAGCCGAGCCGAGCCGTGCTCAGTAGAGCACCAGCAGGTGAGGCGCAGACGCACCGTGGGCGGCGCTACTACGCGCCCCCGCGTGTTCGACAGCGCACCAGCAGGTGAGGCGCAGACGCGCCGTGGCCAGCGTTGCGACGGTCCTCTACGTGCTCAGCAGCGCACGAGCAGGTGAGGCGCAGACGTGCCATGGCCGGTGCTGCGAAGTGCTCCAACGCGCTCGGCAGCACACCGGCAAGTGAGGCGCACACGAGCCGTTGTCGGCACTGCGCTCCCATACGCTCGGCAACGCACCAGCAGGTGAGGCGCAGCCGTGGTCAGCGCTGCGACACGCTCCATTGCGCACTGCAGCGCACCGGCATGTGAGGCGCAGATGCATCGTGGCCGGCGCTGTGCAACGACGCGCTTAGCAGCGCACCAGCAGGTGAGGCGCAGAAGCGCCGTGGCCGACGCTGTGCAGCGACGCGCTCGGCAGCGCATCAGCAGGTGAGGAGCAGACGCGCCGTGGCCAGCACTGCGACGCACTCCAACGCGCAGGCAGCTCACTGCCAGGTGAGGCGTAGACGTGCCGTGGCCGGCGCTGCGACACGCCTCTGCGTGTTTGACAGCGCACCAGCAGGCGAGGCGCAGACGCGCCGTGGCTGGCACTGCGACATGCTCCGACCTGCTCGGCAGCGCACCGGCAGATGAGCCGTGCTGAGCCGAGCTGCGAACGATCCACCATCTAGAGCAAGAATGACACGCAGACGCAAGGCATCAGCCACCCGTATTTATACCAAAGCATGCTTGTAATCTATGCAACAATACAACTACAAGACAAGACAAAGCCGAGCCGAGCCGTGCTCAGTAGAGCACCAGCAGGTGAGGCGCAGACGCACCGTGGGTGGCGCTACTACGCGCCCCCGCGTGTTCGACAGCGCACCAGCAGGTGAGGCGCAGACGTGCCGTGGCCAGCGTTGCGACGGTCCTCTGCGTGCTCAGTAACGCACCGGTAGGTGAGGCGTAGACGCACAGTGGGCGGCGCTGCACTTCGACGCGCTCAGCAGCGCACCAGCAGGTGAGGCGCAGAAGCGCCGTGGCCGACGCTGTGCAGCGACGCGCTCGGCAGCGCATCAGCAGGTAAGGAGCAGACGCGCCGTGGCCAGCACTGCGACGCGCTCCAACGCACAGGCAGCTCACTGCCAGGTGAGGCTGGTGAGACGCAGACGCGCCGTGGCTGAGGCTGCGACATGCCCCTGCGTGCTCGGCAGCGCATCGGCTGGTGAGGCACAGACGTGCCGTGGCCAGCGCTGCGACACGCTCCATTGCGCACTGCAGCGCACCGGCATGTGAGGCGCAGATGCATCATGGCCGGCGCTGCGACGCGCTCCAACGCGCACGGCAGCTCACTGGCAGGTGAGGCGCAGACGTGCCGTGGCCGGCGCTGCGAAGTGCTCCAACGCGCTCGGCAGCACACCGGCAGGTGAGGCACACACGAGCCGTTGTCGGCGCTGCGCTCCCATACGCTCGGCAACGCACCAGCAGGTGGGGCGCAGACGTGCCGTGGCCAGCGCTGCGACACGCTTCATTGCGCACTGCAGCGCACCAGCATGTCAGGCGCAGATGCAACGACGTGCTCGGCAGCGCACCAGCAGGTGAGGTGCAGACAGGTGACGCACTGTGGCACCGTGGCTGGCGCTGTGTCAGGAGGTGACGCGCTCGCCAGCGCAGACAAGTCGCTTGCCGTGGCGCCACAGCACGCGACTTGTCTGCGCTGGCGACACTGCGACAGTCCCCTGCGAGCTCGACAGCGCATTGGCAGGTGAGGCGCAGACGTGCCGTGGCCGGCGCTGCGACATGCCTCTGCGTACTCGGCAGTGCACCAGCAGGTGAGGCGCAGATGCCGTGGCCAGCGCTGCGACACACCCCTGCGTGCCCGGCAGCACACAGACAGATGAGGCGCGGACGTGCTGTGGCTGGAGCTGCGACACGCCCCTGCGTGTTTGACAAAGCACCGGCAGGTAAGGCCATATATTAAGGCTTATCACTAATAAATTATCTTATCGCTAAACAATAATTACTTATTTTATTGCTTATCACTATTAACATATCTTATCGCTTATCACTAATAACATATCTTATCACAAATCATTAACGAGACCAGATGAGACCAGATGAGACCAGACGAGACCAGACGTGGCTAAACAAGACCAGACGAGACAAGACCAGACCAGACGAGAATAGATGAGACCATACGAGACCAGACAAGACCAGACGAGACAAGACCAGACCAGACTAGATGAGACCACACAAGACCAGAAAAGACCAGAGCAGACGAGACCAGACTAGACCAGGCGGGACCAGACGTGACCAGACAATACCAGACAAGACCAGACGAGAGACCAGACGAGAAGAAACGATAAAGCGAGACAAGACCAGACCAGACGAGACAAGACCAGACCAGACCAGACCAGATGAGACCACACAAGACCAGATGGGACCAGTCGAGAACAGACGATGAGATCAGACCAGACCAGACCAGACGAGACCATACCTGGCGAGGTCAGACCAGACGAGATGAAACTAGACGAGAGAGACCAGACCAGACGAGACCAGACCAGACCAGATGAGACCAGGCGAGACTAGACCAGACCTAGCGAGGCCAGACCAGACAAGAGGAAACTAGACCAGAGAGACGAGACCAGAGGAGCCAGACGAGACCAGATGAGACCAGGCGAGGCCAGACCCGACGCAGACGTGCCATGGCCGATGCTGCGACACGCCCCGACGTGCTCGCCAGCGCAGACAGGTGGTGCGCAGTGACACCACGGCTGGCGCTGCGTCAGGAGGTGACGTGCTCGCCAGCACACCGACAAGTGGCGCACAGTGGCTGGCACTGCGACAAGCCCCTGCGAGCTTGACAGCTGAGGTGCAGACGCGCCGTGGCCAACGTTGCCCCGTGTTCCAACGCGCTTGGCAGCGCACCGGCAGGTGAGGCGCATCCGCGCCGTGGCCGGCTCTGCGACACGCCTCTGCGTGTTCAGTAGCGCACCAGCAGGTGAGGCGCAGACACGCCGTGGCCAGCGCTGCGACAAGCCCCTGCGTGCTCGGCAGTGCACCGGCAGATGAGACGCAGACGTGCCGTGGCTGACGCTGCGACATGCATGGCAGCGCACCAGCAGGTGAGGCGCAGACGCGCCGTGGCCTGCGCTGCGACAGGCTCCGACGTGCACGGCAGAGCAGCGGCAGCCGAGCCGTGCTGAGCCGACCTCCGAACGGTCCAACGTCTCGAGCGAGAATGACACGCAAGGCATCAGCCACCCGTATTTATACCAAAGTATGCTTGTAATCAATGCAACACAATACAACAACAAGACAAGTTAAGACGAGACGAGACGAGTCGTGCCGAGCCTAGCCGAACCGAGCCAGGCGAGCCGAGCCGAGCCGAGCCGAGCCGAGCCGAGCCGAGCCGAACAGGTCCGAGCCGAGCCGAGCCGAGCCGAGCCGAGCCGAGCCGAGCCGAGTCGAGCCGAGCCGAGCCGAGCCGAGCCTAGCCGAGCCGAGGCAAGTCGAAATACAAAACACTATTTGGTATTTTCCATTTGAAATAGGTCGATCAAAAAAGTATTTGCATTTTGTATTTTAGTACATTTCTTAAACTATTTTGTACAACTCTGGAAGCTAGGTAGGTTCAATTTCTAGAAAGAGATCAACCTTCGAATCCAACTCGGCTGGGCAGCGTTCGGGAAGCTCCGAGATGTCTTCTCGTCCAAAATCCGTCTTCGAACAGTGCGAGTATCCCCGCGAGATCAAAGTAGAGAGAGAAAAATATTCGGTTTCAGTAAACGAAAACCGGTGTTTATCGGTTTTTACGAAAACCGGTATTTTTAGGTTTTTTTAAAACCGGTTCACATCACTTATTCCTAGTTCCATGGTGGTTACGTACCCTTGGGTTATAGTGGAGGCTCAGAAGGGCTGGAACCCAGAGCCGTAAAGCCAGTTAAATAAAAAAAAATAGTGGGTAACTTGTGTCTTCTTGTTGTTCCTGGTCTGTGGATATTATCTCAGAGCCGCTACGTACCAGTTTGTTAATGTCACTGTCAATGTACAGTGTACACAGTACAACAATCAAAACAACCGCGCGAACAATCCGAGTTTCGTTTTTAACGTTTTTATAATTTAAATAAAAGATTTCTTCATTTTTCTGTACTTTGTTTCAAGTTTGTAACATTAAATAAGAGCCAAACGATCTGAAGTTTTGTTTCGAAAGTGATTAAAAGTTGTGCGAATAATAAAAATGGAAAAAACAAGGAAAAAAAGAGGCGAAGAAGAGCCAATGGAAGTGGACGAAAATAATATCGAACAAAATGGAGATAACGATGAAATTGACCATATATCCGACGACGAAGAAGGCGGAGTTCGCATAGGCGACATTTATATACCCCCAGCGCCAAAACCAGCGCTTACTTTCGACGCTACGGGCCCAAGGTTGATAATCACTCATATTGTTAATGAAAACTTTAAAAGCTACGCCGGAGTACAAACTTTGGGCCCATTCCATAAGGTAACATCTGTTTTAAGTTGCTTCCTGGGCTCTAACTAACTAGTGGTTCGCCCCGAACTGAGACCTCGCGGTAACGGTATCCCATGATTATTCATTCAATCGATACATGATAACCAAAACTGACATTATTATTATGCCCGTTTTCACCAAACATACCTAAATCATCCCCTAAGTAGGAGTCTCTTAACGTAGGTAGCTCCTAAATACAATCCTAAGTCCTAACATCCGTCCCAATATCCTTTTAGGTGTCCCGTACAGGATCGTGATAAATAAGTTGACAGAAAACATCAATCACCTAACTTATAGGTAGCCCGTAAAGGTTAGGGAACGTTAGTGAAAACATTGAATTATTATGTAGGTACTAACGAGTGAAACCGGGTTACGGGCATCTGTACAAATCCTCATCTATCGACGCGAATAGAAAATATACAATATTTAACTAAAATTTAACTAAAAAATAATTTTAATTGAATAATATGGTACAAAAAAAATTACAATACAATTATTGTATTATAATAAGTAACTAAATAATAATGGTCGACGCAAAACTGTTTTTGGGATAGGTCGTTAGTCGTAACTCGTAGTTCCATGGGAATAGTTACTGACTGCGCCATCTATTAGCATTATTGTGAAGCTATGTTGATGCTATATGAATTACTGATGTACATTAAAAATTAAATAATCTCGTTTCTTTATAATATTCATATAATTTTAGTATTTGTTGTTCAAGTACAGGATATAAGTGACCTAAAAACATAAAATCAGTTTGAAAATCCATAGCGGATTTTCCTAGAGAGCGTCTTCAAGCGAGCGTATAAAATCGCCACTTTGAAAGCCCCCCATTTCGTCAATTTTAAGGGAAAAATTTAAAAAAAAATATTTTTGTACTCAGTTCAAAATTATCTTTAAAATGATACGTAACAATTTTATGTAACGCGATATTTTTTTTTTTACTTCGCATTCGCTTCTATGAGAGCCCCCCTGAAATAAAGATTTTTATAACTTTTTAAGCCATTTTCGGCTGGAGGCCATCGGTTTACATATTATATCTAAATTTGAAGTAATTACGTTCAGTAATTCAAAAGTTATAAGGCTCTGACAGACGGACGGACGGACGGACGGACAAGTGCAAATCGCTCTAGTTAACTCAGAGACCTCGCTTCGCTCGGTCAATAAAATGTTGCACATTCTTAACCAAAGTTATTTGAATTCAACAAAAATGTGTAGCAAGAGTATGTAATCAAACATTTTATTAATAACGACCCTAGTTTTTGTTATCCATGCAAGAAATATTATATGTATAGCATAAGTGTGTAAGTTGCCACAGGTGAATTCTCTATTCCTTCACTCCCCAACATAAAACTTAAATGCCAGAAAAGCTCTGCACCAGAACCAGATGTGGTATAGTTCTTGCAATTCACGAGTCACATTACAACTTAACACATGAGCCATACATACTCGTGAATTGCAAGAACAATACTGCCCTCGTAATTGAAAACAGTAACTTACAATGGCAGAATACTAGAGGATGAGGAATTGTATGGGTGACACATACAATTTAGATTGGGCAAATTAAATCTGCCATCAGAAAAAAGCTGCTAAGGCTTGTGGTAAAACACATCTTCACTGTAAAAAGTCAATTTATGATGACCACAATTATTATTTTTGAAATAGTTTAATGTAACAAATTATTGCTTGTGAATGGGTACCACCGGCGGGAATGGGGCTACTTTCTATCTGCCCATCTTAACATGGATTGAATTATAGTATGCATTTTTGGAACTTCCCCTCATTGTGGAAATATTATATTTTATTCTATCAAAGTTGCAATGTTGGTTAAATCAGCTTAACATCCAGCTGCCCACAAAATTGTATAAAAAAATTATTACAATGTAATAGCTACATAATAATATTGTAAAATGATTATTTTGAAAAGAGCAACTGCTGAGTTCCTTGCCGGCTCTTCTCAGCAGAATCCACTTTCCGAACCGGTGGTAGAGTCGTGAGGTGTCATAAGAGCCACAGGTTCGCCCACGTGAAATAAATAATTTTTTTATAATTTTTAATTTTAAAAAAACCGACTTCAAATGCCCGCCTGTGCCAGTACAAAGTATATAATTTATTGTTGATATTTTAAATACCGCTCGACCAATTTCGATACAATTTCAATGGGACCACCCTTTGAAACAAAAAAGAATTTTCCTAATCGGTGAACATACATAAAAAAAAAGATACTGACGAATTCCTCCTCCTTTTTTGAAGTCGGTTAAAAAGAGAAAAACATAAAGAAATTACTTTCCCTTCACAGAGTTTCACAGCTATAATAGGACCTAATGGCAGTGGAAAAAGCAATGTGATTGACTCTATGCTGTTTGTGTTTGGCTACAGAGCTACAAAGATCCGTTCCAAGAAGATTTCTGTCCTCATACATTCATCTAGCAAGTTTCCCAATATCACCAACGCCTGTGTTGCTGTTCATTTTTGTCAGATTATCGATGGGGTATGTAATTAAGAGTTTTCAGTTTCATGTGACAGTGTGTGAGAGAATGAGTTTATAACCAACATTTGTGACATACTACATGACATACATACAAAAGCGAGATGGGAATGTTTTGTTCTATTAATCAGTGTTTGTTATTTTTTTTTTTTTGTAAATCTAATCTATTAATTCCTGTGTGGTGTCACCACTCCAGTAACTTGGGACCCTTAAAACTATGAGTTCTTTGCGCTGCTACACTGAAAAGCACTGTGTTGGCAGACCAGCTACTATGTCAAACAACATCAGATGATTCCTAGGGAGCTGGATATAGATGGTGCAAGACTGATGCTTGTGGAAGTCCATATAAGAAACCTTGGTCCAGCTGTGAATGTCTATTGGTTTATAAAAATCGGCCAAGTGTAAGTCGGGCCTCGCTCTTTTAGGGTTCCATTAAAAAAAATTAAATAAAAATATTTCCATGTACCCATGGAAATATTTTAATTTAATTTTTTTAATTTAATTTAATTTTTATTATTTGTTGTTATAGCGGCAATAGAAATACTTAATATGTGAAAATTTCATCTGTCTATCTATTACGGTTTACGAGATACAGCCCGCTGACAGACGGACGGACGGACGGACGGACGGACGGACAGCGTAGGCTTAGTAATAGGGTCCCGTTGGTACCCTTTGGGTACGGAACCCTAAAAAAGAAGAAGAATCAATATTTTAAAACAAAATAAATACT
The DNA here is from genome assembly GCA_029955525.1 of Oeneis ivallda. NCBI lineage: Eukaryota > Metazoa > Arthropoda > Insecta > Lepidoptera > Nymphalidae > Oeneis > Oeneis ivallda. The sequence goes on from JARPMR010000007.1 coordinate 22,679,241, forward strand.
AATCTAATTTTTATTAAATAGTAGTGAAGTCTTGTCATCATTTTGTTTTGCAAACTAATTTAGTACATATTTAACTCTTCTTAGGGTTCCATACCCAAAAGAGTGCCAATGGGACCCTATTACTAAGCCTCCACTGTCCGTCTGTCAGTGGGCCTTATCTCGTAAACCGTAATAGGTAGAGAGTTGAAATTTGCACAGAGTGTGTATTTCTATTGCAGCTATAACAACAAATAATAAAAATGATATAAAATTAAAAAATTATACATGAAAAAGGAGTCAAAATAAAATTTGATTTTTTTACCCTGGCATGTCAGGTGTCATTGTCTAGAGCTCATTAAGTATAGTAAATAGTTCAAATATATTTATTGTTCTTTTTTAGCTACAAAAATGAAGAAATGGGGGGCAGTCAAAGTTGTTGGTTTTAGAACATTTTTGTTATGGGGTCTATCTCAAAAAGTAAACTAGTTGGGAATTTGAAATTTCTGTATATTATACTATTATAGTGTATTTAAACAACAAATACTGACAATGTGGTTTTTAAGTTGAGATCAAAACAAACCAGCATTTTTCCCCTATTTATGCTTATTTAGTACTATCTAAGAACTAAGATATATTTTAAGATATTTAAATATCTAATAATTAATAATTGATAAATGTGAAATTTATATTCCTAATTCTTTTTCGGCGGAATCTAAACTGCACATATTAAATAAATTCAATACTTTAGCTCCGGGTATTAAAATTTTAAATGATGAGTCACTTCGCCTCCTAGGAGCACCTGTTCTAGAGGCCTCAGTTCCTCAATTTTTTACTGACTTAATTTCTAAATTCAAAAACACTTCCCATCACCTTTTCGATATTAATCCTCATATGGCAATGACCATCATTCGATTCTGCTTATTTGTCCCAAAATTTACTTATTTCCTAAGATGTTCACCTCTTTGGAAATTTAATAATTTATTGGAAAATCTGGATAATTTTATACAAAATATTCTATCTGACATCTTAAATTGTCCGATAGATGATCAAGTATGGGCCCAGGCTTCTCTTCCGATCAGGTATGGAGGTCTGGGAATCCGCAAAATTTCTAGTGTCTCTCTGCCAGCATTTCTTTCCTCTGTTTATAGTACACACACTCTCTTTGAAAAAATTATATCCCAGTCTTTGGGATCAATTGAGGTGTCGTGCTTGGCAGAGGCAAGAAATGAATGGTCAACGATTAGCCCAAATCAATTGCCGGTTTCTCTTCCTTCCCAGAGACAGTGGGATGACATTATTTGTAAAAAAACTTTTGACGCAATGTTAATGGAAGCAAATTCTAAAGACCGTGCTCGTCTTCTCGCTGTCTCTGCGAAAGAATCCGGCCACTGGCTCCATGCTCTCCCTTCTGCTAATCTAGGCACTCTTTTAAACCACGCCACTCTTGCAGTGGTAGTTGGCCTTAGGCTCGGCGCCAAAATAACCCAGCCTCACCGTTGCCACTGCGGTGACCACGTCGACGCTTACGGTCATCACGGACTCTCCTGTTCGAAGAGCGCTGGTCGTTTCTCCCGCCACAATGCCCTCAACGACATCATCCGCAGGTCTCTTGCTACTGCTCACATGCCAGCTGTATTAGAACCTATTGGTTTGGCACGTAGTGATGGCAGGAGACCTGATGGTATGACGCTTGTTCCTTGGAGGGCAGGGAGGTCGCTTGTGTGGGATGCCACCTGTGTAGATACTCTGGCTGCATCCCACATCCATGCGACCTCCTCTGTGGCGGGTGCAGCGGCTACTAGCGCCGAACAGGCTAAGAGGCGCAAATATGAAAAACTTGACAGTGGTTTCATATTTGTGCCTTTTGGTGTAGAGACCCTGGGGCCGTGGGGCCCGGAGGCTCGAGCGCTTTTTGTAGAGCTAACTAAAAAGGTGATCGAGTCTACCGGGGATCCAAGAGCTGGCAGCTACCTTGCCCAAAGGATTAGCTTGGCCATCCAAAGGGGTAATGCTGCCAGCATCTTGGGTACCATGCCACACTGCAGTGGCTTCGATGGGGTTTTAGATTTTATTTAATTTTTTATTTTAGTTTTAATTTTAGAATAATTTTAATTTTAATGTAGTAGGTAGTTTTAATTTTAGAGTAAATTTAGGTTTAATGCAATAATTATAATTATACTTTGTACTCTGTTCTGAAAAAAAAAAAAAAAAAAAAAAAAAATTTAAATATCTAGTTTTGAAAAAAAAGTGATTTAGTCATATGTACGGAACCCTAAAAGAGCAAGACCCGACTCGCACTTGGCCGACTTTTTTTAAACTCATATTAAAATAGAGATGTTTGTAAAGTTGTAACATTCTTCTAGGAAGCTGAAGAATTTACAGTGGTTCCAAATAGCGAGATTGTAGTATCAAGAACAGCACACAAAGACAATTCATCATACTATACTCTGAATGGCAAGAGGGTGCAGTTTAAGGAGGTTGCCAAAATGCTGAATTCACATGGCATTGACTTGGACCACAACAGATTTCTTATTTTACAGGTATTTTGTTTTACTTAAATTTTGGTTAGTATTCTTTAATGGTTTTTCGGGCAAAAGAGTCATAGATAGATAGAAAATTCTTTATTGCATCACACTACATTAATGTTTACAATTATTGAAACTGTTATGTGAATAGAAAGTATGCAAAGGCTGCCTTATCACTTTAAGCGATCTCCTCTAGGTAACCTTAATTTTAAAGGAATTTTATTGATGGATACTGGATAAGTGCAATAATTTTATAATATATGCAAAGTACATACTAAATATTATACACATATATCATACCTAGGGTTGCCATCCATCCGGGTTTCCCTGGATTTGTCCTAGTTTAAAGGGCATCTGGGGAGCATCCGGGCAGGGCTTTGTTTGTAGTCCAGGTTTAAAAATTTAAAGTTTTGGGCCACCAGCGACTCAGTACTTTTAAGATTTTTGTTTAAAAAATTAGTTGAATTTTGTTAGGTTTAATATTTTAATAAGGTTTTGTTTTCATAATAGGAAGGTGAGCGGTATTTAGCTTGTTACTGCATGTTTAAACGTACAGATTTTTTCTGTTGGCGGATTATAGCAAAATAATTCTAATACTTTGCGGAAGTTGCTTCTATCCAAATATAATTTAAAACCTAACCAATTGTATATTATTCACTTGGTGATTCTAAAGCACTTTTATTTCATTTAGAACTTGTCTATAATTTTCTAATAGCAAACAATAAGCTGATATTGATAAATTTAAGTGTTCGTAAATAATATTTTAGGGAGAAGTGGAACAAATAGCTATGATGAAGCCGAAGGGTCTAACAGAACATGAATCTGGTATGCTTGAATATTTGGAAGACATTATTGGCACATCAAGATATAAGGTATTATATTTAAATATGTACATAATATGCAATTAATGATTATGTATAACAGCTCAAATCAATTGAAATTATAGCAAAGTAACTTTTTTGTGATGCAGACATTTTAATAAGTAGAGTTTTAAGTACTATAATATGTACTTAATTTCTAATTGACAAAAGACATAATCTCTGACATGTATAAGAGCAACAAGTTGGCCTAAATGAAATAAATAGTTTTGGATTTGAATTTGAACTTGCCATATGGCACTTCAACCGCCAATCCATATTCCAACAACTTTAACTGACATTGATTTGTTAATATAAAAGTCAAACTTCGTTTGTATGGGGTGCTCCTTAAAACAAATGTTATTCTGAACAGGAACCAATAGAAAAACTCTCAGTGAGAGTGGAAGAGTATACAGAGATGCGCAAAGACAAGCTCAATAGAGTCCGTTTGGTTGAGCAAGAGAAGCAGAAATTAGAGCAGCCAATGAGGGAAGCTGCAGAGTTAATGAATCTGACTAACACTGCGCTGAGAACTAGGAATATGCTCTTACAAAAGTATATGTGAGTGTCATTGTTTCAACATTTATATGTATTTCCCAGCAGCAATGAGCAAAATACCAGAGGTGCGATTGTCTAAAGTTATTCCATTGATTGTAATCGTACTCGATGACATTAGTGTCAATGTAAAATAAACAATAACAGCATTGAATTAGAGCTCAATTTCGTGTATGCATTCGATACGCTCCATAACGCTCCGTATTAAAATCGGTTGGACTGAATTTGTGACTAAATCAATACAATCAAGGATTATTTTACTTTGATTTTATCTTTAGAAAATTAGAGAAAAAATTAGAAAAATTATTAGTATCAAGTATTATAGAAAATAAACAAATTTTAAAAAAAAATATGATAAGTTATGTCAGCGTTGAAAACTGATATCTCAGTATGAGATTAGATTTAATGTCTGCACTGTTTGTTGTTTGTATTTACCCAATCATGGGATAATTTTCAATTTCTTTGCTTCAGTCACGAAACAAATAAAATCATCGAGACCAAAAATAAAGAAATGGAAGAACTAAAGGAAGTGTTGGCCAAAATTGACGAGAAATTAAACAAAATCAAAGAAACCTTACACGAGAAAACTACAGAACTGAAGAATGGTACACAGTAGGTATCATCATCATCAGCATGTCTCCTCTTAGAGAAGAGTTATAGGCCATAGTCCATCATGCTGGCCCAATGCACTTCACAGGCAGGCAGACTTCACACACCTTAGAGAAAATTATGGAGGACTCAGGCGTGCAGGTTTCCTCACGATGTTTTACTTATATCTAATTGTTTAAACTCTGAAACGAGAGAAAATTATCGAGGACTCGGGTATGCAGGTTTCCTCACGATGTTTTACTTATATCTAATTGCTTAAACTCCAAAACGTCAGGTTCGTGCCCGGGATTGAATCCACGACTCCATGAATAGGAAACCCAGTTCTTATCACTGCACTTTTTAGCAATGTGATACCTAATGGGTCGGCTGGCCCCGCAATCTTAAAACAACACAGAGTAACATAAGCATGAGTGACAGAAGCAACGCTCTACGATCGAAGACCCCTTATTTATAATTGTACTGTATTATTGTAAAAATCGGCATCTTACAAAAGCGAAGCCGGTAGACGATCCCTTATTCGAACGAAGTTCCTTATCGGACCGTATGGACTATGGCTAGGTGAAAAAGTGTAAGAATCGTGAAAAGAAAAGTGTCACGACCTTTGTGTGTTGCCTTCGAAACCACGTTCCGTCATAGCTTTGGTGGCGTAGTGGCTAAACGAAGGAGTCAAACTATAGGTTCGAGGGTTCGATCTTGACTTCAGATTATTATTTTTTATTTTATTTATTTTTATTATTAATTTATTATTAAATGGAAGTTCGTTCCAATCGAGTGTTCCATAACACTCACGCATTTTTTAAAACTGTTCTGTATTCTTGTTATAAATCGCACCTTACTCGTTGTAGACAATACGACCAGTTGCGCAAACAAAAAGACGATTTGGGGGAAAAGCTACAGCTTTGTAAAAAGAAAACTGTAACGGCGCAAGCCGATTTGACGCAAGCTAATAAGAAGAAGAAGAACTTAGAACAATTGTTGGAACAGGAAAAAGGAAAATTGATGGATTTGGAAATGGTGAGTTTTTGAACGAAATTCCTTATCGGAAGGTACAGACTTGGCGGCTAGGCGAAAAAAGGTTAAGAATTTTCCGTCACGAGTAGTGTAGACGGTTATCCATAGCGCGTATGCTATATTACGAGATGGTTCTGACATTTGGCGAGAGATGGCGTTGATTCTAATAAGAATTTTCCCGAGTAGTATGGACGGTTATTCATAGCGCGTATGCTATTGGCTGTGCCCAGTCATGAGCGCTTATTTATTACAAGATGGTTCTAACATGTGGCGAGAGATGGCGTTGAATTAGAAGATAATAATTTCATAATATTGTTTAAATAGGTATCATAATTATAATTTATTAAAAGGAACTTCGTTCCAACCGAGTGATTCTTTGTCGTATTCCACATTGCTGAAGATCGTGAGCCCTTTTCATTAATTAATCTAAATTTATAAAAGGAAAAGGCGACTGACTGACTGACCGATCTATCAACGCACAGCTCAAATCACTGGACGGTTCGGGCTGAAATTTGTCATATAGATAGCTCTTGTGACGTAAGCATCCGCTTAGCAAGGATTTTTGAAAATTCAGCCCCTGGAGGTAAAATAGGGGTTTAAAAATTGAAGTGAATGAAGCTGCGGGCAAATGCTAGTTATAATATAGGTAATGTTACATATATAAGAGTATTCTAGAGATAATAATCCTCCTCTATCCGTCTGTCAGAGTGATGTATCTCATGAACCAAATAGGTAAAAACTTGAACTTCTCACAGAATGTGTATTTCTGTCACTGCTTTAACAACAAATAAAAGAAAACGAAAAATAAAGAGCTGGTGTAAAATCTTGTACGATGGTACGGAACCCTTCGTGTGCGGCTCCGACTCGCACTTGGCCGGTTATTATTAAATGAAAAGAATTTACTCAGGTACCCGAGAAAAATAAACGTGAAATCGAGGACTGTGAAAGATTATTGGAAAAACACAAAGAAAACAAAGTGGTAGCTGACGAAGAACTGCAATCTGTGATGGCTGGCGTAAGGTAAAAAATCTATCCGGCCTTTATTTACTATCCGGCCGGATACCGAATACTTAAACTTAACGTAAATACCTAATGTTGGTGTAAATCGGGGATCGATAGAAAGATAATTGTATCTTCACTCTTCAAGCTATAACTTTTTTTATCTGTTTTATAGAAAATTCGAGTCTCTACACATAAATATACTCTATACATGTTGAAATATATTAGCCTACACCTCAACTATACCCATGCGAAAAATCATGTCGATCCGTTGCTCTGTTGCGGCGTGATTGAAGGACAAACCAACAAATAAACACACTTTCGCATTTATTAGTATGTTATCTAGATCAGTTAGATAGATTATGTGATTAATTTTTTTTTATTTCACTTCACTAAATGCAATACTGAAGTACTCTTGTATTGAATTGGATGTTTGTTTTTTGCGTTGTTTTAGGGTTCCGTAGTTAAACGCGAAATCTTCGGTTACAGTCATACAATCTCTATGAATTGATGACTGCCTTGGTACAGATTATTTCTTGGTAGATTTTTGAAAAACTGTTTTAGACACCTTATATTTATTTTAAAATACGTATCCAAAAATTTGCCGCTGAATGAACGCAAGAAAGTATTTTCGTTATAATGTTTCAATTTTGTGAAGATATAAAAAAATAAAAAAGCTATTTTGTATTGTAACTAATCATACCATCAGGTCTCTTGCCATCACTACGTGCCAAACCAATAGGTTCTAATACAGCTGGCACGTGAGAGTAGCAAGAGACCTGCGGATGATGTCGTTGAGGGCATTGTGGCGGGAGAAACGACCAGCGTTCTTCGAACAGGAGAGCCCGTGATGACCGTAAGCGTCGACGTGGTCACCGCAGTGGCAACGGTGAGGCTGGATTATTTTGGCGCCGAGCCTAAGACCAACTACCACTGCAAGAGTGGCGTGGTTTAAAAGAGTGCCCAGATTAGCAGAAGGGATAGCATGGAGCCAGTGTCCGGATTCTTTCGCAGAGACAGCTAGAAGACGAGCACGGTCTTTAGAATTTGCTTGCATTAACATTGCGTCAAAAGTTTTTTTTAAATGTTTTTTACTTTTAAAATGAAAACCCTAAGGCTGGAATCACATCAGTGCGCATCGATTCGCATTTTGTCCATCACAATAGTACATTGTTCAACGAGGGGTGAAAGTGACCGATTACATACGAGGGTGTCATTTGGGGCCCGAGGCGCAGCCGAGGTCCTTAATACGCCCGAGTAAGGAATCGCACTTTCTCCCGAGTGATACATAGTGCTTTATACTACACCTACGAGGAAAATAATAGACAAATCATTTAATTGAAATTAATATCTATTAAAATTTTTACACTTCTCAAACTCAACTCAACTCTAAAAAACTCATGGTAGAATTTTTTCCCGCTTTTCCACTGTAGTAAATCTTCATAAAATGCTTTGTTGTATTTATCGATTTTTAGATTTCTCGGGACATTCATTTTTCACTATACACAGACATTTTGAATTCACACTGCTATCACCAATAGACATTTTGAGTTCTTAATATAGAGTAAAGTTTATGGTTTCTACTAAAAGCTTGTAATTTTATAAATTCAAAATTTAGATATAACAAAGTAATGCGACTCGCGCGAAATTTTTCATTTTTTTTAAAATACGTAGGTATGACTTGCAGAAAACTCAAGTGGCCAGTAACCACAGACCAGGAACAACAAGATAACAATTTGTTTTTTTTTCTTAACTTTGTAATCAATTTTTTTTATATTTCATAGAATAACTATGTAATAGAATATGGAACCTCGTTTACTGATATAGTTTAAAGAATCCTCTTTATAAAGATTATTATTAGTTATAATTTAGTCACTATTTTATACATTTTTCTAATTATTTATTTATTAGATACTTACTATGAAAATAAAGAGTCTTGTTTGTTGAAACAGAGTTCAATTTTTTTTTATATAATTTTTTTAAGTATTGGTATTACTGAACTGATTTTATCAAAAATAAAAAAAAAAAAACCACGTGTGTAATGGATTTTCATACAAATTTTCAGCCCGCTAAAGCACGTAAGTAATGAAATTTCATACATTTTTTCAGCCCGCAGATTTGCTTCCACGTAAAGACGTATTTTCTTTCTCGCTCTTTTCCGATATGACGCAAATCAGAAGGTACTTTCCGAGCAGGTGTAGTATAAAACTCATTTTTCATAGTCGTCTACGCATCCAAAAGCCCAATTGATGCGTACACGACTAAGAAAAACGACAGTTTTGTATGGACAAAATGCGAATCGATGCTCACAGATGTAATTCCAGCCTAATACAGTTTTTGCAATTCACGAAGGCGAGTGAGCTTTACTTGTGGTTACTTCGTGTACATGCACATTGCATAAGTGTGCGTGCCTGTCAAAGCCTAGGTGGGAGCGGGCAGGCGCGAGCATTGCGCTCGCTCACACTTATACAGATACGACACACACACAACCATAAGTCAGTCGCCCTCGTGAATTGCAAGAACTATACTACATGCGCAGTACACAATATACGAGTACTATTTTCAACCTATTATTTTAACCTTTTAGGTCAAAAACTCAAGGCCTTCAAGAACAAAAGGATAAGCTGCAATCAAAATTAATAGATCTAAAGAAAATTGTCGACGAAGCGAACAAGAACTATAAACTCGCTGAATCAGAACTCAAGATATATTTGAGCACCGAGGAAAAGGAAGTGGAAAAATACCAACAATTAAAAGAGGCATACGAAAACGCTACTAGAAATTTGGAAGAAAAAAACGTGTAAGTAATCCAATCTCCGAATAGGAGACCAGTCCTAACAACTAGGCTAAGTTGTTAGGACTGGTCTCCTATTCGCGGGTCGCAGGTTCGATCCTGGGTACGCATCTCTGACTTTTCGGAGTCAGTGAAGGAAAACATCGTGAGGAAACCTGCACATCTGAGAGTGCTCTGTAATGTTCTCCAAGGTGTGTGAAGTTCGCCAATTCGCATTGGGCTAGCGTGGTGGATTATAGCCTATAACCCTTCTTGAGAGATCTGCGCTCAGTAGTGAGCCATAGATGGGTTGCTAATGATGATGAAGATCCAATCTCTAATTTGACAACACTGTGATATTATATGCTGTATTACAAGATATAATATAAACTGGTTATAGGTACCTACGGTCGAATACTGAAAGGTTGGTGGTTCAATCCACACACTTTGAACTATTGTCGTACCCATTCTACACACTTTCCGCTTATTTGGAGAGGAGAGAGGAATATTAGTCAAGATGGCTAATATTTTTTTATAAAAAAAGCATGGTTGCATCACAAAAACTAGTAAATTTATTTATGTTAAACTAATACTCAAATATGCTATAGCTATGCTCGGTATATCCCTGCGAGATCAAATCAGAAATGAGGAGATTCGTAGGAGAACCAAAGTCACCGACATAGCTCAGCGTGTCGCGAAACTGAAGTGGAAATGGGCGGGGCACATAGTTCAAAGAGCTGATGGTCGCTGGGGTCCCAAGGTGTTGGAGTGGTGACCCCGCACCGGGAAACGCAGTGTTGGCAGGCCCCCCACCAGATGGACCGACGACATCAAACGAGTCGCAGGGAGCCGCTGGATTCAAGCGGCGCAAGACCGAAGCCTGTGGAAGTCCATGCAGGAGACCTTTGTCCAGCAGTGGACGTCTATAGGTTGATAAAGAAGAAGAAGAATACTCAAAAAAATTCTGAACATTTTGCAATTTCATTTCATTATAGGTCACGGAAAAATCTATCGAAAACAATACCCGCGCAGGAGAAAAGTTTAATTGAATTACAAAGAAAACTCCAGGCCATTAAGAGTGAAGAAGGGACTGTGTCGACTGAAGCAAGAAGTTTGAGGTTACCTTGAAATTACTTCTTTACTCTAAGGGGCTGCGCCCACTGACGGCACGGCACGGCAAGGGATTTTCGTGCGACGAACAGAAATATACCTTAATAATATAACCATAAAATTGAAATTTCAGATGGTCGTCGTAGGTACAAAAACACGACGCCTACGAACTTACGATAACCATCAAATTCAAATTCAAATTCAAAATCATTTATTTCATGTAGGCCAACCTGTGGCGCTTATGACAAGTCATGACTCTACCACTGGTTCGGAAAACGGATTCTGCTGAGAAGAACCGGCAAGAAACTCAGCAGTTGCTCTTTTCAAAATTACACATTTTACAATATTTTTTGTAGGTAATATGTATTTACATTTTAATAACTTTTTATAATATCTTGTGGGCAGCTGGATGCCATGCCGATTTACCCCATGCAACTTGTTAGAATAGAATATTTCCAACAATACGATGATATAATATTTATAGAACAACTCCAAAAATACATAAGTACAATATTCAATACATGTCAAGACTGGCAGACCAGCAGCCCCGCTTCCGACGGTGGCGGAGTTCATCATTGAAATTTCAATTTTATTGTCATACTATTAAGGTAAAATAATGTCTGTTCGTCGCATAAAAATCCCCTGCATGCCGTGCCGTGCAAGAAATGTCAATCCGCCATTTAACATTGCTGTCTTGCTCACTCGTGTATCTCACTGAGTATAACAGAAATAGAAAATGGCGGCTTGTCATTCCTATATACATGTCTTGATCGCATATTTTACCGTATTACTCATTACTGAAGATCTTGATCCCTTTCCATTAGCAACATAATGGTAGGGGTTGTCTTTAAATATCAATGCGGTGGGTGTCCAGACCCCTACGCATTTTTAATTCCTTTATTTATTGTAAACTCTAAAATCGGATTCTATGCAGCATCGTACCGAAACGCTAAATCGCTTAGGCACGACTTTTCCGTTAGATTTGTAACTAGCCACGTACGAAACCAGACCAGAGAAAATTAAGAAAATATAAATTCCCAAATTGCCCCTATCGGGAGTCAAACCCGTTGTCTCTATCGTTTTTGATACAAAATCTTCACCACTGCGCCTGGGAAGCAATTCAAATTGAAGAAGGACCTCCTTCTTCAATTTGAATTGCTATATTTAAATTGAAATGAATGGCCCAATTCATAAGTCCAAGAAGTCCCAGTCCATAATTCAGTTCCAGTTTCAATTATTTCTGTTTTGGAAAAATGGGCTTTAGTTCTAGAAGACCTTAAGTCCGTTTTTCTGTTTTGGAAAAATGGGCTTTAGTTCAAGAAGACCTTAACTCCGTTTTTCTGTTTTGGAAAAATGGGCTTTAGTTCAAGAAGACCCTAAGTCCGTTTTTTCTGTTTAGGAAAAATGGGCCTTAGTTCTAGAAGACCTTAAGTCCGTTTTTTTCTATTTTGGAAAAATGGGCTTAAGGTTGAAGACAAGGGTCTGCCCGCGAAATTCAAGTTTAATTTGGTTTTTCGCAATTTGTAAACTAATACGACAAAGTAGGCTTATGGCATTCTAATTGCGACAGTGGCAGTATCATCTTCACAGGTTTATATAAAAAAATTTACTTGAAAGTGTCCAGTTTAAGAAATTAATCAAAATATCGACTAATTTGTGAGTAACTCACGTCCAACTCAGTATTTTGATTAATTTCTTATACTGGTCACTTTCAAGTAAAGATTTTTATGTAAACCTGTGAAGATGATAATTCCACCGGCGCAATCAGAAGGCCATAAGTCTACTTTGTCGTATTAGTTTACAAATTTCGAAAAACCAAATTAAATTTGAATTTCGCGGGCAGACCCTTGTCTTCAACCTTAAGTCCGTTTTTTCTGTTTTGGAAAAATGGGCTTTAGTTCAAGAAGACTTTAAGTCCGTTTTTTCTGTTTTGGAAAAAGGGGATTTAGTTCAAGAAGACCTTAAGTCCGTTTTTTCTGTTTTGGAAAAATGGGCTTTAGTTCAAGAAGACCTTAAGTCCGTTTTTTCTGTTTTGGAAAAATGGACGTAGGGCCTACTTGAACTGGGCCATTGTGGACTTAGGGACTTCACTGGAATTGGGCCATTCAAATGTTTTTAGGGGTCAGTTGGAAGAGTCGAGGCAAGCTATGACGGCCAACCGATCCCGCGGCCGGGTGTTGGACTCTTTGATGAAAGAGAAAAAAGCTGGGAATTTGCCTGGCATATTTGGAAGATTGGTAAGTTTTCCTGCAGGCCTAGCATGCACGTCGAAGTGATATCTCGCACAGAGACAGAGAGAGATATTGTCGATGTAGATTCATTTCTCATTTACTCTTTTAAACGTGTTAGAGTTCGTAGAGAAAAATAGAGAAAAAAATTTATCTCTACTTTTGACGAGTAACGAGTAACGAGACGAATCATGGTGTGCAACCATGTTAGTTTCGATAGAGATATAGAGATAATACGAAAAAAGGGGTAGATTAAATATTCTCGCGCGTGCATGCTAGAGGCCTGCTAGATACCCCACAGTTTTTAACCCCCAACGCAAAAAGAGGGGTGTTATAAGTTTGACCACTATGTTTGTCTGTCTGCGGCACCGTGCCTCTTAAACAGGTGAACCGATTTGTGTGAGGTTTTTTTTTAATTTAAAAACAGGTTTTCTAGCGGTGGTTCTTAGATAAGTTTTATCAAAATCTGTTCAGCCGTTTCAAGGTCATCAGCTGTTTTGTTAGCTGCAGTAGGGTTCTTAGACGCATAATTCTCGGCAGGAAAGGCATTCCAAACCAGTGGTAGATTCATCGACTATTCAAAAGCACTTGTAAAAGTTTATTTGAATAAAAAATATTTCTATACTATTCTATTCTAATGTACTTAATTGCGTTGGGGGGAAATATTATTTAAAACTTGTTTGCATGTTTGCTATCAATAACATTAGTTTTTGGGATCTATCCATAGGAAAAGAAAATAAATATCTAGAAAAAAAAGAATGAAATTGCGATTTAAAAAAATACGATGTAGAAATGAAATAGTAGAGGGCACCACCGTCGTGCCTCGGAGAGCACGTAAAGCCGTCGATCCTGTGCCTAATCTCTCTCCGATCGTGTTGGATTTCGCTCTAATCGGAATATGAGAGTGAGGGAATTGAGACTTCAGAGTGCACCTGTGTTTGCGCACACACTTATGCACTATCATATTTCCCACGCAGATGGCTAAGTGTGTTGGCCGCCGTGGTCGGATTCATTCAAGAGAACATTATTATCATTTTACTAGCGATTTCTTCCTTGAATAGTTTTTTAAAAATCTCTCTGTTTTTCCGTAGTAAAAGGTAACTATGTCACTCTCCAAGTCTTCAACTATACCCATTCAAAAATCACTTCGATTGTCCCGTTACTGCGTGATTGAAGGATAAACCAACAACTCGCATTTCTTGTTAGGATTATTCTTCTTCTTCTTCATCAACCGATAGACTTCCACTGCTGGACAAAGATAGATAGATAGATAGATAAAAGTTTTATTTGATCACGAACACAATTCATTTTTACAATTTTAAAATCGATTTAGGCTATTTATAACGTAGTTCGTGAACAAATAACTCCTCACTCAGCACAAAGCTGCAGCAGGCTGCAACGCTGGTTTTCAGGAGGAACCTTAAAGTGTCCACAGACGTGTTTTCGACAAACAAGCCTCTTATAACTAAAACATAATATTAGTATATAAAATATAACAAACAATATAGCACATATATTAAATCCAATTCAATAATTCAACAAATGTGACTTCCTACCACGAGTCTCCAATCGTACCAAACATCGTCTAACAAACATACACAAAACAAAAGAAAGAAAGCTGCAAAGCAAAGGTCTCTTGCATGGACTTCCACAGGCCTCGGTCTTGCGCCGCCTGAATCCAGCGGCTCCCTGCGACTCGTTTGATGTCGTCGGTCCACCTGGTGGGGGGTCTGCCAACACCGCGCTTCCTGGTGCGGGGTCGGCACTCCAGCACCTTGGGACCCCAACGACCATCAGCTCTTCGAACTATGTGCCCCGCCCATTTCCACTTCAGTTTCGCGACTCGCTGAGCTATGTCGGTGACTTTGTTTCTCCTACGAATCTCCTCATTTCTGATTCGATCCCGCAGGGACACTCCAAGCATAGCTCTCTCCATCGCCCGCTGAGCGGTCCTGAGCCTACTTATGAGGCCCTTAGTTAGCAACCATGTCTCGGATCCGTAAGTAATCACTGGCAACACGCACTTTGCGAAGTCTTGTTCTTTCTTCTTCTTGTTAGGATTATTATGGAACATTTCCAGGGTGACCTCGGCGGTATAGATGCAAAATACGACGTGGCGATATCCACGTGCTGTGGAGCTCTCGACAACATCGTAGTGGACACGGTAGATACCGCGCAAGCGTGCGTGGAGTACCTGAAGAGATACGACATAGGGCGGGCTACCTTCATAGCGCTGGAGAAACAGCAGCATTTGATCAACCGGATGCACAATAAGATCAAATAGTAAGTGTCACTAATATAACTAGATGCATGGTACTGATAAACCAGTGTGAGTTGACCCCTGTTGAATACTATGGTGAGCACTATTGGAGGTCAAGCTTTAATGGTTGTGCTTCGACGAAAATCGTAGTAGACGGTTGATATTGCACAAGCGTATGTGTATCAATAATATTGTGTATCATATGAGGGGTCGAACTATGTTGTATACTGAGTTCCAGCAACATCAGTGTTACTTGACTCCTGTCATAATAATTCTGTAAAAACTATCAGGGACTACGTTATTCTGTGTCGGTACTTGTACTATATTATGTCGTTTATTAATAAAAACCAACTGACCAGAAATTATTGGAACGTAGTTCCTTATAGCGCGGTGCGGAAGGGGGCTAGACAGAAAAAATTAAGACAAAATTGAACCGACACTTTTTTGAAACCGACACTTTTTAATCGAAAGGAACTTCGTTCCATCCGGGTGTCCCTTGACACCTCTCAAGTTTTTTGGAGTTTACTCCTTAAGAATCGATTTTAGGCGCCCGGTATGAGAAAAATCCGAGCAGTAAAATCAATTTATCAATGACCTCGTTACGTTTTTCTGTCACGTTTTTCACAACGATGCATATTTCTACCCTAACGTAGAGTAAATAAGGTTGGTTTTCGTGCGAAAGTCGGTCGGGGCGCGCTCGGACCCGAGTCGCGCGTAAACTCCAGTCGTGCGTCGGAGGCCGGAGCTGACACACACTTTTTTTTCCCTTTTATCGAGTTAGATCTTCATCCCAAATAACATACGTGATTTAGATGCGTTTCCGCTGAGAGGAAGTGAGCTTCTTATCACGTCTCTATTGATGATTTCTCAACTCAATGGTCTGCTGAAGACATCTTGTCCACTCCGCTTCATTTCAATATTTTTTTTCAGTCCAGAAAACGTGCCGCGCCTCTTTGATCTAGTGAAAGTGAAAGATGAAAGGGTGCTGCCGGCGTTTTACTACGCGTTAAACGAAACCTTGGTGGCGGAAGATTTAGAGCAGGCTTCCAGGATCGCGTACGGAGCCACGAGATATAGAGTTGTTTCACTCGACGGGAAAGTTATAGAAATTGTTGGTGAGTAAATAATTGTTACCATGCGGAATTATTTGGACATCCACTGCATTAATATCCCACGAAAACCCATATCATCGTATGGTTAATAGAAAAAGAAATGTTTTAAATATCTAATGTTGGTGCTGGGAGGCGCAGTGTTGGCAGACCCCCCACCAGGTGGACCGACGACATCAAACGAGTCGCAGGGAGCCGCTGGATTCAGGCGGTGCAAGACCGAGGCCTGTGGCAGTCCATGCAAGAGACCTTTGCCCAGCAGTGGACGTCTATCGGTTGATAAAGAAGAAGAAAAGATATTATTATTTAGCAGTTTCTTATAAGTACAGATACTTAAGTACTTTTTGTAATAACTTAGGTACAATGTCCGGTGGTGGTAAGACTGTGTCGCGCGGACGAATGTCCAGTTCGGTGCAACAGGACACGAGCGACAACGACCCCGCTGTGATTCAGGCGAATGAACGGAAGCTGGCTTCGCTGGAGCAGAGGTATGCCGAAAGAAATAGAATAGAATAGAATGTTTTTTGGAACGTAAGTTCCTTATCGCGCGGTACGGAAGGGGGCTAGACGGAAAAAATTACGGAACCGACACTCGACATATTTTTGAAACCGACACTTTTTTGTTGAATGTGAATTTTGCATTGTGTTCGGTATTTTCGCGATACAACATTAGGTCTCCGTAGCCTAGTGGCTCCGGCAGTCGCCTAAAAGTTCAACGTCGATGTTAATGTTGTATCGCGAAAATACCGAACACAATGTAATCGAAAGGAACTACGTTCCATCCGGGTGTCCCATGACACCTCTCAAGTTTTTTTATTCAAATAAAGTATTTTATAAGTGCTTTTGAATCGTCGATGAGTCTACCTCTCATTTAAAGATCTACTTACATTGTAACATGTAACATTTGTAGGAATTGTGAATGTAGGAGTTGGGGAAATTTATTGTGAACAATCGAACAATCGAACTATGGAACTATCGATTGTCGATTTGATCATCTTCATAAAAAACTATCGAATGAAAATCGACAATCGAATATATCTATCGAAAAAATCGAAAATAGAAAAACTATCGATAAAATTGAAATTCGAAAACTATCGAAAATCGAAAAACATTATTTTCCATAGTTCAATTGTTGTTCGATAGTTATCGAATAATCGAAGATTTCGACTATTTTCCGATTAAAACTCAAAGAAGACGAAGAGAAGTAAATCATTTATGTACCTTCCTAGGTTATCAGATCTCCGCAGCGAGCAGGCGAACTTAGAAGAATCTTTGGCAAACACTCAGAGAAGTGTTAGAGAGGGGAAATTGACTTTACACAAACTGGACATCGAGACCAAGAGTTTGACTGAACAAGTGCCTGCCCTAGAGGTTAGTTAAGGTCATGTAACATACGATTTTTCATATAATCAAAATTCAAATAGTTCAAAATTCAAAATTATTTATTTCACGTAGGCCAACCTGTGGCTCTTATGACACGTCATGACTCTACCACCGCTTCGGAAAGCGGATTCTGCTGAGAAGAGCCGGCAAGAAACTCAGCAGTTGCTCTTTTCAAAATAATCATTTTACAACAGTGATAAGTAGCTATTACATTGTAATAAGTTTTTATACTATCTTGTGGGCAGCTGGATGCCAAGCTGATTTAACCCATGCATCTTTCTTAGAATAGATATAATATTTCATATTTTGGAAGTTTTAGTTTAATCGTATTATCTTTCTAGATAGATGTAAAAGTAAGCCCAATATCGATTCACCTCTTCATTTACTATGTCTTATCGTAACTAAACTAAACGTAGTTTTAAAATTGCTGTAATTAAATTCACTTTTATGTTAAATTGAATTAAACATAATCATGTAAAGAAAACTCCTTCATCAATAATAAACGTCGTTATAATTCGCACACTTAGAGCTCAAGCGTAATTGTATCAATACTCGAAAACACTTATGGAGCCACAGTCGTCTCCAACGCTCAACTAGAACTAACTTAAAATTAGTCAGCTGTTTGGAAGTCACGTTTTTCAATAAAGATTGTGTTTTGACTCAAACGATAAATCATTCAGTAATTAATAAATTAAAATCATGACAATCATAACTAAAATATTGTTATCCAGAATCAAATAAAGCAGCAAGAAAGAAGGGTTGCGTCGAGTAAAGTGGATGCCAAACAAAAAGCGAAGTTAGAAAAAGTTGTAAAAGCCGCAGAGGAGAAAATGGAAAAGGCGAATCACGATGCGGGAGAGGTATGCAACTTTCTACTATTTTTTATACTTTTTAGGGTTCCGTACCCAAAGGGGCACCCTTTTACAACGGGATCCTGTTACTAAGCCTCTGCTGTCCATCCGTCCGTCTGTCAGCGGGCTGTAAATCTTCTCATATTGTGTATTTCTATTGCCGCACAATAACTTCTAACTCAACTTCAACTTCTCTTCTTTCTATAACAACAAATAAATAAAATTAAAATAAAGGGGGCGGGGGGGGGGGGGGGGGGGGGATTTGTTAGGGGATCTATCTCAAAAACGAAACTAGTTAGGCATTTGAAATTTTGGTATATTATGTACTATATAGTCTATTTAAACAACAAATACTGAAAGCACCGATTTATAATGCGGGATGCGGTTTGTAAGTTGTGACCAAAACAAACGAGCATTTTTCCCCATACTACTACATTTTTACACATACTTTCTAAGAACTAAGATATCGAAATATTTATCTAGTGATTTGGTCATATGTACGGAACCCTAAAACATCGAGGCCCGACTCGCATTTGACCGATTTTTGAACTTATCTAATAAATGTTACTAGCTGATGGCCGTGAATTCGTCTGCGTGGATTAAGTTTTTTAAAAATTCATTTTGAACTCTAATTTATGTCTTAATTAATTTAAGTAGTTTATGTCCGCAACTCTACCCATGCAAAAAAATCACGTCGATCCTTTGTTCCATTGCGACGTGATTGAAGGACAAATTATTGATTTCGTTGGTTATTTTTTTATAAACCACCCGGAAATACTTGCAACCGGGATGATAAGCCTCCTATAGAGAAAAGTTTGTTAGACCACATCACCTTTGCGGTACAAACCGTAGAAGCAATACAACACGGCGCACCGCACCGTGCCATGTTGTATCGCTTTTACAGTTTTTAACCGACTTTTAAATAATTAGAAGGTCCTTAATTTGGCCTGTATTTTTTTATTGGATAGAAGCAGGCGTTCCTTTACGGAAGTTCATGATTAGCAAGAAAAGGTTAGAATTATTTTGCTATAATCCGCCAACAGATAAAATCTGTATGGTCAAACATGCAGTAACAAGCTAAGCCCCGCTCACCTTCCCAAGCAAGCAAGAGAGCAAAGTTCCCAAGCAAGCAATGCCACCACCACTCACATGCACCATTTACACTAATTTCGACGCACGTTTCGCCCCGACACCGCAGCATCCTCAGGTGATGTCGACTTTACAATGCAGTATTGTTTAGTGACGTTTTTAAATTAGTGTAAAAGTCTTGTGTAATGGTGCATGTGAGTGGTGGTGGCATTGCTTGTTTGGGATAGCTTTCTTGCTTGCTTGGTGAGCGGTGCTTAGCTTGTTACTGCATGTTTGACCATACAGATTTTTCTGTTGGCAGATTATAGCAAAATAATTCTAACCTTTTCTTGCTTTTTTTTGTCTTAGAAGTATGCATAATATTTATGCCTCGATGGCCCAACGGTTGGATGGCTCAAGTGTGGACTGAAAATCGAAAGGTTGACAGTTTGATCCGCACCCGTTCACTATTGTCATAACCACTCCTAGTCGTAACACAAGCTTTCCGCTTATTTGGAGGGGTGAGGAAAATATTTGTAAAGTTCAGCTTGGCTTATATCTAAATATGCAAAAGGCAAAGGTGACTGACTGGACTGTCTGACTGATCTATCAACTCATAGCTCAAACAACTGGACGGATCTAAGCGTCCGCTAAGAAAGGATCTGAAAATTCAACCCCTAAGGGGGTAAAATACGCTTTAAAATTTGAACTGAGCGAAGCCGCGGCTAGTTCTTTATAAAAATAAAACTTGAAACAAATTAATTTATTAGGTAGAAAAAGAGGTGCACGGCGTAGACGCTCAAATTGCGGCGGTAGCCGGGAACAAAGTGAAGGACCTGCAGAAGAATGTCGACGAGCTCACCAAGAAGATTGACAAGATATCCACCGAAATCACTAAATTGAAAGTCGCTATAAACACTAGCATCAGGTAAAATTGGGCTTTAGAAGCTATTTTTACTATTGTATAGCATGTAGAGAAAATAAAGGAAAAAATGAGGACTACTAAACACTGCTTTATAATAATTTATGCAAATTTTTTTAAATTCGTTATTTTCATCACCATAGCATGGAAGAAAACATTGATGAAATTAATTATTATTTAAAACTGTCAGTTGATTCGGAAAATTAGGCCGCCATTTGGCGTGCTTTC
Source organism: Oeneis ivallda (assembly GCA_029955525.1). NCBI lineage: Eukaryota > Metazoa > Arthropoda > Insecta > Lepidoptera > Nymphalidae > Oeneis > Oeneis ivallda. Next base: position 22,699,708 of record JARPMR010000007.1, read on the forward strand.
TGATTGGCTGACAGCTGAAGTTTTTTGTTCAGCTGACTTTAGGGTTCTTGTGCACTTCCTCGTATTCGATTCGTTTTCGTGATTCGTGAAAATACGATTCGAAGTGGTCTACATACAAAATGTACGTGCGCTTGTGCACTCATTCGATTCGTATTCGTATTTTACTATCTAGTTTTGTATGACGGCCACTTCGAATGGTATTTTTACGATTACGAATCGAACTCGAGGAAGTGCACAAGATCCCTTAAACTCTGTTTTTATAGCACGTTTTTAATTTGTACATGCTCTTGACAAATAAATCAAGAAATTCTTAGTTAGATTAACTTTATTTTTTTCAGAAATTCAAAGAAGTCCAAGGACAAGATCAACCAAATGGAAGCAGATTTAAAGGAAACCGAAAAGAATATAGAGAATTTAAATAGCCAAAAGAAACAACTCAGCTTGGACAGCGCCCAGTACCAGAAGGAATTTGATGAGGTGATATTGCCAATATGCCCAGAGCACATTATACGCTCGCTTTCGCCAACCTGCGAGTTAATCATTGAAATATGAACTCTATGTTGTGTCACATATAGTAAAATTTTAAATGACTTAGTGAGAGTGCATTGCATGGATGGCATCGATTTTGATTGATCAAACTTCTAGTGATGTTTAAAGAAATATAGTAGAAAATATAGTAATTTTAATAAAGTCCATTTATTTTGGTGTGACCAATGTGACGAATTGTGACGAATGTATCTTTGAAATCTGGTCATAACGATATCAGATTGGCTTTCCTTTTCTATCTTTAGGTATTAGATTTTTTGGCTATACTAAGTTTATGGTTCAGACTCAAGATAGTTAAAACTAGATCTGTAGTTTTAAGTCTTTATTATAAGCAGAGAGCGATCTATAATGGGTTTCAGCCATACACTCACTTAAAAAAATATCAGTGTTGAGGGTGATATGGTATGCAATAATAATAATATATTACATAGTATAAAATAATAATATATTACATAATAATAGTATGCAAGAATAATAGGTCTTTAAGCTTATAAACTCTGCCTGTGAAATCGGTTTCTTATTTTTGAAGTGAAAACTTCTTTAGGCGCGTTGAGCACTTTTTTGGGTTAGCAAAAAACATGGATTTCGAGTCATCGTCACCTTTACAATCGTCACCTTCACAATCGTCACCTGGAGATTTTCGCAAGCGTTTAGAGGTTCTCAAGCTTGTACAGCGCAGTCCTTACCGTTTAATGTATGATGTCGCAGGTTCGAATCTCACTCACGAAACGTGACAGTGCGCTTTTTTTTTAATTATTTAATTATTTTCATTTTATTTTTTTGTTTATATTATATTTGTTTTTAATTATTAGCAAATCTAAACTAGCGGCACGCTATGAAGGCCGGTTTGACGTTTGTCCGCTCATGAAGTTCCGTATTAATTGATAACGACTTTGAAGGAAATAATTGTATTACTTTATTGACGATAGTGATGTGCAGAGATTCATAAATTTTATCGAATGTAGTTTTAGGTTTAGGACTCAAAATTTATTTATTAAATTGATTTCTAAAATGTATACAAGTGTAGAAAAATCAGTTTGCACCATTTAAGGGGTGAATGTACTTGTGAATATGAACAATTTTCACTATGTGGACAAACCTCTGAAATCGCAAAAAAATATCAGCTGTTTCATACAAAAGGTAAAATTTTTATTTTTATATGATACATACCACAACTCGGCATTTGGTTATGGCGTGAAATACGTTAAAAATGGCGTAGATGCAAACATGAATATGTTAAAAGCGGAATTAGTACGTCTTTTAAAAGAAAACAAACCAACCAAGATCCGATACGTCATTGACGAAATAGCATTAGAACATGGGCACAGAGTTATACGGTTACCGCCTTACCATTGTGAGTATAATGCGATTGAGTTGGTGTGGGCTCAAATTAAGGGATATGCTGCAAGACACAATACAGAACCCCCATTTACCACAAAAAAAATGCTAAAATTATTAGAAGAAGCTTGTGAACATGTGACTAAAGGAGACTGGGAAAAGGTTGTGAATAGAACTGTTAAATTAATAAGGGAAGATTATGAAAGAGATGTGAAAATAGATAATATTATAGAAAACGAACATATAATTATTAATGTAGGTGATGATAGCAGTGACGACAGTGAAAATAGTAGTATGGACGAATCTGATTAATTATGGCCTTTTGTGGCACCTTTTTTGGTATCTTTTGTATTCATATGTTTCTTGTGTGCATATAAAGTATGTATATTCATTTTCATTCAAATATTCAGTTCGTTCAAATAAATTAAATAAACATATACATTTTTGTTTTATTAAACCTATTTAATCAGGTACAAAAACAAAACTTAATTGTTTTTGTTCGAGAATAAATTGACATTCCACATCACTATTGTAATGTGTCAAACCGGCCATCATAGCGTGCCGCTAGTGTAGTTTTCACTTCTATCAGCAGTCCCTATGACTGCCAATTTTTTTTTAGTCGAAGTTAGGGACTGAATAAAGGAGATTGGCGAATTCCATAGAGTTTCTGACCCAGACGAACTGAACCGTGGGCCTCCTTTATTACTTTTATTAAGAATATTTTCTCCCATAATACTTGCAGTTGGAAGAGCAAATCAACGAAGGCACGAACGAATTCAGCGGCCTCCGACAAGAAATAGCGAAGTTACAAAGCAAGGAGAACAAGATCAAGAGCGAGCGCCTCGAAGCCAACAACGCCGTTAGCAAGATGGAGAAGTCCATACAAGACTGTACCACGAAGACGCCCATGTGGGAAAAGGAGGTGATCATAATGGGAATCGTAACAAATATAAATTATAGTAGGCATGATGACAGCTTTTTTCTGAGATCGAAGGATGGCAGTAACCAAGAATAAATGAAATTATGAATTTATCTAATAAAATATGGTGCGGGTTGTTACGTTCCCTCAAATATGGTCGAGCGAAGCAACGGCTGGATCATGCGTCATGCCCGTGAACGGGTGCCACCGGTGGGAATGGGGCTACTTTCTATCTGCCCGTATTGAAGTTGGTTTAATTAAATCGACATTTGACTTTGTTGACAGCTTGGGCACGCCATCTTGAAATATTAGTATAAATAGGTCTGTTTTGACGATGCGAATGCAGTCTCTGCCAGAGACTCATCCGACAAGTAGTTGCTTTCGTGTCCAGGTCGTTGTATTTGATTGAGAGATTGCGATAGCAATCGCGCCTTAATCGAATAAATATTGCCAGTGCGCCTAAGATTAGTGTAATTTATTAATTAATATTTAGATGTTTTTGATAACTACCCTCACGTTCAGATGGTGTTTGTCTGTCGTGTTTGTGGTTAAATAGATTAGATGTGAGGAAAGGGGCCGTTATAGGGGTGGTGGAGACGGCTATAGGTAGGGTTTAGGCGTTTTAAAAGAATAGATAAGTATTCTCTTAAGGCATGATTAGTTTGTGAGTATTGACTTTTGAGTGGCTCGGTTTTAAAGAGTAAAGTATCGATATTTGTGACACTTGCTTCAACGGTGAAGGAAAACATCGTGAGGAAACCTGCACACCTGAGAGTTCTTCATAATGTTCTTGAAAGTGTGTGAAGTCCGCCAATTCGCATTGGGCCAGCATGGTGGACTAGGCCTATAACCCTTCTCTGAGAGGAGACCTGTGCTCAGTAGTGAGCCGTTGATGGGTTGCTGATGATGATATTAACGCATACCAAACTTAATTGTTGACTACTAATTCCCATAAAGTTTTTCATTCCGCGTGACAGGAATTTTAGTGTTATTTTTTTTTAGATTAAGAAAAAATGAAAAACTAATTAAGTACAAACAATTTAGCCATTCTCATGAAACTTGAGTGTCTATGCGAGGATGGCGAGTTCGCTTAAACTAATAACATAAATATAAATAAACAAAACCTATATAATACTAGCTGATGCCCGCGACTTCGTCCGCGTGGATTTAGTTTTTAAAATCCCTCGGGAACCCTTTGATTTTTCGGGATAAAAAATAGCCTATTTCACTCTCCAGGTCCTCAACTATACCCATGCAAAAAATCACGGCGATCCGTAGCTCTGTTGTGGCGTGATTGAAGGACAAACCAACAAACAAACACACTTTCGCATTTATAATATTGGTATGATCTTAACTAGTTATATTTAACAAAATAGCCAGTATGTAATATCTATTGTAAATTGTATCGGCTCCCGGTATGTAACTAACGGCTTGCAGTTGAAATCGCTGAAACTGGAAGACCCCGGTCTGGACGGCGTGCCGGGCATCGAGCGGCCGAAGCCCCTGGAGCGGCACTCGGCCGAGGAGCTGGAGCAGTGCGCCGTGGACGAGCTGCGCGACCGGCTCGCGGCGCAGAAGGCGCGCCTCGGCGATGGGAAGCCCAACGTGCAGGCCATACAGGTGACGTCACCACTCACCGCAGCCCCTGGAGCGGCACTCGGCCGAGGAGCTGGAGCAGTGCGCCGTGGACGAGCTGCGCGACCGGCTCGCGGCGCAGAAGGCGCGCCTCGGCGATGGGAAGCCCAACGTGCAGGCCATACAGGTGACGTCACCACTCACCGCAGCCCCTGGAGCGGCACTCGGCCGAGGAGCTGGAGCAGTGCGCCGTGGACGAGCTGCGCGACCGGCTCGCGGCGCAGAAGGCGCGCCTCGGCGATGGGAAGCCCAACGTGCAGGCCATACAGGTGACGTCACCACTCACCGCAGCCCCTGGAGCGGCACTCGGCCGAGGAGCTGGAGCAGTGCGCCGTGGACGAGCTGCGCGACCGGCTCGCGGCGCAGAAGGCGCGCCTCGGCGATGGGAAGCCCAACGTGCAGGCCATACAGGTGACGTCACCACTCACCGCAGCCCCTGGAGCGGCACTCGGCCGAGGAGCTGGAGCAGTGCGCCGTGGACGAGCTGCGCGACCGGCTCGCGGCGCAGAAGGCGCGCCTCGGCGACGGGAAGCCCAACGTGCAGGCCATACAGGTGACGTCACCACTCACCGCAGCCCCTGGAGCGGCACTCGGCCGAGGAGCTGGAGCAGTGCGCCGTGGACGAGCTGCGCGACCGGCTCGCGGCGCAGAAGGCGCACCTCGGCGACGGGAAGCTCAACGTGCAGGCCATACAGGTGACGTCACCACTCACCACCCATCAGCATCAACCACTCACCTCTATAATAGGGTATTTTACTCTTTTTTGAAAAGTGTCTAAAATTGATCCTAAGGTCATCATCATCATTATCAACCCATCATCGGTTCACTACTGAGCGAGGTCTCCTCAGAGAAGGGTTATAGGCCATAGTCCACCACGCTGGCCCAATGCGAATTGGCGGACTTCACACACCTTCGAGAACATTATGAAGAACTCTCAGGTGTGCAGGTTTCCTCACGATGTTTTCGTTCACCGTTGAAGCAAGTGACATTTAATTACATAAACGCAGTTGACTCCGAAAAGTCAGAGGTGCGTACCCGGGATCGAACCTGCGACCCCCCGAATAGGAGACCGCAGTCCTAACCACTAGGCTATCACTGCTTCTGTAGCGTTTTATTCCAAAGGCCGATGTGCAATATATATCGCCGGGTACTGTAATAGGGTATTTTACTCTTTTTTGAAACGTGTTGTTATACTATAATGTTATACTGAAACGTATTGATATACTATTAGAAAATTTACTAAAACTTTATTCAATCGATAAGTACCAAAAAAATGCATTTATATTTTGCATTTTAAATTTCCGCGCGTAAACGCTAGACGCCATGTGATGACGTCGTCTGTATAGTTAATACGTTCGCTCAAATGGCTCAAACGCCCTTTGTAAAGCCGACACAAAGCGGCCGCCGGTCCGTGCTGAAGGCGGCGCGACTGTTGTGAAACCCCGGTGTACTTTAGCGCATCGCGTAAAATTTTTGTGTGTTGTTTTGTGATGATAGTAGACGTATATAAAGTAATGATTCAGATATAATACTACCAGTATTTTGATTTTGTGCTGTTTCATTCATCTAAAATACTGGATTAAATAATGTATTTATTTATTTTCACAGAGTTTCCAAAATACCTTGTACTGCAAACTATTTGAGCGGATGAACTATATAGACTACTGTCCTATTGACGTATTGTAATGGCGGGTACCATTTGACGTTTTGCATATTTGTAGCATAGATAAAAAAGTGAAAACTTGTAAAATGTAAAATTTATAATGTAAAAAAATAAAATGTAAAATTTATTTTATAATTTTGTGAACTTTAGATTCTTTTAGATTATTTCTCACTAGGAGTAAAATACCTGATTAATCTATGATTAACACTGAAGAGGCTGTCCAGTGTCCCTATACAAATGACCAAAGTCACCGACATAGCTCAACGAGTCTCGAAACTGAAGTGGAAAGTGGTGCTAGAGTGGCGACCCTGCACCGGGAAGCTCAGTGTTGGCAGACCCCCCCACCAGGTGGACCGACGACATCAAACGAGTCGCAGGGAGCCGCTGGATTCAGACGGCGCAAGACCGAGGCCCGCAGAAGTACTATGCAAGAGGCCCTATGCAAGAGACCTTTGTCCAGCAGTGGACGACTATCGTTTGACAAACAAGATACAAATGATAGCTTAATTATGGCTTAATTTGAAGCGCCAAATTTGACATACGGGTGTCTCTGGAACTAATAAATAGGATTGCAAATGGCGTACCGACCTCTATAAATCTAATTTTGTTACCAAACTCCTCCGAAACGGCTGGACCGATTTTTATGAAATTTTGTTTGCATATCGGGTAGGTCTGAGAATCGGCCAACATCGATTTTTCATACCCCTAAATGATAAGGGTGACCCACCCCTAAATATTTTTGTTGCCGGTACGAAGTTCGCTGGGTCAGCTAGTTATTCTATGAAATCATATATTATAATTATGAAATCATAGAATCGGGGCGCGATTTGCAATATTATTAGTTCCAGAGACACTCGTATACCTGCTTAGAGAGTTCCTGCAGGATTTTTAAAAACCACTCCAAACTCCATACGGACGAAGTCGCGAACAAGAGCTAGTAGATACATAACTCAAAAGTTTTTGGTTTCTCACACTAAAATATGTTTTTAGGACTACCGTACAAAAGAGGAGCTATTCCTTAAACGCGCGGCGGAGTTGGACGAGATAACGACGAAGAGGAACGAAATGAGAGCTCTGTACGACCAGCTCAAGAAAAAGAGGACTACAGATTTTCTATGCGGTAAGAAATAATTGGACGTAGTTATGCAAAAACATTCCAACCCACAGCAAGTTTTCACTCAGATTGATGCGTCTTTGTTTTTAGCTACGAATGTGATTATGCAATGTGGTTTGGCATATTGGAAATAAAAGAATAATGATGTAAGAACTGGCATGTTTTTACTATATAATAAAGGATGTTTTAAAAAAGTAGCCTAGTGCTATTGACTCAATTTTGACAGAATTTTGGGTTGGAACGTTTTTGCATAACTATAACCAATTATAACTGCGTTTCTCTTGTGATTTTAAGCAATTAAATAGCACTTGCTATCCTTCACCTTATATGGTGAAGGATAACATCGTGAGAAAACCTGCAAATGTCCACAAAGTGTGTGAAGTCTACTGTGGCCTAAGACTTTCTCAATCTCAGGGGAAACCCGTGCCCAGTAGTAGGCAATGGGTTGAGAGGACGGCACAGCCTGCTCTTATAATTTATATTAATTTAGGTCAGTATTTAGATACTTTATGTACTATTATTTTTAACCGACTTCAAAAATAAGAAGGTTCTATTCGTTGGATCTTTCTTTATGTATGTTCACCAATTACTCGAAGACGCCTGAACCGATTTGGAAAATCCTTTTTATTTGAAAGAGGGTATACTTCCCAGGTGGTTCCATCTGAATTTTATCATTTCGATAATCGATCGATTTCGGTCGAGCGGTTTTTATAAATCAATATAATTTGTAGTGGCGCAGGCGGCACTACAAAGATGGGCAGGCAGGTGGCAGGTGTGGTGAAGTCGGTTTTTTAAAAATATTTTTTCATATTAAATTATAAAATATTTACTAGATTATAAGATTTTTCATATAATTACAGTTTAAAATAAATACATCTTTTACCAGGTTTTAATACAATAACAGCGAAATTAAAGGAGATGTATCAAATGATAACACTAGGCGGTGACGCCGAATTAGAACTAGTCGACTCCTTGGATCCATTCACTGAAGGAATTATTTTCAGGTATAAATAACTGATGTGTTTATTTTTATTATTTTAGTACAAAAAGAAATAAAAGGCTATCTCTAAAATAGAGTTCCAGTTTCTCTCGAAAGTAAGGTGAAATTATTATAAAGGAAATTATATAAATTCTTAAAATGTGTGTTTAGATTATGCTATCATTCAAATAGACATGTAGGTACTAATGTATGAACTAAATTTTAATTTTATGAATACTGGTATTTTTAACTCTAGTTTTAGTAACCTTTTGAGCATATCGGCTATTATAGTATACAGATTTGTTAGTGATTCTCTCAAATTGGTAGTTTTTTTCTAGTTTTTATATTTAAGTTATAGTTGATTTCATTTATTGTCATTTGTGATTTGTGTGTACCGACGGGGCTTACATATAGGTCAACTATAAAAGTCCTAAAGACCTAAAAAAATAGACACGAGTTTCATAGAAAAGACAGCAATTTTGAATTCACGGACAGAATATTTTATTTATATAGATGTTGATATCGTATTCTCACTTATTGCAGTGTTCGACCTCCAAACAAATCATGGAAGAATATATCAAACCTTTCTGGCGGAGAGAAAACATTGTCATCCCTTGCATTGGTCTTTGCCTTACATTATTACAAACCTACGCCTCTGTACGTTATGGACGAAATCGATGCCGCTTTGGACTTTAAGAATGTTTCTATAGTTGCAAACTATATTAAGGTAGGTAATTCTTCTTCTACTTAATCAACCTATAGATGTCCACTGCTGGACAAAGTTCTCCATGAACTTCTACACTTAACTTCTGCTTCGGTATTGCGCCGCCTGAATCCAGCGGCTCCCTGCGACTCGTTTGATGTCGTCGGTCCACCTAGTGGAGGGTCTGCCAACACTGCGCTTCCCGGTGCGGGGTCGCCACTCCAGCACCTTGGCACCCCAACGACCATCTCAGCTCTTCGAACGAAGTGCTCCGCCAATTTCCACTTCAGTTTCGCGACTCGCTGAGCTATGTCGGTGACTATGGTTTTCCTACGGATCTCCCCATTTCTGATTTGATCTCAAAGGGATACTCCGAGCATAGCTCTCTCCATTGCTCGCTGAGTGACCCTGAGCCTTCTTATGAGGTCCTTAGGTAAGGTTAAAGGTAAACCGCCGTAAGCTTGACCCTCCTGATGATCTGCGGGACGCGGGGCGGGAGCGCGCTCAACCAATCAGCTAGTCTGCCGCTGTCCGCCGGCAGTGACTGACGTGAACGCTAGTCTGCGCGTGATATTTTTCCAGAGACGGCTACACACGATAATATTCATCTTGCGACATAAATCAGGATAACCTACCTACTCTGCGTAATAAAAAATTAAATAGACCATTTATTGACCGAGCGAAGCGAGGTCTTTGAGTTTACTAGAGCGATTTGCACTTGTCCGTCCGTCCGTCCGTCCGTCCGTCCGTCCGTCTGTCAGAGCCTTATAACTTTTGAATTACTGAACGTAATTACTTCAAATTTAGGTATAATATGTAAACCGATGGCCTCCAGCCGAAAATGGCTTAAAAAGTTATAAAAATCTTTATTTCAGGGGGGCTCTCATAGAAGCGAATGCGAAGAAATTTTTTTTTATTTGCGATTCATAGGTTTTCTGTGTATCATTTTAAAGACAATTTGGAACAGAGTACAAACGTATTTTTTTTTAATTTTTTTCCTAAAATTGATGAAATGGGGGGCTTCCAAAGTGGCGATTTAATACGCTCGCTTGAAGACGCTCTCTGGGAAAATTTTCTATATATTTTCAAGTTGTACTTATTTTCTTACTTCACTTGTATCCTGTACTTGAACAACAAATACTAAAATTATATGAATATTATAAAGAAACGAGATTATTTAATTTTTAATGAGCATCAGTAAATTTCACATAGCTTCACAATAATGCTAATAGATGGCGCAGTCATTAACTATTCCATTGAACTAGGAGTTACGACTATGATTTATCCCAAAAACAGTTTTGCGTCGACCATTATTATTTAGGTACATAATATAATAACATATTATTCAATTAAAATTATTCTTTAGTTAAATATCATTTTGTATATTTTCTATTCGCGTCGATAGATGACGATTTGTACAGATGCCCCTAACCCGTTTTCACTCGTTAGTACCTACATAATAATTCAATGTTTTCACTGACGTTCCCTAACCTTTACGGGCTACCTGTGATAAGTTATGTGATGATTACTGTCAACTTCTTTATCACGATCCTGTACGGGACACCTAAAAGGACATTGGGATGTTAGGACTTAGGATTGTGTTTTGGAGCTACCTACGTAAAGAGACTCCTACATAGGGGATGATTTAGGTATGTTTGGTGAAAACGGGCATAATAATAATAATGTCAGTTTTGGTCGTCATGTATCGATTGAATGAATAATCATGGGATACCGTTACCGCGAGGTCTCAGTTCGGGGCGAACCACTAGTTATTGAACTATCGCAAGATAGATCATCAGAATCTTCAAATGAAGAAAGTTCATGTAATGAAGAACGTTCTGGTTAATGATAATAATTATAAGACCATTGTTTATTAATATTAGTTTAATATTAGTATAAATAAATGTACAATTAACTTTAAAAAATACTCAAACTAAGAATAAATATATTCTGTAAAAAAAATATCTTAGGTGCCTTTAATCTTAAGGTTAGTTAAATCTTGAGACACGAGTCGACGACGTCGTATCGTGTATAGCCGATCGCATCACCCGCCCCGCGCCCCGCAAACCATCAGGAAGGCCAAGCTTACGGCGGTTTACCTATAGGTTAGGCTATTAAGTATTTAAGCGAATCTTACATGGCGGCACTCTAGATCTTACTAGAATTATGTCCATGCAAAAATCAATGCTGTAGCTCTGTTGGTGCGTGACTGGAGGACAAACCGACAAACAAGCACAATTTTGCATTTTCTAATATCAGCAAGACCATCATTATAATTTATAATATTATATCCTATGAACTCTGCCCCCGATTGTCTAAAAGTTGCCGATCAAAATCTTATTCATTTGATGGCATTAGCGTAAAGTAAAATATTCCTTGAGTGTATTGATTTAACGTCACAAATTCAGTACAACCGATTTTAACATGGAGCGTATCGTACATACCTAAGCGTATAAGAATGCATACACGAAATTGAGTTCTAATTCAATGCTGTTATGGTTTATTTTACTTTAACGCTATTGCCATCACTTCAAAACGATTTTGATCGGCAACTTTTAGACAATCGGGAGGCTGTTTTTGCTGATCGTTCGATCTCTCACTCTCATTACGAACTAGTATAAAACGCCATTTTCAATTAATCTTTTATACCGTATACCAACAACCGTAAGCAATGATAGCCTAGTGGTTAGAACTGTGGTCTCCTATTCGGGGGGTCGCAGGTTCGATCCCGAGTCCCCGTTCAGAGATCCCGTGCGACCTCTGACTTTTCGGAGTCACGTGCGTTTAAGCAATTAAATATCACTTGCTTCAACGGTGAAGGAAAACATCGTGAGGAAACCTGCACACCTGAGAGTTCTTCATAATGCTCTTGAAGGTGTGTGAAGTCCGCCAATTCGCATTGGGCCAGCGTGGTGGACTATGGCCTAAACACTTCTCTGAGAGGAGACCTGCGCTCAGTAGTGAGCCGTTGATGGGTTGCTACTTGCTAATGATGATACCATACTCCAAAGCCCGTTGTCTCTTGTATGATCGTAACTTTTTTCCTTTTTCAGGAACGTACTAAGAACGCCCAATTTATAATAATATCGCTGCGCTACAATATGTTCGAAGTTTCTAATAGGCTTGTTGGCATTTACAAGACCGAAGACTGCACAAAGTCGGTGACTATAGAGAATAAGTTGCCTGAACAGACGGCGAGAGACATTATGGCTTAAATATAAAGATATAAAGACTACATTAATTGAATCTAACCTGTTACTAAGGATAATACGATACTAAAGGACGAACAGAATATATTACATATAGAATCTAAGACATGATTAAGCAGTGTGCAGTTTTTTCTAGTTAGGACATTAGTGTTGGTAGAAATAAAGACTTATTTTACATGCCTAATTTGTGTTTTATTTATTGAACTAAGATGGCGTCGATTTAGCGTTAACAAGATTGCAATTGAAATTATTTATTTCCTTTCTTGGTTACATAGGTGCTTAAAATCTATGAATGAACGTTGACGGCTGAAAGTTAAAACTGTATCCAGCCGTCAGGCCCACCTCCGAAACTTAATTATAAACGGAAATATTAACAGAGTTTCAGTTATCTATGTATATTATATTAAATTAGCACAGGTGCAGCATGCAGGAATTGTTTGTGTGTGTGTGTGTATGTGTGCGTGTGTCTCAGGGCTCCGGAGTCCCTGGAATCGCTGGAAGGCGCTACCAGCACCCCCAACGGCTGTTCTGTGAACTAATCAAACACAAGCCAAAGGGGGACCGACTCGTGGTCACACCAGTTTGTAACACCAGTGTGACTACTACTGAGGAATTTTTTTCCTCGTAGTTTTATATTATGTATCTTTAAGCAAGCCGCCATATTTCGCCATTGTTCGATTCATAATGTTGACTAGAGAATGGTAGCTTCGGAGTTCGAACACTCAGTGGCATAGTTTTGATGGCAATAGTACCAGGCTTACAGAAGAGGTTAAGTGTGGTTTCGCACGACGCGACGCGACGCTACGTACCGGTTGGAGAAACCGGTTGCAGGGCCAAATATTGAGAAATAGTGTCGTCCTGCTTTCTCCAATCAGATCGGCGGCGTGGAGAGAGTAAGTCGTCGTTTCCACGCTTTTCCGCTAAATGTTGTTTTCCCGTCACGCGACCTGCGCTACCAGCGCCCCCAACGGCTGTTCTGTGAACTAACCAAACACAAGCCAAAGCAAGCCGAATAATGGAGTGTATAGAGAATGGTAGCGGCGCACCATTGGACTTTAATTTTGATGGCAATAGTACCAGGCTTACAGAAGAGGTTAGGAGTAGTTACGCACGACGCGACGCGACCGCTTGGAGAAACCGGTTGCAGGGCGAAGTATTGAGAAATAGTGTCGTCCTGCTTTCTCCAATCAGATCGGCGGCGTGTTACGATACAATGATACATACTGCTAGCGGCCATAAGTTGCACTTGTATGACTCACTCGAGTGTGCAGCTGTGAAGCGATGCGTGGAATTAGCACTTATTGCTTATGCACTCCTGTTAATTTGTTATAATGATGACGTGTATTTGAGAATTGTAGCACAAGGAAGACATCATTTTTGACATAGTTTTGATGGCAATAGTACCAGGCTTACAGAAGAGGTTAGGAGTAGTTACGCACGATGCGACGCGACGCTAGGTACCGCTTGGAGAAACCGGTTGATGGGCGAAGTATTGAGAAATAGCGTCGTCCTGCTTTCTCCAATCAGATCGGCAGCGGCGTGGAGAGAGTACGTCGTCCTTTCCAAGCTATGCCGCTAGATGTCGATTTCCCGTCACGTGACCCGCGCAACCAGCGCCCCCAACGGCTGTTCTGTGAAGTAACCACACAAGCCAAAGCAAGCCGCCATATTTCGCCATTGTTCGATTCCTAATGATGGAGTGTATAGAGAATGCCATAAGTTGCACTTGTATGACTCACTCAGTGTGCAGCTGTGAAAAGGGTAATAATGTTCTGTGGCTGTGAAGCGATGCGTGGAATTAGCACTTGTTGCTTATGCACTCCTGTTAATTTGTTATAATGATGACGTGTATTAGAGAATGGTAGCACAAGGAAGACATCATTTGGACTTTGGACACAGCGGCATAGTTTTGATGGCAATAGTACCAGGCTTACAGAAGAGGTTAGGAGTAGTTACGCACGTCGCGACGCGACGATACGTACCGCTTGGAGAAACCGGTTGCAGGGCGAAGTATTGAGAAATAGTGTCGTCCTGCTTTCTCCAATCAGATCGGCGGCGTGTTAAGATACAATGATACATACAGCTCCATAAGTTGCACTTAGTGATGTGCTAACTCGGAAAAAACAAAACTCGATTTAACCCGAGTTGAAATCCACGTAACTCGGGTTGAACTCGAATTACGTAACTCGAGTTAACTTGATGGACAAGTAAATGTTTTTTTGAGTTTTTTCCTAATTATTCCCTCAGCTTGGCATAAATACTTTAAAAAATTGGAACAGACAAATTATATTTTTATCTGTTTCAATTCTTTATTTTTTTATATTATTTATTTATAATGTAGGTATTGGGAGAGTTATACCTACTAACCAAAGAAACAAAAAAGTTATTGTTTGAAATCAAATCATTTATTTAAGTATTTTTGGCTCGAATTTTAATTAAAAATAATATTTACTATCAATTAAACTATGAAATTATATAGCTCAAATGATCGGCAAACTTAGCTCCAAGTCGGTTTCGAACTCGGGTTAGAGAGAGTTCAACTCGAGTGGATTCGAGTTACGCCCAACTCGAGTTGGCTCGAGTTAGGTACTCGAGTTAACCATCACTAGTTGCACTTGTATGATTCACTCAGTGTGTTATGCAGTCCTGTTAATTTGTTTCGTATTAAAACTAATATAAAATATTATTTCTAAACAAATAAGTAAATTAAATAACTGTTTGTCTTGGGCACGTCTGAACTCCTCAGATGTCCGGAGCAAGCTCAAAATCATGTTTAGACTAACCTGCGAAAGTTTTCCAAATTATAATTACTTTCTTGGCACGAATTTATAGGTACATATATTATGCTGACTGATCTAAGATCTTGGCTATTACTTTTTTTATCAGAATTCTAAGACTTTGTTTCCACGGCGCGGTTCGCACCCGCGCCCGCAGCGGTTGCGGGCCCGGGGCCCTCCGTAGAATGCAGATTTGTATGGAAAATGAAGCAGCAATTTTCACGGCGCGGTTTGCGTCCGCGGCGGGCGCGGTAACAGCGGTACCGCAACAGCTTCGAACCGCGCCGTGGAAACTCAGTCTAAAGGTTCATCCAAATAATATACATCACAAATGAGTTACCAATCGAGCTCTAAATAAAACTACACTAGTAACATAGTTAAAATTTATTTTGCAATTGCATTGGGTCCTAATGAAATTAGGAGCAAATCACGTATTCATAATATAATACGTGATATAACTTTTACACAGTACCTTACCTGTTTTTATAGGGGTTAAAAGCAAGATGTATCTACAATTAATTATCGAGAACCTTCAGTCTTTACTACAAAAAGTTTACCTACTTAATAATATGACATATTCAAGGATCTTCAACATGCTTCAACACTTCAAGGAGCGACAAAGAGGAGTGATGCCACTATAAGCCAGAATGTTGTACAAGTGTTGCACGCACACTCACGCCCCCTGTCAACGTCATTCCAGTGCCAATACACAGATCCTTGTACTGGTACTGTATTACGTTAAACTTGTTTAAACTTTTTGTAGTAAGAGTGGATAGATTTTAATTCATCAGCTGTCAGCCGCCCGCAAACGCTAGTACTAGGTATCCTTACATAATATTAGCGATGCTGTTGATCGTCACTAAATAAATGAGGCAGAGGATGTTTATTTGAAGGTAAGTTGTCTTTAGGCGCTATTCCACCATTGTATAGCAGTGTGTTGCAGTGTGCGGCACAAATGTTTTTCTTGGTAGACGCAAACAAGCAAACATTAACAAAATGTGCGCGCACTCGGTCGTAATGTGCGCGCACTCGGTCGTGATGTTCGCGCACAACCGCGAACTCGTGTTCACGCACGCGTTCTGCGGTGGGCTCGCAACGGCGCACACGCACAGTGCACACGTTGTTCGCACACTCAATCTTGCTTCCTCTGCTGGAGCGAAAACATTTGTTCGTGAACATTTTTTTTTAAACCTAAATATTTTACTTAATTACCTACTTTATTTCAATATGAATTAGACGATTGCTAAAACTGTAGAATTTATACATATATCTGAAATTCCGTCATTTTTCAAGTTACTTATATCCATGAAGCTTGATATTTTGGCTTTCGTTTAAAAACAAAGAAGTACGTGTTTCATAGTTGTGGAAACTCTACACGCAGAGGGGATGAATGTTTGTATTAAAGTCCGACATTTTTTCAAGTTAAATCCATGAAACTTAGTATTTTGATTTTCAATTAAAACAAAGAAGTGTAACATATTTAACAGTTTTTGAAACCACAAAAAATAACATAAGTAACTATTTAAGTTTTTGAAACCACGAAAAATAACATAAAAACAGTTATTGAATGTTTTTATTTGTTTGAAAGCAATACGTTTCCTGCCCGTCCATGTTAATGACTGACCCCAGAGTGTTCTCGAGGTGGACACATGTTCGTTTACAAAATATGTGCTGCACTGTACACTTACAAAAGTTGCGCACAGCTTTGCCGGTGGAAGCAGAGTCTTCTGATCTGCAGCTAATGTACGCGCACTGTTGGAGTTTGCCGCAAAATATTTGTCAACAAATAGACTGCATATGATTCTGGTGGAATCCCGCCTTTAGACGAACATCTTGCTTTTATGAAATGTTATAAAAATTGGACGAAAGTACCTTTAAGATTATCGCACACTGCCGCCGGAGCTGAGCCGCATTTTCCAAGTCGCAAATGTCTATCTATAAAAATCTATCATTTGAGCGCCGTGCTCTATTCTGCCGCACCCGGGCGTTGCGGGTAGTATGCGATCACCTTTTAATTAGCGTGCACGTAATATTGAGAATAGGAAGAGTAGGTACAGTTCCCGGCGATATATATTGCACATCGGCCTTTGGAATAAAACGCTATTTCTATTGTATTGCAAGGAAAGCTAGCCAGAAATTCACGTAGTAATGACTGAAATCTCTTCACAATCGGCGAGCACATCACGTAACATATTATGTATATAAAAAAAATGCAGTCGAACTGTGAATAGAATAGAATAGCGTTTTATTCCAAAGGCCGATGTGCAATATATATCGCCGGGTACTGTAGCTAAAATATGTAGAATATAATAATAATATGCTGGAGTAGGAACTGACTTGTGATTACATTATGTAATCTAATTAAAGCCTGACTATCAGGTGTGAACTATGTAAGCTCAAGTTTTCATACAAACATAAGTTTTTTTAAATAATTTATGTTTGAAATTGGTTTAGGGTTGGAAAAAATAAATAAAAAAGGAGCTGTTATGTACAAACATAGAAAATGTTAACCATCATCGCATTTTATATGGAAAGTTTGATATCAATCTAACTATAGTTTCTAAATTAAAGCAAAACTACGTTTGTATGAAAAGGGGTTAGTTGAGCCACGTAGTTGTAACTACCACGTAGTTGTAACTCTCAGTACTGTTACAGCGACTCAGGAGCACACTACAGGAGACTTTTTTTATTTTCCTGGCCAGGCTTTGGTCATAATATTTTAAAAATTAGGTGTTATTCATTAAGTTCCCGTGGTCCCACCGATTTCACCTATTGTCTCAGTGTGACAGCATCTTTTTATATATCGATACCATCATTCGCCCCTAGCCCAGTAGGACCACGGGTATAAAGTGGTATACCGTGGTCCTACCAGTAGTTGAAATCGGTGGGACCACCCTTAACCGTGATATTATTATAGTAATATAGGTGGACGATAAATAAAGCGCAATGGTAAGTATAAGTGTAAAATGTTTAGTGAAAATACAAATACCATTTCTTAAAATGTATTCAGCCGGGTATCGAATGCAAGAAATTGCTTGCTACGCGTCACTGGGCTAGAGACGTCTTAAATAGATTTAGAATAAATGAATGAATGAATGATATAGACTTAGCTAAGTTATAAAAAGGGTAATGGAAATTATTATGTACTTCGATAACTTTGTTATCTCAATAAATTAAATAAATATTAATATAGAATGTAATAGTATTATTATTATAATATTATACAACTACATAATATTTATTGTGTACCATTACATAATACTAGTCTAGAGTATTCGGATTATACTGCAGGACTGCAAAATTGCAGTTTAAAGTAGAATCAATAATTCAGTAGACTGAAATGACAGTTGCTAATGTCACTTTGTAGTATTGCCATATTTATTGTAATAGTGATGTTCTAGTTCAGTAGGTAGTGATAGCTGTAGTACTGTACTATTACATTTCATTTTATAAATCTCATAAGATCACATAATATGTAATAGAAATAGTAATAAAGGTCACCTTTTTAAAGCTGTAATAATAGAATGCATGAATAGAAATTTTTCAAGATCTATTTTTAGTACTAAAAGTTGTTTTATTTCCTCAGTATAGGCCGACATAGACGAGATCAGATTTTCGATAAGATCATAATTGCTATTCAAAATATTTTTGTATCAATTATAATAAACACAATTTGAGAATTTTCTTAGTAAATAAAGAAATAAGTGTTTTGGTACACGACGTAATGAGTAAGTGATTGATGTGGATCCTTTAGCCACAACACTATTTTATTTTTATCAGAAACTGACAACACTGTAAATATCAATTATGTCTCCTGAATTATTGATTCTACTTTAGATCCAGTTCTATCGCAGTTGACAAAGCATCGCAAGTGCAACTAACCCTGTAGATTGCAAATTTTGTATGTATGGTATGTTTGGTATGTATTCTATCGTAACGCATAACAAGTCGATGTATTTCTCGCGGATCCATACCTTGACGGCTTTCTCGCTAAAGGCTCTATGAAACTACATTCCGATTGTTTCCACTGCAATAGAACATTATCTGCAATTTTGCAGTCAGCTAGACACTCGCATCTTTGAAATAATTAAATTGTTGAGGCATGTAATGTTCAGATGATATAAATCTAAAACATATATTGATGTTTAAAGCAGATTTTACACAAAAAAATAACCAAATCGCTTGTAAAAAGTAAGGTCTGTTTTAAAATGCATTCTGTATTTTCACTGGTTGAATCGAATCAACATCGAATTAAACTTTACTCTCTGACGAATTAAACTCTATGACGAGTTTTTTTTTTAATACAAAATCAGCTTAATAAAACGATATGGCAGTCTTTATAGAAGCATAACATCTATTTCTCTTAACAAAAACACTAAAATAAACATTAAATCTCCTGCACTAAAACCATCACTTCAGGTTTCAAATATACATCTTTATTTGGGCTCCTATTGATATCTTCGATTACGGAACTGTGCCAAGCGAATGTGAGCACTGTGGCCGGTACTAAGCGAAGGTCGATAAGGGTTTTATTTGCGTCCTCTTCCTCTATTAACTTGTGGCCTGTTGGTGTGTTAAGGACGAAAGGCAGGCCGTCGTGTTCGAGGTTTTCTTGTACAAAGTCGTGAATGTCTTGGTAGCGTTCGTAGACTGAAAATGTGCCCTGTAAAAGATTTTTATATTCATAAATTTTATTTTTGGTGTCTTCCCTCATATCAATATCTAGCAAAATAGTCTGGACGAGGCCTAAGCAACGGCTGCATCATGCTTCATGCCGAAGCAACGGCTGGATCATGCGTCATGCTCGTGAACGGGTGCCACCGTACCACCACATTTATTGAATTGTAGTGCGCATTTTTGCGACTTCCCCTCATTGTGGAGAAATTCTATTCTATTCTATCAAATTGCATGGGATAAATCGGCTTGGCATCCAGCTGCCACAAGATAGTATAAAAAACTTATAACAATGTGAATAGCTACATAATAATATTGTAAAATAATTATTTTGAAAAGAGTAACTGCTGAGTTTCTTGCCAGCTCTTCTCAGCAGAATCCGCTTTCCGAACCGGCGCCGGTGGTAGAGTCATGACGTGTCATAAGAGCTACGGGTTGGAATACGTGAAATAAATATTTCACGTATTTCTCTTAAGCATTCCGAACCAGTGGTAGACCCATAGACGATTCAAAAGCACTTGTAAAAAGTTTATTTCAATAAAAAATATTTTTCTATTCTATTCTATTCTAGTAGGATATTAGTAAAGATTGATTGAAACCGCCCTTACGGCCCCCAATATTTAGTAAAAAAAAACTTACTTGTAATAATATTCCATCCGGGAAACGGATTCTGATGATGGCGAACTTGTATTTCCGCATCTCCCTCATCTCGTCCTTTTCTCGCATCGCCTTTGTGCGCAGCATTTGACTCTTTTCGATCGCTTCCGTCCTGGTATTTATAAACGTACTAGATGATGACCCGCGACTTGGTCGGTGTAAGGTTAATTCCCGCGGGAACTCTTTAATTTTACGGGATAAAATGTAGCCTATGTGCTAATCCTGGGTATGAGCTATCTCCGTTCCAAATATCAGCCAAATCGGTTGATTCATTGTGGCGTTAAAGAGCAACAAACATAATATCGATGTTTGGTACTCTATGTTATGGATGGCCATCCATCCATACATCCATCACAAACTTTCGCATTTATAATATTATAGTTCTTGCAATTCACAAGGGCGACTGACTTATGGTTGTGTGTGTGTCGTACCTATATAAGTGTGAGCGAGCGCAATGCTCGCGCCTGCCCGCTCCCACCTAGGCTTTGACAGGCACGCACACTTATGCAATGTGCATGTACACGAAGTAACCACAAGTAAAGCTCACTCGCCTTCGTGAATTGCAAAAATTGTAGTAGAAAGTGGGAAGCAGGATACTTTTTATTTCAGAAATTCACTTCTACATTATAATGTTCTACCCTGATTTCGACACATAAATGGCGTTGTTATATATTTATATGCGTGGAATATGGAGTGATTGTAAAAAAATAGCTGTCCTTTCTCAGGATGCAAGCTAACTCAGCAAAACCGGCTCAGCAGTGGTTCAGTTGTGAAAAGGTCTGTTACAGAAATAGCTGTTTTCGCATTTATCATATTGTATGGATGACCCCACTGAATGAAGTGAGGAGTAGTGTATAAGAGTACTGTAAACGTAGTGCACTCTCTAATTCGTCGTTCGTTTTACAGTACTAATTTAATTAGACAACATTATTATTATGTACAAAGTGTCACTAGCAACCCATCAATGGCTAACTACTGAGCGCAGGTCTCCTCTCAGAGAAGGGTTATAGGCCATAGTCCACCACACTGACCCAATGCGAATTGGCAGACTTCACACACCTTCGAGAACATTATAGAGAACTCTCAGATTTGTAGGTTTCCTCGAGATGTTTTCCTTCACCGTTGAAGCAAGTGATATTTAATTGCTTAAACGCAAAAAATATCACTTGAATCAATGTACAACGTGTATTTGCGATGAATCTCCCGATCTCATTTCATCTGTTTATCTCACCAGAGCCAATCCAAATTCATCAGCAGGAAATATAACAGTGCACAAGGTGTAGACATACCGAAGTTGTTGTTCCTTCTTGAGCTCTTCTGGCGAGAGAGCGTAGAAGGAAGCCGGGAGCTGCATCCTATGTGCGGCTTGCGAGGGAAGCAGCACCTGAAGGTTCCTGTCCAACTCCAGCTGGATCGGTTCCGATGTTCTCAGTGCGTCGATTAGGGTCTAAGAAACAAACGGTAACCTTAGTCTTTCATTTATTTATTTATTAAGGCAAACCAAACGGATTACAATAACTTAGACCTTAATTCTTAGTCGTAGAATAGAATATTATAGAAATATTTTTTGACGTGATAACGTCTTATAAATCGATGAACACCGGCTGCACGCACAAAAAAGTGTCATGTTCCGCCTGAGCCTGCGCGTGCAAGCGAGAGCGCGGAACAAGCGATAGAGAGCCACGATCGGCTCAAGCGTTGGCTTGTGACTTGTTTCTTAATGACGTTATCACGTAAAACTATCGTCCGTTACAAACCGACTTTACAGACAACCAATTTTTATTCAAATAAACTTTTTACAAGTGCTTTTGAATCGTCTTGACTCTACCACTGGTTCGGAATGCCCTTCCTGCCGAGAAGAACTGGCAAGTAACTCGGCGGTTGCCCTTTCAAAACAAGTTTACAATACAGTAAATACTATGCTATGTATGCAGTGTTTCCACAATGAGGGAAGTTCCAAAAATGCATACCTACTAATAATCTTAAGATGGGCAGACATAAAGTAGCCCCATTCCCGCTGGTGGCACCCATTCACGAGCATGACGCATGACCCAGCCGTTGCTTCGCTCAACCATATTTGAGCTCAATTTTATTTAGTCTATTACATTTCAATCTTATTTTAATCTTATAGGACTGCACAGCATGATCAAGGTCTCAAAAATACAATAAATAGTCAGGCACGCGACGTAGGTAATTAAGAGGTAATGAGCACACAAATACCTATGAATAAATATTATGTAAAAAGAACAAACGACTACCTCACCCATTTACCTAATTAACTTACAGATAATAAAGCAACATAACTTGACTAAGGTGTAGAGTTTGTGAAGTTAGGGCTTGTAGAGTTAGAAGCTTGGCTCTACAAGAGATCTGATAACTGTTAGACAGTGCGAGCCATGATATGGTTTCGTCTTGGCAACATAAAAAATGTTTTTGGTTGGAATAAATTGACTGTCTCTTTAGAGATAGTGTATTTGTATCTAAAAAGGGCATAGTATGAAGAAGGGCATAGTGTGAAGCAGTGATAGCCTAGTGGTTAGGACTGTGGTCTCCTGTTCTTTTCGGAGTCATGTGCGTTTAAGCAGTTAAATATCACTTGCTTCAATGGTGAAGGAAAACATCGTGAGGAAACCTGCACATCTGAGAGTTCTCTATAATGTTCTCGAAGGTGTGTGAAGTCTGCCAATTCGCATTGGGCCAGCGTGGTGGACTATGGCCTATAACCCTTCTCTGAGAGGAGCGACCTGCGCTCAGTAGTGAGCCGTTGATGGGTTGCTAATGATGATGATGATGATGACGTGAATAAACTTACAGTCAAACTCTCCACAGAAGGCACGTTCTCTTTATTGAACACCAGGAAGTCTTCCTCCGAGCCGTCCGCGTTGGCGAGCTTCTGTTGCGTGAACCCCGCGGCCACCAACAGCTCCATAGCTCCCTCTATCGGCTGCACCCGCTCACAGAATACTCTACAAAACATCTTAATCCTTACTAATATTATAAATGCGAGTGTGTTTGTTTGTTGGTTTGTCCTTCAATCACGCCGCAACAGGGCTATGGATCGACGTGATTTTTGCATGGGTATAGTTGAGGACCTGGAGAGTGACATAGGCTACTTTTTATCCCGGAAAATCAAAGAGTTCCCGAGGGATTTTAAAAGCTAAATCCACGCGGACGTAGTAATATTATAAAAGCAAATATGTGTTTGTCTGTTGGTTTGTTGGTTTGTTGTCCTTCAAGCACGCGGCAACAGAGCACCATTTTTGCAAGGGTATAGTTGAGGACTTGGAGTGTCATAGGGCACCTTTTATCCCAGAATTTTCAAAAACCTAACTTCACGCGGATTAAATCGCCGGCAAAAGCTAGTGAGTGATAAAAATACAATTTAATACAAAAAATTCTTTTTAAAAAACCTACTTCAAACTCCGGCGCCACTATACAAAGTATATAATTTATTTTTGATATTTTAAAAACCGCTCGACCGATTTCGATAAAATATTGTATATGAGACCACCTGGGGAGTATACCCTTTCAAACAATAAAAGAATTTTCCAAATCGGTTCAGGCGTCTTCGAGTAATCGGTGGTCATACATAAAAAAAAAGATTCCAACGAATTGACAACCTCCTCCTTTTTTGAAGTTGGTTAGGGCACTATATTGGTGACCATGTTCCCCGCATGTATTGATTACATGCGCCCGCCAGAGACAACGTGACGCATGCGGGGAACGCGGGAGTCACCCCACGCGTCATGGGTCGCCTGTATAACTCATATAACTCATTATTATAATATATATAGCTCGATTACCACTGACTCATTGACATAATTGTTCTCCTAGAAAGAGACAAAAAACGATACAATGATGTAGGGGAGATATGTTCGGGTGGGGGATTCGAGTGGGGAAAAATTATGACATTTCGGAAAAACAAGATGGCGGCCGACGTGATTCTTGCAACTCTTTTGTTTTCCAACCGATTTCTTTGAAATTTTGGATTATTATAGAAATTAGTAAAATATTAACAGAAAAAGTGAAAAAAATTAAAAAAACAAGATGGCGGCCGAGCTGTGACGTCTCAAATTTCCGACCCCTCTCCTGTAAAATTTTGTATGAAAAAAATTTTTTTCACCCATGGTGTCGTATAGAGCTCAAAGAATGTGACTGGGAGAAAGGTGGAGAGAGCTGATGAGTGAGGAGTTCGGAGACGGGCGAGGGGCACGGCCAGGGTATAAAAGATAGGTGGAGGGTGCTCGACCAAATGTCATTCGAAACCTCGATCAGTTGCCAGTGAGTTGAAAAAAAATTCCAAAATGGCGGAAAAAAAATGGCGGCAAATTTTGTCCGTCTCTCTCTCGGAGACTATAAAAGATGGAGGAGCGGTTTCTCGACAAAAGATGATCAAAACCCGGAGGTCTACCTGGTGAGTAGGAAAAAAATTCAAGATGGCGGAATTTTTTTTTTCCATACAAAATGTATGGGGAATATTGAAGGGACTAGAAATTGGGAACTATGCAAGACATTGATTTTGATAGGTTCATAGGTGTCTTAGATCTCGGAGAATTAAAAAAGAAAAATATACTGGCCGAATTGAGAACCTCCTCCTTTTTGGAAATGGGTTAAAAAAGGTGAAAGAGTGGTTTTTTTGCCAACTATCCACGCGACCAACTAGGTGGGGTGTGCTCCAACAAAAATTACTCGAAACCACATCTAATTAGCAGGGAGTTGAAAAAAAACTCCAAAATGGCGGATTCAAGATGGCGGCCATAGGAACTTTCTCTGGTGTCTATCTCGGAGAGTATAAAAGATGGAAGAGTAGTTTCTTGGCAACAGATGATCAAGACCCAAAGGTCTACTTGATGATCAGGAAAAAAACAAGATGGCGGATTTTTTTTCCATGCGAAATATATGGCGAATATTGATTTTTCTTTTTTTTTCTTCTTTTTGTTTCTTTTTTCTTTTTCTTCATTTTTCTTTTTTTTTTCTTTTTTCTCTTTTTTTTTTTTCTTTTTCTTTTGCTTTTACTTTTTTCTTTTCTTTTTCGTTTTTCCCGAGAGAGCTGATGAGTGAGGAGTTCGGAGACGGGCGAGGGGCACGGCCAGGGTATAGAAGATAGGTGGAGGGTGCTCGACCAAATGTCATTCGAAACCTCGAGCAGTTGCCAGTGAGTTGAAAAAAAATTCCAAAATGGCGGAAAAAAATGGCGGCAAATTTTGTCCGTCTCTCTCTCGGAGACTATAAAAGATGGAGGAGCGGTTTCTCGACAAAAGATGATCAAAACCCGGAGGTCTACCTGGTGAGTAGGAAAAAAATTCAAGATGGCGGATTTTTTTTTTCCATACAAAATGTATGGGGAATATTGAAGGGACTAGAAGTTGGGAACAATGCAAGACATTGATTTTGATAGGTTCATAGGGCTTTTTTTCTTTTTCTTTTTTTTTCATTTTACATTTGCTTTTTTTCTTTTTTTTCTTTTTTTTTTTTTCTTTTTTTTTCTTTTTCTTTTGTGAATGAGGAGCACGGCCAGGTTATTGCAGATAGGTGGGGTGTGCTCGAACAAATTTTTTGGCAAAAGATGACCAGAATCCGAAGGTCTACTTGATGAGTAAAAAAATCGCGGTCCGCTTTAGCGGGCCGCGCACCCACGCGCCCTACTTGTAGTAATAATACTTCCCGCGAGCTGCTTTAGCAGCTCGCGCACCGAGCGAAATAAATAAAGCCGAACAATCGCGGTCCGCTTTAGCGGGCCGCGCACCCACGCGCCCTACTTGTAGCAATAACACTTCCCGCGAGCTGCTTTAGCAGCTCCCGCACCGAGCGAAATAAATAAAGCCGAACAATCGCGGTCCGCTTTAGCGGGCCGCGCACCCACGCGCCTTACTTTTAGTAAAACACTTCCCGCGAGCTGCTTTAGCAGCTCGCGCACCGAGCAAATGCTAGTAATATATATAGCTCAATTACCACTGACTGACTGACTCACTGATTGACATAATTGTTCTCCTAGAAGGAGACGGAAATCGATATAATGATGTTCGGGAGATATGTTCGGGTGGGGGATTCGAGTGGGGAAAAATTATGACATTTCGGAAAAACAAGATGGCGGCCGACGTGAATCTTGCAACTCTTTTGTTTTCCAACCGATTTCTTTGAAATTTTGGATTATTGTAGAAATTAGTAAACGATTAACAGAAAAAGTGAAAAAAATTAAAAAAACAAGATGGCGGCCGAGCTGTGACGTCTCAAATTTCCACCCCTCTCCTGTAAAATTTTGTATGAAATAAATTTTTTTCACCGATGGTGTCGTATAGAGCTCAAAGAATGTGACTCGGAGAAAGGTGGAGAGAGCTGATGAGTGAGGAGTTCGGAGACGGGCGAGGGGCACGGCCAGGGTATAGAAGATAGGTGGAGGGTGCTCGACCAAATGTCATTCGAAACCTCGAGCAGTTGCCAGTGAGTTGAAAAAAAATTCCAAAATGGTGGAAAAAAAATGGCGGCAAATTTTGTCCGTCTCTCTCTCGGAGACTATAAAAGATGGAGGAGCGGTTTCTCGACAAAAGATGATCACAACCCGGAGGTCTACCTGGTGAGTAGGAAAAAAATTCAAGATGGCGGATTTTTTTTTCCCCCCATACAAAATGTATGGGGAATATTGAAGGGACTAGAAGTTGGGAGCTATGCAAGACATTGGTTTTGATAGGTTCATAGGGCTTTTTTCTTTTTCTTTTTTTTCATTTTACATTTGCTTTTTTTCTTTTTTTTTTCTTTTTCATTTGTGAATGAGGAGCACGGCCAGGTTATTGCAGATAGGTGGGGTGTGCTCGAACAAATTTTTTGGCAAAAGATGACCAGAATCCGAAGGTCTACTTGATGAGTAAAAAAATCGCGGTCCGCTTTAGCGGGCCGCGCACCCACGCGCCCTACTTGTAGTAATAACACTTCCCGCAAGCTGCTTTAGCAGCTCGCGCACCGAGCGAAATAAATAAAGCCGAACAATCGCGGTCCGCTTTAGCGGGCCGCGCACCCACGCGCCCTACTTGTAGCAATAACACTTCCCGCGAGCTGCTTTAGCAGCTCGCGCACCGAGCAAACGCTAGTTATTATAATATATATAGCTCGATTACCACTGACTCATTGACATAATTGTTCTCCTAGAAAGAGACAAAAAACGATACAATGATGTAGGGGAGATATGTTCGGGTGGGGGATTCGAGTGGGGAAAAATTATGACATTTCGGAAAAACAAGATGGCGGCCGACGTGATTCTTGCAACTCTTTTGTTTTCCAACCGATTTCTTTGAAATTTTGGATTATTATAGAAATTAGTAAAATATTAACAGAAAAAGTGAAAAAAATTAAAAAAACAAGATGGCGGCCGAGCTGTGACGTCTCAAATTTCCGACCCCTCTCCTGTAAAATTTTGTATGAAAAAAATTTTTTTCACCCATGGTGTCGTATAGAGCTCAAAGAATGTGACTGGGAGAAAGGTGGAGAGAGCTGATGAGTGAGGAGTTCGGAGACGGGCGAGGGGCACGGCCAGGGTATAAAAGATAGGTGGAGGGTGCTCGACCAAATGTCATTCGAAACCTCGATCAGTTGCCAGTGAGTTGAAAAAAAATTCCAAAATGGCGGAAAAAAAATGGCGGCAAATTTTGTCCGTCTCTCTCTCGGAGACTATAAAAGATGGAGGAGCGGTTTCTCGACAAAAGATGATCAAAACCCGGAGGTCTACCTGGTGAGTAGGAAAAAAATTCAAGATGGCGGAATTTTTTTTTTCCATACAAAATGTATGGGGAATATTGAAGGGACTAGAAATTGGGAACTATGCAAGACATTGATTTTGATAGGTTCATAGGTGTCTTAGATCTCGGAGAATTAAAAAAGAAAAATATACTGGCCGAATTGAGAACCTCCTCCTTTTTGGAAATGGGTTAAAAAAGGTGAAAGAGTGGTTTTTTTGCCAACTATCCACGCGACCAACTAGGTGGGGTGTGCTCCAACAAAAATTACTCGAAACCACATCTAATTAGCAGGGAGTTGAAAAAAAACTCCAAAATGGCGGATTCAAGATGGCGGCCATAGGAACTTTCTCTGGTGTCTATCTCGGAGAGTATAAAAGATGGAAGAGTAGTTTCTTGGCAACAGATGATCAAGACCCAAAGGTCTACTTGATGATCAGGAAAAAAACAAGATGGCGGATTTTTTTTCCATGCGAAATATATGGCGAATATTGATTTTTCTTTTTTTTTCTTCTTTTTGTTTCTTTTTTCTTTTTCTTCATTTTTCTTTTTTTTTTCTTTTTTCTCTTTTTTTTTTTTCTTTTTCTTTTGCTTTTACTTTTTTCTTTTCTTTTTCGTTTTTCCCGAGAGAGCTGATGAGTGAGGAGTTCGGAGACGGGCGAGGGGCACGGCCAGGGTATAGAAGATAGGTGGAGGGTGCTCGACCAAATGTCATTCGAAACCTCGAGCAGTTGCCAGTGAGTTGAAAAAAAATTCCAAAATGGCGGAAAAAAATGGCGGCAAATTTTGTCCGTCTCTCTCTCGGAGACTATAAAAGATGGAGGAGCGGTTTCTCGACAAAAGATGATCAAAACCCGGAGGTCTACCTGGTGAGTAGGAAAAAAATTCAAGATGGCGGATTTTTTTTTTCCATACAAAATGTATGGGGAATATTGAAGGGACTAGAAGTTGGGAACAATGCAAGACATTGATTTTGATAGGTTCATAGGGCTTTTTTTCTTTTTCTTTTTTTTTCATTTTACATTTGCTTTTTTTCTTTTTTTTCTTTTTTTTTTTTCTTTTTTTTTCTTTTTCTTTTGTGAATGAGGAGCACGGCCAGGTTATTGCAGATAGGTGGGGTGTGCTCGAACAAATTTTTTGGCAAAAGATGACCAGAATCCGAAGGTCTACTTGATGAGTAAAAAAATCGCGGTCCGCTTTAGCGGGCCGCGCACCCACGCGCCCTACTTGTAGTAATAATACTTCCCGCGAGCTGCTTTAGCAGCTCGCGCACCGAGCGAAATAAATAAAGCCGAACAATCGCGGTCCGCTTTAGCGGGCCGCGCACCCACGCGCCCTACTTGTAGCAATAACACTTCCCGCGAGCTGCTTTAGCAGCTCCCGCACCGAGCGAAATAAATAAAGCCGAACAATCGCGGTCCGCTTTAGCGGGCCGCGCACCCACGCGCCTTACTTTTAGTAAAACACTTCCCGCGAGCTGCTTTAGCAGCTCGCGCACCGAGCAAATGCTAGTAATATATATAGCTCAATTACCACTGACTGACTGACTCACTGATTGACATAATTGTTCTCCTAGAAGGAGACGGAAATCGATATAATGATGTTCGGGAGATATGTTCGGGTGGGGGATTCGAGTGGGGAAAAATTATGACATTTCGGAAAAACAAGATGGCGGCCGACGTGAATCTTGCAACTCTTTTGTTTTCCAACCGATTTCTTTGAAATTTTGGATTATTGTAGAAATTAGTAAACGATTAACAGAAAAAGTGAAAAAAATTAAAAAAACAAGATGGCGGCCGAGCTGTGACGTCTCAAATTTCCACCCCTCTCCTGTAAAATTTTGTATGAAATAAATTTTTTTCACCGATGGTGTCGTATAGAGCTCAAAGAATGTGACTCGGAGAAAGGTGGAGAGAGCTGATGAGTGAGGAGTTCGGAGACGGGCGAGGGGCACGGCCAGGGTATAGAAGATAGGTGGAGGGTGCTCGACCAAATGTCATTCGAAACCTCGAGCAGTTGCCAGTGAGTTGAAAAAAAATTCCAAAATGGTGGAAAAAAAATGGCGGCAAATTTTGTCCGTCTCTCTCTCGGAGACTATAAAAGATGGAGGAGCGGTTTCTCGACAAAAGATGATCACAACCCGGAGGTCTACCTGGTGAGTAGGAAAAAAATTCAAGATGGCGGATTTTTTTTTCCCCCCATACAAAATGTATGGGGAATATTGAAGGGACTAGAAGTTGGGAGCTATGCAAGACATTGGTTTTGATAGGTTCATAGGGCTTTTTTCTTTTTCTTTTTTTTCATTTTACATTTGCTTTTTTTCTTTTTTTTTTCTTTTTCATTTGTGAATGAGGAGCACGGCCAGGTTATTGCAGATAGGTGGGGTGTGCTCGAACAAATTTTTTGGCAAAAGATGACCAGAATCCGAAGGTCTACTTGATGAGTAAAAAAATCGCGGTCCGCTTTAGCGGGCCGCGCACCCACGCGCCCTACTTGTAGTAATAACACTTCCCGCAAGCTGCTTTAGCAGCTCGCGCACCGAGCGAAATAAATAAAGCCGAACAATCGCGGTCCGCTTTAGCGGGCCGCGCACCCACGCGCCCTACTTGTAGCAATAACACTTCCCGCGAGCTGCTTTAGCAGCTCGCGCACCGAGCAAACGCTAGTTAATATATATATAGCTGTTCGTGCTGATTCACTGATTCACTGACTGATTGATCACCTCTCCTGTAAAATTTTGTATGAAAAATTTTTTTTTCACTTATGGTTTCGTATAGAAGACAAAAATTCATTCGGAGGAAAATTATGGAGAGAGCTGATGATTGAGGATTTCGGAGACGGGTGAAGAGCACGGTCAGGGTATCGAAGATAGGTGGAGGGTGCTCGAACAAATGTCACTCGAAACCTCATCCAATTCGCAATGAGCTGAAAAAAAATTCAAAATGGCGGAAAAAGATGGCCGCCATACAAATTTCGTCAGTATCTATCTCGGCGAGTATAAAAGATGGAAGAGTGGTTTCTTGGCAAAAGATGATCAGGACCCAAAGATCTATTTGATGAATAGAAAAAAATCCAACATGGCGGAATTTTTTTTTCTCCATACAAAATATATGGCGAATATTGAATAGACTTGAAGCTGAGAACTATGCAAGACTTTGATACGGTTTCTTTTCAAAATTTGTTTTTATAAAAGAATTCTCATTCTGACAAATGATGAGATATGATGATCGAGGGTTTGGAAGGTGGGTGAGGAGCACGGCCATGGTAATGACGATAGGTGGGGGTGCTCGAACAAAAGTCACTCGAAACCTCATCCAATTGGCAGTGAGCTGAAAAAAATCCTAAATGGCGGATTCAAGATGGCGGCCATACAAACTTCAACGGTGTCTATCTCGGAGAGTATAAAAGATAGAAGAGTGGTTTTTTGATAGAAAATGATCAAGACCTGAAAGTCCACTTGACGATAGAAAAACCGCGGTCCGCTTGCGGGCCGCGCACCCACGCGCCCTACTAGCTATATATATATATATATATATATATATATATATATATATATATACTATACAGTAATATATATATATAACTGATGGTTTCGTATAGAGGAAAAAAATTCATTCGGAGGAAAAATATGGAGAGAGCTGATGATTGAGGATTTCGGAGACGGGTGAAGAGCATGGCCAGGGTATCGAAGATAGGTGGCGGGTGCTCGAACAAATCTCACTCGAAACCTCATCCAATTCGCAGTGAGCTGAAAAAAAATTCAAAATGGCGGAAAAAAGATGGCCGCCATACAAATTTCGTCGGTGTCTATCTCGGGGAGTATAAAAGATGGAAGAGTGGTTTCTTGGCAAAAGATGATCAGGACCCAAAGGTCTATTTGATGAATAGAAAAAAATCCAAGATGGCGGAATATTTTTTCTCCATACAAAATATATGGCGAATATTGAATAGACTAGAAGCTGAGAACTACGCAAGACTGATAAGGTTCCTTTTCAAAATTTGTTTTCATAAAATAATTCTCATTCTGACACACATTCACATGATGAGATATGATGATCGAGGGTTTGGAAGGTGGGTGAGGAGCACGGGCAGGGTATTGAAGATAGGTGGGAGGTGCTCAAACAAAAAATACTCGAAACTTCATCCAATTGGCTATGAGCTGAAAAAAAAATCAAAATGGCGGATTCAAGATGGCGGCCATACCAATTTCATAGGCATCTATCTCGGAGAGTATAAAAGATGGAAGAGTGGTTGTTTGATAGAAAATGATCAGGACCTGAAAGTCCACTTGGCGATAGAAAAACCGCGGTCCGCTTGCGGGCCGCGCACCCACGCGCCCTACTAGTATTTACTATAAACGCTGTCAAATTTGAATGAATCAAAACAAAGTACCAATTATATTAACCTCACCCACTCAAGATGGACCGACTAAGTACATCAAAGGCATTCACATAGACCCAAGTCCAACCAAGACCAAGGCCCAAGGTGTGGAAGTTTGTTCAATGAAGGCACAAAGCTGCCTTCATTTGAAAAAGAAGAAAGAAGATTTACATACCTGTTAGACATTCGAATTTTCTGGTACTTTTCCTCTTCAGGATAAGTGACAATGTTCTCTAGATACTTGCAAAGAGTCTCCACACATGTTTCAACCTAAAATATAATTTTATATTTTTATTAAAGCATCTATCACATCAGAATAAATTTTTAAATTCATATTAAAAATCGACTCCAATTCTAGCAGCCGTAAAAAAAATTCGTGATTCAATTTTCCTTTTACAAAAAAATTTTGAGTATTGTGGAACACTCGGTTGGAACATAGTTCAGAATCAACGCCATCTCTCACCACATGTTAGAACCATCTCGTAAAAAAAAGAACAGACATTAAAGCAAGTTCACGATGCCCCCAATAGATGACATTAGTAAATTTTGCCGCAAGTATTTTTTTCGGAATTTCTCTTCTATAAAATTTCAAAAAAAGAACAAACACATGCTCTAAAGTCAGGATTTAAACCCCTGAACCGATAGTTTCACCGTTTCGTTTAATCGCTGCGCCACCAAAGCTTTGATAGAATGTGTATAATAAACAAAGGCAACAAGGGTTGTGGCGGAAAATTCTCACACATTTTTTGTCTAGATCCAATCCGCCAAACCATCTGAAAAAGAATTTCGTTCCAAAAACTTCTTACAGTAGCTTCGTATTCTTGGATGACAACAATCTATTCACCTAATTTCACAATCGTTCGGTTTGGTTTAGGAATCACCCTGCCCCCCCATGTTACACCACTGGGCTACATCATTGGGCTACATCATTGAACTCCAGGCACCAATTCCTCGTTCTTGATGCTGCTGGGTAACGGCTGACGAAAATGTCAATTGTGTGTTGCTATTGTAGATCTATACCAATTAGTAGTATGGACTACATAGTAGCGTAGTGCAAGCACAAAGCAATTTTTAAAAACTTTTTTCATACAAACGAAGTCGCGGGCATCAGCTAGTGAGCACATAAAGCTCTCTGGTTGAATAAGATTATGAGGGGAGCGAATAGAAGGTTCACCTATGTATTTACACTAGTGCACTATAATATCTCCTGTTGATGAAGTTGCCTTGGTCTTTTTTGAGAAAATTCAAGAGTTTCATTATAAATACACTTTTCACGTAAAAATCGTGTTGTTAAATAATACAGGTCTAATATTATAAGCACCTTTTCCCTGTTATTATTGCAAGACTGTATGATGAGGCAGGCACTGAGACCTCTCTCATCTTCTAACTGTTCATACAGGAATGTTTTAATGTTTCTCTTCCACTCATCACGAGGTAGAATGTCGTTGCTTATCAGGGGACATCTGAAACAAGTTTTGGTTGCTATAAAACTTTTATATTTTATAATATCATTTTAGATTATATTCTATGCATAAATTTTATAACCACGGGTTGTTACCTGGAACCCAAATCTGATGTTATTGTATTACATTTTTAGTTGGTTGCAACCTGTTTTGAGTACCTTTTCAATAAATAAATAAATAGATTTTAGAATGCTCAGATTTTCTTCTTCTTCTTTGTCAACCGATAGACGTCCACTGCTGGACAAAGGTCTCTTGTATGGACTTCCATGAGCCTTGGTCTTGCGCCACTTGAATCCAGCGGCGCCCTGCGACTCGTTTGATGTTGTCTTTCCACCTAGTGGGGAAGTCTGCCAACACTGCGTTTCCCTGTGCGGGGTCACCACTCCAGCACCTTGGGACACCAACAATCATCAGCTCTTCGAACTTTGTTCCAGATTTTCAAAAGATCAGAAAAGATTTTCAAATGAGCATTTTGAAATCATGCCCAATATTATTATGTATTATTATTATTATTAACTTAAGGCACATCTTTACGATCTTCTTTTCTTTGAATGACTAAATGGGCAGATCACACACTAAGGCCTCTGCCTCGAATCTTGCGGGCAGAGGGGCGGTGGCGGCAGGATCTAATGCGTAAAATCAAATGGACCGGCCCCCGAAAACAGCGGCTCGGGGGTAGGCAACGAGTGGTGCACTCCATACAAGCGGTGACCGCGCCCCCGCCGCCCCACTGCCCGCAAGATTCGAGGCAGAGGCCTTAGAGGGTCTGTTATGCATACAGTGCGATTATACTAATAAACATTTGCTTTATGTTAAAAGCACTGCAGGCAGTAGGTATTTTGTGCCTTTCTTCAC
The DNA here is from genome assembly GCA_029955525.1 of Oeneis ivallda. Classification (NCBI taxonomy): domain Eukaryota; kingdom Metazoa; phylum Arthropoda; class Insecta; order Lepidoptera; family Nymphalidae; genus Oeneis; species Oeneis ivallda. Next base: position 22,734,347 of record JARPMR010000007.1, read on the forward strand.
ATGACCTTTGTATTGCAACACAATAATTATTGTATGTGAATAGGCTGAGATATATTATGTGAACAAAAAAACCTTACTTGAAGTATACTCCAGATGCAGCAAAATTTTTAGGCACCTCACATTCTGTTTCCACTTTTTGTTTTGATTCTCTTGGTTCTGTGACAGATTTGGAATAAGTAGCCTTTTCATTTTCTAATTCTTTCTTCACTTGAGCCTTTAATAATAATAAATAATTATATATCGATAAATAATTTCACAACTATTAATTACTTTGGGAATGATTTGCTCTAACCTCTAAAAACTGATTTTTAGTGCGCTTAGTTTTCAAAATTATGCAACAGTACAGTAAATTATGATACAGTTAAGATTACATTAGTATAATTACTTTCATATTAGTTCTATCTTACTTATTTATTTGATAATATTTTGGAATGGTGATTATAAGAAAAATACTATAATTATAATGTATTATACAAGTATGTACCATGGTAATTGTCGTTTTTATGATGTTGATATTTCGATCCAGTTGGGTCCCGTTGTGACCACAGTCCATGCAACTGGATGGAAATATCGACTTCATAAAAACAACAATTATTGTGGTACATACTCGTAAAATACATTATAATTATATCATTGAACCACGAAATAAGTCTAAAATCTTTAAAAAAATATTGTTAGAGATATACTGTTTTTGAGCTCTTGTCAGAATTCATAACATCTCCCTAGACTTAGTTTTAAGTTCATCAAATAAAATTATAAACTTTACCTAACTTGTATGATATTAAACTGAATCGAGTATATACTGTTTGTGATCTTTTCTCAGAATTCATAACATCTTAGACTTAGTTCTAAGTTCATCAAATAAAATTATCAGCTTTACCTAACTTTTATAATATTAAACTGGATTAGAGAATTCTATCTTTATTCTTTACCTTTATTGCAGCTAAAGATGTATTAAAAGCTGGGTTAGCTCTTGTCTGTTGCAGTCTAGCCAATGCAGCCTCTGCAGCTACCTTACTCTCTTCTGACAGGCCTGACCGGACTGCAGTGTGAACATTCTTTGAATGATTTGACGATTGACTACTAATTGTTGATTCACTGAGTTTATGTCCGGGCCCTGCTAGCTTGAATTTCGCATCAACTTTCTTCTTTTTAAAGAAGTTCTTTATTTTGTCTGCCATTTTATTTGATTAGATCCTTGGTGTGTGCTCTTTAGGAAGTTTAAGTTTAGAGACACTCTCTTTTAGTTGCTCGATTGTTGCTGATGTGGCTGAAACAAAGAAAAAATGTAGTCAGCTTGTTCCAATTTTGATAATAGATTAACCTTAATGACTTTAAATTTTGGAAAGTTGCAGTTGTAGAAGTGGCTTGGTTTTTGTTAATATTTAATGTTTAACTATTTTGAACGATAATAAAAAACAAACTACAAGAATGGCTTTGTCTGTAAAACTTCATCATAATATTAGAAATTGTATAATAGAAAATTTTGAGTGCATCTGGCAGGCGAAATTCTGTTGATGTGCAGGGTCTAGTCCAAAAACATAAGGAAATGTATGAACATTGCAATTGTAAGTATTCTGCGTAGGTACAAACATTTCTGATAGTAAGTGGCCAGCTTCAAATTCAATATTAAGTATTACGGTATACTACCTGGTAACAATTCTGAATACTTACGTACATAAGTATCGAATTTGTATCATATTCACTGTAAATATTAGAGTAACTGTACATTAACTATGCAATAAGACAAACTGCGACTTACCCGGCCGCATAAACCGCTCTGAAATACGTTTTCCATACACTCTCCAAGAAACAATAATCAATAACAAAGTAAACAGAAAAATCAAAGAGAACGTCTTAAACAACAGCAACTGAAACTCGTTGAAGTAAAATACTTCTGCGATCTCCTCATAAAAGGATAATTCACTGAAATTCACAAAGGTTCTTGGAAGATTTTCGATCGGCAACGATGACACGCACGACTGAAAGAAATCTTTCGCGAAGCCTAAAGTATCCTCTATTTGAAGATACAGAGCTTCGTAAAGGGTGGAATTGAAGACCGCGTTGTCAAACAAAGACATTACAAGTACATTACATGTAATTTACCTTTGAACAAAAATTAGATGAAAAACAAAATTAATTCATTCACGAGAAACTGTCCTTCTGTCAAAACCATAGACCACGAACACTTCAAAACTTTTTGACAATGACAACCATAGACCACGAACACTAGGATAATGACAACAGACATGAGACAGACCACAGACCAGTGTAAGAAAGACGGCAAGGGAGTCCTTTTCGATTTTAGAAACTGTCATCCTGCAAAAGGTCGACTCCCAGGCGTGAGGTTACTAACATTTACAGCCGGATGACAGACAATTAAAAACAGCCAATCATAGACGATAAGACTTTTTTAAATTGTTCTTCCGGTCTGTTTCGAAAATACGACTTCGGTTTCGATCATGGAACTAGGGATTACGACTACGTCTAATTCTATTTGTATGGTTTCGATCATAGTTTCGATTTGGTTTCGATTTTTGTCTATGGTATGAATTTTTCTTCCGGTTCCGGTCTATCTATTTCCTTCGCGCTGTTATGGTGGAAGACAAGGGTTTGCCCGCGAAATTCAAATTTAGTTTGGTTTTTCGCAATTTGTAAACTAAACTAGCGGCACGCTATGATGGCCGGTTTGACACATTACAATAGTGATGTGGAATGTCAATTTATTCTCGAACAAAAAACAATTAAGTTTTGTTTTTGTACCTGATTAAATAGGTTTAATAAAACAAAAATGTATATGTTTATTTAATTTATTTGAACGAACTGAATATTTGAATGAAAATGAATATACATACTTTATATGCACACAAGAAACATATGAATACAAAAGATACCAAAAAAGGTGCCACAAAAGGCCATAATTAATCAGATTCGTCCATACTACTATTTTCACTGTCGTCACTGCTATCATCACCTACATTAATAATTATATGTTCGTTTTCTATAATATTATCTATTTTCACATCTCTTTCATAATCTTCCCTTATTAATTTAACAGTTCTATTCACAACCTTTTCCCAGTCTCCTTTAGTCACATGTTCACAAGCTTCTTCTAATAATTTTAGCATTCTTTTTGTGGTAAATGGGGGTTCTGTATTGTGTCTTGCAGCATATCCCTTAATTTGAGCCCACACCAACTCAATCGCATTATACTCACAATGGTAAGGCGGTAACCGTATAACTCTGTGCCCATGTTCTAATGCTATTTCGTCAATGACGTATCGGATCTTGGTTGGTTTGTTTTCTTTTAAAAGACGTACTAATTCCGCTTTTAACATATTCATGTTTGCATCTACGCCATTTTTACGAAGCCATGCGACGATATCAGCTTTCTTTTGGGATTGGGCAGGTGGCTTGTCAATTTGCATCGAGTGGTATGGGGCGTTGTCCATAATTATAATAGATGGTTCAGGGAGGCTACACAACATTGAGGTAAACCATTCAGTAAACTTTTCTCCATTCATGTCTTCATGATAGTCTCCAGTGGTTTTTGACGCAAAAGCCATGAGAGAACCTTCGACAAACCCGTTGATGGTTCCGGCGTGACAAATTATAAGTCGCGATCCTTTTCCTACAGGAACTTTGGAAGTAGATGCTGCTGTGTCATCGTTCCAAGAACGGCCTACAGTATGGTTAGCATTAAGCCATGTTTCATCCAAGAACACAACATTTTGCCAATTTTTGATTTCTTTCACTTGCCGTAAAAAAGTATACCTTGCCATCGCTATATCAAATCTTTCCATCAATATTTTGCGTTTGTTACATTTTTTGTATCGAAATCCAATGGTCTTCAAAATCTTCGTTAAAGAACTTTCCCCACCGAAGAATAATCCAGCTTCCTTCAGTGAATGCACCAACTTTTTTCTTGTTGGATACTCCTTCTGTAAATAGTAGCCGTAAACATGTCTTCGGATAGCATCGGCATCAAAGCTATCGATGCCTACGACTGGTTTTGCTCGTTTTCTCTTTTTTGGTGTGTGAAGTTTATTTTCTTCTGTGCCAGTCTCGCCATATTTTTTTTAGTTATCCGTCTAACAGTTCGTTGTCCAATATTAAGCGCATCAGCTACGCGTTCAACCACTGACGTTATAGGTAAAATTGGCCCTCCATTTTGAGCTTCACGATCGAAATAGTTACGAAGGCGTATTACGAACTCACGTGTCTGACTATTTAGAACAGTTCTCTGCGTACGTTCGGTCATATCGACGAAATCCACAACAAAGGGCTTGAACAGAGTCCAAATTAACGAGCAAGGGTCAACAGTAATGCAGTATCAATATTTGAAATCCAAAGCCAGGTCAAAACTATATCACAATCGCATTGCACTGACAGTTTATACTTTTCGAAGCAACGTCAATTCGAAACTGCTTTGTTTTGCATTGAGCATTGACGCGAGTTTGCCGGAGGTAGTAGTTGTGCTAGCCAGCGATCCTGTGTGACGATCGTATTAGATTCCATTTTTAAAAATTTTCAATTTAGAAAACCAAATGCCGAGTTGTGGTATATATCATATAAAAATAAAAATTTTACCTTTTGTATGAAACAGCTGATATTTTTTTGCGATTTCAGAGGTTTGTCCACATAGTGAAAATTGTTCATATTCACAAGTACATTCACCCCTTAAATGGTGCAAACTGATTTTTCTACACTTGTATACATTTTAGAAATCAATTTAATAAATAAATTTTGAGTCCTAAACCTAAAACTACATTCGATAAAATTTATGAATCTCTGCACATCACTATCGTCAATAAAGTAATACAATTATTTCCTTCAAAGTCGTTATCAATTAATACGGAACTTCATGAGCGGACAAACGTCAAACCGGCCATCATAGCGTGCCGCTAGTGTAATACGACAAAGCAGGCTTACGGCCTTCTAATTGCGCCAGTAAAATTATCATCTTCACAGGTTTACATAAAAATCTTTACTTGAAAGTGACCAGTTTAAGAAATTAATCAAAACACTGAGTTGGACGTGAGTTGCTCACAAATTAGTCGATATTTTGATTAATTTCTTAAACTGGACACTTTCAAGTAAAGATTTTTATATAAACCTGTGAAGATGATATCTACTGCCATTGTCGTAATTAGAATGCCATAAGCCTACTTTGTCGTATTATTTTACAAATTGCGAAAAACCAAATTAAATTTGAATTTCGCGGGCAGAACCGTCTCTTACACCTTAAAATAAAATTGAAAATAGAAAATTCAGTCTGTCGAGCTGGGATTCAAACCATCGACTTTGACATCGTCATCGATTTATGCGACTGTAGTAACCACAAGGCTACGGAGATCTAATATTGTAGTGTGAAAATATTGAACACAATGCCAAATTCACTTTCAAAAAAGTGTCGGTTCAATTTAGTCTTAATTTTTTCCGTCTAGCCCCCTTTCGCACCGCGCGATAAGGAACTACGTTCCAAATGTATTGGATTTTTGTGTCACCTCGGAGTCTCGGAGAGCACGCAAGTAAAGCCATCGGTCCTGGGTCTGATGTCTCACCATCTGTATAAGAATAGAATAGACTATAGAATAGAAAGTACACGTCCTGCGTTACGTTCATACTTGTGGCCTACAAAGTACAATATCTCCAACGCAGATGACTTTGACTAATCTCTGTGGAGATTGGCCGCCATGACCGAGTTCGGTCGGGAGGACATTATTGCATTTTTTACAAGATTTTATTTAGCTTGACCAGTTTATTTATTTGTTTGTTTGGGTCAAATCTTGCAAGATGAATTAGAACCACTTCCCGGTTTCCGATTGAGCTGAAATTTTGCATGTATGTGTAAATCGGATGACAATGCAATATTATTGTGACATGAAGCTGATGAAGATGATGGAGATGGAAGATGGCTATCGGAACTCTGTAATAAAACGATGTAACCCCATCGAGTTTGGGCTCGTTTGATTCGTCATGACAAGAACTCTGATCCTAGATGATATCTAGAGTCCAATGATGTAGCTACTAAAAGCTTGTATTTAAAAATAAAATTTTTAATTTACACTTGTTTGGGAATCAATCGGCTAGTAAATTACTATGGTAAGTATAATAAAAATAAAACATATTACCTACTATTTAATTTCTAAAAACTATCTAGTTAGTTTTCCGCCCGGTGCGCCCGTACAGGATTAATGAAAATGACCTTCCTAGTTACCTACTTACTTCTGCTACAAAATAAATCACATTGAATTAAAAGCTGCACGAGTAACGAGTTGTCTGGGATAGAGAACTTAGGAGGAACTATTTAAAAATTTAAAAATTATTATTATCCGTTGAACTCTTAAGTATTAATTGAAGTTCATTGCGGATAAACTTGACGGATGGAGACACGCAAAGTTGCCATTACCTAGATACATCAAATCATGAGATTTGTTCATTCTTCGTAAGTAAATTCTAATGTTTATTAAATTTTATTTTTACCCATTACGGTAAAGCCAAAAGGAAAGGTTATGATTTTAGCAGTCTATGTATGTATGTATGTACCTATGTGACTATGAATGTTCCACAGTGGCGATGGCGCCTAATACTACTAAGCCGATTTTGATGAATGAGGTGTCAATCGACTCGTTATTATGGTCCGGGTGACATAGGCTACATTTAGGCCAGCCGCTCATTGTGACTTTTTGTCGCCAAGTGGAGTGCTATGAAGATATATGGAAGTGCGCTCACTGTAGAGACAAGACAATACGGCGACAATTAATAGTTCCAGCAACGGACGATACTTGAAATCCATTTCAAGGATGAGCGCGTTTTGTCGCCCAGCGATATGCGGCTGGCCTAAAACAGTGGGCGCATCGTGGGCGACCGTAGGTGGCAGCGACTAAAAGTCACGGCGACAAAAAGTCGCAATGAGCGGCTGGCCTTAATAGGAGCAAAATCAAAATGATACATAAGTAGAAATCAAGTATAAAATAAATGAATAGTTAAGATCATCAAATACTAACTATATAGCATAAACAAATAATGTAGGTGTTAATATAGACCTAAAAGAACGTACGTAGTACTATTGTATATTCTGTGACGACGGGTCTGTTCTAAATTATTCTAGGTAAGTACCATTAATACCAAGGGCCTACATAATACCATTAGGTAGATATTTTATTATTTAGCCTTGGAGTAGTCGGTGTTTTAAAAAGCTAAAGCTTAAACAGGTTGTTCCTCAACCTTTCAGAGCTTATTTCCCTAATTAAACAGACTTTTCTGTATTCTTTTGTCTTTTTATTCGGTAAAGTACGAGAAAAAGAATACGTGATACATTTTCTACCCCTGGGTCCCTTGTCAATTGTCACCCTAATTGACTTTACCTATCTTTTTATTTAAGTACGAAGTAGGAAGGTAAGAGATAGGTACGGCGACATCGCACTGGGAAGCGACTATTCATGGGGATTCAAAATACCAATTATTGTCTAAAAGGTATTCCATTGATCGTATTCGTATTCGATGACATTAGCGTCAAAGTAAAATAATCCTTGACTGATTCAGTACAACCGATTTTAACATGGAACGTTATAGAGCGTATCGTATATACATACCTAAACGTATAAGAATGCATACCTACACGAAATTGAGCTCAAATAAAAAAAATAATTCAAAATTATTTAATATTTCACGTAGGCTAACCTGTAGCTCATAAGACACGTCATGAATCTACCGAATTCATTGATGATATGGTTTATTTTACTTTGACGCTAATGTCATCGAATATGTTTACGATCAATGGAATAACTATAGACAATCGGGCGATTCTCCTAAATGTTGGCTAAGGCATGTCCCAGGCTGGAGAACGTAGGTTAAAACTAACTCAGGCTTATGTAACTTTTTTTGTAGATACTAGATAGTATCCTCTATATCGTCCGTCAAGAAAAAGAAGATAAAAGAGGTGAGATCCAGCTTAAAAAAAAAATTTAAACCTCCATTTTCTAACCTCCATGACTGTCCCACTGCTTATGTTGTATGTAACAAACTTATTTATTTGAAAACACAGTCGATTAAAAATTCTCAAAAAAATATATTTCAATAATGAATAATTAATCTTTAAAATAACAACAGTAGCGTGAGGTTACGTCTTAGAATTAGTTTTTTATTAGTATTTAAAATCTGTCCCACGACTTTTTAATCATTACCGTGCTCTTGTGCAAACACTATCGTAACTACCCACATATCCATACAATCCGCATCGTCGTCGCGTCTAACGTACAAAGTCAGTTGCCTTGAGCAATTCATGTCGAATGGAGGTGTGTACGTCGTCGGGTTACTGAAATATTTGGCATTCTCCAACGGAAATTTCATTTTGGCAACTTTAATCGCTCATTCATAGGACTCTCACCATACCGTAAGTAGTTATCATATTTATATGTTTGTATTTTTTATATATTCCAAATATGTTTTACTTTCTAACAAAGCACATTAAAAAAAATTACTATGTTTACTTATCAAGTAAAAATTTAATTACTAACCAATTCTAATTACCATGATCCTAATTAACATTATTACCAGGGTCATTTTACGTACTATGGTAATTGGGCATTAGCTAGGTTATTAGAGTAATGCTTGAATGTATGGGATCTTCTAGATTTTAACGACCTCCCTGGCCCTGTGGTGAGTACTTTGGTCTTAAAAACTGGATCTTCATGGTTTTGACTCCGGGCTGGTGCAATTTTGGTTGTTGTAAAATTGTCTCCAGTCTGGTCTGGCCGAGGCTAGTTACCATCCAATACTCTATCAGCAAAGATGTGCTGCGCCATGTGATTTAGCGTTCTGGTACGTATCAGCGTAGACACCGGTAAGTTGTTTAAGTTTAATACCAGGTAAGCTCGAAACCATCTTAGACTGTATATATGTTCTTCTTCTGACTGTTCATCTTAGACTGTATGTGTTCACCACTTACCCCAAATTATCGCAGTCAAGGACCAACTTGTAGTAACATTTAAAAAGTTATAAGTAATCTGTGTTGAATGATTATGGCTGTATTTTGATACTGTTTGGGTGTTGGTAATGACAACATCGTTATATTTACCAACAATAAAATTAACTTAACCGAAAAAGATGGGCAAAAAAGGCTCGAATGGTATGCGAAGATAACAAAAGATCCTATATCATACCGAAAAAAATGGAGAATAAATCTTAATTCTTTTTATAGCTCAATCGCAATCAAATTCGCAGCATTGCAGCGTTGTATGGCGATTGACGACCTTTGGACCAGGTAAACCCCAGAACATGGATCGCAACCCCTTCACCTTAACCAACGGCCGATATCGTGCAACAATCGCTTAGCTTCCACACTCCAGCATTCCGTGGTCTCCACTGCCAGAGGGACAAAAAGGTAGCTGTCCAGAATAGGGGCATCTTTACTCCTTTATTTAATGCAACGGACGGAGATGACATGGTGCGAATGTACTCATGCACGTCGCGTCCCTCAGCATGCATTTGTTATTTTGCCATGGCACGAGTGTCAAGCCATCAGGATGCTTGCCATCCATGTGACCCAAACCGGGTGACTCGAGTACACACTACGCAGGGTACGTTGACCGAGACGAGGGCTGTGCGGACGATATCGTTCAGAGAGTGGTGACGAGAGAATCTGGCCACACAACGACTGCAACTCAGTGCGTGGTGGCCGTTGGCTTCCACCATGTAACCGCAGATGCATCGATGGAATTCACAAACAGGCATGCAATCATGTTGGGAAGTCCTCAGTAGATATGTAATCTTCGGCACAGCAAAATAGTTTTGCAAGAGCGTAAGCCTAACATGGGCCGAAAGATCTTTCCAATGCTCTTGAATGGCGGAGTGGCCTCCTTGCCTCAATGGCTTCCGGGATAGCAGAAGAAAAGATAGGAGACCCCAAGAGGAAAAAATTGTCAGCGTTAAACTCCTTGAGCCCAGGAACTAGGTCTTCAAAGTGAGGGAACAGAAGACGGGACTCTGGATTACAAGGGAAAAACTCTCACTTAAGCATATTCACCTTTAACCCCAGCTCCTTCAAGCAATGTTTTAAAAGCAGTAGGTCACGTTCCACAACTTCAGGTTTGCCTCCTATAGTACCTACATCGAGTTACCAGATATTAAGGGGGGATTTGAGGTCGTGAAGAACTTTCTGAATGCTGAGGCTGAAGATGAGAGGTCTAAGCGGATCTCGCTGTTGGACATCAATCTGCGAAAGGATAGAGGTTTGGTTATAGAAGACTTTGGAGGGGGAATGTTAAAATTGCTGAAGAAAAGGATACAGAGTAGGAATCATAACTTTGCTTCGCTCAGTAGAATGTCCTTTTCCAGTGTATTGAAAGCGTTATGTATGTCAAGCTCCATGATAACACAGTCCTTGTTGCTTGGGTTTATAGCGAACAAATGCGTTGCGTGGATAGCCTAGCTTAGTGCCAAGACAGGTAAGTCACTATTTCCTCCAAAGGCCCTAGACCCTTATTTGATTAGAAGATTACCGAATATATAGATCTCATCAGCGACACTGAGAATTCTGTATCAAATTTTATATTATAATAATAATTATTGATTATGTTTGGCATGTTATTTGAAGAATATTTTGTGTACATAGAGCTATCTTATGTTAAACTCATAATATAATTAGACGCTTTTTGTAGTTAAGCCTAGCTAAGTCTGATAGAAAAATAACTGAATTTATTGATCTCGTCAGCAAGGCAGACTTTTGTTATGAATCTTTTTACGATTAAGTATGATTCTTCTTCTTCTTCTTCTTCTTTATCAACCTATAGACGTCCACTGCTAGACAAAGGTCTCCTGCATGGACTTCCACAGGCTTCGGTCTTGCGCCGCTTGAATCCAGCGGCTCCCTGCGACTCGTTTGATGTCGTCGGTCCACCTGGTGGGGGGTCTGCCAACACTACGTTTCCCGGTGCGGGGTCGCCACTCCAACACCTTGGGACCCCAACGACCATCAGTAAGTATGATTGGCATGCCGTTTTTACGAGATTTACTTAGACGCTTCTTTTAGGTAACTAATTAACTATAATAATCAATCAATAAATAATCGGAATTGAATCAAGAAAAATTTATGAGTGACATTTTTATCTATTTTGTAAATCGTGATTGCTTACCTAAGCAGATTTTGGAACGTCAGTTCCTTATAACGCAGTACGGAAGGGGGCTAGACGGAAAAAATTAAGGAACCGACACTCGACATATTTTTGAAACCGACACTTATTTGTTGAATGTGAATTTTGCATTGTGTTCGGTATTTTCGCGATACAACATTGGGTCTCCGTAGCCTAGTGGCTCCGGCAGTCGCCTATCTATAAATTGTTTATACATAGGCGCCTATTCCACATGTATAAATTGTTTCAAATAAAATTGAAAATGGAAAATTCGGTCTGTCGAGCTGGGATTCGAACCATCGACTTTGAACTGTTAGGCGACTGCAGGAGCCACTAGGCTACGGAGACTCAATGTTGTACCGCGAAAATACCGAACAAAATGTAATCGAAAGGAACTACGTTCCATCCGGGTGTCCCTTGACATCTCTCAAGTTTTTTTTTATATTTAAAGAAATACTACGATATTTCTTTCAGTTTTATTACTGTATTTTTCCACATTTTACAGATTAAATAGATTTTATTAACAAAAACACTTAAGTTTTATTTTTGTTTCTCATTCACAAAATTTTAACAAATTACCATAAAGCATATTCTAATAACCATATTCCTGACCTCATTACCATGTCACAATTTATCCTTACCATGGACACCATAATTACCAAATACGCTATTTCTCCAAGAAAACTAGGTTCTGGTGGAGGCCTTCCTCATCACTGTGATAAATGAAGGCACCTCTCTGTCAAGGCATACTTAAAAAACCAATAACTCAAAAAAAAAAATTTTTTTTTCGTCGGGCGTTTTAGCCAACAATTAGGAGAACTGCCCAATCGCATCTCAAGGGCAGTTCTCCTAAAAACGGCATGCCAATCATAATCGTACAAAGATTCATCTCCTCTGCCTTGGATTTTTCCAAATGTTTTGCCATGCCTGTTGCTCTGAAGTCTGCCTTGCTGACGAGATCAATAAATTCAGTTATTTTCCTATCAGACCTACCTAGGCTTACCTACAAAAAGTGTCTAATTATATTATGAGTTTAACATAAGATAGCTCTATGTACACAAAATATTCTTCAAATAACATGCCAAATATAATTAATAATTATTATAATAAAAGATTTGATACAGAATTGTCAGTGTCGTTGATGGGATCTATATATTCGGTAATCTTCTAATCAAATAAGGGTCTAGGGCCTTTGGAGGAAATAGTGAATTACCTGCGACCGCACCTGTTAGGTCTTGACTCTAAGCTAGGCTATCCACGCAACGCATTTGTTCGCTAAAGACCCAAGCATCAAGGACTGTGTTATCATGGAGCTTGACATACATAACGCTTTCAATACACTGGAAAAGGAAATTCTACTGAGCGAAGCAAAGTTATGATTCCTACTCTGTATCCTTTTCTTCAGCAATTTTAACATTCCCCCTCCAATGTCTTCTATAACCAAACCTCTATCCTTTCGCAGATTTATGTCCAACAGGGAGATCCGCTTAGACCTCTCATCTTCAGCCTCAGTATTCAGAAAGTTCTTCACGACCTCAAGCCCCCTTAATATCTGGTAACTCGATGATGGTACTATAGGAGGCAAACCTAAGGTTGTGGAACGTGACCTACTGCTTTTAATACATTGCTTGAAGGAGCTGGGGTTGAAGGTGAACATGCCTAAGTGAGAGTTCTTCCCCTGTAATCCAGAGTCCCGTCTTCTGTTCCCTCACTTTGAAGACCTAGTTCCTGGGCTCAAGGAGTTTAACGCTGACAATTTTTTCCTCTTGGGGTCTCCTATCTTTTCTTCTGCTATCACGGAAGCCATTGAGGCAAGGAGGCCACTCCGCCATTCAAGAGCATTGGAAAGATCTTTCGGCCCATGTTACGCTTACGCTCTTGCAAAACTATTTTGCTGTGCCGAAGATTACATATCTACTGAGGACTTCCCAACATGGTTGCATGCCTGTTTGCGAATTCCATCGATGCATCTGCGGTTACATGGTGGAAGCCAACGGCCACCACGCATTGAGTTGCAGTCGTTGTGTGGCCAGATTCTCTCGTCACCACTCTCTGAACGATATCGTCCGCACAGCCCTCGTCTCGGTCAACGTACCCTGCGTAGTGTGTACTCGAGCCACCCGGTTTGGGTCACATGGATGGCAAGCATCCTGATGGATTGATACTCGTCCCATGGCAAAATAGCAAATGCATGCTGAGGGATGCGACGTGCATGAGTACATTCGCACCATGTCATCTCAGCCGGAAAACACAGGTAGACGCTGCAGAGTCCGTTGCATTAAAAAAAGGAGTAAAGATGCCCCTATTCTGGACAGCTACCTTTTTGTCCCTCTGGCAGTGGAGACCACGGAATGCTGGAGTGTGGAAGCTAAGCGATTGTTGCACGATATCGGCCGTTGGTTAAGGTTAAGGGTTGCGATCCACGTTCTGGGGTTTACCTGGTCCAAAGGTCGTCAATCGCCATACAACGCTGCAATGCTGCGAGTTTGATTGCGATTGAGCTATAAAAAGAATTAAGATTTATTCTCCATCTTTTTCGGTATAATATAGGATCTTTTTTTATCTTCGCATACCATTCAAGCCTTTTTTGCCCATCTTTTTCGGTTTAGTTAATTTTATTGTTGGTAAATATAACGATGTTGTCATCACCAACATCCAAACAGTATCAAAATACAGCAATAATCATTCAACACAGATTACTTATAACTTTTTATATGTTACTACAAGTTGGTCCTTGACTGCGATAATCCCAGTACGTGGTGAATGCAGTCTAAGATGGTTTCGAGCTGACCTGGTATTAAACTTAAACAATTTACCGCTTTCTACGCTGATACGTACCAGAACGCTAAATCACAGTGCGCGGCACATCTTTGCTGGTACAGTATTGGATGGTAACTAGCCTCGGCCAGACCAGACTGGAGACAATTTTACAACATCCAAAATTGCACCAGCCGGGAGTCAAACCCATGAAGATCCAGTTTTTAAGACCAAAGTACTCACCACAGGGCCAGGGAGGTCGTTAAAATCTAGAAGATCCCATACATTCAAGGATTACTCTAATTACCTAGCTAATGTCCAATTACCATAGTACGTAAAATGGCCCTCGTAATAATGGTAATTAGGATCATGGTAATTAGAATTGGTTAGTAATCAAATTTTTACTTGATAAGTAAACATAGTAATTTTTTTTAATGTGCTTTGTTAGAAAGTAAAACATATTTGAAATATATAAAAAAAACAAACATATAATAGTGATAACTACTTACGGTATGGTGAGAGTCCTATGAATGAGCGATTAAAGTTGCCAAAATGAAATTTCCGTTGGAGAATGCCAAATATTTCAGTAACCCGACGACGTACACACCTCCACTCGACATGAATTGCTCAAGGCAACTGACTTTATACGTTAGACGCGACAACGATGCGGATTGTATGGATATGAGGGTAGTTACGATAGTGTTTGCACAAGAGCACGGTAATGATTAAAAAGTCGTGGGACAGACTTTAAATACTAATAAAAAACTAATTATAAGACGTAACCTCACGCTACTGTTGTTATTTTAAAGATTAATTATTCATTATTGAAATATATTTTTTTGAGAATTTTTAATCGACTATGTTTTTAAAAAAATAAGTTTTTTACATACAACATAAGCAGTGGGACAGTCATGGAGGTTAGAAAATGGAGGTTTAAATTTTTTTTTAAGCTGGATCTCACCTCTTTTATCTTCTTTTTCTTGATGGACGATATAGAGGACACTATCTAGTATCTACAATAAAAGTTACATAAGCCTGAGTTAGTTTTAACCTACGTTCTCCAGCCTGGGACATGCCTTAGCCAACATTTAGGAGAATTGCCCTCAAGCGTTACAAGACCGATGTGTGTGTATGAGAGTGAGACCTAGGTATGTCCAGCGAACGTATATCTTTGGATCAAGAAAAAGGGATGTTACAAGCAAAGCCGCAGGCAAAACTATGAACTTGGATAAGTGGTGTTAGGATGCCGATTACTACATGATGTGATAAGATTACATCAAGATTATAATATCGGTTTATCTTAGAAGTCATCATGAGAGTCGTCAGCAAGCACTTATCTTATAGTTCAGTATCTTTAAGCTACAGTAGGGGGTACTATTGTGAAATTGAACTAATTCCCTCTTAATTAATTGTTGTTAAGTTTTGTTTAAATTCAACATAAATTGCACTAATGTTATCTTCCAGTTGACCTAGGTAAAGTTGATTTTGTGAATACAACATACTTACTTATTTTTTTTCGTTGGTACCTAGTTGGACAGATACGAACATATGCAAAGTTACTTAGTGTAAAGTGTTGAACAGTGCTGAACATTTATTAGTTTTCTATACCTACTGAGCTTTGAAATTTCCTTGAAAGATAAGAAGTTGAAAGGTATGTACTCTTTATACTCTGCATTTATACCTACCTGAAAGGTGTGTCATCATCATCATTAGCAACCCATCAACGGCTCACTACTGAGCGCAGGTCTCCTCTGAGAGAAGGGTTATAGGCCATAGTCCACCACGCTGGCCCAATGCGAATTGGCGGACTTCACACACCTTCAAGAACATTATGAAGAACTCTCAGGTGTGCAGGTTTCCTTACGATGTTTTCCTTCACCGTTGAAGCAATTGATATTTAATTGCTTAAACGCACTTGACTCCGAAAAGTCAGAAGTGCGTACCCGGGATCGAACCTGCGACCCCCCGAATAGGAGACCACAGTCCTAACCACTAGGCTATCACGGCTGAAAGGTTTGTACTCTACATTACACCCACCTATATTCGTGGAACACCCCTCAGCGTTCTATTTTATTTTCTCCGTTTGTATGCAGTTCTGTGTATACGAGTGCAAGCTGAACTTGACTCTCATATTCTCATCTCCCCTCTAAGTAGGTACCTAATAAGCGGAAAGCTTGTCGACAATAATGCATCATTTGGGCATCGAACCTGCGACCTTTCAGATTTCAGTCCGCACTTTTAACCGTTGGGCTATTGAGGCTTCTAATCTTTATTTGAGGCTTTTTCTCTTTATGTACTCGTATTTTTTAAGATTACTATCTGCGCCATCCCCCATCGTCTAAAAGTTGCCGATTAGAATCGTTATCATTTGATGGCATTAGCGTCAAAGTAAAATAAACCATAACAAAATTGAATTATACTCATGCCTTGTCCTCTAGATTAGCTGAAATAAAATGTTATTTTATTATAAATATTGTAGTAACACTTGTCAGTTACTACCACGAACACTGTTTTTAGGGTAGATTTCTTTTTTTTTTTTTTTTGTGGGTTGTTATTACCTACATTTCTTCGTGAGTACCACGGAGTACTATTTATATGTGGGACTCAGTTGTTTAGCCTCATTCGCTTTTTAGTGCTCTGCCACGCAACACTGTATCATTCAAATATTTAAATATTCAGATAGTTCTTAATTAATATTCAAGTTTTTATAAATAATATTCAAGTATAATAAGAAATTAAATTACAGCGGGCACGTAGAAGTGAAGAGTCTACGAGCTCATTTTTTCATCTACTGGACTTGAAATGTACATCGAATTACTCAACGGAGTCTTTCACGTACCTTACATTAACAAAGTACGATCAATTCACAGGAATTGCATCATAAAAAACTTTGTATGTAAATTCCATTCAATAGAATTATTATATTATGTACATCGAATTACTCAACGGAGTCTTTCACGTACCTTACATTAACAAAGTACGATCAATTCACAGGAATTGCATCATAAAATTTTTGTATGTAAATTCCATTCAATGGAATTATTATATTATGTACATCGAATTACTCAACAGAGTCTTTCACGTACCTTACATTAACATAGTACAATCAATTCACAGGAATTGCATCATAAAAACTTTGTATGTAAATTCCATTCAATGGAATTATTATATTATGTACATCGAATTACTCAACGGAGTCTTTCACGTAACTTACAGTAACAAAGTACAATCAATTCACAAGAATTGCATCATAAAAACTTTGTATGTAAATTCCATTCAATGGAATTATTATATTATGTACATCGAATTACTCAACGGAGTCTTTCACGTACCTTACAGTAACAAAGTACAATCAATTCACAAGAATTGCATCATAAAAACTTTGTATGTAAATTCCATTCAATGGAATTATTATATTGTGTGCATCGAATTACTCAACGGAGTCTTTCACCGTACCTTAAATTAACGATTAATTCACAGGAATTATGTAAATTCCACTCAATGGAATTATAATCAAACTACCCACCTTTGGGCGAGGTATTCATGATATACACCAGAGATACCTACGCAGGTTCCCACTGGAGATAAAGAAAAAACACCCGCTTCACAATTCGGGCTGGAAATTTACAAGGAGTTGGCCGATCGATTAAATCATATTGCTACTAAACTTTATATGTTTGTGCTACCTATTAAATGGCCTTGACAAAGAGGTCCGAAAAGATTTGTTCCAGAACAAAAAATATATGGTTCCTGCTTACAGCGAACGCTTTAATGCTCCTTTATTAAACATGGAACTAAAGTCTTGCCCAAGTTCGTATTAAAACGAAAGAAGGGCATGGAAGCCAGACAGAAACAGATATCTTCTGTAATTTCTGGCCTCGCTCGTGTCGTAGATAGTGGTTATATTCTCTTGGTCGCAGACACTCAACTATAGAATGCAGACAGCAAAATGACAAAGGAAATAATGGAAGGCATTCGTATGCTATGTAATATACAATACTCGGATTCTATATGAGGGAAATATTTCATTTCATCGTACCTATGGTCTGTATAATGTACTTTGTGCTCAAAACAGAGGTGAATGACCACCTTATTCAAATAAAGATTGATAAATACCTACATTTTTGGTGAAAACGTAGCAGATACCATAAAAACAGCAAAAGCTGACTCAATTTCAAAATTTGATATAATAAAGGGTCAGGACAAGAGTAACAGATCAGCAGTAAGAAAAACGATACAACCTCAACCATCGACTTCAAAAGTTTTAAACTACAAAGCTCCACCGCCGGCGTGCAGGCAGCCGGTCCAAACGAGGAGCCACCCGCCTGCTCCAGCGCGGAAGCCCGACTACTCATCGAGAAGGTCGCGGCAACAGCAGCAGCAGTACAGAAATCCACGTCGCGACAAGATAAGGCAAAATATGCCGGTCGACTTTCATTATTTGCCCAAAAATGGGCCTTAATCACAAATGATCAAACGATTATTTCTTGGTTTCGGGGTTATTAGTTAACATTTTCACGTAAAGTTATTCCGCAAATTCCTCCCATCGTTTTTCTGAATATACCGCTGAAGAAATGGGCAGTTTATCACATGGCAATTAAGTAACTCCTTACGATTGGCGTGCTACTACTCGTTCGCTGATCAATACTTATCGATCAATATACTTACACATATCACATACAACATTTAAATTGAAAGATATACGCACACCTATAAAATTAATAACTAAAATTCATTTATGGCTACACTTGATGCCTATTTTTTATTAAAATTCATCCGGATTCTTGAAAATGCCTAAGTTTTTCATTCAATGGAAAAATATATGAATTTAATGTCCTACCTTTCGGATTAAATACAGTGCCATACATATTTACATAAATAATGAAACCCGTCATTAAACTGTTGAGTCAAGCTGGTTTCATGCATGGAACTAGGAATTGCGACTAGGTCTAGGTTTCATGTCTAATAATATATTAGCTTGATGATATTTTATCTATCGGTAGATCTTCTATTGAATGGAATGAAAATATCAATATGACTATTAAACTTCTGACAGCATTAGGCTTTATAGTGAATTTCGATAAAAGTAATCTTTCACCATCCCTCTCTTGCAAATTCCTTGTTTATAATCGATTCTCATGATTTAAAAGTTTATTTACCTAATGATAAGAGACCCAAGATTCGGGAAAAAATTAGTATAGATTAGGAATCAAACTAATACAAAATAGTCTTAATCAAACATTGCAAAATTGATAGGTTTATTAATTCCTGCCTGTACTGCCATAGAGTATGGCTGGCCATACGCGAAAGCTTTTGAACGATGCAAATATCTTAATTTACTAAGTCACAGGGATTATAATCGTACAATGTATATCCCAGATTCGCTAAACGAAGATTTTGCTTGGTGGCTGAATAACATTAATAGTTCTATGCGCAAAATTAGAAGTGACTATTATAAAACAGAGATAGTTACATATATTCTGACGCCTCAACATCGGGATGGGGTACAGCGTGTGGGTCAGAATCCACAGGCGGACAGTGGTTCGAGTGGGAAGCGACCCAACATATTAAATAACTAGAACTACTTGCAGTTTTTTCCTGCTAAACGTCATCACTGTCAGATTCTTCTATGAATCGATAATACCACCGCCAGCAGTTATATTAACCGTATGGGTGGTGTCCAATACCCTCACTTAACAGAGGTGTCTAGGAATATTTGGCAATGGTGTGAATCGCGAAGTATTTTTATATACGCATATTATATTCGCTCCTCTGAAAATACCATTGCTGACGCTGAATCAAGACGTACTCACGCAGACATTGAATGGGAACTCAGCGATCCAGCATTCACTTGAATTGCCAATCTTTTTGGCCAACTTCAAATCGATCTTTTTACAACTCACGTCAATAAAAAATGCGAAAGATTTGTTTCCCGATGCTTTCGCAATAAATGCTTTTACAATCAGATGGTCTAACTTCTATTTTTATGTGTTTCCTCCATTTTAAATCACATTTAAAACACTTCAAAAAATTATTTTTGACAGAAACAAGAATTAAAGTAGTACCTACCTAGGTTTTTCAATCACTTTTAATTTCTGACATGATAATTCTAAACCCACATGAAAATATTAATATTAAGGTTATTACGAAGAGACTTCTCACCAGCATCGTTAGACATAATGCTGGCATCCCTGGCAGAAGTTCCATCAAATAGTACGACATTTGCTTGAAAAAAGGGGTTTACACATTGTCCCCCTATTCGATAGACGTATTAGACCACCAGTACCAGATATCTTAAATTTCCTAACATTGCTTTTCAAGAGTGGAGCTCAGTATGGAACTTTAAATACTCATAGAGCCACATTATCTTTAGTACTGGGCTCAAATATTTCTAAAGACGAGAGTTTTAAGATTCATTAAGGGAATCTTTGGACTAAAACCCCCTCTTCCGAGATATGAACTTACATGGGATACAGCTTGTGTTCTAGATCATTTGACCAATTATCATCATTAATGAGGGTTTATCGTTGGACCAACTTTCAATGAAATGTATTACATTGTTAGCTCTAACAACACTCAAAAATCAAACATTTTCGAAAATTAAAGTAAAAAATATAGAAAAAGCCTTCTAGCCTCTTTAGTAATAATCATCAAAATTCCTGATTTGATCAAAAAATCTAGACCAGGCTCAAATCAACTCGTCCTCATCATACCTTTCTTAACTGAAAAACCAGCTATGTACCCAGCACAGACACTTAAAGCTTATTTAAGTGAAATTTGTGTACGGCGTAGCCAAGACTATTTATTTATCAGTTACAAGAAACCTTTTAAACCAGTTTCAACACAAACATTAAGTTGCTGGGTTAAAAACACGCTAAAAGGTAGCGGCATAGATGTCTCCATATTTTCTGGTCACAGTACCAGACATGCTGTAACTTCAAAAGCCAAGTTCAGGTTTCAATATAGATCCTATTGGCAATACTGCTGGCTAGGGTCATGACTCGAATACTTTTTGGAAATGTTATAGTAAAAATATTTTTAATCAGGACAATACTTCTATGGCCAGAACAATAGAATAATTAAAATATTATGCAATAAAATAAATGTGATGATTATATAAAAATTTAATCTGAAACTTTAATGATTAATTTTTCAGTTTTGTATTATTATTAATGATAAGTAAGGGTTCATCGAAAGGAAAAAATAGCTATAAATTAATAATAATATTATGTTTACGTTTTACTGTAACATAATATTATATATCATTGAGATTACAAATGTTATGTAAACATAAATTGTAACTCTGGTAAGCAAGTCATTACCTCAGTATTTTCGGAACATGCTCTAAAAGTCTACAATATTTATAATAAAATAACATTTTATTTCAGCTAATCTAGAGGACAAGGCATGAGTATAATTAATGATTAAATGAGCTTACCTGTAAGTGAAATTCAATCATAATTATACGAGATGCCTTGTCCGAAGAGATTAGCTCCCTCCCACCCTGGAAATCCCTAATGTTGTTCCGAAAATACGATTAACTCTAAAATAAATGAGGCTAAACAACTGAGTCCCACATATAAATAGTACTCCGTGGTACTCACGAAGAAATGTAGGTAATAACAACCCACAAAAAAAAAAAAAAAAAGAAATCTACCCTAAAAACAGTGTTCGTGGTAGTAACTGACAAGTGTTACTACAATATTTATAATAAAATAACATTTTATTTCAGCTAATCTCTTCGGACAAGGCATCTCGTATAATTATGATTGAATTTCACTTACAGGTAAGCTCATTTAATCATTAATTAGAGCTCAATTTCGTGTATGCATTCTTATATATTTAGGTGTGTACGATACGCTCCATAACCATCCATGTTAAAATCAGTTGTACTGAATTTGTGACTTTTAATTAATAAAGTCAAGGAATATTTTACTTTGACGCTAATGCCATCAAATGAATACGATTTTGATCGGCAACTTTAAGACAGTCGCACCTCTGAAACGTGCCGGAGCTCTTAGAAGACAATAGGGTATTTGACTATATTAAAAATATCGTTTCATTTGGTGTCATCCTAAAAGATTATTATCTAAAAACATTATTCCATACGACAAAACTAAAAAATAAAATTTTATTTAATTAGAAAACATTAAATAAAATTGCTATAATTCCGGCCATGGTCACGTGATCGAAAACGTTCCGTGATCTCGAATGACGTCACAGTCCACACCACCTATGGGCTGTGGAATTGTCATTGTTTGAAATGTGAACTGTGACGTCATGAGAGCAAATGGAACGTTTCGGCGGCAATTTATTTTTTTGAATTTATTTCTCGATTTTTATGAAAAATACTGAAAATTAATCCGAAATATACGTTTTGTTAGCTTCAGCATAGCATTATTAACAATTTAAGATGATTTTCTAAAAGTAGTCAAATACCCTATTAGGTAGGTAGTTAGGTAGTTGCTTATAGGTACTAATAGTATAATTGCACAAGATATCTCAACAAAGGCAAGGAAAGTTAAAACTAAATCCACGCGGACAAAGTCGCGGGCACCGGCTAGTGGAGTGGATAAATCTATCATTCTCATATTATTGATGAAAATAATTTCCGTCGTAACTTCATAAATTATTCACAATCAACTTAGTAAGTTAGGCTCACACCTATTTCCATGCAGTAGGTATTTCGACGTGGTCAGTAAATCTAGTTTGTCGTACATTTTGGCGCGTTAATGGTGTTTTAGTAACCTGTGAAATCGCAGTTTACTAACTCACTCCTGAATTTGTTATTCTCTGGGAAAGGAAATGGCCCATAAACTGTAATATGGCCATTAGCAGAAACGTCAGAGTTTGTAGTAGAAATGTATTAATGCCCTCCAGACCGAAATTCGCCAATCGCAACGTGGGCGGGGACGAACTCACTATGCAGGAGATAAAAATAATTATAATAGTTCACTAGTGTGTGCACTCTCTTATCCCTCACTCTCACAGAAACATCTCTCTGATGGAACGGCAAAGAGATAAGTTAGAAGCAGGACTACTTCATCTCCGACTCCGAGGCTAAGCGTTTTATTTTACATCGCCTAATTCCCAACCACGGGCTGCTACTGAAAATTTCTTGACAAAAAAGATTGTAATATACTTTTATTCATTGGCCTAACACGGGAGTCGAACCCAGGGCCTCGTGATCCAAAACAAAATAAGCAAGCTACTATGCTAATGAGGCAGTCATTAAACCCAGGGCCTCGTGATCCACAACAAAACAAGCAAGCTACTATGCCAGTGAGGCAGTCATTAAACCCGGGGCCTCGTGATCCACAACAAAACAAGCAAGCTACTATGCCAGTGAGGCAGTCACTAAACCCAGGGCCTCGTGATCCACAACAAAACAAGCAAGCTACCATGCCAGTGAAGCAGTCATTAAACCCAAGGCCTCGTGATCCTCAACAAAACAAGCAAGCTACTATGCCAGTGAGGCAGGCATTAAACCCGGGGCCTCGTGATCCACAACAAAACAAGCAAGCTACTATGCCAGTGAGGCAGTCACTAAACCCAGGGCCTCGTGATCCACAACAAAACAAGCAAGCTACCATGCCAGTGAAGCAGTCATTAAACCCAAGGCCTCGTGATCCACAACAAAACAAGCAAGCTACTATGCCAGTGAGGCAGTCATTAAACCCAGGGCCTCGTGATCCACAACAAAACAAGCAAGCTAATATGCCAGTGAGTACCTCTGACTTTTCTAAATTATGTGCGTTTAAGAAATTAAATAACACAAGCTTCAGCAATGAAAGAAAACATCATGAGGAAACCTGCACAGCTGAGAGTTCTTCATATTGTTCTCAAAGGTGTGTGAAGTTTGCCAATTTTCATTGGGCCAGCGTGGTGGACTATGGCCTATAACCCTCGTCTGAGACCTGCGTTCAGTAGTGAGCCGTTGATGGGTGGTTGATGATGATGATGATGATGATGATGATGGAACTAAATTACTGCATATATACCTATTTAGGTTTATCCCTTATATGTATATCACGAAAGGGTGGGTGATTAGATCTGTCTGCCGGTTTCGCTTACCCATTTTTTATCCAGTTTCTTTTGGAGCCGTTTGTTAGACGTGATAAATAATGTAGTATGTAGAATTTACATGTATCCACACATACCAATAAAACCGGCCAAATGCGAGTCGGACCCGCACACGAAGGGTTCCGTACCATCGTAAGTAGGTTACATACAAGATTTAACGAGCGAAGCAACGGCTGGGTCATGCGTCATGCTCGTGAACGGGTTCCACCGGCGGGAATGGGGTTACTTGCTGTCTGCCCGTCTTAACATGTATTGAATTGTAAATAGGTATGCTTTTGTGGAACTTCCCCTCATTGTGGAAACACTGCATACTGCATAAGTATCTATTGTATTGTAAACTTGTTTTGAAAAGAGCCACCCCCGAGTTTCTTGCTGGTTCTTCTCGGCAGGAAGGGCATTCCGAACCAGTGGTAGACGATTCAAAAGCACTTGTAAAAACGTTTATTTGAATAAAAAATATTTCTATTCTATTCTATTCTATTAACACCAGCTATTAACAGGATCGAGCAAAAACAAAAGTTTGTTTTTAACTTTTTTTTTTAATTTTTTGTTGTAGCGCCATAGAAATATAGTTACAATCTGTGAAAAATTCAAGTAGATATCTACGTAATATTACGGTTCATGACCTACACTACACAGAGAGACGGACGGACAGACAGCGGAGGCTTAGAAGTAAGCTCGTTCCCGTTGCTTGGCACCCTTGGGTACGAAACTCTAAAAACCTTATTTATAATATCATGATCAAGCAGTAATGAACTACTTACTTACCTCCCAAGTCGTAATGTGCCGAACGCAAAAAGAAAAATCGGAAAGGAAACCGGAGATGGTTTTGTTTTGTTTATCTTGATCCGTTTCGTTGGAAACTATATACCTAGGTACTCGTACATAATTCTAAGCAGATGTTGAGCTAAGCGAGTCATTACACTTATAATAATATGTAAGTGCATGATAGGTAGTGTTGTTTTAATACTCTACTATCAATGGGTAGATAAATTATCCATCCTACGATGGTAAACAACCTCGATACCTAAGTATGTTTTATTTTCTACTAGTTATTACCCGCCACTTCGCTCCCGCTTACTAAAAACATTCAAAAAATAGGTGTGTCAGACTTTTCTGCCACGATGGCAGTTGGCACAACAGGCTTTTCTTAAAATAAATGGCAATAAAATGGTCTACTTACAATTAATTTCAGTATAAATGCAAAAATGACTATACTATAATACATATGTAGGTATAAAAAATTTGAAAATCAATGTAAGCGCAATTGTGTTACCAGCTCCCGGACCATGATGATAAAATAATATTATCTTCTAATATACGATATAAAATTCTCATGTCGCGGTGTTTGTTACCAAACTCCTCCGAAACGGCTGGACCGATTTTTATGAAATTTTGTGTGCATATCGGGTAGGTCTGAGAATCGGCTAACATCTATTTTTCATACACATAAATGATAAGGGTGACCCACCCCTAAATATATTTGCTGGCGGTACGAAGGTCGCTGGGTCAGCTAATAAAAATTACATCTTACTGTTATAATAATTATATTCATTGGTTGGTATTTTAAACCCCCGACGCAAAAAGAGGGGTGTTATAAGTTTGACGTCGATGTCTGTCTGGCTGTCTGTGTGTGTGTGTGTGTGTGTGTGTGTGTGTCTGGGGCATCGTAGCTCTCAAACGGATGGACCGATTTCGATGCGGTTTGAACTTTGCGGTTTCATTTGAAAGCCAGTTTCCTTGCGGTGGTTCTTAGCTATGTTTGGTTATAATATCGGTCCAGCAGTGTAAGAGTATCAGCTCTTTTCCAAAATGATGCAAGCCATTTTTGGCGTATGATTACTCGATTAAGTGCTTCACGCCAGTATAATCGTTAAATGACAACTAATTGATTACTTCGACCTGATGCTGCAACCAGAATGGTCTCCAGAGAACCCGACTCTTCGAAAACTCACAGCAGACATATCGTATTTGGGTTCAATAGATTAGTTTCAATTAGTTGATTACCTTGCAGGTTATGATCTTGCAATACGGTCACGTTTACCTGGTGTTGGTATCTAGTTTGTGGGAGACCCAATTCTTCATCAACTTTTTTATTTTTATTCGATGACAAGCTAGTCCTTGACTGCGATCTTACCTGATGATAAGTGACGATGCAATCTAAGATGGTAGCGGGCTAACTTGGAAGGGGCATGGCAGTGAAAATTCAACCCATACCATAATTGGTTTCTACACGCCATCGTGCCGAAACGCTAAATCGCTTGGCGGCACGTCTTTGACGGTAGGGTGGTAACTAGCCACGGCCAAAGCCTCCCACCAGACCAGACCAGAGACAATTCAGAAATTATAAATTCCCAAAATAGACTCCGCCGGGAATTGAACCCGGGACCTCCCAGTTATAAGACAACAGCGCACACCACTGAGCTAGGGAGGTTGTCAAAGATACAGTGTATGTGTGTGTCTTCATTAGAATGGTCTCAATGAGTAGTTGCTAGATAGATGATAAAGGATCGAGGATCGAGGAGAAGTATATCAGATATTTGTATGATGGAGATGGAGCAGAAAAGTGGGTAACAGTTTAGTACAGTATTCCAGCCGTAGATTCACATGTCGGTGGTGATTTAAATTTTCAATTTACACTTGTTATCTTATAACAAGTTATAAGTTATAACTATCAAAATTTTAACTTGACATTGAAAAGCTTCAAAGGCTGCTTTGATTTATGTTTTAGCGCTCTCCTCTAATTTTTTTATAGCGCTTATTGGGTTTTGATAACGGGCAACCTTTCAGTATTAATTGGTTTAATACTCAAAGGTAGCAGCCGATCTGTTGCAAATTGCAATATATAATAGTCTAGCTTACCTACTATTAGCACGTGACTAGACAGTAGAGATGGGATTCTATTGAACTCTATCAGCAAAGACTAGATCAAATAAGGAATGTAGGTACCTACATAAAAGTTTGGTCGAGACGATCGATTCATACCAATCATAATTATTATTGCTAACGATAATACGAGTAAATATGGAAACGATAATAACATTTAAGTTCTTGGGAGTAAAATATAGATTCCTTTGTAAGTTCTTGCGAGTTAAATGTATCTAGGTAGTAGGTAGGTATCCAAGGATCGGGAATGAGCTGACCGAACAAATTTCTACTATAATGGGTACAGAACAAAGGCTAAGATGTGGGCGAACTAAAGTGCACAATAAAATTATTGAGATACGCAACTATAGAAGGTATAAAGGGATATTTAGTGGAGCTGATAGTACCATCGCAAAAATTTGAGGCTATCACAATTATTCTGCAACTAGCTAATGCCCGCTACTTCGTCCGCGTGGAATTAGTTTTTGAAATCCCTCGGGAAATCTTTGATTTTCCAAGATAAAAAGTAGCCTATGTAACTCTGCAGGTCCTCAACTATATCAATGCAAAAAATCACGTCGATCCGTAGCTCTGTTGCGGCGTGATTGAAGGACAAACCAACAAACACACTTTCGCATTTATAAATTACTAGTTGATGCCCGCGACTTCGTCCGCGTGGATTTAGTTTTTAAAATCCCTCGGGAAATCTTTGATTTTCCGGGATAAAAAGTAGCCTATGTCACTCTCCAGGTCCTCAACTATACCCATGCAAAAAATCACGTCGATCCGTAGCCCTGTTGTGGCGTGATTGAAGGACAAACCAACAAACAAACACACTTTCGCATTTATAATATTAGTAAGGATAGTTAGTGCCAATTTACCCAAAGCCGAGTTACCAAGGAATAAATTGGACGTTCTGACAGTTTTTGT
The DNA here is from genome assembly GCA_029955525.1 of Oeneis ivallda. Classification (NCBI taxonomy): domain Eukaryota; kingdom Metazoa; phylum Arthropoda; class Insecta; order Lepidoptera; family Nymphalidae; genus Oeneis; species Oeneis ivallda. The sequence continues at coordinate 22,762,117 of JARPMR010000007.1, forward strand.
ATTGAAAATCTGCCAAATCATGTTTATTATATGTACTACGAAAGGTTGTTTTAGTTCATTAGTTAAGGTTGTAGTTTAATAATTAAGATGAAAAGGAAATCGTTTTGTTAAAATTCTTGTTTTTTTTTCGTAACAAAAACAAATATTACGACATATAATAATAATATGTATTTGATAAGTAGGTAGACAGTCGATAGTGTTACTCATAATAATATTATCTCTTATCATAAATCTTGAGATAAATAATTTCAGTTAAGCGTGAGTCGGATTCCAACAAGATTCGTTTATGTTACTGGGTAGTTGAGTGCAAAATAATATCTACTACTCAATTTTCTAATATCATCTCAATATATATCAGCACAGGGAGTCCTGATGCATCTTTATCAGAAATCTTTGTTTCAATCTATAAAATTATTCAAATAAAATGCATCAACAATTTTTTTAAATTCGTTTTACAAATAGTACCTAACCGGTAAAAATAATCTTTAGTTATTAAATAATATCCTTTATACATCGTTCACACATAATATTTTGTTAATAATAATTAATTTGTTCCAAAATAAAAGTTTACTTATATTATACAAAAATACATACTTAATAATAAATTAGTTTAATTCAAAATTTTATGCCCCAAAGTAGAACCTTTTATATGTACCTATATTATATACTTAATATAAAATGTTTAAGCCGAGGGGGGCAATCATAAAGCAAATAGGGTGCAAATGTAGAAAATTAGTGATTAAACGAACTTATCTATAATACTAGTGTTAGCTGAGGGTAGATTTTTATAATAACTACCTAGTGCGCCGTTCGTCAATTCCATAAAAGCCAACGAGTATCGACGCCAGGCGCCATTCTGCTTCGTATTTTCACGTCACGTCTCCCTATACTTACTTGTGTTAATTATTTAATTATTGAGTAACGGATATTTGAATTATTAAATGAAGAATTCCTTACTTTGTGCCTTTTTAGTAAAAATAATAAGGGTCCGCCAATATCCTAGGATAATACGAAGGATTCGTCCGAAAAGATTATTTTTACAAACTACTTTTGTTTAATTTTAATTCAAATATTGACAATGATATCTATGAAATTGTTATGTCAATATTAAAGGACACGCGTTTTGGTCTTTTCTCTACGGAGCCCCAAACCATTCCCGACGTTGTATCAACTTCGTAGAGTTCCTGTCGCGTTTACATTAAGTGACACCGAGATCTGCCGTATATGAAACCTTATATTGTACATACACCGGTCTTAAATTATTAAGGAGAATATTTGACGATGAAAAGGAGCGCATTCAGTGTCGACCCGGGCGTAGAACGCGTGGGATAGACCTACGTACCATTAATAAAACCCCAATCTTTCAATAGAAGTAAATAATAGGTGCGCTCAAAATACCAGTATTTCCTTTATCTGTGACGCGAACCATTGTCGAGTTTGGTCGTTCTATTTCCGAATTTTGGCGCGTTTAACCAGCCAGTGGGCAAATGGCTTTTTTGGCGACCGGCGCGAAGTTTGAAGGCTCGAGAAAGGAGTTTATAGTTTAACGATTATTACTTCTTCTTGGTGTTCGATCAGTTTCACGGTGGATCCGTTTGTAACGAGAAAGATGAAAATTTTCAAGAAGAAGCTCCGTTTCTCAATAGCTTCAAGCTACATAATATAGACTTTCATCATTTATAAGGATTTTGAGTAATTTTTGGTGTAAATATTCACATTTCAACAGCAGATAACCAACTGATTCGTCGAAAGAGGTAAGTTTTTATGACTATTTTTATTATACTTGTATAAAATTTTTTTTACGAGCTTTTACCTGCAACTTCTTCCGAGAGGATTTAGTTTTTCTTCTTCTTTTTTTCGACATTTTACACGAATACTCAAAAACTATTATAAGTATAATAAATAAAAATATTTTTTAGAATGTCCAGGTAAAGCCCTTTCATATGATATCCCACTCGGTATAGTTATCCTACTTTGAAATTTCAAACCCCCGTCTATCCCCCTTTTTTAACTAAACTAAAAATAGTTAGAGCGTTGGTTTTATTTTTCCTGTAAAATATAGATACACCTCTATTGACCATAATTATTTCTGATTTTTTGATGCGTAAACTTCAGAGATAAGGGGGGGGGGGGGGGGATTTTTTTGACATTTTGACATTATGCACAAAAATAAATAAAAATCTGTTTATGAATGTCCAGGTAAAGCCCTTACACACCCCTTAGGTACACCCCATTTGGTATAGTTATTTTAATTTGAAATTTTAAGCCCCAGGTTTTCCCCCTTTTCTTATTAGAAAACTTTATTAGTCTTATTAAACTAAAAATAATTTTCAATTTTTTTTTAAATTCCAATGACGTTGGGTCACTATTATACACAACTATTCCAAATTTTATGGCGATAGTTTTAATAGTTACTAAAATAAGCGACTGTGACGGACGGACGGACGGAGAAAGTCTCACCATAAGGGTTCCATTTTTACAATTTTGTTACAGACCCTAAAAAGGTCAAGAGGTTAATTTCATTAGTTACTCATTAATTACTCATTAGCTACAATTAATAATGTTCATTAGCGTACCCATTAAAAAATTTAGGGTTTGCTCATTAGACAGACGTTTTACAATATCAGTATTTAGATAAATGGCCGTTTTCCTTCATGGACGTTTTACTAATAAGTTTTATCTAATGCTCATTAGACTTTTCACGCTAGGAAACAAATAGGTACTAACAACAAACTCAGCTAGGAAAAAAAGAATGTTTAGTGTAAGATACAGGCTACTACCCAATCGCAAGCTTTTTTTGCTTTGCTAGTTTTTTTAAAGGACTAATATTCCCCTCTCCCCTCCCAATAAGCGCAAACTTGTAACACAACTTGTGTTAGGAGTGGGTACGACAATAGTGCAACCTGTAAAGAAAACTCTAAAAATTTATTATGTTTTTCAGTATAGATCCCTTTATTATAAAAATGACTCTACTGCCCGTTTCACAAGGTGCTATAGTCGTGGAGAAGAAAGGGCAAAGAAACAAGACGGCACATCTTTAAAATATAAACGTAAATATCGAAAACACTCATGGAGCCACAGTCGGCTCCAACGCTCAACGAGAACTAACTTAAACTAGTCAGCTGCTTGGAACGTCACGTTTTTCAATAAAGATTGTGTTTTGACTCAAACGAAAACGCATTCAAGTCAAAACACACACCCTTAATTTTTGAAAGTCAAATAATGTCTTATTTAATTGAAAATCATGACACTCAATCAACAAAAATCAAAACAATATCTTAAGTATTAATCTTAGAGAGTAAATATTCTTAGTTATTAATAAATTAAAATCAAGACAAACGGATGGAGATGGAACCTGTGACCTTTCAGTTTTCAGATCGCACTTTTAACCGTTGGGGTTATTATTGAGTTGAGTTTCCTGGATACTTCAAAATATTCTTACTGCCTGCCGTGAAGAATGCAGTATCAGTGAATAAGGACATTATTATGACGTCATAGACTATTAGCAAACAAGAAACGTAATAAACTTAATTCTTCATGACAATAAAATCAAAGATAAGATAAATAATAATAGTTACGTAAGTACGAAGAAAAGTCACAATCAGAGTTGTATGTACAATAACTTTTGGTTTGGTTATACATTTATTTATTATTAAAAATAGGTATTGAGTTTTTCTGTCAAGAAATTCTCAGTACAGGCAGTAGATAGGCGGTGTGTCATCCCCGTGCCTCGGAGTCACAGGGCCGTCTTTACCCGGGGGTGCAAGGGGTGCGTGGCACCAGGGCGCAGGGTCCTAGGGGGCGCAAGCTGATCTTCCTATACATATACCATGCGTAATCTGCTAATTTTGCAAATAATTTAACAAACATTCAATAAACCTTAATTATATCAATAAAAAATACAGGCTACCAATATTGTTTTTATTGTTTGGTTTTTTTTTCTTAAAATGGATGAAAACTTATCTATGATCTAGGTCTTAAGAATTGTATATTATAAACACTAAGGTTCCCCTGGGATAGGGGATGAAAATTACTGAAAGGATTCATAAAAGAGGACACGGTACGGCTCCTCGATCCATGTTGCTGGGTTAACTGCTCACCTAATTTGTGGATAGGTAGGTATTTACGAATTGTGAACTGATTATGTAGGTACCAAGTATGGACTACATAGTGAAGTTCAATCGAAAAAAATCGAGCTCGCTTCGCTCACGAAAATGTGGATTTTATGAATTGCTTTTGTAGATATCAATAATTACTATGGACTACAAGGTAGAGTGGTGCAGTTCTAAAAAATTTCGCTGAAAATTTTCGTCGAATCGGTTTTGAATTGCTATTGTGCCATTATCAAGTAAGTATGGGCTAGGCACATAGTGTAGTGGAGTCGTGCAACCTTAAAATTATAGCGCTCGCTATAATTCGCTCGCGAGAGTTTCTGTTATTATTGATTGTTATTGTAGGTATCAAGTATGGACTACAATCTAAAATCTACATAATAGTGTATTGCAGCAGCAAAAATTTTCGCGCTCGCTTCGCTCGCGAAAGTTTCCCTTACGGATTGGTATTTAGGTATGAAGTATGGAATACATAGCTGCCTATTAGAGCCGTTAACCACTGGCCTATATCATTGAGCTCAAGGTACCAACTCCTCAATCATGATGCTGCTGGGCTTCGGCCCGCCTGAATTAACACAGTCTTAATTAAATCATTAAAATAATCTAGGAACTGACACAACATTGTAGAGGTTGGTAGGGGCGGCAAAATTTTAATAGCCTACTGGCGGCACATGTGTAAATCCGCCACTGGTGTGCGTTGCGCCTCCGTTTGTTTCGATGTTTCTTATGTGCCCGACTTCAACATATTACGTGTAGAAACAAATATTATATATGTAATTTATAGAGGCATTTGAAGTTATTTTTTGAAAATTGATTTTATTTTAAGCTTTTTAGTGGCCTAGGAGTGCAATACCCTGTAGCATCAGGTTTGATTCTCAGGTCAGGAGATAGATTCTGGAGTTCATGGTGTAGTCTAATTAAAGGTACTTGGTCTTCACTATGAATTCACAATCAAAAATTCCTAAATTCTCACAGCTTTTAATAGTGCAGCACCCTGCAGCATCAGAATTGAGGAGTTGGGGCCTCGAGTTCAACGATGCAGTCTATGCTTGATGTCTATTACTTACAATTATATTACACAATCGATATTTTCTAAATCTTCATAGTTAATAGCAAACATTCTCTTTCGAATAAAAAAACAGAAGAAATCGGTGTACTTACCTTACATACCTGCATAGAAAAAAAAACGAGCCGATTGCACGCCGATATGAGAACTTTTTTGAAGTCAGTTAAAAAGTATCTAACTTTATTTTAGAGTAAATTTTAAATGGAACATAAATTAATTTTTATTTTGTTGGCAATGGGGGCGCAGGCGGATTTTCGCACCCCGGCGTCACGTATGGTTAAGACGGCCCTGCTCGGAGAGCACGTCAAGCTGTCGTTTCTGCGCTTGATCTCTGTCCGGCTCCGGTTATGTCTAATTTCCATTTCCATCCCATCAAACTATAGTGATCAAAAACTATAGAGAGTGTACTTGTGTTTGCGTTATCACTTGTGCACTATAATGTCATGCTCAGAAGGCAGAAAAGCCTTCTGAGCGGGAGAAATTATAGTGGAGATTAGCCGCCGCCGTGGCCGGATTCGTTGGGGAGGACATTATTATTTTGTTTATCTATTAGTTTCTCGTAGTAGCTGTCGACATTTCGCCATTTACAAAAAATCCCGTTATCTTCAAGAGAGTTTTAGATTAGAGATAGCATGTATTACAAAGATGTTCTTATCTCAATAGCTATAATATTATGTAACAGAAAACAAGCTTTTGCCGGCGACTTCGTTCGCGTGATGTTAGGTTTTCAAAAATCCTGTGGGAACCCATTATTTAATTGGGGATAATGTTTCTAGTAACTCCACTGTCATGAATAATCTCCAGATCCCTAATCGTGCAGTCTAAGATGGTAGCGGGCTAACTTGCAAGGGATATGGCGTGCGGTGATAAGGTTATTTACATTTTACACTACATTTTCAGCATTGTACCTACGTTTTGAAAGCTTTGTGTACATACCTTATCATATTATAACATAAAAAAATACGTGTGGCACTCGGGGACTGCCGCGGTAAAGCTATTATATTTTCTAGTCGCACGCACACAAACACCGTGCCGAAGTCTGCCGAACTAAAACGACCGTGTTAGGGTTATTTTCGTTACGGAATATCTTGATTCGGTCGCCGCCCTCAAAGCCCGCGATAAAAGCTATGCAATAGCTTAATAAAAAGACTTGTTCCTGACTGACTGAATGATCTATCAACGCACTGCTGGAGTTGAAACTTGAAATTTTGAAAGTAGGTCCCTTTTATGACGTTGCATTGCCACCTGCTAAGAAAGGATTTTTTGAAATTCCACCCCCCAATAGTTTAAACAGCGGTGAAAATTCATTTCAATTCATTCATTCATTCAAAAGTCATTTTTCAAGTTATACCCACTTGGTATTTTGACTTTCGGTTAGAAAAAAAATTTTCCAAACTTAATTCCATGCAGACGAAGTCGCAGGGGCAAAGGTTACAGTGACACAGGCGTTTACCGTCTTCATGCAAAATATATACCTACCCAGTACTACACATTTCCTGTAAACGCCGGTGAAGGTAATAGGTACATGTAATATGTTTTTATTTCATTTCAACAATAATAACATTACCCACACGTATGATAGCTTTATAAGTAGATACCTATTTGACTATCTCCAGATGCAGCTAACATACAAAGACGGTACTGATTTGGTCGTCTCCTTAAAAGATTTATCACAATAAACTATGACAAACGCAGTCGCTTTATTAATATTGACAGGCAAACCCAAATAGTTGGTGCGGCCCATCAACCGTGATCGACCATTTCCGGAGCATTGACTTAGATTTTAGAATAGAATTGGGTGGTAGAAAAAATCCAAATTGGGAGTAGACCACGTTATTTATCTTGAATTCTCTGATCTGAGTCAGCCTACAGCGATTTTATACATTTAAAGACTAATAATAATTTTAACACTGCTTGTGGAAGCAGAATACACCCTGCACCGCTTACACATACCTAATTAAATTATACACCCTGCAACCCTTTAAATATTACTAATTAAAATCTTTAAATAACACACGACAATTTTGTTGATAAATGTTACACGTTCAACTACAATAAGATCTATTTTCACTTCTACTTGTAAATTGTAACCTTTGACGTACATCAAGGTAGCCCATACAATAGGTCAATTGCTATAGATTGATATACAATGCCAGTCTTACGTGTAACCACATAAGGAATAAGGCTCTTAAGATTTAAGTGTCTATAGTAACATTGCCTAGTATCAGATGTGAGTCTAGCCACTAAAGAACAAGCATAAAATTATCTACGGCAGCTTTGAAATTCTGAAACGTTTCCATTCGGATGCTCGCGTCGCCTCCGAGCGTCTCGATGGCAGCCTAAACTATGCGAAGATCAGCTGCCATTCTTCACTAGCAGCACAGCACTAAACCCATCGCTGGCTCACTGGTGGACACAGGTCTCCTCTGCAACGAGGCTTTAGGGCCTTTAGGCTGTAGTATACGACGCCGGCCAAGTGTGGTTTGGCAGACTTCGCAAACCTTTGAGAACATTATGGAGGACTTTCAGGCGTGCATTTTTGCCTCACGATGTTTTCTTTCGCCGTCAATATCGAAAAGAGTTCAGTATAACTATAAACTTTATTGTTATTTTCGAATTTGAAGTAAGTAATTATTTTCTTCTATTCAAGAGTTAGGTATATGGACAAACGGACTAGTACGAATTCGTCAAAGTAGAGTTGGATGCCCTTGTTTCACTGTTATTATATGACTGTAGCTGTAGGTAGCTGAATTTCAGGCAAGATATTCCATTAAGTACTATATTAGTTCTCAACTCATCAGGTACCTACTCACCTAATAAACCTAAACAGGTACTTTTAAGTTATAACAGTTCATAGGAACTAGTTCACCCACGCTGAATCACGTTCGTGGGAATAAAGAAGAATGTGTGTATGATTGGTCAATTTGTACAATTGCTTATGAATCTCGGTTGACATAGCCTACCGGTCGTAACAAGACACGAGATTTACTGGGACTCATTAGGTCCTAGGTATTACCTATACGGATATCTATGCTAATTTACTAATTCCTACTTTTTAGCTAATAAACCCCTAAGTCTGAAAAAAATGATTCCACAACGTAAGTGAGTCCCACCAGTTAGGACAGATTTTAAGATCTCAACTCATTGCCGACTCACTATATAATACTGGGCACAAGTCTCCTTTCAAAATGAAGAGGGTTTAGGCCATAGGATACCGTGTTGACCTAGGGCGGATTGACAGAATTCTTATATACCTGTGAGAAAATTATGCAGAATTTTCAGCCATGTAGGTTTACTTTCACCGTTAAAGCAAAACTCACTTATGTCCGAAAAGTTCCTCTAACTTTGTCTGGGATTCAAACTCCAGACCCCAAAAAGGACGTTCAATTAGTCTTAACCATTTAGGCTATCGTCGCTCTTATGTTAGTTATGACAAATGGTGCCGAAACGTGTGGTGGGTACCAACAGCGTTCATTGACTTCAAGTTTCAAGTTGCTTTGCATGCTATGCATGGAATTTATCTGAGGAATAAAGTTTAGAAGGTTTTATTCTCCATAGAAGTCTAGGACGTTGAAGTGGCAGCAGTGGAAATGAAGGTTCAACGAATGGAGACCGCGTGTCGGGCCGCTCCCTGGTGATGACAACTGAAAAGTGTCTAGCATCGCTTGGATGCGAAAGGCCGCAGAACGAAAGAGTTGGCGCGAGGTATCTTAAATAGTAGACAAATAATTGTACAACAGTAGCTTGATAATATGCCGTGTGGTGACGGCAGATCAGCATACAGTTGTCACCACCCCTCCCCTTCCCGCGGGTGTCGTACGAGGCGACTAAGGGAATATAATGGAGAACGGGCAGCAGCGTCCTCTGTGCTACTACTACCATGTACTGCGATCACCAACCCGTCTGCCCCGCGTGGTGATTATGGGCAAACCCTCCCCTTGGGAGAGGCCTTTAGTCCAGCAGTGGACTGTTATAGGCTATTGGTGATGATGATGAGCTTGATAATATGATATTATAAATGAGAGCCTGTCTGTCTGGTAACCTTGTCACGACTCGTTCGTTGAATTGATTTTGAGTGGCACAGCATGCGGGCAAATTAGTAAATTAGAGCTATGGTGAGCGATATGGTCTTACAAGTGGGAGGTACCGGGTTCTTAGGTCCCAGGCAGGGTCAACTTGGGAATTAATTATTTCTAAACTATCTCTGGTGGTCTAATTCTGGTGAGCAAACCTATTTACCGAACTGGTACGATGTTACCACGGTGGTACGGGTTTAAGCTGCCTCCACCCCTTCCAAGTTAGCCCGTTTCCATCCTAGACTGCATCGCAAAATCGTGATTATCGCCTGCTTAAGTTACTTAAGTTGCTGCTTAAGTTTGCTTAAGTTGTATACTTACATGATATTAATATAACCATCTCGAATAAATTGTATCTTTCAGCTTACTTAAGATATTTATAGGTATCAATCTAATTCAGTGTAATAGATATTAAATACTGTGGTAATAGGTAGGTAGTTTAAATTTTCAAGTTTACGTTAACTGTGCGTCAATCTATCATTTGGTATACCTAATGGACGATAAATGGAAGGAGAATTTTTCCATTCCTCTTCCTTCCATACCAATTGACAGAATTTCGCACAGTAAGCTTGAAAAGTTACACTTGAGCAATGACTTAGGGGTAGCGGCGTAATAGTAAATTACGGTAAGTACATCTGAAGTAGCGTATCCACATGCTCTCGTAGCAACCAATGTTTGACGTTTTCAAATAAACTATGATATTACGTTGCCGTAGTCAAGGAGATTAATTGTTTTGAAGGGCGGTAATATCTATACCGAGTACCGACTACCAATCCTAAATATACCTAATAATATGGAATATACTCCTACTTCCATGCACTTCGGTTTCTATTTGAAACTGACAAGCTCTTAGGAATTTCGCAATAAAATATTAGCTCAGAGAACTTGTGTTTTTCAATTCTACGTGACATCTAAAGCATTAAGATTAGCTGTTGTGACAGTAAATATATTGCTAATGAGCTGGTTTGCATGCTTTTAGTTAAGAAACGTGCGAGTTTACACTCATTAGGCTAATCGCTTTATTTCTTCAGGTTTTTATGGGTTTTGTATAAATTATGACTGAGTTATTACTTTATTTTCAGCGATAAAAAATTCCTCAGGTGCATAATGGAACTTGACTAATGTACCTATATAATAATTAATCTGCCTACTAATTAGTAGCCAATATTTATTATTTATATATACCTAAAGGAAGTACTAAGTATCACGGATACTACTTCTTTTGGTTCTTGTTTATCAACCGACATGTCATCCACAGCTGGAAAAAGTCTCATGCATAGGTATAGATACATACTATCAGAGGTCCTCGCCGGTATTGCGAGTCTACCAACAGGTACTGCACTTTCTGGTATGGGGTCGCGACTCCAGCACCTTGGGACCCCAAAGTTGGGGCAAATAGTTCGAAGAACTATCATTGTGCCCCACAAATTTCCACTTTAGCTTCTCGACTCGCTGAGCTATGTCGGTAACCCTTTCTGTCAGTAGCTTTGGTCGTTCTAAGGATCTCGTCATTTCTGATTTGAAATCGCTGAGATATTCCGAGCATTGCTTCTTTTTGCATCGCACGCTGAGTGACCTTGAGCCTTTTTATTCATCTTTTGGATATACCTAGGTATTACCTACTAAGTACGAAAAAATATTCGTATCAAATAAATAATATAATTTTATGATAATAAATTCCCCTTGTGCTACGTAAGTACCTACTTGTAAATGGGGCATGTTTTAAAAGGCAAATTAGAAGTTAGATTTTACTCTTTCCTCCTGTTTTCATTCTAAAATACAACCTAAAACATAAAATGGCTGAAAAGCAGCTTTAGGACCAAATTTTTAATAATTTAAGAGTACGTACCTACGTACCGTGAGTTAGTTGGAATTTCATGAGCTACTGTAGACTACCTACCTTCCTACCTAAGTTTATAGGTGTTGGCTTGCTATACATAACTTGCGATTCACCAAAATTTTACTAACCATATTACTTTTAAAGCCAAATCTTTCTCTATGGCACAACATAATGGTTTTAAAGTTTTAAATTACTACTAATTATCTCATAGTTAAAATTTATAATTATATCATAGGAAGGTTCACTATAGTCTAAATAGTCATAAAATAGTTAATAATAATATATTATTGTACCTACATGTAAGTATATTTATTCAAAGTTTATTATATAGATAGATTATATTAATTATTTTAAAAGTATTCAATTAGCACAGGATTGAGAAATCTAACGTACCTACCTATTCATAGCCGGCAAAGTATTTCCTTTGATGTGAAAACTAATAATTTTCATGCCAGATGTTTTTATTGACTTTAACGCAGTGGCAATTAATGTCAATTACTAATGAAGAACCTGAGAACTTATGTGACTACTGTAAGTACTAGATTGTAGCTGTATGGGTCACGCTGCACGCAGTTTCCCTTTGATAATATTTGAGGGCTTCTGGAAGAAATCTCTTCCTTAGAGATAAGCTGTACTCGTGCACGTCCTTTATATCTTTGTTTCATTTTTATATTACTGGTACTTTAAGTAAATAAATAAAACTGAGATGTTAGCCAGTGTAGCCAGACATAGTACCTATAAGTAGTAGGTAACTAGTAACTATGCTATGTTCGGAGTATCCCTGCGTGATCAGATACGAATTAATGAGATTTGTAGGAGAATCAGAAATACCGACATGGTTCAATAGTAACGAGACTGAAGTGGTACAATGGGCTGATCAGATACTTAATAAAACTGCAAACTTAAAATTTGGCATAAGTTATAACTTATGAGTTACTAGCTGATGCTTGTGATTTCGTCCCCGTGGATTTAGTTTTTCCATCCCATGGGCACGCCATGGGACTTCTTTGATTTTCTGGGATAAAAAGTAGCCTATATGTCACTTGACACACTAAGAAATGGTGAAGAATGCAACTAGGTAGGTACCTAAACTCTAGACGAAAACTTAGACTTTTAGGTAAAAACAAAAAATGATCACGTGGCAAGAAAGGATATACCGAACCACGTGAATATTTCTGCATAATTTATTCTCATAATTTTATGTTTTATTTGATACGGCACGTGTGGTGACGTCATCGACATCCGACCATAATCCAAACAAGGTTTCAAGCAATTTAAGCAACGTATAAATCATCAATCCATGGTTTTGCTGTCTTATTTTGGTCCAATTAAATTGCGATCTCTCTTCAACAAACCAATATTTACTCATAAACTAGCTGCACAATTTTGAGTCTTAATACAATTCACCAAAGGTGGAATTCGACGCAAGTAGGTAGGTATACATTTTGCGGTAGTCTGTGATTTATGATTATTGTAATTTTTTTATTTTTTAAAAAAATATGGTTTTTATGCTGAAACTTAACCCTTTTTTCTCATTCTGAAAGAACTATGCGATGGGTTGAGAATATTATGATGATTTGTGTTCTTTTTGGGGCTTACACAAAGGGTAACCTAACTCCTAACTGCCAACGGGACCCTATTACTAAGCCTCTGCTATCCGTTCGTCCGTCCGTCTGTCGCGGGCTGTATCTCATGATACAACTTTGTCCGCTTAAAATGAATCATCAAAATGGGATGACTCTGTAAAAAGTTATGCGTAGTCATACATAAAAAAATATGCGCGACGAATTGAGAACCTCCTCCTTCTTTTCGTCGGTTAATAAAATAATACTTAAGTAGGAACTCCTCTTTAATCTAAGACACCCTTTATTTGAATGAATGTTTTATACTAACGTTATTATGTACAGGTAATATCCTCTATGATGTATATTATAATAATATTATGTAGGCATATAATAGGTACATAATTATAATATGAAATATTATGTAGGTATAGACTGTAGCAGTTACCTTAAGTTACTCATCTTTTTTAAAAAGTACTTCCCCGCAGCTTATATTTTTCCAAATTAAAACAACTCAGATACCTATTCATTCAAGATTAATTACTTATTAAATTAGGTAAAGCGTCCAGTGGTTTTTTCCTGTGTATATTGTGATGATTAACTTCAATCTTGTGGTTAAAAGGGATTTCCTTGTGATCCTTTCAGATTTAATCATTTTATCTAATGGATAGAATAGAATAGAATAGAAATATTTTTCATTCATATAAACTTTTACAAGTGCTTTTGAATAGTCGATAAATCCACCACTGGTGCGGAATGCCGCTCCTGCCGAGAAGAACCAGCAAGAAACTCGGCGGTTGCTCTTTTCAAAATAGTTAAGAATAGGTACTATGCTAGGTATGTATGCAGTGTTTCCACAGTGAGGGGAAGTCCAAAAAACAAATCGCAAAAAACGTTTCGGCGTAGCTTTTCAGCTTGGCAACTTTTTTTAGCCCTTTGAATAAAGTATAATATAAATAAAAAGAAAATGTTGCCAAGCTGAAAACAAGGAAAATGAGCTTCAAATTACAGTGTAGTTATTAGAACATAAATTATTTAACTATATTTTAACAGAAGGTCAAAGAAGACAACACTGTATGGTTCCACTTATTGTGCCTAGAAAAAACCTTGGTCATAATTTTGATCTCAGTATTTTTATTGGCCAATACTTTTTGATAGTAACCTTGGCTTAACATTCACATTAAACGTTTTTGTTTGGCAATATTATTACTTTTAACGATGGTTGTAGTACCTATGTCTCCTCCTAAATGAAAAGGATTAAAGCCATAGTCCAACACGTTGGCTATCTTGACAGTGGCTCCATGCAAATCCTCTGATGTCGTCGTTGCACCTAGTGGCCGGTGGTTTGGCAATAATGCGCGTTCGGATGTGATGTCTTTTTTAGGGTTCCGTACCCAAAGGGTGCCAACGCGACCCTGTTACTAAGCCTCTGCTGTCCGTCTGTCCATCCGTCCGTTCGTCCGTCTGTCCGTCTGTCAGCGGGTTGTATCTCGTAAACCGTAATAGGAAGACAGATGAAATTTTCATAGGGTGTGTATTTCTATTGCCGCTTTAACAACAAATAATAAAAATAAAATTAAATTAAAAAATAAAGGGGGCTTCTCCCATACATGGAAAAAGAGTCGAAATAAAATTTTATTTTTTAACCGACTTCCAAAAAGGAGAAGGCTCTCAATTCGGCCGGTTTTTTTTTTTTCTATGTATGTCCACCGATTTCTCCGGGATTACTGGACCTATTCGCGTGATTTTTTTTTAATCGACAGAGGATGTTTGCGAAATGGTCCCATAAAAATGTTCACCTTCAACTCCTCAAGCCTGATGCTGCAGGGATATTGCTCACCTAAAATAAAGAGATTTAGGAAATGTCGATTACGAATTATTATTGTAGGTAACAAGTATGGACTACATCATGGAGCTCCAGGTCCTAGCTCCTCAATCCTGATGCTGCAGGGTACTGCCTACCTAAAACTATGGGGATTTAGCAAATTTCGATAACGAATTGATATTGTAGGTACCAAGTATGGACTACATCATGAAGCTTCAGGTCATAGGATACTACACTTAAAAGCTTAAAATAAAAATTCTTTTCAAAAAATCGACTTCTAACGCCACTACAAAGTATAAAAATAATTTTAGTTTGTCCACGTTTGTTGAAGTCGGGCGGGCCTAAAATACAAACTATGAAACCGACTCGCGATGCTCGCTCGACTTCTACAAACGAGTCTCTCATATTGTGTAGCGTCGCGCATCGGTTTCATAGTTTGTATTTAGGCCCGCCGACTTCAACAAACGTGGACAAACTAAAATTATTTTTATACTTTGTAGTGGCGTTAGAAGTCGGTTTTTTGAAAAGAATTTTTATTTTAATTTACCCTGGCATGTGGATGTCTAGAACTCATTAAGTAGAGTTCAAATATATTTTTTTTATTATTTTTAGCTACAAAAATGAAGAAATGGGGGCCGTCAAAGTTTTTCAGGGGGTTTTAGACCACTTTTGTTATGGGCCGGAGTCTATCTCAAAAACTAAACAATGTACTTAGAAATTTGAAATTTCTGTATTTTATGTACTATATAGTGTATTTAAACAAAAAATACTGAAAACACCGATTTATGATGCGATTTATAAGTAATTGTGGCCAAAACCAAACCAAAGCCAAAACAAACGAGCATTTTCCCCCAATGCTAATTTAGTATTATCTAAGAACTAAGATATTTAAATATCTAGTTAGACTAGAAAAGGGATATGGTCATATGTACGGAACCCTAAAAGAGCAAGGCCCGACTCGCACTTCGCCGATTTTTTATTCGATGACAAAATAGTCCTTGACTGCGATCTCACCTAATGGTAAGTGACGATGCAATCTAAAATGGTAGCGGTCTAACTTGGAAGGGGTATGGCAGTGAACATTCAACTTACACCCCTAATCGGTTTCTACACGCCATCGTGTCGGAACGCTTAATCACTAGTAGGGTGATAACTAGTCACGACCAAAGCTTCCCATCAGACCAGACCAGAGACAATTCAGAAAATATAAATTCCCAAATTGACCCCGCCGGGAATCGAACCCGGGACCTCCCAGTTATAAAAACACAGGGCTCACCACTGCGCCACTCGCCAAGGAGGTCGTCGCCACTCTGGCATCTTGGAACCCCTACATAAAATAACAGCTGTGCGTTGTCTATTAGGCCCGCTTGCAGAAACGCCAGGTTATCCTTTTAACCCAGAGTTAGCTGCTACTTTGACAGATGTCGTTTAGAGCTTCTGTCAAAATTACAAATTTATTCCTGGGTTAAACCTAACCCGACCTCTCTGCAAGCGGGCCTAAGTCAGTCATTTATTATTTTAAAGGTATAACCTACATAGACATATCTATATAAATAAAAATGAATGTTGGTAAGCGCATAACTCAAGATTGGCTGGACAAATTCGGTTAATTTCTTTTTTTGTATGTTCCTTAAGTTCCACGGAAGGTTTTTATACAAAAAAAAAAACAAAAAACTAAATTCACGCGGACGAAGTCGCGGGCATCAGCTAGTAATATATAAAAGTGAAACAGTTATATGTACTGTGATATTGCATAATGTTAAATTTACTTTATAAAATAGGTAGGTAGGTATGTTTCATAATAATTTAATCTCTTTTTATTATTAAACTTAAGTCGTAACTTCAAGTTTTGCTTTTAGTAAAAGGCATAAGGCATAGTCTATACAGTAAAGATACTCATCTAAATCTATAAAAGGCAAAGGTGACTGACTGACTGACTGACTGGTCTATCAACGCACAGCTCTAACCACTAGACGGATCGGGCTGAAATTTTTGCACACAGATAGTTATTATGACGTAGACGTCCGCTAAGAAAGGATTTTTGAAAATTCCAACCCCAAGAGGGTTAAATGGGGGTTGAAAGTTTGTATAAAAGTCTGTCATTTATCAAATTATTTTTCATGTAATATCCATGAAACTTTGATTTTTGGGCTTTCGATAAAAAAAATAAGAAATACATGTTTCGCAAATTTTGAAAATTCCACCCCCAAAGACTTCAAATAGGGGATGAAAATTTGTATAAAAGTCCAGATTTTTAAGTTAATTTTCAAGTAATATCCATCAAACTTGGTATTTTGCCTTTCAATTGAAAATAAAGAAGTACGCGTTTGACAGTTTTTAAATGTTCAACTCCCAATGAAGTTAAATAGAGGGTGAATGATTGTTATTAAGTCTGTCTTGTCTGTCAACTTAGGTATAACCATGAAACTTGGTATGTTGGCTTTTTACGGAGATACTAATCGCGTTTTAATCTATAATATAATAAAACTGTAACACTAAGAAAATATTTTTGAAAATTCAACCTCTAAGGGGGTAAAATAGGGGTTTGTAAAATCGAACTTAACGTGACCGAAGCCGCAGGCAAAAGATAGTCTAAAAATATTACTTATGTGATAGGTAATTATTTGAAGTGACATCTTCCTTAGGCGCGTGAGCAATATTTGATTTGGGAAACCTACAAAGTCACAGGTCATGCTAATGTTATCAGTGTAAAGTATATCGGCAGCTATGAGTAATCATCTTCTTCTTCTTCTTTATCAACCGATAGACGTCCACTGCTGGACAAAGGTCTCTTGCATGGACTTCCACAGGCCTCGGTCTTGCGCCGCCTGGATCCAGCGGCCCCCTTTGACTCGTTTGATGTCGTCGGTCCACCTGGTGGGGGGTCTGCCAACACTGCGCTTCCCGGTGCGGGGCCGCCACTCCAGCACCTTGGGACCCCAACGACCATCAGCTCTTCGAACTATGTCTTCTTCTTCGCGTGCCTCTCCGACTAGCGAAGGTTGGCAGTCAGCTTTGTAAACTCAGCTTTGTTCTTCGCGAGGCGAAATAGTTCTCCCGCACTCGCGATTCCTGTCCACTCTCGGATGTTGCGCAGCCAGGACTTTTTTCTGCGACCGACGCCTCTTCTTCCGGCAACTTTTCCCATCATGATGAGAAAACTACTACTTCGAACTATGTGCCCCGCCCATTTCCACTTCAGTTTAGCGACTCACTGAGCTATGTCTGTGACTTTGGTTCTCCTACGGATCTCCTCATTCCTGATTCGATCCCGCAGGGACACTCCGAGCATAGCTCTCTCCATCGCCCGCTGAGCGGTCCTGAGCCTACTTATGAGGCCCTTAGTTAGCGACTATGTCTCGGATCCATAATTCATCACTGGCAACTCGCACTGTTCAAAGACTTTAGTCTTCAGGCACTGAGGAATTTTGGACGAGAAGACATCTCGGAGCTTCCCGAACGTTGCCCAGCCGAGTTGGATTCGGCGGTTGATCTCTTTCTCGAAATTGGACCTACCTAGCTGGACTGTGTGTCCCAGGTATATATACTCGTCGACAATTTCGAGTGCAGAGTTCTCAATTAGTGGGTGAAGCGGAGCATGAGCATTGGACATGATTTTCGTCTTGCTAGTAATTATAATAATAGATATTTATTTGCTGGAACATGGGTACATAATATAGGTCTTACAGTAAATAGTATTTTCTCACCTCCGGGCGGAAAGCGTCAATTTTCCTCCCGCTGCGCTAAACGAAAATGTCGCTTTCCGCCTCCGTCGAGGAGAAAAATAGTATACACACCACGGGCAGTAAATAAGAAAGCCTCAGATCACATGTTTATTGACCTCGGCTTCGCCTCGGACAACAATTACATGTGATCTGAGACATTTCTTATTTTACTGCCCTAGATGTGTAATATACTATTCCCATACATGTTCTACCATACAATGATGTACAAATTGTGAGGTTTTTTAAGTTAGAGAAAAAAAAAAAGTTCTCTTTTCAAATACAGTGTAGAGGGAAGTTTTGTTCCTATATGGACGCTTGTACCTTGGGACACAATCGATTCCGTCGAAATAATAAATAATTTGATCGCGACCGTAAAGCTTTTTCTAAGGTTGACAGTTCGCGTTCAAATTAGAATTTTAGGGTTCCTACACTAGCGGCACGCTATGATGGCCGGTTTGACACATTACAATAGTGATGTGGAATGTCAATTTATTCTCGAACAAAAAACAATTAAGTTTTGTTTTTGTACCTGATTAAATAGGTTTAATAAAACAAAAATGTATATGTTTATTTAATTTATTTGAACGAACTGAATATTTGAATGAAAATGAATATACATACTTTATATGCACACAAGAAACATATGAATACAAAAGATACCAAAAAAGGTGCCACAAAAGGCCATAATTAATCAGATTCGTCCATACTACTATTTTCACTGTCGTCACTGCTATCATCACCTACATTAATAATTATATGTTCGTTTTCTATAATATTATCTATTTTCACATCTCTTTCATAATCTTCCCTTATTAATTTAACAGTTCTATTCACAACCTTTTCCCAGTCTCCTTTAGTCACATGTTCACAAGCTTCTTCTAATAATTTTAGCATTTTTTTTGTGGTAAATGGGGGTTCTGTATTGTGATTTGTGTCTTGCAGCATATCCCTTAATTTGAGCCCACACCAACTCAATCGCATTATACTCACAATGGTAAGGCGGTAACCGTATAACTCTGTGCCCATGTTCTAATGCTATTTCGTCAATGACGTATCGGATCTTGGTTGGTTTGTTTTCTTTTAAAAGACGTACTAATTCCGCTTTTAACATATTCATGTTTGCATCTACGCCATTTTTAACGTATTTCACGCCATAACCAAATGCCGAGTTGTGGTATATATCATATAAAAATAAAAATTTTACCTTTTGTATGAAACAGCTGATATTTTTTTGCGATTTCAGAGGTTTGTCCACATAGTGAAAATTGTTCATATTCACAAGTACATTCACCCCTTAAATGGTGCAAACTGATTTTTCTACACTTGTATACATTTTAGAAATCAATTTAATAAATAAATTTTGAGTCCTAAACCTAAAACTACATTCGATAAAATTTATGAATCTCTGCACATCACTATCGTCAATAAAGTAATACAATTATTTCCTTCAAAGTCGTTATCAATTAATACGGAACTTCATGAGCGGACAAACGTCAAACCGGCCTTCATAGCGTGCCGCTAGTTTAGTTTCGACGGAATCGATTGTGTCCACAGGTACAAGCGTCCATAGGAACAAAACTTGCCCATAATATAATATTATACAGTATACGAAATAGAATATAAAATAAATGAAAAAATACTAAAGAAAATTTCTAATAAAAAATAATTTTTCTTCAACTATACTAGCGGCACGCTATGATGGCCGGTTTGACACATTACAATAGTGATGTGGAATGTCAATTTATTCTCGAACAAAAAACAATTAAGTTTTGTTTTTGTACCTGATTAAATAGGTTTAATAAAAAAAAATGTATATGTTTATTTAATTTATTTGAACGAACTGAATATTTGAATGAAAATGAATATACATACTTTATATGCACACAAGAAACATATGAATACAAAAGATACCAAAAAAGGTGCCACAAAAGGCCATAATTAATCAGATTCGTCCATACTACTATTTTCACTGTCGTCACTGCTATCATCACCTACATTAATAATTATATGTTCGTTTTCTATAATATTATCTATTTTCACATCTCTTTCATAATCTTCCCTTATTAATTTAACAGTTCTATTCACAACCTTTTCCCAGTCTCCTTTAGTCACATGTTCACAAGCTTCTTCTAATAATTTTAGCATTTTTTTTGTGGTAAATGGGGGTTCTGTATTGTGTCTTGCAGCATATCCCTTAATTTGAGCCCACACCAACTCAATCGCATTATACTCACAATGGTAAGGCGGTAACCGTATAACTCTGTGCCCATGTTCTAATGCTATTTCGTCAATGACGTATCGGATCTTGGTTGGTTTGTTTTCTTTTAAAAGACGTACTAATTCCGCTTTTAACATTTTCATGTTTGCATCTACGCCATTTTTACGAAGCCATGCGACGATATCAGCTTTCTTTTGGGATTGGGCAGGTGGCTTGTCAATTTGCATCGAGTGGTATGGGGCGTTGTCCATAATTATAATAGATGGTTCAGGGAGGCTACACAACATTGAGGTAAACCATTCAGTAAACTTTTCTCCATTCATGTCTTCATGATAGTCTCCAGTGGTTTTTGACGCAAAAGCCATGAGAGAACCTTCGACAAACCCGTTGATGGTTCCGGCGTGACAAATTATAAGTCGCGATCCTTTTCCTACAGGAACTTTGGAAGTAGATGCTGCTGTGTCATCGTTCCAAGAACGGCCTACAGTATGGTTAGCATTAAGCCATGTTTCATCCAAGAACACAACATTTTGCCAATTTTTGATTTCTTTCACTTGCCGTAAAAAAGTATACCTTGCCATCGCTATATCAAATCTTTCCATCAATATTTTGCGTTTGTTACATTTTTTGTATCGAAATCCAATGGTCTTCAAAATCTTCGTTAAAGAACTTTCCCCACCGAAGAATAATCCAGCTTCCTTCAGTGAATGCACCAACTTTTTTCTTGTTGGATACTCCTTCTGTAAATAGTAGCCGTAAACATGTCTTCGGATAGCATCGGCATCAAAGCTATCGATGCCTACGACTGGTTTTGCTCGTTTTCTCTTTTTTGGTGTGTGAAGTTTATTTTCTTCTGTGCCAGTCTCGCCATATTTTTTTTTAGTTATCCGTCTAACAGTTCGTTGTCCAATATTAAGCGCATCAGCTACGCGTTCAACCACTGACGTTA
Source organism: Oeneis ivallda (assembly GCA_029955525.1). Classification (NCBI taxonomy): domain Eukaryota; kingdom Metazoa; phylum Arthropoda; class Insecta; order Lepidoptera; family Nymphalidae; genus Oeneis; species Oeneis ivallda. The sequence goes on from JARPMR010000007.1 coordinate 22,783,490, forward strand.
TAGGTAAAATTGGCCCTCCATTTTGAGCTTCACGATCGAAATAGTTACGAAGGCGTATTACGAACTCACGTGTCTGACTATTTAGAACAGTTCTCTGCGTACGTTCGGTCATATCGACGAAATCCACAACAAAGGGCTTGAACAGAGTCCAAATTAACGAGCAAGGGTCAACAGTAATGCAGTATCAACATTTGAAATCCAAAGCCAGGTCAAAACTATATCACAATCGCATTGCACTGACAGTTTATACTTTTCGAAGCAACGTCAATTCGAAACTGCTTTGTTTTGCATTGAGCATTGACGCGAGTTTGCCGGAGGTAGTAGTTGTGCTAGCCAGCGATCCTATGTGACGATCGTATTAGATTCCATTTTTAAAAATTTTCAATTTAGAAAACCAAATGCCGAGTTGTGGTATATATCATATAAAAATAAAAATTTTACCTTTTGTATGAAACAGCTGATATTTTTTTGCGATTTCAGAGGTTTGTCCACATAGTGAAAATTGTTCATATTCACAAGTACATTCACCCCTTAAATGGTGCAAACTGATTTTTCTACACTTGTATACATTTTAGAAATCAATTTAATAAATAAATTTTGAGTCCTAAACCTAAAACTACATTCGATAAAATTTATGAATCTCTGCACATCACTATCGTCAATAAAGTAATACAATTATTTCCTTCAAAGTCGTTATCAATTAATACGGAACTTCATGAGCGGACAAACGTCAAACCGGCCATCATAGTGTGCCGCTAGTTTAGTTTTCCCGCGGTATCGCTCACGATAAGTTCGATTTTTCAAACCCCTATGTTTTACTAAGGCGGGTCAATAAGTCCGTGACTTTTTGAATTTCTGACCTCTTTACTGAAAAAGCAACACTACTCCTGTCAACAGGCATCTGTCAGTTGACTCCTGTCAAAATTTGAACTTGCTGCGTCAGTTAGTTTATGTTTGACAGCTATCTTTATCAGACTACCCAGTAATTTGAGGAAAAAATGGAAAAAAGTGAATTTCGTGTCCTTATTAAGCATTATTTTTTGCGAAAAAAAACCATTACCGAGAACAAGGCTAAGCTTGATAAATTCTATGGGGACTCTGCACCGTCGATTTCAATGGTAAAAAAGTGGTTTACTGAATTTCTTTGTGGCCGTACAAGCAATGAAGATGCCGAACGTCCTGGACGCCCAGTTGAGGTCTCTTCACCCGAAACAATCGAAAAAATTCACGATATGGTGTTGGCCGACCGAAGATTGAAAGTGCAAGAGATTGTGGAAGCCGTAGGGATCTCGCATGGCTCAGTGGTTTCAATTTTGAATGATCACTTGGGCATGAGAAAGCTTTTCGCAAGATGGGTGCCGCGTTTGCTCACAGTCGACCACAAACGCAATCGTGTAACAACTTCACAGGAAGGTTTGGCGTTGTTTATTCGCAATATGGAGGAGTTTTTGCGCCGTTTTGTAACCGTGGATGAAACATGGATCCATCACAACACACCAGAGACCAAACAACAGTCAAAACAGTGGGTTTCTAAGGGTGAATCGGCGCCAAAGAAGGCCAAGGTGGGTTTGTCAGCCAATAAAGTTATGGCGACTGTTTTTTGGGATGCACGCGGGATAATCCACATTGACTACCTTCAAAAGGGAAGAACAATCAATGGGGAATATTATGCCAACTTATTGGACCGATTCAATGACGATTTGAAAAAAAACCGACCTCATTTGGCCAAGAAAAAAGTTCTTTTCCACCAAGACAATGCAAGGGTGCACACATGTGCAGTTGCCATGGCAAAAATCCATGAATTGGGCTATGAATTGCTCCCTCATCCGCCCTATTCTCCAGATTTGGCTCCGAGTGACTACTTCTTGTTCCCAAACCTGAAGAAATGGCTTGGTGGAAAAAGATTTGACTCCAATGATGAAGTCATCTCGCAAACAAAGGCCTATTTTGAGGACCTCGACAAATCATATTTTTTGGAAGGGATAAAAAAATTGGAGAAGCGTTGGACAAAGTGTATAGAGCTCAAGGGAGACTACGTTGAAAAATAAAATGATTTATTTATCAAAAAATCTGTGTTTTATTCCAAAAGTCACGGACTTATTGACCCGCCCTCGTACCCCATGCCAAACAGCCCGATCCGTCTAGTGGATTGAGCTGTGTGTTGATAGATCAGTCAGTCAGTTAGTCAGTCACCTTTTCCTTTTTTAAATTTAGATGAAAACCCAAAATGTGACCCGCAGGTATTCAACCTGAGTCATGCTGTTTTCACCAGCATATTATGTGATTACGGTTTTGGGGTTTGAGCGTCAACCCAGCCAGTCGGGGATCAGAGGTGCGATTGTCTAAAGTTATTCCATTGATTGTAATCGTATTCGATGACATTAGCGTCAAAGTAAAATAAACCATAACAGTATTGAATTAGAGCTCAATTTCGTGTATGCATTCTTAAACGTTTAGGTATGTACGATACGCTCCATGTTAAAATCAGTTGTACTGAATTTGTGACTTTAAATCAATTCAATCAAGGATTATTTTACTTTGACGCTAATGTCATCGAATAAGTATACGATCAATGGAATAACTTTTAGACAATTGGTACCCAGATGCCCCGCACAGTGTGCTGGGCATCTGGGTACCAATTGGGTACCAATTGTCCATGTACCCCTTCCATCGGATCCTAGCTCCACCCAAACGGGACACTCAAAAATCGCGTGTCTCGCTAATTAATAAAAAAAATGTGTACCCAGCTTTATATTAGCGTATCCTATCACACGAATTGTCGGCGCCAATTATTGCGACAGAACGACATTTTTCAAGTAAATCTTACACAGTATTTTAATTACTTACCACACTCTTATTCGGTATTGACGCTTAATCCCGTGAGTTTGTGGTTTTGTGGAGCAAATAACTAGTCAGTACCTTTTACGTATATTGTAAATTACGTATATTGTAAACACGTAATGAAAACCCGTCCTGAATACAGCTTTACAAAGATGACGGAGTAAGAACCACGTGCCAAGAGTTAGGTATTTAAATCAGTTCACACTTCTATGAAACATCCCATGTAGGCTAATTTTTAATTAATATGATAAGTAAGACTATTACCGGTTCGGAAAGCAGATTCTGCTGAGAAGAGCCTGCGAGAAACTCAAAGTTGTTCTTTACAAAACAAAAAGTTACAATAATTATGTAACTTTATAAATATAACACTGTATATCATTCATCATTACATTACACTACACTATATAACTCTATCTTGTTTTTAGATGAATGCAAAGCTGATTGTTTCCGTGCGTGCATCCTTGTCATTTAGAAACTCATTAATAATTGTTTAATAATCTCGACTTTTAACGTGTGTAAAGGCAAATCTACTAATTCTTCCGGAATCATCAATCATAATTAATGTAGTCTAAAGATACTAAGCTAGTCTCAATAGGTATGATGAAGTTTTTTTAACCCACGACAAAAAGAGGGTTGTTATAAGTTTCATGTGTGTATCTGTTGGTCTGTGTACATCTGTATATTTGTGTGTTTGTTGTCTCGTAACTCCCCAACGAATGGACCCGTTTTGATGCGGTTTTCCTGTTTCTGATAGCTGACGTGATCAAGATGAATCTAAGCTATAATAATTAATTTATGAAGATCTGTTCAGACATCTGAAGATCATCAGCTCATTTCTTCTTTGATCGAAGGTCACAGGTGCGATGGATTTGGATGTACTGTTAGTTCGTATTTATTTCTTGGAAATGGTAACCTTGAGCTGATGTTACAGCATCAAGTAGCCTGCGGAATCCCAACTCTTCAGAAAATTACAGCAGACATGTATGTTTGATCTCATTATAATGATTAGGAGTTAGATAATGATCTAGGATCGAGGAGGAGGATCTAATGATGGAGCAGCAAACTGAGTAACAGGATGTTGGGTATGTCATACGTCCGGCCATAGATTCACATGTCGGGGTGTTTTAAATTTTTAATTTACACTTGTTTATTGATGTTAAAATAGCCCTTGATTGCGATTTCACCTGATGCCAAATAATGATGTAGTAAAATGTTCGCAGGTTAATTTGGAAGAGGGTAGGTATAGCCTATATTAGCAGTTTTTAATTAAAACCTCTACCGCTAATCGGTTTCACGCCATCGCTCGTTCCAAAACGCTTGCATGTCACGTCACGTCCTTGACGATATGGTGGTAACTAGCCACGGCCAAAGCCTTCCACCACACAATAAAAAGTTAGATGTAAACAATGACATGGGTTTATATCAATAAAACCGGCCAAGTGCGTGTCGGGCCACGCGCAGTATAGGGTTAATTAAAATTAATAAAAATTAATATAATCTCAAATATTATTGCTGACCTAGGATAGTGCTTTTATTTTATTTATGAATATTGAATACATTTTGAGTTCCATGGTTTAAATACTATAACATATTACAAAATATGCAACTTACACTACGTGTAATACCTAACTTAGGAAAAACAGATATAACTCTTTAACTAATGAGCCCTACTTAGCCGTGATAGTTTTCCTTTAAAATTCATTATATATACTACTGCTGTGAATTTTTTCTTGTATTCTTTATACAACCATTTAGCTGGCAGAGGGGGGGGGGGGTGACACTTGATTCTAATCAAATTTAGCACTTTAAAATATTATATTTCACAAACGGATCCCTTAATTGAAAAATGGTGTTCCCACACCCACAATATTTTTGACCTATTCAAGACCTATTCAACGACACCCCACACTATGGGATAGACGAGAAAAAAATCATCCCCACTTTACACTTATTGTATATAATAATTTTTCACAAGTTTATTTCACGACTTTGTCGGCGTGATTGATATTTATACCCTTGCCAAATTACAGATTTCTAGTACCAATAGTCTCTGAGCTAAGCCGCGGGCGGACGGACAGACGGACGGACATGGCGAAACTATAAGGGTTCCTTGTTTACTACGGAATCCTAAAAAGCAGTTTAGATTTCTACGACATCGGAGTTAGGAAAATGCCTTATCACTTGTTAACACGGAAGTTAAGTGTGTATATAGATCCGGTTCATCCTTCTAATACCGCTAATCGGTTTCTACACACCATCGTTCCGAAACGCTAAATCGCTTGCACGTCACGTCCCTTACGGTAGGGTGGTAACCAGCTACGGCCAAAGCCTTCCACCAGACAATAAAAAAATTTAAGTGTTAACAATGACACGCGTTTATATCCAAAAGCAGTTAAGATCTCATCGGAGTTAGAAAAATGCCTTATCGCTTGGTAACACGGATATGTGTGTACCTATCCGATCCGAGATCCGGGTTTATCCTTTTACTATATGGCTTACTAATTATATTGTCTCAGTAGGTAGATGTGTGGGGAGTGGGGAATTACGAGCCTGCCTAAACGTATTACCCGTGAGTCGGAGGTCCGTCAAAATAATAGCTGGTTAATGTCATCGATGAGCACTTGATTCGAGGCCACCACAACCTTGTCGCTACGTTAGAGTTGGTAAACAATCAAATCTAATCCTACTCGTCTATAGCCCAACGGTTAAAGGTGCAAAAACTGAAAGGTCGCAGGTTCGATCCCGCTTGCACTTTTGTCGTAACCACTCCTACTTCTCTACTCTCTTCTCCTTCTTGGTAACTCTCCTCTCACCTCCAAATAAGCGGAAAGCTTTTGTTAGGAGTGGGTACGAGAATAGTGCAAGGGGTGGTGATCGAACCTGCGATCTTCAGTTTTCAGTCCGCACCTTTAACCGTTAGACTATTGAGGTTATAACACATATGAGATAAGGTACATCTAGCTGTCAATTATAGTTACGAGTATCATCATCAGACCTTACCAAAAATTCTCACATCCAGATAACGTGCATTAAAAGACATTGAATTAAAACTAAGGTTCTCGCCTCAAATGTAACCTTGTCTCTATCGTCTTCTTCAAGAATTTTAATTATTATAATTATATTGACGCAATAATTATCAAATTGAAACAGTTCCTGATGCGACGATTTCCGCTATATAATTTTGTAAAAAAATAATTAAAAAATCTACTCTTGATTAGTTATTAATTTTTTTATCGATGATGCTGATGATGATGATTATGCTTTTAATTTTTCCTAACAATTTTTTATATTTTTTTTCGATGTTTTTACGTGATCTGCTACGTCACTTCCGTGTACGTTAAATAACAGTTAATTTTGCAAATTCAAATTATTTATTTGAATAAAGGAATTACCATGTATTGTATTTATTTTAATGTGAAAAAACATACCTACGTGCAAAAACATAATATAATTTCATGTATCTCAATAAATGACCCAAGTTCTACGTGAGGTAGAATAAATTATTTTAAAAAATATAACGTATTTTATTTCACGTTTCAAAGAATTTATTTCATTTTCAACCGTAAAGTGTTTTGTGTTTACGACGTGTTTAAAGACGTAGAGAAATAAAACGAACAATAAAGATAAAATGAAGACAATGTTTCAAGACATCTTGCTGCCATTTTGTTTTTGTTTATAATTATTCAACAGTGCTCTCTTTGATTTATCCTGTTTGTGTTGGAGATGATGCTATTTCAATCAATTTATACGGGTGGGAAATACTCAAGAGCGAGATAGGTACGCGATGTTTTCATTAAGAAAATCAACGTTTGGTATTTCCTTTTTTTGTGCAAAATTAATCAATATTTTTAAACAAATCCTTACTAATATTATAAATGCGAAAGTGGGTTTGTTTGTTGGTTTGTCCTTCAATCACGCAGCAACGGAGCAACGGATCGAAATATATTTTGCATGGGTATAGTTGGACCTGGGCCTGGAGAGGGACTTCTTTTGGGCATGATTAAATAATATTATGCACGTCGCACCGAGCGTGTGCGTTCGTGACCTCGCACGAAATAGTAATGAAATTTGAAATATACCGTGTTTATACAATGCCTGCTTGGCTACTGAAAATTCAGGCTTCTAGTTTTATCCACAACAAAGTTATAGGGGGGTCGAAAATGGCCTGAACTGCTTCTAGAAAAGATGGTACGGCCGTGCCGCTTTTTTTCTCGACTTGGCAGGGGCACTGCTGTGCCCCCAGATTAGCTTAGGGTGGTCCGTGGTACCACCGAGGTAGGGTAGTATAATTTATTTTTAAAAAAGAGTACATTGATATAAAATGTGCGTAAGTTACCTGGTAGGTCAAAGTGACTAATTTTGGTTATAAATTATTTTGAGGACGAAGCGAAGAAATATAATTTAAACCTACTTTTTATCTCGGAAAACGAAGGTTTTCCAAGGGATTTTTAAAACAATTCCACGCGGATGAAGTCGCGGACAAAAGGCAGTTAAAATATTTGTAATTAATCTTATTTTTTATGTAAAGTTTACTACGTCTATTGTTTTGCTTTGTATTTTTATACAGTTTTTTACCGTACGCAGTTTCCTTATTTTCACTAAACATTTTGTTATTGTATGCACTACGCTGTTTCCTTATCAAACTAGTGTAAATTAAAAATTTCAGTTTTACAAGCCTTTGGTAGCTGGCTACACCTGATGATGTAGCCAGCTACCAAAGGCTTGTAAAACTGAAATTTTTACTTACTTACTTTACACTGGATATCATCAGATCAGCTTCATGTCACAATAATATTGCATTGTCATCCGATTTATGTATACATGCACAGCTCAATCGGAAATCGGCAAGTGGTCTAATTCATCTTGCAAGATTTGACCTAAAAATACATTCATACATACATTGCAAGCTTGTAAAAATAGAAATATTTGTAGGGTCATAATTTCCAAAACAAATATACTTAATTTTACTATTTTATTTGCGATAATTAATATGGCATAGATAATGAAGAGAAAAATTGAAATTGGGCTATGTTTTAGATCTACAATAATAAAAGGTGGACTTATATTAATACGTAAAAATCGCACGTGTATAGCTTGACCTTAAATAATATTTTTTTTAATATTTTTATTATAATTTTTATTTTATAAAGCCTCAATAATCAAAAGGATAAAGGTGCAGACCGAAAACTGAAAGGTCGCAGGTTGCACTATTGTCGTACCCACTCCTAGCACAAGCGTTCCGCTTATTTTGAGGGGATAGGAGGATATTAGTCAACTTCAGCTTGGCTAATTTTGTTTTTTTTTTTTAATGATGATAGCTAGATGACTAATACGGAAGATCACAGAAAATATATTATATAAAGTTCCATAACATTTTCCTTACTTAAGGCCGATACACATTATCAATGTACCTAAGCAAATTGTTCGATTCGGTTGTACCTACACAGTCTATCTTACTCTAATGTTACTTTTTAACAAAAACACTTTCTGAAAAGCTATCGCTTCTATATTTTTATCAAATCTTAGCCTTTGAAGTGCTTATCTATGATTACTTTAGGGTAGGTACTTATTTACCTCTCCCGCAAACCCGGCCGAACGATCGACAGGTAGTACCTAACTGAAGAGTATATTTAAATAAAATATAATATTATTATACACCTTTCCGCAAACCAAATCTTTAAGAGGATAACACTATTTTTAGACCACTCCATTTGGTATAAGTACCTAGTTTACTGTTGCCTACAAGCGTACATAGCTGGCTACTAAACACTTAAACACTATGTACGATATATTTAGGTGATTATGCACATCAAACTTCATCAAACTTAAGAAATTTTTAAAAACAAATATCATAAAGTTTTCCGTAAGTCAATTCATTCTTAATCTCATAAATCAAGATCATGAAAACAAGTTTAAAAAAATAAAATTATGGGGTTACGTCATTTTATTATAGATTTCCCAAAACCACCTTCCGGCTTCATCATCAGACTCTGGATAACATCTAGGAATAGAGTAAATATCAAGACGAATCAAAACGAGCCCAAATTCGATGGGGTAACATCTTTTTATTACAGAGTTCCGATAACCATCTTCTGGCTTCATTACCAGATCAGCTGCATTGTCATCCAATTTACATATACATGCAAAATTTTAGTTCTAATTAATATTGCAAGATTTGACCTAAACATAAAAACATACATTGCAAGTTAAAAAAAAGCTTGTAATAAATTATCATTTATGTATCCGTTATCACGTTTAATATTAATTCCGTTAGTATTTGTGAATGTACATGTGGACCCCCTATCTCAGAATATATCTCGCGTATATGTCGGGAAGGCACTGGCCCCTAAGATACGGGTTTTCCTAGTTTAGGGGTCAGGATTCCGTAGTATTGAGCTGTACTGAGTTTTATAACTAAAGATTATTATTATTATCTCGGATAAATCGAACGGCGTCTCGACATCCTTTACAACGTCATTAACTCATTAGTTCAACATGTGTTTAACGAGTGCGATTTAAACCTAAGACTGTTAGGATTTTAATATTCCCCTAAACTGTTGAGTTATTGACGCATCATTTACGGATGGAAAATTGTAATCTTATCAAGGTTCTCTAAGTTGATTTGCAACCAAGTAGATGATGCGCACGATTTCAGCCGTGTGCTTTTAGGTTTTCTCATAAACATAGTTTTTGGAACGTAGTTCCTTATCGCGCGGTGCGGAAGGGTGCTAGACGGAAAAAATTAAGACAAAATTGAACCGACACTCGACACTGATCGACACTTTTTTGAAACCGACACTTTTTTGAATGTGAATTTGGCATTGATGTGTTCGGTATTTTCGCGGTACAATAATGGGTCTCCGTAGCCTTGTGGCTTCTGCAGTCGCCTAACAGCCAAAGGTCGATGGTTCGAATCCCAGCTCGACAGATCGAATTTTCCATTTTCAATTTTATTTTAAAAAATTTCTACATGTGGAACCTTTCCCGAAAACGACCTTTCTGGAAAAATAAAACTACGTTTCATTCGGGTGTCCCTTGACACCTCTCAAGTTTTTTTTAAAATTCTGAGTGAACTCTTTGATTTTGCGGGATAAAAGTTATTTACTATGACTGTTTTTTCGAAATATCTTTATGCTGAACTCCGTCTAGATCGGTTTTGCGGTGTGTAATTCTTTAAGATTTTAATTTTTTTTCTCTAGGACCCACTGATATAAATTGTAGTACCTACTAGATGACGTTTTCTGAACACTTACCATGTTCAACTGAGTTAAACCGTATGCCGAACAATGCAGTTATTGTGGTCGGCGGCACTCGCGACGTACGGACGCGGGCGCTATTTATGCTTTGAGTACCTATTAAAGGTTTAATACTCAAAGTATATAGGTACCTAATTGTCAATTGAAAAGCCAACAATGCCTATTCAAGTAAGTGACAAAAAGTATAGTAATTATAGTGCATAATTAGATAACAACAACGCAATTCGTAACACTAGATACGAAATATAAAATACTAGCTGACCTGGCGAACTTCGTACCGCCAACTTATCTATATAAATAAAACAAATAAACTATCCTAGTCGAAAAAACTATCCTATCTTTCAAGTTGGACTAAATTACAGATAGTTACGAAGTTTGATCAAAATCGGTTCAGTAGTTTAGGAGTCCATCGTGGACAAACAACGTGACGCGTGATTTATATATATTAAGATTATTTTTCTTGATTTATTTAAAACGAACGACCGAGCAGTGAGGGGGGCGCGAGGCGCGCGAATTTCAACCTTATTTACGATGCCGGCTCCCCTCTCTACCTCAGCCCGCGCGATTGAAACTGTACACAGTTTTTATTCCGAATTGCCGCTCTATACGTAGAACTCTTTGCTAGGACCCTAAAATATTTCCAAAAAGAAACACTTAGCGTAGGTATGCAGTACTATTATATATTCTGTGGCATAGGTCACTTCTGAATGTCTCATCAAAATCGGTTCAGTCTTTTGAAAATTACCAGCACAAACAGGAAAACCGAAAAGTGATGAAAATTATTCCATCGTTAAAATAATCACAATAATATGGGTTTATTAAGAAGCAATTATAATTCAGAAATCCCAGATATAAAATTTTATATACTTGTGTAGGGCACCTACATAGATAACTATTCGAGATGGAAAGACAGTACCTAAAACTAGGTAGGTACCTATTTAATCTGATCGTAACTCACGCATAAACAATTCAGAGTAGGTATAAGGTTAAAACTATCAAAACACTAGGTTAAAGCCGCGGATTCACCCAAATTTTTTGAGGATTCAATTTATTTTTAACCGACTTCAAAAAAAGGTGGAGGTTATCAATTCGACGCGTATTTTTTTTCGACAAAAAAAAATACTATACTCGATGTTACTCCATAACTCAAGTCGTCAAATCTGAACCGATTTCAATAATACTTCATTTGAAAATAGTCATATTATAGTAAAGTTCTTGTTCTTCTTCTTTGTTAACCGATAGATGTCCACTGCTGGACAAAAGTCTCTTGCATGGACTTCCACAGGCCTTGGTCTTGCGCCGCCTGAATCCAGCGGCTCCGTGACTGGTTTGATGTTGTCGGTCCAGCTAGTGGGGCGCTTTCTGGTGTGGGGTCGCCACTCCAGCACTTTGGAACCCCAACCACCATCAGTTCCTCGAACTATGTGCCCCACCCATTTCCACTTCAGTTTCACGACTCGCTGAGCTATGTCGGTGACTTTGGTTCTCCTGCGGATCTCTTCATTTCTGATTTGATCTCGCAGGGATACTCCGAGCATCTAGCTCTCCCATCGCCCGCTGAGTGACCCTGAGCCTTCTTATGAGGTCCATAGCTGTTAGCGACTATGTTTCGGATCCGTAAGTCATCACTGGCAACACGCACTGTTCGAAGACTTTAGTCTTCAGACACAGAGGTTGGCCCCATTTTTTGGTGAAGATCTCATTAATATCTTCAAATTTCAAAGTATACAAGGTATAAAATACTTTAAGTTACATACATACATACCTGATGTTGAAGTCGGGATAGCGTTGCGGTTTCATAGTTTCTATTGAGGCCCGCTCGACTTCAACATACCTTCACAAACTAAAATTATTTTATACTTTGTAGTGGCGTCTGAAGTCGGTTTTTTTTTCAAAGAATTTTTATATAATATTATGCATCATTAATTCTGTTTGAACCAAACAAAATGGGGAAAAAATCGTTAATGGTTGATTGCACAATATAACAGACATTAAATAATAATATTACCGCAATAAGTTTACTAATATTTTGCATTAAAATGGTTCTTTACGAGTGATTCCTTGTACCTAGACCAAGCATGACGCTCGTATTTTATGCAAAGCAAATATAAAACTTATTTTTATTCAGGTAGAGTATATTTTGTCGTGTAGGTGTTTTCCGTTATTTTTTTGTTTAGCTACGGTACGCCAAGATGCGTTCAAGTGATACAGACTCTATGGTCATTTACCGTCCACCTACCATATGTAACGTTCGCGGGCCATTTCGAATGCCGGCGTTCGAATTTCAAATTTTGAATTAAAATTTAATAATTTTTAAATTACTTAGTTCAGACTTTTGGCTGTGATTATTTTAATTTAATTTATCTGTGATTAAGTGAAAAGATACTAAGTGGATTTACGTAAAGGATTTTTTTATTCCCAACTTTCAATGTGAGTAATTTTTTATTTTTTTAATATTACTTAATTTTTCATGTTTAATTTCATTCATATTTGAATCATTCATTGTATAAATTAAAAATTGTTAAGTACATGTAAAAAAATTATAAAATTCAAAATCGGAATCATCATAAGTACGTATTTTTAAACCACGATTAACATTTACATTAATTCTAATTTGCTCAGTTTACTTATTATACAAAATTATTAAAAAAAATATATAACTAAATGAAGATAATAAATAACACGTAAGTAAGGTACACGAATGTACTAAATAGGTACATATAATATATAATCTTATGTCTAATTTCATAGATACACATTTTTATTTTTATTTCTACACTAGTGGTTCGCCCCGAACTGAGACCTCGCGGTAACGGTATCCCATGATTAATCATTCAATCGATACATGATAACCAAAACTGACATTATTATTATGCCCGTTTTCACCAAACATACCTAAATCATCCCCTAAGTAGGAGTCTCTTAACGTAGGTAGCTCCTAAATACAATCCTAAGTCCTAACATCCGTCCCAATATCCTTTTAGGTGTCCCGTACAGGATCGTGATAAATAAGTTGACAGAAAACATCAATCACCTAACTTATAGGTAGCCCGTAAAGGTTAGGGAACGTTAGTGAAAACATTGAATTATTTATCAAACATTGAATTTAACTCGTAGTTCCATGGGAATAGTTACTGACTGTGCCATCTATTAGCATTATTGTGAAGCTATGTTGATGCTATATGAATTACTGATGCCCATTAAAAATTAAATAATCTCGTTTCTTTATAATATTCATATAATTTTAGTATTTGTTGTTCAAGTACAGGATATAAGTGACCTAAAAACATAAAATCAGTTTGAAAATCCATAGCGGATTTTTCTAGAGAGCGTCTTCAAGCGAGCGTATAAAATCGCCACTTTGAAAGCCCCCCATTTCGTCAATTTTAAGGGAAAAATTAAAAAAAAAATATTTTTGTACTCAGTTCAAAATTATCTTTAAAATGATACGTAACAATTTTATGTAACGCGATATTTTTTTTTTTACTTCGCATTCGCTTCTATGAGAGCCCCCCTGAAATAAAGATTTTTATAACTTTTTAAGCCATTTTCGGCTGGAGGCCATCGGTTTACATATTATATCTAAATTTGAAGTAATTACGTTCAGTAATTCAAAAGTTATAAGGCTCTGACAGACGGACGGACGGACGGACGGACGGACGGACAAGTGCAAATCGCCCTAGTTAACTCAAAGACCTTCGCTTCGCTCGGTCGATTAATTGTGTATCACTCTCACCTTTGATTTATTGTATTCGATAACATAGATAAAATAAGCTGTACTATGAGAGGGTATTTATACTTACCTATCTTGTTTTTAATCGAATTTTACTATTGCCGGTTTGAGATAGTTCGTTACAAAGCTGCAAATGAAAATAGGTCATTTTGATCGTCCGTGTGTAGACTTTACGGGTGTTTTTTTACCTATGTACCTAGGTGTTTGGTTAATTTATAAATATGAACTCTATTTAGGGTTCCGTACCCAAAGGGTGCCAACTAAAGGGGACCCTATTAGCAAGCCTTTCGCTGTCTGTCCATCCGTCCGCCTCTCAGCGGGCTGTATCTCGTACACCGTAGTAGATAGACCGTTGCTATCTAAGAACTAAGATATCTTTAGCGAGGCCTGACTCGCACTTGACCGATTTTTTATTTTACTTTCTCCAGCATAGTGATTTACAGGATGTTATTTTGGGAGCGGACGGTGAAACGAAAATTTAATCTAATAGTCTTTTAGAGGCATTTGGTACATGCCGTCGTTTTCCGAGAAGAGAAATACTTAACTAACCGAAAACAAATTGGAAATTCTTAAATCTGGTTTTTCGTTTACTTCAGATACTGTTTCTTTTTATCATTAACTAGTTGATGCCCGCGACTTCGTCCGCGTGGTCTTTGTTTTTAAAATCCCGCAGGAACTCTTTGATTTCCCGAGAGTTTTAGAGTTTCATAGTTGAAGACCTGCAGAGTGGCTTAGGCAAATTTTTATCCCGGAAATGTTAATATATTTTAATGACAAACTGGCTGACATCTCAAAACATAATTGAAATCATAGACGTAATATTTACTACCGTACCGTAAATAGGCCACCAGCCGCAAAATGCGTAAAAGATTTTGATTTATCAAACTTCAAAGAAATAATAGTACCTAACTACTTATAATAATAAAGCCCATAAGCATTCATTTGGGCGTGACCAATGTGACCAATTACTTCTAGTGATACATACATCAATAGAAGTAATTGGTCATCATCATCTCATCATTAGCAAACCATCAACGGCTCACTACTGAGCGTAGGTCTCTTCTCAGAGAAGGGTTATAGGCCATAGTCCTCCACACTGGCCCAATGTGAATTGGCGGACTTCGCACACCTTCGAGGACATTATGAAGAACTCTCAGATGTGCAGGTTTCCTCACGATGTTTTCCTTCACCGTTGAAGCAAGTGATATTTAAATGCTTAAACGCACTTGACTCGGAAAAGCCAGAGGTCCCGGGATCGAACCTGCGACCCCCCGAATAGAAGACTACAGTCCTAACCACAAGGCTATCACTGCTTCCACAATTGGTCACATATTACTTACTAGCTGATGCCCGCGACTGTCCGCGTGGATTTAGTTTTTAAAGTCCCTCGGGAACTCCTTGATTTTCCGGGATAAAAAGTAGCCTAGATGTTGACCCGAGTAATAAGCTACCACGGTATAAAATTTTGTAGAAATCTGTGCGGTAGTTTTTACGTGAAAGAAGGACAAACAAACAGACACGAAATCGTCCAGTTACAGTTTTATTATAAGTGTAGATAATAAAGCCATACTTAGCATTTATTTTGGCGTGACTAACGTGAACAATTTTTCTTTGAAATCTGGTCACAGCGACATCAGATTCGCTTTCCTTTTCTATCTTTATATATTGCCGTAAGAGATTTTTTCGCTGCTCCCCCCTTTGCATGTCTTCTTACGAAAGTAAATAAACTAAGTTTATGATTGAAATAATACTGTTAACTCTAGAGCATTGGTAGTGTAGGTCCAGGTTCGCATGACATATGCATCGACAAATTAGCATTCACTACAACACCCAACAATGTCGTTGGGAGCTTGTTGGGTGCTGTCCGGCCAGTGTCGCTTCCTTTAGAGAAGATACTTATCAAAACTCGCGATCATCGTCACGTTGAGACTTTTTTTTTCTGTACATTTTAATACTTAAAAACTAAACTTACATATAGAAAGGACGTGTACAAGGACATCTTATCGCTACAAAAGAGGATCTCTTCCAGATGCCCTAACGTTGACTTTTTATTCGATGACAATTTAGCCCCTTAGAGAAATCTCTAAGGGGTTTTCCGGCTTAGAGAAATCTCTAGGGGGCTTGTTAAATAACAAAAGTTACATTAGTATTTAATACCCGTAAGTTAGCCTGGTGGTAAGTGACAGACTGCCCAACCTCCTAATTATAGTTTCGAGTTTTCGAGATGGTATTATACTGGAGCGCCAAATGGCTTAGCGGCTCGTCTTTGCAGTACGCAGAGCAACTAGCCTCAGCCAAAGCCTCCCACCAGACAAGACCAGAAATAATTTAGAAATTATTATAAATTCTCAAATTGTCACTGTCGGAAAGCCAAAGCCTACCCACCAGACCAGACCAGAAATAATTTAGAAATTAATATAAATTCTCAAATTGTCACTAACGGAAATCGAACCCACGATCTTCTCCTTATTCTAGACTCGTTAGGCATGCGACGGTGAGGTCATCAAAACTGGTTCAATCGGGCCGTGTTTTATGGTGCGCGTTTGCACCACCTTCTTCTGCGCAACTTTTCCTTTTTAACCGATTTCCAAAAAAGGAGGAAGTTTTCAATTCGGCCGGTATCTTTTTGTTTAACCATTTCCAAAAAAGGAGGAGGCTCTCAGTTCAACAAGAACCTCCTGTGACAAGAAGTCTAGGTAATTAACCATCTTAATCAGGCATCCTACAATATAGGTTCTACCCCTACCCAATATGTTACGACTGTAACATTTGGGTGCTGAGCAATATTCTCATCATCGTACCAGATAATCGTAGGCAAATTCAAGATTTTAAAAAATTCAACATTTAACAATTATTTATTTGTCAAGTTTAAAGGTTTTTTCACTGTATAAAATGTTGATGTCGGCAGTAATTATTTATAGGAGGTATTGGCGCTTACATATATACGCGGTACGATATCGTGCACACAGCGGGAAAGGACTGGATGCATATTGCCCAAGACAGACAGAGATGGCAACAGATGGAGGAGGCTTTTTTACCCACAGAGGACCACACACCAACGGACTAGATAAGACTTCCTGCAAGTCTAAAGTGTGAACTATACTACATAATAAGATACATGCGTAAGGGGAAAAAAATAGAGCTTAATAAATAAATTGGCGCTTCAACGAGTTATCATCGTATCCTAATCGTAGGTAAACTACCACAGGTGACGGGACCCACGCGTAGAGTCTGGGTGATTAAAATTTGACGATTGATATGTTCAACAAATTATAACGACAAAAAGATAAAAGGTTAGATGACGAAAAGATAAATAATCTTATAAGTGGATGGTGTAGAACTTATGAAATCCTGTTCAAGAGTCGGTTCAACATCCTTGATGTAGGTACCTAATACATATTGCCGTTGTCTAGTACGTGAAATGTGTTCTTATAAGATGACATGAGTATGTTCGTGCCTACCGGATCTGTGGGATTTTCCGAAACCTTTTGAAGTATCCGCGTCAGGGTTTTTGAGGTGCTGATTACTATTAGCAGTGATCGCAGACGCAGTGATAGCCTAGTGGTTACGACTGTGGTCTCCTATTCGGGGGGTCGCAGGTTCGATCCCGGGTACGCACGCACCTCTGACTTTTCGAAGTTAATTGCGTTTAAGAAATTAAATCTCACATGCTTTAACGGCGAAGGAAAACATCGTGAGGAAACCTGCACACCTGAGAGTTTTCCATAATATTCTCGAAGGTGTGTGAAGTCCGCCAATTCGCATTGGGCCAGCGTGGTGGACTATGGCCTATAACCCTTCTCTGGGAGGAGACCTCGCTCAGTAGTGAGCCGATGATGGGTTGATAATGATGATGATGATTACTATTAACAGTGATTTTAGGAGTCCGTACCTACCAGAGAGTGTGCCAAATGGTTCCTCATAAGTAAGACTAAGTATTCGTCTTACTATTCGTCTCTTCGACTTTGATAGGGGTCTACAGATTCAGCCGTAATACGAGTAGGTTGTAGAAATTTTCACAGAATACTTCGGTACTTTCTGTACTAATTTTTAGGGCTCTATCACGTTAAGTAACAAACATTAAAAATATTTAAATGCGTAAATCAGACGCCATCACGCGCCAGTTTTTCCTGACTAGTTTTCACAGGGCTTCGCTTTTCACCGGCTCCGTCGCCTTGCAACAGAAAAACAAAACCGCCTTTCGCCCGAATAAACAACAGGCAATACCGGTTAGCTATATCGGAGTACCTGGCCGATTCAGTTCACATAAAATATTATTACAATTTTCAAGATACCAACAAAGAAAATTTCAAGGTCTTCGGCCAGGTAGGTACTTGTACGCTATACTAAAAAATAGTATTAAATCATTGAAATTGAAATAAAATACTCTTTTTTGTAGTATTACAGTGAATAAGAGGTAAAGATATAAAATTGATACATTCATACACACATCATACATATACACATCATACACATCTGTAGAATGACAACCCTCGCAGTGTATCCATCTGCTTTTGTTATCTATGTTTGTAATGACGTTACGTCATCTTAATGTCATTTCAATTGTCAAACGTCAATTGCTGGTATGTCAAATGTCAATTGCTATCAATTGTCGTTATTTTTATGTCAAATGTCATCATGACTCGTGTAAGTACGTATCATTGTCAAAAAGAACGCCATGTTGTTGCGCTTTTATTTTGCAAAATAATATCGCATTGTACCTCGTAAAAAGGACCTTTTAATGAGAAATAAAGAAAAAATAATCACTATTTCATGACTTGACCAAGCATTTTGAAAGACTGTACAAAGACCTGGCCCAGGCTCCATATATAATATTTGAAACAACCCCTTTAGGTTAAAGTTAGAGTTACATTACCTATCTTTGATGAACCATTCATAACTCATAAACTAGGTACTGACAAAAAGTTGTGAGTTGTTTGTCTCATCTATCTACCTGTTGAACGTCCTTCCAAAAAATGTTAAGAGAGACAAAAAGGGTAAACAGTTCATAAGCATTTAAATAATTGCAAATACCTACATTGGAAGCTGCAGCAATGCTAATTCTTGTACTAAAACGGGTTTCCTTTCTAATCACGTGTTTTGCACGCTTTTAGAATAATTTTAAAACTAGCTTTTACACGCGGCTTTGCACGTGTGACATTTTTTAATGAAAAATGACTATATTATGGTTTCCTTTTTTTCGACCAAAACTCGTTATCAGTAAATATTTTGACGTATATTTTGATATTTTACACTTGGATGATATAAAAACGTATTTTAAGACATTCACTAGTAGGTACTTCAAGTGGGCTTTTTGTTTAAGTCACTATTACATAACTATTATATTATATAATAATTGTGAATAATGCAACTCATATAATAACGATTGTCACAAATATCGACACTTTGCCCATTTTTAACCGAGCTATTCAAAGATAAATCACTAACTAACTAACCTCCGCTCTCGACCATCCGGCACTCGCTTTATCCCCCCCCATTTTTCCCACTCTTTGTTGTCGGGGCTACACGTGCTTATTCCTGATTGGCCAACGCAACCATGTTTGCCAACAACTAACAAATTACCAACATAAACAAGTGTTGCCACACTGAAAGAATTGCCACTTGAAAAATTCATTTAACACCGTCTTTTTTATAAAATCATGACATTCGGCCATCCGATATCGTGCAGCCTCCGGCGCACGTACCCTACTAAAAATCTGGTAACCGCATACCTTACATACATAGATATAGATATATCTATATATCTATATCATACACACAATATAAACCGTTTAGCTGGAATGTTGCACTTCAACACTGTATTATCAACATGCATTAGAATAACAACATAAAATAATATCCATAATTTTTTTGTTAATATACCCACACTACATTTCAACTAAATTAATAATCCTTTTGTATATGTATAACCTAATTTTTGATCATGACATTCGGTCGTAATTCTCACTGGACTTATTTTATTGTGAATCAGATTCGAAACTTATTATCTTTACTAAGCTTGATCATTATTTTAATATTACGAATTACTCTAGCACTAACCAATTAACACCAATTTCATATTACACACTACACTTATAGTTATAGAAACTTTAGACACACAGAACATAAACTCTAACGAGACCTATCTAAGAACTATCTCGTGCTAGAGCTACGTGAAACAACTACTCATCGTAGCTTAGCCAGCACAGTCTCTAAGATATTTTAGGAGCGAGGTTAACCCAACTCATTCGATCCATTTTATTATAAAAATGTCATTATCTCACTCAAAATCCAATCTTCAGACTAAATATCTCAAGACTAAAAATTCAAAATTTTAATTTATTCACAAATTCAACCCTAAACCTTTTCATTTAATTTAAATCTTTATTCGTTCTATTAACCTCAACATAATTTTTAGTTAAAGTTAACAATTTCTTTTAACTATCTGTTAATTACAAACTAAACTCTGCATTCATAATCTCTGTCTAGTCAATAATATTAAGTGCTCAAATTTTTAAGTTTTAAATTAAAAGTTCTGGTTCGAAATACCGCAACCTAGCGGGAAGAACCAGTAAAAATACCGCAACAAATATTTACTAATTAAGTCATTTTTTTATTACTATTACGCTGTTTCTTTTCAATCATGTTACTGAATATGGTATACTGACTATTCACTTAAATACCATCTTGAAATCGAAAATCAATTAAGTGACTCACTCACTTCGAAAGCAAACTTACTTCACCTTGGTTTGGTCTACTTTAAGCAAATTCCAATAATATCAATTATCTCTTATTTATCCTAAAAAAGTAGTTTATCCAACCACCACATTCGTGAATGCGGTGCCATCAGTTCTGTATTATTGAGTATTGCAGTCTACGAATTTATAAAAATATCACGCAATAAATTGTCTTTTCAAAAAAAATGTTTTACCTGAAATATTTACTGGCTACAACCCAGAACTTGTATCAAATAATTAATTATGTTATTCATTTCTTTAAACAATGTTTTCATCTTAGAATTGCTTATTTATAACACATTCATTACCATATATTTAAAAAAAAATCATTCACAGTCATCTAAATAGTAATTTAAATAATATAAAATTTATTATTCATCCAAAAAATATAGTCAACAAGAAAATAATATATCTATAGCTGGCAGCTACCTTGCCCAAAGGATTAGCTTGGCCATCCAAAGGGGTAATGCTGCCAGCATCTTGGGTACCATGCCACACTGCAGAGACTTCGATGGGGTTTTAGATTTTATTTAATTTTTATTTTAGTTTTAATTTTAGAATAAATTTAATTTAAATGTAGTAGGTAGTTTTAATTTTAGAGTTTTAGGTTTAATGTAGAATACTGTATAAAGTCAACGTAAAAAAAAAAAAACTATTATATATAAGTACTATATTAAAATAAAGTAGTGTTAACCTATAAAAAAAATAAAATATATCTATATAAATCTAAAATAAACAATCACTAATTTGTATTAAAATAACTAAATAATCGGCAATCAAAGCAATTAATTTGTTCGTTAATGGTAAACGGTTCGAATTCTGAGAATCCATCCCTAACATTACTAATGACGTTCATCTCTGTTTCAAGCAGTCGCAATATATATTTTTTTTATTCGCAGGTGATCTCAAAATCTCTAGTTACTAATCAACACTGAACTTGATTGCTAGATCCTTTAAAAATACCTAGACAATCTAACTATATTCGTCCCTATCGATTTGTAATGTACCTGACGAACGACCTCTCAAAATCACCATTCCTTCATTTCTATAATTTTATGCTTGTTGTCAACGAAACTCTCTTTTTACCATACCAATTACTAAAACAGATTGGAAATGTTCAGAAAAATCTTTCGTTCACCGCATTATTGCCTATGAAACTCACTACCTCACCATATTAAAGACAATCAATACACACTTTCAAATTTAGAGTGAAGCAGCACTATCTTTCTTAATGTACTGTATAGAATTATAATTTTTATAAAAATGTTTATGAAAATATTTATGTATTTTTGCGTATTTATGGTTTATTATATAATTTATTTAAAAAAAAAATTAACTTCATTGGATAGAATGTTATTGTACTACCATGTACATCTGTTAGAAAACCAAAGAGTTTAACATCGCTGCAACGGAACTTAATAGCCGTTAGAAAAACTACGCGAGCCCTCACAAAGCTCAGCTTTTTGCTAGTATATTATTATAGTATATTATTATATAAGGATGTACATTTTATACCCATGCACCACTTTTTAATTTCACCTCTCACTTTTGAGCAAGATGAAAGAAATCTCCACATTATCTCAAGATAAGCTTCACCTTTGTCCAATTCATCTGATAAAAGATTTTAAGAGATTTTTTTTTCTTGTACATAAATAATAAAAATAACATAAATATATTCAAATTCAATTCAAATCCAATTCAAATTCAAATAAGGTATTTATAAAATTAATGATATTATCGTTCAAAACTTCCATGAAGAGTTTCTTTTTAAAATATTATCTTTTCAATTTCTACTACAGGCGCAAGTTGACGTTCAATGCGTTGAAATACTTATTTATAAATAAATAAATAATCTGCTTGCCTATCTTTGTAGAACCAATGCTGGAAAATTTTTAAATATGCATCAACTTGTGGGCACTTACATTAAATAGTTCATAAACACACACATTAACTTTCTCTAAGAAAGGTTTAAGAATGCCACTAATAAAGTATTTTTTTTAATGCCATTAGCACAGTTAAATACGAGTAGATCTAAATCAAGACAAGATAATTTTAAGAATAAGACATAATAACATTAGATATAATTCCAAGTATTGCACAATATTTTGCTCCAGTTTACCTTCGTAAGTGTATTTTAACCTACTCGTATGTTTCTTCAGTTTCAATCTGTGATTAATCATTAAACGTAAGTATACGATACAACTGTTTATTTATTTTACCTAAGAATAATCGTAATTTTCATCGCAATCAATTGGTAAATCGATCACCAAATTGATTTACAAGAATTATAAATAATAATCAATAATTCATGATTAAAACCTCGTCAATATACCCCGCCTATCGTACCCGTAATGAATATCCTCAAAACACAAAAATGTTTCATCAACTCACAAAGAAACAGTTCATTAGAATATATTTATTATAACATTCTTTATCAAAGAAAAGTTCATATTCATCATATTCATCAACTTCAAATATTCATAATGATAATATTAGGTAATTCTCAAAAGCACTATATGTCACTAACATATTATTTGCTACCAAAGCTTGCTACTGGAGTTATATACAAAATAATAATAATATGTATTATTATTTAAAACACTCCACGTAATAATTGCGATTTCCCGTTTCTCAGTTCATCAAGTCAAGTTCTTATGAATAAAATATTGCATGTACCTACCATACTCTGTAATCAAGTAGGTACGCAATAAAATTTTCTAAAAAGTGAGTAAGCAAATAAAGATTCATCAAAAAAAGTTATCTTCAAAAACATACTGATCTTACTTAGATAACTTATCTTGTACATGTATTATAAACCGTCAAATTCCCGATTGCAAAGAATTTAAAAATAACACTCTTTTTGTCTGTTTTCTTTTTTTTGAACCCTACTTACGCGATTATTCATACAAACGCATTATTATAAAGCAAAGTATATAACATAGACGTGATTCTTCAAACTTTTTTTTTTTATATATGTACCAACTTAAACGACCCGAAGGTATATTTATTTCGTTCAATAATAACTTCATATTAATATATTTATTTTAAAACATATTGGTAAGTCCTACAAAACAACGCAACATAAAATGCACGCGGTCAACCAATCGCGTATCCTACCCGTAAATGCTGATCAAAAAGCTACACGACCACCTAATAATGAAGAAAGTACTCTTAATTTCATCTGATTTTTGACAGTCTTGCCTTTTCATAGTTTAAGCCCTTCTTGCCCTCGCGGCCAATTAAGAACAATTATTATATTGACAAATATTTACAATCATGCAGGTAATCTTAAGTTTATCATCAAAGGAGAATCTTGCCAACCTGAGTAGTCTACTCTAATTCGTATCATTGGGCATTTTGCCCTTAATCGTGTCACAGGCTTTCTTACCTTCGTATCATTTAAATGATTGCTAATAAATTACTTAAGATATAATTCACTGTTATACTTTGTCCACCTCTAAACCACTATTATTTATCCCAATTAGGTTTATTCAATTTTTTCAGGCTATTTACTGTATTTAGGAAAATTACGGTAATTTTAAAGTTTTAATTTTTAATTTTAAAGTTTGGAAAAAATATATACTAAAAGAAGTTGGTTAAAAAAATAAAACAGCAGAACCCTTTAAAAGAGATTCACTCATGTCCAATAATGATAATCATTCTCGATTTCGGCTTGGTTCTGATTTTATTCTACTAGGCGGGTAGATCCAAATTAAGAATTGAATCTTAGGAAGATAATGAAATCATGGCGGAAAACGTGTGGCATAGTTTGCATCACGTACACGATACTTAAATTTACCAATATTTCCTTCAATATTATAAAAATATAAAAATATTCAAATAAAGGTCTATGATATGAAAACTATTATAGTAGTAGTAGGTCTCCTTTTTTTTTACGGAAATATTTTTAATACCTACAATGTGCCAAGATAAATTTATTCTGTCAATAAAGTGGACCAAATAACTTTTTAGAATTAAATTTCTCAAATAGAGAACATATTTTAGTGCTGTTTGAAATTATAGAACTTATCTTCCTGTACACACTCACACTCACACTAGTATCGTGAACCGAGAAAAAAGTGAAAATAAAACTCATCATAAAGTTTAACTATCAAAATATTATGTATGACATATTTTATTGTTTTTCAATTGAATGCCGATACTTAACTGAGAATTTGCACGCCATGCAAATGGCAAAATATGAAAGAAAATATTATTACAATATATTACTATCGCTTTACTACTCACATTTAGCAACTAAACGATTTCATTTCATTTCATGTATAACTTGACACTCACTTATCTTTAGGACACCCGTAGTCCGCCAAATAAAATTTATCACTTCTTTGAAATCCACGGCACACTTGGCCACTGTTCGAATGTCTATGGACGCACTGGTCCAATACAGTAGGTAACATACATAGTTACCATCAACAGACACACATTGTCCAATACAGTAGGTAACATACATAGTTACCATCAACAGACACACATGGTCCAATACAGTAGGTAAAATACTTATTTACCGCCTATAGACGCACTGGTCCAATACAGTAGGTAACATACATAGTTACCATCTACAGACACACATGGTCTAATACAGTAGGTAACATCATAGTTACCGTCTAAAACTAAAACTATCATTTTGACTCGACTCAGTCTAACTATGCCTTTCAAGTAAGAAGGCTTAGAATCAAACATATCTATCAAACTTTGGCTGCCACAAACTATCATTTTCACTCAACTCATTATTTGATTTTACCCTCCAAATAAAACATGACGAAAATTACAAATCTTGAATTTGATTGCACATTACATTTTTAGTCAGTTGAAACGAATGGCATTAACACACATGGTTAAAACTTAAAATAAATAAATAAATTAAGGACTTACATAACTTCACTATTATAGTAACCTGGATACATATGAACACACTTACAATCATGTTGTACCTGCATTTTTGTGAATAAAATTTCATTCATTCATTCATTCACACTTAGTCCAATATAGAATAAACTTTGTTAAATCTCACAGATTTATATTCACTCGCTATCCTTATCAACCCCACACTGTTTATAAACTGTTCATCGAGTTCGCAACTGTATTAATATTATCTGCCTTAACTTAACACCGGCAAAATTAAACTATGAAAATTATATAATGTGGGTACTATATAAATGATTCATAATTGATGTCATACCTTCAACCCTTTTAACATCTTCTAAATGTATCGAATTCTCATAATATAAGAAAGACTATTTCTTCAAATGTTGAATATAGCAAGGATACATTATCAAAGAGTCGCTTTGACCAAATGATCCAAACTGATATGTCAACATAGCTTTTCGTCATGATCATACGGGATATAATCCAATATGAAAATTGACCTACCCGAAATTAATGATGGGTGTCGCAATGCTAACAATATCACAGGAAAACAGTACCAAAGAGTAGCCTTAGCCAAATGTTCCAAGTGATATGATAGAATCACTGTAGTCTTAATAAAATTATTGTAAAGGACAAAGCCTTTCAACAACTTATTACTAAATTAACACCATTAATTCCATATAAAATAATATAATCTTAACTATTCGAAAAATAATTATTCACAACTATTTTGAAGGTATAACATTTCATACAAAGTAATCACTTCTTACATACCATTGGGTTCATATTGCCACTTCTGAAGTTGTCACAAATATCGACACTTTGCCCATTTTTAACCGAGCTATTCAAAGATAAATCACTAACTAACTAACCTCCGCTCTCGACCATCCGGCACTCGCTTTATCCCCCCCCATTTTTCCCACTCTTTGTTGTCGGAGCTACACGTGCTTATTCCTGATTGGCCAACGCAACCATGTTTGCCAACAACTAACAAATTACCAACATAAACAAGTGTTGCCACACTGAAAGAATTGCCACTTGAAAAATTCATTTAACACCGTCTTTTTTATAAAATCATGACACGATCGAACTTCAAAAGTTCGATTGATCTTATATAATACTAGTGGACCCGCCCCGGCTTCGCACGGGTAGGCTACAAAACAAACACAATGGTATAATCATCTAGGGTCTAATGATCAAGTCTATGTCTATGGCTAAACCCTCATATAAATATGGAATGCCTGTATTCGATCGTTGTCCTAGTGAGTGACTTTTGCTGCTACCCGTGAAGCATTATGTCCTCTATCTCCTATAAGTACCTATTGTAACAAATTTTAGATAAAAAACGTGTAATTTTATTTTCTTGCTTCTTAATTTTGAAAATGAATAATTTTTTTAAAGTATATAATTTTTAATAGAATTTTTTTCTAATTTTTTAATATTTTTTTTTATTTAAAACATGAATAATAAAAACAATTTAAAAAATTTATTATGAAATTAATGAACTACCCAAATAAATTTTTGGGTTAGGTTGGTTGTTATAAAACTCACGAGTAAATTTGATAAAAATTTATACAAAATAATTACTTACTTCGATTCCAACCTAAATTCGCAAAAAGTATCGTTTTTTAAATACGCACACTTCAAACTCTTCAATCATCAATTTCTATTCGTAGTTAATATTTTAATTAGCACATGACTTGAACGAACACAATAATAACACAAAATTTCAAATATTTTTCTCAATTTGATCGCAGCACCAACTGTCGGGACAAACTGAAATTAAAATAGAATAATATTTAAAATTTGATGCTGCGATGGTAGCGCAGTCTACCGGATCCAATGTAAAACATTCCAAAATTAACAACTACTTATAAATGAAAAATTAGTTAAATAAACATTTTCCAGTGGACCAAATTGTGAATCTAAGCCATCCTCGAATCCCCTTGAACTCACACAAAAAAATTCATCAAAATCGGTCCAACCGTCTAGGAGGAGTTCAGTGACATACACACGCACACAAGAAATATATATATTAAGACTAGCTGTTACCCGCGACTTCATCCGCGTTTGTTTCGGTTTTTTTAATCCTGCAAGCAAGCAAACATGCAAATAAGCATGCAATTGCAATGTAATGCGTTAGCAAGAGCATAAGCGTGTCTTCCCATAGGAACTGTGCACTTTTTCGGGATGAAAAGTAGCCTATGTCACTCTCCGTTCCATAAATTATCTCTATGCAAAAAAATTATGTAAATCCATTCCTCCTTCCAAGAAATCACGGCATTCCGTTGCTCTGTTGCTGCGTGATTGAAGGACAAACCAACAAACACACTTTCGCATTTATAATATTAGTAAAGAATAGTAGGGATGTTACTCTAGTCCGGTAATTTAATGGTGGCTTGTTTATTTGTGATATTTATTAATTGTTCAAATAAATAAAGGAGTACTAACTAACTAGTAGTAGTAACTAGTAGAGTAGTAACTAACAGACACTTGCATCTTACAATTTTGTGTGTATGTTTCACTTACGCAATCTTTGAATATTTCATTAGGTTAACTTTATTTTTGAGTAGTCATGGCCGATGGCCTCATTACAAACGTGAATTACTAACATGGCTAAGTTATTTTACAAGAGATCACTATTTAGATGTCAAGATTAAAAATATGGTCGTGCATTTCATTTGCAGCGACCTCGTGCCACTCGTATCAAGCGGATCGTGGAAATCTATGTCCAGCAATGGACACCCATCGTTTGAGGCTTATGTATAAATTATTATTATTAGCTTTTGCCCCGCGTGGAATAAGGTTTTGGGGTGGAATTTTCTAAAACTATGAAACAAGTTTTTCTTTATTTTTAGTCGAAAGCTAAAATACTAAGTTTGATGGATATAACTTGACAAATATTTGTCCCCTTTTTAACTCCTTTGGGGGGGTGAAATTTCTAAAAACTGTGAAACACGAATTTCTTCATTTTTAATTAAAATTCAAATACCGAGTCTCAAGATACAAGTTATAGCTTGAAAGATGACGGACTTTCATACAAACAATCACCCCCTATTTAACCCCCTTTCTTAGTGCGCGCTTACGTCACAAAACCTACTGTCAAAATTTCAAGTTTCTAACTCCAATGGTTTAGGCTGTGCGTTGATCTTTGATTATTAAACCAACACGTTGATAGATCAGTCAGTCATTACGGACAATTGCCTTTTTATAAGTATGAAAGATTATACTTATGTCCCTCTCTAAGACCTCTAGGACCCGTCCTAGAAGTTTGTTGGTAATACTTTAGATCGAATGAATATACGTATTAACTTACTTTAAGACATTTTTCTGCCACGAGCCATCCCGCACGGCAAGATAAATTGCATTGACTACTCCGAGCGCCATTTCATTCCTATGGACGTATTCAACGACACCGCACAGAAATAGAAATATTTAACTATGGCGCTAGGAGTTTCACCACAATAATTTATCTTGCCGTGCGGTGGCCGTGGAAAAACGGCGTAATGGACTAGAGAAACGACGTAATGGACTAGAGAAACGGCGTAATGGACTAGAGAAACGGCGTAATGGACTAGAGAAACGGCGTAATGGACTAGAAAAACGGCGTAATGACTAGAGAAACGGCGTATTAAATTTTAGCAAGAAAAAGTCTGTTAATTTTATTTTTATTTGATAGTAGGCCGATATTAGTATTCTACAAAAGGCGCTAGACCAACCAAATTAAGGCTGCTGCGGGCGATCTATTGCACGAATGTACCAGGCTGTCAGCAAGCAGGGAGAAGCGGCGAATGCTCGTGAGGCGAATCACATCTGCCCCAAAAGACGTCATTTCGTAATGACCACGACCGCTCCGTCTAGAGTGTACAAAGAAAAACAAGATAGATTATTATTTATTAGAAAACTTTTCCCGCAGTAACGAAAGGAATGAAGTTTGGGTCCAAAAGGGTCAGAAGTTTTGGGATTGTTATGGATAATCTTTACATAAGTTAATTAAATTATAATTAGCATAACTTAATTAAAATGTTATAAAGACAATTTAAAGTCAATTCTGATATTTACGTTATCGCTTACAAACTTGTAACCACACTGAACTCTAATTCTGCCTGCGGGTATTCGCGTAGCTTTTGAACTAGTCCGAACTAAGTTAGTGTTGTTAATATTAATTACTTATGTATAACTTGCTCAACTTAGGTACTCCCGGTTTATTGAAGTAACTTGTTAGAGAAAGTATTACAAGAAACAACAAGCTAACTTTAATATATCCTGCCAGGATAATATGAGGAAAGCTCTGGTAATTACGGCTAAAAATCGCCACAAATCCTTACTAATTTTATAAATGCGAAAGTGTTTGTTTGTTGGTACTTTGTTTGTCCTTCAATCACGCAGCATCGGAGCAAAAATCGACGTGATTTTTTGCATGGGTAATTTGGGTGTATATAGTTGAGGACTTAGATTTATATCAGGGACGTAATATTTATGTCCCGTTGTAACTCTGTATCAAGTCTGAGTAGAGTTAGAGAACGCTCTATAGATCTCTCCCTTAGTGACACTTGTACTGTGACTCCCTGCGACTCATTTATTCCTAGCAATCTATCTTCCTAGCATCATCTGCTGTTTGCTTAAAGATGTTCAGTCGCAGTGAAACGTGTTAGCGTGTTAGACGATCGGTGTTGCATTGCTTGCATGTCACTGGGTCTCCAATGATCGTGTAAATATGTAGTACCTACGTTAAACTGTCAAGTATTATGTAATAGTAAACAATTCCATGTTGGCCAATATTAAGTGTGTTCGTTATTCCAGTTTCAAAATCACAAAGTGATCTTGCGTTACGCGTCCTGAATTTTAACTATTTAAAATAGTAGGTAGGTATATTATTATTTAGTAAGGTCTTAAAAGCGGTGATAGCGTAGTGTTACAATTAGGTTAAGACTACGGCCTGCTTTAGGAGGTCCATGGTTCGATCCCGGGCACGGCCCTCTTACTTTTCGAATTTATGTGCGTTGTTAAGCAATTAAATATCACTTGCTTCAACGGGGAAGGAAAACATCGTGAGGAAACCTGCATGCCTAAGAGTTCTCCATACCATTCTCAATAGGTATGTGAAGTTTGCCAATTCGCGCTTTTACAACAGGGTGATGGAATATGACTATAAACACTTCTCATTAGAGATGAGGCCTGTGCGCGATGGTTTGAGATGATAAGTTATAACTTATAACTAATTACTCATAATATTCTTGGTATTTAGAACACGGCTAAAACTTACGTCTGATTTTCATCGGTGTGTTTTAACTAGTTTTATTTTATTTTAATATAAAATCACCACGCCGCGTTAAGAGTAGTGTCTAGTGACGAAACGCGACGCGAGTAGGTATTTTCCAAAATGCTATCTGTTTCACAACGCTTCGCTGCCCGACCCGCATCGTGCGATAGAGAGAGATGCAAGTCCAGGAGTTATTTGCCTAAATTTTATTCCTGAAATATTGTTTCGGGTCATAACGTTTTTACCCCCCTAAACGTTTACAAAATTAGTCAATTTTGGTCTCATTAGATTCAGTACACCTTAATCTAGGCTCGTACGTTTCATTTTTTTAGTATTTCAGTTTAGTTAAATTTAAAAAAATAAAATTAGTCGAGGAAGTTTTTTAGTCAAAAATATGGATATTTAGTCACTAATAACTTTTAACATAAGCAATATTTCTTTAAAATTAAAACGTACGGGCATAGTTTTTCATTGTATCTGCAACATTTCAAAAAATTATGAACATTGGACAACATTTACGGGTAGCAAAACGTTATCGCTTTTTGTATGAAAATTTTCAACTAGACACTCCTCTTAACTTGAAAAGCCTTTTATCTATTTACCTCTTCAAGAAAGTACAAAATATAAACTCAGTTGCTGATTTGGTTTCTAAGAGAGAAATGGTGTTTGAATTTCCAATAGGTATTATAAAAGGATGATTTTATTTTTTAGCCCCTATAAACCAGCCTTAAGAAGCTACTACATGTACTAAATAAGCTATAAAGGTCTGTCACAGGATTGTATAAGGGCCAAATTAGATGGTGTCTCGTCCATCGTTCATTTTTGCGAAAATGAACCTTCTTTATTTGCCCTAAGGGTGCATTTAGACGGTTCATTTTTCGAGATTTTTACTTTAATTTTCGAGGCTTCATCGATGAGCCATCGTCAATGAACCGTCTAAATTCACCCTTAGAGCGAATTAAGACGGTTCATTTTCGCAAAACTGTTCTCAAAAATGTACGATGAACGAGGCACCGCCTAAATTGGATTCAATGCATTTGCTGCAGCAAGAATGCCATGAATTCTCCCAATCAACACAATTTAGACTATGGCCTTTTCTACAATTTACAATCGACCAGCAGTAGTATATGAATATGATACGTTATACGTACCATTAAAATTGACCTTTACGATGCTGGAGTGTCTTCTCCTTGTATTTGCTAAACGTGCAAATTAACCTTGAGTAGTATATTTCCTAATAGGTAAGTAGGTAAATACTGCGCTCTTCACTTTATTTTAGAGAACCTATTGGCCGTTATTAAATTTTAGATAATTTACTAGCTGATGCCCGCGACTTCATCCGCGTGGGCTTAGTTTTTCAAATCGCGTAGGCAAAATAGTATCCTAGATGTCACTCTTCAGGACCTCAACTATACCCATGCAAAAAATCACGTCAATCCGTAGCTTACGTCTGTTGCAGCGTGATTGAATGACAGACCAACAAGCAAACACACTTTCGCATTTATAATATTAGTAAGATGTAATTAGACTTCGTAAAATATTTTGTACTATAAGTAAATAGATATATTATTTATTTATGAAGAATATTCTTAAAAACATTGTGGAGAGCTCTCAGGCATGGCAGGCAGGCTTCTTCACCGTTAAAACAATTGATATACCTATTTTAATTGCTTAAAACGCACTAGGTATACTCCGAAAAGTTAGAGGTGCCTGCGATTCGAACCCCGAATGTACGGACATAATACATAACGTTTGAATGAACATTTTAAGCAAACTTATCCCCTAGAAACACTTCTAAAGTAAAGTAAAGCATGGATTTATTTCATAAATTCAATTAACGATTTCGTAATAAATTAAGCAGCCTTTGAGCATTTCCAAGTGCTTCAGGATCAGGTTAAGGACCCCCTTCTTCATATTTTGTAAGTTAATAATGCAAATGAAGTATGGCCCTTGGGTTAGGATCCGACCTTAACATTTCTGGCTTAACATAGGTAGGGCTACATAGATATGTTAATTTATTTTACTCTGCGTAAAGCAGGTTTTAGAAGTCTAATTTCGTTTAGTCTAATTTCATCAGCTGTTACCTGATAATAATACAAACTAAATATTATATTTCCTTGCTAATATAATATTCACTAATTAATATCCTTAATTAATTTCCTATCGTATGACCTATCCTACTCCTACTTAATATTATAAATGTGAAAGTTTGTTAGGATGGATGGAAGTATGGATGGATGTTTGTTACTCTTTCATGCTACAACGAATGAACCGATTTGGCTGGGAATGGATATAGCTCATACCCAGGATTAACTTTTTATCCGGCAAACTACAGAGTTCCCGCGGAAATTAAAAAACCTTAATCCACGCGGACGAAATCGCGGGCATCATCTAGTCTATAATTATACATAAACGCGAAAGTGTGTTTCTTTGTTGGTTTCTCCTTTAATCACGCAGCAACCGAGCAACAGATCGACGTGATCATGGGTCTAGTTGAGAACCTAGACAGTGGAGAGTGACATAGGTGCGTTTATATCCCTGAAAATCAAAGGTTTACCGAGGGATTTAGAGGTATCTAATGCCCATTATCACCAACGTTCCCTAAATTTTACGGGCTATCTTAGTTAGGTAACGCTTTCTGTCAATTTCGTTTTTACAAACCTTTAGGGAACACCTTATGGTGGAAGTGACATTGGCCAAGGGATTGTATTTAGAGACTACCTACGTTAAGATACCTACTTAGGGATTGATTTAGGTATGGTAATGGTTGGTAAAAACGGGCATAAGAAACCAACTATTGGAACGTAAGTTCCTTATCGCGCTGTGCGGAAGGGGGCTAGATGGAAAAAATTAAGGAACCGACACTCGACACATTTTTGAAAACGACACTTTTTTGTTGAATGTGAATTTTGCATTGTATTCGGTATTTTCGCGGTACAACATTGGGTCTCCGTAGCCTAGTGTCGCTTTACAGTTACAAGTCGATGGTTCGAATCCCAGCTCGACAGACTGACTTTTCTATTTTCAATTTTAGTTTAAATAATTTCTACATGTGGAATTTTTCCCTAATTTTTTATTGTATAAATTGGATAAAATGTTATTGTACTACTAACGCCATCTGTTAAAAAACCAGGGTAACTTTGATTTTGTAACATTGCTGCAATAGAAATAAACTAAATATAATTCATCGTAGTTAATCAATTTAATACTAGATGAAACCACTACCTTATTACAATTCCTTCACTAATTAATCGAAAGGAACTTCGTTCCATCCGGGTGTCCCTTAAAACCTCAAGTTTTTTTTAAAACCAAAAATTTGCCCAATAATTTATAACAACCATTGTTGCGCATAAATTCGAGGACCTTTCTACTCATGATGATGCGACGGATGTCTGATAATTATACAAATGAAGTAAGGGCCCTTGAGATGGTCCCTTTTCAAGTACTACGTGCTTCATGGTTTGTTACACACCCATATTTTATGAATAAATTGAAACACCGTTAAGATTTTCGTATTCACGATTTCGATCAAAATATTCGTACGTATCTACATAATGTTCTAGTGAAAGTGACCTAACTTCATTATAATATTATTATATACTGGATGACATTTTCCAGCGTCTCGGAAAAAATAGGGTGTGATAAATAAATGGAATACAAACCCATGGCATCGTTACTTTTTTTTAGTGTTACTAACTTATAATGATCTAAATTCTATCAACAACGCCGCAATATTGATAGAATTAAGATCTTAATAAGTTTGTAAAACTAAAAAAAAAAGTAACGATGCAATGGGCTTCTATTCCATTTACTTATCACACCATATTTTTTCCGAGACGCTGGAAAATGTAACCCAGTATATTTTTAAACTATTTTGTCTTCGGAGTTATGGGATTTGTGAGCTTAAAATATCACTGATTTAATGGTAAAGGAAACTATCGTGAGGAAACCTGCATGAATGAGAGTTCTACTTATAATCTCAAAGGTGTGCGAATTCTGCCAATCAGCACTTGGCAAGAGGTATATGACCTAAACCCTTCCTGTACTGAGAGGAAACTCGTATCCATTAGAGGGTAGGCGATTAGTTGACGATTATGTCTTATTAAATATTTAAAATACGCCTAAATTATATACAACTAACAAAATTAAAACTAAAATAAATTTCCAAGAGCTGGCAGCTACCTTGGCCAAAGGATTAGCTTAGCCATCCAAAGAGGTAATGCTGCCAGCATCTTGGGTACTATGCCACACTGCAGTGACTTTGATGGGGTTTTAGATTTTATTTAATTTTTAAATATTTATCTACATAATATTTCCTCCACATTACGTCGTTGTCTCATAACGTCATAACTGAGAACCAAGCTATTGGCTATAATAATATAATTATATTATCACCTGCTTACTAAATTGGTTTTTCATCTTTTGTTCGTAATGATAAAAAATCGACCAAGTGCGAGTCGGGCCTCGCTCTTTTAGGGTTCCGTTAAAAAAAAAAAAATTAAAAGATTTCCATCTACCCACCTACCCATTTTAATTTAATTTTTTTAATTTAATTTAATTTTTATTATTTGTTGTTATAGCGGCAATAGAAATACATAATATTTGAAAATTTCATCTGTCTATCTATTACGGTTTACGAGATACAGCCCGCTGACAGACGGACGGACGGACGGACGGACGGACGGACGGACAGCGTAGGCTTAGTAATAGGGTCCCGTTGGTACCCTTTGGGTACGGAACCCTAAAAACATTGCCGAATATAGCGCTTTTATATTCATAGGTACCACAACAAATCAGATCATATATTTTGATAGGACTCCATTTTCGTTTATTCTTCTATCATTCGAGATTCTTTAACAATTACCCTTGTTATTTATTCTAATAATACACTTTGGAAAGGTTCACATGTTTTTAGAGCTATAGTCAATAGTCATACTATATGGTCAAAAAAACATTCGCTTTCAATGTAAAAACCCACCCACGCTTTTTATATTTCAAATCAATAGCGCCAATAGCACGGGAACGGGAAAAAAAATCGGCCAAGTGCGAGTCGGGCCTCGCTCTTTTAGGGTTCCGTTAAAAAAAATTAAATTAAAATTTTTTCATGTACCCATGGAAATATTTTAATTTAATTTTTTAAATTTAATTTAATTTTTATTATTTGTTGTTATAGCGGCAATAGAAATACATAATATGTGAAAATTTCATCTGTCTATCTATTACGGTTTACGAGATACAGCCCGCTGACAGACGGACGGACGGACGGACGGACGGACAGCGTAGGCTTAGTAATAGGGTCCCGTTGGTACCCTTTGGGTACGGAACCCTAAAAGTAGATATACTTAGGTAATAATTAGTTTATATTTTATTTTTTATGTAATATTGTCATTTAATTTAAACAGTAATTACAGTTCTTTAGAAAAATGAGGTGTAACGAGAGATATATATAGGTATATTTGTCAAATAAATCCCCATATTATATTCGTTTTGTTTTTCCTTGTTTTTTCCTTAAATTGAATACTTTAATGGCTAATTAAAATAAGTCATAATAGAACAAATTATAAATTATTATGTTAGGATTATACTTGCGTGCATGCTTGGCGTTAAACTTAATTAAAGCAAAGAACGCTTGAACGCCTCTACAACATTGCTATGCTCTATATTCTGTAACCTAGCCGATGCCTGCGATAATTTGTAATCTTACAAATAATCGTACTAACTTTAACACCCTTTATTTCACCCTTATAAGAAAGGAATTTTAAAATATCCCATCCCTGCTTAAGCACCTCTAAGGAAGTGCCAAGGCATATTATTTCCTGCAAACAAATATGTTGTCAAGAACATAATAATATTGATGCTCATCGAGTATATACCTAGCTTAATTATGAGCTTGCAAGTCATTCAGGAAAGTGTTAATTAGTGATTACGCATAAAATTACAGTATGATGATACATAGAAAGTAATGATCAATATAATAATATATCCCTTATTTTTGTGGTAACCTGCGCGAACCTACGCGCCTAGCCTACCTATTAACCTACTCGCGGCTAATATCCGTGTGGACATAAAGTTTGAATCGAACTGTACCAATGTTTCTGAGAGACTCTGAGAGATCTCAATGCAATGCTCAATGATCTCAGCAGGGTTTCTCAACAGGTGGGCCTGAAAATGAACATGAGCGAGACGAAAATCATGTCCAATGCTCATGCTGCGCTCCACCCAGTAATCGTTGAGAACTCTGCGCTCGAAATTGGAGACGAGTATATATACCTGGGACATACAGTCCAGCTAGGTAGGTCCAATTTCGAGAAAGAGATTAACCGCCGAATCCAACTCGGATGGGCAGCGTTCGGGAAGCTCCGAGATGTCTTTTCATCCAAAATCCCTCAGTGCCTGAAGACTAAAGTCTTCGAACAGTGCGTGTTGCCTGTGATGACTTACGGATCCGAGACATGGTCGCTAACTATGGGCCTCATAAGAAGGCTCAGGGTCACCCAGCGAGCGATGGAGAGAGCAATGCTCGGTATATCTCTGCGAGATCAAATCAGAAATGAGGAGATTCGTAGGAGAACCAAAGTCACCGACATAGCTCAGCGTGTCGCGAAACTGAAGTGGAAATGGGCGGGGCACATAGTTCGAAGAACTAATCGTCGTTGGGGTCCCAAGGTGTTGGAGTGGCGACCCCGCACCGGGAATCGCAGTGTTGGCAGACCCCCCACCAGGTGGAATGACGACATCAAACGAGTCGCAGGGAGCCGCTGGATTCAAGCGGCGCAAGACCGAAGCCTGTGGAAGTCCATGCAGGAGACCTTTGTCCAGCAGTGGACGTCTATAGGTTGATAAAGAAGAAGAAGAAGTACCAATGTTCAACGTAGCCACATAAAAACAGCCCTGCATAACCAACTCTCGATATTATTTTCATTGTAGCACAATAACAATGTTAAAAGAACTTATTGTGGAACAATTAAGTGCAGTGAGTACGTAATATCTTTGTAATAATCTTTATTTCCCAACTAAGGAATTCCTATTAAATTACAAAGACAACGAGTCAGTTCATACAATTCTTCCGCGGTACGTCAAAAAGGTCGTGGAATAAAGAGCCTTCTTAAAATTGGACCTTGATGGAAATTAAGGAAAGCGGTGACGCGTGACTTGTAATGAGCTATTCGTGATTAGGAATGGTTCTTTGGGAATGCCGTAGGTAGTCAAGGATATTTTTTTACAAATGGACGGTTATTTTAACGAGATTGTAAATGACTGCAAGGCTGGCACGAGACAAGACCCGCCCGCAGTTTTGCCCAGACAAAAATACCTTTTTGGGCTTTATATTATATAAATAAACTAAATGATACCCGCGACTTCGTCCGCGTGGATTGAGATTTTTTTCCCGCGGGAACACCTGAATTGTCCGGGATGAAATGGAGCCTATGTGTTAATCCTGGGTATGAGCTATCACTATTCCAAATTTCAGCTGAATCCGTTCATTCGTTGTGGCGTGAAAGAGTAACAAACATCCATCCATCCATACATCCATCTGTTGGACATAGACTCAGAAGTGGAACTTATCACTCAAAACTAATCACGCCTTAAGAGAATACATCTCTTAAAACGCTAAAACCCTACCTATAGCCGTCTCCACCATCCCCAATAACGGCCCCTTTTCACTCAGCTAAAAACCACAGCACGACAGACAAACCACCATCTGAACGTGAGGGTAACTATCAAAAATATCAAAGTATTAATTTATCAAAACAACATCTAAACGTGAGGGTAGTTATCAAAAATATCAAAATATTAATTAATCAAACCAACATCTAAACCTGAGGGTAGTTATCAAAAATATCAAAGTATTAATTTATCATTTAAACTAATCTAAGCGTACTGGCAATATTTAATCGATTAGGGAGCGATTGCTATCGCAATCCCTCAATCGAGAAGAACGACCTAGACGCGAAGGCATCTACTAGTCGAATGAGTCTCTGGGCAGAGACTGAATTCGTATCGTCAAAACAGCCGTTTTATACTAATATTTCAAGATGGCGCGCAAGATGGCGCACCCGCGCTGTCAAAGTCAAATGTCGTCAATATACGTCATGAAACGTATATTGACAAAGGTATGTTGACATGGTTACACTTATTGTTTCATGAGATATACTGAAAAACACCAATCATATTTTAAATTGCTAACAGTCGGCCTTTCCTGACCGTATTCACGTCTCGTGAAACAACCGAGTAGCCGTTTACAAGATTAAAAGCTCTTGAACGACTCGGCGACCGCTTCCTCAGAGACGGAGCCCTGATACACATACCAATACACCGGAATCAACACGCATACAGCACTGGTAAATCCACGCAGACAGCGCTTCACTTTGTAGTATGCAAGATTGAACATGATCTGAACAACAAATTGTCAACCCTAGGAGCCTTCATAGATATTGAGGGAGCCTTTGACAAAACAACGTTCAATAGCATCGATGATGCTCCAGGAAGATACGAAGTACCAATAACATTACGCAAATGGATAAGAGCCCTACTCGAAAAGAGGGCCATGCATTTGGACATAAACTGCACGACTAGAGGCATAGTTGCCAGGGGCTGTCCACAAGGAGGAGTATTGTTCCCAATCCGGTGGAACCTTGTAATCGACGAGCTGATAACAAAACTAAACAATAGTGGCTTCATCACGATAGGATACACGGATGATCTAACGATCCTCATAGGCAGAAAACATAAAAACACGCTAAGTACGATAATGCAGAATTCACTAAGACTCGTAGAGAAATTGTGCAAAGAAAACGAACTTACGGTTAACCCTAAAAGACGGAGTTAATTCTGTTTACAAACAAAAGAAAACCTGACATCCCCAAGATGCCAGTACTGTTTAGTACAAGTCTGACATTATCAAGAGAAGTAAAATACCTGGGAATAATTCTAGACAGTAAACTAAACTGGAAAACTCGCATAGATACAAAAATACAAAAAGCAACAATCATCCTAAATCAATGCAAACGCATTGATTGGGAAAACCTGGGGTCTTAAGCCACAGATAATGAAGTGGCTCTATGAATCAGTCGTAAGAAGTTCACTGATATACGCGTCACTAGTATGGTGGCCACGAACGCTCCTTACGACAACCCAACAGGAACTACAAAAATTTCAAAGACAAGCGTGCCTGGCGATCACAAGCTGTATGAGCACCACACCAACAAACGCGCTAGAGATAATACTGGGAATACCGCCTCTTCACCTATACGTAAGGGAAGAGGCTACCCTTGCAGCCCTCAGGATAAAAACCTACGGGCAGTGGAAAGAAACAATCACATCACATACCCGGATACTATCACGCGAACAAATGAAGTGTCCACAACCGAGATGGATTTGTGACAAAACACAAAAAGTACATGTAATAGAAAAAGATTACAAGACCAACATGGAAGACATTTCAACCCGCACATCTACTATAGATACCATCGGGGTATATACAGATGGATCCAAAACAAACACGGGCACAGGAGCTGGTGTCTACTGCCCCGAAATAAACATACACATTGCCTACGCCCTTGGTAAGAACAACTCAGTCTTTCAAGCAGAGTGCGTCGGCATCACAGCAGCGGCCACCGCCATGGCCAGCAGACAGGTAACAAATTTTAACATTAACACAGACAGCCAGGTAGTATTGAGAGCCCTAGCCAAAATACGACCTCCTCAAAACTTTTACTTGACTGTCACAATGCACAACAAACGATAACAAAATCAAACAGTCACACTGCGCTGGGTAAACGGTCACAGTGACAACATTGGTAACGACGCAGCCGATGAGCTGCTGATAGCACACAAGAGGAATGTGAAAAATTTTATGAAGATATCCATGAGATGTTAAAAGTTGAAAATAAACATGAGGTTATCATGGTGATGGGGATTTTAACGCCAAAGTTGGAGACTTCTGTGCACAACATTGTCGATCAATTCGGCCTCGGAGAGAGGAACGATAGGCAAGACCACTTGATTGAGTTCTGTACAAAACACACTAACCGTAATGAATACTTGGTTTAAATTACCCAAAAGGCGTTTATTTACATGGGAATCCTCAGCTCAAACTAATGATAAGATTACAATAAATCAAATAGATTTAATATGCGTTAATCACCGCTATCGTAGTGCAATTACAGTCGCCAAGAAGTATCTCGGACATCCACTCGGATCACAATCCTCTCAAATGTAAGGTCCGACTTAAACTTGAGCAAATAGAGAAAGGAAAAGCAAGAAGAACCTTTAATATACCACAGCTAAATGACGACAATATTAAATCTGAATTCTTGAAACGAACTGACGAAATCAACACGATGATAAACTTGAGCAAATAGAGAAAGGAAAAGCAAGAAGAACCTTTAATATACCACAGCTAAATGACGACAATATTAAATCTGAATTCTTGAAACGAACTGACGAAATCAACACGATGAATGAAACAGAAAGTGATTAGATTCGGCTGAGCAAACACTTGGATATATAGAATATAGGAGAAGTAAACCGTCGTTAACAGACGAAATAATCAAACTGTTAGAGGAACGAAGGGGAAGCAAGCAGCGGCCAGACTTGTATAAGCAGATCAACTACAAGCTTCAAACTAAGATCCGTGAAGCAAAAGTGAGTGACTTGATATTTCAGTGTAAACTGATGTCTGAAATTAAAATATTTAGGCCGGTTCTTCACAGCAGATTTGGATCATCTCCGAACTTCAAATTGAGGATGGGACCCAATGATGATGATGATGAATTATTTAACTGCTCTCCTCATACTTACAATAAGTCAGTTGAGTAACACCTTCTTGTTCACATCAACTAAACCATTACTTGAGTGACCCCTTCATGTTCACAACAAGTAAGATGAAACTTGAGTTATTGTTAAAGCGACCCCTTCATGTTCACTTCAACTAAAACGTTACTTGAGTGACCCCTTCATGTTCACAACAAGTAAGATGAAACTTGAGTTATTGTTAAAGTGACCCCTTCATGTTCACTTCAACTAAAACGTTACTTGAGTGACCCCTTCATGTTTAACTAATAAATTAGACTTAACTTAACTTAAATTAACTTTAACTAAT
Source organism: Oeneis ivallda (assembly GCA_029955525.1). NCBI lineage: Eukaryota > Metazoa > Arthropoda > Insecta > Lepidoptera > Nymphalidae > Oeneis > Oeneis ivallda. The sequence continues at coordinate 22,825,311 of JARPMR010000007.1, forward strand.
AAATTAGGTTATTCCAGATTAATCCACCACTTAGCTCAAATTGTATTATTCCAATTTACGTATAATCTTTAAATTCCAATGGAAACCAACCTCGTCGATATGATGCTATCAATAATTCATTATTAGTTCTTGTTTGTTATTTGGGCGTAGTCCTTAACCAGGATGACGATAAAACTATCTTCCCGGCAATCCCACTTCTGATCTGTTGGACATAGACTCAGAAGTGGAACTTATCACTCAAAACTAATCACGCCTTAAGAGAATACATCTCTTAAAACGCTAAAACCCTACCTATAGCCGTCTCCACCATCCCCAATAACGGCCCCTTTCCACTCAGCTAAAAACCACAGCACGACAGACAAACCACCATCTGAACGTGAGGGTAACTATCAAAAATATCAAAGTATTAATTTATCAAAACAACATCTAAACGTGAGGGTAGTTATCAAAAATATCAAAATATTAATTAATCAAACCAACATCTAAACCTGAGGGTAGTTATCAAAAATATCAAAGTATTAATTTATCATTTAAACTAATCTAAGCGTACTGGCAATATTTAATCGATTAGGGAGCGATTACTATCGCAATCCCTCAATCGAGAAGAACGACCTAGACGCGAAGGCATCTACTAGTCGAATGAGTCTCTGGGCAGAGACTGAATTCGTATCGTCAAAACAGCCGTTTTATACTAATATTTCAAGATGGCGCGCAAGATGACGCGCCCGCGCTGTCAAAGTCAAATGTCGTCAATATACGTCATGAAACGTATATTGACAAAGGTATGTTGACATGGTTACACTTATTGTTTCATGAGATATACTGAAAAACACCAATCATATTTTAAATTGCTAACACATCCTCACAAACTTTTGCATTTATAATATAAGTAGTTAGTAGTATAAATAAATAGATAAATAAATAAATATCGATAGTACAATTTCCTCCAATCGAAATTCTGCTTTTCCGGGATAAAGATAGCCTTTGCCTATCTCAAATGCCTCAACTACAATAAGTATACTTAGTATTTACCTACCTATCCATATAAAAAAATTAAGTTGCTCCGTTGGTGCATGATTGAAGGATTTTTACTATAAAAATCATCAGTTTACATCAAAATTCATACTCATATATTTTAAGAAGTAAAATTTTCAAATGATTAGGTATCTACTTACCTATGTAAAGAGGCATATGCCGTTGGTTCAATTACATAAATTGCTACCACTTATTAGAAAGATAAAAACTTTTTAAGTGTTCAAGTTCCTGAAAGCCGTAAAGTGAAATCAGAGTTTAAAAGTTTTTATGACGGAAACATTTTACGGGTTGACGGAATCGTTTGAGATCTCGCGATACATGATACCTCTGCCTGGGGAAAATATTCTCCTATTATGGAGATTTTGTCTGAGGCATTATTGGTTCACCAATAAAAGTATGACTTTGATTTTTAACTGACTTCAAAAAAGGAGGAGGTTCTCAATTCGTCGGAATCTTTTTTTACATATATTCCACATATACCCATTACTCGAAGACGCCTGAATCGATTTGGAAAATTCTTTTTTTGTATGAAAAGGTGGTTCCATTTAAATTTTTAAGAAATCGGTTTAGCGGTTTTAAAAAAAATCAACATTGAATTATATACCTACTTTGTAGCGCGCGGGTGATTGAAGTCGGTTTTTTAAAAAGAATTTTTTTACATTAAATTATAATCTTCCTACTTTGTACCTAATTGCCTACATCAATAAATCCGGCTAAGCTTGAGTACTGAATGGCTCCGCACATTTGAAGGAAACATTTACATAATATTCGGTTAAATGACTCAACTACCTATGAAAAAACTTTATTATTATTTTAAGATTATTGCTGATAGTAAATGTCATCTGTCCGTCATCCTTTTATTTTTCATATTGGTTTAAATGTATTGCTGCAGCAAGACAGCAATAAATTCGGCCAATCAGAGGTCATCGCAATTTTTAGAGAATACCACTACAGTTGAATTTTGGAATGCCCCTCCCGGTTTCCGTTTTTAGAACTGACTGTAACTTTAAATCAAGAGTCAATAGGTATCTTCTAGGCAAGCGCGCTCCATCTTAGGCTGCATCTTCACTTACCATCACGTGAGATTGCAGTCAAGCGCTAGTCTTCTATAATCAATGTATTTAAAAAAGCAGTACACAATTTGGAAGCCTACAGGTGTTCTCAGTGAGATCCCATTCAAGCGAGAATGTCATCAATAAAAAAGTATAAATGCAGTTTTCTTGATTCGATTGGTATGCACTATGCACGGTTAATTAATTGGCCGTACATAATAAATTGCAATGTGCAGGTTGTGAGTCGATAACTGTACATCAAAGTCAGTGGGTCCGTGCATAAATAATTTCGCAAAAACCATATAAATTCGTTATAAACTTCTCACTCTACTGACGCCTAACAGTATATAGCTTATGTAGTTTAACACGTATTAACTTGACGCCCTCTATGATGGTCTGGTGCGATCCATATTCCATACTGATATTATATGTAATTAATGTAAATTGTAAAAGTAGGTAACGTCTTTCTCTCTGTCTGTTAAGGTTTACGGTCTGCCCGCGAAATTCAAATTTAATTTGTGTTTTCGCAATTTGTAAACTAATACGACAAAGTAGGCTTTATGGCATTCTAATTGCGCCAATGGAATTATCATCTGCACAGGTTTACATAAAAATCTTTACTAGAAAATGACCAGTTTAAGAAATTAATCAAAATATCGAGTTGGACGTGAGTTACTCCCAAATTAGTCGATATTCTGACTAATTTCTTAAACTGGACACTTTCAACTAAAGATTTTTATATAAACCTGTGAAGATGATAGTTCAATTGGCGCAATTAGAATGCATTATGCCTACTTTGTCGTATTAGTTTACAAATTGCGAAAAACCAAATTAAATTTGAATTTCGCGGGCAGACCCGTACAATCCACCTTAAGTGTCTGAGGAAGGATTTATAGACTACATTTTCAGCTGACTTCATGTACCATCAAACGAAATGTCAGTTTATTTTTTTCAGTTTATTAATTAAATTATTAGACTTCTCATTTGAGATGCTCGCTCGACTTCAACTAACGTGTCTCTATTATTGTGTCATCAGAAGGTAAGGCCCGCGCAACGTTTCAATTGTTTTTACCCAGTATAATATTGTAGTCATTGATTTAGATTTTGGACCTACGCGACTTCAACAAACGTGTACAAACTACATAAAATTATTTTTAGACTTATTGGGTTTGTAAGTCGGTTTTTTAAAAGAATTTTTATTTCTACTAACTAAATGTTTATTGTTTGTGTGAACTATACAGGCTGCTTAGTCTTTTCCGCTTTGAAAATAAGGGTCAATAAGGGTCATTTGATTTCCGGTAGATTCAATTACAGATGCGATATTTGGTTACCGAATCTCTCTCAAGCCTTTGATCTTCTATTCAACTCAATAGATCATTATTGCTAAATGTCACATGTGAGTCTATCAAGAGTCACTTGTATAGGAGGACCTATCGGATTTCGTAATTTGACTACTGGGACATAAAGCGTGCATTAGACGATAGGTTCTGCATCAGTACTTCATGAGTCAGTGATGAATGATGATTGATGAAGGACTGATGGTGCCGAGAGTGAAGATACGATTACGGAACAGACTTAAATATGTACTAGCAAAAAGCTGAGCTTTGTGAGGACTCGCGTAGTTTCTCTAACGGGTAATAAGCTCTGTTGCAGCGATATTAACTCTTTGATTTTCTAACAGATGGTGTTAGTAGTACAATAACATTCTATCCATTGAATACAAAGTTGTTAATGTTCATTTTTAGGGTTCCGTAGTAAACAAGGAACCCTTATACTACGTTTACACGCTTGGCAAGTCTCGACAAGTGTCCACAAATACAAGCGTGTGAACGGGGTGTTTGGCTTGGCTTGCGACGGCTTGCGTGAGCTTGTCGCCGATCCGGGCTTAAGTCGGTTTTTGAACACAGATCAAAAGAAGCTTGAGGCAAGCGCTTGCGACGTATTTACACGTTGGTGCGTGTTTAGTGTCGCTCATGAGCTCGCGCCGAACGGGTGTTTTTACGCTGCGCTGTATACGACGGCGTATTTATCACTAGCTGATGCCTGCGGCTTCGTCCGTGCGGATTTAGTTTTTAAAATCCCGCGGGAACTCAGGATTTTCCGGGATGCCTATGTCACCCTTCAGGTTCTCAACTATACATATCCAAAATATCACGTCAATCCGTAGCTTTGTTGCAGCGTGATTAACGGACAAACCAACAATCAAACACACTATTTATAATATTATGTATTAGTAAGGAAGAATTAATACTACTCATACGATAGTAAAGGCAATCTAATTAAATTTAAGAACACAAAAGCTACTATTGTGACTTAAATATGATAGCTAGATATATTCCCTTGGAGACTTTTTTATAGAAAATAATGAGTACTTTAATCATGTAGTACATAATTTTTATGTATCATCAATAGTTTTCTCAGCACACGCTAAATAATGCATTTTATAGGAAAATTTTGCTACCTTGGGTTGCATTATTGCAATTTTCTTAAGGATCTCTAATTTTTTTGAAAATAAATTATAGCCTATGTTACTTCCTGATAGCTTTCTATTGGTGAAAAAATGGTTAAAATCGGTCCAGTAGTTACAGAGCCTATACGGTACAAACCGAAACTATGGCCTTTCTTGAGGCATAGTGTTCATGCATATGGAATCCAAAGGACGTAAACCACAAAGATAAAAAGAAAGTCTACGTCTACATCTTCCATCACTTCTGTTGTTGTATGCACAGTTTGCCTGTCCGTAACACACTACACACTCGCAAGCGTGTAAATGGCATCCAAGCGTTTGTAAAGGCTTGGAGCTTGTGGATGTTTGCCAAGCCTTAGCACGCATGTAAACGTAGCATTATAGTTTCGCCATGTCCGTCCGTCTGTCCGTCCGCGGTTTAGCTCAGAGACTATTGGTACTAGAAATCTGTAATTTGACAAGGGTATAAATATCAATCACGCCGAAAAATCGTGAAATAAAATTGTGAAAAATATTTTTTTTTAGGGTACCTCCCCTACATGTAAAGTGGGGATGAATTTTTTTTTCTCGTCTATCCCATAGTGTGGGGTGTCGTTGAATAGGTCTTTCAAAATATTGTGGGTGTGGGAACACCATTTTTCAATTTAGGGATCCGTTTGTGAAATATGATATTTTAAATTGCTAAATTTTATTAGAGTCAAGTGTCCCTCCCCCCTCTGCCAGCTAAATGGTTATATATAGGAAACAAAGAAAAATTCACAGCAGTAGTATATATAATGAATTTTAAAGGAAAACTATCACGGCTAAGTAGGGTTCATTAGTTAAGGAGTTATATCTGTTTTTTCTAAGTTAGGTATTACACGTAGTGTAAGTTGCATATTTTGTAGAATATTATAGTATTTAAACCATGGAACTCAAAATTTATTCAATATTCATAAATAAAACAAAAGCACTATCCTAGGTCAGCAATGATATTTGAGACTTTCAGCTACGGAACCCTACACTGCGCGTGGCCCGACACGCACTTGGCCGGTTTATTTTTAATGGTTATAAAATTATATTTTGTTTGACAGATAACACATCTGGATATAAAGTTAAATTACTATGTTAAAGCACAAATCTATAGGCGTGATAGTTTTTCAGTAAAGTGTTGCAAAAATGCTCAGGTTGTGGGTAGGTGTTCTTTTGGGGATCCCTAATATTTTTGTGTTTTTTAAACCACGCCTACATTGACAACAAATAAAAAAAAAAAGACAAAAAATATATATTCAAAACGGTCAAGCCGAGTTTTTTTTTGAGTTTTTGAGTTTTAGCCGGACTAATAAACACTTACTTACTATTACAAACCAATTCATTTTTATTTATAAGAAAAAGATATTATTAATTATACCTATTTGTCTTTGTCAAGAAACTGGAATAAGTGTAGTCAAGATATATAAATATTCACTCATAGCTGATAAAATAAGCACATTATCACTATCAATACAAAAAAAACAACAAAACACAAATCAGCTGATCGCTTAACCGCGTGTTCAAAACCGTAATGCCGTCATTGACCTACATAGCAAGTTGACGTAATCATACGCGCCGGCCCTATTCTGGTAACATTTTGCGATTTTAAAACTATAATGCCACTGTCAAAGAATATTTCTAGAGCAAAAATACTGGCTCTACTTTCAATAGAGTCGCAACATCTATCTGCAAGACACAGAAGGCAAAAGAGTCACAGAATAGAATAGAATTATTTTATATTCAAATAAACTTTTACAAGTGCTTTTGAACCGTCGGTGAGTCTACCACTGGTTCGGAATGCCGTTCCTGCCGAGAAGAACCAACAAGAAACTCGGCGGTTGCTCTTTTCAAAATAAGTTTACAATAGGTACTATGCTATGTATGCAGTGTTTCCACAATGAGGGGAAGTTTCAAAAAATTCAAATTTACAATTTAATACGTGTTAAGACGGGCAGACAGAAAGTAGCCCCATTCCCGCCGGTGGGACCCGTTCACGAGCATGACGCATGATCCAGCCGTTCAACCATATTTGAGGGAACGTAACAAAGGCAAGGGAGAGCATTGGTAATGTAAGTACAGGATCACACGCCACAAATTGCGTGAAAAAATGTCACGTCCTGTTGCTTAGGTACGTCAAGAAAATTTTCACAAAACGCTTCGTGCCCCTTCTACCCTTTGAATGGTGTTTTGTGTCATGATAATATAGAATCTCTTACAGTTCAGTCAATAAAGTTCGCCCGGAAATCGCTTTTAGTTTTTTAGGTTTCTGGTAAGATGGCGTATAGAAACCGATTTAGAGTTATATAATTACGGCCATAATCCTTCCAAGTTATTCTGCTACCATCTTAAACATCATCGTCACTTTCTATTAGGTGAGAACGCAGTCATGGGCTATGTTATTATCGATTAAAAAAATACCGGCCAAGTGCGAGTTGGATTTGCGCACCGAGAGTTCCGTACAAACTTTTAGGTAGCAGTTAGTTTACCAACTGAAAATAAGTTTATAATCGCAAAAAAAAATTAAGATCTACAAATTTACGCTTTTCGGATATTTTTTCTTTACTTATGCTACATGACATTGCTTCATGCCGAATTGCATGATTTTACGTCGACGAGAAGTACCCTATAGGTTTGTATTCCCTTGCGACGGTCAAAATATGCGGCATAAACGGAGCATAAAAGTAGTATCTTTTGATTGCGTCGTTTTAAGAAGTTTGATTTTTTTACTGCTGCAAGGGATTGCAGACCTAAGTATTTGGTATTAATTTCAACTTGATACCTCCACGCGGTCCTGAGAAAAAGGGTCTTGACAAACGGACAGACAGACGGACAAAAAAATGATTCTAAAAGGGTTCCATTTTTAGTACCGAGTACGGAACCATAATAACCGTGCATTTTGAAACTTACCAAGATTCGGATAAACTGCAGGGGAAGGTCACCACGCCTAGATTCTCGTAGCACCATTACAATTTATAATACATAGTATACTTAATAACTGTTATTAACAGCTATGTGACGTTCCGGAACGTTGCCGCATAGTATGGACAATGGATATTATTTTTAATAAATACTAGATTTTTTTTTGGCTGATCAAAGTAAGCGCGTTAATCTTAAAAACCATCAGTGCATAATCATTAATTAATTATAATCATAGATTGTAATCTATAACTGTCAACAGTAAAAAAGGAGTATAATATTTTACAGAATAGAAACTAAATACATTTAAGTATTTAATTACTGTTATTTGCTTAATTTATTGATATATCGTGATTAATAAATAAACCTATGAAAAGTTATAATGAAAAAATTAATTTACTTCTTTTGATAAATTCATTTTAATGCAGGATTACAAAACTTCCAAGATATTGAATACGTAATTTTAAAATTAAAATCACCTAATATACATTAAAATAAAGGTATTTAGTTTTAAATAATAAAAAATCGGCCAAGTGCGAGTCGGGCCTCGCTCTTTTAGGGTTCCGTTAAAAAAAAATTAAATTAAAATATTTTCATGTACCCATGGAAATATTTTTATTTAATTTATTTAATTTAATTTAATTTTTATTATTTGTTGTTATAGCGGCAATAGAAATACATAATATGTGAAAATTTCATCTGTCTATCTATTACGGTTTACGAGATACAGCCCGCTGACAGACGGACGGACGGACGGACGGACGGACGGACGGACAGCGTAGGCTTAGTAATAGGGTCCCGTTGGTACCCTTTGGGTACGGAACCCTAATAAAGATTATTTTTAAGGTCATATTATATTAATTAATTAGTTATTGTGTAATCTTTTGTAATTTTTCTAGTCTAACTTAATCAATCAATAAAATACATTCTAATATTAATTGATAAGGTTTTTATAGTTTTAAATTATTGCATAGTAATTTAAATAGGTAGATATATCCGGGACTATTTACATTAATTGTTGTGTTCACACAGTAATTTATTGTTTCTTTAGAAATACAGCAAACGTGACTAGATTGAATAAAATAAAATGTATATATATTATATATATATACATTTTATTTAAAAAAAATAAAGGTTCACTTATACCCACCACATTTTATTAATATTTCATTTCGTACTCGTTATCTCATCCGATGGATGTCCACGGCTGGACATAAGGCTTCGGTACAGGGCCATCTTAGGGTGTCAGCATGCATATTTATTATAACAAAAATTGTTAAAAAAAATTGGTTGTCTGTAAAATCGGTTTACGGACGATAGTTTTACGTGATAACGTCATAAAGAAACAGTGATGACCGCTAACCACAGCGTGCACGCGATGACTGGCGGGCCCGACGGCCGGTGCTCTGCCAACTCTTGGGCCGATCGTGCCTCTCTATCGCTTGTTCCGCGCTCTCGCGTGCACGCGCAGGCTCAGGCGGAACGTGATACTTTTTCGTGCGTGCAGCCGGTGTTATCGATTTATAAGACTTTATCACGTCAAAAATTCTCAAGGAAGCCAATGTCAGGTTCTAATTCTAGCTAGCTTGCTATGTTCATTAATTCTTAATAATAAATCTAAATAATGAATCGTTATAAATTGCAATCAAATTTTACATAATGAATACATTTCTCCAGATTCAGAATAAGCCTGGATAAGAGGTCATTCAACGGAACACAATCAAAAGCATCTCTTTACTTTGGTAAAGTAATACCAGACAATTGCTTTATTTTTTATTTCAACATCGCAGAAATATTGTTTGGGAGTTAATATTTAAAGATATAATATAGAGAAGTTACCAAGACAGATTATTATGTGAACTATACAAAACAAAAAATTCAATTTCTCGTTAATTTATATTTTTTTTTGTCAGTCCCGTATCTATTTACATGAATTTTTTTGTAAAAGCCCCAATCACTGTTTGTGGCCCCAATGTGATTTATTCAGCGGCCAGTAACTCATTATGCTAACAAAGACAAAGTTAAAACATACTTAAACTTACCTGTACATAAATAATTGTGCAATTCATATTGTATGTATTTTATCTTTGACCATTAGTTACGCTGGTAATAAGGTACTTATTTTAAAAGAAATAATAACAGGCCATAAACAAGAGCGTCTTTTGGTGTCTATTTATACGGACCACACCACAGCTGTTAAGGTGTTGCCAGGTAATGGTCATGACTCGTGGGTCTTCCTGCAGTTCTTGTTTACACATACAATGACGCACCACACTAGTTACTAGTGTGGTGATGCTCCGCTTGCGTGTAAGTGCTGCGACTGATTGTGTGTGTGGCCGTGATGTGGTCGGAATTGAACACTCCGTCGAAACAAATTTTGAACATGACTGCAAAATTAGTAGCAAATGTTAATAGAACACCGCATTTTTGTTCAGCCTTGTACCCGGCATATATTTTTGCCGCTATGATTGCGGTACGTCTGTAATAAATATGATATATTATTATGATTGCGGTGTGAATATGGATTATTACCATCATCAAAATCATTGATAGATTGTGGTGGCTGTGATAGTGGTACGTCTGAAAGAGCTTATATTTTAACTTTACATTATAGAGCAAGATCCCAGTGCCGCCAGACCTAAGTTATTTTCTCAGCAATAATTTGTGTACGATAGAGTACTGTTCGAATGTCCTTTCAGTATATGCGTACTAGCTAGATTGTGCCGACGGCCAATTTCCAGATACCAGGTGCTAAAGGTAGGTAAAAACTAGAATAACTTATCTTAAATTCTCAGGGCTGATTTTCATATATGTTTTAAAGAATATTGTAAAAATTAATACCTAAATTAATACTGCCAGACGCTTACCGCCGGCGGTTACTTTAGCCAGACGCTTTGAAGCTCCCAAAAATATATATAATTTGAGTTAACTTATATTCTCAGTTCTGATTTTTATACATGATACTCAGGGAACTATTGCGATATTATCTGTAAGCTGCCAGACCTATTGGAAGGGTCAAACATCCCCCCAGACACACATTATGCGTCCCCATATGTATGAGCGCTAGAACATGATTCACTTGTTTAAGTGTGTGAGAGATAATATCATCATACTATAATATTATAAATGCGAAAGTGTGTTTGTTGGTTTGTCCTTCAATCACTCTGCAACAGAGCTATGGATCGACGTGATTTTTTGCCTGGGTATAGCTTAGGATCTAGAGAGAGAGAACTATTGCAATATCTTCTGCAAGCTATACCCAGGCAAAAAATCACGTCGATCCGTAGCTCTGTTGCAGAGTGATTGAAGGACAAACCAACAAACACACTTTCGCATTTATAATATTATAGTATGATGATATTATCTCTCACACACTTAAACAAGTGAATCATGTTCTAGCGCTCATACATATGGGGACGCATAATGTGTGTCTGGGGGGATGTTTGACCCTTCCAATAGGTCTGGCAGCTTACAGATAATATCGCAATAGTTCCCTGAGTATCATGTATAAAAATCAGAACTGAGAATATAAGTTAACTTAAATTATATATATTTTTGGGAGCTTCAAAGCGTCTGGCTAAAGTAACCGCCGGCGGTAAGCGTCTGGCCGTATTAATTTATTAATTTTTACAATATTCTTTAAAACATATATGAAAATCAGCCCTGAGAATTTAAGATAAGTTATTCTAGTTTTTACCTACCTTTAGCACCTGGTATCTGGAAATTGGCCGTCGGCACAATCTAGCTAGTAGGTACGCTTAAGTATACTGAAAGGACATTCGAACAGTACTCTATCGTACACAAATAATTGCTGAGAAAATAACTTAGGTCTGGCGGCACTGGGATCTTGAACCATTAAGTACATCATGTGACAAACGTTTAACGCGATTAATTATTCATTACAAGTCGGTAATTGGTTGGGGTTTATTTTATTTGTAAGAAAATTCTCATATTATTTATGCGGACACTACTTATTTTAACGAGATATTGTTATCAATGTCACGCTCACGTCGTCGCTCGGTCAGTGTATCTTGGACCTTATTTAGAATTAATTCGGGTTCTAATTTATTCAATAAAATACCTACTCAATTTCTGGTTTATTTTTATGTTAATGTCTATGTTTTTGATTTGCGTTTTTTTTTTGTGGAACGGAGTATGTAGTTAAGAGAAAGAGCAGAATCACGAGTTAAAAAAACCATTAAAAAAACTTTTATTTTATTTATTTACTAGCCTTTCCCCGCGACTTCGTCAACGTAGATTTAGGTTTTATAAAGCCTGTGGGGCCCGAGGATTTCTTGGATTCCGGGATAAAATGTAGCCTATTTGTAATCAGTGTCATACTATCTACTCTTCGAGTCCCTATACCTATTCTAATGCAAAAAATCACTTAATTTCGTAGCTCTGTTGCAGCGTGATTAAAGGGCAAACCAAACAAAAAACACGCTTTTACAATAACATTAGTAAAGATTTCATTGAGTCTTTACCATCGAAATATAATGCTTAGAAGCGCCAGTCGACGTGGTGATAAGGACATTTTTTGTAAGCCTTCAAAAGCCGCCTACGCAGTATCGGTGCGTTAATATGACGAGCTCGCAGAAAATTATTAAAAAATGACGTACTGTGTCATAATTCATCATATCCATCAAAACCGTAATTATCAGCATCAGTACCAGAAAATATTTCCATGACACTCAGATATTCATTGGGTTGTTTCGAGCCTACCTTTGGAGCGGAACTTTGTTAGAAACTTCTGTTCTAAGCGTTATAGTTCGATAGTCTTTAATATTGTATAAGTTCTTGCAATTCACGAGGGCGACTGACTTATGGTTGTGTGTGTGTCGTATCTGTATGAGTGTGAGCGAGCGCAATGTTCGCGCCTGCCCGCTCCCACCTAGGCTTTGACAGGCACGCACACTTATGCAATGTGCATGTACACGAAGTAACCACAAGTAAAGCTCACTCGCCTTCGTGAATTGCAAAAACTGTAAGCAAAATAGATCTACACGATATTATTGTGATAGAGATCGTTTCCACTCTACCGTAAACTGTTATCATAAAACTTTTTAACTAAAATAACTTCACTTAACTTCTTCAGTAACTTTAGTACTTGAAAAGTTTTTACGTCCCTCGCTCGTAACAATTTGATGTAATTCATCCATCGGCATATGTACTTATATATGTCTTTATACAAAGTTACGACGAAGAATCATAAAAGATGATTGCTTAATTAATTAGATAGACCTCGGGTTGAGTTTGTACGAACTTATTAAAAACTTAAAGCTTGCGATTAACTTAACTGCTGAACTATATATAGCTTTTGGGGTTATGTCACTTGTATTTGAAAATATCAAAGGTGCTGAACACTTCAGTGCTTATTATGATAAAATAAATAGGACATAAAGAGTATAGGTAGATACGTCATTGATGTAAGGATCACTTTACTAAGGATCAACGCATCAAAATATCAACAATAATGAGGATAAGGAGGTAGCACCAACGCGTCAAAAATGGCACTTTTAACGTGCTATTATTTAGAAAATAGTAGCTCATTTGAGCTCAGTCGAGCATTATTCCTCAAGCTGATATCATGCCGTCGGTCTCCGTAGATACGTATCTAAAGCCAAAGCAAAAAATGAGTTTGGCTAATCTGAAGTAATCTAGCATTTCGGTACTATGAAGAAATCGATTAGAAAAATTTCATGTTCGACACCTTCCTTTTTTTGGGATCGGTCAATATCATTATGTAATATTATCATAAGGGCTTTTGAGATTAAATAGATTCCCAAATAAAATTAACTTAGTGAGTAATCTGGAAAAACATCAATGTTGTTTGGAAGAGTTAGCCAGGCCATATTCGACCGAGCGATGCGAAGGTCTCTGAGAGTTTACTTGAGTGAATTTGCACTTGTCCGTCCGTCCGTCCGTCTGTCAGAGCCTTATAACTTCTGAATTACTGAACGTAATTAGTTCAATTTTAGATATGATATGTAAACCGATGGCCTCCAGCCGAAAATGGCTTAAAAAGTTATAAAAATCTTTATTTCAGGGGGGCTCTCATAGAAGCGAATGCGAAGTAAAATAATTTTTTTTGCATTTCATAGGGTTGCAGTACCTCATTTTAAAGATAATTTGAAACAGAGTACAAAAGTATTTTTTTTTTATTTTTTTTCCTAAAATTGACGAAATGGGGGACTTTCAAAGTTGAGATTTTATTCGAGGCTAGATCTCTAAAACCACTTTTTTTAAACTTGAAACTTACACATAATTTCAGTTATATTCTGTACTTGAACAACAAATACTAAGATAGATAGATAAATATTATAAAGAAACGAAATTATTTAAGTTTTAATGGGATTCAATGTTTTTAACAAAACTTCACTATACTGTTAATAGATGGCGCTGTCTTTAATATTGTAAATACGCATCCCATCCACGAAAGCAGATGACGATTGACGTCATCAGATTCGGCGCGTTTTAATTACAATATAATATAGTTAAAACTACCTTATGGGAATTATGGGATACCGCGAGGTCTCAGTTCGGGGCGAACCACTAGTTATACCTATTATAAATACGAAAGTAACTTTGTCTGTCTGTTACGTTTTCAGGACTGAATCGATTTTAATTAAATTCGGCAAGATGATAACTAGCATTCTTAGGTAGGACATAGGATACTCTTAATCCAGAATAATAGAAATATGGTTGAGCGAAGCAATGGCTGGGTCATGCGTCATGCTCGTGAACGGGTGCCACCGGCGGGAATGGGGCTACTTTATGTCTGCCCATCTTAAGATAGAAGTTAGTCTGTATGCATTTTTGGAACTTTCCTCATTGTGGAAACACTGCATATATAGCATAGTATTTACTGTATTGTAAATCTGTTTTGAAAAGAGCAACCGCCGAGTTTCTTGCTGGTTCTTCTCGGCAGGAAAGGAATTCCGAACCAGTGGTAGATTCATTGACTATTCAAAAGCACTTGTAAAAGTTTATTTGAATAAAAAATATTTCTATTCTATTCTATTCTATTCTATTCTAATAACTACTTGAACGAAGTCGCGAGCGTCTAACTATGTAGTTAACAAGTATAAATTAAAAATTTTATTTGTAATAAACAAGCTTTTAGTAGCTAGATACATCGTCAGGATATCATCTAGGACCAGATTACGTCGTTTTTTTACTGAGTTCCTATGACCACCTTCCAGCTCCATCATCAGACCCTGGTTACCATTGAAAGACAAACTGCTCGTCAAGACGATTCAAACGAGCCCAAACTCGATGAGGTGGTTTCATTGCGAAGTTCCTATGGCCACCTTCCAGCTCCATAATCAAATCAGCACCATCTATATCTATCTATAATATAATAAAACTGTAACAGGTCCAATTCTGTACATTGAAGATATTTTGAAAATTTTGGTTTGAGGGCACTCTATAATCGATACTGAAGCCAAAACAATTTTTTTTTAATTTTTTGTCTGTCTGTCTGTCTGTCTGTCTGTCTGTCTGTCTGTCTGTCTGTCTGTCTGTATCTTGGCCGCGCATCACGCCGAAACTACTGGACGGATTTAAATGAAACTTGGCACGATTTAAGTTAGTACTACGAGGTATAATATAGGATACTTTTTATCCCGAAATTCAGCACGGTTCCCTTGGGAGAGGGGATGAAAGTCAAAATGTGTATTTCGCTGTAATTCATTAAGGCGTATTCCGATTTAATCCATTCTTTTTTTGTTAGAAAGCAGGTTCTTTAGAGATTGTCCTGTAATTATTTCAAGGTCGTCAATTTCGTAGTTCAGAAATTATAGACATCAAAATCTTCTGTATAGGTCCAAATAACTTGAACCCCGGAATCTACAGGATACTTTGAATGAACGGCTCATCTTAAGCTGGCATTTGTAATTTATCGTATATAGCCATCGTGGATACTATTTTGTCAAAGTCAAACTACTCCAAAGGCGTCAGATTTTGCCAAACGATCATTGTACCTACATACTACATAGTAGGTATGGATGTAATACATCGTATGGACGTAATATTACAGTGTTTTCCTATGTAATTTAATATTCTAATCATATTTACTAATATTATAAATGCGAAAGTGTGTTTGTTGGTTTGTCCTTCAATCACGCCGCAACAGAGCCACGGATCTACGTGATTTTTTGCATGGGTATAATTGAGGACCTGGAGAGTGACATAGGCTACTTTTATCCCGGAAAATCAAAGTGTTCCCGAGGGATTTTAAAAACTAAATCCACGCGGACGAAGTCGCGGGCATCAGCTAGTAATATAATAAAACTGTAACAGGTCCAATTCTGTACATTGAAGATATTTTGAAAATTTTTGTTTGAGGGCACTCTATAATCGATACTGAAGCCAAAACAATTTTTTTTTAATTTTTTGTCTGTCTGTCTGTCTGTCTGTCTGTCTGTCTGTCTGTCTGTATCTTGGCCGCGCATCACGCCGAAACTACTGGACGGATTTAAATGAAACTTGGCACGATTTAAGATAATACTACGAGGTATAATATAGGATACTTTTTATCCCGAAATTCAGCACGGTTCCCTTGGGAGAGGGGCTGAAAGTCCAAATGGGTATTTCGCTGTAATTCATTAAGGCGGATTCCGATTTAATCCATTCTTTTTTTGTTAGAAAGCAGGTTCTTTAGAGATTGTCCTGTAATTATTTCAAGGTCGTCAATTTCGTAGTTCAGAAATTATAGACATTACGATCTTCAGTATAAGGTCCAAATAACTTGAACCCCGGAATCTACAAGATACTTTGAATGTACGGCTCATCTTAAGCTGGCAAGTGTACTTTATCGTATATAGCCATCGTGGATAGCCCTATTTTGTCAAAGTCAAACTACTCCAAGTCCAAAGGCGTCAGATTTTGCCAAACGATCATTATACATACATACTACATACTAGGTATGGATGTAATACATCGTATGGACTTAATGCTACAGTGTTTTCCTATGCAATTTAATATTCTAATCATACTAATATTATAAATGCGAAAGTGTGTTTGTTTGTTGGTTTGTCCTTCAATCACGCCACAACAGAGCCACGTATCGACGTGATTTTTTGCATGGGTACTATAGTTGAGGACATAAGCTACTTTTTATCTCGGAAAATCAAAGTGTTCACGAGGGATTTTAAAAACTAAATCCACGCGGACGAAGTCGCGGGCATCAGCTAGTAATATTATAAAACTGTAACAGGTCCAATTCTGTACATTGAAGATATTTTGAAAATTTTTGTTTGAGGGCACTCTATGATCGATACTGAAGCCAAAACAATTTTTTTTTAATTTTCTGTCTGTCTGTCTGTCTGTCTGTCTGTCTGTCTGTCTGTCTGTCTGTCTGTCTGTATCTTGGCCGCGCATCACGCCGAAACTACTGGACGGATTTAAATGAAACTTGGCACGATTTAAGTTAATACTACGAGGTATAATATAGGATACCTTTTATCCCGAAATTCAGCACGGTTCCCTTGGGAGAGGGGATGAAAGTCAAAATGTGTATTTCACTGTAATTCATTAAGGCGTATTCCGATTTAATCCATTCTTTTTTTGTTAGAAAGCAGGTTCTTTAAAGATTGTCCTGTAATTATTTCAAGGTCGTCAATTTTGTAGTTCAGAAATTATGGACATCACGATCTTCAGTATAGGGTCCAAATAACTTGAACCCCGGAATCTACAAGATACTTTGAATGAACGGCTCATCTTAAGCTGGCAAGCGTACTTTATCGTATATAGCCATCGTGGATAGCCCTATTTTGTCAAAGTCAAACTACTCCAAAGGCGTCAGCTTTTGCCTACATATACATGATCATTATACCTACATACTACATAGTAGGTATGGATGTAATACATCGTATGGACTTAATGCTACAGTGTTTTCCAATGCAATTTAATATTCTAATCATACTAATATTATAAATGCGTAAGTGTGTTTGTTTGTTGGTTTGTCCTTCAATCACGCCACAACAGAGCCACGGATCAACGTGATTTTTTGCATGGGTAGGTACTATAGTTCAGGACATAGGCTACTTTTTATCCCGGAAAATCAAAGTGTTCACGAGGGATTGTAAAAACTAAATCCACGCGGACGAAGTCGCGGGCATCAGCTAGTGTCATCATAATATTGTATTGTCAGGCGATTTACACATGTATGCAAACTTTCAGCTCAATCGGTAACCGGGAAGTGAGAAATTTAATTTGCAAGATTTGATGACAAACGTCGGGACAGGTGAAACTAAATAAAAGCTTGTAAAATACAAACATTCTGTTTCAAATCAAAAAGTATGAGTAAGGTAAAGGCCCGAAGGTCTCATGAAATTATGTGAAAAAGAGATGAAGTACAATATCAATGAATCAAAGTCCACAATCGAACTTTCAGTTATGAGTATTCTCAAAGGAGAATCTTTGTTCTATATTATCAACTGTCATCGTAAATATTGAATTTCACTTTTGCTGGGAAAAAATACTAAGTACTTTTTCTCCTTTCTTTGCTATGGTAGAATTTTTAGAAACTTGTCCGTATTTTTATGATTTCTACTTTGTACTATAAGTTTGTTACTGATCATGTTCTCCCGATCTAATCCAGCCAGGGCTCTGTAGAGATTAGCCATCTATGCGGTTGATATTATAGTGCACACTTTAGTGTACGCGGCGTTAAGCACGGGTGAACTCTTTGTTCCCTCACTCTCATGAAAGCACACTATTATAGAATCAACGATATGCGTGTGCACTCTTTAAGTTGAATTTGGTTTAAAAAAATGTGGGTGTCCTTTTCTTTTGAGTATTCTTATACTGAAGCAGTGATAGCCTAGTGGTTATAGTACTGCGGTCTCCTATTCGGGGAGTCACAGGTTTGATCCCGGGCAGTGGGCACGTACCTCTGACTTTTCTAGTTAAGTGAGTTTAAGAAATCAAATATCACAAGCTTCCACGGTAAAGGAAAACATCGTGAGGAAACCTGCACACCTGAAAGTTCTTCATAATGTTCTCAAAGGTGTGTGAACTTTGCCAATTTTCATTGGGCCAGCGTGGTGGACTATGGCCTATAACCCTTCTCTGAGAGGAGACCTGCGCTCAGTAGTGAGCCGTTGATGGGTTGCTGATGATGGTGATGATGATGATTCTTATATTCATTGATAAATAGATACATATACTTAACTAAGTATTTCATTGGTGCTTCTATTTGTTTCAGATATCACTACAATGTACAAGAGGGCGTGCAGCGTCATTTGCTTATTGGCTTTAGCAGTATCAGTCTGTACGTATACCTTCTTTTTATAATGTACTAGCTGATGCCCGCGACTTCGTCCGCGTGGATGTAGTTTTTAAAATCCCTCGGGAACTCTTTGATTTTCCGGGATAAAAAGGAGCCTATGTCACTCTCCAGGTCAACTACACCCATGCAAAAAAATCACGTCGATCCGTAGCTCTGTTGCAGCGTGATTGAAGGACAAACCAACAAACAAACACACTTTCGCATTTATAATATTAGTATGACGTATTAGTAAGGAAGAATTAATACCACGATAATAAAGGCGATCTAATTAGGGTTCCGTAGTAAACAAGGAATCCTCATAGTTTCGCCATGTCCGTCCGTCTGTCTGTCTGTCTGTCTGTCTGTCTGTCCGCGGTTTAGCTCAGAGACTATTGGTACTAGAAATCTGTAATTTGACAAGGGTATAAATATCAATCACGCCGACAAAGTCGTGAAATAAAATTGTGAAAAATAATTTTTTTTAGGGGATCTCCCCTACATGTAAAGTGGGGATGAATTTTTTTTTCTCGCCTATCCCATAGTGTGGGATGGCGTTGAATAGGTCTTTCAAAAATATTGTGGGTGTGGGAACATCATTTTTCAATTCAGAGATCCGTTTGTTAAATATGATATTTTAAAGTGCTAAATTTTATTAGAGTCAAGTTATTAGAGTCAAGTGTCCCCCCCCCTCTGCCAGCTAAATAGTTGTATATAGGATACAAGAAAAAATTCACAGCAGTAGTATATATAATGAATTTTAAAGGAAAACTATCACGGCTAAGTAGGGTTCATTAGTTAAGGAGTTATATCTGTTTTTCTAAGTTAGGTATTACACGTAGTGTAAGTTGCATATTTTGTAGAATATTATAGTATTTAAACCATGGAACTCAAACTTTATTCAATATTCATAAATAAAACAAAAGCACTATCCTAGGTCAGCAATAATATTTGTGACTTTCAACTACGGAACCCTACACTGCGCGTGGCACTTGGCCGGTTTTTTTAGAACACAAAAACTACTATTGTGACTTAAATATTATGATAGTTAGATATATTCCCTCGGAGACTTTTTTGTAGAGAATAATGAGTACTTTAATCATGTAGTACATCATTTTTATGTATCATCAATAGTTTTCTCAGCACACGCCAAATAATGCATTTTATAGGCAAAATTTTCCTACTTTGGGTTACATTAATGCAATTTTCTTATGGATCTCTAATTTTTTTGACAGTAAATTATAGCCTATGTTACTTCCTGATAACTTAGATAATAGCTTTCAATAGGTGAAAATTTGGTTAAAATCGGTCCAGTAGTTACCAGAGCCTATTCGGTACAAACAAACAAACAAAAAAATCTTTCCTCTTTATAATATTAGTTGACCAAACTGGGCTCTCTCGGCTTGTGGAGTTAGGGGCTCTTCACATTGATCGCTGTGCTGTGCGGTGAATGCTCGCTGTATGTTCTTACCTGTATGTACTGTGGCCTTTTATATGATACCCCACTCGGTATAGTTATTTTACTTTGAAATTTCAAACTCCCGATTTTCCCGCTTTTTTAATAAAACTAAAAATAATTTTCGATTTTTCTTTATTCCAATGATGTTGGGCCACTATTATACACAACTATGCCAAATTTCCTGTCGATAGCTTTAATAGTTACTGAAATAATCGACTGTGACAGACGGACGAACGGACGGACGGAGAAAGTCTCACCATAAGGGTTCCATTTTTACCATTTTGGTACGGAACCCTAAAAACCGGAACATGTATAGGCATATAAAATAGGTATAAAATATTTTATGCCAAGCATCTTTGTGATTATTTAAGATTTAAGACAGTAAATTATGAAAATTGTAAGCAAGTTTTTATAGTTTGATTGTTCAAAATAATGATTATTGAGCCTTGTTCTGCGCGCGCGCCTTTTATTAACACGCATCCTTCAGGCCGCGTAAGTAGAAAGTAGTGCATCCGCGACCAAGAATTCTTATGTATATTACCATCTGACACGAGTTCTTATTACATTTTTGGGATAATATAATTTTAACGTTGTATGGATGCTTACCTACAAAGTACGGTAACCGCAGGCACCGGCGCCGCACCGCATTCGATGTGTGGGAATCTCCTTAGCCGGCAGAGTCACGTTTACATGCAAATTGGTTGTGATTCTTATTACCTGCCAAATAATTCTTATTTTTCGTGGGATTTCCGGTAAACTGGATTTGAGAGCATTGAATTGGCACGAGGATATACACGTGCACACGAGCTTGGCCGCACGTGCTGGCTACGTTTTTTTACTGTAAAATCGCAGACATTACGGAATGTGCTTTATGTTCTAAAGGTGGTTTGGTTCAGTTAGTCACGCCAAGTCACCAAAATTGGTGTTTATTTCAATAATATTATTTCAATGACTAGCCAAAAATGCAGGAGATATTGCAGACATAAGTGTGTGCACAAACGAAAGTTCTCTCTATCCTTCAGCTTTCGTATACTCGTGTTCCGATGGATCGGTAGGTAATCAGGTACGACCGACTACTTGTCTGTTGAATTATTAAGATCATCTAAAGGGGTATCTAGCCGTGCGTAAATGTAATAAACAGACAGATACTAAAAAGCGTTGGAACGTAGTTCCTTATCGCGCGGTACGGAAGGGGGCTAGACGGAAAAAATTAAGGAACCGACACTCGACACATTTTTGAAACCGACACTTTTTTGTTGAATGTGAATTTTGCATTGTGTTCGGTATTTTCGCCATATAACACGGCGTCTGCATGGCCTAGTGGTTCCGGCAGTCGCCTAAAAGTTCAACGTCGATGGTTCGAATCCCAGCTCGACAGACTGAATTTTCTATTTTCAATTTTATTTTAAATAATTTCTACATGTGGAATTTTTCCCTAATTTTTTTATTGTATAAATTGGATAAAATGTTATTGTACTACTAACGCCATCTGTTAAAAAACCAGAGTAACTCTTTGGTTTTGTGACAGTGCAATAGAAATAAACTAAATATAATTCATCGTAGTTAATCAATTTAATACTAGATGACACCACTAGTTTATTACAATTCCTTCACTAAAATTAATCGAAAGGAACTACGTTCCACCCGGGTGTCCCTTGCCACCTCTCAAGTTTTTATTATCCAGTGTAGAAAAATTATCTTTTTAGTGACTTTGTACTTAGCAAGGCTATACATATACTGTTTTTGAACCACTTTGCAGTTGTGCACTGATCTAAGATTCACGCATTGTGAAATAACGTCATTCGTTCAATTCATTCAACTACGTAAACATTTTCTACGTTCAGATACAAAAATAACATTAGAAGTTTAATTATTTTTAATTTACTCCCTAAGGGAGTAAAATACGAGTTTTGAAAAATCAACCTTAGTGTGAGTGAAGCCGCGGGCAAAAGCTAGTTTTATAGGTACTTTATAAATTACGAGAAAAATGCATTAATGTCGGGACCAGGCACTCCGATTTCAACCGCAGGTGGTACGGGAGAGGGACTAGCACCGGTAAAAAAAAAGCTGGACGTGGCAAGAGATAAAAGTATCTATTTTGTTAGCTTGTAGTATAATCCTAAATATCTGGGTTTTTTGTAAATCGTGTTTTTTGGAAATGATATATTTAGAAAAAAATAAAATTAAAAATAAAAATAATAAAATTCATAGGGAAAAAATTCGTCTGGACTCGACCCAGAGTCTTCTAGATTCGGAACCGTCCGAAACCTAACTAAGCTATCGAGAGTTCATAATTAACGGCGAAATTTACCTTCGTATTCTAATTATATTGTAAGGGGTTTTTCATTGCTTGAAAACACGGATAAAACGACCTTTTCTAAAAATGAAACCTAGCTAGATCGATTTATCGCCCCCGAAACCCCCTATATGCTAAATTTCATGAAAATCATTGGAACCGTTTCCGAGATTCATATTATATATATAGGTATACTAGCTGATGCCCGCGACTTCGTCCGCATGGATTTGGTTTTAAAAATCCCGCGGGAACTCTTTCATTATCCGTGATAAAAAGTAGCTCTCCCGGTCTGAGGAACCACTATTACATCCATTACTATACCCATGCAAAAAATCGCATCAATCCGCTGTTCGTGATTGAAGGACAAACCAACAACCACACTTTCGCATTTATAATATCAGTAATGCTTTATTATAACACTTTTTATAATTGTCAAATTTTTTACCATACTTAACCAAAGACAAAATTACGTTTAGCTGTCATTTTCATTTACGTTTTGTTATTCCACTGTCATTTGCGTTTTGTTATTCCATGTCAGATGCGTTTTTCTTATACCACGTTTTATAGTGACATGACGGAAACGCGGTCGAACGGGATAAAAAGTATCCTATGTCCGTCTCCTGGTTCTAAGCTACCTCTCCACCAATTTTCAGCCAAATCGGTTCATCCGTTCTTGAGTTATAAATAGTGTAACTAACACCACTTTCTTTTATATATATAGATATATACAAGAATTGCTCGTTTAAAGAGATAGATTAGATAGATAAAATGAGATTTTTGAGGAAGGTAAGTACTCAACACAATATTACTCACGTATTTGTGCTCGTGGGACTCCCACAAAACTGGTCGAGTAAGATACCTATTGCATACGGGTAATCTTAAACGGCAGTTTCTCACAAACCGGTACCAGGGTTTATCATCTTCAGATACAAAAATTTTTATATCGGGAAATACCCTTGAGTGGGAAATTCACGAAGTTTTACCAAGTTTATAAAATTACTAGGTGATGCCCACGTCTTCGTAGATTTGGTTTTTAGTTGTTTCCCTAAAAAGTAGCCTTCGGTTTGCCTCTTGTTTGGTTCTCGTCGGGTGACCACCCTCAGCCACCGACTCATCGCAATGAGTTGCCCGCCCGCGCTTAGGCGACGTTTTAGCATAGGCGTGGCTTTGAGCGGCGCGTGCGGCGTCGTGTCGCGGCGGGCACCGCGGCGACCCACAGTGGGTCGAAACTGCTATATGAGGTACATAGGATTTTTTGTTACAAATTCCATTTAAAAAAAATACTTATCGAAAGACCTTGTCATTCTGATGAATAATTGTTATTAAACGTTTTTCTCTAAAACTGATAGTTTGCCCGGAAAAAAATATTTTCAGTTTTTGTTGTATAGAATGAAACAGAAACTGCTAAAATTTGCTAATAATAAGCTGATGCCCGCGACTTCGTCCGCGTGGTTTTAGTTTTTAAAGTACCTCGGGAACTCTTTGATTTTCCGGGATAAAAAGTCACTCTCGGGTCCTCAACTATACCCATGTAAAAAATCACGTCGATCCGTAGCTCTGTTGCGGCGTGATTGAAGGACAAACCAACAAACACACTTTCGCATTTATAATATTAAGTATGATTAGCTAATTTTTCACTGTTTGTAATTAGTTTCCAACAACAAAGACAGTTTAGCTAAGGAGATACATTAGATACATAATAAAATGAATTTTTAAAAAGAAATAAAGAAAGCTATATTTTGAAAGTTTTATTTTTGTAGATCCTTTGTTTGAATTCACGTTATTTTAATACAATTTACAGTTTTAATCTATGAAATATCCTTTTTTAAGTGCTTAACTTATAAGTTTCTCTTCGATGAACTAGTGATTTAAAGTTAATTTCAATATTTATTCATAGAATTTTCATGCAGCACATTATTTTGGTCAAATATTTGATAATCCACGACATTATAAAATCAATAAAAATCATATTTTTTAAAAATTTCGGATTCTTATAACTTTTAAACGGGCAAGTTTGGGTGCAAGCTGATAGCATAGAGTTATAGCCAACAAGCCAAAGAATAAGAATAAAGTAGTTTTAAAGCAAGACCTCTCAAGACTTGGCCAAATTTTAGCAGTTTCTGTTTCATTCCATACAACAATAACTGAAAATATTTTTTTCCGGGCAAACTATCAGTTTTAGAGAAAAACGTTTAATAACAATTATTCATTAGAATGACAAGGTCTTTCGATAAGTATTTTTTAATGGAATTTGTAACAAAAAATCCTATGTCCCTCATATAGCTGTTTCGACCCACTGTGCGTCGCCGCGTTCAACGCCGACGCCTCTCTGTAAACGCTCTCATACTTGGCCATATGTTAGAGTTTCACGCGCGACTCGACGCCGCACGCGCCGCGCAACGCCACGCCTATGCTAAATCGTCGCCTTAGGGTCACTTAGCGTTTTTTATTAGTTACCTTCTTTTTGCTCGGCTTCTAAGGATCGTACCGGGATGTTGAATAGCTTACCTTCCTCAATAACCTTTCTCAATGTTTGGGCCAATGAGAATCAACTTCAAAAAGAATTTTCCAAATCCGACTGGATTGGTAATTCCCAGAGATAAGGGTGTTCAAACAAACAAACTCATCCGCTTTATTATACACCTACAGATTGCCTTTTATTAATTTTTTACCGCTAAGTTGTTTGAATAGTCTCAATTTTGTATGAGGAAAAAATCAGAGCAAATGGATTATATACGTAGCAAAGAAATATTACTTTTTCTTTTAGTATCGCGGAGTTCCGCAAAGTAACGCCTGCTTCTATCTGAGGTTTAGATTATTTTTCCCATCGAGAATAGCTACTGTTGCAAGTAACTAGAAGATTAGGTAAATTCAAAGCGGATTAGCAGAAAATTCGATATTCAGGCATCAAAATCAGAGCAGACCCAAATGGATACATAAATTTCGCCAACCTTAACGAATATTATGCAAGCTATTAGCATATTAATTTAGGTTTACACCTCACTTGTGTTGTGTCTCGTTGAATAGATAATCGTGGGACATTCAATATTCAAGTAACTCGGTTTTGAGGTTACAAAGGCGTTTTACAGCGGATAAGCTAAGCTATGATGTAATATAATACCTCTGCAACCAATGAACAGTATTTATGCGTAATGATGTGAAAAGATGTGGAAAAGATCAAGAGCAAGAAACTCGGCAGTTGCTTTTTTCAAAACAAAATCTTATAATATTTTTACTAAACTATACATAGTAAAGTATCTTGGCAGCTGGATGGCTAGCAAATTATTGTTCCCAAGTATTTTTGTCATTGAATTCATTCATGAAGCTCAAGATATTTTAAACGCGCTAATTAAAAATCGGCCAAGTGCGTGTCGGACCACGCGCAGTGTAGGGTTCCGTAGTTGAAAGTCTCAAATATTATTGTTGACCTAGGATAGTGCTTTTACTTTATTGATGAATATTGAATACATTTTGAGTTCCATGGTTTAAATACTATAATATACTACAAAATATGCAACTTACACTACGTGTAATACCTAACTTAGAAAAAACAGATATAACTCCTTAACTAATGAACCCTACTTAGCCGTGATAGTTTTCCTTTAAAATTCGTTATATAATGCTACTGCTGTGAATTTTTTCTTGTATCCTATATACAACCAGCTGGGGTCAGATCCAGTGGATCTCGCGTCGTCGTCGCTGTGGCCGCCTGCGTGCCTCCTCGGTGGTGGCGATCGCAGGAGCTCACGAGGTAGAGGACGCCCAGTCGGTGGTCGGCTGGCTAGCGGTGCGATGCCGTGGAGGTGTTCGTACGGTCCGTTGTCGGCGCTGGCGAACATGCGCCGCGCCAGTGTACGAACGTAAACCTCTTTGGTTTTGTAACAGTGCAATAGAAATAAACTAAAAAATATAATTCATCGTAGTTAATCAATTTAATACTAGATGACACCACTAGTTTATTACAATTCCTTCACTAAAATTAATCGAAAGGAGCTACGTTCCACCCGGGTGTCCCTTGACACCTCTCAAGTTTTTTTTTAAATGGATGCATCGAGTTGAAACTGATTTTTTGTGATGAAAAAATATCCTACTAATATTATAAATGCGAAAGTGTGTTTGTTCGTTGGTTTGTCTTTCAATCACGCCGCAACAGAGCTACGGATCGACGTGATTTTTTGCATGGGTATAGCTGAGGACCTGGAGAGTGACATGGGCTACTTTTTGTCCCGGAAAATTATAGAGTTCCCGAGGGATTTCAAAACTAAATCCACGCGGACGAAGTCGCGTGCATCAGCTAGTAACAACAGTTAAGTAAAGGACACTGAAAATTCAAAACTAGCGCCATTTTATTTCTGTTTTATTTTTTCACAATAGAAACCTACCAATGTTTGAAACTTCGATACCTCGATATACACTTCGATAATGTTTGAAACTACATTTGAAAATTTTACTTGTAACCTTGCAAATAGATACGCTGGCCTGGTCGCTGATAGCAATCCGACATGTAGCGTCTACATCTGTGTTGAAACCTTTGAGTATTAAACCAACACAGGAGAAGAATTGACGCGCGTACCCCTCTGTAAGTTGGGTATGACCAGTGGTCATACCCGTTATATAAAACTGTTTGACTCGAGTCACGCGCCTGTCAACTACGTATGGTTAGCGGGGAATGAGCTCCGCTATAAATGCCGAATATGAGAGTATTTTATTCTAAAAAAAATATTTAAAAAATCCAGTTTACTAAAGGATAACATTTATTTACTTCTGATGTATTATTTTATCCAAATAATGCAATACTTATGCAGAAAACTTAAGAAAACTGTCGATCTGAAAATGTTGCTACTTAATCGTACATGAAATAATTTGGGGAAAATATTGAAAATTAATCTTCCTACTTACTATTCGTTTAGAGACCTTTTTCATGAACTGCATTATAAATTGATCCCATAGAATTAAAATCACGATAGAATAGGAAGGGGTGAACGACTAATTTATAAGCTTTAAGTAAAATATGACTAGATATATAAACACGAACTTTGATCGTCTGTGGGATTATCAAATAATGATAAAAAATTCTTTCTATAAAACCGACTTTAAACGCCACTACAAAGTATAAAACAATTTTAATTTGTACATGTATGTTGAAGTCAGGCGGGCCTAAATATAAATGATGAAACCAATGCGCGACGCTAGCCCAACTTTGCCCGATCGGCGTATGAAGTCGGTTTTTTAAAGATATTTTTTTACATTACTATTTTAAGCTTTTTAGTGTATATCTCTGATCGCGAGCAATTTGCTCTTAATCATTGAGTTCCTTCCTTCATCACCGAAGATATGAATCACCTTCTCTTCACCTTTTAAATAGGCCCAACCTTATTATGCGTTCTTTCAAAAAAAATTGAAATCGGTTCAGATTTGACGTAGTTATGGAGTAACATCTAACATTATATCAACAAAAATTTATATGGGAACCACCTCTGAGGTATGCCCTACTAAACAAAAAAAATTTATCAAATTCCATTCATTATTTGGCGGAATAATGGCGTAACAAATATACAAAAAAATTTGAATTGAGAACCTCCTCCTTTTTTGAAGTCGGTTAAAATGATTGCATTATTATAACGATCGCAATAGTGTCTGATTGGCTGGTACTCTCCCACTATTGTTTAAAATGCATTGATGCAGCTAGAGCTCCATAAACTCCTCGAATTCATAAAATTAGTTTTTTTACTCAATTATTTCAAAAGTTATAGGTATATATTTCCATATAGCCAGTGTGATATAATTTTCTAAATATATAAAATGAAAAGGTGACTGACTGACTGATCTATTAACGCACATCTACTATGACGTAGGCATCCGCTAAGAAAGGATTTTTACAAATTTAATACAAAAAATAATGAAAACGAGACTAAGAAATTGTTTAATAATAATGATAAGTTCTACGTAAGTCTTTCTAACTCGAAAATTAGGACTTTAATTTTATGAAGTCGGCCACACCGCAATAAAATTAGGGCTGGACAGCAAGATTTCATATGTCGATATTGGTGGGGGGATTGTATAAATTATTTATACAATCTGATTATGCTGTATCTATTTTTAAGGAAACATGATGTAGTCCTAACAGTTTGTACTTAATATACTTTTTAGAAATAGATACATCGTAAATTTCGCTTTAAACATAAATAAAACAAATGATGTTTCATTAAAAATGCTGTATGTTTATTTAAACAAGATTACTTAAAAAATCAATGTGTTCAATATTAATACACACTACGTATTCAAATAAAAATTAAATGTCTCTCAACTGAATAAACAATATTATTAAAAATTATAAAAACCTATGACAAAGTACAGCACTCCCTGGTGGCTTATAACCTTAAATCATAACTAAACAGCTGCTCTAAGGTGATATACTGTGGTACCTACAGCATGCTTTCAGCATGAGATTGAGAGTATAGTGACGGAGTAAATACCTTGGT
The DNA here is from genome assembly GCA_029955525.1 of Oeneis ivallda. Lineage (NCBI taxonomy): Eukaryota > Metazoa > Arthropoda > Insecta > Lepidoptera > Nymphalidae > Oeneis > Oeneis ivallda. The sequence continues at coordinate 22,854,299 of JARPMR010000007.1, forward strand.
ATCTACAAAATCTGTTAATAATCAGATAATCCTAAGTCCTTACAGTACACCTAAGTGCACTGCATTGCTAAAAAGTATTGATAACTTTTTTGAAGTATCTGTATAATATTGAAAAATAGATTGTGTCTTAGTATTTACAGCATTTTTGAGTACGTTTAAAAATATGAATAACAAAAAATATATAATATAAACATGCAGAGAAGGTCAACATAGTATCTTAGAAAAATAATGTCATAGGAAAACGAAAATCCGACGCAGTATCTTTTTCTTCCAAATATATAAAAAAGTCATTTTGTTATTTTTCGAAATAAGCTAGGTCGCTTTCCAGCGTCAATACAGTCCAAAGTTTCTAGCTGTACCTTTACGCAAGTACTAAAAGCCTACAAAGAGTCAATCTAATAGCAAAGGCATATTATGACTAAAATAACGGCAAGAGCCTCGTTTCCTAGCGCTTCTATATCATATATACCATGTTAAAGATCTCGAACAAAAAAATTTACTTTCGAATAAAGTAACTCTATTGTAAATAATTATTAGAAGAACTTATCGAAAGTCGATAATCGATAGTGTCAAATCCCTAAAATGCTTACACATATGATGCGATTGTTTCATATAATGATAGAGCGTCCCTGTGTGTGAATGTGATTGTGTGCATATACTTTAAGGTAGTGTTTGCTAATTATATTGTGTGCGTGCATAGCGACGTAATGGAAAAATGCACCTGTAGTACGCAAGTTTTCATGTGTGCTACCTCGCCCCCCACCGTAATTGACAGACTTTTTTGCAAATAAATTAGGGGTCAATTCCTCTCCTGTGTTGGTTTAATACTCAAAGGTTGAAACTCGTGCTTAGGCGAGACTTAATTGTTCTACGGAATGAGCAATGTGTGGGAGCAGCTTCCAAAAGAAAATAATATAACTCTTCGGACTTTAGTGGTACACCCAATTCTAGTTCAAGCTTTACGTCTGAGAAGTTGTACAACTATAACACTCAATATTCATGCAAATTACTCGAACGTTTCTGAAATGAACCGCTAAGATGCGGAACGCCCTTCCGACGTCCATGTTTCCTGCCACATATAATTTGAGTACCTACCTTGTGTATAGGCATTTTCTAGACAGGCATGCACCAAAATAAACCTGATCAGTACTTTCCATCATTGAAGTGTCGTCGATACGTAAACTCCAATCAGTCCATCCATCGAATGTTGGGGCCATCGTGGATTGTCAAAGGCACAATTAAATATCACAAATATTATCATACTAAAATAATATAAAAACCACGCAGACGAAGTCGCGGGCATCAGCTTAGTAGGTACATAATCAAGCTAAAATAGCAATGGGGTAAGTCAGTCAGAGAAGTAAATAAAAATAATAATTATTAAGTAAATAATAATTAAGAAGTAATAATAATTATTATTTATTTGTAATATTTTTAGCTTTAGTTTTTATATTAGTATGATAATATTTGTGATATTTTGGTTAATAAATAAGAGCTTACACAAGCCTACACCGAAAAATAAAGACATTGAATTGGAATTGAAATATAATCCCTCAGGAAAATAAAAAAAATCCGGGATAAAAATTAGCCTATATCACGCTCCAGTTCCTTATCCGTAGCTCTATTACATCTTGATTGAAGGACAAACAAACACACTCTCCCATTTATAATATTAGTATGATAATATTTGTGATATTTTGGTTACTATTTTTCTTGTATAGGTATTCATTCCTTGCAGACTTTGAATCAAAATTTAATAACTCCCCAATTACCTGTCTCTACATGTTCTGACGTAATTACAAAGCTATGCCTGGAGGCTTTCGGGATCGCTGAGTGGCATAAGCTGACGCATAGCAAACTCGTTCCTGAAGGCTGGTCAAACACCTTGGCGGCCCATTTGCCAAGTGGAATATGCAAACTTACACGTTTGCTTTGGCACGGCAATGCAGTGTATCTAAGATATTTAATTTTTACCCGGTATGCAGGCTAAAATAGAACCGCGTTAACCTAAAAGATGCATTATAAAAAGAACCATTTGCAAAACCGTGCACAACACAGAAATATCAGAAAAATAAAATAAACTTAAATAAATCTACAAATTCGCGGCCATAGCGTTTAGAAGCGATATCTACCAGGTAACAACTTAGGGCAGAGGATTTTTAGTGGGAATGGGTTAAGGTAAACTAAACGGGTCTGCCAGCGAAATTCAAATCTAATTTGGTTATTCGTAATTTGTAAACTAATACGACCAAGTAAACTTATGGCATTTTAATTGCGCCAATGGCAAAGTGTCCAGTTTAAGAAATTAGTCCGAGTATCGAGTTTGACGTGAGTTACCCACAAATTAGTCGATACTCGGACTAATTTCTTAAACTTGACACTTAAAGTAAAGATTTTTATATAAACCTGTGAAGATGATACTGCCATTGGCTCAATTAGAATGCCATAAGCCTACTTTGTCGTATTAGTTTACAAATTGCGACAAAGCCAAACTTTTGAATTTCACGGGCAGACCCGTTTAGATCACCTTAAGGATGTTTTTTTGAAAAATTCATTAAGTACCTAACAACTACATAGTATTATATTCTATACTACAATTAATATTATAATTGAACCCAGTGGTACTATGCAGAGTAGGGAAGGATATTGTCTGGAAGGAAACATGAAAATGAAAACTGAACAAAATTAATTTTCGCACGGAGATTGAACTTCGGCTTAGCGAGATAGGTAATTCTGGCGATAAAACCTTTATTCTGTAGACATTGATTTATAGGTTTCATTTTTATTATCCAGACACCGTCGTCCTAAACAAAGCGGTTTATTTTGGAATTAACTGCTTTTATTTATTCGAAAAAATGCTAACAAACACAGAAAATATTTTTTTTCAACACATAATATTCTGTCTTGTCCTCTACCTTAAACTATCTTTTAATTAAGCCACTAATCAGTAATCTGTTCCATATTGCTTGAGTTAAAGTTACTACAACAAATACCATAATGGTGTATTATATAAAAATGTTTTCAAACTGATTGCCATCATTACTTATTAAAGAAAAAGTTAATTAAACTAATATTCCAAAACGATTTTAGAGCTTTAATTAGGCGAAAAAGGGAAATCATAATATTTATTTTTGCAAACATCGGCTAGCAGCCAGCGACCCGTCTAACGTGAAAACTTTTAATTTTAGGGGAAAAGTATTTATTATATTTATGTCCGTCCCCAGGATTCAATTTCCTTTTGGTCCACATTTCATTAAGATCGGTTCAGCAGTAGAGTCGTAAGATAACCGACAGACAGACAGTCAAGTCTGAATATGGTTGAAGTAAAGCGTCCAGGAAGGTAAAAATATCCGTTCGAGGACACGCCCGGGCAAGGCTGCTGAAAGGCCTGTTGAGAAGATACTATAAACTGGGAGCTCTGCCTTTGGTTTTGTGAAAATCTGTATGAGTCTCTAATGGCCGATTTACACGGGTTTAGTAGTTTAGTAAACCTTTACTTAAGCTTTAGTGACTTAATTGCTTAGTGGCCGTTTACACGTACTATTTAGTAAAGCTCTTTAGTAGCCCAAGATGCCTAGGCCTCGGTCGTATCGCTTTCTCTGAGAATCGTATGTAAATCAGATTTCACGTTTCAATATCTGATTTCAAAACTACGATATTATCAAAAATGCAAAAAATATTATTAAATATATTATGCACAAACTATAAACGGCTTTGAAACGAGCACGATGTTCTGCTAACTTATGCGGCTACTAAACAGTTTACTAATTCGTGCCTGTCCAAACGGGTTAAGTGATAAGCCGCGCCCACCTACTAAACCGAAAAATATACCAAATTCTATTTTTCCTGTTTGGTGAGCTACTAGATAGTAACTTGCGACTTGCTACTAAATTAACTCCTCCTCAATAGCCCACTTATTTGGAGGGGAGAGGGGAGAGGAGAATATTAGTCAAGTTCTACTTGGCTGATATTCTTTTTAATGAAAAAAAATTGGTCGTTTACACGTACTAAACCACTAAATATTTATTAAAGATTTACTAAACTACTAAACCCGTATAAATCGGCCATAACCATTTACTGGCTGAAAGGGTTAAATTAATTTTACGTTACAGAGGATCGTAGTTGTGGTTCGAAATGCACATAAATCCGCAACAATAACAGTCGATTCTAATATCACGATACACCGTCGTTCACGAATTTGAGAGTCCGTCTATGAATTGTCAATCGTGTTGTGCGATCGTGACATCTTAATAGTTGCACTTTATTTCGCCTTTTCTAAATTCGTTTAGTCTAAAAGAAAAAAATATTTTACTGACAGTATTGGTATCTAGATTGGTAGAGTATTGACTTAATTGAAAAAATAATTTTGAGTTTTCATTTTTTTTAATGAAGTAGAATAGCACTTCTTGACATTGTCTTTTTTCGTCGCTATTATCGTGAGGTGGATATTAAAGAATTATCGAAGTCAACTGTGAGCTTTAGTAATAGTTAGGTAATATTAAAATTGGGCAGGTACAGGAGGTAGTTGAAATGCACACAAACAATTTCATAGATAAATATCGAAATCAAATATATATCACGTTGCTTATGAACTTATGCTCAACAGCTTTAAAATCAGGATCAGGGGACTGAAACTCCCCTGTCTACATCTCGAACTTTTGAATACTTCGGTGACCGCGAGCGCAGCCTTGAATGAAATTTATTTAAGTTGGGGGAAGTTAAAGGCACGATAAAGTTTCTTGGACCAATCTCAAGTAAATACTCGGTACCGTACCATCTTACATAACATGGAAATATTAACATGGTTGTACCTCTTGTTGCATTTAAATATTTAGGGTTTGAAAAATTGATTGATATTTAGGGATTGAAGAAGCTTTGGTTTTACATTGATGTTTCAATGTTTTTGTTATTATTGTATTATTAACTTCAAAAAGCAATATTTATAAAATTAAAAACAATATTATTAACTCATTTTTGACTTTTTCAAAAAGTCAAAAAGTAGAAAAGTCAAGAGAGGCAGTTATAAAGAAATTAAAAGCTGAGATATTGTTATAGTTTATATTATTATATATTTTTCAATGAATGTTTGGTGGAAGGGAAAATTTATTATTACATTACATTATTACATACATTAAATTTATTAAGTTTTGCTACTGATAAAAGAAGATTTAACTAGAAGATTAAAGCTACGAGGCGAGGTAAATTCTGTTCATAAATATAATTAACTGATTACTTAATTTACTCACTCACTGACAACCCTGAACATCAGTTGCATTTGTAGCGAAACTTTTAACATAATTTCGAGTGTTATTAGTTAGCTGTTGTCGCAAAGTTTTGACAAATAGTCCAAAAAATCGGCCAAGTGCGAGTCGGGCCTCGCTCTTTTAGGGTTCCATTAAAACAAAATTAAATAAAAATATTTCCATGTACCAATGGTAATATTTTAATTAAATTTTTTTAATTTAATTTAATTTTTATTATTTGTTGTTATAGCGGCAATAGAAATACATAATATGTGAAAATTTCATCTGTCTATCTATTACGGTTTACGAGATACAGCCCGCTGACAGACGGGCGGACGGACGGACAGCGTAGGCTTAGTAATAGGGTCCCGTTGGTACCCTTTGGGTACGGAACCGTAAAAATTAACTCTTACTTTTATGATATTATAATTATGTTTTCAAATTTTATTCCCAGTAGGTTCAATTTGAGAAATAACAATTGCTAAATCCATTCAGATGTGACTTAAGACTTCCCAATACCGGTTGGGACTTTTTGGCCCTTATTTCTTGCATTGTAACTTATCAGTTATCATGCATTGATCTATATGGAAACGAATTTCAAATAATATCTTAATATAATAATTTATCGCAACTCAATTTTAGCTTAAGTTAAGCGCCCATGCTCAAGCTCATATTCTACATTTTGACGTCGCCTAAAGCTTTTCCAGCCTAATAGAATCAATATAGGTGAGATCAGAGTTGTTTAATGTGTCAACGAATAAAGGTACGCTATTATCTATATATATAAAAGAAAGTGGTGTTAGTTACACTATTTATAACTCAAGAACGGATGAACCGATTTGGCTGAAAATTGGTGGAGAGGTAGCTTAGAACCAGGAGACGGACATAGGATACTTTTTATCCCGTTCGACCGCGTTTCCGTCATGTCACTATAAAACGTGGTATAAGAAAAACGCATCTGACATGGAATAACAAAACGCAAATGACAGTGGAATAACAAAACGAAATGACAGCTAAACGTAATTTTGTCTTTGGTTAAGTATGGTAAAAAATTTGACAATTATAAAAAGTGTTATAATAAAGCATTACTGATATTATAAATGCGAAAGTGTGTTTGTTTGTTGGTTTGTCCTTCAATCACGTCGCAACAGAACAGCGGATTGATGCGATTTTTTGCATGGGTATAGTAATGGATGTAGTAGTGGTTCCTCAGACCGGGAGAGCTAATTTTTATCTCGGATAATGAAAGAGTTCCCGCGGGATTTTTAAAAACTAAATCCATGCGGACGAAGTCGCGGGCATCAGCTAGTTTATAATATTTAGGGCCTGTTGCACCACTTGCTGATAAAGTGACAGACAGATAGAAGACAATCTAGCAGATAAACTCTCTGATAATCTAAAAAATATCAGACAAATTTATCCAAGAACTATTTTATCTGTTAGATATATATCAGATACTTTAACGGATAGTGGTGAAACTGGCCCTAAGAGGACAAACACGGTCTTTTGTACTTAAGTATCAAAACTCGTGCAGCGCAGTGTGTGAGTGCAAGATGAATAGAGCGATTAGGTTGAGCAACTCGGTGCAGCCTTGATTGGTGGTGCCGTGATTGTGGCGTGACAATCAAACGGTGGCATTTAGCTCATAATACTCGTATATACAAGCTCTAGTAATACATTGTTTGAAAGGAGGTTGGCCAATTTTGACCCAGCATTTTTAAAAACCGTTCAGATTCAGAAAACATTTAATTTTAATTAATATTTTTCAGAGTAATTTTCTGTGTAACCCCATATTTTTAGAAGATGGGGATCAAAAATATAATTATTCTCAAGTACACATTATAAATAACTGTTACAAGTGAATATCTTTTTTCTCCCAACTTTATTTGATAGTTTTTGATAAATTTTTTGTTAGTCTGGTTTACTAGAACATGTATGAGAAGTTTGATTCGTGAACGTGGGCGTTCAGTGTTCAGTTCAGTTCGTCTGGGTCAGAAACTCTATGGAATTCGCCAATCTCCTTTTGTCTATAAAGATAACGTGCAAATATGTATGAGCGCACCTACTCGTAACGTCTAAACGATATGCCTGCAGTACAATGATCCTAATCTCCATGCGGTTTGGAAGCATTTGAGCAGGTAACAATCATCTGAGTTTTATCGGACTGCATAATGAATACTATAGGACGTGAATAAAGTTCAACAGGACTGTGTGGACATGATTGTATGAAAAATACCAACTTTATAGCGGCACATTATTTTGGAACGAAGTTCCTTTTCGGACGGTTTCGCGGATGGAGGCTAGCCGAAAAAAAGTTTAAGAATTTTCCGTCACGACATTTGTTGCCTTCGTTTATTACAGACATTGCATCATAACTTTGGTGGCGTATCCGGTTAAACGAAGGAGTGATATTATAATATCACTCCTTCACGATACTTATACGATACGATATCACGATACTTGTTGTCTTCGTTTATTACACACATTGCATCATAACTTTGGTGGCGTATCCGGTTAAAGGAAGGAGTGATATTATAATATCACTCCTTCGTTTAACCGGATACGCCACCAAAGTTATGATGCAATGTGTGTAATAATAAACGAAGGCGATAATTATCGGTTCGGGGGTTAGATTCCTGACTTATTTATAATTAGTAATTATTTTTGAAGTAAAAATTCTTTACGTAACGCTTGACTTGGGGAGTAAGCTGGTGAATGTGTTACGAAAAGTGTGATCGGGCGAGGCCTTTGAGTATTAAAGGAACTTCATTGCAACCGAGTTCTACGACACTCAACTTTTTTTTACTAAAATGTTATAATGCAAGATAAAGTGAATCCGTTTGAACAAAAAAAAATTAGAGTTATGGAGTAGGTAACATCGTCAAAAACGCATCGCTTTGATCTTCTTCCGTCTTTTTCTGCTTATTCTTCTTTTTTATCAACCGATAGACGTCCATTGTTGAACAAAGGTCTCATGCACGGACTTCCACAGGACTCGGTCTTGTCGCCTGCATCCAGTGGCTCCCTGCGACTCGTTTGTCACTTGGTGCGGGGCCATTTTTTTCAAGTCCACTATAATATCAAAAGCCCATGAATACAGGGCTTATATAAACGCACCGCTGAGCTCCAATGTTTGCCAATTTTAGAGATATGCTAACGCTGACTGAAGAGTATCGACAGCTCCAAAGGGAAACGTTCGTGGAACGAGATTCGTAGATTTTGTGCAGCTCCCAATTAGAGCGAAATTGTACGTGTCGAATAAAATCGGCCACGGGACGGTTTTGTATTGTTGAACATTTGGACAGCTGGAGTTTCAAATATTTAGAAGAACGAAAAGTTTTTATTTTGTGAATTGTGTCGCAGTGATTTGAGCAGTTGAGGTTGCGGATGAAAGGATCAGGGTGGGGTATCGTCTAAAGCGATTGTGAACTAGCTAAGGTCTTTGCTGGAAAATTCAGGGCCAGGTGCCCTTGAGATAAATTAATAATTACTTCAACAAGTTGCGCTAATTTAGATGAAGGGGGCAAGGGGCAATGCTAGCTGTCTAATTCTGCACCTACTGTTGAACTGCCCTAGATTTTCCAAACAAAGGTTCGAGACAGAAATAATTTTAGATGAATATATAAACATTACTTTAGTATACTAATTGAAAATAAAAGAAGTAGAGATATATTTTTAAAATTTTGTAATAACGTAGCTAAACAAATAGTTAAAGAAAACATAGTAAGATGATATAAATAACAAAATAAATGAACATATAAAAGACAAAGATAAATAACGACTCTGACCACCACGTCAGAGGTTACTAAATTAGTAAAATAAAAAAAATAAAAAACTGTCTAATCCATCAGGATCAGTACCAGTCATACCCCCGCGATAAATAAATAGCTCAACAGTTGGATACCCAAGGTACCTACCCTCAAACTAGAAAGCGCAGTTTTGGCTGATCTCTCATTAGGTACTTATTGAGTATACAGATAACTGTAAACGAGTCGCAGAATGCTACTGGATACAAGAAGCATAAGTACGGAGTAATGAAGTCCCTAAAAGAGACCAGTGTCTAGCAGTTGACACCAATGGTTGGCAAAACGATGAATCAATTATCGCCATAACTGCAGGTCCAATCACGTAAAATAACTATTTTTGATTGAAATTGATTGTTGACATTCAAAACATAGACAGTGCAAACTTTTCAATTTTAGAATCCTTGATTCTTTACCTAAACATAAAGCAAAATTTGGAATACCAACAATAATACCAAAGTTTAGCGATTGAAATTGAAATCGCTACTTTAGGACAAAACAAAAAGGAACAACTTTTCTCCAAGTAAATAATATGATTACCATTTCCAAACTATTAGTTTACCACTACAACCCATTTACATGTAGAGGCTGTATCATTTAGCATAAAAGCAGTGGAATCCAGAACTGATTTATACTTATAAATAATGTTCACAACATTTCCGCCCTTTCTCCGCAGCAATAGAAGTCGGAGATCATAAATTTCAAAGCAGTGCTTTATGCAATATGTTTTCTAGACATTAATGTCATCCAGAGTTTATTTACACTGCTTCTGGTTTACGGAGCTCTATACAATAAAAAGTTAATAGAGATTGATAGTATTCATCATCCATCATCATCATCTCATCCTGGTGGGTAGAGTCTCCTCCTGGAATGAGAATTTAGGGATAGGTTGGCCAAGTGCAGACTGAAAGACTACACCTTGAGATCGTTAATGAGAACTCTCAGGTATGCTGGATTCCTCAAGATATTTTCCTTCATCGTTAAAGCAAGTATATTTAATTGCTTCAAACAGAAGCTCTTTTCAACCGACTTCAAAAAAGGAGGAGGTTATCAATTCGTCGGAATCTTTTTTTTATGTATGTCCACCGATTGATTACTCGAAGACGCCTGAACCGATTTGGGAAATTCTTTTTTGTTTGAAAGGGTATACTCCCCAGGTGGTCCCATATAAATTTTATCGAAATCGGTCGAGCGGTTTTTAAATTATCAATTATCATGTATGTAAATTATTAAATAGCTTCTTAGAGGTTCGTGCCTAAGATTCGAACCCCATACACCCGCCTTAGTCTAAAGAACTCTAGTCTCTAAGACCTAACTATGGTTTTGGAGAAAATCTGTCAATAAGAAAGGAGGCTTTCACTGTTAAAAATATAAACAATAAATAATTAATAATCACTTACGTAAAACGTTTAGGTATTAGAAATTAATTGATAAATTATCACTTAATTGTAAAATAATTGAAAATAAACTTATCAACAATAATTTCTGAGAAGGTGGAAGATCAATCTTATTTGTACCATCTAATGTAAGGCTTTATAATATTTACTTTCAACTTCAAACCAGTTGATACTGCAAACATCAGCCAATATTTGCCAAAGGAGCTGTTTGCAAGAATAATATTATTTTTCAATAAAATATTCTAGTCTTGTGAGTAAAGCCCACCCTGAATATTAGATTATAATATTATTACAGAAACACATTTTTTTTTAAGATATGTAGCCTTTTTCCGTGACACTGTCCAAGTTAAGTTTTCAAAAATCCTGCTAGAATATTTTTATCCAAGGAAAGAGTATCCTCTAAGTCTAAAACAACAATGGTGGACTAACACGTAAATCCCATTTTGGCAGTTTTTGATCAGAAGACAAAATAAAACAGAAATAAATATTATTTCTCTCATAATATTTTGTTACAAAAAACCTCAAAAAAACTAATTGGTACGAGTACGTACAAATTTTCCTCAAGCATTTTAAAATATTATTGACTTGAAAGTAACTAGAGGAGGTTCGATAACCTTAGTTAATCCTAAGGCATAATCGGTAAAGCTCAAGAACTTGTAAATTGGCTTCTAAATTAGGAAAATTTACTGCAGGTATTCATGTTACCATTTTTATACAAATGCTAATTGTTTCTTAGTTAGTTTTTTTTTATTCGATGACAAGCTAGTCCTTGACTACGATCTCACCTGATGGTAAGTGACGATGCAATCTAAGATGGTAGCGGGCTAACTTGGAAGGAGTATGGCAGTGAACATTCAACCCATACCCCTAATCGGTTTCTACACGCCATCGTGCCGGAACGCTAAATCGCTTGGCGGCACGTCTTCTACGGTAGGGTGGTAACTAGCCACGGCCAAAGCCTCCCACCAGACCAGACCAGAGACAATTCAGAAATTATTAATTCCCAAATTGACCCCGCCGGGAATCGAACCCGAGACCTCCCAGTTATAAGACAACAACGCTCACCACTGAGCCAGGAAGGTCGTCAACGTCGTATGTAAGTAAAACTGGTGGACAGTCATTGACTACCTCGTTGTTCTAAATGTAACCATTGTATGTTCGTCTGTGGAATACAAGGTCCAGGTTTCAATTTCCGGGTCGGGTCAAAAATGGCTACATATTGGGTTTTATTATCAAGAAATTCTCAGTACTAGCACAGAGTAAGGATAGTTTGTACTAGCCCGGAATTAGGAAGTCAAGGCCACGTCTTGGAAGTCGTATCGAATTCCGCCCCATTCGGCGAGAGTGAGGGAATAGAGAGTGCACCTGTGTTAGCGCCTTTGATTATTAAGTTGGTTTAATATTCAAAGGTTAGCGCACACATTTAAGTATTATCTAAAATATTTCGGTAGGTCTAGTGTGACTTTAAAAGTTTACGTTAACTGTGCGTAAATCTGTCATTACGGGCGGAGAATTTTTCCATCCCTTTTCCGTCCATACTAGTTAACGTATTTACGCACAGTTAACGTAAGTTTGAAAAGTTTGTTACGTTCCCTCAAATATGGTTGAGCGAAGCAATGGCTGGGTCATGCATCATGCTCGTGAACGGGTGCCACCGGCGGGAATGGGGCTACTTTATGTCTGCCCATCTTAAGATAGAAGTTAGTCGATATGCATTTTTGGAACTTCCCTCATTGTGGAAAGCATAGCATATATTATAGCATAGTATTTACTGTATTGTAAATTTGTTTTGAAAAGAGCAACCGCCGAGTTTCTTGCTGGTTCTTCTCGGCAGGAAAGGCATTCCGAACCAGTGGTAGATTCATCGACTATTCAAAAGCACTTGTAAAAGTTTATTTGAATAAAAAATATTTCTATTCTATTCTATTCTAAGTCGCACTAGGGTCTCTGGTAGCTTAACTCTGTCTCCGCCGAGACCGAGACTAATAAAACGATTGAAACGCTTTGTTCAAGTCATTGAACATGATAATCAAAATTCTATTGGCCGCGATAAACCAATGATAAAATATTTTGTTTTTCCATTCATTTAAATCTTATTAACAAAGTTCAAGAATCATCTGTTTTGAGAGGTCAAGAATCTACCTAATTTTTTATAATTAGATTTAAAAAGATACCACCAAGGCTTGCATATCGCTTGAAGCATAATATTCCTCGAAATCCGCGAGAACAACAATATTACCACGTGACTCGACTTCATTAAATTAACAATTCTAATATCGGGCTCATGATACTGGAATTTAATTTTCGTTTTTTCGACTGACTAACAAAACGATTATGATAATAATATGTTATTGGATTCTTTATGATTATTATGATTAGAATTCTTGCACAAATTATGAATGATTACATTTAATTTTCTAAAACAAAAAATAATCACCAAGCGTTCATCTTGATGAAATTGTCTTGACCTTGGTACAAAGGGTAGGGTGTATTTTTTTTTTTGATAATAAGTCAAACCATTTCAGTTGCTATTTGTATAATCAAAACAAAAAAGAGCCTTTCTAGTGGCCGCCATTATGTTAAGGCTGAGTTTGAGTTTTTATTAGAAAATATGGTGCACTTTGGCTCCACTTTACCAGGTGTACGTAGCGTTCAACACTTACACTTTACACACAACAATTACACACTAACAGTTTAAATGCCCAATTAATAATAAATATAATCTTATAGGTTTATTATTATAGTGTATTTTGGCGGTCTTGTTTGTTAGAAAAAATATTAAACCATATTTTTGTTTCAGGTGCAAAAGAAATTAACGTACCAAAATTAATAGAAACTACGACAGAATACAAAACAGTCATAGAATATGAAAGGACAGCAGACTTGACCAACCATGACCATGTCAAGCCCTTTAGAGACAACGTAAAAAGCTTAGATGATGTTACAATAGATTCAAGTAATGAAAACATTGAATCAACTCATGAAAAAGTCATAGACAGCAGTGAGCAAATAAAAATACCCGAAAGCGCTTCTAAAGTATTACTACCAATAGTATCTAATTTATCCTTTAATGATTTAAAGTATCAAACTAAGATAAGAAACAATACAGGAACTGCACCAGTGGTAGACAGTGTAGATGTGAAAAAAGCTATTAGAAGAATTGAAAAGAAGAATGACTTAAGAGCACATGTACAGTACGATGAAGTAACAGGAGAACTGATTGGTGGAGATCACCCATGTCATCGAGAATGTAAAGAAGGAGAAGCACCAATGATTTGCTATTATCATTTCAATTTGGAGTGGTATCAGACGATGAGTAAGGCGTGTTACGATTGTCCTTATAATGCGGAGGACTGTAAGAGATTGGACTGTATTCCGGCAGATGGAATCAATCGGGCATTGAATGTTGTTAATAGAAAGATGCCTGGACCAGCTTTAGAGGTATGTTTTATTGTTATTAAATCGTTGAGAGGTAATTTTCATTTACTGACTGTTAGTTTCTACAAAGGATTTTCGTCGTCATAGTCATCCGACTTCCATGCGTCGCAGTATCACACCTTTTGTATCTAGCGGCTTCCTGCATTTAATGTCGTTTATCTTCCTAGTGGGGGTCTGCCATCCTAAAAACTTGCCACTCTAGCACATATTATGTATCTCGAGGGCTATCGATTCTTCGAACCATAGTTCACAAAATATGCACCGCCACAGTTTAAGATTATATTTCAGTGTCTCCAGTACGTATCTCCTTATTTCTGTTTGGATGACGTAGACAAACTCCAAGCATAATTATTTTTGAATTTAAATTTTTTATTATTGGCTACACGAAGATTAATCTTCAGACACCTGCAGAATTTAACGAGAAGATATCTCGAAGCTTTTCGAATGCTGCCAAAAGGTTTCAGATAAGAGTAATTTAAACGAAATTTTCTAAAGAATTTCTCAGTAGAGTTTATAAAATATTTTACGAATAAGATGAAAAAAGTGGCAGACCGCAGGGATCATAAAAGATAAGTTGAAATAGTCGTGTTCATTTCTTAGTTACAAGGTTAGGTACCTGCTTGCTACGCAAGTTTTTGTTAATTTTAAAACGAATCAACATCCTACATGAAAATTATAATAAAAACTCTTCAATTACTAAAGAAGCTTTTTTATTTAAGAAACACAGTGACTAAGCTTGTTTGTAAACCACAATCTTCACGATACAATAACAATAAATTACTAAATTAATTAAATATATGAGGAAAATCAAAGACATCAGCTTTTTATAGGATTAATATTCTAATCTAATGATTTGTCTTTAAATTACACATCACAACGACGATCAACTTGATTTTTTGCATGGATAGGTACAGTGAAATATATTATTATTATTATGTTAGGCTACATTAATTTATCTCGGAAAAACGGAGTCTTCGGCTGGGATTTGTAAAAATACCTAAAGGAAGTCGCGGAATAAAACTAGCAAAATATATTATGACGTGTAGTTTTTAGCTTAGATTTGAAACACAACAACAACAGACAGTTACTTCGTTCATAATAGCCTTTTAGCGGACGTCACTTTTACGCTTATGGATAGCAGATGAAAAATATTTTCGGGCCTACCTTTAAATCAATCCAGGTAACCTGTAACAATGCAAACCTCCTTGTAACTTATAGAAGTGATTGGATCTGCACCTACTTGAGACTTTTGTTTCACTAAGTTATTACTACACAGGCTGTAGCTACCATAACCACTTTTGGATCATCAAATAAATTCAAGTGCATCACAGTAGATGTAACCTGAAGTATTGCATAATTAAATAGATACTCCATGCTTACAAGAGGGTGTATCATCACATTTAATGACACTTTATGAGGAAAGTCGAAATTTTGTCCTCAATTTCATGATCCGTGCACTTTAGGGGTTTCTAACTTGAATTCAAATTATTTGAAATTAGAACTTACGAGTAGCTTTGACACTGAGCAGCAAAATAATAATTTTGATACAACTGGTCCCTAATGGGAACCTGTGCTAAAGGCTTCATTGAAATGTCTAATCTTAGTTCTTATCAAAAGGGAAGCACTTATTTAGATGGATATTAGTTTAAAGGCTTTATTTAGCCATCGAAAATGCTCGTTAATGTAATAGTTATTATATACTAATTACTGATATTATAATTATGTTTGCTGAACTTAAAAGCCTTCGAAATTTATGTTCAGCATTATGAGGATTTTGCTATTAATAAAAACACAGGCACAAACATAGCTCGAGGAATCGATAGACGTTGGTGTTCCAAGTTGCTCGGATCGATGACGACGATCTCATATCAAGGCCATATCTCAAGCGAGTTGCTGGCAATGACTGGATATAAGTGGAGCACGAACAATGAACATGTTCTGTGGCGAATCGTGATCGTACTGAAGGCGACTTACATCCAGCAGTGGATGTCTATCGGTTGAAATAACGACGACCACGAAACACTCAGACATATTGTTCTAAACAAACTATCAGATTAATCAGTACTGCTAACCCTGAACCCCATTTATAATATGAGTAGCCTCTAGGAGTAGTATCTAATATACTATCCATAATCCAAGTTACACTAGCGGCACGCTATGATGGCCGGTTTGACGTTTGTCCGCTCATGAAGTTCCGTATTAATTGATAACGACTTTGAAGGAAATAATTGTATTACTTTATTGACGATAGTGATGTGCAGAGATTCATAAATTTTATCGAATGTAGTTTTAGGTTTAGGACTCAAAATTTATTTATTAAATTGATTTCTAAAATGTATACAAGTGTAGAAAAATCAGTTTGCACCATTTAAGGGGTGAATGTACTTGTGAATATGAACAATTTTCACTATGTGGACAAACCTCTGAAATCGCAAAAAAATATCAGCTGTTTCATACAAAAGGTAAAATTTTTATTTTTATATGATATATACCACAACTCGGCATTTGGTTTTCTAAATTGAAAATTTTTAAAAATGGAATCTAATACGATCGTCACATAGGATCGCTGGCTAGCACAACTACTACCTCCGGCAAACTCGCGTCAATGCTCAATGCAAAACAAAGCAGTTTCGAATTGACGTTGCTTCGAAAAGTATAAACTGTCAGTGCAATGCGATTGTGATATAGTTTTGACCTGGCTTTGGATTTCAAATATTGATACTGCATTACTGTTGACCCTTGCTCGTTAATTTGGACTCTGTTCAAGCCCTTTGTTGTGGATTTCGTCGATATGACCGAACGTACGCAGAGAACTGTTCTAAATAGTCAGACACGTGAGTTCGTAATACGCCTTCGTAACTATTTCGATCGTGAAGCTCAAAATGGAGGGCCAATTTTACCTATAACGTCAGTGGTTGAACGCGTAGCTGATGCGCTTAATATTGGACAACGAACTGTTAGACGGATAACTAAAAAAAAATATGGCGAGACTGGCACAGAAGAAAATAAACTTCACACACCAAAAAAGAGAAAACGAGCAAAACCAGTCGTAGGCATCGATAGCTTTGATGCCGATGCTATCCGAAGACATGTTTACGGCTACTATTTACAGAAGGAGTATCCAACAAGAAAAAAGTTGGTGCATTCACTGAAGGAAGCTGGATTATTCTTCGGTGGGGAAAGTTCTTTAACGAAGATTTTGAAGACCATTGGATTTCGATACAAAAAATGTAACAAACGCAAAATATTGATGGAAAGATTTGATATAGCGATGGCAAGGTATACTTTTTTACGGCAAGTGAAAGAAATCAAAAATTGGCAAAATGTTGTGTTCTTGGATGAAACATGGCTTAATGCTAACCATACTGTAGGCCGTTCTTGGAACGATGACACAGCAGCATCTACTTCCAAAGTTCCTGTAGGAAAAGGATCGCGACTTATAATTTGTCACGCCGGAACCATCAACGGGTTTGTCGAAGGTTCTCTCATGACTTTTGCGTCAAAAACCACTGGAGACTATCATGAAGACATGAATGGAGAAAAGTTTACTGAATGGTTTACCTCAATGTTGTGTAGCCTCCCTGAACCATCTATTATAATTATGGACAACGCCCCATACCACTCGATGCAAATTGACAAGCCACCTGCCCAATCCCAAAAGAAAGCTGATATCGTCGCATGGCTTCGTAAAAATGGCGTAGATGCAAACATGAATATGTTAAAAGCGGAATTAGTACGTCTTTTAAAAGAAAACAAACCAACCAAGATCCGATACGTCATTGACGAAATAGCATTAGAACATGGGCACAGAGTTATACGGTTACCGCCTTACCATTGTGAGTATAATGCGATTGAGTTGGTGTGGGCTCAAATTAAGGGATATGCTGCAAGACACAATACAGAACCCCCATTTACCACAAAAAAAATGCTAAAATTATTAGAAGAAGCTTGTGAACATGTGACTAAAGGAGACTGGGAAAAGGTTGTGAATAGAACTGTTAAATTAATAAGGGAAGATTATGAAAGAGATGTGAAAATAGATAATATTATAGAAAACGAACATATAATTATTAATGTAGGTGATGATAGCAGTGACGACAGTGAAAATAGTAGTATGGACGAATCTGATTAATTATGGCCTTTTGTGGCACCTTTTTTGGTATCTTTTGTATTCATATGTTTCTTGTGTGCATATAAAGTATGTATATTCATTTTCATTCAAATATTCAGTTCGTTCAAATAAATTAAATAAACATATACATTTTTGTTTTATTAAACCTATTTAATCAGGTACAAAAACAAAACTTAATTGTTTTTTGTTCGAGAATAAATTGACATTCCACATCACTATTGTAATGTGTCAAACCGGCCATCATAGCGTGCCGCTAGTGTAGGCTTGCGAAAGTACTTAAAGGTAGCCTTTATTTTACGAGTAGGTAGCAAAGCTTTTGACTTCCCGTTGCATTGACGTACCGTTGCTATGGAATATAATATAATAATGACTAGCTGATGCCCGCGACTTTGTCCGCATGGATTTAGTTTTTAAAAATCCCGCGGGAACTCTTTCATTATCCGAGATAAAAAGTAGCTCTCCCGGTCTGAGGAACCACTACTACATCCATTACTATACCCATGCAAAAAATCGCATCAATCCGCTGTTGTGTTGCGACGTGATTGAAGGACAAACCAACAAACAAACACACTTTCGCATTTATAATATCAGTAATGCTTTATTATAACACTTTTATAATTTTCAAATTTTTTACCATACTTAACCAAAGACAAAATTACGTTTAGCTGTCATTTACGTTTTGTTATTCCACTGTCATTTGCGTTTTGTTATTCCATGTCAGATGCGTTTTTCTTATACCACGTTTTATAGTGACATGACGGAAACGCGGTCGAACGGGATAAAAATATCCTATATCCGTCTCCTGGTTCTAAGCTAGCTCTCCACCAAATTTCAGCCAAATCGGTTCATCCGTTCTTGAGTTATAAATAGTGTAACTAACACCACTTTCTTTTATTGACCGAGCGAAGCGAGGTCTCTGAGTTAACTAGAGCGATTTGCACTTGTCCGTCCGTCCGTCCGTCCGTCTGTCAGAGCCTTATAACTTTTGAATTACTGAACGTAATTACTTCAAATCTAGATATAATATGTAAACCGATGGCCTCCAGCCGAAAATGGCTTAAAAAGTTATAAAAATCTTTATTTCAGGGGGCTCTCATAGAAGCGAATGCGAAGTAAAAAAAAAAATATCGCGTTACATAAAATTGTTACGTATCATTTTAAAGATAATTTTGAACTGAGTACAAAAATATTTTTTTTTTAATTTTTCCCTTAAAATTAACGAAATGGGGGGCTTTCAAAGTGGCGATTTTATACGCTCGCTTGAAGACGCTCTCTAGGAAAATCCGCTATGGATTTTCAAACTGATTTTATGTTTTTAGGTCACTTATATCCTGTACTTGAACAACAAATACTAAAATTATATGAATATTATAAAAAAACGAGATTATTTAATTTTTAATGTACATCAGTAATTCATATAGCATCAACATAGCTTCACAATAATGCTAATAGATGGCGCAGTCAGTAACTATTCCCATGGAACTACGAGTTACGACTAACGACCTATCCCAAAAACAGTTTTGCGTCGACCATTATTATTTAGTTACTTATTATAATACAATAATTGTATTGTAATTTTTTTTGTACCATATTATTCAATTAAAATTATTTTTTAGTTAAATTTTAGTTAAATATTGTATATTTTCTATTCGCGTCGATAGATGACGATTTGTACAGATGCCCGTAACCCGGTTTCACTCGTTAGTACCTACATAATAATTCAATGTTTTCACTAACGTTCCCTAACCTTTACGGGCTACCTATAAGTTAGGTGATTGATGTTTTCTGTCAACTTATTTATCACGTTCCTGTACGGGACACCTAAAATTATATTGGGACGGATGTTAGGACTTAGGATTGTATTTAGGAGCTACCTACGTTAAGAGACTCCTACTTAGGGGATGATTTAGGTATGTTTGGTGAAAACGGGCATAATAATAATGTCAGTTTTGGTTATCATGTATCGATTGAATGAATAATCATGGGATACCGTTACCGCGAGGTCTCAGTTCGGGGCGAACCACTAGTATATATATAGATATAGCTCTTGAAGTTGCGAATCTGAAGTGGCAATACGTGGGCCACAAAGTTCGTAAAGCCGATCGTGTTGGGGCTCCAAGCTGCTAGAGTGGCGACCCACCACTTGGTGGACCAGGGTCGCATGGAGCCACTTTAACTAATAATTTATACAGTCGGCATAAAAGTCAAATAAAAAATAAATAGTCTTTTAAATAGTTATTCAGGAATAAAAGTATAAGTGTTTTGATCAAAGAAACTTTCACAAGTGATTTTGGATTGAAGTGAATCCATCAATGCTTCAGAATGTTTAGGTCGTTGTTAGAATTGTTTCAACTGAGCAAAAAAGGCAAGAAACTCGGCCAGACAAGGTCCCTACAATATACGTACTTATTTATGTCCAGCAGTGGACGTCTTTTAGTTGACAAAGTAGAAGAATCAAAGGTATCTTCTTTCAGGTTTGCCAGCACGATAGAGTAATAGTAGATGTGGAAAATGACCTGATGACAGAAGGCACGACGGTACACTGGCACGGACAGCACCAAAGAGGAACTCCGTACATGGATGGGACGCCTTACGTCACGCAGTGCCCTATTTCACCAGAATCTACATTCAGGTGCCTATGCTCATACTTTACCCTGCAGACCGAAAAATATTTTTCTTTTCGCCTTTATGCTGTAACGAATTCTAGAAGACATTATGATTATTATTGATCATGAACTTGCGTGCATTATTTATTTATGTATTGATTGTCGATGCAGATGCACTCTATTCTCTCACTCTCATAGCCCGTTAGGACGGAAAATCCGTCCCAACTACAGAGAGATAAGGTGCAGGATCTCCGAGGCATAAGGTTGACATACCACCAACTGCCTTAATCAGAACTAGTACTGAGAATTTCTTGACAAGAAAATCCAACGCCTATTTTAGAATCATATTGGGAATCGTACCCAGACCCTCATCATTAGTCAAATATTTATCATTAGCAAGAAAAGGTTAGAATTATTTTGCTATAATCCGCCAACAGTAAAAATCTGTATGGTCAAAGATGCAATTAAAAGCTAAGCACCACTCACCGACCCAGCCAAGCAAAAAAGCCAAGTTCCCAAGCAAGCAATGCCACCACCACTCACATGCACCACCACTCAAGACTTTTACACTACTCTCGACGCACGTTTCGCCCCGATACCGGAGCATCCTCAGGAGATGTCGACTTTACAATGCTGTATTGTCTAGTGAAGCTTGTGTCAAATGCGCGGTATCATATACCTTTTTCCTACCCCCACTACTGTTGCCCCGCCCACTACCCCCCGGACCCCCCACTACCCCCCGGACCCCCCACTACCCCCCCGGATCCCCCCACTACCCCCCGGATTCCCCCCTCTCTTTTTTCAAACAAACGAAGCAGTGGTGAACTTGAGACGTTCACTTGTTCATTAAGTAATTTAAACTGCTTATTATTATTGTGTTTTATTATTTCTAATTGTTCCAACATGCTCAGTCGAAGTCCTTTATCGCAGGTATGTAAGATTTTATATGAATGATCGGATGATAATTTGTGTCCACTATCAAGGGGATGTTTAGCAAAATGAGACTTTTGGGGTTGGTTGTTCCTAACCGCGGCCATATGTTCTTTGTAGCGTGTTTCAAATTTACGACCCGTTTGACCAATATAAGTGGCTTTACAGTCTGAACATTCGAGTTTATAAATGCCCGATTTTTGTTTGTTGTTTAATTTATCTTTGCCGTTGCAAATATTTTTAAGTGTATTATTTGTCCTAAATGCAACATTTACATCATGTGCTTTAAGTGTCTTCGCAATACGCTCCGACACTGTTCCAAAATAAGTTAAACTGGATTTGTATTTATTTATTTTATCAGTTGATGATGAATATAAATCCTTTTTGATCCGCATCAATTGTTGATTTTTTATTATATTATTAACAATATTATTGTTGTATCCATTTGCCTGTGCCATATGGTAAATTACTTTTAATTCTTTGCCTTAAAACCTATGCACATAACTGTGGAACGCTGCGAGTTTATGCTGCCAAGCATGACAGGATGAAGCGGGTATGGTTGTGTCTGTGTATGTGGGTTTCCGGATTAAAAAGGATTTATATTCATCATCAACTGATAAAATAAATAAATACAAATCCAGTTTAACTTATTTTGGAACAGTGTCGGAGCGTATTGCGAAGACACTTAAAGCACATGATATACATGTTGCATTTAGGACAAATAATACACTTAAAAATATTTGCAACGGCAAAGATAAATTAAACAACAAACAAAAATCGGGCATTTATAAACTCGAATGTTCAGACTGTAAAGCCACTTATATTGGTCAAACGGGTCGTAAATTTGAAACACGCTACAAAGAACATATGGCCGCGGTTAGGAACAACCAACCCCAAAAGTCTCATTTTGCTAAACATCTCCTTGATAGTGGACACAAATTATCATCCGATCATTCATATAAAATCTTACATACCTGCGATAAAGGACTTCGACTGAGCATGTTGGAACAATTAGAAATAATAAAACACAATAATAATAAGCAGTTTAAATTACTTAATGAACAAATGAACGTCTCAAGTTCACCACTGCTTCGTTTGTTTGAAAAAAGAGAGGGGGGAATCCGGGGGGTAGTGGGGGGATCCGGGGGGTAGTGGGGGGTCCGGGGGGTAGTGGGCGGGGCAACAGTAGTGGGGGTAGGAAAAGGTATATAATACCGCGCATTTGACACAAGCTTCACTAGACAATACAGCATTTTAAAGTCGACATCTCCTGAGGATGCTCCGGTGTCGGGGCGAAACGTGCGTCGAGAGTAGTGTAAAAGTCTTGTGTGGTGGTGCATGTGAGTGGTGGTGGCATTGCTTGCTTGGGAACTTGGCTTTTTTGCTTGGCTGGGTAGGTGAGTGGTGCTTAGCTTTTAATTGCATCTTTGACCATACAGATTTTTTCTGTTGGCGGATTATAGCAAAATAATTCTAACCTTTTCTTGCTAATCATGAACTTCCGCAAAGTAACGCCTGCTTCTATCCAATATTTATCATTAGTCAAGATAAAGCAAGACAGATCTTCTTCTTTTTATTCGATGATCAGATAGCCATTGACGGCGATCTCACCTGATGACGATGCAGTCTAGATGGTAGCAGGCGACTTGGGAGGGGAATGGCAGTGTACCTATATTCAACCCATACCCTTATTATTATAGGTCTATCTTTAATACGCTCTACGCACCATCGTACTCATGACAGAGCTCCACTTGGTCCGTGTGATTTGAATATTGTTTTTGTGTATACAGATACCAGTTTAACGCCACCCATTCTGGAACACACTTCTGGCACTCTCACTCGGGAATGCAACGCGCGGATGGCGCAGCGGGCGCTTTCATCATACGGAAACCCAAGTCTCAAGACCCTTTTGGAGCTATGTATGACTATGATAGGTAAGAAATTTTAAACTGCTATTACAGTCCTCGCCAACGTTAATGAATGCTCAAAATACGGCCGCGTTTTGATGCAAGGTATGAAAAGGAGACAGATTAAGTTGGCCCAACTTACAAGTTTAGTTACTTTAATTTTACGGATTTTTACCACTTCCAATTCAACATCCATTTACTTTACCAGTTTTAACTCACAGACACCTTTTTTTCACTTGATGTCAATACTAAAATTACGATTAACGCCATATTAACGTTAAACTCAAGGCTCTAGAGTACGTTTAAATCTCTAACCTGCATTAGAACAGAATAGTGGTTTAAATTTTACACTTTTACCTCTTCTTATGCTCTATTGTCGGCCAATTCGCATTGGGCCAGCGCAGCGTGGTGGACTATGGCCTAAAACTCTTCTCTGAGAGAAGACCTATGCTAAGTAGTGAGCCGTTGATAGTTTGCTGATGATGATGATGATGATGATGATCCTCTATTAGGAAGCTGTTGCTGATAATTTAAAGATGTTTCCAAATTTCGAAAAGCAAGAATAGTACGCCTCCACCCATAATAACATAATTTACGAGCACATATCAACGCTTATACTAACAGGAAATTGTTCAAGACAATTTATGATTGCTTTACTTGTCTACTCGGTTAATATTATGCATATGCAAATTGCCGTATTACATCACTGGGATAAATTAGCTGACATATATCCAGAAATTTCATGTTGAGGTTATTTTGTTAAAAAGCCCAAATCATTTTTGGATAAGTCACGGAAAGTTACCAGAGTAAAGATCCATCCAAAGATTTCTCACATAGTTTCTACTTTTCGCAAAACCTACTGAATAACTAAGGGGAAGAGTAGAGAAAATTTTAGGAAGGGTGTTCCAATTTTAAGTTCCTGCTAATAATGGTGGTCACTGGCTTCAACGGTGAAGGAAAACATCGTGAGGAAACCTGCATATCTGAGAGTTCTTCATAATGTTCTCGAAGGTGTGTGAAGTCCACCACTTCGCATTAGGCCAGCGTGGTGGACTATGGCCTATAACCCTTCTATGAGAGGAGACCTGCGCTCAGTAGTGAGCCATTGATGGGTTGCTGATGATGAATAATGGTGGGCGACCGTAGATTATTGTAGTACAAATGAATAACCAGACTTATATATAACACCTATGTAGTTCTGTTTATGACTGTGCACCATTGACCAAACTGAACATGATTTGAATTACCATTTAGTATAATGATACTAAATGGTAATTCAAATCATGTTCAATTTTGGTCATTCAAAAGTTTCCATTGTTCAGTAAATTTTTCGAATCGAAGAGGGTGATATAAATACTTTGTTTTCCATTCGTAGATCTGAACACGTAATGATAGTGACAGACTGGATCCACGAGCTCACAGTGGGGATGTTCACTGACCACCATCACTCCTCCGGGGATAACAAGCCGCCAACCCTACTCATCAACGGTTTGGGACGCTTCAAAATCTTCAACGAAACCGCCAAACTGACGTCGAACAAAACCATGTATATGCAAGCGGCTAGGTTTAATGTTGAACAGGTGAGCTTTCTCCTTCGTCTTTTTTATCAACCGACAGACGTCCACTGCTGGAGAAAAGTCTTCTGCATGGACTTCCACAGGCTTCGGTCTTGCGCCGCCTGAACCCAGCAGCTCCCTGCGACTCGTTTGATGTCGTCGGTCCAACGGGGGGGGGGGGGGGTCTGTCAACACTGCACTCACCGGTGTGGGGTCGCCTTTAGCACCTTGGGACCGCAACAACCAAGCAGCTCTATTAAAACGATGCTTCTCGAACGTTTGGGATAATGACCTAATACAACAGACGAACGAACGCGGCGATGAAAGAAACGCTATAATATTTACTGTTAGGTTTAGTTTAGCCCAGGGGTTAATCCTCCAGCCTCTTTTTCAGGTTGTCCGTAGTTTGAATACCAGGCACGCACCTCTGACTTCTACGAGCTACGTGCGTTTTAACCAATTAAATATTACTTCAATGGTGAAGGAAAACTTGACTAGGAGATAATAATGTTCTCGAAGGTTTTTGGAGTCTGCGTTTGTGATGTTTGCCAATCCACCTTGGCCAGGTAGATAAACTGTGTTCTAAATTCTTTTAATTCTGAGGATATCCGTGCCCAGTAGTAGAGAAGTGGCAAACCTTAGCTCTTTACCAAGTATAACTACTACTTATTTAACATCAAGTTAACAATAAAAATGACTAAGTTAAATAAAATTTAGCTGCATTTCTATTTCTTTAGATGCTACAAACTACATTCAAGCGTATCGCTACGTTAATAAGACCACATCTTCTATAGTATACAATTTAAGTACAAAAATCACCTCTATTCCTAGGGCTATACATACCGGTTTCGCGTGATCAACGCTGAGTTTCTCAACTGTCCTATAGAGATGTCTGTGGATGGACATAACATCACCGTGATCGCCTCCGATGGATATGAACTGGTACCTATTACTGGTAAGTCCATCGCTTTTGCTATTGGATTTTATAAGGATAATGCTTTTAACTGAATAAAAATAGTGTTCCTGTAATATTGGAAAAATATGATATCCTTTTAGAATATAATAAAATAATTCTATTCGCTATAAAATTCTATTTTCTATAAAATTCTATTTTCTATAAAAATATTTTTATTAATCAAATAAACTTTTACGAAGTATTTTTGAGTCGTCTAATGAATCTACCACTGATTCGGAAGTCGTTCTAACCGAGAAAAAAACCGGTCAAGTGCGAGTCGGACTCGCGCACCGAGGGTTCCATACTCCAAAAGTAAAAGTAAAACGATAATATTATATTAATTTGCATAATTATCGTTAACTTTGTTTGTAGAGGTTTATTGTTAATATAAAAAAAACTATTCTAGTTAGAGCGTTGGTTTTATTTTTCCTGTAAAATATACATAAACCTCTATTGAACATAATTATTTCAGACTTTTCGATTGGTAAACTTCGGAGATAAGGGGGGGGGGGGGGAACGGTATTTTTTTCGACATTTTGGCCGATTACTCAAAAGCTATTATATATAGAAATAAATAAAAAACTGCTTTAGAATGCACAAGTAAAGGCCTTTCATATGATACCCCACTCGGTATAATTATCTTACTTTGAAATTTCAAACCCCCGATTTTCCCCCTTTTTTAATTAAACTAAAATAATTTTCACGTTGATTTTATTTTTCATGTAAAATATACATAAACCTCTATTGACCATAATTATTTTAGATTTTTCGATTGGTAAACTTCGGAGATAAGGGGGGGGGAACGGTATTTTTTTCGACATTTTGGCCGATTATTCAAAAACTATTACATATATAGAAATAAATAAAAAACTGTTTTAGAATGCACAAGTAAAGGCCTTTCATAAGATACCCCACTCGGTATAGTTATCTTACTTTGAAATTTCAAACCCCCGATTTTCCCCCTTTTTTAATCAAACTAAAATAATTTTCGCGTTGCTTTTATTTTTCCTGTAAAATATACATAAACGTCTATTGACCATAATTATTTCAGATTTTTCGATTGGTAAACTTCGGAGATAAGGGGGGGGGAACGGTATTTTTTTCGACATTTTGGCCGATTATTCAAAAACTATTACATATATAGAAATAAATAAAAAACTGTTTTAGAATGCACAAGTAAAGGCCTTTCATATGATACCCCACTGGATATAGTTATTTTACTTTTAAATTTCAAACCCCCGATTTTCCCCCTTTTTTTAATAAAACTAAAAATAATTTTCGACTTTTCTTTATTTCAATGCTTTTGGGCCACTATTATACACAACTATGCCAAATTTCATGTTGATAGCTTTAATAGTTACTGAAATAATCGACTGTGACAGACGGACGGACAGACGGACGGAGAAAGTCTCACCATAAGGGTTCCATTTTTACCATTTTGGTATGGAACCCTAAAAATTAGCATGAAACTCTGCGGTGCTATTTTAAATAGGTATAAGAAAGTATAGATTGTAATAATTATATTATGAATTAATAGTTTATTATTATTAGATACCTATAAGTGCGGAAAGTTGAAAAATACAGTCGAACATTATATAGCACTAGCATTGCGCACGTTAACCTACGTGTATTTTTCATAGAACGTTTTTCAAGAAAGAGTAAAATCAAATTTTTTTACGTGATAACGTCTTATAAATCGATGAACACCGGCTGCACGCATGAAAAAGTGTCACGTTCCGCCTGAGCATGAGGGTGCAAGCGAGAGCGCGGAACAAGCGAAAGAGAGCCACGATCGCCAGTCATCGTCAATGTTTCTTTATGACGTTATCACGTAAAACTATCGTCCGTAAACCGACTGACAACCAATTTTTTATATTAAGTATCCCACAGAGATTTTGTACCTTACCCATTTCCAGTCATTCCAATCAGCGTGGAGTATTTAATACTAGTTATTGTTACAGCCACGTCCCTAGTGACGTACGCGGGCGAGCGCTACGACTTCCTGCTGACGGCGAACAGTGAGATCGACAACTACTGGATCCGCTTCAGAGGACTTATGGATTGCGATGAAAGGTACCTACTAACGTCTTCCACACCATACGACTATGCAAACAATTGTATGGGCACTGTCCCCACCCCCCAACAGACTTGGAACTATTTTTAATATTATTGTGACATCCCATAAAAAGACTAATAACCATTTTCAATCAAAAAATGATTGGGGTTTTTTTAAAAAATACGAAAGAAGTACGCACGCTGAAGTACGCGCGCGCGACGCAGGCGACAGGCGACGCAAGGTTCCGCCTGGAGGTGGCCAGAGGGAGCGCGTGCAGCGCGCGGAGCGGTTTTTTCTCTGCGTCTCAGAAACGCATCTGCACCTTACAATAGCTTTTTTCTAGTAGGTTAATGCTCCTGTATGTTCTTTATAAAGTTGTAATTTACTAAACTGGTATCCGAAACACTTCACTGAAAAATGAATAAATAAATAATTCTAACTCGATTTGCATGAAAACCCCAATCCTACGGCGGATGTCGTCATAGTAAAAAATCATCATCAAGCTACCGTGATGTATCGACTGATATACGTTTGAAATCCGTTGGTGGGTGGGGACGATTGTATGCATGTTCATTTCGGTCACGGTGATCTTAACGCAGACAAACTACGCGGAGATGTTCGCAAGTGTGTATGCAAACAAATGCGCACTATCGATTCAGTTACCTATCTTCTTTTTTGTGACACTCTTAGCAGAGCGGTTGCATCGCGAAGTAACTAACGTCTTTAGGAGCAGATGTGATTCGCCTCACAAGTCACAAGCATTCGCCACCTCTTCTTGCTGGCCAGCAGCCTGGCACACTCGTGCAATGGACCGCCCACAGAAGACTCGGTCGGTCCAATGCATGGGCGACCTTCCTCGCCCTCTGGTGTCTTCCATATTAATATTAATATATATATAGCTGCTCGTGCTGATTCACTGACTCATTGATCACCTCTCCTGAAAAATTTTGTATGAAACATTTTTTTTTCACCGATTGTTTCGTATAGAGGTCAAAAATTCATTCGGAGGAAAAATATGGAGAGAGCTGATGATTGAGGATTTCGGAGACGGGTGAGGAGCACGGCCAGGTTATTAAGGATAGGTGGGGGGTGCTCGAACAAATGTCATTCGAAACCTCATCCAATTGACAGCGAGCTGAAAAAAAATTCAAAATGGCGGAAAAAAGATGGCGGCCATACAAACTTCGTCGGTGTCTATCTCGGAGAGGATAAAAGATGGAAGAGTGGTTTCTTGGCAAAAGATGATCAGAACCCGAAGGTCTATTTGATGAACAGAAAAAAAAATCAAGATGGATTTTTTTTCTCCATAGAAAATATAATATGGCTAATATTGAAGAGGAAATTCGAAACTATGCAAGACTTTAATACGATTTCTTTTCAAAATTGGTTTTTATAGAATAATAATTCTCATTCTGACACATGATGAGATATGATGATCGAGGGTTTGTAAGGTGGGTGAGGAGCACGGCCAGGGTATTGAAGATAGGTGGGAGGTGCTCAAACAAAATATACTCAAAACCTCATTCAATTGGCAGTGAGCTGAAAAAAAATTCAAAAAGGCGGATTCAAGATGGCGGCTATAAAAATCTCAGTTAGTCAGGTGTCTACCTCAGAGACTATAAAAGATGAAAGAGTGGTTTTTTGATAAAAAATGATAAGGACCTGAAAGTCTATTTGATGAGAAGAAAAACCGCGGTCCGCTTGCGGGCCGCGCACCCACGCGCCCTACTAGTATATGTATATAGCTGCTCGTGCTGATTCACCGATTGACTGATTGACTCACTCACTGATTGATCACCTCTCCTGTAAAATTTTGTATGAAAAATTTTTTTTTCACCGATGGTTTCGTATAGAGGACAAAAATTCATTCAGAGGAAAATTATGGAGAGAGCTGATGTTTGAGGATTTCGGAGACGGGCGAAGAGCACGGCCAGGGTATTAAAGATAGGTGGGGTGTGCTCGAACAAATGTCACTCGAAACCTCATCCAATTCGCAGTGAGCTGAAAATAAATTCAAAATGGCGGAAAAAAGATGGCCGCCATACAAATTTCGTCGGTGTCTATCTCGGGGAGTATAAAAGATGGAAGAGTGGTTTCTTGGAAAAAGATGATCAAGACCCAAAGGTCTATTTGATGAATAGAAAAAAAATCCAAGATGGCGGCATTTTTTTTTCTTCATACAAAATATATGGCGAATATTGAAGAGACTAGAAGCCGGGAATCATGCAAGACTTTGATACGGTTCCTTTTCAAGATTTGTTTTTATTGAAAAATTTTCATTATGACAAATGATGACATATGATGATCGAGGGTTTGGAAGGTGGGTGAGGAGCACGGCCATGGTAATGAAGATAGGTGGGGGTGCTCGAACAAAAGTCACTCGAAACCTCATCCAATTGGCAGTGAGCTGAAAAAAAATCCAAAATGGCGGATTGAAGATGGCGGCCATACAAACTTCAACGGTGTCTATCTCGGAGAGTATAAAAGATGGAAGATTGGTTTTTTGATAGAACATGATCAAGACCTAAAAGTCTACTTGCCGAGTAGAAAAACCGCGGTCCGCTTGCGGGCCGCGCACCCACGCGCCCTACTAGTAATATTATATAATATTATTATACTCTAAGTAGATCGCAATCCGATATGACCGGAGAGGGATTAAGCGCAGGACTGACGGCTTTAATTACCTACTCTCTGATGCACGGGGGTGAATATAACACCGCTAATTTCCCAACTCTAGGTTCCGACTGTGAATTTCTTGACAGAAGTGTCCATTATGATTTAGTTAAAACATCAATTTATGCAATGAATTTATACATTAGTTGAACTTGTAGAAATTTGTAAAAGTAAGACCGTTACGATTCTTTTACAAAAAAAAACAATAAGGTAAACGTCTGATTATAAAAAAAATAAAAAAATGGCAGATATAGGGACTGCCGATCGAAGTGAAAACTAGATTTGCTAATAAAATGAAAATAAAACATAAATAAAATAAATAAAAATAAATATAAAAATAATTAAAAAAAACACACTGTCACGTTTCGTGAGTGTGATTCGAACCTGCGACACCATACATTAAACGGTAAGGAAGGCGGCTGCTGGCCGACCGCGCTGTACAAGGTTGGCTGAGAATCTCTAAAATGTTGAACACTTACTGAAATCTCCAGGTGACGATGGTGACGGTGACAATTTCGCGAAATCCATGTTTTTTGCTCACCCAAAAAGTACTCAACGTGCCTAAAGAAGTATTCACTTCAAAAATTTGATATATTGCATATATTTTTCATTGAAATTCAATGGGGAAAAAAAGATTAAGGGCCTGTATTACCACCTTCTGATAAGTTTCGGATAGCTTAACCGTAAAGTTTGTCACTTTCTTACTTTATGTCAAGTGAAAAAGACAAAATATGCGAATAAGCTATCCGGCACTTATAAGAAGGCGGTGAAAATGGCCCTTAGTGTTTAGAGTTATTGTTTACTTATATTTTCCGCTAATTACAGATTCACGAAGGCAAAACAAGTAGCGGTGCTGCACTACGAAGGGGCCATGGAGACCGAGCCGGTCGGGGACCCCTCGTGGGAGGAATTGCACAATGAGGGCCTCGTAAGTTCATTCTCCTGCGAATTTACTATTTTCCAATAATTTAATTTGTCAATTGACTGTCCAATTAGTTGCAAATTTTTTTTCCGACAAACAATCGAACTGTATGTAGTAGGCACTTCTTAAATTCCTACGCGTTGACTTACATAAAAGTGCATAAAATACATGATTCCTACGGCAATATTGGTAATTACCATGGAAATAATTTAACATAATAGGAGAATCGAGGAGTTTAAAAAACTAAAAAAACACGTTACTATATAATAAGCACGGGTAGAGCTATAAAATGCTTACATTTACAGTATACTTAGCAGTAAAGAACTCATTGAGACGAATCAAACGAAATCTTCAAATCAAACGTGATGGACTTATTATTAAATCTATCAAAGAGGGGAGGCACACAAAATTAAATAAAAAAAAGATTTATTTATTTATCTACTATGCGAAAACTTTAATAAGAATCTTTTGTTTCAGCAATTAAACGCATTAAACAAAGGAGAAGAAGAAGACGAAACGATAAGCGTGGCTGAGATGAAATCTCTGGTAGGATATGACGAGAGCCTGAAGGAACACGCGGATTACCAGTTCTATGTTGCGTACGACTTCTACGCTAAGAACAACTCGCATTTCCATCGTTCTCCATACTATGGGTATTACCAAGGTAAGACTAGATGCTTGATTCGTCCATAGAAGTTAGACAACTTTAGAAATAAGGCTGCGTGGATTCTTACTATTCATCATCAAGCGTAGTGTATTTTATTGCTAACCAGCCTCATAATTATTATGATATTTCTACAAATATCTTTTTTTTAAAGAGGTTAGAAAATATTTTAATTTAATTTTTTCTTCTATAAAATTAAGTCATCGCCACCCAACAAGGTTGGTCCTTAGGCCTATATTTTGTTATAATTTTAGTTTTTACCTTATTGACGGGAGGCGGAGGTGGGTGGAGTAGTCATCGGCAAACTTTCTGCGCGCTTTTCTTTTACATAATCAAACTTAATTTGTTTCAGTCCCAGAAGCCAACGATCGTCTCTACACACCACAGTTAAACCACATCAGTATGAAAATGCCGTCAAGTCCACTTCTCATCAACCGTCCATCACCAGAAGGCTTCTGTAACTCATCAAGTATCGCCAAAGACTGCAAAGAAGGCTATTGCGAATGTTCCCACGTGTTATCAGTAAGAAAAAACGCTGTAGTGGAAGTAATTATTGTAGATGAAGGTGTGACATTTGATGCTAATCATCCTTTCCATTTACACGGACACAATTTTAGAGTAGTTGGGATGAGAAGGTTAGCTAACATGACAACTATAGAAGAAGTCAAAGCGTTTGATGACGCAGGTCTCTTAAAGAGGAATCTAAAGGATGCTCCACTAAAAGACACAGTCACAGTACCAGACGGAGGTTACACTGTAATACGATTCAAAGCAGATAATCCTGGTTACTGGTTGTTCCATTGTCATATAGAGTTTCACGTGGAAGTTGGTATGGCTTTAGTCTTTAAAGTTGGTGAACATAGTGAGATGCCTCCTATACCACACGATTTCCCAACCTGTGGTAATTACATGCCCGATAACATGTTAGAACATGCGACGACAACAAAACCTGATCCAAGTGATAATCAGTACATTTCAATAACACATTGGTGGCCTGTAGTTTATGTGAATAATACCACATCGTCAGCTGTTGAGTTAAGATCGCCAGCTTTCTTCGTTTTGTGTTTAGTTTGTTTATTGGATTTAGTGATTGGGACGTAATTGTAAATTTTATTTTATTTTTACATCACTGTGACTACGCCACCAATAAATTGTTATAAACCTTAAGGGACTCTTCAGAAGAGATGATTTCAGCGTATTTAATTTAGAATTTAATATTTATTTTTAATAGGACGGATTCTAAGTTACTGTTCCTAGTATACTAGTTACTGTTACTATTATAGACTGGCCTTATACCGTATTATTTTTTCGGACCGGCCATACATCTTTACTTAGTGCTTTATTTAATTCACCTTTTTTGTACAGTCCCTTAATGCATTTATTGTAAAGTATACTTAGAACTGTAAAACCAGCTACAAAATGTTTTGGTAGTAAGAACTACAAAATACGAATTTGTACTTATTATTTCAAATTTATTTAATTTATTTGTAAGAATTTACTTATACGAAAGTGTATATGTTATTACACTCATTTATTTAATTTATTTATTGGGTAGTACTTATATAAGTATAACAATTGTATATTTTATATTATTTGTAGAGAACTTTTGAATTATATAATGCTGGATACTATATAGTTTTGTCATGGTGCTTCCACACTTAGTAAATTGAAAATCATGAAACTTGACGTTATTAAACCATATTATTAATTTTTATGTTTTGTTATAGTACCTACCTATAGACGCATTGTTAAATGACCAATTAAAGTAAAATATTTATAATTTGATGATGAATTAGACAAAATAAAAAAAAAACAAATAAAAATGATGAGAGTGATAAATTCTTAAGAATCGAAAAATACATCTCGATGTTGAATTAGAATAATATAAAATGTTGAAAGTAAATTCGTGTGAATCAAGCCGAAAGCTTATAAAATCTGTAAGACATCTTTACTCGTATTATATTATTTATTTACTGTTAACAATAAATTCCCATAAAGCCAATTCGAGTTAAATGAAAGCCACCATTGTTAAGGATAGTCATAATTATTTTTGATATCTAAATAGCTTTTTGAAAACCATACACTTTTTTTAATTTCTCGGCGCAAAATACTTTTTGCCATTATATTGCAATACGATTCGTCACTCCAGTTTTTTGGGACCCCAGCAGTCTACCTGAGCTATCGATTTTTCTAGTTTGGCGAATTATAGCAAAATAAGTTTGCTGTGACTTAAAGTATTATGGCGCTTGAAATGCTTTATGATAATAAACTAAGCCCAGCGCAGGCAAGCAATTCAGCAAATGAGACAATTATCATTCCTGAAACAAATAGACGCAGAACATTGTCGCCGATTAAATTGTCGCTCAGCTGCGTTAAGCCTAAAGTAAAACCTTGCCAAAACCGAGGACATTTTCAAAAAATGTTTTCTTTATACTACTCTGAGTGTAAAGCAGGGCGCACATTGCTTCCTATCGTTTGCGCCTGTGCCTTTTAGCAGCGGCAGCGTCTAACAGAAAAAATGCTTAAATGTTCTTTCAATCTTGAGCATCTCAATTAGGTGTCTGAGTTCGTTTACATAGACGTAACTCAGAACGTCTCGGAGAGCATAGCGAATTGTGATAGTGTTTAAAATAGAGTTTTAAGACATTGAAATAAGGACTATTTTTACATTTCAAACTTCTTGTTACAAGAAGATGCTCGAGATCTTTCTTAATGCGCTCAGTGCATTGCTGCTCTTTGCAGGTGCAACCAACTGGTATTGTAAACCGATATATGTAAACGGCTTGGTCGGCTGCGAATGTATATAAATCCATCACCAACACTTCCGGTCCGGTCTTCCCTTGAAGTGGCGCGCGACCAGATTTGGGATTCTATAAATTAGCACACTATTGCGCGGCGTCCCAAATCTGGCTATTAGATTAGATAAGATTAGATAAAACTAGTAGGGCGCGTGGGTGCGCGGCCCGCAAGCGGACCGCGGTTTTTCTACTCGTCTAGTAGACTTTCAGCTCCTGATCATTTTCTATCACAAAACCACTCTTCCATCTTTTATACTCTCCGAGATAGACACCGTTGAAGTTTGTATGGCCGCCATCTTGAATCCGCCATTTTGGATTTTTTTCAGCTCACTGCCAATTGGATGAGATTTCGAGTGACTTTTGTTCGAGCACCCCCACCTATCTACATTACCATGGCCGTGCTCCTCACCCACCTTCCAAACCCTCGATCATCATATGTCATCATTTGTCATAATGAAAATTCTTCAATAAAAAAAAATCTTGAAAAGGAATTGTATCAAAGTCGTGCATGATTCCCGGCTTCTAGTCTTTTCAATATTCGCCATATATTTTTGTATGAAGAAAAAAAAAATTCCGCCATCTTGAATTTTTTTTCTGTTCGTCAAGTAGACCTTAGGGTCTTGATCAGCTTTTGCCAGGAAACCACTCTTCTATCTTTTATACTCTCCGAGATAGACACCGACGAAATTTGTATGGCCGCCATCTTTTTTCCGCCATTTTGAATTTTTTTTCAGCTCACTGCGAATTGGATGAGGTTTCGAGTAACATTTGTTCGAGCACCCCCCACCTATCTTCAATACCCTGGCCGTGCTCCTCATCCGTCTCCGAAATCCTCAATCATCAGCTCTCTCCATAATTTTCCTCCGAATGAATTTTTGTCCTCTATACGAAACCATCGGTGGAAAAAAAATTTTTCATACAAAATTTTACAGGAGAGGTGATCAATCAGTCAGTGAATCAGTGAATCAGCACGAGCAGCTATATATATATTAATGAGATGAGATGAGATGAGATATCATGAGATCTTGCTATCTATTTCAATAATTATGTATGGACAACTATATTAAATTAAAGCCTAATTCAACACGATTCCAACAATATCAGTCTTATACATATGTTCTATACAAAATTTTAGAGAAATTAATTTTTAATTAGCGCGCGCCGGATTTCCCACGCGTGAACAGATGACGCGGCGCAATTTTAGCATAGAGTCCCAATTATGGCCGCGCCAATCCAAGGGTTATGAAAATAAAAACGCCCGCTGGTGCTCTTCGAGTCGTTCTGTCTGATCAGACCCTAAGTTGACTTAAAATCGGACGCTAAGCTGCTAAAAAAGCGATCGTACAGGCGTTTACTTCGAGTGTAATGGACGTCGCTGGTGATATGTGATATTACTTAGTTAAGTTAGCTCTAAGATACATTTGTACTAAAGTTACTATTGTAAGATAAGTCAATAAAATAATATTTTAATGCAAAAGAAATAATAAATGATATGATTAAAAACATAAAACAAGTCTTTTTAACTTCGATCAATACTAATTCTCTTAAGGCGTGATTAGTTTTGAGTGATAAGTTCCGCTAATGAGTCTATGGCTAACACTACTGATATAAGAGACTACTTACACCATTAGCTAAATTATTTTCTTAATTTTCCAATACTTGAAATATAAGGTTAACTTTATTAAAAATACTAAAATACGATCAAAAGGTCATAACCTACTTACCAACCTATCTGTGTAGCTATTTCAACTTGCATTTTATACAAGCCTCAAATTTATGTAAATCTATTCGACTATGGAACCATAGATATCTGGAAACATCAATTGCCAGGTTTTTGTTCATAGCTCAAAATTAGGTTTTTTCTAGGGCCCTTTAGTAATCAAATAAATAAGGATGGCACTTTACCCCTTTTTTATCCCTTGGTATACATCGATGCTTGGTAGCGATTCATTATGCAAACATATATTTTTTCGTTATAATTCAAAAAAGAATAGGGAGCTTTTATTCCACGAATTGGCTGGTCGTCTAACGTACGAGTAGATAACATTTTACGGAATTAAAACTGAGAATCCACTTAAAAATATAAATGATTTTACATCGGGCTTATAACGTTAAAAACTTGAGTGCTGAAATGGCTTTTTTAAACGTTAAAAAGTAAAGTTAAAAATAATAATAATTAGTCTTACAGTTTGGTACTAAGTAGGTTTAAATTACTAAAAAAATAGGACCAAATCTCGAAATTTCAGATGATACGGTAAAAACTAGGCAAAACTTTATAAATAAATAATTTCCTAGTAAAATCTTTGTATTCATCATAAAGAGAAGGGTATCTAATATAGCGGCACGCTATGATGGCCGGTTTGACGTTTGTCCGCTCATGAAGTTCCGTATTAATTGATAACGACTTTGAAGGAAATAATTGTATTACTTTATTGACGATAGTGATGTGCAGAGATTCATAAATTTTATCGAATGTAGTTTTAGGTTTAGGACTCAAAATTTATTTATTAAATTGATTTCTAAAATGTATACAAGTGTAGAAAAATCAGTTTGCACCATTTAAGGGGTGAATGTACTTGTGAATATGAACAATTTTCACTATGTGGACAAACCTCTGAAATCGCAAAAAAATATCAGCTGTTTCATACAAAAGGTAAAATTTTTATTTTTATATGATATATACCACAACTCGGCATTTGGTTTTCTAAATTGAAAATTTTTAAAAATGGAATCTAATACGATCGTCACATAGGATCGCTGGCTAGCACAACTACTACCTCCGGCAAACTCGCGTCAATGCTCAATGCAAAACAAAGCAGTTTCGAATTGACGTTGCTTCGAAAAGTATAAACTGTCAGTGCAATGCGATTGTGATATAGTTTTGACCTGGCTTTGGATTTCAAATATTGATACTGCATTACTGTTGACCCTTGCTCGTTAATTTGGACTCTGTTCAAGCCCTTTGTTGTGGATTTCGTCGATATGACCGAACGTACGCAGAGAACTGTAAACCTATTTAATCAGGTACAAAAACAAAACTTAATTGTTTTTTGTTCGAGAATAAATTGACATTCCACATCACTATTGTAATGTGTCAAACCGGCCATCATAGCGTGCCGCTAGTTTAGTAGGAAAACTACACTAGCGGCACGCTATGATGGCCGGTTTGACGTTTGTCCGCTCATGAAGTTCCGTATTAATTGATAACGACTTTGAAGGAAATAATTGTATTACTTTATTGACGATAGTGATGTGCAGAGATTCATAAATTTTATCGAATGTAGTTTTAGGTTTAGGACTCAAAATTTATTTATTAAATTGATTTCTAAAATGTATACAAGTGTAGAAAAATCAGTTTGCACCATTTAAGGGGTGAATGTACTTGTGAATATGAACAATTTTCACTATGTGGACAAACCTCTGAAATCGCAAAAAAATATCAGCTGTTTCATACAAAAGGTAAAATTTTTATTTTTATATGATATATACCACAACTCGGCATTTGGTTTTCTAAATTGAAAATTTTTAAAAATGGAATCTAATACGATCGTCACATAGGATCGCTGGCTAGCACAACTACTACCTCCGGCAAACTCGCGTCAATGCTCAATGCAAAACAAAGCAGTTTCGAATTGACGTTGCTTCGAAAAGTATAAACTGTCAGTGCAATGCGATTGTGATATAGTTTTGACCTGGCTTTGGATTTCAAATATTGATACTGCATTACTGTTGACCCTTGCTCGTTAATTTGGACTCTGTTCAAGCCCTTTGTTGTGGATTTCGTCGATATGACCGAACGTACGCAGAGAACTGTTCTAAATAGTCAGACACGTGAGTTCGTAATACGCCTTCGTAACTATTTCGATCGTGAAGCTCAAAATGGAGGGCCAATTTTACCTATAACGTCAGTGGTTGAACGCGTAGCTGAACGCTTGGACAACGAACTGTTAGACGGATAACTAAAAAAAAATATGGCGAGACTGGCACAGAAGAAAATAAACTTCACACACCAAAACAGAGAAAACGAGCAAAACCAGTCGTAGGCATCGATAGCTTTGATGCCGATGCTATCCGAAGACATGTTTACGGCTACTATTTACAGAAGGAGTATCCAACAAGAAAAAAGTTGGTGCATTCACTGAAGGAAGCTGGATTATTCTTCGGTGGGGAAAGTTCTTTAACGAAGATTTTGAAGACCATTGGATTTCGATACAAAAAATGTAACAAACGCAAAATATTGATGGAAAGATTTGATATAGCGATGGCAAGGTATACTTTTTTACGGCAAGTGAAAGAAATCAAAAATTGGCAAAATGTTGTGTTCTTGGATGAAACATGGCTTAATGCTAACCATACTGTAGGCCGTTCTTGGAACGATGACACAGCAGCATCTACTTCCAAAGTTCCTGTAGGAAAAGGATCGCGACTTATAATTTGTCACGCCGGAACCATCAACGGGTTTGTCGAAGGTTCTCTCATGGCTTTTGCGTCAAAAACCACTGGAGACTATCATGAAGACATGAATGGAGAAAAGTTTACTGAATGGTTTACCTCAATGTTGTGTAGCCTCCCTGAACCATCTATTATAATTATGGACAACGCCCCATACCACTCGATGCAAATTGACAAGCCACCTGCCCAATCCCAAAAGAAAGCTGATATCGTCGCATGGCTTCGTAAAAATGGCGTAGATGCAAACATGAATATGTTAAAAGCGGAATTAGTACGTCTTTTAAAAGAAAACAAACCAACCAAGATCCGATACGTCATTGACGAAATAGCATTAGAACATGGGCACAGAGTTATACGGTTACCGCCTTACCATTGTGAGTATAATGCGATTGAGTTGGTGTGGGCTCAAATTAAGAGATATGCTGCAAGACACAATACAGAACCCCCATTTACCACAAAAAAAAATGCTAAAATTATTAGAAGAAGCTTGTGAACATGTGACTAAAGGAGACTGGGAAAAGGTTGTGAATAGAACTGTTAAATTAATAAGGGAAGATTATGAAAGAGATGTGAAAATAGATAATATTATAGAAAACGAACATATAATTATTAATGTAGGTGATGATAGCAGTGACGACAGTGAAAATAGTAGTATGGACGAATCTGATTAATTATGGCCTTTTGTGGCACCTTTTTTGGTATCTTTTGTATTCATATGTTTCTTGTGTGCATATAAAGTATGTATATTCATTTTCATTCAAATATTCAGTTCGTTCAAATAAATTAAATAAACATATACATTTTTGTTTTATTAAACCTATTTAATCAGGTACAAAAACAAAACTTAATTGTTTTTTGTTCGAGAATAAATTGACATTCCACATCACTATTGTAATGTGTCAAACCGGCCATCATAGCGTGCCGCTAGCTTAGCGTATTGGACCATAGCTTAGATCATAGATCCAAGTCTATGGACTATGGTCCAACGCACTGTCAAAATGAAAATTGGCAGTCTTCATACACAGTACTTTTGTATTATTCAACGTTAGCTAAATACAAAGAAAAGTTTCCAAACGCATGTACATTCGAGGTCAATGGTTTCAAAACTTAGTATTTTGTAATTTATATTGTTTTATGACATTTGGAGTTATTAGAAAAGTCGAAGAGCATAAAATTCTCTAAAATGGTCTTATGTAATATTTTATACAATAAACCATTTTCTAGTAAGAGCGCGAAAAGTTTAATTTTTTTTGGTTTTTTATCTAAAACTCAAAGATAATCATAATTTCACTTAGGTAATAAATCTTTAGAAAGCTGCAATTCCTGAGTTCACTCTGAAAAGTGTATACTTTCTCTATATTAAAACGAAAACTCCATAACGAAAAGAAAATGATCGGTCACTTGCCATGGAGTTACACTATTCATCCAGAAAAGTGGAAATGAGCAGTTTTTTAAAGCGTCCCTAAATGAAATTCGAGATGGAGTCTACGTGAACTCAGCGGTATCCGCTTGAATTTAAATCCAACCCTCGTTCGGCGGTGCTTCGTTTTGTTTACGTTTCCTCGTTGTAATTCCTGTACCGGGGAGAGAAAAGCGAGCTCTTTACCAACGAATTGGCTGATCGTCTGAAGTACCTAAAATTTTCCGCACCGACAGTAACGTTTTAAATAAAAGTTTCATTAGTACAGAAGCGCTTGCCCGAGCGCGCCAAACAAACTAAGCAACTAAGCATAAAAGTCAATGTTAATTTGTAGAGACGCTCTAGTTTAGTAACTAAGTAATATACTAGTGGTTCGCCCCGATCTGAGACCTCGCGGTAACGGTTTCCCATAATTACTTATTCATTCAATACATCGTGCACGGTCAAAATTGACATTATTATCATGCCCGTTTTCACCAACCATACCTAAATAATCCCCTAAGTAGAAGTCTCTTTACGTAGGCAGCCCCTAAATACAATCCTAACATCCCAATTTCATTTTTACCTTTAGTTGTCCCGTAGAGGTTCGTAATACC
Organism: Oeneis ivallda; assembly: GCA_029955525.1. Taxonomy (NCBI): domain Eukaryota; kingdom Metazoa; phylum Arthropoda; class Insecta; order Lepidoptera; family Nymphalidae; genus Oeneis; species Oeneis ivallda. The sequence goes on from JARPMR010000007.1 coordinate 22,895,847, forward strand.
AAAGTAGACAGAAAGCGTCACCTAACGTAGCCCGTTTAGGTTGGGGAACTGTAGTGAAATCAGGCACAGACGGACGGACGGACGGACGGATGGACAGACGGACGGACGAACAAGTGCAGATTAACTCAAGTAGACTCAGAGACCTTCGCTTCACTCGGTCAATTATTTCGTTCTGTGCATCGTTTGTCAGATTTTTGTAGTTGAAAAAAAAATATTCGAAACAATTATATTATTGACAAATTATAATAGTTTTGAGCAGTTACAAATGTTACAAGGGCTCATCATCTTCATCGCCCAACCAACTAAGGTAACCATCCAACCCATTGCTGGCCCACTAAAGGGCACGGATCTCAGAATGAGAAAGGTTTCGGCTATAGTCCACCACGCTGGCTAAGTACGGATTGGCAGACAAAATAATATTTTGTATGATTTTCTTCTCTTGATTTGATAAACAATACCTATTCGGTACATACATCGTTTGAAATGGCATTCCGAACCAGTGGTAGATTCACTTGACGATTCAAAAGCACTTTGTAAAAGTATATTTACTAGGTACTAGATCGAATGGGAGCAAGTATCCAATTTCATGGACCTGAGCCTTGCCTACCCATTCCATACACGATTACCAAAAGAGTAATAGAGGGAATCTTAGAAAGAGAATAGAACTCGAGATGGAACAACTCGATTCAATATAGACAATCGAAATTGTTCCTGAAATAATTCGATAAAAAGAAGACAATACAAATTATGTCACAAAGTAGGAACAATATTGCATTGGTAATAGGAATAGCAACGGGACACTGTCTGCTAAATAGACATCTCACAATAATGAGAATTCAAGAAGACCCATCATGTCCAGAGTGTGGTGAGGAAGAGACCAGCTTCCACTTTATAGCTGAGTGCCCTATGTACTCATTGGTAAGATGGGAACTGCAAGGTAAGGATAGATTAAGTGAAGAAGACCTGACAAACCTTTCGATAGGAGACATCGTTAGGTTTACGAAAGCTACAGGTAGGTTTGAGGGGGGTGGGCTGCCTGGGCACCAGTAACCTGTGTCCAAACACGGGGAATTGGGTGGAATAGTTCCGACACAGGTCTGATCACCCGCCTGGCGTTAGCAGGCGTCCCCTCCACAAATACAATACAAAAGTATATTTGAATAAAAATTTATTCTATTTTATTTAAATTTTCAAAGAATCATTTTGCTTCAGATTAGTAGGGTTTCCTGTGTTCTAATTACGTTAGCCACATATAGAAGAATCCGTTATTATTTTTCATCCACGTCTATAACAAACAATTTTTAATTTAGATTTCGAAAAAGCCACTGAATATGACAGCGATGGCAAAAACGGGTGGAGTTAATTGAATCTCCTGTTGTTTCGTTATAAAATGCAAAACAGATTTATTTTCCTCATCCACATGGCAAACACCGTCACGTAAGAGCTTGTTCACAACTACCACGGTTTAGACGCGATTTTAAGATTGCCCAGTCATCTTTATTATTTTTCACGCTTTATTTTTTTTCTCTGGGCTATTGTGACTCTTCAACCGCGAAACCTGATATTATATTAGTGGAATGAAACGGCATAAAACGTTCATTGTTATTAATATTTTTTAATTTATTATTAGATAGTATAAATATTAATATTGACTAAATGTTAGGTGTACCTATTGGTAAACTTTGCCACAGATATCTGTTTTTGACGTTTGGACCGATCGGTCGAAACGCGACGGTCTAAGGGTACGTAGTACTAAAATAAATAATATTATAACGCATTTAAATAATATTCTTAACATAATAGTGTAAAGATATTATCTTTACTTTATCCTACGAATAATACAAATGCGAAAGTTTGTGAGGATGGATGTATCATGGATGTTTGTTACTCTTTCACGCCATAACGAATGAACAGACATTTCAGAACAATCTTCGAGGCAACTGAAAGAAGTGTAGTGAAGTGAGTAGGTTCTTCGATTACATTACATTAATTCGATAGTTTAATGATGATAATATAAGAGCTGAGGGAAATCTCTAATTAATTATTAACAAAGTAAACCTAGGTACAGAAAATTTTATGAGTTAATTTATATGTGGCTGCAAAAATTCAGCCTAAATGTGCCCTTACCATCGCATGAAAATACATCGCATGAAATTTTGATGATATTCACAACTACAAAATTTATTTTGTGTATTTTGTACGTGCAGTGTGCTTTGTTATTCATGATCATAAGAAAACAATTCATGCAATACTTACTAACGGTAATTTTGATACCTTGAATACCTTTGAATAAACTAGTAAAAAGCTGAGCTTTGTGAGGGCTCCCGTAGTTTTTCTGACGGGTAATAAGTTCTGCTGCAGCGATGGTAACTCTTTGGTTTTCTAGCAGATGGCGTTAGGTGTACAATAACATTCTATCCAATGAATACAAAATTGTTAATGTTATTTTTTTTTAAATGGTTATAAAATTATATTTTTTTTGACAGATAACACATCTGGATATAAAGTTAAATTACTGGTTATAGCACAAATCTATAGGCGTGATAGTTTTTCAGTAAAGTGTACCACTAAAATGCTCAGGTTGTGGGATAGAGTTAGGGCTCGCTTCGCTCGCCCTAATTATTACTCTACGAAAGCAGAGATGTCATTTTGACTCCCGCCTCGTGGTCACACCAGTTTGTAACACCAGTGTGACTACGAGTAATTTTTCCTTGTGTTCACACCGCAGTTTTTACACCTTTTATATGTATTTTAACCTTAATCTTGTGACTTGTGATAAGTAAATAGTATGGTCTTATATTATAGTTTTCATTTAAAACCTATAGAACCTAAGTGCCCACCTATCCACTAAGTGTGAGCACCTGAATATTTGATCTAACCCAAGCTAACATTAACTAAGATATAAAAACATTAGTATGAAAATATAAAATATGAAAATATATAATGAAAATACAGTATGTTAAAAATATAAAATTATTTTTGTTATCAAAAGTGGTTTTAACTAGTGATACAACACTATTACCTGGTGGTATCGTTAAACTTTCAAATACCCACTGTACCACCAGGGCCATAGCCGGGGGTTCGATGGGTCTGAATCCGTTCAATCGTCTTTGTATATTTTAACAATTTACTTAAATCACAAGTCATAACACTAACCTAAAGATACATACTAGTGGTTCGCCCCGAACTGAGACCTCGCGGTATCCCATAATTCCCATAAGGTAGTTTTAACTATATTATATTGTAATTAAAACGCGCCGAATCTGATGACGTCAATCGTCATCTGCTTTCGTGGATGGGATGCGTATTTACAATATTAAAGACAGCGCCATCTAGTAACAGTATAGTGAAGTTTTGTTAAAAACATTGATGCCCATTAAAACTCAAATAATTTCGTTTCTTTATAATATTTATCTAATCTTAGTATTTGTTGTTCAAGTACAGAATATAACTCAAATTATGTGTAAGTTTCAAGTTTTAAAACAAAGTGGTTTTAGAAATCTAGCCTCGAATACAATCTCCACTTTGAAAGCCCCCCATTTCGTATGGGAGCCCCCCTGAAATAAAGATTTTTATAACTTTTTAAGCCATTTTCGGCTGGAGGCCATCGGTTTACATATCATATCTAAAATTGAAGTAATTACGTTCAGTAATTCAGAAGTTATAAGGCTGTGACAGACGGACGGACGGACAAGTGCAAATCGCTCTAGTAAACTCAGAGACCTTCGCTTCGCTCGGTCGATTATAAAAGGTGTAGTAAAACCCGCGGTGAAAGGCAAGGAAAAAAATTACTCGTAGTCACAATGGTGTTACAAACTGGTGTGACCATGAGTCGGTCACGGTCATTTTGGGCAGCAGCTTTGTAAACGGGCTAAATCCAGTTCTTTAATAATTATAAAGAGTAGCTAGATAAGCAGAAAAATCACAGATTATACTGGTGGCAAATACCACGTTTCCCACTATTTTATAAAATTATTTTCCTGTAGGGGTGGCAAAGTTTGTATTTGGAGAAACATAAAATTATGTTTTTTAGGAACTTCTTTGTGTAAGGAGATAGGTACTTTTCGATGAAACTCTTGGAACTTTGGACATAATATTATGATGGTTAGGTATTTGTTATTGTTAGGTAATTGTTATCCCGAAAAAACCAACCGTTAGCCAACAATTCGTATGGTGTATACGTATCGTTTGGTTAGTTAAAGTTTGTAAATCGAATAAAATTGCTCAGTGACTTTGCCAATCATTTTAAACTAACAGGGGAGCTTTATGAAAATTTCCCGCAACAGGCATTCGTTCATAAGAGTCGAACATTCATTCCATAGCGAATGTGGGAAAATGATTTTCATTAAATATTAAATTGCAACCAAGCCTTTTTATGGATTGGCTGTTTGAAATAAGCTGGCTTGGGTTTTATATTGGGAAGCTTGAGCCTGGTATAGTAATAACAAAATATTTGAAGCTATTTTAAAGTTAAGCAAGTTTCTTCTGAACTCTACTGAATCTAGGCATTCCCACTCCTGGACGCTACTTCCACTGTTGGTCACATAGTACCTACCTACGTTGAATTAAAAATTAAATAATGTCACAAAATTAACGTATTTCGTTATAATTTTAGTAGTTATTAAATTATTTAAACCAAACTTAAGCGGATTTATTTTGCAAACGTCACGATTAATCCCGGCGGGTCAAAAGTTGTAAGCAGATTGTCGCTGTGTTCTGACATCATTAATTAAGCCGGGACATAATGGGGCTAGCTACATTAGCCTTTTATACGTAATCATTCGAAAATGTCCCGAAATCTAAAAGGGGTTATTAAATGTTTGGAAAGGCTTAATTTCATGAATTACACAACTCCATTGCGAAAAGTGCTGTTCAAAAAGTTGAGCCCTTTTAATTATTTGTTTTTAGTTCTGAAATTGCGATTCTAATTTGGACGGTCCCTATTTTGATTTATTATTCAAACACGCACTGGTTTGAAGTTTCTGTAAAACGTCCGTCAGCTTAAACAACGTATTATAACACAGACAGGTTTAGAATGTAAACTTGCCAATGCCGCCAATTCGTATTGGGCCAGCGCAGCGTGGTGCACTATGGCCTATAACCCTTCTCTGAGAGGAGACCTGCGCCGCTCAGTAGTGAGCCGTTGACTCTTAATTACTTATTATATTATCATTAATGTTCTCCTAATTATATCCCAGCCACATCATCCAATTTTGACACCAACCAACTAAGCAGGAGATATTATAGAGCTTCTCTTGACTTCCTCGATGTTCTGTTGTTTATAGCTTGTTTGACAGGATGCAAGATTCAGCCGAATTGCTCATGTTTGTTGGTAAGTTCACCGCCTTAACTAGATAATCCAAAATACAAAAACTATGCTTCTTACCTACCACAACATAATAATTATTATCTGTAGTCAGTCAGTGAAATAGTCCTCAATAAAAATCTCCTGTAATTTAATTTCTCTACGCTTAAACAGTGTAAGGCCTACTACTGTAATGCCGACTTGCACCAAACTGCTTAATCATATTTAGTTAAATTTTGTAAGGTACTAAGTAACTGAGCTGCTACTAAGTATAGTTATACTTAGTAGCAGCTCAGTTACTTAGTACCTTAAGGCCGACTTGCACCAAACTGCTTGATCATGTTTCGTTAAGTATAGTTATACTGGCTACCCAATAAATATTTGGCCTAACTTACGAGATTCGGACAAAAGGACTTAGAATCTAGACCTTCGAGGCAGTTTGAGACGTTAAAGTTTGAGCCTCAATAGCCCAACGGTTAAAGGTGCGGACTGAAACTGAAAGGTCGCAGGTTCGAATCCTACCCGTTGCACTATTGTCGTACCCACTCCTAGCACAAGCTTTTCGCTTAGTTGGAGGGGATAGGGGGATATAAGTCAACTTCAATTTGACTAATATTCTTAAAAAAAAAAGTGTTAGTGGAACATAAATTAATACAGTACCAAATTTTACTTGGAGAAATGCAAACATTTCTAGGTGTGAATAAACATTTCTGCATATTGCCAGTTTCATACAGAACTAGCGTTTCAGCGCAAACGTCGGCTCGGCATCTGTTTGATCCTGAATTTGAATATGTTATGGGGCGTCTAAACGGGCTATATTTTACGACAATTTGTGGCTGCAATACTGTGGCCGGCAACATTGCTAGCAATACCAGCCACACTATGCAATATTTTAAGGATGGCCCGGCATTATAGCCACATATTTTTTGGTACATATGTCAAAATGTTTTTATGTGTAGCCGGCGTGTGGCCGAACGATCGCCTCGCAATCGAAAATACTGCAATATATCTGGGCCATCTATATTGTTGTTCTGTTTTACTGTATATGCGCGTCCCTTTCTCCCTGCGACGTGAAGTACTTTGCGTTTCACTTTCTGCGCGACGTGAAGTGTGCTGCGAGTGCTGCGACGTCCATCGTGTATAAATCTGTGGTGTGGCGATATTCTGTGCTGTCAGCAGCTGTCATTCTTGTGTTGTTTTGAAAATAAATTAAAATAAAAATGACTAATACTTGGTCTAATGAGAAGACTCTTGACTTTAAATGAAGTGCAATTACATCCTGAAATATGGAATGTGGAAACAGGAATTTATAAAGACAGAAATGCAAAAAAAGATGCATGGTCTATTGTTGCTACTAAGTTTGATATATCAAGTGATGACGCTTACAAGAAATTCCGAAGCCTGCGAACTTATGTGAAGAATGAGGAAAGAAAAAAGAATAAAAGTGGTAGTGCGGGCGGCAAACAAACAAAATGGTTTGCTTACGATGCGATGTCGTTTATTCTTAGTCAAGATACTCCAAATACAGGACTGGATAGTGAAAATGCAACAGAAAATGTATGTACCTATATTTATTAATAGATTATAGATTTCCTAAATATTTGTCCTGCCATGCCACTCGTCCCCGCTCTGTCATAAAATAATGCATAAATTCATCTCTAATCGCTTTTGCTCTCATTGTTGAGTTCCTTCCCAATACTCTTAAATCTGTTAAACGCTCTCCATCAGCTTGCCATGATCACCGTTCCAAGGTCAATATCTTCCCTGTCAAAGGTCCCAGGTGGTGAATATAAAGCTTGTGCTCTTGTATTTCGTCGCAAAAAGTTATGTAAATATGCACAAGCCATAACTATATTTTGTACATCTTTCATCTCAACATTGATAGTAGTATGTAGTATACGAAAAATGGATGCCAAAATTCCAAATGAGTTTTCCACAATTCGGCGTGCTCTAGATATTCTGTAGTTAATAACATACTCGCTTAGGAGATCCTATGTTCAAATCTACAGTATAGGGCTTGCAAATATTTTCAGTTAAGGGAAATGCATCATCTGCCAAGAAAACATATGGTGTAGATACTTCTCGACCCGGAAGGGGTTCACAATGTGGTATGTCAAGATTTTGGTTCAGGAGTGCTTGCCCAAAAGCCGTATGCCTAAAAACTCCCCCATCGGATATTCTTCCCTGAACTCCAGCATGTACATACAAAAAATTGTACCTTGCGTCTGTTACCGCGAATAGCACTATGCTAAAAAACTGCTTATAATTAAAATATTGAGTACCACTGTTGGGTGGACAAATAATTTTAATGTGCTTGCCATCCATTGCACCCAAAGAGTGAGGAAAATTCCAACGGTCTTCAAAATCCTTTGCGACTCGTTTCCATTCAGTCGCTTGTGATGGCATCTGTAAAATAAAGGTTCCTTTTTAATTATATTGAATATTTCTTTCGTTTTCAGGGGACTGAAGCCCAAGAGACTAGTAGCATTGCTGACCAAGAGGTACTTTCAGAAACAACAGACTCTCTGCTTTCCTCTGTTCCCTCTCCAAAACCACGTGCTTCTAAGAAGTCCAAGACTGCAGATCCCATTTTGGAAAAGGCTCAAAACATTATACTTGAAGCAGGTGAAAAAAGAAGAAATGAATTTGCTGGTTTCGCAGAGCATATAGCAAACAAGTTAAGTAAATATGATGACTATACCTGTGCTCAGGCAGAATTCAACATAATGAAAATTTTATTTGACTGTGACATGGGAAAATACAGAAATCCAGCTTCGTTTACACAGAGTCCTGCTGGCGATAGCGGAGAAAGAGCTAGCACTTCTCAATCCCAATATTCAGAGATGTCCCAATACATATCACGACAAAATACTCGGCAGCCTATGACTCAAGAATATACCGCTCCTTATCAGTCTCCACCACAACAGTATGCTGATCTACACCACACCCAGTTAACTGGAAATATTGCTTATGAAGAACTTGTGACTCTAACTGTCAATAATGATTCGCAAATTCATTGATTCTACGTCGAACAAAAATAAATGTGCACTTAATAAATACTTAAATATTTACTTGCCTTTATGTATTCCTTTAAGCCTTCTATTAAGGCTTCACAAACCTCTGGGACAATAGTTGAAATTGAATAAGCGGACACTCTGAAAAGGTACATTAAACTCTTGAAAGAATCTCCAGTCGCTAAATACCGTAGAGTTATTGCTAATCTTGTAGTCACAGGTATTGCATTCCTCATGTTTGTATCTTGCCTTTGTATGTTTGGTCCAATTCTGTTCACAAGAAATTCGAAATCGCTCTTAGACATTCTTGTAAAATTTTTAAATAAGTATTTATCCAGCATTAATTCCTTGTCTACGGAATCCAAAGTGTCACGCCTACTTAGGTAGGGTCGAATCCACATTCGTGTCCTTTTTTTTCGTTTTTCTGCCAAAACAATGTAAGCGGCTGCGATGAGCGTCATTTCGTCGGCCATTGTTGCTGGATTGTGTGGCTCATTAAAGGGTTCTGAATCAAAGGCCATACTATTGCAGCCATATTGCAACATGTTGCCTGCAATTGATTTCTCAGCCATAAAATGCACTAAAATGTTTTTTTGATGGCTGGGCAATGTTTGCAAATAATTACAGCCACAAATTGTCGTAAAATATAGCCCGTTTAGACGCCCCATTAATGTGAACCGGCGATTTGTTGGCTTCACTATTAGATGCTGGGTTGGATTTCATCTTAAGGTTGAAGACAAGGGTCTGCCCGCGAAATTCAAATTTAATTTGGTTTTTCGCAATTTGTAAACTAATACGACAAAGTAGGTTTATGGCATTCTAATTGCGACAATGGCAGTATCATCTTCACAGGTTTATATAAAAATTTTTACTTGAAAGTGTCCAGTTTAAGAAATTAATCAAAATATCGACTAATTTGTGAGTAACTCACGTCCAACTCAGTATTTTGATTAATTTCTTAAACTGGTCACTTTCAAGTAAGTAAAGATTTTTATATAAACCTGTGATCATAATTCCACTGGCGTAATTAGAAGGCCATAAGCCTACTTTGTCGTATTAGTTTAAAAATTGCGAAAAACCAAATTAAATTTGAATTTCGCGGGCAGACCCTTGTGTTCAACCTTAAGGAGCACCGCACCGCACCCTGAGTTGCCTTAATGATAGATATAGCTATATCGACAGGTACAGGTAAATCAAGTGGTCGATTACGAAAAAGTTGCGTCAATCCTACTAGTTTCTGATGATGTTTGTTACTCTTTCACGCAGAAACTACTTACATACATCACAATAGCACATAGACTATATTTTATCCCGGAAAATTATAGCATTCCCGCGGGAATCAAAGAGCATGATCCACGTGGACGAAGTCGCGGGCATCATCTAGTCTTTAATAGTCTCAATTTTAGTGATTAGCTGAAATTCATGGTACCTGAACCTGTGTAATGCAAAAAACTGCATTAAAATCGGCCCTATTAGGGAAAATGTAACATAGTTAAAAAAAACAATACGATTGCTGCAGCGGTTTAAGGCCTACCCAGTAGAATACAAAATTAAAGCAGAAAAAAATTAATAATGTAAATCAGTAATCAGGGCTTTTTCAGTACGCTCTATAAACTATTAAATAAATTCTCTTTGCTTACATTTCACAGAAGGTATATCACGAACTGGCTAATGACCTGGTAACCTCTCTCGAACGGTCCTTCGTGGTCCTTTCATTCCCTCGTATACCTATGAACTACAGAGTAAAGGATTGATACTTGAGAGGTCAATTTCCTTTGCCCGTCCTTGTGAGTGAGACGTGCTGCCAAGTACCAATACTTTTACTTTTTATAATCAATATTTATATTGACCATCACACATTTTTATGTGGAAAGTAGACATGTAAATATTATTGGCGGTTTTTAATTCCGCATAATCCATATTTTGTTGGGCTAAATAGAACTCGAACTTGGCTAGATGCCAAACCAACGTTATTGCCAGGGACACGAAGAGAAGTGAATAAAATATTTTGGTACTTATCAATTATATGTAATAGTTTTAGACTTGAAAGCAACTTTTTACCCGCTGAAAACTTTGACCGCAACTACGTAGATATCTACAGAATACGATACAAGTTTATGGGTTGAAATACACCTGCTGGAATTGACAGCGCCGATTATACGTCGCGTAATTTAAGCTGGAATACGAGTAGTCTAAGTACTCGTAAGTAAGTAAGTATTATTCGTAAGCGTTTGTCTTACTAACTGGAGTGCTTATTTCGCGGTTAAAATTAAATTCTATTGCAGTAATTTATATCTAGGAGTTTAGTATTGAAAACGGGGCCCATTTATTTAGATCGCAGTCAAGGATTACTTTGTCATAGAATAAAAAAAAATATGTGAAATTATGCGTGTCGTCAGTCGGCCCCTTAAACCAAACAAACCAAACAATATAAAATTTCTTAACGCTTGGTTAGAATTATGCCTCAAACATTAAATGAACGTTAAAAGGTACGCCGAAAAACGAATTTAACGAATTAAGATAACAGGTAGGAGGTTCTAAATCAGACTCAGAAAGGGAGTTGGTAATAAATATCTTCGGAAGATGGACGGTGCTTTGGGGTAAATGGGGGAAAAATAGGCATTGTTGCTTTATCCTTAATCTGGCGTTTATTACGGGCCGGAAAGAGTCCATTGTGAGGAAATTGGGGAAATCTGAGTGACTGTTATAAATGATAGGCTGCTGTCCACGACTTCGTTCGGGATGATTTTAAATAATCTTAATATATAAAAATTACGTGTCACGTTATTTGTCCGCGATGGACTCCTAAACTACTTAACCGATTTTTAGGGTTCCGTACCCAAAGGGTACCAACGGAACCCTATTACTAAGCCTACGCTGTCCGTCCGTCCGTCCGTCCGTCCGTCTGTCAGCGGGCTGTATCTCGTAAACCGTAATAGATAGACAGATGAAATTTTCACATATTATGTATTTCTATTGCCGCTATAACAACAAATAATAAAAATTAAATTAAATTAAAAAAATTAAATTAAAATATTTCCATGGGTACATGGAAATATAATAATTTAATTTTTTTTAACGGAACCCTAAAAGAGCGAGGCCCAACTCGCACTTGGCCAATTTTTATCAAACTTCGTAACTATCTTTAATTTGGTCTAACTTAAAAGATAGGATAGTTTTTTGGATTGGGATAGTTTATTTGTTTTATTTATATAGATAAGTTGGCGGTACGAAGTTCGCTGGGCCAGTTAAAAAACCGACTTCAAACGCCCGCGCTACTGCAAAGTAGGTATATAAGTAATTTATTGTTGATATTTTAAAAACCACTCGACCGAGTGCGATAAAATTTAAATGGGACCACCCTTTGAAACAAGAATTTCCAAATCGGTTCAGGCGTCTTCGAGTAATCGGTGAACATACATAAAAAACATTTAAAAAAATTCCGACGAATTGAGAACCTCCTCCTTTTTCAAGTCGGTTAAAATGATTCTTCATAATAATTATATACTTAAGTAGCCTTTTATGGGTTGTAAAAAGCTTTTGCCTGCAAACATGTCCAACCATTTGAGTGAGGTTATAAAAAGTAGCCTACGTAGTTACGTACCTATTTAAGAAGATAAGTACATAATACAATAGGTATCCCATGGGTATCCCAGATATATGCAGGTAAGTTCAGATAATATTATATATTTGTAATATAGGTAATACGATTATATTATTTAATTTTGTTTTATCATATCTACTCACTTACCTAGGTACACAAACTTCACAAATTCATAATTAAGAAGCAAATAAATGACAACATAAACAGGTTTACATAAATTCACTCGATTTAAATCAACCGCCAATTGAAATTTCTCTCCTGTTATAGATATTAGAGTTATTACGTTTATCTTTGACAGTAATATAGGTAAACTATAATTATTTAGGTATATAAGTAATTTCCATTTTTACTCTTCATTAGCTTTTGCCCGCGACTTTGTCCTCGTGGAGTTTTTAAAATAATTTAGCCTATTGTTTTACCGCCATAAAATGCAGCCTACAATATAAGCCTATGTCACTCCAGATCCTCGACAATACCCAGGCAACGAATCACATCGATATCGACAGGTAGAGAGAGCTATATCCGCAGATCAACAGAGCTACAGATGTAAGTGTTTGCGGTGTGATTGAAGGACAAACCAATGCTGTTCACACTATATCTAAATCTTCTTCTTCTTAATATATAAAAGGAAAAGGTCTGGCTGACTGACTGACTGACTGACTCACTGATTAACTGAATGACAGATCTATCAACATACAGCAAAAAACACTGGACAGATCGATTGTGCTGTTTGGCTCACATATAATATAGTTATTATAACGTAGGCTTCCACTAAGAAAGGATTTTTGAAAATTCATCTCCTAAGGGGGTGAAATAGTCAAAATGGGGTAATATGAAAGAAAACAGCTGCCTTCTTGACGTAATGTTTAGTGCAGTACCAGGAAGCAGTGAGCTTAGTACGGAGGAGGTTTTTAAGTCCGTAGGCCGCAGCCGTGGAGTCGGGCATGCCAGATTGGTATCCATGAGGATTTTTCCTTCTCCAAGAGAAAAAAAGGGGTAAAATCGGGGTTTGAAAACCCGAACTTAACGTGAGTGAAGCTGCAGGCAAAAACTAGCAAGGTAGGTATATAGTTTTTTTAGATAGTATAAGTTTCAAATAGTCTTCTTCTTCTTCTTTATCAACCGATAGACGTCCACTGCTGGACAAAGGTCTCTTGCATGGACTTCCACAGGCCTCGGTCTTGCGCCGCCTGAATCCAGCGGCTCCCTGCGACTCGTTTGATGTCGTCGGTCCACCTGGTGGGGGGTCTGCCAACACTGCGCTTCCCGGTGCGGGGTCGCCACTCCAGCACCTTGGGACCCCAACGACCATCAGCTCTTCGAACTATGTGCCCCGCCCATTTCCACTTCAGTATCGCGACTCGCTTAGCTATGTCGGTGACTCTGGTTCTCCTACGGATCTCCTCATTTCTGATTCGATCCCGCAGGGACACTCCGAGCATAGCTCTCTCCATCGCCCGCTGAGCGGTCCTGAGCCTACTTATGAGGCCCTTAGTTAGCGACCATGTCTCGGATCCGTAAGTCATCACTGGCAACACGCACTGTTCGAAGACTTTAGTCTTCAGGCACTGAGGAATTTTGGACGAGAAGACATCTCGGAGCTTCCCGAACGCTGCCCAGCCGAGTTGGATTCGGCGGTTGATCTCTTTCTCGAAATTGGACCTACCTAGCTGGACTGTGTGTCCCAGGTAAATATACTCGTCGACAATTTCGAGTGCAGAGTTCTCAACAATTACTGGGTGGAGCTGTGCATGAGCATTGGACATGATTTTCGTCTTGCTCATGTTCATTTTCAGGCCCACCTGTTGAGAAACCCTGCTGAGATCATTGAGCATTGTATTGAGGTCTCTCAGAGTCTCTGCCATGACTACTATGTCATCGGCAAATCGCAGGTGAGTGATGTACTCGCCGTTTATGTTGATGCCAAGCCCGTTCCAATCCAGAAGCTTAAAGACGTCCTCCAACGCAGCGGTAAAGAGCTTCGGGGAGATAACGTCTCCCTGTCGCACTCCACGCTGCAAGTGGATTGGCCTCGTAGTCTGGTCCTGTATACGTACTGACATTGTGGCGTTTTCATACAAGCACTTCAACACTTGGATATACCGGTAGTCAATCCGGCATCTCTGCAGCGACCTCAACACAGCCCAAGTTTCCACCGAATCGAAGGCTTTCTCATAGTCCACAAACGCTAAGCAAAGTGGCCGGTTATACTCTTCTGTCTTTTGTATAACCTGCCGCAGCGTATGAATGTGATCTATGGTACCAAAGCCTTTTCGGAATCCGGCTTGTTCGGGAGGCTGGAAGTCGTCAAACCTACGAGCGAGACGATTCGTAATGACTCTCGAGAACAACTTATAAACATGACTCAACAACGAGATGGGTCTATAATTCTTCAACAAGGTATTATCACCCTTTTTGAAGAACAGAACCACCATGCTCCTGTGCCATGCTTCCGGCGTTGTGCCCTCGTGGATGATGGAATTGAACAATCGCTGAAAGATCTTAAGTACCGGTTTTCCACCCGCTTTCAGGAGTTCCGCAGTGATTCCGTCATCACCTGGCGCCTTGTTGTCCTTAAGCTGTTTGAGAGCCATTCTAATCTCGTATAGGCTGACGTCCGGGATATCTTCGGTATAGTGTCGGGTCAGTTTGGCTCTGGGATCTTTCGCCAGATCTTCAATAGGTTTTTGTGTCGTGGTATATAACTGTCCATAGAACTTCTCAACCTCTCCCAAAACCTCAGGTCGAGAAGAGACGAGACGGCCGTCATCAGTTTTCAGCCGCGTCAACTGGCTCTGTCCGATAGACAGATCTCTCGCGAACACTTTTGAGCCTTTGTTCCGCTCAATGGTATCTTTAATACACTTGGTATTAAAGACACGGAGGTCGCGAGTTTGTGCTTTAGAGATCTGCCTATTAATCCGCCGGTAGGCAGCCGCGTCTGCCGATGACTGCAGCCTCATCTCTTGTCTCTCCTTCATTAGCTTGAGAGTATGGTCAGAGAACTTTTCGGTTCTTTTCCTGCGGTGGGTCTTAAAGAATTTAGACCCCACAGTATGAACAGTTTCCACGAACCTGTTGTTTAGATCGTCCACAGAAACGCAGTCTGCTAGGCACTCGAATCGGTTCTGCAGTTCGAGTTGGAAGTTTTCGGGATTTTGGATATGAGCACGAGAAGGTCGGAGAGTGGACTTCACCAGTCTGGCCCTTTCCAGCTTCACATTAATATTCAACGTGCCTCTTACCATCCGGTGATCGCTACCGGTTTTCACCCTATTGATCACAGAGACATCATTGAATATATGCCGCTTGGTCGACATAATGAAGTCGATCTCATTTCTCGTGGAACCATCGGGACTCAACCATGTCCATTTTCTGTGTGGCCGCTTCCTGAAGAAGGAGTTCATCATAAAGAGGCCCTCCTTCTCCATGAAGTCGGCCAACATTTGGCCCCTTTGGTTCCTTCGCCCATACCCAAAATGCCCCACTCTCGTCTCTGCACCGCTTCGTTCGCCCAGCCTTGCATTGAAATCCCCCATCACAACACTGTAATGAGTGGTAGAGGCGTGTATGGCTTTTGATATATCCTCATACAGCGCCTCCACCTCCTCGTCAGAATGTGTCGATGTCGGTGCGTAGACCTGTATAACCTTCAGCGAATACCGTTTGGTGATTCTGAGTATAAGGTACGCTACCCTACTCGACACACTCTTGACTTGTACAATGTTGTTGACGAGGGAGTTGTGGACGATGAACCCGACACCACCCTGGGACTGTTGATCGCCCTCCCGGTAGTAAAACAAGTTGCCGGAATTAAGGATTATCGAGTCCTCCCCCTCTCGTCGGACTTCAGACAATCCTATAATGTTCCAGCGCAACTTGCTCACTGCTTCTTCCAGCTCGATGATCTTTTCGTCGGTCCTCAAAGTGCGTGCGTTATACGTCACCAGGTCCAGTCGTCGGGGTTGGCAGCGGAATCTCGTCCGGAGATTCTTAGCACCCCCTGCCCCGCCATTACCGTGACCGCTGCCAGGGTCAGGAATAGCGAGGCCGCCGGGAACTAGGGGCCATGGTCTTGTGCGAATATCCATACAAGGTTTTGCCCATAATGACCACGCTGGGCAGGCGTGTTGGTCATCGCAGGGCTAAACTGATCGCACCCGTGTCGCTGCTGCCCGACACAGGCCTGTGCCATTTGCTCAGTTTAGCCAGTATGAAATGGTTATACCGCCATTTGTCGGTCGTCATAGCCTCGTCAGTAGACTAGCAGGGGGCACCGCGGGCAGGTGAGGTTGACGTTTGGAGCGCTAGATGGAGGTGCGCTCCCTTACCCCCCTTCAAATAGTATAAGTAAGTTTTTTTAAAGAGTATAAGAGTAATTTTTCCACTCCAAAAGCCGTTACGTAGACTCGTAAACCAGGAATTGAAAATTAATTTCTTCAATGATTTTTCCGTTCAAAGCGAATAAAACTTGTTTTGAATTTCAACTCAAAACAAGCTTGACGGAGTTCATTTACTTTGGCAAACTGCTCTTTTATATTTTAACGCGATCATAAAGAAAATATCGAAAAAATATAACGAAGATTTTAAAGCATAATCGGGTTTTCAACAGATTAGGGGATAATCTCTTCCGGAATTAATATTGCAGAGCGAAAGTGACGTTACTTCAATTATGATTTTGTAGAGAAAATGGATTAATTGTTAACTTAAGCGATAAGGCCGCCTTTGCGTATACTTTCTTTTTTCTTTGTTTTAATTTAATTGTAAATAATATTATTTAAGTGTGCAGCAATAAAGAATTTATCTATCTATCTTATTTCGTGTGCATCTTTAACTGCTTCGATGTTTTATTGAATAGCCTATTCAGTTGTGAATCATGAGGTATTCGGTTCGAAAAAAATTGAGTTTTACCGTCAAATAATTTTTACTAGCAGACCCAGAGTTGGGTAGTTTGTTGAGGTACACCGAAATGCCTCGGAGAGTAAGAAAAAGCTTTGGTCCTCTGATGGCTCTATGGTCTGGTAGTTAGCCGTCACATAAAAAAAATTACTTTTCTATGTTGAACTTGACGTGGAACCGTTGACCTTCAGTTTTCAGTCTGTACATTAAGCATTGGGCTATCGAGACATCGGACTATGAGAGTTTTGGAATCAAAAATCCATCGGCGTTTGTCCAGTATTTTTAAGGGTTCCGTAGTAAACAAGGAACCCTTATTAGTAATTAGTTTAGTTTCGTTTAGTTAAGTATTTAGTTTCGCCATGTTCGTCCGTCTGTCCGCGGTTTAGCTCATAGACTATTGGTACTAGAAAACTGTAATTTGACAAGGGTATAAATATTAATCACGCAAACAAAGTGATGAAATAAAATTGTGAAATAAAATTTTTTTTAGGGTACCTACCTCCCCTACATAATATAAAGTGGGGATGATTTTTTTTTGATTTGATCCCCTAGTGTGGGATGTCGCTCAATAGGTCTTTCAAAAATATTTTGGGTGTGGGAACACCATTTTTCAATTCAGGGATCCGTTTGTGAAATATGATAGTTTAAAGTGCTAACTTATATTAAAGTCAAGTGTCCCCCTTCTGCCAGCTAAATCGTTGTTTACATGAAAAAATTCACAGCAGTAGTATAATATATAAAGAATTTTATAGGAAAACTATCACGGCTAAGTAGGGTTCATACTCGTAAGTTAAGGAGTTATATCAATTTTTTCTATTTCAGCCGTAGAACTCAAAATATATTCAATATTAATAAATAAAATAAAATCACTATCCTAAGTCAGCAATAATATAAGTGACTTGCAACTACGGAACCCTACAGCCGTGGTCTGACACGCACTTGGCCGGTTTTTATCTAGTTTATGTTCTATTGTATCCAAATAACTAAATATTCATCCCCATTCATGTGAGTGACTGTTAATTCTCTGTGAATGAATGAAATTTAAGGGTAGGTATTCTTATAAAACTAGATTTTTTTTTATATAAACTAATGTAGAATCATTAGTACACAAATAGAGTTAGTAGTATTATTAAGTAAGATTACCGATGGTAGATGTCATTAGAATCTATGATCATTAACTAATTTAGAACAACAGTTGAGTTGCTGAACCGGCGGTCAGGTTTTAGACAAAATTCAATTCGGAACTACCGGCAGCTACAGTATAGTTTTGCCCTAACTCGGCCGCTTCAAATTTGCATATTCAAATGCAGGATCAAAGAGTTCCTCCGGAGCAGACGTTTGTTCAAACGCTAACTGAATGAAACTCGCAATAATATGCTGAAATATTCGTTTAAGCTTCGAAAATTGATGTTTAAATTCTGAAATTGGAGTTTTTTATACCCGGGCGGGTAATTTCTCTACTAATCTTCGAACTATATCGCTTAGAAGCTCAGTAGTCGATGCGGTGATAAGCCAACTACGCAGTATCGTCGCGTTAGTACTCCGAATTCGCAGAAAATTACTAAAAAAAAAAGTCGGATTTCGGACGATAGTTTTACGTGATAACGTCATAAAGAAACATTGATGACTGGCGGGCGTCTTTTTCGGATTGTGTATGCTGTTGGCCCCAATGGCCGCCACAGCGTCACCGGACCTTGGGGCGAGCGCGAAGCGTCACCGGGAGGGTGAGCCCTAGGCCTCGGCTTTATAGACATTTGAGCCGATTGCATGTTCCGCACTCTCGCTTGCACGCTCAGGCTCAGGCGGAACGTGACACTCTTTCGTGCGTGCCAGCCGGTGTTCATCGATTTATAAGACGTTATCACGTCAAAAATGATGTACTGTGCTGTGAAAGGATGTCATAATTCTTCACAATAACCATCAAAAACGTTATTATCAGTACCAGCACCAGAAAATAATAATTACATGATCCTAGCATTGGTTGTTTTGAGCTGATGTTTGCAGCGGAACTTGGTTGGGAACTTCTGTTCTAACCGTTCTTTTCGATGACCATAATTATAATTTTACAAGTTTCGTCATCATCATCATCATTAGCAACCCCATCAACGGCTCACTACTGAGCGCAGGTCTCCTCTCAGAGAAGAGTTGTATTGTAGGCCATAGTCCACCACGCTGGCCCAATGCGAACTGGCGGACTTCAAACACCTTCGAGAACATTATAGAGAACTCTTAGATGTGCAAGTTTCCTCACGATGTTTTCCTTCACCGTTGAAGCATTATTTAATTGCTTAAACGCACGTGGCTCCGAAAAGCCAGAGGTGCGTACCCGGGATCGAACCTGCGACCCCCCAAATAGGAGACCACAGTACTAACCACTAGGCTATCACTGCAGCTTATTTTACAAGTTTACTTCTAACCTAATTGTTTTATATGCACCTGTGTGTAAGTTTGCAAGTCTAGTAAGCAGAATCAGGCTTAGAGCTTTACCAGCCCCAATATTCGATCAATGCAGTCGGCTCATAACTTAGGTTATTTCGAGTCAAACAAAAAGATCGATAACTCACTCACGGCGTAAGTTCAAGGTCAAAGTTGCTTAAGCCTGAAGCTATGTGAGGTACAGGTAAAAATGATTCTATATTTTTCATTTAAGTATACTTAAATATAGTTTTTAGAAAAGCTTAAATAATATCAGAATGTAAAAATTCATGAATGAAGACAAATTCAATTTTAGCAAGATCTAAATAATTAGATATAGTTAGATACAATGTTCATCGTATTTTCTAAATATAGCATTTGTAACCTTTTCGTTTTGGTTGGCACCCTGTTATAATTCCTTATGCTAAGCTAATCCGAAAGCAGTTTTTGGCTGACCGCCAAGCCATTGTTAGGGAAGTTAACATGCTTTTAGAGCGTAAGCAAGCGTTCGCGTCGGCGGGAGCGATAGAGAAGTTTGTCTGAACCAACATTTTTGAATATTTCACGTTATTTACGTAATTTCACGACATCGAAAATTGTAGTGTAAATCACTCGCGAGGTTGCGGTTTATGCTGTAAATACTATAGTGTTGTTGGACATAGACTCAGAAGCGGAACTTATCACTCAAAACTAATCACGCCTTAAGAGAATACATCTCTTAAAACGCTAAAACCCTACCTATAGCCGTCTCCTCCACCCCCACAACGGCCCCTTTCCTCACATCTAATCAATTTAACCACAAACACGACAGACAAACACCATCTGAACGTGAGTGTAGTTATCAAAAACATTTAAATATCAATTAATCAATAACACTAATCTAAGCGTACTGGCAATATTTATTCGATTAGGGTGCGATTGCTATCGCAATCCCTCAATCAAATACAACGACCTAGACACGAAAGCATCTACTAGTTATTGGAACTACTTTACTGTTCAGAAGCAGGCCTTTATTTCTATACCAAATATCTATCACAAATTATCAAATTAACACTTATTACACTAGCTTTTCTGCAAACTTATTTAAACATAAATTATAGGTAAATCACTCGCGCGATAACTCAACAGAGTTTAGCGTACGCTTTCACGACATAACCGAACTGAGAGCCTTTCGTCTTTCTTTTCGCTTTTTATATATTTCATTTACAAAATGGCGGTACCTCCCACTTCTTTGACGAACCTTTGAAATCATTCGTGCAATCGTTGGGAGAAGTCAAATATTAGTCTATTTAAATTCTATTTCAACTTTCAACAAAACTATTACCTATATTATCTCTTATATTTAAAACTATTTGATATGATATACACACTAATTCTTATTATTATTCGTAAAAGCTAGTTAATTTAATCATGTAGCTGACAGTATATAGTTTATTCTTTGTAAGACATACCATGGTGATGAAATTTTGCATTAATAATAATTTAAGGGCTACAACGTTGCGTACAGGAACTGATTATATTTTGAAAATTTAATGAAAGAAATCATTAGCAACCCATCAACGGCTCACTACTGAGCGCAGGTCTCCTCTCAGAGAAGGATTATAGGCCATAGTCCACCACGCTGCTGGCCCAATGCGAATTGGCGGATTTCACACACCTTCGAGAACATTATAAAGAACTCAGGTGTACAGGTTTCCTCACGATGTTTTCCTTCACCGTTGAAGCAAGTGATATTTAATTGCTGAAACGCACTTGACTCCGAAAAGTCAGAGGTGCGTACCCGGGATCGAACCTGCGACCCTCCGAATAGGAGACCACAGTCCTAACCACTAGGCTATCACTGCTTGAAAGAAATACTGTTTGCAAAATATCGCTACCGCCTGTGTCCGGTAGTACCCTGAGTTATTATTTGCTTGAAGAGATAATTGCATTGCAGCATGAAAATCTATTCAAGAGGCCTGTGAAAGGAAATTAAAGCAACACACAGAGCAAAACAGTTGCTTGTTTCCTTACGGCTTTATTGGCTCATGAATCTCAATGAGTAGGCATCGCCTTTTAGTTTCTATTGTATGGATTAAATGATACTAAAGTCTAGATTAGAATAAGAGGCCTTTAGTGCAAATGTTCGAGAGAAGTAGTGGGTTTTATTTAAGTAGGGTTAACTTTTCAACAAAACATTTTCCGCTTTGTCAACAACAAAAATCGGCCAAGTGCGAGTCGGGCCTCGCTCTTTTAGGTTTCCGTTAAAAAAAAATTAAATAAAAATATTTCCATGTACCCATGGAAATATTTTAATTTAATTTTTTTAATTTAATTTAATTTTTATTATTTGTTGTTATAGCGGCAATAGAAATACATAATATGTGAAAATTTCATCTGTCTATCTATTACGGTTTACGAGATACAGCCCGCTGACAGACGGACGGACGGACGGACGGACGGACGGACGGACGGACGGACAGCGTAGGCTTAGTAATAGGGTCCCGTTGGTACCCTTTGGGTACGGAACCCTAAAAACTAACGTTGTACAAATTATGATTTGAATATTAAAATCTGTGAATGATTTACATAGGGATAGGCAAGGTTGTTTATGTTTTTAAGCAAATAATGTTGGTGGCGTAGTATATGGTAATTTTGTTATTAGTTTAGGGTGCTCCTTACCAGATATACCTACTAGGAATGTTTTTAAGTGAATCAGAATGGTTAATAAAACATTTGAATGAAGTTTTTCAAACTCTTGAGGTCTTAGTATTAAACCAACACTGAGGTCTATTCTCTTCTTCCTGTGAATTGTCTACGCAAGTAGGCGATGTTGCCTTTTTGCGTTTGAGGTCTATTATTGAGGTAATCGGTCCAACAGGCTGGAGTTTGCCCTACACTGTGTTTACAAGTCTCCACTCCAGATAGGCATGACCTGTCCACTGGTACTTCAGTCAGCTTGATTATTCTTTGAACTATGTCCGTGACTTTGTTTCCCCTACCTATGACTTCGTTAGTTCAGTGCTGACCTACTTTTAATTGAAGAAGTTTCATAGTATTAATATTGTAATATTGAGCTATCTAAATAAATAAAACGTAGATCAAAACAATCATGCACAAAATTCTCATGTGCCCATTTACCCGTCTGTGCATCGCCAATTCTAGTTCTGTAACTTTTTTGTTTAATTTAGTGCCGTTTAATTCAGTTGGTGAAATACCAACGTCGAGTGACGTTTATCTGAGGGATGAATTAGGCGTTCTGATAGTTTTTGTATTGAAAACTCTGTCAAAATAAACAATTTTCGCTTAAAAATAAAATAAAATTTTAATTTATTTATTAAATATATCTAATAAAAAAATCTTGTGTTTTATCAAATGCTAAAAAACCTATGAGTACTATTTTCTTTTACTGTTGGGTTTTATTTTAATATTATTTGATTGGAAATCTGTCAAAATGTCAAATTTAAACCACCGTATCGTTTAAAGTTTGCTTGGACATGGTGAAATAAGCCTTTATACAAACCACGAGCGTCGTCCAAAGATTCGTTTATTTGAATAAAACTTAGTTGATCACTTTATCGCCGCGTCGTCCCCTACATCTCGGAGGAGATTATGGTTGTCTATTCAGCTCGAGTTAGATTCGATTAAACTCAACTAAATTGCTTAATCGGGCCAGACTTGTATTCTTGATGAGTTCCTAGATTTGCTAGTGCCATTCAGTTTAAAGTTTATAGCTACTGGCTTTTGCCCGCGTATTCGTCCGCATGTAGTTAGGTTTTAAAAATCCTGCAGTTTACAGTCAAATTATTGGTAAAAATTAAGGAATTCTGATGCTTCTTCTTCTTTATCAACCGATAGACGTCCACCGCTGGACAAAGGTCTCCTGCATGGACTTGTACAGGCTTCGGTCTTGCGTCGCCTGAATCCAGCTCGTTACGACTAGTTTTATGTCAACGGTCCATCTAGTGGGGGGTCTACAAACACTGCGCTTACCGGTGCGAGGTCGCCACTCAAGCACTTTGGGATCCCAACGACCATCAGCTCTTCGATCTATGTGCCCGCCCATTTCCACTTCAGTTAAGCGACTCTCTGAGCTATGTCGGTGAATTCTGATACGTTCAACTAAAAGTAGCATTATTTTAGTGGTAAATTTAATCACAAGAAGGCTTATTGTCACTCAGCGGGCGATCAAGAGGCTCGGATTATCCCTGGGAGATTAAATCAGATGAGATCCGTAGGAGAACCAGAGTTACTGACATATTTCATCGAGTGGTGAAGTGGCAGTGACCGTGGCACATAGTTCGAAGAACTCTTGGTCGAAAAGGTCCCAAACTGAACTGAAAAAACTGAAAACTGAAGCGGTGACCTCACTCCGGAAAGCCTCGTGTATGCAGACGACGTAGACAATTCACAGTTGGCAGCTAGTTACAGGTGACCCAAGACCAAGGCATCTAGAAGGCTATACAAGAGACATTTTGTCCAGAAGTGGACGTATATCGTCAAGCTCTACCGCGTAAACTTACCTCCCGACATACAGACCACCCATAGATGGATAGTAAAAATTACAACTAAACCAACATAGCAACGTTCACGCAATCTAAATATTCACCGCCAAACTGGGGCACACTCCTCTCATAATTCACATTATTTTAGTCTGAATTTTAAGCTGGCTTAAATCAAACTGCCGAGCCGTAACAAAGCTGCAGTTTGAAATTTTATGAAAACTGTGTCTCCGCATATTTTGCTGCAAAACCCCCGAACTTTTGCAATAGTTAATAGAAAGTAGGTGGAAAATAACGCATAGGATATAGGTTCCTTCGTGGAGTTTCTATATTAATGTGCCAAAAGTTCATCAGATACAATCAGAAATATTGATGTTGTTAACACAATACACCACATAACCCTAAAAATTAAATATTGTGTCTGCAATACCGATTTACAGCAATACTTAATTACACCTGATTTTAGGACGTTCCCTTACTTTTACAGGCAATCCAAGCTAAAATATGTGACGCTTTCTATCAATTTCGTTTTCAAGAACCTTTTAGGAACACCTAAAGGTGAAAATAACATTGGGTAAGGCCTGGGATTGTATTAGAGGCTACTTACGTAAAGAGACTCCCACTTAGGGTTTGATTCAGGTATGATTACATTAAAATTATATTAAATCAAATTCTTAAGAAGCATAATAACATTTTATACTTATTACTTTAAAATTCAGATTTTCATTGCTATAATTATTCGTACAGATATTTCAGCTGCTTCGTTGACAATTAATTAGTGCTGTTATTTATTACAAGCCGTGCAGGCGGGAGCGCTTTTATTAAAAATTTATTTCATAAGGTCCTTCTCTTCTCTTCGAGCGACAAATTGTGAAATTATTTGCGTCAATTTTTCCACTTTATTAAACAGTCCAGGCACTTGCTTGCTGCAGTAGGTCTGTTTTTCTTTCCCTTAACAATGTAATTGAACAATTTTAACGTTGCCTTTAAAATATTATGCAAGGAACAAATTTTCACTAAAATATACAATCGGCAAAATAAATAAAAACTTGAGAAGTTCCTTTCGATTAATTAATTTGGCATTGTGTTCAACATTTTCACACTACAATGTTAGATCTCCGTAGCCTTGTGGTTTCCACAGTCGCCAAACAGCCAAAGGTCGATGGTTCGAATCCCAGCTCGACAGACCGAATTTTCCATTTTCAATTTTATTTTAAGCAATTTCTACATGTGGAACGTTTCCCTAATTTTTTATAACTTAAAAATAAGTTATAAAAAACCGAACCGAACCATCGACTTTTAACTGTTTAGCGACTATAGAAACCACAAGGCTACCGAGATCTTATATTGTACTGTGAAAATATAAAACACAATGCCAAATTCACATTCAAAAAAGTGTCGGTTCAATTTTGTCTTAATTTTTTCCGTCTAGCGCCCTACCGCACCACGCGATAAGGAACTACGTTCCAATAAATCTTGTAAACAATCTTATGCCCGTTTTAGGTAAGGTCACCTAAGTCCAATTAGCTGACGTAATAATCATTTAATCAATGTTACTAGATTTAGGGGATATCTTACGCTAAGGTATCCTTAGCTCTTGACTGTGATTTCACCTGGTGACAAGTGATGATGTAGTCTAACAATTGGTTCTTGTGCCGCTTTTAATCTATCGTTTCCCAGCAACTTAGATATATTAATTTACCTAACCAAAGAATATATTTATACAACAAGCGAAGTTTTGAAATACGAATAGATTGTGTTTGCAAGCCCTTGTAAATAGGTTCAAAGTTTTTTCCAATTACTTTACGGCTTTTTAGCCGAGGCCCTTCGGTTGAGCTGGAAAATAACGGAAGCGTTTACATAGACTAGAAAGGTGCGATCACAGAACACTATTACTCCTAGGTAGGTGCGATAGAGCCTTGACTAAAATAATGGCCACGGGACAAATATCATTCGCCTGCCCTTAATATTTTTCAGAACTCGCTCGCAAACAAACCTATACTAGAACAGTCTAGATAGAATCACAAGATTAGCTTATTCAAAATTAAAAAAACCGAAATTATTTATTTCATCTAGGCCAACTTGTGGCTCTTATGACAAGTTAAGACTAACTCTGCTCTCTATGAAAGCATAATATTCTGTTGAGAAAAGTCGGTGAGAAACTTTTCAAAAAAAAATTGTTACAGATGCTATTATAATGTAACAAGTTGTCATTAGTCATTACACTTTCACGTGGGTAGCTAGACGGCAAACATATTGTTGTTCTCATTCAATATAATTTGTGTTACAAGTTAATTAATGTTTTTCCAGTATTTACTGTAATAATAATTTTAATTAAGACCCATAATGTCCTAAAATGTATTATTTGAAACTCGCATATGACATATTATTATGATAAAAAATCCAAACTTTCAGTGAAATAAAATAGTAATTCTAGAAACCTCTGCCAAACATGAGTATACACTACTACGAAGTGTCTACTGCGTAGTTCTGAGATCTGTTATGTTTTCATCCCTTGAAAACAATCGTACAATGCAAACTGTATAATGTAAAGGCTAACAGTATAAAAAGTATATCAAACAATAAACCCTTAGTGGGAATTTCATGTACAAATAGAAGACGTGAATAAATAATACGAAATCTTCTCAGGAAGTTTGATTTAATACTTACGTAACAGCTGTGAACCGGGCGGAATAATGAGATTTTTTCGCAACGCAAATACAATATGCCTGCTATTGCTTTCTGTTTTTTTTTTTGAATAACTAAATGGGAACGCTTTCAAAGTAATTCCGATGTTAGATTGATTACGATTCGATAATGCGAATTTCTGTTGTAACTCGCGAAAAAAGAAATGTGAAAATGTACACGAGAATTCGAGGAAATAACTCATTTTTGTTGCATGGTTTATAATCGAAGAAAAAGGTTTTGCAGCAATTGCTAATAAAGGCATATTGGCATAGAATCGATGTGCAGGAATATTTCTTTACTAGCTTTTGCACGCGACTTCGTCCGACTGGAGTTAGTTTTATAAAAATAAATATCGGGATAAAAGGTTGTCTCTATCACTCTCCAAGTCCTCAACCATACCTATCCATGCAAAAAACCATGTCGATCTATTGCTCCGTTGCTGCGTGATTTAAAGACAAACCAAAAAACAAACACACTTTCACATTAATTTGTAATAATTATGTAATAATAAGGAGGATATCCGTAGGAGAACCTTCTCTTAACGAAGTCCTCATTTGATCCCGCAGGGATGTTCCAAGCATACCCTCATTGGACCCATTGGATAAAATAACTGCCAATACATTACATACATAGTTTAGGCAAATGTAAAGAATTTTGTAACTTTTAATTTTAAGTTTAAAATTCTTTCAAGCAGCAATTTAGTTGAAGAACAAGAAAAAAGAACCACCTGAAGTTCGTTTTTAAGTAAGTAGCTGCTTATTAAGAGATGTTTTATAAAAACAGGGTTCAAGTAATTTAGGAGCATCAGACAGGCTTTCAGGGAGCTGGATGAAGCTGGTTCGTGCGAACTAAGGATCAGAATCCATGAAAAATACACTAGAGTTAGCGGATACAATACCTATATATTATTATTTTGTTTTTTAGAATAGATTAGAATATAATAGAAATATTTTTTATTCAAATAAACTTTTACAAGTGCTTTTGAATAGTCGATGAATCTACCACTGGTTCGGAATGCCCTTTGTAAAGAATATTAGCTAAGCTGAATATTTTTCCCTCTTCTCTATCTAAACAGAAAGATAGATAGATAGATAAATTCTTAGTTGCTACACATTTAAATAATACACACATCAAAAGTGTCTAGGGATCAACATATATTTTTGCAATAACTTTTCTCCTGATTGATATTAATTAAAATTTTCTTTAAGGATTCATCAAATAAAGTGTTTTCGTTTGTCACAGTAACGATAAACCAAGTCACCTTTGCATTAATAAAGAAATTTGCCATTTTCCTAATAAAGGGATTTTTGACATTTGAACCACTAACATTAAAGTTCGAAAAAAAGACTGAAATAACAGTTTTCTTTAAAATTTTATTGGGTAACTTAAACAATTAATAATCCGTGTTTCTACCGCGAACACTAACAACACAAGAACATCGGTTTGGCATACTCAAAATGAGTTCATCCAAATCACGCTGTGGAATGGCCGCCCATGTTCGTTGCAACAACAAAAAAAGGTCTTCTTGCCACTGGATACCCTCCATATTCGGCAGAGCTCTTCTCTGTAGCATATCCCATGCATGCTCAATCGGGTTCAAGTCTGGCGACTGAGCAGGCCAGGGCAGGACATTGATGTTAGCTGCGGCGAGAGTCTGTCTTACAACTCTTGCGGTGTGCGGTCGTGCATTATCATGCATTAACTGAAATAAGGGACCGATTTGCACTTCTAGAGGAACGATGACGTCTGATACAATCGTCTCAGCATAAATTTGAGCGTTGAGGTTGCCTCTGATCCAAATCGACTCAGTTCTTCCGCCGATCCAAATACCCGCCCATACCATGATGGTTCCACCACTATAAGGATGGACTTCCTGGCAGGATTTTAATCGCTGATTATGAAATTATGAAATGCACCAAAAAGGATCCATATAAATTTATAAAATCATAAATTTATTACAAAGCCACATCTCAATCTCAAGAAATCCGCATAAAAATGCTTGATCCCTAGACACTTTTGATGTGTGTATTTAAAATTAAATTAAAACAAAGAAAAGAGAAAGTACGCAAAGGCGGCCTTATCGTTTTAAGCGATCTCCTCCAGCCAACCTAAATTTAAAGGAATCTTATTGGTATAAAGCTTGTATAAGGCCCAAATTAGACAGTGCATCGTTCATCGTTCATAGCTGCGAAAATTTTTGCGAAAAAAATGAACCGTCTTAATTCGCCCTAAGGGTGAATTTTCTACGGTTAATTTTTCGAGATTTTTGCTTTCCTTTTCGAAGGTCATCGGTGAGCCATCAGTCTAAATTGGCCCTTAGGGCAAAGGGCCTTAGGGTTCATTTTCGCAAAAAATATTCGCAAAAATGAACGATGAACGAGGCCCTGTCTAATTTGGGCCTTAGGAGTGAGTACGATAATAATATGTGACGGCTGGGGATCGAAGCGTCCACCTTCCTTTAGTCAGCACCTTTTAACGATTGGCTATTGAGAATTCGTGTAGTAGGTATAGTATTGACAATATTCGTATATTATTCTCACAGAATTTCAAATAAAAATAGAGTAAGGTCAGCTTAAAATTTTAATAAAGTAGTAATAAAATACACTTGAATACTGAATATTTTTTTTAATTATTAAGTCGGGCTTAAACCGATTAAAAAATGCAACTACATTCAACTAAATACAACTCCACGGTGACGATGTAGCAGCCAATAGGGTATTATGGTCCATGTAGCAAACACAATCCGAAAACAATCAAGTAGATTCCTTTGCCTGCAATTTTTTGCCCGCTTGCGCTTGTATACTGTGACCTTTACTGTGACTAGCAAAGTTAATTTGAACTTATTTTCACCTTCTAGTATACTGTTTGAAGATCTCTTGGAGTAAATTAAGCATTTTTATTTTAGGGTCAGATTATAAAATTATCTTTATTTTTTCTATAGGGACCAACCTTAATGGGCTTTCAAGTATTCTCGAGTGGAGAGGCAGGCCCAAAGGTCACGAGGAGTTAAGTGATTTTCATTATCGCCCCAATTTGGTATATTATATTCAGTCTAAAATATTATTTTATTTCTCTAAGCAAATTGTCTAAGCGAACTGTTGCTTTCAACACTAATACTTTGGTGCCTTCGGTGCTACAAATGTTCACTTAACATCAGGTGACACGCCTGCACCTTTGCTCACTATTAATAAAAAATGTGGACAGCTAATATACGAGACAGTTTGATTTGAATAGATTCTTGATACAAGTCTATCTTTGGTCTTTGAAAGTTTCAAGAATATATTTATTATGGGGATCATACAACATCGACACTTTAAAAAAGTTGTCATTCACAAAAAACTTGTCATTCTAATTTCCAATCACCCTTCGAGTGTTGCTAATGTTTAATTTTGGCGAAATAAACATAACTAGCGAAAAGCTGAGCTTTGTGAGGGCTCGCGTAGTTTTTCTAACGGGTAATAAGTTCTGTTGCAGCGATGTTAACTCTTTGGTTTTCTAACAAATGGCGTTAGTTGTACAATAACAAATACAAAATTGTTAATGTTCATTTTATTTTTAATGGTTATTAAATTATATTTTTTTTGACAAATAACACATCTGGATATGAAGTTAAATTACTGTGATAAAGCACAAATACATAGGCGTGATAGTTTTTCACTAAAGTGTACCACAAAAATACTCAGGTTGTGGGATAGTGTTAGGGCTCGCATCGCTCGCCCTAATAATAATTAGACGATCTTTGTGCCAGGGATTTCACAAAAAACTTGTAATTCTAATTCCCAATCCCCCTACAAGTGTTGATAACGTTTAAGTTAGACGAAATAAACATAATAATAACTAGATTATCTTTGTGCCAAGGATTTCACAAAAAACTTGTCATTCTAATTCCCAATTCCCCTACGAGTCTTGTTAACGTTTAAGATAGACGAAATAAAAATAATAATAACTAGATTATCTTTGTGCCGAGGATTTAACAGGGGGCAGTTCTGTTAACAAACTTTAAACAAACACCCACGAGTTGAATGTAAAACAAATAGAGACCAAAAGCGTTATGGGATACCCGCATACTCCTTTTCGTACCCAGTGACCCTTAATTTATTAGGTCTCTCATTTTAAACTACGAGTAGATACTTATATAAGTGTCCTCTCATTTGTCATTTTGTACCTACTAGACGTGATATTCAGAAAACTAATGATTTACCCCAATATTAGATCTCGTGTAAACAAATAAAAAATATTATGCCACAATTTGTTTTTAACCGACTTCAAAAAAAGAAGGAGGTTATCAATTCAACGCTAATTATTTTTTGGCGGTGTTACTCCATAACTACGTCAAATCGTTTAGTGTACGTCAAAAATTTTTTAGACGTATCGTAAGGTTGGTCCCATTTAAATTTGGTGAAGATCTAATAAATATCTTCGGTGATGGAGGACGGAACTCCTCAATTTATGTCGATGTTACTCTATAAATTCGTCAAATTTAATAATCAAAAAATCGTAACTAATAAACGGAGTAAATAAAAGTTACGAGTAGCTCTCACCAAACAAAAGTTTGAGCATTCAAAAATTTGAAATGACACGAAGTTTGTTTTTGTACGTGATAACAACCTGGACTAAAACTCTTAGGAAGGAGGCCATGGTATCAAAACCTCTAACGGGGCGTACAAACTTTTTAATTAGAATTTACAAAACTGTCCCGTTCGGTCCATTGTACATTGGCTTTTCAACATTTTGTACTTTTCTCCTCTAGCTGATTTTTCCGATACCAAACAGGATACGCGAACGACTTTTCATCTATTGTATCTCGCCCGCTGGTAGATCCATTGTTGAGTCCACTGTTAGCTTTATGTTTAGATGGAGGGAAAAGGTGAATATTAATTATGTTCAGCAAATATTTATTTCTTAAAAGAAAGTTTGAGTAAGTCTTTTAGTTTATTCTATCCCTAATATCTAGACTAATACCTATTATAAATGTGAAAATGTGTTTATTTGTTTATTGTTGATCACCGATGTGATTTTTAATGGGTATAGTTGAGGAACTGAGAAGTTTCAACTTCTCACAATCAATCAAACGATTCAAACAATCTCAATCCAACTGTGGGATTGTCTAAAAATGGTTGCTACAGTGCGGCATGATTGCGCTAACCATATCTGATTGGCTGAAACTCTCTCGCTATAGGTTAAAATGCATTGATACAGCAAAGACGCCTTAAATTCAACCAATCAGAGGCGATTTCAATCGTTACACTATTGCAATCATTTTTAGACAATTCCAGAACAGGTATCTGGGAAACAAAACAGCATTGTTCCTTAATCAGTGGGAATAGAAAGCGTCCTTCTTCTTAGTCTATTTTTTTTCTAAAATAACAATGTCCGATAATGTTTAGTTAGAAGATCTCTACAGATTTTGCAATGTCACATAATTGCCTATCCCAATCACAGTCAGAGGAGACAGCAGTGGCAATCAAAAACTGTACCCTTTTGGTAAGCTCCAGTCTCTTAAATTAATTCCATCGTCCCTTCCAATTAACCTGTTTATAATTTCGTCCTCGACCTATTTAGTGAGTTTGAACCACAGTTCCCGTGTATGTTAGTTTATATAAAACACTAACTAGCTTTTGACTATGATTTTGCCTGCGCGGTGTCAATTTTTTTTAATTTCATTTATCTAATTTTTCGGAAACGCTTTGTTTTCCGGGATAAAAAGTTTTATAAAATCGCGCGGGAGATCTTGGTTTTCCTTTGAAACCTTTGGATAAAAAGTAGCCTATATCACTTCATAAGTTCTCAACAATATGCATGCAAGATTCATGTCAACCCCTTGATGTAATGCTGTGTGATTGAAGGACAAACCAACAAACAAATACACTTATGCATTTACTAGACAATGCCCACGACTTCGTCCGCGTGGATTAAGGTTTTTTGAACTCTACTTTTCCGGAATTAATTGTAGCCTATATGTCAATTCAATGTATAATCTATCTCCATTCGAAATTTCAGCCAAATCCGTCCAGTGGTTTTTGCGTAAAAGAGTAACAAACACACACACACACACACACACACACACACACACACACACACACACACACACACACACACACACACACACACACACACAAAAACCCAATTTTTTTATATTAGTGTGATAATACTAGTAAAGATCTAGCTAGGTATCCTTATTAATACTTCTATGGAACTCTATTAAGTAATATGATTGATGATGATTAAAACAGCTAGGTACATACTTTTCAATAATAAAGATAAATAGAACCAATTTTATTGTCAGTTCGAGCCAGCAGACCTCTCTGTCGCGCTGTCGAGCAAACCTTTCCACCACACGTTTTAGTTAAAAAGTAAGCAAAACTAAGATCCATGAGCATTGAGTTGCTACCTTTGATTTACAAGCGAAGAGCTTGCATGAGTGATAAAAATTTCGTAACTTTCAAAGATTTTGGAGACATAATCTTGAAACCTGTTGCTATGGAAATATTGTTGTACCGCATCTTTTACTGTTTATACAAACAGCCAACTTTTTTAGTTTATTACAATTTCACGAAAAAAACACTTGGTCTTGTACATTTTTTCAAATTTAAATTTTCACTATTGTTTGGGATTGGAACTTCATGATCATTCACATAGTTCGAAGAGCTGATGGTCGTTGGGGTCCCAAGGTGCTGGAGTGGCGACCCCGCACCGGTAAGCGCAGTGTTGGCAGATACCCCACTAGGTGGACTGACGACATCAAACGAGTCGCAGGGAGCCGCTGAATTCAGGCGGCGCAAGACCGAAGCCTGTGGAGGTGCATGCAGGAGACCTATGTCCAGCAGTGGACATCTAAAGGTTGATAATGATGATGACGATAATGATCATTCATATATTCATCTCAAACCATCGTTGGTCCACAATTCCTGTCTACCACTTTGAGAAAGTGCAAATTGCCTGATTTCACACACCTGTGAGAACATTAGCTAATGGAGGACTGACAGCATGTAGGTTTCCTCACGATGTTTTCCTTCACATTGAAAGTAAGACTTTAATTGTATCTTAAAAAAAAACGTTTAAGGCAAATTCACAATTACTGTTTACCAAAAAAAAGTGAGTAGTCATAAGGTAAACGTGCATTAATTTTTTTTATTTTGGAGTACGTAACAAAATAATTCATAATATACTTAAATTGCATAAGTACAAACAAATAGGTAAGATTTGTTTTCTTATCCAGAAAAAATTTATTCATGGCTCTGGAAAAACCTTACAACTTTCCTAAATCTATTTAAGTTGTAACTCCAACATTTTATAACTTCTCACAGGGTTTTATAACTACTTGTACAAATACTTATTACGAATTACCCAAGCTCCACAACGTGGCACCAGTTTTAATGACTTGAGGAAAGTTCATAAAAATATCAATTAAAAAAGTCATAAACTAAGCGGGTAACTCCATCGGGTTCGTATTTATTGTTTTAGATGATTTATTTTATCTTTTTATGAAAATTTTATAGAGGGCGAAGCGCGAAAATTCTTTCAGACGTTGATAGACTTCTTTCCAGTAAATGATCCTCAAATCTATTTACGTATTACCTCTTCTGACTTGTATACATATAAAATTTAGTGATTTTCCCACGACTTCGTCCGCACGGAGTAAGTTCTTAACAAATCCTGCAGGAACTTTCTGGTTTTCCGAGATAAAAGATAGCCTATGCCACTCACTCCAGGTCACCCATGCTCACGTCGATTCGTTGCTCCGTTGCTGCTTGATTGAAAGACAAACCAATGAACAAATACACTTTCGCATTAAAAAATAGTTGTCTGTAAAGTCGGTTTACAGACGATAGTTTTACGTGATAACGTCATAAAGAAACATTGATGAAAAATTGCATACTTTTATGAATTGAATTATTATTACTATTTTGTATAATACAAAGAATTGAAAATTACAATTTTCTCTAGTCACAAGCCAACGCTTGGGCCGATCGTGCCTCTCTATCGCTTGTTCCGCGCTCTCGCTTGCACGCGCAGGCTCAGGCGGAACGTGACACTTTTTCGTGCGTGCAGCAGGTGTTCATCGATTTATAAGACGTCACGTTCAATTCAAAAAATTAGTAAGTTTATTAAAATTAAACACTGGGTAAGTAGTAGTATAGTTGAAGGAGGAAAGACTATCGGTAAGAAGAAGGCTTTGATGAATAAATTAATTGCATTTAATACTGTCCTGTTTTCAAATTACTTGTAAAATTTAGCAGTGGATAAAAACGCATTAACTTTGCTAGTAGGTACTTATATAATGGGAAGCGAAATCCCCAATCTTTTAAAGCAAAGTTTCCGACTTCCGTCACGGTAAATCCCGATTTCGTCGCATTGCGGGATTCGCCCATCTTTTACACAATTTGGACGTATTAACGGCCATTCCTGTTTTAAGGGATAAGTATCGGACATTTGTTTTATTTGTGGACACCCTGATTGATGAGTTTGTTGCGTAAACATGCCGCTTAATAAAATTTACTTCGGGATTTATTTTTAGTCGGATTAAAGAAATATTGACGAAATAAGTGAGTGGGAGCTAAACAATTAACTAAAACAGTAATATGTATTATGGTATCTATATGTATAATTTTGAAACGCTCTGCGGTGACATCGAAGGGGTATTAGTAATTCATAGTTTTTAGGGTTCCGTAGTAAACAAGGAACCCTTATAGTTTCGCCATGTCCGTCCGTCTGTCTGTCTGTCTGTCTCTCTGTCCGTCCGCGGTTTAGCTCAGAGACTATTGGTACTGGAAATTTGTAATTTGACAAGGGTACAAATATATCAATCACGCAGATAAAGTGGTGAAATAAAATTTTGAAAAATAATTTTTTTTTTGGGGTACCTCCCCTACATGTAAAGTGGGGATGAATTTTTTTTTCTCGACTATCCCATAGTGTGGGGTGTCGTTGAATAGGTCTTTCAAAAATATTGTGGGTGTGGGAACACCATTTTTCAATTCAAAGTGCTAAATTTTATTAGTCAAGTGTCCCCCCCCCCCTGCCAGCTAAACGGTAGTATATAGGATACAAGAAAAAATTCACAGCAGTAGTATATATAATGAATTTTAAAGGAAAACTATCACGGCTAAGTAGGGTTCATTAGTTAAGGAGTTATATCTGTTTTTTCTAAGTCAGGTATTACACGTAGTGTAAGTTGCATATTTTGTAGTATACTTATTATAGTATTTAAACCATGGAACTCAAAATGTACTTTTTGTACTTTGAATTCAATATTCATAAATAAAATAAAAGCACTATCCTAGGTCAGCAATAATATTTGAGACTTTTAACTACTTTCCAAGTATGAGAGCGTTTACGCGGTCCCCCCGGTCGCGGTCGCGGTGAACCCGCGTGAATGTTTGAGTTTAGCGCGCGACGCAACGCACCACGCGCCGCGCAACGCCCCGCGTATGCAGAAACGTACCCTTAGGGTGGAACACCTGAAGGTGGAAATGACATTTAGGAGGGTTGATTCCTAAATCAAGCCCCTAGGCTACCTACGTAAAGAGACTCTTACTTAGGGATGATTTAGGTATGGTTTGTGGAAATGGGCATGACTGTGTCTTGTAAGTATATTTTGGAAATAAAGTAAAAACCTAGTAGTTAAATTTTCGAGTCAGCACGTGCCAAGAGTCGAGTTGAGGGCGTCAGTCAGTTCAATCAGCGAAATAATGTTTCACAAAAGGTAAACCTACTTAATCGACGCGTTCTGTGCCAAATGGTAAAAAAAAATATTAGAAAACCTCGGTAAATGTGCCGCTTTGAAAGGAATTCCTTGGAAAATATCGAAATAACCAGCAACAAAGTCCTTATGAATGTGAGCCGACTTATCTTTTTTGGGAAAACGTGGTCACTGAAAGGTTAATCTTTCGACAATCCTGTTCAATCAGATACTTTTGGATATAGTTCTCTTTGTGAATGTTTTTAAGATGAGAGAAAATATATAAATATACTTAACCTTAGAGTAGTCGCGCATTTCCATGAAACGTGAGTGATCGCGTGGGGAGCATTTTGCCGCCCATACTCAATATTTTTTTTTTGTTAAATTGTAGTTATATAAATATACAATAATTTTAAAAGGACAGAATAAAACATAAACTTTCAGAAAGTAATATTTATTAAAGTTTTGTACTTAGTTTTAATGGAAAAAAAAGCTTTGGGATATCTTAGGTATTTTTTTTTAGAATTTTAGGAATATCTTTATCTTAACCTACATTAATGAAAAAATAAGACTAACTAAATAACAAAATTAAACGTTTTCATTATCTAAGATAATATGTACTTCAGCAAAACAGTCCGGACACATGAACAAACAATGTTCGTTGCACAGTAACTTTGCGCATCTATTGCACCCTTTTTTGGTCATTCTATTTTTTTTGAATGGACATACTGCACATATACCTTCTCTACCCGAGGGTATATTTTGTTGTTCTGGTGGTACAAATCGGGCGATTTAGTTTCTCAGCTGTTTCTGCAAAGTATTAACCACGAAACTATTTGTGCGTCTTGCTTGTTCATTTTTCTTACCTAAAAAAAAGATTAGTCTACTAATCAAAAAAGATAAAGAAAAACACCCAAAATAAATAAAAACAATAAATTACTACGATATTTACATCAAAACTACATTTTGAACAAATAAAACTAATAATATTTCAACTACACTAAATAACCAGTCACACAAATTTTACTTACGTGAGTAGTCGCGCAGTGGGCAGTTTGCCGCCAAACGCGACACACTGTTAATAACCACTTCCTCCTGCGGTCACCCCATAGAGTAAAGTAATATATGGGTCACCCGCGCACTGAATTTCTTTGAATTTCTAAAACAAGGAGTTGAGGTACGGCGGCGGGGCAGCTACTAGGACGCTTGACCTTGACAAATGCAGCGTGTGTAAAATAATACGATTTTATCGCCGCGGGCGGCAAAATGCTCATAGCGCGAGCACTCTAGGGTTAACATAAAAAGTGTCATGAATCTTAAGGAATCTTAGAAATCTTAGAAAATATGCCGAATTTTTTTCTAAAGGTTTGATAATCGTATGGGGGACAAAAGAGCTTCGTATGACCGAGACGATGTTCTAACTTTTATGAAGTCGAAGTCAGGTATCTCTTTACAGCTGGATAGTAAAATTATTTACTGGCGACCGCAACCCTTCGCAACCGGTTCTGTTCTTTCTGGTATATTAGCTTTAACCCGCGACAGCGTATGCGTAGAGTTAAAATTTATAAATCGCGTGGGAATAATCTGGTTTTAACCTCCGAGAAAAAATGGGAGGAGGGGGGTGATAAGTTTGACGTTTGTATCGCATTTATAATAGTACAGATTTACTATCCTACTAATACTACTCTGTTATAAGTTTGTTAATATAAAGTACCTACAAAGAATAATCGACCGAGCGAAGCGAAGGTCTTTGAGTCTACTTCAGTGAATTTGCACTTGTCCGTCCGTCCGTCCATCCGTCCGTCCGTCCGTCCGTCCGTCCGTCCGTCTGTCAGAGCCTTATAACTTCTGAATTACTGAACGTAATTACTTCAATTTTAGATATAATATGTAAACCGATGGCCTCCAGCCGAAAATGGCTTAAAAAGTTATAAAAATCTTTATTTCAGGGGGGCTCTCATAGAAGCGAATGCCAAGAAAAAAAATAATTTTTGCATTTCATAGGGTTACAGTACCTCATTTTAAAGATAATTTGGAACAGAGTACAAAAGTATTTTTTTTTTAATTTTTTTCCTAAAATTGACGAAATGGGGGGCTTTCAAAGTGGAGATTATATTTGACCTCACAACGTAATAACCATTGAGAGCTGTTCCTTGAAAGTTTTATAATTTTAGCGTAATATCATGTACTTGAACAACAAATACTAAAATTAGATAAATGTAATAAGGAAACTAAATTATTTAACTTTTAATGAGCAGCAACAACAGAACTTCACAATGATGTCAATAGATGGCGCTCTCATCTCATATAGCAAATGCAGCTATATGTAACATATTATTCAATTAAAATTATTATTTAGTCATTTAGCAAACATCAATAAAACTTCACGTTGCAGTTTGTTTTTACATGTTTTCTGATCGTGTCGATAGTTGACGCTGTGTACAAGTAATTTAATTTGAATGTTCCAAAAAACTATATCTAAGTTTGATTGAGGCCTTCAGGATTTTACTATAACAGTTCCCTAACCCTTACGGGCTACCTATGTTAAGTTAGTTGACACTTTCTGTCAACTTTGTTTTTACGAACCTCTACGGGACAACTTAGGTGAAAATGACATTGGGATGTTAGGATTGTATTTAGGGGCTACCTACGTAAAGAGACTTCTACAAAGGGGATGATTTAGGTATGGTTGGTGAAAACGGGCATAATAATAATGTCAATTTTGATCGTCATGTATCTATTGAATGAATAAGTAATAATGGGAAACCGTTACCGCGAGGTCTCAGTTCGGGGCGAACCACTAGTAATATATTATAGCAACAATAAAAGTACGAGAGCGTATTACATAGGTATAGGTAGGTTGCAATAAAAAGCTTTTGAATCTTACTTAGTCTGAAATACGTTTCCTGGCGCACCTTTTCAAGAAAACTCGAGGTAGAAAGGGGTTAACCTTCCTTCCATATAGGCGCGACGTGCCGCCTTCGGAGGCAATGATTAATTTCGAGCAAGAACGTTAGATATAAAATGTCTACTGTCTACCCTTAGCTACGGTGGTTCTGCCTCCTTTTTAACCGACTCCAAAAAAGGAGGAGGTTCTCAATTCGTTGGTATCTCTTTTTTTTTTGTAAATTCACCGATTACTCGAAGACGCCTGAACCGATTTGGAAAATCGGCTGATCCCATTGTATCGAAATCGGTCGAGCGGACGGACGAGTTATAAAAGGACGGGTTATTTTTATGTATGTATGTTTGTATGACCCGATTTAGATAAATGAGATAAACTTAATAATAAAGGAAACTTACTGAGTTGCGGTTATTACAAATTAATGACTTTCTTAATGATAAAATTGCATGGGATCTTAAAATGAGTATTTGAATAATAATAATTCAATTCGATGCCTTAACATGGTCAAATGGCCTAAGTATGTCACGCTCTCTTTAAATATTTCCGTGGAGGTGTCGTGTGGTGCGGGTTGTTACGTTCCCTCAAATCAAACCTTCCTCGTTCCCTCAAACGGCTGGATCATGCGTCATACACGTGAACGTGTGCCACCGGCGCGAATAGGAGCTAAATTTTTAGGTACCAAGCGCTTAGTTACTATGGTTCGGCTGACATATGCTACATTTTATATGATGCTAGGTACATCCAATTTTCACTGGTCGGGTTACAGATTTAACCTTTAAGGTGGATTATACGGGTCTAACCACGAAATTCAAATTTTATTTGTTTTTTCGCAATTTGTAAACTAATACGACAAAGTAGGTTTATGGCATTCTAGTTGTGCCAATGGCAGTATCATATTCACAGGTTTATATAAAAATCTTTACTTGAAAGTGTCCAGTTTAAGAAATTAGTCATAATGTCGACTAATTTGTGAGTAGCTCACGTCCAACTCGATATTTTGATTAATTTCTCAAACTGGTCACTTTCAAGTAAAGATTTTTATATAAACCTGTGAAGATGATACTGCCACCGTCGCAATTAGAATGCCATAAGCCTGCTTTGTCGTATTAGTTTAAAAATTGCGAGAAACCAAATTAAATATTTGAATTTCGCAGGCAAACCCGTATAATCAACCTTAATCCTTGTTGTTATTGCTAAGAAAATCGAAATACAAATACTTAAAACGAGCATTTTGCATTTTTAAATAACTGCGGTACGATTTTGTGAGTCAAAGTTAGTTTCAAAATGTTTTAACGCAAAAAATCTGGTAGCAAAATTTTTACCGGAGTCTAGTAAAGCGCGCCAAACCATGTTACGATACTGCATTCTTTAGTGTGGTGCTCTGGATTGTCTCACATTCTTGCAGGTTTGAAGGAATATTGTTGGCTCTTCCATTCTATTCTTAACCCCCGACGCAAAAAGGGGGGTGTTATAAGTTTGACGTCGATGTCTGTCTGTCTGTGT
Organism: Oeneis ivallda; assembly: GCA_029955525.1. NCBI lineage: Eukaryota > Metazoa > Arthropoda > Insecta > Lepidoptera > Nymphalidae > Oeneis > Oeneis ivallda. The sequence goes on from JARPMR010000007.1 coordinate 22,936,343, forward strand.
GTGTGTGTGTGTGTGTCTGTCTGTGGCATCGCAGCTCTCAAATGGATGAACCGATTTCGATGCGGTTTCTTTCGTTTGAAAGCCAGTTTCCTTGCGGTGGTTCTTAGCTATGCTTGGTTAATATCGGTCCAGCAGTGTAAGAGTATCAGCTCTTTTCCAAAAAGATGTAAGGCATTTTTGGCATATGATTACTCGATTAAGGGCCGATTACACCAACGTAAAATAAGTCTTATCCGAGAGTAAATTTGATATGTTGACTGTATTTTCGATACAAGAACTGTCAGAACGCCCAATTTATTCCTCGGTAAAACTTCACTCGATGTGGTGAAATCGGGGCTTAGTGCATCATGCGTGCCAGTATAATCGTTAAATGACAATTAATTGATAACTTCGACAGCCATAGATTCTCATAGTCTAAGATCCGAACATAACATCGACCTTCACCCAACTGTTTACCGAATGAAACATTTTTTTTATAAAATTCCATACATAGACAAATACGTCTTGTATGTATTGCCTATCAAAATATGTTCATGATTAATTAAAAAAATATTAACTAAATATTTTTTTAGCGAGTTTCAACGAAGGCGTCGCTCGCAGCCACTATGCTCTATCCTTTTGTATTATACTAAATAAGCTCGGATTTCTCTCTTGCGCAACTTTACTTGCTTTGATTTTTAAACTTTAAATCCTGGCAATAGTGTTTCATGAACGGTTTATTGCAGGCAATACTATACCATCGCGTTTGTTATTAAATAATCTTTTTTTTGATATATATTTTGATTGGTAAACAAGTGGGTGAAACTCGCTAAAAAAATTTAATTAATATTTTTTTTAATTAATGATAGTCATGAACATATTTTGATAGGCAATACATACAAGACGTATTTGTCTATGTATGGAATTTTATAAAAAAAATGTTTCATTCGGTAAACAGATGGGTGAAGGTCGATGTTATGTTCGGATCTCTTACTATCATGTCGGGGGTGTTTTAAATTTTCAATTTACACTTGTTCAAGTACGTATAAAGTACTCTCCGTATGTTTTTTGGTTTGTCCTTCAATTACGCAGCATTTTGATTTTTGCATGGGCCTAGTTGAGGACCTGGAAAGTAACTCAAGCTACTTTTATCGCGGAAAAAGGGTTTATTTATTTTTATCTGTTAAGGCAAAGCACAGTTCCTACATAACATAATATGATACAAAATACTTAAAATTAAAAATACATAAAAATATTTAAACGTAATATATAGTAAATAATATATTATAAGAAAAAAACTAACTCCACACGGTCAGAGTCGCGGGTACCTATAAGTAGTTTTAGTAAGAAAAAGCCCATTCATTTCAATGTATTTATCAGGGCTTTTAAAATCTTTCGTAAGGCACTAGTTTTCCATTTGTACAAGTCGGCCCCAATACAGCACTTAATACCACAAGTTATGTTCACTAAGGCGTCTGGCAACAGACCAACAGTCTTAAAAACTTGGCCAAACTACTGGCCGATAGCCACATGCGAACTTCGCAGGGGGTGTGAAGTAACTTAGCTTAGAATAATAGTAAAAAATTATGAAGTAACTATTTTATTAGGTACTACAACCAATACTATAGTTTTGTGCTTTTTGAGATGGACACTTTTTAAGCAAAAAAAAAGTCATGTGGTGTCGTGGGACACCAGATAGGCACGAAGTTCCTTATAATATTAATTTCAAGTTCTTTTCGAGATATAAAGAAAATAATTATTCGAGTATACATTTTTTATCATGATTTTTTATTGATAAATATCAAAAAAACTACTTTACAAAATTATCTTAACACCTTTATTTTGTGTACAATGATTTATAAAAATTTATAATCACAAGTGTAATTTGTTTTTAATTTTTTGCCAAATATTATTTATAAATTATAAAATTATAAATAATAATAAATAAATAATAAAAATAAAATAAATAATATTTATCTGAAGTCAGGATTCGAACCTCTGAACCGATATTATCACTCATTCTTTTTACCGCTGCGCCATCGAAGCATTGATGAAATGTGCAAAATAAACGACGACAATAATAAAACAAGGACTGTGACGAAAAAATCTTACGCTTTTACTTAACGTTACGGACGTTTTTTGCCGGCTAGGGTACCCTTCCGCAACGCCCCATAAGGAACTTCGTTCCAAAAACCTATCAAAAAGCATTAGCGAGTCTTCGATATTACATCCAATAGCCTAGCCGCAAGCTATTTTGGAAGATCTCGTGATATTTCTGAACTGAAAGCTCTAGTGCAAGCAATGCGGCGCGGCTGTTTTGACAATGTTTCATGCAAAAAGCCAACTAACTTTTTGGCTAAAAAAAACTCTTTTAGTTATGTTTACAATGATGTAAAAACAAATTAAAGCTTTAGATAGTAGGTATTAGCCGTTATCCTAACTATTCTTTCTATAACATATCAGTAATAATGATATTATTAATGTTTGTTCATGATTACGTCTTCTTCTTCGTTTGTTTAGTGGCTCCGCGCGTCGAGCGTTTGAGCCATAGTCAATAAATAGTTTTTCTGATCCTTTCCAAAATTCCGTTTCTTCAAATCTCGATTCCACCACTACAAAATAAGTTTCTCCGTTTCAAACAAAAATCCATTTCATTAGTTCAATAGTTTCTACAAAATGTGGTTTATTTTATCCATTTTAGGCATGTCGATCTTCTAAAATTATTCATATTGAAATCATGTATAAAATCCATAGCAAAAATATTTTGTTTACAAAAAATTAAGCTTCATTATTCCACCATTTTATCGAGTTTCCGGAGTAAAAAAAACCATGATTACGACTTATACTGAAAGAAAGAAAGAAAATAATATTTTTATTCACTAATGGTGACACAGACAAAACTAGATAAAAGTAATTTCGTCTGTGACACCACCCAGAAAGGGTATACAGCTCAGCACTATGCCCTACGTCATATGCAAAAAAAAAAGCATACAATGCCAGGCGCTGGTTTTCAGCTGTGACCAAGGTGACTGAGGTAAATACGTTGTGATATTCCAAGAGCTACGATACATTTTACTCACGACGCGACGTTGAGTTTCCTGCCGTACCTTTTTGCAAGAACGTGGGGTGGAAAAGGGTTAATCTACCGGAAACGTGACGTGCCAGCACCGGCGATAGTTGTTCCGGTGACTTCTGAATGGCACATTATAAATTATATTTAAAAAAAGTATTCAACAAATAAATAAATAGTTTTCAGGGTTCTGTAGTAAACAAGGAACCCTTATACATAGTTCAGCGATCCGTCTGTCCGTCCGCCCGTCCGCCCGTCCGCGGTTTAGCTCAGACTATTGGTACTAGAAAACTGTAATTTGACAAGGGTATAAATATTAATCACGCCAACAAAGTGGTGAAATAAAATTGTGAAAAATAATTCTTTTTTAGGGCTCCCCTACATGTAAAGTGGGGATGAATTTGGGATAGTGTGGGGTGTCGTTGAATAGGTCTTTCAAAAATATTGTAGGTGTGGGAACACCATTTTCGATTCAGGGATCCGTTTGTGAAATATAATATTTTAAAGTGCTACATTTTATTAGATTCAAATGTCCCCCCCCCTCTGCCAGCTAAATGATTGTTTATAGGATACATGAAAAAATTCACACCAGTAGTATAATAAAGAATTTTATAGGAAAACTAACACGGCTATATAGGGTTCATAAGTAATTATGAATTTACATCTGTTTTTTCTAGGTTAGATTATAACACGTAGTGCAAGTTGCATATTTTGTAGTATATTATAGTATTTAAACCATGGAAATCAAAATATATTCAATACTAGCTGACACGGCGAACTTCGTACCGCCAACTTATCTATTATAAATTTTTTTTTGTTTGTTTTTTTTTTTATTAAGTATTAAAACCTTCCGTGGACCTTAAGGAACATACAAAAAAAAAAATTAACCGAATTGGTCCATCCATTCTTGAGTTATGCGCTTACCAACATTCATTTTTATTTATATAGATTCATAAATAAAATAAAAGCACTATCCTAGGTCAGCAGAAGAGAAACGTGGGCAGACCAGGGCTGCGCTTTAAAGATTGCGCCAAGAGAGACATGACCGATTTTAACATAAAGCACAAGAATTGGGAGAAGCTGGCGGATGACAGGAACGGTTGGAGGAGAAGAGTGGGTGAGGGGTCTAGAGTTCACGACGATGCTTGGTTCAAAGTGTTAGCGCACAGGAGAGCAAGAAGGCGTTCCAGCGCCGGGACTGCGTCTGTGGTCATCGGGTTTTGTTGCAGCAAGTGCGGACGTAACTGTCGCTCACGGATCGGTCTCCACAGGCACAGTCACCGGAGAAAACGCCTCCGAGACAATGTTTCAATCGTCTAGAACAGACGTAAAGGCCTGAATGATGATGAGGTCAGCAATAATATTTTTGACATGCAACTACGGGACCCTACACTGCGTGTGGTCTGACACGCAGTTGGCCGGTTTTTTAATTTCAGTTTTAGTACTTCTTACTACTACTACTTTTCAAGAAACATTTTTTTGAAGTACAGGCATCGAATGAAATATTGTTTTAAAACTAATAAATAATAATAGACCTCCCAATAAGTGGACGAGGAAAAGTGCATGTGCATGCCAATGTGTCTCACGAATAGATTTTTAAATTTAATTTATCAGCAAATGTCTTCAGAACGTCATTGGAGTCCCCGTGCATTCTACTCATAACTGATACTGCTCTTTTCCTCATGACCACATAAAAGTCATCCGTATATGAGCCTCAGCAAACATCAGCGACAACGAAACAGCAGTACCTAATTATCGACCGAGCGAAGCGAAGGTCTTTGAGTTAACTAGGGCGATTTGCACTTGTCCGTCCGTCCGTCCGTCCGTCCGTCCGTCTGTCAGAGCCTTATAACTTTTGAATTACTGAACGTAATTACTTCAAATTTAGATATAATATGTAAACCGATGGCCTCCAGCCGAAAATGGCTTAAAAAGTTATAAAAATCTTTATTTCAGGGGGGCTCTCATAGAAGCGAATGCGAAGTAAAAAAAAAAAAATCGCGTTACATAAAATTGTTACGTATCATTTTAAAGATAATTTTGAACTGAGTACAAAAATATTTTTTTTTTAATTTTTCCCTTAAAATTGACGAAATGGGGGGCTTTCAAAGTGGCGATTTTATACGCTCGCTTGAAGACGCTCTCTAGAAAAATCCGCTATGGATTTTCAAACTGATTTTATGTTTTTAGGTCACTTATATCCTGTACTTGAACAACAAATACTAAAATTATATGAATATTATAAAGAAACGAGATTATTTAATTTTTAATGGGCGTCAGTAATTCATATAGCATCAACATAGCTTCACAATAATGCTAATAGATGGCGCAGTCAGTAACTATTCCCATGGAACTACGAGTTAAATTCAATGTTTGATAAATAATTCAATGTTTTCACTAACGTTCCCTAACCTTTACGGGCTACCTATAAGTTAGGTGATTGATGTTTTCTGTCAACTTATTTATCACGATCCTGTACGGGACACCTAAAAGGATATTGGGACGGATGTTAGGACTTAGGATTGTATTTAGGAGCTACCTACGTTAAGAGACTCCTACTTAGGGGATGATTTAGGTATGGTTGGTGAAAACGGGCATAATAATAATGTCAGTTTTGGTTATCATGTATCGATTGAATGAATAATCATGGGATACCGTTACCGCGAGGTCTCAGTTCGGGGCGAACCACTAGTTATATGAGTGACAATAATTTTTAATTCTTTATGGAAGTTACCATGGCTTCTGCTGCATGGCTGAAATACACTACACCCAATTTACAGTAAAAGCACACAGAATGCTTCCGTGGATGTACAGTGATAGGTATATTATGCCCTCTCGGCGCGACGCGTGGTGTGCGACCAACCGCAAGTGCCGGCTAACTCGCAACCAGCAAGTGAAACTTATGTATTATGCACAGGCGACTCGCTTTGAGGACGTAAGTAATAAGTTAAAGTTAACTATCTACTAAAATATGGCTCACGTCCTAAACTGGCATACTAGGAATTCCAAGAATGAAGTTAGAAAAACATTTGGGCATTCTTTAAAAAACCGGCCAAGTGCGTGTCGGGCCACGCGCAGTGTAGGGTTCCGTAGTTGCAAGTCACAAATATTATTGCTGATCATTTCACAGCGTTAAAAAAAAGGATAGTGCTTTTATTTTATTTATGAACTAGCTAATGCCCGATATTCAACGACACTATGGGATAGACGAGAAAAAAAAAATCATCCCCATTTTACATGTAGGGGAGGTACCCTAATAAAAATTAATTTTAACAATTTTATTTCACCATTTTGCTGGCGTACTTAATATTTATACCCTTGTCAAATTACAGTTTTCTAGTACCAATAGTCTCTGAGCTAAACCGCGGACGGACAGACAGACGGAAATGGAGAAACTATAAGGGTTCCTTGTTTACTTCAGAACCCTAAAAAATGAATGACAGTTTAAAAAATCTTTAATTTGAGTTTGAACACTAAAATAAGCTTATAATCAAAATATTATGATTGTTACCAAAGGAGCCTTTTGGTAACCTTTTGGTAACCTTTTGTTAAGCTTGTTTGGAGATAAGTCGAACTAGATAGTCTATATTCAATGGATTTATGTACCTACTGCTTTGCTACTGTTAACAATTGAGAGAGTCTTTTCGACCTCCTCCATATTCTGTTATTAGGAGCTCTATTCTATTATTATATCAGCTCGATTGTACGATATTATTATATCGCCAATACCTATTATTTATTATTCTTCCGATTATATAATTTATTTATTTATTGCATACAATAAAGAATATTGTAAGTATAGGTATTTCGGAGTGACCGAGATTCAATGTGATATTTGTGAAGGGTGAGGGATAATTCTTTAGGTTCAGCATCGACCGTTCAGTTCTCGACCGGTCTTTGGGCTATTTGAACGAAACTTCAGGATAATGTGCAACAGTAATTTATTACTTAAAAGTATACACTCATAGAGTGATTCGATGTTGCTCGTGCGTGCGCTCGTGATTCATCCGCACCGACATAGGTAATATACAACAATTATCGTAATAGTGATTTCTTCCGGGGCAACGTATACAAATTCTGTCATATTATTATTATACCTATTGTTCATAAATTATGTTCCACTTCTTCTTTTCTTCTTTATCAACCAATAAAAATCCACTGCTGAACTTAAAGGTCTCTTGTGTGGACTTTCACATGCCACGTTGACATGACTTCCATAAATTATGTTTGTTGTTGTTCTTATTAATATCGCCTACGTAGTTAGTTTCTTCTAATCTTCTATGTGACTGTCGTAGCCGAATTTCAATCAGGAGAACATTATTATCATTATTATTCGACACTAACTCCTACTTTAGTGTATTAATAGAAGTGTCACCAGCATAGCTTTCAATTGCATTAAAAAACTTTACAGCGCAAGACTGCAGTTACCCACGAGAGTCAAGGTCTCGCTTACAATTTCATTAAAGTTAGAGACTTTTTCCGGAGCGCTGTGAACAGTTTTGGGTTGGTAATTTATTTCGAAGTGAAGACATAAATATTAAAGTCATTGAACTTGATAGACCATAGTATCACACTTAAAAGCCACTAAAAAGGCCCCTAAAATGACCCATCTGACTCTGTCAATATCGGAATTCGGAAATGTGCAAGAGACAAACTCAGTACCCCACCCCTAAAAATGAACCATCTCACTCTGTCAATATCGGAAATGTATCGGAAATACTCAGTACTCGTTTGTTAAAAAAAATAGACTATAAATTCAAATTCAAAATCATTTATTTCATGTAGGCCAACCTGTGGCGCTTATGACAAGTCATGACTCTACCACCGGTTCGGAAAGCGGATTCTGCTGAGAAGAACCGGCAAGAAACTCAGCAGTTACTCTTTTCAAAATTACACATTTTACAATATTTTTTGTAGGTAATATGTATTTACATTTTAATAACTTTTTATAATATCTTGTGGGCAGCTGGATGCCATGCCGATTTACCCCATGCAACTTGTTAGAATAGAATATTTCCAACAATACTATGATATAATATCTATAGAACAACTCCAAAAATACATAAGTACAATATTCAATACATGTCAAGACTGGCAGACCAGCAGCCCCGCTTCCGACGGTGGCACCCGTTCGTAGTGGTAGTATAAGTCGCGCGCATATTACTTTTCTGTCGTGAACCGCCTTGTATGTTAAATGTTTAGTCTTGTTTTGCTGTGGATCTGAGGTCCAAGTTTCGACACTCGAAAGTTGTGCCAAAGAATTAATAGTTTATTTTTTCAAGAAATTCTCAGTGAAATTGAAAGATAGCGGCCGCGGCGGGGAATCCCCGCCATTAATGGCATTACTCACTTTCTAGTGAAGATCGTTGAATGACACATGAAAAAGAAGTCAGCACGGTAAAGAAAACTTACACCTAAGTATATTAGTATATTCAAGTAACATTCGCAAGAATACTCGAAAATTCACTTACCTCAAGATATCGTAACCATCGCAGCTTTTAAATAACGTAGCAAAGTTTCGCAGCGAGAGGTAGCGCAGTTTTGAATATAATATTTTTAAGTAGTTTCCGACGGAATTTGGCCCGTTCGCCATTTCATTACAGTTGCCGACTTGTACGGGCAACGTGAAAACTGAATTTTGATAGCTTTTATCTGCAAGTTAACTCGTTGTAAGCTTGTTCGTATTGTTGTTGGGAACAGGTTCTAATTTTTGATACCTTAACTTTCTCTTTTTACCTGACGGTGTTTTGCAAGAAATAGTTATGATTTTAGGAGTCTATGTATATATGAATGTTACTTTTCATATATGTTCTATGGTAGCACCTTAAGTACTGAGTAAGTCGATTTTGATGAGTGAGGTGTCAATAGATTCAATTCATTATTATAATATGGTCCGGCTGACATATGATATTATATTTTATAAGAATAAAATCAGTATGACAGATGTTACATTCAATTTTACGTTCTCGGTTTATACTACGCGTTCGTTTCAAGTTGAGCCTTGCACCATAGAGCAAAGTAATCGACGTAGTCGCAATTCCTAGTTCCATGCCGACAGTACGGACACAGTACAGGATATGCAGTAGTTTGACACTTTTGATCTAGTGGTACTACGCGTTAAAAATTTCCCCTAGCTCTCTCGAGCTTCCCCGCACCGCACCTCAAGTCAGACCCACTTAGTAAACCGCTCGCGAAGCACCGCTTATTAAAAATAAATTTCAAAGTCAAATTCAAATTATTTATTTGCACAGATTGAGTAGTACAATGGTGTTACATTATAATAAAAGTCCTTACAATCTGCCGGATAGGCATGCAAAAATAATATTTAATAATAATTCTTATTCTAAGTTTACGTATTAAAAGTTCAATTTATTAAATTGAACTTTGGATATTAGGAGTTTTGGTAGGTTTGGTTAAAAAAAAACTAAGAATGTTGTATATCGTAAAGCATTAGAATAATAAACACTTTTTTTATATATATTTTATTATTTATACCAATTCGAATTCAATATTCATAGTTAAGACAGGTCAGCTAGTACTTAATAAATAAAACAATAGATAAACTATTATACTGCATCTTCTTATACTGTGTCTTTACTGTGGGTCTGACTTGAGGTGCGGTGCGGGGAAGCGCGAGGGGTGAAGATTTCTTTACTCTATGGTGCAGGGCTCAACTTGAAACGAACGCGTAGTACTTTTTAAACTAGTACCTAGTTTACTTTGCGTTTCAGATCAGAATAGCTCAACTGAAGACAGAGTGGAAATATAATTTTTTTAGTCTATACCTGTCTTTATACAATTCCGACTGCTTCCATGGTTTCACAAGCAAAGTGCTTATAAAAATTTACTGCCGTATACTAAGTTTTTAAGTTATACATGTATTGTAGATACAGGGAATCCTAGTGTGGAAGTCACTGCCCCATTGTATAAGTTAAAATTACCTACTGTTTACATACTTTTTAATAAACTTTAACTTTTTTAATAAACTTTAATGTAAATCAGGTGTGAAATAGTGCAAAAATAAAAATAAAATAAATAAATAAATTTTCTTTTTATTTTCAACTCTATGTTTCTGTCTAATTTCTGATTACCGAGTATTTGTTTATTGTTAACTTCAAAGGTTTTTCTCGACAATTCGGTTCTAATCTAAGTTCTGGGTGACTGGAAATGTCGGCGAAGGTCGTGGGTCTCATTACATTTACTTAATGAAGTCGATCGAGCCCTTGACGTGAGCGACTACGACAATACGTCTAATTTATTTTTGTTTAGAGTTCAGCAACGGTTTTCAAACACGTTTTATTTCCTTTAGATGAACGTTATTATCTCTACTATCGCTCTTCTATCGCTATATGAAAAATAAGTCGTGTTACAATATACTATTGGTACCATATTAGCCCACCCGTTGTGAAGGGCAAGTCCAAAGCAAAAAATATTTTTGTTGAAAGAATAAAACATTTTGTTACGATGCACAAGATATGCAATCCCTGCAAAATTCACTTGAAAAATCGGATGTCCGTAAAGTCGGTTTACGGACGATAGTTTTACGTGATAACGTCATAAAGAAAAACACACACACACATAACACAGCGTGCACGCCATAGATAATACACATAAGCACACGCGATGACTGGCGGGCGGCGGCGGGCGCTCTCTCAAGCCAACGCTTGGGCCGATCGTGCCTCTCTATCGCTTGTTCCTCGCTCTCGCTTGCACGCACAGGCTCAGGCGGAACGTGACACTTTTTTGTGCGAGCAGCCGGTGCTCATCGATCTAAAAGACGTTATCACGTCAAAAGTGTTCATAAAAAATAAGTTCTCAAGTCTCATCTAAGAGAAATATGAAAACATAATAAATAATAAATGAATTCACTATCCTCACATAAATAATAATCATTATAAAGTTTGTTTTATTTTACTTGAACAGTAAAAAGAATTTTAATTAGTTTTTATTTTAGTTTTAATTTTAGAATTAAATTTAGGTTTAATATAGTATTGTATATATGATATTTTCTTAAGTACTGGCATAACTGTTTTAAAATTTAAATTTAAATGAAATATTATTAGTTTGAATTATCCTGTCAAACTTGATTAAAACTTTAGACTTATCTCAGTATTCCTATGGGGGTTCACATTTGTTTTCTCGCTGTAAATATGTTTACAATCATGAATGATGGATGAGAACATATTTTATGGACACTTCTTGACGATCAACAGCTTAATATTGAGTACTTTTTCGATTGAGGACTAAAACATCGATTTTCTGTCCAATTTCACTTTTGAAATTGAAAATTCTCACTACTTTTCCTTAGCTATTTTCGTAAATTGTATATCTAATATACAGAACCTTTTCTATTGAATTTTGTCATTAACATTTTGTAAATGGAGTACCTTAGTCCTAGCGTATAATTTTCCATGTTTATGCCCGTGAATCACGTAGCGTTTTTGGTAACTGCAGAGTATACGATGTTATAACTCGTAATAAGCCTAATATATTACTAATTATTACTTATTAAAACGATTAAATCAAAGTGGTTGGCCGCTCTTAGTTTCTAAATTCGAGTTGGGTACAGAAACTATCTGCTATTGGTAATCTAATAATTTAATATAAAAAAAAAATATTTTTTCAAAAACCGACTTCAAACACCCGCGCCACTACAAAGTATATAATTTATTGTTGAATGTTTAAAAATCGCTCTACCGATTTCGATAAAATTTAAATGGAACTACCTGGAAAGTATAACCTTTGAAACAAAAAAAGAATTTTCCAAATCGGTTCACGCGTCTTCGAGTAATCGGTGAACATACCTACATAAAAAAAAATAAAAAAAAAAGATTCCGACGAATTATTCGAAAAAGGAGGACCTTTTTCGAAGTCGGTTAAAAAAATAAGAATGTATGAAAACTCTGGCAGGAACATTATAATTTACATCAATAAATATTTAAAAACATACACAGCAGAAAAATATCAACAACACTATTAACTATTGATATCCTACTAATCCTTACAAATACTTATTAGGTATAGAGATGTGAAGGTCTGTCTGTTGGTTGATTTGTCCTTTAATCACGAAGAAACGGGGTAACGGATCGACATGATTTTTAGCTATAGTTGAGACCTTGGAGAGTGACATAGCCTATCTTTTATCCCGAAAAAAAAAACACAAGGATTCCCGCGGGAATTTTAAAACCCAACTCAACGCGGATGTATTCGCGAATACTATACTATACTATATACGCTAATATAAAGCTATTATGGTTTAAAGCAAAAGTTTAAATATTCCCAAGGGCCGTGTATTTGCTGCGCTTTAATGGTCCACCGCATTACTCACTGTCCGCACCCGTCAGAATTAAACGATACTTATATTTTTACCCCCATTGTATGGACCACTCACTGTTCATCATAATTAACTACAATACATTATATTCATCTGAACGTGAGTTATGTAGACCTCGTTGGTTCAATGGTTAATAAGTAAGAGGTCTCAGGTCCAATTCCCGAAGATTTTTATTCTTCAAAATCTTGTCCTAAATAATAATGGGAGTATCACACGTATGTCTGTAACACTCTGGATTTAAAAACTAAGTAAGTTTTTTAATACGAGTAATTATTATTATTCGTAGTTAGTCTAAAACTAAAACTAAATGACCTATAATTTAAAGTGAGTCGAGTATGAAACTAATTATACCATGTGAAACTTATCACACGACTGAATCATGAAAACAAACTTTTTAGCTGGGAAAAATTGTGCAAAGAATTTTTGTGACGGTCTAATTTGTTGACATCCCAAACTCGGTCACGCTTTTGAGAGGCGCCTTGCTAATATATAAATGTTGGACATAAATAATTTAGGTTATACGTACTATTACGCCTAACGAGCTCCAACGTACGTGTTTTATTAATATTTTGGGCCGATTTAACCAACATAAAATAAGTCTTATCCGAGCGTAAATTTGATGTTTTGGCAGATTTTCAGTACAAAAACTGTCAGAATGCCAAATTAATTTCTCAGTTAAACGTCAGTCGACGTTGGTGAAATTGGCACTTAGCATAATATAATATTCGACATTATTTAAACGGACGTCCACTGCTGCAATAAGTAGTCTAGTGGTTACGACTGCGGTCTCCTATTTGAGGGGTCGCGGGTTCTACCTGGGCACGGACTCTTACTATTCGGAGTTACTGAAATAAGCAATTAAATATAACTTGCTTCAATTCGATGCTTTAAAATGGGTAGCATAAGTATGTCACGCACTCTTTAAACATTTCTGTGGTGGTGTCGTGTGATGCGGGTTGTTACGTTCCCTCTGATATGGTTGAGCGAAGCAACGGCTGGGTCATGCCTCATGCTTGTGAACGGGTGCCACCGGCGGGAATGGGGCTACTTTATGTCTGCCCATCTTAAGATAGAAGTCAGTCGGTATGCATTTTTGGAACTTCCCTCATTGTGGAAACACTGCATATTATATTATATATTATATACATAATACATAATATTATATATTATATAGTGTTCCCTCAAATATGGTTGAGCGAAGCAATGGCTGGGTCATGCGTCATGCTTGTGAACGGGTGCCAACGGCAGGAATGGGGCTACTTTATGTCTGCCCATCTTAAGATAGAAGTCAGTCGGTATGCATTTTTGGAACTTCCCTCGTTGTGGAAACACTGCATATTATATAGCATAGTATTTATTGTATTGTAAACTTGTTTTGAAAAGAGCAACCGCCGAGTTTTTTGCTGGTACTTCTTGGCAGGAAGGACATTCCGAACCAGTGGTAGAGCCAGACAATTCAAAAGCAGATAAAATAAAAAGTTTATTTGAAAAAAAAAATATTTCTATTCTATTCTAAAAAAAAACGGTGAAGGAAAACAGCGTGAGGAAACCTGCATACCTGAGAGATCTCCATAATGTTCTCGAAGGTGTGTAAAGTCTGCCAATTTGTATTGGGCCAGCGTGTTAAACTATGGCCTACAACTCTTCTCTGAGAGGAGACCTTGGCTCAGTAGCGAACCGTTGATGGATTGCTGATGATGATTGTTATTATAGACAGATATACGTAAGTAATATTTGAGATAACCCATACCAGAACTTAATCCGCAAACTCTCAGAGATATGTCATCTCATCATAAGTCGTAAACTCATAAGTCATAACTTATACCAATTAATACTTCCCGACCGATATCGTATTGCAATGATAACTTTCTTGGACAGTTGTTTGGCGTTGTGGTAAACTTTGGTTGACTTTAACTGTTGTTGGTAGGAAACAATTATTATTACTACTATAATGATACCTATCTTCTATTAGGGTGAACAGAAATCTCTTCATTGTATCCACTGATATTTTAGCTAAATGATCGGGATTCGGGAAGAATTTTGAATATCGTATTTTTTGTGCAGGTGGTCCGAGAACATCAGTCACAGGGAGTCTCTGGACTCAGGCGGCGCAAGGCCGGTGTATGTGGAAGTCTATACTAAAGATCTATCTTACCAGTAGTGGGCTAGAATGCTATGAAAAAGTGGAATTATTATGTCCTGTTTCACCACTTACTGATGAAGTGCCTGATATATTATATCTAACAGACAAAATATCTGCTGGATAAATCTGTGTGATATTTTTTTGAGTTGAACTGCCAGATTGACTTATCAGATACTTATGAAAAAGAAATTAAACGCTATCCGTCAGATAAGTTGTGGATTGGCTATAAAGTATGTTTTAACCGATCTTGATAGAATTTGGCACTGATTTCCATCCCGGACAAAAATATAGGCTACATTTTACCCTGCAAAATCAAAAAGCTTAGCATGTCTCCGATAAATCTGCAAGAACAGAAAACAAACGTGATTTAAACGCAACTTTTAAATAACTAACAGTTTTGTTTTCAACCCAGTAAAAGAAATAAGGAAGTGCAATCAATAATAATCTGGAAGTATTAGGTAACAAAAGTTTGCAAACGTATCTCATATCGGGAAGTTTTCTATGCAGCTTTTGAATGGAGTAGGTACATTTATCTCAATCCATTGAGTTGCGAACGTCTCTGAAGCCTGATCGATCGATATGAGGGAGCGATTTATAATAAAACGGAGCAGGCATTTCGTCATCGCGACACACGGGCAACTAACACGAAACCGCACGAACCAGGCGACAAACAGCACAGAATTGGAAGAAGTTTTTAAGCTATTGCATAGCTTTTATCGCGGGCTTTGAACTAGGACAAACAGTTTGAGCGCGGCGACCGAATCAAGAAATTCCGTAACGAAAAAACCTAACACCGTCGTTCAGTAAGCGTTCAACATTTTAGAGGTTCTCAAGTAGCTCTATTTGGCGCAGTGGGCGAGCGGCCGCTTTCTTTGTATGATGTCGCAGGTTCGAATATCACTCGCGAAGTAGTGACAGTTCGCTTTTCTTGTTTGTTTGTTTTTTTATTTTTGCATAATTTTTATCATGCAAAAAAAAATATTGCATAAATATTATAATTGCATAAGTTCATAAAAAATGCTATGTAATAGCTTTACCGAGGCAGTCCCCGAGTGCCACTTCATTTTTTTTTATTTTTTTTATTTTATTAATTAAGGTATGCCAACAGCGTGTACGAGTACACAAAACTATGCTAACTTAATATTATACAAATTCGTATTCGGTGTGACACGCCACTTACCTATAGGCGTACAAAACACTTGCCTTAAGAATATTATAATATTGTGTTTAAATAAATATTTTTTACATTAGCCATAGAAATTTTTCAAAAAATGATTGAAGGAAAATTGAATAATATAGAAAAGAACAATACTCAAATTCTCAACTCAAGTTGTGAGCTTTGGCATCCTCACGTGGTAGAAGCCCAACCTACTCGCACGAAACGCATTAATTAGTTCAACGTTTCTGAAACGAACCGGTAAGTTTTGGAATCCCTCCAGCATGTGTGCTTCTTGCCACCTATAATTTGAGTACCTTCAAGACAAGAGTGAATAGGCATCTTCTAGGCAAGCGCGCTCCTACCTAGACCACATCAGTGCTTTCCAGCCACTCAATACAGGTGGCGCAAGACCGAGACCTGTAGAAGACCAAGCAAGGGAACTTTGTTCAGCAGTGGGGACGTCTTTCAGTTGTTAGAGATGAAGAAACAACAATCAAACAACCATAGAAACTTCTTCATCTCATCGCGAAGCCGCGCCGGCCTTTAACTGGGTACGGATCACCTGTCAGAATGAGAAGGATTCAGGCTATAGTCTATCACACTGGCCAAGAGGGGATTGGCAGACAGACAGATAGTTCATACACCTTCGAGAACATTATGGAAAACCGTTTCCTTCACCGTTAAAACAAGTGATATTAAATTTCTTAATATGCTCGTAATTCCAAAAAGCGTGTTAAAAACTTGTTTATACTAATATGACGATAGCCTTTAAACATTCACCTTGGTGAATATTTAAAGGCTACCGTCATATCCTTGTGCTAATATTATAAATGCGAAAGTGTGTTTGTTTGTTGGTTTATCCTTCAAACACGCTCCAACAGAGCTACGGATCGACGTGATTTTTTGCTTAGGTATAGTTGAGTTCCTGGAGGCTGACACAGGCTCCTTTTTATACAGGAAAATCAAATAGTTCTCGCGGGATTTCATATACTTAATCCACGCGGACGAAATCGCGGGCATCAGCTAATACTTAATATTATGACGAATTCGAAAAATTTATTCCTTTGGTACCTAGTTACTTATTAGTTGTTAATTTTTAGCAGCAATGTGTCTCACGTGAAAGAATTTGAAAGAAATACGAGGGTGCCAGAGGGCGTTGATGTAAACGATATTTTTCACGGCAATAATTTTATATAAAAGATTGATTATGCCTTTCTGAAATATTCATGTGCCTTTCTAAGTCGATTCCCTGCACAAAATACGTAATCAGGTTGCAAAATTTCTACCTCAGGACGCCTTCAAATTAGAGGCGTTAAGAAGTGCTGCAGTGGCGCCACTGTGGTGCGCTAGCCACGCGACTATTAATTTTCATACAATATCTAGAAGCAGTGATAGCCTATTATGGTAAGGACTGTGGTCTCCTATATGGAGAGTCGCAGGTCCAATCCCACATGCACGCACCTCTGACTTTTCGGAGTTATGTGCGTTTAAGCAATTAAATATCACGTGACGGTGAAGGCAAACATAGTGAGGAAATCTGCACGTCTGAGAGCTCTTCATAATGTTTTCGGAGGTATGTGAAGTCCGCCAATTCACATTGGGGCAGTGTAGTGGACTATGGCCTATAATCCGTTTCTGAGAGGAGACCTGCGCTCAGTAGTGAGATGCTCGTGGCTTGCTGATGATGATCTAGAAGCGCAGTCGCAGTGCCATTATCGATACACGCACACATCTTTGTGCGGTCAAAGCATACCGCCACGATGGCGTGAAGATAACAGGTATGACTTCAATTAAAAAACTGCCATACCTCCTTTCAAGAAGTTTCTACTACCATCTTAGACTGCATCGCAACTTGCTATCAGGTGCGATCGCAGTCAATTATTATCAGTCAGTCGTAGATTATCCTGTGGCTCTTCTAAGTAAAAATCTGCTATCTGAACCAGTGGTAGTGTCTTGACATGTCATAAGAGTCTTAAGTTGGTCTTAATTTGAATTCAAGCAAGCAGCGGCCTAAACCAACCATATATTAAAAAGTACTTAAACATTTAACAAAGTACAGTGAATGGGCAATTTAAAAGTTAATTGATTTTCCTTATCTCCGGTCTCTTACAAAACGATTATAGAGCCTTTGTTTGAGATACTCAGTTATCAAGTTAGTTCAGCCGCCGACTGGACGGATTGAAGATTTTGGAGATGGCACTTTGGTTATCTTTATTTATCTGTGCGTATTCTATTTAAATACTGAAGACAAGTTTCACGCTCTATACAACTGAAACTTGAATAATTGAATATAAACCAATCCAGCTCAGTGAATTAGTATCGCGCTTTAAGAAGTATTTTATTTATGTCTCGGGTTCATCGATTTCCGTAAAAGTACCTACTCTTATTTAAGTATTTATAAGTTATAAGAAACTTTGAATTTATATGGTAAGAGTAGGTACTGTTCCGATCTCCTGATGATTCTCCGGTATCGAAGTGAAACGTAATGTCGAGTGTTAAAAGATTTATTCTGTTTGGCGGATTATTGCAAAGGAATATTAATTTTTCTTTAAGGAAAGCGAGGTCTTAGTTCGTGGCGAACCACTAGTATAATCTAATAGGGTAAATGGAAGTATGGATTTCATCATGCAACTGCGATAAACGTTACAATATTCTAAAAATAGTATTCATTTTACTCTAGGTGTCACACTATATTTCCATGATTCAACTAGCTATCCAGCTCGACATCCAGATGCTGCTCCATTCATGAATCACAAAAGCAACGAAGACGCTGAAGTAGAAGAGTAAAGTATTAAGTACCTATTTGTTTGAACCTTCAATCATTCATTCATCTCAACTCATCCCTGGGCCCACTATTAGGCTTAGGTCTCCTCTCAAATAAGAAAAGTTTAGGAAAAAGTCCACGTTGGCTATGTGTTGTTTGGGCAGACTTCACAGTCTTTGAAAACATTATAGAGAATTCTCTGGAATGCAGGTTTCCTCGCGATGTTTTCCTTCACAGTTGAAGACAAAGGATCCACTAGAAGCTAGGCTTCTAATTGGTATTTCTGAGGGTAATATAACATTCTTCTGCTATATAATTATTTATTCATCTTAATTTTGATATGCATGTTTTTTTTTGATAGCATGTGTTAGCGTTCTCAGATTTAAATTTGTACTATCCTGATTGTTTTTGCGAAAAGCCACCTTTAATACTTTTATTTCTCTTGTTAATTTTTATTTATTTTTCATTTGTTTTGTGTGCAATAAAGAATTTTCTATTCTATTGTTCGCCAGACCAGAAACCACAACACTGTCCGAAAAGAAGAATAATTGCTTCTGTTCTAAGATATACGATCCAGTGTGCGGGTCGGACAACAGGTCATACTACAATCTGTGTCAGCTGCAATGTCAGAACCAGACGGGGACAGTGACTGTCATACACCAGGGGAATTGCATACCTTTTAGATATTAAAAGATTGCTGCTAAATGAGACTGAGTTTTTCTACATAAAAAAGACAATTCATCAACATCAACCTGTCAACGGCTCACGCAGCGTCGGTGCAGGTCTTCTTTCAAACAAATGTTATAGGCCTAATGCAAATTGGCAGTCTTCACATACCTTTAAGAGCATTATGAAGAGCTCTTAGGCGTGTAGGTTTCTCCCATAAGAATAATTGCTTCGACGAGGTAATAGCTACGACCCTCTTTGTATTTTCGGGATAAAAAGTAGCCAATGTTATTGTCCAGGTCCTCATTGGTTGCTGTTCATCCAGGTTGCTCATCTGCTGCGTGATTGAAGGACAAAACAATAAACAAATATTTTTTCAATTTATTATAATAAAGATGATAGATTTACACACATCGGTTTATTAGTAGGCGAGAAAAGAGGCAGGCCGTATAGATACGGCCGTTCAGAGAATGCGTTCCTGACATGTCGCGATTGAACTGACGACGTAACTTTGTAATGGCGTTGCAGTTACGATAAAAATATTATTGCTGGTTGTTTACCGTTTTAACAATTGATGAGCATTAAAACAACATTATTATATCAATAATCAATTAATGTTATAATTTTGTGCCAAACTGAGTGTCAAATAACTTGGTAAACAATATTTTTCTAAATGTGTCAGGAACGCATTCTCTGAACGGCCGAACTTTAGTATGGATACCAAGTAGAATTGAATAGAATAGAAATGTTTTTTATTCAAATAAAGTTTTTTACAAGTGCTTTTGAATCGTCGATGAGTCTTACACTGGTTCGGAATGCCCTTCCTGCCGAGAAGAACCAGCAAGAAACTTGGCGGTTGCTCTTTTCAAAACAAGTCTACAATTCAATAGATACTATGCTATGTATGCAGTGTTTCCACATTGAGTTCCACAAAAGCATAGTTACTTAATTATAATTCAACACGTTAAGACGGGCAGACAGAAAGCAGCCCCATTCCCGCTGGTGGCACCCGTTCACAAGCATGACGCATTATCCAGCCATTGCTTCGCTCAACCATATTTGAGGGAACGTAACAACCCGCATCACACGACACCACCACAGTAGATACTAGTACTACTAATACTACTTATTATCCTGTAAGATTCACCCAGAACAATAAATGCCTGCCCTAGCAAACCTCTCGCTGCAATAATTAAATTAAACTGCAGTTTACTACACATAAGAAAATAAAACCTCTACACTAAGGTCTCACGCAGACTTCAAACTTTAGATTAGCTGTTAGTTACTCGTACCAAATATCACGGAAACGGATTAATCTGCAATCCAGGTGGGAACGGGTGTGGACAGCGGGCTACCCAGTTAGTAAAGTCTAAAATAAACAGCTGAGTTTTGAAAAATTGCAAAGGAGACGTGCGAGCGCATCCAAATATGAAACGGGTATATAAACGGGTAAGAAAACCATCTGATCTCAGCTCTTCTGCTTTTATCCGTTTGCAGCATCAGTATTGTACGTTGGTCAAGTGGAAATGGATGCCATTTTCTAAGTAATTTTTCCGCCCAATTTTTGAGTCCTGTGCCACTCACAAACGCCATTTATTGTATATATTGATAGACAAATTATGTCATTACGACGAAAAAAAAATAAAAATTCACGAAAACTAATGAATTCATGATCACTTGATTAATCATTGTAGTGTTCACTAGAATTTGCTGTACAGTCCAGCGCCAGTCCTAGTCCATAATATAATAAAATGTTAATAAATCACACCTACGATCGACATCTTGATCTTGAACAAACAAGTCAAGATTTTTTGTAATTACTTCGATCAAACTCGATATGGTGTGGTATATTTATTAAAAATACGTAGTCTACGGTAGACCTAATACTAAAGTTATTTTAAAGCGGTTCTTTAGAAGTTCTCGGTGTAGGTATATTATAAAAACTGGGTCGCCAGGTATTAAAGCATTCTCTGTTTTCAGAATAATGAAGTTTTTTATTTGTTCATACCAAGTTTTTTTTTTATAATAATTGTACCGACTTTATTATATTTCTATAGCTTTCTCGGTTAAGAAATATTTTAATTACAGACACAAGGTACTGACCTTAACTTTGCGTGCGTAATTTGAGTTACGCTGAGTACTAAATTCTCAGGTTCTAGGAAGTGGATTAATTTTAATCAAAGTTAGTCTTAGAGCAGTTATTAGTCTACAAAAGGCCTCAATATGTCTGTTCTAATGGTATGATTTGATCAAACAAATAAACTTGGATCATTCAAAGCAAATAAATAAAGCTTTTACAATTGAATAAATTAAGGAGTCGTGGGAGTCAAACCTACCAACTCCTACTCTACTTGGGCCAGCAGCGCGGTAGACGATGGCCTATAACTCTATAACCCTTCCCTGAGAGGAGACCTGCGCTCAGTAGTGAGACGTTAATGGGTTGCTCGCTGATAGGACCAGAGTACTTGTCAAGACGAATCAAACGAAACCAAATTCGATCGGGTTACGTCGTTTTATTACAGAGTTCCCATAGCCATCTTCCAGCTCCATCATCAGGTCAGCTCCATGTCACAGTAGTATTGCATTGTCATTTGATTTGTATATTCATGCAATTTCAGCTCAATCGGAAACCGGGAAGTGGTTCTAATTCTTCTTGCAAGATTTGACATAAACATACATGCAAACACATAATATACATACATTGCAAGTTAAATACAAGCTTATAAAAATCTTACAACATTATGATAATATTATGGTTTAAGTTTAGTACTCTCTAAAACTTAGTGCAGAGTGAAGTTTAATCTTGCATATTTTTCCAGTTTTATGTGGCTAAGACATTTATCGCGGCAAGCTGCATACTTCTGAAGTTCACGGTTTGCTTCGGAATGTTTGCAAGAAACTTCTGGAAAGCTTGAGCATAGTTTGCGTATTATACGAGATTCTAAAGCAAATTAGACTTTTTTTAATTTAATTTTTAATTTAATTAATTGTTTTATAGAAGTCTTTAATTATTAAAACTAGGGCCTATACTACCAATGCTTATAGCAGTATTATGTAAAAGTGTTTTGACATGTCATACATGATACAATATAATATGTCATACAGTGTGGCGATCGCGTAACTTTTATCGCTGTCCCTAAAGGACTATTTCAATGTCAAAACATGGTTTTGGCCAATAGGAGAAGCCCAAAATCATATTTTGATATTGATGCGGTCCTTTATCGACTGAGAAAAAATTACGCGATAGACCCCCTGGACATAGCCATGTCGTTTAATCGTACATTAAATAAATAAAAAAGAGATTCCGACGAATTGAGAACCTCCTTCTTTTCTAAGTTGGTTAAAAATGCTGAATCGATAACATCTATAGGACGTCATTGTTGTCTTATTACTATTATAAGACTACTACACAACATAATGTCGTATAACTCTAGATTTCAATATAGATTCAAAACTTAACAATTTATAATTATGTAATCGGAATAAATCATGTCTCTGACACTCAACTGTCCAATCCTTTTATGTAAATGTACGGAAGAAGCGGAAGCGAATCGGAACTTGCTCGTTAAACTGAGACGGTTTTTTAAAAGAATAAAAGAATATCTTCTAAGGGGTTCCTTTATACCTTCTCCTGAATGTATTTGACATCAAATCCGTTTCTAAAGGTCACGCCACAAAGAAACAGTGCTGAGGGTATACCCACTAACGCCTGCCTATATTTTATTTAACATACGAGATCATCTAGCTGACGCTCGTGACTTTATCCTTATGGGTTGAGATTTTTTTATTTAGTCTTATTTACTCCCTATAATAATATAATCCCTTTGACTACTTTTGAAAGTACCATCAAAATAGTTCAAACTTTCCAAAGATTAACCCGGGGTTGAGATTAAACGGGCAGACAGATGAAATCGATGGAACGGCAATCTGACGTGACCATTGACCATAGAAAGATGAAACATGGGATCGATGGCTTTAAGAGATTTACAATGTGTGGGAGACATAACTGTTCAGTTGATAATGCATTTTTATAACTGCATTCTACGGCACTCATACGACACAGAAAGAACTGACAGCAGTAAAGAACATGACACTTGAACAGCGGAATTGAACGGAATTATATTTTAAAATAGCAGCCTTAGTTCCAATTTGGTCCACCTGAACAGATAAAACGATGGCACTACAATTTTGCCGACTTCCCAACTTCGAGCTACTTCTACAAGTTTCTTGTCACTTGTCAGAAAAGCTCGTTTTTTTTTCTTCTTTGGGAATCTGGGATTAAAATCTAAAACATTAAGTCCACAGCCGAATAACTTAGCCATTGGAGCCACTTGACAGCTTATCTATAAAGTGGGTAACGCGAAAGTTTATGCGCAATCCGCACTAGCTAGTTTAATCTCGGATAATTATCCTTTTTAATACGGCTAAGCCATTTATCTCAAGGCGCTGCACGCTTCTTAAGTTTACGGTGCACTCAGAAATGTTTTCTCACCAGAGATATTTAAAACTTAAATTAACTATAGTTAAGAAAGCGATCTGTTATCTCGTCTGATGGAAATTGTTTTAACTTGGTGGTTGAAAAGGTAAGTTGCAATGTGTCATATTGTATTCAATTTTTGTTATAATTCTTCTTCTTTATCAACCGATACACTTCTACTGCTGGACAAAGGTCTCGTGCATAGAATTCCACTTCGGACATTATAAATTCGTAAATTTTCTTTCCCGGGAATCGAGCCCTAGACCTCCCGCTTATATACCAAAGAGCTCACCACTGTACAAGGACAGGACATAGCTATTGTTGAGTCTCGAAAGTGAAGTCTGAGCAAAGTCAAAGTATGCTCCATTACTGCTTAAGTTAGATTCAATATAATACTTTCATCCTTAGTAATAACTAAATTATAAATGTAAAAGTGTGTTTGTTTCTTGGTTTGTCCTTCAATCACGCCGCAACGGAGCAACGGATCGACGTGATTTTTTGCATGAGTATATATGTATAGTTGAGGACTAGCAGAGTGACGTCCCGGAAAAATAGAGGGTGGTTTTTGAATCACTGATCTCACTCCACGCGGACGAAGTCGCAGGCAAAAGCTAGATGATTGTACGAACTAATTAACCAATTTCAAATTCAACTTCAAAATAAAAAGTCAACGTACGTCGATGCTATTTAAATTTGAACAAAATAACACTTTCCAGTCAGACAACAATGCCCAGTCGAACAATACACCCAATTTGTTTAAATTCATTGTTGGTTAATTTAAACCTGTTCACTACAGTTTGGTTTACCAGTAGTCTAGTAATTTTGGGATTGTCCTGAAAATTATTATTTACTTTATCCTATACATTTTTGATGCATTCGTTTAACTAACGAATAAAGTTGACGTTTTGACAGTTTTATATTGGCAATCTGTTTAAAATTTAATGTTTATTAGTCGGTCAATGTTTATTAAGTGACAATGAAATAGGCTCTTAATCTTCATGTCACCAATTTGCAATATATGTAGTGCAATTTTACAGAAATAAAATATCCCACCATAAACATTTTTATGTTAATTGTTGTCCAGACGAGACCATATGGCTCGCACTGTCAAAAGTTATCATATTATCGCATTTAGAGCCAAGCTTCTAACTCTACAAGCCCTAACTTCACAAACTCTACACCAGTCAAAATATGTGGCATCGAGAAAAGGTAGGTTGCGCTTCGCTTGGCTCGTCTTGGCAAGGAAAAATAAAAAGTCACGGGTGAAAATGCTATATTATACGTTTCCTAATTATTAAAAAATGAAAGCTTGGATGTTGATCTTAAAAAAGAGGCACTTTCTTTCACAGGCGACTGTTTATAGTTAGCAAAAACAATATTTTAGAGTAAGACAAGGACGTGGACATGAAATATCGTTAGTGAAACAGTGATGATAAAATTAAAAATCCTTAGTAGCACAGTAGCGATAACCGTTCTTTGTACGAGTATCTTCAATGTATTTTTTGCGGACAGTGTTTTGATTCCAGGAAAGTTCGAGACGAGCCTCGTAACATTCGAGAGAGCATGTAATCATAAAGTCAGCCCTTATCCCTAATTAACGAAGTGTGCTTGATAATATTTGTAAAGATGTAAAATACATCCCAAAAAAATATTCATTTACCTATCTGGTAAACATAGAGAGCCCTCATGTTCACTTAATGTCAATATTGAATACTAATGATGGACCTTGGACCTTGGTAACACATATTTTATGCCTACATATAGTCATAAATATAAGTTTTTTTTAATAATTTACAACAAAAATAATAAGCTTAACTTGAATAATTTTGTTAATAAATCAGTCGCATAAATGTCTAGGAAGTCTATAGAAATACTGTCAAGTAAGTTTAATTAAGTTTAAAGTCGACAAATTAGTGCCATGTCGCACTTTGCATGCATGAACTAAATAGGTTCCGCATAAATCTGGATGAGCTTATTTTAGTCATTCCTTCTCATTGCGGTGACGTAACCATCTATGGCTTAGGATGTATGGTACAAAGCATAAGCTTATAGCACAAGTAATAACGATATAGGGCGTATTTACACGAGCCACCGGACCAAACGCCACACGATAAATTGCGGTGACGACTCGGAGCGCCATATTGTATTCCTATGGACCGTTTACTCATTCAACGACACCACACAGAAATAGATATGGCGCTGGAGTTGACAGCAATTTATTGTGCCGTGCGGTAGCTTTGCGTTATTCAAATTCAAATGATTTATTTGCTAGATTGAGTTATTATTCAATCCAATTATCTAAGCGCTTCAATCTGCCACAGAGTAAGTAGAATGCAAAAGAACAGGCACACAAAATTTAATACTTAAATCTATTCATTTTTAAATTCATACAATTTCATACCCATTTTATTCGTTGAATTATGTCAATTCTATTAATTTTCAGATATTGTTACTGTGTACAAAATTAAACAATGTCATTAATATTTTTATCCAGAAAAAAATCATTAACAGTTTAATAGCATTTGTTTAACAGTATTTTATATAGTTTAGACTTAAAACGATTAGTATTAAGGTTTTTCATGTCGTCAGGTAACTTATTATAGAGGCGTACGGCCATGCAGTAAATATATTTTTTAAATAAATTTATTATTTGTCTTGGCACTACGAGTTTATTTTCATATCTATTGGATCTTATAATTATGTCAGCTATGCGTGGAAAATCAAAGTGGAAAATAGTCCCTATGTTTATGGACAAAAACTGAAACTTCATATATGTAGAGATTTGAAAGAGGTATTGTCTTTATACTTTTAAAGAGTGGCCTACAAGATTGCAAAGGTGCTCCGCAAATGGTATTACTTCTGTTTGGTAGGTCTTTAAATACGTCACAAATTACTATGACACTTCTCAAGAATGGTTGGAGCAAAATATGTTTTTTTTCATGATTCCTGGAGTCAAGCCTAATAAGGATATAAGTCGCCTAATAATTTTTTTAACCATTATTAATTAATATGGCTGGATTTTATCAACTCTGTAGTCTGTCTGTCCTCAAATCATTTGCGGCACTGGAGCGCACCTATATTATACATAAGTCAAGCTCTAGGTGGGTGTAATGAAATAACCTGTCAAGTCCACATTTTTACGAAAAAAAAATCTTCTTCCGCTTTTTCTTATCATTTGCGCCTATTTACATGATGTTCTGTGTTTGATTTTTCAACTCTTCATTAAGACGTAGTATAGGTAGGAATCGCATACATAATCTTCATCCGCTTACTCTTATCATTAGCGACACTTTTCCTGAGTGGGTGAGCCAAACCTTGGTTTTGCTTTAGATATTATAATGCCGGAGTCACGCTCTTGCTGGCTGTAATTAAATGTGGTTGGATTCCGTCGACTTGCAAGGGGTGGATTATTGCTCTATTCAAAAGGCTGTAGGATGTAGGTGATACTACTTTCCTTGGTTTGCTATTAAAGGTTTTTCAAAACATGCACGAAACTGAAGCCGGAGTTAGTCAAGAATCAAGATGTAAGCCAAAGGCGTCAAATGAAAAAGAATTTAGAAATTACAATTTTTAGTATATTTTCAATTTAAAAGTTTATGCAAATGCCTCGTCTAGCAAACTGAAGATTTTTATTTCGTTGACAGTTCATTAGGCATATGTTTAAGAAAGTTTGGTTTGTTGTGGTGCATACAGGAAAATAGACGTTAGGGCATTTATCACAGGGCACAGTTCTGTTTAGCGGCGGTAGAATTTGCTCGATCGGTGCTCTCGTCGTCCACTTTCTTGTAACCGCTGGCAAAGAACTGCTTGATAGTAGTAAAATTATCAAAATTTTCACTGAAATAATAAAAAAATCGGTAACTACCAATAGTTATAAGTATCGAGAATCGATATTAACGATGAAGGAAAATATTGTGAGTAAACCTACATATCTGAGTGTTCTCTTTAATGTTATCAAAGGTGTGTGAGGTCCCACTGGGGCAGCATAGTGGACTATGGCCTAAGGCTTGGACTCGTTCTCATTCTGAGAGGAGATTTTGGCCCAAATCTGAGATGGCGATGGATTGAGATGAAAATGATGATTAAAAGCTTATTAATTAAAATGGTAATAAAAAAGTGTTATGAACCAACAAACAGACAAACTACTAACGTATAAACCGTACGTCCATAGTAGCCACAGTTGGGTAGAAAAAGCATTTAGAATATTTTTTCATTTTTCAGGAGACGTAGTAATTTTCACCGATTACGTGTAGGTATGTAATGAAAAAACAGCTATTAGGAAAATTATGAATTTGTTGCCATAAAGTCGTTATGCCTAATAGAATGGCGCTACGCTCGTGTTTCCATAATTGAATTTCCTTTTATGAATTGGTCGATGAAAGTTATGTGCTTAATAAAAAAATTATTATTTCTTACTGTGCCAATTAAAACTGAAAATAATAAATGTTACGATATTAGGTACTTACTTTTAATTTTAAATCTCTAAATTAACGAATTAAAAAAAATGTTATGCTAAAATATGTAAGACTAGCTGATGCCCGCGACTTCATCCGCGTGGATTAATCCCGCGGGAACTCTTTGATTTTTCGGGATGCCTATGTCACCCTCCAGGTTCACAACTATACCTATCCAAAAAGTCACGTCAATCTGTAACTTTGTTGCAGCGTGATTGACGGACAATCCAACAAACAATCACAGTTTCGCATTTATAATGTGTATTAGTAAGGAAGAATTAATACTGTGATAATAAAGGCGATATAATTAAATTTTAGAATACAAAAGCTACTACTGTGACTTAAATATGATAGTTAGATATATTCCCTCTGGGACTTTTTTATAGGGAATAATGATTACTATCATGTTGTACATAATTTTTATGTATCATCAATAGTTTTCTCAGCATACGCCAAATAATGCATTTTATAGGCAAAATTTTGCTACTTTGGGTTACATTATTGCAATTTTCTTACGGATCTGTAATTTTTTTGAAAATAAATTATAGCCTATGTTACTTCCTGATAACTTATATTTCTATTGGTGAAAAAATGGTTCAAATCGGTCCAGTAGTTACAGAGCCTATTCGGTACGAACAAACAAACAAAAAAACAAAAAATATTTCCTCTTTATAATACAATAATTATTAATATAATATTAATAATTATAATTAGTATTAGTATTAGTATTAGTATATTAGTATATTTGTATAGTAGTATATTAGTATAGATTATGTTACTTAACCTTATTAACTTGATCTTACGAAGGCGATCATCGTCGTGACCTCCATGGCACAGTGGTGACCACGGTAAAGGGAGGGGAAAAAAACAAAAAATATTTCCTCTTTATAATACAATAATTATTAATATAATATTAATAATTATAATTAGTATTAGTATTAGTATTAGTATATTAGTATATTTGTATAGTAGTATATTAGTATAGATTATGTTACTTAACCTTATTAACTTGATCTTACGAAGGCGATCATCGTCGTGACCTCCATGGCACAGTGGTGACCACGGTAAAGGGAGAATTTATGTTTTCACTGTCTCAGGTTTCAGGTGCAATTGTCTAAACATTATTTCATTGATTTTATTCGTATTCGATTAGCATCAAAGTAAAATAAATCATAACAGTATTAAAATTAGAGCTCAATTTTGTGTATGCATTCTTAACGTTTTTAGGGTTCCGTACCCAAAGGGTACCAACGGGACCCTATTACTAAGCCTACGCTGTCCGTCCGTCCGTCCGTCCGTCCGTCCGTCCGTCTGTCAGCGGGCAGTATCTCGTAAACCGTAATAGATAGACAGATGAAATTTTCACATCTTATGTATTTCTATTGCCGCTATAACAACAAATAATAAAAATTAAATTAAATTAAAAAAATTAAATAAAAATATTTCCATGGGTACATGGAAATATTTTTATTGAATTTTTTTTTAACGGAACCCTAAAAGAGCGAGACCCGACTCGCACTTGGCCGATTTTTTTAAGTTTACAATACGCTCTATATTAAAATTGGTTGTACTGAATTTGTGACTTTAAATCAATCAATCAAGGATTATTTTACTTTGACGTGACAGAAAACGGGATCAATGGGATAACTTTTAGACAATCGGGAGGCTGGTCTGGTTTCGGCTATAGTAAGTAACTGCCCCCAGCGATTTTTAGTGTTTCAGTGCGATACCGCGTAGAAGCTCTAGTAATAACAAGAAAAAAATTTAAAAACTGTTACCTGACTACGAAAAATTTGACATAACATCTGTCCAAAAACCAATAGGTTTTTTTCGAATAAAATGTAGCCTACGTTACCCGGACTATTATAATAATAACGAATCGATTGACACCTCATTTATCAAAATCGGCTCATCAGTTATTAGTTTAGTAGAGTTGTGCTACATACGTTAATAGTCACATACAGACTGATAAAATTTTCCTTTGTTTTGGTTTTGCCGAAATTGGGTAAAAACACTTAGTTCCGTTCATAGACGACTTTTCCAAGCTGTAAGTATGTAAATTCCTCGAATCACATAATATTATGTGTCCGGTCCATTACCTCAGGTTCGCGAATCGGATGCTTTTATTCTTCTTATTTCTGATTTGATTACGTAGAGATACCTACCACAAGTAAAGCTGTCTCCATCACCCGCTGAATGTCTCTGAGTTTTCTTAGTACACGTAGAGGTATCTGTCCAGAATTTAAAACCACAATCCTTTGATAGAGTTCACAAGCTCCAGTCAAAGGCGAACAGACTAAGGGCCGATTACCTACGTAAAATAAGTCTTAACCGAGCATAAATTTGCTATTTTGGCCAGATTTTTAATACAAAAACTGTCAGAACGCCCAACTTATTCCTCGGTTAAAAATCACTTGAAGTTGGTGAAATCGGCACTATGAAAATTAATTCCTTACACGTAGTTTGCACAACTCTTTGAATTTAAAACATCAAATCAAAAAGTAATTTTAACTGTTCTACTTTGAATTAAAATTCGTAGTCCTATTAATTAAATAATTAAGCCCTGATGTTTTTCGTGAAGAATACCCAATTTGTACTGTAAAATATATTTTAACTAGATGCCTGCGATTTCGTCCGCTTGGATTAAGGTTTTGATTCCCGCGGGAATTCCTTAATTTTCCGGGATAAAATGTAGCCTATGTGCTAATCCTGGGTATGAGCTAACTCCATTCCCAGCCAAATCGGTAAATTTTTTGTGGCGTGACAAAAAATTAACAAAAAAATAAACAAATTATTGTGAAGAGTAACAAACATTCATTCATCCATCCATACATCCATCCATACAGCCATCCTCAAAAACTTTCGCATTATAATATTAGTCGAATTACAAAGTCAAAACCGCCGAGTTTCTTGCTGGTTCTTTTCGGCAGGAAGGGCATTCCGAACCAGTGGTAGACTCATCGATGATTCAAAAGCACTTGTAAAAAAGTTTATTTGAATATAAAAAACATTCCTTTTCCATTCTATTCAAAATTTTTTTTTCATCGACGCTGATGAGATGACCCTTGATTGAGATCTCAGCTGATGTATAAGTGAAGACGCAGTCTGAGATGTTAGTGGGCTAACTTGGAAGGGGGTATGGCAGTGTTAATTAAACCCATGCCCCTAATCAATTTCTATGTACGCTATCATGCCTAAATCTTTGACGGTAGGGTGGAAGTTTTCCACCAGACCAGACCAGAATCAATTAAGAAGTTATAAATTCCCAAATTGCCTCTGCCGGTAATCAAAACCCGAGATATAAGATCACAACACTCACCACTGCGCTAGGGAGGACGTCATAATATATTTTATCATAGTCAAAATAAAAAGTAATAGAATAGAATAATATTTTTTATTCTAATAAACTTTTACAAGACTGTTTTCGAATCGTCAAATGACTCAACCACTGGTTCGGAATGCCCTTCCTACCGAGAAGAACCAGCAAGGAACTCACGCTTGCTCTTTTTAATACAGTTTACAATAGTTACTATGCTATGTATGCAGTGCATGCAGTGTTTCCAGAATGAGGGGAAGTTCCAAAAATGTATACTTACAATTCAATAGATGTTAAGAAGCTATACTATATTAGATAGACCGTCATTTAAAATTATATTTTGTGTGACTAGAGGGTAAGCTATCAACTGCGGACACAAGCTACGCTTAGTGCGGTTGATAGCGAAACTATTAATTGGTGAGACCTGTAAACCTTATATTATTATGTATAAAATAATACTTACAGTTGATGTTGTTCAATAAATATTTTCATTTTCATTTTTTTCATTTTCATTTTCAATATTTCGCGGCATACTATAAGTACCTATACGTAATACCCTTTATTCAAAATACTTTTACAAGCATTTATTGGTTGTCTAAAGCTGTAAATAATGAATCTAACATCAGTTACTTTGAACGGTGCAGTGCAGATAAAAGCTCTATTCACTTTATCTCCGTTTGTACCAACGATTTCAATCTAGATGAAATGAAAAAGGCAGACGTAGTCTT
This sequence comes from Oeneis ivallda, assembly GCA_029955525.1. NCBI lineage: Eukaryota > Metazoa > Arthropoda > Insecta > Lepidoptera > Nymphalidae > Oeneis > Oeneis ivallda. The sequence continues at coordinate 22,968,433 of JARPMR010000007.1, forward strand.
AATATCCCGCCAGCCAGCTAAGATGCAAACTATTTATTTAAGTCTCTACTTTGTAATGCTTCCTTGCCGAAAGTTCCTATGTCCATTTTAATGACGCTGTTCTGATACGTTTTTTCTGTTATTAGTATAGCATTCTGCACCAAAAGTATGGAAAACCAATATGTATCATATTAATATTATAAGTTGAAAGTGTGTTCGTTGGTTTGTCCTTCAATCACGCCGCAACAGAGAAACGGATCGACGTGATTTTTTGCATGGGTATAGTTATGAGGACCTGTGACATAGGCTACTTTTTATCCCGGAAAATCAAAGAGTTTCAGAGGGATTTTAAAAACTAAAGCCACGCGGACGAAGTCGCGGGCATCAGCTAGTATATAATATGGATAGGTAAGTCAAAAATCTTGCTTTTTCACCCAGGGAGGTGCGAGGTTGTAGGCGAGGACGTCGTAACTTATCATGGCTTTGGTGAAAAAGAAGTCAATGAACTGAACAACGAAAATAGCGATATATTGCCTTTGCAAAATCGTCCATGAGTTACTATTTATTGCAAGGCTTTAAAATTACAATTTTTTTAATTAAAAATAGCCTTGACCATTTTTAATAGGCAATATAATTGCGATTTGTTTTTTTTTTATAGATAACATTCCATAAAAAATGCTTTTTATCTGGTTTCTATTTTTATTTTTAATACTATATAATAATAATATAAATAAATAAAATAAAATAAACAGATGGGTGAAGAACGACCTCTCTTCGGTATCTTTAAATGAAGCCATATTATGCGTTTCAAATGAATACGATTTTCTTACATTATCGCATAGTAAAAATGTAAATAATAATGATTGTTAAAAGTGGTCTATTAAAATAGCTCTGCAATAGTAAATAGTAATTCGTTTTCAATAATCAAAACCTTACACATGGTGTACAATCAAATTTTGCCCAATTAGGTCCGTTTCAAATTGATACAATTAATGTTTGTCTGGCAATTGTATGGAATATAGTTAATAAATTAATTAAGCTGAGTTTTGCAGCGTTTCAAATTGCGATAGTCAACAGAATATTATTATGTAGTTATGAAACAGGTCTGTAATTTAGTAGTATTGGAATATTTACCTACTGAATAAATTTTTCAATTAGTGTACATAAAACCATGGAAGTAGGAGTAGGAGGTACGTAATTTTAATTTTAATAAAAATAAATAGAACATTATGACTTTTATTCATTTTTAACATTGTTTGTGCTCTATATCCTAAGTGCCCAATATCCTAATATGGTATGGGAGCAGCTAACACTAAAATTGCACTTACACGGATTTTCTAATTTTTGGAACGAAGTTCCTTATTGGACGGTACGAACTTATGGCGGAGGGGGGCTAGGCGAAAAAAATTGTAAGATTTTTCTAGTAGAGTAGACGGTTAGCCATAGCGTGTTTGCTATTGGCTGTGCCCAGTCATCGGGGCGCGCTTTGACATGTGGCGAGAGATGGCGTTGATTCTAAAAGGTAATGTTTTCATTATTAGTAGATAATACTTACATAATATTGTTTAAATAAGTACCATAATTAAAATTTATTATATTTTGTACAATTTATTATAGTTTGTCATATTGATATTTTAAAAATCGCTCGACCGATTTGGATAAAATTTCTATGGAACCACTTAGAAAGTATACCCTTTGAAACAGAAAAAGAAGTTTTCAAATCGGTTCAGGCGTCTTCGAGTAATCGGTGTACATACATAAAAAAAAGATTCCGACGAATTGAGAACCTCCTCCTTTTTTGAAGTCGGTTAAAAAGGAGAAACTTCTTTCCAACCGAGTGTTCCACGACACTCACGCATAGTGTATTGTAGGATTTATCCTGGCGACAGTGTTTTTTTGTTTTATTAATAAGCAATTATATTTTATAATTTTATTAATAAGAAATTAATTATAAGTAAGTAGATCATTTTTGCTGCAAATTTTAAATTTTTTATGACTATACACTATCAATTTATATTATGAAAAATTTTAAAATCCGTGTAGGTAAGTGGACTTTTAGTGTTACCGGTTCCCGGACCATTAATCCAAATAGGTACCAAAAATGTCATCACCGCGTAGTATAGTTGGATGTGCGAAATTTTGTTGGTTCGTCCTTCAATCACGCCGCAATGGACGTATTTTTTTTTGCATGAGTATAGTTGAGGACCTTTATAGTGACATAAGCTATTTTTTCCCGGAAAATCAAAGAGTTCCCGCGGGAAAAACTAAATCCACGCGGACATCAGCTAGTAATTAATAGTCGGGGAATATCTGGCACGGCCCGGTCCTAACCATTTTCACTGCGGGTTTTTTCTTCTTGTTGTCATTGGCACACCTCAATAGACACTCGTTGGTGTACGTGGCATTATCATCCGCGCACACGGGATAGTAAACGCGGGGGCAATTCCTACATTTGGGGGACCCGGGAATGTCCCCCAAGTTTGGAACATCCATCGACTGCAAATTCCAGAAGTCTTTAAAAGCTTCCGTCGGGTCGGTTTGGCAGTTGTATCGTTTTAGTATACACGGAAATAGTAGTCCTGGAAAATAAAAAATTTAATTATCTGAAGCTATTTTTGAGCCCATAATAAATAGTAAAATTGAAGCCTTCTTCTTCTTCTTCTTTATCAACCGATAGACGTCCACTGCTGGACAAAGGTCTCTTGCATGGACTTCCAGGTCTCGGTCTTGCGCCGCCTGAATCCAGCGGCTCCATGCGACTCGTTTGATGTCGTCGGTCCACCTGGTTGGGGGTCTGCCAACACTGCTCTCCCCGGTGCGAGGTCGCCACTCCAGCACCTTGGGACCCCAACGACATCAGCTCTTCGAACTATGTGCCCCGCCCATTTCAGTTTCGCGACTCGATGAGCTATGACTTTGGTTCTCCTGCGGATCTCCTCAATTCTGATTCGATCCCGCAGGGACACTCCGAGCATAGCTCTCACCATCGCCCGCTGAGCGATCCTGAGCCTACTTATGAGGCCCTTAGTTAGTGGAATTAAAGACTATGCGAACTAAAAATATAATCTCTAAGATTTATTTTTCATTTATTTTGAGTGGTTAATTTTCAAATAAGAATTTAAATTAATTTGTGTGGGGCGCGCTATCTACTTATCTTAATTTTCCGTACCGATAAATAGACTTAATATAATTTTCCTGGACGTTTTCAACATAATGGGCGTGTGAACTCAGTTAACAGAGTGTCTCAACGTAACTTAATTACAACTTAGTTATGGTTAAGATTTTACAGCGTTAATTAAACTACGTTTTGTGTTTAATTAGGGAGTATGTAATTAAACGAACTACGTGGTTGTTCAACAGTTAATTATTACTTTATACCCATATAAGTTCACTATTATACGCCCCCTGCATTACTTGAAAAATTTACGAGCGTCTATAATTTTCGAACGTTTAAAGTCTTATTGAATGAACATCAACCAATGTTAGCCATTCTGTAAAAACGTCGCTCCTGAATTAATATCTGTAAATTGTAGTTTATTAGATTTACGTAAACATAAGTATCTTCAAAAATACACAGGCTGAAACAAAGAACTTATACAAATCTTAGAGCCCTAAAAAAATATTATACTAGCCAATAAAAACAAAGGTATTTTATTTATTTATTTTATTTATTTATTATTCAGGGGACATCAAACAGTCTAGCACTTAAACATTCTAGTTTACAGTAAAACTTATGAAATATTATCTAGCGCTAAACCCACACCGGTGTCCACGAATTAACAAAAGGTATATACAGTATGATGAGGGCAATGCAGAATAATTATACAAAATTTAAAAATACAAGTGCCAATTTAGAAGGAATCAAAATCTCAAGTGAACCTTATTCCAAGCAACACACGAGTATAGTTCATCATAATTCATTACTGTTTCATCGTTCATCATACAAGTTATCACTGAAAAAACCGTTTTTTTTTTTCAATATTATTATCGTTGGAAAAATCCCTTTTACAGTGGAAGCATAGAATGGCTTTAATGGCTCATACCGGAAGAGCTTGAGGTAGAAGGGTCGCCCTCCATTACACACCAATCGAAGGTAAGATTCGCATTGTGATGCAAAATTCGAAAAAACCCGCAAAAATCGTGCTCGCCACAGGCATTCTATCACACCGATGCAGATTTAATTCTTTAACCAGATTTGAGAATTCATAATTAGGTATTTGCACCTACAACTTACTACTACAATACCAACCAAACAAACCAACCAATTATTTATTATAGTTCGATGCAACCAACTCAATTTAATCTAGCGTTTTAAAAACATTTTGTGCTGCTAATCATTTTGAAGTCTTTTGGAAAATATGTGCTGGATATTATCATAACCTTATCAATTCAATACACAAACCTTGCGAAATTTCTCTTTAGTTTTATAAATAACTAGCTGATGCCCGCGACTTCGTCCGCGTGAATTTAGTTTCTTGTATTTTTTTTTTTGTATTAAAACCTTCCGTGGAACTTAAGGAACATACAAAAAAATAAATTAACCGAATTGGTCCATCCATTCTTGAGTTATGCGCTTACCAACATTCATTTTTATTTATAAAAATTATATAAATAATAAAATAAACTCATATTATACTTTATAAAAAAAATCTTATAGCTCCATCAGGTCCTCCTCTTCTGTTGGTACCTCAACTACCTATATTAAAATATTATGTTGTTTTATTTATATAAATGATTGTATGTAATTTAGTTTGTATTTACAAAGAGAATAATATCTACTCTGCGCCATACACATGATCAATTTATTCTGCTCAAAATATTTAATAACGGTAGTAAGAATTCTGTTGTACACAGTAAATTCTAATCGTTTGCGTATTGCGGTGATTTTAGAATGAGATAGGTTAGTATTTTAGGTTCGGCGAAGAAGAAAAGATTTTATAGATTTCATACTTATTAATATGAGCAATAATAATTACTATTCTAATAACTATTCTAATGCTATTAATGCTATTAATAAAAAATAAAAAAAATAAAAAGCAATGTGGCATCTCTATTTCCTAAAGAGCTCCATAGTAATATGGGGTCTTGAAAAAGGTAGATCAACAACTGTATCGTGTTGCTACTAGATGTCGCTAACAGTAGCTTAAACTGATTGAAAAAAGTAGATACATATCACTAATTTCGATGCTGACGTGTAGTTCGACCGCGGCTATGGTCTAAGGCCTCCACACTCGGGCGCGATTTTCAAGAGATGTTGGTTCGAATCCAGCTGGCCTCGGAATTTTTGATATGTGTTTATAAATTTACTAGATGATGCCCGCGACTTCGTCCGCGTGGATTAAGGTTTTTTTAATTCCCGGAAACTGTATTTTTCCGGGATAAAAAGAAGCCTATGTGTTAATCCTGGGTATAACCTATCTCCATTCCAAACTTCAGCCAAATCGGTTCATTCGTTGTGGAGTCATAGAGTAACAAACATCCATCCATCCATCCATATATCCATCCTCACAAACTTTCGCATTTATAATATTAGTAAGATTCTTTTGTATTGTATTTCTTTCTTCTTGTGTGTACTATCTGTCTGTACTCTTGACTTTGTATCGTGGCGTACAATTAATCAAGTGTTTAATAAATAAATTATAAGCTACGGAACATAGTACGACTCCCCCTGTCGCTCTCGGATCGATTTTGAAGGAGCCGGGAAACGGTGTTATAAGCGACCTAAAAAAAGGGAATTCAGTGCTCGTTATACACATGCTAAGGCAGAATCCTTTTGACCTCACGTTCGGGGCGTTTTCTCTTTTCACGTAAAAAACGTAAATGGTCTTTACATTACAACGTATAGAGGACGGCAGAACCTTGGGCATGTCGCGTGATTCCGGTATCATTAGCTAAAGGATTCGCGCGACGGCATTGAAACATTTTTTCATTTAAGCAGGTATATTTTTTAAATAATGACCATTGTAACTTTCTATTTCCTAATTAGTAGATATTATAAACGCGAAAGTTTGTGAGGATGGATGGATGGATGGATGTTTGCTACTTCTTCGCGCCACAATGAATGAACCGAATTGGCTGAAAGGAATGGAGGTAGCTCATACCAAGGCTACATTTTATCCCGGGAAATTAAGTAGTTCCCGCGGAATGAAAAACTTTGATCGATGTGGACGAAGTTGCGAGCATCATTTAGTAGTGTCACAAATATCGACACTTTACTCTTTAAAACCGAGCCACTCAAAGCCTATTGCTCACAAACTAATTATGCCTTAAGAGAATACTTATTTATTCTCTTAAAACGCTTAAACCCTACCTATAGCCGTCTCTTCCATCCCCATAACGGCCCCTTTCCTCACATGTAATCTATTTAACCACTAACACGACAGACAAACACCATATGAACGTGAGGGTGGTTATCAAAAACATCTGAACATTAATTAATCAATTACATTAATCTTAAGCGCACTGGCAATATTTATTCGATTAGAGCGCGATTGCTATCGCAATCCCTCAATCAAACACAACGACCTAGACACGAACGGATCTAATTAGTCGGATGAGAGACTGGCAGAGACTGAACTCGCATCGTCAAAATAGCTGCATTTATACTAATATTCCAAGATGGCGCGCAAGATGGCGTGCCAACACTGTCAACATTGACAAATGTCGATTCAATTAAACTAATTTCAATAAACAAAATGACGACATCTTTATCATTTCTTAAAGTCTTTATCAATTTAAGCATGAATCTGACAATTGAACCATGTTCCTGACAGTTGTTTAGATAAAGCTCTCAAAGCAAGGCGTGAGTCTAACGATCCGTACTTGGCGTTTACTGTACTGTACCTAGGCTAAATCTCATTTTAAGAGGAGACAATGTCCAGAAGCGTAGTGGGTTGCTGATGATTACTAATCCATTGGGTATGTTACCGTTAGAGTGCATAATACGTAAATGTGCACATTAACTAGGTAATCTGCAGATGCTCGGATACGATGCGTTAAAGTGCAAAATTTGAATTAAAAAAGATCTTATTTGCACTTTACCTAGTTAGTCTGCACAATAACGAATGGTACATCGTTAAATTGCGGAAGACACTGAACGAAATACTTTTGTTTCGCTCACCCGCTCCTCCCGCGCCCCTCAGGTTTTTTAAACTTAAGTTAGGTACCCAATACAATCTAAGTGCCCAGACAACCTAAGTGCCCGGCCTGAGGCCGGGCACCTGGCTATTCATGTATAACCCCAACCTAAGCTAACTTTAGATTTTGCCAAAATATGTATATAGCACTTGTTGGGTTTAGTTTGGTTATGTTAGGTTAGGTTAGGTTAGTAATTACCTGGAGTGCCAGCCAGGTAACCTCCACGTGTGCCTGAGTGCTGCGGTTCCTTTTCGGATACGTCTGGGGGGAAGAGCAACATTTGGGTCGGTGCACTCCGGTAACTTGGTTAATAATTTCCCTATATGGGATATTGTTAGCCATGGCTAATGGCCTGGTACGGGGGATGATTCTCCGCGTGTCCCTCTGACTAGCAGAGGGCACAGTGGAGGAATCCAGGGGGGAGTGGTAACGCCCGTCAGAGGGTGTCGGGAGTTGGAAGGATCCTCTGTAGGGGAGGAGTCTTGTGGCGAGCTCGGTGTGCACTTACCCTGCCTCCGAGCGGGCTGCGTGAGAATTAGTCCTGCGCAGTCCTCGCCGTGTTATCGTAATCCCTTAGGAGCGGTGTTGTGGTCATGTTTCGCGACACAGGGACCGATGGTCTTGGCTTAACCGCCCGGACCGCGAGGAAGAAAACCTCTATAAAAATCACCCCGAATCCCAAGCGGCGGCGCACCGTGAGGGGATGCATGGCTGATGGGTTGTTCAGTCGTTAGTGCGTACCCCGTCAGGGTACCAGCCGACCCCCATGACGGGTTACGTTTAGGCTTACCCGGGTGCAGGGGGCACCACCCGGGTGGACAGTTTATATCCCCCATACTCGTGGGACCAACATGCAAAACTCCAAAAAAAATTCATGTTGTGAGAGGAGAGAGGAGGAGAACGTGGGTAGAGGAAAGTTCTGGGATAAGGAGAAATCGGATGAGGATGCGGAGATGTCGACAGAGTCCGTCGGCAGCCTCAAAGCCGTCGACAGCAGACCCAGGTCGGGGTCTGGGTCTGTGGGACCGTGTGGAGAGGCGCTGTCAGGTTTGGACTGCGGCCTCATGAATATAGAGAGAAAAGCCAGGTCGGGCTCGGAGTCCTCTGTGGCTGCATCCGATCCTTACCGCCAGTGTGAGAGTCAAGGCGTAAAAAGGCCACGCCTTGATGAAGGTGGTTCAGTGACGACGGATGAGGAAATGTCCGAGTCACTAGAGACGAGAAGTACGCGGCGTCCCCCTACAACGGGAAAAAGCTCAGGGATTGGCAATGCCAGGGCGGTCTTAGCCCGAAAAAAGCGCGAGAAAGCCGCTAATCAGGCGGAGGAGGAGCTGCTTAGGGACTCCCTCGTGGCTCAGTATAAGCGGGAAGCAAGAAAGTGTCTGATTGCATCCGAGTCATCGGCCGAGTCGGAGACTGGCCCATTAGATGGCAAGAACGTAGACCAAATTAAAAAACAGGTGGAGGAAAACGTGCAAAACATTTTAAAAGTGGCTACTAAATCTGGCCATCTAAAAGGCACATTTGTGCGCGCGCTAAAGGATGCTGCGGCCTCTATTAAAGAGGCTGTGGAAGTCCTCAGCTTGCGCACTATTTCGGATGAGACGCGTCAGCTACAGGCTGATAACGCACGCCTGCAGGCTGAAATGGCCAGCCTCCGTAAGGAAATGGCCATTATGAAAAACGACATGGGGAATATGAGGAAGCAGGGTTCCGCACTGTCTCCCCTGGAAGAGACCGAGAGATTGCCCCCTGAACCGCAGCCTCTAAAAGGCAAGGGAGCAAAGGGACGTAAAGATGTCAGTTCAGTTGCTTCTTCAATGGAGGAGATATGCTGTACGGTGATGGTCCAGGTCGGAGAAATGTTGAATGCCCGCCTGGCCTCCTTCGAGGATAGGCTTCTCCCGGAGAAGCAACTCCGTCCCCCTCTAGCGGCAGATAAAAGGAAGGCGCCAGCCAAGGGTACGGTACACATGAACCCCGCGCCTAAGCAAGCTCCGGGCCCAAGCCGGTCCGCCGAAGAAAAGCGTCCGACAACAGAAGATGAGACGCAGCCCACTCCACTTCTGCTCCCAACGAAGGTCAATGGAAGAAAGTGGAGGGAAAAAAGAAGAGGAAGCGGAACAGAACACAAGCACAGTCAAAGCTTCAACCACGACAGCAAGGGCAGCAACAGTCAGAGCCGCCGCAACAGCCTACGGGGAAAGCACAGCGACTCCGCCCTCCTCGTTCTGCAGCAGTGGTTATAACGCTGCAGCCTGAAGCTGAGGAGAAAGGGGCTACATACGCCAAAGTGCTCCAGATGGCCAAAGATAGAATCTCCCTTTCTGACCTTGGAATTACCGCTGTGAAGTTTAAGGTAGCTGCAACCGGAAGTCGAATACTGGAGTTCGCGGGAGCTACTGGTGGTGAGAAGGCGGATTCCCTCGCCCAGAAGTTAAGGGAGGTTATTGGCGAAGAAATTATGCGAGTCTCCAGGCCTACCAAGTGTGTCGATATGCGCATTTCAGGCCTGGACGATTCCGTTACCAGCGGTGACGTGGTGGCTGCTGTGGCACGTATTGGAGGTTGTGCCGTGGAACAAGTGCGTGCCGGCGAGGTTACCCATAATTTCTCAGGCCTTGGAACGGTGTGGCTGCGTTGCCCAGTCACTGCTGCTAAAAAGGTGGTGGATGGTGGGAGGCTTATGGTAGGCTGGGTTTCGGCCCACGTTAAGTTACTCCATGACAGGCCTAAGCGGTGCTTCCGCTGCCTTGAAAGAGGGCACTTGAGGGCTTAATGTACTGCCGAGGTCGACCGCAGCGATACTTGCTATCGCTGCGGACAGATTGGCCATAAAGCGAAGGGGTGTTTGGCCACACCTCACTGCACCGTATGTGCGGCGGCTGGCAGACCAGCGGGCCATCGGGGTGACAGTGGAGCTTGTAAGCAGCCCAAGAAACCTATAAAAAGCAAGAAGAGTGGCATAGCTGACGATGGCCCCCGGGTCTCCTCGCAGCCTGCTGGCCCGTCCACAAGTACTCGGGCTGAGGAGGTTCCTATGGCCGTTGGATAAATAATGGAGCTTAAGTTTCTTCAGGCGAATATCAACCATTCTGCAAGAGCTCAGGACCTCTTGTTCCAGAGTATGGCGGAGTGGTTGATACACGTGGCTGTGGTTTCAGAGCCTTATTATGTTCCTTCGAGTGACGATTGGGCTGGAGACCGTGATGGCCTGGTAGCTATCACAACCCGGATCACTGCTGGATCTCCGGCACTCGAACGAGTAGTGAGGGGCCGGGGATATGTCTCGGCATTGGTGGGAGAAATAACAGTTATAGGGGTCTATTTCTCGCCTAACCGCACACTAGCCGAATTTGAGCTATTTTTATTAGAGCTCGGAGCTCTAATAGACCGGAATCGCTCGAACCGATTACTCGTCGCTGGTGATTTTAACGCCAAGTCTGCGACATGGGGATCACCGGTAACTGACGCGCGCGGTCTTGAGCTTGAGGAGTGGGCGATTTCAGTGGGGCAGACTGTCGTAAACCGAGGAACGGCTTACACATGCGTTCGACAACAGGGAGGCTCTATAGTTGATGTTACCTTTGTTGATGTTGCCCTGGAGCGCCGTATCCGAGGCTGGGAGGTACTGGTGGATGAGGAGACGCTTTCGGATCACCGATATATTCGATTTGAGGTTTCTTCGTGCCCAACATCTGCGAATAGCCCGATCCGGGCCCTGCGAAACAGCAGACCTCACTGGTCACTGAAGCGACTAAACAGAGAAGTTCTTCACGAGGCGGCGTTAGTCCAGGCGTGGGTAGCCGCGACGAGAACTCTGGTGGAGGTGCATGAAGAGGTCGTGTGGCTACATGAGGCCATGACGCAAATTTGTGACGTAGCCATGCCTCGTGTTGGCCCTCATACACCAAACGGTTCGGTATACTGGTGGTCTGCTGAAATAGCAGAGCTCCGCAGAACTTGTATTGAAGCGAGGCGCCCATACACACGATGCCGAAGACGCCGCCCTCGTGATGAAGTTGAGGAGGAGCGCCTGTACGCTATTTATAAGAATGCCAAAGTAGCACTTAAGATGGCCATTAAAATAGCAAAAGATCAAGCTGAAGCGGTCATGCTTGAAAGCCTCAATAATGATCCGTGGGGTAGGCCCTACAAAATGGTTATGCGAAAGCTTCGGCCAAGGGTTCCACCTTTGACCCAAAGTCTACAGCCCCAACTGCTGAACTCGGTAGTGGAGGCCCTGTTTCCGAACATGGCTGAACAGGATCCGCCGTGTATGACCACATCCAGAGAGGTGGACTTGCCCAGTTTGAGTGTTCCTGTAGTCTCTGAAGGCGAGCTGAACGCAGCACTGCTGCGACTCCAGTCTAAGAACGCTGCTCTGGGGCCAGATGGCATTCCCGGACGTGCATGGGTGCTGGCTCTTGGCCCGCTGGAGCCACAGGTTCGGGCGTTATTTAGTGCTTGTTTGGAGCAGGGTCAGTTTCCGCATCCATGGAAAACGGGAAAACTGGTCCTGCTGCGAAAGGAGGGACGTCCTGCTGACTCGCCATCGGCATATCGGCCAATAGTTTTGCTGGATGAGTTGGGCAAGCTATTCGAACGAGTCATCTCAGCTCGAATCGTCCGCCACCTGGAGGAGACTGGCCCGGACCTAAGTGAGCACCAGTTTGGTTTCCGCCGGGGCAGGTCCACAGTCGACGCCATCGCTCGAGTGAGAGCCTTGTCGGAGGACGCAACGTCCCATGGTAAAGTTATTCTGGCGGTGTCCCTTGACATCGCTAACGCTTTCAACACCTTGCCCTGGGGCACCATAAAAGAGGCGTTGAGGTTCCATGCACTTCCTGCGTATTTGCAGCGCGTAATAGAAGCCTACTTGTCAGAGAGAGCTGTTGAGTACCCCGCACATGATGAATGGGTTCTGCGAGAGGTATCGCGCGGTGTTCCACAGGGGTCAGTCCTAGGACCGCTGCTGTGGAACATCGGGTACGACTGGGTTCTGCGGGGTGTTAACTTACAGGGTGTGGACGTAACGTGTTACGCAGACGACACCCTTGTGACTGCGAAAGCTGACAGCTTCAATGAAGCGCGTGAACTAGCTACAGCGGGCGTTGGCCAAATCGTGGCACGAATCCAGCGGCTGGGGTTAAAGGTAGCCCTAAATAAATCGGAAGCCTTGTGTTTCCACGGGCCAAGAATGGCTCCTACAGCTGGTGCAGTCCTGGTGGTGGATGGAGTTTCCATCGCTGTCGAGTCGACTATGAAATATCTCGGACTCGTCCTTGACAGCCGATGGAAGTTCGAGGAACATTTCCGGCGACTCGCTCCCAAGCTCATTGGAGCAGCTGGGGCGCTTAGTCGGCTCCTCCCAAACGTGAGCGGACCAAATGCTGGCTGCCGTCGCCTATACACAGGTGTTGTACGGTCGATGGCGCTATACGGGGCACCTATTTGGGTAGACGCTCTGACCGTCCGAACAAGCCCTCTGCTGCGGAGACCGCAGCGCGTCATGGCGGTGAGAGTAATAAGAGGATACCGTACAATATCCCACGAGGCAGCATGTGTCTTGGCTGGAACCCCACCATGGGACCTGGATGCTATGACACTAGCTTATGTGTACCAGAGGAAGGTGGATGCCCGTACACGGGGCGAACACCCTTCTCCGATGGAAGTAGATGAATGGCGGCGAAATGCGCTGGCCCATCTCCTCTCCCAGTGGCAGCGGAGACTCGAGTCACCTACTGCCGGTCACATGACCATTGAGGCAGTCCGTCCTGTCCTAGAGGAGTGGACGAAACGGAGGCACGGTGCACTTACGTTCCACCTTGTACAGGTTCTTTCGGGGCACGGCTGCTTTGGAAAGTATCTGTGCAAGGTGGCACGAAGAGAGCCCAGAGAAGAGTGTCACCAATGTGGAAATCCCACAGACACGGCTCAACACACGTTGGTAGAGTGTCCGGCGTGGACGGAGCCACGCAGGTCTCTCGTGGCAATTCTGGGGCAGGACCTCTCATTGCCTACAGTGGTTAAAGCCATGGTGGGCAGTGAGACGGCTTGGAAGGCAGTGGTCTCCTTCAGCGAGGAAGTGATGAGGGAAAAGGAGTTGGCAGAGCGGATGAGAGAGGAAGACGTGGACTCTCATCCCATCCGCCGGAAGAGAATTGGGCGCAGGCGAGCTGTCTATGATCGTCGCCTGCCTCCTTAAGCAGGACCTCCGGGCGGAAGACGTGGGGAGTCTGTCGCTCGCAGGAGTATAGGTCCTCGAGATGGAAGGCACGCCGTGCCACCTTACGCTGAAAATAAAAGACATTTAGACATTTAGTCCGACAGTAGGGCCTGCTGTAGCGGGCACCACGGCTGGGTTACAGTTGAATGCGCGAGCGACCCTGGGCCCAACAATCACAGTGATGAGACGGAACACCGTGGGGTTTTAGTCGGTAGGAGTCCGACATAACCTTTGCATTTCCCCAGATGCAAAGGTATCCATGAGGATTTCCCCACGAAAAAAAAAAAAAAGGTTAGTAATTACCTACAACTAATTAAAATGTTTTATTCAAACAAGAACCTGTTTTATGGAATTTACCGTATGCATGGTCGTTAGTATGCAGATTACCTAGGAATTCTGCAGATTATCTAGTTAATGTGAGAACTCAATTATTTTTTTCCACTTTAACTGACTCAGCCAGATAATCCGCAGAATACCTCGTTAATCTGCACTCTAACTGATTAACGGTGACAGGTATATTCTTTGACTTTCTGGTATCAAAACTATCTTACGTATGTCTCCATGTCTCCAGGATACAAGTTAACATTGTTTTCAATTTGGTGAAGTTCGGGCTTACCATTGACTCGCAAAAATTTAGCAGATAGACAGCTATCATAGTCATCAGCAATCCATAAACGGTTCACTACTGAGTGCAAAGGGCTATAAGCCATAGTTCACTACGCCGCGCTGGCCCAATGAAAATTGATAGACTTCACAGGTGCAGGTTTCCTCACGATGTTTTCCTTCACCATTAAATTATATCATATTTTAAATCGCTTAAACGCGCCTGACTCTGAAAAGTCCGCCCGCGATGGATCAAACCTACGATTCCCCAAGGTGAAAACCATAGTCCTAATCACAGACAATTTTTTACAATTTCGTATTCATCATACTACTGAAAGTCTCTTGTGCACTTCCTCGTATTCGATTCATTTTCGTGATTCGTGAAAATACGATTCGAGGTGGCCGTCATACAAAATGTACGTGCGCTTGTGCACTCATTCGATTCGTATTTTATTATTTAGTTTTGTATGACGGCCACCTCGAATCGCACCTTCACGAACAGGATCACAAATCGAACACGAGGAAGTGCACAAGAGCCCTAACGGTAAATCGTGAGGAAACCTATACGCCTTTGTGAGTTTTCCATAATGTTCTCAAAGGTGACATCTGCCAATTTACGTTGGAACTGCGTGGAGGACTATGAGAGGATCCTTCTTTGAGTGGAGACCCGCTCTCAGTAGGTTACTGCTGATGATGATGGTACTACTGTGGATAACTGCTGAGCCAAAACTAGGAAAATAAAACCACCAAATAAAGGTCAGGTAAAGGAAAGCGACAAAACGTAAACGAGATAATACTTCCGTTTATTGCCAGGTTCAGTCATAAATACAAAAAGTAGCTGTTGTAAGAATGGAAATAATGTTTCGTAAAACCGATTTTTACCTTTGGGAAATTTTAAGCCTGTTCTCCTTTTTATTATTATTTTTGTTGTATTGTTTGCTGTTGTACATCTGTTACTGTTTGTTATTATATTTTTTACTTACCTCTTGTGTAATAAATAGTAAAGTATTTGTGTTTTACTGCTTCGTTGGTCTAGTGACCAGATTGTTCAGGTGTGGATCATTAGGTTACGGGTTAGGATTCCGAGTTGGACTTAAAAAGTAATTGGGGAAAAAGAAGCAGAAATTCTCAATGAAAACCTGGAGTTAGAAGTTGGCGATGTTTCCGTGCCTCAGAGACCACATAAATCTCTTGGTCCTGCGCCTGAACTCACTCAGGGCATGTCAGATAAGGATAGCCGATATGAGATATCTCATCAGAAAATGAGAGTGAGGGAATAGAGAGTGAACCTGTGATTGCAAATATATTAATGTACACTAAGAGAGTATTGTATATAATATAGTCTTGCGTCATAAGTGGAACAGAGCACTATATAGGTAAAATTATCACCTTTAATATCTCGTTTATCCACAAGCGCGGTCTAACCATGAATGTCTGATGAACTTTGAGTATCAAATCATAAAGGTTATAACAAAGTCTTATTAGCCACTTTCCATATGGAGGGCACATAGAGAACCATCTTCCTGCTCCCATTGCGTCTATACTCCAAACAAGGCCCCAGTCGCCTCAACTTTTTCTTCAAGCAGTTGAGGACACAAGCGTTCACATAAGTGATGTTTTCATCGGAACACGCCGGCCAGTATACTCTAGGGCACTCGCAGTTTACGACATTCTCTAAGTCTTTGAAGTGTTGAGTCTTCTTCGAGATTTGAAATGGTTCCGTCAGTGAATACGTAGAGATTAGTTCGTCTATTGACATTGCCAGAGCCGTTGAAAAATCTAATGGGAATCAATAAAATGTGTTTTTTATAACTATAGATACGGAATTATTTATACTTAAAAATAACCCCATTGAAATAATATACAAAAAAATATTATAAATAACGAGCTTTTGCACGCGGCTTCGCTCATGTTAAGTTCGATTTTTCAAACCCTATTTTACCCCCTTAGGGATCGAATTTTCAAAAACCCTTTCTTAGTGAATGCCTACGTCAAAATGGCTATCTGTATTTTAAATTTCAGCCCGATCCATCCAGTGGTTTGAGCTGTGCGTTGATAGATCAGTCATTCAGTCACCTTTCCTTTTATATATTTAGATGTACCATTTAGCAGGTGCCTGCGACTTCCTCCGCGTACAATTTCTGATTTCCTATGAGATTATCTAAGCAGATACTCACCCCCTAAAAAGTATGTTCGGTATAAACTCGAAAACTACTGAACCGATTTTGATCAAACTTCGTAACTATCTGTAATTTGGTCCAACTTAAAAGATAGGATAGGTTTTATCTTAATTATACTCGCGCCTCGTCCTCGAGATTAGTAATGTAGATTTTATTTACACATGTAGTTACGCATAGTTTTCACCACTCTGCACTAAGTTGAGAAAAAGTATTGATTTGACTAAACTTTTTTTTTTGTGGGTAGGTAGGTGTCGTCCAGTTTTTGTGGGTAGGTATTGTCCAGTTCCGATCTCAGACGATTGTCGCCATCCATTCGCATTCTAGTGCTCAACCACTCAACACCTATTTAGCGTTTTTCGCACTGTTTGTTATAAAATATGAAATAAGAAAGTTAGAACGTAAAATTCGTCATCGGTAAATTAGTATTTTGGAAAGTGTATCAGACTTGGAAGAAGCGGTTCCTGAAATGGAAGATATTGGAGCAGGTATTTACAAATTTTTCTTTCATTTTAAGGTGATGTATTTTCTCTGTACGTGTCTACGTACTGAAAATAATTATATTTAAATGCAACCTGAACTGTCATTGGGGCTGTTTCAACGCATTAAAATATGGCTGGCGATTGCACCTAACCTTACGTACTGAAAATAATTATATTTAAATGCAACCTGAACTGTCATTGGGGCTGTTTCAACGCATTAAAACATGGTTGGCGTTCCTTCCGCTGGGGATTGCACCTAACCTTACGTACTGAAAATAATTATATTTAAATGCAACCTGAACTGTCATTGGGGCTGTTTCAACGCATTAAAATATGGCTGGCGTACCTTCCGCTGGGGATTGTAACCTAACCTTACGTAATGAAAATAATTATATTTAAATGCAACCTGAACTGTCATTGGGGCTGTTTCAACGCATTAAAATATGGCTGGCGTACCTTGCGCTGGGGATTGTAACCTAACCTTACGTAATGAAAATAATTATATTTAAATGCAACCTGAACTGTCATTGGGGCTGTTTCAACGCATTAAAATATGGCTGGCGTACCTTCCGCTGGGGATTGTAACCTAACCTTACGTAATGAAAATAATTATATTTAAATGCAACCTGAACTGTCATTGGGGCTGTTTCAACGCATTAAAATATGGCTGGCGTACCTTGCGCTGGGGATTGTAACCTAACCTTACGTAATGAAAATAATTATATTTAAATGCAACCTGAACTGTCATTGGGGCTGTTTCAACGCATTAAAATATGGCTGGCGTACCTTCCGCTGGGGATTGTAACCTAACCTTACGTAATGAAAATAATTATATTTAAATGCAACCTGAACTGTCATTGGGGCTGTTTCAACGCATTAAAATATGGCTGGCGTACCTTGCGCTGGGGATTGTAACCTAACCTAATATGACTATGACAAATTTACAACACAACAAAATGAATAAGGACCATAAATTTTCTTTGTTTAAAGAAAAATAAATTACGAAAAATAGTCACAGGCTTATTAAAGTCCAGCCCTTTAGTAAGTTATTTAGCTTACGAATTTTAAAATTTATTATATCTATGATAAATTTCAACGCATCAAAATACAGTTGGCGTTCCTTCCGCTGGGGATTGTAAACTAACCTAATATGACTATGACAAATTTACAACATAACAATATTAATAATGTACCATACATTTTCTTTGTTTAAAGAAAAATAAATTACTAAAATTGGTCACAGGCTTATTAAAGTCTACCCTTTTAATAAGTTATTTAGTTTACGAATTTTAAAATTTCACATATCTATGATAACTTTCAAAATGCGGGGGGCATCGCAACCAAATGATTGCTTGTTAGACTGGCAAACTGAGGACGACACAGTTCAGAATTTGAATAAAACGTGTGAACCTCAGCCAGGCCCTAGTACTGACATATATGTCCCCCCCGAAGAGCCTATTGTTCATGGTACAAATGTTCCTGTTCTGGATACAGAAATTCTAGAAATTTTAGGCGATGATCCTACCGTTTTTAACAACGTTAAAACGTTGTTAAAAACGGTCTCAATAAGGAAAGCCGTAAAAAATTTTGTTTTAACTAGATGCCCCTAAAATAAATTTGGAAATTAAAGCGGCAATTGCTGATACTGCAGTCAAACGAGATAAAGGAATTGAAAATAAACAAAAACTAATGTCTAGTGCAATAGCTTGTTTAGCTTGACATAAATTCTCAACTGAATTCGAAATCAATCAAAAGCGAACACCTATTATAAAGAACCGGCATCAAGAAATTTAAACCACAAGGCTTCCCCCAGGCACGCAGGCCACCTGCGGGGCCACCGAGGAGCCGCAAGCCTGTCGCGCCGCACGCTCATCGAATACATCATCGCGGGGTCATCAGGCGACGTATCCCCGTCGCTGCTATTAGATACAGTTAAGCACGCAGGCCGTTTATCTAAAGTTTATCTACAATGGGCTGCAATTACAAACGATAATTCTATCCTGGATAAAGTGTTATTAAATACCATTTACATCACTTGTTGTACAACAGATACCTCCTGCTAGACCAACTTACTCGGCTAATGAAAGACTTCTTTACTTAGAAACTATTAATAACCTACTCAATATGGGAGCCATATCAGAATGTATTCCTCGTAAAAACCAATTTGTCTCAAGCATTTTCCTGGTACCAAAACCATGTGGAAAAATGCACTTTATATTGAATTTAAAATATCTAAATAAATTTGTTACAACGTATCATTTTAAATTAGAGGATTTAAGAACATCACAAAAAATTGTAACATATGATTGTCAAATGGCATCAATAAGGCATGGCATAATGGCATAATTAATAATATTTAAGATTCTCTTTCGAGGGTAAATTATTCGAATTTAAGGTCTTGCCGTTCGGGCTGAGCACGGCCCATACGTTTTTACAAAAATATGTAAACCTATAGCTAAATTATTGCGTTCCGCAGGCCTTCTGTCTATTTAGACGATTGGCTATTGTTCAGAATGTCTAACTAACATCCATTTACCTAAAAAACTATTCGTGTCACTTGGTTTCATTATTAATGAAGAAAAAAGCATACTCTTTTCTTCGAGTAAATGTAAATTTTTAGGTATGATCATAGATTCACACAAGTTTCAAATTAACTTACCAACAGACACAAGATTACGAATTAAAGTGCAACTAACAATGTTCTCATAATTAATGCTTTACAAAATTAGGACTTTCGCTCAGCTATTAGGCTTATTAGTATTTTTACTTGTCCAGCCATCGAATACGGATGGCTGCACACTAAAGAAATGGAAAAATGTAAATATCTCAACTTGAAAGATCATGATGATTATAACAATTTTATGAATTACCTGAATCACTTCAACCTGACGTTGACTGGTGGATAATAAAATAGAACGTTCTTTCCACCGAATAAGGATTTATGCCTACCAAGTTGAGGTATTTTCTGACGCCTCAACGACAGGGTCGGGGGCCGCATGTGAAGGTAGGTCTGCAAGTTAGCTGTGGTCGAATATCGAACGAGAGCAACACATAAATTATTTAGAGCTGCTCGCTGCATTCATAGCCTTAATTTTTTTTGCAAAAAAAAAAAAACTATTTTGACTGCCAAATATTGCTTCGCGTTGACAATTCGACGGCAGTAGCATACATAAATAAAATAGAGGGTATACAGTACCCTCACCTCACCAAAATTACTCGTGATATATGGGAGTGGTGCGAAAGCAAAGAACTTTTCGTTTTGTCTTCGTAAATAAAATCCAGTGGCAATACAATTGTAGACTATGAATCTCGATGAACTCATCCAGACATAAAATGGGAACTGTCTGATTGGACGTTTAACAGTCTCACCCAACACATTCAGTTATCCAAATATTGATTTGTTTGCAAGTCGCATCAACAACAAATGCACAACATACATATCCTGGCACCGAGATCCAGACGCATTCGCTATAGACTCATTTACAGTTTCATGGTCAAATTATGACTTTACGCATTCCCGCCCTTTTCAGTCATACTTAAAACTCTTAGAAAAATAATTACAGACAAGGCACGAGCTCCCGTCGAATACACGACTCAATTACCCTGGTAGCAGGCTTATTATGCAGGAAGCATTTTCAAGGAAAAACATACCAGAATCATCTCTTGAAATAATGTTGTGGCATCATTAGCACCTAATTCCTTGAAGCAATACGATATTTACTTAAAGAAATGGTGGTATTTCTGTCAAACTAACTCGATTAATATTTATGATCAATCTATGCCCACAGCAATTTATTTTTTAACCCAACTCTTTAATGATGGTTGCCAATATGGTACACTCAATTCGTGCAAATCTGCTCTTTCACCGATACTTAGTCCAGAACTAATTAATGGTGATAGCATAAAAAGATTCCTTAAATGGGGTTTTCGACTAAAACCACCAAAACCTAAATATGATGTTACCTAGGATGTCAACCTAGTATTAGATAAAATGAGTTCATGGCACCCCAATAAGGAATTAATCTTAGATAAGCTTACAAATAAAACCATTACTTTACTAGCTCTGTCAACCGCACAAAGAGCACAAACTCTTTCGAAGATAAAAGTTAGTTATATTCAAAGTCTCCCTCAGCGTATCACAATTAAAATCCCAGACATTATAAAAACCTCCAAAACCTGGGTTTCAACAACCCATTATTCGTTTACCCTTCTTTGTAAAAAAAAAAACAGCTATACATATACCCAGCCACTAAATTGCTGTGTTATATAGAACGCACCTCATAATTAAGAATGTCTGAAGAATTATTTGTTGGCATTAGGAAACCCAATAAACCAGTAGGATCGCAAACACTCTGAGTGTGAGGTCGAAACGAGCGTATTCAGTGATCACAGCACGAGACATGCTGCATCGTCGCGCGCGCACTCACTCGGAGTTAGAATAGATACTATTCGTAAAACGGCAGATTGGAGTAGGAATTCCACAACTTTTGCTAAATTTTATCAACGGGATAATTGTTAACCATGATAGTACTACTTTAGCAAAATCAATAAATAATTAACCAAAATTTATGATAATTATGATCAATCAATTATATTCAGTGAAATCACTCGCCAAGCTTATTATAAATAGTTATTGTACTTAGTACATAATTATTTACAAATACCTATGATAGCTACTATAAGAATAATTTATCCCTAGTTAGTTAACATACATTTGGGATTCGAATTATTATTAATAATCCTAGAAGTACAAAGCTGTTGCTTATGTTTATTGATTGTACCAAAAGATATAACAACGCTTATCATTGATGATATTTCCGCAATTCTCACATAAAATAAAATCTACATTACTAATCTCGAGGACGAGGTGCGAGTATAATTAATGATTAAACGAACTTACCTGTACGTGAAGTTCTATCATAATTATACGAGCGCCGAGTCCGAAGAGATTAGTAACCCGCCCGCCCAGTACTGTGCGTACCCCGAGTGTCTCGGAAATACATCAATGAATATCAGGATCTCTTACTCTAAACTAAATGAATGGCGACAATCGTCTGAGATCGGAACTGGACAATACCTACCCACAAAAAAAAAAGTTTAGTCAAATCAATACTTTTTCTCAACTTAGTGCAGAGTGGTGAAAACTATGCGTAACCTACATGTGTAAATAAAATCTACATTACTAATCTCTTCGGACTCGGCGCTCGTATAATTATGATAGAACTTCACGTACAGGTAAGTTCGTTTAATCATTAATTATTGACATCAATATTATTTTGTTATATATTGCAAATTAAAAATTATGTTAATTACACAACTACGAGTATTATTATGTTGCTAGGCAACCTAAATCTCAAGCGATGTTAGATTGCAGGATAGTCTTAAGCCAAAATAGACTACTTATCTTACTATTCCTTACTAATATTATAGATGCGAAAGTGTGTTTGTTTGTTGGTTTGTCCTTCAATCACGCCGCAACAGAGCAACGAATTGACTTGATTTTTTGCACGGGGATAGTTGAGGACCTGGAGAGTGAGATAGGCTCCTTTTTATCCCGGAAAATCAAAGAGTTCCCGAGGGAATTTAAAAACTAAATCATCAGCTAGTTCTATTATATAAAACGATGATATTCCTTAGGCCGACACCATTTGGGCGAAAGTCTATAAGGTCCGCTTGCAGAGACGCCGGGTTAGGCTTTACCCAGGAATAAATTTGTAATTTTGACAGAAGCTTTAAACCAAATCTGTCAAAGCAGCAGCTAACTCTGAGTTAAAAGGATAACCCGACGTTTCTGCAAGCGGACCTAAATAACGTTGGTGCTACTCAACAGGCCTATGATTTCCAACATTCGATGTATCTATGATAATATTATTGTTATTTACTTTGTAAACATTTTACATTCGTGAATTAAAAAATGTCTATCGACGCTGGCTGACGATTATAAATGAACACTTACTTGATATAATGATAAAAATACATAGCGGTGAAAATATTTTATGTTTAAAAGTGTAATTTCCGGTTGACGCCGCCTCCGCGCTCATCGAAGTGAAATATTACAACCTCTATGTTATTGAAGAGTATTTTTATGGCATAAAATTCTATTTATTTTAATGCCGTAAAATAAAAAGAGCAGTTACAGTTTTTTTGCAAATGCAAGCAATCGTATACCAATAAAAACCACAATGTTACATAAAACCTGTTGACGAATAAAGGTTTAAAAAATGTTAATATTGGCGTTAAAATAACCATAATAATATGAGCTTAAAAGATAAACTTAAAAGTTTTAACAACGTCTCTAATATATAAAATTCTCATGTCGCGGTGTTTGTTACCAAACTCCTCCGAAACGGCTGGACCGATTTTTATTAAATTTTGTGTGCATATCGGGTAGGTCTGAGATTCGGCCAACATTTATTTTTCATACGCCTAAATGATAAGGGTGACCCACCCCTAAATATTTTTGTTGGCGGTACGAAGTTCGCTGGGTAAGCTAGTAAAATATAATAAAACAGCTTTTGCCCGCGGCTTCGTCCGTGCGGCTAACTCGATGTGCGTTTTTAAAAACCCGCGGAAATCCAATGTTTTCCGGGATAAAAGGATAGCCAATAATGTCTATCTCCGAGTCCTCTAACATACCCATGCAAAAATCAAGTCCGTTCCTTCGTTTCTCCGTCGTTGTGTGATTGAAGGACAACCCAACAAACAAGCACACTTTCGCATTTATAAAATTATAGTATGTGGCATAAATAAGGGTAAGTATTAAGTGGGTAAATTATATTTATCTAAAGATGAAGCTTTATTAATTTTAACAATAAAATTAGCGGTATAAATTTATAAACACAATATATCAAAAATTTCGAAGCGAGCGAGATTCGAACCCACATCTCTTGGGAATCGTGCCCGAGTGTGTTTGCCACCTACAACATGGCTACGGTCGAACTACACGTCTGCATCGAAATTAGTGATATGTATTTACTTTTTCAGTTTAAGCAACTGTTAGCGACATCTAGTAGCAACACGTTACAGTTGTTGAACTACTTTCCAAGACCACAAATTGCAATGGAGCTCATTAAGAACTAGAGATGCCACGTTCCTTTTTACTATTTTTATTTTATTGGCTTCGGAATTTTTGATATGTGTTTATAAATTTATTCTGATATTTCCTTAAGTAGGTTAACACTTTAATAAAAATAAAAATAATCAGCGGTTTCCAGCTTCTCTCTGAGGGTAAGGGCAGACTGGCTTCTTTTAGCGGCAGCGGTCGGCGTTTCTGCGACTGCATCACGTTTTCGCGACTCAAAAGCGTTCGATACACCTACTAAAGGTCGCGAAGGTCAGCGTTTAAAGATCGCAAAACGCCGATGCTAAAAAACGCAACTCGATCTCTGATTCATCTACATATCTAAAACCTTATTTCTGATTGATTTCGAGACATGGTCGCTTACTGTGGGCCTCATAAGAAGGCTCAGGGTCACTCAGCGAGCGATGGAAAGAGCTATGCTCGGTATATCCCTGCGAGATCAAATCAGAAATGAGGAGATTCGTAGGAGAACCAAAGTCACCGACATAGCTCAGCGAGTCGCTAAACTGAAGTAGAAATGGGCGGGGCACATAGTTCGAACAGCTGATTGTCGTTGGGGTCCCAAGATGCTGGAGTGGCGACCCCGCACCGGGAAACCCCCCACTAGGTGGACCGACGACATCAAACGAGTCGCAGGGAGCCGCTGGATTCAGGCGACGCAAGACCGAAGCCTGTGGAAGTCCATGCAGGAGACATTTGTCCAGCAGTGGACGTCTATAGGTTGATAAAGAAGAAAAAGAAGATTTCTGATTGGTTGGTGGTTCTGATTGGATATTTCTGGATTCATCCAATTCATTTAACTTTAAAAACCTCAAATACACACATCAAAAGTGTCTAGGGATCAAGCATTTTTATGCGGATTTCTTGAGATTGAGCCACAACAAAGCCACATCTTTGTAATAAATTTATGATTTTATAAATATATATGGATCCTTTTTGGTGCATTTCATAATTTGAATCAGGAACTGTCAATCAAATTCGAGTAAAAGATGAAAATCAGCTGTCAATATTTTCCCTATAAAAACATACAACGCATTGAAGACATTATTAGTGCTACTGTTTCCCTACTACTGATTAAAAGTAACGTTATTATGGAGCGGCGACGTCATTTAAGCAGGGAAGAAATGCTCAGAGCCGTGGGAATGATAGAAGCTGGTTCCCGGCAACGTACTGTGGCTTTAGCTCTGAATACAAGTCAGAGTGTTATCAGTCGACTTTGGACACGTTACCGAAGCACTGGTACTGTGGCTGAGCGCCATGGAGGACGGTATCGCTGCACCACACGGAGATAAGACCGATACATTCAAATCTTAACTCGAAGAGCTCCAACAATAACCGCCATGATGTTAGCCGTGAGGCTTCATCACTCTTCAGGGAACTTAATTAGCGACCAAACAGTCAGAAACCGCTTGCATGAAGTGAACCTTCATTCCCGAAGACCGCTACGGGTACCACCTATAGCAATGCACAATCGTAGGATTCGATATCAATGGGCTCTTGAACACAGAAATTGGGCAGAAGAACAATGGCGTTTCGTGTGCTTTTCTGATGAGTCTCGTTTTGGTAAGTATGAGACCGGATACAAGACGTATACGACACTGGAGAACCCCTGGACGCCAACAGCGATTAAAATCCTGCCAGGAAGTCCATCCTTATAGTGGTGGAACCATCATGGTATGGGCGGGTATTTGGATCGGCGGAAGAACTGAGTTGATTTGGATCAGAGGCAACCTCAACGCTCAAATTTATGCTGAGACGATTGTATCAGACGTCATCGTTCCTCTACAAGTGCAAATCGGTCCCTTATTTCAGTTAATGCATGATAATGCACGACCGCACACCGCAAGAGTTGTAAGACAGACTCTCGCCGCAGCTAACATCAATGTCCTGCCCTGGCCTGCTCAGTCGCCAGACTTGAACCCGATTGAGCATGCATGGGATATGCTACAGAGAAGAGCTCTGCCGAATATGGAGGGTATCCAGTGGCAAGAAGACCTTTTTTTGTTGTTGCAACGAACATGGGCGGCCATTCCACAGCGTGATTTGGATGAACTCATTTTGAGTATGCCAAACCGATGTTCTTGTGTTGTTAGTGTTCGCGGTAGAAACACGGATTATTAATTGTTTAAGTTACCCAATAAAATTTTAAAGAAAACTGTTATTTCAGTCTTTTTTTCGAACTTTAATGTTAGTGGTTCAAATGTCAAAAATCCCTTTATTAGGAAAATGGCAAATTTCTTTATTAATGCAAAGGTGACTTGGTTTATCGTTACTGTGACAAACGAAAACACTTTATTTGATGAATCCTTAAAGAAAATTTTAATTAATATCAATCAGGAGAAAAGTTATTGCAAAAATATATTTTGATCCCTAGACACTTTTGATGTGTGTAACTATAGGCAATTAAAACAGTTAGCCACATTAAGAATGCATTTTGAAGCGCTTAATAAAATGCAAAGTTTACAGTTAGCATAGGGCTGCCACTTTAAAGTTAATTATATCATTCTATTCCGAGAATCTTAGATTTTTGTGTGTTCCTTGATAACCAGAAACTGTATTCTAAGGTAAATGGTAGTATAATTAACCTAACTAGTTTTTGCTCGCAAATTCTTTGTTTTTTCTTTCTCTTTATTTTGGAGCTTGGTCAATCAGTGACTACGTCGCTCCGTTTATTCACTCCATAATATTATTATACATATTTTTATTCCTAATTCTAAAATACTTATTAACTAATGCATAAATTAATTTAGATTGCTCGCATAAAGGGAATGCCAAACATATAATCAAATGTACAAAACTTAAATTATAATCTAATAAATTAAATAGGCTTGATTCAATCCGGACACATTCGCTCGCAAACTCGTGCACACGGAGGTTTTACAAAAATGTAAACACACAACAAAAAACAAACCCTCAGTTGTTTCGGGATAAAAATAAGAGTATGACAATGTCTAATTCCTCAACAATCATGCAAGAAATCACGTCCCCTTTGCCCCGTTGTTTTTTGAATGATTGAAGGATAAATTATAAAATAAACACAGTTTCGCATTTTATGATTTCAGGGAAGTAGGGATACTTACCATATTTTTGATAATTTAAATTGAAAGAAGGTTCAAGAATATATTATTTGCATCAATAAAGAATCAAGTATCAAATAAAAATTTATTGATATGAAGCAAATGAAAATATAATGCGAATTATTGCGAAACAAATCAAGTGGGCGGCCCTGAGTTTGTGGTAGACAATTCATTTAAAAATTCCAGCCTTTTACAAAGGATAATAATTGTTGTTGGTTTTGCCAGAATGTTCGTAGTTTGCAGTGAGTACGAATTTAAATATAATTTAAATTATGTTAAAGTTTTGTAAATTTAAATTGTTAACACGATACTGTATGCTAGTTTAATAAAAAATGCAATTTCAAACATAAAACAGATTTAATGTTTAAATAAACTCATTTAATTTTGGTAGTTAATTTTTAAGTATTTACCTTAACGATTACCATTTTTCTGTTGTGTATTTTGCCTGGAAGGTCCAATTCCCTGAACGTCCAAAACCATGCCACATTTCATCTCAAAAATGTAATAAAATCAAATTATGAAGTATTATAGTGGTGTCATTTCTTTACCTTCATGGCTGTGCTTATTTTAGTGCGCACGCAGGTCCACGTTTAGTATGATACCATTGGTACCAGAGTTTTGTGCGAGTATCGAGCTATCAAAACTGGTTGGTTCATAAAGTCGGTGTTCACGATATTTTATTTTTACAAAAGTTACACCGATTCTGTGAATATAAATATTTCAGTGTTTCAGCTTATCTTTCAATAAAAAATAACGTATATTCGTACAGACAGGTTTCCGTTTACACAAATACGAAATACTTGATCTGTTCAACAGTCATGTGTTTTTTTTCGTAATTATTTTATGACTATTATCGTGCTCGCGACTTCGTCCGCGTGGATTTAGTTTTTCGAATCCCACGGGATCTCTTTGATTTTTCGCCATAAAAAGTAGCCTGTACCACTCTCCAGGTCCTCAATTATATTTGTACAAAGAACTACGTCGATCCGCTCTGTTGTAGCGTGATTTAATAAACCAACAAACGAACACACTTTTGTATCACATCCCCTCTATCACATCACATCACATCACATCACATCACACTAATATTATAAATTCGAAAGTTTGTGTATCTGTGTATGTTTGTTACTCTTTCACGCAAAAACTACTGGACGGATTTGGCTGAAATTTGGAATGGAGATAGGTCATACCCTATATTAACACGCATAAGCTACAATTTGTCACGAAAAAACGTCACGAGTTCCTGCGGGAATGAAAAAACCTTAATCCACGTAGACATAGTCGCGGGAATCGTCTAGTTTATAATATTAATAGTAAGAAGTAATAGTGTGTAATAAAAAAGTGTATAATATTAACAAGTAGGGCGCGTGGGTGCGCGGCCCGCTAAAGCGGACCGCGATTTTTTTACTCATCAAGTAGCCCTTCGGATTCTGGTCATCTTTTGCCAAAAAATTTGTTCGAGCACACCCCACCTATCTGCAATAACCTGGCCGTGCTCTTCATTCACAAAAGGAAAAGAAAAAAAAATGAAAAAAAACAAAAAAAAAATGTAAAATGAAAAAAAAGAAAAAGAAAAAAAGCCCTATGAACCTATCAAAATCAATGTCTTGCATAGTTCCCAACTTCTAGTCCCTTCAATATTCCCCATACATTTAGTATGGAAAAAAAAAAATCCGCCATCTTGAATTTTTTTCCTACTCACCAGGTAGACCTCCGGGTTTTGATCATCTTTTGTCGAGAAACCGCTCCTCCATCTTTTATAGTCTCCGAGAGAGAGACGGACAAAATTTGCCGCCATTTTTTTTCCGCCATTTTGGAATTTTTTTTCAACTCACTGGCAACTGCTCGAGGTTTCGAATGACATTTGGTCGAACACCCTCCACCTATCTACTATACCCTGGCCGTGCCCCTCGCCCGTCTCCGAACTCCTCACTCATCAGCTCTCGCCACCTTTCTCCGAGTCACATTCTTTGAGCTCTATACGACACCATGGGTGAAAAAAATTTTTTTCATACAAAATTTTACAGGAGAGGGGTCGGAAATTTGAGACGTCACAGCTCGGCCGCCATCTTGTTTTTTTAATTTTTTTCACTTTTTCTGTTAATCGTTTACTAATTTCTACAATAATCCAAAATTTCAAAGAAATCGGTTGGAAAACAAAAGAGTTGCAAGATTCACGTCGGCCGCCATCTTGTTTTTCCGAAATGTCATAATTTTCCCCAACTCGAATCCCCCACCCGGACATATCTCCCCTACATCATTATATCGATTTCCGTCTCCTTCTAGGAGAACAACCCTGTCAATGAGTGAGTGAGTGAGTGAGTGTGTCAGTGGTAATCGAGCTATATATATTATAATTTGAATTTTTTTTCAGCTCATAGCCAATTGGATGAAGTTTCGAGTATTTTTTGTTTGAGCACCTCCCACCTATCTTCAATACCCTGCCCGTGCTCCTCACCCACCTTCCAAACCCTCGATCATCATATCTCATCATGTGAATGTGTGTCAGAATGAGAATTATTTTATGAAAACAAATTTTGAAAAGAAACCGTATCAAAGTCTTGCATAGTTCTCAGCTTCAAGTCTATTCAATATTCGCCATATATTTTGTATGGAGAAAAAAAAATTCCGCCATGTTGGATTTTTTTCTATTCATCAAATAGATCTTTGGGTCCTGATCATCTTTTGCCAAGAAACCACTCTTCCATCTTTTATACTCGCCGAGATAGATACTGACGAAATTTGTATGGCGGCCATCTTTTTTCCGCCATTTTGAATTTTTTTTCAGCTCATTGCGAATTGGATGAGGTTTCGAGTGACATTTGTTCGAGCACCCTCCACCTATCTTCGATACCCTGACCGTGCTCTTCACCCGTCTCCGAAATCCTCAATCATCAGCTCTCTCCATAATTTTCCTCGGAATGAATTTTTGTCTTCTATACGAAACCATAAGTGAAAAAAAAATTTTTCATACAAAATTTTACAGGAGAGGTGATCAATCAGTCAGTGAATCAGTGAATCAGCACGAACAGCTATATATATATTAATAGTAGTAAGATAATGATGTCACTAATTGTTTTTACAAATTGGTTACAGTTTCATTAACAGCAGCTGCAGTTATATTAGCCTTAACATTCAGCCAGACTATGAACCCGACTCTCAATGCCGCGGATGCTGTGACGTTTCAGCGCTGGTACTTTGAGCGTGTACAGGACACTCTCCCTTTGATGGAAACTATAAGGAACTGTGAAGATTGCCCAAGAGTATACATCCCAGTATGCGGGAATGATAACAAGACATACACAAACTTGTGTAAGATGAACTGCATGAATAAAATCAGAGGTACCGATGTGGCGATACAGAAGATGGGGCGATGCGTACAATTCCTTTTTCCTTTTGAATATTAAGGATATCGTAATAGAGGTGATTTTGTTCTAGGACCCACTTAAGCATTTTATCCTGATTTTGCTTCCCGTCACATAATTTTATTACTTAACCTTGTACATAATATTATAATATTTACATAATGATACATAATATAAAACTAATGACGTAAAGGTTAATAGATTTAAGATGGATCCAGACCATTAAATTACTTTTATCATAACAATAATGGTTTACGTACTTGTATAATATTTCATAGTAAGTATATGGTGCTAACATACAGTACCCGGCGATATATGTATATTGCACATCGGCCTTTGGAATAAAACGCTAATTCTATTCTATTGCAAGGAAAGCTAGCCAGAAATTCACGTAGTAATTACTGAAATCTCTTCACAATCGGCGAGCACATCACGTAACATATATAAAAAAAAGCCAGCCAAGTGCGAGTCGGACTCGCGCACCGAGGGTTCCGTACTCCAAAAGTAAAAGTAAAACGATAATATTATATTAATTTGCTTATTTATCGTTTACTTTGTTTGTAGAGGTTTATTGTTAATATAAAAAAAAACTATGCTAGTTAGAGCGTTGGTTTTATTTTTCCTGTAAAATATACATAAACCTCTATTGACCATAATTATTTCAGATTTTTCGATTGGTAAACTTCGGAGATTCCAAGGTGTTGGAGTGGCGACCCCGCACCGGAAAACGCAGTGTTGGCAGGCCCCCCACCAGGTGGACCGACGACATCAAACGAGTCGCAGGGAGCCGCTGGATTCAAGCGGCGCAAGGCCGAAGCCTGTGGAAGTCCATGCAGGAGACCTTTGTCCAGCAGTGGACGTCTATAGGTTGACAAAGAAGAAGAAGAAGAAACTTCAGAGATAAGGGGGGGGGGGGGGGACGGTATTTTTTTCAATACTTTGGCCGATTACTCAAAAACTATTATATATAGAAATAAATAAAAAACTTTTTTAGAATGCACAAGTAAAGGCCTTTCATATGATACCCCACTCGGTATAATTATCTTACTTTGAAATTTCAAACCCCTGATTTTCCCCCTTTTTTAATTAAACTAAAATAATTTTCGCGTTGATTTTATTTTTCCTGTAAAATATACATAAACCTCTATTGACCATAATTATTTCAGATTTTTCGATTGGTAAACTTCGGAGATAAGGGGGGGGGGGGGGGGGGACGGTATTTTTTTCGACATTTTGGCCGATTAATCAAAAACTATTATATATAGAAATAAATAAAAAACTGTTTTAGAATGTACAAGTAAAGGCCTTTCATATGATATCCCACTCGGTATAGTTATTTTACTTTGAAATTTCAAACCCCCGATTTTCCCCCTTTTTTAATAAAACTAAAAATAATTTTCGATTTTTCTTTATTCCAATGATGTTGGGCCACTATTATACACAACTCTGCCAAATTTCATGTCGATAGCTTTAATAGTTACTGAAATAATCGACTGTGACAGACGGACGGACGGACGGACGGACGGAGAAAGTCTCACCATAAGGGTTCCATTTTTACCATTTTGGTACGGAACCCTAAAAATGCATTCGAACTGTGAATAGAATAGAATAGCGTTTTATTTCAAAGGCCGATGTGCAATATATATCGCCGGGTACTGTACACGGCAGTTATAAATTATCATATACCTACCTAAAAAATTTTTTTATAACGTTTTATAACAAAATATTGTAAAGTTATTAAATATTTACCATGTTAAATATGAACATAAATTTTGTATAACAAAATGCAACGCGATATTGAGCTTTGACAATCTTGCCTGATGCTAGCAGTGATAAAAGTAGGTTGGAGCGCGCCAGCCTAGAAGATGCCTTTTAATTAATGCCTCAAGTGTTAAACGAAGCAAAAGTTAAATTTGGACGCACATAGTTTATGGTGTTCTCATTGCTCAGTTCTTTGCTTATCGGAATTAACTAAAAAGAATCAAAATCAAGTACCTTCAAGGTAGACCAAATTGTTTTGTTTTGGATTTTCTCGAAAATAAAATCGAACTAATGTCTTTGACGCAATGTAACCAAGTGACAAAATACAAATAAGTTCTAAATAGAGCAAACATATTTAAGAACTTTTCTCACACCGCTGTTCATAACTCATTCTAAGCCTCCCACATATATGAGCACCCTTGAGAGAACTGAGCGAAGCTCCGGGGAGAGTGTGCTCCAAAAAATACACTTAAGCGGAAACTATCTATGTTTTGTAGCCTCACGGGATAAAACCAGGACTTTCTGCTTGCGCAGTAGCATGGGCTTAACATGTAGAGGCTTCATGAGATAATTATTTAATAAGATTGTGCTATGAATACAAGGACAGGATTTTATGCATATGATTCAATACATCAACAAGTTGTACCGAAAGATGATATCTTCAGTGGATGGACGATTATTTTTCAAGCAATAGACATTGTAAGAGTTGTAATTTTGTGGAATACTGTGATAGAAATTAATAAATTTGCAACAAAACACTGATTTATTGTACGGAAGTAATTACAATCAAAAGAAATACACTAATAAGTAAAGTCGTTAAGGTAACAAAGTTCTAAGTTTATTTTGTAACGTTGGATCTAGTGTCACAGGGCTACGCTACATCTATACAATAAAGCGCTCTCACGTGAGCATCAGCAGTGTCAAAATATGAAATGATCAGCTGTTATTGAAAACTCCGATGCAGTGCCATTAAATACATGTAAGTACAGCTTTTTCTTATGACATGAATCTAGGGTCACAGTCTATGCCAAATCTGGGTCACCTGCCTGAACGGTATAAATCACAGCGCTCACACGAGAATGTTAGTACGAGTATTAGTTAGTGCCTAATGAAAATATAATCAGCTGTTGTTGAAAACTCTACTATAGTGCCACTAAATGCTTATATATCTTTTGTCCCTATATCGCTATAGGCTTATGAATTAGATCTAGTGTGACAGAACTTACAGGTCTATGCCATATTTGGGTCAGTTGCGTTATAAAACACAGCGCTCTAACGTGGGTGTCAGCGGTGTCAAATGAAATAATCAGCTGTTATTAGAAACTCTTCTGTAGTACTACTAAAAGCCTGTATAACTTTTGCCCTTGTATCGCTATACGCTTGTGACTTGGCTCTAGTGTCACAGGTCTATGCGATATTTGGGTCACCTGCGTGGTATAAATCAGAGCGCTCTCACGTGAGTGTCAGCAGTGTCAAATGAAATAATAAGCTACGGGACGCGGTTGCCTAGGTTTTTAGAACCGCTGCGCTTATTCTAGAGTTTAGTAGGAATGAAAATTTAATTTGAACTTATGAAACTTAATAAGACTTGTTTATGATGCTGTCTTTGTTTTCAGTGTTGGTTCAAGTTTCGTTTCTGTGACTTACGAGTGTTGTGCGAATACTTTGAGTTTTATCTTATAAAGTTTTGCGTTCCCACAATGTTTGAAAGTGTATTTTTGCAGTAACTTGGACTGCGAACGTTTGTATTTGTAAAATAATTTTATTATTATAAGACGTATACCGATAACATACTTATCGTATGCGATATTCTGTGGTTTGCGATTTGAAAGTAGATGTTTTATTGTAATATTACTAAATGATAAAGAAAACTTATAGTTCTCTCTAAGAAAGCACATCATAAACGCTTAATTATAGTAGGGTACGAATAAATAACACAACTTACACTTCATACCTATAATACTCTATAATTATAGATCCTAGATATGTACTAATGAATCGTTTATGTATACTAAGTAAGTAATTCATAGAAAAAGAAGAGAATTACACTAACTCAAATTCCATAAATAAACCAAATTATACTTTTTCCGCCAGCGAGAAATATGGTATTTTCTTTCAACAGCAAAACGTACTTTCCAAGTTGGAATAGCGATAAAAGTTTTTAATTGCCGCGGTGAGCTAGTTAAGCTCGTACTTAACCGGCTTTACTTTATGTCTCCTCTCGCCCGATGAAAAGAATTATCACTGTATTAAAACTTAGCGATAACTGGCGTGGCGAAGTGAGCAGAGGTCGCTTAATGCCTTTTTAATACAAAATGCGCTTTTGAGGATTTTAAGGCAAGGTATGATCCATGGCGCATTAGGCGGCCAAGTCGCAGCAACCAGTAAGTGCTGCCCACGCTGTAGATTGACTGGCAGCTAGAACGTCAGTTAGGTAGCTAAGATGTGGATGCACTCTGAGCAATGTTTTCTTTTGCTGAGAGCGTGACCAGAATGTGCCCACTAACACAATTTGAAAAAAAAAGAGATGATCGTGCTAGTCTTGTGTAGTACATGAACTAAGTACTCTAAAATGAATTCCCGACACTGAACGAGAACGAACTATTCCGTATACATACGTAGTACATCATCACTACATACGTAGTACATCATCGCTCGGATCTGAACAAGCAGAAACTAGGAACCATAGACAATTATAGTTCATTTAGTTCTTTGCTCCTTGTAGACCTATTTAGTCTGAATAAATTATTCTATAGTCTATTTAGTCTGTGATTCTGTCGCTTGGCTCGGAACTACTGTACTGATAGTTCTAGGAGTCCGAACTAGTACAGTCTTTGGAATGTACTAGTACGGAGAGCTCCTTTTAGTGACCGAGCAAGAACAAGTCTAGATCATGCTATAAGACTCTTATACGTACCTAGTCTTACCATGTTTTACCTAGTCTACTAGTCTTACCTCGTCTTACCTCGTCTTACCTCGTCTTACCTCGTCTTACCTCTTCTTACCTAGTCTTACCTAGTCTTGCCTAGTCTTACCTAGTCTTGCCTAGTCTTACCTAGTTTTACCTAGTCTTACCTAGTCTTACCTACTCTTATCTAGTCGTACTTCTACGACTAAGCTCGTACTCGTTGGTCGACTCCAATAGAAAAACACCCCGTTGAACGGCTCGGGTTTCGCTGATTGAACGAACCCTGCAAGCCCTCAATAGACCCGATTTGCGTGAAACGGAACACGAAAGGCATGAGATTCTAGTGTTGGAGGCCAAAATCCTGTTTGGGTCATCGACCTAGCGAAATAAGTATCAGATTTACCATTTGAAATATCACAAAACTTTTGTAATAATGTCCTTACCTTTTAAGTAGGAGGTGTATTGATTGGCAAACGATTCATTGCCACGGTTTTCGGGCCTAAAAACTTACCACATTAATCTTCGGCGAAGTCGATTCAAATTTATCTTTGTTTTAGCAACTTTCCTAAATAAATTCCGGTCGAAAACGAACTTCGCACTCACGTTTGATAACGCAAACGGGCTTTCGGCACATTAAAATTTTATGATCGTGATTGGTGGTAATGAAATTATTTTGATGCTTTTCGAGAAATACACTAATGATAATCTCTAAATTTTAGGGAACACCTAAGACTAAATAAGCTGAATCTTCGCAATGACTTGGTTTTCATCATCGCATCCGTATACGTAGCTACGGACGATGCAATTTCTAGATATAGGTGACGTCCGCTAGGGAAACTTGTTCAGGATATTCTTTAATTTCATTCTTGAAATCAGATTCAAGTATCGTGATTTATTTTCTTGTGTTATGGACATGTGCTTTTTATAAAAAAAACCTTTAATTTTGTGGGTCGGTTTTTGAGGGTATATTTTTCTGTTAATTTCGTTCAAGTTTTAACAATTATGTAAAGGTCTAAAAGCCACTGACATTAAGCCGCATCATGGCCTCTACTAGTGCTTTCAGCTCTGTATCAAAACCAGGTTTAAGCTCTATATCAAAACCAGGTTTCAGCCTGGTTTCGGTGCTACATCTAAACCTGGACTCGTGTTTTTCTTTATCGTCCGTCCAATGCTGGTCAAAAATCTCTTAGATGGACTTCCATAGGCCTCGCCGCGGTTAAGTGTCACCTTTATCCAGCGGTTTCTGGGTTCTTTTGCACTCGAGTTCGCCATCAAAAGTCGAGGAAAAATTGTATGACTTGTATGTAAGTTTCGTTAGCAGAGAGAGAGAGAGAAAGAGATAGAGAGAGCATCGCTACTCAGAATAATAATGGTGACATATCCCAAAGGACCCAAAAAGCCACGAAACATCGCTCTTGACGGTATACGCACTCCAATTTAATCAAACCATACTCCACATTTCCATACATAATACGCTACTCGCATTAGATCTGGCTAGGCGTGCAGCTTTGTAAGTAATCGTATTTGATTCGCAACGAGAAGCTGCGAACAGACAAAACATTTGAATGACTTCGCTCTTTCTGTTCGTGATATTTTAGTTGGATGAAAGAATAATAGGAGTTTTTTATTAGACTTACGCCAGCTCACTCTACGTTAGCCCCAACCACAAGGGGGGACGAGTAAGTTTGACTACTTTGTTTGTGTTTTCTGTCGATAAGATCGTAGCCTTCAAAGTGATTGCAATTTTGTGACCGAATTGAATGCAATTTTTTTGACGTGATACATCTTATAAATCGATGAACACCGGCTGCACGCACGAAAAAGTGTCACGTTCCGCCTGAGCCTGTGCATGCAAGCGAGAGCGCGGAACAAGTGATAGAGAGGCACGAAAGTGCCAAGCGATGGCTTGTGACACATTTATTCATTAATGTTTCTTTATGACGTTATCACGTAAAACTATCGTCCGTAAACCGACTTTACAGACCAATTTTTTCAAAATTGGGTTTATCTGGGTTAGTTCTTAGGTATGCTTGATGGAAATCTATTAAGCAGTTGAAAGTTTATCAGCTATTCGTCTGACTAACAATGCTCTAAGCCGTCGAGCCATTCCACCAACGAACTCGGGTTTTTTTTATCAGATCTTCACCATAGTAATGCAACCACTCAGGCATAACATAGAAAACAAAATAGAATCGATAAAATTCATAGAGTCAGTCGTAGATATCAATATACACACATCTCTATGGGTACCGCCATGATAAGCTGAAGAGAGAAAGTCAGACGGACAGACAAACATTTTGAAAA
This sequence comes from Oeneis ivallda, assembly GCA_029955525.1. Lineage (NCBI taxonomy): Eukaryota > Metazoa > Arthropoda > Insecta > Lepidoptera > Nymphalidae > Oeneis > Oeneis ivallda. The sequence continues at coordinate 23,005,536 of JARPMR010000007.1, forward strand.
TTCTTGTATGTTATAAGTACCTACCGTATTTTACTGTCATAATAATATTATGCATCTAGCAAAAAGCTTTTATTTTGAAATATAAAGTACAATACAAATAGACACTTCAATTTTATTTATTTACTAGCTGATGCCCGCCACTTCGTCCGCGTGAATTTATTTTTAAATCCTCGGGAACTCTTTGATTTTCCGGGATAAAAAGTAGCCCATGTCACTTTCCAGGTCCTCAACTATACCCATGCAAAAAATCACGTCGATCCGTAGCCCTGTTACGGCGTGATTGAAGGACAAACCAACAAATCAATAAACAAACACACTTTCGAATTTATAATATTAGTAAGGATATAGATCGGTAGAATAATTAGGTTAGAAATTCGCAAAATTATCAAATCAGCATTTAGTTTAACTAACCGCATCACAACCATTTTGCTTCGATGTTGGCCTAATATTCAATAGAATTTGCTGATTTAATATACGTATAATGAGTGTAATGCTCATTATCACGCCATAGAGGTAGCTTTCTGCCTCACATTCTCGTAACTTTATCTGCATGAACCACTAGAGGCTCATTTAATAGTCGACCGAGCGAAGCGAAGGTCTCAGAGTTTACTTGAGTGAATTTGCACTTGTCCGTCCGTCCGTCCGTCCGTCCGTCCGTCTGTCAGAGCCTTATAACTTCTGAATTACTGAACGTAATTACTTCAATTTTATATATGATATGTAAACCGATGGCCTCCAGCCGAAAATGGCTTAAAAAGTTATAAAAATCTTTATTTCAGGGGGGCTCTCATAGAAGCGAATGCGAAGTAAAATATATTTTTTTGCATTTCATAGGGTTGCAGTACCTCATTTTAAAGATAATTTGGAACAGAGTACAAAAGTATTTTTTTTTTTATTTTTTTTTCCTAAAATTGACGAAATGGGGGGCTTTCAAAGTGGAGATTGTATTCGAGGCTAGATCTCTAAAATCACTTTGTTTTAAAACTCGAAACTTACACATAATTTGAGTTATATTCTGTACTTGAACAAAAAATACTAAGATTAGATAAATATTATAAAGAAACGAAATTATTTGAGTGTTAATGGGCATCAATGTTTTTAACAAAACTTCACTATACTGTTAATAGATGGCGCTGTCTTTAATATTGTAAATACAGTTTTGCGTCAGCTATTCTTATTTTGTCTATTACTAATTATGTTATTCCATTAGCAAATTATTATCAATAAAAGTATGACGTTGTTTTTGCAAAAGTAAATCCGTTTCTATTTACAATAATTAGACGTTAGCACCTATTTACTACCGTATGATCTCTCTCTCTGATGGTACTGTGTCTATGAATGTAAAGATGAGCGCGCATCTAGACATGCTCGCCGCAGAAGCCGCAAGCGCGCAGTCATGGCAGTTTATAATTTTTTTTATTATGAAATCGTATACTACGTAACACCCGTTCAGCGAACCAGCTGAATTTTAGTAAAATACTGTAGGCATACGCATCCCATCCACGAAAGCAGATGACGATTGACGTCATCAGATTCGGCGCGTTTTAATTACAATATAATATAGTTTTTTTTTTTTTTTTTTAATCTTATTTATTTTAAGGAGCTTTTATAGGTGACCTACATGTCAGCCCCATCGGTACACACAAATTACATAAAAAATCATTCATTGATTCAATTATAATTAAATCTAAAAATAAAACTATACCAATTTGAGAGAATCACTAACAAATTTGTATACTTTAATAGCCGGAATGCTCAAAGGTGTACTGAAAATGGAGTTAAATATGCCAATATTCATAAAATTTAAATTAAGTTCATACATTAGTGTTTCTCTCAAATTTTGGTTCCGAACACATGCCAATAGCAGGTGTGAAACATCCTCTATTTCGCCACATACTTCACAATTTGGGGTATCAGTTTTCTTCATAAGGTGTTTAAATTTTCCTAATGGCATGTGTCCAGATCTAAGTCTAAATGCTACAACTAACTTATTTCTATTTATTTTGTTATTTACAAACCAAGGTACACGAGGAGGTTCGGACTGTATTGTTTTATACCATATACCTTTAACGAGCGATCTCTCATTAAAGTACTCATTCCAACTTAAATATGATATATTTTTGAATTTTGAAAAAACGTCGGTATAGTGAGGTTTTATCCTATAATTATTTCCATTCAAATGAGCCAAATTTGCTAATCGATCCGCCTCCTCATTACCTCTCAGTCCAATATGAGATGGAATCCACTGCAATTTTAAATACAACCCTTTGTCCCCATTTTCATGGATTGTTTTTAGAATAGAATATGATATTGATATGCCATTGCAACCAGTAGTGCATCTTCTAATATGTTGTAGAGCACTTTTGCTATCAGTTAATATAACTGCTTTTCTGATATTAATACTTATGACATACTTAATGGCTTCATAAATTGCTATTAATTCAGCCGTTAATATAGATATATATGCATTATTGACTTTAAATATTTTATAGATATTACAATTTGGATCAAATATAGCAGCTCCTACACCAGATTCACTCTTTGATCCATCCGTATAGATCTTGTAAAAATCACTATATTTATTTTGAATTTCACAAATGACTTCATTTTTTAAACTGTTTAACTCATACGATTTCTTTGATTTGATAACACAATTTAAGTTAGTCATAATAATATCATCACAGTTTATATTGCTGATCCATGTTTCTAAAGTAAACATCTCCATGACTTCAGAAGAATTAATAGTTTCTGCTTTAGTTTCACCATATGTGATAGCAAGTAAAGGTTTCTTTTTATTTAGCCAATACCTTGATTCACTAACCTTATAAAGATTATCAATACTATTGACAGTGGCATTATTGCTCCACGACTGTGCCTTTAAACAATACTTATACGCGAGATATTTTCTTCTAATGTACAATGGAGGAATACCTACTTCACTTTCCATAACGTGTATGGGTGTACTACGTATAAATCCACCTATAATTCTAAGAGCTTGATTTTGTATTCTATCTAGCTTAAAGAGATATGTTTTAGAAGAGTTATCATATAAATAACAGCCGAAATCTATTCTGCTACGTATTAAAGCAATGTATATTCTACGTAAATGCTTGGGATGGACACCCCAGCCTGATCCAGCTAAAATTTTAAGAATATTTAGATATTTTGTTGCTCTCTCACTTATCTCATTTATGTGTTTCGCCCACCTTAAAGATTTATCTAACCAGACACCCAGATATCTTATGTTATTAACAGCTGGCACAATTTGACCATGAATTTTAATATTAAATTGTTGAGTTTTCCGCTGTTTTGTAAATAAACAAATTTTAGTTTTGCTAGCAGATGGTTCTAAGCCAATGAGTCTCAATTTTTCCACTACTATATTAATAGCGCATTGTATTTTGAAAATTTGTTCCTGCCAATTATTTCCTCGTATGTATAACGCAAAATCATCTGCATATTGGCATATCATTACATTCGGAACAATAGTTCGTATAATTTCTCGCGTCACAATATTAAATATCAGTGGTGAAATTGGGTCTCCTTGAGCTAAGCCCATGTTAGTCCACCTCACAATATTTGAATCTTCCTCATTATCACCTGCAATCTTTAAGTACCTTTCACTTAAGTAGTACCATAGATATCTACAAAATTTAGATCCAACACCGATTTTATCGAGAGCTTTAATAGCTTCGTTAACAGAAATATTATTATACGCTCCTTCAATATCCAGAAAGCATGCCAAAGTAGATTGATTGTTAGAAAATCCTTCTTGGATATGTGAAGTTATCCGTGCAAGACAGTCTAAGCAAGATTGACTTCTTCTAAAACCAGAGGTGTATTGAGATAGAAGTTGATTTTTCTCAACAAACCACTCGATGCGCTTAGTTATCATAGTATGAAATATTTTACAAATGCAAGAAATAAGTGCAATAGGTCTTAAACTGTTAGATATAGAACCATTAATACCTGGTTTTGGGATTGGAATAATTTTTATATCTCTCCATTGATCTGGTATTTGACCAGAAATAAAAATATAATTATAAATGTTGAGTAACTCTAATTTAGCACATAAAGGCAAATTAAAGATCATCGAGTATGTCACTGCGTCTTCCCCAGGTGCTGTGTCTTTCTTTTTTAAACAAACATTAAACTCTTGTAAAGAAAAAGCTGATTCCAACATATTATTTCTAGACTTTAATTCGGGCATCGACGATAATGCGTAATCAGGTGCTAACTTATGAAGTAATTCTAGTTTTTGTAAATTCGACGCATAAAATTGACGTTTTTTGTACCCTTTTACCCATCGCATTTTATCCCACATAATAGGTGCTGACGTCTCCTCACATATACTATTACACATATTTTGCCAATCAAGTGATTTATAATAAGATATTAATTTTTTGCTTTCTTGAATTTTGTTTTCTAATTTATTGAGATTATCGGGAGTTGGATTACGACGGAAATTACTTAACGCTAACCTACGCTGGGCAACAGCCTCCGATATGGGTGTACACCAATAAGATTGTGGCTTGAACTTAGACTTTGGATTGGTACAAATTTTAACCATCGGAATATGTGTATTAGCAGCATCATTTATTTTGTTGATAAATGTATTATAACTTTCTTGGACGTTCTGAATACTATTTGTAGGAGAATTAAATGATACTTGGAGTGTTTCACGATAAGAATCCCAGTCTGCCTCTTTAAAATTACGCTTTTTGACTAATTGCAACTTTTCTGAATAATTAACTGTGAATTTAATTACTAAATGATCACTACTTAGGTTTTCTTTAGTAACCTGCCATTTAAAATTGATTGATATATCCGTAGAGACAAATGTTATATCTGGTGATGATTCTTGCAAATTATTCTGATTTAATTTAATCCTAGTAGCATCACCATCATTAATTGAAATCAAACCGGAATCAAGACAAGCATCCTGTAACTGGTTACCTCTAACGTCACATTTATTGGCCCAATTAGTGTGATGACCGTTAAAATCACCGGCAACTAGACTCTTTTTCCCGAATTTTGAGAAGATTCCATCCCAATCAGCCTGAGTAGTGCGAACAGATGATGGACAATAAACAGAAACAATATTCTCTAAATTATTACAATTAAGAACCTTAATATACACTATTTCTATTCCTTTGTTACTAACATCTATATTACAAATTCTAGCTTTTATACTTTTATGCACTATTATCGCTACACCACCATACCCATCGAATCGGTCTTTCCTAAATATATTATATCCACTGATGCTAATATCACACTCTTCATTCAACCAAGTTTCACTCAAAATTGCAATATGTATCTTTTCTTGATCCAAAAATGCTTTAAAAACCGTTAATTTTGGATTCAAACTCTGACAATTCCATTGAATTATATTTAACTTGCGCTTCTTGTCCTTACTATACATTATAAAATATATTAAAGATGTTATTCAAAATGTCATTGCCCTTAATGAAATCAAATACTACCATTTTAATTTCCTCCATAATAACTTTAAAAATCAATTTAATTTTATTCTCAAAACTTGTTTGTGAGAAACAAACCTCTTTAATTTTGAATAACAACCTTGCAAAATCAAATCTTCTACGTCTTTTCTCCTGATCTTTATGCTCTCCTTGTTGTCTTCCTCTTTCAATATTTTCAGTCATAAACTCATCATCATAAACTATTGTTTCTTCTATTTTAGGACTTTTTTTCTTCCTTCTTTTTACTTTATGTGTCCCGGTTAATTCCGTTTCAATGTTCTCCTCTTCCTTTTCACTATTTGTTGACATCTCTTTATTTTCATCATGAATTTCAGCTTCAGTAACTAAAACATCTCTGTATGTCCTATTAGAATTTCTTTCATTATAATTAACGTTCTGATTTTTAGTTGCATCATTTACCATATCACTCTTATCACGCTGTAGTCTATCACTTGGATTCCTTTTATTGTAGTAAATAAGTAGGGCCTTTCTATATGTACAGTTTTCCTGACACATAATCTTTCTAATTTCCTTCTCTTTGTGAAATACAGGACAGGCCATCCTATCAAGGGCCATATGATTTCCATTACAGTTAACGCAAGTAAATAACTTTGTCTCACAATTAGAGTGCTGTTTTCCACATTTTGGGCATAATACATTCTTTCCTGGACAGAATTTTTTAGAATGACCATAGCGCCAACAAGAGGAGCACTGTGTGACAGGGAATGTGAACGGTTCTACCTTAAATCTGCACCCGTATATTAGTATATACGAGGGTAAGATAGAACTCTTAAAACACACCCTAACTGATTCACTCTCTACCCAGTCACCACTTTCTTTAAATCTCTTTAACCTTTTAATAGATAATATTTCATATTCGCTTTCGAAACTTTCTGTCATTTCTTCTTCTTTGACATCTAAATCAATTTTTCTTACTATACCAAATATAATTTGCAACTCCTCTGTTAATTGACACCTATAATCTGAGTCAGCAAACCTTTTATTTGTAAGAAGCTTATTAGCATTTTCTTTGTCTCCAAACTCTATCAAAACTTTTTACGGACTCTTATATTTAACATTCAAAATGCTTTGTATATTTTCTGATCGTAATAGTTTTGCTAGTGTCATTTGTTTAGGCAAAATTTCCTTAGATGTAACACTCACCTCTATTTTTTCGTTTTCTTGTGTTTGTTTCAACATTTCAATATCATCGTTGAGATCACTACTACTTGCCCTGCGTAAAGCCAAGCGTTTGGTTTTCCGCCGCGTCACCGTCATAAACCCATCTTCTTCGATACTTCCGCCACTGCTAACGTGTAATCTTTTCTCTGGCTGCCTGCTCTCACATTGTACACTTTCGTCAAATACATTTACACACGAAATATTTCGATCGCATTGAATTTCCTTACTTATTTCACTCATATTCACATATTATAAATTTTTTGAAGGTAGGCGAAAAAAAGTACCAATTACTGAGTAAGCGTCCGCTCCAAAACAGCGCGTTCGCACGAATGATAATATAGTTAAAACTACCTTAAGGGAATTATGGGATACCGCGAGGTCTCAGTTCGGGGCGAACCACTAGTAGTACATTGTGGTACAAGTGTGTAATGTTGGTGATTGCCGCTGAGGCGCCATTAAGACCCGAGCCGTCAGGTGAGGGTCTTAAGATAGCCGAGGACGGTAATCTATTTAAATACGAAGTTGCATGAAATGAGCAAGCAATAGGTACATTAATTTATTTGTACTATTGAAACTATATATAAATAAAGACGGTAATTTTCTAGTATTCACTTCGCAGTAGCCATTAAGCAACCAAACCTAAATCTATGTTTGACATTTTACTACATTATCTGAATTTTTGTATAACTATGTATTATAAAATATGGTTAAGTAGCTTTTGCCGCGTGTTCGTCTGACGTAGCAGGGACGCCTGGAAGATGACAAAGCTGGCTACCTTTTATCCCGGAAAAATAGAAGGATTTTTAAAATCCTAACCCCACGTGGACGAATTCACGAGCAAAAGCTAGTGTTAAATAATAATATATAAAAATTCTTTTTAAAAAAAACCGCCGTTTGTACAGGTATGTTGAAGTCGGGCGGGCCTCAAAAGAAACGATGAAACCGCAACGCTAGCTAGGTTTTTTAAAATAATTTTTAAATGTATTATTTTAAGCTTTTTAGTGTAGCTTTATAGGATCAAATCTGCGAGCGATTTGCTCTTATTCAGCGAGGAGTTCCATCCTCCATCACCGAAGATATTCATCAGATCATCACCAAATTTAAAATATGAGACCTACCTTACGGTATGATCTTTCAAAAAAATAATACTGAAATTGGTTCACATTTATCATCAAACACGTCGAATTGATAACCTTCTCATTTTTTTAAGTCGGTTAACAAATCAAAATGGTTGTCTATAGGATCCACCAAAAATACCTTCGACCCTTAGATTTAATCTTGTCGATATTCTCTGTGAGACGTTACCGACTGAGTGCTCTTATCGATGTACCGTCGATAATTTGCTTAATGAAATCGCCCGGGAGGCGATGCACACTAACGAATTTATTCTGCTATATTGGCACCGATTGAATTAGAGAATATCTATAAATTCATTAGGACTTTCATTTCTCTAGAGCACTGGAGACTTAAGAGTGTCTACAAAATTTTAGTGTCTTTGATTGGTTAATTTATTTAATAAATAAGAACTACTTTTAAAAGAATTTGACCATATTTTTCATTACAGATAAAAAACAATGTCTTTACTATGTTGAAGTAAAGATTAATTAAAAATGTAAAAAATATTACATGCGTCCCTATACGCATGTAGTATTTGGAACGTAGTTCCTTATCGCGCGGTGCGGAACTCGGAAGGGGGCTAGACGGATCGACACTTTTTTGAAACCAACACTTTTTTGAAGGCATTGTGTTCGGTATTTTCGCGGTACAATATTGGGTCTCCGTAGCCTTGTGGCTTCTGCAGTCGCCTAACAGTTAAAAGTCGATGGTTCAAATCACAGCTCGACAGACTGAATTTTCTATTTTCTATTTTATTTTAAATAATTTCTGTTCCGTACCGGAACAGAGTAAGTAAGGAACTACACAATCTGGAGATTTTGTCCTTAGCATATTAATATATTGTTATTCTTTACTACTTAATATGGGATTGATCTTCGAGTGCCCTCTTACGGCCGACTCGCACTGCATTAGAAGCGGCGAGATTATTTCTTTCTACATACTTCGTGATCGATGACACATAAAAAGTCGATTAATATACTTACACGCGCTCCAGTGTATTTATTATTAATTCCCTGTTTTTCTAACCATTAATTGGTGGATTCATGTTCCCCCTGGTGCAAATGTGATGGTGACTTTATGAACTGAACCAGTGACCTTCCAACTGTGGGAAATATCGGGATAACATCGACGAAAATACCGGATCCGGTTTGCATCTCGCACGGCGTTACAAGGTAGGTGCTCGATAGTTAAATCCCATATTGAACATATTTTTTGGTCCTTCGAACCGGATTATAAAACCTCCAGGTTGTGTTTCCTTGAAATAGTTAGTATTTTTTGTAAATTTTCAATTTCCACGCGTTCGTTTTCGGTACATTTTGCTACTATTCATAGTAGGTACGCAGTACGCAATATGGCCGACGCCGCGGCGTTTGATATTTACGAAAGGGAAATAATTATTTCTGAATTACGGAGGACACTAGATATAGTCTCTGATGAAGAGCAGTTTCGGGCGAGATTACAAGATCTAACGGCTCAACATAGAAAATTTACTAAAATTCAGACTAAAATAGAAAAATCCTTAATAAAGGCAAAATGCTTCGATAAAGAAGAACAGTTATCGATTCGTAACGAGTTTAACGATTGTTACTTCGAAGTTTTAAAACATTCGAATCGATTAAAGAAAGCGGATGAAGAGCGTAGACGTCCGAGCATGTCACAGCGTCAATCGTTTTTTATGAATAATAGTTTGCGTTTCGATAAATTACCTAAACTTCCTTTGCCATCATTTTCAGGTGAATCCACCGATTGGCAATCTTATTATGACTTATTTTGTTCATTAATTCATAACAATCTTGCCTACACGGATGTGGAGAAGTTTCGTTATTTACTACTTACGCTAAAGGCGAACCATATAATCTTATCAAATCGATACCTATTACAGAGGATAATTATACGACGGCCGTTGACACTTTGGTGTCTCGTTATGACAACAAACGAGTTATTGCATCAAAACACTTAGATAAAATTCTAGATTTAAAACCATGCTCAGAAAAAATATCTTGCCTTCGTGAATTATTAAATATTTATCAAGAAAATATTAAAGCATTAGAGACGATGCAATTCCCAGTACGGCACTGGAGTTTTATACTCCTTAATATATTATTACGAAAAATTCCACATTCTGTACGGAAACGTTTCGAACTTTCATTAGCAAACCCATCAGAAATCCCAAACGTTTCTATTCTTATTGATTTTCTTGAACGCGAATTAGCTGCATGCGAAATCACCGGTCAATCGAAATATTCCGAAAGCGCGGGCGCTTCGGCTCGCGGTAACAATGCCGCCGCCAGCGGCCGGCCCGCGCCTGTTACGACTCAAGCCACTCGCGGCGCACGCGGTTCATTCACTGCTAAAGTCAAGGAATCCGCAAACGAATCACGACCTTATGTCAACGGTAATAAGGTATGTATTTGCTGTGGTGATTTTCATCACTTATCCAAATGTACGAAATTTATGAATCTTACTCCACGAGATCGATTTGCTTTTGTGCAAGGAAATAAAACTATTTGTATCAATTGTCTTCAAGGTCACGACCTTGAATCCTGCAAGAGTAGTTTCGTTTGTAGGTACTGTTTCAAAAGGCATAACAGCTCGATTTGCGTGTCTCCTAAAAAACCTTCTGTTTCGACAGCTGTTGGTATTGCACCAGACGATGGCAGCGCTCATACGGAGGAATGTAGTACCAGCTCTTCACCCCCGGTCGCGAATCGCGAAGCCGAATATTCCGACGATAATACCGGCGATATAAATGCATACTCAACGGCTTCTAATAATCGCACTCATACCGTATTACTATCAACTGCGCTGGTCAACGTGCGAGTCGACGGTGTCGATCGTGGGATCGTTCGCTGTATGATCGACACGGGCAGTCAAGGGACATTTATCACTGAGGCCGGCGTGCAGTGGTTGGGTCTATCACGACGAACGATAAACGTACCGGTATTTGGTATTGGAGACGACCAACCCGTCTACCCTCGAGGGATAGCCTCTTTTAATATCACCCCTAGACTTCAAAACCAACCTGTAGTACCAGTTGATGCGATGATATTGCCGAAATTGATTTCACAGATGCCTAGTGTACCATTACCTTGTACTGAATGGGCCCATATAAAAAATCTAAGCTTAGCAGATCCTAACTTTCACACCCCCCAACCAGTGGAGGTAATCTTAGGTGCCGATGTATTGGCCGAGATTTTACTAAACAACACTATTTCGGGACCACCTGGCACACCGATTGCAGTGAATAGCATATTCGGATACTTATTGTTAGGTAAGCTTTCCTTCGACTCTAACCTCCCGCGCGCGTGTGTTACCTCAATCTCGGATAGGATTCATTCTTAAGCTCCTTTGAGAATGACAATTATTTACAACGGTTTTGGGAGCTTGAGTCTTTCCCTGAGCAACGGTCTATGACACATGAGGAAAGTATATGTGAAAATTTCTACAAAAATAATTTCACTCGTGACGAGACAGGACAGTATGTAGTGGCCCTACCGTTTAAACCAGATGCACCACGACTCGGTGAATCGCGTGATATCGCTCTTGTCAGACTTCGTAAATTAGAATATCGTTTAGAGCGCAATCCACATTTAAAACTTTCATACCACGCGTGTCTTCAGGAATATTTGGATTCCAATCATATGGAGTTAGTGAATGATGCACCTACGTCAGGTGGAACCTATTATATTCCACATCATTGTGTTTTCAAAGAATCTAGTTCTACGACACGTACTAGGGTAGTGTTCGATGCTGGAAGCAAGTCTAGCAATGGTTTGGCACTTAATGACGTTTTGTTAACAGGTCCCAAGCTTCACCCAGATATCATAGATGTACTTCTAAAATTTCGACTTCATAAAATCGCATTTACAGCGGATATCAAACAAATGTATCGCTATATCTTAGTCCGTGAATCAGATCGCGACTTCCAACGGGTTCTGTGGCGATTCAGTCCCGAAGAACTTGTACGCGATTATCGCCTGCGTACGGTCACGTTTGGTGTCAATTCATCGCCATATCTTGCTTTACGTACTATAAAGCAACTCGCAAGTGACGAAGCAAGCCGCTTTCCTATTGGGTCTAAAGTTTTAGATCAAGATGTGTTTGTGGATGATGTTGTGTCAGGGGAACACACCGTTGAAAAGGCACTTATACTACAAACCGAGTTGATCCAACTTTGTAAATCAGCCGGTTTTGAATTACGCAAATGGCACAGTAATGCACCAGCTATAGTCGCTGCTGTTCAGCCCTCAGACACTCATGGCGAGCGGCCTGAAATCGTCTCTATTGCAGGCATGGAAAACGATACTACCACTAAAGTGTTGGGACTTGAGTGGGATTCCGATGCAGACATTTTCACCTTCAGCGTAAAGGATTCGCCCCGGCAATGCACTAAAAGAAACATCCTCTCTCAAATAGCAAAAATTTATGATCCTATGGGGTGGTTATCTCCAATAACGCTTTATGCAAAACATTTAATTCAACTACTTTGGCTATCGGGCGTAGGGTGGGACGATAGTGTACCCGTTGATATTGCCAATTCATGGTCAGACTTTCTCGATCAGCTGCCAACCCTATCCAACGTCTCGATCCCACGTCACGTTATTACTGACCTAAATAATACTATACATTTACATGGTTTCTCAGATGCATCTGAGAAGGCATATTCAGCATGTGTTTATTTGCGGCAAGTCGATAGACGCGGTAAAGTTCACACTTTTTTATTACTAGGTAAAACGCGAGTAGCCTCATTAAAACCACGATTGACAATCCCGCGTCTCGAACTAATGACAGCCTTCCTTCTCTCAAAGCTTATCGATAAAATCGTTCAGTTATTCCAAACACGTGTTATTTTTCAAAATATTTATGCATGGTCTGATTCTTCCATTGTGCTGGCATGGTTACGTGCATCACCCCACGAATGGAAAACGTTTGTTTCAAATCGCACAAGTGAAATACTAAGTCGTGTTCCAGCAAGCTATTGGCGTCACGTTCCGTCAGCTGACAACCCTGCGGACTGCGCGTCACGTGGCATGTGGCCGGAGACCTTTATTGAACACAAACTATGGTTTCAGGGACCAACATGGCTCTCGATGGACGAGTCATTTTGGCCTGTAAATAAAAGTACAAGTACGAGTGAAGAAAAACGTAACTTACCGGTCGTTTCGAGTACGATCTCTACGATCACGCCGACTGATGATTTTAATTTGTTTTCAAAATTTTCGTCTTTAGGGAAATTAGTGCGTGTGGTAGCACTTGTGTTTCGGTTTTACCATAAATGTAAAAAAATGAAAGTTTCACATTCTAATCACGTAACTGTTCCAGAGTTTAATTTTGCCCGCAATCGTTTAATTAAGGTGGTTCAAACAAGCACCTTTGGTGATGATATTTCAAAAATTTCAAAGGGGCCATCAGCCTTCTAATGCATTGAAACGTCCTATCATTAAGATTTGCCCTTTACCAAATCAATAATTATTGCATTCTAGTTTTTAGCAATAGCATTAGTCTTAAGTTTAGCTTTAGTTAATTATGTACTAGTATTCATGTCTGTAGGTACTCGTGTGAAATAATCGTTTAATCATTTTTTTTTGGATAAACTATTATTAAAAGCCCTACGTTCTTTTAAGGCGAGCGGCATGTTCCGTACCGGAACAGAGTAAGTAAGGAACTACACAATCTGGAGATTTTGTCCTTAGCATATTAATATATTGTTATTCTTTACTACTTAATATGGGATTGATCTTCGAGTGCCCTCTTACGGCCGACTCGCACTGCACTAGAAGCGGCGAGATTATTTCTTTCTACCTACTTCGTGATCGATGACACATAAAAAGTCGATTAACATACTTACACGCGCTCCAGTGTATTTATTATTAATTCCCTGTTTTTCTAACCATTAATTGGTGGATTCATGTTCCCCCTGGTGCAAATGTGATGGTGACTTTATGAACTGAACCAGTGACCTTCCAACTGTGGGAAATATCGGGATAACATCGACGAAAATACCGGATCCGGTTTGCATCTCGCACGGCGTTACAAGGTAGGTACTCGATAGTTAAATCCCATATTGAACAATTTCTACATGTGGAATTTTTCCCTAATTTTGTATAACTTATAAGTTATGAAAAATTAGGGAAAGGTTCCACATGTAGAAATTGTTTAAAATAAAATTGAAAATGGAAAATTCGGTCTGTCGAGCTGGGATTCGAACCATTGACCTTTGGCTGTTAGGCGACTGCAGAAGCCACAAGGCTACGGAGACCCATTATTGTACCGCGAAAATACCGAACACAATGCCAAATTAATTAATCGTCCATCCGGGTGTCACTTGACACCTCTCAAGTTTTTTTATTTACAAAAAATTCAAGACAATAATGATGGTCAATGTGAGAACTTCTAAGTGATCGACTGATAAATAGGTAGGTACACTTCTTAACTCGAAAACCTTGTTAAAACTTTTGGCACATGCAACCTAATAAGAAATTCTCGACCATAAACGAGCAGGTACCTGGTAAATGGCGTCCCAGACAAATAGAATCCTTAAGGTAAGGGCACCTAATTCCGAGGGATTCTAAAATTGGCACCTAATTCCGATGTATATAGAAAAACAGCTTTTTCTACCCATTACCAAGCTCATATGCACTGCAAGCTATTTTAATCAATTGATAGTTTATCGTTCCGTGATTGATTGACAAAAAGGTTGGTTTTATGTGTGTAAGTTTTAAATTATCCGATAAATTTTGCGGTAGCAGACGGCCCGAACGCACGCTTCATACATTCTGAACCTTGTGCACGTGAGTACCTAAATTTTTTAAATAGTGTTTACTCGTTAATTTTGTACAGTTTTTGTTTTTGTTTAGGTTAAAATATTGGAAGGATTACATTTTTTATCGAAAACGCTTAACTTTTGTAAGGTTTTGTAAAGAAATGAAGTTTAAAATGAATATTAAAAATAACACGGCATTAGGTGCCAAATATTTTAGCCGGTTCCTAATGCCGAGGTATACCGCGGAATAGCAATTTCATAGGCCTAAACATTTTTTTAATTCTTAGGGCCGTTTTTATGATAAGCATTTCTTGCTTCTATATCTAATACTTAAATGGTCAATCAGCATAAGAACACCTTATTCCGAGGTACACTTTGGCGTCGAAGTCACTAATTATAGCATATCAAAGATTATCTATTTTGGTAATTCATTAACTGATCGTATGGGAAACTTAAGAAAGGAAAATTAAGTTCATACGTATTTCGATGCAATGTTGAGAGAGTGTAGTATATTTTTGCGAAGATATTCCAATTGAGAATTAATTAATTTATTTACTGTGGAAAAAGCTTTTCTTTTTTAATACTCGGAATTAAGAAACATGTCTTTTGTTATAAAACGCTATTCCGATGTATATACATCGGAGTTAGGTTCTATGAGCACCTTATTACGTGGTATAAACAGAAGTTAAATACAGGATGTTCACAATATTACCGCAGTGTGTATGATTTCAGTGTATTATATTTGCCATTTAAAATAACATTCGTAATCTAAAATGTTTATGTAAAATTTGCAAATACAATAATGAAATAAGGTGGACTTACCCGTGGTACTACCGGTGGTACTACTGGTAGTACCACAGGAAATCAGGTCCTACCAGACACGTTGGTATTAACACGTGCAAAAAATCACCCGTAGTTTTAACTAGTTAATTTTATAAATAAAGTTAAAAGTTTTTATAGAAAACAATTAAACTTAAACGACACCGCATGAAAGTAAAAACTAATTTACACCAATTAAAATTCAAAATTATTTATTTGATGTAGGCCAATCTGTGGCTTTTATGACAAGTTAAGACTACCACCGGCACCTACTTAACGTTTAACAATTAACTGTATTAGCATCCACCTTGTTGGTTTGGAAAACAGGTACCAACAACAACCCTAACGGGAAACTAACGGGAATCAGGTAAACGGACAGGCGCCTTCCCACGTTGACTTATACCCGTGCTTATACCGTCATTACTCGCTCGCTTTATGACTTATACTCACGGTAACGGTATCCCATGATTATTCATTCAATCGATACATAACGACCAAAACTGACATTATTATTATGCCCGTTTTCACTAAACATACCTAAATCATCCCCTAAGTAGGAGTCTCTTGACGTAGGTATCTCTTAAATACAATCCTAAGTCATAACATCCGTCCCAATGTCCTTTTAGGTGTCCCGTACAGGATCGTGATAAAGAAGTTGACAGAAATCATCACCTAACATCATCATCATAGGTAGTCGTAAAGGTTAGGGAATATTAGTTTAAAAAAAATATATATTAAAAAAAAATATATATATATTTTTGTACTTTGTTCAAAATCGTCTTTAAAAAGATATATCGCGAGCCTATGAAAAGCAAGAAAAAATATTTTCCTTCGCATTCACTTCTATGAGAGCCCCCCTGAAATAAATATTTTTATAATTTTTTATGCATATTCGGCTGAAGGCCATCAGTTTACATTTTATATCTAAATTTGAAGTAATTACGTTCAGTAATTCAAAAGTTATAAGGCTCTGACAGACGGACGGTCGGACGGACAGACGGACGGACGGACAAGTGCAAATTCACTCAAGTAGACTCTGAGACCTCGCTTCGCTCGGTCAATAACCGGTCATAAATATTAGTAATTTTTTTTACCGGTATCGATAACATTGGATGTTATTTAGAAGTAATAATTTATTATGGTAATTGTTGAGGCCAACGGCTTGGCCAACGAGTCAAGGCCTGGAACACGAGGTATAGGGGCCCATCAGCTATAACCTGAGTCCAGAGTCGCTGCCCAAAGCGGCCTTTAACCGCGGTCAGATTTGTTCAGACTTAATGATGGTTGGGTTGCACTGACCTTCCTTTGCAGCATTCAATCCTTGTACGGCCTGAGATGGTATGAGAGTGGTGGTGTGGTGTATTGTGGAGTTGAGTGTAATGTGAACTTCTCAGGCCGCTAGCAGTAGCGGGCAGGCTGCCAGCTATGGCCTGCTGAAGACGCTGGGCTGGCGTGGCACTGTACACTCGGCTTGTCACTAGTTTGGTCCAACGAGAGCTGGTCTAAGTCACTTTTTCACACTTGGCGTGGCGAGCAAAAAACCACTTGTTAAGGGTCGCCTTTTGTTACAAATAACACGTTAACAATGATGCTTATAGTTAGGTCGACACATAGACCGCTTAACGGCGCAACAAAACCGTAAAATAAACCAAATCCAGACACTTAAAAGGCAAAACCGGTGCGCGCGCGACCCGAATTTTCGTGAAAAAAGTGTTGGCTGTCAAAAGGAAAAGGGACTTGCAAAAAACACGCCCAAAATCGCGGCAAGTTTAACCTTTCAAATGTCATCTGTCAAATTCATTGCGAGCCGAAGAGATTGCTAGCGTCACGACCATGGAACTAGGAATTATGGCGCGAACAGTAATTAATATTACTCACCATAAGAATATTATTAATGGTAGATTGTGATATCATTTTACTAGTCATCTAAGAAGACAGAGACTAGGCTGATTTAAAAACCAAATTTAATAAATGCAGTTGGCTTTTAAACACCCTGTAGTACTCTTTCTACTCCTTTTCCTTTTGTATTTTGAACACTCGGAATTAGGTACCAAATGCATCGGAATTAGGATTTTTACATCGGAATTAGGTGCTCCGGACTATTTTCATATTTTATTTAATTTTACATATAAATTAAGGTTTAATTATCAAACTTTTAGCTTATTTCAAGAGTAAGTCAAATAACACTTCAGATTAAAATAGCCAGTCCGGTAGAAAGGTATAGTGAATGCTTAATTTTTGATGATTTTTCAAGTTTTGATGAAAATACCGCGGAATTAGGTGCCGTTACCTTATAAGTAAAATTTATTTCATCAAAGTGTGATGCAACGCTGCTGACGCTGTCAAGATAAATATTAAAGGCTTTTTAAATGAATACTAGCTGACACGGCGAACTTCGTACGGCCAAATTTTTTTTTTGTTTATTAAGTATTAAAACCTTGCGTGGACCTTAAGGAACATACAAAAAAATAAATTGACCGAATTGGTCCATCCATTCTTGAGTTATGCACTTACCAACATTCATTTTTCTTTATATAGAAAAATATAAATAAAATGAAAATTGTGTATAGAAAAATATAAATAAAATGAAAATAAAAATGAATGTTGGTAAGCGCATAACTCAAGAATGGATGGACCAATTCGGTCAATTTATTTTTTTGTATGTTCCTTAAGGTCCACGCAAGGTTTTAATACTTAATAAACAAAAAAAAAATTAAATAAAAAATTATCTATTTAAATACGAAGTTGCATGAAATGAGCAAGCAATAGGTACATTAATTTATTTGTACTATTGAATAGGTACGATCTTTTTTGTATCGAAACTTTTTTAAGAACAAAGCAACTCAACCAATAAAAAAAACTCTATAACTCACTTGTGAATAATAGTAATGAAAAAGTCACAGTTTGATTATAGGTGTCATTATGTGCCTAGTTACGGTGAAACTAGAGCCACTTTATGAGCAAGTGTGTTGAAAACTATTTTATTACTGGAGGCATCTACTCACAGTCTCTAAATGCAAATAATAAATATCTCTCAACACATAATGATTCCAAAGGCAACCATAGACTGTGAACTATAAGCTGTTGACCGCAGTGACAGCAATAGCACAGAATAAGGATAGGTTCATATACTGTGGCAATAGTCAGTAGGCACTAGGCAGATTCTGCCTATGCTGCATCAATCCTTGCTACAGTATCAATGCGGTGATTGGCTGAATTACTTATCGTGTTATTTCAGCACAACAATGCATTTTAACAACAACAATTACGCAACAATGCATTTTAATCAATAGAGAATCGCACAGCTGGTTTCTCTGGTATTTTTTAAATATATGCGGTACGTGGTGATACTCACTATCTATCTCTTACTGTTGCGTTCTGTTGCTATCGCTAACCGCACTTTTGTGTTCAGAATTTATAAAAACCGACTCCAAACGCTACTACAAAGTATAAAAATAATTTTCGTATGCCGTCCATGAGTTTGAGCTCTGCGAAAATACAGACAGACAGACACATAGACAAGGCGGTATTACCTAAAACATCCCATTTTTGCGTAGGAGGTTAAAAATAGTACCTACCAACAAAAAGATAAGCCTATCGTCCTCCTATTGTATTCATGGTAGGCACAGATAACAGAAATAATGCTAACGCAATGCAAACTATTACAGCATCGTTATGCAACGCACATAAATGTGAGTGAAATTTAGATTTATGATGATTTCCCGACCATTCTGCTATCCAATTAACTAAGTGAAATATATATATATATATATATATATATATATATATATATATATATATATATATATATATAATATATATATATATATATTTATAAAAGAAAGTGGTGTTAGTTACACTATTTATAACTCAAGAACGGATGAACCGATTTGGCTGAAAATTGGTGGAGAGGTAGCTTAGAACCAGGAGACGGACATAGGATACTTTTTATCCCGTTCGACCGCGTTTCCGTCAAGTCACTATAAAACGTGGTATAACAAAAATGCATCTGACATGGAATAACAAAACGCAAATGACAGTGGAATAACAAAACGTAAATGACAGCTAAACGTAATTTTGTCTTTTAAACCGCAACGCTAGCTAGGTTTTTTTAAATAATTTTTAAATTTATTATTTTAAGCTTTTTAGTATAGAGTCGGCAGAGGTCGCTGTTGGTATAAACACTGAGCTCCGTGTCGAAAGTCGATTAAAATTAGAAAACGTGAAATTCAAACTATAAAAACTAATTGAAAGTGTGTAAAAGTGCGCAAAAATCGAGTGACAATGTTATCTCAACATAACCAGTGCTAAAAGTGATTAAAACTAAAAATAAACGGAGTCACAACGAGGGACAAAATTGTGCTAAAAGCAGGTTTATAAGACCATAATTGAGTCAAGTTTGATCTTTTCCATGTTTAATTAACGGAATCGAACCTCTGTGAGTCAATTAAATTCGACAAAACATAGATTTTTTAAATATCAATAATAAAATCATTAATTTAAAATAACGGCGAATAGAAAAATACCGCCATCTGCCAAGGATTACTAGAACTTCTTAATTAGATCATTACTAAGAACAGATAACTCAAGAGGATACCACTAGATGTCATTAGTTGTTTCATTAGAAAACAAAATTAATTAGGGTTTGCAACAGCAGCTACAGCGCAGTGGATACCGGCTTTGATTAAAAACTGGAACGCAGACAATAATTTGTGGTGCAACCACGGTGCAACATGATGGATTTAGAGCAATTGTTACGTGAACTTCGGTGTGACATCAAAAAAGATTCGGAAGACTCTCTAAGAATAGTTGAAGAGTGAATCACAAAAAATATCAATGGAAATATAGACAAGAAATTTGAAATTATTCATTCGCAAATTGAGTTAATCAAGAAAAATGTCAGTGAGCAAGACGATAGGATTCTAGTAATAGAAAAACAAATGAGATGCATAAATATAGTATTTTTTGGGATTGAAGAAAATGAAAAATCTTATGAGGAATTAGAAAACAAAATGATTCACTTAATAACAACGTATATGAAGGTGGATTGCAATAGAAGTGAAATCGAAATAACAAGAAGGCTTGGGAGAAAAACAGAAAATAAAATAAGACCTATACTTAGTAATGACTTTTACTACCTTTGCGAAAAAAGTTTCTATTATTAAAAACAAGCAACAACTTAAGAATAAAACCATTTATTTGAAAGAAGACTATCCCCAAAAAGTTTTAGAAAAAAGAAAAAATCTTCAAGATCAATCACAACAAGCATGAAATGAAGGAAAAATTGCGTTTCTACGTCAAGATCGACTAATTGTATACGAACCAAACCAAACTCGATCGGAGACGGGAATTACAAGAAACCAAAGTGCGCGTAAGAGAGAATTAGAGTTTACACCTCCAAGTAAAATGAGTAATCCTTATATACTTACTACGAAATCAACCATCACCATCTAACTCCCAAAAAGCGAAGAAGAATAAACATAAGACAGTAACTCCGAAAAAATGCCAAGGATTACTAGAACTTCTTAATTAGATCATTACTAAGAACAGATAACTCAAGAGGATACCACTAGATGTCATTAGTTGTTTCATTAGAAAACAAAATTAATTAGGGTTTGCAACAGCAGCTACAGCGCAGTGGATACCGGCTTTGATTAAAAACTGGAACGCAGACAATAATTTGTGGTGCAACCACGGTGCAACATGATGGATTTAGAGCAATTGTTACGTGAACTTCGGTGTGACATCAAAAAAGATTCGGAAGACTCTCTAAGAATAGTTGAAGAGTGAATCACAAAAAATATCAATGGAAATATAGACAAGAAATTTGAAATTCATCATCATCATCATCATTATCAACCTTTAGATGTCCACTGCTGGACATAGGTCTCCTGCATGGACCTCCACAGGCCTCGGTCTTGCGCCGCCTGAATCCAGCGGCTCCCTGCGACTCGTTTGATGTCGTCGGTCCACCTAGTGGGGGGTCTGCCAACACTGCGTTTACCGGTGCGGGGTCGCCACTCCAACACCTTGGGACCCCAACGACCATCAGCTCTTCGAACTATGTGCCCCGCCCATTTCCACTTCAGTTTCGCGACTCGCTGAGCTATGTCGGTGACTTTAGTTCTCCTGCGGATCTCTTCATTTCTGATTTGATCTCGCAGGGATACCCCAAGCATAGCTCTCTCCATCGCTCGCTGAGTGACCCTGAGCCTTCTTATGAGGCCCACAGTTAGCGACCATGTCTCGGATCCATAAGTCATCACTGGCAACACGCACTGTTCGAAGACTTTAGTCTTCAGGCACTGAGGTATTTTGGACGAGAAGACATCTCGGAGCTTCCCGAACGCTGCCCAGCCGAGTTGGATTCGGCGGTTGATCTCTTTCTCGAAATTGGACCTACCTAGCTGGACTGTGTGTCCCAGGTATATATACTCGTCCACAATTTCGAGCGCAGAGTTCTCAACGATTACTGGGTGGAGCGGAGCATGAGCATTGGACATGATTTTCGTCTTGCTCATGTTCATTTTCAGGCCCACCTGTTGAGAAACCCTGCTGAGATCATTGAGCATTGTATTGAGGTCTCTCAGAGTCTCTGCCATGACTACTATGTCATCGGCAAACCGCAGGTGAGTGATGTACTCGCCGTTTATGTTGATGCCAAGTCCGTTCCAATCCAGAAGCTTAAAGACGTCCTCCAACGCAGCGGTAAATAGCTTCGGGGAGATTACATCTCCCTGTCGCACTCCACGCTGCAAGTGGATTGGTCTCGTAGTCTGGTCCTGTATACGTACTGACATAGTGGCGTTTTCGTACAAGCACTTCAACACTTGGATATACCGGTAGTCAATCCGGCATCTCTGCAGCGACCTCAATACAGCCCAAGTTTCCACTGAATCAAAGGCTTTCTCATAGTCCACAAACGCTAAGCAAAGTGGCTGGTTATACTCTTCTGTCTTTTGTATAACCTGCCGCAGCGTATGAATGTGATCTATGGTACCAAAGCCTTTTCGGAATCCGGCTTGTTCGGGAGGCTGGAAGTCGTCAAACCTACGAGCGAGACGATTCGTAATGACTCTCGAGAACAACTTGTAAACATGACTCAGCAGCGAGATGGGTCTATAATTCTTCAGCAAGGTATTATCACCCTTTTTGAAGAACAGGACCACCACGCTCCTGTGCCATGCTTCCGGCGTTATACCCTCGTGAATGACGGAATTGAACAATCGCTGAAAGATCTTAAGTACCGGTTTTCCACCCGCTTTCAGGAGTTCCGCAGTGATTCCGTCATCACCTGGCGCCTTGTTGTTCTTGAGCTGTTTGAGAGCCATTCTAATCTCGTATAGGCTGACGTCCGGGATATCTTCGGTATAGTGTCGGGTCAGTTTGGCTCTGGGATCTTTGGCCAAATCTTCAACAGGTTTTTGTGTCGTGGTATATAACTGTCCATAGAACTTCTCGACCTCTCTCAAGATCTCAGGTCGAGAAGAGACGAGACGACCGTCACCAGTTTTCAGCCGCGTCAGCTGGCTCTGTCCGATAGACAGATCTCTCGCGAACACTTTTGAGCCTTTGTTCCGCTCGATAGTATCCTTAATACACTTGGTATTAAAGATCCGAAGGTCGCGAGTTTGCGCCTTAGAGATCTGCCTATTAATCTGCCGGTAGGCAGCCGCGTCTGCCGATGACTGCAGCCTCATCTCTCGTCTCTCCTCCATGAGCTTGAGAGTATGGGCAGAGAACTTGTCGGTTCTTTTCCTGCGATGGGTCTTAAAGAATTTAGACCCCACAGTATGGACAGTTTCCACGAACCTGTTGTTAAGATCGTCCACAGAAACGCAGTCTGCGAGGCAATCGAATCGGTTCTGCAGTTCGAGTTGGAAGTTTTCGGGGTTTTGGATATGAGCACGAGAAGGTCGGAGAGTTGACTTCACCAGTCTGGCCCTTTCCAGCTTTACATTAATATTCAATGTGCCTCTTACCATACGGTGATCGCTCCCGGTTTTCACCCTGTTGATCACAGAGACATCATTGAATATATGCCGCCTGGTCGACAAAATGAAGTCAATCTCACCTCTCGTGGAACCATCGGGGCTCATCCATGTCCATTTTCTGTGTGGCCGCTTCCTGAAGAAAGAGTTCATCATAAAAAGGCCCTCCTTCTCCATGAAGTCGGCCAGCATTTGACCCCTCTGGTTCCTTCGCCCATACCCAAACTGCCCCACTTTCGTCTCTGCCCCGCTTCGTTCGCCCAGTCTCGCGTTGAAATCCCCCATCACAACACTGTAGTGAGTGGTAGAGGTGTGTATGGCTTTTGATATATCCTCATACAGCACCTCCACCTCCTCGTCAGAATGTGTCGATGTCGGTGCGTAAACCTGTATAACCTTTAGCGAATACCGTTTGGTGATTCTGAGTATAAGGTACGCTACCCTACTCGACACACTTTTGACTTCGACGATGTTGTTGACGAGGGACTTGTGAACGATGAACCCGACACCACCCTGGGACTGTTGGTCGCCCTCCCGGTAGTAGAACAAGTTGCCGGAATTGAGGATTATCGAGTCCTCCCCCTCTCTTCGAACTTCAGATAATCCTATAATATTCCAGCGCAACTTGCTTACTGCTTCTTCCAGCTCGATGATCTTCTCGTCGGTCCTCAAGGTGCGTGCGTTGTATGTCGCCAGGTCCAGTCGTCGGGGTTGGCAGCGCAATCTCTTCCGGAGATTCTTAGCACCCCCTGCCCCGCCATTACCACGACCGCTGCCAGGGTCAGGAATAGCGGGGCCGCCGGGAACTAGGGGCCTTGGCCTTGTTTCGGTTTCCATTCGTGTTTTGCCCATAATGACCACGCTGGGCAGGCGTGTTGGTCATCGCAGGGCTAAACTGATCGCACCGATGTCGCTGCTGCCCGACACCGGCCTGTGTCATTTGTTCAGTTTAGCTAGAATGAGATGGTTATACCGCCATCTTTCGGTCGTCATAGCCTCGTCAGTAGAAGCAGGGGGCACCGCGGGCAGGTGAGGTTGACTGTTGGAGCGCTAGATGTAGGTGCGCTCCCTTACCCCCCTGATTTAATTTGAAATTATTCATTCGCAAATTGAGTTAATCAAGAAAAATGTCAGTGAGCAAGACGATAGGATTCTAGTAATAGAAAAACAAATGAGATGCATAAATATAGTATTTTTTGGGATTGAAGAAATAGAAAAATCTTATGAGGAATTAGAAAACAAAATGATTCACTTAATAACAACGTATATGAAGGTGGATTGCAATAGAAGTGAAATCGAAATAACAAGAAGGCTTGGGAGAAAAACAGAAAATAAAATAAGACCTATACTTAGTAATGACTTTTACTACCTTTGCGAAAAAAGTTTCTATTATTAAAAACAAGCAACAACTTAAGAATAAAACCATTTATTTGAAAGAAGACTATCCCCAAAAAGTTTTAGAAAAAAGAAAAAATCTTCAAGATCAATCACAACAAGCACGAAATGAAGGAAAAATTGCGTTTCTACGTCAAGATCGACTAATTGTATACGAACCAAACCAAACTCGATCGGAGACGGGAATTACAAGAAACCAAAGTGCGCGTAAGAGAGAATTAGAGTTTACACCTCCAAGTAAAATGAGTAATCCTTATATACTTACTACGAAATCAACCATCACCATCTAACTCCCAAAAAGCGAAGAAGAATAAACATAAGACAGTAACTCCGAAAAAATGCCAAAGCTCCATGAATAGTTTTTTACAAAGACGTAGTGAAATACAAAAACGGTTCACTCCTGTCGTCACCACTGAAGAGTCCGACGATTAACAATTACCACGGCTCCTCCAGTATACAATTAGCTTTTCTGTCGCCTCAAAACAAAATCTATATATATAAAAGAAAGTGGTGTTAGTTACACTATTTATAACTCAAGAACGGATGAACCGATTTGGCTGAAAATTGGTGGAGAGGTAGCTTAGAACCAGGAGACGGACATAGGATACTTTTTATCCCGTTCGACCGCGTTTCCGTCAAGTCACTATAAAACGTGTTATAACAAAAACGCATCTGACATGGAATAACAAAACGCAAATGACAGTGGAATAACAAAACGTAAATGACAGCTAAACGTAATTTTGTCTTTGGTTAAGTATGGTAAAAAATTTGAAAATTATAAAAAGTGTTATAAAGCATTACTGATATTATAAATGCGAAAGTGTGTTTGTTTATTGGTTTATCCTTCAATCACGTCGCAACAGAACAGCGGATTGATGCGATTTTTTGCATGGGTATAGTAATGGATGTAGTAGTGGTTCCTCAGACCGGGAGAGCTACTTTTTATCTCGTATAATGAAAGAGTTCCCGCGGGATTTTTAAAAACTAAATCCATGCGGACGAAGTCGCGGGCATCAGCTAGTAATATATAAAATATATGTATAAATTACGTGTCACGTTGTTTGTCCGCGATGGACTCCTAAACTACTGAACCTATTTTGATCAAACTTCGTAACTATCTGTAATTTGGTCCAACTTGAAAGATAAGATAGTTTTTTTGTTATTAAGATAATTGATTCGTTTTATTTATATAAGTAAGTTGGCGGTACGAAGTTCGCCGGGTCAGCTAGTAAAATATAAATAATAAGCATAGACACTACACTAACCGCCTCCCAAGCCGGTTGGTCACCGTGGGAGAGCTAGACTGACACCCACCAGTCAACACAAACACAAGTACCTACTATTTTTATTAGTAGAAAAGAACAAGATAAAACAGAATAATAAACTTTAGATTTTAAATAAATAGAGAATTGTATGGAAACGGCTGGCGGAGGCCTTCGTCGTTAGGGCGTACTGAAAATGAAGGAACTTTAAGAAATCAGTAATAAAATCAGTAGTAGTAATGTAAATAGAATAAGTCTATTAGGTTTTAAGTATGAAATGTAAAAATATCTTTTTTTCAATAAATAAAGGCTTTATTATTATTATTATAGTATAGCTTTATAGGATCAAATCTTTATATTCTCTGATCGCGAGCTATTTGCTCTTATTCAGCGAGGAGTTCCGTCCTCCATCACCGAAGATATTCATCAGATCTTCACCAAATTTAAATGGGACTTACCTTACGGTATGATCTTTCAAAAAAATAATACTGAAATTGGTTCACATTTATCATCAAACACGTCGAATTGATAACCTTCTCATTTTTTTAAGTCGGTTAACAAATCAAAATGGTTGTCTATAGGATCCACCAAAAATACCTTCGACCCTTAGATTTAATCTTGTCGATATTCTCTGTGAGACGTTACCGACTGAGTGCTCTTATCGATGTACCGTCGATAATTTGCTTAATGAAA
Source organism: Oeneis ivallda (assembly GCA_029955525.1). Classification (NCBI taxonomy): domain Eukaryota; kingdom Metazoa; phylum Arthropoda; class Insecta; order Lepidoptera; family Nymphalidae; genus Oeneis; species Oeneis ivallda. The sequence continues at coordinate 23,032,240 of JARPMR010000007.1, forward strand.
TCGCCCGGGAGGCGATGCAGACTGACGAATTTATTCTGCTATACTGGCACCAATTGAATTAGAGAATATCTATAAATTCATTAGGACTTTCATTTCTCTAGAGCACTGGAGACTTAAGAGGGTCTACAAAATTTTAGTGTCTTTGATTGGTTAATTTATTTAATAAATAAGAACTACTTTTAAAAGAATGTAACCATATTTTTCATTACAGATAAAAAAAAATGTCTTTACTATGTTGAAGTAAAGATTAATTAAAAATGTAAGAAATATTACATGCGTCCCTATACGCATGTAGTATTTGGAACGTAGTTCCTTATCGCGCGGTGCGGAACTCGGAAGGGGGCTAGACGGATCGACACTTTTTTGAAACCAACACTTTTTGAAGGCATTGCGTTCGGTATTTTCGCGGTACAATATTGGGTCTCCGTAGCCTTGTGGCTTCTGCAGTCGCCTAACAGTTAAAAGTCGATGGTTCAAATCACAGCTCGACAGACTGAATTTTCTTTTTTCTATTTTATTTTATATAATTTCTACATGTGGAATTTTTCCCTAATTTTGTATAACTTATAAGTTATAAACTTCTTCTTAAGTTCTTAACTTAACCTTGTTAAAAACTTTTGGCACATGCAACCTAATAAGAAATTCTCGACCAAAAACGAGCAGGTACCTTGTAAATGGCGTCCCAGACAAATAGAATCCTTATAAGTAAAATTTATTTCATCAGAGTGTGATGCAACGCTGCTGACGCTGTCAAGCTAAATAATAAAGGCTTTTTAAATGAATATTAGCCTAGCTGAACTTGACTAATATTCTCCTTTCCCCTCCAAATAAGCGGAGAGCTTGTGTTAGGAGTGGGTACGGCTACGAATAGTGCAACAAATAGTGGTGGCGATCGAACCTGTGACCTATAAGACTGAGTTTCCACGGCGCGGTTCGCGGCCCGCGCCCGCAGTGGTTGCGGGCCCGCGGCCTCCGTTGAATGCAGATTTGTATGGAAAATGAAGTTTCAATTTTCACGGCGCGCGGTTTGCGCCCGCGGCGGGCGCAGTACTAGCGGTACTGCAACCGCTGAGGGCGCGGGTGCGAACCGCGCCGTGGAAACCCAGTCTAACAGTTGGGCTATTGAGGCTTTACACATTTTTTGGGCCTTGCAACATATTTTATTTTAAGGTTTAATTCGACTTTAAATCTGTAGATTTTCGATCGCTACTCGCTTAAATTACGTGACGAGTAAAGTAAATTTATTCTTAATATCAGAATATAAACCAAGTAAATAAAAATTCAAAGTTTTAAAGCTTTCGCATAGTTATATTTCGATAACTCGATAAAATACGATTAAAATATCCTACAGAGATGCTCGATTAATTCATGTTCACACTCTATTTGTCAACATTTTGCTTTAAATTCATATATTCATTCAAGATCGAGCAAGCGAATATCAAGAGGACTAGAGGGGTTTGAAGCGGTATCGTCTGCATTTTTAACGTACCCCCTTTCATTTTGAAGCATCACATCAGCATAAACTATTGACAACATCCTGCTCATTTGCAAGGTAAACGGCTGAAGGAAGTTTTTAAATAAATAAGCTTTACGCTCTGTTTATAATACACGTGAAAATCTAAATCATACTGAATTTGTTAGTCTGATAAGACAAGAAGATGCAGGAATACGTTCAAAAGCCGGCCAAGTGCGAATTGGAGCCGCACACGAAGGTTTCAAGGGTAGTACAAGATTTAACACTAACTATAACGATCGATCAGTGATAGCCTAGTGGTTAGGACTGTGGTCTACTATTCGGGGGTCGCAGGTTCGATCCCGGGTACGCACGTCTGACTTTTCGCAGTCAAGTTTGTTTAAGCAATTAAATATCACTTGCTTCAACGGTGAAGGAAAATATCGTGAGGAAACCTGCACATCTGAGAGTTCTTCATAATGTTCTCGAAGGTGTGTGAAGTCCGCCAATTCGCATTGGGCCAGCGTGGTGGACTATGGCCTATAACCCTTCTCTGAGAGGAGACCTAGGCGCTCAGTAGTGAGCCGTTGATGGGTTGTTAATGATAACGATCGAGCTAAAACATAACTGTCTCTGGTCTGGTATATCTGGTGGCGCCAGAAATTAGAAATTATTAATTCCCAAATTGCCCATGCAGGTAATTGAAACTGGGATTCACACATATCACACACCACTGAGCTACGGAATTCTTTGAACAAAACAAAATCGTATAATAAATTCTGAAACAACGTTTGTGTTACTTTACTTACACTGCAGATACGTTCATTTTTAAAAAGATTCTCGTTGCTCTTGAATAAAATAGACCACGAGCCAATATGTGTACTTGTGTAGCTTACATGGGTTACAAACTGAACACCGGTTTCAGTTTCATGTTGTGATACTTATTTTAAATACGTTGATATAGATACTATTATAATTATCGATTTTAAAACAAGTGCATGTTTATTAAGTAGCTAAACTAGCGGCACGCTATGATGGCCGGTTTGACACATTACAATAGTGATGTGGAATGTCAATTTATTCTCGAACAAAAAACAATTAAGTTTTGTTTTTGTACCTGATTAAATAGGTTTAATAAAACAAAAATGTATATGTTTATTTAATTTATTTGAACGAACTGAATATTTGAATGAAAATGAATATACATACTTTATATGCACACAAGAAACATATGAATACAAAAGATACCAAAAAAGGTGCCACAAAAGGCCATAATTAATCAGATTCGTCCATACTACTATTTTCACTGTCGTCACTGCTATCATCACCTACATTAATAATTATATGTTCGTTTTCTATAATATTATCTATTTTCACATCTCTTTCATAATCTTCCCTTATTAATTTAACAGTTCTATTCACAACCTTTTCCCAGTCTCCTTTAGTCACATGTTCACAAGCTTCTTCTAATAATTTTAGCATTTTTTTTGTGGTAAATGGGGGTTCTGTATTGTGTCTTGCAGCATATCCCTTAATTTGAGCCCACACCAACTCAATCGCATTATACTCACAATGGTAAGGCGGTAACCGTATAACTCTGTGCCCATGTTCTAATGCTATTTCGTCAATGACGTATCGGATCTTGGTTGGTTTGTTTTCTTTTAAAAGACGTACTAATTCCGCTTTTAACATATGTTTGCATCTACGCCATTTTTACGAAGCCATGCGACGATATCAGCTTTCTTTTGGGATTGGGCAGGTGGCTTGTCAATTTGCATCGAGTGGTATGGGGCGTTGTCCATAATTATAATAGATGGTTCAGGGAGGCTACACAACATTGAGGTAAACCATTCAGTAAACTTTTCTCCATTCATGTCTTCATGATAGTCTCCAGTGGTTTTTGACGCAAAAGCCATGAGAGAACCTTCGACAAACCCGTTGATGGTTCCGGCGTGACAAATTATAAGTCGCGATCCTTTTCCTACAGGAACTTTGGAAGTAGATGCTGCTGTGTCATCGTTCCAAGAACGGCCTACAGTATGGTTAGCATTAAGCCATGTTTCATCCAAGAACACAACATTTTGCCAATTTTTGATTTCTTTCACTTGCCGTAAAAAAGTATACTTTGCCATCGCTATATCAAATCTTTCCATCAATATTTTGCGTTTGTTACATTTTTTGTATCGAAATCCAATGGTCTTCAAAATCTTCGTTAAAGAACTTTCCCCACCGAAGAATAATCCAGCTTCCTTCAGTGAATGCACCAACTTTTTTCTTGTTGGATACTCCTTCTGTAAATAGTAGCCGTAAACATGTCTTCGGATAGCATCGGCATCAAAGCTATCGATGCCTACGACTGGTTTTGCTCGTTTTCTCTTTTTTGGTGTGTGAAGTTTATTTTCTTCTGTGCCAGTCTCGCCATATTTTTTTTTAGTTATCCGTCTAACAGTTCGTTGTCCAATATTAAGCGCATCAGCTACGCGTTCAACCACTGACGTTATAGGTAAAATTGGCCCTCCATTTTGAGCTTCACGATCGAAATAGTTACGAAGGCGTATTACGAACTCACGTGTCTGACTATTTAGAACAGTTCTCTGCGTACGTTCGGTCATATCGACGAAATCCACAACAAAGGGCTTGAACAGAGTCCAAATTAACGAGCAAGGGTCAACAGTAATGCAGTATCAATATTTGAAATCCAAAGCCAGGTCAAAACTATATCACAATCGCATTGCACTGACAGTTTATACTTTTCGAAGCAACGTCAATTCGAAACTGCTTTGTTTTTCATTGAGCATTGACGCGAGTTTGCCGGAGGTAGTAGTTGTGCTAGCCAGCGATCCTATGTGACGATCGTATTAGATTCCATTTTTAAAAATTTTCAATTTAGAAAACCAAATGCCGAGTTGTGGTATATATCATATAAATATAAAAATTTTACCTTTTGTATGAAACAGCTGATATTTTTTTGCGATTTCAGAGGTTTGTCCACATAGTGAAAATTGTTCATATTCACAAGTACATTCACCCCTTAAATGGTGCAAACTGATTTTTCTACACTTGTATACATTTTAGAAATCAATTTAATAAATAAATTTTGAGTCCTAAACCTAAAACTACATTCGATAAAATTTATGAATCTCTGCACATCACTATCGTCAATAAAGTAATACAATTATTTCCTTCAAAGTCGTTATCAATTAATACGGAACTTCATGAGCGGACAAACGTCAAACCGGCCATCATAGCGTGCCGCTAGTGTAGCTTTAATTGCACTCGACGTCACCGCGTGAAGTTAGAATTTTAAAAATCCCGCGGGAACCTTTTTTTTCCGGAATAAATGTTCAAGTTCAGATTGAAGGAAAAACCAGCAATCAAACATATTACCTACTTTTATTTAAACATGCATAATTATAAACCTTTTATCACAGAAAATCAAGTAGTTCCCACGGAATTTTTAATAACGAAATTTAATAAATATACTGGAAACTAGCAAACTACGTGAGGTATAACGTTGGTATAGTCCACAGCACAGGTGTATGCGCAGACACAAATGCACACTAAATTCTCTCACTCTCACTGTTTGATGTCAATTTGACAGGTCAGACGCAGGGCTGATGTCTTTCGTGCTCTCTAAGGCATGCGGGTGGAACACCGTTTTCTCGGCTCCAAAGAAAGGCCTCAAGCTCATGTCGTCAAGTGCTACGTATATCATAATGCGGGTGGATCCCGTAGTAAAATGTAGTTATTGCTGGGGGACTCCCTTTCGGCGACCTTTGGGAACGGGCGCGGAGATAAGAGGTCATAATAATAAACTTGAAATCGTAAATAACACTCGCAAACACTTAAATTTATGACCTACAAAATACGATGATCTTCAGATTTTTACAGTGTTTAATAAACTTTACAGAAATGTATGTATATGAAGGAATAGTATTAAAGGAGGTTGGCGTTTTTTTTTTAAACCAGCATTTTTAAAAACCGTTCAGATTCAGAAAACATTTAATTTTAATTAATATTTTTCAGAGTATTTTTCTGTGTAAACCCCATATTTTTGGTGCAACATTATAAATACACATTATAAATAACCGTTACATGGCAATACAAGTGAATATCTTTTTTCTACCAACTTTATTTGATTACTTTGAATAATTTTTTGTCAGTATGGTTTACTAGAACAAGTATGAGAAGTTGATTAACGAACGTGGGCGTTCAGTGTTCAGTTCAGTTCGTCTGGAAATCGTTCGTCAAGGTCGTCGTCGTCAGAAACTCTATGGATTTCGCCAATCTCCTTTATATAAATTCTACTACTTAGAGAAGGACATAATCATCATCATCATCAGGAACCCATCAACGGCTCACTAATAGCCATAGTCCGCAGCGCTGGCCCAGTAAAAGTTGACAGACTTCACCCACCTTTGAGAACTTTCAGACATGCAGCTTTTCTCACAATTTATTCCTTTGCCGTGAAAACATGTGTTATCCCAAAATGACAGAGGTGCGTGGCCGCGATCAAACCCGCGAACACCCGAAAGGAGGCCGCAGTTCTAACTACTAAACTATCCGCTAAGAACTTATTTATTATTATAATACTTTTTACCTCGGGAAAATAAAAAACATAGTTGAAGTTGCGGGCAAAAGCTGGTATTATGATTTAACTTCGGTAGAAAAAGCTAGTGAGAAAATAATATCAACACAAAGTAAAAGTACGTGTCCTAATAAAGACGGAATATGACAAAAAACCCATCTCATTTGGCGTCACAATAACCACATGGCCTTTGTTTATTTTCACCGCAGACTAAAGGAAAATTATAGAGAGGAGAGAAGCTGGCAATAAATAAATCCAAAGGTGTTGTATTAGAAAAATCAAACGTCTCATGACTTTCAAAAACTTTATTGGAGCTACTTTAGAACTGCCCGAAACTATTTTATGTTACTATAAATCTTAGAGAAACTGATGTACGTACATTAACAAACACGTAGTTGTATTAATGAAGACCTCCTATTCTTTAAAGCGATTAAAAATGAAAAATTAAGCTAAGTTGCCCGTATCTGTCAACAGCTTTTTAACACATTTATGAAAATAATAATATGTAAGATTAATGCCTATCGTAGTCGCATATTATGTCTACTACTGTAGTAGTATGTTTACTACCGTCTCTACTATGTCTAAAACTGCAATTTTTAAAAGAGCAGGGGATTCAAAATGCTAATAAATACATCTCATTATATCATCTCGCAATATATAATATAATCATTACTCTGTTAATTAGGAGTCATGCGACTTTTCAGTGTCTTCATGCATGATTTGTACACAAACAAGCATCACTTTTATGAACACATTTTTCGTGAGGTCTCCATTTTTTCGTTTTTCGTTTAGTCTGTGCTTTAGAGCGCGATAAAATTCCGTCTTTATCCGTTTTTTTCGCATGGCAATTATTTAGAGGGATCTAAATTGTGAACGCGGGCAGCAATTTGTTAGTTTCGTTTTATGTGTATATTTTTTTGCTACTCGGCACCCCATCTTGAACATTACAAATTTCTGGGCGTTCGGCAAAATCCGGGCAAATGTTTACCGAACGTTATCCGGGAAAGGGAATGGGCTAATTTATCTCGCCAAGCTTCTGCTAGCAAGTTTATCCACTTTATACATGCTGTTCATTTTCATTGGAGAGTTTATTATTAAAAGGTTTGCTTATAAAAATAAGGGTTACTAAAACTGTAACTCGAGAACGGAAAATTGGATATATAGGCTTCATATATAAGTAACAGCCATCATAATACTGATTTTGTTTCGTATAATATGTAGCTTATTTTTTTTTATTCGATGACAAGCTAGTCCTTGACTGCGATCTCACCTGATGGTAAGTGACGATGCAGTCTAAGATGGTAGCGGGCTAACTTAGAAGGGGTATGGCAGTGAACATTGAACCCATACCCCTAATTGGTTTCTACACGCCATCGTGCCGGAACGCTAAATCGCTTGGCGGCACTTTTTTGACGGTAGGGTGGTAACTAGCCACGGCCAAAGCCTTCCACCAGACAGCTTGTGTCATCTGGGCCATAATAATAATAATTAATTAATTACATATTACATACATACGTGTTGAAATTATAACCTCCTTTTTAAGTCGGTTAGTAAAATTAAAATAAATAAGAATCAAAACACCTCTTGTTGCATTTTATCACAAACTTTAAGTCAAAAAAATTCTTTTCAAAAAACCGACTTCTAGCGCCACTACAAAGTATAAAAATAATTTTAGTTTGTCCACGTTTGTTGAAGTCGGGCGGGCCTAAATACAAACTATGAAACCGATGCGCGACGCTACACAATATGAGAGACTCGTTTGTAGAAGTCGAGCGAGCATCGCGAGTCGGTTTCATAGTTTGTATTTTAGGCCCGCCCGACTTCAACAAACGTGGACAAACTAAAATTATTTTATACTTTGTAGTGGCGCTAGAAGTCGGTTTTTTGAAAAGAATTTTTATTTTAAGCTTTTAAGTGTAGTATCCTATAATTGAGGAGCTAGGACCTGGAGGTCCATGATGTAGTCCATACTTGTTACCTACAATATCAATTCGTAATCGAAATTTCCTAAATCCCCATAGTTTTAGGTAGGCAGTACCCTGCAGCATCAGGATTGAGGAGCTAGGACCTGGAGATCCATGACGTAGTCCATTCTTGTTACCTACGATAATAATTCGTAATCGACATTTCCTAAATCTCTTTATTTTAGGTGAGCAATATCCCTGCAGCATCAGGCTTGAGGGGTTGAAGGTTAAAATTTTTATGGGACCATTTCGCAAACATCCTCTGTCGATTAAAAAAAAACGCGAATCGGTCCAGTAATCCCGGAGAAATCGGTGGACATACATAGAAAAAAAAAAAAGATACCGGCCGAATTGAGAACCTCCTCCTTTTTGGAAGTCGGTTAAAAATTAAGACAGATTTATAAAAATAACTATTATAGGTAATCCTACTAATATTATAAATGCGAAAAGTTGTGAGGATGGATGTATGTAGATATGGATGGATGGATGTATGGAAGGATGTTTGTAATTTTATAATACAATTTATATTTTACCTAATAAGTTATTTTCATATGTATAATATTTATTTACTTTAAATGACTACCCTCTTATTTGGGCCCTAGCAGAATATCAGCGCTGTGGTTACATATGTATCCACAGCATTTAGCTGAGCTAGAACCCTTTCATTGGCATGACACATAGTAGACACTAGTTAAGTTAGATTGTAATTACTTTCTGTTTTTCCATTTTCATGTGTATTTCCATTTTGTTTCTTATATTTTGTTTTCATGTCAATGAATAAATAATATTCTATTCTATTCTATTCTATCTATTTCACGCCACAACGAATAAACCAATTTGGCCGAAATTGAGCAGAAATTTGGAATGGAGATAGCTCATACCCAGTATTAACACAAAGGTGACAAAGGCTACTTTTTATCCCGAAAAATTACAAAGTTCCCGCGGGAATGAAAAAACGAAGGACGAAGTCGCGGGCATCAGCAGGTTCAAAATAAATTCAATTGTTGGTACATAACTGTTTTCTAAGGTTACTTCTAGGAAAATACATCGAAGTATTGAAGACTGTTGTCTTATCATTACAGAAATAAATTCTATTGAATGGTTGAATTCAACAGATAAAAGAAGAAAGCAGTCTGCCGTACGTTGGAAAATGTTTCTCGTATTACAAAACCTGAATAGAAAGGTAAATATAAGAGTATTGCGAAAATATTTTCCTTATGGGGACATAGTCACGATTTATTTAATTCTTGGTTAGATAACTTGCAAAGTATAGAGACTTCCTTATTATCTTAATATATACTAGTGGTTCGCCCCGAACTGAGACCTCGCGGTATCCCATAATTCCCATAAGGTAGTTTTAACTATATTATATTGTAATTAACACGCGCCGAATCTGATGACGTCAATCGTCATCTGCTTTCGTGGATGGGATGCGTATTTACAATATTAAAGACAGCGCCATCTAGTAACAGTATAGTGAAGTTTTGTTAAAAACATTGATGCCCATTAAAACTCAAATAATTTCGTTTCTTTATAATATTTATCTAATCTTAGTATTTGTTGTTCAAGTACAGAATATAACTCAAATTATGTGTAAGTTTCAAGTTTTAAAACAAAGTGGTTTTAGAGATCTAGCCTCGAATACAATCTCCACTTTGAAAGCCCCCCATTTCGTATGGGAGCCCCCCTGAAATATAGATTTTTATAACTTTTTAAGCCATTTTCGGCTGGAGACCATCGGTTTACATATCATATCTAAAATTGAAGTAATTACGTTCAGTAATTCAGAAGTTATAAGGCTCTGACAGACGGACGGACGGACAAGTGCAAATCGCTCTAGTAAACTCAGAGACCTTCGCTTCGCTCGGTCGATAAATTACGTGTCCCGTTGTTTGTCTGCGATGGACTCCTAAACTACTGAACCGATTTTGATAAAACTTCGTAACTATCTGTAATTTGGTCAAACTTGAAAGATAGGATAGTTTTTATCTTAATATTAATTTAATCTATTATACTTACCTACTGGGTCACAGCAACGCGTGGCTGGGTCAGCTAGTATTATTATAATTAATAAATGATTTTTGAGTCTTTGTGAGATAGATCCATCAAATTTTACTATTACGAGTATGTCCTAACGTGTTACTTCCAGCAACATTTTAAATTTACAAATTCAAACCATTACCAAGTATTAGTATAGGAGATGGGTTATAATTGACCCATGCATATACACGAGGGTGGGTTTACTCGTGTTTCTATGATATGCTGAATTCATTAAGGTGCTCCCACACAGCAGTTATATAACATTATAAAACATTGTATAGCACTATAAAATTTTATAACAGTGTGTAACATTTTGCTACAATATGTTAAGAATGCTATATGTTATAAACGCAACCACACTGGTTCAACTCGTTGTATAATATCGTATAATGTTCTGTAACAATCAGTTTGGGTCTGCCTTTCGAGGAACCTGATGTTATACAACAAAATTTGTAGTTGTAATTAATTAGTTGTATAACATTTTATTACATGAAGTTGCATAACATCACTAACAATTTATAACTATTGTTACAATTTTTTGAAAAAAAAAAATTAAACAACAAATGTTGCAACATTCTCTAACGTTTTATAGCTGCTGTGTGGGAGCACCTTAAAATTCTTTCAACGCGGTAATTGTTTTTGGAGGATTTAAAATAATCATATCGCGTAGCGTAGCGAGGCATACGTCTGACATAAGCCGTAGACGTGGTATATAGTATAATTTATATAATTTCCTTAAATAAAATAATTTAATATAAAAAAAAAATTAAAAAACCGACGAAAAGTATATAATTTATTGTTGATATTTTAAAAACCGCTCGACCGATTTCGATAAAATTTATATGGGCCACCTGGGGAGTATACCCTTTCAAACAAAAAGAATTTTCTAAAGTTGAGGCGTCTTCGAGTAATCGGTGAACATACACAAAAAAAAGATTCCGACGAATTGATAACCTCCTCCTCCTTTTTTGAAGTCGGTTAAAAAGAGTTTATTTAGTATATTCCCCATAAAAATAATATGTTAAACAATGCTCCGATTTTGAATCAGAATGTTACAAAAAAGATTTTTTGTACTTAATTTTTTGTTTTTCACGTTAATTTAGAAGCATGTAAGTCGTTTGCGACCTTGCTTTATTACCGAAAGAACAAAATTAGTACAGAAATTCATGCGCATTTGAAAAGGATACATAAAATACAAGTGTAGCATAACTCAACGTAGTAATTACCTCAATATTTTCTCTATGTTTTATACCTACCTATTTATATTTTAATTATACCTCTAAGTGCCAATTTCACCAACGTCTAGTGACGTTTATCCTAGGAATAAATTGGGCGTTCTGACAGTTTTTGTATTTAAAATACTGTCAAAATATCAAATTTACGCTCGAATAAAACTTTTTTATGTTGGTGAAATTGGTCCTAAGAGACTTTTGAAATTGTTTATGTACCCACTTATAATTGTTTTTTAAGCCGAGTAGAAGCTCAGAGTAAAAATGCGGAACATGTCCGGAGAGGAATGTTAATGTTTTATGAATTCACCCGTCGTTGTTTAGGCTGAGGCTTACGGCCCCTACAATCCTTTGCAAGCTTTTGTATATTGTGCGTGATTAAATTGGCGCAGATTTTCTCTCGACCGCGCTTCAGTCTTAATTTTGAGTCTTATTTGAATCCTTGCTTATATTATGATAAACTAGCTGATGCCCGCGATTTCGTCCGCGTGGTTTTAGTTTTTAAAATCCCTCGGGAACTCTTTTATTTTCCGGGATAAAAATACGCCGTAGGCTCAACAAAGTAACAAAAAGTAACTCCGTAAGCCGCCACCAGCCGCCTGTGGCGCCTCTGTCAACAAAAAGTAACTCCGTAAGCCGCCACCAGCCGCCTGTGGCGCCTCTGTCATATGAACGGTACAAAAGTGCCAGAACTCAGAGCCTTAGCTTTAGGTATCCTATTTTAAGAAGATAACCATTTCGATTCAGCTCCCATACAACGAGCTGCATCGAAATGAGAAGCAAAACCGAAAGAGGGTTCATTTCGATTCAGCTGTCAAACTCGAAATTGGAACTTTTCGATGCTGGAGTAGATAAACAATATAATAGCTGCGAGATAATATCTAATTGTATATATACGTAAATCAAAAACAATTTTTTAATAGACTAGCCTTACGCAATGGGTGTAGGTACATAATCACTACATCATCATCACTACAATTATAAAACAAAATTCCCCGCCGCGTCTGTCTGTTTGTCTGTCTGGTTGTCTGTTCACGATAAAACCAAAAACTACTGAACGGATGTTCATGCGGTTTTCACCAATAGACAGGGTGATTTATGAGGAAGGTTAAGGTTTTTGGAACGTAGTTCCTTATCGCGCGGTACGGAAGGGGGCTAGACGGAAAAAATTAAGGAACCGATACTCGACATATTTTTGAAACCGACACTTTTTTGTTGAATGTGAATTTTGCATTGTGTTCGGTATTTTCGCCATATAACACGGCGTCTGCATGGCCTAGTGGTTGCGGCAGTCGCCTAAAAGTTCAACGTCGATGGTTCGAATCCCAGCTCGACAGACTGAATTTTCTATTTTCAATTTTATTTTAAATAATTTCTACATGTGGAATTTTTCCCTAATTTTTTATTGTATAAATTGGATAAAATGTTATTGTACTACTAACGCCATCTGTTAAAAAACCAGCGTAACTCTTTAGTTTTGTAACAGTGCAATAGAAATAAACTAAACATAATTCATCGTAGTGAATCAATTTAATACTAGATGACACCAATAGTTTATTACAATTCCTTCACTAAAATTAATCGAAAGGAACTACGTTCCACCCGGGTGTCCCTTGACACCTCTCAAGTTTTTTTTGTAAATTGGTTGAAGTAAGATGACGATAATTAATGTTAAAATGACGGAAAAAGTCAAGCTGCCTGGGCGCTTTCATCGAAAACGCCGCCTTATCCCTTTGAGATACAACAAAACAATGTATGGTGGTAGCTAGTATGGTGGGATAGGTCTATACTTAAAAGTCCGCGACGGCATATATCTGTCTTTTAAGGATAGTTTTACTATAACGTCTAACGTCTAAAAAAATGGTCATGAACCCCCCAAAAAAAAAACACAATAATAAATAATATTCGACTTATCAAGAAGATGTGACCCTACGACAGAAAAACAAATTATGTAGGAATAATATTATTATCACTGCTCTACTACCGGTGCATAGTCGGGGTGGGTTGCTAGTTAGCTAGTATAATTCATTAATGAAAATGTTTATATCTAATCGACGTTAAAAATCGGACACACTGCTTAATGTCTTTTTGATGACATCTTATCACAAATATAAATGACAAACTGAAGAACTGGAATTTCAAATCACATCCCCTGAGTAAATTACGGCATCCAATATGAATAATTTGATTAAGTCTTGAAAAATTGATTATGGGCTTTAGTATTTTATATTTACAATAATTACCATAAAAAACTTAGTTCATAGTTGTATTTTATTCGATATGGATACTCAGGCCAACATTATCTCTGACAGAGAAAAACTTGAAAAGGAATACGTGAATAAACTTAATAGTATCTATATATGGCCTCTAAAAGCTATAGGGTTTTTCAGAGTTGAAACTAAAGACGGTCAATTAGTGAAAACTACGTCTTCAAATTTTTGGAACGGCGTGATTTCCTTCACCGCATTCAATATAAGCATAATTTATATGTTTTGCTACGTGATAGTCCGTGATAACACTCAATATATAGACTCGCTTGCGCTACTTATATTATGGATCTTGCAAAATACTTGCTACATTTGTATCTGTATTACCAACAAAAACACTGGCATAGACTTAATTAATGATAGCATAAAGATTGATGCTCTCCTGGGTGTTAACGAAACTAAATTTATGAGGCGAATCGCTGTTAGAACCTTCAATAGTATTATTTTAGGCATGCTAATGATGTTTGGAGCTAGTGGTTTTACATTTTATTGGCATCTTAGAACGTCCTGGACCTTGTATTTGGTCGCTCAAGTGGAACTTTTATTATCTATCGCTTACTATGAAGTTTCTTTTTGCCACGCACTTTTAGTGTCTCTAACATTACGCGTTCGATATTTAAATGTTGCCTTAATTAAACTGGCTAAATTGAATCCAACTTATTTTCCGCTACAATTTCCTTTCACTGCTATATTTTGGAAGAGGAAGTTTGACGATTTGGTAAAATTTCATAAACGCGCTGACCCGAAGCATTTTGTAGACGCTTTTAAGATAATATTTGTTCAAGCACATCGTGTACAAAAATTGTTCGAATTTGAAGTAAGTATCCTTACTAACGTGATTTTTTGCATGAGTATAATTATGTAATTGAGGATCTGGAGAGTGATATGGGCTAATATTTGTCCCGGAAAAACAAAGAACTCCCATAGAATTTTTTAAAACTATATCTACACGGACGAAGTCACGGGTCATCAGTAAGTCAGAAAGTATAAAATAAGCCTCCTTTAACAAGGTAAAATTGTTAATCTATGTGCACGGAACATAAATCGCATTGGGTCATAATATTTTAGTTTGTGTCACGGATGGAATTAGTTTTCAACATGTTAGGTACTCTGTGTGAAAACTGCTATTGAAATATATTGTGTCTTAACACGATAAATGCATCGGCGTTGAATACAGGTTTCATATCAGTCACCTCGTGTAATAATGGGCTAAGATGTAGAAGGACATTCATAGGTCTAACTAACTGGTGCTTTTCAACTTGCGTTTCAAATAGCGTTAGACGTATGCGCTTACCTAGCAAGACTTATGCCTGTGCGCATGTCTCATGTTCACAGGAATAAGTTTATGTTGGCTAGCACACATCAGCACATGAGTAGACGTAGACACTAATGCATGAATTGCTTCGACAGCTTGCATGACGTATACCTCTACGCAGAACTACTTCTCTACCTATAATAGTAGAGGTACAGTCGACGTCAAAAGTCCATACATAGCTTAAAGGCTAAAACCGTGCGGAAGCAATGCTGTGTATCACTCGCATTCTCACTCAAACAAATAAATATTATCTATCAATAATCAGCCTTAAGTCAACAACATAAGGTTCAAACGATTTCAGTTCAATACTACAGTAAGTGTGCGAGTGATAGACTGCATGCAAGGCAACTTGTTTGCTTTTTCTATATGGACTTTTGCAGCCGACTGTACATAGAGGTAATTGAAAACGCACCAGTGCAGATAGATAAAAATAGTAGATTTTTCTAATTATGGTCATTTCAGATCTGTGTTTGGACGATGTGTACGATAGGCAGCGCATTTTTGGCGGTACAAACAGTTATTGATTCCATCATAAAACCGGTACCTAAGGCCTTTCTAAAATAATATTGTATAAACAAAATAACTTCAAATGAAGTTATCTCTGAGCTGATTTCATCTCAAGTAATAAAAAAAACCTTATTTCTAGGATGGAGACTTGATGCGAACAGCTACAATTGTTATAATAATTACCTCATGTTCGGCAATTTTCTTCATAACTGCTTTAGAACAAGATTTTTTGTATGAACAGATCCAACAAACCATTCTAATATGCACCTATATTCAACTGAAGTCCTCAATACCAGGTAAGATAATAATTATTTATTTGATACTAACTTACATAACAAAAGTCTTTTTCTGCACTGTATCATCATCATCAGCAACTCATCAACGGCTCACTACCTGAGCGCAGGTC
The DNA here is from genome assembly GCA_029955525.1 of Oeneis ivallda. Lineage (NCBI taxonomy): Eukaryota > Metazoa > Arthropoda > Insecta > Lepidoptera > Nymphalidae > Oeneis > Oeneis ivallda. Next base: position 23,048,009 of record JARPMR010000007.1, read on the forward strand.
TCCTCTCAGAAAAGGGTTATAGGCCATAGTCCACCACGCTGGCTCAATGCGAATTAGCAGACTTCACACACCTTTGAGAACATTATGGAGAACACTGAAAACGTGCAGGTTTCCTCACAATGTTTTCCTTCACCGTTGAAGCATGTGATATTCAATTGCTTAAACGCACATGCGAAAAGTCCCGGGATCGAACCTGCGGCCCCAGAATAGGAGACCACAGTCCTAACCACTAGGCTATCACTCCAATTAACCGACTTGGTATTTGGACTTGGATCTCACAACTTTTTACGGTAGAAGAACTGAGTTGCAAGACTAGTTTTTTTTTACAAGTTATGTTTTTTTATGGCATACTATAGTCTGTTCAATAAGTCACGAGTTTTGAGAGTCAAGACTTTTTCCATTTGTTTTTACCTTTCCACATTAATGTGTGTATAGTTTATTTATAACTAGCTGATGCCCGCGACTTCGTTCACGTGGATGTAGTTTTTAAAATCCCGCGGGAACTCTTTGATTTTCCAGGATGCCTGTCACCCTCCAGGTTCTCAATTATACCTATCCAAAAAATCACGTCAATCCGTAGCTTTGTTGCAGCGTGATTGACGGACAAACCAACAAAAAAACACACTTTCGCATTTATAATATTACTCGCGGCATTGTTAATGATGATTCAAAGAGAAAACATATTACTGATGATATTATCAATTACTTTTAGCTATCATTTTTATAATTGTCAAATTTTTAACCACACTTAACCAAAGACAACGGAGCCACTGAAAAGAAGAAGAAGAAGAAGAACCAAAGACAAAATTACGTTTAGCTGTCATTTACGTTTTGTTATTCCACTGTCATTTGCGTAGTGTTATTCCATTTCAGATGCGTTTATGTTATAGGTTTTATAGTGACTTGACGGAAACGCGGTCGAACGGGATAAAAAGTATCCTATGTCCGTCTCCTGGTTCTAAGCTACCACTCCACCAATTTTCAGCCAAATCGGTTTATCCGTTCTTGAGTTATAAATAGTGTAACTAACACCACTTTCTTTTATATATATATATAGATTAAAATCAGTTATATTTTTATGTATTTAAAGTACATAAAAATATAATGATAATTTTATCAAACTGCTAGATTCATTGATGACTCTTTCATAATGCTGCTACAAGCAATTTTTCAATTAACTCATGTCTAATGATTTATTGAATAGACTCTACTAGGCAACTTATGTAGCCTAAGCACGAATATTTTCACTATCGAATAGTTAACGTAAAGTTAACGCCGACAAGATATTTTGTATGAAAACGACTGCACCGCCTGTCACAGTGCAACGCCTGTTTTCATACAAAATATCTTGTCGGCGTTAACTTTACGTTAACTATTCGATAGTGAAAATATTCGTGCTTAGGCTACTGATCGAGAATTCTCGGATTCGGATCGGATTCCGATCAGATACAGTGTGGAAAAAGCCAATATTGCGACTCCGTCTAAAGGAGATTCTCGATACTTGTTTAGTATTTAATAATAATAATTATTGGAACGAAGTTCCTTAACGGACGGTACGGACTTAGCGAATGGGGGCTAAGCGAAAACGACCTTTATGTGTTAGCCTTCGTTTATTACATATGTTACGTCATAGCTTTGGTGGCCTAACAGCTAAACGATTCGGGGGTTCGGATCCTAACTTCAGATTATTAGTATTTATTTTATTTATTTTTATTATTAATTTATTATTAAAAGGAACTTCGTTCCAACCGATTATTCCACGACACTCACGCATTTTTTCTTATTTATTTTTCAGAAAAAATAATTAAACTCGCAGAAACTATCCAAAACGCAATACAGTGCCGAAACCTGCGATTCTCTGTTTACGGAATGTTCTACTACGATACCAATATGATAATTAAGGTGACAGGGCTTATCATGATCTACGTAGTTCTGCAAATACAGATCAACATTTCTCTGAAGTGAGCCACAAATAAATGTATTAAGAGATTTCAACAGTAACTTAAACTATAACTCTATAACTTTAAAATATTGCAATATTATGTACCTACCAATATTTCATAAGATGTTTGTATTTTATTTATGTTTGTGTTACTATAACTTCTTTTGAATAACATAGTATTAGAGTATACAGCGCCTGCACAATAATGAAATACACATTATGCAATAGACAAGTTATTGTAATATAAGTGGTTCGCCCCGAACTGAGACCTCGCGGTATCCCATAATTCCCATAAGGTAGTTTTAACTATTTATTGTAATAGTTAACTTTTAACATTAGATGCAAGAAGAGATAAAGAGTTACTGGAGATGGTTGAATTTTGTTGTTTTATACCTTAAATATCAATATTACTATTCAACGCAAAGTGGCGGTAATTAGTTTTCATTAGTAAAATTAAGTGGCGGTAATAGTATTTTCAATGTACCTAACATTGCGAAATATCGCAATATTTTAAAAGATGATTAGACAGTGCCTTTAGTTCCAAAGTTAGTATAGTAAACAAACGTACAATAATAAAGTAATTTTATCTAATCTAGGTTATCAATTACTTACTTAAGAATATGACCAAGTAAATTAATACCACTTCTCGACGCAAGATGGTACTATTATGCTATCCTAATAACATCGTCACATTTAAAGGTGAACGCGCACCTAGACGTACTGCATGAGCCGCAGTTGGTTCTCATGGCATAGTACAAACAGAATAGTAGGCTAACTTCATACAAAGTGGCCGCTGCCGGTTTGAATGTATGCGTGAAACTTCCGTGCGTACACGGCGCCCGCTGCTCACGCATACATTCAAACCGGCAGCGGCCACTTTGTATGAAGTTAGCCTACTATTCTGTTTGTACTATGCTCATGGTTTCGAGCAGTATACCTACTACCTAAATTAAAACTCGCAAATACGTGCGCTCAGGAATCGATCTTGAAACGAATAAGAATTAGGTCATTTTTCGCCTCCCGCATCGCCCTCACGGCACCGTACGCATTAAAACGCGCTGAATCTGATGACGTCAATCGTCATCTGCTTTCGTGGATGGGATGCGTATGCCTACAGTATTTTACTAAAATGCAGCTGGTTCGGTGAACGGGTGTTACGCAGTATACGATTTGATAATAAAAAAAATATAAAATGCAATGACTGCGCGCTTGCGGCTTCTGCGGCGAGCATGTCTAGATGCGCGCTCATCTATCATACGGTAGTAAATATAACATGTCTCTGCCATGAGTAGAATATTTTTTATTCCACGTAATATGGTGCTAATATGGTGTTTATTATTGTAAATAGAAACGGATTTACTTTTGCAAAAACAACGTGATAGTTTTATTGTTATTTGCTAATAAATTAACATAATTAGTAATAAACAAAATAAGAATAGCTGACGCAAAACTGTATTTACAATAATAAAGACAGCGCCATCTATTAACATTATAGTGAAGTTTTGTTAAAACATTGATACCCATTAAAATTAAATAATTTCGTTTCTTTATAATATTTATCTAATCTTAGTATTTGTTGTAAGTACAGAATATAGCTCAAATTATGTGTTAGTTTCAAGTTTTAAAATAAAGTGGTTTTAGAGATCTAGCCTCGAATTTAATCTCCACTTTGAAAGCCGTCAATTCGTGGTCGTAAAACAATTTCGTCAATTTTAAGGGAAAAATATTTAAAAAAATATATTTTTGTACTCTGTTCAAAATCGTCTTTAAAAAGATATATCGCAAGCCTATGAAAGGCAACAAAAAATATTTTCCTTCGCATTCACTTCTATGGGGGGGCTCTCATCATCTCATGAAATAAAGATTTTTATAATTTTTTAATCAATATTCGGCTGAAGGCCATTAGTTACATATTATATCTAAACTTGAAGTAATTACGTTCAGTAATTCAAAAGTTATTAGCCTCTGATAGACGGACGGACGGACAACTGCAAATTCACTCAAGTAGACTCAGAGACCTCGCTTCGCTCGGTCAATTATGTACGTACCAATATTTCATAAGACGTTTGTTTTTAGTTTTGTTTATTGTTTGTATTTTATTTATGTTTGTGTTACTATAACTTCTTTTAAAAATAACATAGTATTAGAGTGTGCAACGCCTGCACAATAATGCAAGAGACAAAGGTGCAAATAACTCATATAAATAATTAAATAGTTTGTAATTTTTATGAGGATAAAGAATAAATAAATATTATGTTAATACGGGAACATAATAGAGCAGTTTCATATTATTATATTGTTCAGATAACTTTATATAATACTAGCTATTACCCGCAGTTTCACTTTCGTGGCTCAAGGGATAAAAATTGAGTTATAATTACAATACATTTGGAGCTCTGGTTTTATTTTTGATTATTTACGTCATCGAAGATTTAAGATAAAAAATATAATTAAAAAAAAATTATAACTTTGTTTAAACCTTAGGGCCAATTTTACCAACGTAAAATAAGTCTTATCCGAGCGCAAATTTTATATTTTGACAGAGTTTTCTATATAATAACTGTCAAAACGCCCAATTTATCCATCGAAATCGGCACTTACAAAAATAGTGTGAAGAGAAAATATCAAATAAAAAAGGATGCAAGATGTTACAGATAACGTCACCCACATCATCAACTAATTGCCAGCCCACTATGCCACACACGAGCCCCCTCTAAGAATGAGAAGTAGCTAGGCCATAGTCCATCATGGTGCCGACTTCACATTGACAGACTTCAAACATTTTTCAGTTTTTTAAGGTCATGCAGTCTAGTCGTGCTATTACGTAATTTATAATTATGCATACACTGAGCACAGAAATGGCTCGGATTCTGGAGATGGATATGAACTTACTTACTGATATTATAAATACAAAAGTGCAAAAGTTTGCAGCAAAGCATCAGCTAGTTATTTCATATTTATATTACAAAACTAATAAATTTACTTACAAAAATTGAAAACTGAAAGTGATGGTAGTGACGGGGAAAATATTGTAGAAATCGTAAGCCCTGGACCATCACTTAATGAGTGGAGTGTTTTTCAGTAGACAGTCATGGACACAGGGCAGAGCATTACTATAACACGTAAAAAATGTTGTAAGTTTTTCCGTTCTGAGCCAATATGTTTAGATTTAAGGCATTAGATACACGCGAGTACGCTAAATAAAGCTAACCATGAGAAAAACATGGTTTTTCGAGGTGCACACCTGCTACCTGCAATGTTTTGCCCTGTGCTTTATCGATTGCGTCATAGCGAAACTGAGATTTACAGGGAACTGCAACCTTTTAACTGAAAAGGGAGGTCTGTTGGAATCATTGGGATCCGAGCGATAATAACGTGTTCACCTTTTCCAACTCCAGTTATAATAGTGACACCGATTATATTCCTCCCAAGTTGTGTTACCCTATGCCTCGTACCGTTACACAGTCGCGGTGACGCATGACTGGAACCCCCAATTTTAGTTGCAGTTTGTGTGAGGGCACAAACCAAGCAACTTAGTCGTGGCGGTCGTAAGTTTTTGTCCCGGCATAAGATTCTCAGTTATTTCTTTCCATGAGCGGTTGCAAGTAAAAGTCACAAAAAGATCCGGTCTTCCATAACTGCGTACGTAAGCGAAAGCATCTTGCGTGTATTCATGTAAATAAAGTTACCACTATACAAAGTTACGTTACACTAAATAAAATTACCATAATATTATCATAATATTATGTCCTTTACCTTAGTTTTTACTATCTTTATATATACATATAAAAGAAAGTGGTGTTAGTTACACTATTTATAACTCAAGAACGGATGAACCGATTTGGCTGAAAATTGGTGGAGAGGTAGCTTAGAACCAGGAGACGGACACAGGATACTTTTTATCTCGTTTGACCGCGTTTCCGTCATGTCACTATAAAACGTGGTTTAAGAAAAACGCATCTGACATGGAATAACAAAACGCAAATGACAGTGGAATAACAAAACGTAAATGAGAGCTAAACGTAATTTTGTCTTTGGTTAAGTATGGTAAAAAATTTGACAATAATAAAAAGTGTTATAATAAAGCATTACTGATATTATAAATGCGAAAGTGTGTTTGTTTGTTGGTTTGTCCTTCAATCGCGTCGCAACAGAACAGCGGATTGATGCGATTTTTTGCATGGATATAGTAATGGATGTAGTAGTGGTTCCTCAGACCGGGAGAGCTACTTTTTATCTCGGATAATGAAAGAGTTCCCGCGGGATTTTTAAAAACTAAATCCATGCGGACGATGTCGCGGGCATCAGCTAGTAATATAATATTTATAGCACAATAATTAAAACCAACTTACTTTTTTAGTGTACTTTTAAATAGTTTTAATAAATATTTTGTGTCCCTAGCTATTTAATAAATTAAAATTAAACACCACCGTACCGTGCACCGTATTATGATCCTAAGAAAACTTATGTTGCATGCATGCATGCATGCATTGTTGTTCATGGCTCATGACCATGAATAATACGAAGCAGAGAAAGAACGTGCTCAAAGTACAATGGTAGGTTCTCCAAGAACGTGATTTACAGTCCTCCGGGCGGATTTAATGCAATTCTACAAACCCTTAGTCAGCATCTCTTGACCTTAATCAGATACTGCCACACTCCGAATTATCAGCTCACCTCTGCGAATTTTTATTTATGTATACGAAGATGTCCGCGATGGCACATATCTATCTTTTAAGGATAGCTTACTATATTACAGTACCCGGCGATATATGTATATTGCACATCGGCCTTTGGAATAAAACGCTATTTCTATTCTACTGCAAGGAAACCTAGCCAGAAATTCACGTAGTAATTACTGAAATCTCTTCACAATCGGCGAGCACGTCACGTAAAATATATTAAAAAAATGCAGTCGAACTGTGAATACAATAGAATAGCGTTTTATTCCAAAGGCCGATGTGCAATATATATCGCCGGGTACTGTATGCATTTAGAAGATATGATTTTGGAAATCTATTTAGAGGGATACTGTATTAATCCTTATCAACTTAAATATGTTAGTTACCATAAGCATTTCATGCACACTTTGATGATCCTTTACACCATATAATTTAAATGAATATCTAGGAGTTATCGCAAAATAAAAACGAACGCGCGAGAAAATAAATCCATAATATTCGACATAACAAGCTGATGTGAACCTACGGCAGAAAAAACAATATGAAGAAATAATATTATTATCACTGCTCTACTACCCGTGCGAACTCGGGGTGGGTTGCTAGTCAGCTAGTATTAATTCATTAATGAAAATGTTTTAAATCTAATCGACATTAAAAATCGGACATACTGCTAATGTCTTTTTGATGATATCTTATCACGAAAATAAATGACAAACTGAAGAATTGGAATTTGAAATCACATCCCCTGAGTAAATTACGGCATCCATTACGAATAATTTAATTAAGTCTTGAAAAATTGATTATGGGCTTTAGTAATTTATATTTACAATAATTACCATAAAAGACTTAGTTCAAAGTTGTATTTTATTCGACATGGACCCTCAGGCCAACATCATCTCAGACAGAGAAAATCTTGAAAAGGAATACGTGAATAAACTGAATAGTATCTATATAAGGCCTCTAAAAGCTATAGGATTTTTCAGAGTTGAAACTAAAGACGGTCAATTAGTGAAAACTACGTCTTCAAATTTTTGGAACGGCGTGATTTCCTTCACCGCATTAAATATAAGCATGATTTATATGTTTTGCTACGTGATAGTTCGTGATGATGCTCAATATAAAGACCCGCTTGCGCTACTTATATTATGGATCTTGCAAAATACTAGCTACATTTGTATCTGTATTATCAACAGAAACACTGGCATAGACTTAATTAATGATAGCATAAAGATTGATGCTCTCCTAGGTGTTAACGAAACTAAATTCATGAGGCAAATCGCTGTTAGAACCTTCAAAAGTTTTATTTTAGGCATGCTAATGATGTTCGGAGCTAGTAGTTTTACATTTTATTGGCATCTTAGAACGTCTTGGATCTTGATTTTGGCCGCTCAAGTGGAAATTCTTTTATCTATCTCTTACTATGAAGTTTCTCTTGGCCACGCACTTTTAGTGTCTCTAGCATTACGCGTTCGATATTTAAACGTTGCCTTAATTAAACTGGCTAAATTGAATCCAACCTATTTTCCGGGACAATTCCCTTTTACTGCTATATTTTGGAAGAGGAAGTTTGACGATTTGGTAAAATTTCATGAACGCGCTGACCCGAAGCATTTTGTAAAGGCTTTTAAGATAATATTTGTTCAAGCACACCGTGTACAAAAATTGTTCGAATTTGAAGTAAGTATCCTTACTAACGTGATTTTTTGCATGAGTATAATATTATGTAGTTGAGGATGTGGAAAGTGATATGGGCTAATATTTGTACCGGAAAAACAACGAACTCCCATGGAATTTTAAAAACGAAATCTACGCGGACGAAGTCACGGGCATCAGTAAGTCAGGAAGTAAGCTTACTCTAATACGGGAAAATTAGTTATCTAAATATGCACGGAACATAAATCGCATTGGGTCAGAATATTTTAGTAATTTGTGTCACGGATGGAATTAGTCTTCAACAAGTTACTCTGTGTGACAAATGCCATTGAAATATATTGTGTCCTAACACGATCAATTGCATCAGCGTTGAATACAGGTTTCATATCAGTCACCTCGTGTAATAATGGGCTTAAATGTAAAAGGACATTCATAGGGCTAACTAACTGGTGCCTTTCAACTTGCGTTTCAACTACAATTTTATAGCATTAGACGTATGCGCTTACTACCAAGACATAATATGCCTGTGCGCAAGCCTCATGTTCACTGGAAATAGTTCATGTTGGCTGGCACTCATCAGCGCATGAGTATACGCAGGCACTAAATCATGAATAATTGCTTCGGTAGCTTACGTGATGCATACCTATACGCAGAACTACCTCTTTACCTATAATAGTAGAGGTAGTTGAAAACGCACCAGTACAGATAGATCGAAATAGTAAATTTTCTAATTATGGTCATTTCAGATCTGTGTTTGGACGATGTGTATGATAGGCAGCGCATTTTTGGCGGTACAAACAGTTATTGATTACATAATAAAACCGGTAAGGCCTTTCTAAAATTATATTGTATAAACAAAATAACTTCAAATGAAGTTATCTCTGAGCTGATTTCATCTCAAATAATAAAAAAAAACCTTATTTCTAGGATGGAGACTTAATGCAAACAGCTACAATTGTTATCATAATTACCTTATGTTTGGTAATTTTCTTCATAACTGCTTTAGAACAAGATTTTGTGTATGAACAGATCCAACAAACCATTCTAATATGCACCTACATTCAACTGAAGTCCTCAATACCAGGTAAGATAATAATTTATTTATTTGATACTAACTTACATAACTTAGTCTTTTTCTGCACTGTATCATCATCATCAGCAACTCATCAATGGCTTACTACCTGAGCGCAGGTCTCCTTTCAGAGAAGGATTATAGGCCATAGTCCACCACGCTGGCCCAATGCGAATTGGCAGACTTCACACACCTTTGAGAATATTATGGAGAACACTGAAAATGTGCACGTTTCCGCACTATGTTTTCCTTCATCGTTGAAGCATGTGATATTCAATTGCTTAAAAGCACACGCGAAAAGTCCCGGGATCGAACCTGCGACCCCAGAATAGGAGACCACAGTCCTAACCACTAGGCTATCACTCCTTTTTTCCGCACTGTATCCGATCCGAATCCGAGAATTCTCGATCCAAAGTAGCCGTTGTACTATTTGTATGAAGGGTTGCGTACTAGATCCGAATTTTGTTTTCCGAATTAGGAACAAAATTCGGATCAAGTGATCAATTTACTCTTATCTACTGACTTATTGAACAGACTCTACTAGGCTACTTCTGATCGAGAATTCTTGGATTCGGATCGGATTCCGATCGGATACAGTGTGGAAAAAGCCAATATTGCGACTCCGTCCAAAGGAGTTTCGGGTTACTTGTTTAGCTTAAATAATAATAAATAAAATTATTGGAACGAAGTTCCTTAACGGACGGAACGGACCTAAGGACGTGGCGAATGGGGGGATAGGCGAAAAAAACTGTAAGAATTTTTCATCACGACCTTTATGTGTTAGCCTACGTTAATTACATACGTTACGTCATAGCTTTGGTGGCGTAACAGCTAAACGAGTGAAACCATCGGTTCGGGGGTTCCAATCCTAACTTCAGATTATTTTTTATTTTATTTATTTTTATTATTAATTTATTATTAAAAGGAACTTCGTTCCAACCGAGTGTTCCACGGCACTAACGCATTATTTATTATTTATTTTTCAGAAAAAATAATTAACCTCGCAGAAACTATCCAAAACGCAATACAGTGCCGAAACCTGCGATTCTCTGTTTACGGAATGTTCTACTACGATACCAATATGATAATAAAGATGACAGGGCTTATCATGATCTACATAGTTCTGCAAATACAGATCAACATTTCTCTGAAGTGAACCACAAATAACATTATGCATTAAGAGATTTCAAAAGTACTACTTTAAACTATAACTCTATAACTTTAAATTATTGTAATATTATGTACCTACCAATATTTCATAAGATGTTTGTTTTTAGGTTTGTTTTGTTTATTGTTTGTATTTTATTTATATTTGTGTTACTTTAACCTATTTTAAATAATATAGTGTTAGAGTGTGCAATGTGCAGCGCCTGCACAATAATTCATGAGACAAAGGTGCAAATAACTCATATTATAATAAATTAATAATAGTTTGTAATTTTTATGAGGATAAAGAATAAATATTATGTTAATACGTGAATATAATAGAGCAGTTTCATAATTATTATTAGAACGTAAGTTCCTTATCGCGCGGTGCGGAAGGGGGCTAGACGGAAAAAATTAAGGAACCGACACTCGACACATTTTTGAAACCGACACTTTTTTGTTGAATGTGAATTTTGCATTGTGTTCGGTATTTTCGCGATACAACATTGGGTCTCAGTAGCCTAGTGGCTCCGGCAGTCGCTTAACAGTTCAAAGTCGATGGTTCGAATCCCAGCTCGACAGACTGAATTTTCTATTTTCAATTTTATTTTAAATAATTTCTACATGTGGAATTTTTTTAAAAGGTTGGAAAAGGTTTTTAGGGTAGATGATTCACCTGCCCTCCAAACCGCTAGTCGTTCTGCCTCTTCGTCTCGCCTCTTCTGAACTTGAGCAAGGCTCTAAAGTAGCTTGGCGATGTAATTGAGATTAGCAAGAAAAGGGTAGAATTATTTTGCTATAATCCGCCAACAGAAAAATCTGTATAATTTTTACACTACTCTCGACGCACGTTTCGCCCCGACACCGGCGAACGTGCGTCGAGAGTAGTGTAAAAATTATACAGATTTTTCTGTTGGCGGATTATAGCAAAATAATTCTACCCTTTTCTTGCTAATCATGGACTTCCGCAAAGTAACGCCTGCTTCTATCCAATATGTAATTGAGATTGTCTTCTCAATTCTACATCACTCAAAGACTCAAAGCTCTTTGCTTTTGCTTGAGATGGTACCCTAGAAAGATTTGATTTACGTTTGCCAGGTATTGTAACGATCTAGCAAGTTAAGAGGACAATCAATAAAGTAAAATAAAATCAAAATTGAGTATCTTTAAAACTAATCAAATCAACAAATCCAATCCGAAGTGCAATCACAATCCTTCCACCAATCCTTTCACGGTCAGTAATTAAATTCTTAAAACTTGTCTTCTCCATTCTACATCACTCAAAGACTCCTACGATTGAACAAATCTTTTTGCTTTTGCTTGAGATGATACCCTAGAAAGATTTGATTTACGTTTGCCAGGCATTGTAAAGATCTAGCAAGTTAAGAAGACAAACCAAAAAAGTCAAATAAAATCAAAATTGAGAGTATCTTATAAAGTAAAAACTAATCAAATCAACAAAACCAAATCACAAAGCAAATCAGACAAAACTAATAACGAAAGCAGTCAAGGAACATGAAGACATCGAGTAAAAACCAAAAAGAGTATAGGTACCGTATGCACTTTAAGGTCGGGCACTCAATTTCAAAGGATTTTAAGGTTCTTCAGAAAATAAAACAGTTAGTGCGTTCTAATAACAAACAGCGCCATCTAGAAAAAGTATGGGGATTTACACAATTCAATGTGGGTTTTTTTGCGACCGCCGTGTGTGAACATGCGTGAAAATTAACTCACCGCGGGAAATGGTTCCTTTTTTTTCCGGGATAAAAAGTAGCCTATTACAAATCCTCATATACCTAAGCAAAAAATATCATAAATCCGTAGCTCTGTTATGGAGTAATCAAAGGACAAATGCGCGAAAAATAGGGGGCTATCCCGCGAGAATTGTTTTTTTTTCTGGAATAAAAGTATCCTTTGTCACTTTCCAAATCCTTAATCATACCTGTGCAATAAATCACATCAATCCGTAGCTCTGATGCGGCGTGGCGTCTCAGAGGTACGGATTGAACGACTTTGTACGATTTGACGGTACGACTTTGAAGACCTCGATAGTGACAAAGGCTACTTTTTATTCCAGATAAACAAACGATTTCCACGGGATAGTATCTATGCATTATTTAAAGCATTCATACTCCAAACATAATAATAGTTCCCACGGGATAGCACACTATTTTTACGCATTTGTACTAACTATTGTAATAACTAAATTAACTAAATTATTCATATTATTATGGTAACAATAACAGTAATTATGAAGGTTGATATAAAGACGACAGATAGAGATCTCTGCCTTCGTTTATACCATCCAAGCACTTAAAAGCATACCTAGACAGATTTTTATGTAGTCAATTCATTTCTATGTGTGTAAATACATAAAGTTACATTTGTAGTTTATTTTAGAATTGAAAACTTTTTGATTAGTAGGTAAATTAAAAAAATTACTTTTTCAACCAATAAAAAAATTAGATTTTGGTTAAACTGTACATAATAGTCTTAAAAACCTCATTAAATTGACAAAATACAAACCTTTAGGCGCTAGAATCATTTGGGTCACCATAATTAGAGTGAAATTTAAAAATTAAGTTCGACGATAAAATTAAAACGCCGCAAAATTTTCTCCCTGAAAATTTATCGTCAACACAAAAATGTCCAAAGTCTTGTCTAACTAAAGCGTCTCAAACAATAAGTCGTTCCATTCATTATGGGAGCCCTAGTTATTCAAACTTCAACCATTAAGGGCGCTTAAACCTTGTGATCGTTATTAGACGTGACCAGTTTTAAAAGGTACCTGTATTATATTCCATTCGTATATATTTCGTTCTTGAATTGGTTTTATAAATAAATAATACAATGTAGGTATAATATAGGGTAGTTTGTGACGTCTTCTCGTCCAAAATTCCTCAGTGCTTGAAGACCAGTTTTCGAAAAATGCATGGATCCGAAACATAGTCGCTTACCATGGGCCTCATAAGAAGATTCAGGGTCGCTCGCTTACAAATAATTTTCATGGGTAGGTAATGGGTATGAAAATTATTTGTAAAGTTTTTGTAACATTTGTATTTAAACCTAAACCCATGTGGGCATTGGAGTGCAAGTATTGAGAATGACAATTGATTTATGTCTAGGTACGACCTTTCAGATCTAGATCCACAATTTTTCCTTTAAACTATTGAACCAACTTTGTGACACTGTACCAAAAGTTAGTAAAGCTTTAAGTAGGTATAAGCAAAAGTTCTCAAACAAGCGTTTGTTGTTTTGCTTGTTCTTTCTTCTAGATGTCAAAGGTCATATTCAAGTGTTTTTCGTTCTCTCGTCTTTCTTGTTAGAGTTTTTTGAGATTTCATAAAAGTAACCAGCTTTTGCACAAAGTTATTTTGCTTTGTATTGGTATGTACTTGTAAAGTATATTCAGTTATAAATATTTATGAGGATTCTTACTCGACCCTTTCTTGTGGAGTTGAAATCCAACATACAATAATTGTCATAAGTATTTTTAATTTCGCTTGAGCTGTTTCTTACGGGTATACTTTAGCTACTCAAAAAATGGATAATTTTAGTGAATTTTAATATATCGGAAGTTTTTGGTTGGATGACATCGATAAGCAAAACGCACTAAACCGCACGTTCAGTTTGGATTTTCATTTGTAGCACGGTTTCTTCGTCATTACGGTGAAAATGTCCTATGTGCTGTGCTCAGCGCGTCGCTTACCCCTTCTTGTGAGAAACCACTTATTTTCCTTAGGCGCGCTTGCAGAAACGTCGAATTGTCCTTTTAACCCAGAGTTAGCTGCTAACTCTGGGTTATAAAGACAGATTTGACAGATATAATAGAATAGAATAGAAATATTTTTTATTCAAATAAACTTTTTACAAGTGCTTTTGAATCGTCTGGCTCTACCACTGGTTCGGAATGCCCTTCCTGCCGAGAAGAACCAGCAAGAAACTCGGCGGTTGCTCTTTTCAAAACAAATTTACAATACAGTATATACTATGCTATATATGCAGTGTTTCCACAATGAGGGAAGTTCCAAAAATGCATACCGACTAACTTCTATCTCAAGATGGGCAGACATAAAGTAGCCCCATTCCCACCGGTGGCACCCGCTCACGAGCATGACGCATAACCCAGCCATTGCTTCGCTCAACCATATTTGAGGGAACGTAACGATTTCGTATAAAGCTTCTGTCATAATTACAAATTTATTCCTGAGTTAATTAACCCGGCGTCTATGCAAGCGGGCCTTAGACGGCTAAGAAAAATATTATAGAAATTAGCTTGCATTTTAGTGACGTGTACAAATGTCACATAAAACTACGGAGAATAAAAAATGCAAAAATGTCTCCCGCAGTACTACCAGTAGGGCCACCGGTTGCACCACGGGTAAGTAATGAGGAGTTCCCTCGAGATTTATAGAAAATCTTAATACATGCGAACGAAGCCACAGGTAAAGTGAGTTAATATCAGTGAAAAATTGAAGTTTTTCATCCACAGTCAGCAAGAATTTCACTTTGATAGATACGTGTTATGAACCAGGTCACGTTTTCCGTTGAAAGCCGGAATACGTTTCATGTGCTGCTTGCAAGGTGGATCCCCTTAGACGTTTCACAGCTTTTTAGTTTATTGAAAGACGAGTTGACAGCATGACTATACGAAATTTAAAAAAAATACTAGTTTTCTGTCGCGGCTTCGCTCACGTAAATTCGATTTTTCAAGCTATCCTTTTTGACGTGATAACGTCTTATAAATCGATGAACAGCGGCTGCACGCACGAAAAAGTGTCACGTTCCGCCTGAGCCTACGCGTGCAAGTGAGAGCGCGGAACAAGCAATAGAGGGACAAGATCGGCCCAAGCGTTGGCTTATGCCGTCCGCCAGTCATCGTCAATCTTTATTTATGACATTATCACGTAAAACTATCATCAGTAAACCGGCTCTACAGACAACCAATTTTTTTTAGCAGATGCGTATGTCTTAGGCTATCTGAGACCCTAGTGCGACTTTTCAAACTTACGTTAACTGTGCGTAAATACATCAATTAATATGGACGGAAAAGGGATGGAAAAATACTCCGTCCCTTTAACGTCCATACTAAATGACAGATTTAAACTTTTAAATTGTCACACTAGAGTCTAGACCTACAGTAGGTATGCCAAATTTCAGCCCTATCCGTCCAGTGGTTTGAGCTGTGCGTTGATAGATTGTAATTCAGTAAGTAACCTATTCCTTTTATATACCCAATTTATAATGTAGATTGCCGGAAAAAGTACCTAGTCACAAAATCACTTCGTTTCAATCACTAGATACATTTTTATCAAGAAACAACCAAAAATCTTAGTTGTAGTCCCATGTTTTCCCTTAATAAATTATAAGCAATCTTCCGAGTCACTCCGAGTCAGATTCCTTGAAGATAATGACGGGCAAATGGCCAGGATATTGAGTCGTCCCCGTCGTGAGCTAAATCAACTTAAGTACAGCGGTTTCGGTCACTTAAGCCGACCATTAATTTAACGCCGAATTCAATTACAAAAGATCGCTGTGCGAATTCCGTTCGTTTAAACAACGCGATAAATCAGATCGCTGCGATTGTCACTCCGGAGTCCATCGACGAGGTTCCTTACGGATCGATGGGTCAATTATTGGAACGTAGTTCCTTATCGCGCGGTGCGGAAGGGGGCTAGACGGATCGACACTTTTTTGAAACCGACACTATTTTGAATGTGAATTTGGCATTGTGTTCGGTATTTTCGTGGTACAATATTGGGTTACCTATCCCTAATTTTTTATAACTTATAAATTATAAAAAATTAGGGAAAAATTCCACATGTAGAAATTATTTAAAATAAAATTGAAAATAGAAAATTCAGTCTGTCGAGCTGGGATTCGAACCATCGACCTTTGGCTGTTAGGCGACTGTCGAAACCACAAGGCTACGGAGATCTAATATTGTAGTGTGAAAATGTTGAACACAATGCCAAATTAATTAATCTAAATTGCATTCCATCCGGGTGTCCCTTGACACCTCTCAAGTTTTTATTTTTGGAACCGTTGTAATTGTTGGCCTTACTAACAATGAGAATACCTTAGAAATAGAATAGAATTAATAGATAATAATAAATAATGAGTTACGTTCCCTTTAAATATGGTTGAGCGAAGCAACGGCTGGGTCATGCGTCATGCTCGTGAACGGGTGCCACCGGAATGGGGCTACTAGCTTTATGTCTGCCCATCTTAAGATAGAAGTTACTCGGTATGCATTTTTGGAACTTCTCTCATTGTGGAAACACTGCATACATAGCATAGTATTTATTGTATTGTAAACTTGTTATGAAAAGAGCAACCGTCGAGTTTCTTGCTGGTTATTCTCGGCAGGAAGGGAATTCCGAACCAGTGGTAGAGCCAGACGATTCAAAAGCACTTGTAAAAATTTATTTGAATAAAAAATATTTCTATTCTATTCTGATTAATTTTGGAACCGTTGTAATTGTTGGCCTAACAATGAGAATACAATCCTACTATCCTATCCTAATAATAATTATTATTTTGAAAGTTTGTGAGGATGGATGTATGGATGGATGGATATTTGTTACTTTTTCACGCCACAAAGAATGAACCGATTCGGCTGAAATTTAGAATGGAGATAGCTCATACCCAGGATTAATACATAGGCTATTTTAATCCCAGAAAATTACAGAGTTTCGGCGGGAATGAGAAAACCTTAATTCACGCGGACGAAGTCGCAGACATCATCTATTATGCCATAAAATCATAATAATTGCAATTCTTACTATATTACTTCCCTACTAAAATAATAAACACGAAAGTGAGTTTATTTGTTGTTTATTAGTATCACAGAGTAAGTATATGTCCATATTATACTGTGTTAGTATGCCCTCAACAAAGCAACGCGTGTGAAATTGACGTGATTTTTTGCATAGGTTTAGTTGAGGGCTTGGAGAGTGACATAGGCTTTCGTTTTATCCCTGAAAAAAAGGAGGTTCCCACGGGTTTTTAAAATCCTAACTCTACACGGATGACTCGCGGGCAAAAGCTATTGGTTTTTTTAATACAAGTCACTTCAATTTCATATATTTGTACCTATTATAGATTACAGGTTACTCTATAGTTTTGTAAGAAAATGCAATGATAATATAATCTGTTGAACATTTCCACTTTAGTCCAGTTAAAGTAGAGTATAAACCACCCGAAATTAAGTTGTATTTGGATTGGGTCTTAAGATCGGGAGATTTGGTCTTCTATATGTTATGTTAGTACTTATTATAAGAGTTAAGTTATATTAATATTTTCGAGACACATCAAATTGATTCGACGTTTACATCACATTCAATTAAATTAATATTATAATATTAATATAATAATAATAATTTAAATTAATTTATTCCAAGAATTTTAATAAGTTAATTACAATATGCGTAATTGTAACTGTATACCTACTTCAAATATTTGAACAATCAAAATCTGTATATTATCCAATCTAATTCAAACAGACCCCGTAGCGGGCTTATACATACAATGAATAAATTAGCAAGTGCTTTAAAGTGACCTTCGCCGGCTTTCTCGGTATTAGGGATCTGCGAAGTTCCACGAGGCGTGATATTCATTATTAATGCCTTTATAGTACGATCTTAAAGCCACTAGTCCATGCAGTCGCTCTTTCTGCAATATTTCCTGGATATTATAAACAGAAAAATCTTTATAAAAAATTAAGTGGCACTCGGGGACTGCCGCGGTAAAGCTATTGCATAGCATTTTTTATCAACTTATGCAATTATAATATTTATGCAATATTTTTTTTGCATAATAAAAATTATGCAAAAAAGTAAATTAAAAAACAAACAAACAAGAAAAGCGCACTGTCACTACTTCGCGCGTGAGATTCGAACCTGCGACATCATACACCATACGGTAAAGAAGGCGGTCGCGCGCCCACTGCGCCAAACTAAGCCTCAATAGGTAGCCCAACGGTAAAAGGTGCGGACTGAAAACTGAAAGGTCGCAGGTACGAATCCCACCCGTTGCACTTTTGTCGTACCCACTCCTAACACAAGCTTTCCGCTTATTTGGAGGGGAGAGGAGGATATTAGTCATCTTCAATTTGACTAATATTCTTTTAAAAAAAAAAACAGAGCTACTTATAAACCTCTAAAATGTTGAACGCTTACTGAACGACGGTGTTAGGTTTGTTTTCGTTACAGAACTTCTTGATTCGGTCGCCGCGCTCAAAGTGTTTGTCCTAGTTCAAAGCCCGCGATAAAAGCTATGCAATAGCTTAACAGAAAAATGTAGCAAACATTTTTCTTTCATTTATGTCAACTCATCGTTGGCCCATAACTGGGCACAGATTTCATCTCGAGTGAGAAGCGTTAGACCATAGTCGAAGCGTGTGAGTTTTTTTTTATTCAATCACTAGATTGCGGATGTTTGAGGCGCCGTAGCCCTGAAGCATCGCTCGAAGCATTATCTGTTTGTACATTAACGGAAGCGTACAATTTAATTAGGTCGTCAGATATAATTAGGAGATTTCCTTCGCCAAACAAAACAAACGCCACTACGCTCATAATACCTTCATACGGTTGGCAAAGAAGGCGTATAGTAAACACATAATGTAACAAAAGAACACTCCGAAATCCGCCGGTAATTGATGATTGGCGCGTAAAAGGACCCTCGTCAGTAGTTGTACCGATTTATCAAATTTTTGCTACAATAGAAGAAAGTGAGTGTACTCAATTTAACACCTGGGAAGTGTAAGCACTAGAATCACAAACATAGTACTATTTATTCTGGGATTGTTTCGCATAGGTATTCGTCAACACCATTTTTTTAACCCATTGCCAGCCCACTACAGTTGGGCACAGGTCTCCTCTGGAGTGATTAGGATTTAGCCCATAATCCACCATGTGATTTTATTATTTTCCAAAGTAAAAATTCCCGTCTTTACTTTTATTAAGAGAAACAGATTGGCCTACATTAAATAATTTTGTATTTGTGGGTTTTTGTTTGGTTCCTTCACGCAGCATCGGTGCAACGGGTCGATGTAATTTTTTATAATGAAATGAAAATGAAAATGAAATGAAAATATTCTTTATTGTACACCACAGGATAACAGCTTACAATGACTAATACATACATAAAAAAACACAGAGTACAAAGGCGACCTTATCGCTGAAAAGCGATCTCTTCCAGGCAACCCATGGTAAAAGAAGGAGTTTTAAACAAAAACACAGGGAAGGGTGTACACAAAATTTCAAATAGCTTGCAAAATAGAAAAATACAAGAAAACAAATGCCATTAGAAACTGAAAGTAATAATATTTAACACAATAATACAAAAAGTAGTAAATAATACATACATAAAATATATAAAATATAATAACATATAGGTATAATACATACATATAGGTATGGGTAGGTTTAGTCCCGGCCCTGCACCGGGAAGCGCAGACCCCCCACCAGGTGGACCGACGACATCAAACGAGTCGCAGGGAGCCGCTGGATCCAGGCGGCGCAAGACCGAGGCCTGTGGAAGTCCATGCAAGAGACCTTTGTCCAGCAGTGGACGTCTATCGGTTGATAAAGAAGAAGAAGAAGAAGAAGAAGGTATAGTTGAGGATCTGCAGAAGACAAAAGCTACATCAGGCCGGAAAAATGAAATGAAATGAAAATGAAATGAAATGTATTTATTTGCAATATTTGCAAAACATAGGATCCCTGTTTTTTTTATGGTAAGTGAAGATGCAGCCTAAGATGGAGCGTGCTTGCCTAGAAGATGCCTATTCACTCTTGATTTAACTGCTTGACTACGATAATAACGGAAGATCGATTAGTCGAAACTCGCAAACTTGTGTGCTCTACCTCTTAAGTCAAAGACTCAATGCTGATTTCGGTTAACCTATTACAGTACGTGACCAGATGCAATAAAATCCAAGCATAATAAAGTTAGACGCTGAATTTTCAAGTAATCAATCTAATTTCGACCCTATTACTATCCTCTTTAAGACCGATATAGCTACATTATTCAGCTTGGGAAATACACGCTAATTACGCTAATCGAATATGTACTTTACAGCACAAAATTTTAAGATTGAAAATCGAATTAGTGTTGCACATGATTTTCGATGAAACGGAGTAGCGAGTGTGATGAATGAACTAGAAATTGGTTCAGTTTGTCGTTTTTTCCGCAATCATGGAGATCGAATGGGTGTTGGCTGCAAAGTGCTGAGTTGATCGTTTCTGTGAAATATCTTCGTGTTGGTTTCAATTTAAAACGTCAATGGCTTGCGCTATTGAAACTTTTGCTTTATGTTTTTAATAATCCCGCACTAAGCACTTTGCTTCCTCGTTCCTAATACGCACCGCTAAAATTTGATATGCCCTTCCGGCTTCCGTTTTTCCAACTGACTATAACTTGGGTACCTTTAATGCAGATTGGTGTCATCTTCATTCATCACCATGAGCACGTCTCAGTTCTCACCACTGAGCGCAGGTCTCCTCTCAGAGAAGGGTTATAGGCCATAGTCCACCACGCAGTCCCGATGCCCGATCCACCTCAATTTTGATTACCTATCAGCCCATCAACAGCTTAGCGCAGGTCGGACTCAACAAGGGTTATTACCTACTATTAAAGGTTTATTATGGATTATTAGGCCATAGTCTACTACGCTGGGCCAATATAAATTGGGGGACTTCACGCACCTTTAAGAACATTATGGAGAACTCTCAGGCGTGCAGATTTCTTCACGATGTTTTCTTTTACCGATGAAACATGTGATATTTAATTACTTGCACCCCTTTTTTATTTCAATAGGCTAATTTTATCGAGGGTGATCCAAATATTTCACCGTAGAGTCTGAAAAAGGTTTGTATCCCGTTTATACAGGCGTATGAAGTCAATTTCAGTCAAAAAGTCTTTTTAAAGAATTTTCATTTCATACTAGCTTATGCCCAAGACTTTGTCTGCGTGAATTTAGTTTTTAAAACTAACACACTTTCGCATTTATAATATTTCACATATAAAGTGCAAGTGCATGTAGTCGACGTGGTTTTTTACACAGGTAAAGTTGAGGACCTGGAAAATAGCACAGGCTACTTTTTCAAATATGCCTATTCAAAAAAACCACGTCAATCTGTAACTCCGTTGGCGCATAATTGAAGGATTAATATGTGAAATTAATAGCCTTTTCTCTTTTCAGGTCCTCAACTAAGCCTATTTAAATAACCACGTCCAATCGTATTTTCGTACGTAATTTCGCGTAGCTGCAAGTTTCTATCGCGTTGCACTAAAATTAAGAACCCATGCAATTGAATTATTGACAAATCACTTTGCAACTATTGCAAGTGTGTACTGGCGTGCACATTTCAGGTTAAAGAATTTATTTCCTCAACGAATTGTTACAAAATTCACTTACAGAGAAAAACAATATAGATTTGGCAGTCAGATGCTAACTTACAATTCACATTTCATTCTAAATCTACCCTCAAAATCCGTCATGTCATTCGCTGACTTTGCATGTCATTACTAATACAACTAATTTTAAACATTAAACAATTTTTAAACACTGCAACACAAATCCTGAAATTTGAAATTTTTTTCGGTTTTGCCGATCGCTTATTTCGCCGCATCGCATTGCAAGTTACTTAGTTCTCTGTTTCTGCAACTCTGCGATACAATTTTCGCACAATTTCTGCCCAAGAATCAAGATATCAGGTGACAGAGGTTGTCATCTAAAAATCATAAATTTTTTATAGGGATGTAGGCGATGTAGGGCATCCCTATAAAAAATTTATGATTTATGATGACTTGGGAACTGAATTGGATTAAATTTTAAATAGGGATAACATTGAAAAAAATACTTCTTATGCCCGGTTGCTGTAATCTAAAAGTAAGTTACTTATTGCTATTTGTCAAAAAAGTCCATACATTTTTTGATTATTGTTAATGCTGTTGCTAGGTAACTAATCGAGAGATTACAGATAGATTGAACTTAGGAACCGGCCGCTAGACGAGACTCTGAGAGATAATAGTTAGGTATGAATCTGCCAGCAGTAATTGCCATATTATTACTAGCATAATACTTAGGACTTTGCATGTTTTTATTAATATTGTTCAACCCGCATGAACACGTGGAAAAAATATCGACTACTTCCTCAGTTTTTACATAGAAACCTTCAAAAACCCCTATAAGCTAAAATAGCAACAACGCTATCAAGTATAATTTGCGGCCGCCATAATAAAATCATAATACCATATTATTAGTGGAAGCCTTAAATAACAGAGGTGACACTATCGAAGTCGATCGGTGACTGGGCGAGTGTAATAAATAATGAAAATTACCCTCGCTGATAAGGGCTGTTTGCTAATGAATGGGCGTAGATGTTTGAAATAAGTCTAAATTGTGTACAGAATACAGTATTAAAAGCCTCAATAGCTCAACTCTTTAAGGTGTGGAATGGAAACTGGGTCTATACCTGCTATTGTTTTGTGATATTGTCATATTATAGTGACTACCTTGCCGTTGCCGTGAAGTTTATCCGAGGAATAAATTTGTATTGAACGTTGTTGAAATCAGCTCATTAATTACTTTAAAGTTGAAATTGTATGGCATATATAAAAAAATTTAAAGGTCCTGAAAGGTAGACGGTTCAATTCTCAACTATTGTCGTAACCACTCCTAACACTTTCCGCTTATTTGGAGAGGAGAGTAGAATATTAGTCAAGTTCAGCAAAGCTAATACCTATCCTTAAGAAAAAAATATTGGAAAGATTAAATCCAATACTATTTTCTTAGGAATCTTTTATCTTAAAGTGCAAATCCAAAAAAATCCAAAAAAAGGTAAAAGGGACATTCTTGAACCACGCTGGCCACGCGGATTGACAAACTTCATACCCCTTTGAGAAAATCATGGAGAACTCTAAATTAAGATAAATGGATTCAAGCCCAAGATAAGGAGAAGGTGCCCGAACTTTTAACAACTATATGCTACCAGCCTATCACACCAACACAACACCTGACCACGACACAAAACAACCTGACACGAAAATTAATAACCATCTGTGTGTTTCAGTATACCGCAACTGTATTTGAGAACAGTAGCATCATTGTCATATTATCCTAAGAGATCCCAAAGGTCTTTAATTTTTATCTAATGTTGCATTACTTTTGTTTTCATGCAGTAGGTAATTTATCAGCAAAATGGACATTACTAACTTCGTTTTTGTCGCGTTAAGTACCTAATGGGCGTTTTTCCACTAGCCGGCAACGCGACGGTATCGGCAACGGCACGGCAGCCGGGGAAGCATAAATGTATGAAATTGTATGGCACGTTTTTCCACTTACCGGCCACGGCGACGGCACCGGCTTTATATGTATATTTATGCTTCCCGGCTGCCGTGCCGTTGCCGGTGCCGTCGAGTGCCGTTGCCGTGCCGGCTAGTGGAAAAACGCTCATTTACCTAACTATAACCGAACCGAACGATTTTTCGTTGCTGTAGAGCTATTACGATAGATTTGTAAAATGAGGTTCCTCTACATTAGCAAATTCGAAGCCAATTCGAAATTAGCAAATTCGAAGTCACTAGATTTGGAAAAAATACTGTAATAAAACTGAAGAAATATAGTGTCTGCACATCGATTTTTTCTTACTTATTTAATTCGGGCGAGCGGAGCGAGACCACTATCACTATCCCACAACCTGAGCATATTGTGGTACACTTTACTGAAAAACTATCACGCCTATAGATTTGTGATTTAACATAGTAATTTAACTTCATATCCAGATATGTTATCTGTCAAAAAAATTTAATTTTATAACCATTAACTTAAAAATTATTACCCGTTTAGAAAAACTACGCGAGCCCTCACAAAGCTCAGCTTTTTGCTAGTTTATCGAAAATTTTGTGTTTAATTTTCTGTCTGTTTGAACAAGCTAATCTCCAAACTACTTGACAACTTTTAATGTGGTTTTCATAGGTAGGTATTTAAGTTATCTAGCAAGCGTAGCTTGGAGCAGTATCTAGGCTTTAATTTATCAAAAATCAAGCCACGGCATTAAAACATAATTTTTAATTTAAAGTTTTAAGAATCTAATCAGCTCAATGTTACAGTTCGGAGATAAGTCAAATATGGCGCTTCATAAGTTGCTTTTAAAGAAACCTAATTCACGCAGACAAAATCACCCAATACTATTTATAAATCTAATAAAGTAGGTACTTATCTCAGACTGCAATAAAAAATCTATAATACAGAAAGTAATCAAACTTACAACACTTATCCGCTATTACCAAGAAATTTCTACGAGCCTCCGACGGATATTGCAATGAAATAATTTATGACATCTAAAGCCTTTTCACCTACAATATAGTAGACTTTAGCTTTTTAGAAATAAGGTCGATATTTGCTTGGATGTTCAGCAAAGGCAATAGTTGTATGATATAGTGAAATGCGCCACTCTTATCTGTTGCTAAGCTCTTTTAACAGATTGCGTAACCCTCATATAAAAACATGTGGCTGCCTCTTTATGCTGCGGGGTAAATAAAATATGAGCCCGTTTTAGTTGAGTTCGTAAAATGTTTTTGAAGGTCTGAACTCTTGTAACCTATACTTTACTTTGTGAATCATTGAATAGAATAGACTACGCAAGCTTTTTATTCGTAGACTTGTACAAAGTGCTTTTAAATCTTCAACTAAATAATTAATACTTTAATTTGTAATGAGTGAACGCTCAACAGTTGAACTAACATATAAGAATTTGCTGAATAGTATTATAGTATATATAATTTTATAATATTTTATTATTCTGTATCTTCAAAGTTATAATTATTTCATCTAAGCTAACCTATGATGTAAATGTAAGTTCCTATTACGTTATTATTAGGTAAACAAGAAACCCTGTAATCAAATATTTAAATTAGGTATATGAAAACAACGTTAAAACCACAGGAAATTATATTATAATATTTTCTGTGGTTTCAAGAGTAATGAACTTTGAGTAATAAACCAACAGTAATGAACGAACTCTGACAGGCAACAAAAAAAAAACAATACAAATCTAATTCCTCGTCTTTCTTTTTATGATGTGATTAGATTATTTATTAATTTATACAAGTCGCCTTTGGTAGGAAGTTAGCAATTCGCCCACGAATGACTTCCATTTATCCGAAACTAAAAGAAATTGTAATACAAGAGAAAACCTAACCCTAAAAGATACGTAAATAGAATAATGTAACGGAGAAATATAAGGTAAGGCACATACATACAACTTTTACATCGACTAAACTGTTTAGTCGAGTTGTGTACTTTTCGTGAATTCCACACAAATAAACTATAATCAAAAGCAAATCGTACGGCTTTTTGATTTTTTTGTCGAGCAACTATCGTGTTGATAGTTTGCGCACATTCTATGATCGCAGTACATTCCTATAAACTTATGAAACACAACTAGATACTGTTGTTCAATTAAAAGTTGTATGTTTGCGCTAGGCCTTATGTGCCTTCGCATCGCACAGCTAGCGTAGTGGAACTAACCCTTCTCAGATATGTTGAGACGAATGAATGAATGTGCGAATGAACGAATGAATGCACATGAATTTGCATTGGTACGCATAATATTCTCTTACATCTGTTTTTTTTATTTTATTTTATTCGATGACAAGATAGTCCTTGACTGCGATCTCACCTGATGGTAAGTAACGATGCTGTCTAAGATGGCAGCGGACTAACTTGGAAGGGGTATGGCAGTGAAAATTCAACCCATACCCCTAATCGGTTTCTACACGCCATCGTGCCGGAACGCTAAAGCGCTTGGCGGCACGTCTTTGACGGTAGGGTGGTAACTAGCCACGGCCAACGAGAGACCAGCCAGACCAGACCAGAGACAATTCAGAAATTATAAATTCCCAAATCGACCCCACCGGGAATCGAACCCGAGACCTCCCAGTTATAAGACAACAACGCTCACCACTGCGCCAGGGAGGTCGTCAAGTCAATCAAGTCATCAATCTTACATCCATGCAAATTTGTGTCAAAATTAGAGCTTTGCGCACAATCTAAAAAGCAAGAGCAATAATCCTACCATTAATTAATAATAACTGAGAAAGATACTTATATGAAGATAATAATATCATGATTCATGACTTAGTAATTTCGTAACACAGTAAGCTAAGTACCTAATAATATTATCCTTCTGACCGAATCGATAGAGATAAGCCATCTGCGCGGGAGAAATCATAGTGCACAAGTTTGTGCGCAAACACTGCACTCTCTATTCCCTCACTCTCAAAGTCCGATGGGACGGAAATCTGACACGACCGGAGAAAAATCAGGCGCAGGACCGACGGCTGTACGTGCTCTCCGAGGCACGGGGTGACACACCTAGTATTTATACTGAGAATTTATTGACAGAAAAACCCAATACATTTTTTGGCCCGACCCGGGAATCGAACCTTAACCTCGTCATCCGCAGTCGAACATACAACCATTAATTACTACACTACTAATACATTGTAAATACGCATCCCATCCACGAAAGCAGATGACGATTGACGTCATCAGATTCGGCGCGTTTTAATTACAATATAATATAGTTAAAACTACCTTATGGGAATTATGGGATACCGCGAGGTCTCAGTTCGGGGCGAACCACTAGTTTAATTTAATTTTATTTTTATTATTTGTTGTTATAGCGGCAATAGAAATACACAATATGTGAAAATTTCAACTATCTGTTATACGGTTTACGAGATACAGCCCACTGACAGACAGACGGACGGACGGACGGACAGCGGAGGCTTAGTAATAGGGTCCCGTTGGCACCCTTTGGGTACGGAACCCTAAAAAAAGCAGTTAAAAATTTAAATTGTTAGGTAGCCAGAAAGCAACTGTTAAAATCTCGGAAATAGAGTATAAGTTAAATATTACAAGGTTACACTTACACTTTGAGGGCTCCTCAAGTTTAAATCCCGAATCTGCCCCATGGGTCTCAAAAGTTGGGGTACGAATACCTTAGAAAGTTAACTTAACATAATGTCCTAATCTCGATTTGATTATGGAACTTTCTTACACATGTTAACGTAGCCTTTCCACTTGCCGCACGTAGTGGGTATAGCCTGATTAATTTGCTATACGCGTCCTGCATTACGAATATGTATTTGTATCCGAAACGACCCGCTGGCAAAGGGCCATAAATGTCACAAAAGACCCGTTCTCCTATTTCTTTCGCCACCACAGTCTTAATCGGCCCCGTATGTGTTTCTAACGCGTGTTTTGACCTCTGACATATCTCACAAGCTCTCACAATCCGACCTATTATACGAGACATATTCGAAAAATAATAACGGTGCTTCATCAAAGCATAAACCTTATATCGTCCGAGATGACCTATCTCTTCATGTATACTAACAATCAAGTCTCTCTGTATGTCCTCGGGAATGTATAGCCGTAAAGTATTCGTCTTCCCGTCGGTCCTGTAAAGAACACCCTCCTTAAGCGTATAATACCTAGATTCAGACGTGCCCGTTACTTCCATACGCCTAATTATTTCGTTGGCGACCTTGTCACGCTCTTGATAACTACCTATTTCCTTCCATTTCGCCTGTACTACTCGTCCTAACGACGTTTTAAATAGATACATCTCTGGTCTCGTAACCTTATTAGTTAACACGTCCGTTGTCCCCTTTATATGGCGGGATAATACATCCGCTACCGTGTTTAGGTTACCTTTCACATGCTCAACTGTATAATCGAACCGTCCTATGTAATGTACCCATCGTATCATCCGTGCGCTTAATAACTTACACGTTTGTAGGAATATCAAGCTCTTGTGATCAGTCCTAATCACTAAACGTGCTCCTCTTAAGTACGTTTCAAACTTTGATAGACTAAAGATAATTGCCCACAGTTCCTGTTCTGTGACTGTCCATTTCCTTTCCGTTTCCGTTAATGCCTTACTACAAAATCCTATTATTCGTTCTTCGCCTACTTCGTCTAACTGATAAACATACCCGGAAACCCCCAAATTACTGCTATCGGTTTGCAGGTAATAAGTTTCCTTCGGATTAGGGTGTACAAGAAGCATTGTGTCTAAAAATAGTTTCTTGACCCTTTCGAAACAATCGTTCGCTGCCTGTGTCCAACGCCATTTGGTATTTTGTTTCAATAAATCGCAGAGTGGCCTAACCTCCTCACTATACTTCGCGATAAACCTCCTGAAATAGTTTATTAATCCTAAAAATCCTCGTAATTGTTTTATTGTTCGAGGTATGGGGAACTCCTGTATGGCTTCTACTCGCTCAGGATCCATACGCAATCCGTCAGTATTCACTATGTGACCTAGTAATTTCACCTCTACACATAAGAATCGACACTTCTCTAGCCTGCCGGTCAACCCTGCAGTCTCTAACTTATCTAGTACTCGATCTAAGTGCTTTAAATGTAACTTTATATCCCCTGTAGTAAATATGACAATGTCATCTAAATAATTCACGCAAAACTCGCGTACTTCCTTTAATATAGAATCCATTGTTCTAGAAAACCCTGCCACAGATGTCTTTAATCCTTGAGGCAAGACACAATAGGTATAAGTTCTCCCCATAAAAGAGAACCCTGTATACTTCCTAGAATCCCGGTGTAAAGGTATTTGAGAATATGCATTATTCAAATCAATCAAACTGATATAATTCACTCCATGAAAGGATTGTAAAATCTCAGATGTGAGTGGAGGTGATCCCGCATCACCTATCATTTTCTTATTAAGCTCGCGTGCATCTAATAAGAGTCTTATTGACCCATCTCGTTTTTTTTTGTGAATGTGAGAGGACTACAGTACGGTGTCGCCTCCTGTCTGATTACGTATAATCTCTCCAACTTCTCTAATTCCTCCTTAACATGTTCCCTATACGCTAAAGGTACCGGATAGCTATGCTTTACAAAAGGGATTTCATCGGTTAACTTGATAACGTGCTCGTACCTGCTAGCCAACCCTAACTTGTCCGTAAATACCTTACAATGCTTGTCTAGTATAGGCAATAACATCTCCCTTTGTTCTGTACTTATGCCTGACTCGTCCAGATGGTATTCCTTGTTGAGTTTACCGCCCGATTCTTCAATCGATAAGCAATGCCCCACCGATCTAGGATCATGACTCAATATAGAATTAATCGTGATTGCATTCGTCTCTCCCCCTAACCTTTCGATCTTACAATCGGAGTTTAGCTTAACGCAAGACCTAACTCCCAAGTGTTCAATTGTCAACGTTCGCTCACTACCGCAGTTCACTACTCCTTTCACCCTTTCCAACCAATCATACCCTAATATTAACGATCTAGGTAGGCGTCGCATGACTAACACAGGTGCTTCAACTAATGTGCTACCTAATTGGAACTCTATTAACACCAATCGATTTACGCTCTCGCTTCGCGATCCAAATGCTCCCCGTATCCGAATTGCCGGAATAGCGATCTCAGGTAGAGACCCGCTTTCACTGAGAATAGAGTCGTACAATTCTCTAGTCATTCCGCTAATTTGACTTCCCGTATCGATAAGTACATTCATGCTTCTCCCGTACAATGACACGCATACTTCAGGTAACTTAGGTAAAGAATAACCAACCTCTTCGTCAATCGATTCATCGAGTTCGTGGAACATCGTATTTGAACTCACTCCTCGCTTAACACAATACTCGCACGTAACGCCCCGTTCGCTACACTCTATTACGTTGCTAAACTGGTTTTCCAACAAGATTCCTATGCCTCTAATTTCCGACTGACAACTGTAATTGACGTCATTTACGCCGCCTTTTAGTGCTCGTTTCAGGCCCTTTCCACCGACTCCTAAACTTTGTCCTGGTTTCCATCCGCTCCTAGTTAAAATATTATAAGCTACACCTGCCCGTTCGCTCTCCGAGATCTCTATATTCCCTGATTTACACAAATTTAATTTACCCGACCTCGCTTGTGTAGGGGAACCTAGTTTTTTGACGTTCCCTCCCCCGCATTTTCCGATGAAATAAGGCTTTCGCCCTCTTTCACAAAAGTGATAGCCTGTCTGGTTCGTTCGGTTTCAGGCAAGGCTGGCCTGTTAGAATTTCCCCTATAGCCTGATCGACCCCGTCGATAACCCCGACCTCTGTTCGAGTCTCTAGTACTCCACTTCCTAGCATTCATAGTAGCAACAGTGGGACGCGCCAGCGGTGGCCCGTTATACCTTCTTCCTCTAAAACTACTACCTGCTACCTCTCTCGCAATTCCTCTAGGCTTCTCAACAATATTTTGCTCTATACTTCTTAGAAACTTTGCCCCACTCATAATGCTAACTTCCTCGGTCCTAGTAAACCATAGCCGTTGTATATCTATAGCATAGTGCCGCATAATAGCGTTTACTAAATCATGTTCGCTAAACGCAATAGTTAACGATTGCATCGACTCAACCTGCTCGGCAAAATGTTCAGACATCGTCATTCCTGAACTACTCGTATATACGGCATTAATCAATCGATACCTCACAGACTCCTGGATCTGTTCGGTCCAATACGTACGTCTAAAATCAACTTCAAAATCAGCGAAAGTAGTCCAATCTTTTGAATATAATTCCATAACCTGTCTCGCGTGACCTGTAATGCACCCAAGCGCTATGTCGATCTCGCGATCAAATCCATTTACCGCCCTAATATACTTCTTTAACCGTTTTAAAAATGAAATAGGGTTCGTGAATGGTTTTCCATCGAAATTCGGTTTGCTAACCGACGGCTGTACCACATATAAGTTTCGAGTTTCAGAAGACGCTATGCTGTGACTCGCGGACTCATAACTAGACCCCTGTCTAACATCTCGATCACCCTCACTATTCGCCAACTCAACCGATGCGTGTGACGTAACACTCACGTTTTCGTTTGGTACCGGATTCACTTTCGAACTAAGTTGTTGTAACTTTCCTTCGAACTCGCTGATTTTCTTCAAAATCAACTCTAAAGTCGAGCTACCTACGGTTCCCGTTTGCTCACTATCCCTTTCTGCACTGCCGCTTGATAAGTCTATCGCTACCTGCTTCGCCTTACGTCCCTTTCTACCTGTCGACATATTTTATTTCGTCTTAAGCCCCTTTTACTTTACCGCCCAACTTCGCCAAGTGCTAAAATAAGCTGTTTATTACCGTGCCGCTTTCACGAAACTTGAACAAAACCTTTTAGATAATAGAACAATTCCGATACCAGATGTTTGGAAACGCTCGGGATGTGTCTTGTTTTATGTGAAGTCTCTGGGTTCAAAATAAATTCTAGGAAATAAAACAAGGGCAGAGAAATAAATCTAAGAAATAAGCAAAAGTAATATCTCCGTTACTGCAATCTCCTCCTTAGAAACCTGTAAATTGTACATTTATAAGACATACTGCTTATTTCTGCTTCCTCTATACACGGAATAAATGTACAACATAATAATAACATGCACAGTGCTATTTCTGCTCCACCTATATATGGAATAATTTTATATCATAATAATAACATGCACAGTGTGTGTCTTAACTACGGTTTTTCTTTAATGACTACTCTCCTCATATACCTAGTCACGATTCCTACGTTGTGTTCTATTTTTATACTATTATAGATCTAGTCATACCGTTATTTCGAATACGTACATAGACCTCTGGTCAATCGGCAACAAATTCTGTGACCTAACAGGGTCACAGATGTGACACAGGATGATACACACATCCTGGTCACGGCACCAAATTCTGTGGTGGTACGGCTGTGATCGTCTAAGCTTGATGATTTGTGATTAAGTATACTTGAAGAAAAGTTCATAAAAACCAATATTTCAGGAATAAGAGACACGTTGGTAGTTGGCATGTTATCTGTAACTTCGCGGATTTCCCAAAGTGAACGGAGACGCATCGCTCACCTGGGCAATACATTTGCGGGTGGACAATTCAGGCTATCATTCCATTCTATCTGGATACGCGAGGCCCATTTGTATTGTATGAGCCTACCTTAGTAGAGCAGTGGAATAGCGTCACTTCGACACTCGGAAGTCCAGAAGGACCTAATTAAAATTATAAGCTAACGATCAGTATAGAATGCATGATAAGCTGGTGAATGTATGAGTGCCTTCTTTGGGCCATCGCAATCCGACCGATTCTCTCGAACACTGGGGAACCCTACACCCAGCACAGGGGTCTTTGAACATTGTTATTGGGGCACGGACCAGATCACCCTTTTTCGCTGCGAAGCGTGTATTGCCTTTGTCTTCGAGAGACAGGTTCTTTTGAGAGCCGTAGCTCGCCCCATTACCATGGTTTTATTGATATATTCATTTGTTATATTTGATATGTGGTTTGGCCAAACCAGAGCGGGGCTGGTCCGTATTTCAGAGGGCGTGTAATTGTTGTGTTGGAGAATCGCCGCCGGTGCGCCACACTGGTAGCCATGTACTGATATTGTACCAATCTTTGACTATTAAAGTCAACAAGTTAATATTTAAGAGCCCACATCAACCTTAATGTCTCTCATTCCACAATATCGTGGTCACCCTAGTCATCTCCAATAAAGTCTCTCCTTTACACAATACCCTATGGTCACCCTAGTGCCTTGCAACTGCTTACAATAGGACACAAAAAAAGGTTCAAATCCCCTACCTGCGTCGAGTCGCTGCCCGTAGAATGTGTACAAACACTCGACGAAACTGCGGCTTCTCTCGAGTATTTACTAGTGTTGAAATACCTAATTAAATGCCCTAATCAGTCCATCGTATTAAGCTAGATGAAGTCTAGCTTTCATAGACTGCACATTAATTCAGAGACTATAGGCTTAATCTTTGATTCTGAAATAGTCACGTAGCTCTTCGAACTAGACCCGTTTAGTTCACTATGAAAGGTATTTATCTGTTTAAATCAAAGTAGCTTACGGTAATTGTCCAAGTTGGAAATAATTAATTACTCACAACACAGAATTTCTCTCGTCTGGGAGTCGAACCCGTCGAGAAACGTAGAAATATCATAGCTATATTTGACCTGACTTAATTTATAATATCGGAGTATGAAATCAGCCTGAAATAAAGTTATTGACCTTAGTCTGAACCTCCGTAATCTGTGGGAATCGAACCCATCTCGGAAGCTTAAATATTCGTATATCTACACCTAATAGTTATCTGAGCTTAGCTCTCTGAAATGAAATCCATGATCGTACATAGGTAACATGAGGGAATTTATAGACTATATTAATAAAAGAAGTGTTTATGGATAAAAGAATGAGATTTATTATCAGTTTCTTAAAGATTATTAGGAAAGAAACTGTTTGATCATTTAATTCATGTTTAAGGCGCTAAATTACCTTAAGCCATTAATAGAATAGAATAGAATTATTCGTTATTCAATTAAATTTTTACAAGTACTTTTGAATAATTAATGAATCTACCACTGGTTCGGAATGCCCTCCAACCGAGAAGAACCAGTAAGAAACTCGGCGGTTGCTCTTTTCAAAACAGTTACAATACAGTAATTACTATGTTAAATATGTAGTATTTCCACTATGAGGAAAATTCAAGAATATATACAGACTTACTTCTATCTTAAGATAGTCTGACATACTGAGTTGGTTATAATGCAAAATGCTAGCTAAACTGTCTCGAAGAGAAAAGACACACACACACCTTAATTTTACAGTAGGGATAAACATATATTTACATAATATTGTGCTAAGATTCACAGATAGTTAATTCAATTTAATTCACTCTTTCCTTTTAGGATAAATAATTTTACATAATTGAACAGGTGGTCTACTGGTGTGCTAGGTTATCGGCGGGTTTATGTCAGACTTTCTCCCTCTATTATCCACGCCACACTAGTCTGTAAAGTAGTATTAATAGGTACAAGATATAGACCACCCCTGTGAAAAGAATTACCCAATCTACTGGGTTCCATGCCATATTCCTATCTCTCTGTATTGTTCGGCTCATAAGTTCCAGCGAACTGTCTGCGTCCATTACCATTAGCCTTTGAGACCTAGGCCTCTCAATTCAAGTCTTACAATTAACTCGAGTCTCTGTGGATCTTAGCAGTCTATTAATTAATTACGAAATTGAATAGAGTACATTACCAATTAACTGCATCGCCTCACTTAATCACTGTAGCTCTTAATTTATTAAATTATATTCTCTACCCTGAGTTATTTTATTACAATTTCTTTCTTAAAAGGTTTAACAAAGATAATCAAGTTTATCTTAAATTAGGGCTGTTGGCTTAGATAATACGCGCACTGCCAATCAGCTTGTAAAGGACCCTCGAGTGTGAGCCACTGGACCGTCACCCGGAGGCCTCAGAGATCGACTGTCGCCCGTCTCTCGCCAGCTATGCGCTCGCGCCTTCGCATCCCTTCTCCAGACTTCAGCCTCTGTGGATTTAAAACACGCCCAAAGTCAACTGTACAAGATATAATTGGTCTAAATGTATCCGTCACCCGTTGTTCTCGACCAATCCTGTCGCGTTACTAAATGTCACCTCCCAAGCCAAGCCTCGTCATTGAGTGATTGGTTAAGTTTCTATTTTTTGTTTGTTCCCATACATCTGGTAGTTTTAATGTCCAAGTTTCGCACGGCTTGTAAGGCCACAAAAAAATATAGTTTACGATGCATTTCCTAGTTAAAATTTCTTATCGTGCCTTTACTCAGATTTCTCCTAATTTCTATAGTTTATTGCTTTCAAAGTGGTTTCGAAGTTTTGTGCCTTTTGTCTTATTTTGGCTTAATTGCCTTCCACATGCGAGCACACAATTTAACTTGTCTAAATTGTTAAATTTATAGGTCTAAATGTTTATTTTACAAGTCGCTTTTAATGTTAGAGCCTTGTTATGTTCGAAAAATTTATTTATGAGTCTATTCGGCGAAGAAAGAAAAAAATATACGTTGTAGGTATGAGAGCGGACCACCTCAGCGCCTCTCACCCGACACGGAGCGGGAGCGGGACGGTAGCACGGAAGTATGCGCGCATGCACTCGCTACACTGAGTCTATCTCTTTCTCACACAATGTTAGGTGAAATAGCAAGCAGGTTACCCACGTGCGCCGGCAACTTCGTTCGCGTATACTGAGCCCCCTTTGCTTTCTATCCTTACTCTGTGCTTTAACTGTACAGTACCTACCTATTTGCTGTTGCGTACCTAAAATTATGATCAAGATATGCTTAATCTTGATAAATCCCTTCTTATACTTCTTATCTTAGGCAAAACCCTTATTGCAATGCTTAAAGTTCGTTTTGCATAATAATCGATGAATTTTGTACAAGGTTGGTACGAAAATATTAAGTACCCGTTGGAATGTTTCCGTACCAACTTAGCACAAAATTTGGGTGGGCTTGTCCACCGTCAAACTGCCGTTATATCCTTTGAGTAACCCTTAAAACCAGAAAACTCACGGGAATTCACCCCACGTTCCCTAAACAATGTTTCATCCTTTCACGCGTCAATTCCTGGTAATAAATACGTCAGCACGCACACACTGTACCGCATAAATTCCCTTCAGAGCAACAGGTTGGACGCTTGTTGTAAACTTATGATGTCCTGGTATTTGTCAACTATTCACTTATGTTTGTAGGCTTTGTGGAGTGGAAAATGGGAGAGTTTCACGAGCACAATATGCCTAAAACCAGTAAGTAAGGTTTAATCATCTTTTGTAATAGATGAGATGTTGGGAATCAAAGAATTTAGACCATTTTTGAAAATAGTTTTTTCATTTAAACTAACCGAGTCAGGAATGTATACCTCACGCTTTGAGAAATTTAGCGAAAGACCGATTTCAGAAAATACAGAAAAAAAAATTAAAAAAAAAAATCAGAAAACCAGTAATTTGCCTCGCCTTGCGGTCGGTGTAAAAAAATTGAATTCATTTGATAACGTATAAACGTATGGTTCCTCAGATGGTTCCATATTTATACCTTTATATATTCATATTTATTTATTTATTTTTAGAGGTTAGGACTGTGGTCTCCTATTCGGAGGGTCTTTCGTATTTCGGAGGGACTTTTCGGAGTCAAGTGCGTTTAAGCAATTAAATATCACTTGCTTCAACGGTGAAGGAAAACATCGTGAGGAAACCTGCACATCTGAGAGTTCTTCATAATGTTCTCGAAGGTGTGTGAAGTCCGCCAATTCGCATTTGGCCAGCGTGGTGGACTATGGCCTATAGCCCTTCTCTGAGAGGAGACCTGCACTCAGTAGCGAGCCGTTGATGGGTTGCTAATGATGATGATGATTAATATAATTATTCGATTTATGCCTCATCTTCACATTTTTTTCAAATAGTTAAACTAACGTTTTCTTTATTAAAGTTCATAAATTAATTGAGTACAAGGTATTCCATATGATATGGTTACGAAGGCAACAGCAAACTGCAAACCGTAAACTGCAGAATTGGGTTCCGGCTGCGAAAGTAAGCTACAAGCCTCGTTCTTGCGCCGTCTGTATCCAGCGGCTGCCTGCGACTCGTCTGATGTCGTCGGTCTACAATCTACATTGTGGAGGATTTACTGACAACCATCACGAAATTTGACTATGGTCGAACTTATTATACTTAATAATATAATTTTATTTATTATCTATCTCAAGAATATAAAACACATTTAGGTAGGTAAGTGTGTGTGTGTGTAGGCAACGGCAGTGCAAATGGAGATACTACAACTTGTAACAAGTTGTAGTATCTACATTTGCACTGCGGATCCTTGCATTTTTAAACATATTCTGTCGCTGTTGAATAAAATAACAAGAAACTGAGCAAGGGGTATGTTTGTGACGTCTTTTCAAACTTTAAAACTTAAGATAGCTGAAAGTAAAAGACTTCAGTTAGTATGTCAAAGCGAATTAAGGTTAAGGTAGTACGAAATCCATTTCGGGTTTTGCCCATAATGACCACGCTGGGCAGGCGTGTTGGTCATCACAGGGCTAGACCGAGGCCTGTGGAAGTCCATGCAAGAGACCTTTGTCCAGCAGTGGACGTCTATCGGTTGATAAAGAAGAAGAAGAAGTAAGGAATACTAGTATGTTTATGATTATTACTTTAATATAAAGTCTACTTCTTACGCCTAATATTATGAATTTATGAGAAACTAGACTTTGCCCACAATTTCTTTGGAGTTGGAGACCATCTAATTAAAGGCGGGAATCCTATGTTCTTCCGGGATGAAAATTAGCCTACGTCAAATTTCGCGTCGCATCCCTTGCTCCGTTGCTGTGTGATTGAAGGATAAACTAACAAAAAACACTTTTGCATCGATACTATTGTGTGTACACTTAAGGGACAAAACCCGGATCTTAAGCTCCAACATACAGATTCAATGCGTAGAAGCTTCGTAAGGGAGTTGATCTAAATTGGGGAACCAACGAATCAACCCGATTTCATCCTTCAATACGTCAATAAGTTGTACTGAACGATTTCCATGGTAGTTGCAGGATTTATTTTATTATTTTAAGGAATTATTATTTTAAGGAATGGACACTAAACAACTAAATTAGGCTATTTTTTGGTATAATGTATAGGTAGCTTTTTATTATTATGGATATTGGATATGTAAATTTTATTTGTACGGTAACTTACTTATAGCAAACTATTTCCGTAGTAGATATTCATAACTAGTTTCGTGACCAGGCAAATGCAACAAAAGTGGTAAAATATACAAAAAATATTACATCCATCGCGATTAAAGCTTTGTTCAGTTTACCATAGATAAGCCTGAATCACGAAAGTTAGCAGTTAACTCATAAACTTTTTACTGTTTTTTTTACTTTTCTGTTCAAAACATTTTTGTATGAACCACACCACAACCGCGCTGGTTGTAACCATTGGATTTCCGTTTTTGGAGAGATCAAACCGATATCTACCTAGAAAGACAGAAAGATTTTATTTATTCAACAGACTGACACAATACGAGTCGATAGAAACCGCGGTTTTGATTCAAATTTGATCTTCAACTGAAATATTCTCAATATTTTCTTCGTTATTAAGAATCTCTATTGAACTTTCTTTTGGAGGATTACCATTCAGTAGTCGTTGAACTGGAGGTACTTCTTGGAAAGATGAAATATGCGGTCGAAGAAATTTGTATCAAAAATGTAACGAGAAAGAATCCTGCCAACAAAACAAACGAAAGAAAAAAATACAGTTCAACAAACATCAAAACTCACTCTATTTTTTTTATTGTTACTAAATTCCCTTTTCACAACCAAAACCCAATTTCAAACCTTGATCTAACCTCAATGTCACTCCACTATATTATTTACAAAGTTAGATAGTTTCTAAATTAAAGCAAAATTATTTTTGCATGAAAGCTTTTGTTTGCTTGACCTTAATTTAAAGTGAAGTACATAAAGAATAAAGTGTCCCGCACATTCAGTGGATCCACTAAAAATCCTTCTAAAACCTTTACGTAAGGTACTTAACGAAGCTTTAGTAGTTAGACCTATGTAGTTAGACTTTTACAAACCCCAAAACCTACTATCATCTTGCATCAGGTCAACATATTGCGTTTTCTGTTTGTGTTACTAACTTTGAGTTAAAACCAGCTTGCGGATTATGAGTGTCTCTCTCGCACATTCTAATATTTTCATTGATTGTAAAAATCTCAGATACTTTTGACAAAATGTGGCAATTTATTATCTTCGACAATTTAATTACGGATAATTTAGACATATTCTTATTGTCATATACCTAGATTTTGATAGAGAAAAATGGTGAAAACTACTATTAACTTTTATCGCTCTTGTTCTCTATCAAAAACTAGGTATATGACGATAAACATATGTCTAAATTATCCATAATTAAATTGTCGAAGATATTAAATTGCCACATTTTGTCAAAAGTATCTGAGATTTTTACAATCATTGAAAATATTAGAATGTGCGAGAGAGAGGGATGCGAAATGTAATAGTCCTCTTATTATCTTTAGAAAAATCGGCCAAGTGCGAGTCGGGCCTCGCTCTTTTAGGGTTCCGTTAAAAAAAATTAAATTAAAATATTTCCATGTACCCATGGAAATATTTTAATTTAATTTTTTTAATTTAATTTAATTTTTATTATTTGTTGTTACAGCGGCAATAGAAATACATAATATGTGAAAATTTCATCTGTCTATCTATTACGGTTTACGAGATACAGCCCGCTGACAGACGGACGGACGGACGGACGGACAGCGTAGGCTTAGTAATAGGGTCCCGTTGGTACCCTTTGGGTACGGAACCCTAAAAAACGGGAAGGGCGATACATCATGTTATAATAGATTAATTATTCGAAATGGAGCAAACTGAAAATCAGCGCTGGGCACTTAAAATGCCCAGCATAAAGCTGAGTTTGCGGCCATTTGCTTTATTGTTGGTAATTGTAAGTTTTCGTTTGCTTGTGTGTTTGTTCAATCTTGTTATTTTTACTTTAGGTATGTAAAAATAATGAAAGCAATAAAAAAAACTGCAGATGATATTATAATGTAGGTGGTTATTTAATATCATTAACTCGAAAGTGAGTTTGTTTGTAGTTGTGTCCTTCAATTAAGTTATGTAATAGGCTATTTTATCCCGGAATAGCAAAATTTATCCCCAGGATTTTTAGAAATTCAAACTTTACGCGTGCGAAGCTAGTGTGATCTAAGTAAAAAAATATATGTATAATAATCCGTACAAATAACAAAGGAGAATTAGAAGCTCTATAAGGATAAATAGAATAATACTCGCAGATGTACAGTGATAGACATGGAGGTGGGGTAATTACTATTATATATTCGAATGAAACGACTCGTTTAATATCGATTGTACTTTACTTGAGAAGTTCGTTTGATCACATAATACTTATATCTCGTGTGAGGTCTTCCATACATCAAGCTCTTTGAGAAAAGAATAGAATAGAAATATTTTTTATTCAAATAAACTTTTACAAGTGCTTTTGAATCGTCGGTGAGTCTACCACTGTTTCGGAATGCCCTTCCTGTCGAGAAGAAGCAGCAAGAAACTCGGCGGTTGCTCTTTTCAAAACAAGTTTAAAATAGATGCTATGCTATGTATGCAGTGTTTCCACAATGAGGGTAAGTTCCAAAAATGCATACCTACTTACAATTCAATACATGTTAAGATGAGCAGACAGAAAGTATTAACGGTCCCATTCCCGCCGGTGGCACCCGGATATATTGGACACTGGTTACTGGTCCAATGGCTGCCTGCCTATCTTTTAGCCTGCTAATTCAAGTGTCTTTTAGCATCAGAGTTAAATTCGATTTATTAGATATAGTCAAAGCTTTCAAACTAAATATTATGAATTATAGCTAGCAGATTTCAACTAAAGGCTTGACGTGAATAGCCATGATAGCATATATCAGGAGTTGTTAATTGAGTTGCAGACTCTCTTTTTGCCAGCCAAGTTTTAGCAAATTTAAATTCGCTCTCATTTTGAGTGGAGGACAAAGTTTTAATAGTTTGGTGTTGAGTTATCTCGTTTAGTTTGACGCATAGTATGTATAAAACCAGTTTTTAGCCGTGACCAAAAATTATTTAAAAAGTACCTATAGATTTCCAACATCATAATCATATGATTCATCATCATCATCATCATTAGCAACCCATCTACGGCTCACTACTGAGCTCAGGTCTCCACTCAGAGAAGGGTTATAGGCCATAGTCCACCACGCTGACCCAATGCGAATTTGCGGACTTCACACACCTTCAAGAACATTATGAAGAACTCTCAGGTGTGCAAGTTTCCTCACGATGTTTTCCTTCACCGTTGAAGCAAGCGATATTTAATAGCATGAAGCATATAATATTATCATGCTTCAAATTTAAGAAAGAGAAATAATAATAGCAAAGAAAAACGCAATGTTACCGACTCGAGAGTAGAATATAATTCATTGTAAAGATCAGTTCCGAGAAGTAGGTAATAATCAACGATGTTATATTTCCTAATAATGGATCAAAAAAATTGGTCAAAAGGTAAACAAAACAAACACATTATTATGATTGAATTCAATGAATATTTCGTTTTCTTACCAACTTTTTATTGTCAAATGCTGCTTTCGTAATCTTATTATTATGAAAACAAAAGTTGAATGAGTGAGGTTAGCCTCACTCATTCAACTTTTGTTTCCGAAATCAAATTATTATTTGGTCTAAATAAAGCAGTTTGATCCAATTCAGATTCGATCAAACTGCTTTATTTAGACTATCTTTAACTCAAATAAGATCCAATAAATTTATAGAAACCATGAGAGTACTTTAACCCTTATAGATCCCTAAAACAAACAAATGTCCGACAGCTATTCACATTATCGCACGATTTAAAGCATATAATAAGGCTGAACTCGGATCTAATGGTACAAAATGATTCCGTAGGGATGTCATAAAGTTGACCCTTAAAGATAAGGTGAAGGCTTTAGCTTGGCTTGGCACTTGGCTAGAAAAAACACAGTAACAAGAAAAAAGTATAACAACTGTGACCACCTATTTAATAAGGTTATAATCCGACAAATGGTTAAATACGACAAGTAGGTACTGTTTAATTAGAGTTACAGTTATGTAAGAATGTTAAAAATAAATAACAACTGTCATTCATGTTTTTCTTTAAAATGTATTTCACCTATATCACCCGGATCTCTTTAAACCTCGTAAAAGAAAGGTTTCATAAAAATGGGCTGGACTTATCCTCCATATAAAAATACGCATTCCATTTTCATTCAACGACCAAGGAACCCAGAAAAGTGATCAGCGAAGCGGGAAATACTGGCTAAGTTATTTCTGATACTACGGCAAACTCCGGTACAAGAGCCGTAAAATGTAAAAAAACGGGGGCCAAGCCTGCTCGATAAAATTTACGAGGCCACATATTTTCAACTACAGCAAATAAGAGTTTTGTAAGAGCCATAAATATTGTAGTTTCTGCTCTTTCTTTAACTAATGTGATGTTTTATTTATTTACAAAAGTGCCATTTATTGCCATGCCATTTATTCACGGCTCCCACTGTTTTATTGGCAAAATAAACGACCTTAAACGTATGAAGTATTTTTCAAGAATTTAACTTTCTTTCCAGCAGTAGGTATTTGGTTTTTGCGAAGGATTTAATTTCATAACATTGTAGTTTGACTGCATTATTCTTATGAAATTCTGAATATGTTTTTCATCTATTTTTTTTTGTCCACATGAATATTATGACCGTGCATAAATGATTGAAATCAAACTACAACTTAAGCAAATAAATATCACCTACTTTATTAGAGTTGAGTTTTTATATCGTTGGGAATCTTGCGTGCCTGAGCGTAACTCTATTATTCTCAAAAGGTGTTAAAAGTCATCAGTCTACACTTGGCCAGCGTGGTGGACTATATAATCTGAAACCCTTCTTTCTCATCTTCAGAAGAAACGCATGTAAACCATCATTGGACCGGTGATGAGATGAGAAGATGATGAACCTAAACCTAATATCCAATAATAATTTTACCTAATATTAAATTAACAATTGTTGTAACGTCTGAAAGTCACCGATAGCTACCTATTAAAAAACAACTACTAGCCTCTGGCGTCAGTTTTTTACAACACCAGAGCGTCTCCTAACAGTCCACAACCACACCCATAACTAGAAATAAATTATCTGTAATAGCAGTCCGAAAGATCCCAAAGGTCATCTATTCGAGTCTAACGCTACATTACTTTTGTTTCACAGCAGTAATTCAACCGTTGAACAGCTATTACTTTACATAGTTTGAATTTGCCACATTGTCCCTGTGGAAGGAACTTTATTGTCCGGCGTTTCCATTATTGTACCTACTTGACCAAAGGAATATACGAGTATCTTATAAAAATTTGGTCATGATTTGTTGTTAATTATTTTATTAGATTACAAGATAGCCTTGACTGCGATCTCACCTGATGGTAAGTGACAATGCAGTCTAAGTTGGTAGAGAGCTAATTTGCAAAGATGACAATGTCTCTAAAAACCCCATACCCTTAATCGGTTTCTACACGCCCATTGTACTAGAATGCTAAATCGCTTACCAGCACTTCTTTAATGATAAGGTGGTTATATTAAGTGTGAGCGAGTAGTGGTTATGAGAGTAATGTTCATAGCATAATATAATATTATCTATCGATGTAAATAATTTAATATAAATTTTTTTAAACCGACTTTAAACGCCCGCGCCACTACAAAGTATACCTATAATTTACTGTTTATATCTTAAAAACCGCTCGACCGATTTCGATAAAATTTAAATGACACCACCCGAGAAGTATACCCTTCCTCCAAATCGGTTCAGGCGTCTTCGAGTAATCGGCGAACATACATAAAAAAAGATTCCGACGAATTGATAACATCCTCCTTTTTGAAGTCGGCTAAAAATATGTGCAATTCAGGAAATTCACTAACTAATACGAGGAAAAGTGTAACGAGTATTAATAACACACCGTAACAAAATCACGGAAGTACGATAAAACATCTCACATTAATAATAATATACAGACAATAGAGGAAATATAAAAGGGCATACAATGAAAGCTCGGTTCTAATCATTTAGCCATTTACCTAATCACTCACCGGGTCAATGGTTACAATGGACCAGCTATTAATCATGACAATGTTACGCAACATTATTATATCAGTATATTGGCCAGACAATGATAGATCTCACGGTAATCGATAGACGCTCTTGTATTGTAGCTATACATACATCTACAAATAGGGCTGCCTAGTGCAGCTACTATTGG
Organism: Oeneis ivallda; assembly: GCA_029955525.1. Classification (NCBI taxonomy): domain Eukaryota; kingdom Metazoa; phylum Arthropoda; class Insecta; order Lepidoptera; family Nymphalidae; genus Oeneis; species Oeneis ivallda. The sequence continues at coordinate 23,092,223 of JARPMR010000007.1, forward strand.
TACTGTTAATAAAATCATGCAGGCTATCGACAAAAGTGAAAGCACGTCATAACTACTAATGTTCGGCCGTTCAGAGAATGCGTTCCTGACACATTTAGAAAAATATTGTTTACCAAGTTATTTGACACTCAGTTTGGCACAAAATTATAAGATTAATTGATTATTGATATAATAATGTTGTTTTAATGCTCATCAATTGTTAAAACGGTAAACAACCAGCAATAATATTTTTATCATAACTGCAACGCCATTACAAAGTTACGTCGTCAGTTCAATCGCGACGTGTCAGGAACGCATTCTCTGAACGGCCGTAGTTTACAGCTACTACTAGAGTCCGCGCCACGACTCACTCACACTCACGACTGGGTTTTGCTTTTTCACCACACTTATTCGGTTGGGTTTTGCACGAGGACGGTGACACAAAATACACATGCGTATCGCGGAGGCGAAAGTTCGTACTAACTTAGGTGTCATGGCGTCGCAAATGACTTCACGAAGAGCGATATTGAGTGTACAGAGGGAAATGTAGGGTAGTTAGGAAATAAATTTGACATTAATGGCAATCCAAATAAAGAAGCAAAAGGGTGGCGTCACCACACTTCATTGAAAACTTTATTAAACTTTATTCTCTCAAAATACTGTTTATTTTTGAATAAAATATATTGTTATACTTATATAGTATAGTAGTATAGAATAGTTATTCTGTTCAAAAATAGTGTTGAATGTACCGTCGTCTGGATGACTGATATTAAAAGCAAAAATTAATACAAGTTTTAAAATACAAACCTTCATGGTACATTTACTTTACATTTACCACTTTGCCGATAGTGATTGTAACCTAATTGGTGCATGCACCAGGCCTGGACGCAGCGCGCGATATGAAGCGGAGATAAAAAGCTCTTGTTTGCGAAATAATAAAATGCTGTTTATTTTTGAAAACAGTGTTTATTTTAAATCCCTGACCTCTAAACCTACAATCCTAGCAACCCTAGCTACAGTTGAGGGAAATAATTTATGATCATTTATTATGGTGTAGGTCAAAGGTGTAGGTAGTGTAGTATCTATTTAGAGACCAATCAATAATCTTAATCAACCAAAACGAAATCCAGCTTTACCAAAATGACGCCACGATTAGAATTTTCTTTAATATTATTTAACATGATTGCATGTTATTTCGTACAACTTCGTAATTTCATTTAGCTAGATTCATTATAAGTACACGGTAGTGTTTTAAGGGTTCCGTACCAAAATGGTAAAAATGGAACCCTTAAGGTGAGACTTTTACAGTCCGTCAAAATTATTTTTAGTTTTATTAAAAAAGGGGGAAAATCAGGAGTTTGAAATTTCAAAGTAAGATGACTATTACCGAGTGGGATATCATATGAAAGGCCTTTACCTGTGCATTCTAAAATAGTTTTTTATTTATTTCTATGTATAATAAGTTTTTGATTTATCGGCCAAAATGTCGAAAAATCCCCCCCCTCCCCTCTCCTTGTCTCCGAAGTTTACCAATCCTAAAATCAGATATAATTATCGTCAATAGAGGTATCGTCAAAACCAACGATCTAACTAGCATAGTTTTTTTTATATTTACAATAAACCTCTACAAACAAAGTTAACGATAAATAAGCAAATGTATTTGTATAATAATATTATCGTTTTACTTTTACTTTTGGAGTACGGAACCCTCGGTGCGCGAGTCCGACTCGCACTTGGCCGGTTTTTTTATGATTTTGATAATTATTGCTTAGTTAAATTATATTATTTTCTTGGAAATAACAAAAATTAAATAATGCTGTAAGATAAACGCACATATTCTTAGTGATGTTGGTCAATGGACAATCCAGGTCACTCGGATTTGATTCAAACATTATAAGCTAAGTTAATGATTACTGACGACAAATGTTAATCATAGAGCACGCAGCACGGCCGGCATTACTATTTCGGATTGGACGTAGACAATGATAGATCGTACTATGGCTGCTCTGGTATAATAGCTTTAGTAAGTTACACATTCGATAAAAGATAATTTATTATTGCGTAATACCTATAGTTTTTTATAAAAACCCACGTTTTATAGAAGCTTTGTAAATTGGCACGAATAAGATGGTAAATGTGTAAGCGCAACTTGTTATTATAACATTGAAATTCATTTTTAAAACAAAGAATTTCATTTTTAATCGACTTCAAAAAAGGAGAAGGTTCTCAATAGTCAATTCGTCGGAATCTTTTTTTTATGTATGTTCATTGTTCACCGATTATTCGAAGACGCCTGAACCTTTCCAGGTGGTCCCATTTATATCCATTTAAATTTTATCGAAATCAACAATAAATTATATACTTTTTGGTGGCACGGGTGTTTGAAGTCGGTATTTTAAAAATAATTTTTTATAATGAATTATATTATCATAATATTTTCCTTTACCCTTCACCCAAGCGTGAAGCTTCTATTAGAATTGGTTAATTCATCATCATCATCATCATTAGCAACCCATCAACGGCTCACTACTGAGCGCAGGTCTCCTCTCAGAGAAGGGTTATAGGCCATAGTCCACCACACTGGCCCAATGCGAATTGGCGGACTTCACACACCTTCGAGAACATTATGAAGAACTCTCAGATGTGCAGGTTTCCTCACGATGTTTTCCTTCACCGTTGAAGCAAGTGATATTTAATTGCTTAAACGCACTTGACTCCGAAAAGTCAGAGGTGCGTACCCGGGATCGAACCTGCGACCCCCCGAATAGGAGACCACAGTCCTAACCACTAGGCTATCACTGCTTCACAAATGTTGGTTAATTCGCTTACATTATTTTGTCATTCAATGACGCCGCAAACAACGTTACAATAATCCTATTGTGGTTTTTTTGTATAATAGATAAAAATCCTTTCTAATATTATAAATGCGAAAGTGTGTTTGTTTGTTGGTTTGTTAGTTTGTCCTTCAATCACGCCGCAACAGGGCTACAGATTGACGTGATTTTTGCATGGGTATAGTTGAGGACCTGAAGAGTGACAATAGGCTACTTTTTATCCCGGAATATCAAAGAGTTCCCAAGAGATTTTAAAAACTAAATCCACGCGGACGAAGTCACGGGCATTAGCTAGTATTGCTCATAAATTCAAAACATACTTTATCTTTAAAAAGTGGCTTATTGTTTTAGCTTTATAACGATTCACAAAGATTTAAATAAACTCCAGCCTACTATGTCAGAGGTAAAATAGTAACCTGAGCCATTAATCTTGTAGAATGTAACGCAACATTATAATGGGTATCACGGTTGACATTAGACAATGATAGATCGGATGGTAATCGATAGACGCCTTGGTAATGTACCTATATTACTAGGAAATAATAATTACACTTCCATTGGTACTTAATAAATAAATAGACACTATATAAATCAGAGTTGTAGATTTAATTATAGCATAGAGGAATGGGTTTAAATATGGTTCTTTTTATCTCAGTACCAAAATAAGGACTATGGCATTTTTCATTCGATATTTTAAAGTGCTGGCGTAGCGACTTTGCACCGGGTAACGCATATATATTGCAGGTCCTCCACTAAGTGGACCGACGCCATCAGACGAGTCGCAAGGGGCCGCTGGATTCAGGCGGCGCATGACCAAGGCCTGTGAAAATCTCATGTTAGAGACCTTTGTCCAGTAGTGGACGTCTATCAGTTGATAAAGAAGACGATTTTAGTCAGTTTTTTGGTTATTTAATAATTTTTAGCCCTATTGAAATAAATTGGGAAATTCGCTCGAGCCAATCGCGTATTTTAGTTCAGAAAAAGGAATATTTGCAGGTTTTTGTTGGTGTATATCCAAATTTAAGCGATTGTTAATGAAGTGGCATTATCGACTGTGGCTGAATAAACCGAAATCGGTACTTTGTCGTTTTTCCCGCAATAATGATGATCAGATGGGTGTTGGCTGCAAAGTGCAACGTTGATCGCCCCGGCGAGTACTATCGGTTTGTTTTCAATTTAAACTTCAATGGCTTTTTCTGTTATAGCAGGAAACTTTGCAGTGGAGAGAATCTCAGTTGTATCGACTTTGCGATAGTAGTTGAAACTAATGATTACATAGCTTTGTAACACAAACCTTTCTGTAGAAATTGTTAGGTTATCGCTAAGCTCTGAGTTAGTATATCTAAGAGTTACGGAGGAGAGTATTCAACCAAACTACCACTACCACAAAAACTACCACTTTATCACTCATATTTTAGTAAGTCCACCAATTCGCATTGGGCCAGCGTGGTGGACTATGTGGTGCCTATAACCCTTCTCTGGGAGGAGACCTGCGCTCAGTAGTGAGCCGTTGATGGGTTGCTAATGATGATGATGATGATGATGATTTTAGTACGCGGTGGTTTTTCGATTTAGCTTATCGAGTCGCAAAACTGTAATGGAAATTAGCAGGGTACAGGGCGCGAATAACCGATGGACGTTGAGAGGTTTGACGACCTTCCTAGCGCAGGGGTGAGCGCTGTGGTTTTATAACTGGGAGGTCTCGGGTTGGATTCCCCACGGGGTCAATTTGGGATTTTATGATTTCTGAATTGTCTCTGGTCTAGTCTGGTGGGAGGCTTTGGCCGTGGCTAGTTACCACCCTACCATCAAAAAGTGTCGCCAAGCGATGTAGCGGTCCGGCAAGATGGCGTGTAGAAACCGATTAGGGGTGTGAACATTGTCATACCCCTTCCAAGTTAGCCCGCTAACATCTTAGACTGCATCTTCACTTACCATCAGGTGAGATTGCAGTCAAGAACTATCTTGTCCATAAAATAAAAAAAGGTCAGAGTAGGGTTTAAGTGGCGTCCCCGCATCGGAACACGCAGCGTTGGAAAATCCTCCATAGTATGAAGGGCCATGACGGTCATATTATGACGAATGATAAGAGTCACTGGCAACCGCTGATACATGCGGCATGAAATCGTATTCTGTGGTGATCCTTAAAAGAGACCTATATGCCCAGCAGTGGACGTCTATTATTGGTTGGGATGGTCATCGTCTCAACCAGTTTAGACGTCCACTGTTGAAGGAGAGGAAGTTGCCTAGCATCGCCTGGGCATCAAGCCTCAGCGATAATAGCGGTTAGAAGAAGCTTAAGCTTCATTACTACAGCTATGAAGTGCCAAAGGCTTCGGTTAGTTCGCCCGAGTCGCTACGAGCGACTCGATGGAATCAATTTGCTGTTAAAAAGGAAAAGGTGGAATGTTATCACTCGAGATAATAAACAATGTGAAACACTTAAAGGTTACTTTGGTCTACAGTTAAATGTTTAAAAACAATAAAATACAAAGGGAAGTTTCTAAAACAACCTGACTTGGCGTTTCAAAAGAGTCTGTGTTTGTGTTGTGTTATTTCATTTTTCTCTGGGGATTCTTTTATTTCAAAGTAGATAGGAAAGTAAACTGAATCGCAAAGAATAACAACTTCAATTTGCAATAATGTATTGCGCTAAACCAAAAGAATAAATGAAAATAATTTATTTCATAAGTAGAATCCAACCTGTGGCACTTAAGTAAAGTCTCTGCTGAGAAGAGCTTTTTATCAGGTAGATAAGTGTACTGAGACTCAAGCACAAACTTTAACTTAAGTTTTGTAAACACAGGTCTCGCAATATACCTACTTTGATTTTTATGACTTGGTCGGCAAATAATAATGCAATCATGCCAACTTTCATGTTATCAAATTGCTATAGAGTGGCAGGAAACAATATTTTCTTCTGTTTATTTCTACACACTGCACTTTAGCTGATTATATTATACTCTTATACTGTGTTGAATTAGAAACTGGTACCTTAGTTTTGATTTCGACTGATATAATTTCTACTATGCGATTAATTCCTCTAAAATCTAAAAAGTTAGAAAAACTTTTTACGTAAAAGAATATTGTGAAAGGCATTTTTTTAAGATTATTAAACTAGTTTTTGGGATTGGTGTTCACGAGTCAATTTACTACGCGTTCGTTTCAAGTTGAGCCCTGCACCATAGAGTAAAGAAATCTTCACCCCTCGCGCTTCCCCGCACCGCACCTCAAGTCAGACCCACAGTAAAGACACAGTATAAGAAGATGCAGTATAATAGTTTATCTATTGTTTTATATTTTATTAAGTACTAGCTGACCTGTCTTAACTATGAATATTGAATTCGAATTGGTATAAATAATAAAAAAATATATATAAAAAAAGTGTTTATTATTCTAATGCTTTACGATATACAACACTCTTAGTTTTTTTTTTAACAAAACCTACCAAAACTCCTAATATCCAAAGTTCAATTTAATAAATTGAACTTTGGAATACGTAAACTTAGAATAAGAATTATTATTAAATATTATTTTTGCATGCCTATCCGGCAGATTGTAAGGACTTTTATTATAATGTAACACCATTGTACTACTCAATCTGTGCAAATAAATAATTTGAATTTGAATTTGAAATTTATTTTTAATAAGCGGTGCTTCGCGAGCGGTTTACTAAGTGGGTCTAACTTGAGGTGCGGTGCGGGGAAGCGCGACAGAGCTAGGGGAAATTTGTAACGCGTAGTACCACTAGATCAAAGGTATCAAACTACTGCATATCCTACACTGTGTCCGTACTGTCGGCATGGAACTAGGAATTACGACTACGTCGATTACTTTACTCTATGGTGCAGGGCTCAACTTCAAACGAACGCGTAGTACGAGGTCGCATCCACGTAAATTGACTGATTTAACACTGTTTGCCTATACACTCATAATTTGACACTCACTTAGCAAGCTGAAACGTCAAATCAGGTAAAAAAATAATGACCTTAAACCTATGCATTGGGTGATTTATCGATCCATTTGGTGGTACGAAGTGAGGTACGATGTCCGAGATGTTTTTCACTTGATCGCTTTTCGTGTTTTAGACTAGCACAGTAACCCTGCGCAGACCCATTCCCTCCGCTGTCATCCAAAGTTCTTTTTAAGTGACTTAATATGCAGTGCGTCTGCGACGTCGTCACCTGCCAATGCCGACTGGCGTCATGCATACTTGACATACGTTCAAGTTTGCATGACGCTGAAGCTTGATCAAGTCGGAATTGGGATCGGATTTTAAAGTCTGATGAAAATTCGATTTTTGCTTCAAGTAGACTTGTCATGCATACTTGTCATGCTTGACAGCCAAACACCAATTAAATTCGTTTTGTGAAAAGTTTAAAATCTTTGATGAAAGCCAACACGGGTTTCGAAAAAATCGCAGTACAACATTGGCAGTATATAAATACATTCAGGAGGTATACAACATTCTAAATGACAAACAATACGCAGTTGGGGTCATGTTGGACATGTCGAAGGCGTATGACAAAGTCCAATATGACATTCTACTAAATAAATTATACGGCATAGGCATACGAGGTACACCACACGAATGGTTTAAATCGTATTTAGGAAACCGCGAACAATATGTTGAAATTGAAAATTGTGACCAAGAAACAGGACTAGTAAGCTTGATCAGATCGGACGTAACAATAATGACTAACTCAATACCCCAAGGAAGTGTCCTTGGGTGTATTTTGTTTTTAATTTATATAAATGACTTACCAAAAATTTTTGACAAATATTGTATATTATTCGCGGATGACATCTCTTTATTATTTCCTCTATCAAATAATGATAACCTCCATGATACAATGACTCGACTGTTAAACAACATTACCGACTGGATGACTGACCATAAATTAGAAATAAATTACAACAAAACCAAAATAATTCAATTTCGACCATACCAAAAAAAACAATTACATATTAAATTTAATTATAATAAAACAGACATTGAATGCGCCGACAGCTTAACGTTTCTAGGCATTGAAATCGACACAAATTTAAATTGGAAGGACCATATCGAAAAGACAAAAACTAAACTAAGTAAATTTATTTATGGCCTCAGAGAATTAAAAAGAACCACCAACTTAAAAACCGCACTAGCTGCGTATTATGCTTATGGGTACGCATTTTTGAGATATGGTGTTATTCTCTGGGGAAATAGCACCGATGCCCCGGACCTTTTCATACTACAAAAAAAGTGCATCCGCATATTAGCAAATATAAAATCTACAGACTCATGTCTACCTCATTTTAAAGAATTAAAAATCTTAACCCTACCTTCCATCTATATCTTTGAGATATGTAAATTTGTTCGGAAAAACCTACACTTTTATAAAAAAAAAGAAGAGAAACCTCGTCGATTTCCCGAAAGACATAGAAATAAACTAACCCTACCACCATCAAAACTAAAACTTTACACCTCCAGTCCCTTCGTAATGTCCATAAAAGTATATAATAATTTGCCAGACTGCATTCGAAACGTTGAAAAAGAAAACAAATTTTATAAAATATTAAAAAACTTTTTATTAGAAAAATGTTACTACAGTTTAAGTGATTTTTTCGACGATGCAAATAAAAATAAATAAAATCGGTCTCTCTACTACGGTCGATTCCAGACCAAGTTGCTACACCCTAACAGGGTATTTGTAAAGATTCTGCAACTGAAAATAAATAAAAATAAAATAAAAAAATCATCAAGTTTACTGGACACCGCATCAAGTATCATGCAAACTTGACGGTAAACTTGATCGTGTGTGGCCTGCGATGCACTGCAAATTGGACGTCGCATCAATGTATCATGCAAACTTGACGGTTAACTTGATCGTGTATGGCCTGTGTTAGGTTGCTTTTTTAACTTAATTGCGAGGTAGACTTGCGCTTGAGGACAATTAATTATGGAAAGCACTGATAGTGATGAGGTCTTGGTTGGAGCGTGCTTGCCTAGAAGATGCTCATTCACTCTTGAAGGTGTTCAAATTATACAATATATATCAAACTATATAATAATTAAGTATGACCAAATTGGACTCTGTAGCTAATTAATTTAAATATCAGATTCGCAAAGCCAATGTGTATCACGAGCAGCAACATCATCGCGCACTGGTACGTTTGTAGCTATTGTAATAACTCTACCGTGACCCACTGCTATAAGCGTGATCCGCGTATTTATACAAGGGTATATTTTCGTAAATACAAATACCTTTTCAATAGCAAAATACCAGCCAGTGAAACGTTGCCTTTTTGTCTGTTTTATGGGAATTGGAACGGGAAATAGCATTTTTGTGTGTCGTATAATAGCTAAAATATTTGCTGTAAAGAAAGAAGGCAAACTCAAAGCAATGATAGCCTACTGGTTTTGACTGCTGTGGTCTCCATTCAGGGGTCGTAGGTTCAAAATAGTTTAAAATGTTCAAAGCTTAAAACTGTGGTTCTAATTCTGGCATCCGAATCGATTTATTTAAACTGTTCAAATATTGATGTGGGGTATGTTAAATTAAAAAAAAAACTTAAAAAAGCAAGTTATCCCCAACTATGCAAAAGGCTTTACTAAAAGTGTTAAGGCTTTAGCCGATATTTTAAACGGAGTATATTTAGGTGGAGCTGAGAGTTACGACTTTTCGAGATAAATTAGCCCATACCCGGCTGCCGGTGGGTAAATATTTGCCCGGATTTTGCCAAACACCCAGATATTTGTACCTAACGTTTCAGGGACGAGGGGCTTATTGCGCTACGCATCCCGTCACAATCGCCTTGGATTTGAATAGGCATTATACAAGTTTTCTAGTCATTAACATCAGTATTAACGGCCTATAAAACTACTATAAAATTAAAACGACAACAGGTCAGATTGAAATCCAAAAGGTCGACGTTTGAAACCTCACCTGCCACACGATGGTCGTCGTGTCCTCTCTTAACACAAATAAAATACTTAGTTGGAGGGGTAAGGGGAACATTAGTAAATGTTTAAGATGGTTGATGTCATAATTTACTTGAGGAAAAATAAACATAACGTTTGCAATTTAAATATTTCTTTGTTAAAATAATAATATTTGTATGTTAAAGTTTTCATGACATGATTTGTCGTAACAAAATCGGTAGTAACAAAATTGTTTGTTTTATTCATTCAAATCTAACAAGAATTGTTGTAACTTTTCAATACCATCAAACGTGGAACACAATATAGTTGTGATTGTGCTAGGGAGTTTGATGGCAACTAAACAACGTAAAAACTTTGTTTGCCAACGCTGACACGGCACATTTACTACTTTTAGGGTGCCTGTCCATCGAAGCGGACATGTTTTCGACGTACAAATATCATTATGTAATTATACATTCTGATTATTTTGCTGAGCACATTTATAACATCAGTTGTCAGGTAGCCTAACGTTCATACCCCAAACAGTCTTAGACTTAGCTTCCACGGCGCGGTTCGCACCCGCGCCGCCCGCAGCGGTTACGGTACCAAATTATACCCGCCCGCCGCGGGCGCAAACCGCGCCGTTGGAATTGCTGCTTCATTTTTCATACAAATCTGCATTCTACGGAGGCCGCGGGCCCGCAACCGCTGCGGGTGCGGGCCGCGAACCGCGCCGTGGAAACCCAGTCTTAAGAAAATTGGAACAAGTACGACCATCTACTTATAAACCTATTATAAAATATTCTGATTCTTTAAAGAAAGAAGAAGAGAATTTAATATTAAAGAAGAGCAAAGATGGAGGTATTGCGATGGGTGAAATTGTACGCTTTTGAGCATGTAAAGTCACTATTGTTAGATAAAAATCGACCTCGCACAAAAATTTGTCGTCTGTGTTGCCTTTAAACCAACTCACGTTCCTTTTTGTCCCCGAGCCAACAATGTGTTCACAATACACGTATCCAGTAGTTAACTAACTGAACTATCTTCCAACAAAACGTCTCGGCGAGGTAAGCCCCTAAACCTTATAATTAATTAATAGAGCGCCCATTGTACCGAGTGGGTTACGGGATCTTTGCAGCTTCAGTCGTAATTTATAGCTTGAGACTCATTCTGCTCTAACACGAGATTACTTCAACCTTTATAAAATACATGTCTGTTTTTTTGTTTTCGCGTAAGTTTTAGTCGAGTCCGATTTATTTTATTTTTGACTAGCTGATGCCCGCGACTTCGTCAAAGTGACCGGTTTTTTTTCATTTTAATTTATAGAAATAAATAAAACGTTTATGAACATGAACTTTTATATTAAAATACATAACGCTAAAGTGTAAGTTTGTATATGAATGTAAGTAAACTTAGCAAGTAAGTCCGCTTTGGGCATTCGCACTGACCTATTTCTGAAATCCTCATTCATTGTTGAAACGATAATATTTCAGTTGGATAGAATATTCAATTTCAATTTTGGTCTAAGTTCGCGATACTTTATATTTTTAACTCGTATCTTTGGACCAGTTGTTTTTATGGTAATGAAGACAATTCATCATCAGCAACCCATCAACAGTTCACTACTGAGCGCAGGTTTCCTCTCAGATAAGGGTTATAGTCCACCACACACTTGACAGAAAATTGAAACAATTGTGTGCCTAGTTTTTGTTTCAGAAGACGTCCACTAAGTTAGGGCTCGTTTATGGATACGCGGAGCGTTATGCGGAGCGTCTTATAGATGGAGAAGTGGTTTGCGGCATGAGCAAAAGCCAAACGTGCTTTAACGCTCTCTTAATATTATTATAGTTTTTGCAATTCACGAGCACGCCTACCATCATCACCATTGGGTGCCATCCTCAATTTGAAGTTCGGAGGTCAGTATGTGGAAAACTTTTCGCTCCTGTGCCATCTTCTTTCAGTGTAACTATGCCCGGTTCACTCCTTTATGTCATCCATCCACTTTCTTCTCGGTCTTCCAGGTGCTCTTTTTCCGGGAACCTTGCCCTCCAGGATCAACCTAGGAAAGTCGTAGAGGGATCCTCTTTGCAGATGCCCGAAAAACGCTACCTTTCTCTGCACGATGGTCGCCAACAGCATTCGATTGCACTTTGCTCTTTTAAGAACCTGAAGAAGAAGTGATGCCAAGAGGTCTTCAACATTCATATGTGTGTGTCTTATCTGTATAAGAGTGAGTGAGCGCAATGCTCGCGCCTACCCGCTCCCACCTAGGCTCCGACAGGCACGCAACTTACGCAAAATGCATGTTACAGGACGTAAACACAAGTAAAGCTCACGTGCGTTTGAATTGCAAGAACTATAACAGCATACGTTTCATTAACCCACGCAACGTCCCTCGTCTTTTTGAACGAGACCTCAGTTGTTGCTCACGTGGGTGGCAAAGTGGGTAAAATATACAAACCTTTGGAGTTTCTTACGTCATGTTTCTTCATACAAAAGGAAGACCCTCAGGCCTCAATATACAATACTATTTAGTGTAAGATAGAACACTTAAACATACATACAAGTAGTTAGTATTCTGTGATACAAGTATGAGACATTAAAACTTCGGCTAAGTGCACGATGTTGAACAGCTGCCAAGTAATATCAATTTGTTTGTGTTTGTGTCACATTCGTTGGTCGAGTGTAACGTATCTGACCTTTACTAATACCAGTACCTCATAATTGAAAAAGTTCGAGTGGTCAACGACTCGAACGTCCCGACGCCCTTAAGTTGAAGGGTGGTGCAAAGTATGCGGTAAGTATACAAAGTTTAAAACTATTACGAGAGAAAGGTTGTACCCGAGTTTAGGTGAATAAATAAAAAACACACAACAACTAAAAAAATCGGCCAAGTACGAGGCCTCGCTCTTTTAGGGTTCCGTTAAAAAAATGTAATAATAATTAATTATATAATTTAATGTTTTTTTTTTCAAACAAAAAAAAAATAAAAAAAAAAACGGTTTACGAGATACAGGCCGCTGACAGACGGACGGACAGAATAGGGTCCCGTTGGCACCCTTTGGGTACGGAACCCTAAAAACCCACGATGATTTATACCTACATAATTTACACGTATCATAACATACAATACAAATAATGATATTATACGCGCGGACGAAGTCCACTTTAATACAACGGACGAAGTAGCCGTATGTTTGTCATTAATTTTCCATAAACCCTGTGGATTAAGGTTTTTAATTCCTGCGGGAATGCTCTGTAATTTTCCGGGATAAAAAGTAGCCTATGTGTTAAACCTGGGTATGATCTACCTTTATTCCAAATTTTAGCCAAATCTGTTCATTCGTTGTGGAGTTACGGTGTAACAAACATCCATCCATCCAAACATCCTCACAAACTTTCGCATTTATAATATTATTGTAGTATAATGCAATCTTACTAATATTATAAATGCGAAAGTGTGTTTGTTTGTTGGTTTCTTGGTTTCTTGGTTGTCCTTCCATCACGCCGCAACAGGGCTACGGATCGACGGGATTCTTGGCATGTATATAGTTGAGGACCTGGAGAGTGACTTAGGCTACTTTTTACCCCGGAAAATCAAAGAGTTCCCGAGGGATTTTAAAAACTATATCTACGACGATGAAGTTGCGGGCATCAGCTAGTACTAATTAAATTGAACAAAGTTGTCAGTTTAGTTTGTCGTCGAGCCGTTACCGCAATAATAGTGATAGATCGCTGTTGGCTGCAAAGAGCTCTGTTAATCGTTTCTAAAATGCTATCGGTTTATTTGCACTTCATCTACAAAGTAATTTAGTGCAAACAATTTGCAACTCTAAACCGAAGTCGATAGAGTGTAAATTCCTTTTGCAAATAGTTCAAAGAGAATGTAGTATTTTTAAAACCTATTATCGAAACAATAACCACTTTAGGATCAGGTCACTCGTAGTCTGCATCAGATTGTTTTTAAAGCATTTGCGGTTTCTATACGATGTTCCATAATAATAAAGTCAGCCACCTTTTCCTTTTATATATTTAGATAATAATAATCTAAATATATAAAAGGAAAAGGTGGCTGACTGACTGACTGACTGATCTATCAACGTACAGCTCAAACCACTAGACAGATAAGGCTGAAATTTGGCATACTGATAGCTATTATGACGGGCGAACATCGCCTACTTGCGGAGACAATTCCCAGGAAGAAGAGAAGAAGAAGAAGCTATTATGACGTAGACATCCGCTAAGAAAGGATTTTTGGAAATTCAACCCCTAAAAGGGTAAAATAGGGGTTTCAAAAATCACAATTAACGTGAGCAAAGCCCCGGACAATAGCTAGTCTTCTATATAAATAAAAATCAATTGCCCGATTTATGAAAGGTCATCACTTGAAAACCGCTCGATCGATTAAGCTGACTTTTGTTTTTTTTTGTGTTCGTTGTTCGACAAGGTTTGTATAAAGAATTTTTTTTTATTTTCTTCATAAATAACAATAAAATTTCAACTTCTTACCTCCATAAACATAGAGTTAAACTAAAAAAGATTGGTTTCAAGGCTGTATTGTTGTACGCTACGCCATGTACTACGTAGAGCTACAAGGCGCTACGAGGCTGCCCAATAGTCTGGCATTTTCGTAGACTTTCCTAGTATCCTTAGCCACAGTAGTTTTATAATAATCCGCGTAGAATAAGGTTTTTAATTCCCGCGGGAACTGTTATTTTAGCCTATGTGTTAATTCTAGGTATGAGCTATCTCCATTCCAAATTTCAGCCAAACCGGTTCATTAGTTGTGGTGTGAAAAAGTAACAAACATCCATCCATCCTAACAAACTTTCTCATTTATAATATTATAGTTGGATCCATACATCCATCTATCCTCACAAACTATCACATTTTTAATATTAGTAGGATAGTCGGGTTAATAATAACCACAGGTAAGTTAAAGCGATGATGGCTTAGTGGTTAAGGCTTCATCCTCACTTTCGGGAGGTCCAGAGCTCGATCCCAGATAAGCATTTCTAACTTTTTGAGTTACATGCATTTTAAGCAACTAAAAATCACTAGCTTTAATGCTAAAAGAATACCTTTTGAGGAAACCTGGATGCCTGAGAGTTTTCCATAAAGTTTTCAAAGTTGTGTACAGTCTTCCAATCTACTCTTGGCCAGCGTGCCTATATGATCTATACCTTATAAAAGGGACCTGCCCCTGCCCAGTATTGGGCCTGCGATGTTTTGAAATGAATCAATGAATCCTTCGGCCTTTGGAATGGAGATAGCTCATACTCATGGATTAACACATAGGCTACTTTTTATTTTGGAAAATTACAGAATTCCCGCGGGCATTAATAAACCCTAATCCACGTGGACAAAGACGCGGGCATCATCTAGTCATCATCATCATCATTAACAACCCATCAACGGCTCACTACTGAGCATAGGTCTCCTTTCAGAGAAGGGTTATAGGCCATAGGTCCACCACGCTGGCCTAATGCGAATTGGCGGACTTCACACATCTTCGAGAACATTATGAAGACCTCTCAGATGTGCAGGTTTCCTCACGGTCTTTTCCTTCACCGTTGAAGCAAGTGATATTTAATTGCTTAAACGCACTTGACTCCGACAAGTCGGAGGTGCGTACCCGGGATCGAACCTGCGACCCCCCGAATAGGAGACCACAATCCTAACCACCAGGCTATCACTGCTTAATCATCATCTAGTATAATATATTATGTAGTTGGATGTATTTAAAATAATCTACGACCCAGATGCTTCTTTAAAATGTGATTATCTTAGTTTTCTTAAAAACCTGAAGCGAATTTAAAACGAAGAGAATCCTAATTTAATAAAGAAAAGTGACTCGACACTTTTGTATAGAGCTTAGGGTAAACGAAATATTTCCTTATAATGCATTAAAAGGGAAGGATAATCTCTTTTTTCTCCTTTTTAATATAAAGACCAGCCAACATCGACATCCTTTATTTATTTTATATATTAAACGGTAATACTTTATTAGCTTCATGTTGAAATTAGAAAACTATTTTATTTTTATTTTAACAGTAAACTAGCTCACTTTGGAAGCGATAAGAAAATAAATTAATCCCCAATAATTATTATTTCTAAAATTTTCTTATTTCAGTTTAAGCACTTACAAAAACCTTAGCCATGTATTCCAATTATATCAAGGGAGTTCGTTCAGAAAACAATAAAATGAATCTTTTTATAACCTGTTGTACCTACTACTAAAAATAATCTCTTACAACCTATAAAATGAGCTTGTAAATATCGACAACGTTGATAAAAGAGCATCGTGAAATAATAAGGTCCGACTAAGAAGTTAAAAAAGGTAAAGAATTTTCTAACTACAAAGTTTGATATGAAAGACTTGGGAAAACCATCCGAATTTTTAGGTATACAAGTTGATATCAAACAAGGAAAAATTAAGCTATAGCAAGAAAAATATATTAAGAAAGTTCTTTGTACATATAATAATATGGAGGAGTGTAAACCAGTCAGTACACCCATAGACGCACGAATAAAATTAGATAAAAAGGAAAAGAAAGTAGAAAACTTACCATATCAGAATTTGATTGGAACATTGATGTTTCTTGCTGCGGCTACTAGGCCGTTAGTTATTTATCACAATTTAATAATTACTACGGCGAAGAACATTTCAAATGTGCGAAACGGGTACTAAGGTATCTAAAAGGAACTTTACAACTCGGAATAGTTTACGAGAAAACTGAATGCCCTATCTATGGATTTGCAGATGCAGATTGGGCATCGTGTGCACTGGACATCGTGTACACAGGATATTGTTTCAAATTATCTAGCGGATGCATTAGCTGGGAATCAAGAAAACAAAGAACAGTAGCCTTGTCTACGGCAGAGGCAGAATACATGGCATTAACAGAAGCCATAAAGGAGGCTATACATTTAAAAATATTGTTGAATAGCATTGCCTGTAAGCAGCAAAATAGTGTACTCATATAATATTATTATAGCGACAGTCAAGCGGCCATGCAGATGTGCAAGAATGAAATTGTGAGCAATAGAACCAAGCATATTGATTTGAGAACACATTTCATTCGACAGCACGTTAAGGAGAAAACAGTTCATATTATTATTATAATATCTGGGTGACCGAGCTTTGCTCGGCTTTTTGGTTTTTGGTAAATCAGTGTTTTTTGGAAATTATACATTGAAAAATAATAATAAATAAAAAATAACAATAAAATTCTTAATATAATCGTCTTGGACTCGAACCGGGGTCATCTGGTTTTGGGACCGCCCGACTTACCGTCGAGCTATCGGGAATTTATAGATGATGGCGAAATTTACCTACGTATTCTAATGATATTGTAAAGGGTTTTCATTGCCTGAACACACGGATAAAACGACCTTTTCTAAAAATGAAACCTAGCTAGATCGATTTATCGCCCTCGAAACCCCCTGCATACCAAATTTCATGAAAATCGTTCGAGCCGTTTCCGAGATTCAGATTATATATTTATATATATACAAGAATTGCTCGTTTAAAGATATTAGATAGATTAGATGAATACAGCAAGGATGGAAGCTGATATTTAATTCTAAAATTTAAAATAAAATGAAAACTAATTAAAATCTAAAACCCCATCCAAGCCACCGCAGTGTGGCATAGTACCCAAGATGCTGGCAGCATTTAAAAAAAAAAAATTTTAGAGGTTAGGACTGTGGTCTCCTATTCGGAGGGTCTTTCGTATTTCGGAGGGACTTTTCGGAGTCAAGTGCGTTTAAGCAATTAAATATCACTTGCTTCAACGGTGTTGGAAAACATCGTGAGGAAACCTGCACATCTGAGAGTTCTTCATAATGTTCTCGAAGGTGTGTGAAGTCCGCCAATTCGCATTTGGCCAGCGTGGTGGACTATGGCCTATAGCCCTTCTCTGAGAGGAGACCTGCACTCAGTAGCGAGCCGTTGATGGGTTGCTAATGATGATGATGATTAATATAATTATTCGATTTATGCCTCATCTTCACATTTTTTTCAAATAGTTAAACTAACGTTTTCTTTATTAAAGTTCATAAATTAATTGAGTACAAGGTATTCCATATGATATGGTTACGAAGGCAACAGCAAACTGCAAACCGTAAACTGCAGAATTGGGTTCCGGCTGCGAAAGTAAGCTACAAGCCTCGTTCTTGCGCCGTCTGTATCCAGCGGCTGCCTGCGACTCGTCTGATGTCGTCGGTCTACAATCTACATTGTGGAGGATTTACTGACAACCATCACGAAATTTGACTATGGTCGAACTTATTATACTTAATATAATTTTATTTATTATCTATCTCAAGAATATAAAACACATTTAGGTAGGCAACGTGTTACAAGTTGTAGTATCTACATTTGCACTGCGGATCCTTGCATTTTTAAACATATTCTGTCGCTGTTGAATAATATAACAAGAAACTGAGCAAGGGGTATGTTTGTGACGTCTTTTCAAACTTTAAAACTTAAGATAGCTGAAAGTAAAAGACTTCAGTTAGTATGTCAAAGCGAATTAAGGTTAAGGTAGTACGAAATCCATTTCGGGTTTTGCCCATAATGACCACGCTGGGCAGGCGTGTTGGTCATCGCAGGGCCAGGCCCGAGGCCTGTGGAAGTCCATGCAAGAGACCTTTGTCCAGCAGTGGACGTCTATCGGTTGATAAAGAAGAAGAAGAAGTAAGGAATACTAGTATGTTTATGATTATTACTTTAATATAAAGTCTACTTCTTACGCCTAATATTATGAATTTATGAGAAACTAGACTTTGCCCACAATTTCTTTGGAGTTGGAGACCATCTAATTAAAGGCGGGAATCCTATGTTCTTCCGGGATGAAAATTAGCCCACGTCAAATTTCGCGTCGCATCCGTTACTCCGTTGCTGCGTGATTGAAGGATAAACTAACAAAAAACACTTTCACATCGATAATATTGTGTGTACACTTACGGGACAAAACCCGGATCTTAAGCTCCAACATACAGATTCAATGCGTAGAAGCTTCGTAAGGGAGTTGATCTAAATTGGGGAACCAACGAATCAATCCGATTTCATCCTTCAATACGTCAATAAGTTGTACTGAACGATTTCCATGGTAGTTGCAGGATTTATTTTATTATTTTAAGGAATTATTATTTTAAGGAATGGACACTAAACAACTAAATTACACTAGCGGCACGCTATGATGGCCGGTTTGACGTTTGTCCGCTCATGAAGTTCCGTATTAATTGATAACGACTTTGAAGGAAATAATTGTATTACTTTATTGACGATAGTGATGTGCAGAGATACATAAATTTTATCGAATGTAGTTTTAGGTTTAGGACTCAAAATTTATTTATTAAATTGATTTCTAAAATGTATTCAAGTGTAGAAAAATCAGTTTGCACCGTTTAAGGGGTGAATGTACTTGTGAATATGAACAATTTTCACTATGTGGACAAACCTCTGAAATCGCAAAAAAATATCAGCTGTTAATGTAGGTGATGATAGCAGTGACGACAGTGAAAATAGTAGTATGGACGAATCTGATTAATTATGGCCTTTTGTGGCACCTTTTTTGGTATCTTTTGTATTCATATGTTTCTTGTGTGCATATAAAGTATGTATATTCATTTTCATTCAAATATTCAGTTCGTTCAAATAAATTAAATAAACATATACATTTTTGTTTTATTAAACCTATTTAATCAGGTACAAAAACAAAACTTAATTGTTTTTTGTTCGAGAATAAATTGACATTCCACATCACTATTGTAATGTGTCAAACCGGCCATCATAGCGTGCCGCTAGTGTAGGCTATTTTTTGGTATAATGTATAGGTAGCTTTTTATTATTATGGATATTGGATATGTAAATTTTATTTGTACGGTAACTTACTTATAGCAAACTATTTCCGTAGTAGATATTCATAACTAGTTTCGTGACCAGGCAAATGCAACAAAAATGGTAAAATATACAAAAAATATTACATCCATCGCGATTAAAGCTTTGTTCAGTTTACCATAGATAAGCCTGAATCACGAAAGTTAGCAGTTAACTCATAAACTTTTTACTGTTTTTTTTACTTTTCTGTTCAAAACATTTTTGTATGAACCACACCACAACCGCGCTGGTTGTAACCATTGGATTTCCCTTTTTGGAGAGATCAAACCGATATCTACCTAGAAAGACAAAGATTTTTTTATTCAACAGACTGACACAATACGAGTCGATAGAAACCGCGGTTTTGATTCAAATTTGATCTTCAACTGAAATATTCTCAATATTTTCTTCGTTATTAAGAATCTCTATTGAACTTTCTTTTGGAGGATTACCATTCAGTAGTCGTTGAACTGGAGGTACTTCTTGGAAAGATGAAATATGCGGTCGAAGAAATTTGTATCAAAAATGTAACGAGAAAGAATCCTGCCAACAAAACAAACGAAAGAAAAAAATACAGTTCAACAAACATCAAAACTCACTCTATTTTTTTTATTGTTACTAAATTCCTTTTTCACAACCAAAACCCAATTTCAAACCTTGATCTAACCTCAATGTCACTCCACTATATTATTTACAAAGTTAGATAGTTTCTAAATTAAAGCAAAATTATTTTTGCATGAAAGCTTTTGTTTGCTTGACCTTAATTTAAAGTGAAGTACATAAAGAATAAAGTGTCCCGCACATTCAGTGGATCCACTAAAAATCCTTCTAAAACCTTTACGTAAGGTACTTAACGAAGCTTTAGTAGTTAGACCTATGTAGTTAGACTTTTACAAACCCCAAAACCTACTATCATCTTGCATCAGGTCAACATATTGCGTTTTCTGTTTGTGTTACTAACTTTGAGTTAAAACCAGCTTGCGGATTATGAGTGTCTCTCTCGCACATTCTAATATTTTCATTGATTGTAAAAATCTCAGATACTTTTGACAAAATGTGGCAATTTATTATCTTCGACAATTTAATTACGGATAATTGACCGAGCGAAGCGAGGTCTCTGAGTCTACTAGAGTGAATTTGCACTTGTCCGTCCGTCCGTCCGTCCGTCCGTCCGTCTGTCAGAGCCTTATAACTTTTGAATTACTGAACGTAATTACTTCAAATTTAGATATAATATGTAAACTGATGGCCTTCAGCCGAATATTGGATAAAAAATTATAAAAACCTTTATTTCAGGGGGGCTCTCATAGAAGTGAATGCGAAGAAAAAAAAAAATTTATCGCCTTACATAAAATTGTTACGTATCATTTTAAAGATAATTTTGAACCGAGTACAAAAATATTTTTTTTTAAATTTTTCCCTTAAAATTGACGAAACGGGGGGCTTTCAAAGTGGCGATTTTATACGCTCGCTTGAAGACGCTCTCTAGGAAAATCCGCTATGGATTTTCAAACTGATTTTATTTTTTTAGGTCACTTATATCCATTCTTAGGTACTTGAACAACAAATACTAAAATTATATGAATAGTATAAAGAAACGAGATTATTTAATTTTTAATGGGCATCAGTAATTCATATAGCATCAACATAGCTTCACAATAATGCTAATAGATGGCGCAGTCAGTAACTATTCCCATGGAACTACGAGTTACGACTACGACCTATCCCAAAAACAGTTTTGCGTCGACCATTATTATGTATTTACATAATATAATACAATAATTGTATTATAATTTTTTTTGTACCATATTATTCAATTAAAATTATTTTTTAGTTAAATTTGAGTTAAATATTGTATATTTTCTATTCGCGTCGATAGATGACGATTTGTACAGATGCCCGTAACCCGGTTTCACTCGTTAGTACCTACATAATAATTCAATGTTTTCACTAACGTTCCCTAACCTTTACGGGCTACCTATAAGTTAGGTGATGTTTTCTGTCAACTTATTTATCACGATCCTGTACGGGACACCTAAAAGTATATTGAGACGGATGTTAGGACTTAGGATTGTATTTAGGAGCTACCTACGTTAAGAGACTCCTACTTAGGGGATGATTTAGGTATGTTTGGTGAAAACGGGTATAATAATAATGTCAGTTTTGGTTATCATGTATCGATTGAATGAATAATCATGGGATACCGTTACCGCGAGGTCTCAGTTCGGGGCGAACCACTAGTTTAGACATATTCTTATTGTCATGTACCTAGATTTTGATAGAGAAAAATGGTGAAAACTACTATTAACTTTTATCGCTCTTGTTCTCTATCAAAAACTAGGTATATGACGATAAACATATGTCTAAATTATCCATAATTAAATTGTCGAAGATATTAAATTGCCACATTTTGTCAAAAGTATCTGAGATTTTTACAATCATTGAAAATATTAGAATGTGCGAGAGAGAGGGATGCGAAATGTAATAGTCCTCTTATTATCTGTAGAAAAATCGGCCAAGTGCGAGTCGGGCCTCGCTCTTTTAGGGTTCCGTTAAAAAAAATTAAATTAAAATATTTCCATGTACCCATGGAAATATTTTAATTTAATTTTTTTAATTTAATTTAATTTTTATTATTTTTTGTTACAGCGGCAATAGAAATACATAATATGTGAAAATTTCATCTGTCTATCTATTACGGTTTACGAGATACAGCCCGCTGACAGACGGACGGACGGACGGACGGACGGACAGCGTAGGCTTAGTAATAGGGTCCCGTTGGTACCCTTTGGGTACGGAACCCTAAAAAACGGGAAGGGCGATACATCATGTTATAATAGATTAAATATTCGAAATGGAGCAAACTGAAAATCAGCGCTGGGCACTTAAAATGCCCAGCATAAAGCTGAGTTTGCGGCCATTTGCTTTATTGTTGGTAATTGTAAGTTTTCGTTTGCTTGTGTGTTTGTTCAATCTTGTTATTTTTACTTTAGGTATGTAAAAATAATGAAAGCAATAAAAAAAACTGCTGATGATATTATAATGTAGGTGGTTATTTAATATCATTAACTCGAAAGTGAGTTTGTTTGTAGTTGTGTCCTTCAATTAAGTTATGTAATAGGCTATTTTATCCCGGAATAGCAAAATTTATCCCCAGGATTTTTAGAAATTCAAACTTTACGCGTGCGAAGCTAGTGTGATCTAATTAAAAAAATATATGTATAATAATCCGTACAAAAAACAAAGGAGAATTAGAAGCTCTATAAGGATAAATAGAATAATACTCGCAGATGTACAGTGATAGACATGGAGGTGGGGTAATTACTATTATATATTCGAATGAAACGACTCGTTTAATATCGATTGTACTTTACTTGAGAAGTTCGTTTGATCACATAATACTTATATCTCGTGTGGGGTCTTCCATACATCAAGCTCTTTGAGAAAAGAATAGAATAGAAATATTTTTTATTCAAATAAACTTTTACAAGTGCTTTTGAATCGTCGGTGAGTCTACCACTGTTTCGGAATGCCCTTCCTGTCGAGAAGAAGCAGCAAGAAACTCGGCGGTTGCTCTTTTCAAAACAAGTTTAAAATAGATACTATGCTATGTATGCAGTGTTTCCACAATGAGGGTAAGTTCCAAAAATGCATACCTACTTACAATTCAATACATGTTAAGATGAGCAGACAGAAAGTATTAACGGTCCCATTCCCGCCGGTGGCACCCGGATATATTGGACACTGGTTACTGGTCCAATGGCTGCCTGCCTATCTTTTAGCCTGCTAATTCAAGTGTCTTTTAGCATCAGAGTTAAATTCGATTTATTAGATATAGTCAAAGCTTTCAAACTAAATATTATGAATTATAGCTAGCAGATTTCAACTAAAGGCTTGATGTGAATAGCCATGATAGCATATATCAGGAGTTGTTAATTGAGTTGCAGACTCTCTTTTTGCCAGCCAAGTTTCAGCAAATTTAAATTCGCTCTCATTTTGAGTGGAGGACAAAGTTTTAATAGTTTGGTGTTGAGTTATCTCGTTTAGTTTGACGCATAGTATGTATAAAACCAGTTTTTAGCCGTGACCAAAAATTATTTAAAAAGTACCTATAGATTTCCAACATCATAATCATATGATTCATCATCATCATCATTAGCAACCCATCAACGGCTCACTACTGAGCGCAGGTCTCCACTCAGAGAAGGGTTATAGGCCATAGTCCACCACGCTGACCCAATGCGAATTTGCGGACTTCACACACCTTCAAGAACATTATGAAGAACTCTCAGGTGTGCAAGTTTCCTCACGATGTTTTCCTTCACCGTTGAAGCAAGCGATATTTAATAGCATGAAGCATATAATATTATCATGCTTCAAATTTAAGAAAGAGAAATAATAATAGCAAAGAAAAACGCAATGTTACCGACTCGAGAGTAGAATATAATTCATTGTAAAGATCAGTTCCGAGAAGTAGGTAATAATCAACGATGTTATATTTCCTAATAATGGATCAAAAAAATTGGTCAAAAGGTAAACAAAACAAACACATTATTATGATTGAATTCAATGAATATTTCGTTTTCTTACCAACTTTTTATTGTCAAATGCTGCTTTCGTAATCTTATTATTATGAAAACAAAAGTTGAATGAGTGAGGTTAGCCTCACTCATTCAACTTTTGTTTCCGAAATCAAATTATTATTTGGTCTAAATAAAGCAGTTTGATCCAATTCAGATTCGATCAAACTGCTTTATTTAGACCATCTTTAACTCAAATAGGATCCAATAAATTTGTAGAAACCATGAGAGTACTTTAACCCTATAAGGGTCCCCTAATACAAACAAATTAGGGATCCCTAAAACAAACAAATGTCCGACAGCTATTCACATTATCGCACGATTTAAAGCATATAATAAGGCTGCACTCGGATCTAATGGTACAAAATGATTCCGTAGGGATGTCATAAAGTTGACCCTTAAAGATAAGGTGAAGGCTTTAGCTTGGCTTGGCACTTGGCTAGAAAAAACACAGTAACAAGAAAAAAGTATAAAAACTGTGACCACCTATTTAATAAGGTTATATTCCGACAAATGGTTAAATACGACAAGTAGGTACTGTTTAATTAGAGTTACAGTTATGTAAGAATGTTAAAAATAAATAACAACTGTCATTCATGTTTTTCTTTAAAATGTATTTCACCTATATCACCCGGATCTCTTTAAACCTCGTAAAAGAAAGGTTTCATAAAAATGGGCTGGACTTATCCTCCATATAAAAATACGCATTCCATTTTCATTCAACGACCAAGGAACCCAGAAAAGTGATCAGCGAAGCGGGAAATACTGGCTAAGTTATTTCTGATACTACGGCAAACTCCGGTACAAGAGCCATAAAATGTAAAAAAACGGGGGCCAAGCCTGCTCGATAAAATTTACGAGGCCACATATTTTCAGCTACAGCAAATAAGAGTTTTGTAAGAGCCATATAAATATTGTAGTTTCTGCTCTTTCTTTAACTAATGTGATGTTTTATTTATTTACAAAAGTGCCATTTATTGCCATGCCATTTATTCACGGCTCCCACTGTTTTATTGGCAAAATAAACGACCTTAAACGTATGAAGTATTTTTCAAGAATTTAACTTTCTTTCCAGCAGTAGGTATTTGGTTTTTGCGAAGGATTTAATTTCATAACATTGTAGTTTGACTGCATTATTCTTATGAAATTCTGAATATGTTTTTCATCTATTTTTTTTTTTTGTCCACATGAATATTATGACCGTGCATAAATGATTGAAATCAAACTACAACTTAAGCAAATAAATATCACCTACTTTATTAGAGTTGAGTTTTTATATCGTTGGGAATCTTGCGTGCCTGAGCGTAACTCTATTATTCTCAAAAGGTGTTAAAAGTCATCAGTCTACACTTGGCCAGCGTGGTGGACTATATAATCTGAAACCCTTCTTTCTCATCTTCAGAAGAAACGCATGTAAACCATCATTGGACCGGTGATGAGATGAGAAGATGATGAACCTAAACCTAATATCCAATAATAATTTTACCTAATATTAAATTAACAATTGTTGTAACGTCTGAAAGTCGCCGATAGCTACCTATTAAAAAACAACTACTAGCCTCTGGCGTCAGTTTTTTACAACACCAGAGCGTCTCCTAACAGTCCACAACCACACCCATAACTAGAAATAAATTATCTGTAATAGCAGTCCGAAAGATCCCAAAGGTCATCTATTCGAGTCTAACGCTACATTACTTTTGTTTCACAGCAGTAATTCAACCGTTGAACAGCTATTACTTTACATAGTTTGAATTTGCCACATTGTCCCTGTGGAAGGAACTTTATTGTCCGGCGTTTCCATTATTGTACCTACTTGACCAAAGGAATATACGAGTATCTTATAAAAATTTGGTCATGATTTGTTGTTAATTATTTTATTAGATTACAAGATAGCCTTGACTGCGATCTCACCTGATGGTAAGTGACAATGCAGTCTAAGTTGGTAGAGAGCTAATTTGCAAAGAAGATGACAGTGTCTCTAAAAATCCATACCCTTAATCGGTTTCTACACGCCCATTGTACTAGAATTCTAAATCGCTTACCAGCACGTCTTTAACGATAAGGTGGCTATATTAAGTGTGAGCGAGTAGTGGTTAAGAGAGTAATGTTCATACTCGTAGCATAATAATAATATTATTATCTATCGTTGTAAACAATTTAATATAAAAAAATATTTTTAGAAAACCGACTTCAAACGCCCACGCCACTACAAAGTATATAATTTACTGTTGATATCTTAAAAACCGCTCGACCGATTTCGATAAAATTTAAATGACACCATCTGAGAAGTATACCCTTTTACCTAGTTTTGAACCCAGAACCCGACGATGAAGAAGATATTGAAGTTATTCTGTCTTCAGGGAACACCTTGCTACCCACTATAAAAAAGAACTGGAAGCTCTCCAACGCGTGGACGCCACATATATTGTGCCCGCGTTCAGTCCAGAGTTCGAGACCTGGCGCTCCAGTCTGGAGATTTTTAAAAAAAGGGGATCCCAACACTAACCTATTGAACCGAAAGGTGGCGGTTTTATCCTTTCCACCAACAAAAGCATTCCCAAAGGGGGTTGACATCAGGCAGGCGACCGGTCGTAAAATGTCATGCCAAACCACTTACAACATGGCTTTTAAGACATGTTATGCCGACCCCACATAGCGTGGGACAAGGACAAGGAGATCATGATGACGATGATAATGAGAAATATACCCTTTCAAACAAAAAAATAATTTCCGACGTCTTCGAGTAATCGGTGAAAAAAAAAGATTCCGACGAATTGATAAAATCCTCCTTTTTTGAAGTCGGTTAAAAATATGTGCAATTCAGGAAATTCGCTAACTTAATACGAGGAAAAGTGTAACGAGTATTAATAACACACCGTAACAAAATCACGGAAGTAGGATAAAACATCTTCACATTAATAATAATATACGGACAATGGAGGAAATATAAAAGGGCATACAATGAAAGCTCGGTTCTAATCATTTAGCCATTTACCTAATCACTCACCGGGTCAATGGTTACAATGGACCAGCCATTAATCATGACAATGTTACGCAACATTATTATATCAGTATATTGGCCAGACAATGATAGATCTCACGGTAATCGATAGACGCTCTTGTATT
Source organism: Oeneis ivallda (assembly GCA_029955525.1). NCBI lineage: Eukaryota > Metazoa > Arthropoda > Insecta > Lepidoptera > Nymphalidae > Oeneis > Oeneis ivallda. The sequence goes on from JARPMR010000007.1 coordinate 23,119,532, forward strand.
GTAGCTATACATACATCTACAAATAGGGCTGCCTAGTGCAGCTACTATTGGTACTGTTAATAAAATCATGCAGGCTATCGACAAAAGTGAAAGCACGTCATAACTACTAATGTTCGGCCGTTCAGAGAATGCGTTCCTGACACATTTAGAAAAATATTGTTTACCAAGTTATTTGACACTCAGTTTGGCACAAAATTATAACATTAATTGATTATTGATATAATAATATTGTTTTAATGCTCATCAATTGTTAAAACGGTAAACAACCAGCAATAATATTTTTATCGTAACTGCAACGCCATTACAAAGTTACGTCGTCAGTTCAATCGCGACGTGTCAGGAACGCATTCTCTGAACGGCCGTAGTTTACAGCTACTACTAGAGTCCGCGCCACGAAAGAAGTCCCACGGCAATTTAGTGGAAACTAATAGATTTTACATACAATAATTGCATATACATACGACTACTAGCGCTGCCTCTAGGGGACTTCTTTCATGGCGTAGACTCTACTATAATACTGTTAACATTTTGAAGTGAAAACTTCTTTAGGCACGTTGAGCACTTTTTTGGTGAGCAAAAATCATGGATTTCGCGTCATCGTTACCTTCACAATCGTCACCTGGAGATTTCAGTAAGCGTTCAACATTTTAGAAGTTCCCAAGCGACCTTGTGCAGCGCAGCGGGCAAGCAGCCGTCTTCCTTACCGTTTAATATATGATGTCGCAAGTTCGAATCGCACTCACGAAATCGTGACAGTGCGGTTTTCTTATTTGTTTTTAATTATTAGCAAATCTAGTTTTCACTTCTATCGGCAGTCCCTATGACTGCCAATTTATAAGATTTTCCAACAAACATGATTTTGCCATATCGAAAATATACCCAACGAGCCTAAAGAATTTTTGGGTGGGCATTTGAATCCAACCGCAGGAATTAAGAGTGGTAGGGGGGAGGGGGGAGGGGGGAGGGGGAGGGAGGGTAGTACCTTGTTATATCACTCCCCCTGCGGGCGCCTCTTAGTTTTTTTTTTATGAATTTTTAAAAATCTCATTTTGAGGTTAGGTTTTTGTATAAATTTTGGGGTTGCATTAGAATCCAACCGCAGGAATTAAGAATGGTAGGGTAGAGGGGAGGGGGGGAGGGGTGGGGGGTAGTACCTTGTTATATCACTCCCCTCTGCGGGCGCCTCCTAGTTGTTTTTGATGAATTTTCAAAAATCTCATTTTGAGGTTAGGTTAGATGGGAGGGGGGTGGGGGAGTGGGGGGAGGTGACCAACAACCCCCAACACCACTCCCATGAAAAGGTAATGAGAAATATTTTTTTTTAATTGTAATTTTTTAGGTTAGTCTTGCCAAAATTCGAGCAAAACTTCGCTTAGTGAAGGAGTGAAGGTAAAAAAAGAGTGGGAGGGAGGGGAAAAGGAGTAGAGTAGATGGGAGCTCATGTTTATAAAATATAAAGAAATTATTATTGTATTATACTGTTGTTTTATTTCTGACAATAATATGTACTTATAGCAAAAAAGCTTTTCCACTCTGAAACGACATGGACTGATATAGGTCGAACAGTATGACAGAACCGAATTGGCCAACCCCGACTCCACGTAGTCTTGTCTGTCCTACCCCTAGAGTGTTTTTATGAAGCGCGAAGCCAGAAGCTCGCGAAGGAGGTCCTGAACGAAGGTCGAGTAGGTGAAGCTGAATGAAGGGGCGACGGAGCGAGTCTTCTGGCGTAGCCCATTTTATTTGTAGCTTGAACAAAACGCAACTCACGCCACAGCCTTCGTGTTTATTATTTTCAACCGCCTAGAAAAACTTGAGCATTGAGTTCTATTGGTTTGAAATGAAAAATCAAATTGGAGGGGCTTCTATGCTTCCTCTAACCACCAGACTATGGAAAATCTGAAGTTAGGTAGGTTGGGTTAGAACATAAATATTGTTGGTGCCCGGCCGGTGCAAAATCTAACCTCAAAATGAGATTTTTCAAAAATTCATTAAAAACAACTAGGAGGCGCCCGCAGAGGGGTGATATAACAAGGTACTGCCCTTCCCCCCCTCTACCCTACCATTCTTAATTCCTGCGGTTGGATTCTAATGCAACCCCAAAATTTATACAAAAACCTAACCTCAAAATGAGATTTTTAAAAATTCATAAAAAAAACTAAGAGGCACCCGCAGGGGGGAGTGATATAACAAGGTACTACCCCCCCCCCCTCCCCCCCCTCCCCCTACCACTCTTAATTCCTGCGGTTGGATTCAAATGCAACCCCGAATTTTTCACTTTGGTGTTGAAAATGACGTTACTGTCCACCTTCGACAGCCTGAGCTTGTGGACTGTATATAATTTGGAATTTAGATGCTCGGAGATCAAGGGCCTATGAAGGAAAAACTAGGATTTCCGTGCACTAACCTTGTAACGTCCCGGGACTGGAATCTCGTAGCGAAGTCCGTGCACAACCACTCGATAGCCACTCCGGAGCACTTAGGGGAAGGATCTTAGGCTTTAGCTGGGCAGCAGCGATTAGATTTTCCCCACACTTATTCGGTTGGGTTTTGCTTTTTCACCACACTTATTCGGTTGGGTTTTGCTTTTTCACCACACTTATTCGGTTGGGTTTTGCACGTGGACGGCGAGACAAAATGCACACGCGTCTCGCGGAGGCGAACGTTCGTACTAACTTAGGTGTCATGGCGTCGCAAATGACGTCACGTAGAGCGATATTAAGTGTACAGAGGGTAGTTAGGAAATAAATTTGACATTAATGCCAATCAAAATAAAGAACCGAAAGGGTGGCGTCAGCACACTTCATTGAAAATTTCATTAAACTTTTTATCTACTCCAACATCGAAAAGTTCCAATTTCGAATTTGACAGCTGAATCGAAATGAACCCTCTTTCGGTTTTGCTTCTCATTTCGATGCAGCTCGTTGTATGGAAGCTGAATCGAAATGGTTATCTTCTTAAAATAGGATAGCTAAAGGTAAGGCTCTGAGTTCTGGCACTTTTGTACCGTTCATACTACAGAGGCGCCACAGGCGGCTGGTGGCGGCTTACGGAGTTACTTTTTGTTACTTTATTGAGCCTACGGCGTATTTTGTTAATGATTTTATTTTCCTTGTCGTAGATAAAATCTTGTATGCAACTGAACGTAATTAGTCATTTTAATTCTCGTACTATCCTATTTTGATACTCGGCAAGCCTCGTATCAAAAAACAGCACTCGAATTAAAATGACCCTCATTACGATGCAGTTGCATAAATAGCTATTACTTTTCAATGAAATATATAGTTGTACTTATATAGCATAGTAGTGTAGAATAGTTCTTATGTTCAAAAATAGTGTTGAATGTACCGTCGTATGGATGACTGATATTATATTGCAGGGGTTTTTCATTGCCTGAAAACATGGATAAAACGACGTTTTCTAAAAATAAAACCCAGCTAGATCGATTTATCGCCCCCGAATGCTAAATTACCCCCTGCATACTAAATTTCATGAAAATCGTTGGAGCCGTTTCCGACATTCAGATTATATATATTATTGGAACGTAGCTCCTTATCGCTCGGTGCGGAAGGAGGCTAGACGGATCGACACTTTTTTGAAACCGACACTTTTTTGAATTTTTCCCTGATTTTTTATAACAAATTTATAAAAAATTAGGGAAAGGTTCCACATGTAGAAATTGTTTAAAATAAAATTGAAAATGGAAAATTCGGTCTGTCGAGCTGGGATTCGAACCATCGACCTTTGGCTGTTAAGCGACTGCAGAAACCACAAGGCTACAGAGACCCAATATTGTATCGCGAAAATACCGAACACAATGCCAAATTAATTAATGGAAAGGAACTTCGATCCGGGTGTCCCTTGACACCTCTCAAGTTTTTATATATACAAGAATTGCTCGTTTAAAGGTATTAGATTTACCACTTTGCCTTTAGTGTTTGTAACCTAATTGGTGCTTGCATCAGGCCTGGACGCGGCGCGGGATATGAAGCGGAGATAAAAAGCTCTTGTTTGCGAAATAATAAAATGCTGTTTATTTTTGAAAACGGTATTTATTTTAAATCCCTGACCTAAACCTACAATCCTAGCAACCCTAGCTACAGTTGAAAGAAATAATAATATTTGATCATTTATTATGGTGTAGGTAGTGTAGTATCTATTTACAGACCACTCAGTAATCCTAAAACCAAATCCAGCTTTACCAAAATGATGCTACGATCAGAATTTTCTTTTATAATATTTAACATGATTGCATGTTATTTCGTTCAACTTATTCGGATTCTCATTTAGCCAGATTAATATACACGGTAGTGTTTTTTATGATTTTGATAATATTATTGCTTAGTTAAATTATATTATTTTCTTGTTAATATCAAAAATACTCTAATATAAACTAAATAATGCTGTAAGATCAACGCACATATTCTTAGTGATGTTGGTCAATGGACAATCCAGGTAACTCGGATTTGATTCAATCATTATAAGGTAAGTTAATGATTACTGACGACAAATGTTAATCATAGAGCTCGCAGCACGGCCGGCATTACTATGTCGGATTGGACGTAGACAATGATAGATCGTACTATGGCTGCTCCAGTATATTAGCTTTAGTAAGTTACACATTTGATAAAAGATAATTTATTATTGCGTAATACCTATAGTTTTTTTATAAAAACCCACTTTATATGGAAGCTTTGTAAATATGCATGAATTAGATGGTAAATTTGTAAGCGCAGTGGCGCGGGTGTTTGAAGTCGGTATTTTAAAAATATTTTTTTATTTTCCTTTACCCTTCACCTAAGCGTCAAGTTATTAGAATTGGGTAATTCGCTTACATTACAATTTACAATATTTTTTTAGTTTTCAAATGTATTAGATTTACCTTCTTGCTTTGATTCTTATCTCTATTTGTTATAGGTAAGGATTATTTATTATTTACCTAAGTAAAATATAATGTACCTACTACTACTAAGTCCTCATCTAGGTACACCAAAAATAAAAATAAAAAAATAAAGTGCGTGTCGTGCCACGCGCAGTGTAGGGTTCCGTAGTTGAAAGTCTCAAATATTATTGCTGACCTAGGATAGTGCTTTTATTTTATTTATGAATATTGAATAAATTTTGAGTTCCATGGTTTAAATACTATAATATTCTACAAAATATGCAACTTACACTACGTGTAATACCTGACTTAGAAAAAACAGATATAACTCCTTAACTAATGAACCCTACTTAGCCGTGATAGTTTTCCTTTAAAATTCACTACTTTATTTACTACTGCTGTGAATTTTTTCTGGTATCCTATATACAACCATTTAGCTGGCAGAGGGGGGGGGGGACACTTGACTCTAATAAAATTTAGCACTTTAAAATATCATATTTCACAAACGGATCCCTAAATTGAAAAATGATGTTCCCACACCCACAATATTTTTGAAAGACCTATTCAACGACACCCCAAACTACGGGACAGACGAGAAAAAAAATCATCCCCACTTTACATTTAGGGGAGGTACCCTAAAAAAAATATTTTTCACAATTTTATTTCACGACTTTGTCGGCGTGATTGATATTTATACCCTTGTAAAATTACAGATTTCTAGTACCAATAGTCTCTGAGCTAAACCGCGGACAGACAGACAGACAGACAGACGGACGGACATGACGAAACTATAAGGGTTCCTTGTTTACTACTAACCCTAAAAACACGTCGACCAATTGCTCTTTAACTGTCACATTTATAATATTATTAGTAAGGATCACAGGGTCACCAACGCTAAGTGCAGAAAAAGTAGTAGTAGAGTCTGTCAATAGAGGGCGCTAGAGGTAGCGATTTGAGATTTATTTCATGAAATTCAGCTTACTAGCGACAAGCGGCAATTATTTGAACTACATTGCAAGATGAAATTATGAATAGTTAGGTTAACAGATGGCGCTTTAAAAATTATAGATCAGAAGATTAACAGATGGCGCTTATTAAAAAATTGATATTTTATTTTATTTATTCATTTAATTTATATGTTTATTTTGGTTCTTTCACATGTTAATACTATTGGTACGTTTCAGAGTTATTTTTAAATTTCGTATTACCTAATCCCCTAACCACAGATATTATAACATCTATGTTTTGCCTGTGGTTTTACGATCCCCGTCGATGACAAAGCAATATTGCCAGTGTGACCACTTTTAGTAGATTTCATCTTTTATAGTAGATTTGAAGCAAATAAGACGATAATCTAGTAGGATATTTTAATGTCTGAGTAGAATTTAGTAGAATTAATGAGAAACACATCAGTAGGTTTTGCTATTAATTCGCTATCAAAGAATATTAGGCATCCATGTCCAAAAAGTTTTACTTAATTTTACAGTTGGCAACACTTGAAAGTGATTTGGGGGATTCCCTTATTATTGAATGAACGTTACTGTGGGCACAGACCTTATAATACTGACGTACTGTGGGCATAGCAAATTGAATTTAATTGTCCAATAGATAAATACAATTTTTATAAAATACCTAGGTCTTTCAATCATTTTTAAGTTGCTCCTATAATGACAACATAATAACAACAACATTTTTATTTAGTCGTTTGCATTCGCAGAATCATACATTTATGTATTTAAAATGCGACCTAGTATATTTCAGTAGATTTAGCAGTGTCTTTGGTAGATTCCCTCATTAAAAAGTGGTCACACTGAATATTCCCCAATGTCCATTCTCTTTGGTCTTTGAACTCGACCGCGCTTTTAACTACATAAAAGTTATAGTCGTTTTATTTTCAAAACAACAATATTGATAAGTAATTATTTGTGTTTAACCCTGTGACACAGTTTAACGAAATGCAAGAAACACACAAGCGTAATAAAGCGTATAAATACAAATGTTCATATTACAACTGCTCATCGGTAAATGGTGAAAAAACCATGTTTAAATTTCCATCGATGGACGCAAATCGTTTAAAAAAATGGCTGGAAAATAGCGGTAAGTAATTATTTTTCCACGACGTATATGCATTTATCATAACACTAACAGCACACATTAACTATTATAATATCTATGACCAATGACTATACAGTAATAGTCGGAGCGCGAGCGACGACCTATATAAATCTATGATTTAATGGTTTAAGTATATTAATAGATATCTCCCATAATTAAAATGCTTTCAGTGTACATTGCATTCCATATTACCTATATATCACAATATGCTATATTCTTATTACCCGACTGCAAGAAGGGTTATGTTTTTCGCGCAATTTCTTTATTACCTCGTAGGTATCTTCCAAACAGCTGGATGGATTTTGACGATTGAGGCATTGTTACGAGTAGATTCGTTTCAGCTACCCAAGTGTTCTTAGATAGGTTTTAAAAAAAAATATATCAATATGCTGGGTTTTTGGCGCCAAAATGTAAGTCATTCAAAAAAATATATTACATATCCAAACCTATCGAGTGGTGTATCAAAATGAAGGGAATTAAAAGGAGATTACAAGAATATATATCATATATTTAAATGTACCTAATTAGGAACTTGGAGTCGGGTTTTTAAAATTTACAGACTTAAATGATTGCCATAGAATCTAGATCTTATATAATCTAGATCTTATAGTAGTAGAAACACATAAAGTAAGTATAACGTATCTATTGTTGCTAGCTGTAGAATGGTGTTTTTTTTCTACACTTGCTATATACCTAACTTTCCTCGCGTTTCATCATCAAACTTGAATTGCTTAAGGCCCGTGTATTTCTCAACGGCCTTGAGGGTCTGGGCGGAGCGAGATGTTCTCCCCGCGCCAATCACGCATCCCCTCGAATGATAAATTTAAAGTATAACCACAGACTTTATAATAACAAAACAGAATTTTTTCACTATGGCACAGTATAAGAATATAATATACTAGCTGATGCCCGCGACTTCGTCCGCGTGGAATAAGTTGTTTTATATATATAATATACAATAGGCGGAAATAGCTGTACAATAGGCGGCCTTATCGCTAAGAAACGATCTCTACCAGGCAACTTAAAGAGGAAATAATAATAGAAATATTCGACGATAATATTGGACGTAAATATCTATGATAAAATATTGGTGTTTTTAAGCAAAACTAAAAAATAAAAAATACGTGTTAATTCAATTTCAATAATATATAATATATTGAAATTTGAGCACTAAAAACCAATTTCCTTTTAAATTTCCGTTATATTTCTTGTATAATAAATAGTTCGTCCTTCTGTCTATCTGCCAAGTAAAATGTTTTACAATATAACTGAATTTAAAACAGTCTGAATATTGCTACTGTTATTTTTGCCTGTACATCTGAACATGAATAAGTTTGTTTCAGGCAACATGACTATTGACCATCTACCTCCTAAGTGTTTGGAAAATAAACGCATATGTATTGATCACTTTGATGCAAAACACATAATTCAGAATGGCTTTAGAAAACTCCTGACACCATCAGCTGTACCCGAACCATATCTGAATTCTCAACAACCTCATGGTTTACATTCACGAACTCCTTCACCAGGTACCTATTCATTTTTTAAATTTATAGTTTCAAAAAATCTGAACAAAATTTTTTAAAATTTTAAAGATGTAACCTTTTGAATGCAAAATGAAGAGGTTATTTTCTTTAACAATGTTGAATTTTTTTTACAGTGAATTATGATGACACCAACCTACAAAGGCAACCTCATGAACATTCACGAACTCCTTCTCCAGGTACCTAGGCATTTAAATTTATAGTTTCAAAAAACCTGAACTAAAATTTTTTGAATTTTTAATTATTGTAACAAATATTCTTTCAATGCCCTTTACACACCCAAACCACAGATATTATAGCCCAAACACACACTCACTCACACCCACACACATGTACACAAAAACCACACCACCACCACATCAACCCATTGACGGCTCACTGCTGAAGACGGGTCTCCTCTCAGAACGAGAAGGATTATGCCATAGTCCACCTCGCTGGCCCAATGCGGATTGGTAGACTTTACACACCTCTGAGAACAGTAAGAACTCTCAGGTATGTAGGTTTCCTCACGATGTTACCCGTTCACCGTTCACCGTTAAATCAAGTGATATTTAATTTCTTAAAACGCACATAACTCCGAAAAGTCATCGGTCGTGCCAGGCTCGAACCCGCGACGCCCGATTAGGAGGCCGCGGTGTGTAACCACTCGGCTACCACGGCTTTTTTTACACCCGAAATTACGTTTTCACATTATATTCAGTTCATGGCCTTATTTAATGACTTTAATGTTATTATAAAACCTAGAGTTTTTCTAGTCCTCATTTTTGACTCGACTCTTAAAATTTATTAGTGTTTTTAAAGGTTGGTTGGATCACTTTTTTGTTTCGTTATTATTATTTGTAGGATCACCAGATCTAAAGGTTCTAACACCTAAAAAGGTATATAGTAATAAGCGACGATTTCACGAAGTCGCAGTCGACACAGCTGACGAATCACATGAGGAACTGATTTGGAGCACACCTAAGAAAAGACGGACACGGGAAAAAGATGAGTATACAGATACACCTAGATGTAAGAAACTAAAAACTTTATTAAAAGACACCAATAACAAATTAAGACGTTCTATTATGAAAAATAAATATTTGAGACATAGGGCTATAAATAAGAATATTGTAGATTTGTCAAAACACAAATTTAGAAGTGAATCGAGCAAGTTATTAGCTTTGATGCAATTTAAAAAACCTAGGACAAGTTGGACTGAAGAAGAGAAAAAATTTTGCATGTCCTTGTATTATAAATCACCTGCTGCGTATAAATACATGTTAAAATCGGGGACTGTCTTAGCTTCTATAACGTCAATACAGCGTTGGTTACAAGAAACCAATTGTCTACCTGGTATTAACGAAGAAGTTTTTGAGAATATTAAAAATAAATTTTTACATAAATCTATTAAAGAGCGTGCTTGTGTAGTATGTTTTGATGAAATGAGCATCATGACTAATTTAGAGTACACATCAAAATATGATTTAATTGAAGGGTTTGAAGATTTTGGTAATGGTGAGAGAAATGGAAAAGAAGCTAAATACGCGTTAGTATTTATTGCCAGGGGCCTTTATATTAATTGGAAGATCCCAGTAGCATACTTTTTGGGGTCAAGAACTATTGAGTCCAGTAAATTAAAAACAATAATTGAGAATATAATTAGTAAATTGTTTGAATTAGGTTTATTACCTAAAGCAACTGTTTGCGATCAAGCAACGACAAACGTGTTTCTTATATCATTTTATAGTTTAAAGGTACAGATCCCCCATTTTGCGTGTAGGACTCGCATAGACAAGTTTCCCAAATTTTTTTTCTATTAATTATGAAAATTAAAGTAAAATTATTTTGTGAAAATATGAACGATTGGATATCCTAATCCTAATATCCTAATATCCTTACTAATATTATAAATGGGAAAGTGAGTTTGTTTGTATGTTTGTTCCGCTTTCACGCCGTAACTACTGAACCGATTTGGCTGAAATTTGGAATGGAGATAGATTATACCCTGGAATAGGACATAGGCTACTTTTTATCCCGGAAAAATCCTCGGTTCCCGCGGGAACCAAGTAACCTCAATCCACACAGGCGGCGCCGCGGGCATCATCTAGTTTAAAATATAAGAAGCTATTATAAGTTATTAGTACACATTAAAACACAATATTATGAGTTTCAGAAATTTGCGACGTAGTTCACACCGTTTAGATGGTTTAGATTTAGACAGACGATCGAGATTGGAAGCCGAGGACATGCCGAGGAAGACTAGAATAGGATGGAAGTCCTAATGTGTTGTTTAACGCAATGATTTAATATGTTACTGTCGTAAAAGCTCACTGGTTTAACGTCTGATTAAAGTCATTTGAGAATTTACAAATCAAATTAGAGACATAGTTGTGCCCTTTGATGATAAACCACTGTAATATGGGCCTTATGGGTAGTTTAAACTAAAGGGTAGATGCCACCCAGTTTTCTTGCTGGTTCTTTCTGGCTAGGTTAAGTGGCAATTCCGAACCAGTGTAGATTTAGTTAAATCAAATTAATCAGTAAACCTTGTTTTTTTTGAAGTCGGTTAAAAAAAACCTTCTGTTTTCACTTTTCACTGAGGTAGGCCTTACCGGATTAAAAGTTCAAAATTGTACGTGATTGTATAAAGAAAACTACTGTTTATTATCAAATAATATTTATTAATTATTTTAATTCAGTCAGTCCTCATTGGTACCTGTATTCTTAATAAATAGTTCGTAAGCTTAAATTATATTTTCAGGACAGTTTATTTGCCCACTATACCACAAATTTTGATTGATTATTATAATTATGCCTAAACAACATCAAGCATTGATTATTTATGATTTATGACATTTCTACTTAAAAAATCTACTTAAAATAATTTCTAAACATTAACACAGTTGAAGAAAACACTTGAATTATTTTGTTAATTAAACTTTTAATTTAACAGTTTATCTACGCATTGTTTTATTTCTGAAAGACCTCAATTATATCTTTTATTTTTTCATAGCGCTTACCGCCTTCATATTTTTCTAGCTCTTTTGCAACAAACTGACCAATAAGCGTGTTACCCATCTTTATGTTTTCAAAATTTTCATTGTTGAATGATACCATTATACCGACGTCATTGGATGTTTTCTGCAATGCTAATTTAACTGTACAGCCCGTAACCTTACTAGAATCATTTCCATCTTCCGAATCTGACCACTTTTGGGCGTTATGTCGAAATTCTTCACAATCATTGTTATCGGCCTTTTCGGGGCTCGGTGAAGAAAGACAGTGTGATGAATTTATTAATTACGATTATTATCGAATCGAACGATGGTTTACGACGGCTCTACTTGTAAGTTGTAATGATGAATCATGAAAATGAACGCGCGAGGCGGCGCGGTGAGAGGTGGCGGGCGGGTGGCGGGCGGCGCGGTGTAGAAAACATTTAAGGCTCCTATATTTCCCAACGGCCTTGAGGTTCTGGGCGGAGCGAGATGTTCTCCCCGCGCCAACCACGCAACCCCCTAAATTTTTGGGCGCGCAGGCAGGTATAGAGGTAATGTTTATAATATGTGGAAATACGTAGGTATAGTTATATAATATAAGAGTAGGTAATTAAATAATATAATAAGTAAGGTGAGTGGGGGTAAGTCGAAATGGTTTTTTGATGAGATAAATGTAAACGAATTGCGTTTTGCATATTTTTACGACGTAAATGGCATGTTTTCTTCTTATTTGTTTCATAATAAAACCAACGATATCTTAGCTCAGGAACATAGCTTATATTGTTAAGTTACAAAATAACAACACGAAGTGAAAAACACAACAAATTTTCATTCATCATTTTTGGTATTTACGGAAAAAGACCAAATGTTTAACAAATTCGGACGCTAAATATTGCTGTCGCACCAAGCATGGAGCCGCCTTTCTCAGCCAAATAGAGATAGCAATATACCGGCCGATTTTTGCACGCGCCTTGAATAATTGGAGTTGCGAACTATGTTCGCCGGACCCTTAATTGAAAATTATAGTTATAATACATGTCTGCTAAAATTAGGTACTTACATAGAAGTTTTATTATTATTGTGATTGCAGGTTAAGTTCAATAATGTTTTTTTTTCACATCATGAAAAAAAAATGGCTGATTTTATGTATAATTCGTAAATGTATGATTGGTAGGTATATGATGAATAATATTATGGCACTAAAAACTATATTAAATATGAACGTTTTGTTATTTTCAATAATTAAATTATTTTAAGTATTATTAGTTTTTCGTATTAAATCAAGTGGTCGCCGACTAGACAAGGGGTCGGTCGTAACTCGTAAACTACCAAATGTCGTCGCTAACTTGCATTTCACGTAGTTTTTATAATTTAACTAGCTGACGCCCGCGACTTCGTCCGCGATGTTTAAATAGGTAAATGGGATAAAATGTAGGCTAAGTATGTGTTAAGTCAGGATATAATTTAGCAGGCTATCTCCATTCCAAATTTCAGTCAAATCCTATATAAACATGCTACATGCTCTAAAGGGCCATATTGATCTATATTAAATGCACAATTTATTTAAGGTACATAATGGAATAAGGATTAATACTGTATTGCTTAAAATCGCTTCGTAAATAAGCCATTATTTCTCGTAAAAAGTACCTAAAGGCTAAAAAATGGTTATTGTGAGTTATCCCTAAGAGATAGACATAGTTATATAACTTCCCGGACTTTTTTGTAGACCTTTTTAAGGTGTACAATACTGTAGTCACAGACCTTATAATACTGCTGTAGTACATTATTTTGATCTATCTAGGGTAGGGTAGGGTTCAGCCAGCGTTTGCAATGTAAGCGCAAAAAAATGTGTTTATTTACGACATCACATTAAAAACCTCTAAAATTATCAGTGTTTCTCTACTATATTATGCATGTTATAAACATAAAAACCTTCCTCTTGAAACACTCTATCTATTAAAAAAACCCGCATCAAAATCCGTTGCGTAGTTTTGAAGATCTAAGCATACATAGGGACAGACAGACAGACCGACAGACAGACAGCGGGAAGCGACTTTGTTTTATACTATGTAGTGATAAGTAGGTACATTGACCTAAAAAGTTGAATACTGCGCCATATATTATCTGCGCCACATCTGCGCTAATCCTATTTTGCCTATTTTCTTACTATCTTGCGAAATTGCGAAAAACGAAATAATTGTGATATTGTCCGAGCTGGCAACCTCGCAATACGTTCTAGGTATATCGTATACGAAAATAGACACTATTTCCATTCATGTTAGAACGATATCGCTGTGAAAAAAATACAAACACTTCCGAATATTCTATTGTAGGTACTTGCATACGCCATCTATTAGCGTTTTCATAACTGCAACGACAACAAAAGAACGTCATCTATCGGGGCTCGATCAAACTGTTCCCTAGAGCGCCATCTAATTGTAATCATATTAACTGTTATGAAGCTGCTCGCTACAACAGCGCCATTAATTCCCGTTTTAGCCATCGGGTGGTCCACCCGAGCAATTTAACAGTGTTTCATTTCTTTGTTCCTGATGGAGTATCTGTACGTCAGTATTATAAGGTCTGTGGTAAGGATTATGCCTAAGATGGTAGTAAATATCATTCGTCTATGTGCCTAAGTAATAAGTATAACTAATAAAACCGGGAAAGAGTGTTTGTTTGTTGGTTTATAATGATGACGAAGCTTTGACAGTTTGTAAACTGCACATTTGTTTGTTGGTTTGTCATTCAATCACGCCACTACAACGTTACGGATTATTGTGTTTTTTTGTATAATAGATTAAAAAATATTGCTCATAAATTCAAAACATACTTTAACTTTAAAAAGTGGCTTATTGTTTTAGCTTTATAACGATTCAGATAGATTTAAATAAACTCCAGCCTACTATGTCAGAGGTAAAATAGTATCCCGAGCCATTAATCTTGTAGAACGCAACATTATAATGGGTATCACGGTTGACATTAGACAATGATAGATCGGATGGTAATCGATAGACGCCTTGGTAGTGTACCTATATTACTAGGAAATAATAATTACACTTCCATTGGTACTGAACAAATAAATAGTCACTATGCGATAAATCAGACCTGTAGATTTAATTATAGCATAGAGGAATGGGTTTAAATATGGCTCTTTTAAGCTATTGCATAGCTTTTATCGCGGGCTTTGAACTAGGACAAACAGTTTGAGCGCGGCAACCGAATCAAGAAATTTCGTAACGAAAATAAACCTAACACCGTCGTTCAGTAAGCATTCAACATTTTTAGTAGCTCTGTTTGGCGCAGTGGGCGAGCGGCCGCTTTATGTATGATGTCGCAGGTTCGTATCTCACTCGCGAAATAATGACAGTGCGCTTTTCTTGTTTGTTTGTTTTTAATATTTTTTTTTGCATAATTTTTATTATGCAAAAAAAAAGAAATATTATAATTTCATAAGTTGATTAAAAATGCTATGCAATAGCTTTACCGCGGCAGTCCCCGAGTGCCACTTAATTTTTTATCTCAGTACCAAAGTAAGGACTATGAGGCATTTTTCATTCAATATTTTAACGTGCTGGAGTAGCGACTTTGCACCGGGTAACGCATATATATTGCAGGTCCTCCACTAAGTGGACCGACGCTATCAGACGAGTCGCAAGGGGCCGCTGGATTCAGGCGGCGCATGACCAAGGCCTGTGAAAATCCATGCTAGAGACCTATGTCCAGCTGTAGACGTCTATCAGTTGATAAAGAAGACGATTTTATTCAGTTTTTTGGTTATTTAATAATTTTTAGCCCTATTGAAATAAATTGGGAAATTCGCTAGAGTCAATCGCATATTTTAGTTCAGAAAAAGGAATATTTGCAGGTTTCCGTTGGTGTATACCGAAATTTAAGCGATTTTTAATAAAGTGGCATTATCGACTGTAGCTGAATAAACCGAAATCGGTACATTTTGTCGTTTTCCCCGCAATAATGGTGTTGGCTGCAAAGTGCAACGTTGATCGCCCCGGCGAGTACTATCGGTTTGTTTTCAATTTAAACTTCAATGGCTTTTTCTGTTATAGTAGGAAACTTTGCAGTGCAGAGAATCCCAGCTGTATCGACTTTGCGATAGTATTTGAAACTAATGATTACATAGCTTTGTAACACAAACCTTTCTGTAGGAATTCTTAGGTTATCGCTAAGCTCTGAGTTAGTATATCTAAGAATCAAAGAGTTACGGAGGAGAGTATTCAACCAAACTACCACTACCACAAAAACTACCACTTTGGCACTCATTATTTTAGTAAACGGTGGGTTTTCTATTTAGCTTATCGAGTCGCAAAACTGTGGTCTTATTACTGGGAGGTCTCGGGTTGGATTCCCCGCGGGGTCAATTCGGGATTTTATGATTTCTGAATTGTCTCTGGTCTAGTCTGGTTTTTTCAAGCGATTTAGCGTTCCGGCACGATGGCGTGTAGAAACCGATTAGGGGTGTGGTCATTGTCATACCCCTTCCAAGTTAGCCCGCTAACATCTTAGACTGCATCTTCACTTACCATCAGGTGAGATTGCAGTCAAGAACTATCTTGTCCATAAAATAAAAAAAGATCAGAGTAGGGTTTAAGTGGCGTCCCCGCATCGGAACACGCAGCGTTGGAAAATCCTCCATAGTATGAAGAGCCATGACGGTCATATTATGACGAATGATAAGAGTCACTGGCAGCCGCTGATACATGCGGCATGAAATCGTATTCTGTGGTGATCCTTAAAAGAGACCTATATGCCCAGCAGTGGACGTCTATTATTGGTTGGGATGGTCATCGTCTCAACCAGTTTAGACGTCCACTGTTGAAGGAGAGGAAGTTGCCTAGCACCGGCTGAGCATCAAGTCTCAGCTATAGCAGCTAGAAGAAGCTTAAGCTTAATCACAGCAGCTATGAAGTGGCAAAGGCTTCGGTTAGTTCGTCCGAGTCGCCACGAGCGACTCGATGGAATCAATTTGCTGTTAAAAAGCATTAAGGTGTTATCTTATCACTCGAGATATTAAACAATGTGAAACACTTAAAGGTTACTTTGGTCTACAGTAAAATTTTTAAAAACAATAAAATACAAAGAGAAGTTTCTAAAACAACCTGACTTGGCGTTTCAAAAGAGTCTGTGTTTGTGTTGTGTTATTTTTCTCTGGGGATTCTTTTATTTCAAAGTAGATAGGAAAGTAAACTGAATCGCAAAGAATAACAACTTCAATTTGCAATAATGTATTGCGCTAAACCAAAAGAATAAATGAAAATAATTTATTTCATAAGTAGAATCCTACCTGTGGCACTTAAGTAAAGTCTCTGCTGAGAAGAGCCTTTTATCAGGTAGATAAGTGTACTGAGACTCAAGCACAAACTTTAACTTAAGTTTTGTAAACACAGGTCTCGCAATATACCTACTTTGATTTTTATGACTTGGTCGGCAAATAATAATGCAATCATGCCAACTTTCATGTTATCAAATTGCTATAGAGTGGCAGGAAACAATATTTTCTTCTGTTTATTTCTACACACTGCACTTTATCTGATTATATTATACTCTTATACTGTGTTGAATTAGAAACTGGTACCTTAGTTTTGATTTCGACTGATATAATTTCTACTATGCGATTAATTCCTCTAAAATCTAAAAAGTTAGAAAAACTTTTTACGTAAAAGAATATTGTGAAAGGTATTTTTTTAAGATTATTAAACTAGTTTTTGGGATTGGTGTTCACGAGTCAATTTACTACGCGTTCGTTTCAAGTTGAGCCCTGCACCATAGAGTAAAGAAATCTTCACCCCTCGCGCTTCCCCGCACCGCACCTCAAGTCAGACCCACAGTAAAGACACAGTATAAGAAGATGCAGTATAATAGTTTATCTATTGTTTTATATTTTATTAAGTACTAGCTGACCTGTCTTAACTATGAATATTGAATTCGAATTGGTATAAATAATAAAAAAATATATATATAAAAAAAGTGTTTATTATTCTAATGCTTTACGATATACAACACTCTTAGTTTTTTTTTTTTTAACAAAACCTACCAAAACTCCTAATATCCAAAGTTCAATTTAATAAATTGAACTTTGGAATACGTAAACTTAGAATAAGAATTATTATTAAATATTATTTTTGCATGCCTATCCGGCAGATTGTAAGGACTTTTATTATAATGTAACACCATTGTACTAATAATCAATCAAAGCAAATAAATAATTTGAATTTGAAATTTATTTTTTATAAGCGGTGCTTCGCGAGCGGTTTACTAAGTGGGTCTGACTTGAGGTGCGGTGCGGGGAAGCGCGACAGAGCTAGGGGAAATTTGTAACGCGTAGTACCACTAGATCAAAGGTGTCAAACTACTGCATATCCTACACTGTGTCCGTACTGTCGGCATGGAACTAGGAATTACGACTACGTCGATTACTTTACTCTATGGTGCAGGGCTCAACTTCAAACGAACGCGTAGTACGAGGTCGCATCCACGTAAATTGACTGATTTAACACTGTTTGCCAATACACTCATAATTTGACACTCACTTAGCAAGCTGAAACGTCAAATCAGGTAAAAAAATAATGACCTTAAACCTATGCATTGGGTGATTTATCGATCCATTTGGTGGTACGAAGTGAGGTACGATGTCCGAGATGTTTTTCACTTGATCGCTTTTCGTGTTTTAGACTAGCACAGTAACCCTGCGCAGACCCATTCCCTCCGCTGTCATCCAAAGTTCTTTTTAAGTGACTTAATATGCAGTGTGTCTGCGACGTCGTCACCTGCCAATGCCGACTGGCGTCATGCATACTTGACATACGTTCAAGTTTGCATGACGCTGAAGCTTGATCAAGTCGGAATTGGGATCGGATTTTAAAGTCTGATGAAAATTCGATTTTTGCTTCAAGTAGACTTGTCATGCATACTTGTCATGCTTGACAGCCAAACACCAATTAAATTCGTTTTGTGAAAAGTTTAAAATCTTTGATGAAAGCCAACACGGGTTTCGAAAAAATCGCAGTACAACATTGGCAGTATATAAATACATTCAGGAGGTATACAACATTCTAAATGACAAACAATACGCAGTTGGGGACATGTCGAAGGCGTATGACAAAGTCCAATATGACATTCTACTAAATAAATTATACGGCATAGGCATACGAGGTACACCACACGAATGGTTTAAATCGTATTTAGGAAACCGCGAACAATATGTTGAAATTGAAAATTGTGACCAAGAAACAGGACTAGTAAGCTTGATCAGATCGGACGTAACAATAATGACTAACTCAATACCCCAAGGAAGTGTCCTTGGGTGTATTTTGTTTTTAATTTATATAAATGACTTACCAAAAATTTTTGACAAATATTGTATATTATTCGCGGATGACATCTCTTTATTATTTCCTCTATCAAATAATGATAACCTCCATGATACAATGACTCGACTGTTAAACAACATTACCGACTGGATGACTGACCATAAATTAGAAATAAATTACAACAAAACCAAAATAATTCAATTTCGACCATACCAAAAAAAACAATTACATATTAAATTTAATTATAATAAAACAGACATTGAATGCGCCGACAGCTTAACGTTTCTAGGCATTGAAATCGACACAAATTTAAATTGGAAGGACCATATCGAAAAGACAAAAACTAAACTAAGTAAATTTATTTATGGCCTCAGAGAATTAAAAAGAACCACCAACTTAAAAACCGCACTAGCTGCGTATTATGCTTATGGGTACGCATTTTTGAGATATGGTGTTATTCTCTGGGGAAATAGCACCGATGCCCCGGACCTTTTCATACTACAAAAAAAGTTCATCCGCATATTAGCAAATATAAAATCTACAGACTCATGTCTACCTCATTTTAAAGAATTAAAAATCTTAACCCTACCTTCCATCTATATCTTTGAGATATGTAAATTTGTTCGGAAAAACCTACACTTTTATAAAAAAAAAGAAGAGAAACCTCGTCGATTTCCCGAAAGACATAGAAATAAACTAACCCTACCACCATCAAAACTAAAACTTTACACCTCCAGTCCCTTCGTAATGTCCATAAAAGTATATAATAATTTGCCAGACTGCATTTGAAACGTTGAAAAAGAAAACAAATTTTATAAAATATTAAAAAACTTTTTATTAGAAAAATGTTACTACAGTTTAAGTGATTTTTTCGACGATGCAAATAAAAATAAATAAAATCGGTCTCTCTACTACGGTCGATTCCAGACCAAGTTGCTACACCCTAACAGGGTATTTGTAAAGATTCTGCAACTGAAAATAAATAAAAATAAAATAAAAAAATCATCAAGTTTACTGGACACCGCATCAAGTATCATGCAAACTTGACGGTAAACTTGATCGTGTGTGGCCTGCGATGCACTGCAAATTGGACGTCGCATCAATGTATCATGCAAACTTGACGGTTAACTTGATCGTGTATGGCCTGTGTTAGGTTGCTTTTTTAACTTAATTGCGAGGTAGACTTGCGCTTGAGGACAATTAATTATGGAAAGCACTGATAGTGATGAGGTCTTGGTTGGAGCGTGCTTGCCTAGAAGATGCTCATTCACTCTTGAAGGTGTTCAAATTATACAATATATATCAAACTATATAATAATCAAGTATGACCAAATTGGACTCTGTAGCTAATTAATTTAAATATCAGATTCGCAAAGCCAATGTGTATCACGAGCAGCAACATCATCGTGCACTGGTACGTTTGTAGCTATTGTAATAACTCTACCGTGACCCACTGCTATAAGCGTGATCCGCGTATTTATACAAGGGTATATTTTCGTAAATGCAAATACCTTTTCAATAGCAAAATACCAGCCAGTGAAACGTTGCCTTTTTGTCTGTTTTATGGGAATTGGAACGGGAAATAGCATTTTTGTGTGTCGTATAATAGCTAAAATATTTGCTGTAATTTAAAGAAAGAAGGCAAACTCAAAGCAATGATAGCCTACTGATAGTACTTAGATACTGGTTTTGACTGCTGTGGTCTCCATTCAGGGGTCGTAGGTTCAAAATAGTTTAAAATGTTCAAAGCTTAAAACTGTGGTTCTAATTCTGGCATCCGAATCGCTTTATTTAAACTGTTCAAATATTGATGTGGGGTAAGTTAAATTAAAAAAAAAAAAAACTTAAAAAAGCAAGTTATCCCCAACTATGCAAAAGGCTTTACTAAAAGTGTTAAGGCTTAAGCCGATATTTTAAACGGAGTATATTTAGGTGGAGCTGAGAGTTACGACTTTTCGAGATAAATTAGCCCATACCCGGCTGCCGGTGGGTAAATATTTGCCCGGATTTTGCCGAACACCCAGATATTTGTACCTAACGTTTCAGGGACGAGGGGCTTATTGCGCTACGCATCCCGTCACAATCGCCTTGGATTTGAATAGGCATTATACAAGTTTTCTAGTCATTAACATCAGTATTAACGGCCTATAAAACTACCTAAAATTAAAACGACAACAGCCCCTTGAAGTTTTGGCTAAGGCTAGACTAGATGGCGCTGCAGCTGATCAAAGACAGAAGTGTATTGATAATATTTCACGGCATTTTGTATTATAAATTTTTTAAATGCTAAAAAAAAACAATAAAAAATTCCGCGAAATATTAGCAATACTCTTCTGTCTGATCAGCTGCAGCACCATCTATTCTAGCCCTAACCAAAACTTCAAGTGACAACGATTGTAGAAAGAGAATAGATTTATATTTATTCTTGGAACTTGGCTAGAGAGCTTGCTCAAAGTGCAACTTGGCTAGAGAGGCAGGTCAGATTGAAATCCGAAAGGTCGACGTTTCAAACCTCACCTGTCACACCATCGTCGTGCCCTTTCTTAACACAAGTTTTATACTTGTGTTAAGAAAGGAGGGGGAACATAAGTAAATCTTTGACATGGTTGATGTCATAATTTACTTAAGGAAAAATAAACATAACACGTAACAAAATCGGTAGTACCTAACAAAATTGCTTATTTTATTAATTCAAATCTAACAAGAATTGTTGTAACGTTTCAATACCATCAAACGTGGAACACAATATAGTTGTGATTGTGCTAGGGAGTTTGATGGCAACTAAACAACGTAAAAACTTTGTTTGCCAACGCTGACACGGCACATTTACTACTTTTAGGGTGCCTGTCCATCGAAGCGGACATGTTTTCGACGTACAAATATCATTATGTAATTATATCTGATTGTTTTGCTGAGCAAGTTTATACACATCAGTTGTCAGGTAGCCTAACGTTCATACCCCAAACAGTCTTAGACTGAGCTTCCACGGCGCGGTTCGCACCCGCGCCCGCAGCGGTTACGGTACCAAATTATACCCGCCCGCCGCGGGCGCAAACCGCGCCGTTGAAATTGCTGCTTCATTTTTCATACAAATCTGCATTCTACGGAGGCCGCGGGCCCGCAACCGCTGCGGGTGCGGGCCGCGAACCGCGCCGTGGAAACCCAGTCTTAAGAAAATTGGAACAAGTACGACCATCTACTTATAAACCAACTATATTCTGATTCTTTAAAGAAAGAAGAAGAGAATTTACTATTAAAGAAGAGCAAAGATGGAGGTATTGCGATGGGTGAAATTGTACGCTTTTGAGCATGTAAAGTCACTATTGTTCGATAAAAATCGACCTCGCACATAAATTTGTCGTCTGTCGCCTTTAAACTAACTCACGTTCCTTTTTGTCCCCGAGCCAACAATGTGTTCACAATACACGTATCCAGTAGTTAACTAACTGAACTATCTTCCAACAAAACGTCTCGGCGAGGTAAGCCCCGAAACCTTATAATTAATTAATAGAGCGCCCATTGTACCGAGTGGGTTACGGGATCTTTGCAGCTTCAGTCGTAATTTATAGCTTGAGACGTCTCATTCTGCTCAAACACGAGATTACTTCAACCTTTATAAAATACATGTCTGTTTTTTAGGGTTCCGTACCCAAAGGGTACCAACGGAACCCTATTACTAAGCCTACGCTGTCCGTCCGTCCGTCCGTCCGTCCGTCCGTCCGTCTGTCAGCGGGCTGTATCTCGTAAACAGTAATAGATAGACATATGAAATTTTCACATATTATGTATTTCTATTGCCGCTATAACAACAAATAATCTATATATATAAAAGAAAGTGGTGTTAGTTACACTATTTATAACTCAAGAACGGATGAACCGATTTGGCTGAAAATTGGTGGAGAGGTAGCTTAGAACCAGGAGACGGACATAGGATACTTTTTATCCCGTTCGACTGCGTTTCCGTCAAGTCACTATAAAACGTGGTACCTATAACAAAAACGCATCTGACATGGAATAACAAAACGCAAATGACAGTGGTATAACAAAACGTAAATGACAGCTAAACGTAATTTTGTCTTTGGTTGTAAAAGATTTGACAATTATAAAAAGTGTTATAATAAAGCATTACTGATATTATAAATGCGAAAGTGTGTTTGTTTGTTGGTTTGTCCTTCAATCACGTCGCAACAGAACAGCGGATTGATGCGATTTTTTGCATGGATATAGTAATGGATGTAGTAGTGGTTCCTCAGATCGGGAGAGCTACTTTTTATCTCGGATAATGAAAGAGTTCCCGCGGGATTTTTAAAAACTAAATCCATGCGGACGAAGTCGCGGGCATCAGCTAGTAAAAATTAAATTAAATTAAAAAAATTAAATAAAAGTATTTCCATGGGTAGATGGAAATATTTTTCTTTTAACGGAACCCTAAAAGAGCGAGGACCGACTCGCACTTGGCCGATTTTTTGTTTTCGCGTAAGTTTTAGTCGAGTCCGATTTATTTTATTTTTGACTAGCTGATGCCCGCGACTTCGTCAAAGTGACCGGTTTTTTTCATTTTAATTTATAGCAATAAATAAAACGTTTATAATACTACACGAACTTTTATATTAAAATACATAACGCTAAGGTGTAAGTTTGTATATGAATGTAAGTAAACTTAGCAAGTAAGTCCGCTTTGGGCATTCGCACTGACCTATTTCTGAAATCCTCATTCATTGTTGAAACGATAATATTTCAGTTGGATAGAATATTCAATTTCAATTTTGGTCTAAGTTCGCGATACTTTATATTTTTAACTCGTATCTTTGGACCAGTTGTTTTTATGGTAATGAAGACAATTCATCATCAGCAATCCATCAACATTTCACTACTGAGCGCAGGTTTCCTCTCAGATAAGGGTTATAGTCCACCACACACTTGACAGAAAATTGAAACAATTGTGTGCCTAGTTTTTGTTTCAGAAGACGTCCACTAAGTTAGAGCTCGTTTATGGATACGCGGAGCGGTATGCGGTATGTGATTTGCGGCATGAGCAAAAGCCAGAAGCGCTTGTCAACGCTTTTTCAATTAACGCTCTCATAATCTAATATATAAAATTCTCATGTTGCGGTGTTTGTTACCAAACTCCTCCGAAACGGCTGGACCTATTTTTATGAAATCTTGTGTGCATATCGGGTAGGTCTGAGAATCAGCCAACATCTATTTTTCATACCCCTAAATGATAAGTGTGACCCACCCCTAAATATTTTTGTTGGCGGTACGAAGTTCGCTGGGTCAGCTAGTATTATTATAGTTTTTGCAATTCACGAGCACGCGGGCTAATGGTTTGTGGGTGTATGTGTTACATCTGTATAAGAGTGAGTGAGCGCAATGCTTGCGTCTACACGCTCCCACCTAGGCTTCGACAGGCACGCACCCTTACGCACTGTGCTTAGTTATATTGGAACGTAAGTTCCTTATTGCGCGGTACGGAAGGGGGCTAGACGGAAAAAATTAAGGAACCGACACTCGACATATTTTTGAAACCGACACTTTTTTGTTGAATGTGAATTTTGCAACATTGGGTTGGGAAAGGTTCCACATGAAGAAATTGTTTAAAATAAAATTGAAAATGGAATATTCGGTCTGTCGAGCTGGGATTCGAACCATCGACTTTGAACTGTTAGGCGACTGCCGGAGCCACTAGGCTGCGGAGACTCAATGTTGTACCGCGAAAATACCGAACACAATGTAATCGAAAGGAACTACGTTCCATCCGGGTGTCCCTTGACACCTCTCAAGTTTTTTAACTAGTAATTGTTGCTCGCGCGGGTGACAAGGTGGGTAAAATATACAAACCTTTAGAGTCTCATACGTCATGTTTCTTCATACAAAAGGAAGACCCTTGGGCCTCAATATACAATACTATTTAGTGTAAGAGTAACACTTACCGTACCACACCGATATACCATACCGATTAGTGACCATATTGAGCTCGATCCTGGGCATACACATCTCGCCCAACCTCAATTTCGGGAAATGCATCGAGTCAAAGGCAAAAACAGCAGCCAAAAAACTTGGTATCCTGAACAAGGTGAAGCGGTGCTTCACGCCTGAGCAGCGCCTAACTCTCTATCAGGCTCAGGTGCGCTCGGCCATGGAGTACTGCTGCCACCTCTGGGACGGCTCTGCTAAGTACCAACTCGATGCATTAGACTCGGTAGATCGCCGTGCCCGCCGAATTATAGGTGATCAGTCACTAACGCAGGCAAAAATGCTCAGTCTGCAGCACCGTCGCAATGTTGCCTGTCTATCGGTCTTCTATCGGATATACTTTGGAGAATGCGCTCAAGAACTTCACAACCTTGTGCCTCCTTCACCGTTTTACCACAAAACTTCGAGAAATCGTGAGCGTTGGCATCCTTACGTGGTTGAAATCCAACCTACTCGCACAAAACGCTTCAGTTCAACGTTTCTGAATCGAACCACTAAGGTGTGGAACGCACTTCCAACATCTGTGTCTCCGGCCACGTATAACCTCAGTACCTTCAAGGTAAGAGTGAATAGGCATTTTCTAGGCAAGCGCGCTCCAACCTAGACCTCATCAGTGCTGTCCAGCATTTAGTGTCGTCAAGCGCAAGCCTATCCCGAAAAAAAAAACTTACGGCTAAGTGCACGATGTTGAACAGCTGCCAAGTAATATCAATTTGTTTGTGTTTGTGTCAAATTCGTTGGTCGAGTGTAACGTATCTGACCTTTTGCTAATACCAATACGTCATAATTGAAAAAGTTCGAGTGGTCAACGACTCGAACGTCCGGACGCCCTTAAGTTGAAGGTAAAGGGTGGTGCTAACTGCTAAGTATGCGGTAAGTATACAAAGTTTAAAACTATTACGAGAGAAAGGTTGTACCCGAGTTTAGGTGAATAAATAAAAAACACACAACAACTAAAAAAACCCACGAAGATTTATACCTACATAATTTACACGTATCTTATACATACAATATAAATAATAATATTATACGCGCGGACGAAGTGCACGTTAATACAACGGACGAAGTAGCCGTATGTTTGTCATTAATTTTCCATAAACCCTGTGGATTAAGGTTTTTAATTCCTGCGGGAATGCTCTGTAATTTTCCGGGATAAAAAGTAGCCTATGTGTTAAACCTGGGTATGATCTACCTTTATTCCAAATTTTAGCCAAATCTGTTCATTCGTTGTGGAGTTACGGTGTAACAAACATCCATCCATCCAAACATCCTCACAAACTTTCGCATTTATAATATTAATGTAGTATAATGCAATCTTACTAATATTATAAATGCGAAAGTGTGTTTGTTTGTTGGTTTCTTGGTTTGTCCTTCCATCACGCCGCAACAGGGCTACGGATCGACGGGATTCTTGGCATGTATATAGTTGAGGACCTGGAGAGTGACTTAGGCTACTTTTTACCCCGGAAAATCAAAGAGTTCCCGAGGGATTTTAAAAACTATATCTACGACGATGAAGTTGCGGGCATTAGCTAGTTCTAATTAAATTGAACAAAGTTGTCAGTTTAGTTTGTCGTCGAGCCGTTACCGCAATAATAGTGATAGATCGCTGTTGGCTGCAAAGAGCTCTGTTAATCGTTTCTAAAAGGCTATCGGTTTATTTGCACTTCATCTACAAAGTAATTTAGTGCAAACAATTTGCAACTTTAAACCGAAGTCGATAGAGTGTAAATTCCTTTTGCAAATAGCTCAAAGAGAATGTAGTATTTTTAAAACCTATTATCGAAACAATAACCACTTTAGGATCAGGTCACTCGTAGTCTGCATCAGATTGTTTTTAAAGCATTTGCGGTTTCTATACGATGTTCCATAATAATAAAGTCAGCCACCTTTTCCTTTTATATATTAAGATAATAATGATCTAAATATATAAAAGGAAAAGGTGGCTGACTGACTGACTGACTGATCTATCAACGTACAGCTCAAATCACTAGACAGATAAGGCTGAAATTTGGCATACTGATAGCTATTATGACGTAGACATCCGCTAAGGAAGGTATTTTGGAAATTCAACCCCTAAAAGGGTAAAATAGGGGTTTCAAAAATCACAATTAACGTGAGCGAAGCCCCGGACTAGCTAGTCTTCTATATAAATAAAAATCAATTGCCCGATTTATGAAAGGTCATCACTTGAAAACCGCTCGATCGATTAAGCTGACTTTTGTTTTTTTTTGTGTTCGTTGTTCGACAAGGTTTGTATAAAGATTTTTTTTTATTTTCTTCATAAATAACAATAAAATTTCAACTTCTTACCTCCATAAACATAGAGTTAAACTAAAAAAGATTGGTTTCAAGGCTGTATTGTTGTACGCTACGCCATGTACTACGTAGAGCTACAAGGCGCTACGAGGCTGCCCAATAGTCTGGCATTTTCGTAGACTTTTCTAGTATCCTTAGCCACAGTAGTTTTTATAATAATCCGCGTAGAATAAGGTTTTTAATTCCCGCGGGAACTGTTATTTTAGCCTATGTGTTAATTCTAGGTATGAGCTATCTCCATTCCAAATTTCAGCCAAACCGGTTCATTAGTTGTGGTGTGAAAAAGTAACAAACATCCATCCATCCTAACAAACTTTCTCATTTATAATATTATAGTTGGATCCATACATCCATCTATCCTCACAAACTATCACATTTTTAATATTAGTAGGATAGTCGGGTTAATAATAACCACAGGTAAGTTAAAGCGATGATGGCTTAGTGGTTAAGGCTTCATCCTCACTTTCGGGAGGTCCAGAGCTCGATCCCAGATAAGCATTTCTAACTTTTTGAGTTACATGCATTTTAAGCAACTAAAAATCACTAGCATTAATGCTAAAAGAATACCTTTTGAGGAAACCTGGATGCCTGAGAGTTTTCCATAAAGTTTTCAAAGTTGTGTACAGTCTTCCAATCTACTCTTGGCCAGCGTGCCTATATGATCTATACCTTATAGAAGGGACCTGCCCCTGCCCAGTATTGGGCCTGCGATGTTTTGAAATGAATCAATGAATCCTACGGCCTTTGGAATGGAGATAGCTCATACTCATGGATTAACACATAGGCTACTTTTTATTTTGGAAAATTACAGAATTCCCGCGGGCATTAATAAACCCTAATCCACGTCATCATCATCATCATCAGGCATCATCTAGTCATCATCATCATCATTAACAACCCATCAACGGCTCACTACTGAGCATAGGTCTCCTTTCAGAGAAGGGTTATAGGCCATCCACCATCCACCACGCTGGCCTAATGCGAATTGGCGGACTTCACACATCTTCGAGAACATTATGAAGACCTCTCAGATGTGCAGGTTTCCTCACGGTCTTTTCCTTCACCGTTGAAGCAAGTGATATTTAATTGCTTAAACGCACTTGACTCCGACAAGTCGGAGGTGCGTACCCGGGATCGAACCTGCGACCCCCCGAATAGGAGACCACAATCCTAACCACCAGGCTATCACTGCTTAATCATCATCTAGTATAATATATTATGTAGTTGGATGTATTTAAAATAATGTACGACCCAGATGCTTCTTTAAAATGTGATTATCTTAGTTTTCTTAAAAATCTGAAGTGAATTTAAAATGAAGAGAATCCTAATTTAATAAAGAAAAGTGACTCGACACTTTTGTATGGAGCTTAGGGTAAACGAAATATTTCCTTATAATGCATTATAAGGGACGGATAATCTCTTTTTTCTCCTTTTTAATATAAAGACCAGCCAACATCGACATCCTTTATTTAATTTATATATTAAACGGTAATACTTTATTAGCTTCATGTTGAAAATAGAAAAACTATTTTATTTTTATTTTAACAGTAAACTAGCTCACTTTGGAAGCGACAAGAAAATAAATTAATCCCCAATAATAATTATTTCTAAAATTTTCTTATTTCAGTTTAAACACTTACAAAAACCTTAGCCATGTATTCCAATTATATCAAGGGAGTTCGTTCAGAAAACAATAAAATGAATCTTTTTATAACCTGTTGTACCTACTACTAAAATGAATCTCTTGACCAACCTATAAACCCTTAGTATTAGCTTGTCAATATCGACAACGCTGATAAATTTAGAGCATCGTGAAATAATAAGGTGTCGGACCTTTAAAACAAAGTAAGAGCCAATCTTACTTTGTTTTAATGTCCTGTTTTTCTGTGTTGTCCATTCAGTACTAAGATTTTTTATGTCGTAAGCTTCCAATACTTTATGAAACACCTTGAGCTTTCTTACAATGCTGTTAATTATTGCGGTTTAATTTACTAAGTCGTCATAATATTTCTATACTCGAAACTATAACGTTAGCGAAGTGCATAAACACGTACTAACCCTATTGTTATTTACCGAAAAACCACCACCTTTCCTTTAGTACATACAATGTGCTATTATTCCAAGCGTTTCCCAACGTTAAAATAACTTTTGAATTGGCTATTATCCGAAATAGATACATAGCATTGGAAACCCCATTATATTGCAGCAATAAGCAATGAAAATTTATATCTTTGGCGCCTCGCGGAGTGCATCAAACGGCCAACTCTGAGTTAGTACTGCAATTCAATTTCATGGCGATTTACTGAGCAGTCTAAGTATGATCTGCTGTGGGATAAAACATAAGAGAAAAGCGTAATTTATGGACAAAAATGTGATAGGTAATTGCAAAATAAATATTTTTGAATTAGGTAAAAAAACTTGCGTCAACGAAGTCACCTGAGACTGAGGGTCGACCGCTTCTGGATGTCAGTCTTTTGTAGGTATGTTAGGTACTAGCTGATGCCCGCGACTTCGTCCGCGTGGATTTAGTTTTTAAAATCCCTCGGGAACTCTTTGATTTTCCGGGATAAAAGTAGCCTATGTCACTCTCCAGGTCCTCAACTATACCCATACAATATATCAAGTTGATCCGTAGAGCTGTTGCGGCGTGATTGAAGGACAAACCAACAAACAAACACACTTTCGCATTTATAATATTGAGTGTGAAGTATGATTTCCACAAATCGTGGTTTTATGCCGTTTGTATGTAGCGACTCCCTGCGACTCGTTTGGTATCGTATGTTTCTCTATCTACCAAAACTAAGACTTTACTACTTACTGACTACTAACGTACTTTCTTTAAAGGAGACTAATACATTGTTTTGTTATTGTTTATCAATTTTCTGAGGATAAAATTGTGATCTTAAAGAGGAAAAATACCTTGTTGCCTGTGGCAATTTAGTAACCATACACTAATAATTACTTAACTATCAGGCAACGCAATATTTCTTAAGACATTATTAATATTATTTTGTTTTGTCGTCCGTCGCTCTACATAACAGGATCAAGATGACCTTTGGTGAGAATTTATTATCCAAATTGGAAATCCTAATAATAATATTTTGTTAATAATAATATGTATAAGCGTAGCATTTTAACTCTTCCGTTTGCAAGTGAAGGTGCATAGAATTTAATACTTCGCTCTTTGCTTCTATCGTAGCTTAGACAAAGGAGCCTTTTTTTACTGAATGTAATTTGATAGGTACTGAATAAATAATATATTAATTTATCTTAATCCGCTTCCGCTTGTACTTAAAAATGAAGTTTCACATATACTAATAGAAGGATACGGTAGAGCATCGATTTAACTTATATTGCCACTTACAAGTTATTTTGTACTGATTTTCTAGCAGCAACATGTCCTAGAATGCTTCGATTCCTTTTAAAGAGTTCTTTATACTTCACTTCCATAAAAAATCAATGCAACAAGAAGAATAAACTAAGATTTTAGAATAACTTCGACATAATAATTATAATATTTTATTGTATACCAAGTAGGTATTTGAAAACATTATAGTCCATGGTAGATAATTTTTGAAAACAAATTGGCGACGGACGGACGGACAAAATAATATTAATAATGTCTTAAGAAATATTGCTTTGCCTGATAGTTATGTAATTAGTGTATGGTTACTAAATTGCCACAGGCAACAAGGTATAATAAAAAATTATAGTACGATGAAACCTATTGAAAAAGGAAGATAATGTAACAAAAATGAAAGGAAAAATAATTTACGGGCGATCTGAGGCCGGGAAGTGGGGGGAGGGGGGGAGGAGGGGGGGAGTTATCTTGATTTCCGGCAAAACTACAAGTCCTATGGAAAAAAGTTAAATGGCAAAGTTGTAGGTAATAAAATGATCTATAACTTTTGTGTTTACACTTTTTCACATAACCTCAAAATGTATGTGAAAATTCAAATAACCAAGTTTTTGGTTTTTTATTGTTCATCATCATCATCTCAGCCTGCGGACGTCCACTGCTGAACATAGGCCTTTCCCAGAGAACGCCACCACACCTAGTCCTCAGCCTTCCTCATCCAGCCACTTCCCGCCACCCGCTTTATATCGTCGGTCCAACGTGCTGGAGGGCGCCCCACACTACGCTTACTAGTTCGCGGTCTCCACTCTAGAACTTTTCGGCCCCAACGGCCATCGCTTCTACGACAAGCATGGCCTGCCCACTGCCATTTCAGCTTGCTAATGGTTTGGGCTATGTCGGCGACCTTGGTTCTCTTGCGGATCTCTTCATTCCGAATCCTGTCCTTAAGAGAAACTCCTAACATAGCCCTCTCCATAGCTCTCTGAGTGACTTTAAATTTGTGGATCAAGCCTTTTGTTAGTGTCCACGTTTCAGCGCCATAAGTGAGGACGGGAAGGACACATTGATTGAAGACTTTCGTCTTCAGGCATTGAGGTATTGACGATGAGAAGACCCGACTTAACTTTCCAAATGCCGCCCAGCCCAGCCGTATCCTTCTGTTGGCTTCTTCGTCGAAATTGTTTCTACCCAATGACTATCTTATTGTTCTTTTACAAAAAAAAAATTTTCATGAAATTAGGTCAAAACTTACCTTTTTATGTCCCAAATACAGTTTAATTTTTAAAATTTAGTATATTTATTTTTTCACCGTATTTAGACTTAATATCGAAAAAGCAGCCTAATTTATTTAATTATGTAGAACTTCGGGTTCAAGGTTTCCTCACCACGTTTTATTCAAATTATATTTAAAGTTAATACGTTTCTAAGTGCCAATTTCAATTTCGCCAATTTTTCAATTCTTCGGCAATGGTTCAATTGGCAATAAGTACATCCCGTGCAGCTATACGATCAAATATACGAGAAAATATAGGTAACCCAAAGGACGTGACCTTACCGATCGTTAAAGATGTTATCGGCGCACTTTGGGAGCGACGGGCGCAGCAATCTGATTTATCAGGTTGTTTAAACCAGCTGAGTCGCAGTGATCTTTTGTAATTGAATTCGGCGTCAAATTAATAGCCGGCCTGAGTGTATCAAAACCGCTGAACGACGAAGGGGAATTTCCTAAACTATGGCACAAGGCGTAGGCTTAGCGTCGTCGTTACGGCGTCCTGCTGAGAATCCATGGTGCGTTGCGGCTGCGCTTTATTTTATGGAAAAATTCGTTGTATACCACATCATCATCATCATTAGCAACCCATCAACGACTCACTACTGAGCTCAGGTCTCCTCTCAGTGAAGAGTTATAGGCTATAGTCCACCACTTCACACACCTTCAAGAACATTATGAAGAACTCTCAAATGTGCAGGTTTCCTCACGATGTTTTCCTTCACGGTTGAAGCAAGTGATATTTAATTGCTTAAACGCACTTGACTCCGAAAAGTCAGAGGTGCGTACCCGGGATCGAACCTGCGACCCCTCGAATAGGAGACCACAGTCCTAACTGTTCAATTGTTAATTCATATTTAGGTGTTTTGCATTATGTTAACCTCAAGCCAGTCGCTAATAAATAATCAAACAAGGTGGTCGTGTTTCTCTGATCTAAAGTGAAAAGTCAAAAGTGAACCTTATACCTATAAACATATGGTCCAAAATCGTAGCCGGATCAAAGCAAGCTACCTACTCGCCGATCGCCGCTCGAGTGCGAAATGCGAAGATAAGAAAATTGACGCGCTCACTATTAGAATAATAGATCTTATTACTCCGTAATAATGACTACTCCAGCGGAGCAAGCTATAAGCATTCTAGAAGATACGGCGCAAATATTCCAAAAGGCTAAAATAAATATAAAAAAATGCCCTAAAGAGCGACTAACAAAAGGATACATCGAATCAAGGATAAAATCGATCGATGAATACTGGGTTACGTTCAAGCAAGCCCATCATGACTTAGTGAAGTGTACGACGAGAGAACAACGAGGCAACTTACCCTACTTCGTCCAAGAAGAATTTTATATGCAAGAAGACGTGTACTTATATCTACAAGGCTACCTCAAGGATTTGCAGGCGATAAAGGAAAATGCCGGTCGTCGAAGTTCGAGTGCCATCGACCCAACACCGTCACCATCTCACGTGCTAGCCCGGCTGCCCAAAATACAGTTACCGACGTTCGACGGCAAGTATGAAGATTGGCCTACGTTTAATGATTTGTTTTTATCCTTAGTACATACAGACTCTTCTCTAAACAATGTGCAAAAATTACATTACCTTAAAACTAGTATCATAGGGGAGGCAGCAGCTTTATTAAAGAATATTCAGATAACAGAAGATAACTACTCCCTCGCCTATGATATACTAAAAAATAGATATGGCAATAGGCGGTTAATAATTAATTCCCTTTTAAAGCGACTTTTTTCAATACGTAAAAGCACTATACAGTCCGCTCAACACTTAAAGTTAATTAACATTAGACAATACCAGCGAAATTATAAATAGTTTACGTAATCAAAAAATCGATACTGACTCTTGGGATCCGATTTTAATATTTCTCACGGTACAGAAACTGGACCCAGAGTCTCATAAACAATGGGAAGATTTTGCACATAAAGATAACGTTGATGAATTACCGACGTGGGAGGATTTAAAAAAGTTTCTCGAAACTAAATTTAGAACATTAGAATTAGTAACCCCCACAACAAGTAAAGAGAAGCCTACTAGGGAGAAGGTATTTCACGTAGTCAAGCAAACTAAGTCATGCGTCCGATGTAAGGGTGACCACACTTTGAGTCACTGTGAGGATTTTTTAAAAATGACTCCAGTGGACAGAGGTCTTTATGTAAAAGAGAATAACATTTGTTTCAACTGCCTTTTTGAAGGTCATAGGTCGTCTAAGTGCAGGTTACCTGCGCTGTATACTTGTAAAATTTGCCGTAAACGCCATTCCACACTACTCCATCAAAAAAGGTCAACAGGTACGTTGGATAAGCAAGAAACTACTCAACCGACAGTATCTAATGAACGAAGTGGAGAGATAGTGCAAGTTAACACAAGAATAGATCCTGTTAACGATGAACCAACAAATGTAGCCCTACTGGCAACGGCTCTCGTGAAGATACGGGATG
Source organism: Oeneis ivallda (assembly GCA_029955525.1). Taxonomy (NCBI): domain Eukaryota; kingdom Metazoa; phylum Arthropoda; class Insecta; order Lepidoptera; family Nymphalidae; genus Oeneis; species Oeneis ivallda. The sequence goes on from JARPMR010000007.1 coordinate 23,153,757, forward strand.
ACTATGGACACACTACTGTAGTAAAGGCTCTAGTGGACACAGGATCACAAGCAAGCTTTATAAGCGAAAGGGCAGTACAAGCATTACGACTGAAAAGGACAAAAATCAATGGTACGATTACGGGTATTGGATCAACACGAACCACTGTAAAGCAAGCAACAGAGTAAAACGTCTTACCAAGACAAGAAGAAGAATTCAAGATCAAGACGTATATCATGCCAACGCGACTCACCTTACAATTACCAACAAAAACCATTTCCAACAACACCTGGCCGCACTTAGAAGGTCTCGTTCTGGCAGATCCAAGCTTTAGTCAATCAGGACGAGTAGACATGTTGCTCGGTGTAGATGTATGTGCCAAAATTATGAAAGGTGAAATTATTAAAGGTCCTCCAGGAACTCCATGCGCGCAGAACACAAGCCTGGGTTGGATCCTATTTGGCACTGTACAAAAGACTCAAGGAGATGAAATTATAAGCATACACCTGAATCTGGATCTGGATAATATGCTCAAGAATATGTGGGAACAAGATACAAATGAAATAAGAAGACCTACACCAGAAGAAAGAAAATGTGAAGAAATATACAAAGCTACAACCACCAGAACAGATGAAGGACGATACATTGTAAAATTACCAAGAAAAACAGAACAGCTACAATGTATTGAAGGAAATACAAGAGAAATTGCGCTAAGAAGATTAATTCAATTAGAAAGAAGATTTGATAAGGATACAAGTTTAAAGAATGAATACGTTAAGGTTATGGAAGAATACATAGACATGGATCATATGGAAGAAGTGCCAGAAGAAGAAATCAACAATCCATCTGTGTATCTACCACATCATGCAGTAATTAAAGCTGAAAAAGAAACAAGCAAAGTCAGAACAGTTTTTAACGCGTCGCAGAAAGGTCACAATCAAGTCTCTCTTAATGATGAGTTATTAGTTGGCCCTCAACTACAAGATGATATGAGAACTTTAATTTTAAGATGGCGAACGAAGAAAGTGTGCTTCGTTGCAGACATAGCAAAAATGTACCGCCAGATCATGGTAAGCAAAGAATTCTCTGGCGCCAAGATAAGAAAGAACCTGTAAAGGATTATCGACTTAAAAGAGTTACGTTCGGGACAGCATCGGTTCCTTACTTAGCAGTCCGAACATTACACCAAGTTGCTGAGGATGAAGGCCAGAATAATCCTGATGCAGCGGTAGTAATTAAACAAGACTTTTATATGGACGATCTTATGATTTTTAATAGGAAAGAAATTGCAACATAAAGACACAGCTATTACAACAAAAGAATTAGATGAAGCGTTAAAAACATGCATCAAGCTAACACAGCAAGAAAGTTTTAAAGAAGATATAAATAATTTAAAGAGTAACGGAAAGGTACAAGCAAAAAGCAAATTAAAAACCTTACAACCTTACCTTGATGATGAAGGAATCCTCAGGGTGGGCGGTAGGTTGCGCCATGCAGATCTAAACGAAGATGGTAGACACCCTATAATACTAGATCATGATACTTACCTTTCGAAGCTCGTTGTCGCCGACGCGCATTTGAAGACGTTGCACGGTGGACCGCAGCTGATGTTGGGATACTTACGGCAAAAATACTGGATCCTGAAAGCAAAAAATTTAGTAACATTAAAGTTTAGAAAATGTTTAATATGTGCCAGACAAAATGCAACAGTAAAATCGCAACTCATGGGAGACTTACCTCGTGAAAGAGTGACTCCATCAAGACCCTTTTTACACAGTGGCGTGGATTTCGCTGGCCCATATTCAGTACTGGCGTCAAGAGATAGAGGAATAAGAATCAGCAAGGCATACATATGCATATTCATTTGTATGTCCACAAAAGCGATTCACCTAGAACTAGTTGGAGATATGACGTCAGATAGTTTCATCGCCTGCATGAGGAGATTTGTCAGCCGGCGTGGGAAATGTGCCCACTTGTGGAGTGACCAAGGTCGATCTTTTGTTGCAGCTAACAAAGAACTTGCAGCAGCCTGGGCAGAAGCAAAGTTACAATTTGAAGGTGACATTTCAGAATCTTTAGCTCTTGACGGCACCCAATGGCACTTTCTACCAGTTTACAGTCCCAATATGGCGGCAATTTGGGAAGCTGGCGTGAAATCAATGAAATTTCACATGAAAAGGGTGTTGACATCGAACCTTACATATGAAGAAATGTCCACTCTTCTATGTCAAATAGAAGCTTGTCTGAATTCCAGACCACTAAGCCCCATAGATGAGTCTGATATAGATAACAAGACGCCTTTAACCCCAGGACATTTTTTGATTGGCGAAGCTCCAATCAGCATCCCGAATCCCAATCTCCAAGATATACCAATCAGCTACTTATCCAGATGGCAACACCTGCAAAAAATGTTGTCAGACTTTTGGCGAAGATGGCAATTAGAATATCTGTCTAGATTGCAACAAAGGTATAAGTGGATCAAGAAGGAAAAGGAATTTGATATCGGACACATAGTACTTATAAAAAGCGATAATCTTCCACCTGGGAAATGGATGCTGGGTCGCATGACAGACAAGCATCCTGGTAGTGATGGTATTACTAGAGTCTATAGTGTTAAGAGTGGTGACCGTATAGCGCAAAGATCTGTATCGAAACTATGTCCCTTACCGATAGATATTGATTAAGTTATTCTATGTGATTATAAGTTTAAGATGCTATATTTTGTGTAAACGATTATTGTAACCGAAAGTGCCTGCTCAGTGAAATTCTATGTTTCTTTAAGTTTAAGATCTAAGCTAATTTATCATTTGATATTGTATTTACTTTAATGGGTATCGCAAGCATTCAATTCAAGTATTGTCATCCATAATATGAAGCTAGAAATTAAGATAATTTTTTTTTCATATAAGTTGCAAAATATGTTTTTTACTGCCTATCGTGATTTAGTATATCCATGTAACTTGTTTATTATAAAGGACGCTGAGGGTCCTTTGGTGGGCGGCATGTTCAATTGTTAATTCATATTTAGGTGTTTTGCATTATGTTAACCTCAAGCCAGTCGCTAATAAATAATCAAACAAGGTGGTCGTGTTTCTCTGATCTAAAGTGAAAAGTCAAAAGTGAACCTTATACCCATAAACACTAACCAATAGGCTATCACTGCTTATACCACATAGTACGCCTTTCGCTCGTCACAAAAGGAACTTTATAGTTTCAATAGAAGGTGTGAGTGGACAGTGGACACCAACGGTTCCAACTCCAACCATTGCACTATTACACTAGACCCATTCTGTTATACTAGTGTTTACTTCTTACACAAGCTTTCCGTATCTGGAGGGGAAAGGCAGAATTGGTGCAATTTGTGTTTAAAGCTATTAAAGAATTAAATATCACTTACTTTAACGTTGAAGGAAACATCGTGAGTAAATCTGCATATTTTTTCTGAAACGTTTGAGATAATGTCTGCCAATCTGCACTTGGCCTGTGTAGTGGACTATGGCCTTAGTCGTTTCCATTCAGAGGAGACCCGTGCCCATTAGATGGCTGGCGATGCGTTAAGAAGAATAGCTAAAATGAGCCAGCCAGTAAATGTCAGTTTTAGTTTTGGAACAAAGTTCCTTTTCGGACGGTTTGGGGAATGGAGGCTTGGCGAAAAAGTGTAAGAATTTTCTGTCACGACCCTTTTAGCCTTCGTTTAATATACACGTTCCATCATAGCTTTGGTGGCGTAGCGGCTAAATGAAGGAGTGAAACTATCAGTTCGGTGGTTCGAATCCTAACTTCAGATCATGTCTTTGTTCTTTTTTCAATTTTTGGAACGAAGTTTTATAAGGAAACTTCCTACTTACTATTAGGGAAATTCCGAATAAAATATTTGCGGCATTTGTGGGCTGCGTGTACATGCTTTAACTTGCTTTAATGTCTGCTTATTTTTTACGTGATGGTTCTAACACGTGGCGAGAGATGGCGTTGATTCTAAAAGGTAATATTTTAAAAGTAACTTCGTTCCAACCAAGTGATCCACGACACACGCATTTTTAAATATTTTTTTAATTATCTCATTCATCTTCTTAGCAGATATCTCTCATTTTCTACATAATCATTAGTGTTACGAGGAAAGTGCTGATTCCTCTTTTATCTAGGGCAAGGTGATTAGGGCCGGAGATCTCGAGGGCATCGCACTAATGAAAGCGTTTTTTGAAAACAAAGAAATCGTTCAGCAACGAACTTGTTCCTTTTCTCTAGATTATTTTTGACTAGCTTTTACGGCCGCCACTGCATCCTCGTGGACAGGTATAGGCCATAGAAAATAGAATCTTAATAACAAGGCAATAGAAATGCTGTGTGCCACGTCGAACAATACAGAACGCATGTCGCCGCCTCGCAGCTTTAACTACATACACTAGTGGTTCGCCCCGAACTGAGACCTCGCGGTATCCCATAATTCCCATAACGTAGTTTTAACTATATTATATTGTAATTAAAACGCGCCGAATCTGATGACGTCTATCGTCATCTGCTTTCGTGGATGGGATGCGTATGCCTACAGTATTTTACTAAAATTCAGCTGGTTCGCTGAACGGGTGTTACGTAGTATACGATTTCATAATAAAAAAAAATATAAACTGCCATGACTGCGCGCTTGCGGCTTCTGCGGCGAGCATGTCTAGATGCGCGCTCATCTTTACATTCATAGACACAGTACCATCACCCAAGCATCATACGGTAGTAAATAGGTGCTAACGTCTAATTATTGTAAATAGAAACGGATTTACTTTTGCAAAAACAACGTGATACTTTTATTGATAATAATTTGCTAATTGTATAACATAATTAGTAATAGACAAAATAAGAATAGCTGACGCAAAACTGTATTTACAATATTAAAGACAGCGCCATCTATTAACAGTATAGTGAAGTTTTGTTAAAAACATTGATGCCCATTAAAACTTAAATAATTTCGTTTCTTTATAATATTTATCTAATCTTAGTATTTGTTGTTCAAGTACAGAATATAACTCAAATTATGTGTAAGTTTCAAGTTTAAAAAAAAGTGGTTTTAGAGATCTAGCCACGAATACAATCTCCACTTTGAAAGCCCCCCATTTCGTCAATTTTAGGAAAAAAAAATAAAAAAAAATACTTTTGTACTCTGTTCTAAATTATCTTTAAAATGAGGTACTGCAACCCTATGAAATGCAAAAAAATATATTTTACTTCGCATTCGCTTCTATGAGAGCGCCCCTGAAATAAAGATTTTTATTTCAGAATATTTATTTTTATTTATGAGTCCTTGAATAGTTACTTTGAAAAAAATAAATTGTTTGTAGAGGAACAATTTGGTTTTCGTAAAAACAAAAGTATAAATATGGCAGTCTATAAATTTCTTAATTCTGTCATGCATAATTTAAATGACAGGGTTCCAGTCTGTGCTTTATTTATGGATTTAACCAAGGCCTTTGATTTTGTCGATCATAAAATATTATTAAACAAACTTTATGCCTATGGTGTGAGAGGAAACGTATTGGACCTTCTAAATTCATACTTAACAAATAGAAAACAAATAACACAGATTACTAAAGTCAACTGGAAATATAAAATGCTTGTTAATTACCATTCACAGTCGAGAGTAATTCAACGCGGCGTTCCCCAAGGAAGTGTCTTAGGCCCACTATTATTTATTATATATATCAATGATCTACCAAAATACGTAACTCACCACGATATGGTCTTGTTTGCTGATGATAGTACTATTATATTTGCAAATAAAACCATAAATGACCTTATTATTAATGTAAAAAATACACTGGATATAATAATAAACTGGCTTAATCATAATAAACTAACAATCAACTTAGATAAAATAAACTTAATGATTTTTAAGCTCAGAGAAAATATGCCCTATGCTTTGAATGTAAATTATGAAGGTAAAACTATCAACGAAGTCAATGTAACAAAATTCTTAGGTCTGAATATTAATTCTACTTTAAATTGGAAAGAACATTTAAATCATATTTGTACTAAGTTAAGGCAATTCTCCTTTGCACTTCATATGTTGCGGAAAACAGTAAACGTGTCGGCGCTACTGACGGTTTACCATGGCTATGTGGCTTCGCTATTGAGATATTGTATTCCATTTTGGGGTAATTCTACTGAAAAAGAAGCTGTATTTAAGGCACAAAAGAAATGCTTAAGGGCCATATTTAAATTAAAAACGACAGATAGTTGTAAGCCCTATTTTAAAAAGTATAAAATTCTTACAATGCCATGTCTGTATATTTATGAAACTATTGTATTTGTTAAAAGTAATTTAAATTTATTTCAAAATCGCAACAGCAAAAGACATACCATTGAGCTGCGACAGCCACCCAGTAGATGTGCCCATTTTACAAAAAGCTTCTTCTGCACTGTGCCTCGTTTATATAATCACTTACCCAGAGACATTATTGAAACGCAGGAGATCCCTATGTTTAAAAAAAAGTTAAAAAAATTTTTGATAGATAAGAAATATTATACAATTTGTGATTACCATATGGAAAAATTTTAACTGTTGTATATTATTTTTTGACATTTAATTTATATTTTTTTTGACATAATATAATAACATTCCTATATTTGTACACCACACTTTGGTAGGATATGCGCATTTTAAATTGTATATTATAACATCTTGACTGTACCATATTCACAAATTAATAAATGAATTATGAATTATGAATTAACTTTTTAAGCCATTTTCGGCTGGAGGCCATCGGTTTACATATCATATCTAAAATTGAAGTAATTACGTTCAGTAATTCAGAAGATATAAGGCTCTGACAGACGGACGGACGGACGGACAAGTGCAAATTCACTCAAGTAAACTCAGAGACCTTCGCTTCGCTCGGTCGATTACATTTCTACGCAATCACGAATACACTACACTGAAGCTGTGCAGACTGAATAAAACCGTAAAAGTAGCGAGTTAAAGATGCAAATGCGTCGCATCGTTCGCTTACTTCACACATCGCTGTATCTGTATTAGTGAATCAATAACTGTAACTGTAACTGCCTCGTTGGTCTAGTGGTTAGCTTGTTCGACTGCGGATGACGGGGTCCCGGGTTCGATTTCCGGGTCGGGCCGTCAAAAAAATTGTATTGGGTTTTTCTGCCAAAGAAATTCTCAGTACTAGCCTCGGAGTTAGGAAGTTGGCGGTGAGTCACCCCCGTGCCTCGGAGAGCACGTGAAGCCGTCGGACCTCGGCCTAATCTCTCTCCGGTCCGGTCGGTCGGATTTCCGTCTCATCGGACTATGAGAGGGAGGGAATAGAGAGTGCACCTGTGTGCACACACTTGTGCACTATAATATCTCCCGCTGATCTCTAAGGAGATTGGCCGCCGTGGTCGGATTCGGTCGGGAGGACATTATTATTATTATTAGTGAATATACGTATACTCGCTGGAGACTCGGTGAGTCTCCAGCATGGCGACAAATTCACATATACACAGCATTCCCGTCGTATCGGTCTTTCAAAAATCCCGTAGAAGTTCACCACTTCGGCTACAAGTGCGGATTGACAGACTTCACACATCATTGAGAACATTGTATTGATTTCTTCCATTTTAAGCTCATTAAAGCGCTTACGAAAATTAGGGCCTATACATACTACCAGAGCATAAAGCATAATATTATTACTTAAATTTTGTTTTGAATTACATGACATCAAAACAAAACAATATCAAAACTTCTCTTCTCTTCTCTTTTCTTCTCAGCAGAATCCACTTTCCGAACCGGTGGTAGATTCATGACTTGTCATAAGAGCCACAGGTTGGCCTACGTGAAATAAAAAGTTTTTTATTTGAATTTGAATACAAAAAAATGCAGATAATATTATTAGCGTAGGATAATGGAACTCTCAGGCCAGCACGTTTTCCATCACCGTTAGAGCTTGTGATATTTTTAACCGACTTTAAACTAGTGGTTCGCCCCGAACTGAGACCTCGCGGTAACGGTATCCCATGATTATTCATTCAATCGATACATGACGACGAAACCTGACATTATTATTATGCCCGTTTTCACCAAACATACCTATATCATCCCCTAAGTAGGAGTCTCTTTACGTAGGTAGCTCCTAAATACAATCCTAAGTCCTAACATCCGTCCCAATGTCCTTTCAGGTGTCCCGTACAGGATCGTGATAAAGAAGTTGACAGAAATCATCACCTAACTTATCATAGCCCGTAAGGTTAGGCAACGTTAACGAAAACATTGAATTAAGACGCTAAACGGAAAATAAATTGTTTCGAATTTGGAGAGTACTTTATAAAAATAGGCGGGGCCAAAACCCATCCGCGGGGCGCACTCCCTTCACGTACTAAGAGGTCACGTAGATAAAATAGATGGCGCTGGTAAAAATAAATAACTTTCATTTTTATGTTTAATAATATTTGATATAGAAAAGCACTATTTTGTTTAAAAATATTTTTAATACATACCTACAAAATATATAAATATTATAACTATTTAAAAATACTCAATTTTTATCGTATACAGGAGACGGTTTATTAAAGGTAGGTATAATATTATTCTATTTGAAAATTTAAAGGTATCAGCTTAATACACAATCTGGAAGATGAGAAATCTAAAGAATAACATAAGGTCACAAGTAAATTGGTTAACAATTACTATACCTACTTAATAAAATGAAGAGATCCGTAGGAGAACCAAAGTCACAGACATAGCTCAGCGAGTCACGAAACCATGCGAAACTGAAGTGGAAATGGGCAGGGCACATAGTTCGAAGAGCTGTTAGTCGTTGGGGTCCCAAGGTGCTGGAGTGGGGTGGAAACTCAGTGTTGGTCTGCCAACAACAACAAACAACAACCCCACTAGGTGGACCGACGCGTCAAGCGAGTCACAGGGAGCCGCTGGATTCAAGCGGCGCAAGACCGAAGACTTATTTGGGTATCATTAAAGCAAGAGGGAATAGGCATCTTCTAGGCAAACGCGTTCCACCTTAGGCCACATCATCACTTTCCATCAGGTATGATAGTGGTCAAGCGTGTGCCTATAATAATGTATAAAAAATAAATAAAAAAAAGCCATACTGAAATTCTTTTTTATTGCATCGATGTAATTCAAAATCGATATTTAGGGTCCCCTAGCGTCAAAAAAGACGAAGTGGTTGCCAAAATTTTAATCGTTCGTTTTTTACGATATCGACGGCAGAAAGCGGAACTGGCGTATCTCAAAAAATCCAGTTTTACACCAGAGCCAAAAAACTATTTGAAAAAATCATAACTCGTAAATTAATAAAGATAGAATGTTTAAATTTGCAAGAAATTTCTATGAATCTAAACGATATTTGATACAGTTATTAGGAATGTCCTAAAGTTACTGCTTCATTGATTTTTTACGAGTTACAGCAGTTGATATTTATATATCGAGCAGCGGAAAAGCTGTAACTGTAAGGTGAAATGTATGACCAATTAAAATAAGTAGATACAAGTTTTCGTGCTACGATCTGCTGTATCTCAAATATTCTGCTATTCGAAACATGGCCATTTTGATGTATGTGATTTTAATTAAATAAGTTTATAAAAATAAAATGTTTGATTTACATTCTGAATTATCTATAAGTACATGATATATTATAATAAAACTGTAACTGATCGTTGTCTGTACAGTGAAGATATATGAGAAAAACTTATTAGGGGCCTTTATCAACAGAATAGAACCCAAAACAATGATTGTTAGAATTTTTGTCTGTATGTCTTTGCGTTAGTGCGCACTAATCTCAGAAATGGCTACGGTGTTGTGGTAAGCTTCACTTCAAACTCAGTGTTTGTTTTACTTCAATATAGTTCATAAATAAAAAAGTTATGTCAATTTAAAGAATCACGTCGAACATTTAACTGTTCAGTTAAAGAATCACGTTGAAAATTTGTCATCATTTGTTGAACGTTGACGCTTTTTTGGCTCTTAACATTAATAAAATTAATATCTACGTGTTTCAGTGTTTAAGATAATTCTATCCTTATGGGGGTGAAAAGAGTAATGAAAGTTTGTAAGTGAGTTCGGTAATTTATGGAGTATGATGCGTGAATCTTTATTAACGGGTGTCTATTTGGTAATAATAAAGCACTCATCTATAATAATAAATAAGTAATAATTTTGCTTTTAAGGGGATGAAAAGGGGGATGAAACATTTATGTGAGTTTGGTCATTTTTTAAACGAAATGCATAAACTTAAAAAGCCATCAAGCGATTTCAAATATTCTACCTTTACGGGTGAAAAAGGGGATTAATTTGGTATGTAATGATGATGAAGTTTCGAAGTGAAATGCATGATACTATATTTTTAGGCGTCTTAAGAAAATAATGGAAAAGGGGATGAATGTTTGCATTGAAATCCATAATTTTTGAAGTGAAAAAATATTTATATAAAACATCACTCACTTTCTTTACTGTGTACCTACCTAATGTTTCTTAACAATCAAGATAGGTACGTAAAATATAAGCAGGTAAGGTTGTAAACTTTACTTGCTTATTAGATATAGTAGGTATGGTAAATATACAGACTTCCAATTAACTAAAAAATAACATTTAACTAAAAATAGGTTAAATTTTAATATTCTTTTACTTACCCGAACTCCTGAAGTATAATAATTAATTTTAAACACGTAAATAAAACGTAAACGATAAGTTAACAATCTTTTAAAATAATATTTTTGTTAACAACAAATACGCTTTCTCACTATTGGCGCTTACGCATCAGATGCCGCGCGATCAGAATGGCGTATATAGCAAACACCTCGGGATTGGAGGGGTGCGGGTCTATCTAGAGTGGCGTATTGATTACTCATCACAAAACAATACTCTAATATTATGGTGTAAGTAAGATATTTGCTCTTAAATTAAATGTTTGAAATGTAGTAACTGTTTGATAAACACTCACCACTTCAAAGCATATTGCTGTATCCTTGTCAACGTAAAATTTTGGGGCGGCTGAAATGCTGTATCTCTTTTGAAATCAATGTCCGTCAGGGTAAAATAATGGTGTAACTGTTATTTATGTTGGACGTGTTGTCGTATCTATTTTATTTTCAAAAATAGCGATTTTTCCTCTATTTACAGCAATTTGTCATGTAAGCAGTACCAAAACTAGAAAAAATTCAATGGCGTATCATTAAATTTTTTCATCGTAGAAAGACGAGACATATACCATTCGACGCGGCTTTTTTTGCTTATCAACAATATAGTAAAAAAAGTCATTTAGCCCAAATTTTGAGATACGACATTTCCGCTTTCTGCCGTCGATATATAAAAGAAAGTGGTGTTAGTTACACTATTATCAAATATTTGAACAAAATAATGTGCTACATGAAAATTCTATGAATAAATATTGAAATTAACTTTAAAGCACTAGTTCACCAAAGAGAAACTTATAAGTTAAGCACTTAAAAAAGGATATTTCATAGATTAAAACTGTAAATTTTATTAAAATAACGTAAATTCAAACAAAGGATCTACAAAAATAAAACTTTCATAATATAGCTTTCTTTATTTCTTTTTAACAATTCATTTTATTACGTATTTGATGTATATCCTTAGCTAAACTGTCTTTGTTGCTGGAAACTAATTACAAACAGCGAAAAATTAGCTACTCATCAGATAATTATAATATTTCATTCGCTGTTCTATTCATTACGAATTATCTCCTCTGCAAATTATCTTTTCAATTTGCTAATTACTATATTAGTAATGTAATTACATTGAATGACTCCACTTCCCTAATAATATACCTTATTGATAGGGATAGGAAGGAGTAATTCCGACCTACCTATATAAATAGGGGTTTCATTTAAATAAAATCATTCAGAGATACGCATTTTGACTACCAAGACAAATATGGAAGTTCTAGTGAATAATTTGGATTTGTTCATAGTGTTACGAGAACAGGTTGGATCTTTGGCGGATAGTAAAATTCTTTTTTTTTAATGGAATATTTGCTAAACCATCCTGAAGATACTGATAAGATGAAAACTTGCATAAGTCAGAAAAAAAGAAAAGTTTATATATATATATATATATATATATATATATATATATATATATATATATATATATATATATATATACACCTGAAAAAGCGCTAGGCTCTCTCGATATCGCTTAACTTATCAAAATTAATTAATTCTCAACTCAACTCTTTGATTTTCCAGGATAAAAAGTCACTCTCAGGTCCTCAACTATACCCATGCAAAAAATCACGTCGATCCGTAGCTCTGTTGCGGCGTGATTGAAGGATAACCCAACAAACACACTTTCGCATTTATAATATTAAGTATGATTAGCTAATATTCCACTGTAATTAGTTTCCAACAACAAAGACAGTTTAGTTAAGGAGATACATTAAATACATAGTAAAATGAATTGTTAAAAAGAAATAAAGAAAGCTATATTATGAAAGTTTTATTTTTGTAGATCCTTTGTTTGAATTTACGTTATTTTAATAAAATTTACAGTTTTAATTTATGAAATATCCTTTTTTAAGTGCTTAACTTATAAGTTTCTCTTTGGTGAACTAGTGCTTTAAAGTTAATTTCAATATTTATTCATAGAATTTTCATGTAGCACATTATTTTGGTCAAATATTGATAATCCACGACATTATAAAATCAATAAAAATCATATTTTTTTAAAAATTTCGGATTCTTATAACTCTTGAACGGGCAAGTTTGGGTGCGAGCTGATTAGCATAGAGTTATAGCCAACAAGCTAAAGAATAAGAATAAAGTAGTTTTAAAGCAAGACCTCTCAAGACTTGGCCAAATTTTAGCAGTTTCTGTTTCATTCCATACAACAAAAACTGAAAATATTTTTTTCCGGGCAAACTATCAGTTTTAGAGATAAAAGTTTAATAACAATTATATTTCTTTGCTTCATCCTCAATATAATTAATTACAAAGGTAGTCACGTTATTCACTCGAGATAACTCCGCGAATTTCACAGATATATACCCTATTTTAAAAATAAATCACCTTGGCAGCACCGTCTTAAGTTTGCTCATTACTTTTTCGCGCGAGATAACGACCGCACGCGCTCAGCGCGCCGCACTTAATAGTTTAACCAGAAGTGCAGAAGATCGAGTGTTATTGTAGGATAGTGTGATTGCAGTATTGTTCATCGGCTGAAATCATCGTCATCATCATCGAAGGAAAAAGGTACGAGTTCTTTTCTGTTTTCAAACGATCTCTTGTTTGCGCTTACGCACCGCTACATAGCCTACTATATTATTGTTTAGGCATGTACATAAAAACGGTACACTTTTCGTATCGAGGTTTACTGCGAGTCTTCATCGATTACGAGGTATCAGAGAAAACGTAAATATTCTGAATTAAAAATTACGTTAATTGTTTTTATTATGAAAATTAATAAAAATTAAAACACAACTATAACGATTATTATGGTAACACTATTGTTACAACTTGTCATCAATCACGATTAAATTAAATTAGTACCTACCCCCCAAGTGTCTCGGATTTATCTAGGTTAGGAGACATTTATCATTATTATTTCTACATATCATATTATACATTCGAAAAATGTAATAAAATTCACGAATTCACTCAACTATGCTCGTAAAATTCGCTCAACGGGGCTTTAGTAGCTTGCCCAGCCGTTAACTATATTCGAGTACCTACTTGTAAACAAAAATATAATATTATTTATCTGGAGAGACGGTAGTGTCCCTGCCACGACGAGCCAAGCGAAGCGTAAGGGAACTAACTACCCACCTTTTCTTCGCTTTGTCTGAAAACACTAATTGTTACGAAACACTTAAAATTAAAAGCAATGGTAGATGAACAAGCAGAGCAAGTAGCATATTATTAGATATTATAGAAGACCATATTATTAAATATTTGGAAGAAATAATGGCCATTTTCCTCGGTTTTAAAGTCTTGCTCGTAACTTAAACAACTGTGCAATGTTCATGTCGACACTACGACGGTAAGAAGTTATATTAATTGAAAGAGAGGCATTCAATACCCTCACTTAAATAAGTTAACTAGAACCAGTTGACATTGGTGAGAACAATGTGAGCTTTGTTTTTTTTTTGCGTCATACGTAAACACCAAAGAAAATCAAGCCGACGCCGAGTCTAGTACAGTTAATCCAGATACTGAATGGTCATTTCCTGACAAAGGGTTCAAAATTACTTTATTAAAGGTCGGTCAACTCGAAATCGACTCAGAATTACACTCGGCGCTTGGGAAATCGACGCATGATTCCCCGAAGTATGGGGAAAATATTCATGCCAACCATATGGCTCTTTATATTAAAAAAGGGATGCGACAAAGACTACTGGTCCTGCGTATCACGGCCGTTAGTAACGGGATGGGCCTACTATTAAAAGAGAGTGAAAACAGGGTGCAGGCCATGAAACACCTAAGCAATGGCTGCAGGATCCTATGTGATTCAAACTTCGGAATCACTCAAAGCAGCATTAAACTCTTAATGCCTCAACTCAACAAGAAGTGCTATAAGATTCGGAAAGAGACAAAACTTTATTTGGATCGGCTTTATCCGAGAAACTAAAAAACAACAAACAGGGATTGACTGCGAACCAATTGCAATAACATGATTAACTGCGAGCTAATCATGAGTCATATACTAAACCTGTGACTCCACAAACAAATCGGGATTAACTGCGAGTCAATTGCGATAACATAACTAGCTGCGACCTACTTATGGTTCATATCCTAAAGATGTGACTTCCTAGCTGCGAGCTATTCATGAGTCAAATCCTACAGCTGTGACTCCACAAACAAATCGGGATTGACTGCGAGTCAATTGCGATAACATAACTAGCTGCGAGCTACTTATGGTTCATATCCTAAAGATGTGACTTCCTAGCTGCGAGCTACTCATGAGTCAAATCCTACAGCTGTGACTCCACAAACAAATCGGGATTGACTGCGAGTCAATTGCGATAACATAACTAGCTGCGAGCTACTTATGGTTCATACCCTAAAGATGTGACTTCTTAGCTGCGAGCTACTCACGAGTCAAATCCTAAAGCTGTAACTCCACAATAGAAAGGGATTAACTGCGAATCAATTGCGATAACATAACTTGCTGCGAGCTACTCATAAATCACATACTAAAGCTGTGATTCCTTAAACATATCGGTATTGACTGCGAGTCGATTGCGATTACATAACTAGCTGCGAGCTACTCATGAGCTTTATCCTAAAGCTGCTAAAGCTGTCACTCCACAAAAGGAAATTAGTACTAGTAGTATTGTGATAACCTAACTAGCTGCGAGCTAGTTATGAGCCATATCCTTATGACAATTGTGTAGAAAATGTGTAATCGTGAATATATATGTACATTAACTACAAATTATTGTCTGCGAGACAATATACGTTATGTTCTTACCTAACTATATACGGGTACTCGACCAGCCGGCAACCAGGAAAACTGGCGAGCGCCTCTTCGGTACTCGTCATGAACTGGAGGGGGGGGGGGGCGTAACACTGCGGCGCAGGATAACGGCTTACCAACTTAATATGTGCGTTGCTATTAATAATAATTTATTACAAAATATAGGAGCTATTAGTTCCGAGTTCAATTTTCTTGATGCCTAAACCTAATGTTAGGCTGTTCGGCTTATCAGTGACTCCAGGTGTTTTAATCAAGGTCATAAAAGAAGTTATAACCTATTTGAGATACCTAGGCTTTAAGTCCGTTTTGCTTGAATAACAATACTAAATTTAAAAAATCCGTGCCTTGACAACAAGATCCGGACGCCTTAGCTGTCGATGCATTTACGCTTTGTGGGGCTTTTATATTTTTCTATGATTTTTGTTTCCTCCTTTTTCTTTAATTTTAAAGTGTCTGAGGAAAATCATTGATAACGAGGCAAACGGAATCCTAGTTTTTTCAAATTGGTTATCACAAGCGTGGTAATCTCTCCTACAAAGCTTGGTAGTTTCGGATATTACTTAATGTTAATCCTCATTAATACTTATTGCAATCTCATTTCACCATTCCTTGCACAAGAAACTTACCCTGGGTGTCGCGAGACTCTCCGGACTCTCTCTCTCTCTCCCTTAAAACAAGGCGCCGACCCAGACTCAGCGTCACTAATGTTAACATTATTCTCTGACAGTATTTTAAAACAATATAATACCACACTCAAGCTTCGGTGACAGTTTTGTAAATTAAATAATAAAAATGTATTTAAACCGTCAAATACCAGTATTAGGTATCTTCTCTTACAGCGTTTGTTATGGAGTTTGAACCCTTATCGAATTGCAATATTATTTATGCTAAGAAACAGCATTGTTTCTGGAGCAAGCGTAAAACGTCTCCTCAAAGGTGTCTATAAGTTAAGATCAACCAAACCCTATTACTCCCGTACTTGGGTCCCTCAACTTTTTTTAAACTATATTAAAAATTGGTACCCTTATAGTCACTCATCTTTAGAAAAAATCACTAAGAAACTTTTCATTATACTAGCAATTTGCACTGCTCATAAACTACAAACTCTTCCGTCAATTAAATTGGAAAGCAATATTACTTTTGAAATCGGGGTTTAAATTAGAATAACGGTAGGTAAATTATTAAAAAAAAAAAAAAAAAAAACACGCTGCGGGCAGATACCACGCCTATTCTCTTTCTCTCTTCCTACCTTACTTTCAAGAAAATCTGAGCATCTGCCCTGCTACACCCCTCCACACACTATATTTCCAGAACTAAAAATATAAGATCTGAAGGGACAAATAACCTGCTATTTACGTACAAGAAGCCTTACAAAAAGGCCGCACCTCAATCGATCAGCAGGTGGATCAAGTTAACGCTATCAGGGAGCAGCGTTGACACAAGCACACAGCACCTCACGCTCAGGCGAGCGTTGAGACAATTAGAAAAACGGCAGGCTCGACTAACACATCGAACTCATTCTTTCGCTGCTTAAATGTTAGATCCATGGCGGATGAGGGAGATTATGCCAGACCCTGCCAAGACAGGTCTTAATAATAATTGCGTTAACACATCTAATAGTGAATCAATTTATGAATTATACCTAATCATAAAAATAAATATATTCTAATTTATAGTATTAAATAATATTATAATAATAATATCATAAATAAATATTAATATTGTTAAAGTGTACGCAATTAAGAGAGTGATTAAAAATACACCATTTACAAAATCTGTATTGCGTACATGTTTATCAAAACTTTTTACTCTAAACAACTACCTTTGTAATTAATTATATTGAGGATGAAGCAAAGAAATATAATAAGTGATCAAACGAACTTACCTGAAGTGAAGTTCGATCATTATTATATGAGTTGCTTCATCTGAAGATATAATTACCCACCCTCCCTGACTGCCCAAATAAAAAAGTTTTGAACCGTATACATCTCTAAAAAGAATGAGCAAACTTAAGACGGTGCTGCCAAGGTGATTTATTTTTAAAATAGGGTATATATCTGTGAAATTCGCGGAGTTATCTCGAGTGAATAACGTGACTACCTTTGTAATTAATTATATCTTCGGATGAAGCAACTCATATAATAATGATCGAACTTCACTTCAGGTAAGTTCGTTTGATCACTTATTATTCATCAGAATGACAAGGTCTTTCGATAGGTATTTTTTTAAATGGAATTTGTAACAAAAAATCCTATGTCCCTCATATAGCCGTTTCGACCCACTGTGCGCGTCTGTCAGCGGAATGTATTTGGTAAACCGTAATAGATAGACAGTTGAAATTTTCACATATTTTGTATTTCTATTGCCGCTATAACAACAAATAATAAAAATTAAATTAAATTAAAAAAAATAAATTAAAATATTTCCATCATGGAAATATTTTAATTTAATTTTTTTAACGGAACCCTAAAAGAGCGAGGCCCGACTCGCACTTGGCCGATTCTTTTCGTTCTTTAGTAGCGCGACACACCTTCTAGACTAAGTATTCACATAGAGTACCATATTTACTTTCATAATATGCATTTAGTTATATAAACCTGTTATCTTGACATTACAAGCAGAAACTTCAATTTTATTTTATTATGGTAAATAAAAAAAAACAAACAAAGACATAATCTGAAGTCAGAATTCGAACCCTGAACAATTGGATTCACTCCGTCACCCTCGCCACCACACTAGACACTCTACGGAGAAGTCTGTGAAATAATCGAAGGCATCACGCAAATCATATTTCCGTCGAACTTTTTAACAAACCAATTTTATATCATGTTGCTTAGTCGTTTAGTCAATGACCAATAGATGGCGTTGCTCTTCAACGTAAAGTTTTACGATAAAAGCTTCGTATTTTATTTTTTGGTCGCCGAGTAGTTACAACCTGCTATTTTCAAGCGCCATCAAGGCATTTTTAATTTTTTCCTAACCGAAAAAAAATACATATTATCCTGGCGGATCCGGACACACGTCCAACGCTGGCAATAGCCATCAGTTAACTGGTTAAAAATGGGCGGGTTGTACGATAGTGATGGGACTATATACTTTGCAGTGCTAGGAAAGAGATGGAAGTTATAGATTCAGGGGGCGGGAATTGAAAAAATCTTTAATAAGTGTTAAATTGATTAAAAAAAATTATGAATGCTAATTATCAAAGAATAGTTCAAACCGCTTTTAGTAAATATTTATATCAACACAAATAAAAAAAATAGCAGGAAAAAAACCTACCGTTTCCGATTAAAACGAAAAAAAAGGAGATTATTGGAGCAAAGTTTGGGAAAACTTTCTATCGAGAATTTTTTTTCCAATCGTGTTTCTACCTCAAAGTTAATTTAGATAAGAGACCCAGATTACATATTACTTTGAAATTATTCAAATTGAACTTATAGTTTTCCTCACAAAGCTCACCAAAAATCGCCTGTCGCATGCTTTTACCACCTTAATAAGTACTAACGAGTGAAAACGGTTTACGGGCATCTGTACAAATCGTTATCTATCGACGCGAATAGAAAATATACAAAATGCAGTAATTAATAGTTTATTGAAGTTTGATATTTAACTAAACAATGATTTTAATTGAATAATAAGTTATTATTTTATGTAACTAAATAATAATAATAATGTTCGATGAAAAACTGTTTTTGGGATAGTCGAAACTCCCTAGTTCCATGGAATAGTTAATGACTGCGCCATCTATTAGCATTATTGTGAAGCTATGTTGATGCTATATGAATTACTGATGCCCATTAAAAATTAAATAATCTCATTTCTTCATAATATTCATATAATTTTAGTATTTGTTGTTCAAGTACAGGATACAAGTGAAACAAAAAACTAAAATCAGCTTGAAAATACATAGTCAATTCTCCTAGAGAGCGTCTTCAAGAGAGCGTATTAAATCTCCACTTTGAAAGCCCCCCATTTCGTCAATTTTAAGGGAAAAATTTAAAAAAAATATTTTTGTACTCGGTTCAAAATTATCTTTAACATGATATGTTACAATTTTATATAACGCGATAAAATTTTTTTTACTTCGCATTCACTTCTATGAGAGTCCCCCTGAAATAAAGGTTTTATTTTATAATATCTTATAATATTCGGCTGAAGGCCATCAGTTTACATATTATATCTAAATTTGAAGTAATTACGTTCAGTAATTCAAAAGTTATAAGGCTCTGACAGACGGACGGACGGACGGACGGACGGACGGACGGACGGACGGACAAGAGCAAATTCACCTAGTAGACTCAGAGACCTCGCTTCGCTCGGTCAAAAAGGAGGAGATTTTCAATATTATGTCGGAATCTTTTTTAATTTTTTTTTAAGTATGTTCACCGATTAGTTTTTAAAAAATAAAAAAATATATATTATACTTTGTAGTGGCGCAGGTGTTGGAAGTCTGTTTTTAAAAAGATTTTTAATTGCTTGAAACGCACTCTACTCCTAATAGTCAAGAGATGCGTGCCTGGGATCGAACTCCTGACCCCTCGAGAGGTAAGTCGAAGTCGCTATCGCCGCACTATCATTATAGAGCAAAGGTTAAAGAGGTATAGCAGTATGGTTGTTAAAAGAAAATATTATGCTACTAGCTTTTGCCCCTGACTTCGTCCGCATTAATTTGGTTTTAAATCTATGTTGCTCTTCAAGTACTCGTCTATAAGTCAATCAGTTGCTCCGTATGCGTGACTGAAGGGAAAACCAACAAACAAACACACTTTCGCATTTTATAATATTAGTAAGGATAAGGAAAACTTGGGTAGAAGAATTCAAAAGCTATAATGAGTTAAGTTTCTTAAAGCGGCAACTTCTGAAATCTGAAAATTTAGAGACTAACTTTGATTGTATACTGAAGCTAGACCCAGGTATAAAACTAGGAACTCCTAGCTCGTGATCCAACTCTAGAGCGTCACCCCTGCTTAAGTTTGATTGATTGCGTTTTAAGGTGGCTTCCGAGCCCTAGTATAACTTTCTGCCATTGAGTGCCAAGTTGCACGTCAGGAGATAAAAATTAAGTTAGATGTATGAATACATCCATCCTACATCCATCATACATCCATCCTAGATCCATCATACATCCATCCTAGATCCATCATACATCCATCCTAGATCCATCATACATCCATCCTACATTCATCCTACATCCATCATACATCCATCCTACATCCATCATACATCCATCCTAGATCCATCATGCATCCATCCTATATCCATCATACATCCATCCTACATCCATCATACATCCATCATACATCCATCATACATCCATCATACATACATCCATCCATCATACATCCATCCATCCATCATACATCCATCCATCCATCATACATCCATCCATCCATCCATCATACATCCATCCATCCATCATACATCCATCCTACATCCTACATCCATCCTACATCCATCATACATCCATCCATCATACATCCATCCTACATCCATCCTACATCCATCCTACATCCATCCTACATCCATCCTACATCCATCCTACATCCATCATACATCCATCATGCATCCATTCTACATCCATCCTACATCCATCCTACATCTGTCATACATCCATCCTACATATAATGGATCAAAGTGTAGAGGACTCACATTCTGAGCCTGAAATTTATGATTCATGTCCTGAAGAAGAACCAGATAAAATTATACCTGATAGGCATGAAAGACCTAAAAGAATTAGAAAGCAACCAGATTGGTTTAAAAGTTATTTTTTAGAAGATTATTATGAAGAAGTTCCTTGTGGCAAACAAAGTAACGAGTATACTTATAGTTGTGATGTTGAAGACTACTCGAAAATGGACGATGAATGGCATGAAGCTATCAAGTCAGAAATGATGTCACATGTAAAAAATGGTACATGGACAATTAAAACTAAAGATAAATGTAGAAACGTTATTGATTTTTGATGAAAGATGATTCTGAAAGAGAAAGCTCGTCTTGTAGCAAGGGGATTTACCCAGAGACCTGGAATAGATTATAATGAGACGTGGGCACCTGTTGCAAAACTCAGCTCACTAAGATTACTACTAGCAGTAGCTGTAGAAGAAGATCTTTCGTTGAATCAGATGGATGTCACAACTGCATATTTAAATGGTGATTTGGATGAGGAAATTCAAATGAAAACACCAGAATATCTAGAAAAATATTTAATTGAAATTATAAATGATGAAAGTAGCAATCCAAATTCAAACTTATTAGATAAAGCAAAGAAAATATTGGAAGACCTAAGGAATGTTAAAGGAGAAAAGGTCTGTAAATTGCAAGAGGCATTATATGGTTTGAAACAATCTCGAAGACAATGGTTCAATGGACACAGAACTAAAATCTTTTGGTTTCGAACCGTCACCGGCAGATCCTTGTATGTATTCTTATAAAGAAGGAGGAGATAAAATATTAATTTGTCTTTACGTTGACGATTTAATGATTGCTTATACATCAGAAAAGAAGTTAAAAAAGGTAAAGAATTTTCTAACTACAAAGTTTGATATGAAAGACTTGGGAAAACCATCCGAATTTTTAGGTATACAAGTTGATATCAAACAAGGAAAAATTAAGCTATAGCAAGAAAAATATATTAAGAAAGTTCTTTGTACATATAATAATATGGAGGAGTGTAAACCAGTCAGTACACCCATAGACGCACGAATAAAATTAGATAAAAAGGAAAAGAAAGTAGAAAACTTACCATATCAGAATTTGATTGGAACATTGATGTTTCTTGCTGCGGCTACTAGGCCAGATATAATGTTTGCCGTTAGTTATTTATCACAATTTAATAATTACTACGGCGAAGAACATTTCAAATGTGCGAAACGGGTACTAAGGTATCTAAAAGGAACTTTACAACTCGGAATAGTTCACGAGAAAACTGAATGCCCTATCTATGGATTTGCAGATGCAGATTGGGCATCGTGTGCACTGGACATCGTGTACACAGGATATTGTTTCAAATTATCTAGCGGATGCATTAGCTGGGAATCAAGAAAACAAAGAACAGTAGCCTTGTCTACGGCAGAGGCAGAATACATGGCATTAACAGAAGCCATAAAGGAGGCTATACATTTAAAAATATTGTTGGATAGCATTGCCTGTAAGCAGCAAAATAGTGTACTCATATTATTATAGCGACAGTCAAGCGGCCATGCAGATGTTCAAGAATGAAATTGTGAGCAATAGAACCAAGCATATTGATTTGAGAACACATTTCATTCGACAGCACGTTAAGGAGAAAACAGTTCATATTATTATTATAATATCTGGGTGACCGAGCTTTGCTCGGCTTTTTGTTTTTTGGTAAATCAGTGTTTTTTGGAAATTATACATTGAAAAACAATAATAAATAAAAAATTACAATAAAATTCTTAATATAATCGTCTTGGACTCGAACCGGGGTCATCTGGTTTTGGGACCGCCCGACTTACCGTCGAGCTATCGGGAATTATAGATGATGGCGAAATTTACCTACGTATTCTAATGATATTGTAAAGGGTTTTCATTGCCTGAACACACGGATAAAACGACCTTTTCTAAAAATTAAACCTAGCTAGATCGATTTATCGCCCTCGAAACCCCCTGCATACCAAATTTCATGAAAATCGTTCGAGCCGTTTCCGAGATTCAGATTATATATATATTTATATATATATACAAGAATTGCTCGTTTAAAGATATTAGATAGATGAATACAGCGAGGATGGAAGCTGATATTTTAACTACAGGGCTGCCATCCCAAAGATTGGAGAATCTGATCAAGAGTCTAGGAATGCGAAGAGGAGTGAAGGTTTTATATATATTTTGAAATAAGAATACAACACATTCCTATGACATATTCGATTCTGTGATTTTTCACTGTTGACTTATGTAATAGTGGATAATAGTAAACACGGCACGGTTATGATAAGTTTTATTTAATATATTTCCAACAGGATGTAGGATGGATGTAGGATGGATCTAGGATGGATGTAGGATGGATGTATGATGGATGTATGATGGATATAGGATGGATGTATGATGGATTTAGGATGGATGTATGATGGATGTAGGATGGATGTATGATGGATGTAGGATGGATGTATGATGGATATAGGATGGATGTATGATGGATTTAGGATGGATGTATGATGGATGTAGGATGGATGTATGATGGATGTAGGATGGATGTATGATGGATGTAGGGGATGTAGGATGGATGTAGGATGGATCTAGGATGGATGTAGGATGGATGTATGATGGATGTATGATGGATATAAGATGGATGTATGATGGATTTAGGATGGATGTATGATGGATGTAGGATGGATGTATGATGGATCTAGGATGGATGTATGATGGATGTAGGGGATGTATGATGGATGTAGGATGGATGTATGATGGATGTAGGGGATGTAGGATGGATGTAGGATGGATGTAGGATGGATGTAGGATAGATGTAGGATGGATGTAGGATGGATATAGGATGGATGTATGATGGATTTAGGATGGATGTATGACGGATGTAGGATGGATGTATGACGGATGTAGGATGGATGTAGGATGGATGTATGATGGATGTATGATGGATGTAAGGGATGTAGGATGGATGTAGGATGGATGTAGGATGGATGTAGGATGGATGTAGGATGGATGTAGGATGGATGTAGGATGGATGTAGGATGGATGTAGGATGGATGTAGGATGGATGTAGGATGGATGTAGGATGGATGTAGGATGGATGTAGGATGGATGTAGGATGGATGTAGGATGGATATAGGATGGATGTATGATGGATTTAGGATGGATGTATGATAGATGTAGGATGGATGTATGATGGATGGATGTAGGATGGATGTAGGATGGATGTAGGATGGATGTAGGATGGATGTATGATGGATGTATGATGGATGTAGGATGGATGTATGATGGATGTATGATGGATGTATGATGGATGTAGGATGGATGTATGATGGATGTATGATGGATGTAGGATGGATGATGGATGTAGGATGGATGTATGATGGATGTAGGATGGATGTATGATGGATGTAGGATGGATGTATGATGGATGTAGGATGGATGTAGGATGGATGTCGGATGGATGCATGATGGATGTATGATGGATCTAGAATGGATGTAGTATGGATGTAGGATGGATG
Source organism: Oeneis ivallda (assembly GCA_029955525.1). Classification (NCBI taxonomy): domain Eukaryota; kingdom Metazoa; phylum Arthropoda; class Insecta; order Lepidoptera; family Nymphalidae; genus Oeneis; species Oeneis ivallda. The sequence goes on from JARPMR010000007.1 coordinate 23,178,357, forward strand.
TAGGATGGATGTAGGATGGACGCATGATGGATATATGATGGATGTAGGATGGATGTATGATGGATGTAGGATGGATGTATGATGGATGTAAGATGGACGTATGATGGATGTAGGATGGATGTAGGATGGATATAGGATGGATGGATCTAGGTTGGATGTAGGATGGATGTTTGATGGATGTAGGGTGGATGTATGATGGATTTAGGATGGATGTATGATGGATGAAGGATGGATGTATGATGGATGTAGGATGGATGTAGGATGGATATAGGATGGATGGATCTAGGTTGGATGTAGGATGGATGTTTGATGGATGTAGGGTGGATGTATGATGGATTTAGGATGGATGTATGATGGATGAAGGATGGATGTATGATGGATGTAGGATGGATGTATGATGGATCTAGGATGGAGATGTATGATGGATGTAGGATGGATGTATGATGCATGTAGGATGGATGTAGGATGGATGTATGATGGATGTAGGATGAATGTTTGATGGATGTAGGGAATGTAGGATGGATGTAGGATGGAAGTAGGATAGATGTAGGATGGATGTAGGATGGATGTATGATGGATGTAGGGGATGTAGGATGGATGTAGGATGGATGTAGGATGGATTTAGGATGGATCTAGGATGGATGACGGATGGATGTAGGATGGATGTATGATGGATGTAGGATGGATGTATAATGGATGTAGGATGGATGCATGATGGATGTATGATGGATGTAGGATGGATGTATGATGGATGTAGGATGGATGTATGATGGATGTAGGATGGATGTATGATGGATGTAGGATGGATGTAGGATGGATATAGGATGGATGGATCTAGGTTGGATGTAGGATGGATGTATGATGGATGTAGGGTGGATGTCGGATGGATGCATGATGGATGTATGATGGATCTAGAATGGATGTATGATGGATGTATGATGGATGTAGGATGGATGTAGGATGGATGTAGGATGGATGTAGGATGGATGTAGGATGGATGTATGATGGATGTAGGATGGACGTATGATGGATGTAGGATGGATGTAGGATGGATATAGGATGGATGGATCTAGGTTGGATGTAGGATGGATGTATGATGAATGTAGGGTGGATGTATGATGGATTTAGGATGGATGTATGATGGATGTAGGATGGATGTATGATGGATGTAGGATGGATGTATGATGGATGTAGGATGGATGTATGATGGATGTAGGATGGATGTATGATGGATGTAGGATGGATGTAGGATGGATGTCGGATGGATGCATGATGGATGTATGATGGATCTAGAATGGATGTAGTATGGATGTAGGATGGATGTAGGATGGATGTAGGATGGACGCATGATGGATGTATGATGGATGTAGGATGGATGTATGATGGATGTAGGATGGATGTATGATGGATGTAAGATGGACGTATGATGGATGTAGGATGGATGTAGGATGGATATAGGATGGATGGATCTAGGTTGGATGTAGGATGGATGTATGATGGATGAAGGATGGATGTAGGATGGATATAGGATGGATGGATCTAGGTTGGATTTAGGATGGATGTATGATGGATGAAGGATGGATGTATGATGGATGTAGGATGGATGTATGATGGATGTAGGGGATGTAGGATGGATGTAGGATGGATGTATGATGGGTGTATGATGGATGTAGGATGGATGTAGGATGTAGGATGGATGTAGGATGGATGTATGATGGATCTAGGATGGAGATGTATGATGGATGTAGGATGGATGTATGATGCATGCAGGATGGATGTAGGATGGATGTATGATGGATGTAGGATGAATGTTTGATGGATGTAGGGAATGTAGGATGGATGTAGGATGGAAGTAGGATAGATGTAGGATGGATGTAGGATGGATGTATGATGGATGTAGGGGATGTAGGATGGATGTAGGATGGATGTAGGATGGATTTAGGATGGATCTAGGATGGATGACGGATGGATGTAGGATGGATGTATGATGGATGTAGGATGGATGTATAATGGATGTAGGATGGATGCATGATGGATGTATGATGGATGTAGGATGGATGTATGATGGATGTAGGATGGATGTATGATGGATGTAGGATGGATGTATGATGGATGTAGGATGGATGTAGGATGGATATAGGATGGATGGATCTAGGTTGGATGTAGGATGGATGTATGATGGATGTAGGGTGGATGTATGATGGATTTAGGATGGATGTATGATGGATGTAGGATGGATGTATGATGGATGTAGGATGGATGTATGATGGATGTAGGGGATGTAGGATGGATGTAGGGTGGATGTATGATGGATGTATGATGGATGTAGGATTGATGTAGGATGTAGGATGGATGTAGGATGAATGAATGATGGATCTAGGATTGAGATGTATGATGGATGTAGGATGGATGTATGATGCATGTAGGATGGATGTAGGATGGATGTAGGATGGATGTATGATGGATGTAGGATGGATGTATGATGGATGTAGGGGATGTAGGATGGATGTAGGATGGATGTAGGATAGATGTAGGATGGATGTAGGATGGATGTATGATGGATGTAGGGGATGTAGGATGGATGTAGGATGGATGTATGATGGATGTATGATGGATGTAGGATGGATGTAGGATGTAGGATGGATGTAGGATGAATGTATGATGGATCTAGGATGGAGATGTATGATGGATGTAGGATGGATGTATGATGGATGTAGGATGGATGTATAATGGATGTAGGATGGATGCATGATGGATGTATGATGGATGTAGGATGGATGTATGATGGATGTAGCAAGGCTGGATTTAGTTACGTTCCCTCAAATATGGTCGAGCGAAGCAATGGCTGGAGCTTTGAGTTTGAGTTTTGTATGATGGATGTATGATGGATGTATGATGGATGTAGGGGATGTAGGATGGATGTAGGATGGATGTAGGATGGATGTAGGATGGATGTTGGATGGATGTAGGATTGCTGGATCTAGGTTGGATGTAGGATGGATGTATGATGGATGTAGGGTGGATATATGATGGATTTAGGATGGATGTATGATGGATGTAGGATGGATGTATGATGGATGTAGGATGGATGAATGATGGATGTAGGGGATGTAGGATGGATGTAGGATGGATCTAGGATGGAGATGTATGATGGATGTAGGATGGATGTATGATGCATGTAGGATGGATGTAGGATGGATGTAGGATGGATTTAGGATGGATCTAGGATGGATGACGGATGGATGTAGGATGGATGTATGATGGATGTAGGATGGATGTATAATGGATGTAGGATGGATGCATGATGGATGTATGATGGATATAGGATGGATGTATGATGGATGTAGGATGGATGTAGGATGGATGTAGGATGGATTTAGGATGGATCTAGGATGGATGACGGATGGATGTAGGATGGATGTATGATGGATGTATGATGGATGTATGATGGATGTAGGGGATGTAGGATGGATGTAGGATGGATGTAGGATGGATGTTGGATGGATGTAGGATTGCTGGATCTAGGTTGGATGTAGGATGGATGTATGATGGATGTAGGGTGGATATATGATGGATTTAGGATGGATGTATGATGGATGTAGGATGGATGTATGATGGATGTAGGATGGATGTAGGATGGATGTATGATGGATGTAGGGGATGTAGGATGGATGTAGGATGGATCTAGGATGGAGATGTATGATGGATGTAGGATGGATGTATGATGCATGTAGGATGGATGTAGGATGGATGTAGGATGGATTTAGGATGGATCTAGGATGGATGACGGATGGATGTAGGATGGATGTATGATGGATGTAGGATGGATGTATAATGGATGTAGGATGGATGCATGATGGATGTATGATGGATATAGGATGGATGTATGATGGATGTAGGATGGATGTAGGATGGATGTAGGATGGATTTAGGATGGATCTAGGATTGATGACGGATGGATGTAGGATGGATGTAGGATGGATATAGGATGGATGGATCTAGGTTGGATGTAGGATGGATGTATGATGGATGTATGATGGATGTAGGATGGATGTATGATGGATGTAGGATGGATGTATGATGGATGTAGGGGATGTAGGATGGATGTAGGGTGGATGTATGATGGATGTATGATGGATGTAGGATTGATGTAGGATGTAGGATGGATGTAGGATGAATGTATGATGGATCTTGGATTGAGATGTATGATGGATGTAGGATGGATGTATGATGCATGTAGGATGGATGTATGATGGATGTAGGATGGATGTATGATGGATGTAGGGGATGTAGGATGGATGTAGGATGGATGTAGGATAGATGTAGGATGGATGTAGGATGGATGTAGGGGATGTAGGATGGATGTAGGATGGATGTATGATGGATGTAGGATGGATGTAGGATGTAGGATGGATGTAGGATGAATGTATGATGGATCTAGGATGGAGATGTATGGTGGATGTAGGATGGATGTAGGATGGATGTATGATGGATGTAGGATGGATGTATAATGGATGTAGGATGGATGCATGATGGATGTATGATGGATGTAGGATGGATGTATGATGGATGTAGGAAGGATGTAGGATGGATGTAAGATGGATGTAGCAAGGCTGGATTTAGTTACGTTCCCTCAAATATGGTCGAGCGAAGCAATGGCTGGAGCTTTTAGTTTTGTATGATGGATGTATGATGGATGTGTGATGGATGTAGGGGATGTAGGATGGATGTAGGATGGATGTAGGATGGATGTAGGATGGATGTAGGATGGATGTTGGATGGATGTAGGGTGGATGTATGATGGATTTAGGATGGATGTATGATGGATGTAGTATGGAAGTATGATGGATCTAGGATGGATGTATGATGGATGTAGGGGATGTATGATGGATGTAGGATGGATGTATGACGGATGTAGGGGATGTAGGATGGATGTAGGATGGATGTAGGATGGATGTAGGATGGATGTAGGATGGATGTAGGATGGATGTAGGATGGATATAGGATGGATGTATGATGGATTTAGGATGGATGTATGACGGATGTAGGATGGATGTATGATGGATGTAGGATGGATGTAGGATGGATGTAGGATGGATGTATGATGGATGTATGATGGATGTAAGGGATGTAGGAAGGATGTAGGATGGATGTAGGATGGATGTAGGATGGATGTAGGATGGATGTAGGATGGATGTAGGATGGATGTAGGATGGATGTAGGATGGATGTAGGATGGATGTAGGATGGATGTAGGATGGATGTAGGATGGATGTAGGATGGATGTATGATGGATTTAGGATGGATGTATGATAAATGTAGGATGTATGATGGATGGATGTAGGATGGATGTAGGATGGATGTAGGATGGATGTATGATGGATGTATGATGGATGTAGGATGGATGTATGATGGATGTATGATGGATGTATGATGGATGTATGATGGATGTAGGATGGATGTATGATGGATGTATGATGGATGTAGGATGGATGTAGGATGGATATAGGATGGATGGATCTAGGTTGGATATAGGATGGATGTAGGATGGATGTAGGGTGGATGTATGATGGATGTATGATGGATGTAGGATTGATGTAGGATGTAGGATGGATGTAGGATGAATGTATGATGGATCTTGGATTGAGATGTATGATGGATGTAGGATGGATGTATGATGCATGTAGGATGGATGTAGGATGGATGTAGGATGGATTTAGGATGGATCTAGGATGGATGACGGATGGATGTAGGATGGATGTATGATGGATGTATGATGGATGTATGATGGATGTAGGGGATGTAGGATGGATGTAGGATGGATGTAGGATGGATGTTGGATGGATGTAGGATTGCTGGATCTAGGTTGGATGTAGGATGGATGTATGATGGATGTAGGGTGGATATATGATGGATTTAGGATGGATGTATGATGGATGTAGGATGGATGTATGATGGATGTAGGATGGATGTAGGATGGATGTATGATGGATGTAGGGGATGTAGGATGGATGTAGGATGGATCTAGGATGGAGATGTATGATGGATGTAGGATGGATGTATGATGCATGTAGGATGGATGTAGGATGGATGTAGGATGGATTTAGGATGGATCTAGGATGGATGACGGATGGATGTAGGATGGATGTATGATGGATGTAGGATGGATGTATAATGGATGTAGGATGGATGCATGATGGATGTATGATGGATATAGGATGGATGTATGATGGATGTAGGATGGATGTAGGATGGATGTAGGATGGATTTAGGATGGATCTAGGATGGATGACGGATGGATGTAGGATGGATGTAGGATGGATATAGGATGGATGGATCTAGGTTGGATGTAGGATGGATGTATGATGGATGTATGATGGATGTAGGATGGATGTATGATGGATGTAGGATGGATGTATGATGGATGTAGGGGATGTAGGATGGATGTAGGGTGGATGTATGATGGATGTATGATGGATGTAGGATTGATGTAGGATGTAGGATGGATGTAGGATGAATGTATGATGGATCTTGGATTGAGATGTATGATGGATGTAGGATGGATGTATGATGCATGTAGGATGGATGTATGATGGATGTAGGATGGATGTATGATGGATGTAGGGGATGTAGGATGGATGTAGGATGGATGTAGGATAGATGTAGGATGGATGTAGGATGGATGTAGGGGATGTAGGATGGATGTAGGATGGATGTATGATGGATGTAGGATGGATGTAGGATGTATGATGGATGTAGGATGAATGTATGATGGATCTAGGATGGAGATGTATGGTGGATGTAGGATGGATGTAGGATGGATGTATGATGGATGTAGGATGGATGTATAATGGATGTAGGATGGATGCATGATGGATGTATGATGGATGTAGGATGGATGTATGATGGATGTAGGAAGGATGTATGATGGATGTAGGATGGATGTAAGATGGATGTAGCAAGGCTGGATTTAGTTACGTTCCCTCAAATATGGTCGAGCGAAGCAATGGCTGGAGCTTTTAGTTTTGTATGATGGATGTATGATGGATGTGTGATGGATGTAGGGGATGTAGGATGGATGTAGGATGGATGTAGGATGGATGTAGGATGGATGTAGGATGGATGTTGGATGGATGTAGGGTGGATGTATGATGGATTTAGGATGGATGTATGATGGATGTAGGATGGAAGTATGATGGATCTAGGATGGATGTATGATGGATGTAGGGGATGTATGATGGATGTAGGATGGATGTATGACGGATGTAGGGGATGTAGGATGGATGTAGGATGGATGTAGGATGGATGTAGGATGGATGTAGGATGGATGTAGGATGGATGTAGGATGGATGTAGGATGGATGTAGGATGGATATAGGATGGATGTATGATGGATTTAGGATGGATGTATGACGGATGTAGGATGGATGTATGATGGATGTAGGATGGATGTAGGATGGATGTATGATGGATGTATGATGGATGTAAGGGATGTAGGATGGATGTAGGATGGATGTAGGATGGATGTAGGATGGATGTAGGATGGATGTAGGATGGATGTAGGATGGATGTAGGATGGATGTAGGATGGATGTAGGATGGATGTAGGATGGATGTAGGATGGATGTATGATGGATTTAGGATGGATGTATGATAAATGTAGGATGGATGGATGTAGGATGGATGTAGGATGGATGTAGGATGGATGTATGATGGATGTATGATGGATGTAGGATGGATGTATGATGGATGTATGATGGATGTATGATGGATGTATGATGGATGTAGGATGGATGTATGATGGATGTATGATGGATGTAGGATGGATGTAGGATGGATATAGGATGGATCTAGGTTGGATATAGGATGGATGTAGGATGGATGTAGGGTGGATGTATGATGGATGTCTGATGGATGTAGGATTGATGTAGGATGTAGGATGGATGTAGGATGAATGTATGATGGATCTTGGATTGAGATGTATGATGGATGTAGGATGGATGTATGATGCATGTAGGATGGATGTATGATGGATGTATGATGGATGTAGGATGGATGTATGATGGATGTAGGATGGATGTATGATGGATGTAGGGGATGTAGGATGGATGTAGGATGGATGATGGATGTAGGATGGATGTATGATGGATGTAGGATGGATGTATGATGGATGTATGATGGATGTAGGATGGATGTATGATGGATGTAGGATGGATGTAGGATGGATGTCGGATGGATGCATGATGGATGTATGATGGATCTAGAATGGATGTAGTATGGATGTAGGATGGATGTAGGATGGATGTAGGATGGACGCATGATGGATGTATGATGGATGTAGGATGGATGTAGGATGGATGTAGGATGGATGTATGATGGATGTAGGATGGACGTATGATGGATGTAGGATGGATGTAGGATGGATATAGGATGGATGGATCTAGGTTGGATGTAGGATGGATGTATGATGGATGTAGGGTGGATGTATGATGGATTTAGGATGGATGTATGATGGATGTAGGATGGATGTATGATGGATGTAGGATGGATGTATGATGGATGTAGGGGATGTATGATGGATGTATGATGGATGTATGATGGATGTAGGATGGATGTAGGATGTAGGATGGATGTAGGATGGATGTATGATGGATCTAGGATGGAGATGTATGATGGATGTAGGATGGATGTATGATGCATGTAGGATGGATGTAGGATGGATGTATGATGGATGTAGGATGAATGTATGATGGATGTAGGGGATGTAGGATGGATGTAGGATGGATGTAGGATAGATGTAGGATGGATGTAGGATGGATGTAGGATGGATGTAGGATGGATTTAGGATGGATCTAGGATGGATGACGGATGGATGTAGGATGGATGTATGATGGATGTAGGATGGATGTATAATGGATGTAGGATGGATGCATGATGGATGTATGATGGATGTAGGATGGATGTATGATGGATGTAGGATGGATGTATGATGGATGTAGGATGGATGTAGGATGGATGTAGGATGGATATAGGATGGATGGATCTAGGTTGGATGTAGGATGGATGTATGATGGATGTAGGGTGGATGTATGATGGATTTAGGATGGATGTATGATGGATGGATGTAGGATGGATGTAGGATGGATGTAGGATGGATGTATGATGGATGTATGATGGATGTAGGATGGATGTATGATGGATGTATGATGGATGTATGATGGATGTATGATGGATGTATGATGGATGTATGATGGATGTAGGATGGATGTAGGATGGATATAGGATGGATGGATCTAGGTTGGATATAGGATGGATGTAGGATGGATGTAGGGTGGATGTATGATGGATGTATGATGGATGTAGGATTGATGTATGATGTAGGATGGATGTAGGATGAATGTATGATGGATCTTGGATTGAGATGTATGATGGATGTAGGAAGGATGTATGATGCATGTAGGATGGATGTATGATGGATGTATGATGGATGTAGGATGGATGTATGATGGATGTAGGATTGATGTATGATGGATGTAGGGGATGTAGGATGGATGTAGGATGGATGATGGATGTAGGATGGATGTATGATGGATGTATGATGGATGTAGGATGGATGTATGATGGATGTATGATGGATGTAGGATGGATGTATGATGGATGTAGGATGGATGTAGGATGGATGTCGGATGGATGCATGATGGATGTATGATGGATCTAGAATGGATGTAGTATGAATGTAGGATGGATGTAGGATGGATGTAGGAATGTAGGATGGACGCATGATGGATGTATGATGGATGTAGGATGGATGTAGGATGGATGTAGGATGGATGTTTGATGGATGTAGGATGGACGTATGATGGATGTAGGATGGATGTAGGATGGATATAGGATGGATGGATCTAGGTTGGATGTAGGATGGATGTATGATGGATGTAGGGTGGATGTATGATGGATTTAGGATGGATGTATGATGGATGTAGGATGGATGTATGATGGATGTAGGATGGATGTATGATGGATGTAGGGGATGTATGATGGATGTATGATGGATGTATGATGGATGTAGGATGGATGTAGGATGTAGGATGGATGTAGGATGGATGTATGATGGATCTAGGATGGAGATGTATGATGGATGTAGGATGGATGTATGATGCATGTAGGATGGATGTAGGATGGATGTATGATGGATGTAGGATGAATGTATGATGGATGTAGGGGATGTAGGATGGATGTAGGATGGATGTAGGATAGATGTAGGATGGATGTAGGATGGATGTAGGATGGATGTAGGATGGATTTAGGATGGATCTAGGATGGATGACGGATGGATGTAGGATGGATGTATGATGGATGTAGGATGGATGTATAATGGATGTAGGATGGATGCATGATGGATGTATGATGGATGTAGGATGGATGTATGATGGATGTAGGATGGATGTATGATGGATGTAGGATGGATGTATGATGGATGTAGGATGGATGTAGGATGGATATAGGATGGATGGATCTAGGTTGGATGTAGGATGGATGTATGATGTAGGGTGGATGTATGATGGATTTAGGATGGATGTATGATGGATTTAGGATGGATGTTGGATGGATGTAGGGGATGTAGGATGGATGTAGGGTGGATGTATGATGGATGTATGATGGATGTAGGATTGATGTAGGATGTAGGATGGATGTAGGATGAATGTATGATGGATCTTGGATTGAAATGTATAATGGATGTAGGATGGATGTATGATGCATGTAGGATGGATTTAGGATGGATGTATGATGGATGTAGGATGGATGTATGATGGATGTAGGGGATGTAGGATGGATGTAGGATGGATGTATGATGGATGTATGATGGATGTAGGATTGATGTAGGATGTAGGATGGATGTAGGATGAATGTATGATGGATCTAGGATTGAGATGTATGATGGATGTAGGATGGATGTATGATGCATGTAGGATGGATGTAGGATGGATGTATGATGGATGTAGGATGGATGTATGATGGATGTAGGGGATGTAGGATGGATGTAGGATGGATGTAGGATGGATGTAGGATAGATGTAGGATGGATGTAGGATGGATGTATGATGGATGTAGGGGATGTAGGATGGATGTAGGGGATGTAGGCTGGATGTAGGATGGATGTAGGATGGATGTATTGTGGATGTAGGATGGACGTATGATGCATGTAGGGGATGTAGGATGGATGTAGGATGGATGTAGGATGGATGCATGATGGATGTATGATGGATGTAGGATGGATGTAAGATGGATGTAGGATGGATGTATGATGGATGTAGGATGGATGTAGGATGGATGTATGATGGATGTAGGATGGATGTATGATGGATGTAGGGGATGTAGGGTGGATATAGGATGGATGTAGGGTGGATGCATAATGGATGTATGATGGATATAGGATGGATGTGTGATGGAAAGGTGTGAGGCGCAGTAATAAACGCAACGCTTACCGGCAGCCAGACAGGTCGCACGCTGTTCGGAAGAGCATAGAGAAAGACTTATTAAAGAACCAGCTTTACTAAAATTGTTGTTTTTCCAACATTGCTAGCTCCCATACTATAAGTCAGTTTACATGAGTAAATTATAAAATAGAATAGTTTAAAAAAACTAAAAAAAAACACGCGTTTGTAGATTACCGAACTAAAAAGTAGTAAATAATTATTAGTAATTTTCAATAAGTTTAAAATAAGAATAGAGTGATTAACAAAAAAAATATATTTTATTGTAAAAAAGCGTGTGGTGCTTGATGTCAATTGTTGTAAATATTTTTGTGAATATTTGTAAAATTAGCGTCATCATGAAATTATCAATACAATAAAATAATTTATTTTGTCTTCGACATAAAAAAATATTTGGAGCGTTCTTCTGGCGATGTTGCGGCGCGTCGGTTTAAGGGTCGTATACACGACGACGCCCGGGAACTTGTCCCGCAAAAGTTGACGGGACGCGGTGTTAGCGGGGCAGAATAAGGCCCGCTGTTTTGCACTGGTAGGCGTCCCGTCCCGTGCACCCCTGTCGTGCACCTCTACCGCGACAGTTAGACTAATTCGGTATAGCAGAAGAGAGGTACTTTTGGAAATAAAAGTATAGTTTCCAATTGCAGTGCTCTGGGTTGACTGACTGGCGATCGTTCTTTCCTTGAGTATTTAAACAAATCTCTCGTGGTAGTATTCTAATATTCTCACGATCGCCAGTGAATAAGCCCTTTGTTAGTCTCTTTATTTCATCGTATTTTTAACACTTCATAATTTAAAAACAACTTATTATTTTAACAAAAGTTAAAAACTGCTAAGGACACATTTAAATTTATTACATTAGCAGTTGAGACTCGGCGCCAAAAAAATCTGTGCGTGAGACCGTTATATGTGTTCTCGATCACACAGTGAGACTTTTTATTCCAGTCACCGCACTTGACGCACCCATAAATTTCAGTGTAACATATACAAATTAAAAGCACACAATAGTTCTTTGTTCTAAATTTTCAACCGACTTCAAAAAGGAACGAGGTTACAAGCAATAATCTTAATCCTAGTCGCCGACAATCTCCCCCTTGTGCGTAGCACCAATCTTCAGACACGGCGATGGAACTAGCACTACTATTCTAGGACTGGGTCGTCGTAGCACTCCTTCTCTTATTCCGACGTCGGCAACCCTTGTTCTGCCATCAGGGCCTGGATAGATTTTGTGTATTTTTCCTCTTGGCCATGTGCTGCATTTGTAGCTTCACTCTTCTGTTCTGAGCTTCTCTGCTCAGAGTGAAGCAGGAAACGATGCCATAGCTTGCAGGACTTGCAAGCTGGTTTTCTGCACTTTTCTTTTCTGTGCCTTCCCCTTAAGCACTTGAAGCAGATACGTTGCTTGACTGCTAGTGCCCATCTCTCTTCAACGGGCATCTTCAGGAAGCGTTGGCACTCTGTCAAGTAGTGATCACCTTGACAGCTTATGCAAGTCCATTTCTTTTCTTTATGGACCTCTTTCTTTATTCGTTGAGGTTCATCTTGTTCTTCTCTGGTGGTGTGAGTTGCTTCACGTCCACGTTGCTGTTTCTTCTTTTCTGAAGGTGCATAAGCTCCACACGTGTCTGCTTGCTTGTTCAATGGCTGTGGTGGTTGCACAACTGCTGTCGTGTGGCTCTCAAATGCTTGTCGTATAGCACCTGTCAGGGTCTGGATCGTAGACATCAGGGGCTGTTCTGTCTTCACGATCCCTTGGTTTTCTTGAAGATCTTTTTCTGGTTTGATATCTTTTATATCTTCCAAAGGAGACGTCTGGATCCAGTTCTGAACACGCGATGCTCTGTCGTCTAGTTCTTCATCCAGATCGTCTTCTGAAGCTGAATCTTCAATTGTTTGTTTCTCGAGTCTGATTCGTACCAGATTAGCTGCTGCTTCAATGCGCTCCAATTCTAAACGCGCCAGCTCTTCCCTTGCTTCCAAGTTGCGTAATCTAGCAGCAGAACTCCTCGTTCGAACTGACTTGACCGATGCACGGGTTGAACCACCTGGTTTTTCAATCATCAGGGAGCTGTTCTGGTTCTCCCTTTCAGTCGTCTGCAGTTGTTTGAGTCTAGCACCGTTTTCTGTAGATCTCATCTTCGTAGCTATAGTAGATTCTGTCACGGTGGTTCCTGATGATTCCGCGATTGAAGCTTTCGAAGAAATATTCGATGCCATGGCTTCCGAAGTCATAACTGATGTGGACCCCTCTGATCTGGTGCGCTCACTCGTCTCTTCAGCATACTGTGATGCAGTTGAGCTTGCACTTAGGGGCACATCTTTAACCTTCTGGGACCTGGTGAGAGGCATGTCTCTAGGTCCCGATTCGTAGCTTCAGCCTTTCGAAGTCTTCAATTTGCAGTTCCAGGAATTCGTCTTCAGGGATCCGGTTCGAAGGACCATCTGTTGCGGCGCGTCGGTTTAAGGGTCGTATACACGACGACGCCCGGGAACTTGTCCCGCAAAAGTTGACGGGACGCGGAGTTAGCGGGGCAGAATAAGGCCCGCTGTTTTGCACTGGTAGGCGTCCCGTCCCGTGCACCCCTGTCGTGCACCTCTACCGCGACAGTTAGACTAATTCGGTATAGCAGAAGAGAGGTACTTTTGGAAATAAAAGTATAGTTTCCAATTGCAGTGCTCTGGGTTGACTGACTGGCGATCGTTCTTTCCTTGAGTATTTAAACAAATCTCTCGTGGTAGTATTCTAATATTCTCACGATCGCCAGTGAATAAGCCCTTTGTTAGTCTCTTTATTTCATCGTATTTTTAACACTTCATAATTTAAAAACAACTTATTATTTTAACAAAAGTTAAAAACTGCTAAGGACACATTTAAATTTATTACATTAGCAGTTGAGACTCGGCGCCAAAAAAATCTGTGCGTGAGACCGTTATAAGTGTTCTCGATCACACAGTGAGACTTTTTATTCCAGTCACCGCACTTGACGCACCCATAAATTTCAGTTTAACATATACAAATTAAAAGCACACAATAGTTCTTTGTTCTAAATTTTCAACCGACTTCAAAAAGGAACGAGGTTACAAGCAATAATCTTAATCCTAGTCGCCGACAGGCGTAGTCCATTTGATTTGTAATGTAACACAGTACAGTACAAATCAAAGGAGCTACGCCAGAAGACACTCTAGGGTTAGGACAGACAAGACTGCGTTGAGTCGGGGCGCTAGCATTTCGTTTTAAGGAAACACGTGATTACCAAATAACAATACTAATGTTATATTATTAAATTACTTAAATAATTTACTGGCACAAGCCAGTATTTATACCTGCATAGTTTAAGGGTCAAATCCTTACTTAATAATATACTAAATGCTAAAATGTTTTGGTTTCTTGCTTAGATACTTGTAGATAGAATATAGAAAATCACTATTGCACGCACGAGAAAACAAGAATATACATAACTTGAAACGTAAAGTCGGCTGATTGCTATTAAAAAATCTCTTCTAGGCAACCTTCGGTGAGAGGAGTGAGGTATAGGTGATTTGTCCTTCAATCATGTCGCAACAGAGCTACAGATTGACTTTATTTCTAAATTAATTGTAGAAGTTGAAGGATTTTGTACAAATAAACGTGTTTTCCTTAAAAAATTTTAGAAATCCATGACCAATCCAAGTTTATATTAAAACTAATTACTTACATGATTCATTAAGTATAAAGAATCTAAAGGTCTCGATGTTTTTTTATAACAATACGGGAAGCGAAAGTCATTCAAAACAAATGCTCTTTTCATTCCAGAAAGATGCTGTGATAGGACCAATTCACGTTGACCTATACAAAACCTAAGAGCTCTAAGTAAAATTAATTAAAATGAAGGTTAGGAGGTGTCCAAGTATACTGGTTATGCGAATAACGATCAAGAGGTCTGGGTCCCTGTAATGGACAAAGTTTGTCAAACTTAGAGCATCTGTAATTGAGGGTACTTCTTTTTTGAGTCATAATGACCCAAGATTAGGCACCTATTAAAATTGAGGACAACTTTTAAAATGGTCCTATGTCACTTGATTTATTTATCGGAAAGAAAAGATCTTTGTTTTTATATTTATTTATACAACCTTATACAAGAAACATTTTACATAAAAGGTGATCTTATCACTAAGAATGATTTCTGCCAGGCAACAACCTTTACTGTTTTTCTCTCGGTTATTCTGTTTCCGTGTAATCCGAATAAATCATGTACGGTTAAATTGGTACTTCGCACACGATCGATATTAGCTAGTCGGTCCGATTCAAATCAACGAAAATAGAACAACGGACAACAAAACTCTCCTACGAAAATTAGAGCAAATTATGACCAACTTAGCCTTGTATTAAGTATTTTATAAATGCAATAGTGTGTGCGTTTGTTGATATGTCCTTCAATCACGCAGCAACGGAACAACGGATCGGCGTGTTTTTTTTGCATGTGTTACCTACTGTATTGTATAGTAATTGAGGAATTGCAGAGTGTTATAGGCTACCTTTTATCCCGGAAAAACATAATTCCCGCGCGATTTTCAAAAACCTAGCTCCAAGCGGAACAAGTCGCGAGCAAAAGCTAGTACTGTATAATTTTGCCTTAATTAAGAACCTTCAAGTTATTTCGAAATGATGGACTTAAAATTTTCTTATTAAAAACTAGGTATTAGGTATTTTTAAAGAATAAATTAAACAGTCCTATCCTCCAATTTCATAAAACAAGACATTACAGAGTCTAAATAACTAATCAGCGTTACTTTGAACTGTTGAATAATTTGAGACTTAAATCAAAATTTCTTAAGACAAGTTAATTACAAGGATTATAATTAAAACCTTTACTAAACTTATACATTAATTTTGAATCTCACCTCGGCTTATATAATATTTTAACTTTTAAAATTAAAATTGAAAACAGGTTAAAGTGCAAAACTAAAACCTGGCTACTTTAAAAATAGAATCATAGAAAAACTAAAAAATTTCGTAAAAAATATTATTATCGAAATATTCACAATAAGAACTCGAATTGAGTAGTTATAAATGTAAGTAGAAGAAAAAACAGAGCAATATTATTTATGATAATATAATTGTTGGTTATATACTCAAAGTGTTATAAGCATAATAAAGAAAATAATCTTCTGAAAAAATTGCTTTTCTCACCTCCGGGCGGAAAGCGTCAATTTTCCTCCCGCTGCGCTAAGCAAAAATGTCGCTTTCCGCCTCCGTCGAGGAGAAAAATAGTATACACACCACGGGCAGTAAATAAGAAAGCCTCAGATCAAATGTTTATTGACCTCGGCTTCGCCTCGGACAACAATTACATGTGATCTGAGACATTTCTTATTTTACTGCCCTAGATGTGTAATATACTATTTCACAATAACATGACGTATTTATTTAAAAAGAAAAAAAAGGTATATTATGACAAGACTAAGTAATGTGAAATGGACATTAAAATACAGGAAATTAGAAGATGACACTGAAAGTTGGAGGAACAACATGGAAAAGGTTAGCGCGTAATAGGCAAAAATGGATGATGCTTGGTTTGTTTTGTTTATTATTTGTGTGCCTAAATCATTTTTCTCCATATATTTTTGTTAGTTATATAGGTACGTAAAATTTGACTTGTCTATGGCAAGGACATCTAATTTATCCAAATCAAAGTGATTCTATCAACTTCCTATCAAAAAGTTGACCGTTCCCCCGAACTGACCTTTCTTCTCACGTTCTCTTCATGGAGACAAGATAATTATGCAGTAGATATATTTACGCCCAAAAAGGAACCTACCTTCCAAACTTCAAGTTTCTAGGCTTATAATAATTCCTGAGATTTTGACGACCTCTCTGGCTCAGTGGTGAGCGCTGTTGCCTTATAACTGGGAGGTCTCGGGTTCGATTCCCGGCAGGGTCAATTTGGGAATTTATAATTTCTGATTGTCTCTGGTCTGGTCTGGTGGAAGGCTTTGGCCGTGGCTAGTTACCACCCTACCGTCAAAAACGTGCCGCCAAGCGATTTAGCGTTCCGGCACGATGGTGTGTAGAAACCGATTAGGGGTATGGGTTGAATTTTCACTGCCATACCCCTTCCAAGTTAGTCCGCTACCATCTTAGACAGCATCGTTACTTACCATCAGGTGAGATCGCAGTCAAGGACTAGCTTTTCTTCGAATAAAAAAAAACAGGTAGGTATAGCAAAATAAAAATCCTCCTTTCTTGAAAGTCGATTAAAAAGTAGCCTTTACTCCTTGTATAATGCTCTCCTAGTGTGTGAAAGTCCCGTCAAAATCTGTTCGGCTGTTCTGAAGGTTAGCCCGTACAGACAGACACACGAAAATTTTAAAGACGTATGTTTGCCTAATAAGACCCACATATTTTGAAATAATAGACAGACATTTCAGTATATTTATTAGTATAGTGCATATTTGCGCGCGCAAATACTGCACACTCTATTTCTTTACTCAGTCCGATGAGGCAGCAATTATACCGCAGAGAGATATAAGGCGTAGGACTGAAGACTTAACAGACATGCTCCCCGAGGCACGTAGATGACAGAAGTACGGGAATTACCTACATATCATAATCTGTTCAAATTAACATCGCTTTGATATAAAACAAGGGTGGCAGAAATACATCATTCGAAATGAGCATAAAGCTCTATGATTTCGTG
The DNA here is from genome assembly GCA_029955525.1 of Oeneis ivallda. Taxonomy (NCBI): domain Eukaryota; kingdom Metazoa; phylum Arthropoda; class Insecta; order Lepidoptera; family Nymphalidae; genus Oeneis; species Oeneis ivallda. The sequence continues at coordinate 23,196,522 of JARPMR010000007.1, forward strand.
AAGTAAGGGATTTCGCTTATAACTGTTTACCGGGAAATATTTACCGCGAAAGCTTTTACGTAGAATATTTTTTAACATAACATTTAAAAAAAAAATTATAAAAAAACAATGACCTTATTCCTATACCTGAGCTTATTCTCAACACCACTCATCCCAAGTTAATTAAGTATTTAAAGACCATTTCCTACTTTGGATTGACGAGGCGTTGTTAAAGCATGTTGTCATTCTACAAGACGCTCTACGGAGCTCTAGCTCTAACAAATGAGCTGACGCGAGCGCTCTCGATTCAAATGAAGTTTTATTGTTATTGGAACAAAAATAGGAACTCCTTTTCGGATGGTTTGTCGGATGGAGTAATATGGACGGATAAAAAAGTGTAAGAATTTTCGGTCACGACAATTGTTGCCTTCGTTTATTACACACGTTCCATTATAGCTTTGGTGGCGTAGCGGATAACGAAGGAATGAAACTATCGGTTCGGGGGTCGAGTAGCTATATTATGTTGTCCAACGGAACCTTTCATGGCTAGTCCAACGAGTAATTTTCCTACTGGACGACCACAATAACCATGCTGTTATAACTTACAACTATGCTCTTCCTACAGCACAATTCTTTCTACGAGATACGCTCAAGAATTTATCTGTGGTTTTCCGTGAAAATAATATAAAGTTTCAAAGGGCTTAAAATATACTTGTTTAGAAATCTTTAAATATGTGTAACTTGAAACTTAAGGCACTCTTCAACTGCCAATTACGTCATAAAGAGGGTAGGTATAGTACACAAAAATAGGGCAGTAAAGACAAGAAATACATTACAATTTTATTCAAAGGAATTCTATTTCATACAATTTTATTTATTCGCATTCAATTTTATTATACATTTCCCGTAATCTCTATTGAATTATCTCATAAAAAGTTTCATAACCCGGACATTACTCGTAATGGCGACACATACAGAGTTAAATTGATGTGTTTTCTTTTATGATCCCCTAAGGAGTCATAGCCGAGTTTTTAGGTGCCATAAACAGACATAGTTTAGTTTTATAACATCATATTAATTTTAAATGACATAAAAGTGTTGGATTTAGGAAGATCTCTCGTAAAAGTAAGTCGTTGGTGCTTATTTGGTTGTCATAAATAGAATAGAATAGAAATATTTTTTATTCAAATAAACTTTTACAAGTGCTTTTGAATAGTCGATGAATCTACCACTGGTTCGGAATGCTTTCCTGCCGAGAAGAACCAGCAAGAAACTCGGCGGTTGCTCTTTTCAAAACAAATTTTCAATACAGTGAATACTATGCTATATATGCAGTGTTTCCACAATGAGGGAAGTTCGAGAAATGCATACCGACTAACTTCTATCTTAAGATGGGCAGACATAAAGTATAGCCCCATTCCCGCCGGTGGCATCCGTTCGCGAGAAATATAAACTAAATTGACAAGTCTAAAATTAGTGCTATCGTGTTCTCAATATGAATGGACTCTGTGGTTAAGTAAAGCATTTCTTTAAGAAATATCTATTTTTTTTTTAGTTTTTGCTATAAAAATGAATTTGCACTAATGTCAGGCTTGGTTTCAAGGCTATACTGTTGTACGCTACGCCATGTTGCAACGGCTCTACGTAGCTACAAGGCGCTACGACTCTGCCCAGTAGTCAGGCATTTTCGAAGACTGCTGATATTTTATGTATCCTTAGCCACAGTAGTTTCTATAATATTAATAATAATTTTATGTTAAAATTAAAGCGAACCGACTTCGGCCTCCTTTTACCGAGGTCCGTTCAAATATTATTATTAGCCAGGCACCCAAAACTTCTCGGAGAATTGTGCGTTTTGAACTATAAAATACTAGTGGTTCGCCCCGAACTGAGACCTCGCGGTATCCCATATGGTAGTATTAACAATATTATATTGTAATGAAAACGCGCCGAATCTGATGACGTCAATCGTCATCTGCTTTCGTGGATGGGATGCGTATTTAAAATATTAAAGACAGCGCCATCTATGAACAGTATAGTGAAGTTTTGTTAAAAACATTGATGCCCATTAAAACTTAAATCATTTCGTTTCTTTGTAATATTTATCTAATCTTAGTATTTGTTGTTCAAGTACAGAATATAACTCAAATTATGTGTAAGTTTCAATTTTTAAAATAAAGTGGTTTTAGAGATCTAGCCTCGAATAAAATCTCCACTTTGAAAGCCCCCCATTTCGTCAATTTTAGGAAAAAAATTAAAAAAAAATACTTTTGTACTCTGTTCCAAATTATCTTTAAAATGAGGTACTGCAACCCTATGAAATGCAAAAAAAATTATTTTACTTCGCATTCGCTTCTATGAGAGCCCCCCTGAAATAAAGATTTTTATAACTTTTTATGCCATTTTCGGCTGGAGGCCATCGGTTTAAATATCATATCTAAAATTTAAGTAATTACGTTCAGTAATTCAGAAGTTATAAGGCTCTGACAGACGGACGGACGGACGGACGGACGGACGGACGGACGGACGGACGGACGGACGGACAAGTGCAAATTCACTCAGGTAAACTCAGAGACCTTCGCTTCGCTCGGTCGAAAATTGGTTTTAACAGTGAAGGAAAACTTCGTGTGGAAACCTTCATGCCTGCGAGTTCTCTATAATTTTCCCAAGGGTTTGTGAAGTCATTTTTTTGGAGTTTACTCCTTAAGAATCGATTTTAGGCGCCCGGTATGAGAAAAATTTGAGGGGTAAAATCTAATTATGAATGACCTTGTTACGTTTTTCACAACGATGCAAATTTCTACCCTAACGTTGAGTAAATAAGGTTGGTTTTCGCTTGAGTTGTCGAATGGCCGCGTTACGTTTTTCACAACGATGCAAATTTCTACCCTAACGTTCAGTAAATAAGGTTGGTTATCTACTCACATGTAGCTCAGCGCCATCTTTCAGTTTATGTGTAAACTATTTTGAATAGCAACACAACACTAAAACCCAGCGTTAACAGCACTGCTAACATAATAGTTCGAGCTATTTACAATAGATGGCCGTATTTGATATTAAATACCTATTGAAGTATAAAGTAAACTCCAGTCGTGCGTCGGAGCTGACACACACACTTTTTTTTATGAATACAACGACAAACGACCTGCAAATGAGCAGGCGGGTTAAAGGATGGCAGAGGTACCGCGAATGCGTTGTCGGCTTTTCAGGAATTTTTTATCCGCCTCTTGAATAACCCCATGTTGTAATTAAGTGAGAACACCGTCGAAGGGAGTTGGTCTGCTAATAATCAACACTTTGCTAGCGTGGTGAACTAAACCCGTCTCTTCCTGAGACAATACCCGTGCCCAATTATAGACCGGCGATGGCTCCAGATGATGATGATGAAAGTTAAAGCGATATAAAGTTGGAGTATATATAATATTTCCTAAAAATAACTTTCACCATTTCATTTCAATAAATTTCCGAAGTGGCAAGAAATTACAGTTTCACTCCTTCAATATGTCGACCGGAGCAAGTATCGTCATTACCGAAGGGTTTGACCCTTATTTGTTACAGAAAATATTCCCGATTGATACGGATAGCTTCAACTTGGCATCAGCTTACATCCAAATTGCGCGTATTTGTTGTCAAATCCTCAATAGCCCAACGGTTAAATGTGCGGACTGAAAACTGAAAGGTCGCAGGTTCGAATTCCACCCGTTGCACTATTGTCGTACCCACTCCTAACGCAAGCTTTCCGCTTATTTGGAGGGGAGAGGAGGATATAAGTCAACTTCAACTTGGCTGATATTCTTTTTAAGAAAAAAAAATGCTCACCGACGAGTTTTTTCTCAATGTTTAAATAGGTCTAGATTTTTGCTTTTTTCTAGTATAGATTTTTTTGATTAAGCTATTATCAAATCTTCATAATGAGACGTTATTTTTGATATATTAATTTCTCTCATTTCGTTCATTCGCAAAATTATTTTTCATTGACGTACCTATTTTAGACGTCATAAACCTAAAACAGTTAGGTATATTTGGTTTTATGATGCATTTGATATTCACCATCTCAACTCATCACGGTACTCAACATTATCCAGCCCACTTCTGAACATGGGTCTACACTCATAATGACAAGGGTTTAAGTCACGCTGAACATGTGCAGATTGACAGACTTCATATGCCTTTGTGATAAGACAGACTTCATATGCCTTTGTGATAATAACATTACATCCTATTTACTTAAACCGACCTAATAATAAGAACGTTTCAGTTCAACGTTTCTAAAATGAACCGCTTAGGTATGGAACTCCCATTCAGCGTCTGTGTTTTCTGCTACGCATAATTTGAATACCCTCAAGGCTAGGTTAGATTAGAAGCTCCAACCTAAAACTCAGTTATTTCCATCATTGCAATCTATCGTAATAAAAAAATGCCGGGCAAGTGCGAGTCGAACTCACGCACCGAGGGTTCTGTACAAACTTTTAGGTCGCGGTTAGTGTACCAACTGCAAATAAGTTTATAATCGCAAAAAAAGTTATGATGCAACTACAACGGTTTTCGGATAATTTCTTTTACTTGTGCTAAATGATATTGCTTCATGCCAAACATGATTTTAGGTCGACGGGAAGTACCCTATAGGTTTTCATTTCATTGTGAGTGTTAAAATATGCGGCATAAACGGAGCATAAAAGGCCGTAGTATCTTTTGATTGCGTCGACTTAGAAGTTCACTGCCGCAGGGGATTGTAAACCTGAGAAAAAGCGTTTCTGAGAAAAAGGGTCTTGACAGAGGGACAGACAAACAGACGCACGGACAACGAAGTTATCATATAAAGGTTCCGTTTTTAGTACGGAGTACGGAACCCTAAAAACGTAGATAAATGAAACATTCGTCCTACTTGGCCGGTAAAATACTGCAATATGGACTGCAACAGGGAAACTTTGAAGTATTTTTATCAGAAATATGCTACAAACACAATAGTACATAGTGCTTTATACTACACCTACGAGGAAAATAATAGACAAATCATTTAAATGAAATTAAAATCTATTAAATTTTTACAATTCTCAAACTCAACTCAACTCTAGAAAAACTCATGGTATAATTTTTTCTCGCTTTTCCACTGTAGTAAATCTTCATAAAATGCTTTGTTGTATTTATCGATTTCTAGATTTCTCGGGACATTCATTTTTCACTATACACAGACATTTTGAATTCACACTGCTATCACCAATAGACATTTTGAGTTCTTAATATAGAGTAAAGTTTATGGTTTCTACTAAAAGCTTGTAATTTTATAAATTCAAAATTTAGTAGATATAACAAAGTAATGCGACTCGCGCGAAATTTTTCATTTTTTTAATATGACTTGCAGAAAACGCAAGTGGCCAGTAACGACAGACCAGGAACAACAAGATAACAATTTGTTTTTTTTTTAACTTTGTAATCAGTTTTATTATATTTCATAGAATAAGTATGTAATAGAATATGGAACCTCGTTTACTGATATACACACATCAAAAGTGTCTAAGGTAAGGTAAGGTTTATCGTTACTGTGACAAACGAAAACACTTTATTTGATGAATCCTTAAAGAAAATTTTAATTAATATCAATCAGGAGAAAAGTTATTGTAAAAATATATGTTGATCCCTAGACACTTTTGATGTGTGTAGTTTAAAGAATCCTCTTTATAAAGATTATTATTAGTTATAATTTAGTCACTATTTTATACATTTTTCTAATTATTTATTAGATACTTACTATGAAAATAAAGAGTCTTGTTTGTTGAAACAGATTTCTATTTTTTTATATAATTTTTTTACTTATTGGTATTACTGAACTGATTTTATCAAAAATTAAAAAAAAAAACCACGTGTGTAATGGATTTTCATACAACTTTTCAGCCCGCTAAAGCACGTAAGTAATGAAATTTCATACATTTTTTCAGCCCGCAGATTTGTCTCCACGTAAAGACGTATTTTCTTTCTCGCTCTTTTTCGATATGACACAAATCAGAAGGTACTTTCCGAGCAGGTGTAGTATAAAAGGTCTTTTCTGCAGGGACAGCTTTTCTCATAGACCAAACTTTCAAGCTCGGTAGATAAGTTCAGACCATAATATAGCGGATATGGATGACTATTGACTGTTATAACAAAAAGATATAGTAGGTGTTCACCTTTAACAGCTATTATGTAGGCGACAAACTTTTGTAGTACAACTGGATGTCTCATGCACTCCGATGATTATTTTGAATGACTATGAAACTTACGATCAAATTGCATGACAGATATCTACTGTGGAATAGTTGTCTTCAAATGATTGCTACAATATGACCATCACAATCTATTTTGATTGGCTGAATTTATGGCGCTCTTTTTTTATTTATTTTTTATAATCTTAATTTTTAAGGAGCTTTTTTTTTAATTTTTAAGGAGGAGGAGGAGGACACGCCAGCCCCATCGTAACCTAACTTACAATTAGATTCTGGTGAAATGTAACAGAAACAACTGAAGCAAAATTCACTGCCTGTGCAGATGTACATCAACAATAGATTTAAAACCTTCTGTTATAGGAAGACAGAGGAGGTTTGTAAAAGCACCTACGTCATATCAATTGGTGTTATATCTCTGCATAAGCGCTTCCAGCCTAAGCAAGTAAGAAAGCAAAGTTCCCAAGCAAGCAATGCCACCACCACTCACATGCAGCACCACACAAGACTTTTACACTAATTTCGACGCACGTTTCGACACCGGAGCATCCTCAGGAGATGTCGACTTCACAATGCAATATTGTCTTGCTTGGGAACTTTGCTTTCTTGCTTGCTTGGGAAGGTGAGCGGTGCTTAGCTTGTTACTGCATGTTTGACCATACAGATTTTTCTGTTGGCAGATTATAGCAAAATAATTCTAACCTTTTCTTGCTAGCAATAGCGAAGTTGAAGTGGAAATGGGCGAGCACACAGTTCGAAGAGCTGATTGTCTTTGGAGTTCCAAGGTGCCCAGATAACCTCGGAGTGGAAAGCGCAGTGTTGGCATACCTCGCACTAGATTAACTGGTGACAAAAGACGCAGGGAGCCTTTGCATACATCAGCTTTTGAGAGCTGTTGAAGTCCATGCAAGAGACCTTTGTTAAGCAGTGGACGTCTATCAGTTGTAAAGTAGGTAGAAGGAGAGACTCTGTAATCTAATAAACCCTTAGATAAAAACGTAAGAAAAAATTGGAGTGGCTGAAATATCAAGCCACTAAGTTTCATACATTGATCCAAAGGGCCAGCGGTCCATAACATTTTCTCGGAGTTAGAAAAATGACGGTCTTATTCCGAAAGTCCTTCAATATGTTTTCCGGAGTGAATATCGTCGTTATTTTACAGGGTTTGAGTTGTGACCTGAATATATTATATTTTGAATATGATACCTACATTAACATTATTATTGCCGTCGTAAAAGATATTCGAACCTTATCAAAATAACTTTCTCAGAAGTTTGTTGGATATTTTAAGCTATAAATGTGCGAACCGAGAATTTTGTATTATTATCATAAAATAATATGTTTTAATATCATAAATGCGAACTTAGGGTGGAAATATTATTACTCATTTGAAGCCACAATTATTGTTAAGAACTTTAGATTTACAGCCAAAGTTTATGTATGGATTTAAGAACAGTCCTTTGGATTAAAATTTTGTTCTAAATCCTTATCAACTGATAGATATAGGTATATGATAGATATATATCATATATCAATGGCTGGGTATATTTTTTCTTTTCGAGATTTTCTCAGAACGTAGTCATGCGGACTAAGTCGCGGACAAAAACTAGTTAATTTACTTTTAGTCAATATAACAGAAATACAGACAATCCAAAAGCTTTTTCACTTTTCCAACAAACAGCGTGGAATGATGGTCGTGGAGGGAGGCAGGCCAGGCATGTGACGTCACACGCTCATTTTCCCGTTCACCAACATTTTGTCTGAACTATAATTTTTTAATATTTCTTTCACTGCACATCTGCCTTTAACTCTTGTGAGTATTTATTTTACTGGTGTGTTTTAATTTTATCATAAGTATTTTGATTTAAATCCAAGCAAAAATAAAACACATTGAACTTCTTCATTTTTATGCCTAGAGTAAACACAATTTAGGCCGACGAAAACTTTCAGTCAGGGCAGCGCTACCACATTACCCTACTACACAAATCCTAACACAATTATTCAAAGTATAATATCAATATTCACTAGGTATTAATAAAGTTATTCGGCATTTTAGACTAAATTAGATTAAGGCAGTCTCGAAATTTCCAAGTTAAACAATTCAAGGCGCCGATAACCTCCATTAATTGGCCCCAACAGCTTTGCTTTAAACCTTTTTGCACTATTTGGAATATACTACAAAGACTACAGTATAAACTCCGAAAAGCCAAGGTTCACAAATTGCCGAAACAACTCAATCTTGGAACATAAATATAAATAATATAGAACTGATTCGCATTCGAGACATTTATTGATAGGTCACTTGAGTGATATTTTATTTTACAACTCTTAATCAACATAAAAGACATAATAATATTATAAAAAAATCTTTTTAAAAAAACTTTCTTCAATCGCCACTACAAAGTCCTACTAATATTATAAATGCGAAAGTTTGTTAGGATGGATGTATGGATGGATGTTTGTTACTCTTTCACGCCACAACGAATGAACCGATTTGGCCGAAATTTGGAATGGATTTAGCTCATAGCATTATTACATAAGCTACAATTTATCCCGGAAATGTACAGAGTTCCCGCGGGAATCAAAAACCTTAATCCACGCGGATGAAGTCACGGGCAGAGAATGTGAAGATTGATCCTATGAAGCTACCACTAAAAAGCTTAGAATACATAAAAACTCTTTTTAAATTCAAACGCCACTGCAAAGTATAAAAATATTTTAGTTTGTACAGGTATTTTGAATTCGGGTGGACCTCAATAGAAACGATAAAACGAATGCGCTACGCTAGCCATAATTTTGGTTTGTACAGGTATGTTGAAGTCGGGCGGTCGTTGCGGTTTCATAGTTTCTATTGAGGCCTACCCGACTACAACATACCTGTACAAACTAAAATTATTTTATACTTTGTAGTGAAGTTTGAAGTCGGTTTTTTTAAAAAGAATTTTTATATAAATTATTGTTTTAAGCTTTTTAGTGGTAACTACATAGGATCAATCTTCACATTATCTGATCGCGAGCGATTTGCTCTTATTCATTGAGGAGTTTCGTCCTCATTCATCTTCATTATATTTATATGGGACCAACCTGACGGTATGCCTCTCAAATAAAAAATAAAATTATTGAAATCGACAGATTTGACGGAGTTAAAGAGTAACATCGACAAAAACAAATACGTTTCGAATTGAGAACCTCTTCCTTTTCTATTTTGAAGTCGGTCAATAAACAGTAGTGCAAGCATAATCAGTGTCAAAACTACTCACAACAAACTGAAGCCGAAAAGTAAGAGAAAAGCAGCGCGAGAGAGACAAATAATAATAAATAATATTTAATCACATTTTTTTGGTTTTTTTTCACCCAATTTTTTGTCGCATCTCTACAAATATTGTGAGTACGTTTGTCGATTTTTCCTTCAATCACGCGGTAACAGAGCAACGGATCGTCATAATTTTGCATATGAGTATTCAAATTCAAAATTATTTATTTCATGTAGATTAGTGTAGATCAACCATTTATAACAAGTCAAGACTCTACCACCTGTTCGGAAGCAGATTCTGCAGAGAAGAGACTACAAGAAACTTAGCAGTTGCTCTTTTCCTTTGTTAGGACCTGACACTAATTCATTATATTAATTAGGTTTTTCATTTGACGTGAATATATTTATTACTAGATGATGCCCGCGACTTCGTCCACGTGGATTAAGGTCTTTGATTCCCGCGGGAACCCTTTAGTTTTCCGGAATAAAATGAAGCCTGTGTATTATAGTTCGAGTTAGATCTATCTCCATTTCAAATTTCAGCCAAATCCATCCAGTAGTTTTTGCGTGAAGGAGTAACAAACATGCACACAAACTTTCGCCTTTATAATATTACTAGATGATGCCCTCGACTTCGTCCGCGTGGATTAAGGTTTTTTAATTCCCGCGGGAACTGTAACTTTCCAGGATAAAAGTAGTGTTAATCCTGGGTATGAGCTATCTCCATTCCAAATTTCAGCCAAATCGGTTCTTTCGTTGTGGAGTTATTAGAGTAACAAACAACCATCTAAACACCCATCCATTAATCCATATAATATTAATAGGATTATTATTTAATGTAAGCACCTATGTATGAAATGCCATACGTTAAATAAATAAGGGCACAAATACAAAGTTCTTTAGGCACCCTAAATTCACTGGGAGTCGAGTAACAATAGCCAAAGGTGGGAGGGCAAAATTATGAGGTTTGTTGTTATTTGCAAATTGTTTCCGATTTCGCGTTGAATTCGCCGCCGAACTTTGCAAAATCTGAGTTGAACGGAGATTAATGTGCAGAGTTTTACGTTACAGGCCTGAGTGGCACAATTTACAGGCAAATTAGGTGTGAAGTTTTCATGCAACATTTTACCTACGAAAAAGTGCTTTCATTGAGAAAATAATAATTTACGTAGTTAGGTATATTTCTTGGATAACTTTTACGCTCTCTTGTTTTCACGTAATAAAGTTTAACGAAATAATATGAAATATTCTTTATTCACGCAGTAAAAAGTTGATTCTTATTTTTGATAAAAGGAATTTAATTTGAAGTCCTTACTCTACGGGTTAAAAAAGTGTTAAGTACTAAGTATTCACTTTTTACTACCTAATTCTTCTTGGAAATCCTTACACTGGAAGTGTAGCCCACCATTTTTTTATTTCAGTTTCAAATATCAAATAGCGGTCCTACTTCTATTTTTACCAAATAAATAAAATACCTCATAGTTTTTTTTTTAAGTCAAGCATTTTCTTTTACGAATGTCATCCCATGGAAGTTGTAAAGTTTTATTTGACCTCATTAGAACTGAAATAATAAAAGAAAATAGATATAAAACCTTTTTCTTTTGTAACTTAATCCATACGAATAACTACGTAAAGTTTGATACAAGCTAAGCAGCCGTTTGGATAGGATCGCGATTTTTTGTTAACGAATTCCAAGGTTTGACTTTATTAAACCCTTTTGTGGGAAGGGTCGACAGTTTTTGACCTTTGATATTTGGGGTCACACTTTACCAACGTTGTTATTACAATAGAAGCATCGTGAAATTTTATATGACCCTGTATTTTAACGATGTTGCAGACAGAGCATTATCTCTTTTTCGCTCAATTCAATTCAAATGCCAAGGACAAGGTCAGTTTGGTGATATAACTTGCTCTATGTGTTGAAGGTCACGAAAAACACTGGAATGGAAAGAAACTAACAGTAAAGGAGGAGGTTCTTATTTCTCGCACTTTTTTATCCAGATATGTATGTCCCCTCTCCGAGGTATCCCGATCGATTTGAGTGATTTTGTCAAAATTGAAATCCCACCAAAAACATTTTCATGTAAAATGTTGCCACGACGAGACCAATGGCTCGCACTGTCAAAAAGTTATCAGATCTCATGTAGAGCTAAGCTTCTAAATCTACACGCCCTAACAACATTCACATGGGCGTAAGGTGAAAGCTTTTAGAGTTAGAAGCTTGGCTCTACATGAGATGTGATAACGTTTTGACAGTGCGAGCCATATGGTCTCGGCAACATTTTACATGAAATTTTTTTTGGTGGGATATGTTCTACAGCAAATTTTTCATGATATTTTAGCTGAGCCACCAAAAATTCCATAGTTTGTAGAACTACCCATCTCATCGGTCCACCTAGCGACCTCCAACTAGTATTAGACGTTTATGTAATAAAAGCCGCAAAAGCTAATAAGTTATAGCTATTGATTACATAAATTATTATAATGGAAGCCTTTGGAATATTTAAACATAAAGGAGTGTGTGTATAATTTGCCTTAAGTATTCACGCACTTAACTGAAATTTAATTAAAATGTTCGAAGCCTGTTTAAATAATTCCATGCAAAAATATAATTATACTTACTCTTTATAACATAATATTATCAACATTAACCTCGTATATCATGAAAATATGCCTACTTTGAAATTTAATTATTAACTGTAGCTTATCCGCGAAGATTTAGTCTCGAGAATCCCGTGAGAACTCTTTGATTTTCCGAAATAATAAGTATTATAAGTCACTCTCCAGGATCGTCGATCGATACTCGTGCAAAAAACATGTCAGTCCGTAGCCCTGAAGCGGCGTGATTGAAGGACAAATAAATACACTTTAGTGTTCATAATAGGTATTGTGCATTTATTTGTCCTTACCTTCGTCAGTCCTATTAATACTAATACCTACTATAATCTTTTCACCTAAACTGCTGAACCGATTTTGTTAAAATTTTGTCATGAAGATAAAAATTATTCTATGCTCTGTTATCCCGAAATATCACAAAGTTTCCACGACGGCATTGTTGACAACCTAAATTCACGTGGGCGAAGTCGCAGGCCTCAACTAGTATGTCATATCAAAAATCGGCCAAGTGCGAGTCGGGCCTCGCTCTTTTAGGGTTCCGTTAAAAAAAATGAAATAAAAATATTTCCATGTACCCATGGAAGTATTTTAATTTAATTTTTTTAATTTAATTTAATTTTTATTATTTGTTGTTATAGCGGCAATAGAAATACATAATATTATGTGAAAATTTCATCTGCCTATCTATTACGGTTTACGAGATACAGCCCGCTGACAGACGGACGGACGGAAGGACAGCGTAGGCTTAGTAATAGGGTCCCGTTGGTACCCTTTGGGTACGGAACCCTAAAAAGGCATAAACGTGTCAGTTATAAAAGGTTATCGTATACGAGTATTTTAACGCGAAAACATCGATAAATTCTACACCTTGTAATAACAACGTGACTTCTAACTAGGAGTGAGTATGGTATTGAAAGTAGAATAAAATATTGTGAGCAGATGGTACACAACTAAATAATGCAAGGCTACATTGTTGACAGAATATTAAAATATTCTACATCCATTAAAATAGACTTCATACGTATTCTAACTACTACTGAAGTTGAAAATAATATTTAGGTATAAGATACCTATTGTTATTTTTACAGAGATTACTATAAAAAAAAAATGTCAACAAGAAAGCAATAGTACTATGGTTGGAATGCCTCAATAACCCAATGGGGAAAGGTGTGGACTGAAAACTGTTGAATACACTGACACATTATCAAATAAATGATAAAAAAGTCGTGTGGTATCGTGAGACACCAGATAGGAACGAAGTTCCTTATTATAATAATATTAAATTCAAGTTCTATTCGAGGTTTATAGAAAATAATTATTCGGGTATACATTTTTTATCATGATTCTTTTATCGATAAAAATCAAAAAAACTACTTTACAAAAGTTATCTTAACACCTTTATTTTGTTTACAATGATTTATAAAAATATATAATAAAAACACTAAGCACTTGCACTAAACACTAAACACTTGCACTAAACACTTGCCCTAAACACTAAACACTAGTAATAAACACTTGCACTAAACACTTGCACTAAACACTTGCACAAAACACTAAACACTTGCACTAAACACTAAACACTTGCACTAGACACTTAACACTAAGCACTTGCACTAAATACTATAGCAGTTGCACTAAACAATAAACACTAGGACTAAACACTTGCACTAAACACTAAACACTTGCACTAAACATTTGCACAAAACACTTACACTAAACACTAAACACTTGCACTAAACACTAAAAATTTGCACTAAACACTAAACACTTGCACTAAACACTAAACAATTGGTACAAAAGTAGTGTTTCTTTCATTTACAAAAATTCTTACGCTTTTTTTAACGTTACGGACGTTTTTTGCCGGCTAGGGTACCCCTCCGCAACGCCCCATAAGGTACTTCGTTCCAAAAAAACGTAGATATTGAGTAACAACATGAATCTATTCTATTCTACAGTGTTTCCACTTTATTTGTGCCTAAGTCGTATCTTATACCTAATATTATGAGTATTTGAATATACGAGTAGTATTCAATTCGATGCCTTAACATATGGGTAGCCTAAGTGTGTTATACTCTCTTTAAACATTTTTGTGGTGGTGTCGTGTGGTGCGGGTTGTTACGTTCCCTCAAATATGGTTGAGCGAAGCAACGGCTGAATCATGAGTCATGCTCGTGAATGGATGCCACCGGCGGGAAGGGGGCTACTTTCTGCCTGCCCGTCTTAACATGTATTGTATTGTAAATATGCATTTTTAGAAGTTCCCCTCATTGTGGAAACACTACATACATAGCATAGTACCTATTGTGAACTAAATATATTGAAAAAGAGCCACCGCCGAGTTTCTTGCTGGTTCTTTTCGGTAGGAAGGGCATTCCGAACCAGTGGTAGATTCATCTAACTATTCAAAAGCACTTGTAAAAGTTTATTTGAATAAAAATTATTTCTATTCTATTCTATTGTCGAACTCTTTTCCAACACCAGCTTTATGTTTGAGAGGAAAATAATATTAGTATATAAAAAAAGCAAAAACAAAGGAGAATGAGATAAAAAAACGTAGGAAAATCAAATAATTCTTAGCTCAAACTTCAAAGGATTAGCAAGCTGAAGTTTAGTAGCAGTGGGATGATCATAATATCAAGGGACCTCCATCTCTTAAAGCAGTATAAACTTCATCACCTGTATGCTGATGATCTCCAAATTTATGTCCAGGCCAAATTAGCGGATTTACCTAAAACCATTGATTTACTAAATAATAACCTTAATTCAATTGGCGAGTGGAGTAAGTCATATGGTCTTAAAGTGAATCCATCAAAAACTAAGGCGATTATAATAGGCAGTCAAAAATTGGTTACTCGTATCGATGTGCCTAATTTACCAGGTATTATTTTTGATGGGACATCCGTGCCATACAGTGACACAGTTAAAAATTTAGGCATTATTTTCGACAAATACCTATCTTGGGCTCCACAGGTAAGTGAGGTAAGCAGGAAGGTGTTTGCTTCGGTGGGGTCTCTTCGTAGATTGAGCAATTTCTTACCCATACCAACAAAAATTGCGCTTGCACAATCACTCCTTCTACCAATTCTCGATTACGCGGATACGTGTTATCTTAATCTAAATGAGGAATTGCTAAATAAGCTTGAGCGCATTCAAAATCTTTGTATAAGGTTCATATTTGGACTTCGAAAATATGACCATGTTTCCGAATTTCACGAAAAACTCAAGTGGCTTCCAATTCGCCTTCGCAGGAATACTCATATTCTTTCTCTTTTATACAGTGTTCTATTCAATCCCACATCTCCTTCTTACCTTAAAGAGCGGTTTGAGTTTCTAGGGGACACTCACTGTCGCTCGCTTCGTTCTGATAACAACCTCGTCCTAAAAATACCTTCTCATAATACTTCCTTCTATTCTAAATCTTTTACTATCGAAGCTTCTCGGCTTTGGAACTCTCTACCGCTTCCTATTAAGCGTGCGCAGTCACATGCAATATTTAAAAGGCAAGTCAAAGCGCACTTTTTTCCTCCCTGAATTCCAAGTCATTTCTACTTTATTATTGAATCTTGGCTTTTATTTTATTTTATTGTATTTTCTCCTAGTCTTGTGTATAATATATTAAATGTTGTGTAAGTTTGTATTTATATATATATATTTATTTATATATGTATGAAGATATATAATTTATATATTATGTATATATGTAGGTAGTTATGTATGGTATGTATGCATATGTTAAGTATGTGTTTATATTCATTATTTGTGTATTTAGTTATCTGATTGTTGTTTTTTTTTTCTCTTTTTTTCCTCATAAACTTGCGTGCACCCTCACTTTATCTTTGATCATTATATCCTTTGCAACGTGGTTGCCTGGTAGAGATCGCTTTTTAGCGATAAGGCCGCCATTTGTACTACCATGTGTTATTATTTATTTTTAAGTTTATTTTTAGTTTTTTATTTCTTTTTAATGTGGTGTGCAATAAAGTGTTTTTCATTTCATTCATTTCATTCAAACTTATTCAATATTATATAAAAATGAATCCCTACTTCCCTTGGTCACGACATCACGCGTGAACGGCTTGACCGATTTCACTATTTCTTTTTTGTTGGGTTTGTTATTGTCAGGAGAAGGTTCTTATGAAAGAAAAAATTAAGAATATTGCACTTTTTTTTTAAATATTTTTTTACCAACTCGAATTCAATATTCATAGTTAAGACAGGACAACGTCTGTCGGGTCAGCTAGTTCAATATATTTTTAGATGTCATACAATGTCTTCATAAAGTAAGTAACGTATGGACGTTATTGTATGACATCTCAAAACGATATTGACATATTATTACTTTTATTTACGGCGGTAGGCCTCCTGATGTAGACTCAGTGTCTTATTGTGTGCCAATTTTCTGGAGTGGAGATCACTTATCGATATAAGTGTTCAATATGGGAATGAATCATCGAGCACCTACCTTTAAGCGCCGCCGCCGTGCGAGTTATTAGCCGGCCCCGGAGTAATCCGTCGATAGTCTTCCCGATATTTCACACAATTAGAATGTCACTAGTCCAGTTCATAAACACTATACACGTTAACACAAGGAAGTATACGAAACCACCAGTTAAAGGTTAGAAATTAGAATAAAAGAGAAATTAATAAACGGAGCGCGTGTAATGCTCGACATTGAAGTGAGTTCAATCATAAAAGTAGGTAGTCATCAATCTAGCCGCTTCAAGCGCAGTGGCTCGCAAGTCGACCGCAAGAGGGTACCCAAAGATCAAACCCATAGTAAATAATGATGTTATTCTATTAATATGCTAATGAAAAAGAAAGAAAAAACTCCAAATTGTGTGTCCTTTTATTAATACTGTTCCGTACGGAACAATAAGAGTAGTGCAGATCAAGCTGCTGGACAACCGTAAAAAGCGAGGAGAGTGGAGATGTAAGATAAACATGGTAAGATAGACAGAGAAGAAAAGAAATGACAATTAATATTAAATATCCATCAGAAAGGAAGAGAACCTAGTGTTATATGAATAAGTAAACTAAGGTACATCTAGCGTTCTCCATTGACTATCCAGATTGTAATTCGGACTCTTTATGTTGCTTTATTTATGTTATACAGTATGAACTTCGAAATTGGGTTTGAGAAAATATAATACGTAGTTAAAAGGGTATTATACTATTTTATGAGCATTGTTAACTTTAAATTTACAATTGAATAGTCATGAAAGGTTTGTTATTTAATTTTGCTATAATATTGTTTTGTATTACGATATCTCATCGAGTATTCATACAATTTCAAAAACAATCAAATTATTCAACAGTGGGAGCAGCGTTGTTCATATCGATAAACTATTTATTGGGAACAATTCTCGGTTAGAATACACAAGAGACTTGACCCAAGAACTCTATAATACGTACCTGGTATGAGAGCTTATAATTATTCTAATGGCTTGAACCTTTTAATTTGCTTTATCAGCGTTTATTCCATCTTTTCGATTAATCTGATGAAAATACACTTGGGAACAAATGAATCCAAAGATTTGTTTTCGGAGGCTCTAGATCTCCATACTATGACACAAATTTAAATTGTCATTAAGTATGGAGATGTCAAATCTTGATATTTTACCAAAAGTAGATTCCAATGGACAAATTGACGAACAGTTAACCTTAACTTGAAAAGTTACACACATATTTTAAAATACTGCAATCGTGTGAAAATCGAAGCTCACACAGCTAATTCCTATAGGTAGGTACTTATCTTCACAGAGCTCTTCCAATATACATAGGTTAGACTAGGGCTTCGGCCTCTCTCGAGATAGGTCTGGGATTCAAATGCCAGGTACCACTTCGGACTTAAGTAAGTTTTAACTTAGCAATAAATAAGCTTTAACGGCGAAGGAAATATCATCAGAAAGGAAACCTTCATGCTTGAGAGTTCTCCATAATGTTCTCAAAGGATGATCGTCATACTGACGGGAGACCTGAACCTAGTAGTGGGTCAGTGATGTGTTGTGATAATAATATTATTATTATTTTTATCAATAGGCATGCATGATCATCGAGTTTGAAGAACTTCAACTGTTGGGTGATGTTTGGAAGTATCTACTATTTTAGAAAGAATATCTTATTCCAAAAGTTTGGTAGATAAAATTGCCATTCCAATTTTAAGTTTTCAAATTCAGTCAAAAACACTATACGGTGTCATGGCGTTGTTCGTGACGTCATCTCTATTTTTTATCATAGTTTGAAACATAGATGTGACGTATCGCTCTGATTGGTGTTCAATCCAATATGGCGGGTTGCTGTATATTATAGTTTTATTTTATCAAAATAAATATCAATCTCGCTCAAAATAGAAAAATAATTACGTTTTTTATAATCCATGAATCCTATTTCATTAGTTGATTTCATACTTTCATTGATTCTTGGTTACTCTCATGCCTATTGTGGTGACTTTGGTACATTGTGACGTATCTGTATAAGTACGTATGATATTCTTTGACGGTATTGGCCTATTTTAATATGAATTTGAGGCCATGACTAGCTGTCCGATGATAAATCATGCTTTGTTGTTGACGACAAAAGGAGTCATTTTTGGGCTATAAGTGTTGTTCGAGCGGCCCATATTATTTGTGTAGAAGCCTCGAAGGCTGAATATTATCGAGAGTACAATGAGGTTGTTTGAAAGGTAGCGGCTTTAAGGCGCGAATTGCGTAGTTTGACTTATTTTCGGCGGTTATTAATTTTTTATTGTTATTCACGCGCACAAAATACCGCTATGTCATTACGTTGCATTTGTATCAGCCTTCAGGGTAGTAGAACATTTCCACCGCGAAAGCGTAGCAGCGGAATGAAAGAGATAGACATACAGCGTGAAAAGAATGTCCTTGAAAGAAAAAAAGTTTAAAAAATGTAACCCGGCTACGGGAAATTGGATGTATTATAACACCCGTCATATTGATTTTGTTCATATAAAATATAGCTTTTGTCACCTGCACGCCTAGCATGCACGCGCGAGAAAATTTTGTCGACGCCTTTTCTCGTATTATCTGTATATTTCTATTGACACTAACATTGTTGCACACATGGATTCGTCGAACGAGAATTTAGTCTACATCGATAATCTCTCTCTCTTCGCACTAGATATCACCTCGACGTGCATGCTAGGCGGGTTGGACAATAATAACGAATTCATTGACACCTAAATCATCAAATTCAGATCAGTAATTTAGTAGCTACAGTGCAGTGGAACATTCTCAAAAAGTCTTATACATAGACTGCTAAAACCATTAGCTTTCCTTTTGGTTTTGCCGTAGTTGGGTAAGAATACTGAAGGGTATATGTATGTGCATCTGATACAAAATCACCTGTGAATGTCTTGAATAGAAAGGACCACTAACTAGGTACCTATGCTCTTAGTACGCTACACAGTCCATACGCCCGCGTATTTTGATTTTTAGGGTTATTTTTGATTGTTTTTGGTGAAAACTATTTGTGGTGTACTCATAAACTGCAAAGTTCTTCGGTTCCAACACCTGCGCTCTTAGAATCCTTATTCTATATCAGATGCACATAATTATTATATTATCCCGTATTTTAAAGGACATTCTGTACAAGCTGTAAAATCAATAATGTCTACGTTAGAACAACCAGTTTGGATAACGAAACCAAGGTAGAGTTTCGCTCCTATTTCATAGCAAAAGATGTACTAAAGGCTCTAAACAAATTTAATAAAATTGGCGTCGCTGGAAAGTTTGTTTACATCGATTTCCCCAAATAAACTTTAGGTCGAAGGTCAAGGCTTTGAGAAACTTTTAATTTGCGTTATCAAAGTTTGCTTACGACTTCCAGGGTCAAAATAAAAAGTAATATTTATCCGGCACAGACAAAAGCGTCGAACAATAGACAGCTCAGCCTCTAGGCTGTGGGGGAATGGTTATAACAACAAAAGAAAACCATTTGTTTGTCTCTGCCGATGCTTAAAATAACCTTGAGATGCCCGTCTTCAAAGAAAGTTTCAATTCACTCCTCCAAAATATTTATCTAGATCGTAGAGGTGTCATTTAATTAGAGAGGATGATCTCGCATAAAACTACCCTCACGAATGGTGAACAAGGCAGCCATTGTTTGATTCAATAAATCGACTTCAGCTTTGCGATTCTCTAAAACTGATTGCTAATAGTGTAACGATTGCAATCGCCTTTGATTGGCCGGTACTCACGCATTGTTGAAGAGAGAATGCAATACATTCAACCAATCACCACAATTGAGACTGTAGCAATAATTGATGAAGCTTTTACAGAATCAGCCTGCTGATCTACTTTAATTCCATTCCTTACAATTGTATTGTATTAAAACAATATGATGAGAGAGAGTATTTTTGTTCACGTAAAATCATATATTCCATCATGTCCTTGCATACTATTTTAGATGTCTGTTTTTGATGTTTTAGGTTAGATGTCTATTGGAGGATTGCACCTCTATGATCTACAACTCAATGTTCTAGACAGACAAATTGGGAGCAAAAAATAATGAACAGGATACCGAAGTTACACTGATCCTCAGAATTGTAAAGGCAAGATGAAAAATCGATAAATATGCTATCTGTAAAGCGGTTGACTTTCATTTTCAAACAATTTCATTGCAAAATAATATATTGCGAGCTTTGGAAAAAAGCTTGCAATTAAAATTACAGCACTAGTATAAAGTAAAGCTCTATTTTTATTGGTGGCTTTATAAGGCCACATTTTCTTTTACTACGAGTATATAAATAGCACTTAAACGTAATAATAAATAAAAACTATCAATCAATTGTTATTGTTCTTCTACCAGAAGTGATAAGAATGTGAGATTTTATCACTGAGTAGGCGCCAAGAGACCCGTAAAGCTTTATTGACAATTCATTTTCACTGATACGGAATGGGACAATTTTTCAAGCTTACCTGCCTTTGCCGTACAATCTTCCCCAGGTTTAGGACATTTTGTTGGAGTATTGACGGGGTTTTGTATCGACTTGAACTTAGGCATAATCCTTATATATTTATTGGGTTTCTTTTTCTTGTGTCGTTTTATTCTTTGGTTTTCCATTTAAGCTTTTATAGTATCTACCAATATAAAGCCGCAATTACACGTATAAGTTTTACTCAAGTAAAGTCGCTTACGTGAGTAATAACTTACGAAATGTAAACAGTCATGACGTCAAGTCGCGTATTGTTTGCTAACGTTAGTCATGTGAATAGAATAGAATAGAAATGTTTTTTATTAAAACGAACTTTTTTACAAGTGCTTTTGATTCGTCGATGAGTCTACCACTGGTTCGGAATGCCGTTCTTGCCGAGAAGAACCAGCAAGAAACTCGGCAGTTGCTCTTTTCAAAACAAGTTTACAATAATATAGATATTAAGCTATGTATGCAGTGTTTCCACAATGAGGGGATGCTCCTAAAATGTATGTACAACGAATTATTTACTAGTACAGTTCTTTGGCTATATAAGTTACTTTCGTAAGCTACTTACGTAAAAAGATTACATGTGTAATTGTGGTCTAAACTAGCGGCACGCTATGATGGCCGGTTTGACACATTACAATAGTGATGTGGAATGTCAATTTATTCTCGAACAAAAAACAATTAAGTTTTGTTTTTGTACCTGATTAAATAGGTTTAATAAAACAAAAATGTATATGTTTATTTAATTTATTTGAACGAACTGAATATTTGAATGAAAATGAATATACATACTTTATATGCACACAAGAAACATATGAATACAAAAGATACCAAAAAAGGTGCCACAAAAGGCCATAATTAATCAGATTCGTCCATACTACTATTTTCACTGTCGTCACTGCTATCATCACCTACATTAATAATTATATGTTCGTTTTCTATAATATTATCTATTTTCACATCTCTTTCATAATCTTCCCTTATTAATTTAACAGTTCTATTCACAACCTTTTCCCAGTCTCCTTTAGTCACATGTTCACAAGCTTCTTCTAATAATTTTAGCATTTTTTTTGTGGTAAATGGGGGTTCTGTATTGTGTCTTGCAGCATATCCCTTAATTTGAGCCCACACCAACTCAATCGCATTATACTCACAATGGTAAGGCGGTAACCGTATAACTCTGTGCCCATGTTCTAATGCTATTTCGTCAATGACGTATCGGATCTTGGTTGGTTTGTTTTCTTTTAAAAGACGTACTAATTCCGCTTTTAACATATTCATGTTTGCATCTACGCCATTTTTACGAAGCCATGCGACGATATCAGCTTTCTTTTGGGATTGGGCAGGTGGCTTGTCAATTTGCATCGAGTGGTATGGGGCGTTGTCCATAATTATAATAGATGGTTCAGGGAGGCTACACAACATTGAGGTAAACCATTCAGTAAACTTTTCTCCATTCATGTCTTCATGATAGTCTCCAGTGGTTTTTGACGCAAAAGCCATGAGAGAACCTTCGACAAACCCGTTGATGGTTCCGGCGTGACAAATTATAAGTCGCGATCCTTTTCCTACAGGAACTTTGGAAGTAGATGCTGCTGTGTCATCGTTCCAAGAACGGCCTACAGTATGGTTAGCATTAAGCCATGTTTCATCCAAGAACACAACATTTTGCCAATTTTTGATTTCTTTCACTTGCCGTAAAAAAGTATACCTTGCCATCGCTATATCAAATCTTTCCATCAATATTTTGCGTTTGTTACATTTTTTGTATCGAAATCCAATGGTCTTCAAAATCTTCGTTAAAGAACTTTCCCCACCGAAGAATAATCCAGCTTCCTTCAGTGAATGCACCAACTTTTTTCTTGTTGGATACTCCTTCTGTAAATAGTAGCCGTAAACATGTCTTCGGATAGCATCGGCATCAAAGCTATCGATGCCTACGACTGGTTTTGCTCGTTTTCTCTTTTTTGGTGTGTGAAGTTTATTTTCTTCTGTGCCAGTCTCGCCATATTTTTTTTTAGTTATCCGTCTAACAGTTCGTTGTCCAATATTAAGCGCATCAGCTACGCGTTCAACCACTGACGTTATAGGTAAAATTGGCCCTCCATTTTGAGCTTCACGATCGAAATAGTTACGAAGGCGTATTACGAACTCACGTGTCTGACTATTTAGAACAGTTCTCTGCGTACGTTCGGTCATATCGACGAAATCCACAACAAAGGGCTTGAACAGAGTCCAAATTAACGAGCAAGGGTCAACAGTAATGCAGTATCAATATTTGAAATCCAAAGCCAGGTCAAAACTATATCACAATCGCATTGCACTGACAGTTTATACTTTTCGAAGCAACGTCAATTCGAAACTGCTTTGTTTTGCATTGAGCATTGACGCGAGTTTGCCGGAGGTAGTAGTTGTGCTAGCCAGCGATCCTATGTGACGATCGTATTAGATTCCATTTTTAAAAATTTTCAATTTAGAAAACCAAATGCCGAGTTGTGGTATATATCATATAAAAATAAAAATTTAACCTTTTGTATGAAACAGCTGATATTTTTTTGCGATTTCAGAGGTTTGTCCACATAGTGAAAATTGTTCATATTCACAAGTACATTCACCCCTTAAATGGTGCAAACTGATTTTTCTACACTTGTATACATTTTAGAAATCAATTTAATAAATAAATTTTGAGTCCTAAACCTAAAACTACATTCGATAAAATTTATGAATCTCTGCACATCACTATCGTCAATAAAGTAATACAATTATTTCCTTCAAAGTCGTTATCAATTAATACGGAACTTCATGAGCGGACAAACGTCAAACCGGCCATCATAGCGTGCCGCTAGTGTAAGTATATGCCAATGCTCATCTCAACAACTAGGCACAGACAGACGTCTCAGAATGAAAAGGGTGAAATTGACCTGCTCAAAACAAAATTTAAAAAAAAGTTTTGGAAAAAAATGTAGCTTTATTAAAACAGCAACAATAAGAGTCCCAGTGCAGTAAAAAAATTAATCCTCTGTGTTAATTAAAACTGTTGGTTGGTTCAAAAAAATAAACAGGAATCTTGTATGTTTTTAACAAGTTTCATCTATAGGTCCTAGTATGTATACAATTTTTACACAACAATAAATGGGAGCGTTGATATTTTAACCTAAAAACGGGGATAAAATACAATGTATCGTTTCTGTACAGTGAATTTAACGAAGAGGAAAGACTGGAGCGTTTTAAAAATTAAACGTTCATTTTGCATTTAAAATTAATGTGTTTTGTATATTAAAAAACATTGGGCGAATATATCTTTCATCGGAAAAGCGCTGTGATTTTATTGACGGCGAAATTAAAATATTTTTAACGGGTTTAAGTTGGTCGAAGTTCGTTGTTGTAAAAAGATTTTTTACAGGTATTGCATCCAAATTTATTTATTTATTTTATACTATTTATGAAAGGAAAATCAACAGCGAACTATACCAATATTGGACTTAAAAGCCTTGTAACGGTTTGTATGACTTATATACAGATTTTCACAAAAAAAAATAAGTGGCACTCGGGGACTGCCGCGGTAAAGCTATTGCATAGCATTTTTTATCAACTTATGCAATTATAATATTTATGCAATACTTTTTTTGCATAATAAAAATTATGCAAAAAAAAATAATTAAAAAACAAACAAACAAGAAAAGCGCATTGTCACTACTACGCAAGTGAGATTCGAACCTGCGACATCATACACCATACGGTAAAGAAAGCGGCCGCTCGCCCACTGCGCCAAAGAGATATACTAGTGAACCTCTAAAATGTTGAACGCTTACTGAACGACGGTGTTAGGTTTAATTTCTTGATTCGGTCGCCGCGCTCAAACTGTTTGTCCCGCTATAAAAGCTATGCAATAGCTTAAAAACAACTGAAAAAGTTACATTTTGTGAGAACGATTTAACTGAGAGTATAAAACATTGAGGCATACTTCGAATAAAAAATCGGTTGTCTGTAAAGTCGGTTTACGGACGATAGTTTTACGTGATAACGTCATAAAGAAACATTGATTAATGGCGGGCTGCGGCGGACGCTCTCTATAAACGCTTGGGCCGATCGTGCCTCTGTATCGCTTGTTCCGCGCTCTCGCTGGCACGCGCAGGCTTAGGCGGCACGTGATACTTTTTCGTGTGTGCAGCCGTTGTTCATCGATTTGACGTTATCACGACAAAAATTACAAAAAATGTAACTGAGTGACTGAGTGTGAAATTCTTTCAATACTTTTTAATAATAATAATAATAATAATAACCTGGCAACCCTGAATGTCAGCATACATCATATTTTTTCGCCGTTACATTTTTGCCGAAATAAATATTATAAAACCGATCTCAACAGAATTTTCGATTTAATTCAATAAATTTACCATAGTGAAAACTAATTAGAACAAGAAACCATGAAAGAGCAAACAAAGAAAATCAAAACAGTCCGAAACATAACTGACACAACCTGTCATTAGATGCCTGAAAGACTACAAAAGAAATTGCACGAATTAATAATGTAGAATGCTGACACGATCCAGAGCACGGAACGCACAAACGCCACCCCCGGACTCGTCGCTCAGTTCCGCCTCGCAGCCACCCGGGACCACGCCCAATGCTGCAGTTGCGTCGAGTTCGAGCGACGAGTTTTTCTCCCCGCCGACGTCGCCACCACCAGTACATCGTCGTGGGAGAGGCCGGCCACCGACTTGCTTGGGATCCCGAGGCCCACCGGCTTCTGATAGGGTCCCCGCATCCGGCGGTAGTGTGTCGCGCATGAGGTGGACAACATCCATTAATGAAAATGTCATGCGCGCATACTTAGGGGCTACTGAGGGTGGAACCAATATGACCGCGTACCGTGCTAGGATGCATGCTTTGTTTCAGGTCCTTGAACCAGCTCTTAATGTGTCGGCTCAGCGACTGTCGGACCAGGTGCGGGTTATTCAGCGTAATCACATGCTGGACAGCGCCGTGCTTGATCGGCTTCGCTCTGAACTGCAATGTAACCGCGCTACCCCCCCCTCACCGCAAGCTCCAGCACAA
This sequence comes from Oeneis ivallda, assembly GCA_029955525.1. NCBI lineage: Eukaryota > Metazoa > Arthropoda > Insecta > Lepidoptera > Nymphalidae > Oeneis > Oeneis ivallda. Next base: position 23,222,566 of record JARPMR010000007.1, read on the forward strand.
TCGCAAACTGCTCATGCGATTTCGCTGCAGCCCACTCAGGCTGGTGAGGGACAGGATAGCGGGGCTGCACATGTAAGTACCCAGTGTAGTGAACAATTGAGGAGTGCTTTGGAGAGTGCTATTCGGGAATATAGATCTTCACCACCCGAGTTTAGACCGCGGTTACCTCGGATGCCCATGAAAAATAAGAACAAAGCGCTAATGGGTGCCCTGGATTCACTGCTGCCGAGTTATTTTGACAGCAGCGAAGACCTTTCCGACACACATTCGATTCTGTACTGCGCGGCTGTTGCGGCATGCCGTGTTGCTAATGTAAAGTTTATTAATAATGATACAGCAACACGACCGAAGCCTACCGCACCAGCATGGCAGTGCAGGATCGAACGTCGTATTGATGGGGCTCGGGCACTCATTGGCAAACTACTCTGCTTCAGGGAGGGCAACACTCGCCCTAGAGTCATGCGCTTTGTGAGGCGCGCTTTCTTGGGGACTGATATCAGCCCTCAAGATTATAAGGCGCGCGTCACTGAGCGCATTGACTTCCTGAAACAGAAGGTCTCAGCATGGGCTAGCCGTATTCGCAGATACAAGTGCCGGGTCGAGAGATATACCCTGAATCGCACTTTCCGAAGCGATCAGAGGCGGGTATACCGAGGTTGGGAACACCCTGACCAAGGTGTCACCGATACGCGCCTACCGGATGATGAAGCCATGACCTCATTCTGGCGCAACATCTGGTCGGCGCCTGTCGCTCACACTGAGGACGGTTGGACGTGGGATGTAGAAAGAGCGTGCGATCAAATTCCAGAAATGGACCTAGTTACTATCACCCCTGAAGACGTGGCCACTGCAGCCCGTCCCCTGCCCAATTGGAAATCCCCCGGGCCGGACGGGCTGCACAACTTTTGGATAAAGTGGCTACGCAGCTCGCACGCTCGTTTGGCATCCCAATTCCAATCATCTCTAGAGTCAGAGTCGCTACCCCAGTTTCTGACAACAGGTATTACCCTCCTGCTCCATAAGTCAGGTAGTACCACGGAGCCCAAAAATTATAGGCCGATTACGTGCCTACCAACATTGTATAAACTTCTTACATCCATTCTGAGAACAAAAATTAACGATCATATCAATACAAAATCCATCATGTCTATTTCTCAGAACGGATGTAGGAATGGCTCCCGTGGTACTAAGGAGCTTCTCCTCATTGATATGGCCATTTGTCAACAGGTTCGGCGCTCCCGAAAGGATCTGTCGACATGTTGGATAGACTATAAGAAGGCCTACGACTCTGTGCCCCATACATGGCTCATGAAGGTGCTGGAACTGTACAAAGTAAACACAGTACTACGCGCCTTCCTACAGACGTGTATGGGGCAGTGGAGGACAGTCCTTCACTATCCAGGGTGTCGCCGGACCCTGGGGAACGCGGAGCCTATAAGGATTGAGCGAGGTATATTCCAGGGCGATAGCCTCAGTCCTTTGTGGTTTTGCCTGGCTCTGAATCCTCTGAGCACTCTCTTGGAGAATTCAGGGCTAGGTTACCGGTTGAGGAGAGGTGGTCAGGTTATATCACACCTCCTTTACATGGATGACCTAAAACTCATTGCCCCCAACAAATCACATCTACTAGAGTTACTAAAGGTAACTAAAGCCTTTAGTGATTCCATTAGGATGGAATTTGGTGTGGAAAAATGTGCGGTCATGCATGTAAAGCGAGGGAGGATTGTGGAATCTGAGGGTGTTGAGCTCTCGGATTCCATATACCTCAGATCGCTCTCCCCAACTGAAGCCTACAAATACCTGGGCATGGCGGAGGCGTTAGGTATCAGAGAGGCCGACATGAGGCAGTCGGTGAGGGAGCGTTTCCTTGGCCGCCTGAAGAAAGTGCTGAAAAGCCTTTTGTCGGGCGGCAATAAGGTGCGCGCCTTCAACGGTTGGGTCATGCCGGTCTTGATGTATTCCTTCGGCATACTCAGGTGGACTCAGACTGAGCTTGACGCCCTGGACAGACAAGTTCGTGCACTGCTGACCACATATCGGATGCATCACCCGCGCTCCTCGGTGATGAGGCTGTACATCCCGCGGAAGTGTGGGGGAAGAGGCCTTTTGAATGCCAAAACCCTCCACAACCGCGAGGTGTGCAGTCTCAGGGAGTACTTTCTCCACGCCGAGACGGAGATGCACCGCGATGTGGTCGCAGTGGACAGGGGTCTGACGCCGCTCTCCGTGGCTAAAGAGAACTGGCGCATACCTGTGGTGCTCAGTACCGATGACCGCAGGGTTGTATGGCAAGGTAAGGAGCTTCACGGACGCTTTTATCGGGCCCTCCATGGGCCTGATGTTGACTTTGAAGCGTCCGTGGCCTGGCTGCGCTTTGGTGACCTCTTTGGGGAAACCGAAGGGTTTGTGTGTGCAATTATGGACGAGGTCATGATGACGAACAATTACAGAAAATACATAGTGAAGGATGGAACGGTAGACATATGTCGGGCATGTCGCCGTCCTGGAGAAACTATCCGTCACATTGTCTCTGGTTGTTCTCATCTGGCTAACGGCGAATACTTACACAGACATAACCAAGTGGCCAGGATTATCCACCAGCAACTTGCCTTGAAATACAATCTTGTGGAATCGGAGGTACCGTACTACAAGTATGTGCCCGACCCAGTTCTTGAAAATGGTCATATCACACTGTACTGGGATCGATCTATCATTACAGACAGGACTATTGTAGCCAATAAGCCTGACATAGTGGTGATAGATCGATCAGAGCGCCGTGCAATGATTGTTGATGTTGCTGTCCCGCATGACGAGAACCTCGTGAAAGCCGAGAAAGAGAAACTCACCAAGTATCTCGACTTGGCGCACGAGGTTGTCGCCATGTGGAATGTAGACTCAGCAATCATTGTACCGATAGTCGTCACCGCTAATGGTCTTATAGCCAAGAGCCTCGACCAACATCTTTCGAGGCTCTCGTTGGGTAGCTGGGTCAAGGGCCAGATCCAGAAGGCTGTTCTCCTGGACACGGCTCGCATAGTCAGGAGGTTCCTCTCTCTGGGGCCCTGACCGCCGGTTGCTTGGACCCTGTTCCCGAGGCCGGTGGACCGCTATTTTTTATATTTTTAAATGTTTTTTTTTTATAATCAAATATTTAAAAATGTAAATTATATGATATAAATGAAATAAATGTAAATAATAATAATAATAATCGTTTATTTTTCCCAAAAATTACAAATGATTTTATAACAGATTTGAACGATGATCCCGCAGAAGTATAAACTGTGTTGCGGTGATCATCGCCCTCCTCGTCCATTAAATAAAAGATTTATAATATGTAATTATTACAAAGTACAAGCAAAATTATATACTTACTCGTATTAAATAAAATAAAATTTAGAAAATTTAGAAAAAAGACAAATTTTAAAGTGTTAGATTGTGGTTGTAGATTGTAGACAGTGCATGTGCGTGTTTGCAACGTATTGGGTGTCAGGTAATTGGTGTGAGAGGTGAGTGTGTTTGGGTGTGAGTGAGAGTGAGTATGTGTGTGTGTGTGTGGGTGTGTGTATGTGTGTGTGTGCGCGTGCGCGCGCGCGCACGTGTGTTTGTGTGTGTGTGTGTGTGTGAATGTTAGTGGAGTAGTGTAACATTTATTGACTCAGCTTTACAAGGACTTCCGTTTCATCATAAGTGAGGGCTCGAAGCCATTCTGAACACTTGTGTTTGCATTTATCTAGTGTTAACGGATATATATTTAGTATTTTATTTGCTCGATTATATATTAAGCCACCAAAATAAAAATAATGCCGACCGGCAACAGCGGTCCGGCGAGGTCTGTGGGCGCAAACCATATGAGTTCTCCGCTTCATAGTAAATAGGTTAGGATCGTAGGTCAGTTAAGAATGTTTGCGTAGCACCGTATGCAAGATGAACAATTGCCGGACTGTGAGCAGCTGGCAACTAGAATATAGCTCAGCAGTAGGAAAGAGTATGGGCTTACCGAGCATTACTTTTAAAACTGCCCTCTGAGCTCTTTCAATCCGTAGCATAAGCGTTTTTGGTGAACCACCCCAAGCGGTTATACAATATGAAAGGATTGATTGAGCGAGGGCATAGTAAACGGATTTAACTAAAAACTAAATATAATATAGTAATTGTTGCGGCGCGTCGGTTTAAGCGTCGTATACACGACGACGCCCGGGAACTTGTCCCGCAAAAGTTGACGGGACGCGGAGCTAGCGGGGCAGAGTTAGGCCCGCTGTTTTGCACTGGTAGGCATCCCGTCCCGTGCACCCCTGTCGTGCACCTCTACCGCGACAGGTAGACTAGTTTGTATAGAGGAAGAGAAGTACTATTGGAAATAAAAGTATAGTTTCCAATTGCAGTGCTCTGGGTTGACTGACTGGCGATCGTTATTTCCTTCAGTATTTAAACAAAACTCTCGTGGGAGTACTCTAATATTCTCACGATCGCCAGTGAATAAGCCCTTTGTTAGTCTCTTTATTTCATCGTATTTTTAACACTTCATAATTTTAAAAACAACTTATTACTTTAACAAAAGTTATAAACTGCTAAGGACACATTTAAATTTATTACATTAGCAGTTGAGACTCGGCGCCAAAAAAATCTGTGCGTGAGACCCTCATAAGTGTTCTCGATCACACAGTGAGACTTTTTATTCCAGTCACCGCACTTGACGCACCCATAAATTTCAGTGTAACTTATACAAATTAAAAGCACACAATAGTTCTTTGTTCTAAATTTCCAACCGACTTCAAAAAAGGAAGACGTTATAAAAAATAATCTTAATCCTAGTCGCCGACAATCTCCCCCTTGTGCGTAGCACCAATCTTCAGTCACGGCGATGGTACTAGCACTACTATTCTAGAACTGGGTCGTCGTAGCACTCCTCTCTTATTTCGACGTCGGCAACCCTTGTTCTGCCATCAGGGCCTGGATAGATTTTGTGTATTTTTCCTCTTGGCCATTTGCTGCATCAGCTTCACTCTTCTGTTCTGAGCTTCTCTGCTCAGAGTGAAGCAGGAAATGATGCCATAGCTTGCGGGACTTGCAAGCTGGTTTTCTGCACTTTTCCTTTCTGTGCCTTCCCCTTAAGCACTTGAAGCAGATGCGTTGCTTAACTGCTAGTACCCATCTCTCTTCAACGGGCATCTTCAGGAAGCGTTGGCACTCTGTCAAGTAGTGATCACCTTGACAGCTTATGCAAGTCCATTTCTTGTCTTTATTAACCTCCTTCTTTGTTCGTTGAGGTTCATCTTCTTCTTCTCTGGTGGTGTGAGTTGCTTCACGTCCACTTTGCTGTTTCTTCTTTTCTGAAGGTGCATAAGCTCCATACGTGTCTGCTTGCTTGTTCAATGGCTGTGGTGGTTGCACAACTGCTGTCGTGTGGCTATCAAATGCTTGTCGTATAGCACCTGCGAGGGTCTGGATCGTAGACATCAGGGGCTGTTCTGTCTTCACGATCCCTTGGTTTTCTTGAAGATCTTTTTCTGGCTTGATATCTTTTATATCTTCCAAAGGAGACTTCCGGATCCAGTTCTGAACACGCGATGCTCTGTCGTCTAGTTCTTCATCCAGATCGTCTTCTGAAGCTGAATCTTCAATTGTTTGTTTCTCGAGTCTGATTCGTGCCAGATTAGCTGCTGCTTCAATGCGCTCCAATTCTAAACGCGCCAGCTCTTCCCTTGCTTCCAAGTTGCGTAATCTGACAGCAGAACTCCTTGTTCGAACTGACTTGACTGATGCACGGATTGAACCTGGTCCCTGGTCATCTGGTCTTTTAATCATCAGGGAGCTGTTCTGGTTCTCCCCCTCAGTCGTCTGCAGTTGTTTGAGTCTAGCACTGTTTTCTGTAGATCTCATCTTCGTGGCTATAGTAGATTCTGTCACGGTGGTTCCTGATGATTCCCCGATTGAAGCTTTCGAAAAAATATTCGATGCCGTGGCTTCCGAAGTCATAACTGATGTGGACCCCTCTGATCTGGTGCGCTCACTCGTATCTTCAGCATACTGTGATGCAGTTGAGCTTGCACTTAGGGGCACATCTTTACCCTTCTGGGACCTGGTTAGAGGCATGTCTCTAGGTCCCGATTCGTAGCTTCAGCCTTTCGAAGTCTTCAATTTACAGTTCCAGGAATTCGTCTTCAGGGATCCGGCTCGAAGGACCATCTGTTGCGGCGCGTCGGTTTAAGGGTCGTATACACGACGACGCCCGGGAACTTGTCCCGCAAAAGTTGACGGGACGCGGAGTTAGCGGGGCAGAGTAAGGCCCGCTGTTTTGCACTGGTAGGCGTCCCGTCCCGTGCACCCCTGTCATGCACCTCTACCGCGACAGGTAGACTGGTTTGGTATAGCAGAAGAGAGAGGTACTTTTGGAAATAAAAGTATAGTTTCCAAGTGCTCTGTGTTGACTGACTGGCGATCGTTCTTTCCTTCAGTATTTAAACAAAACTCTCGTGGGAGTACTCTAATATTCTCACGATCGTCAGTGAATAAGCCCTTTGTTAGTCTCTTTATTTCATCGTATTTTTAACACTTCATAATTTTAAAAACAACTTATTACTTTAACAAAAGTTATAAACTGCTAAGGACACTCGCCCACTGCGCCAAAGAGATATACTTGTGAACCTCTAAAATGTTGAACGCTTACTGAACGACGGTGTTAGGTTTAATTTCTTGATTCGGTCGCCGCGCTCAAACTGTTTGTCCCGCTATAAAAGCTATGCAATAGCTTAAAAACAACTGAAAAAGTTACATTTTGTGAGAACGATTTAAATGAGAGTATAAAACATTGAGGCATACTTCGAATAAAAAATCGGTTGTCTGTAAAGTCGGTTTACGGACGAAAGTTTTACGTGATAACGTCATAAAGAAACATTGATGAATGGCGGGCTGCGGCGGGCGCTCTCTATAAACGCTTGGGCCGATCGTGCCTCTCTATCGCTTGTTCCGCGCTCTCGCTGGCACGCGCAGGCTCAGGCGGAACGTGATACTTTTTCGTGTGTGCAGCCGTTGTTCATCGATTTGACGTTATCACGACAAAAATTACAAAAAATGTAACTGAGTGACTGAGTGTGAAATTCTTTCAATACTAAATATAATATAGTAATTGTTGCGGCGCGTCGGTTTAAGCGTCGTATACACGACGACGCCCGGGAACTTGTCCCGCAAAAGTTGACGGGACGCGGAGCTAGCGGGGCAGAGTTAGGCCCGCTGTTTTGCACTGGTAGGCATCCCGTCCCGTGCACCCCTGTCGTGCACCTCTACCGCGACAGGTAGACTAGTTTGTATAGAGGAAGAGAAGTACTATTGGAAATAAAAGTATAGTTTCCAATTGCAGTGCTCTGGGTTGACTGACTGGCGATCGTTATTTCCTTCAGTATTTAAACAAAACTCTCGTGGGAGTACTCTAATATTCTCACGATCGCCAGTGAATAAGCCCTTTGTTAGTCTCTTTATTTCATCGTATTTTTAACACTTCATAATTTTAAAAACAACTTATTACTTTAACAAAAGTTATAAACTGCTAAGGACACATTTAAATTTATTACATTAGCAGTTGAGACTCGGCGCCAAAAAAATCTGTGCGTGAGACCCTCATAAGTGTTCTCGATCACACAGTGAGGCTTTTTATTCCAGTCACTGCACTTGACGCACCCATAAATTTCAGTGTAACTTATACAAATTAAAAGCACACAATAGTTCTTTGTTCTAAATTTCCAACCGACTTCAAAAAAGGAAGACGTTATAAAAAATAATCTTAATCCTAGTCGCAGACAGTAATTTTAATGAAAATCTTTAGCTGATGGCTGAAATACCCTCTCTAGTCCGGTAAAAGCAGGGTAAAAGGAGTTAAGCGGTAAGTATCGCAGTAAACAAAGTTGCTGCAGCAGCGGGGACCTCTTCCAGCGACGGGGAAGCGATTACTGATAAGAACACTCTGTAGATGTAAGGGCTCTTACACACTGTTGAACAGTTTAAATAATTTTTATTTAACTTTATTTCAGGGAAAGTTTCCAATTATTTATTGTCGATCTGCTTAATAATAAGTAGGTATATTCATATATAATTCATGTATAAAAGCAGTAATAGCCTAGTGGTTAGGACTGTGGTCTCCTATTTGGGGGGTGGCAGGTTCGATCCCGGGTGCGCATCTCTGACTTATCGGAGTCAAGTGCGTTTAAGCAATTAAATATCACTTCATAATAGATCCCACAAGATGTCTGATCATCTTGCTCGAAACAGAAAAGAAAATTTTCTAACAAATATAAATCACAATAAAATTATGCGGCTACTAGCACTAAGAATACTCTCGACAGTATCACGCGATTATATGCGTAGGAGTATGCTATTTCACTCAACATTTACGGGCTTTACAAATACAAGAGGGAGATGCATGATGCATCGACAACTGAAATCAACGCTTGGTATTAATGATAATTTTATGCCGAACGAATTTATATTTTTCAACAAAGAAACATGTCATTTTTACACTAGCGGCACGCTATGATGGCCGGTTTGACACATTACAATAGTGATGTGGAATGTCAATTTATTCTCGAACAAAAAACAATTAAGTTTTGTTTTTGTACCTGATTAAATAGGTTTAATAAAACAAAAATGTATATGTTTATTTAATTTATTTGAACGAACTGAATATTTGAATGAAAATGAATATACATACTTTATATGCACACAAGAAACATATGAATACAAAAGATACCAAAAAAGGTGCCACAAAAGGCCATAATTAATCAGATTCGTCCATACTACTATTTTCACTGTCGTCACTGCTATCATCACCTACATTAATAATTATATGTTCGTTTTCTATAATATTATCTATTTTCACATCTCTTTCATAATCTTCCCTTATTAATTTAACAGTTCTATTCACAACCTTTTCCCAGTCTCCTTTAGTCACATGTTCACAAGCTTCTTCTAATAATTTTAGCATTTTTTTTGTGGTAAATGGGGGTTCTGTATTGTGTCTTGCAGCATATCCCTTAATTTGAGCCCACACCAACTCAATCGCATTATACTCACAATGGTAAGGCGGTAACCGTATAACTCTGTGCCCATGTTCTAATGCTATTTCGTCAATGACGTATCGGATCTTGGTTGGTTTGTTTTCTTTTAAAAGACGTACTAATTCCGCTTTTAACATATTCATGTTTGCATCTACGCCATTTTTAACGTATTTCACGCCATAACCAAATGCCGAGTTGTGGTATATATCATATAAAAATAAAAATTTTACCTTTTGTATGAAACAGCTGATATTTTTTTGCGATTTCAGAGGTTTGTCCACATAGTGAAAATTGTTCATATTCACAAGTACATTCACCCCTTAAATGGTGCAAACTGATTTTTCTACACTTGTATACATTTTAGAAATCAATTTAATAAATAAATTTTGAGTCCTAAACCTAAAACTACATTCGATAAAATTTATGAATCTCTGCACATCACTATCGTCAATAAAGTAATACAATTATTTCCTTCAAAGTCGTTATCAATTAATACGGAACTTCATGAGCGGACAAACGTCAAACCGGCCTTCATAGCGTGCCGCTAGTTTAATTATTTGTAATTTTTTTCTTATTTCCTTATTTACTGAGAAAACGAAATCCAAATAGCTTAGCCACATAATTATTGCATTGAATCTCATTAAAATACATGAAAACAAATAATAATCTTTGATTATTTCATAGAAATATATTTAGAAATAAAAAAAAACTTCCTAAGTACAAAAGAGCCGACTCCTCAGTGTAAAACTTCGAGTTTAGCTAAAAATTATAATAATAATGCTGTGAGACCACAGAAAATACAAGATATAAAAAGAACATTGAAGTACCCACTAAAATGTATAAACTTTTATGAACCAGAGCTTATATAGCGCCTTCAAAAGATTTTATTCTATAAAAGGAAAGAAAAGCCACGCCATAATGTCCTATTGTGGACAACCGACCAACAAGCGGCGCTATTATATACACTTAATAGCATTTTTGCTTAGTTTCGAAAACACTTCAATATTCAAAAGTTATTCTTATGAGACTCCATAAGGCCAAAGATTAGTACCTACTTGTTTCTTTTTTGCTAAATTCCACTTAGGGTCGTATCATCATCGTAAATTTGATATTTTGGCAGATTTCCAATACAAAAACTGTCAGAACGTCCAATTTATTCCTCGGTAAAACGTTACTAGACGTTGGTAAAATTGGTGATAAAACACGTAAACTATTACATAATACTTTTGTTATAATTTATCATACTATACCAATATTATAAATGCGAAAGTGTCTTTGTTTGTTGGTTTTTCCTTCACTCGCGTCGCAACAGAGCTATGGATCGACGTGATTTTTTGAATGGATATAGTTGAGGACCTGCAGGCCTAGCGTGCTCGTTGAAGGGATATTTCGCGAAGAGAGAGAGAGATATTGTCGATGTAGACTGATTTCTAGTTTACTCCTTTAAACTTCAAAATTCGAGAAATTGACGCCGCCACTCGCCATGTTAGAGTTCGTAGAGAAAAATAGAGAAAATAATTTTGTCTCTACTTTTGATGTAACGAGACAAATCTTGGTTTGCAACCATGTTAGTTTAGATAGAGATAATACGAGAAAAGGGTAGACAAAATTTTCTCGCGCGTGCATGCTAGGCCTGCTGGCGGGAGAGTGACATGAAACTAAATCTGTACGGGACACCTAAAAGGACATTGGGACGGATGTTAGGACTTAGGATTGTATTTAGGAGCTACCTACGTAAAGAGACTCCTACTCAGGGGATGATTTAGGTATGTTTGGCGAAAACGAGCAATAATAATAATGTCAGTTTTGGTGGTCATGTATCGATTGAATGTATCATGGGATACCGTAACCGCGAGTTCTCAATTCGGGGCGAACCACTAGTATAATGTTGCGTTCATAGCATACGAAACTAACTTCTTCTTCCCTCTAAGTAAACGTAAAGCTTTTGTTAGGAAAGGGAACGACAATTATGCAACGAGTGGGTTTTGCACCAGCGACCTCTCGGTTTTCAGTCTAACGGAACGTTGTACTATTGAGGTTTCAAATATTATAAATTATAATAGAAGTTCTACCAGTGCCAGTGCATAATGTTGGCGTATGAGGATTATCTAGTTAATCAGTACTGGAATTCAGTATTATCCCCATTATCACTAATGAGTAGGGCTAATTGAACAAGCATTATTTCGATAATGCGTCTAACCAAATGTAAATACACCTATTGCATATTGTTTTTGCATTTAGTTCATTAATTTAAATCTAGTAATCTAATATAGCAGCGAAGCAATGATAACCTAGTGGTTAGGATTGTGGTCTCCTATTCAGGGGGTCGCAGGTTCGATCCCGGGTACGCTCTGACTTTTCGGAGTCAAGTGCGTTTAAGCAATTAAATATCACTTGCTTTAACGTTGAAGGAAAACATCATGAGGAACCTACACATCTGAGAGTTCTTCATAATGTTCTCGAAGGTGTGTGAAGTCTGCAAATTCGCAGGGGGCCAGCGTGGTGGTTTGTGGCCTATAAGTCTATAACCCTTTTCTGAGAGGAGACCTGCGCTCAGTAGTGAGCCGTTGATGGGTTGCTGATGATGTTGATGATGAGTCTAATATAGCTGATGCCCGTGACTTCGTCCGCGTGGATTTAGTTTTTAAAATCCCACGGGACCTCTTTGATTTTCCAGGTCCAGTCTGCAGGTCCTCAAGACCTCAACTATAACCATGCAAAAAACAGATCGTTCCGTAGCTCTGTTGTGACGTAATTGAAAGACAAACCAACAAACAAACACATTTTCGGATTTATAATATTAGTAAGTAGTAAGATTAATATAGATTTTGACTTTTTGACGACCTTCCTGACGCAACCACCGCAACCACAACCGCAAACCTCCATGCGCTGTGGTCTTTTATGGGGCAGGTCGATTCCCGGCTAGGGAATTTCGGGAATTTTCGAAATGTCTCTTGTCTGGTCTGGGTTTTTATTTACAGGCTTTACACCACCTTACCGTCTGTATTAGTGCATCCGATCCGAATCAGCACCCGATTGTCTAAAAGTTGCCGATCAAAATCGTATTCATTTTATGGCATTAGCGTCAAAGTAAAACGAACCATAACGATACGCTCCACGCTCCATGTTAAAATAGGTTGTACTGAATTAGAGTCTTTAAATCAATACAGTCAAGGAACATACTAATATAATAATACTTTGACGCTAATACCATCAAATGAATACGATTTTGATCGGCAACTATGAGACAATCGGGGGGCAGAATTCCGTAGATAAATCATTTGATCGGCTCGAGGGCTCTGTGACTAATTTCGTAAACATCGACTAAGCAGCTGAGCCGTTAAAAGGTAACAAGCACACAGACAGATACAATTTCACGTTTATAGGTACTCATAATATTATGGATGGATTACAAGTTTGTACACAGACCTACTATTATCGTACAAAGCCTACATGATCATTAGCAAAACATCGCATGCTCAACGAGGTTTGCAATGTAAATATACCTACTGTTTTGTTGTGTTATAATTATAAAATAAGTAAATTTATTTATGGACTCAGACAATTAAAACGAACCACCAACTTAAAAACTGCACTAGCTGCGTATTATGCCTATGGGTACGCATTTTTGAAATATGGTGTTATTCTCTGGGGCAATAGCACCGATGCCCTGGACCTTTTCATACAACAAAAAAAGTGCATACGCATATTAGCAAACATAAGAACTACAGACTCATGTCTACCTCATTTTAAAGAATTAAAAATTTTAACACTACCTTCCATCTATATCTATGAAATATGTAAATTTGTTAGAAAAAATCTACACTGTTATAAAAAAGACAAACCTCGTCGATTTCCCGAAAGACATGAAAATAAACTAACCCTACCACCATCAAAACTAAAACTTTACACCTCGAGTCCCTTCGTAATGTCCATAAAAATATATAATAATTTGCCAGACAGCATTCGAAACATAGAAAAAGATAACAAATTTTATAAAACATTAAAAAACTTTTTATTGGAAAAATGCTACTACAAAATAAATGATTATTTTGACGATACAAATAATATTAATAAATAAAATCGGTCTCTCTACTACGGTCGATTTCAGACCAAGTTGCTACACCCTAACGGGGTATGTGTAAACTATCTGCAACTAAAATGAATGTCATGATTTTATAAGAATGACGGTGTTAAATGAATTTTTCAAGTGGCAATTCTTTCAGTGTGGCAACACTTGTTTTATGTCGGTAATTTGTTAGTTGTTGGCAAACATGGTTGCGTTGGCCAATCAGGAATAAGCACGCGTAGCCCCTACAAAATTACGTAAAGAGTGGGAAAAATGGGGGGGAGAAAGCGAGGGCCGGATGGTCGACAGCGGAGGACAGGCAGTTAGTGATTTATCTTTGAATAGCTCGGTTAAAAATGGGCAAAGTATCGATATTTGTGACAACTTCAGAAGTGACAAGAACCCAATGGTATGTAAGAAATGATTACTTTGTATGAAATGTTATACCTTCAAAATAGTTGTGAATAATTATTTTTCGAATAGCTAAGATTATAGTATTTTATATGGAATTAATGGTGTTAATTTAGTAATAAGTTGTTGAAAGGCTTTGTCCTTTACAATAATTTTAAGACTACAGTGATTCTATCATATCACTTGGAACATTTGGCCAAGGCTACTCTTTGGTACTGTTTTCCTGTGATATTGTTAGCATTGCGACACCCATCATTAATTTCGGGTAGGTCAATTTTCATATAGGATTATATCCCGTATGATCATGACGAAAAGCTATGTTGACATATCAGTTTGGATCATTTGGTCAAAGCGACTCTTTGATAATGTATCCTTGCTATATTCAACATTTGGAGAAATAGTCTTTCTTATGTTATGAGAACTCGATACATTTAGAAGATGTTAAAAAGTTGAAGGTATGACATCAATTATGAATCATTTATATAGTACCCACATTATATAATTTTATTAATACAGTTGCGAACTCGATGAACAGTTTATGGACAGTGTGGGGTTGATAAGGATGGCGGGTGAATGTAAATCTTTGAGATTTAACAAAATTTATTCTATATTAAGTGTGAATGAATGAATGAACGAAATTTTATTCACAAAAATGCAGGTACAACATGATTGTAAGTGTGTTCATATGTATCCAGGTTGCTATAATAGTGGGGTTATGTGGGTCCTTAATTTATTTATTTATTTTAAGTTTTAACCATGTGTGTTAATGCCATTAGTTTCAACTGACTAAAAATTTAATGTGCAATCAAATTCAAGATTTGTAATTTTCGTCATGTTTTATTTGGAGGGTAAAATGAAATAATGAGTTGAGTGAAAATGATGGCAGCCAAAGTTTGATAGACATGTTTGATTCTAAGCCTTCTTACTTGAAAGGCATAGTTAGACTATGAGTTGAGTCAAAATTATAGTTTTAGTTTTAGACGGTAACTATGATGCTACCTACTGTATTAGACCATGTGTGTCTGTAGATGGTAACTATGTATGTTACCTACTGTATTGGACCAGTGCGTCTATAGGCGGTAAATAAGTATTTTACCTACTGTATTGGACCATGTGTGTCTGTTAATGGTAACTATGTATGTTACCTACTGTATTGGACCAGTGCGTCTATAGGCGGTAAATAAGTATTTTACCTACTGTATTGGACAAGTTCGTCCATAAACATTCGAACAGTGGCCAAGTGTGCCGTGGATTTCAAAAAAGTGATAAATTTTATTTGGCGGACTACGGGTGTCCTAAAGATAAGTGAGAGTGTCAAGTTATACATGAAATGAAATGAAATCGTTTATTTGCTAAATGTGAATAATAAAGCGATAGTAATATATTGTAATAATATTTTCTTTCATATTTTGCCATATTATGCATGGCGTGCAAATTCTCAGTTAAGTATCTGCATTCAATTGAAAAACAATAAAATATATGTCATACATAATATTTTGATAGTTAAACTTTATGATTCATGAGTTTAAAATCCACTTTTTTCTCGGTTCACGATACTAGTGTGCATCCCAGGAAGATAAGTTCTATAATTTCAAACAGTACTGAAATATGTTCTCTATTTGAGAAATTCAATTCTAAAAAGTTATTTGGTCCACTTTATTGACAGACTAAATTTATCTTGGCACATTGTAGGTATTAACAATATTTCTGTAAAAAAAAAGGAGACCTACTACTACTATAATAGTTTTTATATTATAGACTTTTATTTCAATATTTTTATATTTTTATAATATTTAAGGAAATATTGGTAAATTTAAGTATCGTGTACGTGATGCAAACTATGCCACACGTTTTCCGCCATGCTTTCATTATCTTCCTAAGATTCAATTCTTAATTTGGATCTACCCGCCTAGTAGAATAAAATCAGAACCAAGCCGAAATCGAGAATGATTATCATTATTGGGCATGAGTGAATCTCTTTTGAAGGATTCTGCTGTTTTTTTTTAACCAACTTCTTTTAGTATATATTTTTTCCACACTTTAGAATTACCTTAATTTTCCTAAATACCATAATTAGCCTGAAAAAAAATTGAATAAACCTAACTGGGATAAATAGTAGTGGTTTAGAGGTGGGCCAAGTGTAACAGTGAATTTTATTAGCAATCATTTAAATGATACGAAGGTAAGAAAGCCTGTGACACGATTTAGGGCAAAATGCCCAATGATACGAATTAGAGTAGACTACTCAGATTAGCAAGATTGTCCTTTGATGATAAACAGCTTAAGATCACATGTATGATTGTAAATATTTGTCAATATAATAATTGTTCTTAATTGGCCGCGAGGGCAAGAAGGGCTTAAACTTTAATCATAATATGAAAAGGCAAGACTGTCAAAAATCAGATGAAATTAAGAATACTTTCATTATTAGGTGGTCGTGTAGCTTTTTGGTCAGCATTTACGGGTAGGATACGCGATTGGTTGACCGCGTGCATTTTATGTTGCGTTGTTTTGTAGGACTTAGCAATATTTTTAAAATAAATATATTAATATGAAGTTATTATTGAACGAAATAAATATACCTTCGGGTCGTTTAAGTTGGTAAATATATATATAAAAAAAAAAAGTTTGAAGAATCACGTCTATGTCATATACTTTGCTTTATAATAATGCGTTTGTATGGATAGTCGCGTAAGTAGGGTTCAAAAAAAAGAAAACAGACAAAAAGAGGGATATTAAATTCTTTGCAATCGGGAATTTGACAGTTTATAACAGGTATGTACAAGATAAGTCATCTAAGTAAGATCAGTATGTTGAAGAAAATTTTTTTGATGAATCTTTATTTACTTACTCACATTTTAGGAAATTTTATTGCGTACCTACCTGATTACAGAGTATGGTAGGTACATGCAATATTTTATTCATAAGAACTTGACTTGATGAACTGAGGAACGGGAAATCGCAATTAATACGTGTTTGCGAGTGTTTTAAATAATAATACATATTATTATTATTTTGTATATAGCTTCAGTAGCAATATAAATTATATTAGTAACATATAGTGCTTATGAGAATTACCTAGTATTATCATTATGAATATTTGAAGTTGTTGAAAATGAACTTTTCTTTGATAAAGAATATTATAATAAATATATTCTAATGAACTGTTACTTTGTGAATTGATGAAACATTTGTGTTTTGAGGTTTTTCATTATGCGTACGACAGGCGGGGTATATTGACGAGGTTTTGATCATGAATTATTGATTATTTATAATTCTTGTAAATCAAATTGGTGATCGATTTACCAATTTATTGCGATGAAAATTACGATTATTATTAGGGAAAATAAATAAACAGTTGTATACTTACGTATAATGACGGATAGAAACTGAAGAAACATACGAGTAGGTTAAAATACACTTACGAAGGTAAACTGGAGCAAAATATTGTGCAATACTTGGAATTATATCTAATGTTGTTTTGTCTTATTCTTAAAATTATCTTGTTTTGATTTAGATCTACTCATATTTAACTGTGCTAATGGCATAAAAAAAATACTTTATTAGTGGCATTCTTAAACCTTTCTTAGAGAAAGTTAATGTGTGTGTTTATGAACTATTTAATGTAAGTGCCCACAAGTTGACGCATATATAAACATTTTCCAGCATTGGTTCTACAAAGTTAGGCAGCAAGCAGATTGAACGTCAACTTGCGCCTGTAGTAGAAATTTAAACGATAACATTTTAAAAATAAACTTCATGGAAGTTTTGAACGATGATAATCATTAATTTTGTAAGTAATTTGAATTTGAATTGAATTTAGATTGGATTTGGATTGAATTCGAATTGGATTTGAATTGAATTTGAATTGGATTTGAATATGTTTGTTATTTTCATTATTTATGTACAAGAAAAAAAATCTCTTAAAATCTATTATCAGATGAATTGGACAAAGGTGAAGCTTGTCTCTATGTGAATATTTCTTTCAGCATGCTCAAAAGTGAGAAGTGAAATTAAAAAGTGGTGCATGGGTATAAAATGTACATCCATATATAATTATATACTATAATAATATACTAAGTAGCAAAAAGCTGAGCTTTGTGAGGGCTCGCGTAGTTTTTCTAACGAGTTAAGTCCCGTTGTAGCGATGTTGACTCTTTGGTTTTCATGGATTGATTTTGATTTTTGGATTGATTCTTTTGGATGAAGTTAATTTTTTTTATAAATTAAATTATCTAATAAACCATAAATACGCAAAAATACATAAATATTTTTATAAACATTTTTATTAAAATATGTAAAAATTATAATTCTATACAGAACAGTAAGAAAGATGGTGCTGCTTCACTCTAGGTTTGAAAGTGTGTATTGACTGTCTTTAATGTGCTTGGGTAGTGAGTTTCATAGGCAATAATAATAATGCGGTGAACGAAAGATTTTTCTGAACATTTCCAATCTGATTTATTAGTTGGTATGGTAAAAAGAGTTTCGTTGACAACAAGCATAAAATTATAGAAATGAAGGAATGGTGATTTTGAGAGGTCGTCGTACATTACAATTCGATAGGGACGGATATAGTTAGATTTTCTAGGTATTTTTAAAGGATCTAGCAATCAAGTTCATTGTTGACTAGTAGCTAGAGATTTTGAGATCACCTGCGAATGAAAAAAATATATATATTGCGACTGCTTGAAACAGAGATGAACGTTATTAGTAATGTTAGGGATGGATTCTCAGAATTCGAACCGTTTACCATTAATGAACAAATTAATTGTTTTGATTGACGATTATTTAGTTATTTTAATACAAATTAGTGATTGTTCATTTTAGATTTATATAGTATTTATTCTTGTTGACTATATTTTTTGGATGAATAATATAATTAATTATTATTTGATACAAGTTCTGGGTTATAGCCAGTAGATCTGTCAGATAAAACATATTTTGAAAAGACAAATTATAGCGTGATATTTTTTATAAATTCGTAGTCTGCAATACTAGATAATGCAGAACTGATGGCACCGCATTCACGAATGTGGTGGTGGGATAAACTACTTGTTTAGGATAAATAAGAGATAATTTGATATTATTGGAATTTGCTTAAAGTAGATCAAACCAAGGTGAAGTAAGTTTGCTTTCGAAGTGAGTTAGTCACTTAATTGATTTCCGATTTCAAGATGGTATTTAAGTGAATAGTCAATATACAATATTCAGTAACATGATTTAAAAGAAATAGCGTAAAAGTAATAAAAAAAAAGAAGATGACAATTAGTAAATATTTGTTGCGGTATTTTTACCGGTTCTTCGCACTAGGTGGCGATAGAGAACTTTGAATTTAAAACTTAAAAATTTAAGTACTTAATATTATTGTCTAATTGAATAGACAGAGATTATGAATGCAGAGTTTAGTTTGTAATTGACAGATAGTTAAGAGGGGGTGTGCGCTCGTTAACAGTAAACAGATTTGATTTTTACAGTAGTAGATCAAGTTTCAATTATCCGAAAAAAAAACACGCAAGAATTACATCATACTGCCAAGGGACGTGTCTGGGCAAAAACATAAAATGATGAAATTTGTTCGATTATAAAAAAATCGCGAAGTTAGGTCTAATTTTTAACCAATATTCATTTATTTTCAATGTGTTGCATATTACAGAGCCAAAATTTTTACATTAAATTCCGATTGATATTATCAAGGGAGAAGCCTAGCGAATTGAAAAGAAAATGAATATTTTACGAGTTACAAAGTATTTTGGCGCTTACTACACTCCTATTCCGCGCAAAACGCTATCTTTTGTCGCGCTTCACATGAGGTTGCGGCTATGTTTTATCTCATCGCGAAATCTGATTTTTTTTTTGGGGTTACACGCGCTCTTAAAAGAAATTGTTAACTTTAACTAAAAATTATGTTGAGGTTAATAGAACGAATGAAGATTTGAATGAAATGAAAAGGTTTGGGGTTGAATTTGTGAATAAATTAAAATTGAATTTTTATTTTTGAGATATTTAGTCTGAAGATTGGATTTTGAGTGAGATAATGACATTTTTATAATAAAATGATAAGGATTGAATGAGTTAGGTTAACCTCGCTCCTAAAATATCTTAGAGACTGTGCTATAGTGCTGTGTGATAGTCCCTAGATAGGTCTAATCCTCTCGTTAGAGAGTATTATGTTCTATGGGTCTAAAGTTTCTATAACTATAAGTGTAGTGTGTAATATGAAATTGGTATTAATTGGTTAGTGCTAGAGTAATTCGTCATATTAAAATAATGATCAAGCTTAGTAAAGATAATGAGTTTCGAATCTGATTCACAATAAAATAAGTCCAGTGAGAATTACGACCGAATGTCATGATCAAAAATTAGGTTAAATTGATACATATACAAAAGGATAATCAATTTAGTTGAAATGTAGTGTGGGTATATAAACAAAAAAAATTATGGATATTATTTTATGTTGTTATTCTAATGCATGTTGATAATACAGTGTTGAAGTGCAACATTCCAGCAAAACGGTTTATATTGTGTGTATGATATAGATATATCTATATCTATGTATGTACGGTATGCGGTTACCAGATTTTTAGTAGGGTACGTGCGCCGGAGGCTGCACGATATCGGATGGCCGAATGTCATGATTTTATAAGAATGACGGTGTTAAATGAATTTTTCAAGTGGCAATTCTTTCAGTGTGGCAACACTTGTTTTATGTCGGTAATTTGTTAGTTGTTGGCAAACATGGTTGCGTTGGCCAATCAGGAATAAGCACGCGTAGCCCCTACAAAATTACGTAAAGAGTGGGAAAAATGGGGGGGAGAAAGCGAGGGCCGGATGGTCGACAGCGGAGGACAGGCAGTTAGTGATTTATCTTTGAATAGCTCGGTTAAAAATGGGCAAAGTATCGATATTTGTGACATGAATAAATAAATAAATAAATAAATAATTTACAGACTTGGTTTCGGATAAATTAATCACTAATTGTTAAAGCCTGTTACACGGGGCCTATTTTGTAAGAAATTATACAAACTAGTACGAAATTTTCTAATAACATTTAAATAAGTATAATGTCCTTCCAACCGAATCCAGGCACGGCGGCCAACCTCCTTAGAGATCAGCCATCTGCGCGGGAGATATTATAGTGCACAAGTGTGTGCGCAAACACAGGTGCACTCTCTATTCCCTCACTCTCATAGTCCGATGGGACGGAAATCCCACACGACCGGAGAGAGATCAGGCGCAGGACCGACAGCTTTACGTGCTCTCCGAGGCACGGGGGTGACACACCGCCAACTTCCTAACTCCGGGCTAGTACTGAGAATTTCTTTAGCAGAAAACCCAATACATTTTTTTTAACGGCCCGACCCGGGAATCGAACCCGGGACCTCATCTGTAGTCGAACAAGCTAAACACTAGACCAACGAGGCAGTTAACATAATATAATATTATATAAGTATACTTAATGTCCTTCCGACCGAATCCTGGCACGGAGGCCAATCTCCTCATGTGATAAGCCATCTGCGCAGGAGATGTTATAGTGTACAATTATGTGTGCAAACACAAGTCCACTCTCTATTCCCTCACTCACATAGTCCGATGGGACGGAAATCCGACACGACTGGAGAGAAATCAGGCGCAGGACCGACGGCTTTATCAAGCAGCAGCGGAGCAACGGATTGATTAGATTTTGTATATGAATGTGGTACCTAGTCAAATTTTTTGTTACTCTGACAAAGAAAACAAAGAGTTCCCACGTGATTTTTACAAACGTAGTTCCACACGAACGAATTTGGGGGCAAAAACTATAGCATTCAAATAAGGTTCAAGGTTCTTTTGTATGGGGCGTGCTAGCATATGCTCGAGGGAGACTTATTTCTTTACCGTAATTTGGGTCCAAAACCTTTTAAAGTAGGTATACTGTGGCTTAACAGTCTCAGAGGGTAACAATAGTTAACGATAAACTGTATACTTAGCGTTCTTAACTAGTTTCCAACTTTGTAATGATGTAACTTGTAGTAGGTAACGACTCGTTTAAGATTCGCCATTAAATTACAAGAGAAGCGCTTTGTCTACATTTTTCAAGTAAACTTCGATGCGGGTAGGTAGGTATAGTTCGTTATAGATAATTACCTGCCTAATGGCTAAAGAAATTGCGAAATTCGCTGATAAATGACTATGCAAAAAATTGTATGCGCACTGTCCCCAACCCCGAAAAGACGTGGCACTATCTTCTTCTATCTATCTTCTATATAAATAAAAATGAATGTTGGTAAGCGCATAACTCAAGAATGGATGGACCAATTCGGTTAATTTTTTTTTTGTATGTTCCTTAAGTTCCACGGAAGGTTTTAATACAAAAAAAAACAAAAACTAAATTCACGCGGACGAAGTCGCGGGCATCAGCTAGTTTTCAATATTATTGTGACGTTCCATAACAAGACGGGACTCCAATCATTTACAATCCAAAAATAATTAGTTTTTTTTTAAATACAAAACAATGTACGCACGGTGAAATACGACATGCACATCAGGCGACGCAAGGGCGCGTGCATGGTGGTCAGAGGGAGCGTGCGTCTCAGAAACGCATTTGCGTCTTACAATAGCTTTTTCTATTTGGTTAATGGTCCTGTATGTTCGTTTTATAATTGTAAACTACTAAACTGGTATCCAAAAAATTCAATGAAAAATAAATAAATAATCCTAACTCAATTTGAATGATAACCCCAATCCTACGGCAGATATCGTCATAGAAAAAATCATCAGGCTGCCATAATTAATTAACTGAAATCTGTTGGTAGTTGGGGACTATTTTTGCACGCTCATTTGCTTGCACACCAGCTTCGTTGTTAGAACATTTTTTTTTGTTCCTGATACTGAGTACCAAAGTGGTGCTCAATTCGATTATAATCTAGCCTAACTTAGTTGGCTAATGAGTAATTTTAATTTAACCTAAACTTATAAATTATTATCTTATATACTAAGAGATTGTCCAATGACACGTCTTAGTTTTTCTTGATAATAGTTTTTAGACACTTTGTTCATGTGTTCTTTCAGGCAGCACTAACACTACACTATCACTATTTCACTATTCACTATTTAATTTAACTGTACACCAACTCAAAAGGCTTTGTTCGTTTTAATCGTCTCACTAGCTCTGTTACGTCAAGCAGCTGGATTGCTTCAACGTTAACATGATGGTGAAGCTGTTTATCGTGGGCTTCGGCAAATTTTGGTATAATTTTGTCGACGAATTCAATTTTCAGGTCCCGATGAATGTCGTCATTTCTGATGTACCAAGGAGCTTTCACAATATTCCTCAGTACTTTGTTTTGGAACCTTTGTATAATTTGAATATTAGTCTTTTTGGTACAGCCCCAAAGCTGTATTCCATAGGTCCAAACCGGCATCAGGACTTGTTTATATAAAATTAACTTGTTGTTTATTGATAGTGAGGAATGTCTTCCCAGTAACCAATACACCTTTTTATACTTTAAGTCAAGTTCTTTTCTTTTTGTCTTGACATGAGCCCTCCAGCGTAACTTCACATCAAGTGTCATTCCTAGATATTTAGCTGTATCCACGTATGTAATTTGTTTGTCATTAATGAAAACAGCGTGATAATTTCCTGTTTTATTAGTAAAATCAATATGTACTGATTTTGCTTCGTTCAACTTTATTCTACATATTTTGGTCCAATTGTACACCTTATTTAGCGCTGTTTGTACTTTTTCCACTGCCTCACTGTGCGTTTCTCCTATAGCCATAATAGTTGTATCATCAGCAAAAGTGGCAATGGTATTATTTTCGAGTTCTGGGATATCGCAGGTATATAATAGGTACAGGACCGGACCTAGAACACTTCCTTGCGGAACTCCAGCTTTTATAGGTTTAAGTTCAGAGTAGGCTTCTTCTTGTCTTACTCTAAATGCTCTATTTGTAATATAAGATTCTAAGATATCTCCAAACGCCTTGGGTAGCATACTTCTAATTTTATAAATAAGACCTTCATGCCAGACTTTGTCAAACGCTTTTTCAATATCAAGAAATACAGTTGCAGCGTGATTGACGGACAAACCACCATCAAACACACTTTCGCATTTATAAATTATTACTCGCGGCATTGATAATGATGATTCGAAGAGAAAACATATTACTGATGATAATATCATCAATTACGTTAGCTATCATTTTTATAATTGTCAAATTTTTTACCATACTTAACCAAAGACAAAATTACGTTTAGCTGTCATTTACGTTTTGTAATTCCACTGTCATCTGCGTTTTGTTATTCCATGTCAGATGCGTTTTTGTTATACCACGTTTTATAGTGACTTGACGGAAACGCGGTCGAACGGGATAAAAAGTATCCTTTATCCGTCTCCTGGTTCTAAGCTACTTCTCCACCAATTTTCAGCCAAATCGGTTCATCCGTTCTTGAGTTATAAATAGTGTAACTAACACCACTTTCTTTTAGGTATATACTAGCTGATGCCCGCGACTTCGTCCGCATGGATTTAGTTTTTAAAAATCCCGCGGGAACTCTTTCACTATCCGAGATAAAAAGTAGCTCTCCCGGTCTGAGGAACCTCTACTACATCCATTACTATACCCATGCAAAAATCGCATCAATCCGCTGTTCTGTTCCGACGTGATTGAAGGACAAACCAACAAACAAACACACTTTCGCATTTATAATATCAGTAACGCTTTATTATAACACTTTTTATAATTGTCAAATTTTTTACCATACTTAACCAAAGACAAAATTACGTTTAGCTGTCATTTACGTTTTGTTATACCACTGTCATTTGCGTTTTGTTATTCCACGTCAGATGCGTTTTTGTTATACCAGGTTTTATAGTGACTTGACGGAAACGCGGTCGAACGGGATAAAAAGTATCCTATGTCCGTCTCCTGGTTCTAAGCTACCTCTCCACCAATTTCCAGCCAAATCGGTTCATCCGTTCTTGAGTTATAAATAGTGTAACTAACACCACTTTCTTTTATATATATAGATATTATGCTATGTATGTAGTGTTTCCACAATGAGGGGAAGTTCCACAAAATTCCACAATAAGAAAGTTCCACAACAACATACCTAATTATATCTAACACAATATTATGTTAATACGGGCAGACAGAAAGTAGCCCTATTCCAGCCGGTGAAACCCGTTCACGAGCATTACGCATGTCCCAGCCATTGCTTCGCTCAACCATATTTGAGGGAACGTAACAACCCGTGGGATTGTCTTAAATTCAATTACCTCTGATTGCTTGAATATAATAATATGGCGTTCTTGCAACAATAATGCATTTTAAAGAATAGCGAGAGGTCATGCTTAATGGTCTCAAAGGCGTGGTAGTCTTTGACTTAGACCATTATCATTTTAGGGGAAATCTATGCCCAGTAGTATCTAGTGTATGTTGAAATGCATAAATCACATGTTTTAATCATACGAATGCAGCTAACCCACTTCTGAATAGCGTTAAGCTTTTCATCAATAAAAAACCAATAGTATAAAGATACCAAACAGTATTAAATCAAATTGATTCAACATTTGACCGCACGCAATACCCACATTACCTTTGAACTTAATGAGTAACATTTATACGATAATAGACTGTATGTACCGAGAGTTAAGACTAAATGTAAATTGGCGTAGGAACAGTTTGAAAAATAACTGGAGCGAATAGCATAAAATCACTGTTCGATATTAGTTCAAGTTGATTGAATGGTAAATTATATCATCTGTCGCAATAGTTATGATATAATTTTAGAACAATTTATTTCTTATTATGTCTCTGCGTCATATCATCTTTCCTAAGGGTTGAGACTTAAAATAATAATAGGGGATTTTTTGGAATAATAATGACCGCATTTTTTTAGAATAGAAAAGAATGTAAATGTAAATGTTTTTTATTCAAATAAACTTTTTTACATGTGCTTTTGAATCGTCGATGAGTCTAGCACTGATTCGGAATGCCCTTCCATTAATAATTTATACTCCCCGAGGAATAAAGAAAAGGTAAAGGCTGATTTCTGACCTCGACAGTCGGTCATCCACCCAGTAATAAACTCAAATTAACATAAAAAAATCGGCCAAGTGCGAGTCGGGCCTCGCTCTTTTAGGGTTCCGTTAAAAAAAAAAATCAAAATATTTTCATGTACTTACCCATGGAAATATTTAAATTAAATTTTTTTAATTTAGTTTAATTTTTATTATTTGTTGTTATAGCGGCAATAGAAATACATAATATGTGAAAATTTCATCTGTCTATCTATTACGGTTTACGAGATACAGCCCGCTGACAGACGGACGGACGGACGGACGGACGGACGGACGGACGGACGGACAGCGTAGGCTTAGTAATAGGGTCCCGTTGGTACCCTTTGGGTACGGAACCCTAATGAACGAATGTCTCTATCGTTATTTGGTTCAATGTTGCTTTAACCCAGGGATTCCCAAACTATTTTGGGCATGAGACCCCTTTTCCAGAATGAACTGATACCTCAGACCCCCATAGCCACATTACTTTAAAATCCTATCTCTAGTTTTTTCCTATTGATCCAAAATTCTTACCAATTTGAAAACTTTGGGGTTGGTTATGTGTTAACATCATTTTTTCATGAAATAAATAGACATAAAATTCAGTAAATCCGAGTTTTTCATCTTGTACGAATCTTATGCCCGCATATTGAGTTTTGAAAAGTACAACTAAAATATTAGTCATTCTTATAATAATTCTGTACACGTAACACAACATATATCTTGAAAGTTTCAAATAAGAACTTAATTAATAGGGGTCGATTTTAAGACCTTCAAAATCAGTTTTCGTTTACGTCGACCCCTGGTAAACCAATGTTGGCCCCAAGGGGTCGATATCGACCACTTTGGGATATCTACCACTTTGGGCATGAAGGTTTCTTCTCGATATTTTTCTTCGCCGTTCAAGCAAGTGATAAAACTAAAACTAAAACTTAATGTATATTTTGAGCTTTGTGTCAAAATTTATAAAGCGGTGTTAAAGTCTGTTAAGCGAAACGTATTTTAAGCTTACTTAAATCCACGCGGACAAAGCCATGTGCAAGAGCTAGTTTGAAGTAAATCAACTTTTTGTATAAGTCGATTAAAATAAGAATTGCCGTCTTCAGCAAGAACTATGTAATATGTATAATAATGAGTTTAAACGATTTACTTTATCGGGTCCCAGATCTAATTTATCGCTACCGACGCCGTTAAATTTTTCACTTGATTTCAATGGCGAAATTTTATACGGCTTATCGCGAAAATTTTACTGCCCATAATAATTGGACTTACGTTGATTTTCAGTTGATAAACTGTACTTATTTATCGTTTTAATTGACACTTGAGCTTAGGAATTTTATATTAGCTAGGTACTAGCAGATCCCCGTGACTTCTTACCGTCAGTTCTGTACGCCGTAAGCGTAATTTTATCATCATCAGCAACTCATCAACTGCTCATTACTGATCGCAGGTCTCCTCTCAGAGAAAAGTTCACTTAGGTGGCCCAATGCAAATTGGCAGACTTCACACACCTTTGAGAAAATTATAACCAGGCGTACCAGATACCTAACGATGTTTTCCTTCACCGTTAAAGCATAAATGATTATATACTTATTACTAAGCTTAGTACTAAGCTTAAGTAGCATTAATCACATACAAAAGTGCCGGAAGGAGTTACTGAAATATACAACAGACTAGGTGACAATAGTGAACCAGTGGTAGACTCATCGACGATTCAAAAGCTTTTGTAAAAAAGTTTATTTGAATAAAAAAC
The DNA here is from genome assembly GCA_029955525.1 of Oeneis ivallda. Classification (NCBI taxonomy): domain Eukaryota; kingdom Metazoa; phylum Arthropoda; class Insecta; order Lepidoptera; family Nymphalidae; genus Oeneis; species Oeneis ivallda. Next base: position 23,249,890 of record JARPMR010000007.1, read on the forward strand.
ATTTCTATTCTATTCTATTCTAAAAATTAACCTACTGTTTGTCAAACTGTTTCAAAAGGTACTTGATATTCAAGCAAAATATTTATAAGGCTTTTGGTTTAAGTTTTCTTATTATCGTACGTCTTATGTTATTTTGATACGTTGCAAAATGTTCATCTAGTATTCCGTCGTCTCCCTAGGGAATCAAAGTTTACGCCGTTGGGATTAGCGGATTAAGGTTTCCATTGCCTCATTAGTCGGCTGAATCTGATGAGATCGGGTTTCCAAGTCAGCTTTTAATATTCCAGTTTTTTCATTAAGCTCGTCGTATTGTTTTATTTCTAAGAGGAAGATTCAAGTTACGTTTTTGCCTTACATAGTTTTTCTGGAAAAAGATGAAAAGGAGCTAATCAGATTATAAATTAATCATAATATAATACCTATTTAATTGATGTTGTTGTAAATGTTTTTAACTGACTTCAAAAAAAGGAGGAGGTTATCAATTCGTCGGAACCTTTTTTTATGTATGTTCACCGATTACTCGAAGACGCCTGAACCGATTTGAAAAATTCTTTTTTTGTTTGAAAGGATATACTTCTCAGGTTTCATCGAAATCGGTCGAGCGGTTATTAAAATATCAGCAATAAATTATAGATTTTGTATAGTGGCGCAGAAGTTTGAAGTCGGTTTTTTAAAAAGAATTTTTATACGCTTTTTATTAGCTTCACTTGTATGTTTGTAACAATGTAACTTGTAACCGACTTCTTTGGGCGCGATTTTGACCCACTTTAAACGGCCAGATTTCGTTCAAACTTTGTAGATTTATCGAAGACCGATGACAATACACTAATTTGATTAAAAAAAAAACTTGTATGTTTGTAACCGACTTCTTTGGGCGCGATTTTGACCCACTTTAAACGGCCAGATTTCGTTCAAACTTTGTAGATTTATCGAGGACCGATGACAATACACTAATTTGAAAAAAAATAAAATTAAAAAACAAGCTATTAAAAATAAACCAAACTAAAAAGTAGAAAATAAAATATAATAGTTTAAAAAAAACTAAAAACACGCTTTTTATAGAAAACCAAACTAAAAAATAGAAAATAAATTTTAATAAATCTAAATTAAGAATAGGGTCTAAAAATTTCAATAAATAAAAATTAATAATAGTGTAAATAAAAAAAATGTATTTTATTTTAAAAAAAGCGTGGGGTGCTTTTTAAGATATTATCAAAATGATAATCACTCTACTCATATCTGTCAATAAAATATTTATAACTATTGACACCATGCACCCCACGCTTTTTTTAAATAAAATACATTTTTTTTATTTACACTATTATTAATTTATATTTATTGAAATTTTTGGACCCTATTCTTAATTTAAATTTATTAAAATTTATTTTCTATTTTTTAGTTTGGTTTTCTATAAAAAGCGTGTTTTTAGTTTTTTTAAACTATTATTTATTTATATGTATAGGTGTGTAAGTGATTGGATGAATAATGTTTCTGCTATCACATATCAGAAATACTATTCTGGTATCACATACCAGAAATACTAATCATCCATAGATGTCCAGCAGTGAACACCTATCTGTTGATGTCAATAATATGTATCTTATAATGACTTCTACACTAAGACGTGCCTCGCTTGTATCCAGCGGCTCCTTGTGACTTACTTATTTCTTCTGTTCATTAAGAATGGACTGCCAACATTGCACTATTCGGTGCGTTGTTATCATTCCAGCAACTTGGGACCCCAAAGTCTATAAATTCTCCTCAATTTTGTGCGCCGTCCATCGCTACTTCAGCTTCGCTATTCGTATAGCTTTCGACGACCTCCCTGGCGCAGTGGTGAGCGCTGTGGTCTTATAACTGGGAGGTCTCGGGTTCGATTCCCGGCGGGTCAATTTGGGAATTTATAATTTCTGAATTGTTTCTGGTCTGGTCTGGTGGAAGGCTTTCGTTGGCCGTGGCTAGTTACCACCCTACCGTCAACGACGTGCCGCCAAGCGATTTAGCGTTCCGGCACGATGGCGTGTAGAAACCGAATAGGGGTATGGGTTGAATTTTCACTGCCATACCCCTTCCAAGTTAGTCCGCTACCATCTTTGACTGCATCGTCACTTACCATCAGGTGAGATCGCAGTCAAAGACTATCTTGTCATCGAATAAAAAAAAAAGCTATGTCAGTAGGTTTGGTTATCACATGGTTCTCGTATTTAAGATTTTCCTCATTTCAAAATGCACTCTCACAAATATCGGATACAATACGTGTGGAATACCTCGTAAAATTATCCAATAATAATTTAATAGAAACAAAACAGACATTATACTAGACACGCACGACAAATTATTATCAATAGTATTCCATAAACCGAACTACCATAGTCAATAGCTCTAAGTGTCTCCCGTGCCACTAATTGTGTATTCGTGACACATCGAATTTACGACGATCAGAGTTATCATCTTGTTATATGAATTTTGTTATTAATTGATTGTCAAGTTTGCCTGTCTGGAGTGACGCTGCCGCCGCCGGTTGAAAATTCAAACTACCGGAAGTCGCCAAAAACTCAGCTCAGCTACTGTTTTTGTAAAAATGTATTCAGGAGACTATCATACTAATATTATGAATGCCATAGTGTGTTTGTTTGTTGGTTTGTCCTTCAAACACGCCGCAACTGAGCTATGGATAAACGTGTTGGAACGTAGTTCCTTATCGCGCGGTGCGGAAGGGGGCTAGACGGAAAAAATTAAGACAAAATTGAACCGACACTCGACACTGATCGACACTTTTTTGAAACCGACACTTTTTTGAATGTGAATTTGGCATTGTGTTCGGTATTTTCGCGGTACAATATTGGGTCTCCGTAGCCTTGTGGCTTCTGCAGTCGCCTAACAGTTAAAAGTTGATGGTTCGAATCCCAGCTCGACAGACTGAATTTTCTATATTCAATTTTATTTTAAATAATTTTTACATGTGGAATTTGTCCCTAATTTTTTATAAGTTATAAGTTATAAAAAATTAGGGAAAGGTTCCACATGTAGAAATTGTTTAAAATAAAATAGAAAATGGAAATTCGGTCTGTCGAGCTGGGATTCGAACCATCGACCTTTGGCTGTTAGGCGACTGCAGAAGCCACAAGGCTACGGAGACCCATTATTGTACCGCGAAAATACCGAACACAATGCCAAATTAATTAATCGAAAGGAACTACGTTCCATCCGGGTGTCCCTTGACACCTCTCAAGTTTTTTCTTTGCATGGGTATAGTTGAGGACGTTGAGAGTGACAGAAGCTACTTTTTATCCCGGAAAATCAAAGAGTTCCCGAGGGATTTTAAAACTAAATCCACGCGGCTTCGTCCGCGGGCATCAGCTACTTTGTAATATTTACTAAACGCTATGTTTTACATCAGTTATTTTTCATTGGGTGACATATTTTCAGTACAAGAACTGTCAGCACGTCTTTTCACTTTTAAAAGTAAAATTGACACGTGATTCAGTAAATATGAAATTTTACTGTCATTTTTCTTAACAGGTCACCCCAAATAAAACATGATGTGCCTCTTCCACCAAAGTTGTCACTACAGCTATCCAAATCCCTGAAGCCTTACAGGCCGCACAGGTTGTCGAGCTCTTCGTGAAGTGAGGCTGGAGGTCTTCGTTGATCCTCCTCGTCATACGTATCTATAACGTACATACGTATCTTCGCACAGAGGACTATCGGTGAATGGTAAGATATTTGTGGGCTATAGAGTCTGTTAAGAGTCCCACACTGCCGTAAGTCTAATTCTGTCCAGGGAGAGTAATTTGTTTGTTGATTATAAAGATAAGGAAAAACTTCCATAATCCCAAATCCCTATTTCAATCAGATGCAAACTAGAAAAATATTAATAAAATAATAGATTTAGTATTGATAGTCGCTTCTTAGCTACTGAGCTACTAATCCTAAATCTATGATTTAAATAATATTTAACACTAATAAATGCTCCCATTTTTTAAAGTGGAGCAAGTAAATTCACAGTATTTTCCGTAAAAAAATGTTGAATTCTTACAATACGAAGAATAATCTTATGCTACTTTTATATTTCCTTTCATAACTTGTAACCTCGCATGTTATGCTTACGTTTCTGCCCACGTTCTAAGATAACAATGTAAACTTTAATTATGTAAAGACACGGCCAGTTTTCTTAAACATGGGCTTTGTGGCAACAGTTTTCTACTTCGCACTACTTTTCGAGGCCTATGCTGAGGGCTACTTATTGTCTTAAGCACTTAATCTACAGTAATTTCCTATTAATACTCTAAGTATTAAGTAAGTCTCAATAGCTTAGCGATACTTACCGAACTCCTGACATGAACTTTACGTGTAAGTGAAGGGAAAAGTGTGATAATTTATGTGATTTTGTGTTGATCACTGTTATTATAAATCCAATCCGGGATCCGAACATGGATCTTCATGGCAGTAGGCTAGCCAATAGAGTAACTAGGTAGTAACAGTACTTATAAAGTACTTATTTCTATTTGACTTGATTTATTACCCACGAGCGCTACAACTCAAGATAAACAGGATATCTTGTATATTTAGTTAACAAGACAACTTAGACGGGCTAGGAAGCAACTTGCTTTAACAAAATCTAGTAAGTTCTATCTACCTAACAAGGTACATAATATTTTTCTTTTGCAACTTGAAGACCTTTCTGCAGTTCATTCTCGAAAACTTCGTTCTCCACTGATATGTTTCGTAATGCACTAGGAGCCCAGGACGATCGGACCTTCGTCATTTTATAAAAGCTGAAAGTTTCTCTGCGTGTGCCCCCCATTAAGGTAAGAACGATCCCCGACTATGAAGTTTGGATCATGGTGGCTTTGGGAGATAATATCAGGTAGCAAAGGTTTTGACCTCATTTGGAATGGTAATTGCTTACCATGGATTTTTACGAGATAAAAAGTAGCCTATGTGTTAATACAGGGTATAATCTATCTTCATTTCAAACTTCAGCCAAATCGGTGCATTAGTTGTGGCATGACAAAGTAATACGTGAATTTCGATTTTTCAAAATCCTGCGGGAACCATAAATTTTTACGGGATAAAAAGAAGTAAGTAAGTAGTTGTAAGTTATAAGTAAGTGAAGATGCAGTCGTAGATCGCAGTGGATTAACATGGAAGAGTGCATGACAGTTTTAATTTTAAATCAGCGGCTTTTAGATGACAACATGATGAAAAAGAAGAAACTTTCGTTGCGCAACATTATCCGGCTATTTGTTCTGTTTCTACTTAGATCCCCGAGATGAATGCGAGAGGTAACCTTGGGCCAACTTCGTAACTTAAGCCAAGACACAATAGATTTGTACTAAGTGTTTAGCTTCGCTCTTTCAAGATAAGTTGCAAGAGAATAGCCTTTATAAATTAGACTTGCAGACGCCCAATGCGAAGTATGCTGACTAATCAATATCAATAACTCAATCATTGCACATTCTACTGTGTAGCTAATCCTACTAATATTATAAATGCAAAAGTTTGTGAGGATGGATGGATGTTTAGAAGGATGTTTGTTACTATGTAACTCCACAACGAATGAACCGATTTGGCTGAAATTTGGATTGGAGGTAGCTCATACCCAGCATTAACATATAGGCTACTTTTTATCCCGGAAAATCACAGAGTTCCCGCGGAAATTAAAAACCTTAAGCCACGCGGACGAAGTCGCGGTCATCATCTTGTAATTAAGAGTAATGAAACTTCGAAACGATAAGGAACTTGTTCCAACAACCAACAAACGTCATCATCGACCCATTGCTGGTCCACAACTGGGCACAAGTAAGAGAAAGGTTTAGGCCATAGTTCACCGCGCTGGCCAATTGCGGATTGGCAGACTTCACCCACCTTCAAGAACATTGTGGAGAACTCTCAAGCATGCAGGTTTGATCACGATGTTTTACAACACCGTTGATAACTGCGCTTAAAACGCACATGACTCCTTAAAGTCAGAAATGTGTGCCTGAGATTGAACTTCGGACCTCCGGAAAGAAGGTTGATAACCTAATGTTACCTAACCACTTCTTCTTCTTCTTCTTTATCAACCTATAGACGTCCACAGCTGGACAAAGGTCTCCTGCATGGACTTCCACAGGCTTCGGTCTTGCGCCGCTTGAATCCAGCGGCTTCCTGAGACTCGTTCGATTTCGTCGGTCCGCCTAGTGGGGGGTCTGCCAACACTGCGTGGTCGCCACTCCAGCACCTTGGGAGCCCAGCGACCATCAGCTCTTCGAACTTTGTGCCCCGCCCATTTCCACTTCAGTTTCGCGACACGCTGCGCTATGTCGGTGTCTTTGGTTCTCCTACGGATCTCCTCATTTCTGATTTGATCTCGCAGGGATATACCGAGCATAGCTCTCTCCATCGGTCGCTGAGTGACCCTGAGCCTTCTTATGAGGCCCATAGCCTTACCTAACCACTAGGCTATTTGTTTTCCTGAGCGCTTAGGTTTTCGGTGTGTTTATATATCCAGTTAATCATTGTTAAGGATTAATTCACGCTGTTAAAAGAGTAAGTAATACACCTACCAAACCGGACAGACTGTTAAGCTAGTAACAAATGCTCAAAGGGTTTCAGTTATAAATGAGGGTTTCTTACCCATCGCACTGTCCCATTTCAATTTAAGCTTGAACGTAAATCTTTATATAATTACAACAGAACCACGAAGAAAAGTATCATTTTAAATTCAAAATCCTACTAATATTATAAATGCGAAAGTTTGTGAGGATGGATGTATGGATGTTTGGATGGATGGATGGATGGATGTTTGTTACTCTTTAACGCGACAACGAATAAACCGATTTTGCTGAAATTTGGCACAGACATAGATTATAGTCTGGAATAGCACATAGGCTACTTTTTATCCCGGAAAAGCAAAAGTTCCTGCGGGATAGCATCGCTATTTTTTACGCATTTGTCCTTCAAAATACACGCAATGGAGTTTTAGATTTACGTGATTTTTTTGCACAGGTGAAGTTAAGGGCCTGAAAAATGACAAAGGCTACTTTTTATCCCGGGAAAACAAACGGTTCCTGCGGGATATTAGTATGCTACTTTTCACATATTTATCTTTTAATTACGCGGCATTTATATATGTATGTATGTATGTATGTATGTAATAGATTTCACAATCATTTGATTTGGTTTAGGAATCACCCTCCCCCCATTGTTACACCACTGGGCTACATCATTGAACTCCAAGTACCAATTCCTCATTCTTTATGCTGCTGGGTACCGGCTGAAGAAAATGTCGATTGTGGGTTGCTATTGTAGCTCTATACCACATAGTACGGACTAGATACTGGCGTAGTGCAACGAAAAAGCAATTTTTAAAAACTTTTTCCACGCGGACGAAGTCGCGGGCATCAGCTAGTGATAAATATAAACATTTACTTATGAAAAGTATGCGCAAAATACTTCTTATAAAAACGTATACGTCGTGTATGTTTCTATTTATAATGCTGGTGTTAGAAGTGATAAATAAAATTGGGTTAATAGTGGTGCTAGCTTCGATAAATATTCAAAGTAAAAAATCACATTGAGACGTTATTCTGTTTATACGTGATTGAAGGATAAATCAAGGAAAAAAAGATAATTAATAAGGATTACGTGGATGGTTTTAAAAAAAATAAAAGTACAAAGAGTGGACGGGTAAGAACTAATTACAGTTACAATAGTTACAATTTAAAATAAACACTTAACTCAGCAGTTGAACATGCACCTCTTTTCAATTTTCCAACAAAGTAAACTGTAATTTTTAAGTATGTATATGTGGGCGCAATTGATTTCCGTTTAATTTATATTAATAAATTGGGAGTATTGTTTTGATTTCCGTATCCTTTTATTTTATATTAATTATTTAAAAGTATTGTTTTGACTTCCGTTTCCTTTTATTTATTAAAATTAGTTTAATCAAATTGACGTTTGACTTTGACATCGCGGGTACACCATTTTGCGCGCCATCTTGAAATATTAGTATAAAAAGACTGTTTGGACGATACGAATTCAGTCTCTGCCCAGAGACTCAATACGACTAGTAGGTGCTTTCGCATCTAGGTCGTTCTACTTGATTGAGGGTTCGCGATAGCAATCGCTCCCTAATCGAGTAAATACTGTCTTTACGCTTAGATTGGTGTTAATGATTAATTAATACTTTGGGAGTCTCTGCCCGGAGACTCATTCGACTAGTAGATGCTTCCGCGTCTAGGTCGATCTATTTGATTGAGGGTTTGCGATAGCAATCGCTCCCTAATCGAATAAATATTGTCTTTACGCTTAGATTAGTGTTAATGATTAATTCATACTTTGGGGGTCTCTGCCTAGAGACTCATTCGACTAAAGTCCGGTCGCGGATTAGCAGGAATTTCGTACATTAACCTGTTACTACCTGTCTCTGTCACTCCCGCGTCAAAATAATGCGTCACGCTCGCACAGATGCAATGACCGCCGTCCTCAGGGATTTTAAACCTTTTACCTGCGAACGTAAAGTTTGTTTTTGTTTGCGTGTGGTTTTTGGCCTTGAGTCAGGACGAAAATACCAGGAATTACTTGACCTATTTAATAATTTTTAAATAAATAACAACGAACGAACGACATTCCATCTTGGGACGCGTTAGTGATCGCTCAGTTTTCGTACACATTTAATTTAGTTTGTCTACTAGTTTTTGTTATCTTGTTTGGTTTAACACTACATTTAAGATGGCAGACGTTAAAAAGCTGTTGCAGGAGGCTCTAGGCAACATTTCAGCTGAAAAATGGCAAAATTGTATCAGTCATGTAAAAAAAGAGGAATTGAAATTAGGTGGTCTAGATCATAATGTAGACAAAACTGTAGATTCTTTCATTATAACTGTGACAGGCGAAACGTCGTCGGAAAGTAGTTACTCCGATACAGAGAAATCGGATTCTGATTTTTGAATTTTCATTTTTTTTATTTCTATGTACTAAGTAAATACAACTCGATTATTATAACTGTTTTCATACTTAAATCAAAATAAATAATTTATTTAATAAGCTAGTAATTTTTTTTCTCCTTTAAATATTTCATCTAAACCGCACTTAATAGAAAAATGTTTGTGACCACTGTCAGTAGGCAAAGAGGTCATTGTACGAAATTCTTCCTGTTCTGCGACCGGACTTTAGTAGATGCCTTCGCGTCTAGGTCGTTCTATTTGATTGAGGGATTGCGATAGCAATCGCTCCCTAATCGAATAAATATTGTCTGTACGCTTAAATTACTGTAAATGATAAATTAATACTTTGATAGTTTTGATAACTACCCTCATGTTTAGATATTGGTTACAATTAGTTCTCGTCGAAAATTGTTTTTTTGGTTAGTCCTTCAATCACGCTGCAACAGAGCTACGATCGATGTGATTTTTGCATGGGCAAAGTTGAGGGCAAAGTGACATGTAAGCTACTTTTTATCCCGGAAAATCAAAGAGTTCCCGTGGAATTTTTAAAACTCAATCCACGCGGATGAATTCGCGGGCATTAGCTAGCACACAATAAAAAGGCGGATATTGATATTTTCATTGAATTTAAAATAGAATAGAATAGAAATGTTTTTTTATTCCAATAGACAGTTTTTACAAGTGCTTTTGAATCGTCGATGAGTCTACCACGTTCGGAATGCCCTTCATGCCGAGAAGAACCAGCAAGAAACTCGGCGGTCGCTGTTTTCAAAACAAGTTTTAGTACAATAGATACTATGCTATGTATGCAGTGTTTCCACAATGAGGGTAAGTTCCACAAAAGCATACCTAATTATAAATCAACACATGTTAAGATGGGCAGACAGAAAGTAGCACTATTCGCGCTGGTGGAACCCGTTCACGAGCATGACGCATGACCCAGCCATTGCTTCGCTCAACCATATTATAATAGCGAAGCAAATATAATGAAAGAAATGTAGGCTAATATTGACTGCGACAATGTGACAGTGCGATGAATTTTAATGACACAATTTAAATGTGGCTGCAATACGTTATCCCAAGTTACGTCATTACAAAGTTGGAAACTAGTTGGTCCTCTTAGTACTCAGTTTAATGTTAACAACTGTTCAGCGCGCGGCTGTAAAGTATCATAACAACTCCATAAAACGTCACATCTCCTAACTGTGGTTAACTATTCTATTACAGTGTCCAGTTTTCAAATAGTATTTTAACATTTAAAACTTAAGTAATTCAATTTTTTGCCCTCCATTCGCTTCTATGGACGCCCCCTCAAATAAAGTTGATGGTATATGCAACTTTTATATAACTTTTAATGTGATTTTGGTTTGGAACCATACACCTCTAGTTTCTCCATATTATTTGAGATTTTTAAGTTAATTATTACTTATTTATGATACTTAATTTAGCAGTTATAAGTCTCTAAAAGACACAGATAGACGAAAAAATGCAAATTCACTCAAGTAGACTAAGAGACCTTGGTTCTCTCGGTCAATAACTAGTGGTTCGCCCCGAACTGAGACCTCGCGGTATCCCATAATTCCCATAAGGTAGTTTTAACTATATTATATTGTAATTAAAACGCGCCGAATCTGATGACGTCAATCGTCATCTGCTTTCGTGGATGGGATGCATATTTACAATATTAAAGACAGCGCCATCTAGTAACAGTATAGTGAAGTTTTGTTGAAAACATTGATGCCCATTAAAACTCAAATAATTTCGTTTCTTTATAACATAGATAAATATCTTAGTATTTGTTGTTCAAGTACAGAATATAACTCAAAATATGTGTAAGTTTCAAGTTTTAAAACAAAGTGGTTTTAGAAATCTAGCCTCGAATACAATCTCCACTTTGAAAGCCCCCATTTCGTATGGGAGCCCCCCCTGAAATAAAGATTTTTATAACTTTTTAAGCCATTTTCGGCTGGAGGCCATCGGTTTACATATTATCATATCTAAAATTGAAGTAATTACGTTCAGTAATTCAGAAGTTATAAGGCTGTGACAGACGGACGGACGGACAAGTGCAAATCGCTCTAGTAAACTCAGAGACCTTCGCTTCGCTCGGTCGATAATGTTCACCACATGATCTAAACCACATACACAAACATAAAGACCACATGGTCTAAATAGATACACACACGGAAACACACTAAACTCGAATAACCATAACATACTAGAAAGGACTTTCTACACGTCACACTACGATAACAAAGCGAAGTGATTATAATACTCAGTGACCGTAACGACATATCAATAAGATCCACAAAATTAATCTAGATGGCCTTCCCGATATATCGTAGTTGACCTTTCACTATTATATCCGGATCCACAATCAAAGGATCGATCATGATCGAACGATATAATGATCGTGAATCTACCTAATCGACCGAGCGAAGCGAAGGTCTTTGAGTCTACTTGAGTGAATTTGCACTTGTCCGTCCGTCCATCCGTCCGTCCGTCCGTCCGTCCGTCCGTCCGTCCGTCTGTCAGAGCCTTATAACTTCTAAATTACTGAACGTAATTACTTCAATTTGAGATATAATATGTAAACCGATGGCCTCCAGCCGAAAATGGCTTAAAAAGTTATAAAAATCTTTATTTCAGGGGGGCTCTCATAGAAGCGAATGCGAAACAAAAAAAAAATTTTTGCATTTCATAGAGTTACAGTACCTCATTTTAAAGATAATTTGGAACAGAGTACAAAAGTATTTTTTTTTTAATTTTTTTCCTAAAATTGACGAAATGGGGGGCTTTCAAAGTGGAGATTATATTTGACCTCACAACGGAATAACCATTGAGAGCTGTTCCTTGAAAGTTTTATAATTTTAGCGTAATATCATGTACTTGAACAACAAATACTAAAATTAGATAAATGTAATAAGGAAACTAAATTATTTAACTTTTAATGAGCAGCAACAACAGAACTTCACAATGATGTCAATAGATGGCGCTCTCATCTCATTTAAAGCAAATGCAGCTATATGTAACATATTATCATTCAATTAAAATTATTATTTAGTCATTTAGCAAACATCAATAAAACTTCACGTTGCAGTTTGTTTTTACATGTTTTCTGATCGTGTCGATAGTTGACGCTGTGTACAAGTAATTTAATTTGAATGTTCCAAAAAACTATACCTAAGTTTGATTGAGGCCTTGAGGATTTCACTATAACAGTTCCCTAACCTTTACGGGCTACCTATGTTAAGTTAGTTGACACTTTCTGTCAACTTCGTTATTACGAACCTCTACGGGACAACTAAAGGTGAAAATGACATTGGGATGTTAGGATTGTATTTAGGGGCTACAAAGGGGATGATTTAGGTATGGTTGGTGAAAACGGGCATAATAATAATGTCAATTTTGATCGTCATGTATCTATTGAATGAATAAGTAATAATGGGAAACCGTTACCGCGAGGTCTCAGTTCGGGGCGAACCACTAGTACTAGTTAGAATTATTTAAATAATAGAATAAACACTTCCTATCAGAAAGAAATGTTGATCAAGGTAACACTATAATAACAAAGTTTGGAAGTTTAGTTCTGGGTTCTGAAGCAACTTCCTTTCTCTCAGCTCTCAAAAGAAAGGTTCCTTTTTTACCGAAAGGAACCCTTTCTTTTTCATTCTTAACCGACTTCAAAAAAGGAGGAGGTTATCAATTCGTCGGATTTTTTTTTAATGTATGTTCATCTTTTCGATTTATCGAAGACTATATCGAAGATTTCGATTACTCGAAGACACCTGAACCGATTTGTAAAATTCTTTTTTTGTTTGAAAGGGTATCCTTCCCAAATGGTTCCATTAAAATGTTATCGAAATCGGTTTAACGGTTTAAAAAAATCAACAATAAATTATAATATACTTTGTAGTGGCGCGGGTGTTTTTAGTCGATTTTTTAAAAATATTTTTTATATTAAATTCTGTTATTGCAGTATATGTATGAATGTATGTTACTATATTTTCGCATGTTCCTCACATGGATTTAGTATTGGTAGTTTAGTTGGCGGAGCGACTGCCTAATCCTAAATATATAAGGTTCCAACCCCCCGGCGCACCAATTTTGATGAATGTCAATTTCAGTAGCGTCAATAGATTCGTTATTAGGTTCCGCCTGTAGCCAAGTAACACTTCGTTGTGTCTATTCTCTTTCTACGATAGTTGTAACTTGAAGTTTTAGCTAGAGCTAGACTAGATGGCACTGCAACTAATCAAAGAGTGTTTTGATAATATTTCGCGGCATTTTGTAGTGTTTTTTAGCATTTAAAACATTTATAATACAAAATGCCACGAAATATTATCAAAACACTTCTATCTTTGATCAGCTGCAGCGCCATCTAGTCTAGCTCTAGCCAAAACTTCAAGTGGCAGCTATCGTAGAAAGAGAAATAGACACTACAAAGTGTTACTTAGCTACAGGGGCTGGTGACATATTACACTAGCGGCACGCTATGATGGCCGGTTTGACACATTACAATAGTGATGTGGAATGTCAATTTATTCTCGAACAAAAAACAATTAAGTTTTGTTTTTGTACCTGATTAAATAGGTTTAATAAAACAAAAATGTATATGTTTATTTAATTTATTTGAACGAACTGAATATTTGAATGAAAATGAATATACATACTTTATATGCACACAAGAAACATATGAATACAAAAGATACCAAAAAAGGTTTTTAAAAATTTTCAATTTAGAAAACCAAATGCCGAGTTGTGGTATATATCATATAAAAATAAAAATTTTACCTTTTGTATGAAACAGCTGATATTTTTTTGCGATTTCAGAGGTTTGTCCACATAGTGAAAATTGTTCATATTCACAAGTACATTCACCCCTTAAATGGTGCAAACTGATTTTTCTACACTTGTATACATTTTAGAAATCAATTTAATAAATAAATTTTGAGTCCTAAACCTAAAACTACATTCGATAAAATTTATGAATCTCTGCACATCACTATCGTCAATAAAGTAATACAATTATTTCCTTCAAAGTCGTTATCAATTAATACGGAACTTCATGAGCGGACAAACGTCAAACCGGCCATCATAGCGTGCCGCTAGTGTATGCTACATTAAAGACAATCGGTTACATTTTATACGAGCAAAATCAATATGACGTATGGTACATCCATTTTTCCGTAGTAGAGTCACAGTTTTAAACATCTTTCTTGTTAAATTATGTGGCGGGGTGAGTCAGCTAGTAATGTGACCAAAATGCTGTCAGCATTTTAGCCCTTTGAATGGGCAATCTGATGTCCAAGCATAGATAACAGCTCTTTCAGATCCTGTGGAACTTAATGAGTTTGCGAAAGTTTGTTTATAAAAAGATCGCAGATTACAGTGAAATTTTGTGAGGTTTTTCAGGCGGTATCTTCAAAGATGTCTATTGAAAGCGAGTGCCACTTTATCATAGCGTCCCTGTTGAGACTGTGGGTTGTATTCTGCCATAGGCTTGGTAGGAACATAAAACAGCACTATTTTTCTTACTAACACATTTATTGCCACTGCCCCGTTGGACGTTCAGGAGAAGAGAGTGGAAGCTAGGTGGTCGCGCAGTGTTGCCACTATTTGATTTATATAATTTAATGTTGATTGCAACAGTCCCTTTATTTTAACTTTTAGGGATCATTATCACTTAGTGCAAAAAGGGAAAGCTGACAGGATCACTGTTGTCCGTCGTCTGTATAGGTAGCGGTACGAAAGTCTAGCGGTGACCGTTATTGCGCAGAAGTCAAAAATAAGGTATCATGGCGCTGATTGGCTCTCCAGTCGCATTCCGGCCGTCGTCATTGGTTACGCGACAGTACCCCATGCGCAGCTATTTTGTTCAGCGCTTAACTTTCGTGCCGCGACCTATACATCAAGGTCCTTTTTCTCAGAAACGATAATATGAGTACTACTAATAAAAGCACAAGCATTGGGAGAAGTTGGCGGATGACAGGAACGGTTGGGAGAGAAGCGTGGGTGAGAGGTGTAGAGTTCACGACGATGTTTGGTTTTGAGTGTTAGCGCACAGGAGAGCAAGAAGGCGTTCCAGCGCCGTGACTGCGTCTGTGGTCATCGGGCTTTGTTGCAGCAAGTGCGGACGTAACTGCCGTTCATGGATCCGTCTCCACAGTCACCGGAGAAAATGCCTCCGAGACAATGCTTAAACCGTCTAGAATTGACGTAAAAGCCTAAACGATGATGATGATGATGATGACTAATAAAAGAGTTCGCCCATAATAATCCTGCCAATATTATTAATGAGAAAGTGTGCTAGTTTTTTCTGTCAGTGCAAAAGTACACAATAAGGGTAACCTTATCTCTCCTTAAACCTGGTAAAAGGTAAATTGAACATTTTTAATTTTAAAATACACATTAACAAGTAAAACAATGCTCATTTATTCAATAGAAGTAGTACGCACAAAAATCACAAAGCATCGATTATCTGTAGGTATGTGATCTGTAAGAAAACGCTAAGTTGAATTCTATTGTATCCTGTCTTCCTCATTTCGTGAGTTGGCACACACATTTATCACGGGGATTTTGGCAGGAACAAATGGTTGGAAGAAATCGTGGCGCAAGAAAATGGGTTTAGCGTTCCTTTTAGATTTTTACCATCACCTTACCTATATCTTTTAGATTTCGTACATGATTAATCACCTTTATTTTTCAGTTTAATAGCTCCTTGTATTTCTATGATGGATTATTTCACATTTTAATAGGATTTTTGAAAAGTTTTGCGTTCATTATTAATGGATACAAACTTTGAACTTGTTAATTATGAGAATAAAAAAATTATTTAAATTTTTAATTTTCATTTGGATAACATAAAAGTGATTGTGAAAAGCAAAATTTGGCAAAGAGAAAGCTTATAAAATAGAATAGAATAGAAATATTTTTTATTCAAATTAACTTTTTTACAAGTGCTTTTGAATCGTCGATGAGTCTACCACTGGTTCGGAATGCCCTTATATCCTGGGGCAGGGCAAAGTGCACTTATATTATTATCCTGTAAAATTAAGGAGTCCCTTTGTGGAAAACAAATTCACTCACAAGTCATAGGCATTAAAATGCTATGATGCAAATACTTTTCGATACTTAAACAATATTTACGTGTAAAATACGAATAACAGAAATAAAATCAAATCTCATTTTGCTCGTGCAAATATTTCCATCAGTGCCGCTTCAAAAAGTGATGATGCACTAATTAACTTCGGCCTCGTCAATTGCGTGTCAGGGAGACACGTCGAAATGACGACTATCGGTTTTATCTACTCGCAGTCGCAAAACGTCAATACTAATTGCATATTAAATAACTTACCTCCGGCTGAATCCAGTAAGCGGCGCAAGTATGCCACTCTCATCGAAAGCTTCATACCACATACTTATTTGTTCCGTTTGCTGTGGAGATATTTGCTGTGCAATGATATGGCTGTCATTTTTTAAACAAAGAATCAACCTGGCTGTTTAGTGCGGAAATTCAAAGATAGCATTCGGGGATGATTTATAAAGTAAGATAATAAAAATATAAGTATAGATTAGAAATAATAATATAGTTTAGTTTAAGGAATAGATTAGTATCAGCTAACTATGTATAAGTTTACAGCTACTCATCGACGTGATTTTTTGCATGGGTATAGTTGAGGACCTGGAGAGTGACATAGGCTACTTTTCATCCCAGAAAATCAAACAGTTCTCGAAGGACTTTAAAAACTAAATCCACGCGGACGAAGTCATGGGCAACCGCTAGTATTATAATATTATATATTATGATCATACTAATATTATAAATGCGAAAGTGTGTTTGTTGGTTTGTCCTTCAATCACGCTGCAACAGAGCTACGGATCGTCGTGATTTTTTGCATGGGTATAGTTGAGGACCTGGAGAGTGACATAGGCTACTTTTTATCCCAGAAAATCAAACAGTTCTCGAGGGACTTTAAAAACTAAATCCACGCGGACGAAGTCATGGGCAACCGCTAGTATTATAATATTATATATTATGATCATACTAATATTATAAATGCGAAACTGTGTTTGTTGGTTTGTCCTTCAATCACGCTGCAACAGAGCTACGGATCGTCGTGATTTTTTGCATGGGTATAGTTGAGGACCTGGAGAGTGACTTATGCTACTTTTTATCCCAGAATATCAAAGAGTTCCCGAGGGACTTTAAAAACTAAATCCACGCGCATGAAGTCGCGGGCATCAGCTAGTAATACATAAAAAAATTGAATTGAATTCATAAGTTATCGTCTAGCTTTCATTCTATTTTATTTTCCCTATAAAAGAAAATCAAACCATCTTTTTACGAAATCGAATATAAAGACATCCAGAAGGAAGGCTGATTCCGCAAGAGGCGCACGAAATGCCTTTTTCAATACTGAAAATGTATGTGACATTAACAGATTAGGTCAACGCCCATCTCCAATACTGCCATGAGCATTAATTCATAGCTATGCGATCGATTCAATGTTCAAAATGCGTTGCTCGCAAGCTCTTGCATCACATGGATTGTATCATCATTGGCAATCCATCAACGGCTCACTACTGAGCGCAGGTCTCCTCTCAGAGAAGGGTTATAGGTCCACCACGCTGGCCCAATGCGAATTGGCGGACTTCACACACCTTCAAGAACATTATGAAGAACTCTCAGGTGTGCAGGTTTCCTCACGATGTTTTCCTTAACCGTTGAACTTGACTCCGAAAAGTCAGAGGTGCGTACCCGGGATCGAACCTGCGACCTCCCGAATAGGAGATCACAGTACTAACCACTAGGCTATCACTGCTTATGCATGGATTGTATAAAAAGTTGTATCATCAGGTTAAAACCTATGTTTGATACACTTGATATATATTGATGAAAGGAAAGCCTCAATAGCCCAACGGTTAAAAGTTGACTGAAAACTGAAAGATCACAGGTTCAAACCCCACCCGTTGCACTATTGTCCTACCCACTCCTAGCAGAAGATTTCCGCGTATTTGGAGGGGATAGGAGGATAATAGTCAACTTCACATTGGCTGATATTCTTTTCTAAAAAAAATTCTTAGGTGTGTTCTTAGGTGTTATTTGTTGATTTGTCCTTAAATCACTCAGCAAAACAGGAAGAGATTGGGGTGATTTTTTCATGGGTATAGTTTAGGGCTTGGAGAGTGACATAGACTATCTTTTATCCTGGAAAAAACAAAGGATTCCGCGGGATTTTCGAAAACCTAATTCCACTCGGACGAAGTCGCGGGAAAGAGCTAGTCAAAAAAAATTAAGTGAAAATTCCAGTACCAGTCTGTGTAGTAGTCTTAAAACTTTTATCACAATGTTTTTCAACATTTCTCACTTCCGTACATTCATTTATTTTGTTCTTACCTACTGAAATCTGAAATAAATGTTAGAGATTCCAAACCTAGAAGCCAAGTACAATAGAAAGCAGTTAAGCGTTTTTTACTTGATAGATGTTCTTGTTTGCGTTTATTTCTGAAAAGGAATAAAATAGAGTTGTAAGAAATACGGGCATAAAATATTTTATTACAAATTTAAAACTTGGCTATTCAATGTTTTTTTTTTTTTACTTTCGCAAAGATTTAGGGTTTGTTTCATCCCATAGAAGCCATAGAAAAATTAGCGTAAATATTCCTTCCAACTGCAAAAGTTTCGTGAATATATTATGGAAAAAATAATTAAAAATAGGTTTTTCATAAACACAGACTGAAATCTAATTATTTCATAAACACAGACTGAAATCTAATTTTTATTTGAGTGCTTTTATTTCTTATCTTTATTATTCCTTTACCTAATTTTAGGTAAATCCGTACTAATATTTTATTTATGATTGCGAAAGTGCCGGTACCGTTTCACAGCCTAACTGCTAAACCTGTTCATGTCGAAAGGACATGGCCAGTGTCTATATGGTTCTCAGCCTAGGTACTGAAAATTCATGTACAATTATGAATTTTGGTTTTTTGGATTCAAGGTTGTCTAAAATCATTATCTTAGGTTACATAGCCTACAAACTTCATATTTTTTAAATTTAAAAAAAGCATGTCAGGGTTGAAATATTTTTAAACTAACAAAAATAACTTTATAACGTTGGTCATAGTCACAGGAATAAGTTAGTGTAACATAATAATATAATCTGATCCACTGCTAACAGTGGCTTAGAGTTAGAAATTTATTAAGTTTATTATTCCATTAAAGGAAAATTGAAGAGTTCAAGAGGATTAAAGAGTGATTTTAAAAATCTAAATCCACGCAGATGCAGTCGCGGTCATCAGCTAGTTGACTGTATTTCTAAGCGTGCCTCTAAGGATGTCACTGTTAAATTGCTTTTAGCCTAATAAGGGAACACAAATGACCGTTCCCGAGGCTCATTGGCGAATAAATTTCTCTCAATTCGTTTCCTGCTACGACTCCTTGCGACATTTTCATTACTCTTTCCCCAGTCTAGATTAAGTCAGCTATTTAATAGACTATTTTACTCGTAGGTAGTTATACTCTGTGCAATCTTAGAGTTGGGTATTTTACAGAAGCTTCGAGCTGTTCAATTTCTATCCGTGGATAGATATACCATTCCAATGGTTATAGCGGACTCAGTGGTTAAACCTTCAAACTCACCTCTTTTCAAGTGGTCTAGGGTTCAGACTCCAAGCAACTCTTCAGTTAGGTGCGTTTTAAGTAATGAACTTTAACGGTGAAAGAAAATATCATGAGGAAAATCGCGCGAAAATAATACTTCATACTATCATACTAATATTATAAATGCGAAAGTGTGTTTTTGGTTTGTCCTTCAATCACGCCACAACAAAGCTTCGGGTCGACGTGATGTTTTGCATGGGTACAGTTGAGGACCTGGAGACGGACATAGACTACTTTTTTATCCCGGAAAATCAAAGAGTTCTCGAGGGATTTTAAAAACTAAATCCACGCGGATGAAGTCGCGGGCATCAGCTAGTTCTCCATAATGTTATCAAAGAGTGTGGCGTTTGTCAGGTTTGTTGGATACAGTTTTATTGCAGATCTAAAAAAAATACATGACTCTAAATAAGTACAGATTTGTCTCCCGATAATAGTATGCTGGATATAGTATACAAGGATATTTCGTAACACCCTTCCCCTTGCCAACACCCTCCAAACAATATTAATTGTTATTAGCATCCATCTCAAGCAGTGGTTTTCTTAGATAAATACTTGTTTAATCTATCAATACAAACAACGAGTAAATTATGTCTAAACAGAAGTAAGTAATTCGAAAGGACGAACAAATGATTTGTAATCACCGAAGATATTTAAGTGCGATATTAGTGACAGATAGGTCAAAGTTATAGATACTAATTTGACATTAAGGCCAAACCTACATTTCTGATACTAAGCAGCTTTCCGAGTCAGTCTTATTAATTGCCGGACCACTGCTTTCCATTATGCATGATTTTTTGTTCGCGTGCTCTTTTGCTTTGAGAAAAGTATGAATTTTAGCATAATTATATTATTATGATATTTTAGATAGGTAACGTTTCAATGTTATCGGCGGGAATGGGGGCTACTTTCTGTCGGCCCATCTTAACATGTATTGAATTGTATGTAGGTATGTATTCTCATCTCATCATCTCATCCTCATTGTGGAAACACTGCATACACTGCATACATAGCATTGTACCTATTGTAAACTTTGAAAAGAGCAATCGCTTAGTTTCTTCCTGGAAGGGCATTCCGAACCAGCAGTGGTAGATTCACCGACGATTCAAAAGTACTTGTAAAAGTTTATTTGAATTAAAAAAAATTTATCTATTCTATTCTATTCTGTTAACTAGTCAATTTTCCAATTTTCCAACGTCATAATTTCCTCCTTGAAATAATACTTAAACAATAACAGCAGCAAGCAGCTGAACCGCTGTTTTCAAGGTTAATAATTTATGTTTGGTCACAGTTTTACGTACAACCCTTACCGTAACACCTTAACTTTAAAGTTTTTCTTTTTTTAATTTCGGAATAGCCACTCTACCATACAAGTTAAGCTCTATAGAACTGAAACAGAGCCCGCCATATTCTGTTACATCCCATTTTAATCAAACACAACACGTGGTCCGCGATTAATTCAAATAGAATCCTTCATTCTGGCCGCGGGCGAATTTAATATAAATATGTTGTACGAGAATTTGGCATTAAGCCAATCTAATATTGCGGCCCCAAAATATTCCCACTTTGATATGTTATCATTGTAAACATATGTGGAATTTATTCTACTTGAAAGATAGTTATGCTAATGCTGGCTCTGTTTTGAAGCTATGTGTAACATTTTCTAATTCAGTTATATTTACTTAGTATCTTCATCGACCAAAAGATTACGCAAAGAAGTATTTCTTGTCTTTTATATAAGGCTACATAGAGAGCGCCATATAGGTACCTAAACGAAGTTTTATTACTGCCTTTATAGGAGCTACTTCCTATATCTTCCGAGATCACAGTTTAGGTAATATTCTCAACGTAATGATGATAACACCGTAGGTAAGCATTTATAATACGAATATTTCTGTTATAAAATTCTCGTAAAGTTATTCGTAAAGAGCTCGCGCAAATACTAGATAATCCTCATCACATAGTAATTTTACGCTCTGAAAATATTTAAACAAATCTCAGTTTCAGATAAAGCAACATTATAAATGTATTTAAAAGCTTTTTGGTAGGTCTTGCGAGAGATTTCATGATTCTACTATTTAAATTTTAATTAATTTCCGAAACGGGTCAGGAGTTCAGGACCGTATCTATTTCAGTTTTAGGCATATCGTGATGTGAAATATTAAAAACCGGCCAAGTGCGTGTCGGGCCACGCGCAGTGTAGGGTTCCGTAGTTGAAAGTCTCAAATATTATTGCTGACCTAGGATAGTGCTTTTGTTTTATTTATGAATATTGAATAAATTTTGAGTTCCATGGTTTAAATACTATAATATTCTACAAAATATGCAACTTACACTACGTGTAATACCTAACTTAGAAAAAACAGATATAACTCCTTAACTAATGAACCCTACTTAGCCGTGATAGTTTTCCTTTAAAATTCATTGTATATACTACTGCTGTGAATTTTTTCTTGTATCCTATATACAACCATTTAGCTGGCAGAGGGGGGGGGGGGGACACTTGACTCTAATAAAATTTAGCACTTTAAAATATCATATTTCACAAATGGATCCCTGAATTGAAAAATGATGTTCCCACACCCACAATATTTTTGAAAGACCTATTCAACGACACCCCACACTATGGGATAGACGAGAAAAAAAAATTCATCCCCACTTTACATGTAGGGGAGGTACCCTAAAAAAAATTATTTTTCACAATTTTATATCACGACTTTGTCGGCGTGATTGATATTTATACCCTTGTCAAATTACAGATTTCTAGTACCAATAGTCTCTGAGCTAAACCGCGGACAGACAGACAGACAGACAGACAGACAAACAGACAGACGGACGGACATGGCGAAACTATAAGGGTTCCTTGTTTACTACGGAACCCTAAAAAGGTTAACTACATTTCGTTTGAAAATAGACAAAATATTTTAATAATGAATGAAAGCGAACCATTAATATAGGACTTTATTTAGAACACTCTACTGGGAAGTGAGACCTGAAACGGGAAACACATATTGAGCTCTACTTCTATTAAAAATGCATGGAGAACGTTTGAAGTTCCCCGATATATTACGTCACCTGGAAGTGAATGCTTAACACGGACTCGAGGACACACAGATTATTCTAACTATCCAACGCGTCCCTTTGTCATTCTAAAGCGAGATCACACAAGAGGCACCTGGAAACCATTGCCCTACATTGCCTTGAGCCCACTCGAACTCAACCTGGCTTTTTTTTATTCGATGACAAGCTAGTCCTTGATTGCGATCTCACCTGATGATAAGTGACGATGCAGTCTAAGATGGTAGCGGGCAAACTTGGAAGGGGTATGGCAGTGAACATTCAACCCATACCCCTAATCGGTTTCTAAACGCCATCGTGCCGGAACGCTAAATCGCTTGGCGGCACGTCTTTGACGGTATGGTGGTCACTAGCCACGGCCAAAGCCTCCCACCAGACCAGACCAGAGACAATTCTGAAATTATAAATTCCCAAATTGACCTTGCTGGGAATCGAACCCGAGGCTTCCCAGTTATAAGCATTCTAGCAAAGCCTCCGCCCTGGGCGATTCGAAAATAAAAGCTTATGAAATAAGCGACCGAGAAGTTAAGAAAACCAATTATTTTCACTGGACAGAGTTAAACTCAGGAAGTTGGGTGGGGCGGACAGTCCATTAAACAAACACAATTTCGCTATAGGCGTGCCCGACAGTCCACCGTGCAGAGCCTAAATAGAGAAAGACTGTGAGATTGCACGGGCTTCGCAGATCAACGCGAGATTTACCTAGGCTCCCCAAGCTCCTTTCATGAAGTCTTCAGCACCCTGTTCAATATGCTAGGCTTCTAGTTTGAGCTTGGATGGCTGGAATAACGACTCTGGTGGCGTTAAGGTACTTCGTTCATAAACATCGGTGAACGTGTACAGATGGTTTCCTCACAGATTTTATACCTACTGATTAATTGATATCCTTTACATTAAGCAAAGATTTCTTGGATACTTTGCGTAAAATAATTTACTTCAATACACCGAAGTATATCTTATTCCTTCAATCGAACAAACTGGACACTGGACTCTAAAAACAATTTTAAAAATAATCTTACAATATTAATTGGTGTCGGCATAGACGCTTGGCAAGCAGGACTATCTAATCTATTTTTTGGCTAGCATCAGGAATTGAAACTGGGACACAGCTTAGTCTGTAGTCAGAATTTATTATTACAGAATGCCCACTTGTTTGTAGTGATCGCATATTAAGGACAAAAGCACTGTCTGCCGCACCACAAGGAGCCGCTCATATTGTGAACAGCTACGCTGAAAATGGTGATAAATCATACTCTATATGAGTATGATTTCTATATTATGATCAGTTCCGAAATTACGTCAACAAATCAGCACATCAGATCCATTCAAATACTTAAAGAATGGTTTAAGCTTCTTATTAATATAATTTGAGCTGAGTGATACTGACGCAAATGAAATAATGAAAGTGGTTTCTCAAAATTTAATTCACCGTCACGGCGTGTCGCATATTAAAACGATTCTCCACTAGAGCTTTTACAATTCGAGGCACTGCTTCTTCCCGCAATTGCCTTTAGTTGATATTAAATGTCATAAATGTGGATTAAAACAATACACAAATAACAGCAGCAACTAAAATAAATCAATACTTGCCCCTTGCGGCACAGTATTTTTGAGGTGATATTGCACGCGCCCATGTGCTGACCTTGCGGCAAATGAAGCTACCTACCTACGCATGTGCGATCATTTTGATCGACCTAAATTAAATTAAATTGATTTCTCTGAATTGCCCTTCAGGTAGGCAACCCTAAATAAGCCTTCGATTTGAATTCGATAATTAAGAACTTAGTTAGTAATTAGGCCTACTTACTTGTACCTCGTGTAATGGTGTTTTACCAGCGGCCCTAGCTCGAAAGTTTGACACCTACCTTTTAATGATCGCAATTGACTATATTGACCAACTATCGCAATCAGAGTCACTTTCCGTAACTCTTAGTGCTATATTAAAAAGTTCACTCTCAGGTCATCTAAATGTTTTGTTAGTAGGTACATTTTTAAATGATAGCTCATTGTAAGATTTAACGATAAAATTAGTAAATGACTCTAATAATAATAAGCCAGCCTGGAAAAGGAGAATAGAACACCGTATCACCCTGGCCAGAGCTCTCATTGGCAGACTGCAGAGTTTCAGGTCGGGCAACATGGGCTTGGGGTGCGGCTAGATCAGCCCGATATAGCCCAAAAACTAACGGAGCGCATCGACGACCTGAAGCAGAAAATCGCTGCATGGGGGAACCGCATTCGACGATACTCGGAAAGAGTTGAGCGCTTTCAGCAAAATCGCCTCTTCTCGAGTGATCAGAAAAGGTTCTATAAAAAACTGGAGTGCCCAGCAGTCTGTTCTACCTCTCAGCGGCCGAGCCCGGCTGACCTCGTCGCCTTTTGGCGAAATGTATGGTCAAGAGAGGTGGAG
Organism: Oeneis ivallda; assembly: GCA_029955525.1. Lineage (NCBI taxonomy): Eukaryota > Metazoa > Arthropoda > Insecta > Lepidoptera > Nymphalidae > Oeneis > Oeneis ivallda. The sequence goes on from JARPMR010000007.1 coordinate 23,274,977, forward strand.
CATGAGGAGTGCCCTTGGATTGCGGCGGTTGAGGAAGCATGTGCCTCAATAGAGCCGATGAACCCCGTCGCCATCTCTTCGGAGGATGTAGCTGGTGCGGTGCGCCGGGCCCCGAACTGGAAAAGTCCGGGACCCGATGGGCTGCATCACTACTGGTTGAAGGGTTTTTCGCTCTGCCATGCTACTTTGGCTCGACAATTCCAAGATGCTCTCGAGCAAAGGGCACTCCCGAGCCTTTTCACCACCGGGATCACTCATTTAGCTCCTAAGTCAACCGATACCGCTGACCCAGCTAAGTACCGCCCCATCACATGTCTTACTACCATCTATAAGACATTGACATCATTATGTAAACATGAGTGAAATAAGTAAGGAAATCGAATGTGATCGTAATATTTCGTGTGTAAATGTATTTGACGAAAGTGTACAATACGAGAACAGACAGCCAGAGAAAAGACTAGACGTTAGCAGTAGCGGAAGTATCGAAGAAGATGGGTTTATGACGGTGACGCGGCGGCGACCCAAACGCTTGGCTTTACGCAGGGCTAGTAGTAGCGATCTCAACGATGATATCGAAATGTTGAAACAAACACAAGAAAACGAGAAAATAGAAGTGAGTGTTACGTCTAAGGAAATTTTGCCCAAACAAATGGCATTAGCAAAACTATTACGAGCAGAAAATATACAAAGCATTTTGAATGTTAAATATAAAAGTCCGTATAAAGTTTTGATAGAGTTTGGTGACAAAGAAAATGCTAATAAGCTTCTTACAAATAAAAGGTTTGCCGATTCCGATTATAGATGTCAATTAACACAGGAGTTGCAAATGATATTTGGTATAGTAAGAAATATAGATTTGGATGTTAAAGAGGAAGAAATGGTGGAAAGTTTTGAAAGCGAATATGAAATATTATCTATTAAAAGGTTAAAGAGATTTAAGGAAAGTGGAGATTGGGTTGAGAGTGAGTCAGTTAGGGTGTGTTTTAAGAGTTCTATCTTACCCTCGTATATACTTATATACGGGTGCAGATTTAAGGTAGAACCATTCACATTTCCTGTCTCACAGTGCTCCTCTTGTTGGCGCTATGGTCATTCTAAGAAGTTTTGTCCAGGAAAGAAGGTATTATGCCCAAAATGTGGAAAACAACACTCTAATTGTGAGACCAAAGTATATACTTGCATTAACTGTAATGGGAATCATATGGCCCTTGATAGGATGGCCTGTCCTGTATTTCATAAAGAGAAGGAAATCAGAAAGATTATGTGTCAGGAAAACTGTACATATAGAAAGGCTCTACTTATTTACTACAATAAAAGGAATCCAAATGATAGACTGCAGCGTGACAAGAGTAATGAGGTAAATGATGCAATTAAAAATAATAACGCTAATTATAATGAAAGAAATTCTAATAAGACGTACAGAGATGTTTTAGTTACTGAAGCTGAAATTCATAATGAAAATAAAGAGGTGTCAACAAATAGTGAAAAGGAAGAGGAGAACATTGAAAAGGCATTAACCGAGTCACATAAAGTTAAAAGAAGGAAGAAAAAAAGTCCTAAAATAGAAGGCACAACATTTTTTGATGATGAATTTATGACTGAAAATATTGAAAGAGAGAGACAACAGGGAGAGCATAACTATCAGGAGAAAAAACGTAAAATACTTGATTTTGCAAGATTGTTATTGAAAATTAAAGAGGTATGCTTCTCACAAACAAGCTTTGAGGATAAAATTAAATTGATTTTTAAAGTCATTATGGACGAAATTAAAATGCTAGTGTTTGATTTAATAAAGGGTAGTGACATTTTGAATAACATCTTTAATATATTTTGTAATGTATAGTAAGAACAAAAAGCGCAAGTTATGTTTCACACTTGTTATTGGCATGTGTTCGGAACCAAAATTTGAGAGAAACACTAATGTATCAACTTAATTTAAATTTTATGAATACTGGTATTTTTAACTCTATTTTTAATAAACCTTTGAGCATTTCGGCTATTATATAAGATTTGTTAGTGATTCTCTCAAATTGGTATAGTTTTAGATTTAATTATAGTTGATTTAATTATAATCATTTGTAAATTGTGTGTACCGATGGGGCTGACATATAGGTCACCTATAAAAGCCCCTTAAAAATAAATAAGATTAAAAAAAAAAAAAAAAAAGACATTGACATCCGTTCTGAGCCTTAAGATTTCCCGTCACGTAGACGAGAACAACATCATGTCTCGGGCTCAGAACGGATGTCGGGGCGGGGGTCGTGGTACTAAGGAGCTCCTTCTCATCGACTCCGTCGCGGGCCAACTGGTCAAACGCAATCGCCGGAATTTCTCTGCCGCTTGGATTGACTATAATAAGGCATTCGACTCGGTGCCCCATTCATGGCTCTTGAGGGTCCTTGAGCTGTACAAAGTCGATAGTACAGTTCGAGACTTCCTCGGAGAATGTATGGGGCAATGGAGTACGATCCTTTGTCTCCATGGCGAGCGGTTAGCGGCTGCGGGTGACCGAATCAAGATACGGCGGGGTATCTTCCAGGGCGATTGTCTGAGTTCATTATGGTTTTGTCTGTCGCTGAACCCTCTCAGCTCTTTGCTGGAGAGATCAGGGACAGGCTTTCAGTTTCGGAGAGGAGGGACAAAAGTACCTCACCTTCTCTACATGGATGACCTCAAGCTGCTAGCACCTAATGCCACCCGCCTGAGGGATTTGCTGAATATCACCACTGAGTTCAGTAACTCCATCAGGATGGAGCTTGGACTAGACAAGTGTGCGGTCTTACATGTGGAGAGGGGACAGGTTACTCATTCGGCCGAGATCAATCGCGAGCCATCTAACATCAGGACCCTCTCTGAAGCTGAGTCATACCGGTATCTGGGTATGTCACAATCCGTGGGGGTAAAGGAGGCGGACGTGAAACAGTCAGTTTGCGAGGTCTTTTTTGGCCGCCTGACAAAATTTTGTAAAAGCTATTTGTCGGGCGCCAATAAGGTCCGAGCATATAACGGCTGGGTCATGCCCGTTCTCATGTACACCTTTGGCGTACTCAGATGGACTCAGACCGAACTAGACGCACTGGATAGAAAAGTCCGCACGACTATGACTCTCTACCGCATGCACCACCCCAAATCGTCTGTTATGAGGTTGTATATACCCCGAAAATGTGGAGGTCGAGGCGTATTAAGCGTCAAGACCATGCATAATCGGGAGATATCCAGCCTCAGAACCTACTTTGAGACGAAGAGGGAGTGTCCAATGCATAGAGACGTTATAGAATGTGACAAAGGACTCACTCCCCTATCTTTGGCCAAACTCGAGTGGCAGAAACCGGTGGTACTAAGCACCTCTGACCGGGAGACCGTATGGAAGGAGAGGGAGTTGCGTGGACGCTTTTTTAAAGCTCTTAATGAGCCGCACGTAGATAAAAAAGCGTCCGTGCAATGGCTGCGCTTCGGTGACCTCTTTGGGGAAACCGAAGGTTTTGTGTGTGCAATACAAGATCAGGTGGTTAAGACGCGGAACTACCGAAGGTACATCCTGAAGGATGGCACTCACGATATCTGTCGAGCGTGTCGCCATCCCGGTGAGTCACTCAGGCATGTGCTCTCGGGATGTTCGGCTCTTGCTAACACTGAGTATCTGCACAGATACAACCAAGCGGCCAAAATCCTTCACCAAGAGCTTGCTCTGAAGTACGGTCTCCTGGATGAGAGAGTGCCGTACTATAGGTACACACCGGTGCCGGTGCTTGAGCGTGACGGAGTCCGGCTCTATTGGGACCGGTCCATCATCACGGACAGGACGATTCTGGCGAATAAGCCTGACATCGTGCTGATGGACCGGGCACAGTCGAGGGTGTTTTTAGTGGACATCACCATCCCACATGATGAAAACCTCGTGAGAGCGGAGACAGAGAAAAAACGAAAGTATCTAGATCTGGCTCACGAGGTTGCCAGCATGTGGCATGTGGAGTCCACTGAAACCATCCCAATCGTCATTTCTGCGAATGGGTTGATCCCAGTCAGCCTCGCTCACTATCTGACGCGACTGGGGTTCCGTGGCGGTTCGCTCGCGGCCAAGATGCAGAAAGCGGTGCTGCTAGACTCGGCTAGGATAGTCCGTCGGTTTCTCAGCCTGTCGCCCTGACCCCCGGCCGTCTGGTCTCCCCTGCCGGGGCGTAATCCTCCGCCCGCTACAAGTATTTATTTATGTAATTGACCGAGCGAAGCGAGGTCTCTGAGTCTACTAGAGTGAATTTGCACTTGTCCGTCCGTCCGTCCGTCCGTCCGTCCGTCCGTCCGTCTGTCAGAGCCTTATAACTTTTGAATTACTAAACGTAATTACTTCAAATTTAGACATAATATGTAAACTGATGGCCTTCAGCCGAATATTGGATAAAAAATTATAAAAACCTTTATTTCAGGGGGGCTCTCATAGAAGTGAATGCGAAGTAAAAAAAAAATTATCGCGTTACATAAAATTGTTACGTATCATTTTAAAGATAATTTTGAACAGAGTACAAAAATATTTTTTTTTTAATTTTTCCCTTAAAATTGACGAAATGGGGGGCTTTCAAAGTGGCGTTTTATACGCTCGCTTGAAGACGCTCTATAGGAAAATCCGCTATGGATTTTCAAACTGGTTTTATTTTTTTAGGTCACTTACATCCTGTGCTTGAACAACAAATACTAAAATTATATGAATATTATAAAGAAACGAGATTATTTAATTTTTAATGGGCATCAGTAATTCATATAGCATCAACATAGCTTCACAATAATGCTAATAGATGGCGCAGTCAGTAACTATTCCCATGGAACTACGAGTTACGACTACGACCTATCCCAAAAACAGTTTTGCGTCGACCATTATTATTTAGTTACTTATCTAATATAATACAATAATTGTATTGTATTTTTTTTTTGTAACATATTATTCAATTAAAATTATTTTTTAGTTAAATTTTAGTTAAATATTGTATATTTTCTATTCGCGTCGATAGATGACGATTTGTACAGATGCCCGTAACCCGGTTTCACTCGTTAGTACCTACATAATAAATAATAATTCAATGTTTTCACTAACGTTCCCTAACCTTTACGGGCTACCTATAAGTTAGGTGATGTTTTCTGTCAACTTATTTATCACGATCCTGTACGGGACACCTAAAAGGATATTGGGACGGATGTTAGGACTTAGGATTGTATTTAGGAGCTACCTACGTTAAGATATCTTACTTAGGGGATGATTTAGGTATGTTTGGTGAAAACGGGCATAATAATAATGTCAGTTTTGGTTATCATGTATCGATTGAATGAATAATCATGGGATACCGTTACCGCGAGGTCTCAGTTCGGGGCGAACCACTAGTGTATGTTTAAGTTTATTATATGTGTATATATTTATGTTTATTATATTTCCCTTTGGCTTTATATGTATTTATTTTGTACGCGGGTGTGAGAGTCTAAATATATGCGGATAATAATAACTAGTGGTTCGCCCCGAACTGAGACCTCGCGGTATCCCATAATTCCCATAAGGTAGTTTTAACTATATTATATTGTAATTAAAACGCGCCGAATCTGATGACGTCAATCGTCATCTGCTTTCGTGGATGGGATGCATATTTACAATATTAAAGACAGCGCCATCTAGTAACAGTATAGTGAAGTTTTGTTAAAAACATTGATGCCCATTAAAACTCAAATAATTTCGTTTCTTTATAATATTTATCTAATCTTAGTATTTGTTGTTCAAGTACAGAATATAACTCAAATTATGTGTAAGTTTCAAGTTTTAAAACAAAGTGGTTTTAGAAATCTAGCCTCGAATACAATCTCCACTTTGAAAGCCCCCCATTTCGTATGGGAGCCCCCCTGAAATAAAGATTTTTATAACTTTTTAAGCCATTTTCGGCTGGAGGCCATCGGTTTACATATCATATCTAATATTGAAGTAATTACGTTCAGTAATTCAGAAGTTATAAGGCTGTGACAGACGGACGGACGGACAAGTGCAAATCGCTCTAGTAAACTCAGAGACCTTCGCTTCGCTCGGTCGATAATTCGTTTATTTCAGGCTATAAAATTACCCATAACACTAACATAAAACAAAATGAATAAATAAATAAGTAAATATAATTATAAAAAAAATATTTCATACTGCCAAGTACAGGTCAAAAATTAACCTAGAACTGGACTCGTGCGTACAGAATTGGTGTCTTAACTTACTTACAATTTTTGTCGCGATGTACGGCTAGCCAGTACCTTACGATGGGATTTTCCAGGCCCTCAGAACATACACTGAGGATTTCGTTTTTGGAATTTCGAATGCGAGACCAGAAGGCCGCAACCAGAGTTCTTATGATCGCGAAATAATCGGGGACCCTTGCGTCGGCAAACATGCTCGACGCACTGCAATATTTAGGCAGTTTCATCTGAATTCGGTATGCATTATTATACTGAACCCTGATGCTGCTTCGTGCTTTTTTCGAGCAGTTGACCCAAAGCTGACACGTGTAGAAGCATTGACAGTATGCTCTAAACAGCGTCAGTTTTGCCTCAACACTGCACCGCGCAAATCGGCGTACGAGCATGTTGCACCGAACAGCCAGAGCCCTGCGTTCACGTTCGATGTCTTGGTCGTCGCGCATATCCTCAGTCAAAATATGTCCCAAGTACCTGAATCGGTCCACTCTTTCTATAGGCACTCCATCTAGAAAAGCTGATGGGATCCGCTCCGGACCTTTACCTGCGCGGAATACCATAATCTGCGTTTTTTTCACATTATATTTTAGGCCATGTTCCTTTGCATAACATTCGCAGACACTCAGCAACCGTCTAAGACCCCTAACCCCCCTATTGAGGGATTTAGAAGCACCATATCATCAGCATAGCTGAGATTATTTATGCATGTTGCACCTATATGACATCCTACCTTAGCACCTCTAAGTCTCTCAATAAGATCGTTAATATTATACAGGCTGAAAAGATCCGGAGAGGTTAGCCCTCCTTGACGCACGCCGCATTCTAATCTATAATCATTAGAAGTGGTGTCACCCCATTTCACAAAATTTGTTTGGTTTTCGTACCAGTATCTTAGCAGATCTACGGTCCTACTCGGTACATTAGCCGTAATAAGTTTTTCCCATACTAATTGGTAATTTACTAAGTCAAAAGCCCGACTAAGATCTAAAAAGCAAGCGTAAACTGAAATGTCTCTATCAGATAAGTCTATCAGATCTAAATAAGTCCCTAATTGTCGTCAAGAGCAAGCCATATCTTACAATAAATACCCCACTCAGTATAGTTGAAATTTCAAACCCCCGATTTTCCCCCTTTTTTAATAAAACTAAAAATAATTTTCGCTTTTTAGAGTAAACAAGGAACCCTTATAGTTTCGCCATGTCCGTCCATCTGTCTGTCCGTCCGTCCGTCCGCGGTTTAGCTCAGAGACTATTACTACTAGAAATTTGTAATTTGACAAGGGTATAAATATCAATCACGCCGACAAAGTGGTGAAATAAAATTGAGAAAAATATTTTTTTTTAGGGTACCTCCCCTACATGTAAAGTGGGGATGATTTTGTTTTTTCTCGTCTATCCCATAGTGTGGGATGTCGTTGAATAGGTCTTTCAAAAATATTGTGGGTGTGGGAACACCATTTTTCAATTCAGGGATCCGTTTGTGAAATATGATATTTTAAAGTGCTAAATTTTATTAGAGTCAAGTGTCCCCCCCCCCTCTACCAGCTAAATAGTTGTATATAGGATACAAGAAAAAATTCACTGCAGTAGTATATGTAATGAATTTTAAAGGAAATCTATCACGGCTAAGTAGGGTTCATTAGTTAAGGAGTTATATCTGTTTTTTCTAAGTTAGGTATTACACGTAGTATAAGTTGCATATTTTGTAGTTTATTATAGTATTTAAGCCATGGAACTCAAAATATATTCAATAAAATAAAAGCACTATCCTATTTCAGCAATAATATTTGAGACTTTCAACTATGGAACCCTACACTGCGCGTGGCCCGACACGCACTTGGCCGTTTTTTTTTGTTTTTTTTTTCAATGATGTTGAGCCACTATTATACACAACTATTCCTTTCATGTCGATAGCCTTAATAGTTACTAAAATAGTCGACTATGACAGACGGATGGACGGACGGAAAAGTCTCACCTTAAGGGTTTAATTTTTACCATTTTGGTACGGAACCCTAAAAACGATAAAATGACGACCAAATGACTATTTCATATTGGAGATATCTATCGTACGGTAAATAAATCTATTGTACAGCAAAACAAAATAAAATAGCGTTCTAACTTACATAGCAAATAAAACGAATTTATCTACTGTGACCATAGTGTCACAGTTTCAATAAATCCAAACAATATATTTCTCCGAGCTGAACTTGTATAGGAAAACGAATACATACTGAAATAATAAAATACCCACTACTGGAACTGACAAATTAAGATATGACTTTCCGAGATTGAGAAACACTGCAGAAACCCTGTAAATCTTGAGAAGCTGTTACTAACAAGCAAAATGGAAGAAAATAGATCGAGCTGATCCTATTCCTAGCTATGGTCTGAGTAGCCCTGCGAAATCAAATCAGAAGTGATCTGCAGGAAAAGACCCACAGGAGAAACAAAATAACCGAGTCCCGAACCTTAGAGAGTCGCGAAGCTGAAGAACAAATGGAGTCCCAAAGTGCTGGAGTGGCACCGAGAAGCGCGGTGTCGGCTCTCGGTGGACAGACGACATCAGACGGGTCGAAGAGTAAAAAATGCGAGTGAAGTGCCGCTGGATGCAGGCAGCCAGTCAACTTTGTTCAGCTGTGGACATTTGATGAATAAGAAGATCCGATTAAATTAAAACCACAGTCAACACACCTGTCCAGAGTCCACGTGGCTCTCCACAATGACTTGGTCAGATAAAAATGGCGCTAGCACTGTACGTTTCAGTTGCCGCTTCAGGACGCTATTCTATCATCTTGGGATCCCAAAATTCGATTCTCTTGGAACTATGTGCCGAGCCAAATGGCGGCTTTAGCTTCGCAAATTTTTAAGCGATGTCAATTATGTCAGTGTGTGTATTTTTCTACGCAAGCCCTCATTTCTGATCTGATTCTTCTTCTTCTTTATCAACCTATAGACGTCCACTGCTGGACAAAGGTCTCCTGCATGGACTTCCACATGCTTCGTTCTTGCGCCGCTTGAATCCAGCGGCTCCCTGCGACTCGTTTGATGTCGTCGGTCCACCTAGTGTGGGGTCTGCCAACACTGCGTTTCCCGGTGTTGGGACCCCAACGACCATCTGCTCTTCAAACTATGTGCCCCGCCCATTTCCACTTCAGTTTCGCGACACGCTGAGCTATGTCGGTGACTTTGGTTCTCCTACGGATCTCCTCATTTCTGTTTTGATCTCGCAGGGATATACCGAGCATAGCTCTCTCCATCGCTCGCTGAGTGACCCTGAGCCTAATCATATTAGAAACCAACATACAGTCAGCAAATTTTTCCAATATAAATGTTTTTAGCTCAATGCCATATAGGTCACACCGTGTGTAATTTCTGACAATGTCCCTGACCCCATCGATTGTTACCTTCCAATCATTTCAAGAAATAACTGCTGCTATAATGTCGGCCCTGTTTCTAAGGTATGTTTTACAATAGCGTTTGAATGCTCTATTCAAAGCATAAATGCTATTAATTTGGAACTCGTGTTAAGTTTTCAAAGTTTGATAGCCTATCATCAATATTATAATAATATGTGCTTTTGTTTTGTATAAAAACATCTCGATTGCTGCGTAAAATTATTCTAGATTCAGATTACTTAAGTTTCTTTTCTTGAAACAATACAATACTAGTGGTTCGCCCCGAACTGAGACCTCGCGGTCCATAATTCCCATAGGTAGTTTTAACTTTATTATATTGTAATTAAAACGCGCCGAATCTGATGACGTCAATCGTCATCTGCTTTCGTGGATGGGATGCGTATTTACAATATTAAAGACAGGGCCATCTATTAACAGTATAGTGAAGTTTTGTTAAAAACATTGATGCCCATTTAAACTTGAATAATTTTGTTTCTTTATAATATTTATCTAATCTTAGTATTTGTTGTTCAAGTACAGAATATAACTGAAATTATGTGTAAGTTTCAAGTTTAAAAAAAATTGGTTTTAGAGATCTAGCCTCGAATAAAATCTCCACTTTGAAAGTCTCCCATTTCGTAAATAATAGGAAAAAAAATAAAAAAAAAATACTTTTGTACTCTGTTCCAAATTATCTTTAAAATGAGGTACTGCAACCCTATGAAATGCTTCGCATTCGCTTCTATGAGAGCCCCCCTGAAATAAAGATTTTTATAACTTTTTAAGCCATTTTCGGCTGGAGGCCATCGGTTTACATATCATATCTAAAATTGAAGTAATTACGTTCAGTAATTTAGAAGTTATAAGGCTCTGACAGACGGACGGACGGACGGATGGACAAGTGCAAATTCACTCAAGTAAACTCAGAGACCTTCGCTTCGCTCGGTCGAAAAAAAGGTAGATAAAGTATCTTATTACATTTTGATTATTTGAACGATAAGCATAACCCATACAAACATTCCCAACATTTTTTGTGTCTGCTTGTCTGAGCAATTTTTAGAAATGGGAAAACCCGGATATGACGGCATTTTCACAGCCAAGTACAAAAGTATCAATCAAAGCCATGTATTCAATATATTATATCAAGCAAAAGCAAAGTATTTGATCCCGGAAATATAGGTACTACATAAAACATAGCTTGCATACCGTAGGCTACTTTTTATCTCCCGAAATCAAAAAACTCCAACGGAATCTTTAAAAAACTTAATTTCATGAGGATGACGTTCGTTGACATCAGAGTTAGTTAAAAATTGATCTGTATTAAAAATGAGCACGGAATAATTGAAATTTTTAATCAAAAATTCGAATATTGGATGATAAAGGATGTCGGTTAAATTATAGAATCAAAATAGTCACCGAATTCGAGTGGATAAAACCATTTAGAATTTCGTATTAATCAAATCAGTTTTTTTTACAAATAGTGGAAAGCAATAAATGAAAACTACATTTTCATTTGGCTTTGTATTAGATAAATACTAAATACTGAAATAAAAATAATATAACTATCAGATATTAGAACAGAATTCCTTTTGAGTTTTGAAAGTAGTCGAAAATAGTATTTCCGAGAAAATAGTTTGTAGAACTTTGAGTAAACCACTGAATCTGATCATTAGCAACCCATCAACGGCTCACTACTGAGCGCAGGTCTCCTCTCAGAGAAGGGTCATAGTCAAGTGGCCATAGTCCACCACGCTGGCCCAATGCGAATTGGCGGACTTCACACACCTCCGAGAACATTATAGAGAACTCTCAGATGTGCAGGTTTCCTCACGATGTTTTCCTTCACCGTTGAAGCAAGTGATATTTAATCGCTTAAACGCACAATGTACCTACCTAATTATAATTTATCTTGACTAAGCATTTAAATGCTAATAGAATAATTAAAGTTTTGATTGTTTTATTAAGAATATAGGAGTTTGTTTTAATCTTATTTTATCACAAAGACGTTACACTATAACGATAGGTTCAATATTTTGTTATCATTCATACAACTCTGAGGTCTTATAAGTAAATCTTCTCCGTGAAGTCCTATTCAGCAACAACAACTAGCAGCGGAATCATAGATAATAGCAACTTACAGCAGTGCAACCATAGATCACAGCAGCTCAACTATAGATAACAGCAGCTCAAGCGTACAGCAGTTCAACCATAGATAACAGCAGCTCAACTATAGATAACAGCAGCATATAGCAGTTCAACCATAGATAACAGCAGCTCAACTATAGATAAAAACAGCGAACAGCAGTTAAACCATAGATAACAGCAGTTTAACTATAGATAACAGGATCATACAGTAGTGCAACCATAGATAACAGCAGCTCAACTATAGATAACAGCAGCTCAACTATTAATAACGCAACGAACATCAGCGCAAAGGGGGGGGTAAGGGGGCGCACCAACATCTAAGCGCCCCAATTGTCAACCTCACCTGCCCGTGGTGCCCCCTGCCAATTAGCGAACGAGGATATGACGACCGAAGAATGGCGGGATAACCATTCCAAACTAATGCTAGGCTTCAAATAGCAGACTGGAGATGGGCAGCAGCGTCTCTGGTGCGAAAAAGCCGAGCCCTGCGCTGACCAACCCGCCTGCCCAGCGTGGTCAGTATGGGCACTACTTTTGATGAGCAGCGCCAACAAACAAAGGCCCCTAGTTCCCGGCAGCCCTGCTATTCCCGACTACGGTAGCGGTCGCGGTCACGGCGGGGCAGGGGGTGCGAAGAATCACCGGGCTACGGATGGCTACCATACCAAGCGACTATTACTGGCTACATATAACACCAGGACCCTGAGATCGGATGAAAGCCTAGCCGAACTCGAGGTAGAGTTGGACAAAATCAAGTGGCACATTCTAGGGTTATCAGAAATCCGTAGAGAGGGAGAGGATACGCTGACACTAGAATCGGGCCACGTTCTCTACTATCGGGAAGGCGAGCAGACGTCCCAAGGTGGAGTGGGATTTCTGATCAACAAAGTGCTCGCAAATAACATCGTGGAGATCAGTAGTGTGTCGTCGAGGGTGGCATATGTTATACTTAAGTTGAACCGGAGGTATTCTCTGAAAGTAGTGCAGGTTTATGCGCCAACGTCGTCACACTCTGACGAAGAAGTAGAAGCCTTATACGAAGACGTCGTCAAGGCTATGGATAAAACTACTAAATCCTACTTCACGGTTGTTATGGGGGACTTCAACGCGAAAGTGGGAGTACAAGAACGCAACGAATCAAGAGTTGGGCCTTATGGAGTTGGTAACAGAAATCGCAGGGGGCAAATGCTAGTCAACTTTCTTGAACGGAAAGGGCTCTTCCTAATGAACTCATTTTTCAAGAAGAGTGCTCATAGGAAGTGGACTTGGCAGAGCCCCGATAACGTGACCAGGAACGAGATTGACTTCATCATGTCGGATCGTAGGGATATATTCAGAGATGTCTCCGTGATCAACCGATTTAATACTGGAAGCGATCACCGTCTTGTGAGAGGATCCTTGAATATAGACCTTCAGTTAGAGAGACGACGCCTGATGGAGTCAACTCTTCGCCCAAGACCACACCAACCTATGGCTGTAACAGAAAAGTTCCAATTAGAGCTTAGGAACCGATTCGATTTGCTGGAAACCAACGACGAGGTTGATCAGAAATATGGCGACTTTGTGAATGTTGTTCGGGAGGTGGGTGGCAAATTTTGCCAAAAAGGGGGTAATGTCTTCACATCCAAGATCTCTAGCGAGACCCTGGATTTGATGCAGCAGAGACGGGAAATGTGCTCAACTTTACCAGACAGCCAGGCTCTAAACAAGCTTATAAAGAAGCGAATACGTTTCGATACGCGCGCTGCTTCGACGCGCAATATACAAGATGCGATAGAACGCAATAGAGGAGCTAAAGTATTCGCTAAAAGTCTTGGGAGAAGCCATCTGACAAAGTTGAGAACATCGGACGGCCGGGTTGTTGCTTCAAAGCCAGAGGTGTTAGTTGAGATCGAGCGGTTTTACGGGCAGCTGTACTCGGCCCATGCTCCGAAACCTGCACCCACTGAAAATGCGAACGACAAAAGAGCGAAACTTGTGCGCCACTATACCGACGACCTCCCGGATATTGACCTAGGCGAGATTAGTATAGCCCTCGGACAGCTGAAGAACAACAAAGCCCCAGGCGATGACGGTATTACTGCGGAGCTCCTACGTGCAGGAGGAAAGCCAATTCTGACTAAGCTTAAAGACCTCTTTAATACCGTCATCAAAACTGGCATAACACCAGAAAAATGGAGCAGAAGTGTCACGGTTCTCTTTTTCAAAAAAGGAGATAAGAGCCTACTCAAAAACTATAGGCCAATCTCACTTCTGAGCCATATCTATAAGCTGTTCTCGCGGGTGATTACGAACCGTCTCGCTCGAAGGCTTGACGAATTTCAGCCGCCAGAGCAGGCCGGGTTTCGCAAAGGCTACAGCACCGTAGACCACATTCACACCCTACGGCAAATTATGCAGAAGACCCAGGAGTATAATTTGCCCCTCTGTCTGGCATTTGTGGACTACGAGAAAGCCTTTGATTCCGTTGAGACCTGGGCTGTTCTGGATTCATTGCAGCGATGCCAAGTCGACTGGCACTATATCCAGGTGTTGAGAAGTTTGTATGAGGCCGCCACTATGACAGTCCAAGTCCAAGACCAACAAACGAATCCGATTCCCATACGAAGGGGGGTAAGACAGGGAGACGTTATATCCCCGAAACTTTTCACTTGCGCCCTAGAAGACGTGTTTAAGGTGTTGGACTGGAAAAGTCGAGGTGTTAATGTGAATGGTGAATACATCTCACACTTGCGTTTTGCAGACGATATAGTTATACTGTCGGAATCGCTGCAAGATCTTGAAGAAATGCTGGCCCAGCTTAGCTGTTCTTCCAGACAAGTGGGTCTTGAGATGAACATAGACAAAACAAAAGTCATGTTTAACGAGCACGTTATCTCAAGACCGGTTAACGTCGGAAATGTCAGCATCGAAGTTGTTCAGGAATACAACTACCTTGGCCAGATTATACAACTCGGTAGAAACAACTTCGACAAGGAGGCTGACAGAAGAATTCAGTTGGGCTGGGCAGCATTTTCAAAGCTGCGTCAGGTCTTCGATTCGTCAATACCGCAAAGCCTGAAGACAAAGGTTTTCAATGAGTGTGTCCTACCGGTAATGACGTATGGAGCGGAAACGTGGACACTGACGGTGGGCCTCGTTCACAAATTAAAAGTCGCTCAGCGCGCTATGGAGCGAGCTATGTTGGGAATCTCTCTCAGGGATAAAATCCGGAACGAGGAAATTCGTAGAAGAACAAAAGTGACCGACATAGCTCTGAGGATTAGCAAGCTGAAGTGGCAGTGGGCAGGTCATATCTGCCGCAGAACCGATGGCCGATGGGGCAGACGTGTTCTGGAGTGGAGACCGCGTACCGGCAAGCGCAGTGTAGGACGACCTCCAACTCGTTGGACCGATGACCTTAAGAAGGTGGCGGGAAGCGGTTGGATGAGGAAGGCGGAGGATCGTGTTTGGTGGCGCGCTCTCGGAAAGGCCTATGTCCAGCAGTGGACGAATACAGGCTGATGATGATCAGCGCAAACGTATCTTATATACGTTTGCGCTGATGTTCGTAGCGTTATTAACAGAAAACCCGTAGCTAACAGCGAAGAGCAGCAAACCTGCCTGTTCTGACGCAGTCATTTTGAATTATGCATACTTTCAGAAGTGCTTTAAACAAAATTACTATTGCAAGTACTAATGAAGGCTACAAATCAACATCGATCGCTTTAGCTAGAATTTATTATAGCATTGAATTAATAAATCACGTTGGTTTCATGAAACCAATCAACCGTAGTTTACGTGGAACTAGAACCTAGTTAATAGTAAAGTTCTTGGAAAAGTATATTCAACTGTCAACTAATTGCACGATATAATATTATTATTTATAACCATACAAATAAAATGAATGTGTAAATAATTTTATATCTTACGATAGCGTACGTTCGCATGACGTTACAGATAATTATATCCATAATTCATAATAATAAGTATATTATTATGTATATAACAATAAATAAATAATTTAAATGCTCTGTCCATCTGTTACTGTTACCTTTTCTAGCGCAAATTTACTTTGTATCCCGGACATAGGTTACTTTTATCTTGAAATTTCCTCGGGATTTATAAAAACCTAAGCCCACGGAAAAGGCGCGGACGTCAGATAGTGTATAGCAGTTTGTCTATGTCCGCCTGTTTGTTGCCTTTTACCGGCCCAAAAAAAACCAAAATCAACCCGGATGAAGTCATAGGCATTTTGCTAGCGACTAATTAATCTCAAATTCAGGTACTAACAGCAGACACCAGTATCAATCAAATTGTAGGGGAAAGGAAAATATTCTAGAATATTAGACATGTTCAGCATGGTTAATATTCTTTTTACAAGCTGTGCTGTTCATGCATAATGTGAAGTGTAGTGGACTGAATATATGGCTGGAGTACGTATCAATCTTTGCCCCGACCTGCAAATGCACTGGTTGCACTTACCTCGTATTCGCCCACAAGTGGAATGCTGACCAAGCACGGCGTAGACCTTCCAGGGAGCTCTCAGGAACACGGCAGCACACAAATATTGACAGGATAAATGCACAGCATCAACGATTGATGTTTCCTTCCGTGAAAACGTTCCACGTGGAAATTCGCGACCGCCTCGACAGACGTCCGCCTCGTACAACGGTAGCGACGCGAGAGAGAGGTGAGCGGCGCGCCTGCGTAGGCGCTTGTGCCACGCGATGTAGGTAGATTCCAAAACGTTGACTCGTACGCAGATAATTACAACCATTTCTTTAGATCTACCCACCTGGTCATAGGCAAAGATTTTACACAAACTTTTATTTAACTTGTAACGTATGTGTTTAGGTCAAATCTGGCAAGACGAATTAGAGCCACTTCCCGGTTCCCGGTTTGAAATTTTGCATGGAAATCCGATAAAAATGCAATATTATTGTGACATGGAGCTGATCTGATGATGAGGCCGGACGGTGGCTATTGAAACTCTGTAATAAAACGACGTAACCCCATCGACTCTGGGCTTGTTTGATTAGTCTTGACAAGTGCTCTGGTCTTAGATGATACCCAGGGTCTGATGATGTAGCCAGCTACTAAAAGCTTGTTTTTTAAAATAAAATTTTTAATATACACTTGTTATTTATGAAATCGGTTTAAAAATTTTGAATAAAATGATGTTTTGAAGAAAATTATGATGGGGATAAGACTTACCTACCTCCATAGAGTTAAAAAATAAAACACAACTAGACTTGGCACGTTAAATTCAAAATCTTATTTATTCTTAAAACCATTACAGATAATAATTTTACATACATTATCATAATTATATTATTATTTATCTTAAACCACTTATATGCGCATATATTTCACAATTATTTACATTAAACATTATTGTACTCATTTGGTATACTTTCTTTATTTTATCAACTGTAATAAAATAATACACTGTAGTAAAATTTTCGACTTTTACGATGTTTTCCAGCTTGAAAAATCACCGCACATTTCAACAGCCGCCAATCATGGTGAGACGTAATCGACGAGAAAATTTGCCTTAATATTAATTCAGTATTACGAATACAAAGTTCAAAATATTGTGAATTTTCTTGTATATATTTCTGGCAAGGGTTAAAATATAGTCAATTGCTATGTGAAGGTAGGATGTAGTCTATAAGAAACTAGTTTACCATGAGCAGGCGGGGGTATACTGTCATTGCCCGTAGGTAAAGCCGTTGGTATTATAGGTATCAAACATCGTTTTTGTATTTTGATTTGCAAATAACCACACTAGTGCGGTAAAATTAACTTTTAAGTAATAATATTTACAACTAAAACTGGAAAGTTTTTATGGCATATTTTTTGACTATAACGAATATTCCTGATTTTGGCTTATTTTTGACTATAACGAATATTCCTGATTTTGGCTTATTTTGAATAATTAATATCGGTTCTATCGACGACGGTCCTTCGTGCTAAACGCAAACGCAAAAAATAAGAATATTTCTAATAAACAACGATTAGTAAAATTTACAGAAATAATGAGTACGTTATCATTTACTTGATGTCAAAAATTCTCTATTGAATTTGAAGCTACATCAAGGTTCGTTTTATTTAATTTTCAATCTTAAATAAATATTTTAAGGAGTAAATAAATTTGGAGATTATTAATTATCTTATAATTAAAAGTCTAACTTTATGTAGGTATTTTAAAATGTATATTTAACCTCAAAGTTTGTTTTAAAATATTTTAGTAACAAAACTTTTTACAATATTAACATATTAAAATAAGCAAGTTTCCTTTAGTTTTTTTAACATATTTTGCAGATAATATAAATTTTCCTAATAATCTTCAAATAGGCACATTGATAGAATTAAAGACATTAAGGGCCTGTTTTACCACTTGCTAATAAAGTGCCTGATAGCCTATCTACAACTAATCTGATAGATAGCGTTCAAATACCTGTTTCACAAGTGTCGGCAGAGAAACTCTGATAATAAAACAGATTTATCCGACAGATATTTTATCTGTTACATATATCAGACACTTTAACTGCCTCCCTGATAAAGGTCTGATAGCCTGTTCACAACTTATCTGACGGATAGCGTTTAAATTTCTGATCCATAAATAAGTATCTGATAAGTCAATCTGGCACTTAAACTCAAAAAGATAACACACATTTCTCCAGCAGATATTTTATCTGTTAGATATATATCAGGCACTTTATCAGCAAGTGGTGAAACAGGCCATAATAATAATATACATAGGTATTGGCTACAGTAAATAATATTGCTACACACACATATAAACCAATTCCTTAATAAGGTATTACAGAAACTAGTAACTACAAAGACGAGATCGTTTGAGGTCTAAAAAATTACAATAATGCATAGTCCGTAAATCTCTGTGTATAATAAATAGTGATATTCTGATTGGCATTAGTGGCATTAGAAACTGTAACGGAATAGTAACAAAAGATACTTAATTTTTTTGCGATAGCGTTTAAGATAGGAAGAATGCTTTAATCCTTCTTTTTCTATTTCAGTCTGCCGCACTCAGAGTTGACTTGCTTATCGTTAGATCTCCTTAAGTTTAGATCTAATACCACATAATACTTAATAAAGTTTACTCCAAGTCATCCAACGCATCGTTAGTAAATACAGCTAACTGTCATTTCACACCTCATTAGGTGATTAAGAGCCAGTTTCACCACTATCCGTGAAAGTGTCTGATAATTATCTAACAGATAAAATTACTGTTAGTTATCTTAATTTATCTTATCTGCTAATTTGTCTGAACGGACACTTGTGAAACAGAAATTTGAACGCAATCTGTCAGACAAGTTGTGGATAGGCTATGAGACACTTTATCAGCAAGTAGTGAAAACAGGCCCTTATGATTTTAATTTAATGTCTCTGAGTGCATTTACTCAGTGTTGCAGAAATTGCCGCTTTAAAAATCATATTAATTATTATTTATTACGTAAATGAAGCATTATAATTTAAAAAAGTAAATAAATAAAACTAATCTTTTATAAACTCTGTACACAGAAAATTTAATGAATTCAAAACTAATTGAATCATTATTTTTCTTTATTGTCGTTATTATATTGCTGAAAATAATAACCATTTGTCGATAAAACTGATGATACATTTTCAAGTGGAAAACATCCATAATGTAACACTCGGAGGAAAAAATATAATGAACTACCCAGCGATAATAAGGTATTGTACATCAAGACATCGTTATCCAAGCCGTCGCACATTTCGTTCGAACAACCCACATAATAATAGTATTAACGTGCGCGCTACGTTCACTCGTGTTTTCACTGACGAATTATTCCCATGCTGCATTGCGGCTGGCGTTTCACCTGGAACCAAGTGTACATTTAAATCGGACGCATTATTAAAAATAGGTCATCGAAGTATTTCATAACTTTTTTAATTCGAGGGCTAGGCTAAGTGCTGATTTCACCACGGTCGAGTAACTTTTAACCGACGAATAAAAACGTTTTGACAGATTATGAATACAAAAACTGTCACTTTACTTTTCAGTTGAACGTTACACTTTTTCTTCTTTATCAACCGATAGACGTACACTGTTGAACAAAGGTCTCTTGAATGGACTACCACAGGTCTCGGTATTGCGTCGTCTGTATCCAGTTACTCCCTATGACTCGTCTGATGACATCGGTCCACCTAGTGGTTGTTGTCCAACGTTACTTGGCGATGATGAAATTGGCACTAAGCCTAACTTAGCTTATTATCACAATTATCTCAGCCGATAGATGTCCACTGCGGATATAGTTATCTTGAAATGATCACCACAGAACACGATCTTGTGCCGCATGCATGCAACGGCTGCCAGCGACTCCCCTAAGATCGCCTGTCCACGTAGTATGGGGTCTACCAACGCTGCGCCTCTCGGTGTGAGGTCTAAGTTTATTATAAAGGCGGCTTACTTAACTTACATTAAATGTTGTGTTATAGCTATTTATGCAACTGCATCGTAATGAGGGTCATTTTAATTCGAGTGCTGTTTTTTGATACGAGGCTTGCCGAGTATCAAAATAGGATAGTACGAGAATTAAAATGACTAATTACGGTCAGTTGCATACAAGATTTTATCTACGACAAGGAAAATAAAATCATTAACAAAATACGCCGTAGGCTCAATAAAGTAACAAAAAGTAACTCCGCAAGCCGCCACCAGCCGCCTGTGGCGCCTCTGTCAACAAAAAGTAACTCCGTAAGCCGCCACCAGCCGCCTGTGGCGCCTCTGTCATATGAACGGTACAAAAGTGCCAGAACCCAGAGCCTTACCTTTAGGTATCCTATTTTAAGAAGATAACCATTTCGATTCAGCTCCCATACAACGAGCTGCATCGAAATGAGAAGCAAAACCGAAAGAGGGTTCATTTCGATTCAGCTGTCAAATTCGAAATTGGAACTTTTCGATGCTGGAGTAGATAAAATATATTTCGATATCCTTACTAATACTAATTTTACTTATTATTATAAATGCGAAAGTGTGTTTGTGTGTGATTTGTTGGTTTGTCCTTCAATCACGCTGCAACAGAGCAACGGATGCACTTGCTTTTTTGTATGGGTATAGTTGAAGACTTCAAGAGTAACATAGCATAGGTACTTCTTATCTCGGAAAATCAAAATGTTCCCGAGGGAATTTTGAAAACTAAATCCACGCGGATGAAGTCGCGGGCATCAGCTAGTACCTAATAAATATAAAGTCCTTAAAATGAAAGTCCAGTTTCAAAGCTTTAATCATATCAACTGATAATCTATATTTATAAAAGAAAGTGGTGTTAGTTACACTATTTATAACTCAAAAACGGATGAACCGATTTGGCTGAAAATTGGTGGAGAGGTAGCTTAGAACCAGGAGACGGACATAGGATACTTTTTATCCCGTTCGACCGCGTTTCCGTCATGTCACTATAAAACGTGGTATAAGAAAAACGCATCTGACATGGAATAACAAAACGCAAATGACAGCTAAACGTAATTTTGCCTTTGGTTAAGTATGGTAAAAAATTTGACAATTATAAAAAGTCTTATAATAAAGCATTACTGTTATTATAATTATGCGAAAGTGTGTTTTTTTGTTGGTTTGTCCTTCAATCACGTCCCAACAGAACAGCGGATTGATGCGATTTTTTGCATGGGTATAGTATTGGATGTAGTAGTGGTTCCTCAGACCGGGAGAGCTACTTTTTATCTCGGATAATGAAAGAGTTCCCGTGGGATTTTTAAAAACTAAATCCATGCGGACGAAGTCGCGGGCATCAGCTAGTAACTAATATAGCTGAAACTTTATCAATAAATCATTTTCAATTGAGTAGCTCAAACACTTATCATTGTAAAGTTTAGTTTGAATCACTGCCTCTATTCTATAATTCTATAGAATAGTCATATCAGTTTTATTGATCATAATAAATGAAACCTATATTCCTAATGTTGCCGAGTCAATATTATTGCAATTCATTTAGGATGTATAAATTATTATAATTTATTGCCTGTTGGCAATATAGTCGCTAATTATGAGCCTCATAATAAGGCTCAGGGTTACTCGGCTCGCGATGGAGAGGGCTATGCTCGGAGTATGCCTGAGAGATCAAATCAGAAATGAGGAGATCCACAGGAGAACCAAAGTTACCGACATAACTCAGCAAGTCACGAAACCGAAGTGGAAATGGGCGGGGCACATAATTATTTCGAAGAATTGATGAGTTAGGTGATGCGACGACGTCAGACGTGTCGCTGCATCAGGTCAAGAAACCGAAGTGAAAATGGGCAGGGCACATATATTATTTCGAAGAACTGATGATTGTTAGGTGAAAGGACGACGTCACACGCGTCGCTGGATCAGGTCAAGATCAGGGCAAGTGATTTCCACGATACAGGGAATCCTAGTATGGAAGTCACTGCCCCATTGTATAAGATAAAATTACCTACTGTTTACACTTTACATACTTTTTAATAAACTTTAATAAAATTTAATAAACTTTAATAAGAAACCGAAGTGGAAATGGGCAGGGCGCATAATATTATATTATTTCGAAGAACTGATGGTGGACCAACGACGTCACACGTTTCACTGTCTGAAATTCTCTACTCGATGATGAATCATCGTCGAGTAGAGAATCTAAAACAAAGTGTAGAATTTTAGGTAGGCTAGGTAACAGTAGGCTAATAATATAATATTATTATAAATGCGAAATGTTTGTTTGTTGGTTGGTTGTCCTTCAATCACGCAGCCACGAAGCAACGAATTGTTGAGGACTTGGAAAGTAACACAGGCTACCATTTATCTAGGAAACAGGGAGGGTTCAAGCGATATTTTTCAAAACCTAACTCCACATAAACGGGATCAAAAGCTAGTATTATAATAAATTACTACACTATCCCTGCTTACTCAAAAATAAAATTCTTTTACCATAATCCTCCAAAATTTGTTTGATATGGCGGATTATAGCAAAAGGATTTTATTTTTCCTTGAGTATCATGGAATTCCGCAAACGAACGCCTGTGCTTCTATACAATTAACACACACATACACACACTTCCTGCATGCTGCACCTGTGCTAATTTAATATTATATAAATGGATAGATGAAATTCTGTTAATATTTCCGTTTACAATTAAGTTTCGGAGGTGGGCGTGAAGGCTGGAACGCAGTTTTAACGATTTTAAGCACCTATGTAACAAAGAAAGGAAATAAATAATTTCAATTTTAATTTCAATTTCACCGCTTCTAATATAATCATAATTTTTATACTGTGGGGCAGCATCCGTGTTCCTGCCGCCTATAATTTGAGTACGTTCAAGGCAAGAGTGAATATGCATCTTCTAGGCAAGCGCGCTCCAATCTAGACCTCATCAGTGCTTTCCAGCATTGATTATCGTCAAGCGCAATCCTATCTAGATATAAAATATTTAACATAAAAATTATTTTTAAACAACCGACTTCAAACCCCCGCTTTACTACATTGGAATAATGATTTCTTAGGAAAATCGTTACAACGCACACACTATACATAGTATTTAATTTATTGTTGATATTTTAAAAACCGCTCGACCGATTTCGATAAAATGTATATGGACCACCTGGAAAGTAGTCAAATCAGTCCACACACACGTCTTCGAGTAACCGGTGAACATACATAAAAAAGCAAAAAAAAAATTGGTTGTCTGTAAAGTCGGTTTACGGACGATAGTTTTACGTGATAACATCATAAAGAAACATTGATGAAAAATTGCATATTTTTATGAATTGAATTGAATTATTATCACTGAATTATCATTATTTTGTATAATACAAAGAAGGAGTTAATTGAAAATTACAATTTTCTCTAATCACAAGCCAACGCTTGGGCCGATCGTGCCTCTCTATCGCTCGTTCCGCGCTCTCGCTTCCACGCGCAGGCTAAGGCGGAACGTGACACTTTTTCGTGCGTGCAGCCGGTGTTCATCGATTTATAAGACGCTATCACGTCAAAAAGATTCCGACGAATTGAGAACCTCGTCCTTTTTTGAAGTCGGTTAAAAAGAGTAATCTGTTCTTTTGGTTCCGTACAAATGACTCCCATGTATGTCATTGCATTGAATACTCAATACTCACTCTGAACGACGTGTACCGTGACCGACGCTGCCCTGGCGTTGGCCGGCACGCACGTGTAGTTCCCGGCATGCCTCGGCTCCGCTTTCCCGATAATTAGCTCGCTGGTTTGCCTGCCGTTGTGAACACTTACTCCATCTAAACAAAAAGTATTCCCGTAAGAGAGATCACACTGATCCGAGTCACAAAATGCGTAATGAGTAATGACAAATACGACGTACTGCAACTTTCTGACTGAGTCGTTGGTCTAGTGTTGAGGTCTCGGGTTCGATTCCCGGGCCGGACAAATTAATGTATTGGCACATAGTAAGAATACCTTATACTGTGGTGTTGGGATTTCAGTCATGAAATTAATGTTACCTACTAGGCCGGAGTCAGGAAGTTGGCGGTGAGTCACCCCCGTGCCTCGGAGAGCACGTAAAGCCGTCGGTCCTGCGCCTGATAGGTATCTTTCCGGTCATAACAGATTTCTGTCCCATCGGACTATGAGAGTGAGGGAATAGAGGGCGCACACGCTTGAGCACTATAATATCTTCCGCGCAGATTACTGATCTCCGATGAGGTTTCCCATCTTGTCCGGATTCGGATGGGAGGACACTGTTACTGGAATTCATTATTCAAGACAAAATAAAAGGCAGACGAAGGCCTGGACGAAGAAACCATTTTTGGAACGAAGTTCCTTTTCGGACGGTTTGGCGGATGGGGGCTAGACGGAAAAATGTGTAAGAATTTCCCATCACGACACATGTTGCCTTCGTTTATTACACACGTTACATCTGAACCTTCGTGGCGTAACAGTTTAACGAAGGAGTGAAACTATCAGATTATTATTTTTTATTTATTTTTATTATTAATTTATTATTATTTATAATTTAATAATAATATTCAGTAAAAAATTAAAAATAATTAATTAAATAATTAATTTTAAATTATTATTAATTAATTAATTAATTAATTTTATATTATTAATAATTAATTAATTTACACTTTTTGACGCACACTTTAGAACTAGAAGGAACTTGGTTCCAACCGAGTGTTCCGCAACACTGACTTTTTTATTTTTTTAATAGATTGATTAGTATCGGAAATATAGAGCTTGAAAGTTTCCTTTTAGACAAAGAGAGCACTACTTAAGTGTGACGCTACAAGACATTAACTCCATACACTCTTCATAGGAAATATCATTTTAGAAAGAGACAGATATAGTCGCAGTAAAACAGCTTATAACTTATTTGTTTTTTGATCGATTTATTTTCTGTTTCTACACATCTTATTCTTGCACGTTTCATTTTCGATTATAATTATTATAATGAATATTATCAACATTTTGACAACTTACTGTACCTGTTTTACCTACAAGAATATATTTCAAGATTGGTTTGTAAATAACAAAATAAATATAAATAAGTTAGTTGTAGCATTTAGACTGAGATCTGGACACATGCCATTAGGACAATTTAAACACCATATGAAGAAAACTGACTCTCCAAATTGTGAGGTATGTGGCGAAATAATAGGATGTTTCACACTTGCTATTGGCATGTGTTCGAAACCACAATTTGAGAGAAACACTAATGATGGGGCATGGGGGCATTTAGGTCACCTACAACTGCTCCTTAAAATAAATAAGATAATTTATTTTTTATTGAACCTGATAATTTAAAGCTTTCAAATTCAAAATCATATTTTATTTCATGTAGGCCAACTCTTGGTTCTTATGACAAGTCAGGAATCTACCACCAGTTCGGAATGCTGATCTTCTGCTGAGAAGAGCCGGCAAGACACTAAGCAGTTGCTCTTTTCAAAACAAAAATGTTACAAAATATTGCTTATCAGCTATCTTGTGGACAGCTGAAGAAAAGCCGATTAGAAAAGAAATCATATGCATAATATGCATAATATAAATGAATCTACTAATGGTTCGGAATGGTACTTACAATTCAATACATATTAAGATGGACAGACAGAAAGAAGCCCCATGCCCGCCGGTGGCACCCGTTCACGAGCATCACTTCACATCACTTTGATGAAGTACAACCTTTACGTTACATAGAATAGACATTTTTTCATTTCAATGTCTATTTTAGGAAGTAATTATTGATTGTCTTCTATAAATATAATTCACCTTATATTCAGAGGCTTTGGAGGATAATGAAGGAAAATGCCAGTTATTACTTGATACCTATTACGTCATCAGCTCGTAAGAAACAGAATTAATTATTTTGTAATTACACGTAACACGCAGTAATCTTGTAAACCTAGAGTATTAGAAAAACATTACATTTTGTTTCTATTATTATTTGTTAAAATGGCATGATTTACCAACATAGGTTGGGCTTATAGTTGACTGAACTATACAAAGTATAAAAATCGGCCAAGTGCGAGTCGGGCCTCGCTCTTTTAGGGTTCCGTTAAAAAAAATTAAAATATTTCCATGTACCCATGGAAATATTTTAATTTTTTTTTAATTTAATTTAATTTTTATTATTTGTTGTTATAGCGGCAATAGTAATACATAATATGTGAAAATTTCATCTGTCTATCTATTACGGTTTACGAGATACAGCCCGCTGACAGACGGACGGACGGACGGACAGCGTAGGCTTAGTAATAGGGTCCCGTTGGTACCCTTTGGGTACGGAACCCTAAAAAGGCTTGTCCTGACTGACTAACTTATCTTATATCTATCAAAGCACAGCCTAAACCACAGAAGTTAGAAGCTTGAAATTTTGACAGTAAGTTCCTTTTATAGCGTAGGCGAGCACTAAGAAATGATTTTTCGAAATTCAACCCCCAGGGGGTTTAAATTAGGGAAAACGTTGTATCAAAGTACGTTATTTTTCAAGTTATACCCATGCAACTCGGTACTTGGATTTTAAATTAAAAACAAAGAAGTACGTGTTAAACTGTTTTTGACAATTATAACCCCAAAGGGGAAAAATTGGGGATGAATGTTTGTATGAAAGTCCGTAATTTTTCAAGTTATAGCTATGAAACTTGGGATTTTGGCTTTCAATTAAAAATAAAGAAATACGTGTTTCACAGGTTTTGAAAATACCACCCCAAACCTAATTCCACGTGGACGAAGTTGCGGGGCAAACTCTAGTTCTTTGATAATGAAAAAGCTCAAAATATAGTTTATTCAGAATCAGTAACAAGACGATCGCGATAATAATTAGGGCGAGCGAAGCGAGCCCTATCACTATCCCACAACCTGAGCATTTTTGTGGTACACTTTACTGAAAAACTATCACGCCTATAGATTTTTGCTTTAACATAGTAATTAAACTTCATATTTAGGTGTGTTATCTGTCAAAAAAAATATAATTTTATAACCATTAAAAACATTAACTAACAATTTTGTATTCATTGGATAGAATGTTATTGTCCTACCTATATACCTATTGTACTGTTAGAAAACCAAAGAGTTAAAATCACTGCAACAGAACTTATTACCCGTTAAACTACGTGAGCCTTCACAAAGCCCAGCTTTTTGCTAGTATTATTGAACCTTAAAATAATATATTATTTTCATGTTTTAAAATGTTAAAAATACATGAAGTGGGGTACACTTTTCTACTTAAATGCTTGGCTTACGGTGCCTAATCGCCTCAATTTAGATAAACATTCAAATGCATCCAAGTAAACATTTGAAAGATTTATATAATATTATGTTTTATATCCAAGCCACTTTAAGCTATAAAGGCGACTTCGACTTTCATGTTTAAATATAATGTTATGCTTTTTGGGTTTTTAATCTACAGTGACAGTGAAAACTGTATTACTTTGTATCAACCTTTAACATTTTTGCTAATAATCAGCATTGCTTAACCCTTAATGCATATTGTATTTTTAGGGAAAATTAACATAAAATAACAATCATTTCATGTTCTCGCAATAATTTTGACTAATTCAACGGTATACATTTCAAAATCACGTGCTAATTGTTTAAGCGCCTAATAACGCATGGCGATTCAAATTGCAATATTGAAATTTGTATACCGAGTGCTGTGCACTGAAAAGCTGTATTAACAATCAATAAATCTGCTATTTGGTTGGTTTGTTGTGCTGCCGTGACCTGATTACGATAGCAAATAGGAAACTAGCTTTTGCTTGCGACTAAGTCCGCGTTGAGTTAGATTTTTAAAATTGCGGGGACCCTTTCTTTTTCCGCGATAAAAAGAAGCGTATGTCACTCTTCAAGTTTTAAACTCTACCCATGCAAACATTCAATTTGATCCGTAGCTCTGTTGCGGCGTGATTGAAGGACAAACAGATAGATTAAAATACTTTCGCATTTATAATAATTTATGTATGCGATTTTAAGCTATCCGTATCTTGGAAATTGTAAGACAATTTTTTGTGACAACGCTCGAAATCGACAGAAATATATTTACGGACCGGCGGGAATGGGGCTGCTTTCTGTTTGCCCGTCTTAACTGAATTGTGAAAGCTTTTTTGGAACTTCCCCTCATTGTGGAAAAATATTCTTTTATAACAAAGTTGCATGGGTTTAATCGGATTGGCATCCAGCTGCCCACAAGATAGTATAAAAACTTATTACAATGTAATAGCTTATTATAAAATGATTATTTTGCAAAGAGCAACTGTTGAGTTTCTTGCCAGCTCTTCTCAGCAGAATCCGCTTTCCGAACCGGTGGTAGAGTCATGAAGTGTCATAAGAGCCACAGGTTGGCCTACGTGAAATAAATAAGTTTGAATTTTGAAATTTTTTTTGACGTTGTACTTACCATTGAAAACTGATCTCTCAGTCTGAGAATAGGCTAATTAAGACTGGGTTCATAAAGCGCGTCCGCCGGGTTATTAAAGACCTTAATTATTTATTTTAACATTAGGACCCTTCGTGAGCTTAGCAAAATAACAATACACAAGGGATTGCCAGTTAGAAATACCCGAGAAAATAATTTTATTAAAATAGAGCACCAAATAAAAATTCAGATGGGCAGACAAATTTTAATAACGATTTGTAGGCATTTAAATCCCAACTGGGTCGCTATTGTTGTCTAATTTATTTTTGCTGTAAATATTTAGCTGTAGACGAATAAATATTATAGTATCTCGTTCTGAGAATTCGTTGGGAACGAAAAGACGACTTTGTGTCTCGCGCCAGTATGGATGTTTTATGAGATAAAGCCATGATTTATTCATGCTTCATACATCAACATACAAATTGCATTAGCAATACGGAATATTAAACAAAGCACTTTTCATCGCGTAATTACATAATTCAACCACTAGCGTTCAGCTCTAAGCATAAAATTCTTAATATTTTTTATTTCAAGTTTGTTTTTGTCTTTTGTTTTCAAAAAAGTATCAGTCTATAGATCTTTGAGTAAACCCATGCCGTTTGGCATGGGTATAGTCCACATAGCACCAGAGTATAACGGGTCGACGTGATTTTTTGCATGGGGATAGTTGAGGACCAGGGTACCGATTGTTTCAAAGTAATTCCATTAATCTTATTCGTATTTGATGACATTAGCGTAAAAGTAAAATAATCCTTGATTGTAATAATTTAAAGTTACAAATTCAGTACAACCGATTTTAACATGGAGCGTTAAGGAGCGTATCGTACATAACTAAACTTATAAGAATGCATACATGAAATTATGCTCATGAATTCAATGCTGTTATGGTTTATTTACCTTTGACGCTAATGTCATTGAAAACGATTACGATCAATGGAATAACCTAAGATAATCGCACCTTTGGGGGCATAGGCTGCTGAATTATCCCGGACAAGCAAACGGTTCCTGTGGGAAAATCTAGCTTCACAAGACGAAATTGTGGGCAAAAGTTAAAAGTTAAAGTTAGTATTAGTGTGTAGTACTATGTTTATTGATCAAAGACTGATCAAATTGAAGTTTAAACCTTAATAAAGAGTTCAACAGTTCAATTCCCAGCCATTGCACTATTGTCGTACCTACTTCTAATCCTCTCCAAATAAGTGGAAAGCTTCATCAATAGCCTATAATAGTCCACTGCTGGACTAAAGGCCTCTCCCAAGGGGAGGGTTTGCCCATTATCACCACGCGGGGCAGACGGGTTGGTGATCGCAGTAGATGGTAGTAGTAGCACAGAGGACGCTGCTGCCGTTCTCCGTTATATTCCCTTAGTCGCCTCGTACGTCACCCGCGGGAAGAGGAGAGGTGGTGACAACTGTATTCTGATCTGTCGTCACCACACGTCAGTGGAAAGCTTAGCTTAGCTTAATAGAGGGGAGAGGAGAATGTTACTAAAGTCCAGCTTGGATAATATTCTTTGAAAAAATGTGCACGTACTCAGGTCGTAGTTGATCATCCGGTTCTCGAAGTACCAGAACACGTAGGAGGGTGGCTCCGTGGACCTCTTGACAACGCACACTAGCTTCAGCATCGAACCTTCGTGGATGATCTTCTCTGATTCGCCCATGATCTCTGCGTACGCCGCTGTCGGCAAAAAATTAACTTAAAACAAGCATAAGTATATAATATATTATATTATAAAACTAGCTGATGCCCGCGACTTTGTCCGCGTGGATTTAGTTTTTAAAGTCCCTCGGGAACTCCTTGATTTTCCGGGATAAAAAGTAGCCTAGATGTTGACCCGAGTAATAAGTTACCACGGTATAAAATTTTGTAGAAATCTGTGCGGTAGTTTTTACGTGAAAGAAGGACAAACAAACACACAAAAAAAAATTTAGCTTCTGTTTTGATATCTGTATCTTGACCACAATTAGAAGCAAAAACCCTTGTTTGAATCTATTTCATGTACAGAATTGGTTTCGTTTCTGTTTTATTATATGTATAGATTATATTATAAAATAATAATTTTAAAAAACCCCGATTGCGTTCTTTCTTCATCCTGGAAATTATAAATAAGATTATCAAATGTAAATTTTTTTTTGAAATTTTTTTTTCGCGAATTCCATAATCTATTTTTCGTATGTCCCACCCACAAAACCATACCTACATTCGTTCGGAAACATTACCCTCCTTCAGCAAACGGGCAAATACTTATTTACCAGTTGAAAGAAGTACTCTATGAAGTAATTAATAAGGTGTAAGTCTCGGTGCAAGACGACCTGTTGGTTCAAATTCCACTCCCACTTATGGGACCAGAGCGTTAACCACTGCGCCAGGAAGGTCGTTAATAAATAAAGTGAGTACAAATTGTTTTGTCACTCCAGAATGTGTTACATCAGAATCACTTGATAAATCTTAAATCAATAGCCACTCACCAACTAGAACGAGCTTAAAAAATATGCTCGTGGGTGGATGAGTTGGCACCTGACACTCGTAGTATCCCGCATCTGCTGACGTGGCGAAGCGTATATGTAACGCCCAGTCCTAAAACACAAGAGACACTCTGCATATAAAACGAAAAGTCTGCCTTATTTTCTACATTGCTAGGTCGTGACTCGTATCCCCAATTCATTCAGGACGGTTCTGAATGAACCACAGACCACGGTTCAGAAAATCAGTGGTCCACGGTGGCATAAGAAATAGTCTGCGAAATTTCAAAAAAATTCCGTCAAATATCCGTTCACAAATTACGAGTACATAGGCACTCGTGAACAACATTATTTTACATGCAGCAAGCAGGAGTTATATCAGATTTTTAACTATGCGAACACCGCCTGTAAGTTTATATTTTCAATATATCTGCAATCTATAAAATTATTGTAAATAATTAATTCTTGATTAAGCGAGCCCTAAGACCATCCCACAACCTGAGCATTTTTGTGGTACACTTTACTGAAAAACTATCACGCCTACAGATTTGTGCCTTAACATAGTAATTTAACTTCATATCCAGATGTGTTATCTGTCAAAAAATATATAATTTTATAACCATAAAAAAAATAACATTAACAATTTTGTATTCATTGGATAGAATGTTATTGTACTACTAGCGTCATCTGTTAGAAAACCAAAGAGTTAACATCGCTGCAACAGAACTTATTACCCGTTAGAAAAACTACGCGAGCCCTCACAAAGCTCAGCTTTTTCTAGTAATATTGCTAAATAACAGATAAATTGAATATAAGAAACAGGCACGCGAAAGAAAAATTCTCCAAAGTTTTTCCACATAACGTCGTTTACGACCAGACTTATATGTTACGACCTACCGCAATTTACACATCACGCACGGCAAATTAACGTGTCATTATCACATGAATGACCGTAAGGCTCTGCAAATGGTTTTATTTTAATTGACATAATGACTTATTTTACATACACATGGTATGCATAACTTGCCGTGAAATGATAGGCGTCACGCGATGTTTATAACCGACTACAGGAGTTTTGGGAGAGTTTAGTAGTTTAATATTATTTTTAGGGTTCCGTACCCAAAAAAATAATATTAGTATAGCCTCCGCTGTCAGTCCGTCCGTCCGTCCGTCTATCCGTCCGTCTGTCAGCGGGCTGTGTCTCGTAAACCGTAATAGATAGACTAATAATAATAGAATTATTGTGTATTCCTATTGCCGCTATAACAACAAATAATAAAAATAAAATTAATTTAAAAAAGAAAGGGGGCTCCCATACATGGAAAAGGAGTCGAAATAAAATTTAATTTTTTAACCCTGGCATGTGGGGTGTCATTGTCTAGAGCTCATTAAGTGGAGTTCAAATATATATATTTTTTATTTTTTAGCTACAAAAATGAAGAAATGCCCCGCCTGTCAAGTTTTTCCCTTTTAGACCAATTTTGTTAGGGGGTCTATCTCAAAAACTAAACTAGTTAGGAATTTGAAATTTTGCTATATAATGTACTATATAGTGTATTTAAACAACAAATATGAAACAGCGATTTATAATGCGATTTGGAAGTTGTGACCAAAACATACGAGCTTTTTTTCCCCATATGCTAATTTAGTACTTTCTAAGAACTAAGATATCTAAATATGTATTTTTTTTTTTTTTTATTCGATGACAAGCTAGTCCTTGACTGCGATCTCACCTGATGGTAAGTGACAATGCAGTCTAAGATGGTAGCGGGCTAACTTGGAAGGTGTATGGCAGTGAACATTCAACCCATACCCCCTAATTGGTTTCTACACGCCATCGTGCCGGAACGCAATTCAGAAATTATAAATTCCCAAATTGACCCTGCCGGGAATCGAACCCAGGACCTCCCAGTTATAAGATAACAGCGCTCACCACTGAGCCAGGGAGGTCGTCAAAATCGTATCGTATCAATCGTATCTAGTTTTAAAAAGATGATTTGGTCATATATACGGAACCGTAAAAGCGCGAGGCCCGACTCGCACTTGGCCGATTTTTTAATGTTACAATAACGTTCTCCTGACCGCATTTCGGCTACGACAGCTACAGGAAATATTATAGAGTGCGTGTTAGTTTTCCTTCCTAACCTTCATCACCAGCAAGCAACCCATCAACGGCTCACTACTTAGCGTAGGTTTCCTCTCAGACAATGGTCCTAATTATTATGTCATAGTACACCACACTGGCCCAATGGATAGCAGACTTCACACGCTATTAAGAGCACTCAAGCATATCGGTTTCCTTAGGATGTTTTCCTTCACCATTGCGAATTTGATATTTAATTGCTTAAACCATAGACTTAATGTTATATTTAATACGGTAATTAGACCCCCTGACAACAGCAAAAGGCGTAATAAATTTTTTTTGGCGTGATTAATGCGACAAATTGTGACGAATTTGTCTTTGAAATCTGGTCACAGCGATATCAGATTCGCTTTCCTTTTCTATCTTTAGGTATTTCCGTAAGAGATTTTTTCGCTCCTCGCTCCTTTGTATGTCTTCAGTTACGGTAGAAAATCTATGGCTAGTCTATCTATGGAAGTCGTGGCTTAAAAGCACATAGCCACTTTGGTAGTCCGGATAAATATGCCCTGCGGAGTAATTAGTAGCTCACCTTGACATGTCTCCCGTGGGCTGAAAAAAATCTGCTATCTGCACTGTAAGTGACAAGGCCAACGGATAACAGTGAGTAATCTTTTCTTCTTATCCACGTCACCTAAAAGATTAATAATTATTTAATTAAGTTTTTAAGCAGTAAGGGACCTCACAGACGATCCAGGGATGCTCTTTTACTTGCTGTGGAAGAGTATCCAGGTATAATATAACACAGTAGTAGGTACGCACGACCAAATACCAAACAACCAACAACTATAATTGCGATCGAACTTTTTTGCGTTTTTCTGATTTTTTAAGGCTTAGGTGTATTACTGATAAAAAAAATTGTAAATCAAATAGGAACCATAGCAATTTTAGAAAATTGTGGAAAAAAAACAATACTTTTCGAAAATTGCTGACTATTACTCGGTATAAATAACCATTGTTATTTTATCTCCGAAACCCATTTCAAAGGCAATGATCCTCATCACTTTAATGAAGTCGCAAGTACAACAACAAAGTTCTAAATTTCTGTATGTTTTATGTGGGTTTCACCATCATTAAGAGAATTTTACGAAGAGGGTTTAAGTAGAATACATTTTAGTGTATAGAAATCCCACCAGTGCGTAGCGGGGGTTGGTCAGCTAGTCCTTAGCTATGAATGCGAATATGTGCCGATTGAAGGACAAACGAACAAGGTTTGTCCTTCAATCACGCAGCAACTAAGCAACGGGTCGATGTGATTTTGTTCACAGGTATAGTTGAGGACTTGGAGAGTGACATAGGCTATCTTTTATTCTGGAGGGTTCCCGCTGGATTTTTCAAATTAACTTCACACTTACGAAGTCACAGGCAAAAGCTAGTATTACATAAAAAGTTAATTGTTCGGGAGCTAGAATAATTCCACTGTTTCCACTAAAAAACCAGCGCAGCAGTGTAGAAGTTTAAAACTGCAGTATAAATCTGACATCAAGCGTTCTAACAACATTTCTCTTCAACATTTTCATTGCAAATATTTTACATTTAACAAAAAGTTTCATTTTGTTTTTAATGGCTGCATAAACATTATGATAACAGTATTATTTGTAACTAGATGATGCCCGCGACTTCGTCCACGTGGATTTAGTTTTTAAAGTCCCTCGGGAACTCTTTGATTTTCCGGGATAAAAAGTAGCCTATGTCACTCTCCAGGTCCTCCACTATACCCATGCAAAAAATCATGTCGATCCATAGCCCTGTTGCGGCGTGATTGAAGGACAAACCAACAAACAAACACACTTTCGCATTTATAATATTAGTAAGGATTGTGTGTAGTTTGTAAGTTACTATGATATAAAATAAGAAAGTTAAAAGCTTGTGATTCGAAACCTGGACCCAATAAAAAAAGGCCTAAACTAGCGGCACGCTATGATGGCCGGTTTGACACATTACAATAGTGATGTGGAATGTCAATTTATTCTCGAACAAAAAACAATTAAGTTTTGTTTTTGTACCTGATTAAATAGGTTTAATAAAACAAAAATGTATATGTTTATTTAATTTATTTGAACGAACTGAATATTTGAATGAAAATGAATATACATACTTTATATGCACACAAGAAACATATGAATACAAAAGATACCAAAAAAGGTGCCACAAAAGGCCATAATTAATCAGATTCGTCCATACTACTATTTTCACTGTCGTCACTGCTATCATCACCTACATTAATAATTATATGTTCGTTTTCTATAATATTATCTATTTTCACATCTCTTTCATAATCTTCCCTTATTAATTTAACAGTTCTATTCACAACCTTTTCCCAGTCTCCTTTAGTCACATGTTCACAAGCTTCTTCTAATAATTTTAGCATTTTTTTTGTGGTAAATGGGGGTTCTGTATTGTGTCTTGCAGCATATCCCTTAATTTGAGCCCACACCAACTCAATCGCATTATACTCACAATGGTAAGGCGGTAACCGTATAACTCTGTGCCCATGTTCTAATGCTATTTCGTCAATGACGTATCGGATCTTGGTTGGTTTGTTTTCTTTTAAAAGACGTACTAATTCCGCTTTTAACATATTCATGTTTGCATCTACGCCATTTTTACGAAGCCATGCGACGATATCAGCTTTCTTTTGGGATTGGGCAGGTGGCTTGTCAATTTGCATCGAGTGGTATGGGGCGTTGTCCATAATTATAATAGATGGTTCAGGGAGGCTACACAACATTGAGGTAAACCATTCAGTAAACTTTTCTCCATTCATGTCTTCATGATAGTCTCCAGTGGTTTTTGACGCAAAAGCCATGAGAGAACCTTCGACAAACCCGTTGATGGTTCCGGCGTGACAAATTATAAGTCGCGATCCTTTTCCTACAGGAACTTTGGAAGTAGATGCTGCTGTGTCATCGTTCCAAGAACGGCCTACAGTATGGTTAGCATTAAGCCATGTTTCATCCAAGAACACAACATTTTGCCAATTTTTGATTTCTTTCACTTGCCGTAAAAAAGTATACCTTGCCATCGCTATATCAAATCTTTCCATCAATATTTTGCGTTTGTTACATTTTTTGTATCGAAATCCAATGGTCTTCAAAATCTTCGTTAAAGAACTTTCCCCACCGAAGAATAATCCAGCTTCCTTCAGTGAATGCACCAACTTTTTTCTTCTTGGATACTCCTTCTGTAAATAGTAGCCGTAAACATGTCTTCGGATAGCATCGGCATCAAAGCTATCGATGCCTACGACTGGTTTTGCTCGTTTTCTCTTTTTTGGTGTGTGAAGTTTATTTTCTTCTGTGCCAGTCTCGCCATATTTTTTTTTAGTTATCCGTCTAACAGTTCGTTGTCCAATATTAAGCGCATCAGCTACGCGTTCAACCACTGACGTTATAGGTAAAATTGGCCCTCCATTTTGAGCTTCACGATCGAAATAGTTACGAAGGCGTATTACGAACTCACGTGTCTGACTATTTAGAACAGTTCTCTGCGTACGTTCGGTCATATCGACGAAATCCACAACAAAGGGCTTGAACAGAGTCCAAATTAACGAGCAAGGGTCAACAGTAATGCAGTATCAATATTTGAAATCCAAAGCCAGGTCAAAACTATATCACAATCGCATTGCACTGACAGTTTATACTTTTCGAAGCAACGTCAATTCGAAACTGCTTTGTTTTGCATTGAGCATTGACGCGAGTTTGCCGGAGGTAGTAGTTGTGCTAGCCAGCGATCCTATGTGACGATCGTATTAGATTCCATTTTTAAAAATTTTCAATTTAGAAAACCAAATGCCGAGTTGTGGTATATAGGGTAAGCTGGTCTAGGAGCACGCATTCGATAAGAGTACGCAATGCCAACACTCGTGACGTTGTTTACGATACGCGGCTAACTTCAGTGTTATTTTGAAGTGCAAGCTATTGGCAAGTGCTGTGCGAAAAAATAACAAAAAACATGCAAAAATACAAAAGTTACTTAATGTTAAACATTTTTACCTATTTTCTTAAATAGTTTTAGCATTTTGGGAGTATGTTTGTGATAAAACTACAAAATTTTAAACAAAAACGATAATGCTGCTGGATCGGCAAGGAATTCCCCTGGAGGTCATAGCGACAATGATTCCGGTCGATTCTAATAGATGACGTTGCACTTCGCTCGATTATAAAATCGTTAATGTGCGAAAGAATACGCACTTGAGTATGTTACAAGAGTACGCGCGTACTCTTACACACATTATGTTATTTTTATATTTTTAACATGTATTTTCATATTTATTTATATGTTTAAATCCGCTTTCCGATGTAGCTCCACTATCACGAGTTGAAGTAATCTCAAGATCGAACCGCAAAAGAGCCAAGTTAGACATTTTGAGTTGACCTCCTTTCTAGTTGGCTCTCGATGAGGATTAGGCCTCAAATTAAGCACCAATGAAAAAAAGACTGCGAAACCTATTACTAAAAGGGATATAAAACTAAAAAAATTCTAAGTTATCAAAGAATAGAATAGAGAAAAAGAAAATGTGGGGATGTCCCTCATGACGTGGTACCTCTAAATGAAGACTGAATAGGATGTTCTAAATGATGAAGTGGCATGAAGCCTGTATGAGCTATGAAGCTGAAAATATGTGTATTTGTGACATCTGCAAGTAGCATGGACACGAATTATGAGATAATTTTTCCTGCGTACTCTTATCAACTTACATGCGCACTCTTATACAATAGCTCGTGTAAGAGTACGTATTTACTACTTTCGTTATTTTTTTAATTTTTAAAAGATATGGCACATTTTTGTTACATTTCATGTTACTTTATGAAAGCTGTGTAAGCTGACTACAAAATAAAAATTAAGCTGATTATCTACAGTTAGTGAATTTTATTTCAGAACAGTTTGAACCTTAAGTGCGTGCTCCTAGACCAGCCTACCCTATCATATAAAAATAAAAATTTTACCTTTTGTATGAAACAGCTGATATTTTTTTGCGATTTCAGAGGTTTGTCCACATAGTGAAAATTGTTCATATTCACAAGTACATTCACCCCTTAAATGGTGCAAACTGATTTTTCTACACTTGTATACATTTTAGAAATCAATTTAATAAATAAATTTTGAGTCCTAAACCTAAAACTACATTCGATAAAATTTATGAATCTCTGCACATCACTATCGTCAATAAAGTAATACAATTATTTCCTTCAAAGTCGTTATCAATTAATACGGAACTTCATGAGCGGACAAACGTCAAACCGGCCATCATAACGTGCCGCTAGTTTAGGCCTTAACCACTATGCTAACACTGTTGTTGTATCGGGTACTCTTAAGTCAAGCATTGAACATTTTCCAAATTACTTGGAAGCTTCATTCAATTTGAATTAAGCGGAAAATAATTTAATTTAACAAATCCAATTCATGACAAAGTTCACCAAGAAGCGCGGAAAGTTCCCAAATAAAGTCATTAAGGGTTTCGAAATTACTCTTAATTCTAATACCATTTATCTGATTGAACTTAACGTTGGTAAGTAGTTAAACAAAATTTCTTTATGACACATTATTCGAATTTTAGATGTAAAATTTTATGATAACAAAGTTTTAGCTGATTAGAATGTTAAAAAGGTATGATGAAACTTCGTTAATTATCCTGGATTTTACTTATCATATACTTAGTCACTTTTGTTTATAAAGCTACTAATTGACTCGCCACATCGCCGACCTGATGGGCTTAGGTGCGTGTAAATCCTTGTAAAATGCTCTTGAAAACCGCTATGGAATCCATTATGAAGTTTAGAAGTAAAGCAAACATAGACAAACGCTTTTAGCTACTTTGTTATTTTATAGTAAGTAGGTATAAAGTTAAAGTTAATAGTTAGAAATAGTGGAGGAGTATAATCACAAGATATTATATGGTAGACTGACTCATTGACGATTAAAAAGCACTTGTAAAAAGTTTATTTGAATAAAAAACATTTCTATTCTATTCTATTAGTTTTTTTTTATTGCTAATATTTTCAAGGATTTTGCACACGATGACCAAATCGTGCGACTCAACTAAAGTGACAAAAAGGATAATGTCAAGACAGACAGCAAGCTGACTGCATAATTGCTTTTGGATGTATTCATACTGCAGTTGTCATAATGACAAAGCAAATTGCGCATCTGAAGTCCACGTGCAGTTGGCGAACAGTTGGTGTACAATTCTAATAGTAGCTCTAATAATTTACTGTAATAGCGTCCAAATCATGCAAAAAATTATCAAATTTTCTTTTTTTTAAGAACGTTAGCCATCTTGAATATGACTGAAATTCTCCTTTCCCTTCCTTTCCAAATAAGCGTAAGGCTCATGTTAGGATTGAGCACAACAGATTAACGTGTGGAGTTTAAAGTTTAAACCTACAACGCGTTTTTGAGTATATACATATAAATGTATGTAAAATTTTAATTCACTTACCGTATTTTCCGTAATGTCACTAACTTCACAATGTAATATTGCAGTAGTTCCTATTTGAGCTATAACCGTAGTACAATTGTCAGTCAAAAATATACCATTCTTGGCTTTACCACTTAACTTGTTAACTGCTGATGCAGTAGAATCTCTGTACAATTTCTTAACTTTATTTAAAGATTTAGATATTGATGATTCATCTAGTTCTGTAATAATTTCTTTATCTTGAAATCTATCGTGGTGTTTATTATGATGTCTTTCATGATTTATATCTCTAACTGTTTCTATAACATTATTTATAATATGTACATTAGAATCGAAGTTTTTATCTAAGGTAAGGGATGAGAGACGAAGTGGTTTGGGTAGCTTAGGATATGTGGTACTGGTGCTAAAATTGTAGGCACTCGTCGTATAGGATTCCGTGGAATCTTCATTGCTGTCGGTTGTTGTATAGCTTATTGTTGTTTGTGTTGACGACGTAGTAGTGGTGGTTCTTCTCCGGTGACCTATAAAGACGTAAAAATTAGTACAATTAACAAATCTCCACAACATTAACAAAACTCCATCAAGTTTAACCTTGCATAGAAAAACAAACAAGCGGTGGTAATGGTCAGAATAACTTATCTGTATGGTCAAGGCAAAGGATTTGGTTAAAGTTAAAAATACATTCACACTATACTAATACAACTCAAAGTATCTTTTTGAAGGACTTTAACATACTAAAGTTAACAAAACGTGACTCGTGCAACACATTTGTAACTATAACGGAGCCTCAGGCAACCCAGCCATACCTTATTTGCAACTAGCCCTGAGCAATAAAAATTTATTGCAATATACATAATACCTAATCTTTTTTTAAGTTCTGTGCCTAATACTGAATACTCACAGGATCACTATTTTCCGGATGTCCGTAGATCAAGGTTTTTTTCTCAGATAGTAATAAGCTAGAGGTAGCCAGTTGGATACTAAATAGTTATAATAAAATAGATCATATAATATGGTACTACTAAAAATTCTAGTTTAACTTAAAAACATACCAAATAAATTAAATACCTATCAAATGGTATTTTCATAGTAAAGTCCCACTTTAAGCAGTTCATCAAAACTTATTGGTTATTTTCCAATTGACCTAAAATCATGACCTAAATAGATCAAAAAATCATATAATATGTATTATGACGTGTGGAATTATAACGGGACAAACTTTTTCTCTCAATATAAGTAGGTACTTCGGGGATTCCAACTAAGTTAAGATGTAGAGGTACAGAACCTGCTTGACTTCTTTTCGTCTTCTTGACGTCTCATAACTTTGATTGATCAACAATTACTTTCTTAAAAAATTCAGAAGCCCGATCATAACAGATATAAATAATAGATGTGCAAAATATATAACATCAAAGTAAAGATTACATGACGACAAATAAACAAATAAGTCTTATTCTTTTTGTTAATTTACTTGAAAAGCGTTCGATTTTGGTCTTTATTAAAAGATATTAATTTTTTTCGTCAATCACAATTTTGTAGCAATGCTTTCGATGATATCAAAGAGCTTTTCGTTACTACAGAATCCGAAATAAGTACATCAAGTATTTATAAAGAAATACCTTTCAAGAAGTCAACGTAAAATTGCGAACAGTTCTCTTAAATATTAATAACAATGTTTAGAGAGAAAATGTTTTACCAGAAAACTAATATTAAATAATTAAGTATATATTATGAAATTATTGACCATTTTTTCTTTGATGTATGCCAACATCTGAATGCGATGAAATTTGCTACAGAGAAAGCACGTATCCTGGAGACAAGTCGAGTATTCTATTCCCAAAAGAATCGCCCCAGGATCAAAGTCTCAGGCATAGCTACTAATGTAATTTACTAAGTTTTACCCGTTGTCCTGTTGTAGCACTTCCGAGCTAAGAAACTCAAATAATATAAATGCAGATTTTATAGAAAATGCTTATCTTTGGAGCTTGACCCTGCATCTTGCTTTACCATTGAAAAATTGGTAAATATAATATAAAAATATTACAGGTATACGAGAGCACTTATAATAAATATTAATAACTTCACCTTTCTTGTGATGGCGTGTAAAGTTCCCAAAGACGCTGCCCAATCTTTGTTGATTTCTTGTAGTGCACAATTCCAGAGACCTAAGGTCATCCGCGTTTTGCGTTACCAAAATGGAAGCCCTCTTCGACTCCATAGCACCTGTGTTCACTAACAATTCAGCTTCAAGCAACAGAACAACAGTAGCATAGAGTAGTTTCAGTTCTTTACAGCAAAACATTGTTTTGGCACTGAATTTAGTGAACGTCACATTTGGGAAACTTTGTTACATTTCGACGCACTTAAATTTATAGTCATTATTGCTTGAATTTTGCTAGCTTCTATGGTCTTTTAAGAAAGTCCTTTTCTTGATCATTCTGAAACAAAGAAAAAATGGTTTTAATTTTAAAATATTCTCAGTTTTTCTATTAAAATTTTTCATTCCATTACAACTACTACCCTGGACTGTGCTCTCACCTGGTGGTGAGTGACAATGCAGTCTAAGATGGAAGCAAACGATTTTGTGCAGAGTTATATCAGTTTTAATTAAGTTACACCTCTTATCGATTTCTACTCGGCATAACATCGGAACGCTTAATCTTACTTTGCATCTTTGCCGGTAAAGTTGATAGTAGCCAAGGCCAAAGTGATATTAGATCAGACCAATGGCAATTCAGCAAAATTCCCAAATTGCCCCTATCGAGGATCGAACCTAGGGTTTCCAACTTATAAGACCGCAGACCTCACCACTGCGGTCACGGAGGTTATGGAAGCCAGCACAGTACAGCAGTATTCATTACATGTAGTATTTCAAATTTGCTTACATTTCAACAAAGTAATATAGAAGCAAATCTGTTTTCTTTTGAGGCTATCAGCATGCAGAAAATTAAATTGTTTGTACATGACATTTCCTTAAAAGAGATTTGCTAGCAAGTGCGAGTTAATTATTTATCAGTTAATTAGTTATTTCATATATTTTGATGAATAGATTCGTTGATTTATGTACTTCAAATCTATACGTTAGTATGCTATCCATACTTTAAGTATTTTTTTTATTCTATGACAAGACAGTCCTTGAATACGATCTCACCTAATGGTAAAGTAAGATGACGAAG
Source organism: Oeneis ivallda (assembly GCA_029955525.1). Lineage (NCBI taxonomy): Eukaryota > Metazoa > Arthropoda > Insecta > Lepidoptera > Nymphalidae > Oeneis > Oeneis ivallda. The sequence goes on from JARPMR010000007.1 coordinate 23,317,809, forward strand.
CAGTTTAAGATGGTAGCGGGTTAACTCTGAAGGGGTATGGCAGTGTAGATTCAACCCATACCCCTATCGTGTTTCTACACGCCATCGTGCCGGAACGCTAAAATGCTTGGCGGTACATTTTTGACGGTGGTGGTAACTAGCCACGGTCAAAGCCTCCCATCAGACCAGACCAGAGACAATTCAGAAATTATAAATTCCCAAATTGCCCCCGCCGGGAATCGAACCCGAGACAGCGCTCATCACTGCGCCAGGGAGGTCATCCAAGTTACAAAAGTGTTACTTTTTGTTTCGTTTGATGTCGTCGATCCATCTAGTGGGGAGTTCGTCAGCATTGTGCTTCGCCATTAAATCTCCTTGGGAACTCCAACGACTTTATCGGTTCCTCGAACTATGTGCCACTCCTTTCGACTTGATGGATTACTTCGTAGCTGGGTACAGGCGGCGCAAGACAAAGACATGTGGAAGTCTATACAAGAGACTTTTGTCCAGCAGTGGATTGGATGTCTATTGTTTGACAAGGAAGAGAAGGATACTTGCATGTAACTTTTTTCACAGGTCAACCGTTAAATCTATTGTGAAAAAAGCCAAAAGAAAATATCAGTCAAAAGAAGGGCATCTATATTATGGAAAATAAAGGAATTCCTACGGCAATTAAGCAAGCTAAATCCAAGCTAACAATATCACGGGTACAATTATTATTATTACGTAGTAAAACAGACATATTACTGGTGGTTACGGCATTAATTTTAATCCTCAGTGAATCACTTTGATCAGAGCTAGATCAGAGTCACACTTTATAGACCTGTGGTGTAGACTGTTCGTTTTAAAGAGTTTCTATTCGAGTTAAATCGATACTCTGTCTAACGAGGTTGTATTTAGGTATTCAGGGCACCTATTCAATGTACAGTCGCGGCCACTTTGTGAGTATTGATGACGAATCATTCAGACTGTTTATACAATTACGGAAAATTCCGGTTTAAATGTTTGATGCCCCTTTTAACCGACGCGACGTTTCCTAACTTTTATGGGCTACCTAAGCTAAATTAGGTGACGCTTTCTGTCAATTTCGTTTTCACGAACCTGTAGGCAACATTAAGGTTGATAATATGACATTGGATAAGGGGAGATCAGAATATTAGTGAAGATCAGCTAATATTCGAAAATTAATCAGAAGATTTTTAAAAATTAAATGAATGTGATAGCAAATTTGCTTTTGGAGAACAATTTGGAAAATCGTAATTCTAGCTTTATAATGTTTAATACATTATAAAGCTAGAATTACGATATGGATATCTGGATACACCATATGGATATCTACTTCAGCATCGATAAGTTGCAATTTCGAATTTGACAGCTGAATCGAAATGAACCCTCTTTCGGTTTTGCTTCTCATTTCGATGCAGGACGTTGTACGGGAGCTGAACAGAAAGAGGGTCTGAGTTCTGGCACTTTTGTATTGTTCATATAAATGAATTAAAGTCGGTACCCAACCCACTCTATGGTTGGAACTGCCACTCATTATTAATATAAAACCTAAAAACATTAAAAATCAAATAACTTTTTTTTTATAATATATTAAAAAATCTTTACGCGGCAAACGGATTACTTTTGCAACTTGTGCAATTTGTATTGATTTGACGTTTTTAGGGTTCCGTACCAAAATGGTAAAAATGGAACCCTTATGGTGAGACTTTCTCCGTCCGTCCGTCCGTCCGTCCGTCCGTCCGTCCGTCTGTCACAGTCGATTATTTCAGTAACTATTAAAGCCATCGACATGAAATTTGGCATAGTTGTGTTTAATAGTGGCCCAAAATTATTGGAATAAAGAAAAATCGAAAATTATTTTTAGTTTTATTAAAAAAGGGGGAAAATCGGGGGTTTGAAATTTCAAAGTAAAATAACTATACCGAATGGGGTATCATATGAATAACCTTTACTTGTGCATTCTCAAACAGTTTTTTATTTATTTCTATATACAATAGTTTTTGATTAATCGACCAAAATGTCGAAAAAAATACCGTTCCCCCCCCCCTTATCTCCGAAGTTTACGAATCGAAAAATCTGAAATAATTATGGTCAATAGAGGCTTATGTATATTTTACAAGAAAAATAAAAGCAATGCGAAAATTATTTTAGTTTGATTAAAAAAGGGGGAAAATCGGGGGTTTGAAATTTCAAAGTAAGATAACTATACCGAGTGGGGTATCATATGAAAGGCCTTTACTTGTGCATTCTAAAACAGTTTTTTATTTATTTCTATATATAATATTTTTTGAGTAATCGGCCAAAATGTCGAAAAAAATACCGTTCCCCCCCCCCCCCCTTATCGCCGAAGTTTACCAATCGAAAAATCTGAAATAATTATGTTCAATAGAGGTTTATGTATATTTTACAGGAAAAATAAAACCAACGCTCTAACTAGCATAGTTTTTTTTATGTTAACAATAAACCTCTACAAACAAAGTTAACGATAAATAAGCAAATTAATATAATATTATCGTTTTACTTTTACTTTTGGAGTACGGAACCCTCGGTGCGCGAGTCCGACTCGCACTTGGCCGGCTTTTTTTTTATTAATTGCAAAGGAAAGTAAAAATTATAAAGACGACGTAATTTTGTAAATGATTTTACTTTCCTCGTCATACCATACCCATTGAAACAAAAAAGAATTTTCAAAATCGTTTCCTGCGTCTTCGAGTAATCGGTGAACAAATATAAAAAAAATTATAAAAGATCCCGACGAATTGAGAACCTCCTCCTTTTTTGAAGTGGGTTAAAAATGAGATTAATCAAACTACACATTTGAACTAAGTGAGTTGTAAGTCACTTCTCAGTCTTTTAGATAATGTAGAAAAGGACTGAGGGACAGATGAACGTAACGAAAATTAGATTTCCTACTTTTGCAGTGGAACGGCATTAAGGCAAAAAATAAAATGATCGAAATTCGGAAGCATTTCCGATTTTCGGCCTCCGGTAAATTGGGTCATTGAAATAAGACGTATAAAGGTAGAAAGCAATATTAGGGTTCTTGACGTTACGGACGCATTAAAATTCATCGAAGGTAATGAACCGTTTGATTTCAAAGTGCCTTTTTATTATTTATTCTTCTACCTACTTGTATTACTGGAATCGAATTCCTTCATTCCTATATTGTACACCCTCCTTGAAATGAAATTTTTTGTTTTAGGAATGGAAGAACTTTTATTTCAGACTTTCTGTAAACTTATGAATTTAGGACAAATGCTGCAATGCTATACCTATTTCTAAGGCCACATTCAAGCTCAAACTCAAACTCAAAATTATTTATTTCATGTAGGCCAACCTGTGGCTCTTATGACACGTCAAGATTCTACCACCGGTTCGGAAAGCGGATTCTGCTGAGAAGAGCCGGCAAGAAACTCAGCAGTTGCTCTTTTCAAAATAATTATTTTACAATATTAATAAGTAGCTATTACATTGTAATATGTGCATCTTTGTTAGAATAGAATATGACATTTCCACAAAACGTACTACAATTCAATTCATGTCAAAGACGGGCAGACAGAAAGTAGCCCCATTCCCGCCGGCGGAACCCGTTCACGAGCATGACGCATGATCCAGCCATTGCTTCGCTCGACCATATTTGAGGGAACGTAACAACCCGCACCACACGACACCACCACAGAAATGTTTAAAGAGAGCGTGACATACTAAGTCTACCCGTATCAAAGCATCGAATTGAATACTAATATTCAAACACTAATTTTAAGATCCCATGCAACTTTATCATTAAGAAAGTCATTAACTTTGTAATAACCGCGGCTCAGTAAGTGAGTTTTTACGCATTGTTTAAATTTGTGCAGTGGCAAATCTAGCAATTTTTTCGGAATCATATTATATAAGCGTACGCTCAACCCCACAAAGGATTTTTGCACTTTGCGCAGGCGACATGATAGAATTTCTAGTTTATGACGATTTCTAATGAGTCGATTGTGTGTATTGCCTCTTTGTTTTTGCTGATGAATATTTTGTCTCACAAAGACTATATTATTATAAATGTACTGTGAAGCTACCGTAAGAATACCACTCTTTAAACTTTTCACGAAGAGATACGCGCGAACCGAGTTTATAGATAGATCGAATGGCTCTTTTCTGCAATATAAAAATAGTTTCAATATTAGCTGCTCCGCCCCACAATAAGATTCCATAGGACATTACACTATGGAAGTAGGCAAAGTAGACCAGCCTAGCCGTTTCTACATCGGTAAACTGTCTGATTTTTCTGACAGCATAGGCAGCTGAGCTGAGTTTACCCGCTAATGTCTCTATGTGAGCGTCCCACTGAAGCTTACTATCCAAGGTCACCCCCAGAAAAACTGTGGAGTTCTCAATTATAAGGTTTTCTCCATTTATTTTTATTGTTTTGTCAATTTTCTTAACATTTGGTACAATAAATTCTAAACACTTAGTTTTTTTAGCGTTCAAGAGCAAATTATTAACAGTAAACCAACGCGATATCTGAGATAAGGTATTGTTTACATCGTCAAAATTTACTTTATTTCTGTCAGTTTTGAATATTAGAGATGCATCATCTGCAAACAACACAATATTGCAAGCATCGCGGACATGATATGGTAAGTCATTAATATACACCAAAAATAGAAAAGGACCCAGGATAGAGCCCTGTGGGACACCCAACAGGGTAGATAAACCCCGCGACTTCACGTCACCTACGCATACACTTTGAGTTCGATCACTAAGGTAAGAGGCAATGAGATCAAGTGTCACAAGTGTCACAAGTCACAAAAAACCCCAATAGCATTCTGCGAACGCTTCCAGGCATCGTAAATATGTTCCAAGTAGCTTTGCACCTGCATCAGTCGTGCTTCGACCCTTCGTGAAGCCGTACTGTTCGGGGTGTAGCAAGTTATTAACATTAAAATGCTTCATTAGTTGATCAAGTATAATTTTTTCAAATATCTTACTAAGTGTTGGAAGGATTGATATAGGTCTGTAATTATTAAGGTCAGTTCTGTTCGGGCTCGCAACTCTGACTTTTCGAAGTAATGTGCGTTTATGCAATTATATATCACATGCTTCAACGGTGAAGGAAAACATCGTGAGGAAACCTGCACACCAAATAGTTCCCCGTAATGTTCTCAAAGGTGTGTGAAGTTCGCCAATTCGCATTGGGCCAGCGTGTGGACTATAGCATATAACCCATATAACCCTTGTCTGAGAGGAGACCTGCGCCCAGTAGTGATCCATCGATAGTTTGCTGATGATGATGGTCCTCTATATTATAGACAATAATTTTCATGTTTCCATAATTATGTTCAGAGATTTGTGTAAAACTTTTGACAAACTATTTAAACGTTCTATATCCCCTATGTCACCCTCTATATCTCTAAAACAACAACACACTATCATAAACACCCTTAGACCATTCAATAGTCTCCGTATACATTGTGTTACAAAAACCCTGTCGTTCCTGTGAGCTGCATTATGAGAATCGGTTTTCAAACATAGAAAATCAACTTATTTGGAAAAACTCTTAAATTAAAATATTCAAATTAAATATTAAATCGTTTTTATTTGTAAAATGAAAATGATTTCTCACCCCTGCAATTCCGCGTATGAACACTTTAGCAGATGCTACTAAATTATTTTTACGTGTCTATTTAGGGTTCCGTACCAAAATGGTAAAAATGGAACCCTTATGGTGAGACTTTCTCCGTCCGTCCGTCCGTCCGTCCGTCCGTCCGTCCGTCTGTCACAGTTGATTATTTCAGTAACTATTAAAGCTATTGACATGAAATTTGGAATAGTTGTGTATAATAGTGGCCCAACATCATTGGAATAAAGAAAAATCGAAAATTATTTTTAGTTTTATAAAAAAAGGGGAAAAATCGGGGGTTTGAAATTTCAAAGTAAAATTACTATACCGAGTGGGGTATCATATGAAAGGCCTTTACTTTTGCATTCTAAAACCGTTTTTTATTTATTTCTATATATAATAGTTTTGTAAGTAATCGGCCAAAATGTCGAAAAAAATACCGTCCCCCCCCCCCCCTTATCTCCGAAGTTTACCAAACGAAAAATTTGAAATAATTATGGTCAATAGAGGTTTATGTATATTTTACAGGAAAAACAAAAGCAACGCGAAAATTATTTTAGTTTGATTAAAAAAGGGGGGATATCGGGGGTTTGAAATTTCGAAGTAAGATAACTATACCGAGTGGGGTATCATATAAAAGGCCTTTACTTGTGCATTCTAAAACAGTTTTTTATTTATTTCTATATATAATAGTTTTTGAGTAATCGGCCAAAATGTCGAAAAAAATACCGTTCCCCCCCCCCCCCCCCCCTTATCTCCGAAGTTTACAAATAGAAAAATCTGAAATAATTCTGGTCAATAGAGGTTTATGTATATTTTACAGGAAAAATAAAATCAACGCGAAAATTATTTTAGTTTAATTAAAAAAGGGGGAAAATCAGGGGTTTGAAATTTCAAAGTAAGATAATTATACCGAGTGGGGTATCATATGAAAGGCCTTTACTTGTGCATTCTAAAACAGTTTTTTATTTATTTCTATATATAATAGTTTTTGAGTAATCGGCCAAACTGTCGAAAAAAATACCGTTCCCCCCCTTGTCTCCGAAGTTTACCAATCTAAAAATCTGAAATAATTATGGTCAATAGAAGTTTATGTATATTTTACAGGAAAAATAAAACCAACGCTCTAACTAGCATATTTTTTTATATTAACAATAAACCTCTACAAACAAAGTTAACGATAAATAAGCAAATTAATACAATATTATCGTTTTACTTTTACTTTTGGAGTACGGAACCCTCGGTGCGCGAGTCCGACTCGCACTTGGCCGGCTTTTTTTATTAACTGTCTTGACTATGAACAGTAACTGTTGAGTTCTTGATTTTTTTAAATAAGATTTTCATTAATGGTACACCTACATGTTAATGTATACGTAGCTAAAAGGAACAACAGGGTCATTGTTACATATTGTATAAAACCCAATACGGTTATATACGGTATCTTTTCTTTTAGAGATAATAATTATAATAATTATTATTATTAGTTCTTTATATTGAAGATTTCTGATACCTACTAGCACGTATTTGGGGATTAACTCCTAATGGACATTAACAACGTCTATTAATTACTTGTGCATTGTAGACATAATGGGCATTACAGTACCTGATACCGACCTTTGACATTCAACATAAATCTATTGACCTTATTACTAATCTTATTACTGAAGCCAGGATTGGTATTACCTACCAGTGAGTAAATAGGTAAATATTTAATCATCCTTACTAATGTTATTAATGCGAAAGTCTGTTTCTTTGTTGGTTTGTCCTTCAATCATGCAGCAACGAAGCGATGACTTTGAGAGTGACATAAGCTACCGTTTATCCCGGAAAAACAAAGGGTTCCCGTGGTTCTTCAAAACCTAAGAAGAAAAAAGAAAGCAAGAAATTCGGCAGTTGCTCATTTTAAAATATCATGTTTTGTACAGTTTACAGTTATTACCGTCTCATGAATTCCTGGAGCGAGTAATATATAATATTATCCACGCTTTTTTATCATTTATCATTATATATTATAAAAATCCTTATTTTTTATTCTTTTTTCATGAAAAAAGAATCTACTGTGTGAAATAGGCTATATTTTATATAAGCAAATTAATATACTATAATATTATCGTTTTCCTTGTATACTTTTACTTCTGGAGTACGGAACCCTCGGTGCGCGAGTCCGACCCGCACTTGGCCGGTTTTTTCTTGTGAACGTATGATACCTAGATAAAATCTTCCTTTTCGTTATTTCGTTGTAAAAATGCTTTACCTATATTCATAGGTTCACTTAATATGCATTACCTATATTCATAGGTTCACATAATATGCATACCTACTGTTCTACGGATAAAAAAATATTAGTACCACGCACGCAAAAGTACGCAAATTTATTTTATCCTTTGCTGTCATCTTTTCTTTTATGCAAGGGCTGTCACGAATAAGCCCCGAAGCAATCCGAGGCAACGAGTGAAGTCTCATAAAGAGATAAAGACTAATATTATTGGCCAGACCAAAAAATTAAAACCAACACACAATTTTGATACTAAGTATAAGCCCACGCTTGAACATAGGTTTCTTCTTAGGCCATAGTACGCCATACTAGCTAACTGCAGAATAGCAGATTAGCAGACTACACATACATTGGAGAATATTATATGATAACTGACACATGCCGGTTTCCTCACGATATTTTCCTTCATCGTTCAAGCAAGTGATAATAAAATATTAATTAAAACGCACAAAACTCAAAGAGTTAAAGATGCGTGCCGAGGATTGAACCCCTTACCTCCCAAAAAGGAAGCCAGTCTTAACCACTAGGCTATCGCCTCTTACAGAATTACAAACGGAATATTATGCGACAACCCTAATACTGTATGAATAAAACATCAGCAGTGCGCCCTCGACAATACCTTGCGCGATGTTCGCGTGACCCTGAATCCGAAACTAAGATTGCCTTTCCTTTATTCAGGTCCGAGAGCTTTTTACGGACAATTAAACGCATTTTCGTCTCCACGTTCCATACATTCCTCTGTAACGAAATAAGTAATGTTTTGTATACCGTAGAGCTTTTCCGAGCTTTTATACCGTTCCACATGCATGCATTAATTATTTTGAGCACAAAATATTTCTGTTGCTGTAGATAGAGTAGGATAAAAATTGTATCCATACTTTCATACTAATATTATTGTAGTACGCGACAAATAATGAACCGATTTGGCTGAAATTTGGAATGGAGATAGCTCACACCCAGTATTAGCATATAGGCTACATTTTATCCCGGAAAATTAAAGAATTCCCGTGGGAAAAACGTTAATCCACGCGGACATCATCTTGTAGTTCATAACTTTACTACATGAAACTATTAACTAAGTTTAATTATGAGAAGGGCGAAATAACATGTACCTACTCGTGGTATACAACTACAGATTCTTGAAACAAAACACATGTCGCAAGCATTCTGCCTGAGGCCTTGCACGGAATATGAAATTTCCGGGCTCAAAGGCCAAGGATTCAAGTCTGAAAATGTTCACAGAAGAACATTTTATGTTGTACATACAGGATTGCGTAGTTCATTAAGCTGTTGGCTTTTGTCTTTCATTGTCACATCCAAAAAAAACCTCTCCGTAACAATAGGTCCTAGTGTCTTAATGAATGTCGTAGTTTCACTTAAGTAAAAATAAATATTATAATATTTTATTTCTTTAATAATTTAATATATAAAAAAACCGGTGAAATGCGAGTCGGACTCACGCACCGAGGGTTCCATACTCCAAAAGTAAAAGTAAAACGATAATATTATATTAATTTGCATAATTATCGTTAACTTTGTTTGTAGAGGTTTATTGTTAATATAAAAAAAACTATGCTAGTTAGAGCGTTGGTTTTATTTTTCCTGTAAAATATACATAAACCTCTATTGAACATAATTATTTCAGTTTTTTCGATTGGTAAACTTCGGAGATAGGGGGGGGGGGGGGGAACGGTATTTTTTTCGACATTTTGGCCGATTACTCAAAAGCTATTATATATAGAAATAAATAAAAAACTGCTTTAGAATGCACAAGTAAAGGCCTTTTATATGATACCCCACTCAGTATAATTATCTTACTTTGAAATTTCAAACCCCTGATTTTCCCCCTTTTTTAATTAAACTAAAATAATTTTCACGTTGATTTTTTTTTTCATGTAAAATATACATAAACCTCTATTGACCATAATTATTTTAGATTTTTCGATTGGTAAACTTCGGAGATAAGGGGGGGGGAACGGTATTTTTTTCGACATTTTGGCCGATTAATCAAAAACTATTATATCTAGAAATAAATAAAAAAACTGTTTTGGAATGCACAAGCAAAGGCCTTTCATATGATACCCCACTCGGTATAGTTATCTTACTTTGAAATTTCAAACCCCCGATTTTCCCCCTTTTTTAATCAAACTAAAATAATTTTCGCGTTGCTTTTATTTTTCCTGTAAAATATACATAAACTTCTATTGACCATAATTATTTCAGATTTTTCGATTGGTAAACTTCGGAGATAAGGGGGGGGGAACGGTATTTTTTTCGACATTTTGGCTGATTATTCAAAAAATATTATATATAGAAATAGATAAAAAACTGTTTTAGAATGCACAAGTAAAGGCCTTTCATATGATACCCCACTCGATATAGTTATTTTACTTTTAAATTTCAAACCCCCGATTTTCCCCCTTTTTTAAGTAAAACTAAAAATAATTTTCGACTTTTCTTTATTTCAATGCTTTTGGGCCACTATTATACACAACTATGCCAAATTTCATGTCGATAGCTTTAATAGTTACTGAAATAATCGACTGTGACAGACGGACGGACAGACGGACGGACAGGACGGACGGAGAAAGTCGCACCATAAGGGTTCCATTTTACCATTTTTGTACGGAACCCTAAAAAGAATAGAAATAATAAAATTCGTCTCAGATTATTTTATTCGTTTGCAGTCTGAAAGTAGGAATTATATTCCAGAGTTTGAAGAGGGCGAGCGGTCACGAGTTCTTATTGATTGCTGGTATAATTGGTTTGTTCATATTATTGGAATTTCTTCATATAATTGAGTGACCTCGACGTTTCTCTACCGTTTTAATAAGTAAAGGTCATCATTTTCTCTTATATAATGAAGAACATTTATTATTTGTTGTGTTTTGTGATAAATTTTTCCTGCACACTGCACCGATCGAAACGAGTCATATAAATGTCTAATTAGGAAACCATATTAATAGCATTAATATAAGTGGGACCACGGCAAACCAAGAAACCAACAAACAAACACACTTTTGTATTTTAATATTAAGAGTATTATTATAAGTAGGAACCTGTCAAACCAAGAAAACAACAAACATACACACTTTTGCATTTTAATATTAATAGTATAAGATATTATTAGTGGGAACCTGGAAAACCAAGAAAGAAACAAACGCACTTGCATTAAGTCTCAGTACTCGCATAGTAGTCTCAGCAAAATCTGCATGCCGAGCCGGCGGTGGTAGAGCCTTACTCAGAGACAAGTCTTACTCTTATGAGCTGGTTGGCTTACATGAAATAAATAATTTTGAATTTTTAAGGATTTTTTCGTAATTTTTTTTAATACTATTGCATAGCTTTTATCGCGGCTATGAGCGCGGCGACCGAATCAAGAAATTCCGTAACGAAAATAAACCTAACACCGTCGTTTCAGTTCGGCAGACTTCGGCACGGTGTTTGTGTGCGTGCGACTAGACGTATGCGTGTAGACTGTACGAAGCCCGCACGGATCGAGACGAGCTGCTCGAGTTTTTATGCAATATCTTTCATGTTTAATTTTTATTATGTAAAAAAATATATTGCATAAATATTTTAATTGCATAACTTGATAAAAAATGCTATGCAATAGCTTTACCGCGGCAGTCCCCGAGTGCCAAACGTATTTTTTTGTATATTTGAAGGTCTTTAGAGTGACATAGACTAAGTACTTATTGCAGAAAACCAAAAGGCTCCTGCGGGATTTTTAAAAACCTGTCTCAGCAGTGAAGAAGCCGCGGTTAAAAGCTAGTTTCAATAAGATACGATCATTAAAAATTTTCTGGTAATCTCTAAATCGTTTTTTTATACCCTAGTCATTTTTAGCAGGCAGAGATAAGTCTTAATTCAGGTCCTCGAGATAAAATCAAAATGTAGAGACTGCTGACAAGAAGGTATAAGAATTTAGTAGAAAATCCCAATTCAATTTACGTATTCATCGATGCAAAAAATTCTTTCATCGTTCCATTTCATCAAATTATGGCTTGTATTTCAGATGGATGAGACCTGTCTCATCCTCTTGAAAATAATAGGGAATGTTTTCTTTTTAGTCCGCGGTAACCTGAATACTTCAATTTTTGTATTGGGCATAGTATTCGTACTATATACCTGTATGAATTTCAATAAAAAATCGGCGCAGTATTCGTTCTACCTGTATGAATCATACTAATATTATAAATTCGAAAGTGTGTTTGTTTGTTGGTTTGTCCTTCAATCACGCCGCAACAGAGCTACGGATCGACGTGATTTTTTGGATGGGTATAGTTGAGGACCCGAAGAGTGACATACTTTTTATCCCGGAAAATCAAAGAGTACCTGGGGAATCTAATAAACTAAATCCACGCGGACGAAGTCGCGGGCATCAGCTAGTTTCAATATAAGAGCTGTTGAATACCATATTGTTGATCTTTATACATTTACTAATCATAATACCTACCTGCTTGTATATATAATTATATAGCCACATGGAAAGCTGAATTTGTACTTTCTTTTTCCCATGAAGAATATCTTATTAGGTTGGCGACTCGTATTGATTCGAGTTTCTGAAGTACCACCAACATTTATGAGTACACTTATCTCCATTTAATTTTTTATTGGTATCGACGTTACGGTTTAGGGTCGAAAGCTTTTGATGTACCTACCTAGATGTTGTTCTGAATACTTATGAATTGAGTGTTGCGCAAAAGTGGACAATTTTTATGTTCCCAATACGGGACACTAGGTATAAAATCATTTAATGACATAAACCTAGTGGTTAGGAATGTGTTCTTCTATTCGGGGGATCGTAGGTTCGATCCCGAGACCTCGAACTTTTCAGAGTAATATGCGTTCATGCAATTAATTTCATATGCGGTGAAGGAAAAAGTCGTGAGGAAACCTGCACGTTCTTCACAATGTTCTCAAAGGTGTGTGAAGTCCGGCAATTCGCATTGAGTCAGCGTGGTGGACTATGGCCTATAACCCTTTTTTGAGAGGAGACCTGCGCTCAGTAGTGAGCCGTTAATGGGTTGCTGATGATGATGATGATGATAATAATGGTAAAATATTTATACAAGACAAGTAAGAAAGTATTATTACCTAGCTTGTATTCCTTTCATATCGAGAGCACGTCTTGATATCAAATGGAAACTGAAGAGAGCATTACAAATTGAACCTTTATTGATTCTGAACATAGGTCAGACTGAGTTGATGTAGCACTCAGTTATATTAAACTGGGTGTTGAAGGGACGAAATTGGAAGTGTAATGGTTGAAAATGGACACATTTCGGAGCTTAATCAAAAACAAAGCTCCGGTATTTGGCATTTGGAGCGGCTGTGAAGAAAATTGAAGCATTGGAACGCTCAACCTAAATCAAACTTTATAGCAATTAAATCAAACTGAATAATGAATAACAGCGAAATATAGAAAATACGCCTTTTTATGAGGGAAGTTTTCTTATCCAAGCTACAATGTACTTCTGGTCTAAGATCCGGTATAAGAAATTTATACCCTCATCTGTGGTATTTATTAGTGATAAGAAACCAATTATAGATAATATACTCATCGACATATCGCGAATTGATTGCCTAGTTAAATTGCGTGAGAGAAGTAGATTTCATAAATTTAATATATGATCAATCGAACTTGTGACGTTCGATCGTGATTATATGAGTTGCATTATTCGATAAATTATTATTTGCACGCAACTGAACTAGGCAACCTATTCGCGATATGTCGATGAGTATAATATTATCTATCATTTATTTCTTATCACTAATAAATAACCCCAGAAGGCGCGGGACACGGCCACTGCCATTCTTACGCTCGGGCAGGGGGAGCGGGAGCCGTCCCTTCGTCAATATAATATTTCCTGTCTGCAGATGAGCAATTTTAGTCTTTGAAAACCTTTTTTGTGTTTTGTGAGCTAAACAATAATGTGAATAGACTTAGATGAAAGTGCGATAAGGACGGTCAAGTAGTAGGTGTAGTAGAAAAGTAATCCGTCTAAATCTCGTGGGAACTACTTGATTTTCCCAAATAAATTATTACGTACTATAGCAAGGGTTTTAAACGCGCTCTAGTACGCAAAGAAGTCAAGAACAATCTCAACAGTATTTTTAACCGAATACGGCAAACCCAAAAGGCAGGGTTCTAATTTTAGCAGTCAATGTATGTATGTGACTATTTACGAATGTTCCACCGTAGCTAATAAACTACTGAGCCGATTTTGATGACTGAGGTATGTTGGTCCGCGTGACATAGACTACATTTTATACGAACAAAATATATACGACGGATGTAACATCCAATTTTCCGTGTTCGAGTTACAGTTTTCTTTTTTTTGCTATGACAACACAATACAAAATAACACTCCAAACACGTATTTTTTTCCACAATTCTCAAATGAGCCGATTTAAATTCCATCTACGACCAAATTTAAAATACATCGAATGATAATAAAATATATTGACATTCATGGAAACTGAATAGCGTTATTTATGAGCTAAACAACATTAACATAGAAATAAAATTGCAGAAGTATAAATACAAAAGTGTCAGTATTTGCTCGGAGGAAATATTTTTCCTATAAATAATAATGTATCTAAATTTATTTAGCATCTAAGAATATATTTTCGTCTCCTATCATTACCAATCCTTACTAATAATATAAATGCGAAAGTATGTCTGTTTGTTGGTTTGTTGGTTTAACATCAAATCACGTAGTAATGAAGCGACGGATTGATGTTAATCTTTGCATAGGTATCGTTGAGAGAGACCTGGAGAGTGACATAGGCTACTTTCTATCCCGGAAAATAAAAGAGTTCCCAAGGGATTTTAAAATGTAATCCACGCGGACGAAGTCGCCGGCATTAGCTAGTATATTATACGAGAAGCCGAGAAAGACAAAGTAGGTGTAGCTACATACATCTCGGAAAAGAGAGGGTGTCCGCGGGATTTCTAATAACATATGTTCTAACCCAACCTAATCTAACTTTAGATTTTCCATAGTTTGGTTCTTTTATCTACTAAAGGTAAATTAGTGTTCAAGTCAGTACATTTGTTATGCAGTAGGTTAATTAGTGGAGACATTTCGTTTGCTTAGATTGTAAATAGAGGTGTAATTAGAAAACTCCCATAAAATAAGCGCAAATAAAACAAGCTTTAGTAAATTATAGTACGAGTACCTACGTCCTACCAACATTTTTAGTCTCTTCTCCCGAAAGAGCTTTGAAGGGTTTGCGGATTCAAATGGAGGCTTAGCATCATATGACTTGAGTAGTGAATAAAATATGATGAAAAAAGGGTTAATGTTATTATACTTCTTTGTATTTTCATTTTTGTTGTTATCTTATGTCCTTCAGTTGGCAAGCTATTTCTATACCTTTCGTCAATATCTGTTGAACCGTAAAAAGGTACAGATAGAGGGGCAGTCTTTTGCATTTATAACTAGCTGATGCCCGCGACTTCGTCCGCATGGATTTAGTTTTTAAAAATCCCGCGGGAACTCTTTCATTATCCGAGATAAAAAAGTAGCTCTCCCGGTCTGAGGAACCACTAATACATCCATTACTATACCCATGCAAAAAATCGCATCAATCCGCTGTTCTGTTGCGACGTGATTGAAGGACAAACCAACAAACAAACACACTTTCGCATTTATAATATCAGTAATGCTTATTATAACACTTTTTATAATTGTCAAATTACCATACTTACCAAAAACAAAATTACGTTTAGCTGTCATTTACGTTTTGTTATTCCACTGCCATTTGCGTTTTGTTATTCCATGTCAGAATCAGATGCGTTTTTCTTATACCACGTTTTATATTGACATGACGGAAACGCGGTCGAACGGGATAAAAAGTATCCTATGTCCGTTTCATGGTTCTAAGCTACCTCTCCACCAATTTTCAGCCAAATCGGTTCATCCGTTCTTGAGTTATAAATAGTGTAACTAACACCACTTTTTTTATATATATAGATTTTACTAGCGGCACCAACGGCTAAAGATTACCCTCCATATACACATAAACTGACAAAATTCGGGCTCTTTATTTATAATAGATTAGCTTTTACCCGCGACCTCGTCCGGGTGGAATTCTGTTATTAGAAATCCCGCGGACACCCTCTCTTTTCCGAGATGTATGTAGCTACACCTACTTTGTCTTTCTCGGCTTCTCGTATAATATACTAGCTAATGCCGGCGACTTCGTCCGCGTGGATTACATTTTAAAATCCCTTGGGAACTCTTTTATTTTCCGGGATAGAAAGTAGCCTATGTCACTCTCCAGGTCTCTCTCAACGATACCTATGCAAAGATTAACATCAATCCGTCGCTTCATTACTACGTGATTTGATGTTAAACCAACAAACCAACAAACAGACATACTTTTTTTTCATCATATTTTATTCACTACTCAAGTCATATGATGCTAAGCCTCCATTTGAATCCGCAAACCCTTCAAAGCTCTTTCGGGAGAAGAGACTAAAAATGTTGGTAGGACGTAGGTACTCGTACTATAATTTACTAAAGCTTGTTTTATTTGCGCTTATTTTATGGGAGTTTTCTAATTACACCTCTATTTACAATCTAAGCAAACGAAATGTCTCCACTAATTAACCTACTGCATAACAAATGTACTGACTTGAACACTAATTTACCTTTAGTAGATAAAAGAACCAAACTATGGAAAATCTAAAGTTAGATTAGGTTGGGTTAGAACATAAATACATTTGGTGCCCGGCCTTAGGCCGGACACTAAGGTTAAATTTGTATTTTCAATGAAAAATTAAATTGGATTTTTAATTACTAGATAATCTCTCAGTAAAAGAGTTTTGCTTAATCCATTAAACAGTATGTTAAATTTAATTTAGTTAGTGTGCACATTTAGTGAGCAATCCAGTATTTTTGGTGCTACTTTCGAATATTTTGTTACAAGAAAGGGGATTTACAGGTATAGGATTAAAAACTACCTCTATTTTATTTACAGGCTCTTTGAGGCAATTGCCTTCTGACCTTCTGAAGAAACTATGTAGATTACTAATCTAATTAAAACTAGATTAATAAACTAATTTTATATTTCACACACGTCAATCCTCAGATTTATTTTAAGCCGTTTCGTAAAGCACACTAAGCGGATCAAACCACGGTTCACGCGTGTACTTACATAACTTTGTAAAATCCTATAAGTATGTTTATTTTAATCGCATTACACAACCGTAAGCCACTTAGAATTCGTTTCGATTCGTACAGTTATGTATGACGTGATTAATTTGCTACCATTTTATGTTCAATTTAGTGCCACATACATAAAATTCCTTAGTGCCTGAAGACTAAAGTCTTCGAACAGTGCGTGTTGCCAGTGATGACTTACGGATCCGAGACATAGTCGCTAACTAAGGGCCTCATAAGTAGGCTCAGCATCGCTCAGCGGGCGATGGAGAGAGCTATGCTCGGAGTGTCCCTGCGGGATCGAATCAGAAATGAGGAGATCCGTAGGAGAACCAAAGTCACCGACATAGCTCAGCGAGTCGCGAAATTGAAGTGGAAATGGGCGGGGCACATAGTTCGAAGAGCTGATGGTCGTTGGGGTCCCAAGGTGCTGGAGTGGCTGGACCCCACACCGGGAAGCGCATTGTTGGCAGACCCCCCACCAGGTGGACCGACGACATCAAATGAGTCGGAGGGAGCCGCTGGATCCAGGCGGCGAAAGACCGAGGCTTGTGGAAGTCCATGCAAGAGACCTTTGTCCAGCAGTGGACGTCTGTCGGCTGAAGAAGAAGAAGTGCCACACACATAGCTAAGGCTAGTCCATTCGATACTAAATAGAAGCACATTATTCTTTATGGGACTCCACTCGCTGCGTCTATTTGACTGAATTTTGTACTTATCCGACCATCAGCTGTCTGTCTATCTGAATGTCTGTCAGAAGCTTATAACTCCTGAATTAATAATAAGTAATTTAAATTCACAAATAACATCATATAAGATCCGAAGCCTTAATAAAACTAAAAATACCCTTCATAAAATTAAATAACTTAAAGTGATAAAAAAAATCTCAAACTTAAAAATCGGAAACTTATGTAGGTATAATTTTTAAGGAGAACTTTCATTTCGAGTTTTTTTTAAATTAATTTAATGATAAATATACAAAAAGATACTGAAAAACATATCTCGCCAAACTCGCTCTTAAGCTAACTTACTTATAAAAATTTACGCAAAAATAAAAATAAACAAACAAACTAAAAACTCAAAAGCATGATTAATTTAGTTCATTACGTCAAGGAATAAGGAGCTTATTTTGCTAAAACACGGTCTTACCATACGAAATTATACTTCATACTAAATACTTAATATTATTATAAATGCGAAAGTGCGTTTGTTTGTTGGTTTATCCTTCAGTCACGCCGCACCAGAGCTACGGATCGACGTGATTATTTCCATGGACATAGTTGAGGGCCTGGAGAGTAACATAGGCTACTTTTTAAACCGGAATATAAAACAGTTCCCGACGGATTTTAAAATGTAATCCACGCGGACGAAGTCGCGGTATATTATACGAGAAGACGAGACAAACAAATGCTCACGACGACGCGACGTGTGCACTGGGCATAATTATATATATATATATATTTTTGTTCAGATGATTGTAGTTATCGAGTGTACTCGGGCCCTTAAATTAAATAAATTTTAATCCTCTGTTGTATTTACAATTATGATCGTGGGGATTATTAAACATTTTATTTTAAATGATTATAAATTGAATGTGGACTATATCCGCTGTGGCACGCATCCGATTATGATCGTTAAAATAATAAATGATTACAATAAGTATATACCTACATTTTAATTGCGAGCATTGTGCTTAATATTGGATTACAATACACATTCTAATAATTTACATGATATTGAAACATATTATAATATTAATATTATTTTAGACAGCTACCTACTAGATTTCATTTGTTTCATATGAGGAAAACACTTTCTACGAATTATGATTCCATCAAAAGCAGTCAGAATAAATGAAATGGGTATTTCGCTGAGCCTATCCATATTATACTTTGGTATTAACAAACCAGCAGCGCTATTCACTTACACCACAAAAGACTAGAACGGTTAAGAAACTCGACTAAGACAAACTGCCAATCCATTCTCTATATCAGTTTATTCGGTGTTATATCATACTAATATTATAAATGTGAAAGTGTGTTTGTTTATTGGTTTGTCCTTCAATCACGCTGCAAACGAGCTACGGATCGACGTGCCTTTTTGCATGGGTATAGTTGAAGACCTGGAGAGTGACATAGGCTACTTTTTATCCCGGAAAATCAAACAGTTCCCGAGAGATTTTAAAAACTAAATCCACACTTACGAAGTCGCGGGCATCAGCTAGTCAATTAATATGTCAAATTATCCCTTATTTGACATTCGAATTCGAGACTTGCGAGTGCGATTTCAAAGTGAGTTTTATTATAGTGAATACCCTATTTTATTATGGTCTATGTTATTATTGATTAATGATCATTAAAAAATTAAGTCATCAACAAACTACGAATCGGGGTCACAGAATAGCACCGGAATGGAGTTAAAAATGCTGACAATAAACGTAACAATTTAGTTCCAAACTCGGACATCAATTCAATTTGCGTATTCATCGATGCAAAAAATTTCACCCTCCATTTTAGTCCATTAATTATTGTATTGTATTTTATTTTAGACAGTCATGTCATTATTATTCTCTACTTGCTGATGCCCGCCACTTCGTTCGCGTGGATCTAGTTTTTAAAATCCTTCGGGAACTCTTAGATTTTCCGGGATAAAAAGTAGCCTATGTAACTCTACAGGTCCTCAACTATACCCATGCAAAAAATCACGTCGATCCGTAGCTTGGTTGCAGCGTGATTGAAGGGCAAACCAATAAACAAACACACTTTCACATTTATAATATTAGTATGATAATACCGAATAAGCTGATGTAGAGAATGGCTGGGCAGTTTGTCTTAGTCGAGTGTCTTAACCGTTCTAGTCTTTTGTGGTGTAAGTGAGTTTGTATTTAACCAAATAGCTGGTTTGTTAATACCAAAGTATGATATATGGATAGGCTCAGCAAGATACCCATTTCATCGACCGAGCGAAGCGAAGGTCTCTGAGTTTACTAGAGCGATTTGCACTTGTCCGTCCGTCCGTCTGTCAGAGCCTTATAACTTCTGAATTACTGAACGTACTTACTTCAACTTTAGATATGATATGTAAACCGATGGCCTCCAGCCGAAAATGGCTTAAAAAGTTATAAAAATCTTTATTTCAGGGGGGCTCCCATACGAAATGGGGGGCTTTCAAAGTGGAGATTGTATTCGAGGCTAGATCTCTAAAACCACTTTGTTTTAAAACTTGAAACTTACACATAATTTGAGTTATATTCTGTACTTGAACAACAAATACTAAGATTAGATAAATATTATAAAGAAACGAAATTATTTGAGTTTTAATGGGCATCAATGTTTTTAACAAAACTTCACTATACTGTTACTAGATGGCGCTGTCTTTAATATTGTAAATACGCATCCCATCCACGAAAGCAGATGACGATTGACGTCATCAGATTCGGCGCGTTTTAATTACAATATAATATAGTTAAAAGTAACTTATGGGAATTATGGGATACCGCGAGGTCTCAGTTCGGGGCGAACCACTAGTTTATTCTGAATGCTTTTGACAGAATCATAATTCTTAGAAAATATTTTCCTCATAAGAAACAAATGAAATCTAGTAGGTAGCTTTCTAAAATAATATTAATATTATTATATGTTTTAATATCATGTAAATTAGTAGAATGTGTATCGTAATCCAATATTAATCAAGCACAATGCTCGCAATTAAAACGTATTTATTTGTAAGCATTTATTATTTTAACGATCATAATCCGATGCGTGCCACAGCGGATATAGTCCACATTCATTAATTATAATCTTTTAAAATAAAATGTTTAATAATCCCCACGATCATAACTGTAAATGCAACAGAGGATTAAAATTTATTTAATTTAAGGGCCCGAGTACACTCGATAACTACAATCATCTGAACAAAAATTATAATTATGCCCAGTGCACACGTAAAATCGTCGAGCATTTGTTTGTCTCAGCTTCTCGTACAATATACAAGATGATGCCCGCGACTTCGTCCGCGTGGATTAAATTTTAAAATCCGTCGGGAACTGTTTTATTTTCCGGGTTAAAAGTAGCCTATGTCACTCTCCAGGCCCTCAACTATGTCTATGCAAAAAATCACGTCGATACGTAGCTCTTTTGCGGCATGATTGAAATACAAACCAACAAACAAACACTTTCGTATTTATAATAATAAAGTATGATTAGTAAGCTTGCATAAGGATGAAGGGAAATTTTTTCAATACTCGCATCAAATCAACCTATAAATAGCTCAGATTTTAATTCCTTCTCATTCGAGAGGAGAGTTGTGCCCAACTGCCCAGTAGCGGGCCAGTGATGAGTTGATGATGATGATGACGATGATGTTTAATTATTTGGTACTATAATTTATTCATCACTAACGTAATAATAGCCCCTGGTCCATGTCTATGTATATTCTTTGTACGTGGTATTCTTAAGGTTGACTTTGGAGTAGGTACACAAACTCGACTCATGCTCTTTTCAATATCACGCGATCGTACGTTAGAAAGAATCTAAAAAATTCTTTTCAAAAAACCGACTTCTAACGCCACTACAAAGTATAAAAATAATTTTAGTTGGTCCACGTTTGTTGAAGTCGGGCGGGCCTAAATACAAACTATGAAACCGATGCGGGACGCTACACAATATGAGAGACTTGTTTGTAGAAGTCGAGCGAGCATCGCGAGTTGGTTTCATAGTTTGTATTTTAGGCCCGCCCGACTTCAACAAACGTGGACCAACTAAATTTATTTTTATACTTTGTAGTGGCGTTAGAAGTCGGTTTTTTGAAAAGAATTTTTATTTTAAGCTTTTAAGTGTAGTATATTCATAAGATCCAAATCACCTCTTAGATAGGTACCTACAAAGAATTTCCTAAATCCCCATAGTTTTAGGTAGGTTGTACCCTGCAGCATCAGGATTGAGGAGCTAGGACCTGGAGCTCCATGATGTAGTCCATACTTGTTACCTACAATATCAATTCGTAATCGAAGTTTCCTAAATCGTCATAGTTTTAGGTAGGCAGTACCCTGCAGCATCAGGATTGAGGAGCTAGGACCTGAAGCTTCATGATGTAGTCCATACTTGTTACCTACAATATCAATTCATAATCGACATTTCCTAAATCCTCATAGTTTTAGGTAGGCAGTACCCTGCAGCATCAGGATTGAGGATTTAGGACCTGGGACTCCATGATGTAGTCCATACTTGTTACCTACAATAATAATTCGTAATCGACATTTCCTAAATCTCTTTAGTTTAGGTGAGCAATATCCCTGC
This sequence comes from Oeneis ivallda, assembly GCA_029955525.1. NCBI lineage: Eukaryota > Metazoa > Arthropoda > Insecta > Lepidoptera > Nymphalidae > Oeneis > Oeneis ivallda. The sequence continues at coordinate 23,340,153 of JARPMR010000007.1, forward strand.
AGCATCAGGCTTGAGGAGTTGAAGGTGAACATTTTTATGGGACCATTTGGCAAACATCCTCTGTCGATTAAAAAAAAAATCACGCGAATCGGTCCAGTAATCCCGGAGAAATCGGTGGACATACATATAAAAAAAAAGATACCGGCCGAATTGAGAACCTCCTCCTTTTTGGAAGTCGGTTAATGATACAAAAAGTAAAAGGTAGCTGACTGACTGACTAATCTTTTTTTATACTATTACTTACTATTACTTTTTTTATATATAGACTAGCGCTTGACTGCAATCTCACCTGATGGTAAGTGAAGATGCAGCCTAAGATGGAGCGCGCTTGCCTAGAAGATGCCTATTCACTCAAATCTATCAATTCAATCAATATCAATTCAATCTTCTATCTATGTCGTAGCTCAAATCACTGGATCGGCCTGAAATTTAGCATACCTACAGACAACTATTATAACGTAGGCATCCGCAAAGTTTTTGAAAATTCAAACCTTATGAGGGTTATAGGGGTTTTGAAAAATCGAACTTAAGGTGAGCGAAGCCGCGGGCAAAAGCGAGAAGTAGACTATAATAAGTGATCAAACGAACTTACCTGAAGTGAAGTTCGATCATTATTATATGAGTTGCTTCATCCGAAGATAATAGTTTTTCAAAGGTAGTCACTCCAGTCGCCAGAGATAAGTCCGCGTATTTTACAGTTATACCCTACCCTAAAAATAAATCACCTTGGCAGCACCGTCTTAAGTTTGCTCATTACTTTTAGAGATGTATACGGTTCAAAACTTTTTTATTTGGGCAGTCAGGGAGGGTGGGTAATTATATCTTCGGATGAAGCAACTCATATAATAATGATCGAACTTCACTTCAGGTAAGTTCGTTTGATCACTTATTATATTTCTTTGCTTCATCCTTCGATATAGATTTTACAAAGGTAGTTGTTTAGAGTAAAAAGTTTTGATAAACATGTACGCAATACAGATTTTGTAAATCGTGTATTTTTAATCACTCTCTTACGGAAATACTAATTAATTTGCTTGCGTACACTTTAACAATATTAATATTTATTTATGATATTATTATTATAATATTATTTAATACTATAAATTAGAATATGATTAATTTTTATGATTAGGTATAATTCATAAATTGATTCACTATTAGATATGTTAACGCAATTATTATTAAGACCTGTCTTGGCAGGGTCTGGCATAATCTCCCTCATCCGCCATGGATCTAACATCTAAGCAGCGAAAGAATGAGTTCGATGTGTTAGTCCAGCCTGCCGTTTTTCTAATTTCCTCAACGCTCGCCTGAGCGTGAGGCGCTGTGCGCTTGTGTCAACGCTGCTCACTGATACCGTTTACTTGATCCACCTGCTGATCGATTGAAGTTCGGCCTTTTTGTAAGGCTTCTTGTAGGTAAATAGCAGGTTATTTGTCCCCTCAGATCTTATATTTTTAGTTCTGGAAATATATTATGTGGAGGGGTGTAGCAGGGCAGATGCTCAGATTTTCTTGAAAGTAAGGTAGGAAGAGAGAGAGAGAATAGGCTTGGTATCTGCCGCAGCGTATGTTTTTTTTTTTTTTTTTTTAATTTACCGTTATTCTAATTTAAACCCCGATTTCGAAAGTAATATTGCTTTCCAATTTAATTGATGGAATAGTTTGTAGTCTATGAGCAGTGCAAATTGCTAGTATACTGAAAAGTTTCTTAGTGATTTTTTCTAATGACTATAAGGGAACCAATTTTTAATATAGTTTAAAACAATTTGAGGGACCCAAACAATTACGGGAGTAATAGGATTTGGTTGATCTTAACTTATAGACACCTTTGAGGAGACGTTTTACGCTCGCTCCAGAAACAATGCTGTTTCTTAGCATAAATTATATTGCAATTCGATAAGGGTTCAAACTCCGTAACAAACGCTGTAAGAGAAGATACCTAATGCTGGTCTTTGACGGTTTAAATACATTTTTATTATTTAATTTACACAACTGCCACCGAAACTTGAGTGTGGTATTATATTGTTTTAAAATACTGTCAGAGAATGATGTTAACATTAGTGACGCTGAGTCTGGGTCGGCGCCTTGTTTTAAGGGAGAGAGAGAGTCCGGAGAGTCTCGCGACACCCAGGGTAAGTTACTTGTGCAAGGAATGGTGAAATGAGATTGCAATAAGTATTAATGAGGATTAACATTAAGTAGTATCCGAAACTACCAAGTTTTGTAGGAGAGAGTACCACGCTTGTGGTAAACAATTTGAAAAAACTAGGATTACGTTTGCCTCGTTATCAATGATTTTCCTCAGACACTTTAAAATTAAACAAAAATCATAGAAAAATATAAAAGCCCCACATAGCGTAAATGCATCGATAGATAAAGCGTCCGGATCTTGTTGTCAAGGCACGGATTTTTTAAATTTAGTATTGTTATTCAAGCAAAAACGGACTTAAAGCCTAGGTATCTCAAATAGGTTATAACTTCTTTTATGACCTTGATTAAAACACCTGGAGTCACTGATAAGACGAACAGCCTAACATTAGGTTTAGGCATCAAGAAGATAAAACTCGGAACTAATAGCTCCTATTTGTAGTAAATTATTATTAATAACAACCCACATATTAAGTTGGTAAGCTGTTATCCTGCGCCACACTGTTACGCCCCCCCCCCCCCCCCAGTTCATGACGAGTACCGACGAGGCGCTCGCCAGTTTTCCTGGTTGCGGGCTGGTCGAGTACCCGTATATAGTAAGGTAAGAACATAACGTATATTGTCTCGTAGACAATAATTTGTAGCTAATGTACATATATATTCACGATTTCACATTTTCTACACAATTGTCATAAGGATATGGCTCATAACTAGCTCGCAGCTAGTAAGGTTATCACAATTACCGATTTCCTTTTGTGGAGTCACAGCTTTAGCAGCTTTAGGATATGGCTCATGAGTAGCTCGCAGCTAGTTATGTAATCGCAATCGACTCGCAGTCAATACCGATTTGTTTAAGGAATCACAGCTTTAGTATGTGATTTATGAATAGCTCGCAGCAAGTTATGTTATCGCAATTGATTCGCAGTTAATCCCTTTTTATTGTGGTGTTACAGCTTTAGGATTTGACTCATGAGTAGCTCGCAGCTAAGAAGTCACATCTTTGGGATATGAACCATAAGTAGCTCGCAGCTATTTATGTTATCGCAATTGACTCGCACTCAATCCCGACTTGTTTGAGGAGTCACAGCTGTAGGATTTGACTCATGAGTAGCTCGCAGCTAGGAAGTCACATCTTTAGGATATGAACCATAAGTAGCTCGCAGCTAGTTATGTTATCGCAATTGACTCGCAGTCAACCCCGATTTGTTTGTGGAGTCATAGCTGTAGGATTTGACTCATGAGTAGCTCGCAGTTAGGAAGTCACATCTTTAGGATATGAACCATAAGTAGCTCGCAGCTAATTATGTTATCGCAATTGACTCGCAGTCAATCCCGATTTTTTTTTGTGGAGTCACAGCTTTAGGATTTGACTCATGAGTAGCTCGCTCGCAGCTAGTTATGTTATCGTAATTGACTCGCAGTCAATCCTGATTTGTTTGTGGAGTCACAGCTTTAGAATATGACTCATGAGTGGCTCACAGCTAGTTATATTATCGCAAATTGACTCGCAGCCAATTCCAATTTGTTTGTGGAGTCATGGCTTTAGTATATGACTGATGATTAGCTCGCAGTTAATCATGTTATTGCAATTGGTTCGCAGTCAATCCCTGTTTGTTGTTTTTTAGTTTCTCGGATAAAGCCAATCCAAATAAAGTTTTGTCTCCTTCCGAATCTTATAGCACTTCTTGTTGAGTTGAGGCATTAAGAGTTTAATGCTGCTTTGAGTGATTCCGAAGTTTGAATCACATAGGATCCTGCAGCCATCTTCCTGCTTAGGTGTTTCATGGCCTGCACCCTGTTTTCACTCTCTTTTAATAGTAGGCCCATTCCTTTACTAACGGCCGTGATACTAAGGACGAGTAGTCTTTGTCGCATCCCCTTTTTTAAGGCGATACATTTCAACGCGAGGCAAGATTTTAGGAGGTGAGGTGTGGGGTGCCGCCCGCGCGCGTTCAATTAAATGTACATAATTTTACTAGGCATAAAAAGGGAGTAATTTCCATATCTTTTCATGTAGTTCTCTTTTCCTATCCTTCTTTTAGATCTAACCACATATTTCTTTATAATTTTGTTTTTCTATTAGCCATTTTAGCGATGCGCAAACGTAAGAATGGACGGAGAAATTGACAAAGACCCAACCTCGGCAAGCGCTCGATTGAGACTGGCGGGGTAGCGGGCAGCGTGGCGTGTTCTGAAAACGTTGGGCAACGTTCAAGTTCTGGGTTAAATTTGAATTTAATAAATATAGAACTTTAGTTGAAAACCAAAATTTAGCAGGTTCTCTGTAGTACTTAAAGGGAAATATCTCCATATAAAAAATATGTGCAAATTCAGAAATTTTATATTTAAACAATTCGTTTTAGAATTTTATTTTAGCCTTTTTCAAGATTTTATTTGATCGAGTGAAGTACATCGTATCGTGTATCGAATTAGCACATTCTTTAGACAATATCTTAAGGTATATCATATATTTTTTTATTTTTTGTAAGTCCGTTATTTAATAGTAAATACCTAAACCATTTGATCTAGCAAACCTGTTAACTGTACTAGACTCGGCGTCGGCTTGATTTTCTTCGGTGTTTACGTATGACGCAAAAAAAAAAAAAAAAAAAAACAAAGCTCACATTGTTCACACCAATGCCAACTGGTTCTAGTTAACTTATTTAAGTGAGGGTATTGAATGCCTCTCTTTCAATTAATATAACTCATTACCGTCGTAGTGTCGACACGTCGACACGAACATTGCACAGTTGTTAAAGTTACGAGCAAGACTTTCAAACCGAGGAAAATGGCCATTATTTCTTCCAAATATTTAATATCTAATAATATGCTACTTGCTCTGCTTGTTCATCTACTTGCTCTGCTTGTTCATCTACCATTGCTTTTAATTTTACGTGTTTCGTAACAATTAGTGTTTTCAGATAAATCGAAGAAAAGGTGGGTAGTTAGTTCCCTTACGCTTCGCTTGGCTCGTCTTGGCAGGGACACTACCGTCTCTCCAGATAAATAATATTATATTTTTGTTTACAAGTAGGTACTCGAATATAGTTAACGGCTGGGCAAGCTACTAAAGCCCCTTTGAGCGAATTTTACGAGCATAGTTGAGTGAATTCGTGAATTTTATTACATTTTTCGAATGTATAATATGATATGTAGAAATAATAATGATAAATTACCTAAATAAATCCGAGACACTTGGGGGGTAGGTACAAAGTTAATTCAATCGTGATTGATGACAAGTTGTAACAATAGTGTTACCATAATAATCGTTATAGTTGTGTTTTAATTTTTATTAATTTTCATAATAAAACACTTCCGCAAGTATTTGCAGAGTAGGTAACGTAATATTTAATTCAGAATATTTACGTTTTCTCTGATACCTCATAATCGATGAAGACTCACAGTAAGCCTCGATATGAAAAGTGTACCGTTTTTATGTTAATGCAAAAACAATAATATAGTAGGCTATATATGTGGCGGTACGTAAGCGCAAACAAGAGATCGTTTGAAAACAGAAAAGAGCTCGTACCTTTTTCCTTTGATGATGATGATGATGATGATTTCAGCCGATGAACAATACTGCAATCACACTATCCTACAATATCACTCGATCTTCTGCACTTCTGGTTAAATTATTAAGTGCGGCGCGCTGAGCGCGTGCGGTCCTTATCTCGCGCGAAAAAGTAATGAGCAAACTTAAGACGGTGCTGCCAAGGTGATTTATTTTTAGGGTAGGGTATAACTGTAAAATACGCGGACTTATCTCTGGCGACTGGAGTGACTACCTTTGTAAAATCTATATCGAAGGATGAAGCAAAGAAATATAATAGAAAAGTTTTTTACTCAAATAAACTCATAAAAAGTGTTCAAATTAATCAACATTTTGTTGTGATTAAACGTGTAAGCGATCGCTTACGCTTGGTTTACATTAATTTTTAACGGGCAACTCCAAATATTATGCAGCAATTTATTTATGAATTTTATCTATCAAAGCAAAAATATATTGTGGATAGTCTTGAGTTAGTACCTGCTTTGAACCTCCACTTTCTTGGTTATCACGGCAAAGGAGACACTCTTTTATTCTTTATTTTTCCCTACTTCAGCCAGTGAGTTTTATAAAGTTCTTTTCAATTTTATCTTTCTATCTATACCCAACTCTTCTTTTAAATTGATGTTGTAGTTTAACTAAAAATATAATTATTGTATTTTATGCGGTTTATGTTTAACCTAATGAAGTGGTGTAACCTAATGGTCCTCCTTTTTAGGAAATCATAGGATAGGATAGGATACGATGGCTTACTTTAATGGTGAAGGAAACGTCGCGACGGAAACCTGCAGGCTTGAGGGTTCTTCATAATGTTCTCAAATTATATAGATTTGAATGGAATTACATCTGATGAAACAATGAAAATAAAGCGTGCATGCGTAGAGGTTAGATCGCAGGAAAAACGGAAGCCGGAAATGCATCCCAAATCTAGTGTTGTGTTATAGCTAGCGTCTGTGAAAAAAAAACACGTAAAAAAGTTCATGTTGATCATATTTTGTTGCAAGACTGTTTTGTCTCAAAAATCTGGATTTTATTTTTAAATGTGTCTCAAGATTTCAAAGGGTCAAATCTTATTTTTTGAAAAATTTTAGTACAGTTATTTTTTGAGTTTACTTTTCAATGAATGTAGTTTTCATAGAGCATGAAATGAAGATTTTTTTACGTTTCTAGTTAAATCACTACTTTTCGATAAGTTAGCCTATACAATAGTTAGCTAAGTTAGTCTTTAAAAGGTTTGTGTAAGATATTCCGGATATTACAGGCCAGCCAACAAAGTACGATATTGAAAGCGTTTTGCTTGAAACGGACACATCACGGAGCTTAATCAAAGACAAGGCACTAGTATTTGGCACTTGGAAAGACTGTGAAGAAAATTAACCACTGGAACACCCCAAACGATATTATAACTTAGTAAAACGAAATAAAGTAGAATTTTCTCTAACAAGGTTAAAGTATTGGTTTGGTAGGTATCTTTTGTTATATGAGGGTAGTTAGGTAACTGGCCTAAAACGGACACAGGAGGAAAATGCTCGAACGTTTTCCTTAAATTGCAATTGAATATTGCTCTGCGAATTTCATGAATTGCGACATATGAGTAAGATAGCTGATACGCATTGTGAAGGAGTGAAAGGGAAAGGGATGAAAGCCTGAAAATGAAATTGTCAATATTATTAGACTTAACTGTATGACTCTGATACTGATAATTACGTTTTTGATGGTTATTGTGATGAATTATGACACCCTTTCACAGAACCTGTACGTATTTTTTTTTTTAATTTTCTGCCACATTTCGCTCGTCGTACTATGTGACGATACTGCGTAGTCAGCCTTTAAAGGCTTACTAAAAATAATTATCACCACGTCGACTATTGCGGTTCTTATCGTTATATGTAGTTCGATACTTATTAAATATGACAAAATATACAAAGGTTTGGGTGTTTGTTTGTGGTTTGTCCTTCAATCTCACCGCGTCAGTTTAGCTACGGATTTATGTGATTTTTTGCAAGAGAATAGTCGAGGACCTGGAGAGCAACATAATATTGGCATAATTTTTATCCCAGAAAACAATGGGTTTTCGGGGCACAGGTAAAAGCTATTGAGTACATTATTAAAAGTTCTATACAGCTATGTTACGAATATCCTACAAATCCAACAAAGTTAAAATAACATTAATCAAAATATGATTTTTTCTTTGATTTACTTACTTTTTAATCGAATGAGTCCTTTACGTCTTCTACCTAGTGTCTCATTGGTCGATGGTCTTTTTCACCCGGGGATAATTAAGACCTGGGTATCTCTTATTATTTTAATACCTTGTGTTATACAAACATCAAAAACACGATTTGTGAAATAGGTGACGAAACTGAAACTTTTACGAGAATTTCGTGGAAACATAAAAGAAACCATAGACAAAGAAAACAAAACAAATGTTATTTCGAGAGAAACTTTCAAGGTTTCGATATTAAATATCACATTATGTTTTAGAGATATTTATTCATGGTTGGACCCATCTCAATTGTCTTATTCGAAACATCAACCCTTCAATACCTTATCAGGACAAAATCCGCCCGACCGAAACAACTGTAATACAAACAAAAAAATATGCAAAGAAATATAAATAAAAATCAGACAAATGAGCTTTGTATAACAACTTTCTATTGTGTATCTTTGCACCTTTCGAGTACCTGCCTACCTACTATACCTACTACTACCTATCTTTAGTACAGTAAAGGTAACTTTAGATTCTAGAATTCCAATAATTTACATACAGGTAGACAATTATTAAATAATATTAGCGTTTTTTCGTACCTTACCTATACTAAATATATTATTATTATCATCGTACTTACTTTTACCCGCGACTTCATCCGCCTGAAGTTAGATAAAAAAACTATAAATGTACAAATATTTTTATTAGTTGGTCCTCCAATCACGCAGCAATGAATTAAGATGGCGACGTGGTCTTTTTTAGTGTTTTGTCCATGCAAATCCCTTAACTATAAATAGCCAAGTGTACCTACTTGAGGACCTGGATTGTGACATACGCTACTTTTTATCCCGGTAAAACAAAAGGTTCCCGCGGGATTGCAAAAAACCTGACTGCGGACTAAAAATTACAGGAAAAAGTTAGTTGATCAAATTGAATCTATACGTCTAATATTATTGATGATTTTTTTAAAGAAACTTTATATTCATAAATTATATTACGAATACATTAATAAAATCTAAATTAGTATCATTTACACGTGTTTGAATAATTAATTTGTATGATAATAATAGGTATATAACATGATAGCAGGAAGAAGATAAATTATAATTATATTACTCCATTGTAAAAAAAACACGTAAAAAAGTTCATGTTGATCATATTTTGTTGCAAGACTGTTTTGTCTCAAAAATCTGGATTTTATTTTTAAATGTGTCTCAAGATTTCAAAGGGTCAAATCTAATTTTTTGAAAAATTTTAGTACAGTTATTTTTTGAGTTTACTTTTCAATGAATGTAGTTTTCATAGAGCATGAAATGAAGATTTTTTTACGTTTCTAGTTAAATCACTACTTTTCGATAAGTTAGCCTATACAATAGTTAGCTAAGTTAGTCTTTAAAAGGTTTGTGTAAGATATTCCGGATATTACAGGCCAGCCAACAAAGTACGATATTGAAAGCGTTTTGCTTGAAACGGACACATCACGGAGCTTAATCAAAGACAAGGCACTAGTATTTGGCACTTGGAAAGACTGTGAAGAAAATTGACCACTGGAACACCCCAAACGATATTATAACTTAGTAAAACGAAATAAAGTAGAATTTTCTCTAACAAGGTTAAAGTATTGGTTTGGTAGGTATCTTTTGTTATATGAGGGTAGTTAGGTAACTGGCCTAAAACGGACACAGGAGGAAAATGCTCGAACGTTTTCCTTAAATTGCAATTGAATATTGCTCTGCGAATTTCATGAATTGCGACATATGAGTAAGATAGCTGATACGCATTGTGAAGGAGTGAAAGGGAAAGGGATGAAAGCCTGAAAATGAAATTGTCAATATTATTAGACTTAACTGTATGACTCTGATACTGATAATTACGTTTTTGATGGTTATTGTGATGAATTATGACACCCTTTCACAGAACCTGTACGTATTTTTTTTTTTAATTTTCTGCCACATTTCGCTCGTCGTACTATGTGACGATACTGCGTAGTCAGCCTTTAAAGGCTTACTAAAAATAATTATCACCACGTCGACTATTGCGGTTCTTATCGTTATATGTAGTTCGATACTTATTAAATATGACAAAATATACAAAGGTTTGGGTGTTTGTTTGTGGTTTGTCCTTCAATCTCACCGCGTCAGTTTAGCTACGGATTTATGTGATTTTTTGCAAGAGAATAGTCGAGGACCTGGAGAGCAACATAATATTGGCATAATTTTTATCCCAGAAAACAATGGGTTTTCGGGGCACAGGTAAAAGCTATTGAGTACATTATTAAAAGTTCTATACAGCTATGTTACGAATATCCTACAAATCCAACAAAGTTAAAATAACATTAATCAAAATATGATTTTTTCTTTGATTTACTTACTTTTTAATCGAATGAGTCCTTTACGTCTTCTACCTAGTGTCTCATTGGTCGATGGTCTTTTTCACCCGGGGATAATTTAGACCTGGGTATCTCTTATTATTTTAATACCTTGTGTTATATAAACATCAAAAACACGATTTGTGAAATAGGTGACGAAACTGAAACTTTTACGAGAATTTCGTGGAAACATAAAAGAAACCATAGACAAAGAAAACAAAACAAATGTTATTTCGAGAGAAACTTTCAAGGTTTCGTTATTAAATATCACATTATGTTTTAGGGATATTTATTCATGGTTGGACCCATCTCAATTGTCTTATTCGAAACATCAACCCTTCAATACCTTATCAGGACAAAATCCGCCCGACCGAAACAACTGTAATACAAACAAAAAAATATGCAAAGAAATATAAATAAAAATCAGACAAATGAGCTTTGTATAACAACTTTCTATTGTGTATCTTTGCACCTTTCGAGTACCTGCCTACCTACTATACCTACTACTACCTATCTTTAGTACAGCAAAGGTAACTTTAGATTCTAGAATTCCAATAATTTACATACAGGTAGACAATTATTAAATAATATTAGCGTTTTTTCGTACCTTACCTATACTAAATATATTATTATTATCATCGTACTTACTTTTACCCGCGACTTCATCCGCCTGAAGTTAGATAAAAAAACTATAAATGTACAAATATTTTTATTAGTTGGTCCTCCAATCACGCAGCAATGAATTAAGATGGCGACGTGGTCTTTTTTAGTGTTTTGTCCATGCAAATCCCTTAACTATAAATAGCCAAGTGTACCTACTTGAGGACCTGGATTGTGACATACGCTACTTTTTATCCCGGTAAAACAAAAGGTTCCCGCGGGATTGCAAAAAACCTGACTGCGGACTAAAAATTACAGGAAAAAGTTAGTTGATCAAATTGAATCTATACGTCTAATATTATTGATGATTTTTTTAAAGAAACTTTATATTCATAAATTATATTACGAATACATTAATAAAATCTAAATTAGTATCATTTACACGTGTTTGAATAATTAATTTGTATGATAATAATAGGTATATAACATGATAGCAGGAAGAAGATAAATTATAATTATATTACTCCATTGTAATAAAATAATAATTAAAGTGAAAATAGGGATTTAATAACACTTCTAATTTATTACTGTCTCTCAAATGATAAGGTTTTTTACCATGTTATGAAAAAATAAATTAGCTGATTTATTTTGTCATTAACCCTTATCAGCGATTTCGAGATTATTATTGGCACTCCTTTGCTTGGGTGTAATTACAATTAGCCATGGCCGAAGCCTACGACCAGACACGACCTGAGGTCAAACCTTTCTAAGTATAACTTCTAGTGCTCAAAAGTTACGCTTAAATTCTCGTATAGAATTTAGACTTACTTTGTGGTTATACAAGTCATAAAAAGTTTTTATAAGTGAACATAGCGTGGTGGGAAGTGGCTGGATGAGGAAGGCTGAGGACCGGGTGTGGTGGCGTTCTCTGGGAAAGGCTTATGTTCAGCAGTGGACGTCCGTAGGCTGAGATGTTGATGACGAATTGACCATAGGGTTAAACGATATAAGCCCCTACTAACCCTTGTTAGTTTCTTGGTTTGTCCTTCCACATAGCAACAGAGCTACGTACGCTACGCCGTAGGTACGCAGGTCGTTGACCTGAAACTCTGTTAACGAGAGTGACACAGGAAACTTGTCATCCAGGAAAAATCATACTAATATTATAAAGGCGAAAGTTTGTATGTGTGTGTGTGTGTGTGTGTGTGTGTGTGTGTGTGTGTGTGTGTGTGTGTGTGTGTGTGTGTGTGTGTATTACTCTTTCACGCAAAAACTACTGGACGGATTTGGCTGAAATTTGGAATGGTGATTTTACACTGGAATAACTCACGGGTACATTTTATCCCAGAAAATGAAATGGTTCCCGCAGGAATCAAAAACCTTAATCCACGCGGACGAAGTATAAGCGAAGTAGAAGCATTGCAATGAATAAATATTTTGCCTAACTGACTCATGTGCGAATCAATTCCAGGGTTCTGTCGCAATTATTTCCATGCGAAGGTGCATACTGCATACTGAAAACTAGAAGATGCTCCGTTCTATGCCAACCCATTGCACTAACGTCGTACCCACTCCTAACACAAGCTTTCCGCTTATTTGGAAGGAAGGGGTGTATATTTGTAAAGTTCAAATTCAAATTCAAAATTAATAATTTCACGTAGGCCAACCTGTGGCTCTTATGACACGTCATGAATCAACCGCCGGTTCAGAAAGCGGATTCTACTGCGAAGAGCCGGCAAGAAACTCAGCAGTTGCTCTTTTCAGAATAATCATTTTACAATATTATACAGCTATTACAATGCTATTACAGCTATTACAATTATTATAAATATTACAATGTAATAGCTGTATAATATTGTTTTTATACTATCTTGGGGGCTGCCGGATGCCATTCCGATTTAACCCATGCAACTTTGTTAGAATAGATAGAATATAATATTTCCACAATGAGGTGAAGTTCCAAAAAAGCGTAGGTACTGCAATTCAGTTCACGTTATGAGGTGCAGACTAATAGTAGCCCCAATCCCGCCGGTGGTTCAGCTTGGCTAATCTATCTATATTATAATAATTATCAATTTAATAAAAATCAATTGCTGTTCGTTAGCCAGGCTAAAACGCAAAAACGGCTAACCAAACTGAATGCTTGATTTTCTTGTTTGTTTTCGCTTCAATACATGGTTGGTTTAAAAGTTTAAAAAACCGGCCAAGTGCGTGTCGGGCCACGCGCAGTGTAGGGTTCCGTAGTTGAAAGTCTCAAATATTATTGCTGACCTAGGATAGTGCTTTTATTTTATTTATGAATATTGAATACATTTTGAGTTCTATGGCTTAAATACTATAATAAACTACAAAATATGCAACTTACACTACGTGTAATACCTAACTTAGAAAAAACAGATATATCTCCTTAACTAATGAACCCTACTTAGCCGTGATAGTTTTCCTTTAAAATTCATTATATATACTGCTGCTGTGAATTTTTTCTTGTATCCTATATACAACCATTTAGCTGACAGAGGGGGGGGGGGGGGACACTTGACTCTAGTAAAATTTAGCACTTTAAAATATCATATTTCACAAACGGATCCCTGAATTGAAAAATGGTGTTCCCACACCCACAATATTTTTGAAAGACCTATTCAACGACACCCCACACTATGGGATAGACGAGAAAAAAAAAATCATCCCCAATTTACATGTAGGGGAGGTACCCTAAAAAAAATTGTTTTTCACAATTTTATTTCACCACTTTGTCGGCGTGATTGATATTTATACCCATGTCAAATTACAGATTTCTAGTACCAAGTCTCTGAGCTAAACCGCGGACGGACGGACAGACGGACGGACATGGCGAAACTATAAGGGTTCCTTGTTTACTTCGGAACCCTAAAAAAACCCAAATAAACAAAATTAGTAATTTAATTTTACTACTTTTTAAATTAATAACTAATAAACTTTTTCAATTACTTTTAATAGCTTTTAATAGATGGCGGGAACAAAGCCACGGTTTTAAAAGCTAGTATTTTTTGAAAATGTTGTAGTACAACTGTAGCAGATCAAGCCCCAATTCACGGTCGTTTGCAAATAATTATGTTAATACCCCGAGGTATTTTAATCGCATTACATCGACATAAGCCACTTAGAATTTCGTTTTAAACCAAACCGTAATGAGTTGTATAATTGATTTACTGACACCATTCCGTATCCCATTTGATATTACGTATTCGTGCGTTTAAATAAAATTTTAACTCTCATTAATGTTAATTATTTACGCGGAAATTAATATTAATTTATAGCCACAAATGATTTTGTTTAATGGAAATTGTTATTTATTTTCGGAATAAATATTCATTCAATGAGGCGTTTATGCGAGGATTAAAATTGTTAACAATTTTAATTTATTTTTAATTTCAGTTTAATTTTATTTATTGTAATGTTTTTTAAGCTGAATCGTTTTATGTTTCAGTTTTGCCGGTGGTTTAACGACAGTTCCAGCGCACAACCAAAATAGCTTCGAGACGAGTCTCTAGTTTAACTTTTCACGTTAACAGGGACCAGTGGGGTAGGTCGAGTTACGCAGCTGAAGCGGAAATGGGCGGGGCACAGTTCGAAGAACTGACTGTCGTTAAGGTCCCAAGGCACTAGATGGTAATGACCTTCCGACCGAATCTGGTCCAGGCGCCCAACCTTCTCAGAGATTAGCAATCTGCGCGGGAGATATTATAGTGCACAAGTGTGTGCACAAACACATGTGCACACCTTTAATCCGATGGGACGGACATCCGACACGACCGGAGAGAGATCAAGCGCAGGACCGACAGCTTTACGTGCTCTCCGAGGCACGGGGGTGACATACCGCCAAATTCCTAACTTCCCAGTACTGAAAATTTCTTGACAGAAGAACCCAGGGCTTTTATTGGCCCGAACCGGGATTCGAACCCGGGACCTCGTCATCTGCAGTCGAACATGCTCACCACGAGAGCATCGAGGCAGGCAATAGGTGGTAACCTTGCACCGGAAAGCGCTGTTGGCAGACCCCCGTCTAGATACCCCTACGTCGTCAAACGAGCCATATATTATGTATACAGGCTAGGCGCGCGGCGCAAGATTGAGATCTGTAGAAGTCCATTCAAGACATCTTTGTCCAGCCGTTGACGTCAATCGGTTTATAGGTAATTACAGGGTAATTTGGAATGAAAGAGTCTTACCCCTCGGCACAATGTTAGCACAAGAATTATGGTATGATTCAACCGACATTTAAATGCCGATACTTCAACTGAACGTACGAAATTACTTGCGCAAAAAGTTCGGAGCGAACCTATTGCAGGCAGTTTGGAAAAAGCGAAAGCCTAATACCTACCGTATTAGGCTTTCGCTTGGAAAACTTGTTTGAGGATTTTTTTAATTCGACCCTTCAAGAGGAAAGTTTGTACAAAAATCCGTCATTTTCCACGAAAATTGTTTTTCTTTTTACTATCTCAATTTTTAGGGGACTTTCGTCCGACACGGGAAAATTGTTTGTATGGAGACAGATTTTTAAAACCACGGAGAGGAAATAGTTGGCATAACAGCTAGTACCTTCTTTACATTGACACTGTATTATAAAACTTTACTAGCAAAAAGCTGAGCTTTGTGAGGGCTCGCGTAGTTTTTCTAACTGTTCTATTGCAGAGATGTTAACTCTTTGGTTTTCTAACAGATTAGTAGTACAATAACATTCTATCCAATGAATACAATACATTGTTAATGTTCATTTTTTTAATGGTTATAAAATTATATTTTTTTTGACAGATAAAACATCATGAAATGAAATGATAAAGCATAAATCTCTGCGTGACAGTTTTTCAGTAAAGTGTACCACAAAAAAATTCTTTTCAAAAAACCGACTTCTAACGCCACTACAAAGTATAAAAATAATTTTAGTTTGTCCACGTTTGTTGAAGTCGGGCGGGCCTATATACAAACTATGAAACCGATGCGCGACGCTACAGAATATGATAGACTCGTTTGTAGAAGTCGAGCGAGCATCGCGAGTCGGTTTCATAGTTTGTATTTTAGGCCCGCCCGACTTCAACAAACGTGGACAAACTAAAATTATTTTTATACTTTGTAGTGGCGTTAGAAGTCGGTTTTTTGAAAAGAATTTTTATTTTAAGCTTTTAAGTGTAGTATCCTATGATTGAGGCGCTAGGACCTGGAGCTCCATGATGTAGTCCATACTTATTACCTACAATATCAATTCGTAATCGAAATTTCCTAAATCGCCATAGTTTTAGCCTGCAGCATCAGGCTTGAGGAGTTGAAGGTTAAAATTTTTATGGGACCATTTCGCAAACATACTCTGTCGATTAAAAAAAAATCACGCGAATCGGTCCAGTAATCCCGGAGAAATCGGTGGACATACATAGAAAAAAAAAGATACCGGCCGAATTGAGAACCTCCTCCTTTTTGGAAGTCGGTTAAAAATGCTCAGGTTGTGGGATAGTTTTAGGGCTCACTTCGCTCGCCCTAATTATATTATATGATATGGATATTATTTGACCCTAACTCAAGTAATATAGACTTGTAAAGGTACGCACAAATTAAATAAATAAATAACACCTTTGGCAGTAAAAGCATTTAACTCCTATACGAAAATAATGCTTCTTTACCTTTACGTATTGTGTTGAGATCAAAGAAACAAATTACAAAGAGCCGTGATGTAACATATACATACCTACATCTTGGCAAGTAAGAATTGGTTTAATTTTGTTCAAAGGATACGCCGTAACTTCAAAAAATCTTTTATATTATAAAAATAAAAATAAATTACTGAAGACTAAGAAAATCAGAATAAGTAGGTATAATATATTTTTCTAGTAAAATCAATATTATGCTTTGGTTGAACAATATCTAAGTACAGAAATTTTTACGGAAATTTTTATACAAGCCTTTTACAAGCACCTTTTTATAAAATACTAGCTGACCCAGCGAACTTCGTACCGCCCGCAAAAATATTTAGTGGTTGGTCACCCTTATCATTTAGGGCTATGAAAAATAGATGTTGGCCGATTCTCAGACCTACCCGATATGCACACAAAATTTCATAAAAATCGGTCCACCCGTTTCGGAGGAGTACGGGAACGAACATTGTGACACGAGAATTTTATATATTAGATTTTAAAAGCAAAGATTTAATATCTTTGCTTTTAGAATATACAGCCCGAGACTACCCCGTCATCTTCAGCGTGGTATGACTTAGATTCGCGTGGATTCTTGAACCATGAACCCCTCATGGAACCAATTGAACTCATGAGAATCTCTTGTTATTTAAACAATCACTTTCAAATATTTTAAAATATTAGTGATTATACTAGTAACTAGATGATGCCCGCGACTTCGTCCGCGTGGATTAAGGTTTTTTAATTCCCGCGGAAACTCTGTAGTTTTCCGGGATAGAAAGTATGTGACAATCTTGGGTATGAGCTATCTCCATTCCAAATTTCAGCGAAATCGGTTCATTCGTTGTAGCGTGAAAGAGTAACAAACATCCATCCATCCATACACCCATCCATCCATCCAAACTTACACATTTATTATATTAGTAAGATAGTAGGAAGTAGGATTAAACCATAGATTAGTGAGAGAACCACCCTGAAGAAAAATTATATGGACACATTTTTTACATGACTGCCCAAAAAAGGAGTGGTATCTTTTCAAAGTTCATGTATGTGTGTACAACTTCTAAGTACCTGAACAGGATGTACGGGGTATCGTTAGAATCTTTATAATTATCTTCCAAAGTGGTACTGGCTATAAATTTTCAGTTGATATTCTTTAAAGCAGTCGGGGTTTTTATACTAGTTTGATAATTTGCTTGTTAAGTTGCAACAATTTGATTAAAAATTCGGATACCGGTGGTAGTGGATAAGACCTGGAGTAATATTCACTGTCTGTGATGACAGAGTGAATTTTCTGTTTTCACGTTCCTCTGTCTTCATTTTTAGGGTTCCGTATCCAAAGGGTGCCAATGGTACCCTATTACTAAGCCTCCGCTGTCCGTCTGTCCGTCTGTCCTTCTGTCAGCGGGCTGTAATCTCGTAAACTGTAATAAGAAGACAGTTAAAATTTTCACATATTGTGTATTTCTATTGCCGCTATAACAGGGTCTATCTCAAAAATCGGCCAAGTGCGAGTCGGGCCTCGCTTTTATAGGGTTCCGTTAAAAAAAATTAAATAAAAATATTACCATGTACCCATGGAAATATTTTAATTTAATTTTTTTAATTTAATTTAATTTTTATTATTTGTTGTTATAGCGGCAATAGAAATACATAATATGTGAAAATTTCATCTGTCTATCTATTACGGTTTACGAGATACAGCCCGCTGACAGACGGACGGACGGACGGACAGCGTAGGCTTAGTAATAGGGTCCCGTTGGTACCCTTTGGGTACGGAACCCTAATAAACTATTAAGGAATTTGTTTTTTTGGTATATTATGTACTAGGTGTATATAGTGTATTTAAACAACAAATACTGAAAACACCGATTTGACCAAAACAAACGAGCATTTTTTCCCCTTAAGCTAATTTAGTACTTTCTAAGAACTAAGATATCTAAATATGTATCTAGTTTTAAAAAATGATTTGGTCATATGTACGGAACCCTAAAAGAGCGAGGCCCCCTCGCACTTGGCCGATTTTTCCTTTTCTTCCTTGCATAGTGCAAAGCTACCTCCCGCGTTATATGTTTTAGTTAAAAGTTTCAAGTCCAACTTTTAATCAGTGGAACAATGAAGCTTCCCCTGTTTGTTTCACTCAAAAACAAGTCAACTGATCGAAAGCCCCAAAGGATAACTACATTTCCGCTCGTCCTAAATTCTTTATGTATGTACGGCTTTTGTATGCAAAACGTACTGCCTAGAACAAAGACAGAAGCAGCGTAATCGCGTTACGCCAAAACAGCCGCTGGCTTATTCTGTTTGTTATGAATTCGGATACTGTTTCATAAACAAGTGTAAATTAAATAAAATATTTTTAAAAATCATGCTTTTAGTAGCTGGCTACTAAAAGCTTGTTTTTTTGACCCTGGATATCATCTAGGATCTGACTTTTTGTCAAAACGAAACAAATGATCCCACACTCGATGGGGTTACGTCGTTTAATTACAGATTACCCATAACCACCATCAAGCTCCATCATAAAGTTGACCAATATCCTCCTAACCTCTTCAAATAAGCGGAAAGCTTGTGCTGGGAGTGGGTAAGACAATAGTGCAACGGGTGGGGTTCGAACCTGCAACCTTTTAGTTTTCAATCTGCACCTTTAACCGTTGGGCTTTTGAAGCTCCAGTAGGCGCGCTAATATCCCTTTCACTAACGTGAAATAAGATATAACCGAGCATAAATATCACATTTTGACAGTATTTTCATTATAAAAACTGTTACTGAAGTTACTGAAATCGGCCAATCTGATAATACTTAATACAAGATAACCTTTTAATTGCGATCACCAATTATTATTGTTCTTGAGCGGTGGGATTTGATCTTCGGACCTTTCATAAAGACCGACGTTTGAATCACTAGACAATCAACTCTATTTATAAACCCATTTGCAAAAAAACGGGCGGTTTTAATTTTTTCTCTGTCTTTAAAAAAATGCAATAAGAATGAAGTTTTAATCGTTTGAGTATATTACTGGCACATTGAAAAAGTGTCTTAATGAATAAAAAGTTTGTTCCAAATTCAAATTTAAGATTTAAACGGATCTTTATAAAAATTGCGGTTAATTGCGTATTGTGACGGGAAGTGTTGGAAGATCGACAGATATCTAGAGTTGTATCTAATTTTTAGATAATCAACTATTGTTGAATTTTCTTATTTCCTTGATATTTTTAAGTCTTGATAACATTATTTAGCGCTCTCTAAGATGGTTGATAGACGAATAACACCCAGCAAAATTGTAGTGCTGCTTGAAGAAGGTTGTAGTCAATGTTATGTGTCGCAGAGGCTAAGTGTGAGTCGTTCGACTGTCCAGAGGACTTGACAAAGATATCAAGAGACTGGTTCTATCAGCAGAAGGCCTGGTTCTGGAAGAAAATCCTGTACAGAAGCTCGAGATGACCGCTTTCGTGTCAACCAGGCGTTGAGAAATCGCATATCTTCTTATGTCGACCTCAAAAAGACTCTCCAGGAAGTGAGAGGTGTGCAAACCAGCCTATGGACGGTCAGGAGGAGGCTTCTCGCTGCCAATATACGCAGTCGCCGCCCGGCCCGTGGCCCTAAATTACTCCGGGAGCACAGAGTTGCTAGACTTAGCTTCGCTCGAAATTGTGCGACATGGACTCAAGAGGACTGGGGTAGATTATTTTTCTCCGATAAAGCGAGAATAGACATACTACTACGTAGAGAGGATAGACGTCGCCGAGTACTAAGTACTTACTACAAAGGCCAGGGGAACGTTTTGCAGAAGTTTGTTTTGAAGAATGAAGTTGCCAATGAAATTGCTTATTTGTCTAGGTGCCCTTTTTTTTTGCAAAAGAGTGTATAAATATTATCCTAGAACAATACGTACTCTACAGAAAAGAATTCGGGTCAGTTATTGAAGCAAAAACTATAGTAGGATTAGATAGGATTCTTTGCTCGCGAGCTTAGATTGTTAGCTTACAAATTGTTTTAGTCATATTTTGGCCGTAAAGGGTGGCCTAGTTACGACAGAACTGGCTTATATACCGAGAGTGCTAGGTCAGAGAAGAGATTCAAGAGTGAAATACATCTACATCCCTTTTAAATAGGCGCTACATAATAATTTCGAATCTTTTCGCCACGGTGACCAACCTCAACGAGTGCGGATACTAATTACTAGCTACTTAGTCAGGAAATTTATTGTGCAAAGAGAAGCACACACTTTATTCCCTCACTCTCAGTATCCCACGGGACTTCGAGCATACGACTGAGATCATTCTCCTTGGAAAGAATACTAAAAACAAACAAAAAAAATATGAGAAAGAGCGCTGGATTTATAGTTTTACGTGCGCTCTGAGGCACAACAGGCAACATTTTTATTATTCTAGTTTTAATACTTACATGCATTATGTAAGTATTAAAACTAGAATAAAACAATATTATTCAAGTCTGAAATGGAAATCTAAGCGGTCTTCAAAGAGATGTAATAAAATAATACAAGAAAATAATATGCCCCCAGATGATGTTCAGATTTTATTATTTTGTTCAAATAGCCGATTTTTTCAGCTCATAGCAAACTAACAGCTTACTTTGTATTCTAACCTAGATTTGAAGTTTCTAGCGCAAATAACATCTGACCTTTGCGAGATTGCCATCTGACCTCTACATTCGTCGCCCTATAAAGATTTTATGTGCACATTGGGCAACAGTTTTGATAAAATTGCGAATGGTTTCGAATTAAATGAATAGGAAATATTATGAATAGACATCAGATTTAGATAAGATTCAGAAGATAATAATATTAATCGCATCTATTTTTATAGGTATTTAATCATTTTTAGGGTTCCGTAATAAACAAGGAACTCTTATAGTTTCGCCATGTCCGTCCGTTTGTCTGTCCGTCCGCGGTTTAGCTCAAAGACTATTGGTAATAGAAAACTGTAATTTTACAAGGGTATATTAAGTTTTAATCATGCGAACAAAGTGGTGAAATAAAATTGTAAAAAATATTTTTTTTAGGGTACCTACCTCCTCTACATGTAAAGTGGGGATGAATTTTTTTTCTCGTCTATCCCATAGTGTGGGGTGTCGTTGAATAGGTCTTTCAAATTTCAAAAATATCGTGGGTGTGGGAACACCATTTTTCGATTTAGGGATCAAATATGATATTTATAGTGCTAAATTTTATTAGAGTCAAGTGTCTGTCCCCCTCCCCCCCCTACCAGCTAAATGGTTGTTTATAGGATACATGAAAAAATTCACAGCAGTAGTATATATATATATATATATATATATATATATATATATATATATATATATATATATATATATATATATATATATATATATATATATATATATATATATATATATACTACTGCTGTGCACTATTTTTCGGTGTTTTTTGAACCAATTATTTATTCGCAGTTTGTCGTTGTTTGAATTAAACGTGCGTTTTATATATATATGAATTTTATAGGAAAACTATCACGGCTAAGTAGGGTTCATAAGTTAAGGAGTTATATCTGTTTTTTCTAGATTAGGTATTACACGTAGTGTGAGTTGCATATTTTGTAGTATATTATAGTATTTAAACCATGAAACGAAAAATATATTCAATATTCATAAATAAAAAAAGCACTATCCTAGGTCAGCAATAATACTTGTGACTTGCTACTACGGAACCCTACACTGCACGTGGCCCGACACGCACTTGGCCGGTTTTTTTCCTGCCTGTTTCCATTTTACAGCTTAACTACTAAAGCAAATTTGAGCAAATTCATAAAGAGCTGGTAGCCTGAAGATCGACATCCCATAAAAGACGGATTTTCAGACCAGGGGGGGCGTGCGTGAAAAACCTTTATACTCATATACTCCACAATCCAATCCAATCCAATAAAATCAATAGATCCAATTAGTTGATCCGCACAGCTTGCTGGATCTTAAAACACCTATTTCTCTTGTCCCTTTTCTTTTTCGTTCTTCTCCAACTAACTAGTTATCTTTTTCTATTTCGCAAGCTGTGGCAGTCTCTAAGTGGGTCTACAGTACTGTAAAATATGTTTTTTCTTTCTTTTTAGTTTTTAATGATTTATTGTATACCCGTTGACTGTCCTATTAAATAAATAAATAAATAAATAAACATGGAAGAAGTTGAAAGTAGCTTATGTAGACATTTAGTCGGTAGGTAGAAAACCTCAAAACAATATTTCTTTTAAAAACAAGTATGTGTCGTCCAAAGGTATCGTCAGGTAACTTGTCATAGGGTAACTCGGTAACTTGAGAGCTGAGAGTAGGGTACGAATAGCGCTCATCGATTCAAGTGGTCATTAAAAACACGCTATTCGGGAGAAAGTGGCTTACAGGCACGTGCCAAAAGTCTTCAGTGATATTTTACAGCCGATTTTGGCAAGAAATTGCAGAAAAATAAAGGAATGAATGTCCAATGTTATAACTAAAACCAAAGCCCCTAAATAGTACATATATTATATGAAAAAAAAACTAAAACCAAGTCCGAATATTTTTAAGCTATTGCATAGCTTAAAAATATTCGGAGCGCGGCGACCGAATCAAGAAATTCCGTAACGAAAAAAACCTAACACCGTCGTTCAGTAAGCGTTCAACATTTGAGAGGTTCTCAAGTAGCTCTATTTGGCGCAGTGGGCGAGCGGCCGCTTTGTTTACCGTATGGTGTATGATGTCGCAGGTTCGAATCTCACTCGCGAAGTAGTGACAGTTCGCTTTTCTTGTTTGTTTGTTTTTTATTTTATTTTTTGCATAATTTTCATTATACAAAAAAAATATATTGCATGAATATTATAATTGCATAAGTTGATACAAAATGCTATGCAATAGCTTTACCGCGGCTGTCCCCGAGTGCCACTTAATTTTTTTTAAATCTCATTATCTTCTTAGATCTACTTTCCAAACCGGCTACTTTACGGCAGGTTAATTGTTTTTAATATTTTATAGTTGCCCGTCTATGCCGAAATCGGTAGGTTATATTTTTAACCGACTGCAAACAAGGAGGAGGTTTTCAATTCGTCGGAATCTTTTTTTTTAATTCTTTTTTATTATGTATGTTCGCCGATTACTTGAAGACGCCTAAACGGATTTGGAAAATTCTTTTTTTTTTTGAAAGGGTATACCTCCCAGGTGGTCCCATTTAAATTTTCGAGCGGTCGAGCGGTTTTTAAAAAATCAACAAGTAATTGTATATGGACTTTGTGCTGGCGCGGGCGTATGAAGTCGGTTTTTTAAAAAGAATTTTTTATATTTAATTATATTACCTTGATTAATCAATTTCTTCGAAGAGAAGAAAAATAAGATATTAATATTCACGCCCTTCGACATTCAAGATGTTATTGCTATGAAAAGCATTGCCAGAAAAGTAAGCTTCCATCACAGTCGTGGTAAAAAGTACAAAATACAATCATTTTATGTTAACGGTAGGGTATGGCATACTTTACGGCAACCTTAAATCGGACGGGTAGTATATACGCTGGTACTTTAAGTTAAGTACTGAAAGATTGATAACCATGACAAACGACTGTATCTCGATAAATAAAATATTCGAATCACAACACTAACATTGACGATCGAAACGAACAACGAACAGCACTATTTTTCGGTGTTTTTTGAACCAATTATTTATTCGCAGTTTGTCGTTGTTTGAATTAAACGTGCGTTTTTATACATTTTTACACTGTAAGGCTGTTACCAACTTTTAACAACAAAATCCAAGCTTTATCACATTTTATTCTGAAAACATTCGCAAGGGGAGTGTTTGTATATTAATTTAAGTAATTATTTTAACTTTTGACGAACTTAAGGTGAGTCCATAGACGAATGATATTTACTACCGTGGTGACTGGTGAGACATAATTAAAAATAACCGGCCTAGTGCGTGTCGGGCCACGCGCAGTGTAGGGTTCCGTAGTTGAAAGTCTCAAATATTATTGCTGACTTAGGATAGTGCTTTTATTATATTTATGAATATTGAATACATTTTGATTTCCATGGTTTAAATACTGTAATATACTACAAAATGTGCAACTTACACTACGTGTAATACCTAACTTAGGAAAAACAGATATAACTCCTTAACTAAAGAACCCTACTTAGCCGTGATAGTTTTTCTTTAAAATTCATTATATATACTACTGCTGTGAATTTTTTCTTGGTTCCTTTATATAACCATTTAGCTGGCAGATAAAATTTAGCACTTATCATATTTAACAAACGGATCCCTGAATTGAAAAATGGTGTTCCCACACCCACAATATTTTTGAAAGACCTATTCAACGACACCCCACACTATGGTATAGACGAGAAAAAAAATTCATACCCACTTTACATGTAGGGGAGGTACCCTTAAAAAATTATTTTTCACAATTTTATTTCACCACTTTGTTGGCTTGATTAATATTGATACCCTTGTCAAATTATAGATTTCTAGTACCAATAGTCTCTGAGCTAACCCGCGGACGGACAGACAGACAGACAGACAGACGGACGGACGGACATGGTGAAACTATAAGGGTTCCGTAGTAAACAAGGAACCCTAAAAACGTGACAAATGTCATAGTTTTTTTTTAATTTCGTTGCACATGGCTTGCTATTGCGCCGCCTGTCTCCAGCGTCTCCCAGCGACTAGTTTGATTTCATCGGACAACATAGTTGGGGTCTCCGGTGCGGGGTCGCCACTCTAGCACCTCGGGATCTTATCGACCATCAGTTCTTCGAACTATGTGCCCCTCGCATTACCACTTCAGCTTCGTGACTCACTGAGCTAGGTGGGTGTCTTTTTACTACTTTCGTACCCATAGTACCTACTTTTTCATAACTTTACCTGTTGCTTCGGTTATAAAATTTCACATATTATATTCTTCAATAAACGGAACAAAAGGCACTTTTCAAGGCTTCAAATTACATTAGAAGCATCCTGGCTTTTCGCCAATCTCGATCTTTTAACGGATATAATATTATTAAAACACGCGATTTTGCGGCTTTTATCCGAATGGAGTAAAGTTTTATTTTCTGGGATAAAAACTAAACTTTGTCACTTTCCAGGTAATAGATGTATCCGTTGCCCCGTTGGTGAATGATCGAAGGACAAAACAACAAACAAACACACTTTAGCATCTAACCTTTGAGTATACAACCAACACACTATAACATTAATAAGATAAACACAAACAAATTAAATAAAGTATCAAAACAATTAGGTAATAAATTATAAAAAAAGTTTAAAAAAAGGAGTTATGAAAAATTAAAACAGGAGCAATCGTCTATTAATACCTAAATATTGGCGGTGAGAATTCGCTAGTTGTAAATACACTTGATGATGCCCGCGACTTCGTCCGCGTGGATTAAGGTTTTTAATTCCCACCAGAACTTTGTGATTTTCCGGTATAAGTAGCCTATGTGTTAATCAAGGGTATGAGCTATCTCCATCCTAAATTTCAGCCAAATCGGTGCATTCCTTGTGGCGTGAAAAAGTAGCAAACATTCATCCATCCAGACATCCATCCTCACTACCTTTCGCATTTATAATATTAGTAGGAAGTACGATAATTATTATGCAGTCACTATGTATTTTTAAAATCTCCCAGGCCACAAATAATACCCTACGGCTTTCGCTTTCATATTTCATATTTTGAATATTTCATACCGATTTTTTTCACTGAACAATGATCTGAATGAAAATTCTCAATCCGCGTATATGGAATACGAGGTTTAATAGTGGTTTTAAATCTTACATGTGGGAGCATTTCTGTAGATATAAAGTGGGTATAGGTACCCATGTCAGTCCAAAATTCCATGAAAACGTTAATGGCTGCTTAGTTCCTACACTGACGTGAAGAATGTGGTTCCGACCTTGTTACGTTTATTATACCTACAAGTAATGGACAAATCTTCCTTCCAAGAATTTCGTCGTAAATAGGCATTGTAATAAAATAAGTTTTCTTTAGTAAGGATCTCTAAGTGATTGAGATATAAATTGAAAAATAATTAAGTGAAGAGTTCGAAGATGATGGAGGATGCTTTACTTTAATGAAAATTTGATAACTGAAAGCTTAAAAGAAAATAACATTATCTGTATAAATCTGTACTACACAGTTCGAAGAGATGATGGGCATTGGGGTCCCAAAGTGCTGAAGTCGCAACCTCCCAGTGTTGGCAGACCCCCTTACAGACTAGGTGAACAGACGACATCAAAAGAGTCTTAGAAAGCCGCTGGATGCAGGCGACAAGACCGAGGCCTGTGGAAGTCCATGCAAGAGACCTTTGCTCAGCAGTGGACGTTTATCAGTTGATTTAGAAAAGAAGAAGATATAAATCGTAATGATAATGAAGACTACTTTAAAGCCACTGACGTAAAATCTTATTAGCATACGAAATGACATCTACATTATGAATTTTGCAGGTATTTCCCTTGTATTTTCAAAGGTAGTTGGCACTCACGAGTTAAATTACATACTAATTTAATTTAATGTCACACTCACGACCCACGTCAAGGGATTTAATATAATTATTACGTAGTCTGAGCGTAAAATAAAATATCTGAGCAGTAAGCTCGGTTTACCAGGCAATCATAATAATTTTCATCCAAAAAAAAAAAGAAATAACATCAATTTTAAAATAGGTACATATCAAAAACTGCGGAGCTGTTGCGGTGCTGGGTCAAGAAGCTTAAAAACCTACTTAATAAGCTTTCTTGTTCTAAATCGACAAATGCAATGTTAAAGATACATATTGTCATATTAGATTTTTTAGGTGGTTAATGGGTACATTAAGTAATCAAAGTTTTATGACTGTTGATACTTGGGCGGCTTGAGGTATGGGGGCAGATTAAATTTTCAGGAGAGATTTAACGACTCTTAGAAACAAAATAAATGTACTGCCAATGACCTCTGTGTAAGGGATAAAGTTTATTTGCGTTAGCCGGTTGGCCCACGCATTCCTGTTGCCGGCGTATTGACTTCGCAGTTACTTTACTTTATTCCCAATTGCCCTCAGATCTTGTATTTTTCCATTTCGAGGGCCAAAAGGACAAAAAATATTCGGGCGGGGGCCAATGGGACCGCTTGGAATAATTAATGTGTGTGGGCCAAGGGAAAGGAAAATATTAAGGGATAATGAAAATTCTTTAGTGCAGTTATTAATCGTCATATAAGCACATAGTGGTATGAAATAGTTTTTTTCATCATACCTATTCGAAAAACGAATATTGGCTTCAGAGGATATCGGGAGCAAAATTTAATTTTAACCCCATGGGACTTTTCATTTCTCTCTTCTGATTAGTCCGCGTTCGTGCTTTAGGATACTAAAGCACTAACGCGGACCAATCAGAAGAGAGAATTCAAAAATGTGTCGAAATTCATAAATGTTTGAGAAGCTGTTGCCTTCGATAAGTCACGTGATCAAATTTGTCGATTAGATATATACGCCCATACCTCCAACATAAATATTAATGTTTAATTATTTCATAAAAAATTATATTTGTGTTTTATTTAAACTTTCAATATACGTATTGGTAATGTATATATACTCTTTACATAGTAGGTTGATACTCCTAGCTTTTTCTCATAGGTAATGATGAAAAATAGTGTGTGTCATTCGGGGCCAAAATTTTTTGTTCTCGGGCGGCGTATATTGAATTCCTCGCTACACTCAGGATTCTACTTTAGAATCCCTCGCTGCGCTCGGGAGTCTACTATAGAATCCTTCACTTCGCTCTGAATTCAAAATAACGCCCTCGGGGAACAAAAAATTCCTTTGGCCCCATATAACACAAATAACTATTGTGTTATATGGGACCAAAGAAATTTTTTGTGAGAAACGTGTCAAGTTTTACGCAGCGCTAATCTCGTAAAAATCCTGAAAAAGATTTTAATTTTCACGAATAATTATTATCTATTTAGGTTTTTTTTTACCTGATGGTGAGTGACGATGCCGCCTAAGATGGTTGCGGGCTAGGTTGGAGTAGGGTGTGACAGTTTAAATCAGACTCATACCCCTAATCGGTTTCTACACGCCATCATGCTCGAGCACTTAATTCCTTAGCGGCACGTCTTTGACAGCCGGGATGGTAACTAGCTACGGCCAAAGCCTCCCACCAGATAGACAGACCTATATTGATCCTTCGAATAGTCTATACCGGATCCGATTTCACGTCACATGGGTCACTGCAGCGCCGCAACGCAGTGATTTTTTCGGACTGTATCCTTACTAATATTATAAATGCGAAAGTGTGTTTGTTTGTTGGTTTGTTGGTTTGTCCTTCAATCACGCCGCAACAGGGCTACGGATCGACGTGATTTTTTGCATGGGCATAGTTGAGGACCTGGAGAGTGACATAGGCTACTTTTATCCCGGATAATCAAAGAGTTCCCGAGGGATTTTAAGTCCATGCTTACGAAGTCGCGGGCATCAGCTAGTACCATAATAATAACGGTTAATACGGCGCCTCCGTCAAAAATGCACTGTATGTCTGTGTCACTCCATGGATTTATCTATGTAGGACTCCGCAGCGGCCCCGCAGAAGTACCACAGGGACGACACATCGCGTCACGGCGACGCAGCGCACTGTGAGAATACGACATATTAATCGTCAATGTTCGATGTGCCAAAAGCAGCTCATGATTCCGCAACGCACTGTATGGCATTACAAATCGAACACAGCAGCTGGTTTCACTGCGCCGGTAAGATCATTTAACTGTGTGGGTTATTTGAAATTTGAATACATTTAAATATCTAGATCTAAATTAAGACCTTTGTGAGGCGAGCCAGTGTTGGGGACATTGCTTGGAAATACCAATCGATTCGATCAAATTTCCCAGCGGACGAAGATAAAATTGTTTGTTTCGAAACGACGTCTCTTGTTAGTAGATAGGTATCAATGTTTTTGCAGGCTTTTTCAGCTTATTTCCACTGAAAAGTCAGAAATGCTATCTTTGAATATAACTTGAAACTTTTACTTCTGTTTTATTTTTGTTACTTCGTAACACCTACAACTAGTAAACCTATTTCAAAGAAGCATTATGAGGTTTCATAGGGTATAATATTTTATACCACACCTAAAAATTTTTATTATTTTTAAAAACAAGTATTTAGTAGTTGGTTACATCATCTACCCTAGCTATCATCTAGGGCCAGAGTATGTAAAGATGAATCGAACGAGCCAAAACTCGATGCGGTTACGTCGTTTTATTACAGAGTTCCCATAGCCACCTTCCGACTCCATCATTAGACCCTGGATATCACCTAAGACTAGAGAACTTGTCAAGACAAATCAAATAAGCCCAAACTCGGGGTAACATCGTTTTACTACAGAGTCCCCATACCCACCTTCCGGCTCCATCATCGGATCAGCTTCATGTTACAATAATATTGCATTGTCATTACACTTTTATATATATATATATATATATATATATATATATATATATATTTCCATGGGTACATGTACCCATGGATATATTTTTATGTATTTTTTTTAACGGAACCCTAAAAGAGCGAGGCCCGACTCGCACTTGGTACACACATTTTTAGGGTTCCGTACCCAAAGGGTACCAACGGGACCCTATTACTAAGCCTACGCTGTCCGTCCGTCCGTCCGTCCGTCCGTCCGTCTGTCAGCGGGCTGTATCTCGTAAACCGTAATAGATAGACAGATGAAATTTTCACATATTATGTATTTCTATTGCCGCTATAACAACAAATAATAAAAATTAAATTAAATTAAATAAATTAAATTACTTAAAATATTTCCATGGGTACATGGAAATATTTTTATTTAATTTTTTTTAACGGAACCCTAAAAGAGCGAGGCCCGACTCGCACTTGGCCGATTTTTTTAATATTGCGACATCCGCCGTAGGATTGGTGTTTTCATGCAAATCGAGTTAGAATTATTTAAGTAAGTATTTATTTTCAGTGAATTGTTTTGGATACCAGTTCAGTAATTTACAATTACAATACGAACATACAGGAGCATTAACCAACTAGAAAAAAACTATATTGTAAGACGCAGATGCGTTTCTGAGACGCAGAGAAAAAACCGCGCCGCGCGCTGCCGGCGCTCTTTCTGACCACTTCCCGCATAGACCACGAACACTAGGAACTTCCCGTCCTCTCGTCGCCTGTGCATGCGCGCGCGTACTTCAGCGTGCGTACATTCTTGTGTAAAAAAAAACCCCAATTAGTTTTGGATTAAAAAAATTGGTTGCCTGTAAAGTCGGTATACGGGCGAAAGTTTTACGTGACAACCGAAATAGAAGCGCAAGACATGAACCGGTGTGTATGCCTATCTCTCTCACTCTCTCTCTCTCGCTCTGTCTCTCTCGCTCTTAGGCGGGCTAACTGTGCTCGAGTGGAAGGGACGCGTGCCTTTCACTTTTTATGTCTGTCTCTCTCGCTCTTAGGCGGGCTAACCATGCCTCTCACTCGCTCTCATTGTGAGCGCATAACGTGAGCGGAGCGTAACGCAGTTTCTTGAAGTGTCACCCGGCAAACCAATTTATAAGACGTTGTCACGTCAAAATGATTTTTAGTCTTTTTATGGGACGTCACAATAATATTAACAAGTGTAAATTATTTTTTTAAATGCAAGCTTTTAGTAGCTACATCATTAGACTCTGGATATCATCTAGGATCAGAGATACTTATTATGACG
Organism: Oeneis ivallda; assembly: GCA_029955525.1. Classification (NCBI taxonomy): domain Eukaryota; kingdom Metazoa; phylum Arthropoda; class Insecta; order Lepidoptera; family Nymphalidae; genus Oeneis; species Oeneis ivallda. Next base: position 23,371,373 of record JARPMR010000007.1, read on the forward strand.
AATCAAACGAGCCCAAACTCGATGGTGTTACGTCGTTTTATTACAGAGTTCCGATAGCCATCTTCCGTCTCCATCATCATATCAACTCCATGTCACAATAATATTGCATTGTCATCCGATTTACACATAAATGCAAAATTTCAGCTCGATTAAAAACCGGGAATTGGGTCTGACCCAAACAAACAAACAATAAAGTGGTCAAGCTAAATAAAAGCTTGTAAAAACAGTGTCACGTCTGTTGCAATTCAAATGCCATGCAAAAGCACCATGCAAATGTGCCTTTATTTTAATCTGTTCTTAAAATTATGTTAGTGATTCTTTTTGATGAGTATAACCCTACAGTTTGGAATTTTTGGAAACTAGGTTCGTAAATGCCTCACTTACTGCGGTGAAATTATAACAATTTTGAAGCAATCTTCAACCCAATGAATGAGGGTATGGACTGAAAACTGAAATGAGCAATCCCCATCCATTGCACTTTTGCCGTACCCACTCCTAACACAAACTTTAAGTTTATTTGGGGGAGAGAGGTGAATAATTAGTCCAGTTCAGTATGGCTAAAATTATTATTATTTTTATAAGAAAAACATGTTCTTTACTTATTTTATAATTTAGTTTTATTAAAAGTAAGTAAAATTATTTTCCTTAATTGAATATTCTAAATTACCATGAATATTCAAAATATTCAAAATTACCATGTACCTACCTATATAATTTGATGAATTTTCGATAACAATTACAAATATTGTTGTGTACTCTCACGGCACAAAATACCTATAAGTATATTAATAATAATCAGTATTAATAATAATAATTATAATGATTTACGCCATATTACCTATACACTAACCACCATCGAGGTATATATAATATATTATGACCTATTACCACTCTCAAAGTTCATAGGAGTAGAAACATCGGTAGAGATACGAATTCATAATAATATCACTTATTATTATGTTCTACGTAACTGTTAAATTAAAATCGTACTTAGCACGAAGCTAGTTCAATATTTTTTCATGTTAGTTTAAAAATAACACAATTTATTTATCAAACAATCTAACGAAGTAAGAAAATAGTTATCTGTATTAGTATTTTTTTACGCTCTACTTGAGTAACCCGTAAACTACCAAAAAAAATTAGACACTGAAAATAAACTTTGGATATACAATTATTGTAGACAAAAAGAAATGCGACAAAAATATGATGTAAAATGAACCAATATTAAAAAAAACTTTTTTACTTTATTTTACTAAAAGAATATCCTTTCTCAATTATTGAAAAAGGATAAAATTATTTGAATCTATTTTTCATCCGTATAGGTACCTCAATCATCCCTAAAATATTCATTTTATCTCAAGATAAAACTCCTCTTAAATTGAGAAATTAATCAGTTTAAAACTTTAAAAAATAATTAAAAACAATATTTATATGTCTTAAGTAAAAGCTAATTTATATAAAAAAATAACAATATCTTTTCTATGAATATGAACTAAATACCTTATTATTCCTGTCGTTACATTTCACATTTTCAGAACACACACAATCACAGAAAACTGTAAAAGTTAGCACACACACCACCACAATTAATTCACGAATAAAATAAAATCAGGCAACAATTTTCATCGTAATATTTTCGCATAAATTTTCGCGAAGGACGGACACGTCCTAAGCACACAGGGGTACAAAACGCACTGGTTAGTGGTTGGGGTTCGCTTATTCGTGTGCGAGAGAGAAAGCTACATTTTCAACGCAAGGGTGAGATCTAGCCTATAAAGTGGCCAAGTGGTACGGAAGCTATGGCGTATGCTTCCGTCGATAAAGTCGGTGGAACTTTGCGGACACTCACGACTGTTTATTGTATCTCCGTAAATATATGAGGGCTCATATGTGCTTATTATGTAACAAAATTCAGCTAAAGCTTATGATTTCGTGCCTACTGCATGAATCATTCAATACTATCTTTTGCCCGTGACTTCGTTCACATGAAGAAGGTTTTAAAATCTCGCGGGAATCCAATGTTTTCCAAGATAGGTCAAGAGTACAACCTATATCATTCTCCAAGTCCTCAACAATATATTAAATTCAAGAAGTCACGTCGATCTGTTGCTGATTTGCTGATCAAACCCCCCATTGCAATATTGTCGTACCCACAAGGTTTTTAAATGTCTCATTGAGGTAGAATTTGAGGTTATTTTAAATTTAAAGAGACCGCAGTACTAACCACTAGACTATCACTGCTCAGCAGCAGACCAGTGATAGCCTAGTGGTTAGTACTGCGGTCTCTTATTCGGGGGGTCGCAGGTTCGATTCCGGGCACGCACCTCTGGCTTTTCTAAGTTAAGTGCGTTTAAGAAATTAAATATCACAAGCTTCAACTGTGAAGAAAAACATCGTGAGGAAACCTGCACACCTGAGAGTTCTTCATAATGTTCTCAAAGGTGTGTGAAGTTGCCAATTTCCATTGGGCCAGCGTGGTGGACTATGCCTATAACCCTTCTCTGAGAGGAGACCTGCGCTCAGTAGTGAGCCGTTGATGGGTTGCTGATGATGAATGATGATAAAAAAATCGAAGCTTCTCAATATCCCTACGATTTAAAGTACGCACTGAAAACTGAAAGGTCGATGGTTCAATACCCATTCTTTGTACGTAACCCACTTCTAGCACAAGATTTAGGCTTGTTTGGAGGAGAGAGGGGGAAAGTTGGTCAAGTTCAGCGTGGCTAACAATGTTTTCCTTAAAAATATATAAATATTGAGCAAAATACAAAGAAAAACCAGATGTCGGTACATATTAACACCATAATAAACAACATTCTGAATTTTGAATTCAGATTATGAAACCAAAAAGTTAACCAGAATACATTTTTGAAATACACACGTCTTAATTTTTCAGGGTCTAACTTTTTCAAATCGTTCTGGCATTATGAAAAAAAAATAATGAAAAATCGGCCAAGTGCGAGTCGGGCCTCGCTCTTTTAGGGTTCCGTTAAAAATAATTAAATTAAAAGATTTCCATCGACCCACCTATCCATTTTAATTTAATTTTTTTAATTTAATTTAATTTTTATTATTTGTTGTTATAGCGGCAATAGAAATACATAATATGTGAAAATTTCATCTGTCTATCTATTACGGTTTACGAGATACAGCCCGCTGACAGACGGACGGACGGACAGCGTAGGCTTAGTAATAGGGTCCCGTTGGTACCCTTTGGGTACGGAACCCTAAAAATGATTTATTCATGAAAAGTTACATAAAAATATTAAACCGTTATTAAACCGTAAATTTCCAATAAGTAGATATGTCAATCTGAATTTGTAAGAAACGTGTGGGCAAGATACTTCTGAATACTGTTCCTTGATTTAGAATCTGCTCCCGACCATAATATATTGCAACTTTTTCTTGTTGACTGCAACGATTTTGTTCAAAGAATTTATTTGGTTGGCTCTGCAAATAACACCGTATGAAGCCGCTTCACTCAAGTAACTGAAAGATAAAAACTAAGTGTTAAATTCTCTTCAAGAGACTCCACTGCCGCAGTGTCCATGGTTAACTAATAGAGAAGTGTTTAGGCCACAGTCCACCATGCTGGCCAAGAATGGATTGGCAGCCTTTACAAACCTTTGAGAATATTATGGAGAACTCTCAGGTGATGTTCAATTATTGTTTAAAACGCACTTAACTCTGAAAAGTCAGAGATGCGATGCGGAATACACTGACATTCAATAAATAATTATACAAGTTGCCAACCAAATGTAAATGTGTCCAAGTAAATAAAAGTAAATTGACTGTTTGGTCGATTGATTAACGTATTACGTATTTTGTGGTAAAAGTAAATAGTATAAAAATTTTAACAGGAAAGAGTAATTTAAGCTTTTGTAAAAAAAGGGAAATTGGCTTGGCGTAGGTAAATATTGTGTAAAACATTTTTACACGTCACTTAATATTATTTTACACTTTTTGGGAAGAATTGCAAGTATACATTCATATTGTAGGTAGGTACCACCATATCTATATATATAAAAGAAAGTGGTGTTAGTTACACTATTTATAACTCAAGAACGGATGAACCGATTTGGCTGAAAATTGGTGGAGAGGTAGCTTAGAACCAGGAGACGGACATAGGATACTTTTTATCCCGATCGACCGCGTTTCCGTCATGTCACTATAAAACGTGGTATAAGAAAAACGCATCTGACATGGAATAACAAAACGCAAATGACAGTGGAATAACAAAACGTAAATGACAGCTAAACGTAATTTTGTCTTTGGTTAAGTGTGGTAAAAAATTTGACAATTATAAAAAGTTTAATAATAAAGCATTACTGATATTATAAATGCGAAAGTGTGTTTGTTTGTTGGTTTGTCCTTCAATCACGTCGCAACAGAACAGCGGATTGATGCGATTTTTTGCATGGATATAGTAATGGATGTAGTAGTGGTTCCTTAGACCGAGAGAGCTACTTTTTATCTCGGATAATGAAAGAGTTCCCGCGGGATTTTTAAAAACTAAATCCATGCGGACGAAGTCGCGGGCATCAGCTAGTTTACAATAATATTTGGTTTTGGTTCGAACACAAAAAAAATGAATATTTCATTTCAACTAACAAGGCTTTTCCGATCCCGCATGTCAATCTGCAATATTGTATAATTTATAGAAAGTGTTGACTTTAAACGCTTGACTAAAATTTTAAAATGTAAAATATTTCATAGAGCACGTTGTTTTTATTTGAGTGAAGAAACTGCAAATACGTTATATCAGCGAAAAACATTTACGTTCCTGAAAATTAAAATATCATACTACTAGGTACTTTTAGAGCAATGGTACGTAGTAAGTTTTTCTGTCCCAGTATTTTCCCAGTTTTAATCTGCGTCTACGTATTATGTAAAGAACCTACCTAGTGTTTACTGAATACACATTTGCCCAACGTACCTACTTGGTCAACAGACATTCTTAAACATGCAATGAATCAGTTACTTTGAGCATATAACAGTTACGTATAATAACCTTATGGTTGTGTAAGTATTCAACACATAAGGCAATTTGAAGGGGAAGCAATAATTGGACCTACTTACGCAAAATGAAACCAACCCCACACGATGACAGTTTTGAGAGAAAGCCGTTTCTTAACCGACTTCACAAAAGGAGGAGGTTATCAATTCGTTGGAATATTTATTTTTAAGCTATTGCATAGCTTTTATCGCGGGCTTTGAACTAGGACAAACAGTTTGAGCGCGGCGACCGAATCAAGAAATTCCGTAACGAAAGAAAACCTAAAACCGTCGTTCAGTAAGCGTTCAACATTTTAGAGGTTCTCAAGTAGCTCTATTTGGCGCAGTGGGCGAGCGACCGCTTTCTTTGATGATGTCGCAGTTTCGAATCTTTTTTTTGTTTTTTAATGTTTTTGAAAAAAATTTTTGCATAAATATTGTAATTGCATAAGTTGATAAAAAATGCTATGCAATACCGCGTATAATGCTTTACCGCGGCAGTCCCCGAGTGCCACTTAAGCTTTTTATTAATCTATGTTCGCCGATAACTCAAAGACGCCTGAACCGATTTGGAAAATTCTTTTTTTGTTTGAAAGGGTATACTCCCCAGGTGGTTTCATATAAATTTTATCGAAATCGGTCAAGCGGTTTTTAAAACATCAACAATAAATTAAATACTTTGTATAGTGTGAGTGTAGTTAATGTAGTAAAGTGAGAGTTTGAAGTCGGTTGTTGAAAAAGAAATTTTTATGTTAAATTATGTCAAAATCAATATTATAATTGTGTACAAAGAACAAAAAAAAGTACATAGAACGAGTACAATATTGTAAATAAATTTTATTCAAATTATTTATCAAACAATTTTGACAAAAACTTCTTTTTATCAAAACTGTCATCGTTTGGGTTGGTTCCGTTTTGCGTAAGTAGGTCCAATTATACCTTAATATTACGAGTTTAAAAAATTATCTTTAAGATCAAGTTGGTATGGAGGATTTGGAGACTGACATAGGCTAACTTTAAATCCGGAAATACAGGTTTCCCGCGGGATTTTCAGAACCTAACTTCACGCGGACGAAGCTGCAGACAAAAGCTAGTTGTTACTTTACAAGCCTGGATGAAACAATAAGCCCGATATCAATAAAAAATGCGTAAGTGTGGTGGCACACTCGGTTGGAACAAAGTTCCTTTTAATAATAAATTAATAATAAAAAAAAATTAAAAAAAATGATAATCTGAAGTCAGGATTCGAACCCCCGAACCGACCACCTACGCCACCAAAGCTATGACGGAACGTGTGTTATAAACGAAGACAACACACAAGGGTCGTGACGAAAAAAGTCTTACACTTTTTTTCGCCTAGCCCCCATCCGCCAAGTCCGTACCGTGCGATAAGGAACTTCATTCCAATAAGCTGCCATACTTGGACAATTCATAATATTATCTGCTCCTATAATAACTACTTTTTTTTTATTCGATGACAAGCTAGTCCTTCACTGCAATCTCACCTGATGGTAAGTGACGATGCAGTCTAAGATGGTAGCGGGCTAACTTGGAATGGGTATGGCAGTGACCATTCAACCCATACCCCTAATTGGTTTCTACACGCCACTGTGCCGGAACGCTAAATCGCTTGACGGCACGTTTTTGACGGTAGGGTGGTAATTAGCCACGGCCAAAGCCTCCCACCAGACCAGACAAGAGACAATTCAGAAATTATAAATTCCCAAATTGACCCCGCCGGGAATCGAACTCGAGACCTCCCAGTTATAAGGCAACAGCGCTCACCAATGAGCCAGGGAGGTCGTCAAACTACTATGTATAAAGAGATACCTAAGGGATAAGTAATTATTGGATACTATGTTAATACCAATAAGTGATTGCGGTGATCAGAATAGAATCTTAAGTACACTCGTATAATAACAAGAATAAGGCCCACTATTCACCACACGACGCATCGCTGAGTGAGGAAATATAAGAAGAGGGGAATAAATTTCCGTCAAACGTATGTTTGGCGGAGTAATCGAATTTCCTTATGTTCTGATTCGCCTGACACGGATATTGGCTACATTTTACCCGGATATTCGTAATATTTTTGAACACTTCCATTTTGGTAAAGATATGGAATAAATTGGCGTTCCATCTATGTGTTCGCACTTAATACGTGTGCAACTTCTTTATCAGACATGTGCGAGGAATATGTCCAATAAGATCGTTTTTATTGGAAGCTTCTTTTATTTATCACTCAATATCTACAAATAGAAGCAGTGATAGCCTAGTGGTTAGGACTGTGGTCTCCTATTCGGGGGGTCACAGGTTCGATCCCGGGTACCTCTGACTTTTCGGAGTCAAGTGCGTTTAAGCAATTAAATATCACTTGCTTCAACGGTGAAGGAAAACATCGTGAGGAAACCTGCATACCTGAGAGTTCTTCATAATGTTCTTGAAGGTGTGTGAAGTCCTCCAATTCGCATTGCGCCAGACGTGGTGGACTATGGCCTATAACCCTTCTCTGAGAGGAGATTTGCGCTCAGTAGTGAGCCGTTGATGGGTTACTAATAATAATAATAATAATCTACAAATAGGGCCAAGAATGTAATAAAGTATTTAGAATAGAATAGCATTCAAATAAACTTTTACAGAGTGCTTTTGTATCGTCAAACAAATCGACCACTGCACTGCACACTGGTTTGGAATGCCCTTCCAACCGTGATGAGCAACAAACTCGACGGTTGATCTATTTAACCTTATTAACACATACAATATTATCTTTATTAAAATGTTACAAAAAAAAACTAATAGCTAAGCTAATCTAATTACTATACAAATCATGCCCGCGTGGAATGGTGCCAAGAATACTGGCTGCATTTCCGCGCTGGACAGCCAGGCTGATCCTTTGCGCAAAAAATGAGCCAGCCCTTCTGTCACCAGATGAGGCAATTAACCGCGGTGAAATGTCTCGTAAAAAATTTTTTGCACTTTGACTCCATGGAGCTAGGGTCTCCACAGCAAACGGAACAAATATGTAACTCTCGATCAGAGAGGCATACTTGCGCCGCTTACAGGATTCAGCCATTTCAGCTGCGGCTACCAGTCTTGATGCTGTCTCCCTGATATGACACGGGGCCAATGTGTCGACGCACGTTGCGTCCCACATTAGAGCCCGTCCCCGTTCCCAGGGAACCAGCGTCAATCCATCAGGTCTCTTGCCATCATCTCGACTAATCCCTTTCTCTAATTTTTTATAACTTATAAGTTATAAAAAATTTGGGAAAAGTTCCACATGTAGAAATTATTTAAAATAAAATTGAAAATAGAAAATTCAGTCTGTCGAGCTGGGATTCGAACCATCGACTTTGAACTGTTAGGCGATTGCCGGAGCCACTAGGCTACGGAGACCCAATGTTGTATCGCGAAAATACCGAACACAATGCAAAATTCACATTCAACAAAAAAGTGTCGGTTTCAAAAATGTGTCGAGTGTCGGTTCCTTAATTTTTTCCGTCTAGCCCCCTTCCGTACCGCGCGATAAGGAACTTATGTTCCAATAATTTTGAATTTTTTGAATGACAATTGACTTGAAAAATAGGCTTCCCATTTGTACACACATAAACAAGCGTATCCTCTATAAAATGCTTTATCTTAGAAGAGCAGCAGACGCGTCATAGTGTGGATCCTGAAATAGTTCAACTGTGAAATCGATTGCGTTGTGCAGCGGTTTTGCGCAAACACGGACGGATGCATATTGAATATTTCAGTTGTATAACTACTCTGTTATTCCAACTCCTTATTTTACACGCTTTGTACACGTTTCGCCTTTAACAAAGTGCATATTTTCCCCCCATTAATATAACACTGCAATAATATAGAAGGTACTCACTAAATACAATGTAGCCTAGTTTGTCTAATTATTATCAATACTTTAACCTAAACTTATAAATTATCATATTAAATTCAAAGAATTCTAAATTCTAAATTATTTATTTCACGTAGGCCAACCTGTGGCTCTTATGACACGTCATGACTCTACCACCGGTTCGGAAAGCGGATTCTGCTGAGAAGAGCCGACAAGAAACTCAGCAGTTGCTATTTTCAAAATATTCCTTTTAGGGATTTTACAATATTATTATGTAGCTATTACATTGATATAAGTTTTTCATATCTTGTGGGCAGCTGGATGCAAAGCCGATGTATCCCATGCAACTTTGTTAGAATAGAATAGAATCTAGATTAAGAAGTAGTCCACTGGCGCATATTAGTCTATCTTTATCAAAGGACACTTTGTTCTTGTGTTCTGGAAAGCAGCTTTTACCATACACTATCACTAATCACTAATCACTACTAAGAAAAAAAAACCGGCCAAGTGCGAGTCGGGCCTCGCTCTTTTAGGGTTCCGTTAAAAAAATTAAATTAAAATATTTCCATGTACCCATGGAAATATTTTTGTTTAATTTTTTTAATTTAATTTAATTTTTATTATTTGTTGTTATAGCGGCAATAGAAATACATAATATGAGAATATTTCATCTGTCTATCTATTACGGTTTACGAGATACAGCCCGCTGACAGGCGGACGGACGGACGGACGGACGGACAGCGTAGGCTTAGTAATAGGGTCCCGTTGGTACCCTTTGGGTACGGAACCCTAAAAAGTATAATTAGCATGCCATGTTTATTTAAAGGTTCACAGAGTATTGTCCATTTTCACCAACCATACTAAAACCATCCCTGTGGAAAGGGATGACTTAGGTATGATTGGTGTACCTAAAGAGAAATTTACATAGAAAACCCACAAAAATACAATCCCTTACCCAATGTCATTTTCACCTTTAGGTGTTCTCTAAACTTAGCTTAGGTAGCCCGTTAAAGTTATGGAATGTTGGTGAAAACGGGCAATAGTTACCTCAGTAACTAATGCCCGTTTTCACCAACATTCCAATAAAATTATGTAAATCAATTTTAATTATTATAAAGATGGAATGTTTAAAAACAATGCGTGGGTGTCGTGGAACACTCGATCGGAACGAAGTTCCTTTTAATAATAAAAATAAATAAAATAAAAAAAAAACTTGAGAGGTGTCAAAGGACACCCGGATGGAACGTAGCTCCTTCCGAATAGTGAAGGAATTGTAATAAACTAGTGGTGTCATCTAGTATTAAATTGATTAACTACGATGAATTATATTATTTTGTTTATTTCTATTGCACTGTTACAAAACCAAAGAGTTACTCTGGTGGAGTTACTGTTTTTTCACAGATGGCGTTAGCATTTTATCCAATTTATACAATAAAAAATTAGGGAAAAATTCCACATGTAGAAATTATTTAAAATAAAATTGAAAATAGAAAATTCAGTCTGTCGAGCTGGGATTCGAACCATTCGAATTTATAGGCGACTGCCCTAACAACTAGGCCATGCAGACGCCGTGTTCTAAGGCGAAAATACCGAATACAATGCAAAATTCACATTCAACAAAAAACACAATGCCAAATTCACATTCAAAAAAGTGTCGGTTTCAAAAATGTGTCGAGGTCGAGTGTCGGTTCCTTAATTTTTTCCGTCTAGCCCCCTTCCGTACCGCGCGATAAGGAACTACGTTCCAATAATAATCCGAAATCAGGATTCGATCCCCCGAACCGATAGTTTCACTTCTTTTTTTAGCCGCTACGACACCAAAGCTATAACAGTATGTGTAATAAACGAAAGCAACACATTAAGTCGTGACGGAAAAATTCTTACACTTTTTTTCGTCTAGTCCCCATCCGCCAAGTCCGTACCGTCCGATAAGGAATTTCATTCAGAAAAGTATAATTTTATAGGTTCGCACTTCGCAGAGACGCGAGAATATAGAGAAGAGACTATGCTAGGAATCTAACAAATCCCCGTAGCTTGTGCACTGTACCGCTCTGGTCATGTCACCGTGAATGTAGTGCTGGAATAAAAGTTTTAAAAAAAAGAAACACGATAGGCCAACCCATATCAACGTCGAGCACCCTTTCACGTGACTTACAGCAAAATCTTGTGTAAGCTAGTAAAGCATCCCCTCCTTGTGTTTGTCTTACTTTCTGCGTACTAAGTATTGTGGGTAACCTATTTACTCGAAAGACGTAGTTTATGGGAAGGGTTTTTATTTTCCTTTCTAAGTAGGACTGTTATTTAAAGAAATTATTTTTACGGTAGGGTAAGTAAGTGATAGGTATTTAGCTGATAAAGGAAAACTATTACTCACTATTGTCACAAACATCGATACTTTACTCTTTAAAACTGAGCCACTCAAAAGTCTATTACTCACGAACTAATCATGCCTTAAGAAAATACTTATCTATTCTCTTAAAACGCTTAAACCCTACCTATAGCCGTCTCCTCCACCCCTATAACGGCCCCTTCCTCACATCTAATCAATTTAACCACAAACACGGCCGACAAACACCATCTGAACGTGAAGGTAGTTATCAAAAACATCTAAATGTTATTTAATCAATTAGACTAATCTAAGCGCGCAGGGAAAATTTATTCAATTAGGGCGCGATTGCTATCGCATCCCTCAATCAAATACAAGCGACCTAGACATGAAAGCATCTACTAGTCGGGTGAGTCTCTGGGCAGAGACTGAATTCGTACGTCAAAATAGCCGTATTTATACTTAATATTTCAAGATGGCGCGCAAGATGGCGTGCCCAAGCTGTCAACAAAGGCAAATGTCGATTTAATTAAACTAATTTCAATAAATAAATGGATGAAATCTTTATCATTTCTTAAAATCGTTATCAATTTTAAACGCGAATCTGACACTATATTGGAAATTAGATAAAACAGAAGAAAAACTAACTTAGTAATTCATGTAATTTTCGTTGACAGTCATAAATTAATTTAGAATAATATAGATACGTTAAAAAATATATTTAATACTACAGCTGTTAGGTACATTGTTCGGTTCATCCCTCCTTCCATAAATTACTCAAATATTAAGTAATTAGATTTCTCATAAATGAGGTATCGTTGACTTTATCGTATGGTGGTTCAAATCAATCAATCGTACTTACAAACAAGGTTTTAGTTTTTAGAGCCACACATGCCGTTTTGCCAGAAAGCTAAATCATTTATGATGGCATGTTTTGATGGTAACGTGGTAACTAATGAACCACACATTATGACATTATGACTATGACATTACATGTCCCGTGAGCACCTACACTTACAAAGTAGTGATGAGACATTCCTTTAATCTTCTTAGTTTTATGGGTTCCGTACCCAATAAGCGTCAACGGTCCGTCCGTCCGTCCGTCTGTCAGCTGGCTGTATCTCATGAAAATTTCAAGTAATCCACCTATAACCCAGTTAGTCACAGAATGTGTATTTCACAATAAAATTAAGTGGCACTCGGGGACTGCCGCGGTAAAGGCCGCGGTTTTTTTATCAATTTATGCAATTATAATATTCATGCAATATTTTTTTTGCATAGTAAAAATTATGCAAAAAGAAAATTAAAAAACAAACAAACAAGAAAAGCGAACTGTCACTACTTCGCGAGTGAGAATCGAACCTGCGACATCATACACCATACGGTAAAGAAAGCGGCGCTCGCCCACTGCGCCAAATAGAACTACCTACTTGAGAACCTCTAAAATTTTGAACGCTTGCTGAATGACGGTGTTGAGTTTTTTTCGTTACGGAATTTCTTGATTCGGTCGCCGCGCTCAAACTGTTTGTCCTAGTTTAAAGCCCGCGATAAAAGCTATGTAATAGCTTAAAAATAATAACGTTAAAGAGGGTCCCATACAGTAAAATTTTGTTTTTGCTCGATGTTAATTATAATAGCATACGATGATAAGGAAGGAATTTCGTGGGTGTTTCCGTCTCGCACTTGACCGGGTTTATCTCATATGCAATGAATATCAAAATACAAGAATAGACTATCCAAATAAATAACAGTCACATAAAAAGCGGTTAAAACCAGATTCCACTAGAAAAACACCGCAAGCCAAAGTGATTCTGTCCCCAAGAAAGCAGAGATTAAACATTCCCTATGCTTGCCGTTCATCTAATCCCCCTATCTTTATCTCCTATCCGATGGCGACTGTAACACTGCTCCCTCTAGCGATATTTGGGCGAAGATTACATGGAATTTATGACGATGAGGGTGACGTTGTTTCTGATTTTTTAGGTTGCCTAAACCAAAACGTATTTTTAAGCTATTGCATAGCTTTTATCGCGGGCTTTGAACTAGGACAAACAGTTTGAGTGCGGCGACCGAATCAAGAAATTCCGTAACGAAAAAAACCTAACATCGTCGTTCAGTAAGCGTTCAACATTTTAGAGGTCCTCAAGTAGCTCTATTTGGAGCAGTGGGCGAGCGGCCGCTTTCTTTGTATGATGTCCCAGGTTCGAATCTCACTCGCGAAGTAGTGACAGTTCGCTTTTCTTGTTTGTTTGTTTTTAATTTTTTTTTTTTGCATAAATAAAACAGTGACAAGTGTCATTAACCCAAAAAAAAAAAAAAAAAATTTGCATAATTTTTATTATATATTCTGTTCTAATATAGTGTAATAAGTGTAATATATAGTATTCTGTTCTAGAACTAGAGTGAGACGTGAGATACTTTTATTTGAGAAAACCAAAATCCCACAGCATCTCTATCACACCTAAATCAACATGGACGAAGTTGCCGTTATCAAGCTGAAATAATGTCAAGTACCCATAATGTGACATAAAAAATTGAAAAAAAAAAACTTAATTCAATTTGTATTGTGTATGTCTTTTTCCTCTCTCATCTTTGGGATGTTGCATTTTTTTTTTCAGTTCCGCAATGGGGAACCTTAATTTTCAGATGCAAACTTACCTTATTTTTCAGGCGCAAACGTAATGTCTGTAACCAGCTTTATATAGATTAAAAGTAACAGCGTCATTTGAAGCGTTGTAGTAGGGTAAATTACCTATTCTAGTGGAAAGATACTCTGACAGGTCAGTTTCGTTTGAGAAAATTCATCATTTTAATTGAACGACAATATAAAATCGGTAAAATTTGTTCAGCAAGAAACTCTTGACCTACTTTACAAAATCCGATTTTATTTGTGAACAATAAATAACTTCCCATCTCTTTTTAGGGTTCCGTACCTCAAAAGGTAAAAAAAGGAACCCTTATAAGATCACTCTCTTGTCCGTCTGTCCGTCTGTCCGTCTAGCCGTGTGTCACCACCAATTTTCTCAGGAACGGGTGGACCTAGCAAGTTGAAATTTATACCAGATACTGAGGTCTACCACTCATCATCTATATAGGTCACCTATTAGGTGTATAAAAATCAAGGTCCTGAGTCAACACGATAAAAAAATATGGGCAAATTTAGATTTTCGCGAAAACTTGTGAGTACCAAAATTTACCTTATTTTTCAACTTTTTTATTTTTCGGAATTTTCCCTTGTACTGCAAAACCTTGCTTTCAATCAAAATTGACAATTCTAGCTCAATCGGAAGTACCCTATAGTTTTTGGGTCGAAAACCTTTTTATGGTAGTTCCCGTTGACCTAGAATCACGAAATTTGGCAAAAAGCAAGCAAGCAGCACAAATAAATGAAAAATTCCAAAAAAAAAAAGTTCTAAATTAAAGAGTGTCCCCATACATACACAGTTGACGCCAATTTTAGATAGTCCTCTGAGTTGTATGGACGCTGAACCAATTTAGCGGTCTAGCTTACTTGGCACCAACCTCAAATAAGGTAAATAAATAAAAATGTGCTAATTTTTTTGTAATTCACTTTATTGCACAAAAAAGTACAAAGGGCGGACTTAATGCTAAAGTATTTTGTACCAGTCAACCTTGAGATGTGAGACAACACTTGTAGGTGTGCAAAAGAGTAGGGTTTAAAAAGAACATATTATTCATAAATATATTGAATACTAGCTGAGGCCCGCGAAATCGTTCGTGTGTATTTAGTTTTTAATATGCCTCAGGAACTCTTTGATTTTCCGAGATAAAAAGTAACCTATGTCACTCTCTCCAGGTCCTCAACTATACCCACGCAAAAAATTATGTCGATCCGTAGCTCTGTTGTGGCGTGATTAAAGGACAAACCAACAAACAAACACACTTTCGCATTTATAATATTAGTATGATGATAAATAAATTCATATACCTAAATATATTACATGATAATTATATACATATACTTAAATGTATTACAACTACTACACTATTGCGTGAAAGAAAATAAAAGAATATATTTATTTAAAACAAAAAAATATTATAAAATAAGAAAATTAATATAATATATTATCGACCGAGCGAAGCGAAGGTCTCTGAGTTTACTTGAGTGAATTTGCACTTGTCCGTCCGTCCGTCCGTCCGTCTGTCAGAGCCTTATAACTTCTGAATTACTGAACGTAATTACTTCAATTTTAGATATGATATGTAAACCGATGGCCTCCAGCCGAAAATGGCTTAAAAAGTTATAAAAATCTTTATTTCAGGGGGGCTCTCATAGAAGCGAATGCGAAGTAAAATATATTTTTTTGCATTTCATAGGGTTGCAGTACCTCATTTTAAAGATAATTTGGAACAGAGTACAAAAGTATTTTTTTTTTATTTTTTTTTCCTAAAATTGACGAGATGGGAGGCTTTCAAAGTGGAGATTGTATTCGAGGCTAGATCTCTAAAACCACTTTATTTTAAAACTTGACACTTACACATAATTTGAGTTATATTCTGTACTTGAACAGCAAACACTAAGATTATATAAATATTATAAAGAAACGAAATTATTTAAGTTTTAATGGGCATCAATGTTCTTAACAAAACTTCACTATACTGTTAATAGATGGCGCTGTCTTTAATATTGTAAATACAGTTTTGCGTCAGCTATTCTTATTTTGTCTATTACTAATTATGTTATTCAATTAGCAAATTATTATCAATAAAAGTATCACGTTGTTTTTGCAAAAGTAAATCCGTTTCTCTTTAGAATAATTAGACGTTAGCACCTATTTACTACCGTATGATGGTACTGTGTCTATGAATGTAAAGATGAGCGCGCATCTAGAAATGCTCGCCGCAGAAGCCGCAAGCGCGCAGTCATGGCAATTTATAATTTTTTTTATTATGAAATCGTATACTACGTAACACCCTTTCAGCGAACCAGCTGAATTTTAGTAAAATACTGTAGGCATACGCATCCCATCCACGAAAGCAGATGACGATTGACGTCATCAGATTCGGCGCGTTTTAATTACAATATAATATAGTTAAAACTACCTTATGGGAATTATGGGGTACCGCGAGGTCTCAGTTCGGGGCGAACCACTAGTTATAGTTTTACTTGAATACTTTTACTTCTGGAGTACGGAACCCTCAGTGCGCGAGTCCGACTCGCACTTGGCCGGTTTTTTTTTAAATTGTCATCAGCCAGAAGCTCAGAACTCTACCTATTATCACATCACCTTATAATAAATAAAATAGTATAAGATCCAATAAAGTAAATAATTCCTATTTTATTTATTTTTCGATCGCGCACCAGACATAAGAAGGTTAAAGTCTGTATTCAAGCGATCGTAAGTACGACTAAATAGAAATACTGTGAGTATATTGACAATTTGAATCTTTACTTTTTTATAAATATTATTCTTATGACGTTTTGCTGCTAACAGGACTACAATGTAAAAATAAAATAACGCCCGAAAATTGGTCCGAACCATCGTCAGAGATAACACTAAAATTTTACTACATAATCCTATTTTATTTTACAAGAGCTTATCTTGCAACTCGTAGGTACTATGGTACTGGTTTAATACTCAAAGGTACTACGTGATACGAGCACAAAGGTGCCTGCCCACTGAAGCGAGTCGAGTGGAGATGAGTTAACCAGACCAATCAAGACGATAATTAATTAATCAATCACATCATCTCTGAATTATTTTATTGGTTCGTCACATCTCCACTACTCTAGGCTTCGGTGGTATGTACGGTAAAACATAAAGAACCAACCAAAAAGAACCTGCATAGAAACAAATTGTACCTTGGTATATACCAAAACATCGAAAGTACATCTTTCAAGTCGGCTCACTATCACCACCTTTTCCTTGTCATCGATAAATAAAATCTGCTAAATAGTTATCGGGAAAATAATTAAACATTTTACGCACCTCTTTTGCGTTTTCACCTTTTTGTAAAATATAGTTAGCTAACTAATGCCGGAGAACCCGTCCGTGTGGATTTAATTTTTTTAAGTCCCATGGGAACTCTTTGATTTTCTGGGATAAAAATATAATAATATAAGTAGTGTAATATGTCACTCTCCAGTCTCCAGGTCCTTAACTATGCAATCGTTCCGTAGCTCGGTCGAGGCATAAAAGAAGGACAAACAGTAAGGCATTCAAACAGTATTGACAAACATTTAATTAAAAAACTCTTTTTAAAAACTGACTTCAAACGCCCGCGCCAATACTACGTATGTAATTTATTATTTATATTTTAAAAACCGCTCAACCGATTTCGATAGAATTTCAATGGGACCACCTGGAAAGTATACCCTTTAAACAAAAAAAGAATTTTCCAAATCGATTCAGGCGTCTTCGAGTGAACATGTTACATCATTAAAAAAAAGATTACGACGAATTGAGAACCTCCTCCTTTTCTGAAGTCGGTTAAAAAAAATCTAAGTACCTTTAGACTTCTAAGTACTTTTAGTTTCATCTATAGCCTTTAAAACATTTCTGTCGATCGTCCTTTGGCTTATTCAATAAAGCAAACCAATTAAGTCTCCTCAAGGTATCTGCGAAGTATTTTGGACTGTACAATAGTTCACAACCCACGCGCTCTTTTATTGGTATTCTTAATTAAATTTAGGGACCGATTGATAAAAAATATCAATCTTTCTGTGTTCTACAATGTTTAGATAATAATGATATACCTACTTTTTTAATAAAGACAGTTAAAAAAACTCTTTTCATGAAATGTGAATAATTATAAAATATATGTACCTATTACTCTTTTAAGGGCCTTTTTCACCACCTTCAAGTAAACTTCAACCGACAAATTTTGACGTTTTGACAGATTGCCCATACAAAAACTGTCAAAACTTAAACTTTATTTGTCGGTCGAATTTGAAGGTGGTGAAACAAGCTCTTAAACTAATAATAGTATCTGGTATTTATTTTTTATAGCGTTAATAGTCTAGTCTAGTCTATTGGTAGATTCATTGACTATTCAAAAGCACTTGTAAAAGTTTATTTGAATAAAAAATATTTCTATTCTATTCTATTCCATTCTATTCTAACTTAATACTAGTTACTCATAAATCTATGATACTTTTTTACTTTTTTATAAAAAATCTTAACTTCAGTAAAAATCCGTAATTTTTCAAGTTATTACCACGAAACTTGGTGTTTTGGCTCTTGATTAAAAACAAAGAAGTACGTACTCGTATTTCACAGTTTTCGAAAACTCTAGCCCCAAAGGGGTTAAATAGGGGGTTGAATAAACGTATAAAAGTCCATAATTTTTCAATTTAGTTACATCGAGCAACGAATCTACGTGATTCTTTGATGGGTATGGTTGCAGAGTCTTACAGGTTACTTTTATCCCAGCAGTTCCCACGGGATTTTCGAAGAACTTAATTCCACGCGGACGAAGTTGCGAGGACAACAGCTGGTAATATTAAGGCTTTAAGATGCGTGAAATAACCTTGAGAAACGGAGCCAACCTAGACTTATTTCAACGTCACCGCCATCTAGCGGCTACGCTCGGTACTTGCTCGAGAACTCAGCAAGTACATGAGAGTACCTCGAAATATATCGACGATAAAATAAACGTGCAGAGGGAACAGTGTTTTATGTTATCCTACCTAGTATGTTTGGGCCTCACTGAGATTGATGTCACGTGCAGGTGTTAAGAGTCTCCATTGCTTTAGCTTCACCTAGTAGGCGCAATGTACCATAACGAGCTTGCAAGTAGTTTATAAGTTCGAGGTAATTAATTCTTTTTGTTGTTATTCTTACCTTAATTATTTTTAATAGGTCTTTTAAAATCATTGTATTCTTTGATAGTTTTTAGGGTTTCGTACCCAAAAGGTGCCAACCCTGTTTTATCAAAAATATTTATTTAGGTAATAAACAAAAAATCGGCCAAGTGCGAGTCAGGCCTCGCTCTTTTAGGGTTCCGTACATAATATGACCAAATCACTTTTTTAAAACTAGATACACATTTAGATAACTTAGTTCTGAGTTAGTATTAAATTAGGAAGCAGTGTTAGCCTAGTGGTTAGGACTGTGGTCTCCTATTCGGGGGGGTCGCAGGTTCGATCCCGGGTACGCACCTCTGACTTTTCGGAGTCAAGTGCGTTTAAGCAATTAACTATCACTTGCTTCAACGGTGAAGGAAAACATCGTGAGGAAACCTGCACATCTGAGAGTTCTTCATAATGTTCTCGAAGGTGTGTGAAGTCCACCAATTCGCATTGGGCCGGCGTGGTAGACTATAACCCTTCTCTGAGAGGAGACCTGCGCTCAGTAGTGAGCCGTTGATGGGTTGCTAATGATGAAATGATGATGATGATTAAATTAGGATATGGGGAAAGAATGATCGTTTGTTTTGGTCACAACTTTGAAGGCCCCTATTTCTTCATTTTTGAAGCTTTTCCATGCATGGGAGCCCCCTTTATTTTTTAATTTAATTTTATTTTTATTATTTGTTGTTATAGCGGAAATAAAAATACACACTGTGAAAATTTCAACTATGTATTACTGTTTACGAGATATTATAGTCCAGTAAAAAGTTAAATGAAACCATGATCTGACCAGTTTTGGCGCAATGAGTAAAAATGTGTTCATTAATACTTAAATAAAGATATTATGATTTAAATTTAGAGGAAAGGGATGAAAAAAATAAAAAAGGGGTTGAAAAATGCCTTTTTTTTAAATAACTTAATAACGGTAGGAAATAGAAAAAAAAGTTTCAAGTAAAAGTTGTAGAGAAAAAAATTCTACACAAAAAAGTTCCTTTTCATTTTTTTGTTATCTGCTTTAGTTTAGCTGCAAAAAATAAAAATTAAATTTGCTTTGTAATTAATTATAAAGATGTATAAAGGCGGGAAACAAAGTGCCTATCTCAATTAATTAAGTTTTGAATAACGGTAGTACAGTCAAATTAATAAGGTATTTTTTCGAAATAGAAGATACTTCCGAACATTATCCAACAGTTTTCAAAATCGGTCATCGTAGCTATTAAAACTCTAACCTGCGTGATGTCAGATTTCAGATTGAAACTTTTTCGCTTTCTATATTAAAAAGTTAGACTTTAGACTGTTTGACTTTAATTTGTTTTTAACCAATTTTAAAAAAAGAGGAGGTTCTCAATTCGCTCGCTGAGTCTTCTATTGCAAACTTCAAAAATCTAGATACTCTGATACAAAAATATAGGCCAATTATTTATACCTTTCATCCCATTGTTTATGACAATGGAGATTGGGAAATAATTTGTTAGATAACAATTGAATAACATTTTGAAAAATGGTGGTTAAACATTTGTTTCTCCAGGGCTCGATTCTTTCAAGTGTTAAGAAGATACTAGAAGTTTTTCAAATTTGTAAAATCACATCTTATGTTATAAAAAAAATATTTTTATTGCAGAACTCTCTTTAGCGGGGGCGCGCGCATGCTGTAACAGCCGCGCGGAGCCCTATTTTCAATGTCAAATTAAAATTATAAATAATGGAGATAGAATCCCGGGACTTGGGACTTTTTTATTGGAAATTTCCTCCTCTTAACGAGCTTTTTTCAAAATTGCTTAAATGTCAATATTTTTCGAGTTATTAACAAAAAATCGGCCAAGTGCGAGTCGGGCCTCGCTCTTTTAGGGTTCCGTTAAAAAAATTAAATTAAAATATTTACATGTACCCATGGAAACATTTTAATTTAATTTTTTTAATTTAATTTAATTTTTATTATTTGTTGTTATAGCGGCAATAGAAATACATAATATATGAAAATTTCATCTGTTTATCTATTAAGGTTTACGAGATACAGCCCGCTGACAGACGGACGGACGGACGGACGGACGGACGGACGGACGGACGGACGGACGGACGGACAGCGTAGGCTTAGTAATAGGGTCCCGTTGGTACCCTTTGGGTACGGAACCCTAAAAACGAAATATCATTTTTTTTTTTTTTTATTATAACATATTTTTTATTATGACATTTTGACTTTATACAGTATACTACATTAAACCAATTTTTTATTAAATCATTTTTTTTCATCTTATTTTGTTAATAACAATAGCAATTTTTTACCTGCACCAAAATCCTTCAAAAACATTTTTCTTGAGGTCATTCCGACTCGAATGAGCCATCGCTCATATTTTTAGGACCTTTATCTCTATTTTTCACGTTTTTGAACTTGTTGACTAGACTAATACGTAGGTATGTATTTACGAATTCAAATAAATATTGACGAATTTCAAAACATAACATTGACATAACATTTGACGACCTCCCTGGCTCAGTGGTGAGCTGTGTTGTCTTATAACTGGGAGGTCTCGGGTTCGATTCCCGGCGGGGTCAATTTTGGAATTTATAATTTCTGAATTGTCTCTGGTCTGGTCTGGCGGGAGGCTTTGGCCGTGGCTAGTTACCACCCTACTGTCAAAGACGTGCCGCTAAGCGATTTAGCGTTCCGGCACGATGGCGTGTAGAAACCAATTAGGGGTATGGGTTGAATATTCACTGCCATACCCCTTCGAAGTTAGCCCGCTACCATCTTAGACTGCATCGTCACTTACCATCAGGTGAGATCGCAGTCAAGGACTAGCTTGTCATCGAATAAAAAAACACTTCGGCGATGAAACTTGACAACATAATAGTGCTGTCAATAAAGAGAACAATTAGTTCAGTTTCTACACTTTTTTGCCAAGTTGTACAAAATTAAAAATCACATCAGTGTGAATTTGCAGTACGCAGGAGGCGTAATATAAAATAAAGAGAACAATTAGTTCAGTTTCTACACTTTTTTGCCAAGTTGTACGAAATTAAAAATCACAGCAGTGTGAATTTGCAGTACGCATGAGGCGTAATATAAAATTCGATCCGTAGTCAACCCAAGTCAGTTGACTTGGGTTGACTACGGATAGAAAAATACCTGAAAAATACGGAGGTATGACAAAATACGAATTTCATACCATATCAAAATACTTTAAGTATATGAGACGTGTCCATGCTTAAAACTAAGTATACAAAAGTCATGCGTTTCATCAAACTATTGTCAGGTTTTGTGCTGTGCAACTCAATCATATTTTTGTATCAGAGTATCTAGATTTTTGAAGTTTGCAATAGAAGACTCAGCGAGCGAGCCCCACACAAATGAAGTTTGATTCTTATTTGATTATGTTATCGAATTCTGTTTGTAACTCTGGAAACTAGTATGTTTGTAGTTTTATTTGTAAAGTATAATAAATGGCCAATTGCGTGTCGGGCCACGCGCAGTGTAGGGTTCCGTAGTTGCCAGTCACAATATTATGCGTATAATTTTAGGCCTATATTGTACACACTTCTAAGTAGAAGTGTGTAAAATATAGGCCTAAAATTAGGCCGATCACTGCCGCTATAATCTATACTAAAAAATACTTTTTAAAAAACCGACTTCAGACGCCCGCGCCACTACAAAGTATATAATTTATTGTTGTTATTGTAAAAAGCGCTCGACCGATTTCGATAAAATTTAA
This sequence comes from Oeneis ivallda, assembly GCA_029955525.1. Classification (NCBI taxonomy): domain Eukaryota; kingdom Metazoa; phylum Arthropoda; class Insecta; order Lepidoptera; family Nymphalidae; genus Oeneis; species Oeneis ivallda. Next base: position 23,394,070 of record JARPMR010000007.1, read on the forward strand.
ATGGGATCACCTGGGAAGTATACCCTTTGAAACAAAAAAAGAATTTTGCAAATCGGTTCAGGTGTCTTCGAGTAATCGGTGAACATACACAAAAAAAAGGATTCCGACGAATTGAGAACCTCCTCCTTTTTTTAAATTGTTTAAAAACAAATTAAAGTCAAACAGTCTAAAGTCTAACTTTTTAATATAGAAAGCGAAAAAGTTTCAATCTGAAATCTGACATCACGCAGGTTAGAGTTTTAATAGCTACGATGACCGATTTTGAAAACTGTTGGATGATGTTCGGAAGTATCTTCTATTTCAAAAAAATCGGCCAAGTGCGAGTCGGGCCTCGCTCTTTTAGGGTTCCGTTAAAAAAAAAATACATAAAAATATTTCCATGTACCCATGGAAATATTTTATTTAATTTTTTTAATTTAATTTAATTTTTATTATTTGTTGTTGTAGCGGCAATAGAAATACACAATCTGTGAAAATTTCAACTGTCTACCTTTTACGGTTACCGAGATACAGCCCGCTGACAGACGGACGGACGGACGGACGGACGGACAGCGTAGGCTTAGTAATAGGGTCCCGTTGGTACTCTTTGGGTACGGAACCCTAAAAATACCTTATTAATTTGACTGTACTACCGTTATTCAAAGCTTAATTAATTGAGATAGGCACTATGTTTCCCGCCTTTATACATCTTTATAATTAATTACAAAGCAAATTTAATTTTTATTTTTTGCAGCTAAACTAAAGCAGATAACAAAAAAAAATCGGCCAAGTGCGAGTCGGGCCTCGCTCTTTTAGGGTTCCGTTAAAAAAAATTAAATAAAAATATTTCCATGTACCCATGGAAATATTTTAATTTAATTTTTTTAATTTAATTTAATTTTTATTATTTGCTGTTATAGCGGCAATAGAAATACATAATATGTGAAAATTTCATCTGTCTATCTATTACGGTTTACGAGATACAGCCCGCTAACAGACGGACGGACGGACGGACGGACGGACGGACGGATGGACGGACGAACAGCGTAGGCTTAGTAATAGGTTCCCGTTCGTACCCTTTGGGTACGGAACCCTAAAAATGAACTTTTTTGTGTAAAATTTTTTTCTCTACTACTTTTACTTGAAACTGTTTTTTCTTTTTCCTACCGTTATTAAGTTATTTAAAAAAAAGGCATTTTTCAACCCTTTTTTTATTTTTTTCATCCCTTTCCCCTAAATTTAAATCAAAATTTCTTTTATAATATCATTATTTAAGTATTAATGAACACATTTTTACTCATTGCGCCAAAGCTGGTCAGATCATGGTTTCATTTAACTTTTTACTGGACTAAATAGCACAATTTTATTTATTTACCTTATTTAAGGTTAGTGCCAATTAAGATAGACCTCTAAATTGTATGAGCGCCCATACAACTCGGAGGACTATCTTAATTGGCTTCTATTATTTATGTATGGGGACACCCTTTAAAATTCATCTTTTTTATTTTTTGTAATTTTTCCTTTATTTGTGCTGGTAGACCTTGCATTTTGTCAAATTTTGTGATTCTAGGTCAACGAGAACTACCATATAGGTTTTCGACCCAAAACCTAGATAGAGTAGGTACTTCCGGTTGACCAAGAATTGTCAATTTTGGTTAAAAGCAAGGTAAGACCTATGTTATGGGTATAGTTGAGGACCTGGAGGGTGACATAGGCTACTTTTTATCCCAGAAAATCAAAGAGTTCCCAAGGGAGTTCAAAAACTAAATCCACGCGGACGAAGTCGCGGGCATCAGCTAGTTAAATAATAATTATATATATACTTCTAATAATCCATTTAGTGTCAAAGTAAAATAATCCTTGATTGTATTGATAAAAAGTCACAAATTCAGTAAGTACAACCGATTATGGAGAGTTATGGAGCGTATCATACATAGGTAAATGTATAAGAATGCATACACGAAATTGAGCTCTAATTCAATGCTGTTATGGTTTATTTTACTTTGACTCTAATGACATCGAATACGATTACGATCAATCGCTTAACTATAGACAATTGGACCTGTTACAGTTTTATTATAAGTAGGTAGGTATAGATAATACTAGCTGATGCCCGCGACTTTGTCCGCGTGGATTTAGTTTTTAAAGTCCCTCGGGAACTCCTTGATTTTCCGGGATAAAAAGTAGCCTAGATGTTGACCCAATTAATAAGTTACCAAGGTATAAAATTTTGTAGAAATCTGTGCGGTAGTTTTTACGTGAAAGAAGGACAAACAAACAGACAAAAATTAAATACAAATCTGTTTTGGGCTCAATATCGATAGTAAAGCATCCCCCAATTAAAATTTTCAAAATATATTAAATGTACCTACAGAAATCTTCCAGTTACAGTTTTATTATATGTATAGATTAATTTATAAAAACTAGTTATTTTATGTTAATAAGAGTGAATTGCGAATGTCAACCCCTATCTATATTAAAAATCTCGAGTCACGAAGTATGTTCGGGATAAACTTGAAAACTACTACGCCGATTTTGATCAAACTTCGTAACTATCTGTAATTTGGTCCAACTTCTCGGACGAAGTCGCGAACACATAAGCTAGTTATTACATGATGTCCTCCCGACCGAATCCGATCACGGCGGCCAACCTCCTATGCTAAAACGTCGCCTTAGAGGTCAGCCATCTGCGCGGGAGATATTATAGTGCAGAAGTGTGTGCGCAACCACAGGTGCACTCTCTATTCCCTCACTCTCATAGTCCGATGGTACGGAAATCCGACACGACCGGAGAGAGATCAGGCGCAGGACCGACGGTTTTACGTGCTCTCCGAGGCACGGGGGTGACTAACCAGTAACCACCAACTTCCTAACTCCGGGCCAGTACTGAGAATTTCTTTGGCAGAAAAACGCAATACTTTTTTTTAACGGCCGCAGCCCGACCCGGGAATCGAACCCGGGACCTCGTCATCCGCAGTCGAACAAGCTGACCACTAGACCAACGAGGCAGTTAGTTATTACATGACGTGTTGTCCACAGTAGGTACCTACGTATATCATCTAAAGTCCAGATTTCCTTACTTGAGTATTCGAGTAAACAAACACCTCTTGATATGAATATCACTTATTTACACACAAATCACACATTTTTAACTATGTATAACTGTCTAGATCTATTCATCAAACACATTCGTTACGATTTACACCAAAAATTGCTTCGAGTTTACCATTTTAAGATATTTATTTTCTCAAAAACGAAATAATAGCAGAACTCATTTGCACAGATTAGGAGAAAGTGACATTTCGTAACCCTAGATTGTCTATGAATCGTTGAGGTGGGGACAGGCGAATGAGTGACCTTATGAATGGATTGAATCCATGGAACTAGGAATTACGACTAGTCTTCCTACTTCAATGATTGAATCATCATTACAGTAGAGGTGAGTAACTTTAGAACATAAAATATAATGGATATTGATAAAAAATAAATCACTAGCAGAAAATGATTGTAATGGTTATCTTAAATAAAATTAGATATTATTATAAAATAAAATATAGATAATCTTAATCTTTATTATTACCAAACTAAAGAACATTTTACTAAAGAAAACAGGTAAATAAAAATACACTACTGTTTATTTTTTTTAAGAAAATTGTTTGTATCACAATGTTACCCACAAATGGGGTATACTTTAGAATAGAACAAAAATCTGATTAGTAATAATTAATAAATCTTCGTTAATTTTTTCTTGTAAATTCCTCTTTTTAATATAATTATGAAAAAGATATTGTTTAGTTACTTTTTACGTCAAATTTGTAGTAATGGTACACGTCTATGACCATCGCAGTTGGAATGAAAATCATTCAGTTGTATAATGCTTTCACATTCGTTCAATCGCTTATGCGATAACTTCCCAACCCTATAAATTGTCTTTGGTTAACATTCGGCCATTATTGTTTACTCGAGTACTCAAGTAAGGAAATCTGGACTATATACTTACCTCAAGCAATTTTTATCAACATGCCTATGTAATCGAAAAATAACAAATATAAAATATAGGTACTAAATATAAAGTGTAAGTAAATACTCACATATACATTTTTAATTCTCTTGCTCTTTTAACAAGATATTTTTTCTTATGTTTTGGCATTTTTGACCTGCACTATTCACTATTTACAGTGTAAATATTTATAATGTAAATTTTACACTATTCTTTGACCGATTAAAAAGTTAACTTATTTACAAAACACACACACACAACACACAATTTTAAAGATAAAACTAAACATATTAAATCTATGAATATAAAAATATGTACACATTAGTATAATCCCGGGAATCGAATCCGGGACCTCGTCATCTGTAGTCGAATTTGCTAACCACTAGACCACGTCTTGTATATTACCTATACAACCACTAAATCACAAGATCTACGGTACCTACAGTCGACAGCTGTTCAATGGTACGAGTGAATTGCGAATGTCAACCCTATTGTTATAGGAATAAGGCACGTTGAAAGTCATACTGTCAGGCTTGACTTGATGTTTTGCTGTTATCCACTGTTATGTAGGTATCTACCTCAAACTTAGACCATTCAAAAAATATGGTCTAAGACCTCAAGCAATTTTTATCAACATGCATATCATCATCATCACCATCATCATCATCATCATCAGCAACCCATCAACGACTCACTACTGAGCGCAGGTCTCCTTTTAGATAAGGGTTAAATAATAGAATAGAAATGCTTTTTATTCAAATAAACTTTTATACAAGTATTTTTGAATCGTCGATGATTCTACCGCTCGCGCTGGTTCGAAATGCCCTTCCTGCTGAGAAGAACCAGCAAGAAACTCGGCAGTTGCTCTTTTCAAAACAAGTTTACAATATAATAGATATTATGCTATGTTTGCACTGTTTCCACAATGAGGGGAAGTTGAACAAAAGCATTCCTATAATTCAACACATGTTAAGACGGGCAGACAGAAAGTAGCCCCATTCCCGCCGGTGGCACCCGTTCACGGGCATGACGCATGACCCAGGCATTGCTTCAGGCCATAATCCACCCAATGCGAATTGGTAGATTACACATACCTTCGAGAACATTATGGAGAACTCTCAGGTGTGCAGGAGTGCAGGATTCCTCACGATGATTTTAATTGCTTAAATGCACATTACTCCGAAAAATCAATGGTGCCCGGGATCGAACCTGCGACCTCCCGAATAGAAGACCACAGTTCTAACCGCTAGGCTATCACTGCTTACATTATTATGCCTAGCATAGGTAATAATCGAAAAAATAACATATTACACTAACTAAAAATTGTAGGTAAATATTCACCAATACATTTTTAATTGTCCACCTGTTTGGCATTTTCGAATTCACTATTCTTTGATTATTTAAAAAGTTTATAAAAGTTTATGTATTTACAAAAAAATATTTACAGTTACTGACTTAAAGATTTTATCTAAACTAAGTAAATCTATTAATATAAATATTTAGAAATTGGTATAAACTCCTTAAAAGCTAAAATTAATTTCAACGAAGTCGCTGCAAAACCGATGCGCGGTCTTCCCTCCGCAACGTCCCGGCAGGGACTGTGGATGGGGCTCGCGAGTGTTTATCAGCTCGGATTTAGTTGAATTTCAGGTTAATATTACTATACACGATTGTAATGCGGCGTAAAAATAAAGTTAAATAGCGAAAAGATTCATATTTTTAATACCTTTTTTTGTGTGCAAGAACGAATTAAAAAGCTAGCGCGCTTTTGGAGAAGTTATGCAAATTATGTCAAAAATAGGTACTCTTTGGGGTTTTTTTTACAAGAGGGGGTTGACAAAAATAAACATTTTTAATAGCCAAAACAGTTATTGAATCTTTATCTTTCATTCTTTATTTTTTATTTACGGCTTAAATCAACAATTATGTTGATATGTTGAATTAAACAACCATGGAATTTAGACATTCACGCTTCTTAAGGCCTTAAAGTGGTTGGTCCTTCAATTACACCGCAACAGAGCTACGGATCGACGTGATTTTTTGCACGGACATACTTAAGAAATCATACCGTATCAGAAAATACCACTAGACATTAAATTTATTTATAATAACAATGACATAGAATGCGTAGATAGCTTAACATTCTTAGGAATTAATATTGACACAAATTTAAATTGGAAGAGCCATATTCAAAAAACAAGAAGTAAATTATCGAAATTTATATATGGCCTCAGGGAGTTAAAAAGGACTACCAACTTAAAAACCGCATTAGCCGCGTATTACGCCTATGGGCACGAATTTTTGCGATACGGTATTATACTCTGGGGAAACAGTACAAATGTCCACGATCTCTTTGTATTACAAAAAAAGTGCATCCGCATTTTAGTAAATATAAAACCTACAGACACGTGCCTACCTCAGTTCAAGGAACTGAAAATCTTGACCTTAACTTCTATTTATATATTCGAAATGTGTAAATTCGTAAGGAAAAACATACAATTTTATACTAAAAAAGAAGACAAAACTCGCCGATTCCCCGAGAGACATACAAACAAATTAATTCTCCCACTATCAAAATTAGCACTGCACAGTTCGAGCCCCTACATAATGTCAATAAAAATCTACAATAATCTACCTAACAACATCAGAAACATTGAAAAGGAAATAAAGTTTATAAAAACATTAAAAACGTACCTAATTGAAAAGTGTTACTACGCAATCAATGATTTTTTTAATGATACGGATAAGCATAATATGTAAAATCGGTCTCCCTACCACAATAAATTACACTATTGTTGCTACACCCAAACTGGGTATTCAAAGCTTGTAAATAAATAAATAAATAAATAAATAAATAAATAAATAAGGACCTGGAGAGTCACATAGGCTTTTCATACCGGATAATCAGAGTTCCCGAGGGATTTTAAGAACTAAATCCACGCGGACGAATTCGCGGGCATCAGCTAGTACTAAATCAGACATTTATAACGTTTTAAGCTGGCCAATTAATATGATTTTCTTTCACAATAATTGCATGGCTGTTATACACTATATCTCTTAACTGAGATAGGTAGGTATCCTTTACTTCAGGGAGTATTATGAAAGGGACAGCTCTAATTATAGACCTGTCAATTTTACTTTAGTCCAAAGTTTTTAAATGAGCTACGCCAGAAGACTGGCTTTGATTTCGAGCTTTACAAAACACTCTAGGGACGACAGGTGCGTGGGATACTTGAAACTACATTTAAGGAATAACTGCATAATTAAAATTTTCATCAATCAAAATACCGAGTTGGACGTGAGTTACTCACAAATTAGTCAGTATTTTGATTAATTTCTTAAACTGGTCACTTTCAAGTAAAGATTTTTATGTAAACCTGTGAAGATGATAATTCTACTGGCGCAATTATAATGTATGGCATACTTTGTCGTATTAGTTTACAAAATGGGAAAAACCAAAGTAAATTTGAATTTCGCGGGCAGACCCGTATAATCCACCTTAACTCGAATTTTTTGGCGCCTACATTGAAGTTCGAATTCGAGGTTCACTACTATAGAGCAAGAAAACTATTCCAATTTATTTTGATTATTTCCAACCGCAAACAGACTTCACGGCGGCTCAACTAAGTTTCTTATCTACTCTCTTACGATCGTGCGTTAGCTTAGATAACAATCTATTGCTTCTTGTTTTGTTTTTGTTTGAGCAACTCAAAATCTTGGAATATAGTTTTACTTCTTAGGAAGAGATTTAAGGCATCGATCTTACTTCCAGTATTGAGCTTATACATTATTATTATCTGTGGTTATATTCTCTAAAATTGGTTGCATCAGTGTAACTTTAACTACAATAGATAACAGATAAAATGCCTCGGATAAAAAAGCACGTTTTATGCATTTGTTGTAGAATCTAGGTACTATTTTTTACACAATCACACGGCAGTTCATTTTACTTTGAACGTCATTAAAATATTTTTTCCAACAAAAATGGTAAAACATTTTCCGTCTAATTAAAACTGCTTAAACACTTATTTTTATTGTATAAAGCTAAAATGTTACGCTCTAGGTACACAGAGTGACGAGAATCATAACTGCAAATTTATTTTTAAAAGCTTCGTCTTTATGAAAAGAGAAATTATTTTGCTATATTTCGACAGTTAACTGTATGACATATTATATTGTTATTCTTTATTTAAAAATTTAAAAATTCTGATACATGTTGCTACGCATCTATATACCTACCAATCCTAAATCTATGGGATTATGAATATTTTCTATCATTTGGAATCTATCATAAACATAGTATGCGGTTCTATTGCAAATTTTACTCGGTTCATTCGTTATGGCGTGTAAGAGTAACAAACGTCCATCCTCACAAACTTTGGCATTCATAATATTAGTAGGATTATTACGAGGTTAAGTCCCTAGGGATAAAGCTATATCACGGCTTCAACTATCTTGCTGTGACATATAGATTGTAAGCCGTTGATGGTTGCTGATGATGTTTAAAGAGTGAGCAGATGTGCAGACATCTTTACCATTCAACTACCTTTTTTGTCAAAGCATTACCATCATAGACTATTTCGTATTCTAAACCGATACTTTTATGAGGCGGCTAGATTTAATACGGAGCGAGAACTTGCATATTTTTTTTTTCTTGTACCATTCTTTGAATATAAATGTTTTATCTGAGAACCACAACATGCAAACGAGGTGTCACAATAGATTCTAGAGCGGTTCGACTGTGAAATCGATTGAATCGTGCACTGGTTCGGAGAGACTAGATGAATGGGAAATTTCATATTATACTATACTATTTTGTCTATTCCACAATAATTTTCATTCCGTTTTATCTGCCGTCGAGTAGTCTTTGAGTAGATACCTATTATACTATACTATATTATTATACTATAGTATAATAGGTATAGGTAGGTATAATAGGTATAGTAAGTATAATAGGTAGTAGTATAGTATTTTGCTCTTATTTTATTATGTTCAATTCTTACGTCCTTATTCCTTATTTATATCAGGCCAGGCGCATACCGCATTTAGGTATAAAAACTACAACCCAGGCACTTTATTGGGTGGTGCCAAGAGTCGCTATTTAATTCATACTAATATTATAAATGCAAAAGTGTGTTTGTTGGTTTGTCCTTCAATCACGCCGCAACAGAGCAACGGATCGACGTGATTTTTTGCATGGGTATAGTTGCCATGCCTGGAGAGTAACATAGGCTACTTTTTATCCCGGAAAATCAAAGAGCTCCCGAGGGATTTCAAAAACTAAATCCACGCGGACGAAGTCGCGTACCCATGCAAAAAATAGCTCTAATGCGGCGCGACTGAAGGAAAATTTTACATCCCCCCCACCCCCCCCCACCCCCCCTAGAGCCCAGAGTCCTCGAGGTCCAAAACTTGAGAAAATGTTAATTAACCATCCCTGAACAACATCCCAAAGTTTCATTAACTTCCGACCTTTTTCCACCAAACCCCACTTTTTCTTACCTGTCGCGGTCGATTGGACTACGGATGCAACATAGACATGGATACAAGCACGGACCTATTCTATACTCAATCGACCCTTAATCACCTTAACGTCCAAAGCAATAGATCTTCAGAATGCCGACAAGCGACAAAACAAAAACAACAATAAAAGTCCTTACCTACTTCGTGAACATAATTTGGTGGGCACTATCCGCTTTGGCAATGACTTGGAATTTGTTGGCACTGTAGGGATGCCTGTATTGCGTGTGTCTAAAAGCACATGAAATAGGCTTTTTTGTATTAAAAGCTTACCAGAATGTACCTCGTTCACTAAAAAAACATTCCGAAGCCATGCCGTACCCACGGAGCGGTTTTAACCTTTGTTTCTGCTCTGTGGTTTTCACCCTCGCCTGCAGCGGTTGCGGGCCCGCGGCCTCCTAGAAAGCAGATTTGTATGGAAAATGAAGTAGCAATTTTCACGGCGCGGTTTGCGCCCGCGGCTGGTGCGGCTGCTCGCGGCGCCCGCAGTAGAACCGCGCGGGTCGCAGTCGCCGCGAGCTTGGCGGCCGTCTGCGTCGCCCGCGGACTCTGCAGTCTGCGATCGGTCGCTCGGACGCAGGGCGACAAGATAGAGGCGGGGATGCTTACCCGCAACCGCGGTGGCTGCGGGACCACATAAACCTGGGGTGTCGTGAGTATTGCAATAAAACAGCGGTACCGCAACCGCTGCGGGCGCGGGTGAGTATCGCGCCGTGAAAACTCAGTCTTAGCACAGAGTAACGAAGGTAAGGGTCTTAGACTGGGTTTCAACGGCGCGGTTCGCACCCGCGCCCGCAGTGTTGCGGTACCGCTAGTACTGCGCCCGCCGCGGGCGCAAACCGCGCCGTGGAAATTGAAACTTCATTTTCCATACAAATCTGCATTCTACGGAGGCCGCGGGCCCGCAACCGCTGCGGGCGCGGGCCGCGAACGGCGCCGTGGAAACTCAGTCTCAGTGTTGATATTTACCAAAATTGCGTTCATCATAAAATATAATATCTTCCTAGGCTGATTAATTATTATTTTCATTCTTATTTCTTACTTTCTTTTATTCGATGAAAAGGTACCTAGCCCTTGATTGTGATCTCACCTGATGGTATGTGACGATGCAGTCTAAGATGGTAGTGGGCTAACTCGGAAGAGGTATAGCAGTGTAAATTAGACCCTACACGCCATCGTACGGGCACGTTACGTACGTGACGTGACAGAAGGGTGGTAATGTTAAAAGTAGCTACTACCGACGCCAGAGGATATTCAGAAATTGTAAATTACCGAATGACCCGCCGTAAATCATAATAATTCCCCCGCCAGGAATCGAACCCAAGATATTGGATATCTTGGGTTATAATACCACAGCGCCCACCACTATGCCAGGGGCATTATCAGACTATTAAAATAAATATTAGACACCGAAAGGTTCATTTCAAATATTTTATGTGACTGCTTAAAAAATGCCTACAAAAACAAACTCAATAAAAATAGGCCAAATTCTGCCTTAAGTTGGTCAATAAAAGAAAATTTATTAGGTCACTAAATCCTTAGAGCAGTTATTATTAAACTTTTGAAATGAGTCAAACCAATAGGTGCGGGGGACTGTCATTGGTGGACTATTATAAAGAATTACGAGCGTCACCCGCCGCCTGTCGCCATGACAGTGTCACAAAACGGCGCGTTTATTATGCACAGGCAATAAAACAATAAGGTGTGGTCATTACTTTATACGTTGTGATATTTGTATGGTCCACTGAAATAACTTTGTAGATGAATGTTCTATTTTTGACGTGATAACGTCTTACAAATCGATGAACACCGGCTGCACGCACGAAAAAGTGTCACGTTCCGCCTGAGGCTGAGCGTGCAAGCGAGAACGCGGAAAAAGCGATAGGCATGTTTTGCCTAAGCGTTGGCTTGTGACTAGAGAGCGCCCGCCGCCGCCCGCCTGTCATCGCGTGCGCGCTGTGGTTAGGGGATGTGTCGCGAGCTAGTTCTAGCAGCACGCTGTTCATCAGGCAATGTTTCTTTATGACGTTATCACGTAAAACTATCGTCCGTAAACCGACTTTACTTTACAGACAACCAATTATTTTTGGCAATGTTGGTAGCTAATTTACTCAAAGTTTTTATTCATTTCAACCCATCAAACTTTTGAATTGAGTATCTTTTTGACTGTTGTTAAAAAGTTGATGTTCATTATTTAAAATCGAAAATGTAACGCAAGAATAACATTTGTAAAAACAGAAAATAAATCGGTCAAAAAACAAATAAATTATAAGCTGTTTTACTGTGACTGTATCTGTCTCTTTCTAAAACGAAATTTTCTATGGAGCATGTATAAGAACTGCTGACTTGTGTTGTGATCACACTTCAACTGTTTGACTTCAACTGTGGACTGTTTGTCCAACAAAAAACTTCAAAGCTCTATATTTCCGAGACTAGAGATATTTAAAAATGACATTGTGTTATAATATTTTAAAACATTATCTATCTATATATATAAAAATGAACCCCTATTTCCCCTGGTCACGACATCACGTGTGAACGGCTGGACCGATTTTGCCGGGACTTTCACTGACAGAAAGCTGATGTTATAAGGAGTGACATAGGCTACTTTTTTAACCGACTTTCAAAAAAGAGTTGTGTTTTCCTACCTATGTATATCAGTATCTCTGTGATTTGTAAACCGATTTGCGTTTTTTAATCCATACAAAACCTTTGCCAGATGGTCCCATAAAAACTCGGTTCTAAATCCTCAATCCTGATGATCCACCTAAATTGTGGTGATTTATTGACTGTCAATTATCGACCGAGCGAAGCGAAGGTCTCTGAGTTTACTAGAGCGATTTGCACTTGTCCGTCCGTCCGTCTGTCAGAGCCTTATAACTTCTGAATTACTGAACGTACTTACTTCAACTTTAGATATGATATGTAAACCGATGGCCTCCAGTTTTAATGGGCATCAATGTTTTTAACAAAACTTCACTATACTGTTACTAGATGGCGCTGTCTTTAATATTGTAAATATGCATCCCATCCACGAAAGCAGATGACGATTGACGTCATCAGATTCGGCGCGTTTTAATTACAATATGATATAGTTAAAACTACATTATGGGAATTATGGGATACCGCGAGGTCTCAGTTCGGGGCGAACCACTAGTGAATAGTTGTTTTAGGTGCCAAGCAAAGACTACATAGTTATTATTCCAAGAGCCAACTCCTCAATCCTGATGTTGCAGGGGTTCTGCCCACGCTGAGGAAGTCGCGGGCATTAGCTAGTTTTAAATAAATAAAAAAATATCTGTCATTGGTGGACTATTATGAAGAATTACGAGCATTACCTGTCTGCCGCCGCGCCCGGTCGGGGTCACTAAGCGGCACGTTTATTATGCACACTTTCACAGGCAATAAAACAATAAGGTGTGGCCATTACTTTATACGTTGTGATATTTGCATGGTCCACCGAAATATCTTTGTAAATGAATGTTATATATGTCGTAAATTCACTTTATTCTGAGGTTTTTTGCAATGTTGGTAAAGCCATGTGCTAATCACCACTTAACTGATCAATTTTAATAAAGAGTATTATCTACTATTAATATTAAATGACACGGTAACAAGCAGAATCTAGAAGTGACTGATGAGATCAATGAAGGATAGCGTAATATTAATTATTTTTTCTCACCTCCGGGCGGAAAGCGTCAATTTTCCTCCCGCTGCGCTAAACGAAAATGTCGCTTTCCGCCTCCGTCGAGGAGAAAAATAGTATACACACCACGGGCAGTAAATAAGAAAGCCTCAGATCACATGTTTATTTTAATGCCCTAGATGTGTAATATACTATTTCATCATACCTATTCGAAAAACGAATATTGGCTTCAGAGGACAGCGGGAGCAAAATTTCATTTTAACCCCATGGGACTTTTCATTTCTCTCTTCTGATTGGTCCGCGTTATACTGCTTTAGCATACTAAAGCACTAACGCGGACCAATCAGAAGAGAGAATCCAAAAATGTGTCGAAATTCAAAAATGTTTGAGAAGCTGTTGTCTACGATAAGTCACGTGATCAAATTTGTCGATTAGACATATACATACGCCCATACTTCCAACATAAATATTAATGTTTAATTATTTCATAAAAATTAATTTGTGTTTTATTTAAACTTTCAATATACGTATTGGTAATGTCTATACTCTATACATAGTAGGTTGATACTCCTAGCTTTTTCTCATAGGTAATGATGAAAAATAGTGTGTGTCATTCGGGGCCAAAATTTTTTGTTCTCGGGCGGCGTATATTGAATTCCTCGCTACGCTCAGGATTCTACTTTAGAATCCCTCGCTGCGCTCGGGAGTCTACTATAGAATCCTTCACTTCGCTCTGAATTCAAAATAACGCCCTCGGGGAACAAAAAATTCCTTTGGCCCCATATAACACAAATAACTATTTGATTTTTATTCTTACCTTTTACTTTTTTATTTTTATCACACATTTTTAGGAAACTGAAAAACGTAAAATATAGATAATATTATTGTAAATATTTTATCTTTCCACAAATAAATACACTAAAAATATTAAATAAAATAAAAATAAAAAATTGAGTTCACTAATGTTGGACAAAAAGGGGTTTATCAATAATAATAATTAAAATATGATAATTTTATAAAAAAACGTTTCAAAATCTGTTCAGGTGATGAACATATTCCACTAAAATTATAATTTCGAAAATTCTTTATCTATGTGGTCTAAATCAAAAATATTTTAGTAAAAAGAATAGGTGAATATACCGTGCCCTATTAAGCTATTGCATAGCTTTTATCGCGGGCTTTGAGCGCGGCGACCGAATCAAGAAATTCCGTAACGAAAATAAACCTAACACCCCCCACTCCGACAGGCACAGCGGTGCGGCGTTGAAAGCCGTGCATCGTCTAACGTCGTTTCAGTTCGGCAGAATTCGGCACGTTGTTTGTGTGCGTGTGACTAGAAAATGCTATGCAATAGCTTTACCGCGGCAGTTCCCGAGTGCCACACGTATTTTTTTAAATATATAATTTTACTTACAGGCTGCCACTTACAGTATTTTTCCGATACTCAGTACATAATAACTGTAATAAAAATCACTCATCCACAACCGCATAATTTTATTACTTGGAAGCCGTTAATATTGAATGCAACGGTGTAATAAATTGACAAAATTAATATCATATCAGTTTTGATGACAATGAAATAATTATTTAACTTCATATTTGTTTTTATTTAACGCGACAGTTATTCGTTTTGGTGGCGACTATGATCATTAATTACATTTTATTAATCATCTGATAGTTATCTAATATATCAGCGAAACACAAATAAACTAGTGGTTCGCCCCGAACTTAGACCTCGCGGTAACGGCTTCCCATAATTACTTATTCATTCAATAGATACATGACGATCAAAATTGACATTATTATTATGCCCGTTTTCACCAACCATACCTGAATCATCCCCTTTGTAGAAGTCTCTTTACGTAGGTAGCCCCTAAATAGAAGCCTAACATCCCAATGTCATTTTCACCTTTAGTTGTCCCGTAGAGGTTCGTAATAACAAAGTTGACAGAAAGTGTCAACTAACTTAACATAGGTAGCCCGTAAAGGTTAGGGAACTGTTATAGTGAAATCCTCAAGGCCTCAATCAAACTGAGGCCTCGTTTTCGCATAGGCGTGGCGTTGCGCTTCTCGCGGCGCGTCGAGTCGCGTGAGCGGTCGCGCGATATGGCCAAGGTATGAGGGCGAGCGAGAGCGAGCGAGCGACGCGCCGCGCGACGCGCAACGCCACGCCTATGCGAAAACGTGGCCTTAGGTATAGTTTTTTGGAACATTCAAATTAAATTACTTGTACACAGCGTCATCTATCGACACGATCAGAAAACATGTAAAAACAAACTGCAACGTGAAGTTTTATTGATGTTTGCTAAATGACTAAGTAATAATTTTAATTGAATAATATGTTACATATAGCTGCATTTGCTATATGAGATGAGAGCGCCATCTATTGACATCATTGTGAAGTTCTGTTGTTGCTGCTCATTTAAAGTTAAATAATTTAGTTTCCTTATAACATTTATCTAATTTTAGTATTTGTTGTTCAAGTACATGATATTACGCTAAAATTATAAAACTTTCAAGCCCCAGCTTTCAATGGTTATTCCGTTGTGAGGTCAAATATAATCTCCACTTTGAAAGCCCCCCATTTCGTCAATTTTAGGAAAAATATTAAAAAAAAATACTTTTGTACTCTTCCAAATTATCTTTAAAATGAGGTACTGTAACCATATGAAACGCAAAAAAAATTTTTTTTCTTCGCATTCGCTTCTATGAGAGCCCCCCTGAAATAAAGATTTTTATAACTTTTTAAGCCATTTTCGGCTGGAGGCCATCGGTTTACATATTATATCTAAAATTGAAGTAATTACGTTCAGTAATTCAGAAGTTATAAGGCTCTGACAGACGGACGGACGGACAAGTGCAAATTCACTCAAGTAGACTCAAAGACCTTCGCTTCGCTCGGTCGATAATAATATTATGTGTGTAATAATAATATGTGCATGAGCCCTTATATGGGGATATTTCTAGGTCATTAGGTACCTACATATATGTAGGAAACTACCCACCTAGCATCGGAACTAAATATACCAAAATTCTTAGATTAAACACTAATACTTAGATCGGAAGTTTTTTACAAAGTTGCGCTCCAAACGTAGGCTCAAATTAATTTCTGTACTAGTAGTGTTAATTACGTTTTTGATGGTAATTATGACACTCTTTCACAAATCACAGCACACTACTTTATTTTTTATTAGTTTTCTGCGAGCTCGTCGTAGTTACTAACGCGATACTGCGTAGGAATATGCTTTCGGTTTACTAAAAATGGCTTATCACCGCGTCACTATAATCCGTCAAACCAGGAAATCTGTATGATTGAACGTGATGCTCAAGATTTGTTCTACTACTGGTAGAGCAGCAGTGCAGAGCGTGAGCGGCACGTTGTACCATACAAATTTTCTCGTAACACCTGCTTCTATCTAACCTAGCAAAACTATTGACTGTGCTGGTATAGAACAATAACCGTATACTGACCATTTTGCGTTTTGAACATGCTGCGTATTGACCATTTTACGTATTGAACATTTTGCGAATTTAACATCAGAGAATGTGTAGACGCCTTTTTATCACAATCATTACTGAAAATAAGATTACATACGAACTAATTTACATCCCTCAATAACTAGCAAAAACTCTACAGACATGTTATCAATTAGCAGAGGTCACTGCCCCCCGCAATAAAAAAATCGGCCAAGTGCGAGTCGGGCCTCGCTCTTTTAGGGTTCCGTTAAAAAAATTAAATTAAAAAATTTCTATCTACCCACCTACCCATTTTAATTTAATTTTTTTAATTTAATTTAATTTTTCTTATTTGTTGTTAGAGCGGCAACAGAAATACATAATATGTGAAAATTTCATCTGTCTATCAATTACGGTTTACGAGATACAGCCCTCTGACAGACGGACGGACGGACGGACGGACGGACGGACGGACGGACAGCGTAGGCTTAGTAATAGGGTCCCGTTGGTACCCTTTGGGTACGGAACCCTAAAAATACCGGCCAAGTGCGAGTCGGACTCGCGCACCAAGGGTTCCGTCCTCCAGTAAAAGTATTCAAGTAAAACGATAATATTATATTAATTTGCTTATTCATATTTTTTTATACTGCCTATAATATACTGCATCATAATTTTTTTTTTTGTGATGCAACTACGAATTTACGGTTTTCGGATTTTTTCCTTTACTTATGCTACATGACATTGCTTCATGCCAAATTTCATGATTCTAGGTCAACGAAAAGTACCCTTTAGGTTTTGATTCCCCCACAAGTGTCAAAATATGTGGCATAAGTGGTGCATAAAAGGCCGTATCTTTTGATTGCGTCGACTTAGAAGTTTGATTTTTTCACTGCTGGAAGGGATTGCAGACCTGAGTACCTGTCTGATATTAATTTCAACTTGATAGCTCCACGCGTTTCTGAGAAAAAGGGTCTTGACAGATGGACAGAGACGGACAGACAGACAGATAGACTGAGTTTCCACGGCTTGGTTCGCACCCGCGCCCGCAGCGGTTGCGGTACCAAATTGTACCCGCCCGCTGCGGGCGCAAATCGCGCCGTGGAAATTGCTGCTTCATTTTCCATACAAATCTGCATTCTACGGAGGCCGCGGGCCCGCAACCGCTGCGGGCGCGGGCCGCGAACCGCGCCGTGGAAACCCAGTCTATCTATCTGTCTTTCCGTCTCTGTCCATCTGTCAAGTGATTCTATCCATCCATCCATCCATCAGCCTGTATTCGTCCACTGCTGGACATAGGCCTTTCCGAGAGCGCGCCACCAAACAACACGCCACCTTCTTAAGGTCATCGGTCCAACGAGTTGGACGTCGTCCTACACTGCGCTTGCCGGTACGCGGTCTCCACTCCAGAACACGTCTGTGATTGTGTGTGTGATCGAAGTGATTCTATAAGGGTTCCGTTTTAGTACGGAGTACGGAACCCTAAGAACGACGCAGAGAGTGAGAGAGATGTCCAATTTATCATTCCCTGAAATCCCCTTCAAATCTAAAACATCATGTCATTTTAAGTGCGGTTGGTGGTATAAAAGCTGACGGCAGTGCCAATGACAGGCGGCTTCAGGATTTCCTGCTGGGATTATGTTGTGATCAGCGATACCCTGTCAGCCTCGCGACATGTTTTAATCCTACGGGTGTACGGATTTTATTTACCGTGTCAGAAATGTTTCTGGTTTGGGCATAATTCTACGGAGATTGAATTTTGACGACCTCCCTGGCTCGGTGGTGAGCGCTGTTGTCTTATAAATGGGAGGTCCCGGGTTCGATTCCCGGCGGGGTCAATTTGGGAATTTATAATTTCTGAATTGTCTCTGGTCTGGTCCGGTGGGAGGCTTTGGCCGTGGCTAGTTACCACCCTACCGTCAAAGACGTGCCGCCAAGCGATTTAGCGTTCCGGCATGATGGCGTGTAGAAACCGATTAGGGGTATGGGTTGAATGTTCACTGCCATACCCCTTCCAAGTTAGCCCGCTTCCATCTTAGACTGCATCGTCACTTACCATCAAGCGAGATCGCCAGTCAAGGACTAGCTTGTCATCGAATAATAAAAAAAAAAGATTCCATCAGTTTTTATCGGCTGATTGTGATGTCGAACTAACACCAAGAAATCGCGTCCAAGAAGTTTTTAGGAAAAGTAGACACGAAGTTTTAAGTTTAGCATTTGCGCAACTGAAAGTGGTAAACTTATCACTTCAAGTTCTACGTAGTACAAATTTTAAAAAACCGGCCAAGTGCGAGTCGATCTCGCGCACTGAGGCTTCCGTACTCCAAAAGTATTCAAGTAAAACGTTACTATTACATTAATTTGCTTATTCAGATATTTTTTTTTGTATTAATGGTTAACCTTGTTTGTAGAGGTTTATTGTTAATATAAAAAACTATGCTAGGTTTTATTGTTTTATTTTTCCTGTAAAATATACATAAACTTTTACTGACCATAATTATTTCTGATTTTTCGATTGATAAACTTCAGAGATAAGGGGGGGGGGGGGGGCGATATTTTTTTGACATTATGCATGATTCATCGTATGATTTAACCTGTTGACGGACGGACTGTCTCACCATACTTGGGTTCCATTTTTTAGCATTTTGGTACAGCACCCTAAAAATATGACACAGTTTTAATAATTATTACATCTAGCCACTTATACAAAAGCTCTTTTCAAATAAGCCAATATCAGATTGTCCTATCCGTCTATACATTAAAATTTATCACATTTCCCACCTTTTCACGGTAAGGTACAAAACCGATAAAGCGTCAAAATATAATTGATGGTCCTCCCAAAACCGGAGATTCTATTATTTTCAGAACATCTTAATTTCGCAAGTTACAATGGACGATGCGAACAAAGGCTTGTCCCTCAACGTGAAATTTCGGGCTTCAGGGCCAGGGCTGTCTTACCGAATTCCTATAAAGTAAGTTGACCACTTTGTCGTGTGACACAGACTATATTAAATATCAATACATCTACATTAAGTATTTATATATTATATAAAGATATATTGATATTGATATTGATGCACTAAGTATCTTATCTAGGTACAAAACCCAGTAAAAAATTAAAAATTGCAATTGAAAAAAAACAAAAACTAATACGAGCAACGTTGCCCCTCGTGGCATAATAATATCTAAAAACCTGCACTAAAATAAAAAATAAAAATGTGTTATGAAAAAATCATATCAAAATTAGTCCAGTAGTTTTTCTGGATATTGACAACATAAAAACTATAATTCCGTTTCGTTGCGAGTAAGAATAAAAATTCACTAGTAACTAGGGTTATTATTTTCGGGTGGACTTGTATGTAGGTATACTATTTATTTGAATAACTAGCTTAGTATTTATTTTGTTTGGCATATACTCGTAGTATCATTAATTTATTTAGAGTCTCAATTTTAACTTAAAAATTATTCTCAAATTCATTCATTCATTTTAAACCGGTGTTAATGTCTAGACCTGCCACAAAATAAATATTTTAAATTAAAACTCGTTGTAATTGACGTAATTAAGCATTTAAGTGAGTTTTATTTTCCAGAAAAAATAAATTCATAATCTAACCTCTTACTGTTCCTGGATTGATAGTTCCCCAAATCCCAATACAATTAATTATAAACTGTGAATAAATAAGTAAAAAGTTGCTCATCTTCGATACACTAGGTACGTATCATTAAAATTACGAATGTAATACTTATAGGATTTCGTTTGTGACTGTATACTTATCTATGTTTACTCACAGAGTGTTAAAATTCTTGTAAAGTACAAGGCTACAAGCACGTCTCTGTATATCTGAAATGTGCGAGAAAATTTTAATGTGCCCCGCATATCCTAGTTTCGCTGGCGTATTCAAAGGCGCATCGTTCACATGATTCTTGTGGTGTGTAGGCTTTCACGATAAATTACTTTCTTTCTTTTTTGCTGTCCTAGTACCTACTTGGTGTATTTGGATGTAACTTCATCTTAATATATATAAATTACATAATATCACGTTTTTTGTCCGCGATGGACTCCTAAACTACTGAACCAATTTTGATCAAACTTTGTAACTATCTGTAATTTGGTCCAACTTGAAAGATAGGATAGTTTTTTTTGATAGGGATAGTTTATTTGTTTTATTTATATAGATACGGTACGAAGTTCGCCGAGTTAGCTAGTTTAATATATAGGAAATCTTCTTCTGTATCAACCGATAGACGTCTACCAGCTGTACAAATATCTTCTGCATGAACTTCGACAGGCGTCGGTCTTGCGCCACCTGAATCCAGCGGCTCCCTGCGACTCGTTGATGTCGTCGCTCCACCTAGTGAGGGTCTGCCAACACTGGGCTTCCAGGTGCGGGGTCGCTACTTCAGCACCTTGGGACCCCAACGACCATCAGCTCGGCGAACTATAATCGAGATCATCTAATAGTAATTGTCAAGATAGCAAACCCAATAGATGTTGGGATTTCAAGGGGTTACACATAAGATTGTGTTCAGTGGGAATACTTTGTGCAAACGTGGGCATCTATCAATCGAGACGACAATGACATATAGCCCAGAAAGTATTCCTCTATCATGAAAGTACATAGTTACTTTTCTTATTACTTTTTAGGGTTCCGTACCTCAAAAGGAAAAAAAGGAACCCTTATAAGATCACTCTCTTTGTCCGTCTGTCTGTCTGTCCGTGTGTCACCACCGATTTTCTCAGGAACGGGTGGACTTAGCAAGTTGAAATTTATACCAGATACTGAGGTCTATACTCCCTATTAGGTGTATAAAAATCAAGGTCCTGAGTCAACACGTTAAAAAGATATGGGCAAATTTAGATTTTCGCGTAAACTTGTAAGTACCAAAATTTACCTTAATTTTCAACTGTTTTTATTTTTCGGAATTTTTCCCTTACTTGTGCTGTAAGACCTTGCTTTTAATCAAAATTGACAATTCTAGGACAAGCGGGAGTACCCTATAGGTTTTGGGTCGAAAACCTACATGGTAGTTCCCGTTGACCTAGAATCACGAAATTTGGCAAAGAGCAAGGCCTTATAGCACAAATAAAGCAAAAATTCCAAAACATAAAAAGATTGAAAATTATATATAATAATAATAATAATAATAATATAATGTTGGCATAATGGGTATGGCGGTATGATTAATTTAACATTCCATGTATGAATGTAAGTATGTATTATAATTATGTATGTATGTGACTATTATCTTATGTTCCACCGTAGCGCCTACTAAACTACTGAGCTGATTTTGATGAATAAGGTGTCAAATGTCAATCGATGCGTTATTATAGTCTGGGTTACATAGGCTATATTTTATACGAACATTATCAATATGACAGATGTTTCATGCAATTTCCCGTATTCGGGTACAGTTTTGGAATGTAGGCAACCCTAGCTAGGCCCATTGTCCCGCCACCGCTTGATATATTGACTCCGGATGTACTATAGGATGGGATAGCAGTCTCAGTTTTCCATAGAATGACTTATGATACCAGCGCCTGCCAATTCCAACTTTTTAAAAGTTCTTTTTGCGGCCATAGGTATTCTTTAATTCCATTCCGAGCTTCGTGGAAACGGCACTATAAAATATTCACAGAATTTACGGCCTTATATTTTAACAGGCCATACTTTTTCAAAGACGGTTCTCGATTTCTGAAGAATAATCGGAAAAACTACACGAACGTTTTCTACTGCATTTTGAGAACTTATTATAATTTTAATAGGTATAAATAAACTACTTGTAACAAAAACATTCATATATTTCACTATTATTATTCCTCATTTCCTCATTTATGAGGGTCGTGACTCCTGTCGTCATCTGACGTAATGGTGAGCATTTTGGGTTATGTGGTGATGAGTTTTCACAACTAATGATGTGCCGACGCGTAGCAATGACTTTTCAACTGATATAATATATATTCACAAAGTTAGACCATTCAATGAATGGTCTAAGGTAACAAATAGGCTACGCGTTCCCTAAACTGGACTGGTACTCCTAAAAATACCAAACACTGAACACACACTCGCTAACACACACACACATTCACACAGACACATGCGCACACTCTCGTAGTTCGTATTCGTGATAAGATCACTCCTATTTCGTCATAATATCTCCTGAGAATTATTCAATTTTGTATACGTACAAGACCGAAGAAATGCGTAGTTTAGCTGTACAATACAAATCATGTAGCGTTGAAAATAGGTATCTATACTAATATTATAAAGAGGAAAGATTTTTGTTTGTTTGTTTGTACCGAATAGACTCTGTAACCTACTGGACCGATTTTAACAATTTTTTCACCAATAGAAAGCTAAGTTATCGGGAAGTAACATAGGCTATAATTTATTTTAAAAAAATTAGAGATCCTTAAGAAAAATGCAATATACATTATTGCAATTTTCTTTAACAACCCACAGTAGTTTCTACCCAAAGTAGCAAAATTTTGCCTATAAAATGCATTTTTGGCGTGTGCTGAGAAAACTATTGATGATACATAAAAATTATGTACTACATGATTAAAGTACTCATTATTTTCTACAAAAAATGCCCGAGGGAATATATTATCTAACTATCATATTTAAGTCACAAAATTTAATTAGATTGTCTTTATTATCGTAGAATTAATTCTTCCTTACTAATAGGCAGGACATAGGCATCCCGGAAGATCAAAGATATCCTGCGGGATTTTAAAAACTAAATCCACGCGGACGACGTCGCAGGCATCAGCTAGTACATGATGAAGGTGTCTCTAAAGGTAGCTTATAATGTCAAATGTATATCAAATATCAAATAATCTCAAATAGGTAACGCTAAGAGAAATTATTATCATAAATATAGGTAATAAAATAAAAAAATAACGTACGCTAGTAGGTAGGACATTTTCAATATAAAATATTTGACCAAACAATGCTTCGTCTCCCAATAGAAGTAGCCCGTCTCTTATTGTATTGATACGTGAAGTTTATAACACCAAATACAAATTCGAAGTCACGAACCGTTTTTCTCAAAGCCTTAGCAAAATATTTTCTTTTTGTTTGCGCTTTCTCTTAAACCGGGTTGACACCATTAAACATTTTCATTGTGTTTGATGCAAATGGTGGTTTGGTTATGGTATCGTAGTATAGTAGTAGTAAGTACATCTTTAAAGAGAAAAAAATCGAAAATTATAGATAGATAAATATTTCATCGCGTATCGCATGTTTTCAAGCCTTAAACGTTAAGGGTAAAGTCAGAGTCAACATGTAACATTGTCACTTTTCCACTATCGCCAAATTTATTTTACAGAATAAGAAAAAAAAATCGGCCAAGTGCGAGTCGGGCCTCGCTCTTTTAGGGTTCCGTTAAAAAAATTAAATTAAAAAAATTCCATCTACCCACTTACCCATTTTAATTTAATTTTTTTAATTTAATTTAATTTTTATTATTTGTTGTTATAGCGGCAATAGAAATACATAATATGTGAAAATTTCATCTGTCTATCTATTACGGTTTACGAGATACAGCCCGCTGACAGACGGACGGACGGACGGACGGACGGACGGACGGACGGACGGACAGCGTAGGCTTAGTAATAGGGTCCCGTTGGTACCCTTTGGGTACGGAACCCTAAAAACTGTAAACCGTCTATGGAAAATATGTAACGTCCGTCACGATTTTTTATTTATTTAGAGATAGGCTTACGCTCGACGACAATCAATAATGGACAGCACTGATGAGGTGTAGGTTGGAGCGCGCTTGCCTAGAAAATGCCTATTCACTCTTGCCTTGAAGGTACTGAGGTTATACGATATTGATTTTGTTCCTATGAAATGTGGACCACCTGGACCATAATGACGAATCGATTGACCCTTCATTCATCAAAATTGGCTCAGTAGGTAGTCTAGATAACACACGTAAGTGCAAGCATATTTAAATACATACATACATAGACCGCTAAAAACATAACTCTTCCTTTGGCACTCGGTTCCACTCCACCGCCACCTTTGGTGGAAGTCGCGCCTAAATTGTAATCTAAATGTTCCATAATTCTTGATTATCAAGTAGCTTTACATCAAACTAATCTGGATGTAAGATTAAAATTCATCTTAAATTCTTGCGTAATAACCATTGTAATTAAATTTTAAGCCAACGATGTAAATAATTAATCTAATTAAGGAGTTTAATTGTGTTGTTTTTGATTCCGTTAATTTACATCAGCCCAAGTCATTACTTTGAGCAAGAAGTAAAATGTTAGACTTAATTCGGTAGGTATATTTTGTTGATGACAAGATTAATTATTATTTATCTATACTTATAAAAATACTTGTCCTGACTGACTGACTGGCTGAATGACTGATCTATCAACGCACAGCCTAAACCACTGAAGTTAGTAACTTGAAATTTTGACAGTAGTTTCTTTTATGACGTAGGCGACCACTAAGAAAGGATTTTTTGAAATTCCACCCCCAAGGGGGTTAAATGGGGGGTTAAAATTTGTATGAAACTCCGTCATTTTTCAAGTTATACTCATGAAACTCGGTATTTGAACTTTAAATTAAAAACAAAGTAGGTGTTTCACAGTTTTTGAAAATTGTACCCCCAAAAGCACAAAATAGGGGATGAAAGTTTGTATGACAGTCCCTTATTATTCGAGCTATTTTTCAAGATATGTATACGAAACTTAGTATTTGATCTCTTTATTAAATAAAAAGAATTCTGTCTTTCACAAATTTTGTAAATTCTACCCCCAAAAGGGTTAAATATGGGGTTGAATTTTTGTATTATAAAAGTCCATAATTTTAAAAAGTTATATCGAGCAACGGATCAACGTGATGGGTATGGTTGCAGACCTGCCGCGTTACAGGTTACTTTTATCCCGATAAAACTAGCAGTTCCCACGGGATTTTCATAGAACCTAATTCCACGCGGACGAAGTCGCGAGGGCAATAGCTAGTTTATAAATAAAATAAAACAGGAATTGAAACTAAAAACTCTTATTACCGTACCTGATTATAAAAATTTCAACTCTCTAGGGTTCGGCGATTTATCTGGGGTTTTCGTAAGTAAAAAATTTTTTGCAAAGAAAAAGAGTAATACTAGTTCATGACTAATATTCTTTTCATTCCCAAGAAGTACCAGTAATATATATCTAGCTTTAGGAGAAGGTACAGCATTAGAGCGAATTTCCTTTAGCCCGTCCGCAAGCCATTGTGAGAGGACTTGATTTTATAAAAGATTAGATACAATAAAGTCTTTAGAGGGGTTTAAACCGACCACCTTTTGGATTTTAGAACGTTCTACCATTGAGCTCAAGCAAGCTGCAAGCAGTGATAGCCCAGTGGTTAGGACTGCGGTCTCCTATTAGGGGGGTCGCAGGTTCGAGCCCGGGCACGGCACCTCTGACTTTTCGGAGTTAAGTGCGTTTAAGCAATTAAATATCACATGCTTCAACGGTGAAGGAAAACATCGTGAGGAAATCTGCACTCCTGAGAGTCACCATAATGTTCTCAATGAGTGAATTCTACAAATTCGCAATGGGCCAGCGTGGTAGACTACGGCCTATAACCCTTCTCTGAAAGGAGATCTGCGCTCAGTAGTGAGATGTTAATGGGTTGCTCACAACAACCATTGAGCTATTAAGGTTAGATATGGACCTACTCGCATGAAACGCATTAGTTCAACGTTTCTGAATAACCGCTAAGGTATAAGACACTTCTAACGGTGTCCGTTTCCTGCAACTTATAACTTGAGTACTTGAAAGCAAGAGTACTTAAATAGGCATCTTCAAGATAAGCATGCTCCAACCTAGACCTCATCATTGCTTTTCATATTCTTTGACGGCTTCTATCTCACAATAAAAAGGAAAGGGAAATCTTTTTTCAAGTGACTGCCACTATTACCATGCCTAGAGAGATGTTGATATTGCAAGTTTACACTTACAACGCCTTCCGCGCTCAAATGACTGGGTCCTAATATCATATTCAGTTTAGGGTGCATGACCAATTAGTAATAGGACTAGGCGTAAAAGCAAATAACCAGTATTGATAGTCCAAGCTATATTGGTGCTAGGATGTATAGGGTGGTGTAAGATGAGATTATAGAGGTGCTGTATCATTCTTTTACCCTCAGTATCTAGTAACGTATTTTTTGGCATGTTATTACTACACATTGGTCCTTATATTACTAGTGTTCTACCCTCTATTTAGGATACATCTGTGCAATCATCCTTTCATCATACTAATATTAAATTATGATTGCGAAAGATTTTTTTTGTTATAGCGACAGGATTTTATCTGAATCAAAGGTACCTATCTCGCGGGATTTAAAAAATGCGAGTGTTCTGGGACACTCGGTTGGAACCTTTTAATAATAATAAATTAATAATAAAAATAAATAAAATAAAAAAATAATAATCTGAAGTCAGGATTCGAACCCCAGAACCTATAGTTTGACTCCTTTGTTTAGCCGCTACGCCACCAAAGCTATGACGGAACGTGTGTAATAAACGAAGGCAACACACAAAGGTTGTGACGGAAAAATTCTTACACTTTTTTTCACCTAGTCCCCCCATCCGCTAAGTCAGTACTCAGTACCGTCCGATAAGGTACTTCATTCCAAAAATCTGGTCAGGTGGGAGCTTGGCGAGAGGCTATGTCTATGGCTAGTTACCACTAAGTGGGCAATGGCGTGTAGAATCCGATTATGGATATAGGTAAGCTTTATTAAAACTACTATTATATAGGTACTCCCCTTCCTTTCCCTTGCTTTTAGCCCGCTACCATCTCAGTATGCATCGTCACTTACCATCAGGCAAGATCACAGTCAATGTCAAGTCATCTTGTCATAAATATTTAAAAAAATTAAGTGGCACTCGGGGACTGCCGCGGTAAAGCTATTGCATAGCATTTTTATCAACTTATGCAATTATAATATTTATGCAATATTTTTTTTTGCATGATAAAAATTATGCAAAAAAAAAATTAAAAACAAACAAACAAGAAAAGCGAACTGTCACTACTTCGCGAGTGAGATTCGAACCTGCGACATCATACACCATACGGTAAAGAAAGCGGCCGCTCGCCCACTGCGCCAAATAGAGCTACTTGAGAACCTCTAAAATGTTGAACGCTTACTGAACGACGGTATTAGGTTTATATTCGTTACGGAATTTCTTGATTCATAATAATAATAATAATAATATAATGTTGGCATAATGGGTATGGCGGTATGATTAATTTAACATTCCATGTATGAATGTAAGTATGTATTATAATTATGTATGTATGTGACTATTATCTTATGTTCCACCGTAGCGCCTACTAAACTACTGAGCTGATTTTGATGAATAAGGTGTCAAATGTCAATCGATGCGTTATTATAGTCTGGGTTACATAGGCTATATTTTATACGAACATTATCAATATGACAGATGTTTCATGCAATTTCCCGTATTCGGGTACAGTTTTGGAATGTAGGCAACCCTAGCTAGGCCCATTGTCCCGCCACCGCTTGATATATTGACTCCGGATGTACTATAGGATGGGATAGCAGTCTCAGTTTTCCATAGAATGACTTATGATACCAGCGCCTGCCAATTCCAACTTTTTAAAAGTTCTTTTTGCGGCCATAGGTATTCTTTAATTCCATTCCGAGCTTCGTGGAAACGGCACTATAAAATATTCACAGAATTTACGGCCTTATATTTTAACAGGCCATACTTTTTCAAAGACTGTTCTCGATTTCTGAAGAATAATCGGAAAAACTACACGAACGTTTTCTACTGCATTTTGAGAACTTATTATAATTTTAATAGGTATAAATAAACTACTTGTAACAAAAACATTCATATATTTCACTATTATTATTCCTCATTTCCTCATTTATGAGGGTCGTGACTCCTGTCGTCATCTGACGTAATGGTGAGCATTTTGGGTTATGTGGTGATGAGTTTTCACAACTAATGATGTGCCGACGCGTAGCAATGACTTTTCAACTGATATAATATATATTCACAAAGTTAGACCATTCAATGAATGGTCTAAGGTAACAAATAGGCTACGCGTTCCCTAAACTGGACTGGTACTCCTAAAAATACCAAACACTGAACACACACTCGCTAACACACACACACATTCACACAGACACATGCGCACACTCTCGTAGTTCGTATTCGTGATAAGATCACTCCTATTTCGTCATAATATCTCCTGAGAATTATTCAATTTTGTATACGTACAAGACCGAAGAAATGCGTAGTTTAGCTGTACAATACAAATCATGTAGCGTTGAAAATAGGTATCTATACTAATATTATAAAGAGGAAAGATTTTTGTTTGTTTGTTTGTACCGAATAGACTCTGTAACCTACTGGACCGATTTTAACAATTTTTTCACCAATAGAAAGCTAAGTTATCGGGAAGTAACATAGGCTATAATTTATTTTAAAAAAATTAGAGATCCTTAAGAAAAATGCAATATACATTATTGCAATTTTCTTTAACAACCCACAGTAGTTTCTACCCAAAGTAGCAAAATTTTGCCTATAAAATGCATTTTTGGCGTGTGCTGAGAAAACTATTGATGATACATAAAAATTATGTACTACATGATTAAAGTACTCATTATTTTCTACAAAAAATGCCCGAGGGAATATATTATCTAACTATCATATTTAAGTCACAATAGAAGGTTTTGCGTTCTAAAATTTAATTAGATTGTCTTTATTATCGTAGAATTAATTCTTCCTTACTAATAGGCAGGACATAGGCATCCCGGAAGATCAAAGATATCCCGCGGGATTTTAAAAACTAAATCCACGCGGACGACGTCGCAGGCATCAGCTAGTACATGATGAAGGTGTCTCTAAAGGTAGCTTATAATGTCAAATGTATATCAAATATCAAATAATCTCAAATAGGTAACGCTAAGAGAAATTATTATCATAAATATAGGTAATAAAATAAAAAAATAACGTACGCTAGTAGGTAGGACATTTTCAATATAAAATATTTGACCAAACAATGCTTCGTCTCCCAATAGAAGTAGCCCGTCTCTTATTGTATTGATACGTGAAGTTTATAACACCAAATACAAATTCGAAGTCACGAACCGTTTTTCTCAAAGCCTTAGCAAAATATTTTCTTTTTGTTTGCGCTTTCTCTTAAACCGGGTTGACACCATTAAACATTTTCATTGTGTTTGATGCAAATGGTGGTTTGGTTACGGTATCGTAGTATAGTAGTAGTAAGTACATCTTTAAAGAGAAAAAAATCGAAAATTATAGATAGATAAATATTTCATCGCGTATCGCATGTTTTCAAGCCTTAAACGTTAAGGGTAAAGTCAGAGTCAACATGTAACATTGTCACTTTTCCACTATCGCCAAATTTATTTTACAGAATAAGAAAAAAAAACTGTAAACCGTCTATGGAAAATATGTAACGTCCGTCACGATTTTTTATTTATTTAGAGATAGGCTTACGCTCGACGACAATCAATAATGGACAGCACTGATGAGGTGTAGGTTGGAGCGCGCTTGCCTAGAAAATGCCTATTCACTCTTGCCTTGAAGGTACTGAGGTTATACGATATTGATTTTGTTCCTATGAAATGTGGACCACCTGGACCATAATGACGAATCGATTGACCCTTCATTCATCAAAATTGGCTCAGTAGGTAGTCTAGATAACACACGTAAGTGCAAGCATATTTAAATACATACATACATAGACCGCTAAAAACATAACTCTTCCTTTGGCACTCGGTTCCACTCCACCGCCACCTTTGGTGGAAGTCGCGCCTAAATTGTAATCTAAATGTTCCATAATTCTTGATTATCAAGTAGCTTTACATCAAACTAATCTGGATGTAAGATTAAAATTCATCTTAAATTCTTGCGTAATAACCATTGTAATTAAATTTTAAGCCAACGATGTAAATAATTAATCTAATTAAGGAGTTTAATTGTGTTGTTTTTGATTCCGTTAATTTACATCAGCCCAAGTCATTACTTTGAGCAAGAAGTAAAATGTTAGACTTAATTCGGTAGGTATATTTTGTTGATGACAAGATTAATTATTATTTATCTATACTTATAAAAATACTTGTCCTGACTGACTGACTGGCTGAATGACTGATCTATCAACGCACAGCCTAAACCACTGAAGTTAGTAACTTGAAATTTTGACAGTAGTTTCTTTTATGACGTAGGCGACCACTAAGAAAGGATTTTTTGAAATTCCACCCCCAAGGGGGTTAAATGGGGGGTTAAAATTTGTATGAAACTCCGTCATTTTTCAAGTTATACTCATGAAACTCGGTATTTGAACTTTAAATTAAAAACAAAGTAGGTGTTTCACAGTTTTTGAAAATTGTACCCCCAAAAGCACAAAATAGGGGATGAAAGTTTGTATGACAGTCCCTTATTATTCGAGCTATTTTTCAAGATATGTATACGAAACTTAGTATTTGATCTCTTTATTAAATAAAAAGAATTCTGTCTTTCACAAATTTTGTAAATTCTACCCCCAAAAGGGTTAAATATGGGGTTGAATTTTTGTATTATAAAAGTCCATAATTTTTCAAGTTATATCGAGCAACGGATCAACGTGATGGGTATGGTTGCAGACCTGCCGTGTTACAGGTTACTTTTATCCCGATAAAACTAGCAGTTCCCACGGGATTTTCATAGAACCTAATTCCACGCGGACGAAGTCGCGAGGGCAATAGCTAGTTTATAAATAAAATAAAACAGGAATTGAAACTAAAAACTCTTATTACCGTACCTGATTATAAAAATTTCAACTCTCTAGGGTTCGGCGATTTATCTGGGGTTTTCGTAAGTAAAAAATTTTTTGCAAAGAAAAAGAGTAATACTAGTTCATGACTAATATTCTTTTCATTCCCAAGAAGTACCAGTAATATATATCTAGCTTTAGGAGAAGGTACAGCATTAGAGCGAATTTCCTTTAGCCCGTCCGCAAGCCATTGTGAGAGGACTTGATTTTATAAAAGATTAGATACAATAAAGTCTTTAGAGGGGTTTAAACCGACCACCTTTTGGATTTTAGAACGTTCTACCATTGAGCTCAAGCAAGCTGCAAGCAGTGATAGCCCAGTGGTTAGGACTGCGGTCTCCTATTAGGGGGGTCGCAGGTTCGAGCCCGGGCACGGCACCTCTGACTTTTCGGAGTTAAGTGCGTTTAAGCAATTAAATATCACATGCTTCAACGGTGAAGGAAAACCTCGTGAGGAAATCTGCACTCCTGAGAGTCACCATAATGTTCTCAATGAGTGAATTCTACAAATTCGCAATGGGCCAGCGTGGTAGACTACGGCCTATAACCCTTCTCTGAAAGGAGATCTGCGCTCAGTAGTGAGATGTTAATGGGTTGCTCACAACAACCATTGAGCTATTAAGGTTAGATATGGACCTACTCGCATGAAACGCATTAGTTCAACGTTTCTGAATAACCGCTAAGGTATAAGACACTTCTAACGGTGTCCGTTTCCTGCAACTTATAACTTGAGTACTTGAAAGCAAGAGTACTTAAATAGGCATCTTCAAGATAATCATGCTCCAACCTAGACCTCATCATTGCTTTTCATATTCTTTGACGGCTTCTATCTCACAATAAAAAGGAAAGGGAAATCTTTTTTCAAGTGACTGCCACTATTACCATGCCTAGAGAGATGTTGATATTGCAAGTTTACACTTACAACGCCTTCCGCGCTCAAATGACTGGGTCCTAATATCATATTCAGTTTAGGGTGCATGACCAATTAGTAATAGGACTAGGCGTAAAAGCAAATAACCAGTATTGATAGTCCAAGCTATATTGGTGCTAGGATGTATAGGGTGGTGTAAGATGAGATTATAGAGGTGCTGTATCATTCTTTTACCCTCAGTATCTAGTAACGTATTTTTTGGCATGTTATTACTACACATTGGTCCTTATATTACTAGTGTTCTACCCTCGATTTAGGATACATCTGTGCAATCATCCTTTCATCATACTAATATTAAATTATGATTGCGAAAGATTTTTTTTGTTATAGCGACAGGATTTTATCTGAATCAAAGGTACCTATCTCGCGGGATTTAAAAAATGCGAGTGTTCTAGGACACTCGGTTGGAACCTTTTAATAATAATAAATTAATAATAAAAATAAATAAAATAAAAAAATAATAATCTGAAGTCAGGATTCGAACCCCAGAACCTATAGTTTGACTCCTTTGTTTAGCCGCTACGCCACTAAAGCTATGACGGAACGTGTGTAATAAACGAAGGCAACACACAAAGGTTGTGACGGAAAAATTCTTACACTTTTTTTCACCTAGTCCCCCCATCCGCTAAGTCAGTACTCAGTACCGTCCGATAAGGTACTTCATTCCAAAAATCTGGTCAGGTGGGAGCTTGGCGAGAGGCTATGTCTATGGCTAGTTACCACTAAGTGGGCAATGGCGTGTAGAATCCGATTATGGATATAGGTAAGCTTTATTAAAACTACTATTATATAGGTACTCCCCTTCCTTTCCCTTGCTTTTAGCCCGCTACCATCTCAGTATGCATCGTCACTTACCATCAGGCAAGATCACAGTCAATGTCAAGTCATCTTGTCATAAATATTTAAAAAAATTAAGTGGCACTCGGGGACTGCCGCGGTAAAGCATTTTTATCAACTTATGCAATTATAATATTTATGCAATATTTTTTTTTGCATGATAAAAATTATGCAAAAAAAAAATTAAAAACAAACAAACAAGAAAAGCGAACTGTCACTACTTCGCGAGTGAGATTCGAACCTGCGAAATCATACACCATACGGTAAAGAAAGCGGCCGCTCGCCCACTGCGCCAAATAGAGCTACTTGAGAACCTCTAAAATGTTGAACGCTTACTGAACGACGGTATTAGGTTTATTTTCGTTACGGAATTTCTTGATTCGGTCGCCGCGCTCAAACTGTTTCCTAGTTCAAAGCCTGCGATAAAAGCTATGCAATAGCTTAAAAATAACTTCATGTGTTGCAGCCTGTTGCAGCAAAAGATTGCCTCAAATATTTCTGCAGCAAAATCTTGCTTCAAATATTTCTAGACGTATTATTTTATTATTTGTTATTTGTTATAATATCTGTCATACTATCGTGCAATAATTACTACCAGTAGGACCACCGGTAGTACCAATTACGGGTCCGTACCATAGTGAAGTGTAAAAACTCGTATGAAACAACTGATCAGCCAACAAATATACAAGCATAATAATATAATGTCATTGATGTATAATGTATCTACTCTTTTAAATCTGCTAATAACATAACTCCCATTAAGAAAGAAAATTGGCTAATAAACAAAAAAGTAATTTTCCAACATAAAACACCTATTATTTATACGCATGATAAAGTTATATAAACTACCGATTTTTGAGAAAATTAATTATTCGCATAGTCGAAAACTTTTTCGTTAGCTTTGATGAAACTTTTCAACGAATTACGAATTTAACAACCAACTTTATTAAATGGGTACAATGTTAACTACGGTTAACTACTTGTTAGAACCGTTTAAATGGTTTTATTCGAACAGTTTATAAGTGAAAACAATTTTCCTTAAACGATTTTCACATATGTTTAGAGTTCGGAACTATAATTTAGAGGCGGTTGGTCTTTAATTACAAATTCCGTTTTTGTGGCTTAATTAATAAACTGTCACAGAGACTTCCTGTTATTAAGTTAAAATTTTGTACGCCACAAAGACCAATTTCACGATGAGTGCTTTTCAATAGAATGTAGGTGTTTTCGTCAAAATTATTGAAATAAAAGCTTATTAGCCTCAATGATATACTAGTGGTTATTACTACACGCACTACGGGCACGCACCTCTGGCTTTTCTAAGTTAAGTGCGTTTAAGAAATTAAATATCACGTGCTTCAACGGTGAAGGAAAACATCCTGAGGAAACCTGCGCGTTCTCCACAATGTTCTCAAAGGTGTGTGAATTCCGCTAATTCGCATTGGGCCAGCGTGGTGGACTATAACCCTTCTCTGAGAGGAGACCTGCGCTCAGTAGTGAGCCGTTAATGGGTTGCTGATAATGATGATGATGAAGCTTATTAGGTACTACGCACATCTTAACGCATTTAACTATACTCGAATCATGACAGGGCTAAAAATAGAGGCCACTTTAGAGTACAACTCTTACTGTCCGCTGTCCTCAGCCTCAGCTGTCCGTCCGACTGTCAGAAGGCTGTATCTCATGAACCGTAATAGATAGATAATATTCTATTCTATAGAATGATATTGTTGACTAGCAGTTGCCCGCGACTTCGTCCGCGTACAATTTCTGATTTCCTATGAGATTATCTAAGCTGATATACTCACCCCCTAAAGAGAACCTGCCTTCCAAATTTCATGTTAACAATACATAATTGAACTTTCCCATACAAACTTTCGTCCCCTATTTTACCACCCTTACGGGAAGATTTTGGATAGTAACTCGTACAGGTTTTTATTATTTAAAGCTAGTTATCAAAATGCTGATTTTCAAAACTCAAAGTTCAAAAACAGAGGAACCTCATAATATAGCCTTCCAACCCCCATTTCACCCCATTAGGAGGGGATTTTCGTAAAAAAATTCTTGGCTGACATCTACCCCCTAGAAAGATCCTATGTTCCAAATTTCAAGTTAACAACAACAATAATTAAAACTTTCCTATAAAACTCATCCCCTATTTTACCACCCTTAAGGGGGAATTTTTAAAATAACATATAGGTAATTATTACTTAAAGTTAGTTACCTAAATGCCGATTTTCAACCTCAAACTTTAATAACATAGGACTTTCATATAACCTTCCAACCCCCATTTCACCCCCTTAGGAGGGGATTTTCTCAAATCCGTTTCTTAGCTGACACCTACATCTTAGAAGGAATATATCTATCAAATTTCAAGTTTGTAGGTTTTATAGTTTTTGAGATCTCGTGATGAATCAATCAGTGAGTGAGTGAGTGACGTTTCAATTTTACATAAATAGATAAGAAATCAACAAAAACAACAATAATAAAAAAAATAAAGATAAATTACAGGGGGTCTCCATGCAATAATGTTTTATTTTTTCTAGATCATAATAATAGCTAGTGTTAAATCTTGTACGATGCCGATGGTATTTCATTTTTTTTTATGAATACTTTTAAGTATTCTTAAAAAAAAAGTTGTATTTGATTAATATTCTTCTATCCCATCCGAATAAGCGTAAAGTTGTGTTAGGAGTGGGTACGACAGTAGAGCAACGGGTGGGGATCACACGTTACATACGTACAAAGTTCCTCTGGTAAAATATTCATTATTAGCAAAGAAGATAACTTTTAATGATTCAAAAGGGTTTTTTTATTCAATAAAGGATATTTCGAGTTTGAAATGATAGATTTCGGTAATTCAACACCAGCGAGGGAAACCTGAAATGCCGCTGTAAATAATAATCATTGTGAAAGCATTACCAGTCGGAAAGGTGCAAATTGTTATTTATTGCCCGCGGAAATACAAATTGTTCGGAATTTAGGACAAAATCCTTGCTTCGCTTGCTCAACGCCTGGAATTGGGATTATGTGGGTAAATTATTGCGGAATTTTGGGATTCCGTATCTCATAATGGAAAAAAAGTAGGTAAGTACATAATATTATTTATGTGTATTACGTTTTTACTCGTACTTATTATTCATAGACTAGATGATGCTTGTAACTTCATCGGCCTGGATTTAGTTTTTAAAATCCCTCGGTAGCTTATGTCACTCTCCAGGTCCTCAACTATACCCGTGCAAAATATCACGATCCGTAGCTCTGTTGCGGCATGATTGAAGGACAAACAAACACACTTTCCCATTTATAATATTAAAGTATGATAAAGTGCAAATTCAGCCAATTCGACTAGGAGACCTTTGTTGTTCTTTGTCAACCGATAGACGTCCACTAATGGACAAAGATCTCTTGCGTGGACTTCCACAGGCCTCGGTCTTGCGCTGCCTGGATCCAGCGGCTCCCTGTGACTTGTTTGATGCCATCGGTCCACCTAGTGGAGGTCTGCCAACACTGCGCCACTCCAGCACCTTGGGACCCAACGGCCATCAGCTCTTCGAACTATGTGCACCGCCCATTTCCACTTCAGTTACGCGACTCGCTGAGCAATGTCGGTGACCTTGGTTCTCCTACGGATCTCCTCATTTCTGATTCTGATTGATTTAGCATGCACGCGCGAGAAAATTTTGTCTACCCCTTTTCTCGTATTATCTCTATACCTCTATCGAAACTAACATGCTTGCACACCATGATTCGTCTCGTTACGTCAAAAGTAAAGATAAAACTATTTTCTCTATTTTTCTCTACGAACTCTAACATGGCCAGGGGCGTCGTTAATTTCTCGAATTTAAAAGACTAAACGAGAAAACAGTTTACATCGACAATATCTCTCTCTTCGCGAGATATCACGTCAACGTGCATGCTATACCTGCAGGGCTTAATGAAATGGAGGCATTTTATTTAATCGTACTCGGGTGACAACCTCTAAATATCCTTCGCACTCGGAATACAACAACACAAGAAATAAACCTATTCTCTTCGAACGCAACATGTGTCTCGTTCAGAATAATGTGAGGTGAGATTATCCGCACCATTACTCAAAATATTCGAGCAAAATTATGAATGCTCGATTATATTACCTTACCGAGAAACAACGATGGCAATAAAAGACCTTCAGATCATATTATTGTTGATCACCCAATATGAAAAAAATTAAACTACGAAAAATTGGATTTATTATCAATCATTTTGATTTTTAGGGTTCCGTAGTAAACAAGGAACCCTTATAGTTTCGCCATGTCCGTCCGTCTGTCTGTCTGTCCGTCCGTCCACGGTTTAGCTCAGAGACTATTGGAACTAGAAATGTGTAATTTGACAAGGGTATAAATATCAATCACGCCGACAAAGTGGTGAAATAAAATTTTTAAAATAATTTTTTTTAGAGTACCTCCCCTACATGTAAAGTGGGGATGAATTTTTTTTTCTCGACTATCCCATAGTGTGGGGTGTCGTTGAATAGGACTTTTAAAAATATTATGGGTGTGGGAACACCATTTTTCAATTCAGGGATCCGTTTGTGAAATATGATATTTTAAAGTGCTAAATTTTATTAGAGTCAAGTGTCCCCCCCCCCTCTGCCAGCTAAATGGTTGTATATAGGATACAAGAAAAAATTCACAGCAGTAGTATATATAATGAATTTTAAAGGAAAACTATCACGGCTTAGTAGGGTTCATTAGATAAGGAGTTATATCTGTTTTTCCTAGGTTAGGTATTATACGTAGTGTAAGTTGCATATTTTGTAGTATATTATAGTATTTAAACCATGGAACTCAAAATGTATTCAATATTCATAAATAAAATAAAAGCACTATCCTAGGTCAGCAATTTGAGATTTTATAATTTTAGACTTTCAACTACGGAACCCTACACTGCGCGTGGCCCGACACGCACTTGGCCGGTTTTTTTTTATTTTCGTATAAAATGTAGCCTGTGGACCATAATAACGAATCGATTGACACCTCATTCAAGAAAAATTCGGTTCAGTAGTTTAGGGGCTATGGTGGAACATACTATGCTAAATTCATATCCCTAACCTTCCTTTTGGCTTTGCCGTAAGCGGGTAAAAATACATGCCATGCATTCGAAGTCTATGCATCCATTCAATTAGTGTATAGCCTCATAATGTCAAGTTCATCGTGCTGAAATTAATCTTTTCTGAACCAGAAAAATTTGGTCCAATGGGCTTAGCTCAATGTATCTAAGGATCCCGCATCACCACTGAGATTCTGTGACTATATCGCCGAAAGCCTCACCTTATCGAAAGAATATTTACGGGCCAAGTTTCACTGGTCCATTGATTATATTATCGAGCTACTGTAGGTAATTCAAGATCATTATTTATCGAATTGTCGCTAATAGCGCTATATTATGTGGTCGAACAATACAGAGAAGCTTAGCTATACTAAAATAAAATACCAAAGCTCGCAGATTTCGCGACATGAAATACAAAATGGAATCGCAAATAACTGAAATTATGTTCCTCCATTTAATGATATATATTATCTGTGTATCTCCACTAAATTTCATCATTTCATCTATACTTATACATTTCATCTTCAGCTATACTTATACTTAATTATAATTTATAATTTAATATATAAAGCTGAAGAGTTTGTTTGTTTGTTTGTTTGTTTGTTTGCTTGAACGCGCTAAGCTCAGGAACTACTGGTCCGAATTGAAAAATTATTTCTGTGTTAGATAGCCCATTTATCGAGGAAGGCTATAGGCTATATAATCATCACGCTAAGACCAATTAAGAGCGGAGCACCAATGAAGAATGTTTCAAAATCGGGGGGTTTTTTCCCTTTGAACTTTCCCTTTGAAAACGGTTGAAGTTTCGCAAAAATCATGATGACAGAATTGTTCCCCTTAAAAGACGTAGTCGTAATTCCTAGTTCCATGCCCTTTAAAAGTTCTAAAAAAAAGTCCGCGACAGCGTATGTCTATCTTTTAAGGTTGGCTCCAAGAAGCTTAAATACCAACACCAGCTTCTTGGTTGGCTGACTATAGCCTTTTTTAAGCCAACCAAATTATTTTGTTCTAAAATAATGCATTCTTTGCGAAGATGTTTTTAAGGTCGTGAAGGTGAAGTTAAAACTATTCCACGCGGACGAAGTCGCGGGCAGAAGCTAGTTCTCATATATAATGCCAGAAATAAACCTATTTTCCTCGACGCAACACGTGTCTGTTCTGAACAATGTGAGTGGAGCTTATTCTGTACTCTTACTCAAATTATCGAGCAAATTAATATAATTGTATGGCATATTTTCAGGGTTCCGTATTTCCGTACCTAAAGGGTACCAACGGGACCCTATTACTAAGCCTCCACTCTCCGTCCATCCGTTTGTCTGTCCGTCTGTCCATCTGTCAGCAGGCTGTATCTCGTAAACCGTAATCGGTAGATAGTTGAAGTTTTCACAGATTGTGTATTTCTATTGTTGCTATAACAACTAATAATAAAAATTAAATTAAATTAAAAAAATAAAGGGGGCTCCCATACATGACAAAGGAGTCGAAATATCACTACTTCTACTTTGATAAAACACTGTGCCACTAGGCTATCACTGCTTCAACTTTGATCAAACACTGTGCCACTAGGCTATCACTGCTTCTACTTTGATCAAAACACTGTGCCACTAGACTATCACTGCTTCTACTTTGTACAAACACTGTGCCACTAGACTAGCACTGCTTCTACTTTGATCAAACACTGTGCCACTAGGCTATCACTGCTTCTACTTTGAATAAACAGTACTTAATATTTTTTTGTAAATACCATGAATCTCCCACTGAATGTCAGTAAGTACCAATTATCCATTTATCGAAGGCTATTGATGATTTCCGTTTGAAAGACGCGTGAATTGATCCGAAAATTAGTCAATTGATGAACGGCTCCCCATACAATAGAAAATTATTTGGCGAATTCATACATTCCCATTTCATACAATCAATAATATAAACGAAATGTCATCAATCAATTTTGAACACCGTAAATAATAGATGGCGTAATAAATTAAATTTCGTCGAGTGTCATCCGTGACTCGACATGTGCGAATTAAATAACGTGACTTGAAGTTTACTCTAATATGGGGGATATAATATTTCCTACTACTTTAACTACCTCTGCCTCGTTCGCGTTGGTATAGTGGTCGGCATGTTCGAATACGGATGACGAGGTACCGGCTTTGATTCCCGGGTCAGGCTAAAAATGTATAGAACTTAAAAATAAGTTATAAAAAATTAGGGAAAAAAATAAGTTACAAAAAATTAACTTAAAAATAAGTTATAAAAAATTAGGGAAAAATTCCACATGTAGAAATTATTTAAAATAAAATTGAAAATAGTAAATTCAGTCTGTCGAGCTGGGATTCGAACGATCGACTTTTAACTGTTTAGCGACTGTCGAAACCACAATGCTACCGAGATCTTATATTGTACTGTGAAAATAATGAACACAATGCCAAATTAATTAATCGAAAGGAACTTCGTTTCATCCGGGTGTCCCTTGACACCTCTCAAGTTTTTTTGTTACAATTAAAGACTTTTGCTTCGTATTAAAATTTAACTTTTTTGTATTATAGTTATTATACTACATTCCAATGTTATCTACTCTACGCACGTTTTACTCCGACACCGAAGCATCTTCAGGAGATGACGTAGCAATGCACGATTGCATTTCATCTTCTGACGATGATTTGGCGTCAAAGTGAAACGTGCATGGAATAAGTTTTGGAGTGTATTTAGTGTTGCTTGGTGGTGCTATTTATTGCTTGCTCGGTTCTTTGCTTTTCTTGCATGTCTTCTGCTGCACGCATTAACAGGTTTGTTTTCCTTGACGACCCATCTAGAAGATGAATTAATCTATAGATTGCAATCTCAATCTCAAACTAGACAGATTTATGTCATGACCGTAGAACTAAGAAAAAACGATAATGGGATATTGTTTCTAAGACGACTATAATAAATATCATTATATTAAAGCCTACGAATGGAAAATTGGCTAAGAAGCGTGGGCGGAAAAGGCTTTAGTTACATTTCCTTTGTATTATTCCAGTGTGTGTAGGCTATCAGCTTTAGCCAGATGTATGAATGATCACGGAATATTTTTTGCCAACTTTCGAGCTCTTTTTCCTTCTAAATAAATGGTTGTTATCTAGGTAGGTACGGATGAATCTATTTTTATTCTCCTTCATCCGATCTTTTTAGCGATTCCAGCGCCT
Organism: Oeneis ivallda; assembly: GCA_029955525.1. Lineage (NCBI taxonomy): Eukaryota > Metazoa > Arthropoda > Insecta > Lepidoptera > Nymphalidae > Oeneis > Oeneis ivallda. The sequence continues at coordinate 23,435,534 of JARPMR010000007.1, forward strand.
TAGGAGTAGGGGTCCTAAATTTTGTTAGCTCTTCATACCTATATAATATTTGCATGTTGCTGGGAGCTGAATAAGTACATAAGCGGCACCAGACATCTATTGGTTGATACGACGTCAAATAAGTAATGCGATATATCGTAGGTAGAAACATTTGAAACGTTATTCGTAACATGCGGTTTTGTTTGTGGTAATAGAACCGTTAATTAAGCCTTGCCAAGCTATTATTTGTATAGCAGCTGCTATTATTTTAAGTGTGACAAAGGCAGCGCATTTATTGTAATTGTAGATTATTATTTGTCATGTCACTGTGAAAATAGACTTGAGTATGGCTTTATTGTTATAGTGTCTTATAATTATTAAACAGAGTGTTTTTGAGTTAAAACAGAGTTCAATACAGACGTAAGCCAACTTAGTTTTAGGTCTGTGTTGAAGTGACGTTGAGGTACATTATTATTATTATTATTTCATTTATTTTATGTACCTATTAAATTATAGAGCTTAAATTAGCGCCAAGTCTTTTTTAATTCGGTTTCGCATGGGTGGATTTTTCAACAGGTTTTTGTTTTCCATTAAGAAGTTATAAAAAAAACTAATCGTGTGTTTTAACATAATTATTATTAATCCTACTATCCTACTTATATTATAAATGTGAAAGCTTGTGAGGATGGATGGATGTATGGATGGATGGATGTTTGTTACTCTTTCACGCTACGATGAATGAACCGATTTTTCCTGATATTTAGAATGGAGATAGCTCATAACCAGTATATAACTTTTTATCCCGAAAAATTACAGAGTTCCCGCGGGAATTAAAAACCTTAATGACGCAGACGAAGTCGCGGGCATCATATAGTAGTACATAGCTCTGTCTATATATTATTTTCTAAACTCTGTGTATAGCTCTAGCGCCATTTTCTATCTCTCAATAACTATAATAGTGAAAATTCAATAACTATATTCATGTTTCAGTCAATTCAGGATCAAGTTATCCATTGGTGAAAAATGGATAAAAATCCAAACTAGTTTTTAAGATTACTGTTTACCAGACAAACAAACACTGCGAAGGAGCTTTATTGTAAAATACCTATGTAGTGATTTAACTTGTAACAGCAATGGTAAAATGAGGGAGATTTCTCTATCGAAAAGAAAACTGATCACGCAAATCGGTCGAGAAATCTCGGAGAAATGATACCTACATCATACATACAAGAACTACGCACGGTATTGAGAACCTCATTCTTATATTTTAACCCCCGACGCAAAAAGAGGGGTGTTATAAGTTTGACGTCGATGTCTGCCTGACTGTCTGTCTGTGTGTGTGTGTCTCTCTGTGGCATCTTAGCTCTCAAACGGATGGACCGATTTCAATGCGCTTTCTTTCATTTGAAAGCCAGTATCCTTGCGGTGGTTCTTAGCTATGTTTGGTTAATATCGGTCCAGCAGTGTAAGAGTATCAGCTCTTTTCCAAAATGATGTAAGGCATTTTTGGCGTATGATTACTCGATTAAGTGCTTCACGCGTGCTAGTATAATCGTTAAATGACAATTATTAATTGATACTTAACTTCGACAGCCATAATAAATTCTCATGTCAGGGGGGTTTTAAATTTTCAATTTACACTTGTTTAAGTCTAAAATTACTAGTCTAAATAATTAGAAAATACTACGCGATAAAGAAAAAACAAACCTACGCCCATTAGAAGCGTTATCTGCGAGCAGAAGGATTTGCCTTAATTCAGATGAATGTTTCCAAATGAGATCTATCTGAGCAGCGATTACTTGAATTGCTTTAATTAAGACAATGAATCTGCAAAGAATTTGTTTAATTGATAAATAGAATAAATAGCTCTTTCTTATAAACTAGCTTTTGCCTTCTATTTAGTCCACGTAGTGTTAGGTTTTTTTTAAAATCCCACGGGAACTAGGTTAAAACCAGGATAGCTGCCCCAGTGATATTGGTGCCTCGATTTTAATTACTCGAGTTTCCCGGATATATTATTTTATTTTATTTGTCTATCGAGAGACTACAACTACCATTAAGTTGTATGTGTTGCATGTCTCTGTGCGGTTGCATGGAGAAGCAAGGTGCGATCAAAGTTTTAGCGGGATAAATGTCCTCTTTCTATCCTAAACGTAATTTAAATGGATTAGGCAACTATCCCCTATATGGGATAGTTGTCCCAAAATTTAGAGGTCCGAACACACCCAAAATTGTCTTTGTACGAACGAAAATGACATTCCTGACAATCACCTGACATTGACAAGTCACACAAATGCTAATCTAGCACCTGTTACTATCACTTTAATGTCATAATTGAATTGAAATTGTCATGTACGAACGAAAATGACATTCCTGACAATCATCTGACATTGACAAGTTACCTAGACAGTTTTTTAACCGGTGTTTAATCAAGCATCGGCATGGGGGGTATCGGCTGCGCGCGTCCGTAGGAATTACCATCTCATCCTCCATGAGTCCCACCCTACACGTGCCCCCTGGGTGGTGCTAAATGCGCAGCTACGCCGAACTTCGGCCGGTACTTTAATAGCCCGACTTTTCTATGCCCATGCATAGATTGGTTTTCAGTGGCCACATGGATTTAAAGTTCCTAAAAAGACTGATGCGGAAGGATCTGGGAGCCCACCGCATTACCATCCCAAGAAAACCCCCCTACCATTATGAGAACAAAAAGAATGAATATGCGATTGTTGGACGACCCGACTAACGCTCGGCGCTATTCAGTACCCTGGCTGGATAGTGAGAAATGTGCGACCGAAGCTGTGGGAGTGGCGTCTCGTCAGGCCTCTCTTAACGGTAATGCTACTGGCGGCAATAAACATACTTCGTGCAAAACCTCAATACGTGCACACCATCGTATTGCCACTTGGAATGTCAGAGGACTTCTAGGACCCGGGAAAGTAAGTATCGTGGAGAAAGAAATGGAAAATTACAAACTCTCTATATTAGGCGTCAGCGAGACACATCTTCGCGGTCAAGGTCATTTCAAGACAGCGTCGGGAAATACGCTGTATTTTTGTGGATCAGAAGATTCTAGCCATCACGGCGTGGGATTTCTTCTACCTCCAAAAGTAAACCAATATGTTCTTGGTTACAATCCCGTTTCTGACAGGATAATTACATTGAAGCTCAATACCAGACCATGCTCTCTTAATATCATCCAGGTCTATGCTCCTACGTCACAGGCTTCAGAGGACGATATTAGACGAATTCTACAAAACACTTGAGACAACCCTGAACAAAATACCAAGCCGCGAAATAAAAATCATCATGGTGATTGGAACGCCAAGATTGGCAATACAGCTGCAGATGACCATATCAGGAAGACAGTGGGCAAATATGGACTCGGTGTCAGAAATGAAAGAGGTGCTAGACTCATCGAATTCTGTATAGACAAAAACCTCACTATACTTAACACATGCTTTCAACACCACCCACGCCGACTATATACGTGGAAATCACCAGGAGACAGAGTCAGGAATCAAATCGACTATATACCTACTTATTGACTCTAGGTGGCGGTCTTCTGTCTCTAATACAAAGACCTTTCCTGGGGCCGAGTGTGGCTCCGATCATAACCTTCTCGTAGCTGACTTCGCACTCCGTCTGAAAGCCCCCAGAAAACGTACTCTCCCACCAAAACAACTTAACCCCTCGGAGCGATCAGTTTTTCAAACTTCATTGGAAAATAAGCTGAAGGATCTTTCATTTCAGAACAACCCACAGGCTGATGCTAACTCACTTTGGGAACTTTTAAAAACTCATATGACAGAAACTCTTCATGAAATCTCAAAGACGAGAAAAGCCAGCCCTAAAAAACAAACTTGGTTAACAGAAAAGACTTGGAAATTGATGGACGAGAGGAAGACAATCAAAATGAAAGGACTTCAGAACCCGCGAGTGATGGAAGATTACTCTAGCATATGTAATGACATCCTGAGAAGCTGTCGAGAAGACAAGAACAAATTCATAGAAGACTTATGCAGGGAAATTGAACACCACTCCCAAAAATTTGAAACTTCTGACCTGTTCAAGAAGGTCCGTCTCTTATCCAGGCAATTTAAGCCAAAAACGTGGGTGATAGAAGATTCCGAAGGCCAGCTCATTAATGAACTTGACGCAGTAGCTGAAAGGTGGCGCAGATATTGTGAAGAGCTGTACAAGGATCCCGATGATCTAGGACTCTTACATACCGTCTGTACTGGAGTGGAACTGGAGCCAAACATACTTAGATCAGAAATTCTCGCTGCCCTGAAGTCGCTTAAAACTAGGAAAGCTCCGGGACCAGATCAAATAACAGCAGAAGCGCTGACAGCTCTGGGGGATACTGGCATCGACATATTGCACACGATTTGCAACTTAATCTGGCGCAACTGTGAATGGCCAAGAGACTGGGCTTTGTCTGTCGTGGTGCCTTTACACAAAAAAGGATCAACGAGAAAGTGAGATCATTATCGCACCTTAGCACTTATCTCACATGCCAGTAAAATACTGCTCTACATTATCAACCATCGAATCCGACACTACCTGGACTGGCAGATCCCGCAAGAGCAGGCGGGTTTCGTTAAAGGTAAAGGCACCCGTGAACAAATTTTAAATGTACGGCAATTAATTGAGAAGGCCTATGAATTCAATACGCCGATTATCATGTGCTTTGTCGATTACAGTAAGGCCTTCGACTGCGTCAATTGGAGCCGTTTATGGAGTGTCCTTGCCGAATTAGGAGTGCCACAGCATCTGGTCATACTGCTAAAGAATCTCTACAGTAGCAGCGAAGCAGTTGTAAGGATAGACGAGACCGTCTCTGCGCCCTTTAGGTTTCGTAAGGGTGTAAGACAGGGCTGTGTGCTTTCTCCCATCTTGTTCAATATCTATGGTGAATACATCATGCGGCGTACTCTCGAAGATTGGAAAGGTGGCGTCAGCATCGGTGGAGTAAAGCTTACTAACTTGCGGTACGCTGATGACACAACACTCCTAGCAGCATCTGAGACTGAAATGTCGTCTCTATTGAACAGGATGGAGCAAATAAGTGAGAAAATGGGTCTCTCCATAAACAGATCCAAAACGAAGGTAATGGTGGTAGACCGTGCCGGACAGTTGGAACTCACTGGCTCATTGAACCTCGAGATTGTGGAGAACTTTATTTACCTGGGTTCCAACATAACTAATACCGGGTCATGTGAGGTGGAAATTAGAAGACGGATTGGAATGGCCAAAAGTGCCATGTCACAGTTGTATAAGACTTGGAGGGACAAGCAGATATCGACTAGTACCAAAATGCGTCTAGTCCGCACGCTCATATTCCCGATATTCATGTATGCAGCTGAGACGTGGACAATAAAAGCTGCTGACCGACACCGCATTGACGCTTTCGAGATGTGGTGCTGGAGGAGAATGCTCCGAATCCCTTGGACAGCGCACAGAACCAACGCATCGATCCTTAAACAATTAAAGATCACGAAACGGCTATCTACCACCTGTCTCCAGAGGATCCTTGATTATTTCGGCCACATTGCCAGAAGAGAGGGACACAACCTGGAAAAGATTGTCGTTACTGGCAAAGTGGATGGAAGGAGACCTCGGGGACGAAGCCCGATGCGTTGGTCGGATCAAATCCGCACCGCTCTCGACACCAAGATCCACGAAGCTCTCCATGTCGCAGAGAACCGGACGACATGGCGCGACATCGTCCATAAAAAGATCATTGGTGGAAGGGGTCACGACCCTCAGTAATGGGGAATACGACGAAAGGAGGAGGAGGTTTAATCAAGCAAAGGTCCCATAAATTAGGCAAAACAAAAAAATATTTATCTTATTATCTTAGTGTCTTTAAAAAAATCTGTAAATTATTTGGATAGAAGCCTTTTTGGATCTCTATCCAACTATACTAAAATCATCCTGGTTAATTAAATTCAAATTTAAAAAACCATTTTTGGACAACTTTTACTTTTTTGTTACTTTTCGCTGATTTTAATCAACCCTACAGTTCTACCAAAACCTTAAAGGAATATAATTATGGTTTGTATCCGTAAAAAATGCCTATTAATTACAGGGTTCGCAAGCTCAATTAATGATTCACTGTTGAGGCTTGACGACCACGATGATTAGCAATATTGAAAAGCTCTTGTTATAAATATAAAACGAAGCAACGCGGCAATTTCCACGGCATTTCACTGGTTACTTATACATTATTTTATTATAATACGGTGGGGAAAATGATTAACGAACAATATAATTGATGTGTATTACCTATCTATACAAGGTTTACACATAAAAATTAACCTAAAAATGATTGCATTAGTATAACGATCACAATTGCCTCTGATTGGCTGGTACTCTCCCGCTATTAGAATAGAATAGAATAGAAATATTTTTTATTCAAATAAACTTTTACAAGTACTTTTGAATATTCGATGAATCTACCAATGGTTCGGAATACCCTTCCTGCCGAGAAGAACCAGCAAGAAACTCGGCGGTTGTTCTTTATTCTTATTGGTACGTAGTACTATATTATATTCTGTGCTATTGGTTAAAATGTATGAATGAAGCAAGAACGCCAAAAATTTAGTGAATCAGAGGTCATTGCAATCCTTACACTAATGCAATAAATTTTAGAGAATACTACTAAAGATTTCTGAAATAGTTAGAAAATAAACCAAACCAAAACCGGACTTCAATTTATAGTCATGATAATAATTATTACAAACTTGGTTGATAGTCTAGATACCTGTATATTGTAGATCATGTACACAGAGTTCTTTTGACACGACGCCATGTGTACACGTACGAAATAAAAGCTGCGTCCGTTGGTGCGGACGTGCCTTGCAGTCGTACGGCTAAAACAGCTACCATATTATTGGTAATCTGGCTTCATAACGTTTTATATTTAGTACCTACTACGCTCCTTTTACACAGGAATATTTACTAGGAAAAAAATGTGCTCGCTGCGCTCGTAAACGCTTATTTTTGTTATCAAGCTCTCAATAATCTAAAAGTTTTTTTCTGAACGTATCCTAAGCAACCAATCAAATGTAAGAATATTAAAAAGATATTCTATATAATATGATTATAACTGCTGAATAAGAAGAAGAAGTTTCAAGTTACTTTCAATAGAATCAATATTCTGAAAAGAAGGTAGATTCATATCAGCAGACGCTTCATTGATTTGTAGTCTTAAAATAATAATTTTGAATTCTGGCCATTGATCAGACTGGCCACTCTGCTCTGAGACTAGCCATTGACCCCCGCCCCGCTTTCTTTTTCCATGTACCTACATTTTCTTGGGAAAATAAATTTTATACATCAAGAAAATAACATTTTGTTCTCGGACATTTTGAATGTCAGTTATTTTACGTTTAATCTATCACAAAATGCTTGGAATGAAACTCGCATTCACTACAATACAAAATGTATCACAAGACGCGAACTACGGTAGGAATAATTTCCCGTTGCAATTTAGCGTTTATGTTTTGGATCGTAAGAGTCATATTTATGCTAGATTTTTCGCAATATATAATCGTAGAAACTGCGGACGGGTTGGTCTGTCATTCATCACATATTACTTGAGGATATGAAATGGTTTTGGAGACAAAAAGTTTGAGCGCTTTTTGAGCGACACATTATGTTTCTCGTAACGCTTTTCAAAATGCGGAGTGCTTTCGGTGGATTATTCTTTTATTTCAGAATGAAGCATGACGTGTATTAACGTTTGGAGCAATGGCTTTTATGACATGGTGTAATAATTGCCGTTAAATATTAATATATCTAATATTATCGCTATACTAACCAGCAGTAGATACCTATTCCATACCTTTGCATATTTCAGTGGTTGTAATTAATATCCTCTACAAATAGCTGGTTTCGGCATCTTCTCGGGTTATCTATCACCTTAACCCGATAAAGTGCTTTATTTAGTTGTGATAAAGTTCCGTTTTATTTTAAACAATATTTGAAAAAGGCATTGCTCTACTTCTGTTCTAAGTTGTGTGAGTCCGTTTGCCTTGAGCCTAAAGTAGCCGCAATGGAGTAGAGTCAATTGGTTGTTACAAGCCTAAATGTCAAGTAAGTAATGTTAGCTCACTGTACCGTGATTTATCACGTAATATTAACAGACCGCAGCCATGCATACAACAATACTAAATTAGTGATCGCATTATGATATTATTCTTACTAATATTATAGGTAAATGTGAAAGTTAAGGTATTAGTGTTTAGGTATTAGGTGTTTATTGGTTTAACCTTCAACCATCCAGCATCAGAAATCGACGTGATTTTTTGGCACCTTTTGTCTCGGAATAACAGAAAGTTCATGGAGCTTTTAAAGACCTAACTCCACGCGTACAAAGCAGAGGCAAGAAAATATACAAGTAGTAATTATTTAAACGAAATTATTTTACTTATTCTCTCAAAGCTTAAATTGAAGAACTCCTTTTTCTTATGTCGTTGTAAAATCCTGTAAAATCCAGTAAAATCGATACTTGCAGAAGTAGTTTTTGTTCTGATATCATCAACGTCTTTGCATTGGGCAGGCTTTAGGGTTGCATCTGCTATGTCAAAGCATTAAGACCAACACCGAGGGCAAAAAATAGTCCTTAATCACATAGATTAAAGTTTGACAAAAGTAGCTTTAAGTAGCTGGTAGCCATAAGTACCTCTACAAGCCTCTACGATCCTCGGAAAGAATAAATTATGAACAAAAAGTACACGAAAAATCTCTACATACGGCATTTAATCAAGGACTAGCGATTTCAACCCCACCATCCTAATGGTCGCTAAAACGATTTGTTTCGACTTCTGTCAACCTCATGCTATACATTACAATGGACTTCTTACTTACACACTAAAATAAACCTTAATCCGTAAAAATACAGTTGATATTGCTGTGTATTCCCGTAAATCATAATATCAGACTTAGGCCGAGTGTCCTGACAGATTGCTGTGGATCGTGTGGATCTTTCAAGCGATATATCACGATAAATAGTAGTCGTGTAACGGGGAAACATTTATGCACTTTGATTTACAGTTATAGCTACGATTTTGAACACTTTGTGGTGAGCAATAAAGTTGGGAATTGATTGTTATTGAATCATATCCTGTTAGTCAGCCGCGGATTCTATTAATGACTGGGGATTCTTGCAATCGTTCGTTTTTAATTGGCCTTTGTTGAATAACTACTTGTTGATTAGAATTCTGTTCGCATATTGGTAGCAGACTTTTATGACTGAAATCGTAACTGTCACCTTCAAGTTTTTTTGGTACCTATCCGGTATTTTATTCATTATAGTCTTTTGTGCCGTCACATTGAGACTAATGTTACATATTTTCGACGGTATGTAAAGTATAAATTTTCTAGACTTTATCCGGTAGAGTTAGTTTTGTTAAATCTTGAGGAAAACCTTTGTTTTTCCGAGATAAAAAGTCTATAACACTCTCCAGGTCCTCAACTTAACCCATTCGAAAAATCACCTCGATCTTTTTTGCTATTATTGAGGATAGGTACTTACCTTTTTGCGTATCTGTAAATGTAATAATACTATAATACCTAGGTAATTTTGTATGCAGCGTGATTGAAGGAGATACCAACGGGGACATGGAAAAAGTGTTGGAATGTTTCTGGTTCGGTCTGGTGAGAAGCTATAACCCTGGCTAGTTAAACACCACCCAACCGTCAAAAGACGTGCCGTAATGAGACGATTGTGCAGTGCTACGGGCGTGTAAGAACCTTAAGTATAAACCGATTTAGGGCAAGAGTTTAATTATAACTGCCATCCCCTTTCAAGTTAGCCCAGTACAACCTCAGTCTGGATCATCACTTACCATTAGATGAGATCGCAGTCAACAGCTATCATGCATAAAAGAAGATGAAATCGCTCAGCCTGTGAGCATACAACAGTGTTGCAGACAAAGCAGAGGTATCATCGAACTATAACGCTTAGAAGCGCAAAAGTCGACGCGGTTGATGAAATTTTTAGTAAGCCTTTAAAGGCCGACTGACTACACATTATCGTCACGTTAATACGAGAGCTTGCAGATTAATATATGACGTACTGTGCTGTGAAAGGGTGTCATAATTCATCAAAATATGGTTGAGCGAAGCAATGGCTGGGTCATGCGTCATGCTCGTGAACGGGTTCCACCGGCGGGAATGGGGCTACTTTATGTCTGCCCATCTTAAGATTGAAGTTAGTCGGTATGCATTTTTGGAACTTCCCTCATTGTAGAAACACTGCATATATATAGCATAGTATTTACTGTATTGTAAATTTGTTTTGAAAAGAGCAACCGCCGAGTTTCTTGCTGGTTCTTCTCGGCAGAAAAGGCATTCCGAACCCGTGTTAGATTCATCGACTATTCAAAAGCACTTGTAAAAGTTTATTTGAATAAAAAATATTTCTAGTCTATTCTATTCAATAACCATCAAAAATGTAATAATTATGATTATCACTACCAATAAAAATTTTACATGGCACAAGCTTACACATTCATTGGTTATTTTGAGTCTACTACGTGTGGAGCGGAAGTTTGTTAAAATCATTTGTAGCAATTATAAAGAACTATTTTGCTATAATCCGCCAACAGATTATATCCGCTGTTGGCGGATTATAGCAAAATAATTCTAACCTTTCCAATCATGAACTTCCGCAAAGTAACAGCTGCTTCTATCCAATATTTAAAATCTTCTGTTCTAAGGTGTATAGTTCGATGGGCAGCATTTTGTTTCCTTGACTCAAGCACTTTGCAAAAACAAGTGACATTACCAGGGCCCCATAAAGTGACTATGACTTTATTATACGTCAGCGCAATTATCCTCCGACCTAAACCAACAAAGTAAAGCGCTTATTCTGTAGCCACTTCATATTTATGTATAAGCCCATTGCTATTCGGTTTTAATATTTTGCTGTGTAAAGTTAAAGAGTTATATTGTTGTATAAACAAGATGCTCTATTTACTTTGCTTTTATCCTTTGAGTATTAAACCAAATCGTAACGATGCAGTTTGTGCTTAAATATTTAAGTTATACCTACCGTATTGGTTGTTTACTCGATCCGAAGATCCTAACAAAATAATTCACTCCATTAGATCCTATTGGGTGTTTAAGTATCTACATCGACTTATTACGTATTTACTTAATAAACGATTAGTAAATATAGTTTCCGATACCTACATAAGTACCGAGCTAGGTAATAGTAATTAAGATGCAGCTAGGTAGCTGATACCTTCGGAACTACAAGCAAAACGGCACTTTTGATAGTTCCGTTAAAAAGTGGTTGCTTTAAATGTGTTAATTAACTAATCATTTAAATTAGCAACTAAGTACTTACACTAAAATTTTGAAGATTTGAAGACTATTAGGCGCGCCGCGCGGTAAATAAATGTTATTCTCCAACATATAAACATGTTTAAACATTTTCTGCGAAATGTTCTGAAGTATTTGTCTTAATACTATAATATTATTTTAACTATTAAGCTCGGTGATTATAATCATCTTAATAGATTAGTTCATAACTTTGTCAGTTTTCATATTTCCTTCTTGAAAAAATTAAACAGATTCTTGGAATATTTTATACGTGTTTCAGTTTTTCTTGTAACAAAAAATAATGTTAATTACTATCAAGTGCAGACTTTAATTAAGATTGATTTAACAAGACAACGGATTAAGAGTGTGCCATAACGCCGCTACGGTATGGATTTCGTGACCGTCTTCGAGCGGGATGGTTAATTATTGTTTTCTCGTGAGTGAGTATTACAAGTTTATTAAACAACCAATCGAAAAATTAAAACATGTAATTGAAAAATACTTCTAGGTTTCTTGACAAAACAAAAACCCAACAAAAACAGTTTGCTCCTCCTGAGATAAACAGCAAAACATGTATTAAAAAAAATATATATATACCATCGAGAAAATTTTCACCAACCGTGTTTTTAAAACACGTACTTAATCCAAGATAAAAGTTCGAAACTATCATTTCCCCAAATATTAACGCGGTAACTTTAACAAATTCTGAGATAAATAACAATTGTATAATAATATGGACTCTTAACAAGATTTTAAGTCTGGGTTTAAGCAAGGGTAAACTAACTAGAACTTTCCTATTTCAAAGTCGGTTACAAACAAATTAGGGCAGATTTAGTCATCAGGGAGCTATAGCACTACGTCTTATTAGAGTACTAGGCGCAATTGGCTACCGACCTAAACTAACAGAATAATATAGAGATATTCATTAGGTACACATTTACAAAGGACTTACCAGTTTTAATTATTCAATTCACATCTTGATGTGAAACAATTGAAGCTATTATTATCGTGATGTTTGAAAATTTTTAATCAATACTTTTGTTTGACAAAGTAGGTCAGGTATAATAATAAGTATTTATACTTTGTCACTTAAGTGAAGTATTACCTAGACTTTAATACGACCCGATTATCTTGTTTTAAAGTGAAAACAAACTAACCAAAGAAGCAGGTTGCAACTAACCATTCCTATTCCAGCAACCAAATGTCCAAATCTATTAAAGCAATGCTCATGAAAAAAGCGTAGGTAGAATACTTGCAATTGAAGATTATAAATGTGATAAAAAAGCGTGGATATGCCTCGCTCCAGAAATAATTTATGAGACGGTAATAACTGTGACCTGTGCACAACATAATGTTGTAGTTAATTGTATTTTTAAGTTTAAAACACGCTGAGTTTCTTGCTGATTCTTCTCTGTTGGAAGACGGAACGGCATTTCGAACCAGTTGTAAATTCACTTGACAATTCAAAAGCAATTTGTAAAAGTTTATTTAAAAAAAATCTTATATATTATATTCTTAATACATATTACGAAAAAAACATCAAACGATTAATCTACCCGCATTTTTCACTCTCATATTTCATAGCAAAGAGGAAGGAAGCCACGAGCCCCAAAAAATGTCAATCGAAATAATATGAATATTTTGAATGATTCAGCCCACTCGGGTGCAACGACCTCTATCCCCATTAATCATAACACTGTCATCCAAAGGGACAGGCTAGTCACAAATTATTTTTAATTCGATACCCCATAATCAACTCTATGCTTGCGTTGTAGAGGTTAGTTTTACGTAACAGAAGACTATCTCAAAAATTGAAAGTCAAAGTTATACTTGATCTGGATTTTTGCCAACGTAAAGTTATACGTCCATGTTTAAAGCTAAGCTTTAAAAAATATATTATTTCCAAATGCAACGTAGATATAATATGATAGTTTAAAAAACCATCAATCAACCACAAATCAATTATCAATTGCAGTAAACCAACAGCAGAATTGTCTAAAATGATTGTGTTTATCACTCTCGCATTCATCTCCGCATCTCTTTTGCTATTGGCTAAAATGCATAGTTGCAGCAAGAACATAGCCATAAATTCAGTCAATCATCACAACTGTGACGGAAGCAATATTTTATGCAGCTTTTTCGAAATCTGCCAACCGTTCCCACCGTTCGGTACTTCAATACACTCGTAATTTCTAAAAAGATCTAAAAAGCTCTTATCGAAATCCAATAAACTCACGTAAGAAAGGCAAATGGATGGCATTCGTGGAACAGCTTTGGCAGTCAATCACTGTCTGGCTGTCATTAGGAAAGCAAAAATACTTATACCAATGGTACCATTGCATTTTTAACCGACTTCAAAATGAGGAGGTTATCAGCTTGTCGGAATATTTTTTTCAACACACTTGCTCGTAAAGTTGCTATTTTTTCTTTGGTCTTACGCCCGGAATGCGGTTTATTACACACTAGTGCGTTTTACTTTTCATTGCCGCACTAGTGTTTTTCTTATTCCACTTTTTTTTAATATCCGTAAAGAGGTTGTTACCAAAAGATTTATTATTTTGTAAATAAATAAACTTGTTGTAGTCAAAATCTGATAAGATAAGATTATACTTCATCTAATTAAAGCATTTAAAAAATACAATATTTTAAGTCATTAATTACCGTAAATTCTTATTAGAAATACATAATTCAAAATTCAAAAAAATTCAAAATTATTTATTTCATGTAGGCCAACCTGTGGCTCTTATGACACGTCAAGATTCTACCACCGGTTCGGAAAGCGGATTCTGCTGAGAAGAGCAGGCAAGAAACTCAGCAGTTGCTCTTTTCAAAATAATCATTTTACAATATTAATAAGTAGCTATTACATTGTAATAAGTTTTTATACTATCTTGTGGGCAGCTGGATGGCAAGCTGATTTAACCCGTGCATCTTTGTTAGAATAGAATATGACATTTCCACAAAACGTACTACAATTCAATTCATGTCAAAGACGGGCAGACAGAAAGTCGCCCCATTCCCGCTGGCGGCACCCGTTCACGAGCATGACGCATGATCCAGCCATTGCTTCGCTCGACCATATTTGAGGGAACGTTACAACCCGCACCACACGACACCACCACAGAAATGTTTAAAGAGAGCGTGACATACTAACCCCCTTATTCATAAACAAGTTATAAGCGTGCTATAGCTAAAATATGTTTTGTTACTGTCAAATGAATTCAAAATGTCAAATGATAGAAAAAGACAAAACATATTTTAGCTATAGCACGCTTATAACTTGTTTATGAATAAGACCCTTAGTCTACCCGTATCAAAGCATCGAATTGAATAATATTATTCAAACACTAATTTTAAAATCCCATGCAACTTTGTCATTAAGAAAGTCATTAACTTTGTAATAAGCGCGACTCAGTAAGTGAGTTTTTACGCATTGTTTAAATTTGTGCAGTGGCAAATCTAGCAATTCCTTCGGAATCATATTATATAAGCGTACGCTCAACCCCACAAAGGATTTTTGCACTTTGCGCAGGCGACATGATGGAATTTCTAGTTTATGACGATTTCTAATGAGTCGATTGTGTGTATTGCCTCTTTGTTTATGCAGATGAATATTTTGTCTCACAAAGACTATATTATTATAAATGTACTGTGAAGCTACCGTAAGAATACCAATCTCTTTAAACTTTTCACGAAGAGATACGCGCGAACCGAGTTTATAGATAAATCGAATGGCTCTTTTCTGTAATATAAAAATAGTTTCAATATGAGCTGCTCCGCCCCACAATAAGATTCCATAGGACATTACACTATGGAAGTAGGCAAAGTAGACCAGCCTAGCCGTGTCTACATCGGTAAACTGTCTGATTTTTCTGACAGCATAGGCAGCTGAGCTGAGTTTACCCGCTAATGTCTCTATGTGAGCGTCCCACTGAAGCTTACTATCCAAGGTCACCCCCAGAAAAACTGTGGAGTTCTCAATTATAAGGTTTTCCCCGTTTATTTTTATTGTTTTGTCAATTTTCTTAACATTTGGTACAATAAATTCTAAACACTTAGTTTTTTTAGCGTTCAAGAGCAAATTATTAACAGTAAACCAACGCGATATCTGAGATAAGGTATTGTTCACATCGTCAAAATTTACTTTGTTTCTGTCAGTTTTGAATATTAGAGATGTATCATCTGCAAACAACACAATATTGCAAGCATCGCGGACATGATATGGTAAGTCATTAATATACACCAAAAATAGAAAAGCACCCAGGATAGAGCCCTGTGGGACACCCAACAGAGTAGATGAACCCCGCGACTTCACGTCACCTACGCATACACTTTGTGTTCGATCACTAATGTAAGAGGCAATGAGATCAAGTGCAACGCTTCTTATACCATAATGACTAAGTTTGAGTAAAAGAGTTTGGTGATCAACGCAATCAAACGCCTTAGATAGGTCACAAAAAACCCCAATAGCATTCTGCGAACGCTTCCAGGCATCGAAAATATGTTCAAGTATCTTTGCACCAGCATCAGTCGTGCTTCGACCCTTCGTGAAGCCGTACTGTTCGGAGTGTAGCAAGTTATTAACATTAAAATGCTTCATTAGTTGATCAAGTATAATTTTTTCAAAGTATTATTTAGTTTAATATATTGTGGCTGAATGGCGGTGTTCGGTGCCTCTGGACTTAACCTGCGCGCGCATCGTTGTTCAACCCAAGATACGGCGCGCGAAAAAATAAACCTCCGCGCCATTTTGTGCAAACATTTGTTCGTTTATAATTTGCTGATTTGTGACTGAAAAATGTCGAGTACAAGTGACGAAGTACAGTTATGTATTTTATACTTACCTAATTGTTTTTTTCCTCGCAAGTATATTGAAAAACGTCGTATGATACGCGTGTGCTTTGTTCATTACAGTCTTGGGTCTATTACAGCCCTCGCCTTGCGGCTCGGGCTGTGCAATACCGCCTCGACTGTAATGACCAACTTCGCGCACTCGTATCATAATGTACTATTTTTAAACCGACTTCAAACACCCGCGCCACTGCAAAGTGTAATTTATTGTTGATTTTTTTAAAACCGCTTGACAAATTTCAATAAAATGTCTTCTAGATCACCTGGAAAGTATATTCTTCTAGACGTTTTCCTCTCCAGACAAGGGTTGCCTGGAAGAGATTGCTTTTGCAATAAGGCCGCCTTTGCACCTTGAATTTATTTTCTTTTTGTTGTGTTTCAACCATTATTTCTTGTTGTGCAATAAAGAATTTTCTATTCTATTCTATTCTTTCAAACAAAAAAGGATTTTCCAAATCGGTTCAGGTGTCTTCGAGTAATCGGTGAACATACATAAAAAAAATATTCTGACGAATTGATAGCCTCCTCCTTTTTTGAAGTTGGTTAAAAATATCTCTCTAAGGCGTTTCATACCGCTACAGTAAGTGTAGGTGGCTCTGTGATAAGCAATGAGAAATAACCTGTCAGTCACTCAAGGGTGGATTGCGCGAGTACATTACTCCGAAGCGCAATATCGAATTGTTGGAATGTGCTAGGGAAAGTCAATAGTATCTTGCTAGTTTATCCGTTAAGGCGGATTTAGATCGCGTTAGTCACTGATGTCAGTTCGTTGGCAAACTGAGTCAGCGCTAACTTGATGCTGATATTGTATAAATTGTTTTGAAATCAGTAACTAGTATCCAGGGCCGTCTTAACCATACAGGACGCCAGGGTGCGAAATTCAGTCTGCGCCCCAATTGTCAACAAATGCAAACAAAAGTTAATTTATTTTCCATTTATATATATTACAAGCTGATGCCCGCGACTTCGTCCGCATGGATTTAGTTTTTAAAAATCCCGCGGGAACTCTTTCATTATCCGAGATAAAAAGTAGCTCTCCCGGTCTGAGGAACCACTACTACATATCCATCATTCCATGCAAAAAATAGCATCAATTCGCTGTTCTGTTGCGACGTGTTTGAAGGACAAACCAACAAACAAACACACTTTCGCATTTATAATATCAGTAATGCTTTATTATAACACTTTTTATAGGTAATTGTCAAATTTTTTACCACCAAAGACAAAATTACGTTTAGCTGTCATTTACGTTTTGTTATTCCACTGTCATTTGCGTTTTGTTATTCCATGTCAGATGCGTTTTTCTTATACCACGTTTTATAGTGACTTGACGGAAACGCGGTCGAACGGGATAAAAAGTATCCTATGTCCGTCTCCTGGTTCTAAGCTACCTCTCCACCAATTTTCAGCCAAATCGGTTCATCCGTTCTTGAGTTATAAATAGTGTAACTAACACCACTTTCTTTTATATATATAGATTTTACTCTAAAATAAAGTTAGGTAGGTACTTTCTAATCGACTTCAAAAAAGGGACAAGGTTCTGATTTCGGAGCGAATGTATTTTTTTTCCGATTTTTGTACACCCATTTCTCCCATTTTCCGATCGATTCGTGTGATTTTTTTGAATCGATAGAGAATATTTGCGAGATGCTTCCATTAAAATTTCTGGTTCCAACTCTTCAACCCTGATGCTGCAGGTGTGCTACCCACCTAAACATGGACTAAGCATTGTATATAGGGCAATCAGCCTGCGCCCCCTTGGTCTTTGCGCCCTGGTGCCACGCACCTCTTGCACCCCCGGTTAAGACGGCCCTGCTAGCACCAGTCAGCAGTTTAAACAAAGTCAGCACTGACTTGCCGACGTACCAACGTTAGTGACTGACTCAATCTAAACCCGCTTTTAGCTTGCTTAAAGAAGCCAATTATAGCAGTCACTGTAGATACAGTGTTATGTCTATCTATTTTACATTTCCTTCACTCAGTGGCCATAAGTATCATGTTTTATTAGCTTATCCTCACATTACAATGTTAATAATATCATCTTAATACCTTCAATTTTGTTAAATAAACCGTCCATAATTAAACAGAGAAGTAATAAAAATATCAACGGATATGAGTTTGGACCGGAATTTTTATGATTGTTATCTTTTGTTCTAATTTGGATTTATGGCAATAAAACCCTTTGATGTAATTTAATATTATCTAATTTTTGTTTTGCTAAAAGGAAAATATGAAATGAAATCAGCTACTTAATATCCTTTGAATTCAACTTGTCAGGAAATGATAAAAATTCAAAATTCAAAATTATTTCAAAATTCAAAATTATTTATTTCATGTAGGCCAACCTGTGGCTCTTATGACACGTCAAGATTCTACCACCGGTTCGGAAAGCGGATTCTGCTGAGAAGAGCCGGCAAGAAACTCAGCAGTTGCTCTTTTCAAAATAATCATTTTACAATATTAATAAGTAGCTATTACATTGTACTTAATAAGTTTTTATACTATCTTGTGGGCAGCTGGATGCCAAGCTGATTTAACCCGTGCATCTTTGTTAGAATAGAATATGACATTTCCACAAAACGTACTACAATTCAATTCATGTCAAAGACGGGCAGACAGAAAGTAGCCCCATTCCCGCCGGCGGCACCCGTTCACGATACTAATGTTTTTATAAAACTTACTCAAACGCAATCGCAATTTTTCACATGACCCATAATAATTGGGCACGGATCTCCTAGTTTGATTAAGAAGTATATAAGCCGTAGTCCACTAAGCTGGCCAAATGCAGATTGGAAGACTTCACACACATTTGCGAACATTAGGCTGGAACCACATCACATTTTGTCCATACAAAACTGTCATTTTCCATAGAGTCGTATGTGTTCATATTCTCTTCCGCACAAGCATTGGACTCGAAGCCCTTATAATTTTTGAGTAAACCACCTTGAAAGGTTTCACCAATAACAATCTTAGCACAACCCTAGAAAACATAACGCGTCGGTATACCTACTATAAGGCGACGTTTTAGCCTATGCTAAAACGTCGCCTAACGCGCCGCGCGCATTGCAAACTATTCACGGTTAATCATAGGGTTGTCACAAGTAAGCACATTAATATCAATTGAATAAGTTTGTATGGTAAAAAATTGGTTGTCTGTAAAGTCGGTTTACGTTTTACGTGATAACGTCATAAAGAAACATTGATGAAAAATTGCATACTTTTATGAATTTAATTGAATTATTATCACTGAATTATCATTATTTTGTATAATACAAACAAGGAGTTAATTGAAAATTACAATTATTTTCTCTAGTCACAAGCCAACGCTTAGGCCGATCGTGCCTCTCTATCGGTTGATCCGCGCTCTGAGCTCAGGTGGAACGTGACACTTTTTTGTGCGTGCAGCTGGTGTTCATCGATTTATCAGACGTTATCACGTCAAAAAATGTGCTTATTTCTATTCAATATTTTATAGATGATTCTTTATTAGCTACGCACACGTACCCTGCCACTGATATAAATGTAGTCCTTTTTCGGACTTTCAGTACACGTTGTAGATAGACACAACAGAAAATAATAAGTAGAAAATAGCAAATTAATACTGCAAATAACCTTTACATCAATTACTCTAAGGTGGCTGAAGTGGTGTCCTCCAGACAACCTTTCGTTGAAGAATACTAACTAACAGCCCATTTTTCTATTTAATAATGAAAGAGAAAGCGTCAGTAAAAAATAACGAGGCAATTATATGACCAAACAAATCTTATTTCAATATCTTATCATGTTGCCATTTCTCTTTTTTAAATATCTTTACTAGTCTCGTAATTATAAGCTGTTTTAGTGTGACTGTATCTGTCTCTTTCTAAAACGATATTTTCTATGGAGCGTGTATGGAGCTGCTGACTTGTGACGTCACACTTGAGTAGCGCTCTCTCTGTCTGATAGGAAACTTTAAAGCTCTTTATCTTATCTTTTTTGCTTCAATCAGAATAAAGAAAGACTAAGAAGTAATAAAAAAAGCGTGTTAAGAATCTACTGACTCATCTTAATGCGTTAGAAGATTACTTAAGTATCCTACTCCTACAAATCCTACTAATATTATAAATGCGAAAGTTTGTGAGGATGGATGGATGTATGTATGGAATATGGATGGATGTTTGTTAATTTTTAACGCAACAACAAATAAACCGATTTGGCTGAAATTTGGACTGGAGATAGCTCATACCCAGGATTAAAACATAAGATTTTATCCCGGAAATTTACAGAGTTTCCGAGGGACTTAAAACCCTTAATCCATGCGGACAAGTTGCGGGCATCATCTAGTAATAAGATAATTAATTATAAGGCTAGATTGTAATTTTAGTGAGTAGGTATGTAGTTTATGTACTTTATTAATGAAAAAAAAACTTAAACAAAGTTCTTAAAACAAGTGTAAATTAAACATTTTATTTTTAAATGCAAGCTTTTGTAACTGAACTAAGTATCCTACGAAAAACTCTACCCTATAATTCCTATTAATCTTTCTATTTTTAAATTATGTCTTTAGCGTGGCACGTGATTCGTTAGTGGTAGAACCCTTTATAATGTTGTGATCGTATCAACCCAAAAACTTTTAGAGCGTCAGAAGTAATGAGTTCATAAGACCAAGGCGATATATGCGAAAGTTCGTGTATTAGATTTTAGTGGGTTCCCGTATTGGTTTATATTAAAGAATGTTTAAAATCCAGTATGAATGATACCGGCTTGCTCCATTATCACGAGACTCAACACTGATGTCGAGAGACACAATTATTTCTATGGGTAAACATCAAAAGAACCTACATCGCAACTTATGCACCTCGACATTCAACATCACGTTGAACGTCTACACTACACATCGTTGTTTCAAGTTCCTTTGAGTCCATAGGCAACGTTCAAACTTAAGATGGCATCATTTCATTGTAAAAAAATGAAATGATGATCGTTGGCTCCCTGCACGCCAAACGATGGTGAGCTCCTACCTTTTGTGGTACATCAAGGACCACTCAGTTGCGTCCATTAAAACAATAATGTATTATTATAATAATTGACGCAATGAGATCGCAGCTTAAGGTTCTTAAACATACATAATATTACTTTGGGTAATTATTTATCAATAATCAGATATGTGAACAAGTCCCTGAAATACCATCAAACCATGAGCCCCCCCCCCCACACTGTCATCATTCACTCACACACGAATGTGCGAGGCTTTTTTAACCGTGGTTTGCTCCACAAGACTTTTTTAAAGTGGTGTGATCCACTGAAGACACTTTTTTAACCGTGGTGTGTTCCCACAAGACTTTTTTATAGTGGTGTGATCCACTGAGACTTTTTATAGAGGTGAGCTCCTCTCATGTATAGTTGGTTGTAGGTTAATAGTTATACTGCGTGAAGTCACCACAGAGTGGTGAAGGACTCTAACAACGTTAGAGTCTAGTTCGAGGTTGGTGTCGGACGCCTGGACCAGGCAAAACCATAATAGCAACTGCCATCATTAGCTTCATCCTATCTCAGCATCCAACAGTTGGTTGTCACCACGAAGTGGTGATAGGCTCCAACTTAACGTCAGAGCAAGTTCGAAAGTAGAATCAGACACCTGGACCAGACAGCCCGGACTGGCAAGTTTAGTAGCCCATCCTAAGCTTATCCTATCCCGGCCTCCAACCTACAGGTTGACACAACACTCAGCATAGAGCATCGCGATATAGATCAATCTCAATCTGAAAACGTCGGTCGCAAGCCCAAAGACAGGTTCATAAAGCACCAAGGCGCTAGAGCTCCCCATCTATTAAGCAGCTTCCAACGTCAGATTAGGTATCACTCATAATAGATTTCGTGTATCGCCCCTTGTATTTTATCAATAATAATTGATAAATAAAATTGAATAAAGTATGTCACTACATACCACTTCACATTTCTCATAATACAGTATGTGCATGTCTAAGTCTCTGAACATATGCCCAATACACGAACTTCTTATAATATATTATGATCCGCGCGTCGACGACGCTGCGGTCGTCGCTGCCTTCCCCTATATTATAGGTACTGTTCTACAGAATAGCGTCAACGTCAAAATGAAATTATATGACATGAAAATTGAAGTTCGTAAAATTATTATTATTATGATCTCATGTGAAAGTACATCTCGTAACTTAACTACTGTACCGATTTTGATAAAATTCAATCAACAATTTTTAGTACTATCAAACATGAAAAATTCCTTAGTACGAAGGACTAGGGTCGTTACACTTTTAGTAGCTACATCATTAGACTCTGGATATCATCTAGGACCAGAGTACTTGTTACGACGAATCAAACGAGCCCAAACTCGTTGGGGTTACGTCGTTTAAGTAGGTACAGAGTCCCGATAGCCATCTTCCGTCTCCATCATCAGATCAGCTCCATGTCACAATAATATTGCATTGTCATCCGATTTACACATAAATGCAAAATTTCAGCTCGATCAGAAACCGGGAAGTGGGTCTAATTCATCTTGCAAGATTTGACCCAAACAAACAAACAAATAAATAAATAAACTGGTCAAGCTAAATAAAAGCTTGTACCTAATAATAAAGTACAAAAGGAACTACGTATATCGAAATAAAAAAGCAAAGTAGCTATCAACGTAACATATGTACCATTTACAACATAAAATTACACTATTAATTATTCCCGCCACTTATAATACAAAATGACTCGTGTTTTACACGAGGGACGGGCTATTTCGGGACGAGTTTTAATACTTTAATAAGGGGTGTCTACACCCTGACATGTTGCAACGGGGGTGTACCGGCTTATTTTAATTTTAAATCACCACTAAGCTATGCAAATGTTTAAACGCTTATTAGCATTTATTATTGAGCATTAAAAGAAGGGACTCACTGTTTTTTTTAACAGACAAAAAAAGGAGAAGGTTCTCAATTCGTCGGAATCTTTTTTCTGTGATATGTTCACCGATTAATTGAAGACGCCTGAACCGATATAGTAAATTGTTTTTTGTTTGGTATACTTTCCAAGATACTTTTTCCCATATAAATTTTATCGAAATCGGTCGAACGGTTTTTAAAATATCAACAATATATTATATATAATATTAGGGGTATGGGTTGAATTTTCACTCCCATACCCCTTCCAAGTTAGTCCGCTACCATCTTAGACTGCATCGTCACTTACCATCAGGTGAGATCGCAGTCAAGGACTATCTTGTCAACGAATAAAAAAAAATGCTTTGTATAGTGGCGCGGGAGTTTGAAGTCGGTTTTTTAAAAAACATATTAATTTTAATATTAAATTATTGATATTTTGGTTTTATTTATTATTTTTAATATTCAGCTAGCTTTTTAAATTACAAGAAGACAGTTTAAAAATTGTAACCCGACTTCGGAAAGTTGGATGCAACATCTATCATATTGATTGTGTTCGTCTAAAGCTAAACTGTAACAATGATCCGGACTTTAATAACGAATCGGTTGACACCTCGCAGCCCCTGTAGCCAAGTTACACTTCGTTATATCGTTTCTCTTTCTACGATAGTTGTCACTTGAAGTTTTGGCTAGGGCTCGACTAGATGGCGCTGCAGCTGATCAAAGACAGAAGTGTATTGATAATATTTCGCGACATTTTTTATTGTTTTTTTTTTAGCATTTAAAACATATTTTATAATGCAAAATGCCGCGATAATTATTGTCTATTTATTGTAATAAAGACAATCCATCTAATTAGTCGAAATAAATTATTATTTACTTAAAACAATTCAATCATTACTTTTCAAATAGCGGATTGAGAAGTATTTGTATTGTATTTGATTTTAAAAAGTTTCTACGCTGAACAATAAATAATTAATATTCAAAAAGTTTCCTCATTTCAAAATTCGCATTCAGTTCAAACAAAATGTTTGTTGCCAAACATTAATTATTATAAACCAAGCGTTAACTTGAATTCGTTTCCACTTGAGTCTCCTGAAATCTCAAGTCCAAGCTCCTACAAACGTAGTTTTTCTTTAATTTAGAATTCACATGTTGGACTGCTTACTATTGAACTTTGCAAATACATAACTGCAACGTTGAGGACGCATCAACATAGCTTTATGCTGTAAAATAAGAGTCACGAACACGACTGTACAAGTAGGTACTGCAGAGGCCAGGCAAAGATCTCGAAACCCATAAAAGACATAAAAGTATGGAAATTGTGATATTTTAGCCAAAACATCATTAGCAAATACGACCTTCTGCAGCTCAAGGAAAAATAGCTAGGCCGAAGACCAGCTGGCCGGAGAAGAACATCTTGGCTTAAAAACTTGAATGGTATTGAAACGTACGCGATCCTTATTCCGTGTAGCAGCATCTAAAGTGCAGATAGCCCTAAACTCCGATAGGAGACGGCACTATAAGAAGAAGAATATTAAAAAATACTAACTGTTAACTATCAAAAAGTGTACAAAGCTAGAGTCTATTCAATAAGTCAGTTTACATGAGTAAATTGTAAAATAGGTTGTAGCAACACTGTGAAAGAGTCATCGATGAATCAAACAGTTTTCATACTTTACAGAAAATGCAATCTAATTTTAAGAATTATAAACTATGCACAATATATTAATGAGGAACGGTGGAATAAATGGAAAAAAGTTACCGATGTAAGTAAACTTGATCACTGAACAGACTCTACCCACTTTAATTATAAAATTACCATTGACTTTGAAATCGATCGGCACAAATAAATCAAACGTGCATAAGATACATGTGCACTAGCTAGCGTAAAAGTTACAAAATAAAACTTTCAAAATCACGCCATATGTTGCAAACAGTTTTAAACTTAAGCCAAAACAAGTAACACATGCTGGAAAACAATCCCCTAATGTTGTCACAATGCACACCCCAGTTTTAAAAGCTCATGTAATACGCTAAGCATGCTATTATCATCGGATTTTGGTTTCAATGCAGCACATTGCAAATACTCAAAGAGCGAGAATCGAAAAGTTCCTGGTTAAGTTCTACAATTAGACAAAAAGAAGATTTATACGAGTAGGTATCTTGTTGAAAATTCCGCGCCGTTGCCATCTGTATCTAGTGATTCCTGCAACAAAAAGCGAAAATTGAAAATTTCCTGGTTAATTCCACGTTTAGACCAAATTTAGGAGATGAAATATGAATTGTTCTCTTTTAGGGACTTCCACACAGTGCGGTCTTGTGCCACCTGTACCTAGTGCAACTCGTCTGATGCCATCGGTTCAGAAGAGAGAGAAGATATCTCAAAGTTTCCCAAACGTGTAGTAATATATAAGTCTATGCTCTTGAGGTCCTAAATCCGATACCCATGCAAAAATCACTCCGAACCGTGGCTCTATTGCGGCATGATTGAAAGATAAACAAACAAGCAACACACTTTAGCATTTACAAATAAGGATTTAGGACCTAATATGGGTTTAGACTAAACATTAATCTATAAAAAGGAAAAAGGCCTGACTGATCTATCAACGCACAGCTCAAACCACTGCAATGACGGATCGGGATGGTTAGCATACAGATAGCTAATATTATGATGTAGGCATTCACCAAGACAGGGTTTTTGAAAATTCAACCCCTAAGGGGGTACAACAGGGGTTTGAAAAATAAGCAAAGCCGCGGGCAAAAGTTACTAAATTATGGACGTTTCGTTACAGTATGTTTCCACCCTTATCACAATGCACCCCCAGTTAAAGCTTGTGTAATTCGCTGAGCACGCCATTATCATCGGATTTCGGTTTCATGCATACGTATTAGGTATTAGAAATAGTAATAGTTTGGGATAAAGTTCTGAGTTGTGACGGTTTTTGTGGGATAATATCCTATAACTGTGTGTTTGGTACGATGGAAGTTATTGGAGGAATTATTTTATAATAATTAACATAAACTCGTTGTTATAGTGTGGCCAGAGGATAATTTTGAGTCATCATCATCATCATCATCAGCAACCCATCAACGGCTCAATGCAAATTGGCGGACTTCACACACCTTCGAGAACATTATAGAGAAATCTCAGGTGTGCAGGTTTCCTCACGATGTTTTCCTTCATCGTTGAAGCAAGTGATATTTAATTGCTTAAACGCATATGACTCCGAAAAGTTGGAGGTGCGTACCCTGGATCGAATCTGCGACCCCCGAATAGGAGACCACAGTCCTAAGTTCCTAACCACTAATCTATCACTGGTTTACTAGGCTATCACTGGTTTTATCAATTTTGAGTACGAAACATAAAAAACATACAGTTTGAGATTAAATCGCTTCCTGCAAATCCTGTTCCAGAAATCAGTGGTTATATTATGTTATTTAGATACAATAAATAATAAATAATGTCCTGCTGACCAAATCCAGCTACGTCTACCAATCTCCACAGAGATTAGTCATCTGCGCAGGAGACATTAAAGTGCACAAGTGTGTGCAAAAACACAGATGCGCTCTCTATTCCTTCAGTCTCATTGACTGATTGTGTACAATTTACCTCAATAGATTAAATTTGACTTTGTTAATATGAACAAACCGCTTGCTAAAAGCCTTTTACTTAAACAAACTCAGCTTACACGCTGTAATCCCCAAAAATGTTCATCATAAAGCTCTCACAATTCTATACGTGTTTATTTTAATGTCCAATCACAGAACATAACCCCGTTCTCTGTTCTTTGTTTTCGGCATTTAGGTACGAATAAGTCCAATCACAAAATCCACAAACCAAAAAGCGGAGTTGTTGAATAAAATTTTAAATCACACATTTTCGCTCTCGCCGTTTCGCGTGAAATAATAACGTAAGAGAGGTGGGAAATTTTGAGGATGTGTTTGATTCGTTAAAAGTTTGTAATAATAATATAGAGAACACTATCTGAGTGAAGGGCCTATTATTTTCACCACCTGTGCCTAAGCTGATTTCTGCCTGTGTTTCTGCTCTTGCTAATAGACACTCTGCTTTACCTCAGATTTGTCAGCCGATCCAAAGGCCGATCCACACGAATTTTCCTGCTATTGCTAATAGACTACACTGCCGATACACAAACTTTTCTATAAACATTTTTACGTACCAACTTTTAAATAAGTAATTTATTTTTAAATCTTTAGTAATATAATACTTAGTATAAATGGGTGATTCTACCAAACAAAATCAATTAGAAATACAAAGCTACAATACATTTATCCATGATAATTGAAACAATATTCTGAATAGATAAAATATCTAATTAACACAAAAGTATGTGTTAAGTTATACTATGTTAAGTTCGTTCAGATTTGTATTGTATTAACTATGCTGGCTGAATAAACATCAAGACCATGGTTTCAAAGTTCAAAGTACCTACATAAAAGATCATTAATTTAAAGTGGACCTATAAAAATTAACACAAAAAGTAAAAATGTTCCTTACAATATTAGTTTAACTTAATAAAACTGTTCACAAAAATAGTATTAGTTTTTAGATACTTACTTAATGTATTTATTTTTATATACAAAAAAACCCCACCACATCCCAGGGTGCAATATCTCAGCGTAATAAATAAAAATACCTACTTTTTTTGTGCCGGTTGATTAACCGGGAGCATATTTTTGTAAGTCTGGCGGTGCAATATTTTTACAAAAGTGAACATATTTCAGCGCACTCTGCTTGCAATTCTCACGTGGTAATTTACAAACAACCTAATTACACAAAAGCTTGTTTGAACGTGTTTAACGTTGTAAATATTCCTACTCTATTTAATATTTGCAAGTGAACGTAAAAATAAATGTCTATTACATGAAAGCGATATTTTTTATCATATTTTAGCCGATTTCACCAACGTTGAATGACGTTTATCCTCGGAATAAATTGGGCGTTCTGACAGTTTTAGTATTGAAAATACTGTCAAAATATGAAATTTACGCTCGGATAAAACTTATTTTACGTTGGTGAAATCGTCCCATAAGTAGCCCTGAAATACAATCCCTTACCCAATGAAATTTCCACCTTTAGGTGTTCCCTAAAGGTTCGTGAAAACGAAATTAACAGAAAGCTCCGTCACCTAACTTAGCTTAGATAGCCCGTAAAATTTAGGGAACGTTGGTGAAACCGAGCATAAAACCTGTATTGGGGTATCTGAGATACATTTTTTAACAAATCTCCTTCCCCCTTTTAACCACTCTTCTATCTTGACAGATAAACCGTACCAGTACGATGTCCATCACAAACCCATTTTATTTAGGTACTAGCTGAGGCCCGCGACTTCGTCCGCGTGGATTTAGTTTTTAAAATCCCTCGGGAACTCTTTGATTTTCCGGAATAAAAAGTAGCCTATGTCATTTTCCAGGTCCTCAACTATACCCATGCAAAAAATCACGTCGATCCGTAGCCCTGTTGCGGCGTGATTGAAGGACAAACCAACAAACAAACACACTTTCGCATTCATAATATTAGTAAGGAACACAAAAGGTTAATAAACTGCCATTACCTCTCGTAGTTAGCCCGCTTCCATGATTGCGTCGTCACCCGCGTGATTACGTAAGAAAATCTTATACGTTGCCCATAAAGAAACTAAGAAAAGCTCTCAAATAAATTAATAGATACTATTTTCTTACCACGTAGGGCGTTTTTCCACGAGATACCGCTCGGCAAGGCACGGCACGATAAAATGCGATAGCGACTCTGAACGCCATAATACATTTAATAATTGGAACGTAAACTAGCGGCACGCTATGATGGCCGGTTTGACACATTACAATAGTGATGTGGAATGTCAATTTATTCTCGAACAAAAAACAATTAAGTTTTGTTTTTGTACCTGATTAAATAGGTTTAATAAAACAAAAATGTATATGTTTATTTAATTTATTTGAACGAACTGAATATTTGAATGAAAATGAATATACATACTTTATATGCACACAAGAAACATATGAATACAAAAGATACCAAAAAAGGTGCCACAAAAGGCCATAATTAATCAGATTCGTCCATACTACTATTTTCACTGTCGTCACTGCTATCATCACCTACATTAATAATTATATGTTCGTTTTCTATAATATTATCTATTTTCACATCTCTTTCATAATCTTCCCTTATTAATTTAACAGTTCTATTCACAACCTTTTCCCAGTCTCCTTTAGTCACATGTTCACAAGCTTCTTCTAATAATTTTAGCATTTTTTTTGTGGTAAATGGGGGTTCTGTATTGTGTCTTGCAGCATATCCCTTAATTTGAGCCCACACCAACTCAATCGCATTATACTCACAATGGTAAGGCGGTAACCGTATAACTCTGTGCCCATGTTCTAATGCTATTTCGTCAATGACGTATCGGATCTTGGTTGGTTTGTTTTCTTTTAAAAGACGTACTAATTCCGCTTTTAACATATTCATGTTTGCATCTACGCCATTTTTACGAAGCCATGCGACGATATCAGCTTTCTTTTGGGATTGGGCAGGTGGCTTGTCAATTTGCATCGAGTGGTATGGGGCGTTGTCCATAATTATAATAGATGGTTCAGGGAGGCTACACAACATTGAGGTAAACCATTCAGTAAACTTTTCTCCATTCATGTCTTCATGATAGTCTCCAGTGGTTTTTGACGCAAAAGCCATGAGAGAACCTTCGACAAACCCGTTGATGGTTCCGGCGTGACAAATTATAAGTCGCGATCCTTTTCCTACAGGAACTTTGGAAGTAGATGCTGCTGTGTCATCGTTCCAAGAACGGCCTACAGTATGGTTAGCATTAAGCCATGTTTCATCCAAGAACACAACATTTTGCCAATTTTTGATTTCTTTCACTTGCCGTAAAAAAGTATACCTTGCCATCGCTATATCAAATCTTTCCATCAATATTTTGCGTTTGTTACATTTTTTGTATCGAAATCCAATGGTCTTCAAAATCTTCGTTAAAGAACTTTCCCCACCGAAGAATAATCCAGCTTCCTTCAGTGAATGCACCAACTTTTTTCTTGTTGGATACTCCTTCTGTAAATAGTAGCCGTAAACATGTCTTCGGATAGCATCGGCATCAAAGCTATCGATGCCTACGACTGGTTTTGCTCGTTTTCTCTTTTTTGGTGTGTGAAGTTTATTTTCTTCTGTGCCAGTCTCGCCATATTTTTTTTTAGTTATCCGTCTAACAGTTCGTTGTCCAATATTAAGCGCATCAGCTACGCGTTCAACCACTGACGTTATAGGTAAAATTGGCCCTCCATTTTGAGCTTCACGATCGAAATAGTTACGAAGGCGTATTACGAACTCACGTGTCTGACTATTTAGAACAGTTCTCTGCGTACGTTCGGTCATATCGACGAAATCCACAACAAAGGGCTTGAACAGAGTCCAAATTAACGAGCAAGGGTCAACAGTAATGCAGTATCAATATTTGAAATCCAAAGCCAGGTCAAAACTATATCACAATCGCATTGCACTGACAGTTTATACTTTTCGAAGCAACGTCAATTCGAAACTGCTTTGTTTTGCATTGAGCATTGACGCGAGTTTGCCGGAGGTAGTAGTTGTGCTAGCCAGCGATCCTATGTGACGATCGTATTAGATTCCATTTTTAAAAATTTTCAATTTAGAAAACCAAATGCCGAGTTGTGGTATATATCATATAAAAATAAAAATTTTACCTTTTGTATGAAACAGCTGATATTTTTTTGCGATTTCAGAGGTTTGTCCACATAGTGAAAATTGTTCATATTCACAAGTACATTCACCCCTTAAATGGTGCAAACTGATTTTTCTACACTTGTATACATTTTAGAAATCAATTTAATAAATAAATTTTGAGTCCTAAACCTAAAACTACATTCGATAAAATTTATGAATCTCTGCACATCACTATCGTCAATAAAGTAATACAATTATTTCCTTCAAAGTCGTTATCAATTAATACGGAACTTCATGAGCGGACAAACGTCAAACCGGCCATCATAGCGTGCCGCTAGTGTAGTTCCTTATCACGCGGTGCGGAAGGGGGCTAGACGGATCGACACATTTTTGAAACCGACACTTTTTTGAATGTGAATTTGGCATTGTGTTCGGTATTTTCGCGGTACAATATTGGGTCTCCATAGCCTTGTGGTTCCTGCAGTCGCTATACAGTTAAAAGTCGATGGTTCGAATCCCAGCTCGACAGACTGAATTTTCTATTTTCAACTTTATTTTAAATAATTTCTACATGTGGAATTTTTCCCTAATTTTTTATAACTTATTTTTAAGTTATAAAAAATTAGGGAAAGGCTCCACATGTAGAAATTGTTTAAAATAAAATTGAAAATTCGGTCTGTCGAGCTGGGATTCGAACCATCGACCTTTGGCTGTTTAGCGACTGTGGAAACCACAAGGCTACGGAGATCTAATATTGTAGTGTGAAAATGTTGAACACAATGCCAAATTAATTAATCGAAAGGAACTTCGTTCCATCCGGGTGTCCCTTGACACCTCTCAAGTTTTTTTATTTTTTTTCTATTTCTGTGCATTGTCGTTGAATCGTTACTGACTGAGTAAACGGTCCATAAAAATATCGTCGTCACGGCAATTTATCGTGCCGTGCGGTAGCTCGTGGAAGAACGCCCTTAAGGTGGAAGACAAGGGTCTGCCCGCGAAATTCAAATTTAATTTGGTTTTTCGCAATTTTTTAACTAATACGACAAAGTAGGCTTATGGCCTTCTAATTGCGCCAGTAGAATTATCATCTTCACAGGTTTACATAAAAATCTTTACTTGAAAGTGACCAGTTTAAGTTGGACGTGAGTTACTCACAAATTAGTCGATATTTTGATTAATTTCTTAAACTGGACACTTTCAAGTAAAGATTATTATATAAACCTGTGAACATGATACTGCCAGTGTCGAAATTAGAATGCCATAAGCCTACTTTGTCGTATTAGTTTACAAATTGCGAAAAACCAAATTAAATTTGAATTTCGCAGGCAGACCCTTGTCTTCCACCTTAAGGTGCCCTTACCACTTGAAGGCTTAAAAGCTTGAAGGTGAAATTCAAAGATAAGGCTGTCAAAGACGTCTTGTCAGAAAAGATGAAAAGTTTAAGATAAGGATTAGGTAATACCCGTAAGCCGGGCTCAGATGAACAGTGCCCTCGTACTCACGTGTGCGGAGAGCAACGTCGTGCATTAGAATAACAACATAGCGTCATGCGGATTACCAACCAAGAGCTAAGCCAAGCTAGTTTAGCTTAGCTCGCATTTTTATATTGTGTTTTCATAAAGAACAAAAAGAAACATCATTATTTTTCTGAAATTTCCTGCAAATGTATGTAAATTAAGGTTTTCCTGCCTCTCTTTAGATATTAATAAGCTACTGTTAGTCATCTTTTCTGTGATGAATTAATCGTCTTCGGAGCTTTTTTCGTCAATCATTTTCTTTAGTCCGTGCATCTTTACAAAATAAAAAGTTAAAAATAATTATATTCCGATTGGAAATAAGCCGTTTTGTACCTACTTCTTAAACCTTTAAAAATCGTTCAAAAATCTCCTTCGTCTTTGTCAAAATCTTCCCATTTCATAATTATATTATACTGTATTTTCAAACCTTAAAACTTCATACCCTAAATTGAATCTTTGTGTACTTAACACAATCTCAAGTTTTTAAATTAAAGCGTGTTACAACCCTTTTTTACATTTTTTCAGTTTAGAGTTTGTAATATGTATATTTATTACATATTTATCTCAATATTTTTCTACCCCACTGACCACCACCAACGAATAAAGCATTATTTATTATTTTAACGTAGTCGTGATTCCTAGTTCCATGATTTTAATACTGTTTTGACATGTAGAATATATCTATATCTCCTATAATAATCTTTGAAAATTCAAAGTAAATATCATTCGTCTATGCCTATAATCTGATCCATGGTATGGTGCTAACTTATGAAAAATTATTATTATTATAGCTCTCTCTGGAAGATAATCCTTAATCTGGATTTAGTTCGAAGATTCACAAAATACGCTCGCTACGAAATACGTAGAATTGAATTGTTCCAACCCGATACAGAACCTGCGTCGGGAATTGTTGTATCGAATTTGATAGCACGGGGATAATCCGCTCAATTGAGAATGGATGTAACAATGTGTAATTTAATATTTAAAACAATTCCTTTTAAAGCCGTACGTAGAGTTATATCAAAGTAAGACTATTGCCCAATTTTTCACCATTGCTGATTAACGTTTAACCGCGGAGTTGACATTCTGACAGTTTCTGTATTGAAAATCTGTCAAAAGCCTAATATTTATTCGTTGGTGAAAGATTACTTGGAGATGGTGAAATAGGCTCTAAGATAGCTTTATTGCTAACTAGCTTTTACTCGCGACTTCGTCCGCGTGAGTTGGGTTACTGTTTTCCGGGGTAAAGAGCGACTCTTTGCCCTCAACTATATTAATTATACATACAAAATTCATCGAAATTAGTCAATCCGTTCTCGAGATATCATCAAAAAGTCATTCCATGCAAAATATATGAGAAAATTTATTAAATCCTTTCAAGTAATTACAAAAGTCTTATGTATCTATTTTTATATAAGCTTCGTTAAGAATTCATAAAAGCTGCAGACGTCTACTGATACAAATGAATATAAAACCAAAATATCAAAACCGTGTCGAACCGCGCGCGTACAAAGTGTCAATAAATCAAGTGTTGACGTTTTCTCGTTATTACTACTGGCACGGTTCGAGCGTGACGATACGTATCGAACCCGTTCGACTTAAAATAATTGTACAGTGGTAAAATTGCTAGTGCTTTTCTTGATGAGGTGAAAAATCTATACCATACGTAATTATGTAAGTGAAGCATACGGCTTCTACGATTAGATAAATATGGATACTTACGAGGATTTCTTAATGATATTATGAAACCAATTTCTAAACGTGCAGCTGATAAAAATACGAAATTATTTTTTCCCGAATTATACTAACATTTAACTGTCGCTTGTTTTTTTTTGTTTTTATAAATACTTGCTACTACCTAAACGAACATTCATTAATGCTGGATAAGTCATTGAAGTGGTGTAATATAAAAATATAATTTTATCAAGGAGTTTTCTTCAATTTTAGGTGTAAATCTAATAGTTTATGCCTAGCACGCTTCATATTCATATCGACGAAATTTTACGTTCCTATAGTACGGCCACCGAGAGAATACGTTTTTGACACCTGTCAGTTTGCCATACAAAACAAAAATATCCGGTTGACATAACCTTGTAATAGCGCAGTTTAGATTTAGAAAAATATTGTTTACCAAGTTATTTGACACTCAGTTTGGCACAAAATTATAACTTAATTGATTATTGATATAATAATGTTGTTTTAATGCTCTTCAATTGTTAAAACGGTAAACAACCAGCAATAATATTTTTATCGTAACTGCAACGCCATTACAAAGTTACGTCGTCAGTTCAATCGCGACGTGTCAGGAACGCATTCTCTGAACGGCCGTAGTTTAATCTACAAGCCCGCGTAACTTTCGAATAAAATTATTTTTACGAGAATCTACCACCCACAAACCACCCACATAGATATAAATAGATACTAGAGCATACCTTTAATAAATTAGATTAGCTAAGACAGGTATGGATATTATCTTCCGCGAAAAGTTTACAGTTATCGTTACCGTGTAAGTTAACTAATAAATATTGTTTTATTCAATTTAATATTGATTTAATTTACACACAGAGCACTTATAAAATACACAATAATTGGCACAAGTATGTCTCTCTGATCGAGAGTTACAAACTTGTTCCGTTTGCTGACACTGACAGACACAGAGCCGTGGAATTACTCATTTCACCGCGGTTAATTGCCCCATCTGGTGACAGAGGGGCTGGCTCATTTTTCGCCAAAGAATCAGCCTGGCTGTCCTCCATGAAAATGCAGCCTTTATACTTGACACCATTCCACGCGGGCATGACTTGTATAGTAATTAGATTAGTTTAGCTATAAGTTTCATCGTACCATTAAAACAAGTGTAATTTTTAAAAAAACATGCTTTCAAGACGAATCAAGCTAGCCAAACTCGACGGGGTTACGTCGTTTTATTAGAGTTTTCATAGCCACCTTCTGTTCAAATTATCAGATCAGCTTCATGTCACAATACTATTATGTTTTCATCCGATTTAGATATACATGCAAAAGGAGATTGGCGAATTTCATAGAGTTTCTGACCCAGACGAACTGAACCATGGGCCTCAAGTCCACGTTCACGAATCAAAGTTCTCATGCTTGTTCTAGTAAACCAGTCTAACAAAAGAGTTCATAAAATTCTATCAAATAAAGTTGTCAGAAAAAAGATATTCACTTGTGTTGCCATGTAACGGTTATTTATAATGTGTACTTGTGAATAATTATATTTTTGATCCCTATCTTCTAAAAATATCGGGTTTCCACAGAAAAATAACCTGAAAATATTAATTAAAATGAAATGTAATCTATATAAACGGTTTTAAAAATGCTGGGTCAAAATTCCCCAAACTCCTTTGAGCTCAATCGGACACAAAAAAGTGTTTTGTATTCAGCTTGCACCATTTGAACTTAACGAACATAATATTATGTTTGTACATGCATACATACATTGCAAGTGAAATAAAATTTTGAAAAAAATAAACAACAAAACAGTATAAAATGATAGATTTCTCTCGAGTGTGTACAACACCGTCATGTCCCCTGGCACCTCCCAATTACTGATACGTGACAGATACCACAGTCTATCGACGTGGTAATTGCGTGACATATTGGCTTCTTTATTGCAGATAAGGTAGCCAACCACAATAATTGAAATACCTATGTCCACTTTATATATATCTCTCTCTCTCTCTCTCTCTCTCTCTCTCTGCATCGTATTTCTCATAACTGAGGGCCGTGACCTCTTCCCGTTATTCATACAATGGTAGGAGTTTATAATCCTATGGGTTCCCAGAGCCTTCCGCATACGACTCTGATAAGAGAAAGAGATTTCGACTCTTAGATTCAACAACGGTTATTATGCTAGTGAAATTAATAAAGGGCTCGGGAGCGAAAAGGACAAATTTGGACACCCATCCAGCTTCCGAAAGGGGTCAACGTTGCTTAGCCAGCGTGACAGTTTAATATGCACTCAATATGCACTCACGCAACCAGACCACACGTCTTCTTCTTCTTCTTTATCAACCGTTAGACGTCCACTGCTGGACAAAGGTCTCTTGCATGGACTTCCACAGGCCTCGGTCTTGCGCCGCCTGAATCCAGCGGCTCCCTGCGACTCGTTTGATGTCGTCGGTCCACCTGGTGGGGGGTCTGCCAACACTGCGCTTCCCGGTGCGGGGTCGCCACTCCAGCACCTTGGGACCCCAACGACCATCAGCTCTTCGAACTATGTGCCCCGCCCATTTCCACTTCAGTATCGCGACTCGCTTAGCTATATCGGTGATTCTGGTTCTCCTACGGATCTCCTCATTTCTGATTCGATCCCGCAGGGACACTCCGAGCATAGCTCTCTCCATCGCCCGCTGAGCGGTCCTGAGCCTACTTATGAGGCCCTTAGTTAGCGACCATGTCTCGGATCCGTAAGTCATCACTGGCAACACGCACTGTTCGAAGACTTTAGTCTTCAGGCACTGAGGAATTTTGGACGAGAAGACATCTCGGAGCTTCCCGAACGCTGCCCAGCCGAGTTGGATTCGGCGGTTGATCTCTTTCTCGAAATTGAACCTACCTAGCTGGACTGTGTGTCCCAGCTAAATATACTCGTCGACAATTTAGAGTGCAGAGTTCTCAACAATTACTGGGTGGAGCGGTGCATGAGCATTGGACATGATTTTCGTCTTGCTCATGTTCATTTACAGGCCCACCTGTTGAGAAACCCTGCTGAGATCGTTGAGCATTGTATTGAGGTCTCTCAGAGTCTCTGAGACAGAGACAGTCTCTGAGTCAGAGACTCTGAGAGACCACACGTACTTCCACATAATTAGTGTAAACTATAATATGATGCCCGCAACTTCGTCCACGTGGATTGAGGTTTCTTGATTCCCGCGAGAACTCTTTAATTTTCCGGGATAAAATGTAGCCTATGTGTTAATCCAGGATATAATCTATCTCCATCTCAAATTTCAGCCAAATCAGTCCAGTAGTTTTTGCGCGAAAAAAAAAAAAACATACACACAAACTTTCGCCTAATCTATCTATCTATCTATCTTCTTCTTATATATAAATAAAAATGAATGTTGGTAAGCGCATAACTCAAGAATGGATGGACCATTCGGTTAATTTATTTTTTTGTATGTTCCTTAAGGTCCACGGAAGGTTTTATTTAATACTTAATAAAAAAAAAACAAAAAAAAAATTTTGGCGGTACGAAGTTCGCCGTGTCAGCTAGTAACTAATATTAGTGTGATAACTGAAGCGGCGTT
Source organism: Oeneis ivallda (assembly GCA_029955525.1). Lineage (NCBI taxonomy): Eukaryota > Metazoa > Arthropoda > Insecta > Lepidoptera > Nymphalidae > Oeneis > Oeneis ivallda. The sequence continues at coordinate 23,473,092 of JARPMR010000007.1, forward strand.
TCCACGATGCGATTTTAGTTGATCATGATTGTGTTGATACTCTCCGTGGCAGAGATAATAATATCTTAAATCGGTCACCCATCTGATTACTGGCTTGGGTAAACGTTGCTTCAGAACTAAACTCGATCAGAAGAATCTTACCTACTGCTGATCTTGTTTAAAACGCACAAAGCTACACAGACTGAAGTTTGAAGTTGCCCAAAGTTCGTACCACAGCCTCGGCTTAGTTATACCTACCTTATTAGTTTGAGAGAGGTGATCTGAGCTTGACGAAGTCGAGTCTTAACTAAATGCATAGCCAAACTTTAGAGATTAAGATGGTGTTGCGTCAGAATTAGATTTGTTCGTGTATCATGTATTTTAAGTAGTAAACTTATTAGATTAAATCCATATAAATAAGGAAAATTTAAGTGATTTTTTTTGTGATTTTGAAATAATTTCCTTTAATGTGTACCACACACTAAGGTGCAATGCACACCTGCAGTGTAAAGTGTAGCCGAGGCGCAGCGTGTTTTATAATAACAATGTAAACTCGACTTTATTTTTTGTACTGTAAAACCTGGGTGTGTGAGACACACCCAGGATTTCGATTTTCCTTCGAGTTTTTCCGTTTTTTTCCATAATTCCAATTTCAACCGCATGCTGTAGTGAATAAAGCTGAATTTGAATTTGAAAAAGGATGCTGCACGCTGCGTGTACTATTTATATAGAACTGTTAACAGCGATGGTGCACGACGTAGGGTGAGTGAATAAATATTTTTTTTTTTATAAATTTCAACAAAATACTAAAGGTTTTCACATGGAGACAAAACAGTGTTTTATTTATTAGAGTCACGTCCATAAGCAATTGTTTGCACGCTTTTCAAAATGTCGAGTGCGTATCTAAATTGCATGTGGCGCGTGCTATTGTAAAAATGATGACGCCATAGTTCACAGTTCGGCGTATCTAAATATCTATCGTGTGAATAGTATTGAAGAGCTGTTGCAAATATTTTTTTAGCAACAATAGGTACACAAAGTTTTGATGTCAACTCTAAGCCCGGAATTTAGGTATATTTGAGCATTAGGTTTAGACCTTCGATCACAGAAAAAAAAAGGTTTAGTCCTATCAATTTAATTTCATGTAAGAAGGTACTTAAAACATCTATTAAAAAAAACTCTTCCTTTTTTAAAATAAATAATTTATTGCATTCAAATATTTTGAACCTATGATAGTCATTACAAACAGGCAAACTTGTTGGTTTTTGAATCATGATCAATATCTGTTGTTTCGAGGTTATATAATATTTAACCGACAGATATAATATCGAAACTAAATATAGATAGATAATATTACCTATTACCTACTCTATTCCATATTGTATGCTATATCCCTTCAAACACCGAGCTTAAGTTGAATTTAACGGGTGACGCTCATTAGACCAAGGGTCGAGGCAGCGAGTCGATACTCTAACTTTTAAGAAGCACGCCTATTTTGTGTTCCCAGGAATGTGTGTGAACCGCGGAATTCTCCCGTGTTCCCCGCATGCGTAGCTTAGATCTAAACTGGGTTTAACATGCCTCATAATTAATCTCCCGCACTTCTGCCTCTTTGTGAGCTATAAGTGAGCTCATCACCAGGAGTTGTAACGTGAGGTATCAATATAATATGTAGTATAGGTATTAGTATATTTTTGCTACCTATATAATATTATCGACCGAGCGAAGCGAAGGTCTTTGAGTTAACTAGGGCGATTTGCACTTGTCCGTCCGTCCGTCCGTCCGTCCGTCCGTCTGTCAGAGCCTTATAACTTTTGAATTACTGAACGTAATTACTTCAAATTTAGATATAATATGTAAACCGATGGCCTCCAGCCGAAAATGGCTTAAAAAGTTATAAAAATCTTTATTTCAGGGGGGCTCTCATAGAAGCGAATGCGAAGTAAAAAAAAAAAAATCGCGTTACATAAAATTGTTACGTATCATTTTAAAGATAATTTTGAACTGAGTACAAAAATATTTTTTTTTTAATTTTTCCCTTAAAATTGACGAAATGGGGGGCTTTCAAAGTGGCGATTTTATACGCTCGCTTGAAGACGCTCTCTAGAAAAATCCGCTATGGATTTTCAAACTGATTTTATGTTTTTAGGTCACTTATATCCTGTACTTGAACAACAAATACTAAAATTATATGAATATTATAAAGAAACGAGATTATTTAATTTTTAATGGGCGTCAGTAATTCATATAGCATCAACATAGCTTCACAATAATGCTAATAGATGGCGCAGTCAGTAACTATTCCCATGGAACTACGAGTTAAATTCAATGTTTGATAAATAATTCAATGTTTTCACTAACGTTCCCTAACCTTTACGGGCTACCTATAAGTTAGGTGATTGATGTTTTCTGTCAACTTATTTATCACGATCCTGTACGGGACACCTAAAAGGATATTGGGACGGATGTTAGGACTTAGGATTGTATTTAGGAGCTACCTACGTTAAGAGACTCCTACTTAGGGGATGATTTAGGTATGTTTGGTGAAAACGGGCATAATAATAATGTCAGTTTTGGTTATCATGTATCGATTCAATGAATAATCATGGGATACCGTTACCGCGAGGTCTCAGTTCGGGGCGAACCACTAGTTATTAGGTTTGTAAAGAGCTACTGTTTAGTTTCTCGTAGGCACTTCTCACATAATCAGCTCTCGACTTATCATTAGAGCCACAAGTTGGCCTACATGAACTAAACAATTTTGAATTTGATTTTGAAGGCAGATGGTCCGTCTATTATTCGTCTACGTAGGCTTACGTAGTCTTTTTATTTATGAATCCAAGAATCCATGCATCGTCACCCGCACCTCTATGTTATGGCTAATGTTGCCCGCGCCTCGAGCGGCTCGAGCGCTTTTTGATGTCACTTGTTTTGCCTCGACTTTGCAGTGAGCGAGAACATCTAATGGAAATATTTCCATTAATTTATTATTGGGGGCGTTTCAGATCTCTCTACTAATATAACTATTTCCATTGAATTAATATTGATATTCATTGGCTCTTATCATTTTGATTATGTATCAACTACTACTCTTCTTGATCTTGGGCTTTATTCTTTAACTCCACAAAACGAATGAATCGATATGGCTGAAATTTGGAATGGAGATAGCTCATACCCAGGATTAAAACATAGGCTACTTTTTATCCCGGAAAATCACAGAGTTCCCGCGGGAATTAAAAAACCTTAATCCACGCCGACGAAGTCGCAGTCATCATCTAGTGATCAATAACTCCAATCGCACTTTAATGAAGTAAATGAAAAGTATTAGAAAATTTCAGAGAAGTGACCAGACCAAATCAAACATCAAAATCGGCTCAGTCGTTTAGGCGCTACGATGGAACATACGTAAATAGACACATAATATACTAACCATAGGATTCCTAAAAGCATAATCCTCCCTTTTGGCCTTGGGAAAAGCTCTTAAGCGGATGATTTGCTGGAAAATGAAAATAAAACTCATAAGCTACGGTTAAAGTCTACGACCAGATAAAATTGCATTGTATTGGTTCACAAAGCTCTCATGATAAATGGTACGACTTCCAATGAAATGGCTCGTTTAAATACGATCTAAACGACGCGTGCTCTATAAATGATGCGTATCGTATTTCCTAACACGGCGTATCTTTGGCGCATCCGATGTGCCGGTTGATTGATAATCGTGTGGTGTGGGATTGCCTTTATGTGGTTTTACAGATGGCTTACAATGCTTACATAATAGCTATTTATGCAACTGCATCGTAATGAGGGTCATTTTAATTCGAGTGCTGTTTTTTGATACGAGGCTTGCCGAGTATCAAAATAGGATAGTACGAGAATTAAAATGACTAATTACGTTCAGTTGCATACAAGATTTTATCTACGACAAGGAAGTTAAATCATTAACAAAATACGCCGTAGGCTCAATAAAGTAACAAAAAGTAACTCCGTAAGCCGCCACCAGCCGCCTGTGGCGTCTCTGTCAACAAAAAGTAACTCCGTAAGCCGCCACCAGCCGCCTGTGGCGCCTCTGTCATATGAACGGTACAAAAGTGCCAGAACTCAGAGCCTTAGCTTTAGGTATCCTATTTTAAGAAGATAACCATTTCGATTCAGCTCCCATACAACGAGCTGCATCGAAATGAGAAGCAAAACCGAAAGAGGGTTCATTTCGATTCAGCTGTCAAACTCGAAATTGGAACTTTTCGATGCTGGAGTAGATAAACAATAATATCCTAGGAATTGAATTTAGGCCTGAATTTATTTCAATCTAAATGGAAACTTACCAGCTACCCAGGAGACGTTGTAAGTTGCACAAGTAAATTCGCAAACACAGGTGCAGTCTCTATCCCCTCAGTCTCATAGCCTGATGGGACGGCAATATCGCATGAACAGAGATACATCAGATGCAGGCTTAATGACTTCACGTGCTCTACACAGCAAGGGGGATTAAGCCAGCTTCCCGGCTTTGGGCTGTTACTGAAAATTTATTTTCATAATACATTAAACTACTTTTGACCCGGCCCGAGACTAGAACTCAGGACCTCACGATCCACAGCAGAACAAGATAGATTTGGCGGCGATGTCTAAGCTGTCCCTACCTATGTTGTGACCTAATTAGATTTTTAACCAACTTGAAAAAAGGAGGAGGTTGGAACCCTTATGGTGAGACTTTCTCCGTCCGTCTGTCCGTCCGTCTGTCACAGTCGATTATTTCAGTAACTATTAAAGCTATCGACATGAATTTTGGCATAGTTGTGTATAATAGTGGCCCAAAATCATTGGAATTAAGAAAAACAGAAAATTATTTTTAGTTTTATTAAAAAAAGGGGGAAAATCGGGGGTTTGAAATTTCAAAGTAAAATAACTATATCGAGTGGAGTATCATATGAAAGGTCCTTACTTGTGCATTCTAAAACAGTTTTTTATTTATTTCTATATGTAATAGTTTTTGATTAATCGGCCAAAATGTTGAAAAAAATACCGTTCCCCCCATTATCTCCGAAGTTTACCAATCGAAAAATCTGAAATAATTATGATTAATAGAGGTTTATGTATATTTTACAGGAAAAATAAAAGCAACGCGAAAATTATTTTAGTTTGATTAAAAAAGGGGGAAAATCGGGGGTTTGAAATTTCAAAGTAAGATAACTATACCGAGTGGGGTATCATATGAAAGGCCTTTACTTGTCCATTCTAAAACAGTTTTTTATTTATTTCTATATATAATAGTTTTTGAGTAATCGGCCAAAATGTTGAAAAAAATACCGTTCCCCCCCTTATCTCCGAAGTTTACCAATCGAAAAATCTGAAATAATTATGTTCAATAGAGGTTTATGTATATTTTACAGGAAAAATATAACCAACGCTCTGACTAGCATAGTTTTTTTTATATTAACAATAAACCTCTACAAACAAAGTTAACGATAAATAAGCAAATTAATATATTATCGTTTTACTTTTACTTTTGGAGTATGGAACCCTTGGTGCGCGAGTCCGACTCGCACTTGGCCGGCTTTTTTTTTTATGTATGTCCACCGATTACTTGAAGACGCCTGAACCCATTTGGTAAATTCTTTTAGCTTTTTTTGTTTGAAAGGGTATACTTCCCAGGTGGTTCCATATAAATTTTATCGAAATCGGTCGAGCGGTTTTTAAAATATCAACAATAAATTATATACTTTGTATGGTGTTGTGTAATGTAGTAAAGCGGGAATTTGAAGTCGGTTGTTTAAACAATTTTTTTATATTCATAAGTCAAAATTCGTTTATTAAACATCATTTACAATTTATAACACAAGTAAGGCTGGAGCCCTCTTATAAGTGAAATAGTACACTTGTACCAGAAGACACCGCTCTTCCATAACAATATCCGTCGATGTATTATGAAACAATAGCTAAATACATCTGTTTCACAATAAAAATTACTATAAAATACTACATAATATTTTTACAGTAAAAATTAATTTAATAATGCTGTGTGATTGCGCGTAAATTAAGTACTGTGTCTGCGCGTATGTGTATGAGTGTTTATGGTTATATTAAATTATACTTTAGCTGCTCTATTCTTTAAGTAGGTACTAGGTACTAATGTATTACTTATTATCGAAGATTATTTATTACCTTTATTGAATACTAGCTTTTGCCCAGGACGTCGTCAGAAACTCTTTGATTTTTAACCGACTTCCAAAAAGGAGGAGGTTCTCAATTCGGCCGGTATCTTTTTTTTTTTTTTCTTTTTTTTTCTATGTATGTCCACCGATTTCTCCGGGATTACTGGACCGATTCGCGTGATTTTTTTTTAATCGACAGAGGATGTTTGCGAAATGGTCCCATAAAAATTTTAACCTTCAACTCCTCAAGCCTGATGCTGCATGGATATTGCTCACCTAAAATAAAGAGATTTAGGAAATGTCGATTACGAATTATCATTGTAGGTAACAAGTATGGACTACATCATGGAGCTCCAGGTCCTAGCTCCTCAATCATAGGATACTACACTTAAAAGCTTAAAATAAAAATTCTTTTCAAATAACCGACTTCTAACGCCACTACAAAGTATAAAAATAATTTTAGTTTGTCCACGTTTGTTGAAGTCGGGCGGGCCTAAAATACAAACTATGAAACCGACTCGCGATGCTCTCTCGACTTCTACAAACGAGTCTCTCATATTGTGTAGCGTCGCGCATCGGTTTCATAGTTTGAATTTAGGCCCGCCCGACTTCAACAAACGTGGACAAACTAAAATTATTTTTATACTTTGTAGTGGCGTTAGAAGTCGGTTTTTTGAAAAGAATTTTTTCCGGGATAAAATGTACCCTATATCACTCTCCAGATCCACAAACATGTAAAACATCCATCCTCTGTTGCAGCGTTATTGAAGGATAAACCTACAAACCAATAAACAAACACAGTTGTGTATAATAGTGGCCCAACATCATTGGAATAAAGAAAAATCGAAAATTATTTTTAGTTTTATTAAAAAGGGGAAAATCGGGGGTTTGAAATTTCAAAGTAAAATAACTATACCGAGTGGGGTATCATATGAAAGGCCTTTACTTGTGCATTCTAAAACAGTTTTTTATTTATTTCTATATATAATAGTTTTTGATTAATCGGCCAAAATGTCGAAAAAAATTCCGTTCCCCTCCACCCCCCACCCCCCTTATCTCCGAAGTTTACCAATCAAAAAATCTGAAATAATTATGGTCAATAGAGGTTTATGTATATTTTACAGGAAAAATAAAAGCAACGCGAAAATTATTTTAGTTTGATTAAAAAAGGGGGAAAAACGGGGGTTTGAAATTTCAAAGTAAGATAACTATACCGAGTGGGGTATTGTATGAAAGGCCTTTACTTGTGCATTCTAAAACAGTTTTTTATTTATTTCTATGTATAATAGTTTTTGATTAATCGGCCAAAATGTCGAAAAAAATACCGTTCCCCCCCCCCCCCCTATCTCCGAAGTTTACCAATCGAAAAATCTGAAATAATTATGGTCAATAGAGGTTTATGTATATTTTACAGGAAAAATAAAATGAACGCGAAAATTATTTTAGTTTAATTAAAAAAGGGGGAAAATCAGGGATTTGAAATTTCAAAGTAAGATAATTATACCGAGTGGGGTATCATATGAAAGGCCTTTACTTGTTCATTCTAAAACAGTTTTTTATTTATTTCTATATATAATAGTTTTTGAATAATCGGCCAAAAAGTCGAAAAAAATACCGTCCCCCCCCCCCCCCTTATCTCCGAAGTTTACCAATCGAAAAATCTGAAATAATTATGGTCAATAGAGGTTTATGTATATTTTACAGGAAAAATAAAACCAACGCTCTAACTAGCATAGTACTTTTACTTTTGGAGTACGGAACCCTCGGTGCACGAGTCCGACTCGCAGTTGGCCGGCTTTTTATAATATTAAGCATAATATCTGAGATAACATTCAAGTCCTATTAACAAAGGGTGGCCAATGGCCATGTTGCGATAATAGAACGTCAAACCTTATGACGATGTCGGTATTCGTGTATAAAATCGATTTGGATAACGCCGCTATTATTTCTATAGAAAGGAAAAACTTATCATTGATATAGCTTTTACTAAAAATGCCTTTGGGTAAAAACCTAGCTGCCTTTTATAAAAAAACGGCCAAGTGCGAGTCGGACTCGCATCGATGGTTCCGAACTCCAGAAGTAAAAGTAAGCGTTGGTTTTATTTTTACTGTAAAATATCAATAAATCTCTATTGACCATTATTATTTCTGATTTTTCGATTGGTAAATTTCGGAGATAGGGGGGGGGGGGGGGGGTGACGATATATTTTTCGACATAAAAATCTGTTTTAGAATGTAAAGCCCTTTCATATGACACCCCGCTCGGTATAGTAGCAGCTGGCAGCCTTGCGACACACCAAAATATAATAATTAATAGTAGTTTTCAAAAAAGCTTAACTTCAATTGACGTAAATCGCCTCGTTTTGTTTTTATTTTGCGACGTAGAAAGTAAATAATATCGCGTATAACGAAAAATCGCCTGAGTTACCACCAGATAGCATAATTAAGTAAGTATACTTACTTAATTGTATTGAACAAATTGTCATTCCTTGTTTTTCCCGCGAGTTCTTAAGTTGTTCGCGTACAGAATTCCTCTTTACCGATCGCAGGATGGGGAAAGTCAATAAACTAATTGAATAAACAGCCACATCCATTAACCCGATATCCCTGTGAACGCACGCGATACCCATAGGTATTGCCGGTTCATAAATTATGAATCTCGCGACACGATACAATCTCCAAGCGATGGGAATATTATGCCGTGATCGTATCTATGCATGTACGCATTTCAAATTTTCGCCCACACGTACCTACGTATAGAATTTCCTGTATTGATAATGAGATATTCAGATTTCTTTGTGCTACATACATTCTTATTTTATGGATAAATGCTATGGATACATTTTTAGGTTTTTTCCCGACTACGTGGCATATCCAAAAAGCAATATTTAGCTTCACCCCCTTGAGCCTACGTCATTAAGGGAACCTACTGTCACAATGTCGTGTCTCAGGACCTGCACTGGTATATATTATACCAGTACTTTAGGCTGTGTTTTAATAGATCAGTCAGTCAGTCAATGAGTCAGAACATGTCTTTTTATAAGTATGGGCAAGTGCTGTACCAATTGACGCTTGTACCTGTGGACACAGTCGATTCCGTCGAAACTAGCAACCCTTAAATTCTAATTTGAACACGACTGTAAAGCTTTGTCTATGGTTGACAGTTCGCGTTCAAATTAGAATAATTTTAGTGTTGCTAGTTTCGACGGAATCGATTGTTTCCACAGGTACAAGCGTCCATAGGTGCAGCACGTCTTGCCATGTAAAGACAGACCAGGCGCACTGCGCATTTTGGGTATAAAGCTACTAGTACCCGGCGCCGTCGACGTGCCCAATCAATGGGCTAACGTAGTTCGAAGGGTTAAGATATACGCCATAGAAAGAGATGCAACTTCTAGGTGAATATGACTGTAGTTAAGTAAGCGCTGTGCGACCTGAATTGCTCTTCATCGTGTGAAGGCAAGAGTGGCTATTTATTCAAATGATTTTGCGAACTAAATCTTCTGTTCCTGTACTGTATCTACTGTACTGTATGTATTGTGTGGTACAGATTACAGTACCCGGCGATATATATTGCACATCGGCCTTTGGAATAAAACGCTATTTCTATTCTATTGCAAGGAAAGATAGCCAGAAATTCACGTAGTAATTACTGAAATCTCTTCACAATCGGCGATCACATCACGTAAAATTAATTAAAAAAATGCAGTCGAACTGTGAATAGAATAGAATAGCGTTTTATTCCAAAAGCCGACGTGCAATTTATATCGCCGGGTACTGTAATTCCGTTTCTAAACTTTTTTGGCCATACTGTAAGTACCTAATACCCATATCTGTAGTTTTGTTACGACTTATTTTCAAAATATTCTCCACAGCTCTCCGCCATTTAAACTGATTTATCTGCCGCGAGCTCAAGAAATATGTCGTGCGGTTGTAATATGTTTTTTATGGCTTCAGCGGAAGAGTGTTGGGTTTTTTCTTGTTTTGCTAAGAGGAAATTCGAATGAGTTATGGAATATTTTATGAATTATGAATGAACACTACGGAAAATTTCGCGAATAAATTAAAATTTATTCATTTAAAACTTCAGTTATAGCTTTTAATTTTACCATTTTTGTATGCTCATGTATTTATTATAATAGGTACGTTCTATGTTTATTGTATCTCTTATTATAAGCCGAGCTGTTGCGCCGAGTTTTAGCGTTTTTAGGTTTCCGAAAAACAAACATTACCCTCATAGTATCACTTTGTTTTCCGTCTTTGTGTCGAGGCCTTTTTCTCAGAAACGAAAAGAAAAGTTTCTAGTTTAAGTCAATGAAAAATTACAGCTTTTCAAAGCGTATTTCACTTCAAATTTTTCCAGTGACATTTTTGTCATTAATTTAAATTTAGCATTCTATCATCTATCTAACATTGCGAATGTTAAAAAAAAATACATTAAATATTTTAAAAAAAATTATGATGAAAATGACGTAATATTAAGATAATTTAGATAATTTAATCATGTTAACAAAGTTAATTAAATAAACTAATAAATTATTCCATTATAAGTAATGATGATGAATGAATTGATGAATTCCTCGTTCATTCATACTTGTGTTAATAATAATAATAAATTTTATTTGCCAAATTGTGGGTACATAACAGGTCAAATACATCATATAGCTCCCTTACACAATCGACTGTCACCGACAGTGTGCAAATGTTTAGACATTAATACATACAATTATACAGAATTAAAATTATCAGAAATTAAAATTAAAATTAACAACGAATTAAAATTACATTGGTATTAAATTAAATAACATAAACAAATAATAATAATTAATTAAGTATGTCAGTTGTTAATTTACTATGTCATCATCAGTCAGGAATTCTTTTATACTGTAATAATTTTTTCTATTAAGTAATTCAAAGATGGCGCGCTTAAATTTTGATGGCGGCAGATTTTTCTTATTACCTGGTAGTTTATTAAACAAAGTTACAGCCATACAAAATGAGTTTTTTGAACAGACAGCTAACCTTCTAGGTGGGGCCCAGAGTTTATTTTGAGGATATGGCTTGCTTGTGTTTAATGTCCTTCCATAGTTTGCCCTTGTTTATGCTCTCAAATATTGAAACTGAAATCAATTCAAAGTTTCTTTCAAAGAAAAACGTCCCGCCTGCGACGGCTAATGCAAAGGTTGATGTTCTTTTAAAAAAATTACGATTTAATGTCGCTCAAAAAGACATTTTAAATTAAATTCGTATCGAGAAAATTAATAATTTCGATTAGCCCACGAGTAGCCGCAGCTGCTAGCCGGAAATAAATATTATGTACTCCTTAAGTATATTATGCATAATAAAGTGACAGCCAACTATGAAACCTTACACTGCACGTGATTTGACCGTCTATTTTAACCGACTAGCAACAGGAAAAAGTAAATGTTATATTTTAGCTATGTATTTATCTATGTATGTTCCACCGTAGCTTCTAAACTATCAGTAGTTTAGAAGCTACGGTGGAACATACATAGAGCTTTTGATGAAGACGTGTCAAGTCGTGATAAGGTACGTAGGCTACGAAATCATTATGGCGGATGCTACATCAAATTTTTCTTAGTCGGGTTACAGTTTATAACCGTATTGTGCTACAGTAATTGCAGCACCCTTTAAAGGCTAACCGTTAACGTCATTTCCACATCCTGCAATAAATCATAATTTACCAAAAACAAGTCAACGGAAACGTTTAAATGATTAATTATACGCCATTAGTCCGTTCAGATTAACAAGACTTTTAAGGAAAATGTAAAATGAATGCGTTTCCTTTTATTACTGCTACGACTACGGTAAATAATAAATAAATAAATAGAATGAATGTAAATAGTAAATAAATAAAAAAATAAAATAAAACCAAGAGTTTTGATTTTAGCAATCTTTGTAGTATATATATTTGTAACTATTTAAAGTTAGCCGATTTTAATTAATGTGGTGTCAACTGATTCGTTGTTATAAAGGTTGTTATGGTCCAGGTGACATAGGCGACATAATATTTTAATACAAACAAAATCAAAATGACGCATGTAACGTCCATTTTTAACCGACTTAAAAAGGAGGAGGTTCTCAATTAGTGGGAATCATCTTTTTTTTAATTTTTTTTTATGTATGTTCACCGATTACTCGAAGACGCCTGAACCGATTTGGAAAATCTTTTTTGTTTCAAAGGGTGTACCTCCCAGGTGGTCCCATTTAAATTTTATCGAAATCGGTCGAGTGGGTTTTAAAAAAATTAACAATAAAGTATATATTTAGTTGTGACGCGGACCGTTTGAAGTCGGTTTTTTAAAAATTTTAATCATGAGTTTTATCTTAAGTTTAAAAAATAGAGCAAAAAAAGAAATATCCGACGCATTAACGCAAAAGTCCTCCTACCTTTCCGTAGGAATTTCAAAACAAATTAAACAAAAACAAAAAACATGTAACATTCAAGGCACGTCTATTTAAATTATCGGATTGAAGTCCCATTCCCCAGATCAAAGGAGCAAACGACGCCAAAAAAAACACATTTTAAAAACTTCCTAAAAATGTTCCCCTACGCAGCACGCACTAATAACTGGTTATACTAATACCTACTATAAATGGTTTTATTAATAGTTCCTACCACAAAAAGTTGTTTATAGCATTTTAAAATAACAAACATACTAAAATGGCCCGCTTTTGGTGAAAAGTTAGTGTTATTTATTTGTACAGAGCTTGAAACATCTATAAATTGAAGTATAACGTAGAACGACGGTCTCATGAGAAGTAGCTTTAACTTTAACGTAGATCGACGGTTAAACTCATGAGAGGTAGGTAGCTTTATCATCAGTTCAAGATGCAATTTTATAGCTCCCAAGAATTCTGAATTAATTTGCAAAACACAGTAAACTTTTGACTGCAATTTTTGTGGATGTGCAATGTCACACGTCGCGATCGACAACGCAACGATCATGACGTCAGAGGCAGGCTCAGTGGCCGTGACATCGGAGATAAGTTGCAAGAAGCCCGTCTAAGAATTGCTACGGCCATGTACCGCGGAAACTACAAATCTAAAGATTTTACACTTATTTCGTGCTTTACAGACATTAATATTATGAAGCAGTACCACGATGAATGTTTGAGGTTGGAAAAGTTGATATTTCGATCCAGTTGCATTTGGGTTGAATGCTCTAAGACTGGGTTTCCACGGCTCGGTTCGCACCCGCGCCCGGAGCAGTTGCGGGCCCGCGGCCCCCGTAAAATGCAGATTTGTATGGAAAATGAAGTTTCAATTTCCACGACGCGGTTTGCGCCCGCGGCGGGCGCAGTACTAGCGGTACCGCAACCGCTGCGGGCCCAGTCTAAGAGCTTCCTGCGACTCGTTTAATGACGGCGGTCCAACTAGTGGGGGGTCTGCCAACACTTCGCCTCCCGGTGCGGGGTCGCCATTCGAGCACCTTGGGATCCCAATGACCATCAGCTTTTCGAACTATGTTCCCCACTGATTTCCACTTCAGTTTCGCGACTCGCTGAGCTATGTCGGTGACTTTGGTTCTCCTACGGATCTCCTCATTTCTGATTTGATCTTGCTGGGATAACGCTTAGTCGAAGAAAATACCAGTAATTAAAACATTTACTAGAGTATACCAGGTTGTCAGCCAGCAGAGAGAGGTGGCGAATTCTCGTCAGGTCTCGTCAGGCGAATCACATCTGCCGCAAAAGACGTCACTTCGTTATGACCACGACCGCTCTGCCAAGAGTGTCACGAAGAAGAAGAACTACACTGAAAAATTGCAAACAAACATGTAGTTGTTAAAAAAAAATCTTAAATGCAAAGTAGAAGTTGCAGAAGTTAAATCACAAGTTTCCAATATCACATGACTCGTAAGAGCATCCAGTTAGTGCTTAAACATGAAAGATTGAAATCCGAGCTAGAATATGCGTTGTAATAAAATAGAGTAAAAACTAAGTGCTGTGGTAGCAATGTGAAAAACCATGCAGTCGTTATTATTTTTTTTTTTTTACTAAAACGATTTCTAGGTTTCACGCAAGTGAACATAATAATATTATGTACAAAAACTTTGTCCTTAAAAAAAACAATGACACTGCTGATAATTTTACTGATTAAAAATATAATAGCTGCAGATTCCCTGGTTAAAATCAAGAGTACCTATCCTAAAAGCTCACTTTTTAGGATACTCTTGATTAAATAACACTCTTAGGGTCTGTATTACCACCTTCTGATAAGTGTCGGATCCGTAAGTTTTGTCACTTTCTTACTTTATGTCAAGTGAAAAAGACAAAATATGCGAATAAGCTATCCGACACTTATCAGAAGTTGGTGAAAATGGCCCTTAATAAAAAGTTCACCTTTTAAGCATTCTTATCGGTTAAATGTCAAATCAAATACTTGGTAAATTATATACCTACTGCCATAATTTTCAATATCGATTAAATGAAGACCTATAATTTCAGATTTATTAAATAGGTATTAAGCTGAGTTTATAATTTCGTTTTTATGTTGCGTATTCTAATGACTTGATAAAATCAAATTGTTCCTACAGGATTTTCAAAACCCTGACTTGGATGAAGTCGCACCAGCTAAAGCAAGTTTTATGGAACCCTATTAAAAAGCAGTAGCATTAAAAATAATTAATAGCTACTCCATGCGTCCCATATCATGTCAAGCTTTTATTAATGTGCACAGATGTTCATATCGCTTCGAGGAATTCCACGCAGACTTGCATAAAACAAAAATACCGCAGCTATCCGGATTTCTGGAAACAGTTTCTACTACCTCAGACTATCTTTACAATTTTCTAGCTAATATTTTAGTCGATAGTTCCCAAGGGATTTTCAAATAAAGCAAGTTCCAGATAAATCACATCATAGGATTTTTTATTGAACATTATCGAAAATAGGCACGTTTCGAATAATAAGAAGAATGTTGAATATATATTTCTATGTAAAAATATCTTCCACAGGAAATTAATTATTCTCGTTTGAAGACCGTACATAGGTATATTTATACTAGAAACTTAATTAGAATCACTTATTAGGAACGTGTAAATTGTTCAATATAATATATTTGGATTTGAGAAAGCAATACCAAGACTTGTAACGAAATACCGCTCCGAAATTTTTTTTAGCCAACTGACACTAATAGGTACCAATAATATTGTCTTCTCCCTCAATACAATAAAATAAGCAGGAAGCTTGTGTTAGGAGTACGACAATAGTGCAACGGGTAGGGATTGAACTTTCAGTTTTCAGTCCTTTTGGGCTATTGAGGTTATAGTATAAATACCTATAGCGAAACCTTAGCGAAAGAGCTACCGCTTTAATAACATCCATGGCGCAAAGATTTAGGCGCGAATTGGAATATTGTCGTTGCACTAATAATTGTCGTACCTAGTCCTAATACAAGCTTAGGGAGGAGACCCGTAGCCGTGACCCAGTAATAGTAGGCCGACCATGAGGTGATGGGGATTGATTGAATTTAATTTTGATTGACGCATAGTGCCGCCCTCTATAATGTGCCGTGCTACCATGTGCGTTCGAGAGCTTAAGACCTTTCACCTTTGTATTGTATACTAGCTGATGCCCGCGTTTTCGCTTGGATGATTTTCCAGAATAAGTTAAGTATCCCAAGTCACTCTCCAGGTCCTTATAGACATGGGTATAGTTGACTATAAACCCATGCAAAAATACTTTCGATCTATACTATAGCGTGCTTGAAGGATAAAGCAACTAGTTACTAGATATTAATAAGATAAGATAATAATAGCTATAAATAATGTTGTAAATGTCTGTCGCGACTTGTTTAAGTTACTGTTTCACTTTTTCCAATTTACAGCGTCTAAATAATTTATTAAAAAATGCATAGGATACAAGGTATACTGTGTACGCGGGAAGATCATATTTTAACTGGTTTTTACCGAAACTCTGTACCTGCTCCCGTTTCGCATTCCCTTATTTCCTTTGGGATTACCTATGTTCGGGCCAATACACAAACAAATTCACTTAATTTTACAAACACGAAACGTTAAGGCGTGTACATATTTTACCTCTTTCCTTAACCGGTATATTTTGTAATAAATTAATAATTTTTAAGTACTTGTGACGTAACTGTAGAAAAAATACATTATTGTTCTTATGCTTATGTTACTTTTAGGTTCTAAACTATAACCATGCAAGAAATGAAGTAGATTTATTATGTCGACACCTCTCCTCTGGCCGAGCGTCTAATAAGGGCAATCACACACTATCTCAGAACAGAACATCATTCTCAGCAATCATCTTCTCTCAATGATAATAATTATCCACAAAGGAGGTACATTGTAATCTTTACATGACAAGCATGGAACCCAATATTTCCATGTCTAACTAGACAAACCCGGCTAACTAAGCTAGCCTAGGCGCAGCCTCCACCATCCCCAAATAGCTGCCCATCTCCACCAAGAGAAGACCCTAAGCAAAACTCCTGTCTAACTCGCTGATGGCCCATCAATAGGCAAAGAGATTCTATTACCAATTAACCAATTCACAAACAGTCATTCCACAAGGACTGATTCACTAATCAATCTTTCCGCAACATCACCAATTACACAATCAATCACTCTAGATTCCAAAAGCATTGCAACCACAAAATCACACCGCATCCAAAACCAAGGACTATGGTCCATGACAGCTAACCTAGCAATTATTACGTAGTCTCCTAACCAGCAACTCTACGACAATTGCATAATCACTCCACAACTACAATTCATCAGAATTAAATCACTAATCCTACAAATAACCTCAATCCAACCAAATTAATGACAAAACTGCTAAAGACCGCCTGCCACCCCGTCTAACCGAATTCTGCATCCTCGACCATGAACACTAGAATATCTGACCATAGATCACATCGTTACACAGACACCGAGACAAGCATCCCTGACAAATTCCGCCATAGACTACAAACATTAAGGAATGTGACATGAGACATGATAAACTATCCACAGACAATCGATAACTGATGGAACTGGGAATTACGACTACGTTAACAGATGGCACCTCACCAATATGCTACACGGCCAACCTGACATTCGCACGTCCCCGTGCGTCCGCCTGCCTTCGTGCGTCCGCCAGCACCAAGAGATTTCCGCACAGAAACACAAAGTCGAGTACACCTCTAGACCCGCTCGTCCATCCCTGACCTCTGGACCCGCTCGTCCATCCCTGACCTCTGGACCCGCTCGTCCATCCCTGACACTGCACTTCATCCAAGGCCACCAGTCAAAGTCATAATAATATCATCTGTCCATTGCGTCAATTATCCACACACTTCAACCAGTTAACGTCATTGTCAACTTCAACATCATCTGGCAAGAGTGTGTCCCTTCAACCAACTCCCACGAGTCTGGCCCGGACAGCACTCTCCACCAGGATAAACTCCGGAGCTCATCTGGGAGGCACCAGTGAATCCCTTCAATCAACACAAACAATGTGTATGACCCGGATTGCACCACCAAAGCCCAGGATAGACAGGAAATCATCTGGGAGGCACTAGTGAATCCCTCCAATCAACACAAACAATGCGTATGACCCGGATTGCACCACCAAAGCCCAGGATAGACAGGAAATCATCTGGGAGGCACTAGTGAATCCCTTCAATCAACACAAACAGTGTGTATGACCCGGATTGCACCACCAAAGCCCAGGATAGACAGGAAATCATCTGGGAGGCACTAGTGAATCCCTTCAATCAACACAAACAATGCGTATGACCCGGATTGCACCACCAAAGCCCAGGATAGACAGGAAATCATCTGGGAGGCACTAGTGAATCCCTTCAATCAACACAAACAATGCGTATGACCCGGATTGCACCACCAAAGCCCAGGATAGACAGGAAATGAAACACATACACTAGAACATTCACTTGTCACTCAGTCAAAAAGGTCACGGTCATTGTCATAGTCATTCTCACCTTGATCTAGACTGACAAGTATGTCCTCTCGACCAACCCAGCTCTCCAGGGTCTGGTCCGGACTATACTAGGTCTGATCAACGTCATTGTCATAGTCATGGTCAAATGTAGTCTGTTTGAGAACGTCGACCCATATAGGCCAGTCCTCCAGTCCTTTCAATCAACTGTCTGTAAGTCTGGCCTGGACGATTACAGCCCCACATTGATATTCTTAACTTAGCTCAACATTAGTCTCAACTTTATTAACCAAGAAGTCTACTAAAGATCATTGACAAAGAATAATAAACACGGATCCTCTCAAAGAATCATTGCATTGACATACGTCAATCAAAATCATGTCAAATAACTTCATTTTTAATCACAAATATCGCAATAGCTTTACCTTCTCAAGTCTCACACATCGACATACTGAATCGCCATAGTCATCGTGCATCCCTACAGGATCGCCCCGACACCATGCATCCAAGTATGCAATTTCCACTAATCACCGTGTATCCACACAAGGATCACACAACACCTGGTTTCCACGAAACCACAAGAATGCAAGCTATCTGATCACACAGGAATCTCATTATCCCTTTATCTTAACTCTACACAATAGTCATCAATGATTCTTTGTTCACCTCATTGCATTGACATTCCTCAATCAAAATTTTTTTGTTCTTTGTTTTTTTTTTTGTTTCTTTCTTTTCTTTGTTTTAAGGAATATCATCTAAACCGATACTTGACCTATAATCCCCCTTCCCCTCCAAAAAAAAGAGAGAAAAAAAAAAGAAAGAAAGCTAGTGATTCGACCACATAAGAAACTTACTGTTCCATTCATCTCAACTTTACACAATAGCAACTAGTCAAAACTCCTGGATTCAACATCAATCAACTTCGAATCAAAAATCTACAGAAGAACCACTTACATGGACATGAAATTCTAACGTGGGCATGGAATTCTACCGTGGGCATGAAGTTCTTTATCGTGGGAATGAAGTTCTTTATCGTGGGCATGAAGTTCATTATCGTGGGCATGAAGTTCTAAAGTGGGCATGAAGTTCTTTATCGTGGGCATGAAGTTCTTTATCGTGGGCATGAAGTTCATCCCACTTCTGATGTCGACACCTCTCCTCTGGCCGAGCGTCTAATAAGGGCAATCACACACTATCTCAGAACAGAACATCATTCTCAGCAATCATCTTCTCTCAATGATAATAATTATCCACAAAGGAGGTACATTGTAATCTTTACATGACAAGCATGGAACCCAATATTTCCATGTCTAACTAGACAAACCCGGCTAACTAAGCTAGCCTAGGCGCAGCCTCCACCATCCCCAAATAGCTGCCCATCTCCACCAAGAGAAGACCCTAAGCAAAACTCCTGTCTAACTCGCTGATGGCCCATCAATAGGCAAAGAGATTCTATTACCAATTAACCAATTCACAAACAGTCATTCCACAAGGACTGATTCACTAATCAATCTTTCCGCAACATCACCAATTACACAATCAATCACTCTAGATTCCAAAAGCATTGCAACCACAAAATCACACCGCATACAAAACCAAGGACTATGGTCCATGACAGCTAACCTAGCAATTATTACGTAGTCTCCTAACCAGCAACTCTACGACAATTGCATAATCACTCCACAACTACAATTCATCAGAATTAAATCACTAATCCTACAAATAACCTCAATCCAACCAAATTAATGACAAAACTGCTAAAGACCGCCTGCCACCCCGTCTAACCGAATTCTGCATCCTCGACCATGAACACTAGAATATCTGACCATAGATCACATCGTTACACAGACACCGAGACAAGCATCCCTGACAAATTCCGCCATAGACTACAAACATTAAGGAATGTGACATGAGACATGATAAACTATCCACAGACAATCGATAACTGATGGAACTGGGAATTACGACTACGTTAACAGATGGCACCTCACCAATATGCTACAATTATAATTATTCGGAACTGTGAAACCAACTCCATTCGGCGGTGTTATCACTCAACATGGGGTTAATCAAGGGAATGACCAACATTTCTGAAAAGCCGACAATGCATTCTTAATGTTTCATGCAGTGGTGCCTCTTTCAAATGTTTATGGGCGGTGGTAATCACTTAACGTCATCAGGTTACCCGCCTGCTCGTTAGTTCGCTATTTATTTTAAAAAAATGAACCTAGGGAACCAGACAAAAATCCAATTCAAGAATACTTAAATTCCTCTCGCTTACATCGTCTGTGTCCCATGAACTCATTATAGGTAGGTACTAGAAAAAAGAACTTTTTTACATATAGATAAAGGTAAAGCGAGGCGAGTCGCTGGGAGCCGCTGGATTCAGGCGGCGCAAGACCGAGGCCTGTGGAAGTCCATGCAAGAGACCTTTGTCCAGCAGTGGACGTCTATCGGTTGATAAAGAAGAAGAAGAAGAAGAAAGGTAAAGATAAGAGTAAGAAGCAGTGATAGCCTAGTGGTTAGTACTGCGGTCTCTTATTCGGGGGGTCGCAGGTTCGACCCGGGCACGTACCTCTGGCTTTTCTAAGTGCGTTTAAGAAAATTAAATATCACAAGCTTTAACGGTGAAGGAAAACATCGTGAGGAAACCTACACACCAGAGAGTTCCTCACAATGTTCTCAAAGGTGTGTGAAGTCCGCCAATTTGCATTGGGCCAGTGGCCTATGAGCCTTCTCTGAGAGGAGACCAGGGGCTCAGTAGTGAGCCGTTGATGGGTTGATGATGATGATGATGATGATGAAAGATAAGAGTAATATAAAATACTCAATCCCTGATTAAATATTTATTCCGAGAAAATAAAGAGAGAGAATAAAGAGGGATTTTTAATAAAAATTAAATCAAAACGGAGCAAAAGTTAGTGTGGACATACAATTAAGCCAAGAGTAGAATAGAATAGAAATATTTTTTATTCAAATAAACTTTTTACAAGTGCTTTTGAATCGTCTGACTCTACCACTGGTTCGGAACGCCCTTCCTGCCGAGAAGAACCAGCAAGAAACTCACGGTCGGCGGCGGCGACGGTTGAGCCAAGTGTGCACATGTCTTTCAAATGCGGCCAACATTGGCCAAATTCGCTTGTACTGAACGAAAGTGGGCTGTTATTTCGTAATAAAGTGAGTTTTCCTTACAGCCTTGGAGTAAATTGCTTTGCATAGTAATTATTTTGACGCTCCATAATAAGATAATATTTCTTAAAAGACTAATCCAGCTTAACTGTAATGGATGTTATAAAACTAAAGCCTCAAATGTCATTATTCGCATGAACGGGTTTTAAAAAGATATATTGCTTTCTGACAAGTTGTTAGTCAGTTATGTCTAAAGTTGGAAAATAAACTACAATGTTAAATATTTGTAATTTTATTTTATTGGCAACGAGGAATAAGGACTTAAAATATTGATAAGAATGAATATGGAACAACTGCAACAAATAGTAACCAACCAGGTAGAACAACAAAAACAAATTTCAGAACTCTTAAAAATATTAACTTATCAACAACAATGTTATGCCACTCCCACACCAACACAACATGATGGTACGGAGTTGGAAACAACAAACAAGAACAGTAAACTCGCCATAATCAATATATTCAAAGGGGATAAATTTAACTCCTCCACGACGTCTATAGACAACTTTATCGATTTTTTTGAGGCGAAGTGCAATATAGGGGGAAAAGAATATATTTCACTGCAAAAAGATCTTCTTTTGACATGTCTTGCCCCTGAAACTTATCATGAATTAAAAACAGCTCTCATTCCTAATTTTGAGAAAAGTACATACGAAGACATTAAAACTAAGCTTTTAGAACTATACAAAACCCGTAAAACAAGATATAAAGCACTCACAGAATTTTGGAATTGCGTGAGACAAAATTCTGAAAGCATGGAACAATATGCAAATAGATTAAAGGAATTAAGCAAAGATTGTGGCTACGATGATATCTTATTGGAACGGCAATTGAGGGATCGCTTTGCAACAGGATTAAATCATCAACAGCTACAAATTGATTTGAGGCAAAAATGGCCTGATCTTTTACAGGTTAAAGATACACAAACAAAAGAAGTAACCTTTGCACAAATATTTGCTGTAGCACAGTCCCGAGAATTAGCAGAGTTAGATATGTCTACGGTAAACAGTATTAACAAAATTAAAAAAGAAAGATACGAAAATAAACAAAATAAGACAATACGTAAACTGCGTCTTAATCAATGTCGACGTTGCGGAAATCATAACAGACACAGCTTTAACGATTGTAACGCCAAGGAACATTCTTGCAAAGAATGCGGGAACGTTGGACATTTTGAAAGCTGCTGCATCAAAACCGGGCGAGCATATTTAGAAAGCTACCAAAGAGACAAAAAACAAACAAATAAAGGCAAATCAAGATTACAAAAAATAAAGTCAAATCCTAACGATAGTGAAACTGAAAGCACAACATCAATATCTTCGGAAGACAATTGGACGCATAAGATAAACACTACAAATCGGTGTAAGAAAATCGACCCTACAATTAACGGTGTCAAATGTTGCATGGAATGGGATTCCGGATCTATATATTCAATCATTAGTACCAAATTTTGGAAACGTATTGGAGCTCCACCACTTAAAGAAGCACCACGGTTAAGAGCTTATTGTAATTACAAATTAAAACCTAAAGGTCTAACCGATGTTACGGTAAAAATAGACGGAGAACAAAAAACATTACCTGTAGTAGTAATGGAACATGCTGAACCAATGCTATTTGGGTTAAATTGAAGTGAAGCATTTAAAATGCCTTTTCCAAAGTATGTCTACTCACTTAAAAGCAAACCTCCTAGTAAGACACTGAAACAATTAATTGATAGACATCCAAAACTTTTTGATGGCAAATTAGGAAAAGTAAAGGATTATCAAGTCAATATACATGTTAAGCCTGGAACAGAACCTAAACATTTACCGGCAAGACCTATCAAATTTGGTATCAAAAAGAACGTAGAAGCTGAATTAGAACGTCTAGTTAGGGAAGGAATCATTAAACAAATAGATCCGAACGATACACCTATTGAATGGGCAACACCCACAGTGAACGTAGTAAAACCAAATGGTCAAATTAGAATATGTGGAGATTATCGGATAACAATCAACCCTGTACTGCTTAAACATTCATACCCGGTACCACAGTTTGATCACTTACGGCAACAATTATCTAAAGGAGAAAAATATTCTAAAATTGATTTGAAAGATGCATATCTACAATTTGAGATAGCACCGGAGTCCAAGAATTTTTTAACAATTACAACTCATAAGGGCTATTATCAATACAATAGAATGCCTTTTGGAATTACGACAGCACCATCAATATTTCAACATTACTTAGATAAACTATTAGAGGATATACCTAATGTAGCAGTATATTTTGATGACATAGCCATAACGGGAACGAATGACACTGAACATCTAGAAACACTCTACGAAGTTTTCAGTAGGTTAGAACATGCCGGTCTTAAAGTCAATTTAAAGAAATGTACATTTTTACAGCCTGAAATAGAGTATCTTGGACATACAATTGATAAAAATGGAATTCGGCCGACCAAATCAAAAATAGACGCAATAAACAAGGCTCCACCACCAACTAACATAAAGGAACTACGATCGTACCTTGGACTAATAAACTTCTATGAGAGATTTATTCCACATCTTCATAGTAAGTGTGCAATACTTCATGAATTAACAGGTAAGAGAAAATGGCAGTGGACTGCTCAAGAAGTTAAAGCTTTTGAAGAGACTAAAAAACTAATAGCAAAATCAAAATATCTTATTGCTTTTAATGAGAAACTACCGTTGTTCCTGGCATGCGATGCGTCTGAAAAAGGAGTGGGGGCAATGTTGTATCACAAAGTACGAGAATGCGAACAACCAATTGCGTTTGCATCAAGGAAATTAAAACCAGCTGAAAGCCGATATTCGGTTATAGATCGAGAAGCATTGGCTATATTTTTTGGTATTAAAAAATTTGATCAGTACCTAAGAGGAATTAAATTTACATTAGTGACAGATCATAAGCCTTTAATACATATTCTCGGACCACAGCGCAATCTTCCAAAATTAGTCAATAACAGGCTCATTAGGTGGGCGTTATTAATAGGCAGCTATGACTACGACATAATATATAGAAAGGGTGAAAATAACACAATAGCTGATTATTTATCTCGAATGCCAAACCCTGACGAACAGCCCACCAAAGAAGAAGCACACATAAGTAAAATAGTTTTAAAAGCACAAGTCAACAATATTGAAGATCTTACTTTAAATGAGCAGTCCATAAAAGAACATACAAAAAGTGACGGTATATTAAAGCAGGTAAAACATTTCCTAAAAACAGGCTGGACCAACCACAATAATATTACTAATGAGCTAAAATATTATTGGCGTAAACGCGATGAACTCTCTATCGAAAACAACATAATTATGTGGCAGGGAAGGATTGTAATTCCACACATACTTCAACGGTCAGTTTTAAAATATTTACATAATGGACATCCTGGTATCTCAGCAATGAGGGCATTAGCTCGGTTTTATGTATGGTGGCCAGCAATAGATGAAGATATAGACTCATATGTCAAGCGCTGCTATAAATGCCAAGAACATCGACCAAACATACCGGAACTTCCAGTTTTTTCGTGGTCTATTCCTGATAGCACTTGGGAAAGAATTCACGTAGATTTTGCCGGACCATTTGAAGGCAAACAATGGCTAGTTTTGCAGGACGCATTATCCAAGTGGGTTGAAGTAAAACCTATGACAAAAATCACATCAGAGAAACTTTGCGACAAATTAGATAACATCTTTACAACTTTTGGTTTACCAAAAATGCTCGTATCAGATAATGGTCCGCAATTCACATCGCATCAATTCAAACATTTCTGTGAAGTTAGAGGTATAACACATGCTAAGTCATCACCCTATCATCCACGAACAAATGGGTTAGCAGAACGCTTTGTCAGAACTTTTAAAACAAGAATGACTGCCAGTAGCTGCGATGGAATAACATTAAAAGCTCAATTAAGAAAATTCCTATTTACATATAGAAACACGCCTCATACTTCAACTGGGAAATCACCTGCACAAATGATGTTTGGAAGACAGTTGACATGTCTTCTTGACAATGTGCGACCAAATCTTAAAATGAACCTTAGATATAAACAATTTCAAGACAATATGACAGCAGACGTAGGATTCGCACCAGGAGAGGATATATATACCAGGAATAAAATTCAAAATAAATGGGAACCAGGAGTAATAAAAAAGAGGACACATCGATACTCATATATAATTGAAACACCGACAGGAACTGAAAAAAGAATGCACGCTGATGCAATTCGCACGAGGGCGGCGGATATAGAAGCAGACACAACCAGCAAACCAACAAACACAGAACAACCCGCTGTGATCGTGCCGAATACAGAGGCAGAAAATGAACAGCAACCGGTAACAACACAAGTCACACCTCTGCCACTCAGACGGACAAGTCGTGTAAGCAAACCACCTCGACGACTTATAGAAGAAATGAGTTGAAAAGAATTATAGCGGGGAGAAATGTTATAAAACTAAAGCCTCAAATGTCATTATTCGCATGAACGGGTTTTAAAAAGATATATTGCTTTCTGACAAGTTGTTAGTCAGTTATGTCTAAAGTTGGAAAATAAACTACAATGTTAAATATTTGTAATTTTATTTTAATGGATATGGTGTGTTTAAGTTGAAGTTACACAAAGGCTCTACTCGAATGAGAAGGTTTAGGCCATAGTCCACCAAGCCGCCGACCAAGTGCAGACTGGCGGACTTCAAACACCTTTGAGAGCACTATGGAGAACTTTCAAGATAACACTATACAGGTTTTCTCCAGATTTTTTCTTCTTCTTCACCATTAAAGCAGCCTTTGATGGTGAAGAAGCCTACTGAACCCTAATAAAAACTATTAATATGTATATACTAAACTATAATATGACTAATAAAAATTAGCATATTAAAATATCATATTTTACAAACGGATCCCTGAATCGAAAAATGGTGTTCCCGTACCCTAAATATTTTTGAAACACCTTATCAACGACACCCCACACTATGGGATAGACGAGAAAAAAAATTTATCCCCACTTTACAAGATCGTGTTCTGTGACAGTCCTGGCAGGAAACCTATATCTATCGGACTTAGGGTCGATTTCACCAACGTAAAATAAGTCTTATCCGAGCATAAATTTGATATTTTGACAGTATTTTCAATACAAAAACTGTCAGAACGCCCAATTTGTTCCGACGCGACGTTGGTGAAATCGGGTTAGAAGTATAAAGTAATAACAATAGTTAATTAGAAATAACGCTGACTACGTCTTCAAGTTTACAAAAAATGACAAAGATTAAACAAAACTAGCTCCGCAAGAAAATTTACGCAAAACTTTCTACTGTTATGTTCTTGAATTCAGTTTAAAAATGTTTTTTTTTTGTCAACCGTACAATCGTGTTGTGAGAGCCGGTCTAATTAGGCGTGCCCGCGAGTCATGAGTTGATTCAAAAGATTTGTACTTTTAAAATTTTGTAAAATAAAAGTTCTTGTTTTGTTAAACTAGCACATAAAAATGTATGTATAATAAACTAGTATTATGACCACAAGCAAGTAGGTATTGTTTTGTTTAAAAAAAATGTTTTCCTATAGAAAATACGAGCTGCGAGTACATACATATCCGTACCATTTGATGACAGAATTTATATCTAATAAATTACACTAGCGGCACGCTATGATGGCCGGTTTGACGTTTGTCCGCTCATGAAGTTCCGTATTAATTGATAACGACTTTGAAGGAAATAATTGTATTACTTTATTGACGATAGTGATGTGCAGAGATTCATAAATTTTATCGAATGTAGTTTTAGGTTTAGGACTCAAAATTTATTTATTAAATTGATTTCTAAAATGTATACAAGTGTAGAAAAATCAGTTTGCACCATTTAAGGGGTGAATGTACTTGTGAATATGAACAATTTTCACTATGTGGACAAACCTCTGAAATCGCAAAAAAATATCAGCTGTTTCATACAAAAGGTAAAATTTTTATTTTTATATGATATATACCACAACTCGGCATTTGGTTTTCTAAATTGAAAATTTTTAAAAATGGAATCTAATACGATCGTCACATAGGATCGCTGGCTAGCACAACTACTACCTCCGGCAAACTCGCGTCAATGCTCAATGCAAAACAAAGCAGTTTCGAATTGACGTTGCTTCGAAAAGTATAAACTGTCAGTGCAATGCGATTGTGATATAGTTTTGACCTGGCTTTGGATTTCAAATATTGATACTGCATTACTGTTGACCCTTGCTCGTTAATTTGGACTCTGTTCAAGCCCTTTGTTGTGGATTTCGTCGATATGACCGAACGTACGCAGAGAACTGTAAACCTATTTAATCAGGTACAAAAACAAAACTTAATTGTTTTTTGTTCGAGAATAAATTGACATTCCACATCACTATTGTAATGTGTCAAACCGGCCATCATAGCGTGCCGCTAGTGTAATATTTATATGCACAGAAATTAGTTTCAAGGACATGTCTATGCATTGCAAATTCACCCAAGTAGGTAGACTACAAGAAATTGTTTTGCTTGGCCAAAATATACTTTTGTACCATTCGTACTTTTTTTTATTCATTGCCAGTAGATTACGTGTCAAAAAGTATAATAAGAACAATAAGGTTTGGGTACAGTGCACACAAATTATACAGGAAACCAGAACGGTATAAGGTCAGATACAATCTCCTGAATTTATAAAGGGAAAGAATACCCTTATATCCTATGTCAGCGTTTTCCAATCTTTTCGTCTTTGTCCCGAATAATTATAATACCAATTCGAGACCGGATTATAAAAATTTTGTTTCGTATTTCAGATTTCAGATGTTATTATTTGTCTATTGATATGATAATTTAAATCATCATCATCATCAGCAACCCATCAATGGCTCACTACTGAGCATAGGTCACCTTTCAGAGAAGGGTTATAGGCCATAGTCCAACACACTTGCCCAATGCAAAAAGACAGACTTCACACAACTTTTGAGAACATTATGGAGAACTCTCAGATGTGCAGGTATCCTCACAATATTTGCCTTCGCTGTTGTTTAGCAAGATATTTAATTAAACATTAACATAGCTCCGAAAAGTCAGAGGTGCGGACAATTTATAGTATATTTTTATTTTAATAACTCGTGTATCTAAAGTATCAATAGTTCAACAGTTCGGAGGTGGATTGCAATTCAAAAAAATTCTGTTCAAATATCATCTATTACTATGAAAGGAAAATAATATCAGTCATAGGTGACTTTAAATCTAAATTGAGTGGACTATAAGTTAAGTTTATTTAATTTGAGTGTCCTGAATTCGAATCTAAATAATTATTATTACAAAACAAACGACTAGTACCGTGATACGACACACACTTTTGAAGATACCGCTCAAAGTCCAAACACAAACGCTACATTAATTATCTCTACCTAATCATGTTGAGTAAATTAAAAAGGTTTGTATGAGCCCCCACAATGGATATACCTACTGAGGAGAGATAACACGGGTCACGTATAAAAGACTACTACAGAAAGGTGTAAAGTAAACAAAGCAAATCTTTTCAAAATAAAAGCGGTGATAAGATTCATCTTTACTCATAACATACACAAAAGGTCGCACTGAATTTGTAATACTCAGGTTAGCAGTGTATAAGTTTGAAGGTAAGATATTATGTCGTGTAATTATCTAGACATATATTTTGCTAACATTTTAATAGCAAAATTACTCTGTATACAAAAAAATCTGGCTTATTGATATCATTCGAAAGATTCGAAAAGAAAGAATAGGTACTATTGGGAAAAGAAGGCCCAAATCTTAAGCACTAGATTATCACCGCTACTATAAGCTATTATAGAGCTGCTGGTTACTAAGGTTCTTGAGCAGACTCCACTTGGAATTTCTGTTTGATCACGGTAAGTATAATGGAGTATATTTTTTTATTATCTTCTTAGCTTTCTAGGGAGCATATCCCTATTCATAATTTAAAAAAATAAAAGAATTTGTCACCTTGTTGATTGAATTGAACGTCAGTATCTAGCAAGAATTATTTATTGTACTTTATTATTATATTAGCAAAAATATTATTTCAATTCAAACCTCACTAACTACAAAACAAAAATTAAAATTTCGACAATATTTTGTTCGGGAAAACCGCGAATTGGCCACATAACAAAATTTTTATTTAAAATAGTTGCAGCAAAAACTCAATGGATTTTGAAGCGATAATCTCTCACATATAATAAATTGTATACATTTCGTTGATTTACTTTTAACTAAAGCTTTGCTTATTTTTTATTTTGTAAGCTATTCCAAAATTTCAAATTCCATTTTGACAAGCCTTTTAGTGAAATGGATTCAGCGTTAAGTTATATAAAGTGTCCCTCTTATGCCAAAATAATTTTATTTAAATGTAACAATATATCATCGGTATATAATATGTACAGAATGTAAACTGTCACTACCCCACCTTTTCTTTTACGCATTTAATCTATAGTATTTAACATTTATTTCATCCATTCTATGGAAAAAGATCTAATATCATTTATACGAAAAAAGTATACAGACTAGATGACATTCTTGTATCGCTTTTGAAATCAAAATGTTTATATAACATATTCTAGAAGCCACTGCACCAAAAATGTATAATCGAGAACAACATATTATCGTTCCTTTCAAAAGCAAAATATGAGCCAGGCTTAGTGGTAAATCCTTTTGACATAAAATCCGCATGAGTGTAGCCGTAAGTAAAGGCTTGTTGGAAATACATCACGCTAGACTGAACAAGAAGTTTCTAAAGTTACTTTATCGCGGGTAGTCCGACTAGATTTAGACTATTCTTTTCATGTATGGTACAGGTCAGAAGCTGTAGCGGGATAGAAGATAAATAGATATTACTGCACGTAGTACAGGTAAGTTATAATAACTTTAAATGCCAGAAGAGGATGAAATATGATCTTATGAAGCTCATCGACCATATTTCTCGAATTATTTATCGTAAATTATTATTATTAAATACATCTCTAAACTTAAAAAAAACGTATCATGTCTTGTGAACAATTTGTAAACCCACCCTCTTCATTTCATATTATGTAATTTATTTTAACCTATCAAACTGACAATTAATCATGAATTTAATACCGGCAAGGACAAGGACTTGTACTACGCTATAGAGGAAGTTTACAGGCCACGACACATGCCAACTTATAAGCAAGATGTGCGCATAATACATCTTATACTAAGACGGCTTAACAGCCTTCAATCAGCTTTATTGAGTCAATTCAGGGTAAGTAAGACCCGCAAGAACTTTTGAGAAACGCATAAAACAATAAGCCTTGAAACTAAGAAAATATATCATAGATTCATGAATATAACAAATCAAAAACATTGTCTACATATATTTTAAGCTGATTGACTTTATCTAAAAAATTTAAAAGCGGTCACGATATCCTTGCTACTTGTACCTTAACCGATGGAATTATATTTATTTTAGCTCCAAACTTTCGGAAGTGGGAAAAATTCATATCGTAATTTAGTTAGAAACACTTTGAAAGAAACTAAACAGACTGTGGAACAGATTTTTATAGTTATTCCTTTCAGACTATACTTTCTTTAGATTTCTTTAGGTTTTAAAGTTTAACTTTGTTTGCCAACTGTAAGTAAAATTATAGTGCACTTCTATTAGGTTTTACTCCGAGTTTATTTAGGTTAAACTTTTGCACCAAAATTAAGTTCCGAATTCATTTTTAGGTCAATATAGTTATTCTGTCCTACCTAAAAGTGATTTATTTCCTGCTAAATAATGTTATAACGAAATTATAATAATACGAGTACACTCTCTTGGATTGTTGAATCCAATCAATTACGACTTTAATTTATCATTGAAAAATTGGACTTGTTCGACAGAAATTGTGTCACCAATAATTATTGTTTACTTTAACTTTAACAAAGAATTCATCAAAACTTAAATACGACACGGACTTAAATTTGAACAAATGGTATGAAAAATTCTAATCGCTTGGAAAATAAATAAAAGAAATGGAAGAAAATAAATTTTATTATTTTCCGAATAAAAGCCAATACAATTGTGTTGGCTTCATTCGATATTATTGGCGATCAGTACTGGCATACATCTATTTGATTAAATAGATGTATGCCAGAACTGATCGGCTTGGGTGACGGAATTTTATACAACGGAGTGTATTAAGCATATTTCGATGTAATTAAAACGCATTAGCGAATCCACTGGTGCAGCAAATATTCATGGGTGGAGGATGGCAATAGGCGATACATAGTAATAGGTCTGCAGTACAAATGCTTGTTTACTCGCACTTTATTAAAAAAATATTAAAGAAAACAGAGCAAACCAATGAAAAGAACCTAATATCCATGGATAAAGGAGATAATTTCAAGTTAATTGGCCCCAAGCCTTTGTGACCGGTTGCTCACTTGACCCAATTGGTCACGGAGTTGGCATTCGAGAGAGCTTGATTGTGGCCCAAGTCATAAAAGACAGACTCCAATAAAGTGAACATATTTTCGCAACGGTAGTAGGTATTTTAACATTTTCTACATTCTGACAGTAGCTTCACAATATATTTATAACAACATAATATTTGTCAGACAAAATATTTTGAGTTACAAAAAAAGGGTGGTTTACACGATAGGCTAGGGATAGAGATCCAAATTGGCTCGTGATTCCTCGACTGCGCCTCAAGAGGGTCCGAAAGACATTTGTGGGAATGGGCGTGACGTTCTATAATAAAATTCCACAGTCGATCTTAGACTTGCCTTTACACAAGTTAAAGAAAGCAATTAAAACTTCTCTCATAGAAAAAGCATATTATAAGTACAATTGAAGACTATATAAATGACAAAAAAGCGTGGATATAACTCGCTCCAGCAATTCATGAGACAGTAATAATCAACTTGTGTAACAAAATAATCCTATGCTATTCAGAGTTTCTACTTTCTTTGTGTCTAGAAGTGATGTCTTAAAATGAGTATTTGAATATTAGTTTTCAATTCGATGCCTTAACATGGGTAGCATAAGTATGTCACGCACTCTTTAAACGTTTCTGTGGTGGTGTCGTGTGATGCGGGTTGTTACGTGCGTTTCCTCAAATATAGTTGAGCGAAGCAATGGCTGGGTCATGCGTCATGCCCGTGAACGGGTTCCACCGGCGGGAATGGGGCTACTTTATATCTGCCCATCTTAAGATAGAAGTTAGTCGGTATGCATTTTTGGAACTTCCCTCATTGTGGAAACACTGCATAATCTAATATATAAAATTCTAATATGTCACAATGTTAGTTACCTTACTCCTCCGAAACGGGTAGACCGATTTTTATGAAATTTTTTGTGCA
Source organism: Oeneis ivallda (assembly GCA_029955525.1). Classification (NCBI taxonomy): domain Eukaryota; kingdom Metazoa; phylum Arthropoda; class Insecta; order Lepidoptera; family Nymphalidae; genus Oeneis; species Oeneis ivallda. The sequence continues at coordinate 23,505,668 of JARPMR010000007.1, forward strand.
TATCGGGTAGGTCTGAGAATCGGCCAACATCTATTTTTCATACCCTTAAATGATAAGGGTGACCAACCACTAAATATTTTTGTTGGCGGTACGTAGTTCGCTGGGTCAGCTAGCAGTTTTGAAAAGAGCAACCACCGAGTTTCTTGCTGGTTCTTCTCGGCAGGAAGGGCATTCCGAACCAGTGGTAGATTCATCGACTATTCAAAAGCACTTGTAAAAGTTTATTTGAATAAAAAATATTTCTATTCTATTCTATTCTACGGTGGAGTTGTGGCAGTCTAACCAACTAGCAAAAAAGTCATATTTATAAATCTAGAATTATATGACATTATAATATTTTTTAGTAGTTTTTTAATGGTAATAAGACAAAATTGACGTCCTATAGATGTTATCGATTCAGCATTTTAGTAAATGGTCATCGTCGCAAACTTTATGTTACGATTAAACGACAATAATATAGTCCTGTAATTGGGATCATTTTCGCGTTTTGTAAACGTTCTGATGACTGTTACACGATAACGATTTGTTACTTGGGTACGCCCTCTAGGGTAACTCCTGTACACCGATTATGTTTTGATTATATGGACTTGTATATTATATCCGGTCCCGCGCACGGCAGCGACTCTATCGCCCGTAGCGCGGGACCACCCACTGGACCCGAGACCGCTCCGCTCGTGGCGGCAATCTTGCCCGCCAGCGAGCGGAGCCACTGGACTGACACTCAGCCGCCCTACCCATAACGGAATAGGAGCCTCAGCCGCCATGGACCTAATTGCCAAGACGGCTGAAAAACCATCACCGGGGAAGTGCTCTTCCCCGCGCCCCGCCCGGGTAATGAGGCTACGCCTCGAAGCCCGCACCCTTCGCTGGCCTCGGCCAGTGAAGACGACCCGTGCTGCTATGGACTTGTCTTGAACTTGTCTCCTTTTGAAGGAGAATTAGTGTTCATAATCCACCCCGCGGCCAAGTGCCGATTGGCCAAGTGCCTTCACACACCTTTGAGAGTATTATGGAAAACTTCCTGAATTGCAGGTTTCCTAACAGTATTTTCCTTCACCGTTAAACCAAGTGGTACTTAATAACTTAAAAGGCACATAACTCTGAAAAATCAGTGGTGATCTTTGGCTATAATACAAAAACGAGCTGAATATTATGGTGTCGTCATCCCAAGCCTTTAACTTCCACCGTAAAGCTCACTTCAACAGTCTCTTGTGTCCCTAAACCTAACTGCATCGTCTCAAGTGCGTTCAAGGTGAGGATTATTAAGGGCCTAGGTAGTTTAACACCCTTAACACTTTTAACCCCGTAAAATCACGGTTAATGTTGTAAAATAATCTCTTCTTTCCAACATGTCTACAAATAAAGAAAAAAGATAGTTAAATTCTTCTTCAGTGCTTAAGGTTGTGTCCGCATGAAAGTGTTTTCGCAGTGTTGGTAACTAAAGCCTTCGACTCTGTACGGTCCTCGGCTTTGGAAGGCCAGTGAGTGACTTGACCTGGTCAGACCAACGGCTAGGTGATCGCCCCTAATAATGGTCTTTATCCCTCTACTAATGTCATTACCAGCAGTAATAAGAAATAGTAAGCAGTGATAGCCTAGTGGTTAGGACTGTGTTCTTCTATTCGGGGGGTCGCAGGTTCGATCCCGGGTACGCACCTCTGACTTTTTGGAGTGAAGTGCGTTTAAGCAATTAAATATCACTTGCTTCAACGGTGAAGGGAAACATCGTGAGGAAACCTGCACACCTGAGAGTTCTTCATAATATTCTTGAAGGTGTGTGAAGTCCGCCAATTCGTATCGGGCCAGCGTGGTGGACTATGACCTATAACCCTTCTCTGAGAGACCTGCGCTCAGTAGTGAGCCGTTGATGGGTTGCTAATGATGATGATGATGATGTTGATGAATGTTACCTATTTCTCATGATTGCTAATGATGATGATGATGAATGTTAACCTATAACTATTAGTTTCTCCAAATTACTTGGCAGGCAGCGTCGGGCAGTATGATCAAAGTATCTTAGAATTTTCTGGTCGAAAGGCTGGTGTCAACACGAAACTTCTCCAGCTGAAGTTTAAAAAGTGATAACTATCACACTATATACTAATAACTCTCACATGGATGAGTTCTTTTTTGGAACAGCAAGTAAATAGTAAATATGTTGCTAAATAGACTTCCTGTTAAATAAAATAAGATCTTTTAATATTACCACTAACATCCCTAAATCCACCCAGTTTTAAGATAATATTGCCGAAAGCAAAATAGTCTGGCTTTTTCGTGTGACGCGAGTTAAGCTTCTTAAGCACTCCTTCAGTCTGAAAGGACGGTTAATACGACAGAGCAACGCCTTTTAGTGTCGTGACATTTATGTAAAGGATATCCGATTCGAGTTTTTAGAAGTACTTTTTGAAATAGAAGCATTTTAGTGTTTGGCTTATAAAATAAAATAAAGAAAAATATTTTATTTCAGTCAAAAATACTAGATAATGATAAACTTTTGTTAGTAAGCTACCTATGGTAGGTACCACGGAATAAATAAAGTGGTAGGTACCTACTGTCGGCAAAATTTAAATCATGCAATGTGTTCTTTGGCTAAATACGTAGACTATCGTAAAAGCGAAAGTTTGTTTGTTTGTCTTATGCATACGTATTAATTTTTTGCATATTATTATGTCACTCTCGAGGTTATCAACAGACATAAAAAAATGATTCCTGTGGGAATTCTTTAATTTTCTGGGATAAAATAAAAGTCTATCACCTATGTGCTGCGTGCTATTCTTATGTATAAGCTATTACATTGTAAAGTTTCATTATAATCTGTCCAGTAGTTTTCCGTGAAAGAGTAACAAACATCCATCCATCCATCCATCACAAACTTTCGCATTTATAATTTTAGTAGGATTAATAGGTATTTAATTTTAGCAGGAAAATAATGCATTTCGTCGATAACATTTACCAGTACAGAAAATAATTATTAAGTATTACTTTTAGGCGCAAAGTGGTATACTAATGTAAGTACTAACCCTACTCCGCGTGTACCACAATATACTTAATTGATAAACCATGTAGCATATAAGGGTAGGTACATTTGAACACCTTTCGGGTATCCCTGTTCAATTTAAGTGGTCTCAGCGCTACGCAGCGTTTAATTATGTTTTGACCTCGCCTTCGAGACACACGGCTTTTGAGTTTGTCGAACTTTATTTTGGTTTAATCAGCAACCCATTAACGACTCACATCTGAACGCAAGTCGCAGAGAAGAGGCCATCATGGTGGCTCAATGCATATTGAGAACTCTCAGGCGTGCAGGTTTCGCCCCTGGGACCACGGTTAACGCCTCACGATATTATTTTCCTTCACAGTTAAAGAATGGGATATAATAATTATATTTAACGCAAATAACTAAACGAAAAGTCTGCGGTGCGTGCCCGGGATCGAACACGCAATACCCCAAATAGGAGACCGCAGTCCTAACCACTAGGTCATCACTGGTTTATTTGTATATGTATAATAACTACATATTATAAAACAAAGTCCCCCGCCGCCGCGTCTGTCTGTCTGTCTGTTCGCGATAAATTCAAAAACTACTGAACGGATTTTCATGCGGTTTTCACCAATAGATAGGGCGATGCATGAGGAAGGTTTAAGTGTATAATTTGTTAAGATTTTGTGTAAATTAGTTGAAATATGCCGATAATAATTGTTGAAGATGTCCGAAAAATTCAAGCCGCCCGGGAGATTTCATCGAAAACGCTGCCTACTCCCTTTGAGATATAACAAAACAATGTATGGTGGTGGTATAGTAGGATAACTCTCTACAGAAAAGTCCGCAATGTCATATATCTGTCTTTTAGGGATAGCTTACTATACCCATTATAACTTCTAAAAAAATGGTCACGTACCATGAGGTAATTAGAAATCTATTTAGACAGATACAGTATTAACCCTTATCAACTTAAATACATAAGTAACCATAAATTTCATGCACACTATGATAATCCTTTGGACCATATAATTTAAATGAATATCCTAGGAGTTATCGCAAAATAAAAACGGTCGAGCGCCAAAATAAATTCATGCGCGCGCCGCGGGTTATGTAAGCCGAGTGCTTCGAGCGATAGGTGTAACTTACGGAACATTCCAAGGAGTTTGCAAAGCATAGGCAAAATATACTCTACTACCCGTGCGAAGCCGGGGCGGGTCGCTAGTAATATAATAAATTTAAAATCTACGAGCTACAGTAAAGTACAAAGGCGTGTCGCCAGCACAGAGGAGAAAAACGGAACAGAGTCAAAGCTTCTAAGAAGCGAGCAAAATTTATACCTATTTTGGTAGGGTTGGCACAGGAGGATACAATTTAATAAACAATAGTTATTTGTTCAACAAGATGGCAAAGTTTGTTTTTGTTGTGATTGCCTAGTTTAAATCCCGAGCTAGTGAAGGATTAGAGCTAGGAAGAATTAGGTAAATTAGAATCCTGAGTCTAGTGAGGCATTCCAAGGCACAAGAAACAAAAAACTTTGTTATCGCGTGATACATACAACTTTTCACTTCAATAGAGAGCAAATACAAGATGTAAAAGAAATATTTATTAAACATTAAGGTATTTTTACATTTAGGTACATACTTACTCATTTAATATTAGGTGTTAATTTAAATTTGGAGGTTTTTTATGCGTACACTATATTAATAAATATTTACAGTTGATAATAAGTCTAAATAAAGTGCAGATCATTAATAAAAAATTCAAGTAAGTAATAAAAAACCAGCGCCATTTTGAAATTCTTTTGTTGATTGACCGATTTCGTTCAAAATCGATATTTAGGGCTCCCTGGGATCACAAAGCAGAAAACTGTTACCAAAATTAAAAAAAAACGTAGGCGTCACTTTAACTTTCTTTGTTATTGTACCGATTTCGTTCAAAATCGATATCTGAGGATTTCTAGGATTACAAAACAGGAAACTGTTACCAAAATTAAAAAGTCCGCGCCATTTTAAAATTCTTTGTTAGTTAACCGATTTCGTTCAAAATCGATATTTAGGGCTCCCTCGGATCACAAAATAGGAAACTGTTACCAAAATTTAAAAAAGTCGGCGCCATTATAAAATTCTTTGTTAATTGACCGATTTCCTTCAAAATCGATATTTAAGGCTCTCTAGAATCACAAAACAGGAAACACCAAAATTTAAACAAGTCAGCGCCATTTTATAATTATTTGTTATTGTACCGATTTCGTTCATAATCGATACAATTTTTTTTATCATATTAGAAAATCGTACTAAGCATTGTTTTTTTGAAACATTTTCATAAGTAACTTTATCATTTTTCAAGGTATTATAATATTCTTCTATCAAAGGACAATGGGCGAAGGTGGTCCAAGAGCCTCCACTGATGAGACTTGCGGGAAATGAAAGGTCATAGTTATCGTATGATTCTGGCAAAATTCTATTAAATTCTGTCCCGGGGTTATTTTGTTATACTTAGTCATGTTTGTTCCGACTAAATAATATGATTTTACGTACATAACGTTGTCTTTATTATGACATGGTCTCTTAATCTCTTTATCTATCTTTAATTCGATGCCCCTCCCGCTTCTAACCTCACCGCGCTTCCCTCGCCCATCAGACACCTACCAGAACACCGCTATGACGTCACCGACACCAGGCGCAGATATAATGTGACTATGGAGTACGTTTATGTTCTCGGCTCGCGTCCAGGTAAACAAAACAAGGTAAGGAAGGTCAGAGGGAGTGGGATTATCATTGTGTATGTCCCCCTCCCGCAGTCCTAGCCTGTTGTGAATGCATGCACCGCACCGACCCGGTCCAACAACCGGCAAGCGAGTGCGCAGTCTTTGTGGCGACCACCCCGTGTTATGCTAAGTTCTTTCTAGCTTCTTGTGGGAGTACTTATTCATGGGGGATTTATGGAGCGGTCGTCAAGGTTAATGACGGCGGTGGCTCATGTCGGTGATGAACTTTTTCACCTACCCTAATCTTCATACCATAGACCATATCTAACCAATTCTAACTTCGTATATCAGAATTATGATTCTACCCACATATTAAGTTCCACAGAATACATACTTTGTGGTCTGAACATCGTCGCGACAGTCTTCGACTAACTCTCACTGTGTTCGCTGCTAGATCTTGGTCATCATACTAATATTATAAATGCGAAAGTGTGTTTGTTGGTTTGTCCTTCAAACACGCCGTTACGGAGCTACGGATTTTTCGCATGGGTATAGTTGAGGACCTGGAGAGAGACATAGGCTACTTTTTATCCCGGGAAAAAAATAGTTCCCGAGGGATTTTAAAAACGAAATCTACGCGGACAAAGTCGCGGACATCACCTAGTGTTCCATAATCTTAAATCTATTGGCATTTTGATCGAATGACTTAATAAAAAGATAACATACACGCTGAATTGTTTAACACGAGTCATAATTAAAGTCAGAACAAACATGACCGTAGCAAAATAACCCCCGGACAGAATTAAATAGAGTTTTGCCAGAATCATACGACAACTTTGACCTTTCATTTGGACCAAGTTCCATACATTTTTGCCAATTGTCCTTTGATCTTTTTTTTATGATCTTGCGATTGAAAAAAAAATACATTCTAATGTTTAGTCTGGTTTAAACTTCTCCATTGATAATTTTTGACCGAGCGAAGCGAGGTCTCTGAGTTTACTAGAGCGATTTGCACTTGTCCGTCCGTCCGTCCGTCCGTCCGTCCGTCCGTCCGTCCGTCCGTCCGTCCGTCCGTCTGTCAGAGCCTTATAACTTTTGAATTACTGAACGTAATTACTACAAATTTAGATATACTATGTAAACCGATGGCCTCCAGCCGAAAATGGCTTAAAAAGTTATAAAAATCTTTATTTCAGGGGGGCTCTCATAGAAGCGAATGCGAAGAATTTTTTTTTTATTTGCGATTCATAGGTTTTCTGTGTATCATTTTAAAGACAATTTGGAACAGCGTACAACCGTATTTTTTTTTTAATTTTTTTCCTAAAATTGACGAAATGGGGGCTTCCAAAGTGGCGATTTAATACGCTCGCTTGAAGACGCTCTCTGGGAAAATTTTCTATATATTTTCAAGTTGTACTTATTTTCTTACTTCACTTGTATCCTGTACTTGAACAACAAATACTAAAATTATATGATTATTATAAAGAAACGAGATTATTTAATTTTTAATGAGCATCAGTAAATTTCACATAGCTTCACAATAATGCTAATAGATGGCGCAGTCATTAACCATTCCATTGAACTAGGAGTTACGACTACGATTTATCCCAAAAACAGTTTTGCGTCGACCATTATTATTTAGGTACATAATATAATAACATATTATTCAATTAAAATTATTCTTTAGTTAAATATCATTTTTTATATTTTCTATTCGCGTCGATAGATGACGATTTGTACCTACAGATGCCCCTAACCCGTTTTCACTCGTTAGTACCTACATAATAATTCAATGTTTTCACTGACGTTCCCTAACCTTTACGGGCTACCTATGATAAGTTATGTGATGATTACTGTCAACTTCTTTATCACGATCCTGTACGGGACACCTAAAAGGACATTGGGACGGATGTTAGGACTTAGGATTGTGTTTTGGAGCTACCTACGTAAAGAGACTCCTACATAGGGGATGATTTAGGTATGTTTGGTGAAAACGGGCATAATAATAATAATGTCAGTTTTGGTCGTCATGTATCGATTGAATGAATAATCATGGGATACCGTTACCGCGAGGTCTCAGTTCGGGGCGAACCACTAGTTATTTTGATTGAAAAAAAAACACAGTTATTACTAAAGTGAGATGTCAAATGTCACATCATATGCGACTACTGTAAGGTTCGCTCGTTTTTTGTTTACAAATTACTTATTCTAAATGTTTTATTTTGCAATTTTTTATTTTTTAATAATTTGTTGTGCCTTTTAATTGAATGGTAAATTCTTAATCTTACATATAGTTTTTTTAAATAATCCAATGGAAAGCACTCACATGGCGTATCAAATTTACAATTTTGCATACTTTTAAGTATATCACTACCAATATTAACAATATTTATTTTGAGATCAAAATATTCACGAAATTTTTGCTCAAGCAGTTCAACAAATGCGATAAACTTGTCAGGAGGTATTATTAAAAACCCCGATTGTACACGACCTTCATTAAAATCCTTGTAATGGCTGAAAAAAGAATCTTTTGCCATATTTATAGGTTGCTCAGATCTATTAACATACAATTTTATTTTCTCACATTTGTGATTTTCAAGACATTTTCTGTATAAATAGCCTGATACGTAGACTAAACCGTTTTTTTCTGGTAAATCAAATTGATAATCATTTGTGCCTACTTTTAACACAGGGGCAGCAACATCGTCATGTTGCGGAACTTGTGATGGGGTATTTAAAATACGACAGTCATCTGGTTTCATAAGTAAATTATCGAAATCTTGATCACAATTTGTATTTTGCGGTTTCTTTAGGATATTTGTTAAAAACATCTTTTTGAAAGTAATACTAACTTGCCTACATGTTGGTTCCTGGCAGTTACCACCCGCTTGTCTGACTTTGCCAAAGAAATTTTCGAGACAATCTTGATTGAGACGTCTCGTAAATATAAATTTGACATCTTCTGATTTTAAATCTTCATGAAGATTTAACAAAGATTTTATAGTCACTTGAAATCCGTGAATGAAATTCATGATATTTGTTACGTCTTTTTGCCCATCGCTTCTTATTAATTTTAAGTTGCTGAAAAATGTTAGCATTTCTTCTAAAAACTCAATTTGATAATCATCGCCACTGTAAGCTCTTTTATATTTATTAGGAAATCGCTGTGCACTTGAGTTTAATAAATCAAATAAATTATTAATTTTATTTAAAAAATCAGCAGTATCTCTTGCAGCAACCTCGATATGATTCAAATCTACGTAAGTATTAATAGCTGATGCTACAGTATGACTTAACACCTGTGTGGCTACTTTCACACGCATTTTCTGAAAATTATTGGGATTGATGTGAATATCAGTTAGTTTTGGTGCTAATCTAATTTGTCGCTTTTTATCTTCATTATATAAGTCTCTAATATGTGACTATTTTGCAACTCTACCGTCAAAAATAAAATTACATGTTTTTAAATTATTTCTTACACATTTCAAAAGATGCGGGGCATCAAACATGTAATAAATTTTTTGTCCGTTAACTTCAAAATATGTTTTATCTCTGCTCACTGAACGCGACTTTGAAGCACTTAAGAAATCTGCTCCTAAATCTGAGATAAAGACGCGTATGTCTAGACCAATATTTAGTATTGATGTTATTATTTCGTCAATCCAGTCATTTAGTTCGGGATAATTTTTACATTGAGACAGAAATGAATGAGCTATTGGTTGTTTCCAATTGTGTATAATACCACGAATCATCATAACAATAACGTATTTAGCTGGTTCTTTTGTTTGAATCCCGTTTATTTCATGGAATCCTACTATTGTATCGTTTTTAATGTCATAAAATAGATTGGATTTCAAAGACATGCAGTCCACACAAACACTGCAAATTTTTTCTTGTGATTCCATTCTGTCTACCTTTGTTTTTAACGCACAAAGCAAACGTTCGTCTAGCTTAGTACCTATTGGCTTAACTAACTTTTGTAAGGTGACTAATGAAGGTAAGCATAATGTATTTGTGAGAAATCTATACGCTGCTGGACCGGAGTAATGAAGATTGAGTGCGAAAAATTTGAAAGCCTGGCTATACCGGTTTCCACTATAACCTGCCTTCACATCTATTTGCCAATTTATAATTTGAGATAAACCTTTAGTCAAAAATTTATCACATAGTTTTAAAAAGTCTTCTTTAGTTACACTATCTAAATCATACGTTTTACGTTTTTTTGCTTCTCGAAGTTCAAGTGCTAGTTTCCTCTTTCTTGGACTGTCTGCTGAAAGGTGAAGTGCCGTTTGCGCCGATTTATTTTCACAAGGTTCCTTATAAGGGTCCGTCTGAATGCTGCAAGATGTTTGATCTTTCAAAATAACTATTTTATTAAAAGAATTATTTGAACTTGAAGATATCTCAGCAGTAGGTATAACTTGAATGTTCTGATTTCCTTGTATAAATACATTATCACATTGACTCGAACTGGAACATGCACCGTCATTTGTTGGCAAGTTGAGTGTTGGAAAAGCATTGTCAAACAAATATTTCACAGTTCTATTTTTAGAATACTTAATACAGGATTTGTTAAAGTGATCCTCACAGATTCTGTATTGTAGCCTTTTTTTATCTTCAACAAGTTTTGTAAGAAGATCTCGTCCGACAGCTTTTAACCACTCATGTCGTCTGAAATAATAAAAAGAACATGAGCCTACGTATTTTAATTTATAAACATTTTTAATCAATTATAAACATAACAATTCAATCATTAGGTAAGCAGGTATTACCTACAAATTTAAAATCAAACACCAATCATTTGGTCTTAAGTAGTAAAAAAATGTGTAATGTAATTAATGTGTAAAAAAAAATTCACACACGGCAGAAGTGAAACTTCTGAAAAGTTACCTATGAGAGAATGAGATAACTGTAGAGTATCAGGAATATTAGGATAAAAAAAGGTTTATTGATTTATAATATTTTTACCAAGCTCAAAAAATAAAGCCAGGAAATTTATGAAAAAATGGCGCCAACTTTTAAATTTTGGTAACAGTTCCTTGTTTTGTGATCCCAGGGATCCTCAGATATCAATTTTGAACGAAATCGGTGATATAACAAAGAATTTCTATATGGCACTGACTGCTTAAAATTTTGTTAACAGTTTCCTGTTTTGTGATCCCAGGCAGCCTCAAACATTTATTTTGAACGAAATCGGTCAACTAATAAAGAATTTCAAAATGGCGCTAAATTTTTTAAATTTTGGTACCAGTTTACGATTTTGAGATCCCAGGGAGCCTCAGATATCGATTTTGAACAAAATCGGCACAATAACAAAGAATTTCAAAACGGCGCCGACTTTTTTAAATTTTGGTAACAGTTTCCTTTTTTGTGATCCCAGGGAGCTCCAAATATCGATTTTGAACGAAATCGGTCAATTAACAAAGAATTTCAAAATGGCGTCGACTTTTTTAAGTTTTGGTAACAGTTTCCTGTTTTGTGATCCTAGGGATCCTCAGATATCAATTTTGAACGAAATCGGTACAAAAACAAAGAATTTCAAAATGGCGCCGACTTTTTTAAATTTTGGTAACAGTTTCCTATTTTGTGATCCCAGGGAGCTCTAAATATCGATTTTGAACGAAATCGGTCAATTAACAAAGAATTTCAAAATGGCGTCGACTTTTTTAAGTTTTGGTAACAGTTTCCTGTTTTGTGATCCTAGGGATCCTCAGATATCAATTTTGAACGAAATCGGTACAAAAACAAAGAATTTCAAAATGGCGCCGACTTTTTTAAATTTTGGTAACAGTTTCCTATTTTGTGATCCCAGGGAGCTCTAAATATCGATTTTGAACGAAATCGGTCAATTAACAAAGAATTTCAAAATGGCGTCGACTTTTTTAAGTTTTGGTAACAGTTTCATAATTATTTGTGATCCCAGAGAGCCCTTAATATCGATTTTTTAATTTATAATTATATATAATTTATATTCATCAAAATATATATATATATAATATAATATATAATATATAATATATAATAAATATATATATAATTTATATTCATCAAAATACATTACAAAGTCACAAAAAATAATTATTTTCTACAGTAAAATTTTGACAAGTGCTGGGAGCTGGGCAAGATAAGTTGCGCACGAACCGTAACCGAGAAAGTTTGATTTTATTATAATCCACGCGCACAGAAAACAAACTAAATAGCTTATGCGAGCTTCGACGCGAGTTTGCCGACGCTACGGCTGGCCGGCGAACCGCGTGCGTCGTGCGTCTCAGTTTAGTCGAATTAAATGGATGCGGTTACAGAATATCACAATAACATCTAATATGTATGTTATTTTCTACAGTAAAATTTTGACAAGTGCTGGGAGCTGGGCAAGATAAGTTGCGCACGAACCGTAACCGAGAAAGTTTGATTTTATTATAATCCACGCGCACAGAAAACAAACTAAATAGCTTATGCGAGCTTCGACGCGAGTTTGCCGACGCTACGGCTGGCCGGCGAACCGCGTGCGTCGTGCGTCTCAGTTTAGTCGAATTAAATGGATGCGGTTACAGAATATCACAATAACATCTAATATGTATGAGGTATCTATCTACCCTATACATTAAAAATAATAAATAATAATCAAGTTAGTACTACTTACCTAGTAGAGTCTTTAGGATAGCTAAAAAATGATGTGTTTTTATTCTTTCTATTATTGTTCATACACACTGTACAGTAAACCATATTTACACTTTTATATTAAAACACTAGGTATTATAAAATTACATTTAAACACTATTTAAATTATTAAATTATTATCATTAATTAAATTAAATGAAAACACGACGCGCGCCGTGTACTGCAGACCCTGAGCTTGAGCACAGGCCGAGCCGGTATAAACCGATTTCTCTCTGTACGCGACGTAGCGCCTGTGCTCACGCACACACGCGCCTCAAGCTTGTAGTAGTGTACCTATCGTAGCGCGCTTGTATGAAGCTTTGCCTCTGTTCCAGACTTTCGACCCGAAGCCTCGAGGGTATATCTCGTAGAACTTTTACTTATCAGAAAGACGTTCGTAACAGCAACGACACAAAAAGCTTAAAAGATCCAATGTTCTTAAATAATTTTATTAATGTTGCCCGCGACTTCGTCCGCGCGGATTAAGGTTTTTTTTGTTCCCGCGGGAACTCTTTACTTTCCCGAGATAAAATGTAGCCTATGTGTTAATCCTGTGTATGAGCTATCTCCATTCCAAATTTCAGCGAAATCGGTTCATTTGTTGTGGCGTCAAAGAGTTAGGGCTCGTTTCTGGACACACGGTGCGTTGCGCAGCGCGCGGTGCGTCGCATGAGAGCGTTTATGTAGAAGCGTTATGGCGTAGTACGCGACGACGGCCCGCGCGACGCGACGCACCAGGCGTCGCGCGATGCGCCGCGTGTCCAGAAACGAGCCGTCAAACATTCATCCAGCCATCCATGCATCCATCCTCACAAACTTTCGCATTTATAGTATTAGTAGGAAGTAGGATATTATATCTACACCATCTATGTTCTAATATTATAAGCAATCTAAAAACCAGCGCTGAGCGTTGTTCTCAATGCTCAGAAATGCTGAGATTGCCACCGATTGTTTATTGTTAGATTTAATTTAGCCATATGATATGTGTTCTTAGTATGAATTAATTTGTATCTAACAATAAGAAAAACAATAAAGCATTTATTTATTGATTTATTTATAATCATTAAAGTTCGGTAATATTAAAAATGTAAAAGTGTGTTTGTATGTTTGTTGGTTTTCCTTTAATCAAGCAGCAACGGAGCAACGGATCGTCTTATTTCTTTTACGGCTATGGTTAATCACTTGCAATGAAACACAGGTAACCTTTTACCCCGGAAAAGCAGTCCCCACGGAAAATTTAATTCTAAAATGTTGGACATAGGCCTATTTCAGGTGGGTCCACGATGTCATCGCCCCATCCCGCCGGAGAATGCCCTACACTTCTACTACTATCTACTTCTACGCCTACTTCTTTAAGGGTCTGTTTCACCACTTACTGATAAAATGCCTGATAGGCTATCCACAACTTGTCTGACAGATAGCGTTCAAATTTCTGTTTCACAAGTGTCCGTTAAGACAATAAAGCAGATAAACTCTCTGATAATTTAAAAATATCAGACTAATTTAATTTAAGATAGCTTCTTATACCCAGGGTTAACACAATTGCTACATTTTATCCCTGAAGAAAATGAAAGAGTTCCCGCTGGAATCAAAAATGCGTATTCACGTAACATTCTACGCAGACGAAGTCGCGGACATCGTCTAATAATAATATATAATATGGGTATTTTCTAGGGTCTTTGAGCGACGTGCTCATATTTAATTTAGAATATCTCACATTAATCACTATTAAGGTTGCCTTAACTAGGTAACCGTGGCTCTCGTGCCTTCATCTAAATTTTGTCGGAAATTTCGTTATGGCTGCCTGAGCAACTACACCAACATGCACAGTATGTCTGTGAACATAATAACCCATAACTATATCATTTAATATTACAGTGAATATATTGTAATACTAGTTGACCCGCCCCGGCTTCGCACGGGTAGGCTACAAAACAAACATAATAGTACAAACATCTGGGGCCTGAGTGTTATTGATTCAGTCTATGCCTATGGATAAAACCCTCATAAAATATAGTATGCGTGTATTCAATCGTTGTCTCTTATGCGAGTGACATTGCTGTTATAATATTTATGAAATGTTCATCAAGACATGCCTGATAGTAAAAAAACAGATTTTAAAGCAAGTTCAAGCAAGTACACCCTGCCCACTATAGATGGCGTTAGTAAATGCCACAAATATTTTGTTCGGAATTTCTCTTCTTTATAACTTCGTTCCAAAAATTGAAAAAAAGAATAAACACTTGATCTAAAGTGAGGATTCGAACCCCCGCACCGATGGTTTCACTCTTTCGTTTTATCACTGTGCCATCATTAGTGAAACGTGTATCGTAAACGAAGGCAACAAGGGCCGTGACTTAAAATTCTTACGCCTAGCAACAAGGGTCATGACGAAAATTTTTTACACATTTTTTCGTTTAGCCCCTATCTGCCAAACTGTCCGAAAAGGAACTTCGTTCCAATAATAATGGATACCTTATTACATTAATATCGAATTTTCATTTGATTAGGATATGCATAATTTAACTTGATAACACTGCTATAGTAAAATTATAACAATGTTATCGAGATAATAAATTATTTATGGCTGTCAGAAACCTAATTTCCTAAACACAAAATTTCGAAAATAAAATGCAGAATCATAATAGCGCGAGTTCATTTTGTAAGCTCTAATGACGTTGGGAAATTCGTGGGAAATTCCACATTAACATGCAGTGCGAGGATTTTGCCCGCAATTTTAGAAATGTCCACAATTCCCATACACCTATTATGTACTTGGTTATTTTCCGCACGACGACGCAACTAATTCTGTTTATTAAATTTTATTTTCTCCGGGAGACATCTATTTTCATTATATAAATTCCCTCAAAGTTCGTAATAAACAAGGAAATTAAAAACGCCTTTATGAATTCTTTCCACCCACTTGAAAAGTAGATTTTATTAAAGCACAAAAATTAAATTTGCACAACTCTCTCGTAAATAAATAATTATTAAATAAAGAATTATCAGAAATGGTATTGAGCACTTTTGAAACCATACATTTTTCATCATCCAACAACTCTTTAAGGAAAAAATAAGTTTATAAATGCGATCAATTGTGCTAGCAAAATAAAACTCAAATACTTTGACAAGGTAATACAAGGTAAACACATTCTAGATCCCTAAAGCCCTATAAATTTCTTCTTGAAAATATTATAACGTATATGATTGTAAAGCTTGCTACAAGTAGAATTATGATTCTCGTTTGCACTACACGAACCACCGCACACTCTCTAAAGTGATAAATGTACTTACTCACTCGCTTCAAGAATTATGAGGCAGTGTGCCTTGAGGTAGACCGCTGTAAAGTTTTCTTATTTTTCATACTTACTGGGTAACCTTTTCTAATTCCAAATTATTGTGGTCTACAACATATTTCGACCTCGCATCCATGAACGAATTTAATTTGACATTTAATTATCGGCTTATGTTTAACCTTTAACTGATTATCAGAAATAGTGAATGATCAATAATATAATTTAACCACAATAACCTATTAAAATTTTAACCACATTTTAATATAATTGTTATTTTAATCACACCAAAAACATTTTTTAAACTTATATTAGTTATATTAATCCCATTATTATCATCATAACTAACTTGCATCATGTTACATAACATGATGCAAGTTATGTAACACCTAGATAAGTTATGTAACCTTTTTGATTGAGCTGTGGGACCCACTGTGACACAAGATGATAGGTAGATAGCTCGACTTAGCAAAGCAAAAGGAACATTAAAATACCTATAGACTATAGATATAAAATTGGTACCTAGTACCTACTATAGTGCTTATCGCGAGATAAGGTTGAACTTAAGGACAATCAATGATGGAAAGCACTGATGAGGTCTAAGTTAGAGCGCGCTTGCCTAGAAGACGCCTATTCACTATTGGGTTGAAGGTACTCAAATTATACGTGACAGAAAACACGGACACCGGAAGGGTTCCACACCTTAGCAAAAACATAGAAGTAAGGCTGTGGAGTAGGTTTGAATTCAACCATGTCAGTATGCCAACGTCACGATTTCTCGCAGTTCAGTGCTAGCCATTTCTAAATAATGAAATTAGAAGCTCAGCGTAACACAATCGCAGAACAAACTTGGAAATCTGCAAAACACAGAGCGCGGTACATTTTGCTTTAATAAACCTAAATTATAACCCGTGCGAAACCGCGGAACTACGCAACTAAGGCACTTTTCATTTTCCTTGGCTCTCGAGAAATAAGCAATTTCTTCTTGGGAATAAAATAATAAATTTTCCAGCAATACAGTCCATGGCATAAACAAAATGTAAATGTTTGGTACATGCAGCATCAACGACGCCGAAAATAAGAATGAACTGTTGCCAGCTTCTGAAATTATTTTATGTTAATAAAATATTACTCTCATTGTTTAGTAAGATTCAAGGAATTAGTACAATGTTTTGTGCAGTAGTACCCATTTTTGAAAATTTTGAAGATGTTTATCTCGATTTTTTTTAAGTAGATAAGTTTTATCAACTTAAAAACAAAATCGCATTTTATGACGTAGGTTTTTATTTGATTGAAAAAACCCTAATTTGGCTAACCTGTCTAAAATATTATATGCTTAACCACTTTTAAGTTACTAATTACTTTATTTCTATAATACCTAAGTAATTGACTAATTTCTAAGAAAAATTTTGTTTTTTATGATACAGATTTTTTTATTGTTTCAGTAAATCAAATACCTACATACCTATATCTACTAATATTATAAATGCAAAAGTGTGTTTGTATGTTGGTTTAACCTTCAAACTTCAATGATGTGGCAACAGAGCTACGGATCGACGTGATTTTTTGCATGAAAAGCGTTTGCGTGGTTGAGGACTTAGACAGTAGATAACATAGGATTTTATCCCGGAGAATCAAATAGCGTAGCTAGTATAAAAATATGTCTCACAACAATCTACCTAAATGATGCCCGCGACTTCGCCCGCGTGGATTGAGTATGTTTGATTCCCGCGGGAACTCTTTAATTTTCCGGGATAAAAGGCAGCCTAGATGTGTTAATCATGGAGTGATCTATCTCCATTCCAAACAGCCAAATCAAATCGGTTTATTTGTGTTATAAATAAAATACAAGGATAGTAGGATAGGTATATCAGCTGAATCAAAACTCAAAATTATTCCGTAGACTGACCACTAATTTCCACAAACTGTGGATATAAATTAAGCAAATCGAACCGGGCCTCATAACGCTTTGCATCACGCATTTGAATCGGGAAGCGCTGTAGTGAACGCGTCGGGCGGGCATTTGGTTTGCGGCCAAATCATATTAATTTAAGGCTAATCCGTGCGAGCGGCGGACGCGTGGACACAATGTGTTTACGCTGTTCGATTCCGTATGCACAGAGCTATTGTTTATTGCTGAGTCGAGTGAACTGTTTTTCTTCCTGTTGCCTGTGGACGAACAGCTTTTCTTTGTTAAAGGAGCATTTTAAGCCCTGATCAATGAGTGTATTCTATGTTGAAGGTTTAAAAATACCATCATAAAATAAATTCACGCTTATCAGTCCAGAAATCGACCTTTTTAGGAAGTCGATTAAAAAGCTACTTTGTAGTTTGCACTTTTCACAAGTCGTTCTTTGATTTTTTATCAAAAATTGGCCCTTAATAACAGAGGAAGAGACGAAGAATCAGACGAATCGCAAGATGCTGCTGGATACAGGCGGCGCAAGATCAAAGCCTGTGGAAATCCATACAAGAGACTTTTGTCAAGCAGTGGTCATCTATCGGTTAGTAAAGAAGAAAAAGACACAAGAACGAATACTAAATTGTGCAATTCAATAAGCTTATTTGACTGTGGGCAAACTTAACTTTAACGATAGCTTTACTTATGTTCCTACTTAATTTACTTAGATTTGTATCGGTCCATAGAAAATAAAGGTGGTTCCCAATAATAATAATCAACGTATTTTACTGATAAAGCTCTACTACGTTTATAGTTTTACTACAGTACGCTCTAAGAACGCTTATAACATAAGGCTCTTGCTTCGCAATGAAACCATAAACGTAGTATTACTTATTACCGTAAGTATAAAACAGAAAAAGCAGTTGCTTAATCTATTTTACGAAGTCTAATAACATTGTGAAACTCGCGCGATACAGCGTCGCCGAGGCGCTGAGCGGTTTAGTACCACGTCCTGTAATTTAAAAGACACGAGGAGTCTTTTCATTTGCATATTCATGTATGCGCAAGTGGATAATTTGAGACAAAAGCTACGATATAATTATCACCTTGTCTCCCTTGTTTTTGCAGAAAATTCGTTTTTGTCCTAATTTCGACACGTTTTAGGGTCATCGCTCACTTATCAACCCGGAAAAAGATCAAAATTGCCTCGCCTCGTTCCCGATCCCATGATGCGTTGTAAAGACAGGCCAGGCCGCGCGTCGGGCAGACGATGGACCGTGGGAATGGTCGCGTGTGGTGCAGCCCGTGGTGGCCCGCCATCACCCGTCGCGATCCGTCAGGAGTCGGTAAGTTTAAAGGCGTGATGGCACGCTTTATAACACCTTTCATGTAGAATGACGGGCAATCGGCGGTGCCAGGCCGTGGAAAATCCTCGACGTGGTCCGCGACGGGCACCCACAGGCGTCACTCGTCCGGCGCGGTCCATCAATTCAACGTGCCTTGGCACCTCGACATTATATAGGCTTCCATTCATAATTATGATGCACTCACTTATCAATTCGGTAGTCTCACAGGATCGCCTCGCTCACAAGCTGTTCATACGCGGACGGTGCTTAAACAACTCAGTAAACACTGGGCATCCACTCGCCAGCCGCATGGCATCACCGCGAGGGCCACCCGTAGACAACTAGTGGAATCTGAGCGAAGAGGCGGTGATGTTCGGGTGACAGGTTGATAAGTGAGCGACGAACTTAATTCTATACTTCATGCTCTAACAACATCTCCACCTTAAAACAGAAGCAATGATACTGCCGAAGCTTTGACATGACTCGTCCGTTTTATCACATGCATAACTCTGTATATCTACAGAGTATAGATTTAAAGAAGTTCTTCAAAAGTTATTTACAAAATACCACAATTATACAATCAACATACAGTTTCAAAACGTAAATTCGATATTCATCATTATATTTTAATAAACTTTCAAATAATATTGAAAGTCTTACAAGGGCAAATTTCATCTTGTATCAAAATTTTAAAACTAAATCGTTATTTTATTACTTCTAAAAATTGAAAGAAAGCAGGGACAGCTTCTATAAATTTTGTGTAGCGAGTTTAAAACAATTTTCGCAACAAAACTTCTTCGATGTTTTGTGAAAGCGTTGTGGCGTTGGTTATTGAATTTTAAAATCGTTAGGATTTTAAAATTCCAAACACCCCGCCCAGAACGTGGACGCTTCAAGCTGTGGACAGATTTCGTTAAAAATAGCGTTATTTTCCCAACACCTCCATATGACCTCTCTGGCATATTAGTGAGCGCTGTGTTCTCATAATAATTGGGTATTTGACAGATATTTTTTTATTTATTTAAAATAACGTTTTTAAATATTATATATAACACAATGCCATTTGTCTTTTTTAAATATCTTTACTAGTCTCTGAATTATAAGCTATTTTACTGTGACTGTATCTGTCTCTAAAGTTTCTAAAGTGAAATTTTCTATGGACCGTATAAGGAACTGCTGACTTGTGACATCACACTTTAGTAGCGTTCTCTCTGTCTAACAGGAAACTTTAAAGTACTATAACTTAATTGTTTTAGGGCCGATTTATTTTCTGTTTTTACAAATGTTATTCTTACATGTTACATTTTCGATTATAAGTAATGAATATCAACATTTTCACTACAGTCAAATACCCAATTGTGAGGTTCCAAGTTCAACGGTGAAGGTCATCATTTTTCAATAGATTAGTCGCGCATAAACATAACAGCTGCAATGTCGTTACCAGATTAGCCTGCTTCCATTTCTACATCGCTACTTACCACCAGATGAGATCTCAGTCAAGGGTTTATCATAGAATAGGTAATAATGAAAAATAAAATAAAAAGAATACTTCAACTGTGAAAGTCCCATAAAAATTTCTACTTATAATTTCCTCGCAAAGTCTGAGGTGACTTGGATTTGTAAAACTTTTTCGATTAAGCACTTCGAACCAGTTTTCAATTTTTTATCGGCTATAAAGGCCTGCCCAGATAAGTAAGTTGAGGCCAGTTGCGCCGAGTCCCACTGCAGTGCAAAATCTGCCTTGGTTCTTTCGTGCACTTTTTATGAACTAAATTTTCGTACGCTTGCGAATTTCATTTGAACAAAGAGTTAGTCCAGCCAATACTGGCACAGGTCTCCTCTCAAAATGAGTCGAAATAGTTGACTACGCTGGCCAAGTGCGTATGGGCAGACATTACTCACCTCTGACAACATTATGGATAACTCTCTGACATGCAGGTTTTTCTTCACCGTTTAAGCAAGAAATATCAATATATTTCTTTGCTCTAGTTGCGTTTAAGCAAGAAATATCAATATATCAATATATTTCTTGTATATTTTATTTGAGCAATCTCAACACCACATACCTTGCTACGATAAGTGAGAGGTGAGAGGACGAGAGCATGCCTCGGAATTGAACCCCGACTCTCAAAACAAGAGGCGTAACCACTAGGCTATCACCACTATACCTTAACCATTTGTATAGTTGGCGATAATAGGGTATTTTGCTGATATATTTTATACATTTAAAATAAAGTTTTTAATTATTATGTTTAACAAAATGCCATTTTTTTATCTGAACTTGTTACGGAAATAGAGAGCTTTAAAGTTTCTTGTTAGACAAAGAGAGTGCTACTGAAGTGTGACATCACAAGACAGTTGCTCCATACACCTCTTCATAATGGATCGTTTTAGAAAGAGACAGATACAGATACAATAAAACAGCTTATATAACTTATTTGTTTTTTGACCGATTTATTTTCTGTTTTTGCAAATGGTATTCTTACATTTTCGATTGTTGATTAATGAATATCAATATTTGGCAACAGTCAAATACCCAGTTATAATATTAATGAGATACTTAGAATACTTTTAGGAATTCAACACTCTGGGCCGGGAGGCATTTTTACACCAGTTTATGATTAAAATGGCCAAGAGATGATTTCCTCCTTGCGTCGCTTCCTCATTACTGAGGATCGTGGCTCCTTCTTGATAACACCCTCTTGATTGTTTCTTTCCAACGTTGGCGGTTCTCCGCCGCGTGGTAAGCACAGTAGATGCTGGAATCAAGCGCCTCCTTCACCTGGTCCGTCCAACGTCTCGGGCTCCGTCCGCGTGGCCTTTTTCCTTCGATCTTCCCTGTGAGCATGAGATTTTCTATGCTGGTCGCATCTTTTCGGGCTATGTGACCGAAGACTCGAGTGTTTTCCGCAGACAGATGGATAATAGCCGAGTTTTTACGCCTAGCGTTTTTAATATGGAGACGTTGGTCCTATGTTCAGTCCAGGAGATATTCAGCATCCGCCTCCAACACCACATCTCGAAGGCATCTATCCTCTTGCGGTCGGCTGCCTTTAAGGTCCATGTCTCGGCTCCATAAAGAAAGATGGAAAAGATAAGCGTGCGTACCAAGTGAGTTTTCGTCCGTCGTGAGATGTTATGATCTTTCCATAGTTTAGAGAGCCGGGACATAGCGCTCTTTGCCATTCCTATGCGACGACGGACCTCTGCTTCACAGCCGCCCCTCTTGCGATGATTTAAGTTTATATAAATAACAGGGACGACTAGCCACCGAGGCGATGCAACGGAACCTACTTAATGGGGAAACGAACCATATTCATACCTACATCCTTTTTGAGGTGGACTGCCTGGATGTGACATTGCCTTTACTTTAGAAAACGTTTTAGTCTCGTATAGTCTAGTGAATATTTTTTCATTCATAGTCTAGTGAATATTTTTTCATTTTATTTTTTTCATTGTGAATTAAATAAATAAAAAGCAGTTCAATTCGTTTAGCATATTTTTCTTGTTCTTCCTTACAGTAACTTTTTACTCAGTAAATAGAGAGTTGAGCAGAGAAATTGGATGCGAAGTACCGGAAACCAAAGGAATTGAGCATACATATAAAATTCCTATGTTTCACAGTAGATGCATATTGCATAACGCCTGAAGACGACTTTATAGAAAACTTGCTTGTGCCCGTGTCTTCGTCCGTGTTGAGTTAGGTTTTTAAAAATCACGCGTTAACAATTTGTTTTTCCGAAATCAAAGGTAGCCTATGTCAGTCTCCAAAAAATCATGTTGCTCCATTACTCTGTTGCATTGTGATTGAAGGACAAACCAACAAACAAATACACTTTCACATAATTTATTATATTAGTATGATTAGAAAGGTTATCCTCTTATGTAATTATTCGGTTAAATAATAATATGAATATGTGTATACCGTATTCCTGATATCGGTTTCCGAATGTCGTATTCTCCTTGGGGATTTTCCTTGCAATTTCATACGAGCGGATTGAAATAGATTACTTCAATTGTATCAATCTGGGTATACAATATCCAGTAGCAAAGGTTGCTATTATTTCAGGATATTGAACTACTATTTCTAAGTTACTAGTTACAAATCGTTGAATTGCACAGTTAATGTTTTTCAGTATACATGTATTTTTGTTCTGAGGTGTAAAATAAAAGTATTTGAATCATTTATTTATGTTTTTAGTAGAATTTCTACTTCATTTTAAACCGACTTCAAAAAAAGAGGAGGTTCTCAATTGATCGGAATCATTTTTTATGTATGTTCACCGATTACTTGAAGACGCCTGAACCAATTGGGAAAATTCTTTTTTTGTTTCAAAGGGTATACTTCTCAGGTGAAGATATTGCATATGCTTAGCATAGCAAGTCTCAAGTAATATACTCTATGCTATGATAAGACGAGAATTGACCTAATCATTAGTCTAAAACATAGAGAAAATTAGTAGGCTATAAGGTCAGCCCTCTTCCATAAACTTACTCTGCGTAGTAGATTACTGTTTCTATACAAAATTTTACCGGAACTTTACTTGGTATACACCAGGCCGGACCAGACTTGGGCACATTTAGAAATTCCAAATTTTATTTGCCGAGATTCAAACTAACTACGTAACTCTTACTAATAAGACAACAGCGCTTATCACGAAACCAGGGAAGTCAACAACACTAAATACTATCTATTCCGCCAAATAAGCTATTAATAATTTTATTTCTAGCATTTATCAAATAAATCTGTAAAGCCAAGCAGAAAAATCGGGTCTAATAAATGTAAAACCACTTTTAGACCCCAAATCGAGGCTTAGCTCCGATTTGAATGGCAAGTTGTTAACAATTGGACTTTGTTCCCTCAAAAATTCAAATAGAAAAGTCCAAAACTCTTCAGCTGAGACCAATAAAAAATTTGTCAACTACTTTGAACCAGTTTTCTGGATAGATTCTTCCAGGTAGGTATAAGAGCTAAATATTAATAGTCGTTAAAAAGTAAATTCTTGCTAGAAATAATCACACTAATATTATAAATGCGAAAGTGTGTTTGTTGATTTGTCCATCAATCATGCCGCATCAGAGCTACGGATCGACGTGATTTTTTGTATGGATATAGTTAAGGACCTGGAGAGTGACATAGGTTACTTTTTATCCCGGAAAATCAAGCGTTCCTGAAGGATTTTAAAAACTTAATCCACGTGGACGACGTCGCAGCATCAGCTAGTAAATCATAAAAAATAAAACAAAAGTAGCAAATTTTAGTTTTCGAAAATAATTAATTATGGTTTCATTTGAAATTAGTCTTTATTACCGTAACTAGATTCGAATGGAGTAATATTTATTAGGTTTAAAATCACAGACTTTAACAACTTTTACTGTTTAAATTTCTGCTGCATAAAATTCACAATGGAGGTTTCACGCTATTTTTAATTGTTACGCCAATCGTTATTTTAATCGTATGATGTTTGATTCTTTATATTACAATTTTTTTCTTTTGATGCTTATTCTTATTTTTTTACTTTCTATACGTCATGTACTTAAATCGAGAAATTAATTTTTAACTTTAATCCTTATAGTTTCGCCAAGTCCGTCCGTCTGTCCATCAGTCCATCTGTCCGTTCGTCCGCGATCTAGTGCAGAGACTATTGGTGCTAAAGAGCTGTAATTTGGTATGGGTATAACTTATACATAATATTAATTTTGCCAAAAAAGCTGTACAATAAAATCTTGAAAATTTTGGGTACCACCCCTACACGAAAAAAATTACGAAACAATAATTTTGTGCAATATTTTAACTCATCACGAAGCAGAGTCGGTTAAAAACATTTCCTCCAACACAAAAATAGTGGTATAAAAAGCAAAAATTCCGCGGAACCAAAGCGAGTGTTATCTCTCCGCGTATTCCGGGCCTTATCGATGTCATGGTGGTTGACGTGGGGGTTTGAGGTTAATAAACGGGTCATGACTCGTGATAGTGAAGTTGGCATACTGACCTTTTTCGACTCGCCAATTTTTTATATCGTTTCCCTTTGTCTTTGCAGACGATTCAACAACAATCGCTTAGTTCAAAAGCTTAGTCCATCTGCTTTTGTAGTTCAAAATCTGACGGTATTGATTTCCTAAAAGTTGCGTCGCCTATTCATTCAGGCCTATTGCCATAATTATAATCTTATAGCAGGAGAAAGAAACACATCATTATAATCTACAATCTTAATTAACATGGCTGATGAAATTTTTTACTTGGACAAAAGTTTTTTTTTTGGAATTATTTTTAAAATAACAAAAATATTACCCACTTCTGAGCTTTGTGTTTAAAAGCTACTACTACTAATATTATAAATGCGAAAGTTTGTGAGGATGGATGGATGGATGTTTGTTACTCTTTCACGCCACAACAAATGAACCGATTTGGCTGAAATTTGGAATAGTAATACCCAGGATTAACATAGGCTACATTTTATCCCGGAAAATTAGAGAGTGGACGAAATCGCGGGCATCATCTAGTTATTTAATGATTTCTTCCATGTTTCAGAACAAAGCAGTGAAAGTCAATCGGTTGATAAAAATAAAATCTTTATTATTCTTGCTAACTCCTGGACAAAGTATGGACTTTCACATGCCTCGGTCTTCTGCCGCCTGTAACCAGCAGCTACTTGCGACTGATATCGTTGGTCCACCTAGTAAGGATCTGCTAACACGCTTTCCGGTGCGAGGTCGCCTCTCCAGCACCTTTAGACCCCACCTTTAGACTCAATCTACAGTCTAGTTAGTTTTAATAGACAAATAATGTATCAACTTGATTGTTTAGTTGACACGTAATCTGGAACTCGAAAATGGAGCGTGATGTGACATAATTGGAATATGGCAGATGGTCCATGATAATTACTTTTGTTTCTCTGATGTTAATTTTAAAAAACCTACGTTTCATTGTACATTTTATTTTATTTTTTATTTTATGACACGAAAACCCTTGACCGCGATCACACCTAATATTAAGTGGCGATCTAGTCTAAGACACACTTGGAAGGGAGTTTTTATGTAAACCCACCCAACCACCCCACTTTGACGATAGGGTGGTAACTTGACAGTAGTCCAGACCAGATTAGACTAAAGATTTTTCGGAAATTATAATATTGTTTATATAGTATTGAATCGAACCCGAGACCTCCGACTTTAAGACTGCGCCAGGTAAGACAATGATGAACGTTAAGTAAACGAAAGTTCATTCCTCGAAGGTGTTATAGTTAACATAACTGACTAACTGACTGACAAGCGATGTGGATATCTAACTAAAACCGGGCTGAGCGCCAAATTGGCGAGCGGTCCGACCAAGATGCAAATGCAGTTGAAAAAAAAAAACGTACAAAAGAATGTATTTTCGAACCAATCAACTGGAAACAGTGGACTCTGTCCGATATGCCGACAGCCTCTTGATGTTTTTAGATCAATTCGGTGGAACCGTTTCGCAATGCACATTGTGTGGATACACAATGTGCATTGCGAAACATTGCATTCTAGTAGATCCTAGTATTTTATATGCGAATGTAGGTAAGTATCTCAGTCTATCCTGTCTGTTACCTTTTCGAAACGAAGCCGCTGAACCAATCTCGATTTTTGGCATAGGATATCTTCCATCATAAAAAAGACAAAAGATACTTTTTAGCGAGAATTTCCAAGATCTCTCATTTGATTTTAAAAAATTGATTAAATGCAGACGTCGCAAGTTTCAAATACGTCGCAAGGAATTGATAGCTCAGTTTACTTCAGACTGTAGACAAATCCAGCGGTCTAGTAATTCTACGCGCGTAATTCCTCTATAATATTGTCACATTTTATTAGGGTTCCGCCATATTATCTGCGCGGATAAAACATTGAAAAGAATTTTCACACGCGATTCTCTCCTTTATTTGTCCATGTATTCAAAAAGTCTTCGAACAGTACGTGTTGCCAGTGATGACTTACGGATTCGAGATATGGTCGCTAACTATGGGCCTCATAAGTTGGCTCATCGTCGCTCAGCGGGCGATGGAGAGAGCTATGCTTGGAGTGCGGGATCGAATTAGAAATGAGGAGATCGGTAGGAGAACCAAAGTCAACTAGATCAACGTCACTCACTATTCAACCATAAAACGCCCCGACCTAGGTTACGCTCCAGGAATAGTTTCTTACACTCAATACGGCTGTACTGAGTGTACAACTCAACTGTTGGTTTGGAGAGGCTTCTCAACCAACCCGCTGAAACTACGCGTCTTGCTATAAGCGCCTCAAACCTGAACATCAGCGTGAAGGAAAGACTAGCTGAGGGATACAACCTCAGCTGGCCTATCTGGAAGTCGCTCAACCGCCTCAGGGCAGCGGTGGGGAGGTCTAGGGCAAATCTAGCGAAGTGGGGCTTCATCTCTGGGCACGATACGGAGTGCATCTGCGGTCATCCGAGACAGACCATTGCGCACATGACTGGGTGCCCTGCGTGCCCGAAAACCTGCACGAACGAGGGCTGCACGAGGCTATCAATCGAGCTATCGCGGTTGCGGCTTTTTGGGCTGCCCGTGTTTGATGTAACCGTCGACTCGAGAAGAAGACGACCGACATAGCTCAGCGAGTCGCGAAACTGAAGTAGAAATGGGCGGGCACATAATCCGAAGAGCTGATGGTCGTTGGGGTCCCAAAGTGCTGGAGTGGCGATCCCGCACCGGGGAACGCAATGTTGCCCACTAGGTGGACCGACGACATCAAATGAGTCGCAAGGAACCACTGGATTCAGGCGGTGCTAGACCAAGGCCTGTGGAAATCCATGCTAGAGACCTTTGTCCAGCAGTGGAGGTCTAACGGTTGACAATGATGATGGTGATGATGTATTCAAAATTAAAATTAATGACTTATACATGGTGCAAAGAACCCATATAAATAGTTTGTAATTTTTTTGTGAAGAAAGATTAAAAAAGCCGGCCAAGTGCGAGTCGGACTCGCGCACCGAGAGTTCCGTACTCCAATAGTAAAATTAAAACGATAATATTATATTAATTTGCTTATTTATCGTTAACTTTGTAGAGGTTTATTGTTAATATAAAAAAAACTATGCTAGTTAGAGCGTTGGTTTTATTTTTCCTGTAAAATATACATAAACCCCTATTGACCATAATTATTTCAGATTTTTCGATTGGTAAACTTTGGAGATAAGGGGGGGGGGGGGGACGGTATTTTTTTCGACATTTTGGCCGATTAATCAAAAACTATTATATATAGAAATAAATAAAAAAAAAAACTTGAGAGGTGTCAAAGGACACCCGGATGGAACGTAGCTCCTTCCGAATAGTGAATGAATTGTAATAAGCTAGTGGTGTCATCTAGTATTAAATTGATTAACTACGATGAATTATATTATTTAGTTTATTTCTATTGCACTGTTACAAAACCAAAGAGTTACTCTGGTGGAGTTACTGTTTTTTCACAAATGGCGTTAGCATTTTATCCAATTTATACAATAAAAAATTAGGGAAAAATTCCACATGTAGAAATTATTTAAAATAAAATTGAAAATAGAAAATTCAGTCTGTCGAGCTGGGATTCGAACCATCGACGTTGAATTTATAGGCGACTGCACTGAAAACTAGGCCTTGCAGACGCCGTGTTCTAAGGCGAAAATACCGAATACAATGCAAAATTCACATTCAACAAAAAACACAATGCCAAATTCACATTCAAAAAAGTGTCGGTTTCAAAAATGTGTCGAGGTCGAGTGTCGGTTCCTTAATTTTTTCCGTCTAGCCCCCTTCCGTACCGCGCGATAAGGAACTACGTTCCAACTGTTTTAGGATAGAGAACTAAAGGCCTTTCATATGATATCCCACTCAGTATAGTGATCTTACTTTGAAATTTCAAACACCCGATTTTCCCCCTTTTTTAATCAAACTAAAATAATTTTCGCGTTGCTTTTATTTTTCCTGTAAAATATACATAAACCTCTATTGACCATAATTATTTCAGATTTTTCGATTGGTAAACTTCGGAGATAAGGGGGGGGAACGGTATTTTTTTCGACATTTTGGCCGATTACTCAAAAACTACTACATATAGAAATAAATAAAAAACTGTTTTAGAATGCACAAGTAAAGGCCTTTCATATGATACCCCACTCGGTATAAGTTATTTTACTTTGAAATTTCAAACCCCCGATTTTTCCCCTTTTTTAATAAAACTAAAAATAATTTTCGATTTTTCTTTATTTCAATGATGTTGGGCCACTATTATACACAACTATGCCAAATTTCATGTCGATAGCTTTAATAGTTACTGAAATAATCGACTGTGACAGACGGACGGACAGACGGACGGAGAAAGTCTCACCATAAGTGTTCCATTTTTACCAATTTGGTACGGAACTCTAAAAAATCCTTATAAACGTGTTCCTACACAAAAATGTTGCGTTAATTGTTAATCTTTTAGAAAAATCGTTTCTTATTTAAGGGAGCAACCAAGAAACAAACCGCCGCCAAGGGGCATACAATAGCCGATGGCTCGAAGCATTTTCATTGTTATAAAAAGACCGCTGACTTAGTAAGTCAAGTCAAAAAAAGCCTTTGGCGTAAAAATCTTAACGATTAAGACACCCGTCTCATAAACTCATCTGTGTACTGAATTTTGCTTCTCTAGGGCAAATTTTGTTACGTCGTCGTCACATTTCTAAGCTACAAATTGTTAATTGAAAATACTATGGGTTTCTGTAGAGCGTCGCTAGCCTCGTTGGTATGGCGCACAATTTAGGCGTAAAGCCGTTCGTTACTCAGACAATCCACGTCTCGGATTAAATCAAACAACGTACGTCTGTTCCAGCCGACATTTTCATATCATCAGCGAGATGGCTGAACTTCCAAATTTGTTGCATGAAATTTGCACAATTTGCGCCCGAGCTGGAAGATGTGATATTCATATCTTATGCGCATAACTCAGGCACTATTACGCGGATGTGTGGTCTCCGGAAAATGGAAAGAAAAAACTCACTTTTATCACCGTGTGCAGCCTTGGCTTACCTTTTTACGGCGCAGTTACAATTTTGTTTTGTAAAGATTATTATTGATGCTCAGGATATCAGCCATGCTGATATCCTCTTCCCTCCAAGTAAGCGTACAGTTTGTGTTAGGAGTGGGTACGACAATATGCAACGTGTGGACGTTGAACCTTTCAGTTTTCAGTCCGCGCCTTTAACCGTTTGGCTATTGAGACTTCTTGAATAAATACAGTGCATATATTTAATACTAGATGATGCCCGCGACTTAATCCGCGTGGGTTAAGGGTTTTTAAGCTATTGCATAGCTTTTATCGCGGGCTTTGAGCGCGGCGACCGAATCAAGAAATTCCGTAACGAAAATAAACCTAACACCCTGCAGTCCGACCGGCACAGCGGTGCAGCGTTGAAAGCCGTGTATCGTCTAACGTCGTTTCAGTTCGACAGACTTTGGCACGGTGTTTAAGTGCGTGCCACTAGAAAATGCTATGCAATAGCTTTAACGCGGCAGTGTGCCACACGTATTTTTTTAATTCCCGCGGGAACTCTGTAATTTTCCGGGATTAAAAAGTAGCTTATGTGTTAATCCTGGGTATGAGCTATCTCCATTCCAAACAGCCAAATCGGTTCATTCGTTGTAGCGTGAAAGAGGAACATCCATCCATCCATCCTCACAAACTTTTATCTTCATTTATTTCGGGCGATGGAGAGAGCTATGCTCGGAGTGTCCCTGCGGGATCGAATCAGTAATGAGGAGATCCGTAGGAGAACCAGAGTCACCGACATAGCTAAGCGAGTCGCGATACTGAAGTGGAAATGGGCGGGGCATATAGTTCGAAGAGCTGATGGTCGTTGGGGTCCCAAGGTGCTGGAGTGGCGACCCCGCACCGGGAAGCGCAGTGTTGGCAGACCCCCCACCAGGTGGACCGACGACATCAAACGAGTCGCAGGGTGCCGCTGGATTCAGGCGGCGCAAGACCGAGGCCTGTGGAAGTCCATGCAAGAGACCTTTGTCCAGCAGTGGACGTCTATCGGTTGATAAAGAAGAAGAAGAAGAAGATTTTTCATTTATTTATTAGTAGGATTATGATAATAGCCGTAAAGTTTATTTCCGAATAGGTAGGAGCTCCGCCTTCACCCAAACAAAAATGTCTGCACAATCAGCGTAAAAGCGTTAAACAAAGTGTCCTCTTGAAGGGTTGCCGTGTCATTATTGTAATGGATTCCACATAAGGTACGACTTACAGTCAGATAAACCTAAAATGTACAACACGTTCTTAGACAATCTTTAATTCATTTCATAACAAATTATCACCGGCCCACTCCAGGGCACATGGTCTATAAACGCTAAGGCAGTATTATTGCAATTCTGTTTTGAGATGTCATAATAATTATTTTATGTTAATATAATATAATGACATAAGGTAATTACTTTAAGTTTGATATTGTATGACACTCACTTACTTATAACGCATAGACCGATAGTTCCATACGAGTCCAGCTTAACATGTAACCATAAAATGAACTATGTGTGGTAAGAGGCGTAGTTTATTTACGCTCGCCGACACGTACACTAGTGTGCGTGCCGAATGCGGATAGACGTAACTAGCCTTTAAAGGAAAACTTTCCTTTAGACAAAAAAAAAAATTAAAAATAATATTGCCTTGAAAATTAAAAATAGTATTGAATTTGCCGTAAATTCATAATTTACTGCAAAATAAACTGTTATGTTGATATACTGAAAAAACCATATTTTTAGTTTTCGTTAGAAACACGGTTTTTTTAAGCTATGTATATCATTTAATTCCAGTGAACGTTGTTCCTAAACATCATTTCGTATTGAAAAGGGCGGGGTTTTTGTCATTTAAACAACAATAGATCGCTTACAAATAGGAAAAAATTTGCTTTCAATTAATAAATCGTAATTGATTGTAATGATAGAAATAGACGATTTCAATGCAGCTTTCTTCTTTGTCCCTTTCATTTGGAACCTTTCAGCATCCGCCATATTGAAATAAAGATGATGTCAATAACCTTTTGTACTTACTTATAAGGCCCTTTTTAATACCACTTAATAAAATTCAACTCATAAAATATAATATGGCACGATCTAAGAAAGCAAAAACATTTTGCGCGATGTATAGGTTCAATAGGTACCCTTTCAATATCAAGGGAATCATGGCTCCGGTACACATACATACATACAGTGGGCCAACTTTGTATGGTAATTGCTGGCAAAATAGTGTGAATTTTATATTTCATTTCAACCCATCGGCGTCCCACTGCTGGGTACAGTTTTCCTCTAGAATAAGAAGGGCTTAGGCCATCGTTCACCACGCTGGCCAAGTGCGGATTGGCAAACTTGATCCTGTAGATAATCCACACAAGCCGCCAAGCTGCCCAGCGATGTCTACCTACCTATGCAAAGTGGCCCTGTGCACGTTCGCCAGTGCATTAGCCAAACATGTCGGTTCAATGTGTACAAATCTTTTTGGAACGAAGTTCCGTATTGGACGGTACGGACTTTACGGATGGGGCCTAGGCGAAAAAAAGTGTAAGAATTTTCCGTAACGACCCTTGTGTGTTGATTTCATTTATTACACACGTTCCTTTATAGCTATCGTGGCTATAGGAGTGAAACTATCGGTTCGGAGGTTCAAATCCTGACTTCAGATTATTTTTTATTTTATTTATTTTTATTATTGATTCATTATTAAAAGGAACTTCGTTCCAACCGAGTATTCCACGACACTCACGCATTTTTTGATTAGCAAACTTTCAGTAATTAATAATTGAAAGTATTGACTGTCTTTTTAACCGACTTATAAAAAGGAGGAAGTTCTCAATTAGTCGGAATCTTTTTTATAATTTTTTTTTATTAACCGATTACTCGAAGACGCCTGAACCGATTTGGAAAATTCTTTTTTTGTTTCAAAGGGTATACTTTCCAGGTGGTGTCATTGAAATTTTATCGAAATCGGTCGAGCGGTTGTTAAAATCAACAATAAATTATATACTTTGTACTGGCGCGGGCGTTTGAAGTCGGTTTTTTTAAAAGAATTTTTATATAAAATTATTTGTTCGACTTATTATATTGTAAACTTTACTTTAGCTCAGAGGTGCAATTGTGTAAGAATTACCGATCTAATTGTCAAAGTTCGGCGTCAAAGTAAAATAAACCATAATTGCATTGAATTAGAGCTCAATTTCGTGTATCCATTCTCATACGTTTAGGTATGTACGATACCCTAAACGGTTTGTAAACTTTACTTTAGCTATATATAGTTCATAGTAGGTAGGTCACCTATCAGCCAATCAAAATGTTTGCGATCATCTAAGATACCAAAGTTCAGTAGCGATTCTCAAACCAACGTATTAAGTACCACCGTTCAACAGAAATTCTTTTCAAAAGAAACGGCGCATAATTGGTTTACAAAGCGGTTCAATCTTCTGCACTGACACTTCCAGTCTTCACTTCAGAATCAGACATAACGCTAAATAGCTCGTCATCTTCATGACAGCAATAAAAGCAATTCGATGAGTAATCAAATCCATTATAACTTCCTTCATTTAACTTGCAGTGTGAACTTTACCACCTTAACTAAACTCCTGACAAAATCAAAAGCACTCTTATTCCTTACAACTTAAAAGCTATATCGGTTACTTCTAGATGCAATAATAAAATTGTGAAGTCGAATTAAATTTTTCGCTTGCGATAGAATCTGAACTTCATGTCTTGAGAAATAGGGTTGTTCTTGATAACATCGATATTGGTAAAGCACATAATTTTAGGCGATGTTTTCGACACTTCGTCAGTATTCAAGTCACGTAACACGGTAACAGAAAGTTGTTTAAGTAAACTACTTCTATTAGAAGTTGTGTTATTATATGCAGTGTAAAGGCTAGAACAACTTTGGCGAAGGTTTCTGAAAGGGTCGAATAAATTAAACACACATTTTGATTTATTTAGCTGTGGGATTTTCTAAAAATTGTCGTTACTCTGTGTTGATCGTAATCACATCACTGCTACTTCTCTTCCGAAAAACAAAAAGATTCCTGCGGGATTTTCAGAGAACCTTACTCCTGAATTCGCAGGCAAAGACTTACAAATAACTATAAGCAGTATATCTAATAGTACTCCGCAATGCGAGCGATGTAAATACAGCTAAACATTAAAGGAGAATGGGCACCTTTGTATGAGTTGCGTCCCCAGACTGTATCAAGTTGTGACATATGTCATTTTAAAGGTCTTGATAATAGCTTCATTTTATTATATGACACCAAGTATGAGACACGTGCAGGAAAAGAACTAGAAATCATTTAATTTTTTTAAACCCGTGAAAGTCTAAGACAGTGTTTTTTTAGATTATACGGTTTTTTCATTCCTTATGTCGACAAAGCGGCATATATTCAGCTAGCTGATGCCCGTGACTTCGTCCGCGTGGATTTAGTTTTTAAAATCTCGAGGGAACTCTTTGATTTTCCGGGATAAAAAGTAGCCTATGTCACTCTCCAGGTCCTCAACTATACCCATGCAAAAAATCACGTCGATACGTAGCTCTGTTGCGGCGTGATTGAAGAACAAACACACTTTCGCATTTATAATATTAGTATGATGATGTCCCTGTGATCAATAGGGTGAAAACCGGGAGCGATCACCGGATGGTAAGAGGCACGTTGAATTTTAATGTAAAGCTGGAAAGGGAAGTCAGCTCTCCGACCTTCTCGTGCTCATATCCAAAACCCCGAAACCTTTCAACTCGAACTGCAGAACCGATTCGATTGCCTAGCAGACTGCGTTTCTGGGGCCGATCTAAACAACAGGGTTATGGAAACTGTCCAAAATCTGGGTTTAAATTCTTTAAGACCCATCGGAGGAAAAGAACCGAAAAGTTCTCTGAGCATATTCTCAAGCTCATGGAGGAGAGACAAGAGATAAGGCTGCAGTTATCGGCAGACGCGGCTGCTTACCAGAGGATTAAAAGGCAGATCTCTATGGTACAAACTCGTGACCTTCGTGTCTTTAATAGTAAGTTTATTAAAGATACCATCGAGCGGAACAGAGGCTAAGTGTTTGCGAGAGATCGGTTTATCGGTCAGTCGTCTCGTCTCTTCTCGACCTGAGATCTTGGGAGAGGTTGAGGGGTTCTATGAACAGCTATATACTATGACACAAAAACCTGTTGAAGATTTGGCCAAAGATCCCAGAGCCAAACTGACCGGGCACAATACCGAAGATATCCCGGACGTCAGCCTATACGAGATTAGTATGGCTCTCAAGCAGCTCAAGGAATCACTGCGGAACTCCTGAAAGCGGGTAGAAAACCAGTACAACATTTTAAGCGATTGTTCAATTCCGACATTCACGAGGGCATAACGGTTCTTCAAAAAAGTGATAATACCTTGTTGAAGAATTATAGACCCATCTCGTTGCTGAGTCAGGTTTATAAGTTGTTCTTGAGAGTCATTACGAATCGCCTTAGCTCGTAGGTTTGAAGACTTCCAGCCTCCCGAACAAGCCGGATCCCGAAAAGGCTTTGGCACAGTAGATCACATTCATACGCTGCGGTAGATTATATATAAAAGACGGAAGAGCATAACCGGCCACTTTGCTTAGCGTTTGTGGACTATGAGAAAGCCTTCGATTCGGTGGAAACTTGGGCTGTATTGAGGTCGCTGCAGAGATGCCGGATTGAGTGCCGGTATATCCAAGTATTGAAGTGCTTGTATGAAAACGCAATTATGTCAGTACGTATACAGGACCAGACTACGAGGCCAATCCACTCACAGCGTGGAGTGCGACAGAGAGAAGTGATTTCCCCAAGCTCTTTACCGCTGCGTTGGAGGACGTCTTTAAGATTCTGGATGGAAACTGACTTGACATCAACATAAACGGCGAGTACATCACTTACCTGCGATTTGCCGATGACATAGTAGTCATAGCAGAGCCTCTGAGAGACCTCAATACACTGCTCAACGATCTCAGCAGGGTTTTTCAACAGGTGGGCCGGAAAATGAACATGAGCAAGACGAAAATCATGTCCAATGCTCATGCTCCACTCCACCCAGTATTCGTTGAGAATTCTGCAATCGAAATTGTGGACGAGTATTTATATACCTGGGACAAACAGTCCAGCTAGGTAGGTCCAATTTCGAAAAAGAGATCAACCGCCAAAACCAACTCGGCTGGGCAGCGTTGGGGAAGCTCCGAGATGTCTTCTAGTTCAAAATCCCTCAGTGCCCGAAGACTAAAGTCTTCGAACAGTACGTGTTGCCAGTGATGACTTACGGATCAGAGACATGGTCGCTAACTATGGGCCTCATAAGAAGGCTCAGGGTCACTCAGCGAGCGATGGAGAGAGCTATGCTTGGGGTATCCCTGCGAGATTAAATCAGAAATGAAGAGATCCGCAGGAGAACCAAAGTCACTGACATGGCTCAGCGAGTCGCGAAACTGAAGTGGAAATGGGCGGAGCACATAGTTCGAAGAGCTGATGGTCGGTGGGGTCCCAAAGTGCTGGAGTGGCGACCTCGCACCGGGAAGTGCAGTGTGGGCAGAATCCCATCAATTAGTCGTAGAGAGCCGCTGGATTCAGGCGGCGCTAGACCGAGGCCTGTGAAAGTCCATGCAAGAGACCTTTGTCCAGCAGTGGACGTCTATCGGTTGATAAAGAAGAAGATAATAAAAAATTAAAAAATAACATAGTTCTTTCCCTGCACGAGTCTCACAGTTGGTGTCATACAATAAAATGAAGCTATTATCATGACCTTTCAAATGACATATATCACAACTTGATACACCACTGGGGACGAAACCGCCCATTCTCCTTTGACTCGCAAGGTGATGCCGAGAACGGATCTTCATAATATGGCCACAGTAAAAGAGGGGGTAAGAATACGATGGAATTTATTTTTATCCTTGACTTAAATATCATCGAATCAATCATTCAACAAAATATTGCTAACTCTCGTGGTGGTCTTCGTTCTTCTTTCTGGAGGGTTTGAGGTTCGAATCCCAGGCACGAACCGATAACTGCTTATCGGAGCAATTATTGAGTATCACTTGAATTAACGATAAAGGAAAACATCGTATTTGAGCTTTGAGTATTAAACCAACGAGAGTGCTCCATGTTCTGTGTGAATTATTTCATTCCGAACTTATTGGTCAGTTTTTTCTATTATTTTTCTTCTTGTGTCCTAAAAAGTACTTAAGTATTTAGGAATACTTAAGAATTTTTAAAAACTAGGCGGACGAAGTCGCAAGTACATACACTATACCCTTTTTATCTATACGACTGCCTGAAAAAGGAGTATATTGTTTTCAGGGTTCATGTATGTATGTGAGTTTGTATATTCCACCATAACTTCTACACGCCTGAACCGATTTTGATGAATGAGGAATCGTTGGAAGTTGGAATCCTTAATTTATTCCGGGTGACATAAACTAGTAAATTAAAAAAAAATATGGGGTGACTATGGTCCCGCATTAAAGACTAAAGTTGAAAAAAAATCGGCCAAGTGCGAGTCGGGCCTCGCTCTTTTAGGGTTCCGTTAAAAAAATTAAATTAAAAGATTTCCATCTACCCACCTACCCATTTTAATTTAATTTTTTTAATTTAATTTAATTTTTATTATTTGTTGTTATAACGGCAATAGAAATACATAATATGTGAAAATTTCATCTGTCTATCTATTACGGTTTACGAGATACAGCCCGCTGACGGACGGACGGACGGACGGACGGACAGCGTAGGCTTAGTAATAGGGTCCCGTTGGTACCCTTTGGGTACGGAACCCTAAAAATAAAGGATATCTTTTAGTTATTATTTATTTTTATATTTACATAAATACATACCTACGTTCGTTGCGCGCTCGCTAACAGTCGCACCACACCTCAGACCGGAGATGTCTGAAAATAAGTATTCCTCTGTCAATGTCACGAAAACGCACCTGTTACAGACATCATGGAGATTTATCAAGCAGCTGGTAGTCTGAATCTGAGTAAGGTTATGTTTTTATTTAAATGTTAAAGTCAAAACTTATAACCGGTCAAAACCACTTTTAACTGCGAGAAAATATTGGATGATACACCCAGAAATTCTCGCACTTCCGCCACAGCTTTCATGGTTATTTTCTTTATAACCACCCAGAAAATGTGCCTACCCGGAATTTGCCGTTGGATAAAACCACTTTGACTGATAAAACTGAAACTTAAATCAGGCAGAACCACTTCTAACTTGATCAAAACCACTTTTGACTGCGAAAATCAGTCAAAACTGTTTTTGATTAAAAACATCGGTCACTAACCACTTTTGCCTGATTAAAATTGGTTTAACTGGTTACGAATTTTGACCGTTACATATACATTCTTATAATGCCTATGAGAGATAATATATCTCCGGTAATTAATTCAGAACGTATGTTATATTTTCAGGCATATCGGATGGCTGCAATCTTATCAATTAATGTAATTAGTAACAAAACAAAAAACTATTGTTATAATACTTGGCAATTAAAAATGGGAAATCATAAATGGGAAATGTAGAGACCCTGGGGCCGTGGGGCCCGGAGGCTCGCGCACTTTTTTTAGAGATATCGAAAAGAGTGATAGAGTCTACCGGGGATCCAAGAGCTGGCAGCTACCTTGGCCAAAGGATTAGCTTGGCCATCCAAAGGGGTAATGCTGCCAGCATCTTGGGTACTATGCCACACTGCGGTGACTTGGATGGGGTTTTAGATTTTAATTAGTTTTTATTTTAGAGTTTTAGGTTTAATATAGTAAAAACTTGACTACCACAAATCATTATTTAGTGCGGTATCACTCCTTATCGACCCGAGATTTTCGATTGCCAATTTCTTTCTTTCTGTTTGGAGAATCTAGGGGCGAAGCCAACGTAAATATAAACTTAACTACAAAGACGTACGAAAATTACTGATGGAAACTGCCTAGGCATCTTTGGTGTTGGGTTTGGCCAAATTACACTTACCAAATTAACTTAACATCAGAAACTGTCGTTTAATCTTGTTGGAACGTAGTTCCTTATCGCGCGGTGCGGAAGGGGGCTAGACGGAAAAAATTAAGACAAAATTGAACCAACATTTTTTGAAACCGACACTTTTTTGAATGTGAATTTGGCATTGTGTTCATTATTTTCACAGTACAATATAAGATCTCGGTAGCCTTGTGGTTTCGACAGTCGCTAAACAGTTAAAAGTCGATGGTTCGAATCCCAGCTCGACAGACTGAATTTACTATTTTCAATTTTATTTTAAATAATTTCCACATGTGGAATTTTTCCCTAATTTTTTATAACTTATTTTTAAGTTCTAAAAAATTAGGAACTCTTCTCTGACATTATTTTGATAGGAGCAATCAAGAAGCATATACAAAACAGTTATCCATACTGACAGCTAATGAAACGTAGCGTAACTTGATTTTAACCGACTTCAAAAAAGAAAGAGGTTCTCAATTCGTCGGAATTTATTTTTTTATGTATGTTCACCGATTACTAGAAGACGCCTGAACTGATTTGAAAAATACTTTTTTGTTTTAAAGGGTATACTTCCCAGGTGAGTCCATATAAATTTTATCGAAATCGGTTGAGCAGTTTCTAAAATATCAATAACTTTAATTATTTAGTTTAATTTATCCTAATAATAAATCATTGTGCCAGTCTTAACTGAAACCATTATGAACAGATCAACATGTAGGTACAGTACCCGGCGATATATATTGCACATCGGCCTTTGGAATAAAACGCTATTTCTATTCTATTGCAAGGAAAGCTAGCCAGAAAATCACGTAGTTATTACTGAAATCTCTTCACAATCGGCGAGCACATCACGTAACATATATATAAAAAATGCAGTGGAACTGTGAATAGAATAGAATAGCGTTTTATTCCAAAGGCCGATGTGCAATACTATATATCGCCGGGTACTGTACATACGAGTTTACACGCATAGTAACAAGGATATTATATTATGTATACATCATTAATTTTGTATGATATAAAACAAAGTACGATTGTACAATAAACAGGAAAGACCCGGAAAACAAGGTATAATTTTACGCATTCCACGAAAGTTATCCCAAAACTTTTACTCGTTTCTTTGTAGGAGCTCGGCCCTTATTTTATCACCTTCCTTGTTTATTTGTACCAAAAACAATACGAGTACAAATACTTTAGAGAAATATAATGTTACAGAGGAAGTTGGGGGGTATGAAAATCATTACATACTACTAAGTAGATACTCGTAGTTATTCAAACTAATGACGGACGTGAATGTGCGCTATTTCGCACTATAATATCTCCTGGGTATTGAGATTGAGAGTCTATGGATTGAGAGGATATTAGTTATATTATTATACAACTATAAAATGGTTTTCATTCTTCAAAATATTGCCCAGCTTATTTTAAACGAAAGTCGGAACGAATGTGTGGATTTACCGAACACGCTAAAATCTCACGGATTCATTTGAGCTAAATTTTACGTATTTCAGGAACGTAGCAAGATTATATTTTAATTTATATTGAACACATTTACATACCTATGTGACCTGCTCCACCGATCAAAGGGTTTTATTTTCAACTATCAGGGTTCCCTAGTCAACAGTTTCCGGAAACCTCTGAACCAACCAGGAACAGCAAATTTATTTTGCCACGGCTTACGAACCAGAATAAGTTCTACAACCTCAAAGTGCTCCAGTGTCGGAGTGAAACGTTAATAGAGTAGGTATATTTGGAGGGTTTGTGTTGTTTGGCGTGACAGTGGATAATCTCTCTAGCTTGCTTGCTTGCAACCCTAAGCATTTAAAATCTTCTATAATATCTACTATATTGGCCCAACTTGAGCCCAACGCGCTCGACCAGTGCACTTGGAGAGTGTATCATCATCATCAGCAACCCATCAAGGGCTCACTACTGAGCTCTTCTCTCAGAGAAGTGTTATAGGCCATAGTCCACCATGTTAGCCCAATGCAAATTGGCAGACTTCATACACCTTTGCGACCATTATAAAGAACTCTCAGATGTGCAGGTTTCCTCACGATGTTTTCCTTAACCTTTGAAAGTTGTGATATTTAATTTCTTAAACGGACTTAACTTAAAAAGCCAGAGGTGTGTGCACGGGATCGAACCTGCGACCCCCCGAATACGAGACGAGACTAAAAACTAGGCTATCACTGCTATGGAGAATGTATACCTAGAGTATATTTGCCACATATGGCCAAGCTGACCAAAAAGGATTTTGGCGTACTTCAAAGTCAGTATTTTGCACATTGTCGTGTAACTAACCCAGCACAAGAACCTTTTTGACTTGAACGATGGGCTCGGGTAAGACATTATTTATTTGTATGATATTTAAACCCCTTCCCATAAGAACAAAATAAAATCATGACTGCCCATAAATCTTTATGAAGTACCAGGATATCATAGGCGTACAGAAGGTAAGAGTCACCTTTACGACCGATTCGGATGTTACGACGCTAACCGTCCGGGTAAGGATGGTCGTAAAACCAACAACACATGCTTATAATTTCAGGAGATGAACAACCTACGGAATTTATGTGTGTTATATAATACGAAAGTTAGTGGTATTTATATTGCTTGTGACAGGGTCATACATGATGGGATGCCGGCACAGTTATGAAAGTTTAATAGATTCGGGGAAATATTCAGTGCTTTTACTAGAATTCATAGTCATAAGTTGTTTATTGGCCGTAACGTTTTATATAGAAAAACAAAAATCCCATGATATTCAGTGACTGCAAATGTGTTCAGAAAGACGATAGGACTTAAGTTTTTTGCCATAACCAACCAGTAAGTAACCATAATTAAGTAGTAAGTAAGCAAGTAACCATATACCAGAATACACTTAAATAGTGTCAGCTACATACATAAGTTTTTATTCAGCATTCAGACGACGATGTCTTTGGTTTGATTTCCGGGTTGGGCCAAATTAGGTTTTCTGCCAAGATATTCTAGTCCGGAGTTAAGACGTTGATGGTGTACCACCCCCGTGCCTTGAAGAGCTCGTTAAGCTTACCATTCAGTGCCTGCCCTGCGATTGTTTAAAGTTATTCCATTGATCGTTATCGTGTTCGATGACATTAGCGTCAAAGCAAAATAAGCGATAACACATTGAATTAGAGCTCAATTTCGTTTGTGCATTCTTATTCGTTTATGTATGTACGATACGCTCCATAACGCTCCATATTAAAATCGGTTGTACCGGTGGTGACTAAATCAATACAATCAAGGATTATTTTACTTTGATCATAATAAAGAAGTTTATTTTTTCCAAATTACAACTTAAGCATAAGATTACACTATAAACATTATACATAATAAATTAAATTGTAAAAATTGTCTACATTTACGAAGACTTTATGCACCTGTTTTCCAAACTAGTTGGAACTGTTATCAATGAAATAACTTTAAGACAATCGGGGGCTGATCTCTATTCGGTCATCTTGGATTTCCGTCCCATTGGATTAAGAGAGTGAATAAAATATATTATAATGATTAGAGAGTGCACCTGTGAATGTATATTATAGCACTTGTGGCCTATATCTCTCGCGCAAATGGCTAACCTCTGTAGCGATTGACAGCCGTGTCCAAATTCGGTCGGGAGGACACAATTAATTCCAACTACACATTCATAATTCAAGAGTCAACGAGACTATTTAGGTACTAGGAATTAGCGGTGCCCGCATTGCGTTGCTGTAAATAAGTAAGCAGTCTCTCAGCGATCCCGCCTCGAGTTCTCGTTGGATCGTAGAGGTACACGTGAACATAATGGGAAAAACAGTACTGAATGCTATGAAATTTTAATACGTGGCGCGCTCCTCACAAGCTACGAATGTATTTCTTATTAGCCACTTGTACTAATTTTACTTACGACTACAATGTAAATCTTACGACCGGTTTTAATAGCCGATGGAACAGATTGCAATCTCTTCTTCTTCTTCTTTACCAACCTATAGACGTCCACTGCTGGAAAAAGGTCTCCTGCATGGACTTCCACAGGCTTTAGTCTTGCGCCGCTTGAATCCAGCGGCTCCCTGCGACTCGTTTGATGTCGTCGGTCCATCTGGTGGCGGGTCTGTCAACACTGCGCTTCCCGGTACGGGGCCGTCACTCCGGCACCTTGGGACCCCAACGACCATCAGCTCTTCGAACTATGTGCCCCGCCCATTTCCACTTCAGTTTCGAGACTCGCTGAGCTATGTCGATGACTTTGGTTCTCCTACGA
This sequence comes from Oeneis ivallda, assembly GCA_029955525.1. Classification (NCBI taxonomy): domain Eukaryota; kingdom Metazoa; phylum Arthropoda; class Insecta; order Lepidoptera; family Nymphalidae; genus Oeneis; species Oeneis ivallda. The sequence continues at coordinate 23,548,819 of JARPMR010000007.1, forward strand.
ACCTCCTCATTTCTGATTTGATCTCGCAGGGATATACCGAGCATAGCTCTCTCCATCGCTCGCTGAGTGACCCTGAGCCTTCTTATGAGGCCCTTAGTTAGCGACCATGACGTTTCCGATCCGTAAGTCATCACTGGCAACACGCACTTTTACTTACGAGTACACTATCAATGTAAATCTTACGACCGGTTTTAATAGCCGAAAATTTCATCAAGATTTGCTGGAACAGATAGCAATCTCAGTATGTGGAAATTATTATTGACATGCTTTACTATAATATATTAGGACTAGATGATGCCCGCGACTTCGTCCACGATGGTTAGTGCTTTTGATTCCCATGGGAATTCTAATTTTCTGCAATAAAATGTAGCCTATGTGCCATTTCTTAATATCTCCATTCTCAGTCAAATCAGGTTTTCTGGCGTAAAGGAGTAACAAACATCCAAAGCATCCTTTCCATCCAACTTTCACATGCTACGAATGCTAGGATAGTAACTATCCTAACATTCTCATCCTAATCCTATCCTAATAAATGCGAATATTTGTAAGGATGTATGGATAAATGGATGTTTGTTACTCCTTATTTGTAAGTATAACATAATCTTAAGCGTATTACCCAGGGCTACACTGCAACGAATGAATCGATATGGCTGTTTGGAATGGAAATAGCTTATACCCAGGACAGACCACACTAACACATAGGAACACTACATTTTATCCCGGAAAATTAAAGATTTACCGCGGGAATTAAAAACCATAATCAACGCGGACGAAGTCACGGGTATCTTCTAGTTTATATTATTAGTAAGTGTAAAATATTGAAATAATACCACAGAATATATAATAGTATACGCCCAGTCCGAGCAACAGTTGCAAAACTGACGAATACAAGCTACAGTCCGCACAGCGTTTTCAGTTTTCCCGTTGAAAGGAGGGTGGTAATGGAGACGACGTAGCGTGCTAGGTAGATAGGTTACTGAAAACGGCCGTAAATTTTTCTTAAGCTCATTATTGACGGCTATTTTCAGAAATTATTATTTTATAATGCGCCTTAATGCGGCGCGTCGAAACTGAGTCAAGCAGTTTTCTTGGATTGAGTACCACAATTGGGTATTTGACTGACTCTCTTTGTCTTACAGAAAACTTTAAAGCTCTGTATTTCCGACACTAGTTAAAATTAAATATTATTTAAAAGAAGAAAAATGGCATTATATTTAAAAACTTTAATTTAAATTATTATATTATAAAAAAAACAGTCCAAACCCCCAAATTGGTTTGGAAAGGGTCTTTCCGTCCACGTTGATAACTATTTTTCGTAACCAGTTACGAAATAAGAAAAATTTAAAGGCCGTACAAGTTTACGTCTGAAAGTATTACAATTAGCCACGTTCTAAAAACGCGGATGTAAAACTGCATATTGCTCCTATTTTTTTGCCCAAACCCAACAGCGCGTTTTACATCTGCATCGCAAATTTCTCAATCAGGCCAATCGCTTTGAGCGCGCTGCAACAAACACAGAGAGTAGAGACGTGGATGTTTAATAAGATATTCGTTCCTATGCATCTCTAAAATGTTTCATGTGGTATATGGGTTATCTAAACAACACCGCTCTCTCTGCAGTCGTAGTAATTTATGCCTTTATTTTACATCGCTTCAGATTATAGAATCGCCTATTTATAATAGACTAGCTCTTACCCGCGACTTTGCTCCCACCATCTAGGTATTAAAAGTAATCCGAAGCGGTATTTCATTTGGATTTTTTCGATTTTTCACCTGTTCTTTTGGGTTTTTCTAAAACACCCTTGTATTATGGCGAACTTAACAAAAAAAATATTCTCTTTAAGTTTTAGCGATACTTGCGAACATCAAATGATTTTTATAATTATATACTACTAGATGATGCCCGCGACTTCTATCTGCATTCTAAATTTCAGCCAAATCGGTTCATTCATTGTGACGTGAAAGAAAACTTCCAAACAACAAAAACATCCATCCATCTATCCTCACATTTCACATTTATAATATTATAGTAGGATATATAGATAAACAACAAACTGCTTAGATTATTCTATACAATCTAAATTACGAAAGGTACCAAAAGCGGTACATGAACCTAAGTTGGGTGGCATGAGGTTCACAATCTTTTTAATTTATGCCTTGATTTGGAAGCACGAATTACTTAAGTAGTGTTTTAGTCAACATTCCTACTTAAAGATGATATTTAAGTACAGATTAAAGCAAATGTTACTCCTGGGCAAATCAATATACATAAAACCGTTCAACTTAATGCAAAACCTGACCTAAAAACTATGACGCTAAGTCCATACACTTAATATATGCAGCAAACTTCGACGGAAACTGTGTAGGAGTCTCTTTTACATAAATTTTCGATGAAATTATTCGTCTAAGAAGAACTAAAATAACAATGTGATAACTCCGAGCTTTGGACCACAGCGTACACAGTTTCGGTGCAAAGTGAATTCGATTATAACTTGAGTTTGTTGCTAAGCTAAAGCTTTCAGAGAAACAGCAAGCTTTTATCAAAAGCATAATTTTATGAAAGTGGTGTATCTTTGATCGATGTATCTAGGACGCATTCTGAGTGGAGACTGATATAATATTATCTAAAACGCTGGCGATTTCTAATTAGTACGTGGTATACAATTAAACAATGATAGCCTAGCGAAGCTGTGATAGCCTTGAGGTTAGTACTGCGGTCTCCTATTAAGGGTCGAAGGTTCCATCCCGGGCACGCACCTCTGGCTTTCTAAGTGCGTTTAAGAAATTAAATATCACAACCTTCAATGGTTAAGGAAAACATCGTGAGGAAACCTGCACACCTGAGAGTTATTCATAATGTTCTCAAAGGTGTGTGAAGGCTGCAAATTTGCATTGGGCCAGTGTGGTGGACTATGGCCTATAACCCTTCTATGAGGGCCAGTTCCAGTAGTGAGCCGTTGATGGGTTGCTAATGATGATGATGATACAATTAGCCATCTCGACAACGTTGTAATTTTTCGAGTATCGATCAACACAATAAAGGCAACATGATATTAATTAATACTGCTTGTGTGTTCATTCAACTATCTACGAGTATATCATAATTTAGCGCCCCAAGTGGAAACTTTCCAAATTAAAATAATTAGGCACGAAATGTACCTAACACTCAAAAAACCTTAAGATCCATTTTGCTCTGAGGTAAATAGTATTTCGAGGCTCGAAATCTTTTTATGTGGTCGAGTTGTGATTTTTTACATAAGGTACTAGAATTTGGATGACTCCAGAGACCTGTATGACTCCATCCATCCATCCATCAGCCTGTATTCATTCACTGCTGGACATAGGCCTTTCCGAGAGCGCGCCACCAAACACGGTCCTCCGCCTTCCTCATCCAACCGCTTCCCGCCACCTTCTTAAGGTCATCGGTCCAACGAGTTGGAGGTCGTCCTACACTGCGCTTGCCGGTACGCGGTCTCCGCTCCAGAACACATCTGCCCCATCGGCCATCGGTTCTGCGACAGATATGACCTGCCCACTGCCACTTCAGCTTGCTAATCCTCAGAGCTATGTCGGTCACTTTTGTTCTAGACCTGAAGTAAGTAAGTACCTTTCAAGGTAGTGTCCGCCCCTTCATATAACGTTTTATTAATTTCTAACGTAACGTAACATTGGCACGTATTGGTACCTGTATTGGTCTTCTTATGTTTACGGTAACGTAAGCGTAAAAAGACTAACAAAATCGCTTGCATTTCCTCATCTCAGCTATTCGAAACGCTTATCACGCGCGATTCTAACTGCGCCTATTGTACTAATGATCTTATCCATTAGTGTTCAGACATTTCGTCTCGTGGTTTTAATGACCAACCCACGTGTCACTGTAATTAAAGGGTATCTTCTTCCATTGCAGCATCATATCAGCTGTGGATTGTTATGAATTATTTTCAGTTGTTATTTACTAATTGCTTAAATATCACTTGCTTCAACGGTGAAGGAAAACATCGTGAGGAAACCTGCACACCTGAGAGTTCTTCATAATGTTCTTGAAGGTGTGTGAAGTCCGCCAATTCGCATTGGGCCAGCGTGGTGGACTATGGCCTATAACCCTTTTCTGAGAGGAGACCTGCGCTCAGTAGTGAGCCGTTGATGGGTTGCTAATGATGATGATGTTATTTACTAGTTTATATTTTGTTATGCTAAGATTATGGTCTATACGGATAAAAATGAACCTGCAACGATGTAAACATAATAAATGCCATGCCTACGTTTAATAAAATAATAAATTATTTTAGTTGCAGAAATCAAATTTTTCAATTAGTATAATAAAACTTGTACGTGTGAACGGTCCTACGTGAATAAAATAATTTTAATTGTTTTTTGTGGAATATTTGGATTTCAATTCATGCATACCTACTATCTACTTCTACTCCCTGCTACATTTTTTCTTTTATGCACTAACATACCCTATTATACCCTACCCTACCCTACCCTTTTATACCCTAGCTAGTAGCAATTTTTGCGTTGGCTTGGTTGGTTGGGCCTTTGTCCCTAGTTTGGTTGGCCAACAGTAAGACTTGTCATCCCTAAAAATCGTAGTACCAACCGTAGAAAAGCGGGATGTGGTTGGCCTTACGAAGGGACTTAATTGGCATCACCACTTCCATAAGAAATCTTAAGAAATCTTTATTTGAAAAACTCGGTACAGTGCATAACATTGGAATCCTGACCCCTAAACTAGGAAAGCCCGTATCTTAGAGGCCATCTCCCAACCGTTGGCTACCGTTGGCTACAAAACCCCAACGGTAATTGCTACTAGGGTAGTAACCTCTTTATCTAATCCATCAATATCATCATCATCAGCAACCTATCAAAAGCTCACTACTAAGCGCAGGTCTCCTTTCAGAGATGGGTGTAGAATTTTCAGAATAGGTCCTTTAAGAATAGGCCATAGTCCACCACGCTGGCCCAATGCGAATTGGCTTCATACACACGGAAAATTATCTTTGCTTTCAAAGTATTATATTATTTAATTTAAAAAGGCTTTTACAGGTCCTTTTGAGAATAATTGACATAATAATATACGGTAGTTGAGTAATTTCGATTTCAACGTTTTAAATTTCATACGTACGTCTCTCTGGGGGTCGCAGGTACTTTCATCGATTACATTTGACGCGGCAAAGCGAGAATGCACTCGGGGGCGCAGTAATTCGCTTCGGTTCCAAACCGCTACGTTTTCTTTGTTTGCCGCAATTCCGTTGCTAAGTGAAAATACTGTGGAGAGAATTTGAAACGAATGAAATGAAGACTTTTATTAATTTTACCAGCAGAGGCTGAAGCAGTGATAGCCTAGTGGTTAGGACTGTGGTCTCCTATGGGGGGGGTCGTTGGTTCGATCCCGGGTTACCTCTGACTTTTCGGAGTCAAGTGCGTTTAAGTGCAATTAAATATCACTTCCTTCAACGGTGAAGGAAAACATCGTGAGGAAACCTGCACACCTGAGAGTTCTTGAAGGTGTGTGAAGTCCGCCAATTCGCATTGGGCCAGCGTAGTGGACTATGGCCTATAACACTTCTCTGAGAGGAGACCTGCGCTCAGTGGTGAGCCGTTGATGGGTTGCTAATGATGATGATGATGATGATTTATTTTACCAATAGATTATTTCTAAACGCGGACAAACTATTGAAGACTGCTGTCGTGACGTTTTTTTGTCGAACGGTACAAGTCACGGTTTCATGTCACGTGCAAAGTAGTTCCGACTTGCAAAGCCACACACACAAAGATTATATAAATGATATAAAAGCGTGGATTTACGTAGCTCACTCCAGCGATTCATGAGACATTAATAACTACCATGTGTAAGACAACATGACATTTTAAAAAGAGCAACCGCCGAGTTTATTGCTGGTTCTTCTCGGTTGAAATGGCATTCCAAACCAGTGGTAGATTCACTTGACGATTCGAAAGCACTTTGTAAAAGTTTATTTGAATAAAAAATTATTCTAATCTTTTCTATACTGGGCTGGCCCTGCTAAGGCTTTTTTTTAACTGACTTCAAAAAGGAGGAGGTTTTCAATTGGTCTCTTTCGGAATCGGAATCTTTTTAGGGTACCTCCCATAAATACATACATGTAAAGTGGGGATGAATTTTTTTTTCTCGTCTATCCCATAGTGTGGGTTGTCGTTGAATAGGTCTTTCAAAAATATTGTGGGTGTGGAAACACCATTTTTCAATTCAGGGATCCGTTTGTGAAATATGATATTTTAAAGTGCTAAATTTTATTAGAGTCAAGTGTCCCCCCCCCCCCTCTGCCAGCTAAATGGTTGTGTATAGGATTCAAGAAAAAAATCACAGCAGTAGTATATATAACGAATTTTAAAGTAAAACTATCATGGCTAAGTAGGGTTCATTAGTTAAGGAATTATATCTGTTTTTTCTAAGTTAGGTATTACACGTAGTGTAAGTTGCATATTTTGTAGTATATTATAGTATTTAAACCGTGGAACTCAAAATGTATTCAATATTCATAAATAAAGTAAAAGCACTATCCTAGATCAGCAATAATATTTGAGACTTTCAACTACGGAACCCTACACTGCGCGTGGCCCGACACGCACTTGGCCGGTTTTTAGGGTTCCGTACCAAAATGGTAAAAATGGAACCCTTATGGTGAGACTTTCTCCGTCCGTCCGTCCGTCCGTCCGTCCGTCCGTCTGTCACAGTCGATTATTTCAGTAACTATTAAAGCTATCGACATGAAATTTGGCATAGTTGTGTATAATAGTGGCCCAACATCATTGGAATAAAGAAAAATCGAAAATTATTTTTAGTTTTATTAAAAAAGGGGGAAAATCGGGGGTTTGAAATTTCAAAGTAAAATAACTATACCGAGTGGGGTATCATACGAAAGGCCTTTACTTGTGCATTCTAAAACAATTTTTTATTTATTTCTATACATAATAGTTTTTGATTAATCGGCCAAAATGTCGAAAAAAATAACGTCCCCCCCCCCCCCCCCTTAACCCCGAAGTTTACCAATCGAAAAATCTGAAATAATTATGGTCAATAGAAGTTTATGTATATTTTACAGGAAAAATAAAAGCAACGCGAAAATTATTTTAGTTTGATTAAAAAAGGGGTAAAATCGGGGGTTTGAAATTTCAAAGTAAGATACTATACCGAGTGGGGTATCATATGAAAGGCCTTTACTTGTGCATTCTAAAACAGTTTTTTATTTGTTTCTATATATAATAGTTTTTGAGTAATTGGCCAAAATGTTGAAAAAAATACCGTCCCCCCCCCCCCCCCTTATCTCCGAAGTTTACCAATCGAAAAATCTGAAATAATTATCGTCAATAGAGGTTTATGTATATTTTACAGGAAAAATAAAATCAACGCGAAAATTATTTTAGTTTAATTAAAAAGGGGGGAAAATCAGGGGTTTGAAATTTCAAAGTAAGATAATTATACCGAGTGAGGTATCATATGAAAGGCCTTTACTTATGCATTCTAAAACAGTTTTTTATTTGTTTCTATATATAATAGTTTTTGAGTAATCGGCCAAAATGTTGAAAAAAATACCGTTCCCCCCCCCCCCCCCTTATCTCCGAAGTTTACCAATCGAAAAATCTGAAATAATTATCGTCAATAGAGGTTTATGTATATTTTACAGGAAAAATAAAACCAACGCTCTAACTAGCATAGTTTTTTTTATATTAACAATAAACCTCTACAAACAAAGTTAACGATAAATAAGCAAATTAATATAATATTATCGTTTTACTTTTACTTTTGGAGTACGGAACCCTCGCCTCGGTGCGCAAGTCCGACTCGCACTTGGCCGGTTTTTTTTATGTATGTTCACCTATTACTCGAAGACTACTAAACCGATTTGGAAAATTCTTTTTTATTTTTAAGGGTATACCTTCCAAGTGGTCCCATTGAAATTTTATAGAAATCCGTTAAGCGGTTTTAAAATATCAACAATAAATTATTTACTTTGTTATGGGGCGGGCGTTTAAAGTCGTTTTTTTTAAAGAATTTTTATATTAAATTATAATGTGTAGCTTGGGCTCCACTCATTCTTCGTTAAGCTATGTCGGTGAGGTGAGTATTACCTATACCGATACCTTTTTAAAAGAAACTAACCTAGGTGCCCACGCAATAGGTGAATGCACGGCTAACATCTGGTCAGCCGAGCCCCTGCCAAGCCCGGTGCAATTGACAGCCCAATTTTCTCATTCCCTGAAGCAGAAGCGTACTCGTGCAGAATAACTTAGTTTTTGTTGCTTTGAAGATGTTGCTACTTCCTATTTCTCGACGCTCTATTCAGCTTATATCGTCAGAAAAATGAACTTTTTATGAGCTCTATAAAGTACAGGGAGCTAATGCTGACGTCCGCTTTTCGTCTGGAACAGGTAGGTACAATTGTATATTCTTGAAATTGACCGTTAATTATTGAAACACATAGTTATTTATTACGATTATAATTATTACAGTTTCATAATAAATATTTATTGAACATGTTTTGTAGCATGAAAATATTAAATCAAATAAAATTTTAGAAAAATTGTTGTAGTTAAAAAAGTAATTCTATCCATCCGTCCATCCATCCATCAGCCTGTATTCGTCCACTGATGGACATAGGCCTTTTCGAGAACGCGCCACCAAACACGGTCCTCCGCCTTCCTCTTCCAACCGCTTCCCGCCACCTTCTTAAGGTCATTCGTCGGTCCAGTGAGCTGGAGGTCGTACACTGCGCTTGCCGGTACGCGGTCTCCACTCCAGAACACGTCTGCCCCATCGGCCATCGGTTCTGTGACAAATATGACCTGCCCACTGCCACTTCAGCTTGCTAATCCTCAGAGCTATGTCAGTCACTTTTGTTTTTCTACGAATTTCCTCGTTCCGGATTTTATCCCTGAGAGAGATTCCCAATAAAGCTCGCTCCATAGCGTGCTGGGCGACTTTCAATTTGTGAACGAGGCCCACCGACAGTGTTTACGTTTCCGCTCCATACGTCATTAACTGTAGGACACACTCATTAAAAACCTTTGTCTTCAGGCTTTGCGGTATCGACGAATCGAAGACCTGACGCAGCTTTGAAAATGCTGCCCAGCCCAGCTGAATTCTTCTGTCAGCCTCCTTGTCGAAGTTGTTCCTACCGACTTGTATGATCTGGCCAAGGTAGTTGTATTCCTGAACAATTTCGATGCTGACATTGCCGACGTTATCAGGTCTTGAGATAACGTGCTCGTTCTACATGAAACTAATTAATTATATAAAATTTAAATAATTTTTTTTGCACTTCTATAATATTTTAGAATCGAAAACCAGGCCATCCATTGAGTACAGGGGCTGACAGTTATGTGATGATGATGTTATGAGATTTAGCTTCGTACATTGTTTCATAGATCTGATATAATCATTTTCGATACCTCTAATATTGAATTTGCAATTGAATCGCATAATACAGAAAGGTCATTAGTCCAGTCTCATGATTTTTCATTTTATAAAATGTTCCCTACAACAAAATGGTGCGTTTCGTACAGAAAAAGTATTAGTCCTTACAAAACTCAAGCCTAAAGAAGCAAACCAATTTCACAGTTTGCGCAGAAAGTGCTTATAGTTTAGTTTAATGCTGTTTCAAAATCACCATTTGGAAAGGACTTATGCCCTTTCTGTAATATGCGATTCAATTAATGAAAAAGGTCACCGCCTTTAGCAATGAGGCATACAACACAGAGAGAAAGAGGCGGTTATAGCAGGGTAAGTACCTACACAACAGCACAAAAGTGTGCAAAAATATTTTAAGCAATGTAGCAGCCCATTGGACTCGCGAAAGCGTCGTTTTAATTACAACATTAACCCCAGCAAGTACTGTAATGGCCTCTCGAGACGATCGTTGAGACACTTTGTCCCCAGTTCGCGCTTTGTGATGTTACCTTTTGCATTCATTATGCATTCCTCGGCAATGCAAGGGGCGTACAAACTGACGGGATTTAGGCCCTGAATTATGACTTACTGACTAGTGTATCGTATGAAAGGACCTACCTTCAGTAGAGCTAACTTGGCGTTGGCGTTGTCACCCCCGTGCCTCGGGAGCACGTAAAGCAGTAGGTCTTGCGCCTGATCTCTCTCCGGTCGTGTCAGATTTCCATCCCTTCGGACTATGAGAATGAAGTAATAGAGAGTGTATCTGTGTTTGCGGGAGATATTACAGTGGACACACTTTTGCACTATAATATCTCCCGCGCAGTCGGCTTATCTCGGTAGAGATTATCCGCCGTTGCTGGATGCGGTCAGGGTCATAGCATGAGCGCCATGAGTAAATAACTACGAGATTCACAAATAAATTAGTAGACCAATTTTCTCGTGGCGCGTATGTGAGCCTTACAGGAATGGAAAAATCATGACAGGATCGAACTTCGGAGATAAAATTCAAAAAAAAATCAAAATTCAAAAGTATTAATTATTTCATGTAGGCCAACCTGTGGCTCTTAAGACACGTCATGACTCTACCACCGGTTCGGAAAGCGAATTCTGCTGAGAAGAGCCGGCAAGAAACTCAGCAGTTGCTCTTTTCCAAATAAAAATTTTACAATAATACTATTATTATTCAGCTATTACATTTAGTTTTTATACTATCTTGTGGGATAAAGGGGAAGGTTTTGGTTTTTTAGGGTTCCGTGCCCAAAGGGTACCAACGGAACCCTATTACTAAGCCTACGCTCCGTCCGTCCGTCCGTCCGTCCGTCCGTCCGTCCGTCCGTCCGTCCGTCCGTCCGTCAGCGGGCTGTATCTCGTAAACCGTAATAGATAGACAGATGAAATTTTCACATATTATGTATTTCTATTGCCGCTATAACAACAAATAATAAAAATAAATTAAATTAAAAAAATTAAATTAAAATATTTCCATGGGTACATGGAAATATAATTTAATTTTTTTAACGGAACCCTAAAAGAGCGAGGCCCAACTCGCACTTGGCCAATTTTTTTTATATTTGTAATATAGGGTGGGCGATGAACATGCTACTCGGAGTATCCTTACGAGACCGAATCAGAAATGAGGAATATCTCTCAGTATCTTTATCATCACCAAACCTCAGAACTAATGAGCATAGATTAACGCGCATTACCCACTTTCCCATCAGGCCTAAAACACAAAGAATAATATTTACATTACAAAAATGGGCAGTCATTCGGAAAAAATAGCAGGCTTTATCTTTAATAGTCCCCAGCATTATCTGCGTTAAGATTGAGACGGGCCCGTTTTTCGGCTTATTTCGGCTCGATCACGTCACTCGGCTAACGATGCGATTATCCCCTAATGATCAGTGAAAATATTTGTGACTAGCTGATGCCCGCGACTTCGTCCGCGTGGATTTAGTTTTTAAAATCCCTCGGGAACATTTTGAGTTTCCGTCACTCTCCAGGTCCTCAACTATACCCATGCAAATAATCACGGCGATCCGTAGTTCTGTTGCGGCGTGATTGAAGGACTAACCAACAAACAAACACACTTTCACATTTACAGTTTTAAGTATGATTTTAACATTTAAAATGTAGTTATTGTGACATATCTGAATTAGGTTGAATTTTCACTGCCATACCCCTTCCAAGTTAGTCCGCTACCATCATAGACTGCATCGTCACTTACCATCAGGTGAGATCGCAGTCAAGGACCATCTTGTCATCGAATAAAAAAAAACTGTAATAGTTAGACATAATTATAGTATCGCGGACTTTTTTGTAGATATTGATGATGTCTTCTATAAAACTGTAGTAGGTACATCACTTTGCTCTATTGTCAATAGTTTCCGCAGCGTACGCGAAAGGATTTTTTTGGTATTATTTTCACACATTGGGTTACATTATCGAAGTTTTCATACGGATCCCTAACTTTCTGAAAATATTCTCTAGCCTATGTTCATCAGGGATAATGTAGGATTCTAATGGTGAAAGAACTTTTCAAATCGGTCCAGTAGTTTTGGAGCCTATTCAATTCAAACAAACAAGCAAACATACAAATCTTTTCTCTTTATAATATTAGTGTAGACTAAGTACTTTTTGCCCAGACTTCGTATGCTTGAGTTAGAGTTTGAAAAATCACACGGTAACGCTTTGTTTTTCCAGGACAGGGATAAAAGTAAAACTGTAACCCGACTACGGAAAATAGGATATAACATCCATTAAATTGATATTGTTCGTACAAAATGAAGCCTGTCCGTAAATGTCACCCGGACCATCATAACCAATCGATGGACACCTCATTCATCAAAATCGGTTCAGTAGTTTATTCGCTACGGTGGAACATTCGTGAATACATACATACATACATACCTACCTATATAGACTGCTAAAACATAACCCATCCATTTAACTTAACTACTCGGATAGTAAAAGTAGGATGGGTACCTACTTATAATATTAGTTACTAGCCGGGTCTTCTTTGTTCATTTTACTTTACCATTGAATTTTAAGATACAGACGCAATATCTGAGCAACTATACCTAGTTGGGTATTTGACTGTTGTCAAAATGTTGATAATCATTATTTATAATCGAAAATGTAACAAAAACAGAAAATAAATCGATCAAAAAACAAATAAGTTACAAGCTGTTTTATTGTGACTGTAACTGTATCTTTCTAAAACAAAATTTTCTTCGGAGCGTGTATGGAGCTGCTGACTTGTGACATCAGACCTCAGTGGCGCTTTCTCTATCTAACAGGAAATTAAGCTCTATATTTCTGAGACTAGTTAAGATATTTTAAAAAGAAAAGTGGCATTGTGTCATAATAATTATATTTAAAAACGTTATATTAAATAAATAAAAAAATATCAGTCAAATACCCCCTCCAGAGAACTTCAGCTAATGGTTCTAAGGTTCTGCTACTTATGTTGTGTGTAAAAATCGGTACACAAGCACCCACACACACAACAACGCACAATCGCACACACACACACACACACAACGTCACAAAACTTCGCAAGTTAAAAGACTTTGAAAGGCTTATGTAATTGTGTCCAACATTGGACGATATAAAGTGCTAGCAAAAAAAGAAAATGTCCAACAGTGGACGTCAAATGAGCCAACACGCTGTGATGGCGATAGCAAAATCACTCCAGCTAAATGAGAGTTGTTAAAATTGAACCAATCGCGGACTACACTAAAGAGCCGTCAACAACAGAACAATCCAAATCCCCTTTTTCATGTAATTGTTAAGTTAACAAAAGCTAAATTGGCGTAATAACATCGTTAGCCCTCTTAACGGGGTCGCTGTTCAAACAATAATTTAATCTTATAATTGCTTGATTGTGAAAGCGATCGCCTAACCCGATTAACTTAATTTTATGTCTCTGCTGAAAAACTTAGATATATTTAGTGCCAAATAAATTGACAATAGCTTGTGTTTTCACAGTACTTCTCTTTAGTTGGTACTGGGTTTACAAGATATTGATTATTGAAGAAGTATTTTTTATATAATTATTATAAATAACGAGCAAACAAGCAGGCGGGGTCACCTGATGTTAAGTGATTACCGCCGCCCATGAGCATTTGCCGGTTTTACAGGAAGTTGGTAAAGGTTGTAACGGTGTACTGCGAGCAGGTCGGTAAAGAAACCACTTATTGCTTCATGTCGAAGAGTCGAATAATAATTTAATGGAAATGCACTCTCAATTTATACAAACAGGCTTAAAACTAATCACCAATAAAAAACAAGATTAAAATATTTACAATTTTCGTCCACCAATCAGAACGCTTACATAAAATCAATTAGGGCGTTCGCGCTTCCAGGAAAATCTATTTTTAGACACAAATCTTGTTTCGTAAAAATTGCATTCCTTAGCCATGACGTAATCCTAAATAACTCGGCGGCACTCGGCGCGCGAGGGGCGCGACGCGCGGGGAGGCGACGCCGGCCGCGCACGCATCGGCTCACCGCTGGGCGCTGGCGCGTCCGGCGTCGGCAGTCACGGTCCGACCGCTCCCGGCGGCGCGCGCGTGTTCCCCTTCGCCTTCTCCGCTCGTTCGAAGTGAAAATTCCCGCGATGTTTTTTTCGAATGATGGCGCCAACTTGAAGAATTTTTCCTGGTGACTTCTTCTCAGGTGAGTTTTCTTTCAGTGTCATCGATGATCACACAAATGTGCAGATTGGTTCATTGAGGAGCCTTTTCCTTTTTCCGAGATGAACTCTGCTTGCTCCTGTTACAGTTGCTACACGAAGAAACGACATCTTCTTTACGTTCACCACGTGAGCTCTTGTCCTTTTCAGGGCAAACTCACACCTTCCATATCCATGGTGTTCGTATAGAAACAAGCGATGTCGATAAACAGTTATTTACATACAATCTGTGTTTTATTTCTCTCCTTTAATAAAGTGAATTCCTTGTGTACTTATTTCTCTCTTATTCCTTTCCTTGCTCCCGGTAATTGAGGTAGATCCCCGGTAATATTAATGGGAATCGGTAACATGGTAACTGTCCTGGTATTTGTAAAAAAAGGTAAATAAATAGGTAATAGGTAAATAGGTATTTGGAAAAGGTATGGTATATACAAAAGGTATTTTGGCGGGAAATGGTGAGCTGCGGATGACGTCAGCGTAAGTATCGTAAGTATTATTACCAATATGTGCTAGGTAGGCACAGTATCCCCCATCAAGCGAAGCGTACATTTTTTTTCACGATGCGTCCGCTTCTCGTGGTGACGTAGGGTGTAGGTACACTCGCTTGAGCCGGGTTCATTGAGCCGGTCGTTGCCTTCGTACTCTGTGTTCCGCTGGTAACTGGGTCATGGTTCACTGAACTCGAGCTCTTGCTTTTTAATGTAGTATTCTTGCCGCTTGCGCTTGAGTCTTCTTCGTTTAGTATGTAGGCAGGCTTGAGTCTATCCAATGATATCACAGTTGTTCGTAGGGGTAACTGTATCTTGAAATATTTTTCGTGGCGCTTCAAAACTTGATAGGGTCCGTCGTACGGCGGTGTTAATGGTGGTCTGACTGTATCGTTCCGTACGAAAACGTGCGTGCATGTAGCTAGGTCCTTGTGCACGAATGTAGGTCTTGATGATGTCATCGCGCGTTGTGTAGGTATTAAGGAGTTCATTGTTTCACAGAGGCGTCGTACGTAGTCCGCATCTTCAATATTCGACTTTGTAGGTACGAAGAAATCAGATGGTATTCGTAGTGCTGCGCCGTAGGTCATCAATGCAGGGCTGAGATTATCTTCTTCACGCAGCGCGGTACGTAGACCTAGTAGCACAGTGGGTAACTCTTCTGTCCAGGTCGTCGATGCGCCTCTTGCCATGAGTGCTGCTTTTAGTGTGCGATGTAATCGTTTGACCTTGCCGTTTGCCTGCGCGTGGTAACTGGTTGTACGTATTCTTGATATTCCCCATTTCTTCAGTAGCGTGTTGAATAGCCTCGATTCAAAGCTCTGGGCTCGGTCACTTGTGAGGCGGTCTGGAACGCCAAACCTGATGATCCAATTCTCATAGAGAACCTTCGCTAAACTTTCTGCGGTGACCTCTTGAACCGGTACAGCTTCAGGCCATCTGGTGCATCTGTCTATTATGGTGACACAGTACTTGCAGTCGTTGGATAATCGTAGCGGACCCACGACGTCTATGTGTATATGCTCGAAACGTTGAGAAGGTGGAAATTCCGCCAGAGGAGTGACGACGTGGCGATGCACCTTGCTGCGTTGACAGTTGATGCAAGCTTTTGCCCATGTTGCTACTTCTTTGTTCATGGCTGGCCAGAAGAACTTCGATGCTACTTGTTTCCGGGTCGATCGTACTCCAGGGTGGCATAGACCGTGTTGCGCTTTAAATGCAGCAAAGCGGTATGCTTTAGGTAGGTACGGCCGGGGCGATGCAGTGGATAGCTCGCACGTGATTGGTCGATCGAGTCCGGGAAGAGTTATTTCGGCAAACTTCAAGTTAGGTTTTTTCTTCAAATTCTCCAATTCTTCATCGTTGCTCTGGTCTATTGCGAGTTGATTGTAGTCTAAGATGCTTGGGCTCTGGATGTCTTCGATGCGTGATAGGGCGTCGGCAACTGGATTTTCTTCACCTTTGATGTATTTGATTCTCGAACAAAACTGTGATACGAAATGTAACTGTCGCTCGCGTCTAGGCGTGTCGCTACTGCTCGCTGGCCTACTGAGTGCGAAAGAGAGAGGCTTATGATCGGTGAGTATCGTGACTTCGCATCCCTCGATCAATCTCCTGAAGTGCTTTACAGCTGTGTACATAGCTAATAATTCGCGATCGTACACACTGTAGCGACGTTGCGTGGGACTCATTGTTTTCGAGAAAAATGCCAACGGTTTCCAGTGGTTCTCAACCTTCTGTTGAAGCACTGCACCCAAACTGTGATCAGAGGCGTCTGTCATGATAGCGAGTTCGCAGCCAGGAACAGGGTAGCTTAGCGTTGTTGCTTCGGTGATGCTTTGACGGCATTTTTCGAAGGCTTCGTTAGCTTCTGGTGTCCATTCTATTGGCGTTTTGTCATTCTTTTTCTTGTTGTGAAGAAACTTGTTGAGTTCGTGTTGATGTTCGGCTTGATGTGGTAGGCAGTCTCGGTAGAAATTAATCATGCCTAGGAATCGACGTAACTCGACGACAGTCTTCGGTTTCGGATACGTAGATATTGATTCGATGCGTTCCTTCGTAGGTTTTATTCCGCTGGCGGAGACTTCGTAGCCTAAGAAGTTGATCGTTTCTACTCCGAATTGACATTTGTCGACGTTGAGTGTGACGCCGTATTTGTCGAGACGTTCTAGGACTTGATGGAGAAGCTTCTGATGTTTTTCTTCGTCTTCGGAAAATAAGAGAATGTCGTCAACAAAACAAAAGCAGTCTTCTATGCCTCGGAGAACTTGATGCATGAATCGTTGAAATGTTTGACTGGCATTTCGAAGCCCGAAAGTTAAGCATGTGAACTCATATAAACCGAACGGAGTGATCAACGCTGATTTTTGCGCGTCTTCTTTGCTCGCCATAGGTATCCAGTAGTATGCCATCTTGAGATCAAGTTTTGAAAATATTTTCTTGTTGTTGAGTGAGTACGTGAAATCTTGAATTCGCGGAATAGGATAGCGATCCGGTTGCGTCACTGAGTTTAATCTTCGGTAGTCGCCGCACACGCGAAGTCCGCCGTCTTTCTTCTTAACGACATGTAGAGGACTGGCCCATGGACTTTTCGATGGTCTGCAGATGCCAAGTTCCACCATCCGTTCAAATTCGGCTTTTGCGGCTTTGTATTTATCGGGCGGTAGAGGGCGGGCGCGAGCGGAGAGCGGAGGACCTGTTGTTTCTATGTGATGTACGACGTCGTGCTTGGCTGGTTGCTTCAAAGACATGGGTCGCAGTACGCCAGGATATTGCTTCAAAATGTCGTGGTACTGCTGATCGGAACTCACGATGCGAATGGACTCAGCTTTTGTCGATATTTGTATGGCGTCGATGGTGAGTTTGGTTTCGTCGTCAATCAGTTTCTTCTTGTGAAGGTCCACTAGGAGCTTGTAATGACGAAGAAAGTCTGCCCCCAGTATGGATGTCTTCACGTCAGCGATGATGAATGTCCATGTGAAACAGCGCCGTAGTCCTAGGTTAAGCTTGATAGTTCTCTCTCCGTAGGTATTTATAGGTGAGTTGTTCGCCGCGTAGAGCTTGTAGGTATTTGCGACCTTTTTCTTCATTTTTGATGTTGCGGCCAAAACAGATATGTCCGCGCCAGTGTCCACGAGGAAACGTTCGTGTGTGTCGCGATCATGAACACAAAGGCGGTTGCTGTTCTTGGGAACACCGACGTCCGCCACCGTCGGTGTTGATGTTAGTTTTCCGACGTCTTGTTACGTTGAGCGCACGGTGACTCGCAGCGTCTTGCGTTCTTCCCAAACTTGTGATGGTATCGGCATAACCACGTAGGGTCGCCAGGCTTCACACGTGCTGATGATGATCTTGACTGAGAACGTGAACGGTAGCGTCCTTGGAATGGTCGACGAGGTGTTTGGCGCGTGGACTCCCGTGCTCGCAGTTCCGCTACTTCTAGCGTTAGTTTTTCAAGCTTTGACAATATTTCTGCATATGCTGGCTGGTTAGACGGTGCTGCTGGAGGGGTTGGGTGTGAAATTGCTGCTACGGTGTTTCCGGACGTGCTCCCAGCGTACTCCATCATCCTGTCTGCCATCGCTGCGAGGGTATCGAGCGAGGACTCTTTGTTGACGGAGAGCACGCAGCGGCAGTGGGCTGGTATGTGATTTAGCCATTCAATCTTCAGACCCTCTTCTGTGATAAGTCCGTTGTTAAGTTCTCGCATTTTTCGGAGCAGCACGCTGGGTTTCTGGTCCCCGATGTCTAGGCCGCTGATGAGCTTTTGAAAATTCTCGACTTCTGATTTTTCGTATACGGTGAGCAGCCGGTTCTTGACAGCTTCGTATTTTCCGGTTGCCGGTGGACTGTACAGAAGATCGGTGATGTGCTGTAGATCTGCCGGTTCCAGCTTCGACAGGACGTATCGGTACTTTTGGTCATCTGAAGTCTTGAGAGGATCGACGACTGCTTCAAACTGGACGAACCACGCTCTTGGAACGGTGCGCCAGAACGGAAGGAGCCTCGACTGGACAGAAATTGCTGCCAGGTCGGAGAGCTTGGATTCCGTGGCGATTTTCACGTCGGTGGCTTCTTTTTCGGCCATAGTTTCAGGCTTCTTGATTATTCTTGATTATTCTTCTTTTTTCCAGCGTCGGTGGTCACCACTGTAACGGTGTACTGCGAGCAGGTCGGTAAAGAAACCACTTATTGCTTCATGTCGAAGAGTCGAATAATAATTTAATGGAAATGCACTCTCAATTTATACAAACAGGCTTAAAACTAATCACCAATAAAAAACAAGATTAAAATATTTACAATTTTCGTCCACCAATCAGAACGCTTACATAAAATCAATTAGGGCGTTCGCGCTTCCAGGAAAATCTATTTTTAGACACAAATCTTGTTTCGTAAAAATTGCATTCCTTAGCCATGACGTAATCCTAAATAACTCGGCGGCACTCGGCGCGCGAGGGGCGCGACGCGCGGGGAGGCGACGCCGGCCGCGCACGCATCGGCTCACCGCTGGGCGCTGGCGCGTCGGCAGTCACGGTCCGACCGCTCCCGGCGGCGCGCGCGTGTTCCCCTTCGCCTTCTCCGCTCGTTCGAAGTGAAAATTCCCGCGATGTTTTTTTCGAATGATGGCGCCAACTTGAAGAATTTTTCCTGGTGACTTCTTCTCAGGTGAGTTTTCTTTCAGTGTCATCGATGATCACACAAATGTGCAGATTGGTTCATTGAGGAGCCTTTTCCTTTTTCCGAGATGAACTCTGCTTGCTCCTGTTACAGTTGCTACACGAAGAAACGACATCTTCTTTACGTTCACCACGTGAGCTCTTGTCCTTTTCAGGGCAAACTCACACCTTCCATATCCATGGTGTTCGTATAGAAACAAGCGATGTCGATAAAAAGTTATTTACATACAATCTGTGTTTTATTTCTCTCCTTTAATAAAGTGAATTCCTTGTGTACTTATTTCTCTCTTATTCCTTTCCTTGCTCCCGGTAATTGAGGTAGATCCCCGGTAATATTAATGGGAATCGGTAACATGGTAACTGTCCTGGTATTTGTAAAAAAAGGTAAATAAATAGGTAATAGGTAAATAGGTATTTGGAAAAGGTATGGTATATACAAAAGGTATTTTGGCGGGAAATGGTGAGCTGCGGATGACGTCAGCGTAAGTATCGTAAGTATTATTACCAATATGTGCTAGGTAGGCACAAGGTAATCAGCCCCTTGAATAACCCCATGTTGAAATAAAGCCTTTTTAGGGTTCCGTACCCAAAGGGTACCAACGGGACCCTATTACTAAGCCTACGCTGTCCGTCCGTCCGTCCGTCCGTCCGTCCGTCTGTCAGCGGGCTGTATCTCGTAAATCGTAATAGATAGACAGATGAAATTTTCACATTTGTATTTCTATTGCCGCTATAACAACAAATAATAAAAATTAAATTAAATTAAAAAAATTAAATTAAAATATTTCCATGGGTACATGAAAATATTTTAATTTAATTTTTTTTAACGGAACCCTAAAAGAGCGAGGCCCGACTCGCACTTGGCCGATTTTTTTATTGATTGCTAATAATACTTTTTAATTGTATTTATATCCTTCGGAAAAACCTTGTGCACAACCCGTCACTTTACAAGCAAAATGATTGAATACTGACAAAGAGAATGCTATGCAAAATCGAGGGGATGAGGAAAACAATTAACATAATACTGTTAGATTTACTTCTACGTTGCAGACAACGAATCTTGGGATGGCAGCAAGTGTCATTTTTTTACGTATAACAGCTATTAAGTACCTTCTCTTTGTCATGGAGCGAGCGAACAGGCGGATAAAAGATAACAATAAAAGATAGAAAATATAAGCTGAATAAGTTCTAACTCTTTTCTCTAAGTTCTCTAAGTTTCGAACATTTCACAATTCAAACAAAGCAAACTTTCTACGTACGATGCTCGCAGCATGTGGCTACGATTCACTACAAAGTAGCTAAGGCCCTAGAGGTGCGAAAGATGGTTCACTGAAACAAAAATAATGATACGTATCTTTTGAGCCTCTGTATCTCTGTAACTATAATATCTTTCATTTAGTTCTTCAGTTCAGTTGCAGAGAAAGTACCGAGAATGAACTGATTGGCTCGCTATAAATTACTTATTATTATTATTATATGTTAATAATCTGAGTCCCCTTTAACTACTAAAAGTCAAGCTCTAACAGTCAGACTAAACAATAATATGATTGGTCTACCGATCACAACCCCGTTCAGAGGTTCACCCGTAGAAAGTGTAAAGAACAATGAGTGAAAAACTAAACTTATACCGTCATCGTTATTTTATGTACTTATTGTATCTTCTTAGTCTCTAGTAACACAATAATTCAGTGGGTCATACGGTAACAAAAGATACATTATTAGTCTAGGAAACGGGGCGGTTTGTTGTATGGAGACCCCCGCATTAAATCCTCAGTCGATGAAACTTGGCAGGGTTGTAGTATGGGATGACGCAAAACTTACACAAAAATATCCAAAAAAAAAAATCTATGCGGAAGTTAGGAATTTATATTATAGAAAGAACGTAAGAAAACACTTTACAGTTTTACTAATGTTACGTTATTCGTCCGTGATTTGAGTCCGCTTCGAGTGATATAGTACATTTGTATCTTTCAGTCATCAACTACCCAAGTCAAGTGGCCTGGAGGTACTCGAAAAGTCCGCAAAGCACAAAATTGGCCGCCAACTCGAAGTTTCGCCGCGAGTGGCATACAAATGCGGGTGGAAAAGTTCACACCTACCAATGTTTCTTTAAAAATTTTTCAGTGAAGTTTTACTTTCATGCCATAGGTAAGGTAAGGTTTTTTACCTATTATTCTGATTTTTCCAAGCTTAATTATTTTAATATTCTTAAAAGAATACGTCCATTAATAAATAAAAATTATAAAAAATTCCAAAAATTCAGTAAGAGCCTAAAGTTAAGAAATTATAATTTTCCGTGGTTTCGAATGTAGTAAGAAAGCATGATCACTTCAAACCCAACCCGCAACAGCACCACTGTCGCATATATTTTTAGTAAAATCAAGTAAAAGTTGGGAAAGGCGAATATTTTATTCATTTTTAAGTTATTGATAATATTATTAATATTATAATATTAATATTGATATAAGTTTCTCCAGGACGGCGACATGCCCGACATACGTCTACCGTTCCATCCTTCACTATATAATCTAAAAAAATTAATAAATCTGAAGCGTCTGTCTGCTTTTTTGAAATAACTTCCTGTTTGGATTTTATGTATTTTTTTTATTTGAACAATCTGTGCGTAAACATTTTTTAATAATAATAATAATAATAATAATAAGTTTCTTTATTTGAGGCATATAAAACCCATATACTTACACAAAAAATAATAAATAAGTCATACACTTACAACTAACTGAAATGGTTAACAAACACATTTCAGATGTCATAATTACTATAATTACTATACAGGCTATACAGGCTATTTTCTATTTTTGTCCCGGTGCACAGACAGCCAATAGTCGAAGATGGGACTAGGCATCCCGTTGCACATTGTCTTGAGAATTGTATTGTTAGAACTCCGAAGTCTTTCCCAAAAGGATGCCACGCGAGTTCTAACAATACAATAAAAGTCAGGCACCCTCGATTCGGCAAACATGGTAGAAGCACTGCAATACCGTGGATGGCCCATAAGAATTCGGAACGCATCATTATATTGCACACGTATTGCAGTGAAAGACTTTCTTAAAAAATTTGTCCATAGAAGATAACTTCGGAATGTATAACCCCCATTTTAAGAAGTCTTATACTATACGTCTATAATATTTAACCCCCGTTTTACAAGGATGCTTATAATATACGCTTATCTCGAATTTTTAACACGAAATGTGGACGATGATCCTCATCATATCGATATCCTCATATCAGCTGGTAATAGAACACAAACACAATAGAAAAATTAACTACTCAGTTTGACTTTAGTTCAAAAACACTTTTACGTTCGAAATGTTGAAAGTTTCAAATTATTTCAGAAACAATATTCGAACTTTTCATTTATCCTGTGGTTTCGCATGGAGAAACTTTTCAATAGCCTGGAAAGTTTGGAAAGTCTAAGCAGCTGAAGAATCTCTACAAAATTTTGACGAGAAATCAAAGTTTCAACGTAATAGGCATACCAATAATGTTGAAGCCTAAAGAAATAACTGGTCAAGGACCGGACTGAAATCTGAAAGGTGACGGCTTGAACCACACCCCAGTCCTAGCTCAACGTCTTTATTATGAGTCGTTTCAAAGCATTGTGTATTTCAAACAATGAGATTCTTTCCTACCCATTGCAAATCCATTACTGGGTCCTCTCCAATCAGAACGTAGACCGTTCAGACCCTTCGACCAGTGATTCGCAAAGTGGTTCCAGGTGGAGCACCAGGGGAGACTAAACGGGGTTCTAAGTTGACGTGACCATGGGGATCTATGAGAAAAAAAAGTTTGGGAACCTTTGCCAGTGCTTCTCAAAACAGTCCAGCAGGCCTAGCATGCACGTCGAAGTGATATCTCGCGAAGAGAGAGAGATATATTTTCGACTAGCTGATGCCCGCGACTTTGACCGCGTGGATTTAGTTTTTAAAGTCCCTCGGGAACTCTTTGATTTTCCGGGATAAAAAGTAGCCTTAGATGTTGACCCGAGTAATAAACTACCACGGTATAAAATTTTGTAGAAATCTGTGCGGTAGTTTTTACGTGAAAGAAGGACAAACAAACAGACAGACAAACAGACAAAAAAAAATTTAGCTTCTGTTTTGATATCTGTATCTTGAACACAATTAGAAGCAAAAACCCTTTTTTGAATCTATTTCATGTACAGAATTGGTTTCATTTCTGTTTTATTATATGTATAGATGTAGATGATTTCTCGTTTACTCTTTTAAACTTCACGATGTTTTCCTTCACCGTTAAAGCAAGTGATATTTATTTGCTTTAAAGGCATACAACTACGAAAATCCAGAAATGCGTGCCTGGGATAGAACACTGGTCCCCCAAAAAGGAGACAGAACTCTTCACCACTAAGCTATCATCTCATCCTTTTACAATCCCACAATTAATGCAACAAGGTTCCAAGTAATAAGGTCATAACCAGAATACGAAACTTTGTCAAAGTAAAGACGTCTAAGAGCTCTCAAACAAAAGCAAGTCCTTAGGATTTTCTTTAAAGCCAAGAAAATGGAGTTTCCCGTTCTCGTTATTTACAGGCTGCGATAACAGCAAATTAAGGTAAGCATTTTCGTCCATCTACGTGAATTTTTTATTGTTATAGCTTGGTTTTTTGCGTAAGAAAACATAAAGGTTTTATGATAGTAAAACAAACATTATAGAAAAGATATAAATATACTTACTAGTAGAACCTATACTATTCATATCGCAAGTTAATAGCAAGGCATAATTCAAAATAACTGGTCAAATTCGTGTCAGCACCTTCACTATTATGGGTTAGGGCCATTTTCTGAGACACTGCCTCTTTGGACACTCACATAAAAAGCTTTGCTAGGTATTTATGCCGATGGAGGATTATTAAGTTTATTTCATAAACAAGTTCTGTCAAACTTTATTTGAGAAAATGAAGTGAATTTAGTTTGAATAACAAAGTTCGGCGAGTTAGTTTCTTTTACGACCGTTGAAATGCGTGTAAATCTACTTCATAAAACTTTTTGAAGCAAAGCCTTCTTTAAGCTTCGCTGAACATTTAAAAGTAGTATTTGAATCTTAATAATGAGGTGCGAGTCATGAAGAACAATACGCGCTGCTGCGCGTACTGTTATTCCTACGAGTGAAGTGAGGAGGAGGTTGTGAGGAAGCAGTGATAGCCAAGTGGTTAGGACAGTGGTCTCCTATTCGGGGGGTCGCAGGTTTGATCCCGGGTATGCACCACTGACTTTTCGGAGACAAGTGTGTTTAAGCAATTAAATATCACTTGCATCAACGGTGAAGGAAAGCATCGTGAGGAAACCTGCACATCTGAGAGTTCTTCATAATGTTCTTGAAGGTGTGTGAAGTCCGCCAATTCGTATTGGGCCAGCGTGGTGGACTATGGCCTATAACCCTTCTCTGAGAGGAGACCTGCGCTCAGTAGTGAGCCGTTGATGGGTTGCAAATGAATGAAATACTGATTAGTAATTTTGCTACTACTTCCATGGGTCTAACTACTTCTATTGGTCTAGGTAGGTTGGGTCATGTAAGCTGCCGAAGCAATGCATGCAACAGCGCATGAGCGTCTATCATGAGCTGACATGTGCCAGCCAACATGAGCTATTGCCAGTGACAATGGAGCATACTCACAGTAGTCTAGGTAGTTAGAACAAACATCTATGATGCGTCTGGGTAGTTACGAGTAGAACAATGAGACAGAATGCAATAGAGTAACAATAATCTTTTTTTTATTTGTGAGTTTTAGATGTAATTGATTTTTATTTTATTCACTGGGCAGGTTATATTTTTCTGAGTCCATATAATGAGTGAGTGATATAGAGTATAACTTGAGTGCCAACCGACACATTTTAAGTTGTTGTTGCCAAGATTTGAACATTTCCGTACAACTCAAATGAGTTGAAAATACCAGTTCGTATTTTCAACTCATTTGAGTTGAAAAAAAACAACTTTACGCACAAACACACACTTTAGTACAAAAAATATTAAGTTGCTAATTTTATACTTTTTATAACGATATCTAACTATGAAAAGTTGAATGAACATTTTTTTTACTTATACACTTATTTGCATTTTAATGAATTCATCCTAATAAAATTAAATTAAATCGTTTAAAAAAATTTCATAGCTTACGTAAGACTCAAAGATTTAAGCTTCGATTTAATAATATTTTAAGCGTGATCGGTTGGATAATTAATTAGGTACGTAATTAAAACATTATTATGGAACGATTTATACTTTAAAATGCAGTTTGAAAATGCACACCTTATTTTTATTTATTTTGAAAATGGGGAACGAAATTTAATTCACATAATAAAATCACAAATAATAGAATCACAGTTGAATTTCAACTTTTGCCTACCTTTTGCTTTTCAACTACCTTTTGCCTGCCATTTATGCGCATGGAGCTTTTTTAAAATTCTACAAAATATTCATAATTTTTCAGAGATATAAAGTAGCCTATGTCTCTAGAAAGTGACATATTACATGCTACTTTAAAACACGTCAATCCGTAGCTTTGATGTGGCATGACTGAAGGACAAACTAACTAACTAACAACCTTTCGTATATTTATACGAGTGGGTACCTAACGAAAGTATGAGATAAAGTGAGATCTCATATATATTATGAGTAGAAGTAGTATAAGTCTGAAATAAGTAAATTATAATTACCTACCACAGTTTCTGATACTTTTATTCTTAATAATTTAATTTAATCATTTTAGTTATTTATTTTCTTTCAAAAACTTTGCCCTCCAAAGGATCAGTATGTCCACAAAATACTTTATTGAATTTAACAAACTTTATTTTAAGTAAACAAAATTTTTGAACCAAAATAAATTTATTGAACAAGAGTTTCCTCCGCGATTGAGTTGGTCTTGGTAGCTTAAAAACATTCCTGCAAAATTCGTTTACCGTTTGAAAATCTTTGTTTTAGTAAATTTTAAAATCCCAAAGTCAATATAAACATCATTAACTAGTGCTATGTGAAATGCTCGAGTTTGCTTTTAAAACCTTTAAGTAATAAAGTCAGATTTTTTTACATTACTAATAATATTTTTACTTGTATAATATTATTATTTTCTATTCTTTTCACGAACTTCGTGCCGTTTATCAGCTATTGATTTTGATGGTCGGTCAAAATAAATGCTTTGTCATTACCACCACAACAGGCAAAATGTATAACTCTACCTTGGAGTGTTTAACCAACTTTAGTGTCAATTTCGCCAAGTAACATCGAGTAGGAGCGTATGTAGCGTTTATACCTAGCGCAAACATACAACTTTTAGTTGAACAACTATTCAGTTGTGTTTCATAAGTTTATAGGAATGTACTGCGATCATAGAATGTGCGTAAACTATCAACACGATAGTTGCTCGACAAAAAAGATCAAAAAGCCGTATCGATTTGCTTTTGATTATAGTTTAGTTGTGTGGAATTCACGAAAAGTACACAACTCGACTAAACAGTTTAGTCGATGTAAAAGTTGTATGTATGCGCCTTACCTTAGAGGAATTTTGATGTTCTGACAATTTTTGTATTGAAAATCTGCATGGAACTAGGAATTACGACTAATGAAAATGTCAAATTAAAAAGTTATTTTGGTTAAACCTAATGGTGAAATTTACAGTTAATATTCAAAGATATTAATAATATAATATTTATTATAACAGTCGGCATCGAATTTATTAGGAAAGTATAAAAGAATTATTGTATTATTATATTAACTTATTATTTGCCCTATGGTGGCAGCACGTGGTGTACGTCAAAACTTGTAAAAAGTTGATAAATGTAAAGTTGATGCCTGTCTCCCATAGACGAATGATATTTACTAAAGCTGTCTCCATAGTATTATTTTGTGAAAAAATAAAAAGGGAAGTGTCAAAATAGTGCCAGGCATCCACTTGTTTTCACTCTGAAGACAAAGCTGTTCTCGCTTACGCCTCCTCAAGTCGTAATTCCTATTTCCATGTCCTCAATGGTAGTGCGAACTGTTGTTTTGCGTTTGTCATTTCAGGATCAGCTCACTGCATCCGCTTTCGTAGGAAAGCAGACGTCTGTTACACGAAAACTATGATGTAGGTATTTGTTGTACTCTATGTTTTTTTTCTACACCGTCTGACTTTCCTCATTGAATAGACCCTACTGTGACCTCTAGAGTTTTCACGTATACAACAGGCTATCTTCAATTCATATAGTTGTAATTAAACGCCTCTTTATGATTACAGTCATATCCTCATCGCTGCGGCCCACTTCTGGGCCCAGGCTTCCTCCCGAATGAGAAGGGTTTAGGCCATAGTCCACCTCGCTGCGCTGGCCTAGAGCAGATTGGCAGACTTCACACATCCTTTGGGAACGTTAGGAAGAACTCTCAGGCACGCAAGTTTCCTCACGATGTTATTTAAACTTAACTATCAACGCTATCTCATTCAATTCAATAATCAGGTAATTATTTTCTCATTTTTGACCGACTTCAAAAAAGGAGGAGGTTCTCAATTCGTCGGAATCTTTTTTTATTTTTAAGACGCCTGAACCGATCTGGATTTTTTTTTTTAAAAGGGTAGGTATACTTTCCAGGTGACCCATTTAAGTTTTGACGAAAACAGTCGAGCGGTTTTTAAAAAGCAACAATAAATTATATACTTTAAAGTGGCGCGGGCGTTTGAAGTTAGTTTTTAAAACAAATTTTTATCATAGATTATATTAGAACTAGTGGTTCGCCCCGAACTGAGACCTCGCGGTATCCCATAATTCCCATAAGGTAGTTTTAACTATATTATATTGTAATTAATGCGTATGCCTACAGTATTTTACTAAAATTCAGCTGGTTCGCTGAACGGGCGTTACGTAGTATACGATTTCATAATAAAAAAAATTATAAACTGCCATGACTGCGCGCTTGCGGCTTCTGCGGCGAGCATGTCTAGATGCGCGCTCATCTTTACATTCATAGACACAGTAGGTACCATCATACGGTAGTAAATAGGTGCTAACGTCTAATTATTGTAAATAGAAACGGATTTACTTTTGCAAAAACAACGTGATACTTTTATTGATAATAATTTGCTAATTGAATAACATAATTAGTAATAGACAAAATAAGAATAGCTGACGCAAAACTGTATTTACAATATTAAAGACAGCGCCATCTATTAACAGTATAGTGAAGTTTTGTTAAAAACATTGATGCCCATTAAAACTTAAATAATTTCGTTTCTTTATAATATTTATCTAATCTTAGTATTTGTTGTTCAAGTACAGAATATAACTCAAATTATGTGTAAGTTTCAAGTTTTTAAAAAAAGTGGTTTTAGAGATCTAGCCTCGAATACAATCTCCACTTTGAAAGCCCCCCATTTCGTCAATTTTAGGAAAAAAATAAAAAAAAAATTCTTTTGTACTCTGTTCCAAATTATCTTTAAAATGAGGTACTGCAAGCAACCCTATGAAATGCAAAAAAATATATTTTACTTCGCATTCGCTTCTATGAGAGCCCCCCTGAAATATAGATTTTTATAACTTTTTAAGCCATTTTCGGCTGGAGGCCATCGGTTTACATATCATATCTAAAATTGAAGTAATTACGTTCAGTAATTCAGAAGATATAAGGCTCTGACAGACGGACGGACGGACGGACGGACGGACGGACAAGTGCAAATTCACTCAAGTAAACTCAGAGACCTTCGCTTCGCTCGGTCGATAATAAAATTATAACAGGTAAAATCACGTACATAAGCCTAAAAACAAAAGTACTAGTTGTGACCTTAGAAAATGTAAACAAAATCCGCTTCCACTAAGAGAGAAAAATATTTTTAGCATTGAGACATTAAGTAGCAACAGAGTGGACACAAATGGTCGAGAACCACTTACCTTAATTTGACGTTAAGGTTGTAAAAGCATGCGACAGGCGATTTTTGGTGAGCTTTGTGAGGAAAACTATAAGTTCAATTTGAATAATTTCAAAGTAATATGTAATCTGGGTCTCTTATCTAAATTTACTTTGAGGTAGAAACACGATTGGAAAAAAAAATCTCGATAGAAAGTTTTCCCAAACTTTGCTCCAATAATCTCCTTTTTTTTCGTTTTAATCGGAAACGGTAGTTTTTTTTCCTGCTATTTTTTTTATTTGTGTTGATATAAATATTTACTAAAAGCGGTTTGAACTATTCTTTGATAATTAGCATTCATAATTTTTTTTAATCAATTTAACACTTATTAAAGATTTTTTCAATTCCCGCCCCCTGAATCTATAACTTCCATCTCTTTCCTAGCACTGCAAAGTATATAGTCCCATCACTATCGTACAACCCGCCCATTTTTAACCAGTTAACTGATGGCTATTGCCAGCGTAGGACGTGTGTCCGGATCCGCCAGGATAATATGTATTTTTTTTCGGTTAGGAAAAAATTAAAAATGCCTTGATGGCGCTTGAAAATAGCAGGTTGTAACTACTCGGCGACCAAAAAATAAAATACGAAGCTTTTATCGTAAAACTTTACGTTGAAGAGCAACGCCATCTATTGGTCATTGACTAAACGACTAAGCAACATGATATAAAATTGGTTTGTTAAAAAGTTCGACGGAAATATGATTTGCGTGATGCCTTCGATTATTTCACAGACTTCTCCGTAGAGTGTCTAGTGTGGTGGCGAGGGTGACGGAGTGAATCCAATTGTTCAGGGTTCGAATTCTGACTTCAGATTATGTCTTTGTTTGTTTTTTTTATTTACCATAATAAAATAAAATTGAAGTTTCTGCTTGTAATGTCAAGATAACAGGTTTATATAACTAAATGCATAATATGAAAGTAAATATGGTACTCTATGTGAATACTTAGTCTAGAAGGTGTGTCGCGCTACTAAAGAACGAAAAGAATCGGCCAAGTGCGAGTCGGGCCTCGCTCTTTTAGGGTTCCGTTAAAAAAAATAAATTAAAATATTTCCATGATGGAAATATTTTAATTTATTTTTTTAATTTAATTTAATTTTTATTATTTGTTGTTATAGCGGCAATAGAAATACAAAATATGTGAAAATTTCAACTGTCTATCTATTACGGTTTACGAAATACATTCCGCTGACAGACGGACGGACAGCAGAGGCTTAGTAATAGGGTCCCGTTGGCACCCTTTGGGTACGGAACCCTAAAAACAGGCCAATGAAAATATGCCAGTGTGCTTGACATGAGTGCCGCGCATGCGCGGCGTGGATTACTGAGCGTGCGTAATAATACCAGGTACAAGTAGTTCCAATAAAATGGGGACAATTATGTCATTAATTTTTTTTTAAATATTATATAAAAATAAAATTAATACTTTTTTATTTATTATCATAAAACAATAATTTTATTAATAATATTAACTCTAAAGACTCATAGTATATAATATTTTGTATAAGGTAATTAGGGTTTTGTATTAGGTTTCCAAAATTTTAAAAAATCAGTACCATATTGAATTTATTTGTTACTAGCTGATGCCCGCGACTTCGTTCGCGTGGATTTAGTTTTTAAAATCAGGCAGGAACTCTTTGATTTTCCGGGATGCCTGTCACCCTCCATTCTCAACTATACCTATCCAAAAAATCACATCAATCCGGCTTCTGGAGAGATCTGGGATGGTTGGAGTAACTACAATGGATGGATTGGTCACACACAACAGA
Source organism: Oeneis ivallda (assembly GCA_029955525.1). Lineage (NCBI taxonomy): Eukaryota > Metazoa > Arthropoda > Insecta > Lepidoptera > Nymphalidae > Oeneis > Oeneis ivallda. The sequence continues at coordinate 23,579,786 of JARPMR010000007.1, forward strand.
CCATCACGGTTTACGTGTGGAAACCAGCCCAGAAGAAGAAGAAGAAGAAGAAGAAGGGCCTCATAGCTTGAGGCACAATCTTTCATCGTCACTATTTAACCATCGAAAAGTTATTTATTTGATGACAAGATAAGCCTTGATGATCTCACCTTATGGTAAGTGACGATGCAGTCTAAGATGGTGGCGGGCTGACTTGGAAGGGGTATGGCAGTGTACATTCAACCCATACCCCTAATCTGTTTCTACATGCCATCGTGCCGGAACGCTAAATCTCTTGGCGGCACGTCTTTAACGGTAGGGAGGTAACTAGCCACGGCCAAAGCCTCTCACCAGACCAGACCAGAAGCAATTCACTCCCGCCGGGAATCAAAACCTAGACCTCCCAGATATAAGACCACAACGCCAGGGAGGTCGTCAAAAGAAAATTAATGCCAATACAAAATTATCACAATTCAAAACGTAAACTTTATTCTTCGGTTAACTTGGAGATGGTGGAAGTTTTACTCAGTGGGTAATAGAGAGAGCAATGCTCGGAAATTCCTTACAAAGAACCGAAAGAATTTGGGCTCGAATGACAACCTCGTACTAGAACATTAGCTTTTGAAGACCGGCCAATATGCGGGACAAACGATATCAGGCGAGTCACTTAGAACCTCTGGATACAAGCGGCACAAGATCGTATTCTGTGGATATCCTTGCAAGAGACCTATGTCGACGAAAGTCTAGTCTATTTTGTTAAGGGATTCTTAAAAAGGACTGATGGTGACCATAAACTGACTTAGGCCGCAATCACTCTTGTAAGTTTTACTTACATAAGTCGCTTATTTGAGCAAATTACGAAATGTAAGCGGTCCTGTTAGTCGCCTATCGTTTGCTAATGTTAGTCATGTAAGTAAGTTACTTACGAAAAAACTTACAAGTATAATTGTTGCCCTATAAAACTTGTTCATAAAACTATAATCGCATGAAAGTATAATACGAAGCCATGGAGGTTCTATAAAACCATGGGATGTCGAGTTCACCGTCCGCTTTATTTACAAAGCAACTTAAGACGCTAAACGGAAAATAAATTGTTTCGAATTTGGAGAGTACTTTATAAAAATAGGCGGGGCCAAAACCCATCCGCGGGGCGCACCCCCTTCACGTACTAAGAGGTCACGTAGATAAAATAGATGGCGCTGGTAAAAATAAATAACTTTCATTTTTATGTTTAATAATATTTGATATAGAAAAGCACTATTTTGTTTAAAAATATTTTTAATACATACCTACAAAATATATAAATATTATAACTATTTAAAAATACTCAATTTTTATCGTATACAGGAGACGGTTTATTAAAGGTAGGTATAATATTATTCTATTTGAAAATTTAAAGGTATCAGCTTAATACACAATCTGGAAGATGAGAAATCTAAAGAATAACATAAGGTCACAAGTAAATTGGTTAACAATAATTACTATACCTACTTAATAAAATGAAGAGATCCGTAGGAGAACCAAAGTCACAGACATAGCTCAGCAAGTCACGAAACCATGCGAAACTGAAGTGGAAATGGGCAGGGCACATAGTTCGAAGAGTTAGAGAGTTAAATTAAAAAAATAAATTAAAATATTTCCATGATGGAAATATTTTAATTTATTTTTTTAATTTAATTTAATTTTTATTATTTGTTGTTATAGCGGCAATAGAAATACAAAATATGTGAAAATTTCAACTGTCTATCTATTACGGTTTACGAAATACATTCCGCTGACAGACGGACGGACAGCAGAGGCTTAGTAATAGGGTCCCGTTGGCACCCTTTGGGTACGGAACCCTAAAAACAGGCCAATGAAAATATGCCAGTGTGCTTGACATGAGTGCCGCGCATGCGCGGCGTGGATTACTGAGCGTGCGTAATAATACCAGGTACAAGTAGTTCCAATAAAATGGGGACAATTATGTCATTAATTTTTTTTTAAATATTATATAAAAATAAAATTAATACTTTTTTATTTATTATCATAAAACAATAATTTTATTAATAATATTAACTCTAAAGACTCATAGTATATAATATTTTGTATAAGGTAATTAGGGTTTTGTATTAGGTTTCCAAAATTTTAAAAAATCAGTACCATATTGAATTTATTTGTTACTAGCTGATGCCCGCGACTTCGTTCGCGTGGATTTAGTTTTTAAAATCAGGCAGGAACTCTTTGATTTTCCGGGATGCCTGTCACCCTCCATTCTCAACTATACCTATCCAAAAAATCACATCAATCCGTAGCTTTGTTGCAGCGTGATTGACGGACAAACAAACAAACAAACACACTTTCGCATTTATAATATCACTCGCAGCATTGTTAATGATGATTAAAAGAGAAAACATATTACTGATGATATTATCAATTACGTTTAGCTATCATTTTTATAATTGTCATTTTTACCATACCTAACCAAAGACAAAATTACGTTTAGCTGCAATTTACGTTTTGTTATTCCACTGTCATTTGCGTTTTGTCAGATGCGTTTTTGTTATACCACGTTTTAAAGTGACTTGACGGAAACGCGTTCGAATGGGATAAAAAGTATCCTATGTCCGTCTCCTGGTTCTAAGCTACGTCTCCACCAATTTTCAGCCAAATCGGTTCATCCGTTCTTGAGTTATAAATAGTGTAACTAACACCACTTTCATTTATATATCGACGGCAGAAAGCGGAAATGTCGTATCTCAAAATTTGGGCTAAATGACTTCTTTTTACTATATTGTTGATAAGCGAAAAAAGCCGCGTCGAATGGTATATGTCTCGTCTTTCTACAATGAAAAAATTTAATGATACGCCATTGAATTTTTTCTAGTTTTGGTACTGCTTACATGACAAATTGCTGTAAATAGAGGAAAAAACGCTATTTTTGAAAATAAAATAGATACGACAACACGTCCAACATAAATAACAGTTACACCATTATTTTACCCTGACGGACATTGATTTCAAAAGAGATACAGCATTTCAGCCGCCCCAAAATTTTACGTTGACAAGGATACAGCAATATGCTTTGAAGTGGTGAGTGTTTATCAAACAGTTACTACATTTCAAACATTTAATTTAAGAGCAAATATCTTACTTACACCATAATATTAGAGTATTGTTTTGTGATGAGTAATCAATACGCCACTCTAGATAGACCCGCACCCCTCCAATCCCGAGGTGTTTGCTATATACGCCATTCTGATCGCGCGGCATCTGATGCGTAAGCGCCGATAGTGAGAAAACGTATTTGTTGTTAACAAAAATATTATTTTAAAAGATTGTTAACTTATCGTTTACGTTTTATTTACGTGTTTAAAATTAATTATTATACTTCAGGAGTTCGGGTAAGTAAAAGAATATTAAAATTTAACCTATTTTTAGTTAAATGTTATTTTTTAGTTAATTGGAAGTCTGTATATTTACCATACCTACTATATCTAATAAGCAAGTAAAGTTTACAACCTTACCTGCTTATATTTTACGTACCTATCTTGATTGTTAATAATAGTAATCGCTTGACGCGTCGGTCCACCTAGTGGGGTTGTTGTTTGTTGTTGTTGGCAGACCAACACTGAGTTTCCACCCCACTCCAGCACCTTGGGACCCCAACGACTAACAGCTCTTCGAACTATGTGCCCTGCCCATTTCCACTTCAGTTTCGCATGGTTTCGTGACTTGCTGAGCTATGTCTGTGACTTTGGTTCTCCTACGGATCTCTTCATTTTATTAAGTAGGTATAGTAATTATTGTTAACCAATTTACTTGTGACCTTATGTTATTCTTTAGATTTCTCATCTTCCAGATTGTGTATTAAGCTGATACCTTTAAATTTTCAAATAGAATAATATTATACCTACCTTTAATAAACCGTCTCCTGTATACGATAAAAATTGAGTATTTTTAAATAGTTATAATATTTATATATTTTGTAGGTATGTATTAAAAATATTTTTAAACAAAATAGTGCTTTTCTATATCAAATATTATTAAACATAAAAATGAAAGTTATTTATTTTTACCAGCGCCATCTATTTTATCTACGTGACCTCTTAGTACGTGAAGGGGGTGCGCCCCGCGGATGGGTTTTGGCCCCGCCTATTTTTATAAAGTACTCTCCAAATTCGAAACAATTTATTTTCCGTTTAGCGTCTTAAGTTGCTTTGTAAATAAAGCGGACGGTGAACTCGACATCCCATGGTTTTATAGAACCTCCATGGCTTCGTATTATACTTTCATGCGATTATAGTTTTATGAACAAGTTTTATAGGGCAACAATTATACTTGTAAGTTTTTTCGTAAGTAACTTACTTACATGACTAACATTAGCAAACGATAGGCGACTAACAGGACCGCTTACATTTCGTAATTTGCTCAAATAAGCGACTTATGTAAGTAAAACTTACAAGAGTGATTGCGGCCTAAGTCAGTTTATGGTCACCATCAGTCCTTTTTAAGAATCCCTTAACAAAATAGACTAGACTTTCGTCGACATAGGTCTCTTGCAAGGATATCCACAGAATACGATCTTGTGCCGCTTGTATCCAGAGGTTCTAAGTGACTCGCCTGATATCGTTTGTCCCGCATATTGGCCGGTCTTCAAAAGCTAATGTTCTAGTACGAGGTTGTCATTCGAGCCCAAATTCTTTCGGTTCTTTGTAAGGAATTTCCGAGCATTGCTCTCTCTATTACCCACTGAGTAAAACTTCCACCATCTCCAAGTTAACCGAAGAATAAAGTTTACGTTTTGAATTGTGATAATTTTGTATTGGCATTAATTTTCTTTTGACGACCTCCCTGGCGTTGTGGTCTTATATCTGGGAGGTCTAGGTTTTGATTCCCGGCGGGAGTGAATTGCTTCTGGTCTGGTCTGGTGAGAGGCTTTGGCCGTGGCTAGTTACCTCCCTACCGTTAAAGACGTGCCGCCAAGAGATTTAGCGTTCCGGCACGATGGCATGTAGAAACAGATTAGGGGTATGGGTTGAATGTACACTGCCATACCCCTTCCAAGTCAGCCCGCCACCATCTTAGACTGCATCGTCACTTACCATAAGGTGAGATCATCAAGGCTTATCTTGTCATCAAATAAATAACTTTTCGATGGTTAAATAGTGACGATGAAAGATTGTGCCTCAAGCTATGAGGCCCTTCTTCTTCTTCTTCTTCTTCTTCTGGGCTGGTTTCCACACGTAAACCGTGATGGTCTGTTGTGTGTGACCAATCCATCCATTGTAGTTACTCCAACCATCCCAGATCTCTCCAGAAGCCTAGCAGGCCGCCCAGGTTGCCAAGGACTTCTTGCAGTGAAGCTGGAGATCCGAGGTGGTTCTTGCGTTGTTCTTCCACGCCCGTGCATGACAAGAGCACGTGCGTGGGCGTTTCATCTGCCTCGATGCAGGCCCTGCACAGAGGACTGTCGGTGACACCTATAATAAAAAGGTGTTTGTTTAGTGGGCTGTGCCCTGTTATGATTCCTACCACCTTCCTGAGTTTACCTCTGTCCAGGCGGAGTAGTCTGTTTGTTAGTTGTTTGTCTAGATAAGGAAAGACTTCCTTAGTCTGCTTGCAGTCTGTTGCATTCGACCAAAGCAGGGAATGCTCTCAAGCTATGAGGCCCATTAGACTAATTATTTAAATTTGTACCCTAAGCGTACGTTTCTGCACACGCGGCGCGTTGTGCGTCGCCCACCGCAGTGCCCGCCGCGTGCGTCACTGTCGCCGCGTTCAACGCAAACGGCTTCTGCATGAACGCTCTCATACTTGGCCATAATCTTTGAGTTTACCGCGCGACGCGCCGCGTCTGCAGAAACATGCCCTAAGGGAGCCTAAAGTTAACCGATTTTTTTTTTTCAACAATGTACGTAAATAAAAGACTTTCTCCATTCGTTTAGAGAGTCGTATAATCAATATGTATGAAAGTAACTGCTACTAGAGTCAACACGGTCCAATATCGTCAACTCTTTCACCCACAAAGAGCTCGGGAGTGGTATTTTCATCCCATTTGTATGCCTCTCGCGGAAAATACCGACTCGGTGTGCTATTTCACGCAGACTCAAGAGTTGCCAGACTTTTCTAATCGCTTAGGAGCTACCAATTGCTTAATCTCGAACTTAGCTATTGATATCAGCTTGGCTGCTTAAGGTAGAAAATAACATAAATACAGCCTACATTCTAAGCATTAAGTATTCATTACACAGGGGAAATTAGGACGATTAGGTTAGCTATAAATTTTAATGAAACATTAGAATGAAAAAAACAATAATTTTAAATTAGTTAGTACATAAAATAGGTAAGTAATGACACGTTTCACTACGATTTGACATGCCAATACTTTTTTGTTAAAAAACAGGAGTTCCATGCGTGTTTATTTTATTAATCCAAACTCTACAGGTTTTCAATACAAAAATAGCTAAACATTAATATTTAGCTAAATTAAATAATCATATTGCATCAACGAATATGCAAATGTCACTAAAAAAACATTCCGGTGTCAAGGCACTGTCCATATCTGAAAAAAAGTTACGGTGGGTAAAGTGATTTAGGTTTTTTTGCTTGTTATAAGAACCCTTTAATTTTCAGGGATCCAAAGTACCCTACCTATATCTCCAGCATGCACGCTGTATAGGCAGAGGGTCATAATTCTGCATTTATAATGTTTAAATCATCATCATCACCAGCTTATCTACTACTGAGCGCTGGTCTTCTTTCAGAGAAGGGTTAGAGGCCATAGTCCACTACGCTAGCCCAAAGCTTACTAGCAGACTTCACACACCTTTGAGAAGATTATGGAGAACTTTCAAGCATAAAGATTTCCTCCCAATGTTATCCTTCATCGTTGAAGCATGTGTTGTTTAATTGCTTATAGGTTCATAACTCCGATATACATCCTTTAAGAATTAAATCCGAATCAGAAGGATTTTCATTACAATATTTAAGTCATCCTTCATCACAAGCAACCCATCAACGGCTCACTATTGAGCGCAGATCTCCTCTCAGAGAAGGGTTAAAAGCCATAGTCCACCACGCAGATCCAATGCGAATTGGCGGACTTCACACACCTTCGAGAACATTATAGAAAACTTTCAGATGTGCAGGTTTCCTCACGATGTTTTCCTTCACCTTTGAAGCAAGTGATATTTAATTGCTTAAACGCACATGACTCCGAAAAGTCAGAGGTGCGTACCCGGGATCGAATCTGCGACCCCCCGAATAGGAGACCACAGTCCTAACCACTAGGCTATCACTGCTTCGATACTATTTTAATACGAATTAATAATGTTAATAATATTACCTGTCCATGTAAACCCATTGACTTTTGGTCCTTTGGGAATTAACACAGTTCAGTCTGCAAGCGTTGACGTAGGTCTTGTGGTCGGTGCCACATACGGGAGCGTATATTCTAGGACATTTGCCGCAGCTGAGATGTTCTACCACCGGGAAATCGTCTTTTATAACGAACAGGGAAACTTTCCCGATAAGAGTAACAAATAATACGTAATTCGCTATAAAAAAAAAAACAAATAATTGACAAACAGAGATTGTAGAAAGAAAGAAAACGAAGAAACAGAGATTGTACCTATATAATTTAATTTACGTCTACAGGGCGGCCTGGAACCCGGGAAATCAACGAGTTCTCACTGGATAAAACTTAAATCCACATGGACGCAGGACTCGCGATTATCTAAGTCACATCTGGGGCAAATATACCAATCTGCAAAACATGCTTCTGACAAGAAAGCGAGCGTTTTGAAATAGTTTTGAAAAATGAAAAATTCTTTGAACTACTTTGTGAAATGTATCTCTTGCAGATTCTTATAGCGGTTAATTTTATGTAATTAGTTAGTACCTAATATAACATATATAAATACCTTTACAACAGTATATTATAGGTGTACTATAATTGTAACGGTTATTTTAAATAACTGGCTCTCTCTCTTCACTACTTAAGTGTAGAAACTATAGATACAATTTAAAGAATCTAAATACAACTCCTAATGAGGCTCTTACCTAAATCAAACATTTCAAATGCTATAATTTGTCCCAAGATAGTTTTCTGCTGATTAAACCTTAATTGAATTTCATTCGTCTCATAATGAATTAACTAGGAATTTTAATTTCTTTTGCTGATTAATTAACTTTCAGACTTGTTTTAATTGCTCGTAGGTCCCTTTTTAAGGACGATTTTTTGTGACTACTGAATTAAGTTTTGTTGATTATTCTGAACTAGCTGATGCCCGCGACTTCGTCTGCGTGGATTTAGTTTTTAAAATCCCTCGGGAACTTTGATTTTCCGGGATAAAAGTAGCCTATGTCACCCTCCATGTCCTCAACTATACCTATGCAAAAATTCACGTTGATCCTTAGCTCTGTTTCGGCGTGATTGAAGGACAAACCAACAAACAAACAAACACACTCTCACATTTAATTAGTAAGAATTAGTATGAAAATTTTCAACATTGAAAAATATTGGTTATAGTTTTCAGGAAAATTAAATATCAGTAGCGCCATCTATTAGTGAGTAATTCGATATTCTATCTGAATTCTATAAATAAATAAAATAAAATCTGTGAAATTTAATTATTATTATTAATTTTACTTTTGTTCGTGAAGAAAAAATTTAAAGCAAGTGAAATTTATTGGAAACGCAGAAAACAGAAACCGGGAAACGCAGTGTTGGCAGACCCCCCACCAGGTGGACCGACGACATCAAACGAGTCGCAGGGAGCCGCTGGATTCAAGCGGCGCAAGACCGAAGCCTGTGGAAGTCCATGCAGGAGACCTTTGTCCAGCAGTGGACGTCTATAGGTTGATAAAGAAGAAGAAGAAGAAATTTATTGTGGAGTTTTGTCTACTGATATCGTATAAAATTGAAATTAATAAATATAAATTTAAAATAGGTTAAAACATTTTACTATAGCAAAAATAAAAAAATCAATTTTGGGTAAAATAAAAAAAAAACAAAAACTTATTTGTCAGAAGTGGGATTCGAACCCACGCCCTCAGAGAGGACCAGAACAACTCAGCCTACTTTGTAGGCAAGGGAACCTTGAGTCTGGCGCCTTAGACCGCTCGGCCATCCTGACAGTTGGTGAGAGCGACGAAATTACTATACAGTCTCTATAATACAAGGTGTTTTATTTATTTTTCAATAATAAGTATTGGGATTCGTTGTTGCTGAAATTCGAATTCTTTGCACCGGAAAGAGCTGTTTCAGCAAATTTTTTTAATCAAATATAGTAGAATATCTTGCTGATATTGAACTGAACATGTTACATGACTTATATCCTCCTCTCCCCAACAAATAAGCGGAAAGCTCGTGTTAGGAGTGGGTACGACAATAGTGCAACGGGTGGAGATCGAACCTGCAACCTTTCAGTTTTTTAAGTCTATACCTTTAGCTCTTGGGTTATCGAGGCGGCAAAATTGTGATCTAGTCGCAAAAATATGGACTTAATGCAACAAACTGCACAAAAATCAGCACATCGATTTCAGGAAAAGAAACTGTAACATAAAATGCGCATAAAAGACAAATTCTTACGTTCATCGCATACACCGTCTTCATTCTATCGTGAGTAAAAACCATAATCTGAGAGAGATTTAACCGATTTTCATCCCGCCGAGATCTCATCCCGCCCTCAAACCTACGAGCCATTGAAGTTTATCAATGCTATATTAGTTTCATATTCCAATAGACACCGCAGAATGCCTCAAAACCTCCGCACTACACTACATTAGGGAACTCTTTGATCAGAGCGTAACAACTTCGCAAAAGCGACGATATCTATCGAGATTGAAACCGCAACTAAAAACTAGTGTGACTATGCTTTTAAATCAGAAAAGACCTACGTATAGATAAAAACAGCCATGCGGTTGTGTAAAGAAAATCGTATTAATTGATAGCATAACACAAATTACCCTTACTAATAATATTGGTGAATGCGAAAGTGTGTTTTTTGTTGGTTTATCCTTCAATCACAGGGCAACAGAGCAACAGATTGAAGTGATTTTTTGGGTTTGCGAAGTGATTTTTTGGGTATAATTGGACTGACTTGACGTAGACTTGGGATTTTTAATTAACTCCTCGCAGACGAAGTCGTGACAAAAGTTTCTAAAAAATAAAAACGAAGATTAACTCCCGAGCTTTAATGAACCAAGTAACATGAAGTTCCATCCTTTAGTGGGAAACAATAATAAAAAAAATTGTTTGGTACAATTTTAGATTATGGCTTGACGTTAAATTATCTTATTAGGGAGTCCAGATTGCGCATGAACAGGTTACACTTGTCCAGTTATTCCTCCCTCTTAGGACTCAAAATGTTTACAGAAAAACCCTCTGAAGTGAAATATTGGCTAAAGCATTACCGAACGACTACGAATATTTAAACATAATATTTCCAAGCGATTCCATAATATTTATTTTCAATTTATTTGAACCGCTGTGATAAAAGCAAACAATTTGCTGCAATGCTTACTTTTACATTTTAAAATTTTGAGATAATATTATTATGCGAGACATTGAAAAAGTTTTTCGTTATTTTTGTACTTGAGTAAAGATGAGATTGGAGAATCAAAACGTGGATTCAGTTAACGAAAATTATGGCTTACTGTATGCAAGAGTAAACAACAAAAAGCTTGAGCTTTGGATAGAGTCAGCTAACTGCATAGAGAGTAGTCTCTTTTCACGAATTCATAAATTGTCTCATAAAATATGAGTTACAGAGACGACGATCTATCTAAGCAAGTAAGACAGGCCGTTGACTCACTTTTTAAGCTCAAAGTCTAATATTTTTATCGGGCACTTTACTTTGTGACAAGTAGAGGCAATCGGTTAAATAAAATGGGTTTGTATGTAGGTATATTTTTGTAGGTTTGTAAAAATTCAAATAAATTCAAAGTTCAAAACTAACATTAATTATTTCACGTAGGCCAACCAGTGGCTCTTATGACACGTCATGAGTCATGACTCTACCAAAGTAATGTATGTATACTCTATATGCAATAGCCAATACTGTAAAATAATTCTTAAATGTATACTTTGGAAAGAACTTAGATCGTGTCTGTTATCAGCGGTCTCCCACGTGATGCTCCAAGAACTTTAGAAAAGGCCTGTATCCACGAAAAAGTTATACAACTTATATTTTCTAAAGATAACACCTGAATCCGTAAGTAGTACCTACTAATTAGTTACGTTGAATTTCCAACAACGTACCTTTGAAAGCCATAATATTCCAGTAATCCACTATAAAAAGATGATCTCAACTGATCCGAAAATACCATGATTTCTGGAAATTCCAGTAGACATTTGTCTCGATTTCTTAGTACATAATATGTTTGGATTTAACATACACGTTTTAAACCTATCCTAAACAAATTAAAACCCATGGTAATCTCACAAAAGGTTATCAAAGACCACGTTTCAGTCACGCGTGTAAATGCTTTTAATTTAACAGTGCCTGCTAATTCAGTCCTTCCTTAGATGCTCTCTAATAGTGCAGAAGGAAATTGATTATATGCTTCGCCTATCCAGAACTGAATTACTCAACGAGTTTGTTCACTTGGATTAGTTTCGACGAGATAACCGGAAGTTGTTGCTAGTTTGTGTGAGACCACTTTAACAATTTGACCCGTCCCCGTTCGCTTTGGTTGAGTCTATGAAAATTGTTTCTTAGGGTTTATAGAACCTACAGACCCTAAGAAACTATTATAGACTCTATACCATTCTCCTGGTTCTCAACTATACCCATGCAAAAAAATACGTCAATCCGTTGCTCAGTCGCTGCGAGATTGAAAGATAAACCAACAAAAAAACACTAAGTAGTAAGGAAATAATGAACTTGAATAGTCAAAGACTTAGGCATATATTTTTTTTTTATTGACAAATATATTTTATAAAATAAAAATAGTTATCAAAATATTTACAAAGAATATAATGAGGTACGTCTTACATGATATTTTCATGACGGTAACAACAAAAATTCCTCCCTAAAACTTAATTCCACGCGGACGAAGTTGCGGGAGCAAATGCTAGTAATTTTTGATAAGTTTTCCAAAATAAATAAGCAATAATTATTTACTTACAATGTTGCCATTTAGGGGACAATCAAAGAAAACTTCTACAATAATTGGTTTTAAGGTTGATGCACAATAAACGTATTATTACAGATAGGTATTGCTCTTGTATAACGTGGCAACATAAATCCGTATCCGATAGTGTTTGTTGCTCATAAACCGGGTGCCTCGTAACTCGTGGTTCACTAAACAAGGTATAGGACTGGATAAGCTTTGTTTACCGAATAAACATTACAGAGGTAAGCGTAGAAAAAATAATATTATATCGAGAGTGGTTCACTTTTCTCAAACTTCTATTGAAGCCTGAATAGCTGCAATAGTGCAACAGTTAAGATGCAGCGGACTGACAAATGGATGGTCGACTGTTCAAACCCCACCCATCGCACTAATGTCGTACCTACCCATTCCTGATGCAAATTTTACGCTTAGTTGGAGGAGAAAGGGAAGATTGGTCCTGAAAAGCGTGACTAGTACAATTGTGTCTATGTGTGTGTGTGGCTCTCCGCTGTTGCGGGAGGCCAGGATGCTATATAAACTGTTTTTTGTAGCTCTTAAGCGCAGATCATTGTAAATAGATCAAGTTGATTGTAAATTATGAGGGTGATATGTTCATTATGTGAACAAACCCTTTAATAAAGGGGAAAAAAATTGTGTATGAAAAAACATATCGTTGCTGCTCCTTTCTTGTAGGTTGATACTGTAAAAGCTATATTAATCATTGCTACAGTTTCATTTGTAGTGATTGGCTGAATTTATCGCATTCTTTCTGGAACCATACATTTTAGCCAATAGCCAGTGAGTATCGGCCAATCAGAGGCGATTGCAATCGATACACTGATCAATCATCATCATTGCAACCCATCAACGGCTCACTACTGAGCACAGGTCTCCTCTCAGAAAAGGGTTATAAGCCATAGTCCACCACGCTGGCCCAATGCGAATAGGCGGACTTCACACACCTTCAAGAACATTAGGAAGAACTCTTAGGTGTGCAGGTTTCCTCACGATGTTTTCCTTCACCGTTGAAGCAAGTGATATTTAATTACTTAAACGCACTTGACTCTGAAAAGTCAGAGGTGCGTACCCGGGATCGAACCTGCGACCCCCCGAATAGGAGATCACAGTCCTAACCACTAGGCTATCACTGCTTCAACTGTAACAATAATTTTTAGAAAATCGCACTACTGATGAGAGTCATACCTGTTAAACTAGCGGCACGCTATGATGGCCGGTTTGACACATTACAATAGTGATGTGGAATGTCAATTTATTCTCGAACAAAAAACAATTAAGTTTTGTTTTTGTACCTGATTAAATAGGTTTAATAAAACAAAAATGTATATGTTTATTTAATTTATTTGAACGAACTGAATATTTGAATGAAAATGAATATACATACTTTATATGCACACAAGAAACATATGAATACAAAAGATACCAAAAAAGGTGCCACAAAAGGCCATAATTAATCAGATTCGTCCATACTACTATTTTCACTGTCATCACTGCTATCATCACCTACATTAATAATTATATGTTCGTTTTCTATAATATTATCTATTTTCACATCTCTTTCATAATCTTCCCGTATTAATTTAACAGTTCTATTCACAACCTTTTCCCAGTCTCCTTTAGTCACATGTTCACAAGCTTCTTCTAATAATTTTAGCATTTTTTTGTGGTAAATGGGGGTTCTGTATTGTGTCTTGCAGCATATCCCTTAATTTGAGCCCACACCAACTCAATCGCATTATACTCACAATGGTAAGGCGGTAACCGTATAACTCTGTGCCCATGTTCTAATGCTATTTCGTCAATGACGTATCGGATCTTGGTTGGTTTGTTTTCTTTTAAAAGACGTACTAATTCCGCTTTTAACATATTCATGTTTGCATCTACGCCATTTTTACGAAGCCATGCGACGATATCAGCTTTCTTTTGGGATTGGGCAGCTGGCTTGTCAATTTGCATCGAGTGGTATGGGGCGTTGTCCATAATTATAATAGATGGTTCAGGGAGGCTACACAACATTGAGGTAAACCATTCAGTAAACTTTTCTCCATTCATGTCTTCATGATAGTCTCCAGTGGTTTTTGACGCAAAAGCCATGAGAGAACCTTCGACAAACCCGTTGATGGTTCCGGCGTGACAAATTATAAGTCGCGATCCTTTTCCTACAGGAACTTTGGAAGTAGATGCTGCTGTGTCATCGTTCCAAGAACGGCCTACAGTATGGTTAGCATTAAGCCATGTTTCATCCAAGAACACAACATTTTGCCAATTTTTGATTTCTTTCACTTGCCGTAAAAAAGTATACCTTGCCATCGCTATATCAAATCTTTCCATCAATATTTTGCGTTTGTTACATTTTTTGTATCGAAATCCAATGGTCTTCAAAATCTTCGTTAAAGAACTTTCCCCACCGAAGAATAATCCAGCTTCCTTCAGTGAATGCACCAACTTTTTTCTTGTTGGATACTCCTTCTGTAAATAGTAGCCGTAAACATGTCTTCGGATAGCATCGGCATCAAAGCTATCGATGCCTACGACTGGTTTTGCTCGTTTTCTCTTTTTTGGTGTGTGAAGTTTATTTTCTTCTGTGCCAGTCTCGCCATATTTTTTTTTAGTTATCCGTCTAACAGTTCGTTGTCCAATATTAAGCGCATCAGCTACGCGTTCAACCACTGACGTTATAGGTAAAATTGGCCCTCCATTTTGAGCTTCACGATCGAAATAGTTACGAAGGCGTATTACGAACTCACGTGTCTGACTATTTAGAACAGTTCTCTGCGTACGTTCGGTCATATCGACGAAATCCACAACAAAGGGCTTGAACAGAGTCCAAATTAACGAGCAAGGGTCAACAGTAATGCAGTATCAATATTTGAAATCCAAAGCCAGGTCAAAACTATATCACAATCGCATTGCACTGACAGTTTATACTTTTCGAAGCAACGTCAATTCGAAACTGCTTTGTTTTGCATTGAGCATTGACGCGAGTTTGCCGGAGGTAGTAGTTGTGCTAGCCAGCGATCCTATGTGACGATCGTATTAGATTCCATTTTTAAAAATTTTCAATTTAGAAAACCAAATGCCGAGTTGTGGTATATATCATATAAAAATAAAAATTTTACCTTTTGTATGAAACAGCTGATATTTTTTTGCGATTTCAGAGGTTTGTCCACATAGTGAAAATTGTTCATATTCACAAGTACATTCACCCCTTAAATGGTGCAAACTGATTTTTCTACACTTGTATACATTTTAGAAATCAATTTAATAAATAAATTTTGAGTCCTAAACCTAAAACTACATTCGATAAAATTTATGAATCTCTGCACATCACTATCGTCAATAAAGTAATACAATTATTTCCTTCAAAGTTGTTATCAATTAATACGGAACTTCATGAGCGGACAAACGTCAAACCGGCCATCATAGCGTGCCGCGAGTGTAGTGTTACGTTGTCATCGCTTAGGTACGTAATACGCATTACTTATGTATGTTACATTGCATAGCTACATTTGCTGCAACGTGTCGCTACACTCCGTACTACTCTACTACTAATACATACTCCGTTTTAGTGTTAGCAGACACGTAGCCTCCTCAGTAACAAATAATAATAAGTACGAGAGAAAATCTCAGAATTACTCTTACTGTCCTAATAATTTCTGAGGGACAATGGAAAAAAATGGCGTCGAGACGGCAACGCGCACATTTGTCAAGTGTTTCTACGTTAGCGCGGAGGTTACGAGTACCTACGCGCGCGTGAGAACAAAAAAGTTATATATTGTATGGGGCTGGAGTTTCGTTGCAAAAGAGGTCACAATAATTACGTACAAATTATGACGATCTTATATTATTTGATTCCATTCTTTTGCTATCCTTATATTTTTGAGGAAGTAGGCTAAAGCAAGATAATGGCAGCTCTACAGACTAACTTTTAGGGTTATTCTGTGAAAATTTTTCGACGGGAGTTTGGAAGCTTGTTTTTGGTCTTTTGCTGGTTGACTGCAGAAAAGCTGAGTGCCAATTGTCAAAAAGTTATTCCATTGATCGTATTCGATGACATTAGCGTCAAACAAATTCAGTACAACCGATTTTAATATGGAGCGTTATGGAGCGTATCGTACATACGTAAACGTATAAGAATGCATACACGAAATTGAGCTATAATTCGATGTAGTTATGGTTTATTTTACTTTGACGCTAATGTCATCGAATACGATTACGATCAATGGAATAACTTTAGACAATCGTGTTTGCGCGGATAAACGTATATATTCTGGGATATAATCTTACATTCCTGGATTGTGTAATGTGCCTTAACGCCCTCTGTTGTACATTAGCAACTTCACGCACCGTTGTCTCAACGACGCATAGACGGCGTTGTATTGTAGGCCTAATTTATTGTCGCTAATTGCAAAATGACAGTCTTCGCTCATCAATCACGCGTATCGGACACTGCGTTCGATAATCCGTCTAAACGCCACGCGCCCACGCTTCCCGAACAAGCAACCTGTGTCGCCACGAGCCTAGTCCTGCAGGAAACCAATCCAGAAGTGTCTGCGAGATTCAGGTGAGTGATATTGTTAATGTATAACAGTTTGTTTCCGCACATTGCATTGTTCAGGGTTGTAAATTTTATTTACCGCAGTCAATATTAAATTGGCAAACTAACGCACACGCAAATACGTACTTGGGCTATTTACACGCCTAAGTACCATAAGTTTTGGTCCAAACGAACCCGGATTGATCCAGTCTAGAATTTAGGTCGTAACTTATTCGACAGAAATTCGCCGCGAATTTGTGTAAATTATTCACAAATTGGTCAATTTATTATAGTTAACGCATTTAATTTAATACCCACGCTAATATTTTCGTTCGATTCACGCGATTTTACGTAAATTAATCGTAAGATTGTAATTGTGAGTTATAGGGCGTTTCCTTTTGTTCGCTCACCGCCATTTTGATTTCTGTTATTGAAAACCGCTTAACGAGTTAATTTCGTGTTTGTTTTTTGTTTAAAATGGAGAAATGTGGTCTATCATCGCAATTAAGCATTCTTATATGCAAAAAAGAAAATCTATTTCATAGATTAAATCGTTTATACGATGTGTCGCGAAATATATCTAACTTCGAATCGCGTAAGAATGAAAAGTTTATGAGTGATTCTGAAACAATTGATGACCTTCGCACAAAGTTTGAATCTGTATTAGACGAAATAAATAGCATTTCGCTTAAAATAGATCCCGCAACGCAGCCTAATTATCAGGCCCTCGATGCTTTTGAGGATTTATATGGATCGATTAAAAGGATCCGTAACAAGATCTTATCGCAAAGTACTAGTACTGAGAGTTCAGCCGCATCTAGTAATAATAATTTAGCTCCAGTAATTAAGTTACCGCCGATCAACATACCAAGTTTTGACGGTAAAAATGAAAATTGGCCTTTGTTTTATGAATCTTTTAAAGCTAATATTCATAATAATCCGAATTTGACGGATTCACAGCGCGTTCAATATTTAATTACTAAGTTATCTCATGGTGCATTACATTTCACGGCAGGTATAGTTCCGACCGGTGAAACTTATCACATTATTTGGAATAGTCTGATTAAGAAATATCAAGATAAAAGAGCATTAGGTACTCATTATCTAAATAATATTTTTGATTTAAAGAATTGTACTAATACCGCCAATAGTTTAAATACATTCATTGAGAAATTTTCCGCTTCTATTTCCGCTCTGAAACAGTTAGATATTCCAGACCTTACCGATTTTATATTTTTATTTTTCGCATTAAAGAAGATGGATTCTCAAACTATACAGAACTTTGAAATGACTCTGCAAATGCAAAGTACTGAGATACCGTCTTATACGCAATTTATAGAATTCATTCAACATCAAATAAAGGTTCTCGAACGCTCAAGTAATAATTCCGCACCTTCGAACAATAGGTCAAATAAATCAAACGCTAATGCACGAAATACCTACAAGACGTTCGTTGCATGTAATACGTCAAATCATGCGGGTAACGATGATACCATCAATAAATCGCGGGATAAATGTACTTTATGTAAAAGCGATTCGCATACACATCTTTACCATTGTAAAAAATACATGGAAATGGAGTCGCCGCAGGCAAGGTTTGACTTTATTAAATCGAAAAACGGGTGTATCAACTGTTTATCCCTATTTCACAAATTGGGGAGATGCCAATCAAAATCATTTTGTCACAATAACAGTTGTATTTCCTTAAAGAAAAGGCATCATTCTAGCCTTTGTAGAGGAAATAATAATTCAGACAACGCAAATAAAAGCGCAGCGTCTGTTGTGACCAAGTCCTTAGACGCATCCGATTTTACCAAGCCTTTAATTCCCAATGCAACTGAAACCTTTCCAACCACCGTCACTCAAACACTTGTTTCGTTTCCTCGCGACGCAAATAGTTTTGTAAATACCAACATAAAAACGCGTTCTAATGTTTTGTTATCAACCGCTCAAATATACGCCAAGCCTTATAATAATGACAATAAGGTTGTTATTCGCTGTTTATTAGACATTGGGTCTCAAAGCAACATTATAAGCTTTAAATGTTGCAAATCGCTTAATTTACCTATTACACCAAGTGTTAACTCGTTCATAAAGGGTATAGGTTCTAGTTCGCAAAAAATTCATGGGTATGTTTACTTAAATATCGAGTCGCGTGTTTACCCCACTTATAAATATCAGATAAAGGCTTTAGTTTTAGACAGCCTTACAGATAAATTACCGTCACAATTTATTGAAAATTGTAATATGAATTATATTAAAGAGTTGCCGCTCGCGGATTTAACGTGGAATACACCTAGAGGTATTGATGTAATTTTAGGTGCGCAACTGTTTCCTCACATTTACTTAGGTGATAAAATTATACCTAAAGGTGACGCACCCGCTGCACTACTGACTACTTTCGGATACGTTTTAATGGGTGTTGTAGTTTTGATTGCAACTCTGATGACTCATCTTTTACCGCGCTTGCACTTGATGATTTAAACTTTAATCTTCAAAAATTTTGGGAATTAGAACAAATTGATAACAAACGCCATCTCAGCCCTGACGAGACTGAATGTGAAAGTTTATATACAGCGTCAGTTTCTCGCGATGAGAGTGGTCGCTATTCGGTAGCTTTACCCTTCTGTAAAAATGTAACTGAGTTAGGTAACTCGCGCTGCGTAGCTCATCGTCGCTTACTTTCTTTAGAAAGGAAATTTAGAGCTGATCCTTCATTGCGCCAGGATTATAACCAAGTTATTAATGAGTATATTCAACAAGGTTATTTATCTGAGGTCCCAGAAAATAATAATACAGATGAGGGATATTACATTCCGCATCACGCTGTTATTCGCACTGACAAATGTACAAGTCGCTTAAGAATTGTAATTGACGCATCCGCCAAAACGCTAAATAAAAATATTTCATTGAACGATATTTTACACACTGGGCCCAATTTACAGGCAGATTTATTTTTATTGCTTTTAAATTTTCGCTTATTTCCCATCGCAATGACAGGGCTTGTGGCTCCAGTTATTTTATACGCGAAACTTCTAATTAAAGAGCTCTGGCTCAATAAAATTGATTGGGACGACACATCTTCAGAAGATATTGTAAAACGCTTTTTGGCTTTAGTTTATGATTTTTCGAATTTTCAAAATTTAAAAATACCGCGCCACATAGGTGTTACTGAAGGGTGCAAATCAAATATTGTCGCCTTTTGTGATGCTAGCCTTCAAGGTTATGGCTGTGTCATTTACTTACACGTCACAGACACTTTCGGTAACATTGGTGTTCAGTTATTATGTTCGAAGTCAAAGGTCTCGCCGACAAAAATAACCACGCTTGCGAGATTAGAACTATGTGCCGCACTCCTAATGTCAAAATTAATTAAAGTTGTAAAAGATACTTATTCTTCTCGCATTCCTATTGAAGAAATCTATGCATTTTCAGATTCGACTATAGCGCTGTCATGGATAAAATCTTCACCTCATAGATGGAATACTTTTGTAAGCAACCGCGTCGCACAATGTCAAGAAAACTTAGACTCAAAACACTTTTACCACGTTGCTGGAATTGAAAATCCGAGTGATTGTTTATCACGTGGTGTTCTGCCATCGCAATTGTTGTCGCACCCCCTTTGGTGGAATGGCCCGGAATGGCTCCATAATTCGCCATCTGAATGGCCAATAAATGAATTTTCGCCTACGTCTGATGATTTGCTACCTGAGTTCAAATCAAAAACTTTAATAACCACGCATGTTCAATGTGAACAACCCTTATTATACGTTTTATCTAAACGCTTTTCCTCCTGGGAAAAAATAATTCGCACCGCTTACTATGTCTTACGCTTCGCAAAGCTTCTTCCTTCTACTGAAGAAGTTAAAAAACGCAATTTTGTTGAAAACGCTATAATAAAAGATATTCAAAAGGTTCACTTCAGTGAAGAAATAACGCGATTAAAAAATAAACAGTTACCTTCGAAAAAACTATTAAAGTTAGCAGTGTTCTTAGATGATGAAGGAATATTGCGTATCGGAGGTAGACTTTCTAACGCAGACTTGCCTTACGACGCGAAACATCCCGCCTTACTACCTAAACATGACCACGCAGTTGATCTGATCATCGATCACTATCATGTTCGCAATTGCCACACTG
The DNA here is from genome assembly GCA_029955525.1 of Oeneis ivallda. NCBI lineage: Eukaryota > Metazoa > Arthropoda > Insecta > Lepidoptera > Nymphalidae > Oeneis > Oeneis ivallda. The sequence continues at coordinate 23,600,562 of JARPMR010000007.1, forward strand.
GACCGAGTCTTTTAATGTCGCTTATCCGCCAACGTTTTTGGATACTAGACGCTAGGACGGTTATTAGGTCTAGAGTGCATAAATGTAATACGTGTTTTCGCGTAAAACCCGTGCATCCTACCCCAGTAATGGCTGATCTCCCCTCTTATCGCCTTCAACAAGCGAAGGCATTCCTTCACACTGGTGTAGATCACGCGGGTCCGCTCCGCATAACACCTACGCGACGCCGTGGTTATCAGTCGCAGAAAGCTTACATATTGTGGTGGTACGGCTGTGATCGTCTAAGCCTGATGATTTGTGATTAAGTATACTTGAAGAAAAGTTCATAAAGAAACAATATTTCAGGAATAAGAGACACGTTGGTAGTTGGCATGTTATCTGTAACTTCGCGGATTTCCCAAAGTGAACGGAGACGCATCGCTCACCTGGGCAATACATTTGCGGGTGGACAATTCAGGCTATCATTCCATTCTATCTAGATACGCGGGGCCCATTTGTATTGTATGGGCCTACCTTAGTAGAGCAGTGGGATAGCGTCACTTCGACACTCGGAAGTCCAGAAGGACTTAATTAAAATTATAAGCTAACGATCAGTATAGAATGCATGATAAGCTGGTGAATGTATGAGTGCCTTCTTTGGGCCATCGCAATCCGACCGATTCTCTCGAACACTGGGCAACCCTACACCCAGCACAGGGGTCTTTGAACATTGTTATTGGGGCACGGACCAGGTCACCCTTTTTTCGCTGCGAAGCGTGTATTGCCTTTGTCTTCGAGAGACAGGTTATTTTGAGAGCCGTAGCTCGCCCCATTACCATGGTTTTATTGATATATTCATTTGTTATATTTGATATGTGGTTTGGCCAAACCAGAGCGGGGCTGGTCCGTATTTCAGAGGGCGTGTAATTGTTGTGTTGGAGAATCGCCGCCGGTGCGCCACACTGGTAGCCATGTACTGATATTGTACCAATCTTTGACTATTAAAGTCAACAAGTTAATATTTAAGAGCCCACATCAACCTTAATGTCTCTCATTCCACAATATCGTGATCACCCTAGTCATCTCCAATAAAGTCTCTCCTTTACACAATACCCTATGGTCACCCTAGTGCCTTGCAACTGCTTAACAATAGGACACAAAAAAAAGGTTCAAATCCCCTACCTGCGTCGAGTCGCTGCCCGTAGAATGTGTACAAACACTCGACGAAACTGCGGCTTCTCTCGAGTATTTACTAGTGTTGAAATACCTAATTAAATGCCCTAATCAGTCCATCGTATTAAGCTAGATGAAGTCTAGCTTTCATAGACTGCACATTAATTCAGAGACTATAGGCTTAATCTTTGATTCTGAAATAGTCACGTAGCTCTTCGAACTAGACCCGTTTAGTTCACTATGAAAGGTATTTATCTGTTTAAATCAAAGTAGCTTACGGTAATTGTCCAAGTTGGAAATAATTAATTACTCACAACACAGAATTTCTCTCGTCTGGGAGTCGAACCCGTCGAGAAACGTAGAAATATCATAGCTATATTTGACCTGACTTAATTTATAATATCGGAGTATGAAATCAGCCTGAAATAAAGTTATTGACCTTAGTCTGAACCTCCGTAATCTGTGGGAATCGAACCCATCTCGGAAGCTTAAATATTCGTATATCTACACCTAATAGTTATCTGAGCTTAGCTCTCTGAAATGAAATCCATGATCGTACATAGGTAACATGAGGGAATTTATAGACTATATTAATAAAAGAAGTGTTTATGGATAAAGAATGAGATTTATTATCAGTTTCTTAAAGATTATTAGGAAAGAAACTGTTTGATCATTTAATTCATGTTTAAGGCGCTAAATTACCTTAAGCCATTAATAGAATAGAATAGAATTATTCGTTATTCAATTAAATTTTTACAAGTACTTTTGAATAAATAATGAATCTACCACTGGTTCGGAATGCCCTCCAACCGAGAAGAACCAGTAAGAAACTCGGCGGTTGCTCTTTTCAAAACAGTTACAATACAGTAATTACTATGAATAAAGTAAAATTCAAGAATATATACAGACTTACTTCTATCTTAAGATAGTCAGACATACTGAGTTGGTTATAATGCAAAATGCTAGCTAAACTGTCTCGAAGAGAAAAGACACACACACACCTTAATTTTACAGTAGGGATAAACATATATTTACATAATATTGTGCTAAGATTCACAGATAGTTAATTCAATTTAATTCACTCTTTCTTTTTAGGATAAATAATTTTACATAATTGAACAGGTGGTCTACTGGTGTGCTAGGTTATCGGCGGGTTTATGTCAGACTTTCTCCCTCTATTATCCACGCCACACTAGTCTGTAAAGTAGTATTAATAGGTACAAGATATAGACCACCCCTGTGAAAAGAATTACCCAATCTACTGGGTTCCATGCCATATTCCTATCTCTCTGTATTGTTCGGCTCATAAGTTCCAGCGAACTGTCTGCGTCCATTACCATTAGCCTTTGAGACCTAGGCCTCTCAATTCAAGTCTTACAATTAACTCGAGTCTCTGTGGATCTTAGCAGTCTATTAATTAATTACGAAATTGAATAGAGTACATTACCAATTTACTGCATCGCCTCACTTAATCACTGTAGCTCTTAATTTATTAAATTATATTCTCTACCCTGAGTTATTTTATTACAATTTCTTTCTTAAAAGGTTTAACAAAGATAATCAAGTTTATCTTAAATTAGGGCTGTTGGCTTAGATAATACGCGCACTGCCAATCAGCTTGTAAAGGACCCTCGAGTGTGAGCCACTGGACCGTCAACCGGAGGCCTCAGAGATCGACTGTCGCCCGTCTCTCGCCAGCTATGCGTTCGCGCCTTCGCATCCCTTCTCCAGACTTCAGCCTCTGTGGATTTAAAACACGCCCAAAGTCAACTGTACAAGATATAATTGGTCTAAATGTATCCGTCACCCGTTGTTCTCGACCAATCCTGTCGCGTTACTAAATGTCACCTCCCAAGTCAGACCTCGTCATTGAGTGATTGGTTAAGTTTCTATTTTTTTTTGTTCCCATACATCTGGTAGTTTTAATGTCCAAGTTTCGCACGGCTTGTAAGGCCACAAAAAAAATATAGTTTACGATGCATTTCCTAGTTAAAATTTCTTATCGTGCCTTTACTCAGATTTCTCCTAATTTCTATAGTTTATTGCTTTCAAAGTGGTTTCGAAGTTTTGTGCCTTTTGTCTTATTTTGGCTTAATTGCCTTCCACATGCGAGCACACAATTTAACTTGTCTAAATTGTTAAATTTATAGGTCTAAATGTTTATTTTACAAGTCGCTTTTAATGTTAGAGCCTTGTTATGTTCGAAAAATTTATTTATGAGTCTATTCGGCGAAGAAAGAAAAAATATACGTTGTAGGTACGAGCGGACCACCTCACACTCCCCCAAATAGATTTTTAATACACCTAGTCTTCCCTAATGCCTCAGCATTTTGGACTAGTCGTTTGGAAATCTATTTCTCCTCTGTAATCACTCACTAAGTTCCTAATAGAACCCTAATGTTTACACGTTCTTATAGTAACGGAATAGGTGAATAGCGTTATAATTTCCTTTTGTCTTATTAGTACGAGCGTCGATCAAGGTGTATACGTTATTATATGGGACTGCTCCTATTATGTAGGGCCCTTCATATAGCCGCATGAATTTCTTTGTCAACTTTTTGTCGGCATCCGACTTCGCAAAGGCCTTAAGTTTTACTAAGTCTCCTATTTCGAAATGCACTAGCTTATGCGTTTTATTATAGTAAGACTCTCTACTCTCTGCCGCTTTAACTATGTTCCGTCGCACCTGCTGCCTAATTTGTTCTAGCATTTCTCGCTGTAGTTCGTTTTCCTTCACCATGCCTCTGTCAAAGTCAGTTGATAATGAAGTCCGTTTTCCCCACACTACCTCATTTGGTGTATAGCCTGTCGTAGTGTGTACCACTTGATTGTAACAATCCTCTATACTAGGTAATGCATCTACCCAAGATTGATGAGCCTTCTCACAATATGTTCTAAACAGCCTCCCTAACTCTTTATTAACTCTCTCTGTAGAGTTCGGCCGCGGATTTCTGACAGATGTGTGCGTTAGTTCGATACCTAACTGACGAACGCCTGCCTCGAAAACTCTCGAAGTGAAATTCGCGCCTCTATCCGAACATAATGTCCTAATCTCGATTTGATTATGGAACTTTCTTACACATGTTAACGTAGCCTTTCCACTTGCCGCACGTAGTGGGTATAGCCTGATTAATTTGCTATACGCGTCCTGCATTACGAATATGTATTTGTATCCGAAACGACCCGCTGGCAAAGGGCCATAAATGTCACAAAAGACCCGTTCTCCTATTTCTTTCGCCACCACTGTCTTAATCGGCCCCGTATGTGTTTCTAACGCGTGTTTTTACCTCTGACATATCTCACAAGCTCTCACAATTTGACCTATTATACGAGACATATTCGAAAAATAATAACGGTGCTTCATCAGAGCATAAACCTTATATCGTCCGAAATGACCTATCTCTTCATGTATACTAACAATCAAGTCTCTCTGTATGTCCTCGGGAATGTATAGCCGTAAAGTATTCGTCTTCCCGTCGGTCCTATAAAGAACACCTTCCTTAAGCGTATAATACCTAGATTCAGACGTGCCCGTTACTTTCATACGCCTAATTATTTCGTTGGCGACCTTGTCACGCTCTTGATAACTACCTATTTCCTTCCATTTCGACTGTACTACTCGTCCTAACGACGTTTTAAATAGATACATCTCTGGTCTCGTAACCTTATTAGTTAACACGTCCGTTGTCCCCTTTATATGGCGGGATAATACATCCGCTACCGTGTTTAGGTTACCTTTCACATGCTCAACTGTATAATCGAACCGTCCTATGTAATGTACCCATCGTATCATCCGTGCGCTTAATAACTTACACGTTTGTAGGAATATCAAGCTCTTGTGATCAGTCCTAATCACTAAACGTGCTCCTCTTAAGTACGTTTCAAACTTTGATAGACTAAAGATAATTGCCCACAGTTCCTGTTCTGTGACTGTCCATTTCCTTTCCGTTTCCGTTAATGCCTTACTACAAAATCCTATTATTCGTTCTTCGCCTACTTCGTCTAACTGATAAACATATCCGGAGACCCCCAAATTACTGCTATCGGTTTGCAGGTAATAAGTTTCCTTCGGATTAGGGTGTACAAGAAGCATTGTGTCTAAAAATAGTTTCTTGACCCTTTCGAAACAATCGTTCGCTGCCTGTGTCCAACGCCATTTGGTATTTTGTTTCAATAAATCGCAGAGTGGCCTAACCTCCTCGCTATACTTCGCGATAAATCTCCTGAAATAGTTTATTAATCCTAAAAATCCTCGTAATTGTTTTATTGTTCGAGGTATGGGGAACTCTTGTATGGCTTCTACTCGCTCAGGATCCATACGCAATCCATTAGTATTCACTATGTGACCTAATAACTTCACCTCTACACATAAGAATCGACCATCTAAATAATTCACGCAAAACTCGCGTACTTCTTTTAATATAGAATCCATTGTTCTAGAAAACCCTGCCACAGATGTCTTTAATCCTTGAGGCAAGACACAATAGGTATAAGTTCTCCCTATAAAAGAGAAACCCGTATACTTCCTAGAATCCCGGTGCAAAGGTATTTGAAAATATGCATTATTCAAATCAATCAAACTGATATAATTCACTCCGTGAAAGGATTGTAAAATCTCAGATGTGAGTGGAGGTGATCCCGCATCACCTATCATTTTCTTATTAAGCTCGCGTGCATCTAATAAAAGTCTTATTGATCCATCTCGTTTCTTTGTGAATGTGAGAGGACTACAGTACGGTGTCGCCTCCTGTCTGATTACGCCTAATCTCTCCAACTTCTCTAACTCCTCCTTAACCTGTTCCCTATACGCTAAAGGTACCGGATAGCTGTGCTTCACAAAAGGGATTTCATCGGTTAACTCGATAACGTGCTCGTACCTGCTAGCCAACCCTAACTTGTCCGTAAATACCTTACAATGCTTGTCTAGTATAGGCAATAACATCTCCCTTTGTTCTGAGCTTATACCTGACTCGTCCAGATGGTATTCCTTGTTGAGTTTACCGCCCGATTCTTCAATCGATAAGCAATGTCCCACCGATCTAGGACTATGACTCATTATAGAATCAATTGTGATTGCATTCGCCTCTCCCCCTAACCTTTCGACCTTACAATCGGAGTTTAGCTTAACGCAAGATTTAACTCCCAAGTGTTCAATTGTCAACGTTCGCTCACTACCGCAGTTCACTACTCCTTTCACCCTTTCCAACCAATCATACCCTAATATTAATGATCTAGGTAGGCGTCGCATGATTAACACAGGTGCTTCAACTAATGTGCTACCTAATTGGAACTCTATTAACACCAATCGGTTCGCGCTCTCGCTTCGCGATCCAAATGCTCCCTGTATCCGAATTGCCGGAATAGCGATCTCAGGTAGAGACCCGCTTTCACTGAGAATAGAGTCGTACAATTCTCTAGTCATTCCGCTAATTTGACTTCCCGTATCGATAAGTACATTCATGCTTCTCCCGTACAATGACACGCATACTTCAGGTAACTTAGGTAAAGAATAACCAACCTCTTCGTCAATCGATTCATCGAGTTCGTGGAACATCGTATTTGAACTCACTCCTCGCTTAACACAATACTCGCACGTAACGCCCCGTTCGCTACACTCTATTACGTTGCTAAACTGGTTTTCCAACAAGATTCCTATGCCTCTAATTTCCGACTGACAACTGTAATTGACGTCATTTACGCCGCCTTTTAGTGCTCGTTTCAGGCCCTTTCCACCGACTCCTAAACTCTGTCCTGGTTTCCATCCGCTCCTAGTTAAAATATTATAAGCTACACCTGCCCGTTCGCTCTCCGAGATCTCTATATTCCCTGATTTACACAAATTTAATTTACCCGACCTCGCTTGTGTAGGGGAACCTAGTTTTTTGACGTTCCCTCCCCCACATTTTCCGATGAAGTAAGGCTTTCGCCCTCTTTCACAAAAGTGATAGCCTGTCTGGTTCGCTCGGTTTCAGGCAAGGCTGGCCTGTTATAATTTCCCCTATAGCTTGACCGACCCCATCGATAACCCCGACCTCTGTTCGAGTCTCTAGTACTCCACTTCCTAGCATTCATAGTAGCAACAATGGGACGCGCCAGCGGTGGCCCGTTATACCCTTTTCCTCTAAAACTACTACCTGCTACCTCTCTCGCAATTCCTCTAGGCTTCTCAACAATATTTTGCTCTATACTTCTTAGAAACTTCGCCCCGTTCATAATGCTAACTTCCTTGGTCCTAGTAAACCATAACCGTTGTATATCTATAGCATAGTGCCGCATAATAGCGTTTACTAAATCACGTTCGCTAAACGCAATAGTTAACGATTGCATCGACTCAACCTGCTCGGCAAAATGTTCAGACATCGTCATTCCTGAGCTACTCGTATATACGGCATTAATCAATCGATACCTCACAGACTCCTGGATCTGTTCGGTCCAATACGTGCGTCTAAAATCAACTTCAAAATCAGCGAAAGTAGTCCAATCTTTTGAATATAATTCCATAACCTGTCTCGCGTGACCTGTAATGCACCCAAGCGCTATGTCGATCTCGCGATCAAATCCATTTACCGCCCTAATATACTTCTTTAACCGTTTTAAAAATGAAATAGGGTTCGTGAATGGTTTTCCATCGAAATTCGGTTTGCTAACCGACGGCTGTACCACATATAAGTTTCGAGTTTCAGAAGACGCTATGCTGTGACTCGCGGACTCATAACTAGACCCCTGTCTAACATCTCGATCACCCTCACTATTCGCCAACTCAACCGATGCGTGTGACGTAACACTCACGTTTTCGTTTGGTACCGGATTCACTTTCGAACTAAGTTGTTGTAACTTTCCTTCGAACTCGCTGATTTTCTTCAAAATCAACTCTAAAGTCGAGCTACCTACGGTTCCCGTTTGCTCACTATCCCTTTCTGCACTGCCGCTTGATAAGTCTATCGCTACCTGCTTCGCCTTACGTCCCTTTCTACCTGTCGACATATTTTATTTCGTCTTAAACCCCCTTTTACTTTACCGCCTAACTTCGCCAAGTGCTAAAATAAGCTGTTTATTACCGTGCCGCTTTCACGAAACTTGAACAAAACCTTTTAGATAATAGAACAATTCCGATACCAGATGTTTGGAAACGCTCGGGATGTGTCTTGTTTTATGTGAAGTCTCTGGGTTCAAAATAAATTCTAGGAAATAATACAAGGGCAGAGAAATAAATCTAAGAAATAAGCAAAAGTAATATCTCCGATACTGCAATCTCCTCCTTAGAAACCTGTAAATTGTACATTTATAAGACATACTGCTTATTTCTGCTCCCTCTATACACGGAATAAATGTTCAACATAATAATAACATGCACAGTGCTATTTCTGCTCCACCTATATATGGAATAATTTTATAACATAATAATAACATGCACGGTGTGTGTCTTAACTCCGTTTTTTCTTTAATGACTACTCTCCTCATATACCTAGTCACGATTCCTACGTTGTGTTCTACTTTTATACTATTATAGATCTAGTCATACCGTTATTTCGAATACGTACATAGACCTCTGGTCAATCGGCAACAAATTCTGTGACCTAACAGGGTCACAGATGTGACACAGGATGATACACGCATCCTGGTCACGGCACCAAATTCTGTGGTGGTACGGCTGTGATCGTCTAAGCCTGATGATTTGTGATTAAGTATACTTGAAGAAAAGTTCATAAAGAAACAATATTTCAGGAATAAGAGACACGTTGGTAGTTGGCATGTTATCTGTAACTTCGCGGATTTCCCAAAGTGAACGGAGACGCATCGCTCACCTGGGCAATACATTTGCGGGTGGACAATTCAGGCTATCATTCCATTCTATCTAGATACGCGGGGCCCATTTGTATTGTATGGGCCTACCTTAGTAGAGCAGTGGGATAGCGTCACTTCGACACTCGGAAGTCCAGAAGGACTTAATTAAAATTATAAGCTAACGATCAGTATAGAATGCATGATAAGCTGGTGAATGTATGAGTGCCTTCTTTGGGCCATCGCAATCCGACCGATTCTCTCGAACACTGGGGAACCCTACACCCAGCACAGGGGTCTTTGAACATTGTTATTGGGGCACGGACCAGGTCACCCTTTTTTCGCTGCGAAGCGTGTATTGCCTTTGTCTTCGAGAGACAGGTTCTTTTGAGAGCCGTAGCTCGCCCCATTACCATGGTTTTATTGATATATTCATTTGTTATATTTGATATGTGGTTTGGCCAAACCAGAGCGGGGCTGGTCCGTATTTCAGAGGGCGTGTAATTGTTGTGTTGGAGAATCGCCGCCGGTGCGCCACACTGGTAGCCATGTACTGATATTGTACCAATCTTTGACTATTAAAGTCAACAAGTTAATATTTAAGAGCCCACATCAACCTTAATGTCTCTCATTCCACAATATCGTGATCACCCTAGTCATCTCCAATAAAGTCTCTCCTTTACACAATACCCTATGGTCACCCTAGTGCCTTGCAACTGCTTAACAATAGGACACAAAAAAAAGGTTCAAATCCCCTACCTGCGTCGAGTCGCTGCCCGTAGAATGTGTACAAACACTCGACGAAACTGCGGCTTCTCTCGAGTATTTACTAGTGTTGAAATACCTAATTAAATGCCCTAATCAGTCCATCGTATTAAGCTAGATGAAGTCTAGCTTTCATAGACTGCACATTAATTCAGAGACTATAGGCTTAATCTTTGATTCTGAAATAGTCACGTAGCTCTTCGAACTAGACCCGTTTAGTTCACTATGAAAGGTATTTATCTGTTTAAATCAAAGTAGCTTACGGTAATTGTCCAAGTTGGAAATAATTAATTACTCACAACACAGAATTTCTCTCGTCTGGGAGTCGAACCCGTCGAGAAACGTAGAAATATCATAGCTATATTTGACCTGACTTAATTTATAATATCGGAGTATGAAATCAGCCTGAAATAAAGTTATTGACCTTAGTCTGAACCTCCGTAATCTGTGGGAATCGAACCCATCTCGGAAGCTTAAATATTCGTATATCTACACCTAATAGTTATCTGAGCTTAGCTCTCTGAAATGAAATCCATGATCGTACATAGGTAACATGAGGGAATTTATAGACTATATTAATAAAAGAAGTGTTTATGGATAAAGAATGAGATTTATTATCAGTTTCTTAAAGATTATTAGGAAAGAAACTGTTTGATCATTTAATTCATGTTTAAGGCGCTAAATTACCTTAAGCCATTAATAGAATAGAATAGAATTATTCGTTATTCAATTAAATTTTTACAAGTACTTTTGAATAAATAATGAATCTACCACTGGTTCGGAATGCCCTCCAACCGAGAAGAACCAGTAAGAAACTCGGCGGTTGCTCTTTTCAAAACAGTTACAATACAGTAATTACTATGTTAAATATGTAGTATTTCCACTATGAGGAAAATTCAAGAATATATACAGACTTACTTCTATCTTAAGATAGTCAGACATACTGAGTTGGTTATAATGCAAAATGCTAGCTAAACTGTCTCGAAGAGAAAAGACACACACACACCTTAATTTTACAGTAGGGATAAACATATATTTACATAATATTGTGCTAAGATTCACAGATAGTTAATTCAATTTAATTCACTCTTTCTTTTTAGGATAAATAATTTTACATAATTGAACAGGTGGTCTACTGGTGTGCTAGGTTATCGGCGGGTTTATGTCAGACTTTCTCCCTCTATTATCCACGCCACACTAGTCTGTAAAGTAGTATTAATAGGTACAAGATATAGACCACCCCTGTGAAAAGAATTACCCAATCTACTGGGTTCCATGCCATATTCCTATCTCTCTGTATTGTTCGGCTCATAAGTTCCAGCGAACTGTCTGCGTCCATTACCATTAGCCTTTGAGACCTAGGCCTCTCAATTCAAGTCTTACAATTAACTCGAGTCTCTGTGGATCTTAGCAGTCTATTAATTAATTACGAAATTGAATAGAGTACATTACCAATTTACTGCATCGCCTCACTTAATCACTGTAGCTCTTAATTTATTAAATTATATTCTCTACCCTGAGTTATTTTATTACAATTTCTTTCTTAAAAGGTTTAACAAAGATAATCAAGTTTATCTTAAATTAGGGCTGTTGGCTTAGATAATACGCGCACTGCCAATCAGCTTGTAAAGGACCCTCGAGTGTGAGCCACTGGACCGTCACCCGGAGGCCTCAGAGATCGACTGTCGCCCGTCTCTCGCCAGCTATGCGTTCGCGCCTTCGCATCCCTTCTCCAGACTTCAGCCTCTGTGGATTTAAAACACGCCCAAAGTCAACTGTACAAGATATAATTGGTCTAAATGTATCCGTCACCCGTTGTTCTCGACCAATCCTGTCGCGTTACTAAATGTCACCTCCCAAGTCAGACCTCGTCATTGAGTGATTGGTTAAGTTTCTATTTTTTGTTTGTTCCCATACATCTGGTAGTTTTAATGTCCAAGTTTCGCACGGCTTGTAAGGCCACAAAAAAAATATAGTTTACGATGCATTTCCTAGTTAAAATTTCTTATCGTGCCTTTACTCAGATTTCTCCTAATTTCTATAGTTTATTGCTTTCAAAGTGGTTTCGAAGTTTTGTGCCTTTTGTCTTATTTTGGCTTAATTGCCTTCCACATGCGAGCACACAATTTAACTTGTCTAAATTGTTAAATTTATAGGTCTAAATGTTTATTTTACAAGTCGCTTTTAATGTTAGAGCCTTGTTATGTTCGAAAAATTTATTTATGAGTCTATTCGGCGAAGAAAGAAAAAATATACGTTGTAGGTACGAGCGGACCACCTCAATATGCTTATTCGTATGTCTTGTGACGAAAGCTGTCCATATAGAACTGTCATCGGACTTAACAGCTGACTCTTGTATCATGGCCATAAAAAGATTTTTGTCAAGGAAAGGTCCAATTTCTTGTTTTTACACAGATAACTCTGGAACTTTTATTAAAGCCAGGTCGCAATTAAATGAGGTTTATTCACTTCTGAGTAGTTCTGAATATAGAAATAAATTAAGCCTCGAATTACAGAACAACCGCATAGAATGGAAAATGATTCCTCCTCGCTCTCCACACTTTGGAGGGATGTGGGAATCTAACATAAAAAGTTTCAAAACGCATTTATATCGAGTTATCGGTAATCAACTTCTGACATACGAAGAATTGCTAACTGTACTTACGCAAATTGAATGCATATTAAACTCGCGCCCGCTTTGTTTACTATCGTCAGATCCGCATCCTGAAATTCTAACGCCTGCCCATTTTTTAATGTCAACTCCTTTACAATATTTTCCGGCAACTCCTTTGCCTAGCGAACGCCCAAACTTAGTTAATCGCAAAAAGTTACTCGACAGTTTAGTACAGTCGTATTGGAAAAAATGGCGCTTAGAATATTTACACACTTTACAAGCTAGGCAGAAATGGTGTACGCCTGATAATCCTATTGAAGTAGGTACTGTCGTATTGCTCGGCTGTGATGACCTACCGCCGTTACAATGGCCGCTAGGAATTATAACAAAGGTTTATCCAGGGGCTGATAATGTGGTTCGCGTTGCTTTGGTAAAAACGGAATCTGGTGAATTTAAGCGTCCAGTTGTAAAACTTTACCCGCTTCCAATAAATCTATTAAAATAAATTTTCTTTGTTTTAACGCTAAGTATAATTTAACGCTAATTGAATTTTTCTATAATTAATAATTAATTCATAGACCGCCTTTCGCTATTAATTTAGGTATAACATTATAACAATTTTATTGTTCGCGTACTTATATTTCGCTAAACTCATTATTTATTATTGAGATCCTAGACTCCGTCTAGACCGGGGAGAATGTTTGCGCGGATAAACGTATATATTCTGGGATATAATCTTACATTCCTGGATTGTGTAATGTGCCTTAACGCCCTCTGTTGTACATTAGCAACTTCACGCACCGTTGTCTCAACGACGCATAGACGGCGTTGTATTGTAGGCCTAATTTATTGTCGCTAATTGCAAAATGACAGTCTTCGCTCATCAATCACGCGTATCGGACACTGCGTTCGATAATCCGTCTAAACGCCACGCGCCCACGCTTCCCGAACAAGCAACCTGTGTCGCCACGAGCCTAGTCCTGCAGGAAACCAATCCAGAAGTGTCTGCGAGATTCAGGTGAGTGATATTGTTAATGTATAACAGTTTGTTTCCGCACATTGCATTGTTCAGGGTTGTAAATTTTATTTACCGCAGTCAATATTAAATTGGCAAACTAACGCACACGCAAATACGTACTTGGGCTATTTACACGCCTAAGTACCAAATCGCACCTCTGAATCAATTATTGCTAGTCTCAATTATGATAATTGGCTTTTATGACATCCTTGTCAATTGGCTAATCACAGGGGATTCATCATCATCATCATCATCAGCAACCCATCAATGGCTCACTACTGAGTACAGGTATCCCGAGAAGGGATATAGGATATAGTAGTCCACCACTGCGCTGGACCAATGCGAATAAGCAGACTTCATACACCTTTGAGAACATTATGGAGAACACTCAGATATGCAAGTTTCCTCACGATAGCATGTATGATATTGAATTGCTTATACGCAAACTCTGAAATATCAGAGATGCCAGGAATCAAAACTGCGACCCCCCGAATAGGAGACTAACAATCCTAAACACTAGGCTATCACAGAGGGAATTGCGATGGTCATACTATAGCAATCATCTTTAGACAATTCCTCAGCAGATCTCTTCCTGATCAAGTGTGATTGCCATCCTATCGTACCATTAGACTATAATAATAATAATAATAATCGTTTATTTTTTCCAAAATTACAAATGATTTTATAACAGATTTGAACGATGATCCCGCAGAAGTATAAACTGTGTTGCGGTGAGTTGACTGAGTTTCCACAGCGCGGTTCGCACCCGCGCCCGCAGCGCTTGCGGTACCGTTGTTACGGCGCCCGCCGCGGGCGCAAACCGCGCCGTGGAAATTGCTGCTTCATTTTCTATACATTCTACGGAGGCCGCGGGCCCTCAACCGCTGCGGACGCGGGTTCGAACCGTGCCGTGGAAACTCAGTCTTAACCTTTTAGCCATCGTCTTTAGATTTAAAACCACGATTTTTTTTGGAATTTGAGCTATCTAATAAATATTACATATACTGGTATTGTCGTAATAGTTCCTAATCTAATTACAATCGCTACAGAACTGGAATTGTTACTGCAAAACTACTCGTATAATATCTGAAACGTGCTGATGTCGCCAAGCATGCGGATGCAAGCGGGATGCGAAACGATGAACAAACTGGGGAATGCTTTTCCGATAGTGTTGTGGACACAAACTTCTATAAGATCGATTTATTATACTAAGGGCCGATTTCACCAACGTAAAATAACAACTTTTTGGCAGATTTTAAATACTAAAACTGTCAGAACGGCCAATTTATTCCTCGGTTAAACGTCATTTGACGTTGGTCGAACGGACGTGTTTGAAATCGGCACTAATCTACGAGTCGAGTTACATGGATCTCATTAGTTATGCGCAATCCGGGCAATCCTTCCAATTGTAATGACGTCACTTGAACGGTTTAACCGAACTATTTTAATTGACCTACCATATTTAGTTGAAGAGAATACTTTCTTTTACTCTTCATTCTTCAGTATGCAATATAGGTTTCTGTACTTATTATGTTAGTCATAAACTATAGGTACATAATACAAATAATTCTTACGTAAATAAGATATGTAATTTAACATAAAACATTCTTTTTAAAAAACCGACTTCAAACACCCGCGCCATTACAAAGTATATAATTTATTGTTGATTATTTTAAAACCGCTAAACTGATTTCGATAAAATTTAAACAGGATCACCTGGAAAGTATACTCTTTCAAATAAAAAAAGAATTTTCTAAATCGGTTGAGGCGTCTTTGAGTAATCGGTGAACATACATAAAAATAAAAATTCCCATGAATTGAGAACCTCCTCCTTTTTTGAAGTCGGTTTAAAATAGGTACTTATTACTCTATAGAGTTGGAGTTAAGGACGCTGTTAAAGTGCAATATCTTGCAACGCGTTCATAATATTGCAATTCAGAGAATACAATATGATGTTCTAGATCTAGAGGCTAGAACTCGAGAGTGCTTTTCAATAGTGCTGTGAACGCAGACTACCGAGATCGATGGATTAGTACAGTGCTACGTTAATTTAATACTGTTGTGTACTGAAACTTGTTTGTCATGCACTAAAATCTTCATCAGCGTTTTGCTAAAGTCCTGAGGGAATGATAAAGTTTTATAACTTCAAATATATGTTATAGGATTGGTAAGCTTTGAAATGGAAGGATCTTTTTCAATGGCATATTTAGGTATTGAAGTAATTGCCAATTAATGTTATCTGGGTGGTAATAATTAAAAATCAAACAATGTCGTTAGGACTTTTAACTAAATTCGGAAGGCCAATTTAATGTTGAAAGCTAAATCTAGATAGTCTATGTAAATAATTTAATATAAAAAAAATATTTTTAAAAAACCGAGTTCAAACGGCCCGCGCCACTACAATTAACAAATTATTGTTGATATTTTAAAACCGCTCGACCTATTTCGATAAAATTTCAATGGAACCACCTGAGAAGTATACCCTTTGAAACAAAAAAAGAGCTTTTCAAATTGGTTCAGGCGTCTTTGAGTAATCGGTGAACATACATAAAAAAAAGATTCCGACGAATTGAGAACCTCCTCCTTTTTGAAGTCGGTTAAAATATTATAGTATTTTTATAATTCTACTAAAGTCTAGATATCATTTCTTAGCTGAGTTTAGACAATCGTTACACAAACACAGAATAAGGATGATCTTTAGCCAGCAGATTATCCGTTTACCAAGTGGGGGCAAGGGCACCATTCGAGCACCTTTGGAAAATCTATCAGATCTTCGAGCTATGTGCCATTGCTACTTTAATTCGTAACTCTGAATGTTGATAACTCTAGTTTTCTACGGATTTCCTCATGTCTAATTTGTTCCCGCACGACATAGCTCTTTCCATTACTCGTTAAGTGATCCTGAATCTTCTTACGAGGCCTATAGTTCGCGACCAATTTTCGAATACATACGTCATCATTAGCAACACGCACTACCTACTCGAAATTGAGGAGTTTTGGACATTTTAATTTCTCTTCTCTTACTAATAAGCAGTACTTTTTCTTTTTCTATACATAAGCAATAAGTATTACAAAGCAATAAGTAGTACAAAGAAAGCATAAGTTTAAGCAAAGCAAAAGTACACGAGTATGCCTCACTGGTTTTTAGTAATGCCTGCTCCTCACGTTGGCTAACATTGTGGCGAATGGTTATGGCCAATACCTATGGCAATCATGTAGAGCGGGTATTTGTGCTTATCTTGGTATGTATTGGAATGATGGCCCACAAGTTGGCGCAAGATCCATTTGGTGTCGGTTTTTTAACAAAGATCAAAGGGTTGTTTGCTACGAGCTCCCAGTAAGATTGCGCGCACCTGATTTAACTCTGAATTAACTTTTCTTATACATATTCACGTAGTCGCGGTATGCTGTGAATAAATAAACCGCAGCAGCCGTTAGCGTCTCAATATCCATTTTAATAAATTCGTCCGCACATTGGCCTGAACGCAAGCAAACTGAACGACCTGCCAACGTATGGACGCCATCACAAACTCTTGGCTAATACCTTTGCCACAATATTCACTACAATGTTGGCCAACGTGAAGAGCAGGCTTTAAATAATAAGCACACGCAACGCCAACTATTCTCAACTTCTCGCCTTGTTATGTCTACGCCCAAACGATGCAGTTATAACTCTCACAAATGGACCAATTTCCAGTGGATGTTGTATGTCACTGGCAGATGGCCGCCAGAGCGCTCCTCATTTCCTCCAGCAAAAGCTTGTGAACTGAGGCACAGAGCTTGGAGATTGTTAGTGCTGATTTTGTAACCCAATTTGGAGTTTTCTTGCGAAGTCATAACTTTCTGGTAGAGTTATTTCAATTAAGTATAATTAAAATGATGTCCTGACCGCGGCAGCTATTTACAAAAGGGGTTAGCCATTAAAGCTGGAGATTTTAAAGTTCAGGATTGTGTGCGCCACAAATAACCCTCTGATAACTGACAGGTCGACGGTTCGATTTCCACCCGTGGCACTATTTTCGTACCCGCCCTAACACAAACTTTCCACTTAATTGGAGGGTAGAGGAGAATATTTGGAGGGAAGATAGAGGGAAGAGGTGAATAATTGACATTTGCAAGCGTTTGAGATGTAGGCCATATGTATAATGGAGAGACTTTATCTCAAATGCTCTTGTACTATAAAGAACAAATTGCAAACGGATGCTAATTATAACAGATACACAAAGGAAGGTTGCATTTTTGGGCCACTGGCAACGCGGATTCCTCTAGGAGTTTCCACAGTTGATCCTCAAAGAAAATATAGCCCGAAAAAAAAGGGCACCGGGACGACCGAGAAGGAAGAGATTTTACGGTATAAGGAAGTGAACTCGACGTAAGTATCAAAAAATAAAGAAAATACAATAATTACGAGTATGATCAAACAAGCTTTCTCCCGTACATATTTGCAGATATAGACCAAAGTGTAAGAGACTAAAAGACTAAAGTGTATGAGACTAAAAATCCAAAGTCTATGAGACTAAAAGACCAAAGTCTATGAGACTTAAAGATCAAAATGTATGCAACCAAAAGACCAAATTAATGAGACTAAATTACCAAAGTGTATGTGAATTAAAGACCGAATTCTATGAGACTAAAAGACCAAAGTGTATGAGTCACAGTGTCACCCAGCGAGCGATGGAGAGAGCTATGCTCGGTATATCCCTGCGGGATCAAATCAGAAATGAGGAGATCCGTAGGAGAACCAAAGTCAACGACATAGCTCAGCGTGTGGCGAAACAGAAGTGGAAATTGGCGGGGCACGTAGTTCGAAGAGCTGATGGTCGTTGGGGTCCCAAGGTGCTGGAGTGGCGACCCCGCACCGGGAAATGCAGGAGACATTTATCCAGCAGTGGACGTCTATAGGTTGATAAAGTAGAAGAAGAAAGACAAGAATTTGATACACACATTCTTGTGGTGTGATTGGTGGATCCTTCAACGTTCTATCTATGCGTACCTACTAAGTAATTATACTTAGTACAGTAAAACTGTAGAATCGAAACTCGAACGCGAAAGTGTGTTTGTTTGTTGATTTTTTCTTCAATCATACAGTAACAGAGCAACCGATTGACGTGATTTTTTTCATCGGTATAGTTTAGGACTTTAAGGCGGATGTCACACTGCGACGCATCCCGCTCCGGGACGCGAGCCTGTGTGTTTAAAGTTGTTCGAAAGTACCTCAGTTTGTATAGAAAAAAAACTTGAGAGGTGTCAAGGGACACCCGGATGGAACGTAGTTCCTTTCGATTACATTATGTTCGGTATTTTCGCGGTACAACATTGAGTCTACCTACGCTGCCTACGCTGTCCGTCCGCCCGTCCGTCCGTCCGTCCGTCCGTCCGTCCGTCTGTCAGCGGGCTATATCTCGTAAACCGTAATAGATAGACAGATGGAATTTTCACATATTATGTATTTCTATTGCCGCTATAACAACAAATAATAAAAATTAAATTAAATTAAAAAAATTAAATAAAAATATTTCCATGGGTACATGAAAATATTTTAATTTAATTTTTTTTAACGGAACCCTAAAAGAGCGAGGCCTGACTCGCACTTGGCCGATTTTTTTATAACTTATAAGTTATCGACCGAGCGAAGCGAAGGTCTTTGAGTTAACTAGGGCGATTTGCACTTGTCCGTCCGTCCGTCCGTCCGTCCGTCCGTCTGTCAGAGCCTTATAACTTTTGAATTACTGAACGTAATTACTTCAAATTTAGATATAATATGTAAACCGATGGCCTCCAGCCGAAAATGGCTTAAAAAGTTATAAAAATCTTTATTTCAGGGGGGCTCTCATAGAAGCGAATGCGAAGTAAAAAAAAAAAATCGCGTTACATAAAATTGTTACGTATCATTTTAAAGATAATTTTGAACTGAGTACAAAAATATTTTTTTTTTAATTTTTCCCTTAAAATTGACGAAATGGGGGGCTTTCAAAGTGGCGATTTTATACGCTCGCTTGAAGACGCTCTCTAGAAAAATCCGCTATGGATTTTCAAACTGATTTTATGTTTTTAGGTCACTTATATCCTGTACTTGAACAACAAATACTAAAATTATATGAATATTATAAAGAAACGAGATTATTTAATTTTTAATGGGCGTCAGTAATTCATATAGCATCAACATAGCTTCACAATAATGCTAATAGATGGCGCAGTCAGTAACTATTCCCATGGAACTACGAGTTAAATTCAATGTTTGATAAATAATTCAATGTTTTCACTAACGTTCCCTAACCTTTACGGGCTACCTATAAGTTAGGTGATTGATGTTTTCTGTCAACTTATTTATCACGATCCTGTACGGGACACCTAAAAGGATATTGGGACGGATGTTAGGACTTAGGATTGTATTTAGGAGCTATCTACGTTAAGAGACTCCTACTTAGGGGATGATTTAGGTATGTTTGGTGAAAACGGGCATAATAATAATGTCAGTTTTGGTTATCATGTATCGATTGAATGAATAATCATGGGATACCGTTACCGCGAGGTCTCAGTTCGGGGCGAACCACTAGTAAAAAATTAGATTCGAACCATCGACGTTGAACTTTTAGGCGACTGCCGGAGCCACTAGGCTACGGAGACCTAATGCTGTATCGCGAAAATACCGAACACAATGCAAAATTCACATTCAACAAAAAAGTGTCGGTTTCAAAAATATGTCGAGTGTCGGTTCCTTAATTTTTTCCGTCTAGCCCCCTTCCGTACCGCGCGATAAGGAACTTACGTTCCAACACGTAAATGTTGTGAACCACTAACAACGCATCCCCGCGCGTGGAATCACGCAGAATCACGTGGGGCGCGTCGCAATGTGAGATTCGCTTAACGCGTTGTCCTGCGTGAGCGACGAATACGACGCGACGCGACGCGACGCGACACGACGCGATGTAATGTAAATGTCGCGTCTCGCCGCAGACTGCCATATAGGCCACAAGCAGGGTATGCCGTTGAGTTGATTGCGTTCGTCGCCTTTTATCCCGGAAAAAAGATCCCGGAATTTCTCACGGGATTCATCAAACTTATCTTCACGCGGGCGAAGTTGCAGTCAAAAGCTACTAATTGAGGGTGATCTAGAGAGTGTAATAGATTACAATTAAAATAAGATTATTTAAAAAAAAACCTGTCTATTTGAAACACGCTAATCTCCAAAACTAATTGACGGATTTTCACAGTATTTCCACAAGTAACTTGAGCGTAGTTTAAGGCAGCATAATAATTATTATAGACTGTCATTATTCGTTTCAAAGCAGAAAGAAAAATGCATAATATTATTATTCAAAGTTTCTAGGGTTGCTGAAGCATTATATTTAAGGTACCTACATCAAACTAAAAGCTGAATTGAGTTTGATTTCAACGTACGTAATCAATATTATGGGGAAGTGCGGATATTTCCATTATTCGACCGACAAACTCTGCGCCAAGTTAACGGTAGCTTCGCAAGTCATTCGCGGGAATCTCTAATTGATTACTTTGCTCGTTGACTTTGGCTTTTAACTGAACAAACTTTGTAACAATGTTAATTCCTTTAGAGCTGCTGACATTGCCGACAATGCTGGTGATACAAAATGTATTATTTTGTATAGAATAATTCAATAATTACTCTTCATTACGTGACATCAGAGCCACTAATAAGTAGGTCAAACTGCAAAATTTTCTGGATGAGTCAGCTATGCTACTGCTCTATAAGCCAGTTCTCTAAGCGATTCAAACCAAAGCTTAGACCAGATCAGACTAAAAACAATTTCAAAATCGTAAATTGCCAAATTCACATAATTAGTGCGTATAGGCTTATTACGTTCTACTAAAATCGCACAAAAATCTAATTTTTTCTCACCTCCGGGCGGAAAGCGTCAATTTTCCTCCCGCTGCGCTAAACGAAAATGTCGCTTTCCGCCTCCGTCGAGGAGAAAAATAGTATACACACCACGGGCAGTAAATAAGAAAGCCTCAGATCACATGTTTATTGACCTCGGCTTCGCCTCGGACAACAATTACATGTGATCTGAGACATTTCTTATTTTACTGCCCTAGATGTGTAATATACTATTCCCAATTTCTATATTCTAAAAACTTAACGGGTTAAAGCCACGGCTAAAAGGCATCGTACTACATAATTTTTTTCTTCTCGATTAGAATGGTATTTCGATGCAGAGGTACCTACACTACAACTACCATACTAGTATTGCATTATTATACTAACTGATACACGCGACTTCGTCCACGTGGATTTAGATTTTAAAATCCCTCGGGAACTTTGATTTTCCGGGATAAAAAGTACCTAGCCAGGGCTACGGATGAACGTGATTTTTTGCATGGGTATAGAGGAGATGGAGAGTGACATAGACATAGTGAGAGCTACTTTTTATCCCGGAAAATCAAAGAGTTCCCGATGGATTTTAAAAACTAAATCAACACGGACGAAGTCAGGGGCATCAGCTAGTAAAAATTTTTTTTTCTATTCTATTGAAAATTATTCACATTTATGTAAATATAACGAATTGAATTACATAAAACTCCAGTGACTACTGGTATACCTTTTGTGCATTATAATATACGGTTATGCAGGTGCTGTAACGTTTGCGAAACCTGACTTGTAAACATAATACGGAAACTTTCAAGTTTACAGAGACACTGTACCTGACGCTGTAAAGTTTCTAATTAACTAATTTCGCATTTAACGACGGCCATATTTGCCATGCTAAATAAGGTTGGCGCATGTTTAACCGAGCGGCCCCGAGGACGACCCGATATCATAAATTCCGTCCTCATTACACGTTTTATGTTTAAACACTGTATGTGCTCAAAGATTAAGATATAAACCGCAATAAGGCTTGCGGGGCTCACACTACGTCCTGATTGAAGTAAAGTCTGAATTCGACCGCAAAATGCTTGCGTTTTACCCGACTATTTAGCAAAGCCAAAAGGAAGCATTATGATTTTAGCAGTCTACCTATGTATATATGTGTTACGGTGAATGTGATATAATAATAATCGGTGATAATAAATAATTACCTCATGATTTATGATTTGCTAATTAATGTGATAAGAACTATGAATTTCATCACTTTTATCGGTTAGTATTAATAATAATTAATCGATAATTAAGTGAATAAGTAATCACTTTAACCATCAATCTTGGTAATTATTAGTAATGTTGTGTAATCCTACTTCCCACTATCCTACTTCCTGTCCTACTAATATTATCTATAATTATTGTGAAAGTTTGTGAGTATGGATGGATGGATGGATGTATTTTTGAATGGATGTTTGTTACTCTTTCACGCTACAACGAATGAACCGATTTGGCTGAAATTTGGAATGGCTTTGGAATGTATGTATGTATTTATGTATCAAGAAAAATACTTTTTAATATATGTGCGACGCTGCATAATCGCGCGCTCTTGCCAGTAAGAATGGACCACATACCTACATGGTTTGTACTATATACTATACTATAATACTTGTAGTTGGCCCTTAGCAATAAGGAAATCTGTAGAAAAACTAGAGCTACCGACGTAGCTCATCGAGCTGCGAAGCTTGTGCCAGTGAACGGGATGAAGGTACTTAGTTCGAAGAGCGTTCGAAGAACGAACTAAGATCGTTGGGGTCCCGAGGTATTGAAGTTATGACGTCGCACCTGAAAACGCTTTATTGGTAGACCCTTCACTAGGTGGTACAACGACTTTAGATGAATTGCAGGGAGCCGCTGGATACAAGCAGCAGAAGACCGAGGCATGTAGATGAATTCAAAAGACCTTTGCCCAGCTATCTATAGGTTGATAAATAAGATGGTAACAGAGTTAATTTACTACCATTGATTTAAAAAAAAACATAATATTGGATGACGCAAGCACGCACCAACAATGTGAGATAGAAGGTAAAGTACAATATACAGTAGGTCAGAATACATTCACAATACAAGGGTAGGAGTCGTCATTCAACGAGACCGGGTTCATTCGATTACTACTTCAGTCGATATCCGATGTCCGCATTAACTCATCTCGTATACAACAAGTTCCAAAATGGAGGCACTATCAAATGGAGTCGGCATTTTATTACAGTACCCGGCGATATATATTGCACATCGGCCTTTGGAATAAAACGCTATTTCTATTCTATTGCAAGGAAAGCTAGCCAGAAATTCACGTAGTAATTACTGAAATCTCTTCACAATCGGCGAGCACATCACGTAACATATATAAAAAAAATGCAGTCGAACTGTGAATAGAATAGAATAGCGTTTTATTCCAAAGGCCGATGTGCAATATATATCGCCGGGTACTGTAGTTTGAATTGTATTTTTATTGGTGTACACTGACCAATACTGTGACGTCCAGTGCGGTCGTCACGGGGGTAAGTATAATTCACTAGTATTTCTGTAGAATGCTCATGCATTCTACAGACTCTTATATATATATATATATATATATATATATATGTATACATATATGTATATATGTGTGTATACAATATGTACCGTACATAATATGTAGTGTGTGTGATATATAATATATCACACTGCACTTTACACGTCCGTGGTCTGCCCTACGATCTAGTGGTGTACTGTATTTAAGCGCCTCTCTGTTTTGCATCTACTTACATATTAATATAATATAATACCTTATCGTCACAAATACTAAGGCCGACTTGCACCACACCTTGCACCTAAATCATGCATGCTAAATCATGTTGAGTAAAATTTTGTAATGCTGTCCTTCTCATGTCAACTCTGAAATAGTATTGTCAAAAAGTGACAGCATTACAAAATTTAACTAAACTAGCGGCACGCTATGATGGCCGGTTTGACACATTACAATAGTGATGTGGAATGTCAATTTATTCTCGAACAAAAAACAATTAAGTTTTGTTTTTGTACCTGATTAAATAGGTTTAATAAAACAAAAATGTATATGTTTATTTAATTTATTTGAACGAACTGAATATTTGAATGAAAATGAATATACATACTTTATATGCACACAAGAAACATATGAATACAAAAGATACCAAAAAAGGTGCCACAAAAGGCCATAATTAATCAGATTCGTCCATACTACTATTTTCACTGTCGTCACTGCTATCATCACCTACATTAATAATTATATGTTCGTTTTCTATAATATTATCTATTTTCACATCTCTTTCATAATCTTCCCTTATTAATTTAACAGTTCTATTCACAACCCTTTCCCAGTCTCCTTTAGTCACATGTTCACAAGCTTCTTCTAATAATTTTAGCATTTTTTTTGTGGTAAATGGGGGTTCTGTATTGTGTCTTGCAGCATATCCCTTAATTTGAGCCCACACCAACTCAATCGCATTATACTCATAATGGTAAGGCGGTAACCGTATAACTCTGTGCCCATGTTCTAATGCTATTTCGTCAATGACGTATCGGATCTTGGTTGGTTTGTTTTCTTTTAAAAGACGTACTAATTCCGCTTTTAACATATTCATGTTTGCATCTACGCCATTTTTACGAAGCCATGCGACGATATCAGCTTTCTTTTGGGATTGGGCAGGTGGCTTGTCAATTTGCATCGAGTGGTATGGGGCGTTGTCCATAATTATAATAGATGGTTCAGGGAGGCTACACAACATTGAGGTAAACCATTCAGTAAACTTTTCTCCATTCATGTCTTCATGATAGTCTCCAGTGGTTTTTGACGCAAAAGCCATGAGAGAACCTTCGACAAACCCGTTGATGGTTCCGGCGTGACAAATTATAAGTCGCGATCCTTTTCCTACAGGAACTTTGGAAGTAGATGCTGCTGTGTTATCGTTCCAAGAACGGCCTACAGTATGGTTAGCATTAAGCCATGTTTCATCCAAGAACACAACATTTTGCCAATTTTTGATTTCTTTCACTTGCCGTAAAAAAGTATACCTTGCCATCGCTATATCAAATCTTTCCATCAATATTTTGCGTTTGTTACATTTTTTGTATCGAAATCCAATGGTCTTCAAAATCTTCGTTAAAGAACTTTCCCCACCGAAGAATAATCCAGCTTCCTTCAGTGAATGCACCAACTTTTTTCTTGTTGGATACTCCTTCTGTAAATAGTAGCCGTAAACATGTCTTCGGATAGCATCGGCATCAAAGCTATCGATGCCTACGACTGGTTTTGCTCGTTTTCTCTTTTTTGGTGTGTGAAGTTTATTTTCTTCTGTGCCAGTCTCGCCATATTTTTTTTTAGTTATCCGTCTAACAGTTCGTTGTCCAATATTAAGCGCATCAGCTACGCGTTCAACCACTGACGTTATAGGTAAAATTGGCCCTCCATTTTGAGCTTCACGATCGAAATAGTTACGAAGGCGTATTACGAACTCACGTGTCTGACTATTTAGAACAGTTCTCTGCGTACGTTCGGTCATATCGACGAAATCCACAACAAAGGGCTTGAACAGAGTCCAAATTAACGAGCAAGGGTCAACAGTAATGCAGTATCAATATTTGAAATCCAAAGCCAGGTCAAAACTATATCACAATCGCATTGCACTGACAGTTTATACTTTTCGAAGCAACGTCAATTCGAAACTGCTTTGTTTTGCATTGAGCATTGACGCGAGTTTGCCGGAGGTAGTAGTTGTGCTAGCCAGCGATCCTATGTGACGATCGTATTAGATTCCATTTTTAAAAATTTTCAATTTAGAAAACCAAATGCCGAGTTGTGGTATATATCATATAAAAATAAAAATTTTACCTTTTGTATGAAACAGCTGATATTTTTTTGCGATTTCAGAGGTTTGTCCACATAGTGAAAATTGTTCATATTCACAAGTACATTCACCCCTTAAATGGTGCAAACTGATTTTTCTACACTTGTATACATTTTAGAAATCAATTTAATAAATAAATTTTGAGTCCTAAACCTAAAACTAAATTCGATAAAATTTATGAATCTCTGCACATCACTATCGTCAATAAAGTAATACAATTATTTCCTTCAAAGTCGTTATCAATTAATACGGAACTTCATGAGCGGACAAACGTCAAACCGGCCATCATAGCGTGCCGCTAGTGTAAACATGATTACACTAGCGGCACGCTATGATGGCCGGTTTGACACATTACAATAGTGATGTGGAATGTCAATTTATTCTCGAACAAAAAACAATTAAGTTTTGTTTTTGTACCTGATTAAATAGGTTTAATAAAACAAAAATGTATATGTTTATTTAATTTATTTGAACGAACTGAATATTTGAATGAAAATGAATATACATACTTTATATGCACACAAGAAACATATGAATACAAAAGATACCAAAAAAGGTGCCACAAAAGGCCATAATTAATCAGATTCGTCCATACTACTATTTTCACTGTCGTCACTGCTATCATCACCTACATTAATAATTATATGTTCGTTTTCTATAATATTATCTATTTTCACATCTCTTTCATAATCTTCCCTTATTAATTTAACAGTTCTATTCACAACCTTTTCCCAGTCTCCTTTAGTCACATGTTCACAAGCTTCTTCTAATAATTTTAGCATTTTTTTTGTGGTAAATGGGGGTTCTGTATTGTGTCTTGCAGCATATCCCTTAATTTGAGCCCACACCAACTCAATCGCATTATACTCACAATGGTAAGGCGGTAACCGTATAACTCTGTGCCCATGTTCTAATGCTATTTCGTCAATGACGTATCGGATCTTGGTTGGTTTGTTTTCTTTTAAAAGACGTACTAATTCCGCTTTTAACATATTCATGTTTGCATCTACGCCATTTTTACGAAGCCATGCGACGATATCAGCTTTCTTTTGGGATTGGGCAGGTGGCTTGTCAATTTGCATCGAGTGGTATGGGGCGTTGTCCATAATTATAATAGATGGTTCAGGGAGGCTACACAACATTGAGGTAAACCATTCAGTAAACTTTTCTCCATTCATGTCTTCATGATAGTCTCCAGTGGTTTTTGACGCAAAAGCCATGAGAGAACCTTCGACAAACCCGTTGATGGTTCCGGCGTGACAAATTATAAGTCGCGATCCTTTTCCTACAGGAACTTTGGAAGTAGATGCTGCTGTGTCATCGTTCCAAGAACGGCCTACAGTATGGTTAGCATTAAGCCATGTTTCATCCAAGAACACAACATTTTGCCAATTTTTGATTTCTTTCACTTGCCGTAAAAAAGTATACCTTGCCATCGCTATATCAAATCTTTCCATCAATATTTTGCGTTTGTTACATTTTTTGTATCGAAATCCAATGGTCTTCAAAATCTTCGTTAAAGAACTTTCCCCACCGAAGAATAATCCAGCTTCCTTCAGTGAATGCACCAACTTTTTTCTTGTTGGATACTCCTTCTGTAAATAGTAGCCGTAAACATGTCTTCGGATAGCATCGGCATCAAAGCTATCGATGCCTACGACTGGTTTTGCTCGTTTTCTCTTTTTTGGTGTGTGAAGTTTATTTTCTTCTGTGCCAGTCTCGCCATATTTTTTTTTAGTTATCCGTCTAACAGTTCGTTGTCCAATATTAAGCGCATCAGCTACGCGTTCAACCACTGACGTTATAGGTAAAATTGGCCCTCCATTTTGAGCTTCACGATCGAAATAGTTACGAAGGCGTATTACGAACTCACGTGTCTGACTATTTAGAACAGTTCTCTGCGTACGTTCGGTCATATCGACGAAATCCACAACAAAGGGCTTGAACAGAGTCCAAATTAACGAGCAAGGGTCAACAGTAATGCAGTATCAATATTTGAAATCCAAAGCCAGGTCAAAACTATATCACAATCGCATTGCACTGACAGTTTATACTTTTCGAAGCAACGTCAATTCGAAACTGCTTTGTTTTGCATTGAGCATTGACGCGAGTTTGCCGGAGGTAGTAGTTGTGCTAGCCAGCGATCCTATGTGACGATCGTATTAGATTCCATTTTTAAAAATTTTCAATTTAGAAAACCAAATGCCGAGTTGTGGTATATATCATATAAAAATAAAAATTTTACCTTTTGTATGAAACAGCTGATATTTTTTTGCGATTTCAGAGGTTTGTCCACATAGTGAAAATTGTTCATATTCACAAGTACATTCACCCCTTAAATGGTGCAAACTGATTTTTCTACACTTGTATACATTTTAGAAATCAATTTAATAAATAAATTTTGAGTCCTAAACCTAAAACTAAATTCGATAAAATTTATGAATCTCTGCACATCACTATCGTCAATAAAGTAATACAATTATTTCCTTCAAAGTCGTTATCAATTAATACGGAACTTCATGAGCGGACAAACGTCAAACCGGCCATCATAGCGTGCCGCTAGTGTAAACATGATTACACTAGCGGCACGCTATGATGGCCGGTTTGACACATTACAATAGTGATGTGGAATGTCAATTTATTCTCGAACAAAAAACAATTAAGTTTTGTTTTTGTACCTGATTAAATAGGTTTAATAAAACAAAAACGTATATGTTTATTTAATTTATTTGAACGAACTGAATATTTGAATGAAAATGAATATACATACTTTATATGCACACAAGAAACATATGAATACAAAAGATACCAAAAAAGGTGCCACAAAAGGCCATAATTAATCAGATTCGTCCATACTACTATTTTCACTGTCGTCACTGCTATCATCACCTACATTAATAATTATATGTTCGTTTTCTATAATATTATCTATTTTCACATCTCTTTCATAATCTTCCCTTATTAATTTAACAGTTCTATTCACAACCTTTTCCCAGTCTCCTTTAGTCACATGTTCACAAGCTTCTTCTAATAATTTTAGCATTTTTTTTGTGGTAAATGGGGGTTCTGTATTGTGTCTTGCAGCATATCCCTTAATTTGAGCCCACACCAACTCAATCGCATTATACTCACAATGGTAAGGCGGTAACCGTATAACTCTGTGCCCATGTTCTAATGCTATTTCGTCAATGACGTATCGGATCTTGGTTGGTTTGTTTTCTTTTAAAAGACGTACTAATTCCGCTTTTAACATATTCATGTTTGCATCTACGCCATTTTTACGAAGCCATGCGACGATATCAGCTTTCTTTTGGGATTGGGCAGGTGGCTTGTCAATTTGCATCGAGTGGTATGGGGCGTTGTCCATAATTATAATAGATGGTTCAGGGAGGCTACACAACATTGAGGTAAACCATTCAGTAAACTTTTCTCCATTCATGTCTTCATGATAGTCTCCAGTGGTTTTTGACGCAAAAGCCATGAGAGAACCTTCGACAAACCCGTTGATGGTTCCGGCGTGACAAATTATAAGTCGCGATCCTTTTCCTACAGGAACTTTGGAAGTAGATGCTGCTGTGTCATCGTTCCAAGAACGGCCTACAGTATGGTTAGCATTAAGCCATGTTTCATCCAAGAACACAACATTTTGCCAATTTTTGATTTCTTTCACTTGCCGTAAAAAAGTATACCTTGCCATCGCTATATCAAATCTTTCCATCAATATTTTGCGTTTGTTACATTTTTTGTATCGAAATCCAATGGTCTTCAAAATCTTCGTTAAAGAACTTTCCCCACCGAAGAATAATCCAGCTTCCTTCAGTGAATGCACCAACTTTTTTCTTGTTGGATACTCCTTCTGTAAATAGTAGCCGTAAACATGTCTTCGGATAGCATCGGCATCAAAGCTATCGATGCCTACGACTGGTTTTGCTCGTTTTCTCTTTTTTGGTGTGTGAAGTTTATTTTCTTCTGTGCCAGTCTCGCCATATTTTTTTTTAGTTATCCGTCTAACAGTTCGTTGTCCAATATTAAGCGCATCAGCTACGCGTTCAACCACTGACGTTATAGGTAAAATTGGCCCTCCATTTTGAGCTTCACGATCGAAATAGTTACGAAGGCGTATTACGAACTCACGTGTCTGACTATTTAGAACAGTTCTCTGCGTACGTTCGGTCATATCGACGAAATCCACAACAAAGGGCTTGAACAGAGTCCAAATTAACGAGCAAGGGTCAACAGTAATGCAGTATCAATATTTGAAATCCAAAGCCAGGTCAAAACTATATCACAATCGCATTGCACTGACAGTTTATACTTTTCGAAGCAACGTCAATTCGAAACTGCTTTGTTTTGCATTGAGCATTGACGCGAGTTTGCCGGAGGTAGTAGTTGTGCTAGCCAGCGATCCTATGTGACGATCGTATTAGATTCCATTTTTAAAAATTTTCAATTTAGAAAACCAAATGCCGAGTTGTGGTATATATCATATAAAAATAAAAATTTTACCTTTTGTATGAAACAGCTGATATTTTTTTGCGATTTCAGAGGTTTGTCCACATAGTGAAAATTGTTCATATTCACAAGTACATTCACCCCTTAAATAGTGCAAACTGATTTTTCTACACTTGTATACATTTTAGAAATCAATTTAATAAATAAATTTTGAGTCCTAAACCTAAAACTACATTCGATAAAATTTATGAATCTCTGCACATCACTATCGTCAATAAAGTAATACAATTATTTCCTTCAAAGTCGTTATCAATTAATACGGAACTTCATGAGCGGACAAACGTCAAACCGGCCATCATAGCGTGCCGCTAGTGTAAGCAGTTTGATGCAAGTCGACCTTAATATACGTAGATACTCTAGATTCAGGCGTGTCAAACCTTGGTAAGCTTAACACAAACCTGTAATTACTATTTAATCTCACGTATCCCAAAATTAGCAATCGTTTCAAACAGATTAGTGATTATCAGCCACATCATAATGATCGACAATAATTATATTGGACTATCGCCGGGCCTAAGCAGATTTTTAATACAATAAATAACGACGTTTTTATCGTCTTTACGATTGTAAAATAAAAAATATACAAAGTCTTTTTCTCTCCTTTCCTAGCCCTTGATTTTGTCCATCGTTAGACATAGGCGCATGGCATTTATTATTTCTTAAATCAACTCCTTTCGTTAAGAAAGTATCGCTGAAAACCGAGGGGAGTGGAGGCATTTGGTTCAGCAGGCTGTCACGGATTTTGAAGATAAAAGGAGGGTGGATCTGGATGTTTACCGAGATCAACCGAAAAGTAGACCACCCTCCAATATAATCTATAATTACGTCGATGGTGCCCTATCATGTCCTCACTGCTCGCGGTTCTTTCGTGCAAAAATAGGGTACATCAGCCACATCAGGGCACACGAGCGAAGCCCTTATTGAACTCTTCAAAGTTAACAGAGATCCCGTCGCTGTTGCCGAAATCGGCAATGAAGTAATGATGATTTATTCCTTACTACGTTGTGCTAGTCTCATCCAAGACATGGATGAGATTGGCACAACATCAAAAGGGTTGGGCGGAAAGGACGGTTGGAAAGGGCGGGTTGACTTCCCACATTTCGCGTCCCGGTAAAAATAGAAGAAGATGGATTTGACAAGCTATCAAGAAGAACACCAAAAATCGCCAAAAGTGTCAGAAAGCGCTCACGTGTGGATTATACCAACTTGAATGGTCTAAGACAAACACTTAGAGCAGTTTTAT
Organism: Oeneis ivallda; assembly: GCA_029955525.1. Taxonomy (NCBI): domain Eukaryota; kingdom Metazoa; phylum Arthropoda; class Insecta; order Lepidoptera; family Nymphalidae; genus Oeneis; species Oeneis ivallda. The sequence continues at coordinate 23,632,410 of JARPMR010000007.1, forward strand.
TTCAATTTTGTTTTGAGATGTCATACAATGTCAACCTTAAAGTAATTACTGTGAGTTTGTCATTATACTTAATATGAAAACAAAATTGAAATAATACTGTTTTAAGCGTTGGTAGTGTAGTTTCTGGTTAGAAAAGCATGAGAAAAGCGACCATCTTGAGAAAAATTATTAAAATGCCTACTCCGTTCTGAATAGGAAACTCTTCATACATCTACGCAGCAGTTCGCCACTGAGCGAGTGTGACATCGATACGTCAGGTGCGGGCTGTCCGAAGCCACCGGGCGTGTGATTCAATGTGACGGATATCAGAGGGCTATTCTGTGGCAAACGAGCTTTCAACGCTGACGCAGCGATGATATGAAACTTTTAATGTAAATTATTCTATGTGAAGAACAAGCATTCAAATAGTTCTCTTTAATTTGTGGCTATAATAATGTTTTCAAAATGTTTCATTTGACTTTGTAAAGGTACTCTGCACACATTGCCGCACCTGTTCGCTATAGAGCGAAGTGACACCACTGCATCAGTCACGAGCATAAATTATAAGTAAATATCAGTGGATTATTCTTTAAACAGTAGGCTTTCAACACTGATGCAGCAATAAAATTAAACATGTTTTGGTATGCAGATATGCACCTTATAATGTTCCTAAATAATATTACTTTATGAAACAAAAAATTTTAAGAATTACTCTTAATTTTCGGTCATTCAGACATGCGACTTTATAGTCTAATATATAAAATTCTCATGTCGCGGTGTTTGTTACCAAACCTCTCCGAAATGGCTGGACCGATTTTTATGAAATTTTGTGTGCATATCGTTTAAGTCTGAGAATCGGCCAACATCTATTTTTCATACCCCTAAATGATAAGGGTGACCCACCCCTAAATAGTTTTGTTGGCGGTACGAAGTTCGCTGGGTCAGCTAGTAGGGTAGGAGTATAAAAATATCCTGCGCAAGTAGGTAGTAGTTTGTAAACACTACAGTTGCGAGTGATGAGAAAAAATATTGCTCTTTATCAAATACATTTCAAGGCGAGCACTTTTTAAATTGATACTCAAAGCTGTTTAAAGAATAGGATGGCTTTTTGTATTGGGAAATACATATACCTTGATGATTTACAGGCAGATTTATGAGTAGGTAAGTCCCAACTAAGAAAATCTATAAATGCGTATGTCTATGTAATGTTAATTAAAATACAATTATGATTTTTTCAGATGCTAGTAAAAAATTTACACAATGATTTTATTATCATTTAAAAGTTTTTAAGCAGACGAACTTTTTAAGCAGTGATAGCCTAGTGGTTAGGACTGTGGTCTCCTATTCGGGGGGTCGCAGGTTCGATGCCGGGTACGTACCTCTGACTTTTCGGAGTCAAGTGCGTTTAAGCAATTAAATATCACTTGCTTCAACGGTGAAGGAAAACATCGTGAGGAAACCTACACATCTAAGAGTTCTTCATAATGTTCTCGAAATTTGCAGTGGGCCAGCGTGGTGGACTATGGCCTATAACCCTTCACTGAGAGTAGACCTGCGCTCAGTAGTGAGCCGTTGATGGGTTGCTAATGATGATGATGATGAAGCAGAGGAAACCGATGCGCAATGATTTTTTAGTTGCATAGACGATGAATCCTGTTTCTCTCACCTCTACAAATTATATAAAAACTCACGACTGAACAGCTAACTAACAAACAAGCTTCCAAAATGACGAAATTTATCGCAAATGCATCTGGATATAATAGAAATTTATCGCTGCTTTAGTTGCTAAGCTAGTTGCTTGGTCTTTAGTTTTTGACGCTATAGTATTAGGCTAACCACTTGGAGAAACACTTACATGATTGCCTACATGATATCAACAACTTATTTTATCAACATAAGCACCTCTTTTCCGAAGTTATAAAAATCCCGCTCCAATAAGTTATCAAGTTTCAAAGACACATCATTATTCAAATAAAACTTCTCCAAAGTGCGTGAAACGTGACTACACTGCTATCTAGTTGCCACAATCTGGGTTATAACACATTTATTCGTGTCAGGCCGGATTTTTAAAGCGTTTTATTAGCTTGCTTTTTTTCGTATGGAGTGTTCCGTCGAAATTGGTAATTTTTCGCCCACATCCAAGTTTCCGATTGACCCTAAATTTTTAAACACGTGTAGTTTGTTAGTGTTTTTTGCTTGTGACTCCATCCGCGAGGCCTTAGATGTTAAAAAAACCTAAAATTCCCCCAATGCTACTATTGAAGGACCAACGAACAAACAAACACCCTAATGCAATTAAGTAATAATATTTTTTTTTACTTACTTCACGTTTAAAAAGCAGAATCAATATACTCGATTTTCCAGGAAGTTCTAAGAAAATATTTTAATATTTGTATTAACCTATCTAGTCAAATAAAACGCGGGACTTGAGTCCCCTGTTAGGCGTTGACACATTGGTAATATAGGCTCTTAGCACACCCTTATCACGAAAATATAGAAGCGAGATTGCTGTAGTTGCCCCCTGACACTGTCCGTATAATGACAAATTAAAGAGATGCGAATGACCTGTTCTAATGCAGAGATTTGACTATGACTATCCCACGTGATTCAGTTGATTGATCACCAACGCCTGTCAAATCTCTAGAACACGGAGATATGCTGTATATTTTGTTTTGCGGCGGAGACGAAGCGTAAATAACAAAATCATAATTAGCAACCAATCAACGGCTCACTACACTGAGCGCAGGTCTCTTTAGGCCCACCCTGCTGATTCATTGTAAATGGACAGACTTCACAAACCTTTGAAACATTATGGACGAATATCATGTATAACATATTAAAGTCGAAATAGCGTAAGAAAGAGATTGACTCATAGTCAAATTTCTGCCTTAGAAAAGGCAGTTACGCATCAACAAACAAATCATGGTGCAACTTCAGCGATATCGCCATTTTTATTTCGCGGTCCAGATGTGCTACATGCTTATGCTAACATGCCATATCAAATTTGTTTAGGTATCGGATGTTTGTAGTTGTACTCCAAAAATGTGTCGTTGAAAGGATTCCTACGATATCCTCTCAGTTCGTTTGTCAAGTTTGAGAGCCGAAAAATTGAAGATATTTCTCATAACTCGAAAAGAATCACGTGTAATTTGGAGCTATATGTTATCTCTTTAAAAAGAGATTTTATTATATTACTCCTAGGTTCAGGATATTTTAATGAGACTGCTTATTAATAAAATAGTATAACGTACAGTCGTACAATAAGTAATTACTTTTTATTTTATTCTGTCTGAAACTCTGAAACTTATAACACTAAGGGCCGGTTTCATCAGCGTAAAATACACACATCAAAAGTGTCTAGGGATCAACATATATTTTTGCAATAACTTTTCTCCTGATTGATATTAATTAAAATTTTCTTTAAGGATTCATCAAATAAAGTGTTTTCGTTTGTCACAGTAACGATAAACCAAGTCACCTTTGCATTAATAAAGAAATTTGCCATTTTCCTAATAAAGGGATTTTTGACAATTGAACCACTAACATTAAAGTTCGAAAAAAAGACTGAAATAACAGTTTTCTTTAAAATTTTATTGGGTAACTTAAACAATTAATAATCCGTGTTTCTACCGCGAACACTAACAACACAAGAACATCGGTTTGGCATACTCAAAATGAGTTCATCCAAATCACGCTGTGGAATGGCCGCCCATGTTCGTTGCAACAACAAAAAAAGGTCTTCTTGCCACTGGATACCCTCCATATTCGGCAGAGCTCTTCTCTGTAGCATATCCCATGCATGCTCAATCGGGTTCAAGTCTGGCGACTGAGCAGGCCAGGGCAGGACATTGATGTTAGCTGCGGCGAGAGTCTGTCTTACAACTCTTGCGGTGTGCGGTCGTGCATTATCATGCATTAACTGAAATAAGGGACCGATTTGCACTTGTAGAGGAACGATGACGTCTGATACAATCGTCTCAGCATAAATTTGAGCGTTGAGGTTGCCTCTGATCCAAATCAACTCAGTTCTTCCGCCGATCCAAATACCCGCCCATACCATGATGGTTCCACCACTATAAGGATGGACTTCCTGGCAGGATTTTAATCGCTGTTGGCGTCCAGGGGTTCTCCAGTGTCGTATACGTCTTGTATCCGGTCTCATACCAAAACGAGACTCATCAGAAAAGCACACGAAACGCCATTGTTCTTCTGCCCAATTTCTGTGTTCAAGAGCCCATTAATATCGAATCCTACGATTGTGCATTGCTATAGGTGGTACCCGTAGCGGTCTTCGGGAATGAAGGTTCACTTCATGCAAGCGGTTTCTGACTGTTTGGTCGCTAATTAAGTTCCCTGAAGAGTGATGAAGCCTCACGGCTAACATCATGGCGGTTATTGTTGGAGCTCTTCGAGTTAAGATTTGAATGTATCGGTCTTGTCTCCGTGTGGTGCAGCGATACCGTCCTCCATGGCGCTCAGCCACGGTACCAGTGCTTCGGTAACGTGTCCAAAGTCGACTGATAACACTCTGACTTGTATTCAGAGCTAAAGCCACAGTACGTTGCCGGGAACCAGCTTCTATCATTCCCACGGCTCTGAGCATTTCTTCCCTGCTTAAATGACGTCGCCGCTCCATAATAACGTTGGTTTTAATCAGTAGTAGGGAAACAGTAGCACTAATAATGTCTTCAATGCGTTGTATGTTTTTATAGGGAAAATATTGACAGCTGATTTTCATCTTTTACTCGAATTTGATTGACAGTTCCTGATTCAAATTATGAAATGCACCAAAAAGGATCCATATAAATTTATAAAATCATAAATTTATTACAAAGCCACATCTCAATCTCAAGAAATCCGCATAAAAATGCTTGATCCCTAGACACTTTTGATGTGTGTATGTCTTATCCGAGCGTAAATTTCATATTTTGACAGAGTTTTCAATACAAAAACTGTAATAAATGTACAACTGATGAAAATATCGAGTGTTGAAAGTATTTAATTATTTTTCAAATAGAATTAATAATAATAATCATATTAAAAATGTTTTTAGAATCTTTTAATAGTCAACTAATCAGAGAGTTACTCTATCTTTTTTTAAAAATTATTTCCCTATGAAATAATATATCCAATGTCTTTATTAATAACTAGCTGATGCCCGCGACTTTGTCCGCGTGGATTTAGTTTTTAAAGTCCCTCGGGAACTCCTTGATTTTCCGGGATAAAAAGTAGCCTAGATGTTGACCCGAGTAATAAGCTATCACTGTATAAAATTTTGTAGAAATCTGTGCGGTAGTTTTTACGTGAAAGAAGGACAAACAAACAGACAAACAGACAAAAAAAATTTAGCTTCTGTTTTGATATCTGTATCTTGAACACAATTAGAAGCAAAAACCCTTTTTTGAATCTATTTCATGTACAGAATTGGTTTCGTTTCTGTTTTATTATATGTATAGATATAGATAAGAAAAAATAAAAATAGAAACAAACTAAAACAATATAATTTGTTCCTTTCGCCGCATTCCTTATTTCATCAAAATTTAATCTAAATATAAAATGTATAGGCACCCAACCACTTTCTATACTAATAAAAAAATGTACGTTTGTCGTGATTACATCACTCGACGTTAATAATGAAAACGCTGACGTTACAACAATGTTAGCCCCCCAGTAATTCCCCTATCGAATCCCCACCCCATTTAATAAAACCCACAGATGCACCGCATTCATCGACTGCACAAAATCAGAACGTAGGAAGTGACAGAGCAACCATTTCTTTTTCTTTTCAATCACTACAAAATACAAAAAAACGTAGTGCATCCAACAATTTGTTAACACTTACTGGTTTTAAACGGAAGAAAATCTTACTACTCGATTTCCCGTAGGTATTTAAGTACGAGTTGCAACATCTAATAATGCAAAGATCATCTAATAATGCAATCATCGAAAAAGTAAGTTAGGAGTTAGAGTAAAATTGACCTAAAGCTATTTATTTATTAACAAGGTTAACTATTAAGAGCTCGAACTTCACCCTAAAAAGTCCACAGTGCACTATAACGCCAAAGAGGTCGTCAAATATGTAATTTTGCAAATCATGGTAAATTTTTTATCTAAGATGGCCTAATAGACTCTAGAATCTGAACTTACTTCGATTTACTATAAACCATATACTAGGTTCTGCAATAATGGTGACGCAATGTCCCCTTCATTTAAATCACAAGTGATGCCTAATACTCTATGTAATTGTATTACACAGGGGTTGGGAATTAAATCCGCGACAAATGAAAAACCATACGGGGTTTGTTTTGGCCAAGATTTGCCTATTGCTCTGGAACAAGCAAACATCCATGCGGGGTTTGCTTTGTCGATTTTTGGAACGAAGCTCCTTTTCGGACGGTTTGGCGGATGGAGGCTAGACGAAAAAAGTGTAAAATATACCGTCACGACACTTGTTGCTTTCATTTATTACACACCTTTCATTAAACCTTTGGTAGAGTAGCGGAGCGAGCGCAGGAGTGAAACTGTCGGTTCGGGGGGTTCGAATCCTGACTTCAGATTATTATTTTTTAATTTTATTTTATTTATTTTAATTATTTATTTTAATTATTTATTTATTAATTAACTTTATTATTAATTTATTATTTAACATCGTTCCAACCGAGTGTTCCATGACACTAACGCATTTTTTTTCTTGTTATAATGTTATAGTAAAACATGCTAACCTGATTAGGTTACGATTGTAACAGAGCTACGGATCGACGTAGTTTTTTCATGGGTATAGTTGAGCACCTGGAGAGTGACATAGGCTACTATTTATCCCGGAATATCAAATAGTTCCCGTGGGATTAATAACACTAAATACGTACCTAGTCGCAGCCATCATGCCTGATAAATTGTTTTCAAAATAGTTTAATACTTCGCCAAAAGCCGAGAATTCGGTATTTGATTGAAATTTTTTATTTACTTATTTAAAATAAAAATTCTTTTCAAAAAACCGACTTCTAACGCCACTACAAAGTATAAAAATAATTTTAGTTTGTCCACGTTTGTTGAAGTCGGGCGGGCCTAAATACAAACTATGAACATGATGCGCGACGCTACACAATATAAGAGTCTCGTTTGTAGAAGTCGAGCGAGCATCGCGAGTCGGTTTCATAGTTTGTATTTTAGGCCCGCCCGACTTCAACAAACGTCGACAAACTAAAATTATTTTTATACTTTGTAGTGGCGCTAGAAGTCGGTTTTTTGAAAAGAATTTTTATTTTAAGCTTTTAAGTGTATTATCCTATAATTGAGGAGCTAGGACCTGGAGCTCCATGATGTAGTCCATACTTGTTACCTACAATATCAATTCGTAATCGAAATTTCCTAAATCCCCATAGTTTTAGGTAGGCAGTATCCTGCAGCATCAGGATTGAGAAGCTAGGACCTGGAGCTCCATGATGTAGTCCATACTTGTTACCTACGATAATAATTCGTAATCGACATTTCCTAAATCTCTTTATTTTAGGTGAGCAATATCCCTGCAGCATCAGGCTTGAGGAGTTGAAGGTTAAAATTTTTATGGGACCATTTCGCAAACATCCTCTGTCGATTAAAAAAAAATCACGCGAATCGGTCCAGTAATCCCGGAGAAATCGGTGGACATACATAGAAAAAAAAAAACAAAAAAAAAAGATACCGGCCGAATTGAGAACCTCCTCCTTTTTGGAAGTCGGTTAATAACGTTTAAATATTATAACACAATGCAAATTTCCTTTTTAAATATCTTAACTAGTCTCGGAAATATAGAGCTTTAAAGTTTCCTGTTTGACAGAGAGAGCGCTACTGAATTGTGATGTCACAAGTCAGCAGCACCATACACGCTCCATAGATAATTTCATTTTAGAAAGAGACAAATACAGTCACAGTAAAACAGCTTATTACTTCTTTGGTTTTTTGACCGATTTATTTTCTGTTTTTACAAATGTAATTCTTACATGTTATATTTTCGATTAAAATTACTGAATATCAAAATTTTGACAACAGTCAAATACCCAATTTGCGGATTGGCTTTCTGAAATACCAAAATAGATTTTTCGGAATAGTCATTACAAAATATTGATGAACTAAAAAAAATTTAATCCTGATGAACCGAACGGTCTTGAAATTAATTATCCATCTGAGGCTCGGGATTTTTATAACCGTTTTTTTTTTTTTTTTTTTTAAAGTTTATTAGTCAAGTTGAAGTTGAGTAATATCCTCCTCTCCCCTCCAAATAAGCGGAAAGCTTGTGTTAGGAGTGGGTACGACAATAGTGCAACGGGTGGGATTCGAACCTGCGACCTTTCAGTTTTCAGTCCGCACCTTTAATCGTTAGGCTATTGAGACTGTACACCTGTGTGTACTTTAACGTAAACTTAAAAATTTACACCTATGGTTACTGAATTCTCATGAACGAAATCGGGGGGCATCATTAAATAGTATAGTCTCAAAGCAATGGCTTACACATTCGAAAGGCATAGTAAGCTTGTAAAATATATAGCAGCAAACCCCCCCTGAACATTCCGCTGAGAAAATTCGTTGCCTCACAAAAAAATGCCTTTCTACAAAGACCTAAGTGACTTTTTATGACCGAATACTCATAATTTCATAGTAATAAAGCTTTTGATGTCACGGTGGAATGACGTTAAATTATTACGACCTCAGTGGTAAGGGAGTAGAACATTTTAGTAACTGGGGCACCTTGACATTCGGCATGCGACGAACTCAGTTTGCGATTCGCGATTCCCTTGAAGGAGAATTTAAAAAATTATAAGCGATATAATACCTAGCTTATTTCAAGCCAACGTTCAATTAATTATTATTTGCTTTCAAGCCTACGTTCAATTATATAGTTATCTGCTGTGTAACATCGTTATGGACGTGAAGTTGCTACAAATTATTATCCTTAGAATAGAAAATGAAAAAAAAATTACAAGCAAACTAGCTTCTGCTCGCGGCTTCGCTCACGTTAAGTTCGATTTTCCAAACTCGTATTTTACCCCCTTAGGGGTTGAATTTTCAAAAATCCTTTTATAGCGGATGCCTATGTGCACATAGTAAGTGACGGACGACGCTCTACGAACCGAGGCTGGCCAATTGTCTCTTTCTGGGGCTCAAGGCTCAATGTATAATATTACCGCCAGGTACTGAACTTTAGGCTTGTAAGTATTGTCTTTGAACAAGCTCTTTACAGTTCCAAATGGGACATTGGTTTCAAATGGAATGAGAAGCTTTATATCGGGATAGACGATATTAGTTTAACTTTCTATTTTATGAAACCTAGTTCATATGAGATATAGTCTCAAGGGGATTCAATGTTAGAGCGAACGGCGTAATACATAGAGAAACATATCGCAATGGTCTCAAGTAGAAATGGAATTTAGTCTAGTTTTGACTTAAGAGCGCGTGTAACCCCAAAAAAAAATCAGATTTCGCGATGAGATAAAACATAGCCACAACCTCATGTGAGGCGCGACAAAAGAAAGCGTTTTGCGCGGAATAGGAGTGTAGTAAGCGCCAAATACTAACTAAACTAACTCTACTGTAACTCGTAAAATATTCATTTTCTTTTCAATTCACTCTCTTGATAATATCAATCGGAATTTAATGTAAAAATTTTGGCTCTGTAATATGCAACACATTGAAAATAAATGAATATTGGTTAAAAATTAGACCTAACTTCGCGATTTTTTATTATCGAACAAATTTCATCATTTTATGTTTTTGCCCAAACACGTCCCTTGGCAGTATGATGTAATTCTTGCGTGTTTTTTTTTCGGATAATTGAAACTTGATCTACTACTGTAAAACTCAAATCTGTTTACTGTTAACGAGCGCACACCCACTCTTAATCCGTGCACTTCGAGATAAATTGCCCGCGACACGGGTCTCTGGAGATGTCGCGCGACGTCGCCCAACTTCATACTTCATGTCTAGCGATATCGCGCGATTTGTTTCTTATCGCCGTACCGCATTAGACGCAATGAAATAATTGAAAATAGTTCAAAATATGTTGATCTGTCAATTAGTACGAACGGAAAAGTTCTCTGCTCCTTCCATGGAACTAGGAATTACGACTAATGACTCCTTCCGTTCACTCTTATTTATTTTTAACCCCCGACGCAAAAAGAGAGGGGTGTTATAAGTTTAACGTGTCTGTCTGTGTATCTGTGTATCTGTGTATCTGTCTGTGGTAGCGTAGCCGCCAAACGGATGAACCGATTTTCGTATAGTTTTTTTTGTGTCATAGATAATTTTATCCCGAGTGTTCTTAGCTCTTTTCTAGTTGATTAGGGGATCTGACTAACTTCCTTATATCGGATCGATTCGAAATTTGGTACCGTGTTACTTCAATGATATTGAAAGTATATGGTAGGGTAACCATGAACTGATCAGCCGTTTGAAGATCATCAACTCTTTAATAGTTGATGAGGGTATCTGACTACCTTCCATATGTCCTGTCGATTCGAAATTTGGTACCTTGTTACTTCAATGATATTGAAAGTATATGGTGAGGCAACCATGACCTGATCAGCCCTTTGAAGATCATCAGCTGTTTAATAGTTGATGAGGGGATCAGACTACCTTCCATATTATGTCCTATCGATTCGAAATTTGGTACCGTGTTACTTCAATGATATTGAAAGTATATGGTAAGGTAACCATGACCTGATCAGCCGTTTGAAGATCATCAGCTCTTTAATAGTTGATGAGGGGATCTGACTACCTTCCATATGTCCTATCGATTCGAAAGGTACCGTATTACTTCAATGATATTGAAAGAACATGGTAAGGTAACCATGACTTTAAATATGACATGTTAGAGTAAGGTTTAGATTTCGTAGGTGGGTAATTAAATGAGATCAAATTAGGCTCAATTACCACTGCGCTAACAAATCACTATACAAATAACTACACTAGGAAGGTATTTACCTTCCTAATATTTATACCTACTTTAAAAAGGACTAAATAAAATAAAATTAAAAATTTTAAAAACCCCCGACACAAAAAATAATCTCTAAAAACTAACAAATAATATTTTATACCTATATATAATTATTATCGTCACATATATTATGTAAGTTCAAATATTTTTATTTTCCAAGTGTCGTCGTCACGTCGGGGGACCGCTATGTGAGAAAAACAGGTGTAGTCGCAGATTGCAACAAAAGAATTTACTCCGAAAAATTCGCAAAATCGACACAACCGTCAACGTCGTCTGCCCTCACGTGTCGCGCGCGGCATTACGTAGAGCGTAGACTATATATGCATGAAACTTAAGATCGCTCGTACCTAAATGTAATTAGTAATAATTAATTAAGTAAAGCTGTTGGAAAAATACTTTATAAACTTACGACGACGACGACGACACTTGGAAAATAAAAAATTTGGACTTACATAATATATGTGACGATAATAATTATATATAGGTATAAAATATTATTTGTTAGTTTTTAGAGATTATTTTTTGTGTCGGGGGTTTTTAAAATTTTTAATTTTACTTTTATTAGGATAAACGAGGCGATTTTTGTTGAATGTCACCATAGCCGTCTCTATCTCCTGTATTACAGAAGATAGAGACCGCTATGGCAATACATTCGCCGTCTCTATATCCAGTAATACAAGAGATAGAGATGGATACGGTGACATTCAACAAAAATCGCCTCGTGTGAACGCCGTATTAGTTAAAATGAAAAACTCTGCCAGTCCTTGACATTTATGCTTAATAGAAACTCAAAACAAATGAAATTAACACAAAGTAGAAACCAGGGACACTGTAAACCACAAAATGATAAAACTTTAAATATCGGCACAGACGTATCTCGTGTTCGCAATAGAAACCAATATCTTTGAAATCAAACTGTCTGTTTTATGTAACACAGAAGCGAATGTTCAAAGAAAACATTTTTGCAGCCAAAGACTTCAAAGGAAAGTGTACCTATTTGGTGCAATTTTGTTTTATTATTAATAAAGTTGTGGTTAAAAATATGATCATTTTTAATGGAAAATTTCTGATACTTCAAGCCATTTAGGAATTCTACCAGTGATCTCTATTTCAAAGTACTACTTACACAGGAATTTTGTGAATGAATTCCTGTATAACTTTTGTCAATACGTTTTTTTTTTTTTTTTTTTTTTTTTTTTATTCGATGACAAGATAGTCCCTGACCGCGATCTCACCTGATGTTAAGTGACGATGCAGTGTCTAAGATGGTAGCGGGCTAACTTGTAAGGGGTATGGCAGTGAACATTCAACCCATAACCCTATAATCGGTTTCTACACGCCATCGTGCCGGAACGCTAAATCGCTTGGCGGCACGGTTTTGACGGTAGGGTGGTAACTAGCCACGGCCAAAGCCTCCCACCGGGCCAGACCAGAGACAATTCAGAAATTATAAATTCCCAAATTGCCCCCGCCGGGAATCGAACCCGAGACCTCCCAGTTATAAGACCACAGCGCCCACCACTGCGCCAGGGAGGTCGTCAAAACGTTAGTCAATTTTTACTTTTCTTGATGGGAACTTTTTTTTCTCACACAGACACATAAACAGACAGAAAATATGAGCTGTCCGTCAGTTCTTATCACTTTTTAGGTTTTTCTCAGAGAAGAATAAAATAATATCTTTTGATTTAGCAGAAAAAATAACATGCTTTTTGGTGCTCTCTATAAAAATTTTCTTTGAGCCGACCAGCGTACTATCAGACATTGTACTTTCTGTCTGCCCGTCTTAACATGTATTGAATTTTAAGTAGGTATGCATTTTTGGAAATTCCTCTCACTGTGGAAACACTGCATACATAGTACCTATTGTAAACTATTTTGAAAAGCGCAACCGCACCGCCGAGTTTCTTGCTGGTTCTTCTCGGCAGGAGCGGCATTGCGAACCAGTGGTACTCGTAGATTCCGACTATTCAAAAGAACTTGTAAAAGTTTATTTGAACAAAAAATATTTCTATTCTATTCTATTTTATTGTCTCTCTGCGATTTCGTACCGGAAAGCGCAGTGTTAGTAGACTTAATTTTCAAATCATTGATCTCGCAGGGAGCATATAATAGAATATTTTTTTATTCAAATATCTTCAAATATTTACTGAATCTACCACTGACTCAGAATACCGTTCCAACCAAGAAGGCTCAGAAAAAATTGTTATTACTGTCTCATGAAAAGCTCTCTCCATCACCTCTACTAAGCGACCCTCTACTAAGCGACCCTGAGCCTAGTATGAGGCCAGGCCCGTTCAGAATTTTAGGTATAATATAGCTGCTGGGGCTGATTCACTGACAAACTCACTGAATGATGACCTTTCCTGTAAAATTTTGTATGAAAAAATTTTTTTCACCAATAGTTTCGTACAGAGGACAAAAATTCATTCGGAGGAAAATTATGAAGAGAGCTGATGATTGAGGATTTCAGAGACGGGTGAGGAGCACGGCCAGGGTATTGAAGATAGGGCTGCTCGAACAAAAGTCACTTGAAACTCAATTGGCAGTGAGCTGAAAAAATTTCCAAAATGGCGGATTCAAGATGGCGGCTATACAAACTTCCTCGGTGTTTATCTCGGAGAGTATACAAGATGGAAGAGTGGTTTTCTAAAAGTGAGATCTATAGATGGCACTCCCGCTCAGCTCAGACTCAAGACTGAGTTAAAACCAGACAGATTTATGTCAGGATATATTTGTGTCTCATTTTAACTCTATCTTGAGCAGAGCAGTTTGTCTCAGGCTTATTAATGAACTGAAAAACCGCGGTCTGCTTTAGCGGGCCGCGCACCCACGCGCCCTACTATACTCTGTTCACGGAGACAAGTTAGTATAGCGCTCTCTCTGTCGCGTAATCCCATACAAATGACAAAGACAAAAAATCCCTTCCTAAGTCAGTAGGCGATAAGAGTTACGCTATAGAAAGAGAGGCAACTTCTAAGTAAATATGACTGTAGGTAAATGTTCGCGCCATGTGCCTGTCAACAATTCCTTGTTCCATGGTCGTAGCGCTGGCAATCTCTTTGGCTCGCAATGAAGTTGACAGATACTTAGTTTGAAACTTCCCGCCGTTTTTGGGGCGTGGTTTTTGCAAGTTCCTTTGGTTTGACAGCTAACACGTATTCACGAAAATTCGCCTCGCGCACCGTTTGCTTTTTTTTGGGTGTCTAGATTTAGTTTATTTTACGGTTTAGTTGCGCCGTCAAGCGGTCTATGTGTCGACCTAGCTATAAGTATAATTGTTAATTGTCCGGTAACAAAGAACCTTTTTTTTGGAACTCGCCGACCTTTGCTCGCCACGCGCTCGGCGAAAGTGTGTGTGATTAAGGTTTTGGACCCAACTAGTGACAAACCAAGTGTACAGTGCTACGCCAGCCCGGCGTCCACAGCTGCAGGCCATAACTGCCTGCCTGCCTGCTGCGGCTAGCGGCCTGAGAAGTTCACCTCACACTTAACCTCAGAACACACCCCACATAATCACCACTTCATATCATCTCAGGCCGTACAAGGATTGACTGCTGCAAGGAAGGTCAGTGCAACCCTACCATCATTAAGTCACCACTACGTTGAGAACAGATCTGACCGCGGAGAAAGGCCGCTTGGGCAGCGACTCTGGACTCAGGTTTAGCTGATGGGCCCCTGAACCTAGTGTTCCAGGTGTTGACTCGTTGGCCAAGCCGTTGGCCTCAACACTTGGTAAGCAGAGCGCGGTTAAATTGATTCCGCGGACAGATTTGGCATTACTGTGACTTAACTTGGCCGTTCTAGGGTTAACTCACTAATTGTAAACTTATCAATTTATAACTTATTGATACACAGGCTTATTGAGTTACTAGTACATAGCCTACCTTGTCACATGTAGGCCTGTATAATGATTGCAATTATTGAGATTTTGTATTGTTAATTTTGTTGATTAATAATTAATAGTATCTAATTGTTGTTTGTGGCCCGTAACTGGCCAACAGTTAGATGTAGATTGTAATAAATAAACTTAATATTAATATAATTTGATAATTGTAGGTTCTCAACCAACCAATTTGTAATTTGCAGTGCCTAGTATGAGTCTAGTGGCTTAGTACGGATAATTAAAAACTTAATTTTTCTTTTATCTTAATTTGTGTTATTGATTGACTTAACATAAATTGTTGATAGCTTAATTTGTATCTTTTGGAACTTTTAACCAACAAATACTTTGTTTGTTTACTAAAACCCCCCCGTGGTTAGGTAACAGAGTAGTTTGTTTGATGTATTTAAAATAAATAATTCTTGTTTAAAGTAAATAATTCTAATTAATAAATAGTATTTAAGTAGTAATTTGTTTGTGTTTAAAGTGGGTAATTCTTGTTTGATTATTAATTTGTTTGGTTGAAATTGAAACATAACTTGTAACAAATAACTTTGTTTTGATTTTGTTATCTAGTTGTTGTAACTACCTTTATTTAAGTTGTTTTGTACCTACCTAAGATGTCAGCCCACAAAAAATTGAGCGTGCAAATTCAATCAGAGCTGCGTTGGGCTGCTACAGCCAACGCCTTGGTAGGCCGGGTGGACCGGGCATCCGCACTGCTCCAGCGGTGCGAGCAGGTGCGGACCAGGCAGGCGGTCGTCGAAGAGGCCTTCCGAGACCTCATGGCATTGGAGCTACCTCCGGAATCGCTGGAGTCCTCAGTGCGGGACTACGAACAGTTTTTTGAGCTGACAGACGGTCTGGTGGAGGAGGCCGCGAGGCTCAAGAAGGAGGCGAGAATGAGCTCTATTCTTGAGTCTCCCACCAGACCCACCACGCAGCCTGCGTTACAGGGCAAGTTGCCAACAATAAACTTGCCCCACTTTTCTGGCAACCTGAGCGAGTGGCTAGGCTTTTTCTTTGATAGCCTGGTGGATGCGAGAAGGGACCTGTCTCCCTGCCAGAAACTGGCCTATCTACTCTCTTCCCTGCAGGGAGAGGCTCTGGGTTTAGTTAGCCACCTAGACCTCTCCGAGGAGAGTTATACCACCGCGCGGGAACTACTGACTCGGCGGTATGCCAACGTGCGCCGGTTAGCAGACACACACGTGGCACAAATTCTAGCGCTGCCACGTGTCTCTGGGGTGTCCCATTTAAGAGAATCGCTCTTAAATCCACTGATTGTAGCCTGCAACGCTCTTAAGCGTTTAGAGCTTCCCGTGGACCAGTGGTCCTTCCTTTTATTACACATTGTGTTGTCCCGCCTACCTCCCGAGTTGAAACTGCGTTTTGAGCAAAGGTATGGTGGGGACGGGGCCAGCTACCTGCCCCCCTTTTCGGACCTTTTAAAGTTCCTTGAGGAAGAGTGCCGGCAGGCTGATAACTCTGGTATTGCTGGTCCTTCAAGGACCCCAGAGCGGCCTGCCCAGCTGAGGAAGGAAAAGGGTCACACTGGCGTCCCTGGTAATAGGGCCTCCGACCGGAGACCAATGCCCGTTTACACTGGACTTGCTGCCACTGAACCCGCCCCCTGTAACTATTGCAGGCGTCCAGGCCACCGGGTGCTTTCTTGCCCCCAGTTTCTCTCTAAGCGGATCAAGGATCGGAGGGGCATTGCAAGAGACCGCCACTGGTGCTATAGTTGTCTGGGAGCTCACATGCAACGGGACTGCCAACAGCAACGGCCATGCCCAATTTGTAGGGGTAACCACCTGGAGATTTTGTGCGCCAACAAGAATGGTGTTGGCTGCCGGGTGGAGAGTGAGGGCGCGCCCCGCACGGGCGGGGGCGCTCTTACCGATCGCTCCCCGGATTACTTGCGTCGGTCTCCTGATCAGGGCCATGAATCCCGACGCGTCCGGATTTCGACCCCGCCTATGGGGGCTTCACCCCCCCGTGAGGGGGGCGCCAACCCCCCTCGACGTTCTGATGGCAGATTTGTGGCGGCTCCGTCTACGGTTCAGTCTGCCCGCTATTCACCTCCGCTTCATGAGTGGCCACGCCTCGAACGCCGCCCACCTCGAGCGGGTCGACATCCTTACTACGTCCTACCGACCTCAGCCCGTATGACTAGGCCCGTGCTGCCGCCACGAGATGACGCATGGGTTTACCCAAATGGAGGTCCGTCCCCCCACCTTTGGAGGTCCCCCCTGAGTCTCAATATGAGATTCCCCGGTCAGAGGACCGGTTTGATGAGGACGACCACCAATAGGTAGTTGCCGCCCTAGCCCCCACCACAGCAACTTCTCCTGAGACCTTGAATCTCCGGCAGTCCGTCTGTCAGACCATTCTTTTGCCGACTGTCTCAGTGAAGGTATTCAACCCGAAGGGTGAATTTTTAATCGTTCGCGCCCTTTTGGATTCGGGTTCACAGCGCTGTATTGCTTCTTCTCGTTTGGTGGGTGAGCTAGGGCTCCCTTGGAGTCCTCGAACAGGACGGGTGATAGGTATCGGGGGTATAGAGCCCTCGACTCCTAACGGGGAAGCGGAATTAATGTTTGGCCCCGTTACGGGCAATCTTAGGGTCTTGGTCAAGGTGTCAGTCCTTGACAATATCTTAGGTCCCCTACCGCAGGTCCGAATAACTGACGCTGCGGTGTCCTGTGCATCAGGCCTAAACCCAGCTGACCCCCACTGGACTGAACCCGGTCCTACGGACCTTTTGTTGGGTTCCGACGTGTTGGGCCTGGTCTTGTCAGGGGAAATTAGGGTTTTGCAGAAGGACGGCCTATGTGCCATGTCCACTATATTCGGTTCTAGCTTTTTTGGACCCGTGCTATGGTCTTCGGACCTACCGGTGCTGGACCAATTGCAAGCAGCCGGCTTGACGCTGTCGGACGTGGTCCAGCGCTTTTGGGAAGTTGAGGAGCCGCCGCATGCCGCACGAGTTGACCCTCTTGACCTTGAATGTGAGTTGTTTTATCAAAACAACACAGGCCGCCGTGTTGATGGGCGATTTGTAACTCGCTTGCCCTTTCTCGCTTCACGCCCCCCGCTTGGTCAATCGCGGGCCTTGGCGGAAAAGAGGCTCTTGTCTATGGAACGGCGCATGCGGCGCGACTCCACCTTCCGCTCCAAGTACGTTGAATTTATGCGCGAGTACGAGGGCCTGGGGCATATGTCACCATCCAATTTTGATTGGCGCGCACACGAGCACTACTTCTTACCCCACCATGCCGTCTTGAAGACCCCTGGGGGGAAGATTCGAGTGGTTTTTGACGGCTCCGCGGCCACATCCAACGGGGTGACATTGAACCAATGCTTGCACTCCGGTCCTAAGCTGATCAAGGATATCTCCGATATCCTCACGCATTTCCGCCGGCATCAAATTGTTTTCGTAGCTGACATCAAGATGATGTTTAGACAGTCGATGGTACATCGCGATGATCGGAGATACCAAATGATTCTGTGGCGCGAAAATCCTAATGAGCCAATGCGTGTTTTTGAATTGAACACCACGACCTATGGACTCAAGTCAAGCCCCTATATTGCTATCAGGACCTTGTTAGAACTAGCTAACCGGGAGCGACTGAATTACCCTCGCGCATCAGCCACCTTGGAATCGTCAGTCTATATGGACGATATTTGCACGGGAGCCTCGAGCGTTGAGGAAGCTCTGACTCTTCGTGATGAATTGATTGCAATACAGAAGTCCGGAGGTTATGAGTTGGGCAAGTGGCTGTCCAACTCCCCTCACGTCTTGAAGGATCTTCCGGGAAAGGATCAGCAGGATCCTCATATTTTTGAAAATCCCGAAAATCCCAATTTGCTGACGGTCCTTGGAATACAGTACCAGCCCGTCCAAGACGTTTTCACCTACCGGGTCAAATTAGACCCACCTCCTAAGGTCTGGACTAAGCGTTCCGTATTGTCTACGGTTGCTCGCACCTTCGATCCCAATGGATGGATCACTCCCGTAATATTTTTGGCTAAATGTTTCCTCCAGAAGCTTTGGATTGCTGAACTCGGTTGGGACGAACCACTCCCTGGGAAGTTATTGAAGGAGTAGAACTCCCTTGTGTCTTCACTTCCTGAAGTTAACCGAATTTCCATGCCTCGACGCTTCCTACCAACAGGAAGGTGTCATGCCAGTCTCCACGGGTTTTGCGACGCCTCCGAACGAGGATACGCCGCCGTGGTATATTTGAGGACTGTCGATGTCGCCGGTGAGGTCGCGACGCATCTCGTCTTGGCAAAAAGCAAGGTGGCCCCTATTCGGTCACGGTTAACTATCCCGAAATTAGAATTGTCTGGCGCCGCCCTTCTGGTACGCCTCTTGAACCACGTCCGCTCCTCTTTGGCATCTGCGGTCGATCTGACCGACGTTTATGCTTGGACGGACAGTGAGATTGTCCTTTGCTGGCTACGAGCCGCGCCTCACAACTTAGAGGTCTTTGTTGCGAATCGGGTCTCCCAAATTCAGAGCTCTGCAGTACCGGTGATTTGGAGACACGTACCCGGAGAACTGAACCCGGCCGATTGCGCCTCCCGCGGCTGTGAGGCCTCTTCACTGGTCCACCATCACCTTTGGTGGGATCCAAGTTGGCTATCCCAATCCGAGACGACTTGGCCTCAAAATAGGTTTTCCGCTCCCGAAGTATTGCCGGGCTTAAGAGTCGGAGTGGTTGAGGATAAACAGATCCCCGACTTGAACTTTCTTTTGAACCGTTACAGTTCCCTTGATAAACTAATTGGTGTTACCGGTTGGATTCGACGTTTTATCCATAATGGACGGAATTCAGAAAATAAAAATTTGAGTCCTGTGCTTTCCCCTCTTGAACGCCAAGACGCCCGGAACTACTGGGTGCGTGTGGTTCAGGTGGAGCATTTTTCATCCGTGATTGACACCCTAAAGAGAGGTTTAGTTTTGAAGGGCCCCCTTGCTCGCCTAAGCCCTTTTTTGGACAATAACGGAATGCTACGCGTTGGAGGACGCCTCAAGAATTCCAATCTGCCCTATGGTGCTCGCCACCCCCTTTTGCTACCTAAGGACGGCACCTTTGTCAAATTGCTAGTGACACACTACCATCTTAAAAATGCCCACGCCGGTTGTAATGCACTCTCGGCTATTTTACAGCGCGAGTTTTGGATTCTGGCAGGGAGACGCACCATCCGGAACGTCACCTTCAAATGTATTCCGTGTTACCGCTTGAAGGCTAATACTTCACAGCCGATGTTGGGTGATCTGCCCTCCGACCGCGTTCTAGCCACTCGACCCTTTGCTGGGGTTGGCACTGATTTTGCTGGCCCGTTTGCCATCAAGAGCTCTAACCTCCGCAACGCCAGATCGCTCAAGGCCTACCTCTGCGTTTTTGTATGTCTCGCTACCAAGGCGGTACATTTAGAACTTGTGAGTGCCTTAAGCACTGAAGCTTTTGTAGCCACGCTAGGTAGATTTGTCTCTCGTCGAGGATTGCCTGACCTGATTCGCACGGATTGCGGCACAAATTATAAGGGCACTGATAGATATTTAAAAGAGATTGTCGAATTCCTGTCTAGCAATAAGATTAGATTAAGTACAGCATTGTCCAAGATGGGGGTAACCTGGAAGTTTGACCCCCCAGCTTGCCCTCATTGGGGTGGAATATTCGAAGCTGTGGTTAAGGTGGCCAAGACTCATCTCCGGCGCGTTATAGGCGAAACTGTTTTAACCTTTGAAGAACTCGCCACCGTGTTTTGCAAAATTGAGGCTGTACTCAATTCTCGGCCACTCTGTCCCCTCTCATCTGACCCAAATGACCTGGAGGTCTTAACTCCCGGTCATTTTCTGATTGGTCAGCCCCTTAACGCTCTACCCGAATACCCCTTCAGGGACGTGAAGGTCTCACGTTTGTCCCGGTTTGAGCTGCTGCAACAGATGACTCAGAGTTTTTGGCACCGTTGGTCACCCAAAGTTGGTGACCTAGTGCTGATTAAGGAACCTAATTTGTTGCCTTTATACTGGCGCCGTGGGCGCATTCTTAAGCTGATCTACGGGTCTGATGGGGTTCCCAGGGTTGCCGAGGTAATGGTCGGAGACTCTGTCTTGCAGCGAGCCGTTTGCTCCTTATCACGTTTACCTATTTACTAGTAAGTGGACGTAAATCCTTACGACCACAGGCGGGGGGGTTGTTCGCGCCATGTGCCTGTCAACAATTCCTTGTTCCATGGTCGTAGCGCTGGCAATCTCTTTGGCTCGCAATGAAGTTGACAGATACTTAGTTTGAAACTTCCCGCCGTTTTTGGGGCGTGGTTTTTGCAAGTTCCTTTGGTTTGACAGCTAACACGTACTCACGAAAATTCGCCTCGCGCACCGTTTGCTTTTTTTTGGGTGTCTAGATTTAGTTTATTTTACGGTTTAGTTGCGCCGTCAAGCGGTCTATGTGTCGACCTAGCTATAAGTATAATTGTTAATTGTCCGGTAACAAAGAACCTTTTTTTTGGAACTCGCCGACCTTTGCTCGCCACGCGCTCGGCGAAAGTGTGTGTGATTAAGGTTTTGGACCCAACTAGTGACAAACCAAGTGTACAGTGCTACGCCAGCCCGGCGTCCACAGCTGCAGGCCATAACTGCCTGCCTGCCTGCTGCGGCTAGCGGCCTGAGAAGTTCACCTCACACTTAACCTCAGAACACACCCCACATAATCACCACTTCATATCATCTCAGGCCGTACAAGGATTGACTGCTGCAAGGAAGGTCAGTGCTACCCTACCATCATTAAGTCACCACTACGTTGAGAACAGATCTGACCGCGGAGAAAGGCCGCTTGGGCAGCGACTCTGGACTCAGGTTTAGCTGATGGGCCCCTGAACCTAGTGTTCCAGGTGTTGACTCGTTGGCCAAGCCGTTGGCCTCAACTACTGAGTTAAAACCAGACAGATTTATGTCAGGATATATTTGTGTCTCATTTTAACTCTATCTTGAGCAGAGCAGTTTGTCTCAGGCTTATTAATGAACTGAAAAACCGCGGTCTGCTTTAGCGGGCCGCGCACCCACGCGCCCTACTATACTCTGTTCACGGAGACAAGTTAGTATAGCGCTCTCTCTGTCGCGTAATCCCATACAAATGACAAAGACAAAAATCCCTTCCTAAGTCAGTAGGCGATAAGAGTTACGCTATAGAAAGAGAGGCAACTTGTAGGTGAATATGACTGTAGGTAAATTAGCGCTGTGCGATCTGAATTGCACTTTGTTGTGTGGTAGCAAGGATTGCTATTTATTTATTTAAATGATTTTGCGAAGTGATTCTTCTGTACCTGGACTATTATGTATTATGTGCTAGTAAGAAAATCAATATTAATATATTATATCTGCCTAATTCTACGTTTGCATTGATTTACATTGATTGGCTTGATGAACGTAAGATTTTTAATTCGGAGCCCTGGCTATATTAACTGCGCTCCAACTTTAATGGAACTCAATGTACGATAATGTGTCTTTCATTATATCAGCCACAACAAACACAAGCGATTCTGATACGAGAGTTTAACTAATTACGTGCGAAATTGTCTTGGCGTGTAATTAATAGCCTGACTTGGGATATTAATGAGTGATTCCCGGGCTGCGTAACCACAGCTGCAATTAGCCCGCGTGTGCGGCTTTTACTGAACACCACATTCCGCACAATTTAGTAGCGTCGCTTTGTCCCTTAGGGCATGCACACAAAGGTTGTAGATAATTGAGTTTGTTGGTACATTTCAATTTTAGATTAGTATATTATTGCAATATGCGAATATTGCGCGATCAAATCTATACAAAGGCATATTATTATAAAAAACAATTGCTGTTAACCAATAGTTAGACTAACGAGTCGATCTAAAACTCGAAAACGGCTAGAGAGACTAGATTTTTAAGCTATTGCATAGCTTTTATCGCGGGCTTTGAACTAGGACAAACAGTTTGAGTGTGGCGACCGAATCAAGAAATTCCGTAACGAAAATAAACCTAACACCGTCGTTCAGTAAGCGTTAAACATTTTAGAGGTTCGCAAGTAGCTCTGTATGGCGCAGTGGGCGAGCGGCCGCTTTCTTTACCGTATGGTGTATGATGTCGCAGGTTCGAATCTCACTCTCGAAGTAGTGACAGTGCGCTTTTCTTGTTTGTTTGTTTTTTAATCATTTTTTGCATAATTTTTATTATGCAAAAAAAAATATTCCATAAATATTATAATTGCATAAGTTGATAAAAAATGCTATGCAATAGCTATCTCCTTTCCAATTGCAGCCAAATCGGTTCATTCGTTGTGGCGTGAAGGAGTAACAAACATCCATCCATCTATCAATTGCATCCTCAAAAATTAATTATATTATTAGTAGGATTATTATACATTAATATATATATAGCTGCTGGGGCTGATTGACTGATTCACTGACTGACTCATTGATCACCTCTCCTGTAAAATTTTGTATGAAAAATTTTTTTTTCACCGATGGTTTCGTATAAAGGAAAAAAATTCATTCGGAGGAAAAATATGGAGAGAGCTGATGATTGAGGATTTCGGAGACGGGTGAAGAGCACGGCCAGGGTATCGAAGATAGGTGGGGGGTGCTCGAACAAATGTCACTCGAAACCTCATCCAATTCGCAGTGAGCTGAAAATAAATTCAAAATGGCGGAAAAAAGATGGCCGCCATACAAATTTCGTCGGTGTCTATCTCGGGGAGTATAAAAGATGGAAGAGTGGTTTCTTGGCAAAAGATGATCAGGACCCAAAGGTCTATTTGATGAATAGAAAAAAAATCCAAGATGGTGGATTTTTTTTTTCTTCATACAAAATATATGGCGAATATTGAAGAGACTAGAAGCCGGGAATCATGCAAGACTTTGATACGGTTCCTTTTCAAGATTTGTTTTTATTGAAGAATTTTCATTATGACAAATGATGACATATGATGATCGAGGGTTTGGAAGGTGGGTGAGGAGCACGGCCATGGTAATGAAGATAGGTGGGGGTGCTCGAACAAAAGTCACTCGAAACCTCATCCAATTGGCAGTTAGCTGAAAAAAAATCCAAAATGGCGGATTCAAGATGGCGGCCATACAAACTTTAACGGTGTCTATCTCTGAGAGTATACAAGATGGAAGAGTGGTTTCTTGGAAAAAGATGATCAGAACCCGAAGGTCTACGTTTTGCTGAATAGAAAAAAAAATCAAGATGGCGGAATTTATTTTTCCATACAAACTATGCAAGATGAAGTTTCCTTTTTAAAATTTTGTTTTTATTTAAGAATTCTCATCCTGACAAATGATTCGGAGAAAAGATATGGACAGTAATGCTGATCGAGGATTTGGAAGATCGGTGAGGAGCATGGCCAGGGTTTTTAAGATAGGTGGGGGCTGCTCAAACAAAAAATACTGGAAACCTCATACAATTGGCAGTGAGCTGAAAAAAAATTCAAAATGGCGTATTCAAGAAGGCAGCTATAAGAATTTCATAGATGTCTATCTCAGGGAGTTTAAAAGATGACAGAGTGGATTTTTGATAGAAAATGATCAGGACCTAAAAGTCTACTTGACGAGTAGAAAATACGCGGTCCGCTTGCGGGCCGCGCACCCACGCGCCCTACTAGTTAATATATATATAGCTGCTGGGGCTGATTGACTGATTGACTGATTCACTGATTCACTCACTGATTGATCACCTCTCCTGTAAATTTTGTATGAAAAATTTTTTGTTTCGTATAGAGAACAAAAATTCATTCAGAGGAAAAATATGGAGAGAGCTGATGATTGAGGATTTCGGAGACGGGTAAGAGGCACGGCCAGGGTATTGAAGATAGGTGGGGGGCGCTCGAACAAAAGTCACTCGAAACCTCATCCAATTGCCAGTGGGTTGAAAAAAAATTCCAAAATGGCGGATTCAAGATGGCGGCCATACAAATTTCGTCGGTGTCTATCTCGGAGAGTATAAAAGATGGAAGAGTGGGTTCTTGGCAAAAGATGATCAAGACCCGAAGGTCTACTTGATGAACAGAAAAAAAAATCAAGATGGCGGATTTTTTTTTTCTCCATACAAAGAGACTAGAAGCTGAAAACTATGCAAGACTTTGATACGGTTCCTTTTCAAAATTTGTTTTTATAAAAGAAATCTCATTCTGACAAATGATGAGATATGATGATCGAGGGTTTGGAAGGTGGGTGAGGGGCACGGCCAGGGTATTGAAGATAGGTGGGAGGTGCTCAAACAAGAAATACTCGAAACCTCATCCAATTGGCAGTGAGCTGAAAAAAATTTGAAAATGGCGGATTCAAGATGGCGGCCATCCCAATTTCATCGGCATCTATCTCGGAGAGTATAAAAGATGGAAGAGTGGTTATTTGATAGAAAAAGATCAGGACCTGAAAGTCCACTTGACGATAGAAAAACCGCGGTCCGCTTGCGGGCCGCGCACCCACGCGCCCTACTAGTATATATATATATATATTCATAAATGTAATTGGATATATATTAATATATGTAATTGGAATAATATTTATACATATATATCTATAATTGGAATGCATAGAAACTGTTAGATCAGTCCGTGACGTCACTGTGAGGGTCATGCCTGAAAACCAGCGCTATGGTCTTTCTCGACTGTAGCACATGCTGAGGCAGCGCCCTGTTCAGCAGCAATAAACACATTTTATAGGTACTTAAATATATAAGGATAATATATAAGGATATTGTTTGGCGCCTAGTTTTCCAGAGAGCCGATTATTGGGTTTCTCTTTTTCGGTTCTTTCGAAAGCTTAAGGGGCCTTTCTTGTTTGTTTAACTATAAGTTTTTAAATTAGTGTTGTATGCTTGCTGAATAAATGTTTTATTATTATTATTATTATTACATACAATAGATGTAAACGTCGCCTTACAGGCTACGCGGTCGTGCCTCTTATCACAGTTCACACTTCGCGTCTCGCACTTACTCGAATGGTGCCCAAGTATGCGAATTAACTTGCAATGCCATCTATTATACCAACGCTGACTTTCCAACTATTACACACGATTTTGTCATAGTCTGTACGTAAAGTAAGCTTTGATACATATTAACATGAATTCACCTCTATAGCATTTTTCCGCGGCTTTGCCTGCAATATTAATACCTATTATATGTAGTATCTGTACCTATTATCTTTTATATGTAGTAGGTACTGGATATGCCCCTCATACCTTGTGGATTTGTGAAGTATTTTGGACTAGCTTTTACCCGCAACTTCGTCCGCGTGGAGTTTCGAATTTAAAATAATAATCATCATCATCATCATTATTTGAATGAATCACTGACCCTCTACTGTGCACGGATGGCAGAATGGTTCTTGCCCAATTATAACATTATTCGTTCATTAATACACAGTTGCAATAAGTTACAATAAGTAGGTACCTACGTAGATCATTAATTTTCTAATCTTATCATTATTTTTACCTGTGTATTTATAATCAGCAATATTTTCTACGAATTCAATTTGAATATCCCAAAATTATACTCCTACAAAGACTAGACAAGTTCTAGACTTCTAAGATCGCTTATTCAGAGAGTTCGAAATTCAAGAATATTCTCGCTATTCGATCGGGCGAATTTGGCTACCCAGCATTCGAATAAATTTTAGTTGCAATTTCCCAGCTTCTGAGTCTGATTTGATTATTTTAATGATTTTAGTTGATAGATTGATTTTAGTTTGCACATTATTGGCGTATAAACTGGCGTACAAATACAATACCTACAAAAATGCCATGCAACCGCCGCGCCGCTGGCTCACGCATGGCATAATTTGGAGGGATGTATGCAATCTATCCCTATCCTAGATAGCCTAGTGGTTAGGACTGTGGTCTCCTATTCGAGAGCTCGCAGGCTCGATCCCGGTTACGAACCTCTGACTTTTCGGAGTCATGTGCGTTTAAGCAATTAAATATCACTTGCTTCTACAGTGAAGTAAAACACCGTGAGGAAACCTGCACATCTGAGAGTTCTCTATGATGTTCTCGAAGGTGAGTGAAGTCCGCCAATTCGCATTGGGCCAGCGTGGTAGACTAGGGCCTTTAAAGGGTTATAGGCTCTGAGAGGAGACTTGCGCTCAGTAGTGAGCCAAATGCAAGCAGAAACTCTAGACTCTAAGAGGAACTATTATTTTATGATCAGTGGTCATACTAATCTATTAAGGTTTTTATTTAAAAAAAACGATTTATAATATGATTTCTTTACTAAGACGATTCTTAACTAGCGGCACGCTATGATGGCCGGTTTGACGTTTGTCCGCTCATGAAGTTCCGTATTAATTGATAACGACTTTGAAGGAAATAATTGTATTACTTTATTGACGATAGTGATGTGCAGAGATTCATAAATTTTATCGAATGTAGTTTTAGGTTTAGGACTCAAAATTTATTTATTAAATTGATTTCTAAAATGTATACAAGTGTAGAAAAATCAGTTTGCACCATTTAAGGGGTGAATGTACTTGTGAATATGAACAATTTTCACTATGTGGACAAACCTCTGAAATCGCAAAAAAATATCAGCTGTTTCATACAAAAGGTAAAATTTTTATTTTTATATGATATATACCACAACTCGGCATTTGGTTTTCTAAATTGAAAATTTTTAAAAATGGAATCTAATACGATCGTCACATAGGATCGCTGGCTAGCACAACTACTACCTCCGGCAAACTCGCGTCAATGCTCAATGCAAAACAAAGCAGTTTCGAATTGACGTTGCTTCGAAAAGTATAAACTGTCAGTGCAATGCGATTGTGATATAGTTTTGACCTGGCTTTGGATTTCAAATATTGATACTGCATTACTGTTGACCCTTGCTCGTTAATTTGGACTCTGTTCAAGCCCTTTGTTGTGGATTTCGTCGATATGACCGAACGTACGCAGAGAACTGTTCTAAATAGTCAGACACGTGAGTTCGTAATACGCCTTCGTAACTATTTCGATCGTGAAGCTCAAAATGGAGGGCCAATTTTACCTATAACGTCAGTGGTTGAACGCGTAGCTGATGCGCTTAATATTGGACAACGAACTGTTAGACGGATAACTAAAAAAAAATATGGCGAGACTGGCACAGAAGAAAATAAACTTCACACACCAAAAAAGAGAAAACGAGCAAAACCAGTCGTAGGCATCGATAGCTTTGATGCCGATGCTATCCGAAGACATGTTTACGGCTACTATTTACAGAAGGAGTATCCAACAAGAAAAAAGTTGGTGCATTCACTGAAGGAAGCTGGATTATTCTTCGGTGGGGAAAGTTCTTTAACGAAGATTTTGAAGACCATTGGATTTCGATACAAAAATGTAACAAACGCAAAATATTGATGGAAAGATTTGATATAGCGATGGCAAGGTATACTTTTTTACGGCAAGTGAAAGAAATCAAAAATTGGCAAAATGTTGTGTTCTTGGATGAAACATGGCTTAATGCTAACCATACTGTAGGCCGTTCTTGGAACGATGACACAGCAGCATCTACTTCCAAAGTTCCTGTAGGAAAAGGATCGCGACTTATAATTTGTCACGCCGGAACCATCAACGGGTTTGTCGAAGGTTCTCTCATGGCTTTTGCGTCAAAAACCACTGGGGACTATCATGAAGACATGAATGGAGAAAAGTTTACTGAATGGTTTACCTCAATGTTGTGTAGCCTCCCTGAACCATCTATTATAATTATAGACAACGCCCCATACCACTCGATGCAAATTGACAAGCCACCTGCCCAATCCCAAAAGAAAGCTGATATCGTCGCATGGCTTCGTAAAAATGGCGTAGATGCAAACATGAATATGTTAAAAGCGGAATTAGTACGTCTTTTAAAAGAAAACAAACCAACCAAGATCCGATACGTCATTGACGAAATAGCATTAGAACATGGGCACAGAGTTATACGGTTACCGCCTTACCATTGTGAGTATAATGCGATTGAGTTGGTGTGGGCTCAAATTAAGGGATATGCTGCAAGACACAATACAGAACCCCCATTTACCACAAAAAAAATGCTAAAATTATTAGAAGAAGCTTGTGAACATGTGACTAAAGGAGACTGGGAAAAGGTTGTGAATAGAACTGTTAAATTAATAAGGGAAGATTATGAAAGAGATGTGAAAATAGATAATATTATAGAAAACGAACATATAATTATTAATGTAGGTGATGATAGCAGTGACGACAGTGAAAATAGTAGTATGGACGAATCTGATTAATTATGGCCTTTTGTGGCACCTTTTTTGGTATCTTTTGTATTCATATGTTTCTTGTGTGCATATAAAGTATGTATATTCATTTTCATTCAAATATTCAGTTCGTTCAAATAAATTAAATAAACATATACATTTTTGTTTTATTAAACCTATTTAATCAGGTACAAAAACAAAACTTAATTGTTTTTTGTTCGAGAATAAATTGACATTCCACATCACTATTGTAATGTGTCAAACCGGCCATCATAGCGTGCCGCTAGTGTCGTAATCTTATGACCTTTTGACTGATGAATATGTCCAGTTACTGTAATTTAAAACAGCAAGGTCTGTATTTATTGTGATAACTATAAAAGCGGTCTAACTATACTCCATACTTGAAATTAATCAAATTTCTCTAGCACGGAGTCCGTTCAAAGACAATCATTGTTCTACCCAACTTCACAAGCCATTACCACCGAGTTCCAAAACTAACACGACAAGATTGCTTCGTCAGTACGCTCGTGTTCCCGAACATTCGATTTGTCGAAAGCGATTACGCGGCGACATTCTGGAGAATGTTTCAACTTTCTTACTCAGGTCTTGATCTTATAGTTCGCTTTTATTTCTATTACAGATAATTTCCTAGATTTTCTTAACTCTATTAATGTACCGTTTAGGTATTGTGGAACAAAATCTGTGCGGCCTACGAGTTTACTTATAACTTTCACAAGTATTCTGAGTTGAGTTTAAGCCTGAGATCTATAGATCGTACTCTGGCTCTGCTCAAGACTCTAGATAGAATTAAAATGAGACACAACTATGTCCTGACATAAATCTGTCTTGTTTTAACTCAGTTAAGTATGAGTTTGAGCTGAGTGAGAGTGCCATATATAGATCTCTGCCTTAGAGTTTTAGAACTTCGGTTATCAAAAGTATCAAGTATGTCTCAGAGATTGGCTTCAGATACTACTGATCCCAATTAAATTCATCTGAATAAATCTGTGGTAGAAGCCTTTCTTCTACCACAGATTTATTCCTAAAATTTAAAAATAAGGTTGCGTATTTGCAAAAAACGTAAACTCTGTACTGATTTTGATTGTCGGAAATCTGAACTAAAAAAAAAAGAACTACTTAAAACTTTTGTGCGCAACTCAACCCTCTTACACACTGAGCTAGTGAGATCAAACGACGAAAGTTCGCTTTCTTACATGACATAAAATCTGTTCCTAACGTGACATTAAACCCGAAATTTATTACCGAATTTTGGGTTACTCCAGTTTAAAAATGAACTTTTGGCTGACATTTTGCAACCGCTCTTTGTCTGGATTCCAAATGGAAAACCTTTGATATCTTACATTGGGAAATTCGTTTGATTTTTTATTTTGTTAACGTCTCTCAAGGAAGTTTCAGCTTCATATTGATGGTAATTTTATAGTTCCGATTTATAAATCATTGTGAGATTGTATCTTGTACTTACAAGACATGAAATGAAAGAAAATTTTAGGATAATACACCGGATAATTTGGACATTTGGATAAGAATAAGGGCCTGTATTACCAACTTCTGATAGGTAAGTGTCGGATAGCCTAACCGTAAATTTTGTCACTTTCTTACTTTATGACAAGTAACAAAGACAAATTATGCGAATAAGCTATCCGACACTTATCAGAAGGTGGTGAAAATGGCCCTTAGAATTTATTTACACAATAAATATAAGAATTACACAGTTTACTATAGTTTCCTACCAGAAGGTACGAAAACCTGTGTTGCAGAAGGTACCTGGTTCCTATAAATTCCTTATGGATGCTATTTATGTATAAAAAAAATGAAATTTTCAGCCGTATGCGGGCGGATCAGTCAGACGACGGGCCTCGGGTTGACCTATTAAACTGATATTCGATAGCATGTTGTAGGTTTATGTAATTTTTGAAATAATATTATGTGTATTTTATAAAAAAAAAAACCGACCGCTCCGAAACGTTTCCATTTTCACAATGGCACCTAAAATAACGTTGACGGATTTGTTTACCTAAACCCCAAATAAATCATCGCCTTTAACCGCGCAGTGGTGGATTTATGGTTCAGAATATTTTGTATTCTCCCTAAACACTGTGACGTTGGGTGATCGCCTGGATCCATGGACCGGGGGTGTGGAGAGGACCGTTTTTGGCAATTTTTAAAACCAACACTGACTGACGAATCGATGACTCTTGTTATTGTGATGGCGTTAAACCTTCTATCATCGCATTGCAGTAAACATCGAACTTTTTTCAAGTCGTCATACCGATAGACCTACGAGTATATTCCGCTAGACATAACTCTGTTGCAAGGATTG
Source organism: Oeneis ivallda (assembly GCA_029955525.1). NCBI lineage: Eukaryota > Metazoa > Arthropoda > Insecta > Lepidoptera > Nymphalidae > Oeneis > Oeneis ivallda. The sequence continues at coordinate 23,663,811 of JARPMR010000007.1, forward strand.
CCACAGTAATTATCTTATGCTGCTTGTATCCAGTGGCTGCTAGCGGTTCTCTTGAGATCGTCCGTCTCTCTAGTGAAAGGTCTTTTAACTGCGTCTCCTAGCCACCACCACAAACTTCTATCGAAACCTCACGCTATATGCCCATTGCCACCTCAACTTCGTAGCTCGGTGAGCTATGTCTACGCTGCGCCAGTCTCCTACGGCATTCTGCGGCTGATACTTGCATAATCTGAATACATAAAAGGACAAGGTGACAGACTGATTGACTGACTAACTGCCTGATCTATCAACGCACAGCTCAAACTACTAGACAGATCGGGCTGTTTGACATACAGCTTTTATGACGTAGGTATCCGCTTATAAAGGATTTTTGAAAATTCAACCCCTCAGAGGGTAAAATAGGGGTTTAGAAAATCGAACTTAACGTGATCGAAGCCGCGGGCAAAAGCTAGTGTTAAATATATTTTGAAATAATTTTTGACAATCAAATAGCGTACAGGGGTTACTTAATTTGATTAAAAGAAAATATTTTGTAGAACTAACTTTATAGAAATAAGATAAAACTTAAACGTAAGTGAACTTAATTTGATATACAAACTCAAGGTTTTATGTCTTTTACGGGAATACACGTCGGTGCTGTCTGATTGCCGTTTACGCTTTACGGAATAGAAAAATTCCCTTTCACAACGTAACGAGGGCTCGGGTAGAAATATACAATAGTACTATTGTTTCTCGAATTTGGATTGTTGCAGAAATATTTTATATGGATCACTTACATTTCGTAAATGTCACTTCATGAAAATTTTGTATGGAGGACAAATAGCCAGTTTTTGAAAGTTCAGGGATCTTGCACACAAAATGTTTGTGGCCACATCTACATTTATTGGCCGAAAACGATGGCCGTGTTGGTAGTAGGCCCATAGGTAAACTAAAGATTTCAGATTTACTCCGTTTTCTACAAGAATTCACATCGCGCACTTGGTCGAAACGATAAAGCACTTGGTTGCTTTATCAACCAATTTATTACTTTTTCGAGCAATTTTTAGTATTTTTTCGACCAAGTTACGATTCTTTACCTGCTGTGGGATTGCCTAAAAATGGTTGCATCAGTGAGTTTGACGATCGAAAATACCTCTAGTCCAATGCATTTTACGTAAATAAATGGTAGTGGTGTGAAAAATGTCACAACTTTACCACTGACCGTCACTGCCAAGCCCGTGAACTGTAGCTGAAATACGATGCAGATGCAGGGCAAAATTGCTTCTTCACTTAATTTACAACAGGTATTTTTTTAGAAAACGGAAGTTAAAAATTACGGAACAATAAAATGAAAAACCCTGTTACAACCTTTTTCCCGGATCCATAGCGAACTCCGAAAACCAATAGCAGTAAACCTTTGAGGAAAGTTGTTTGCTTGTTTAATTTTTTCTTTTTTTTAGTTTTGTAGTTTTGCAGTACTTCAAAAAGATGTTAATTTCTTTGAAGAGAATACAATTTTTTTTTCTTTCTCTTTATGTAGGAAATAGCACGGTTCATAAAGAGCAATGTATCTACTTTGAGTCAGATGGTTATTTATTTCAATAGTTTCATAAAATGCATTAAATGCAAATACTAAAATTGTGATTAAATCCAAGGGTCGTTGGATTAAACAATACCTTCAATTAAAGTATACTTTTTAACTCTTTTATTTTTATTTTATTTTAGGGAAAATTAAATTTCGTAATAACCCCAAATAAATACATTCCAATAGGAAACAATCCCTCTTTTTATCCGGAGCAGTATCCGGGAGTCACGTTCCGGCATTTTTCCGGTATACGGAGTTACGGACGCCGAGCGTCGCCAGCACTGCTGTAAAATTGATATTTGTTGAAACGAATTTCATAAGTATGAAATATTTGAGAATGCGCTAACAACACGTTAAAATTCCGTCTTAAGTAAAGTAGGGACACTAAAAAATCTAAATTTTCAGTGAAATATTTAAAACTTATTACTTAGATACTTATTTTGATAGTACAATACGTTAAATATTGTTAATTTACAAAATCAATATTTTAAACTAGCTTTTGTTCACAAAAGCCCTAAAGAGAGATTATTTTATGGAATTGTTATTATAGTCACTACAGTACATAATTATACAGTCATTATAGTACTGTAATTTTTTAAATAATGTTATGTATTTGCAGATAGGTACGGAATTTTCATGCATGTCTTGTTAACTTTAATATAACTTGCATGTAACTTTAAAATATTTAATTACCAATGTGAAATCGCTAGTAAACCTATATAAATAAACTTCATCCGCGTAGAATTAAGATTATAAAAATCCCGCGTAAATAGTTCTTATAGTATTTATGTGACTCTCCCATATCCTCAACTAATCATGTCGATACCCTCTGTTGTTTGTGATTGAAGAAGTAACCAACAAACATACCTTTGGATTTATATTATTATTTAGTGAACATAAGTTCATAAAACGGGGGTAATTGTATGTTATCTTAATTTGTAAAATTTGCCTTATTTATTTACGTTAACTTAGACTTCAAGCGGCCATATTACTTGTAAATTTAGTTTTCTACTCACATTTATAGAAAACCGTCAAGTACATTGAAATCCTGTCTTGTTATTTTCTTGCCTTTAGAAATATAAATGGCAAAAGTTATCAATTTGTTTAGATTAAAAGGGAGCTTCAACAGGCAAGGCGTCGTCAACCAACTGCGCGACTCTCTTATTAGATACCCAACTAAGGCAAAGCCAAAGGGAAGGGTTATGTATCTTAGTAGTCATGTATTTATTTAGATATGTTCCTCTGTGGCGCCTACACTTCTGAGCCGATTTCGATGAACGAGGTGTCAGTCGATTTGTTATTATGATCCGAATGATATAGACTCCTTTTTATACGAACAAAATAAATATGACGGATGTTATATATTATCAGCTTTTCCGTAGTCTGGTTACAGTTTTAAACTTTTTTCTTGTTTGTCTTCCAGATTTAACACTCGTATTAAGGCAGTCTTTGCGAAACTTGACTTAGGCCACTTTATTGCTGTAGGTATAAAATACCTTAAGAATTTGCTCCGCAGTTTATTAAATTCCGGGCGCTTATGGCATTAAAGTTTTTGAAATTTCAAAGCGAGCTACTTTTTGTAGTAATAAGCTAGAGAGGGTGCTTTCATGAACTAGTTTAATTCACCGGTTCGTGGAGTCTTTCACGGCGAGTTCCCTTGCCTCGTTCTGCGAGCATCATTCCGCGCTGTTTTATCTATATTTCCGTCATTTACCTTTTAGTATAGTTCTTGCAATTCACGAGGGCGACTGACTTATGGTTGTGTGTGTGTGTCGTATCTGTATAAGTGTGAGCGAGCGCAATGCTCGCGCCTGCCCGCTCCCACCTAGGCTTTGACAGGCACGCACACTTATGCAATGTGCATGTACACGAAGTAACCACAAGTAAAGCTCACTCGCCTTCGTGAATTGCAAAAACTGTACAAGATCCGAAGAGAGGTCATCCTTCACCCATCTGTTTACCAGATAAAAAGTATTTTTGGAAAAAAAAATTTTTTGTTCCATAATTGTTTATTAGTCCTCTAGGTCAATTTTTAATGAACTTTTCAACAGAGGAACGGCAGCATTTAGCTCTGTTTTGTCATTTCAAAAAACTCATCAGAAATTGAAACAGCATACGAGTAATAACAAAGGCGTCTAGGTAATCATTACGGAAGAGCGTAAGGATAAAATTTAATCATGTCACAAAGGGTCTCATTTGATAAAGAGACAACGAAGAGGGCATTCATTTCCCTCGCATAATAATTAATGTTTGTATTGTACCTACAAAAGATAGTCTTATCTTATATTAGAGACAATTAAAGAACTATTAATGACCAAAATATTATATTGTCTGGCCGGGAATCAAACCCGGGCCTCTGTTTCTTATGGGACCTCAGCGCTCAAAAAGACACTCATGTGTATTCATCGTCGCTGGGATCCCTAACGTCCCAACGGATGTGATATTATAAAAGGAATAATGAAAACTCAAAAAACTTTATTAACAAACACTGTAACGTAAATAAGTACACATTATACAAAACCAAGTGTTGACAACCAAGTGTTACAAACAAAATATGTTTTAATAGAGTTCCAGAAAGAGACAATCGGCGAGCCGCGGCTTCCTAGAGCGTCGTTTCAGTCATTTGATCACTTTGTGCGACCGAAGCAACTCTCAATGATGTCGAAGCCAGCTAATCTCTTTCCAAAGCTCGATGAAGAATAAACTGCCGAGTACTGTACATACATACACCTAATAAACTGAAGGGCGGTAAATTTAAACCACCTTAAAATTGTTAGTGCTCTGATCTGATCTAGATTTATCAATGACGATTTATCGCACCCTAATCATGAAACCAAGTTTCGAACTACCTCGCGCATTAGGCTTCCTCTCTTCCGCGCTTCACTTTGGGTAAAAATTTAACGAAAATGTCTATATATTTTCGTTAAATTTTTACTTCCGTCCAGAGTACGGAAGTCAACGGATTCAACGACCTGTATTGTTCGTGTCGACCTGAATTGAGAACACAGTAATCGTCATTTTTACGAATTTCCGTTTTTGTGGAAAATGAAATTATAAGATACTTTTATGATACCTAGGTTTTTTTTTGGAATTTAGTGAAACAGTAAGCAAGAATGCAGTATAATGCATTAGGTTAACGGTCCTTAGCAATATACAGACCTTCAGTTTTTAGTGTTCCAAATTCACTGCTCTCCAATTTAGGGTATATTCAATCTAAGTCAGCTAAAATTGTCAAAATTTGTATGAACAAATTCACAATTGATGTATACAAAAGATACGCCGCTAACACGTAGTCATCTTCGCTTATTTCCATCGATTTACCGCCTAGAACCATCTGGAGCTCCATGACTAGTAGCTGAAAATTAAATTTTCATTAGCGCAGTGTAGATTAAAATTTTTAAACACCCCAGACATGTGAATCTGTGGGCTATGTATGATATACCCAACATCCTGCTACCCAGTTTGCTCATCCATCATCAGATCCTCCTTCTCCATTCTCAGTCGTCATCTATTAACACCTACTCATTGAGACCATCCTCACGGTCATGGGTCTCGTCTCAACATCAGAGGTGTTGAGGTCATCCACCACACTGGCCAAGTGTAAGTTTCGCCACGATGTGAAAACAAGTGATATTTAATTTTAACTCCAAGAAATTACAGGTGTTGTTACTCGAAACTCGGAATCCCTAATATAACCTAAGTAGTTTTTTTATCCAGAGGCTCCCTGCGACTCGTCTGATATCGTCGGGTCAGTCGGCAGTATTAGTAGTAAGTAGACCCCTCACTACCTAGTGGGGGTCTACTAACACTGCACTTTCCAGTCCTGGGCCCGGGGCCACCACTCAGCACTCCAACCCCACCAACCATCAGCTCTTTGAACCATGTGTCCCGCCCATTTCTACTTCAGCTTGCAACTCACTGAGCTATTTTGCTTTTTCATTTTCATTAATGTTGGTAATTCTGTCGGTATCTCTGGTTCTCCCACGGATCTTCTTATTTCTGATTTGATCTCGCAGGCGTACTCCAAGCATACCTATCTCAAAGTGTAGTTATATGAAGAAATAATTTTTCATTTAAACTTCGCCACCTCTTAAACAACGCAGACAATCGTGAACATCAGCAAATACACGAATATACCCTTATTCCTGCAAGGAATACGTCGAGTTACCAGTAACCCTGTATATAATCCTCACGCAGAAGATGTGCTGTGGCTGCCCCTCCCCGCCGCCCATTACCCGATTAGGAGAGCGCGGATCGCGGTCGGCGTAAGCGGAAGGAGTAGCCATCGGCAAACCCTAGGCGAGTGCGGATCACGGTTGGCATTGGCGGGAGGGGCAGCCATCGGCAAATCCTAGGCGAGCGCGGGTTGCCGGTGGCATAGACCGGAGGGGCAGTCATCGGCAAACTCTAGGCGAGTGCGGGTCGTGGGCGGCATAAGCGGGAGGGGCAGCTATCGACAAACCCTAGGCGAGTGCGGGTCGCGGGTGGCATATGCGGGAGGGGCAGCCATCAGTAAACCCTAGGCGAGTGCGGGTCGCGGGTGGCATATGCGGGAGGGGCAGCCATCAGTAAACCCTAGGCGAGTGCGGGTCGCGGGTGGCATATGCGGGAGGGGCAGCCATCGGTAAACCCTAGGCGAGCGCGGGTCGTGGGTGGCATAGGCGGGAGGGGTAGCCATCGGCAAACCCTAGGCGAGCGCGGGTTGCCGGTGGCATAGGCAGGAGGGGCAGCCATCGGCAAACCTCCTGCGCGCAACTTATAGTTTCTATTTATAATGTGTTAAGAAAAATAACTTACGATAATTTGAACTATAGTTGACACGTAGAGAAGAACCAGGAAGAGTGGTTTAAAATAGAAGCCGAAGAATACTTTCGCTATAAGAAGTATTACTGATAGCACTGTAATTACAGATCCTATCACTATTATGTACAAGAACCATGCTGTGAAGTCGAACTGAAAACATAAAATCATTCAAAAATCATCAGCCTTATAGAATACATATATCCATAAACACAATATTTTAAATTAGAGTTTATGAAAACAAAGCGGCATTGAAATCCATCCAGTGATTTGACGTTAGAGTTTTTGTATTTAGCGAACAAAAAATGATAAAAGTATCTTAATGACCGTTCTGTAGCCTAAGCACTTTCGAATAGTTAACGTAAAGTTACCGCTGACAAGATATTTTGTATGAAAACAACTGCACCGCTCATTTTTTTCATACAAAATATCTTGTCAGCGTTAACTTTACGTTAACTCCTCCGACCGGTTTGACGACCTCCCTGGCTCAGTGGTGAGCGCTGTTGTCTTATAACTGGGAGGTCTCGGGTTCGATTCCCGGCGGGGTCAATTTGGGAATTTATAATTTCTGAATTGTCTCTGGTCTGGTCTGGTGGGAGGCTTTGGCCGTGGCTAGTTATCACCCTACCGTCAAAGACGTGCCGCCAAGCGATTTAGCGTTCCGGCACGATGGCGTGTAGAAACCAATTAGGGGTATGGGTTGAATGTTCACTGCCATATCCCTTCCAAGTTAGCCCGCTACCATCTTAGACTGCATCGTCACTTACCATCAGGTGAGATCGCAGTCAAGGACTAGCTTGTCTTCGAATAAAAAAAAAAAAAAAAAAAAAAAACTATTCGAAAGTGAAAATATTCGTACTTAGGCTACAGAAAGCATGATTCTCTCTGCGTGCGTCAAGAAAAGTTGAGCAGCTATTGCAGAGACAAGCTAATTATAATATGAAACTAGAAACAAAAACTTGACTGAGTTAAAAATCGGCCAAGTGCGAGTCGGGCCTCGCTCTTTTAGGGTTCCGTTAAAGAAAATTAAATTTAATTTTCATTATTTGTTGTTATAGCGGCAATAGAAATACATAATATGTGAAAATTTCATCTGTCTATCTATTACGGTTTACGAGATACAGCCCGCTGACAGACGGATGGACGGACGGACAGCGTAGGCTTAGTAATAGGGTCCCGTTGGTACCCTTTGGGTACGGAACCCTAAAAATGAAAATTCAAATAAGAACAGTTTTGATGGCTTTTTTTCGCGGATACCATGATATTATTTCAATTAGACTAGTTATACATACTCCTTCGGCGCTCAGGTAAAAAGGTAAAAGTACGATAAAGGCACAGATACAGTTTCCATTATACTCTTAAGTATTGGCTACACGCTCCGTCTTACCTGACGGCTTACCTGCTCAGCCCAGTTTGCGCGTGCATGTGGACGGCAAGACTGTAAAGCGCGCAGTTCGTTGACTTGCGGAAGACTGGACTGCGCAGTTATCCGTTAAAACTGCACAGGCAAGACGGAGCGTGTAGCCGGAGTATTAAATTTACAGTACGTATGCATTGCGAATTATTTTTTTACTGGAGTCCCTTCTATGTGACATAAATTTCAGTTTCGAACAGAGTAGTAAGGTTTTATGGCAGACGGATTTAAAAAAATACTCACGCTAGACAAAGCCAGCAATAGGCATATGGCCACAGTAACGCTCGTTGCGATTAGCGCATACAGTATGAGTTCTTTTCTTGTAAAACACGTGACCACTGCTGTGAGGTTACTCATCGCTGCCGTCTGAAACAGATTTTTTTAATATTGACTTGCTATACAGAGTCTACACTCTCTCTCTCACTCTCTTATGCTCGCCTCAAAAGCTTGGCTCGAGTCTTGGCAAAGTCCGTCTGCACTCTCTTTTTGACTTGACGCCTCCTTCCTTTGGAGGAGTGGCGAGTAGGAAGCGAGTTATACAGACCACACTGTCATAGTTATGTCGTCTCGTAAGAAAAGTTCGTTGTTCGTCGTCGGAAAGTGTGGATGTTGTATTTAGCATGTTAAAATTAACAGTTAATTACTATGAGGGACGATTTCACCAAGTTTGGACATCACCAAGTAAACTTTAACAGACGAATGGCTAACCGGCGAAGCAATGGCTGGGTCATGGGTCATGCTCGTGAACGGGTGCCACCGGCGGGAATGGGGCTACGTTCTGTCTGCCCGTCTTAACTTTTGTTGAATTATAATTAGTTATGCTTTTCTGGAACTTCCCCTCATTGTGGAAACGCTGCATACATAGCATATCTGTAGTATAATGTAAGTTTTGAAAAGAGGCAACTGCCGAGTTTCTTGCTGGTTCTTCTCGGCAGGAAAGGCATTCCGAACCAGTGGTAGACTCATCGACGATTCAAAAGCACTTGTAAAAAAGTTTATTTGAATAAAAACATTTCTATTCTATTCTAATGAATTTGACGTTTTGACAGATTTCCAATACAAAATCTGTCAGAATGTCCTCAATTAAACGTGTCTCGGTGATGGTGGAAAAGACCCTGAGGACGGAAAGGTGTTTCATTCATTCACAAAATAATAATTGTCTAGGCAGCTATTCTGTATGCATACTGGACATCACTCATACAATTATTGACGAATTTAATTAGGAATAGAGAAAACATTACCCTTCTTCAGCAATCAGGTAAAAACTCACCACTATAAAAAGTGCGATATAGTTACACGGTGTTACTCTCATGCACTCCAAGCAGCATAACATGACATAGCTCATCGCAATTAACACTCCTCTGTAAGAAAACCCCAATCTTGTAACGCTTCTTTAAAATTGTGGTCATCCTCGTTACCGAGAGATGCCCACAGCTGCACATATTTCGACACTGTCGTAGAACAAAGTTGCTTCTACAAAATTGTTACTTTACGCGAGAGCAGTTTAAAGTTTTGAATTTGGTTTTTCGGCATACCGTAGAACAATGTTGGTTCGTATTATACGACATGGTTTTTGAGTATTTCTTAATTAAAATTAAAACATACCAAACGCGACGGCTCCAAGTAACAACATCGCAAGTGGCAATCAACTTGCGGCCGCCGCCATTTGACAAGTTAGCGACAACAGCGCTTCTTTACAAGCGACATTTTTCTTCGGAATGAGTATCTCCAAAACTACTGTATATTATTTTTTTTTCTTTTGCTGAGGTGCTAAGCATTGTTTAGAATTTACGGCTTTTATAAAAAAGCCGTTAATTCTAAATCAAGATTTCGCTGTATATTCTTGCGACAGTGTCGATTTGTCGGTCTCTTAAAAGGAGTAGTTTATAGCGGTTCGCTTGGTTGACACCGCGAGATCACCACTCATGCACATTGGGACCGTGTTGGGGTCTTACTTACTATCGGTTCTTTGCACAATGTGTCCCACCCATTGAAAGATAGATAGTAACTAACTGATGCCCGCCACTTCGCCCACGTGGACTTAGTTTTTAAAATCCCTCAGGAAAAGTAGCCTATGTCACTCTCCAGGTCGTCAACTATACCCATGTAAAAAATCAAGTCGATCAGCTGTTACGGCGTAATTGAAGGACAAACCAACAAACACACTTTTCGCATTTACAATATTAGTATAATATTATGATAGTATATTTATCATTTCTAAGTAGTATCACAGAGTAACGAAGGTAAGGTTCATGTAGTATTATATCTACTCATCAAACTTAATTAGCATTGAATAGAATAGCAGACAGTACGATTTGTGCTACTTTCGGAATTCCATGATATTTAAAGAAAATTAATATTCTTCTGCTATAATCCGCCGGGCTATTCCTGATGAATTCTTTCTTCAAGAAAAAGCCCTCTAGAAAGTGGACATGGCATAGTCCGGATAATGTGACTAAAAATGAGATTGACTTTATAATGACGGATCGCAGATATATATTTGAAGATGTCTCAGTGATCAATAGGTTTGATACCGGCAGCGATCACAGGCTTGTGCGTGGTATCTTAAATATAGATCTGCAATTAGAGAGACAACGTCTGATGAAGTCAACTCTCCGACCAAAACCGTTGCAAAGTGTAAGCTCCGAACAATTCCAAATTGAGCTCAAGAACCGGTTCGAGCTGCTGGAAACCAACTTGGACATTGACCAACGATTCACCAATTTCGTAGATGTCGTTCGTGAAGTGGGACGCAAATACTGTCAGAACGATCATAAAAGGGTGTCAAAGATATCCAAAGATACCCGTAAACTTATGGAGCAGAGACGGGAGACTTCCTCAGCATTGCCTGAGTGGCATACTTTGAACAAGCGCGTCAAGAAGCGAATAAGATTCGACCTCCGGCGCTCCAACACCCGCAATATACAAAATGCGATCGAGCAAAACCAAGGTTCGAAAGTGTTCGCTAAGCGACTTGAGAGGAGCCACTTAGCAAAGTTGAGAAACCCCGTCGGTAAAATCGTAACGTCTCAAGCAGAGGTCCTAGAAGAGATCGAACGATTTTACTCTCAACTATACTCCTCCAAAGCTCCAAAAGCGGCTCAAGACACGAACGACAAACGTGCGACATTGACCCGCCACTACACCGAAGACATCCCAGACGTTGACCTTGGCGAGATGCGAATAGCCCTCAATCAACTTAAAAACAACAGGGCACCTGGCGATGACGGCATCACATCAGAGCTTCTACGTGCAGGAGGTACTCCGATCCTGAAAGAGCTAGCAGAGCTCTTTAATGACGTCATTGCAAACGGAACAACGCCAAAAGCATGGAGCAAGAGTGTGGTAATTATTTTCTTTAAGAAGGGTGACAAGGAGCTTCTGAAGAACTATCGGCCGATATCACTCTTGAGCCATGTTTATAAGTTGTTTTCGAGGGTGATCACAAATCGCCTCGCCCGAAGACTTGACGATTTTCAACCTCCGGAGCAGGCTGGGTTTCGAAAAGGCTACAGCACCGTAGACCACATCCACACCTTGAGGCAGATTATACAGAAGGCCGAAGAGTATAATCTACCACTCTGCCTTGCTTTTGTGGACTACGAGAAAGCCTTCGACTCTATCGAAACTTGGGCTGTTCTGGAGTCACTGCAGAGATGCCAAGTCGATTGGCGTTATATCGAGGTGCTGCGATGTATTTACGATACTGCGTCAATGACCGTCCAAGTACAGTCTCAGCAAACAAAACCAATCAACTTGAGAAGGGGGGTTAGACAGGGGGATGTAATATCCCCAAAACTGTTTAATAGTGCACTAGAAGACCTCTTCAAAACGCTGGACTGGACAGGACGAGGATTTAATATAAATGGCGAATACATCTCACACCTGCGGTTCGCCGACGATGTGGTTATCCTTGCAGAGACTCCAGAAGATCTGGAGCAGATGCTGAGTAGTCTAAGCCGCTCTTCCAGACGAGTTGGTCTCGGGATAAACATGGACAAAACCAAGGTTATGTTCAATCAACATGTTGTCCCGATACCCGTGAACGTCGAAAATGTTGGAATCGAAATTGTTTCAGAGTACAACTACCTTGGCCAGACCATACAATTGGGTAGAAACAATTTCGACGAAGAAGCCAACAAAAGGATACGGCTGGGCTGGGCGGCATTTGGAAAATTAAGTCAGGTCTTCTCATCGTCAATACCTCAATGCCTGAAGACGAAAGTCTTCAATCAATGTGTCCTTTCCGTCCTCACTTATGGCGCTGAAACGTGGACACTAACAAAAGGCTTGATCCACAAATTTAAAGTCACTCAGAGAGCTATGGAGAGGGCTATGTTAGGAGTTTCTCTTAAGGACAGGATTCGGAATGAAGAGATCCGTAAGACAACCAAGGTCGCCGACATAGCTCAAACCATTAGCAAGCTGAAATGGCAGTGGGCAGGCCATGCTTGTCGCAGAAGCGATGGCCGTTGGGGCCGAAAAGTCCTAGAGTGGAGACCGCGAACAAGTAAGCGTAGTGTGGGGCGCCCTCCAGCACGTTGGACTGACGATATAAAGCGGGTGGCGGGAAGTGGCTGGATGAGGAAGGCTGAGGACCGGGTGTGGTGGCGTTCTCTGGGAAAGTCCTATGTTCAGCAGTGGACGTCCGCAGGCTGAGATGATGATGATGATGATGATAATCCGCCAAACAGAATAAATCTTCCAAAACTCGAGGTACGTTTTGCTCCGATACCGATTGACATTGGAATCAATCGGTAATCGATTGTAATTTTTTTTTTTTTTTGCAATTGCAAATTGTGGAGTCAATCAGTCAACATTTATGTAGATGCTCCGGTATCGGAGCGAAACGCACGTTTCGTGTTGGAAGATTTATTCTGTTTGGCGGATTATAGCAAATGAATATTGTATGGTAAAACCATGATGAGGTTCAGACTAATAATTTAGTCGTCGTGCGAAACTTCGAATGCCTAAGTTATTATTTCACTTGTGCAGAAAACTTAAAACAATTAATTATGTACCTAATTTAAAAATTATTACTATATGAGATCGTTGTAAACTATTTACTCACGCAGATAAAAATGCCAGTGCTCGGCGATGGGTCCTATAGAAATCAGTCATACTAGGCCTGCAAAATAAATGTTCCTATGCTATAAGTAAATCCATATTTCACTTTAAACAAATAAATAAAATTGAGTTTCCGTCTGTTTGTTTGTCTTGTCTGCTGTCCGTCGGTCATTTTGCGAATTCATTTTTAAAAAACACACAATATTATAGATATTTTATGTTTGATAAAGATAGATGTGTTACAATTACAAACACTATAAATAAAATAAAATAAAACTTAAATTTGTTGCTTTCAGACTGTGAATTGTGAATTCACAGTCTGAAAGCAACCAATTTAAGTTTTTTGCCGTTTGTTTTCCTCTCAAAGGTTTTCCAAAGAGTATGAAACTCTAGCGATATCAAACACCATACCTAATACTCTGTGGTCAAATGGGTCAAATCCATGTCAAAGCGTAGTCAAACAGTGATCAACAAGTGGTCAATGTTGCCACCAATATGAATCTCAATAACAGTCAGACTTAAAAATTTAATAAATTACGGTAAAATTTCGACCACTGGGTTGTAATAATTAATAATTAATAGTAAACGCATAATTTATTATTATCTATTTCATAAAATAATGGAAGCAAAGGGCTTTTTATCCGAGTTTTAACAAGGTGATAATCCATACATGCGGCACAACATATTGTATTTTTATAAGCCCAAGCAATAAGGGCTTCTAAATTGAATCTGCCTAAGCCGCATGGAATGGTTTATTTTGGAAATTTCGCAGTTATTAATTTTTAGAGATAAAATTGAGAAACCAATTAGGTACATAACGATTTTCTTACAGCTATATTATTTACTACTATCAGGAAAAGGCTCTTGTTTCAACGGTAAAAGAGAACGTCGTGAGGAATCCTGCACGCCTGAGAGCTCTTCATAATGTTCTTAAAGGTGAATGAAGTCTACCAATTCACATTGGGCCAGCGCGGCCTATACCTTACCCTTCTCTGAGAGGAGACCTACGGAGACGTTAAAGGGCTGCTTATGATTATGCTGATGATAAGTTTTATGCTCAGAATTTTTTTTGAAACTGTCACAAGAACCAAAGAAACACACTTTCGCATTTAATATTGTCGAAGAACTTATAGCATTGAAGGTATGGATGGTTGAATGAGATTTGGAGGTCTTAACATTAATATGAAAGGGTACTTCATCATTAGCAACCCATCAAAGGCTCACTACTGAGCGCAGGTCTCCTCTCAGAGAAGAGTTATAGGTAATAGTCCACTACGCTGGCCCAATGCGAATTGGTGGTCTTCACACACCTTCGAGAACATAATATGAAGAACTCTAAGGTGTGCAAGTTTCCTCACGATGTTTTCCTTCACCGTTGAAGCAAGTGGCATTTAATTGCTTAAACGCACTTGACTCCGAAAAGTCAGAGGTGCGTACCCGGAATCGAACTTGCAACCCCCCCAATAGGAGACCACAGTTCTAACCACTAGGCCATCACTGCTTCTTGCTTGAAAGGGTACTTACGATGATGTAAATCTACGAGTACTTACGAGTTTAGAACCAATACATTGTAGAGAAACGTTAAAGCTAGCATCACCAATAGGATGGTGAAGACGAGCAACAAAAAGCTATTCCGCGATGGGTCATAGTCGAAACCACCACCGCCCCTGCCGCCGCTGCCTTGGTAGTGCCTTCCGCCTGACCCATTCCGTCTGCCAATGGCGATTTGCTTACTAGGTCTAATATCATCTTTGACCTCTAAAAGTAAAACAAATATTTAAGTTAATTTTTACCAGTCATCAGAAAGTAGGAAGACTCAATTTGGCGCCTCTTTTTTAGGGTTTCGTAGTAAACAAGGAACCCTTATAGTTTCGCCATGTCCGTCCGTCTGTCTGTCTGTCTGTCTGTCTGTCTGTCCGCGATTTAGCTCAGAGACTATTGGTACTAGAAATCTGTAATTTGACAAGGGTATAAATATCAATCACGCCGATAAAGTGGTGAAATAAAATTGTGAAAAATAATTTTTTTAGTTTGAGTTTGAATTATATCGGTTTTTTCTAAGTTAGGTGTATAAATAACTTAGAAAAAACCGATATAACGTAGTGTAAGTTGCATATTTGTAGTATATTATAGTATTTAAACTAAACTAGCGACACGCTATGATGGCCGGTTTGACGTTTGTCCGCTCATGAAGTTCCGTATTAATTGATAACGACTTTGAAGGAAATAATTGTATTACTTTATTGACGATAGTGATGTGCAGAGATTCATAAATTTTATCGAATGTAGTTTTAGGTTTAGGACTCAAAATTTATTTATTAAATTGATTTCTAAAATGTATACAAGTGTAGAAAAATCAGTTTGCACCATTTAAGGGGTGAATGTACTTGTGAATATGAACAATTTTCACTATGTGGACAAACCTCTGAAATCGCAAAAAAATATCAGCTGTTTCATACAAAAGGTAAAATTTTTATTTTTATATGATATATACCACAACTCGGCATTTGGTTTTCTAAATTGAAAAAAGTTGGTGCATTCACTGAAGGAAGCTGGATTATTCTTCGGTGGGGAAAGTTCTTTAACGAAGATTTTGAAGACCATTGGATTTCGATACATAAAATGTAACAAACGCAAAATATTGATGGAAAGATTTGATATAGCGATGGCAAGGTATACTTTTTTACGGCAAGTGAAAGAAATCAAAAGTTCAAATAAATTAAATAAACATATACATTTTTGTTTTATTAAACCTATTTAATCAGGTACAAAAACAAAACTTAATTGTTTTTTGTTCGAGAATAAATTGACATTCCACATCACTATTGTAATGTGTCAAACCGGCCATCATAGCGTGCCGCTAGTGTATGGAACTCAAAATGTATTCAATATTCATAAATAAAATAAAAGCTAGCTAAAATATCCTAGGTCAGCAATAATATTTGAGACTTTCAACTACGGAACCCTACACTGTGCGTGGCCCGACACGCACTTGGCTGGTTTTTTTTAGTTTGGCTACTTCAAACTCGAACAAATATTTTTAAAAAGAAATGTTAGGCAAACAAACTCGTTGCTGATATTCATATTTCACCAAGAAGTACGACGAATAGACCGTGGAATGTTTGGTTCCGTGTGGAACTGAAAACCGTCAAGTTTTCGGATTTCAGTCCACTTTTTACCTTTGCGCTGATAAAATCTTAATGATTTCTATAGTAACTTTTCAGCTTTGATGTATTCTAATGAGAATCTCCAAGGAGAAAGGACGGAGATTGTTAAAGAATATCTTTTGTATTACCACTGTAAAGTATTAGTCAAATAGAAAAAAAGGATATCCAAACTAAAGAAAATTTAAATGCTTTGACACAACAACTTTTGTGAAATAACGCAAATTTTTTATTTATTTTGAATACTGCATTTCGAACCAGTGATAATTTCACAAGACGATTTATATTATAAGCAGCCCGTTACTGTGTTTCTTTATATTCATAACAAACCTATTTCTATTCATAAAACAAACCTAATAGTAAAAGAGTTATTTAAATATCTAAGTGCATCTTACCTCGAAGATTTTGCACCCAAACGTTGGGAATTTTTCCTTGTTTATCAACAAATTCTACTACTACATTCCTCTGGTCGACTTTATCTTGGGTTTCATTTTCTGCGGTTAATATAACTTCTTTGGATTTTTTCTGGTGATTGTAATTGAATTTCTGTTCTGTTATCTTTTCGGAATCAGCAGGTTGCTTAGCAAGATCATTAATAATTGGAATTTCGTCAATATTGATGATAATTTCCTCATTTCCATTGTTAGTTAATTTATCTTCTACTCTACCGATCGTACTAACTTCTACCGATTCTAAAGTATTACTCATTCGTTTATGAATTTAAATATATTATGGCTTTGGTCAATTGATAGTTATTAAATTACTATTTAAAACTTTACAAAGAATAAATAGGTAAAACTTTATAAGATCTAATTTCAATAATATAAAGAACATGAAAATAAAATGATTCTGTTGGCTGTCACAAAACTTCTTGTTGTTTCTTGTCAAAGTGCCATCGATAAAAATTATTCTTCTTTGCACATACGTTTAACATAATATACGTAATAACAAGGTTTTAATGGAATTATCAGTTATTGAATACATAGATATGCACCAATCGCATAAATATATCTAAAATAGATATGTACAGTAAAAAGGCAGCTAAGCAATAATCTTCAACACCAATTCTTATAATCCTGTTCTTCCCTAAAATCAACTGAAGCTGAATCGTTAACATCTGAAATATATTTTGATTAATATTCAAACAGACGGCTGGGAATATCTATATATATAAAAGAAAGTGGTGTTAATTACACTATTTATAACTCAAGAACGGATGAACCGATTTGGCTGAAAATTGGTGGAGAGGTAGCTTAGAACCAGGAGACGGACATAGGATACTTTTTATCCCGTTCGACTGCATTTCCGTCAAGTCACTATAAAACGTGGTATAACAAAAACTCATCTGACATGGAATAACAAAACCCAAATGACAGTGGAATAACAAAACGTAAATGACAGCTAAACGTAATTTTGTCTTTGTTGGTTTGTCCGTCAATCACGCTGCAAAAAACCTACTGACGTGATTTTTTTGGATGGATATAGTTGAGAACCTGTAGAGTGTAAAGCATCCCGGAAAATCAAAGAGTACCCTCGGGATTTTAAAAACTGAATCCACGCGAACGAAGTCGCGGGCATCAGCTAGTGTTTCATATAAGGAGGGACATTTTAAATTTATGGAAACAAACAAGGAACATATTATGCGAATTATTTTACTGTCATATTCGTGCTTTGAGTATATATTGGTTATATACTCAAAGTATTCGTGGGATAATTTTAGGTGGTTGAAGAATATGACAATAAAATGACCTAATCTTGAGTGTAAAAACATATTACTTATCTCTGTAAACGCACTTAAATCAAAAAACACATTAAAACAGTGTGGTTTATTTTTTTTTGTAAATACTGAAGATTCTTAAAGTTAAACTCAGTTTCGCTGACATTTTGTCGCTGAGGAAATTGTAACTATTCATTTATATGAGCTATTCATTAATTTAACGCTCCCATTTATGGCGTTGTGGTAGAAAGCTTTTTAATAGGTAGTATATGCAATATTGTAATCATTATTTTTACATTGTTTAAGTCCATAAATTAAATTTACTTATCTTAATGGTCCCTATAGATGTGCCTCAATCAAGGGGGCGAAATATCGCCGGTACTTTAAAATGTTTGAAAATGCGTTACTTATTCCATGCACAGGTATCACTACTTTCAGGTCTGTCGGGGACGTGTTTTCAATACAGCTGATATATTGGCTCCAATGAAAACACTCAAAGTTTGTTTGCAAGCTTACCATATTGCGACCACTGTTCTATTCTTAGAAAATTTCACAACAACAACACAACTTCACCATTTACACTCGACCACTGCCGAGATTTTAGTTGTTGTGGTTACCACACTACAATAATAAGTGTGGTCCGTCTGTACAGATACTAGAGCAAGAAAGACTACCAAGCTTACCAGTCAGTCAGTCAGTTTATCAGTTTGAGGCTAAGATCTGTACAGAGTACCTTAGCTTTTATACTATTTTTTGTACCAAGCTTAAAATTCATAACATTCGAAGTGGTTCTCTAAATATTATTCGCAGCATACACGTCCCACCGTGTTTTAATTCATAAGCTCCCCTTTATGTCGAGTGCACTTTAAAAATTCAAACCCAGGATATATAAATTTATTCCGCTGTGTTTTTCCGGTGTCGCGGAGAAATTACTACATGAATTTTAAACTTCTTCACAAACTTTTACAGTTAAGTATGAAATATATTTCAAT
This sequence comes from Oeneis ivallda, assembly GCA_029955525.1. NCBI lineage: Eukaryota > Metazoa > Arthropoda > Insecta > Lepidoptera > Nymphalidae > Oeneis > Oeneis ivallda. The sequence continues at coordinate 23,682,529 of JARPMR010000007.1, forward strand.
GTTTCTTGAAAATTCAGAGATAAGCAGAGTAATTAATTTAATGTTTCGCAAACATAAAACTAAAAAGTTTGATCTTCTTTTCACCTTTAATGTGTTACGTAACCTTATTTATTCACAAAGATAAAAAATAAATTAAAAGAAATTATGAACAGTTTTAAATACATACTTTAACATTGTGCTGGCATCAGGTTACCAAGTTAAACTAATATAGAATAGAATAGAATAGAATAGAAATGTTTTTTATTCAAATAAACTTTTTTACAAGTGCTTTTGAATCGTCGATGAGTCTACCACTGGTTCGGAATGCCGTTCCTGCCGAGAAGAACCAGCAAAAAACTCGGCAGTTGCTCTTTTCAAAACACGTAAACGTGTTTTGAAAACTCACATAACTCACTAAAACTAGTGGTTCGCCCCGAACTGAGACCTCGCGGTAACGGTTTCCCATAATTGACGATCAAAATTGACATTATTATTATGCCCGTTTTCACCAACCATACCTAAATCATCCCATTTGTAGAAGTCTCTTTACATAGGTAGCCCCTAAATACAATTCTAACATCCCAATGTCATTTTCACCTTTAGTTGTCCCGTAGAGGTTCGTAATAACAAAGTTGACAGAAAGTGTCAACTAACTTAACATAGGTAGCCCGTAAAGGTTAGGGAACTGTTATAGTGAAATCCTCAAGGCCTCAATCAAACTTAGGTATAGTTTTTTGGAACATTCAAATTAAATTACTTGTACACAGCGTCAACTATTGACACGATAAGAAATATGTAAAAACAAACTGCAACGTGAAGTTTTATTGATGTTTGCTAAATGACTAAATAATAATCTTAATTGAATAATAGGTATGTTACATAAAGCTGCATTTGCTATATGAGATGAGAGCGCCATCTATTGACATCATTGTGAAGTTCTGTTGTTGCTGCTCATTAAAAGTTAAATAATTTAGTTTCCTTATTACATTTATCTAATTTTAGTATTTGTTGTTCAAGTACATGATATTACGCTAAAATTGTAAAACTTTCAAGCCCCAGCTTTCAATGGTTATTCCGTTCTGAGGTCAAATATAATCTCCACTTTGAAAGCCCCCCATTTCGTCAATTTTAGGAAAAAAATTTAAAAAAAAATACTTTTGTACTCTGTTCCAAATTATCTTTAAAATGAGGTACTGTAAACCTATGAAACGCAAATTTTTTTTTTTTTCTTCGCATTCGCTTCTATGAGAGCCCCCCTGAAATAAAGATTTTTATAACTTTTTAAGCCATTTTCGGCTGGAGGCCATCGGTTTACATATTATATCTAAAATTGAAGTAATTTCGTTCAGTAATTCAGAAGTTATAAGGCTCTGACAGACGGACGGACGGACGGACGGACGGACGGACGGACAAGTGCAAATTCACTCAAGTAGACTCAAAGACCTTCGCTTCGCTCGGTCGATAATATCACAGTATAAGGAGGAGAACAGTATGTCGACGCCTTTGATCTCGTCGTAAATGCCGCCAGCGTCTAGACATGCGTCGCGACAGTGTATTTATGCTAGGGTTGTCACAAGGAAACAATTTCTATTAATATTTATAATTTGTACTATATTTCACATCAACATAACAATAAACAATAATAATTAATCAATAACCAAAAATTAAAAATAAATTTGTAATTAAAATATTAATAAGTAGTTGAATCAATAATAAAACCAGTTTCTTTGCTGGCCGCATGCAAATCAACTCCGCCGCATGCAAATAAACATTTGTAAACATATTTTAGACTTAAAAGCTATACTATATTATGATAGTTATATATTTACTTATACACGAAAACAAGAAGTTTGAGTACCATCAACATGGGGCCGTGCCCCATAGTGTCGGAGATATAAGCTTTCAAAAATCTGATCACGTGGTCACATAGACAACACGAATATAAGAAGTTTGAGTACCATCAACATGGGGCCGTGCCCCATAGTGTCGGAGATATAAGCTTTCAAAAATCTGATCACGTGGTCACATAGACAACACGAATATAAGAAGTTTGAGTACCATCAACATGGGGCCGTGCCCCATAGTGTCGGAGATATAAGCTTTCAAAAATCTGATCACGTGGTCACATAGACAACACGAATACAAGAAGTTTGAGTACCATCAACATGGGGCCGTGCCCCATAGTGTCGGAGATATAAGCTTTCAAAAATCTGATCACGTGGTCACATAGACAACACGAATACAAGAAGTTTGAGTACCATCAACATGGGGCCGCGCCCCATAGTGTCGGAGATATAAGCTATCAAAAATCTGATTACGTGGTCACATAGACAATACGAAAACAAAAAGTTTGAGCACCATCAACATGGGGCCGCGCCTCATAGTGTCGGAGATATAAGCTTTCAAAAATTGATGTAAAACTGTTTTTGCGATAGTACATGACAGCGCCATCTATTAACATTATTGTGAAGTTAAGTTAAAAATACTGATGTCCATTAAAAATTAAATTATTTCATTGTAATATTTAATTTCCTTTATAATATTTTACTTATTTTAGTATTTGTTGTTCAAGTACATAGTTGTTCAAGTTTAGGATATAACTGAAATTATGGCAGAGTAAGGAAGGATTATTAAAAATTTTACGCAAGCGTAATATGTCAACCCTTTACTATAGCTCCCAGGTAACTGAGGCTTACATGGGAGCGTACCTCGCTCCGCACTTACCGCACCCACCGCACGATTGCCCTGTCTAGACGGCTTCGTCGAACCTCTGTATGAACCTTACCTTCGTTACTCTGTGATAATATAGTATGTATGCAGTGTTTCCACAATGAGGATGAGAATTTTCAGGTTAATCATTACCAACTGTCTCATGAATCGCTGGAACGAATTATATCCACGCTTTTTTGTAATTTATATAGTCTTCAATTATAGTCTAATACAAACATCATAGGTTCGAGTTAATTTCAAAAATAACATAAAATTTAGGATAAGTAAAGAAATAGGTACATACCTATTGTAAATCTGAGCTATCAAGCTAATTAAAAAAATTATACTCACAATAACCTGAAATATAGTGCTGACAAATAGAATCACAACGAGAAGGGGCCGCATCGGTTTCCCGGTTATGGCTGCTACGACATTTATAAATATCAAAAGGACGGCAAACGCAATTGCAATAATTAATACAAATGCAATCCATTTGGTAAAGTCGATCTGAAATAAAATAAAACAATGACGATCAAGTGATCAAGAATATGAACCAAATTTCAATGACACTAACGTTTGAAATATTATGACATATATAGAGAAATATATTATGAAAACTTCTCTTTTCAAATAAGATAAATCATAAGATAATTTTAAAATGTATAGTGACGTAAGACAAGGGCACATTTTGTCATTAATTAAAAGGTAGTTAAAAAATAATATACAATACGATACAAAGTACAACACGACGGTACCACGACATACTAACACTTGAACAAGCAAGCAGTATGCAGAAAAACACGACAAATCCAGTCGACATGATGGCATATAAAACCACCTCGGTGTTAAAGAATGCTGATATTTTTGCTGCTAACAAACTCATCGGTATGACCTGGAAAAGTTTAAGTACGTCAATAATTATCTAGTAGTATTAATAATTAGCAAAGATAATATTTTACGGAATGTTTTATAATATGTTAGTAGTATTAGTATATTCCAGAGCAGATACAAAAAATTATAATGTTTTATACGAGTTTTTACTACGATAATTGTTTGGGAAAGCCGATATTTCGATTTTTATTTTTTTAAGACTTGCGTCAAGTCTCAACACCGCAGTCCCGTCGTGACCACGGTCCATGTAACTAGATCGAAATATCGATTTCCCCAAACAATTATTGTGGTACGTACTCGTATAAAACATTATAATTATGTCATTAAACCACGAAATAAGTCTAAAATCTTCAGACACAAAAAGTTAGGATGGCGTGCCAGTGCCGGGATTCAAAGCCTGAACCCTCCTAAACGGAGCCTCAAGTTTTAAAGACGTCTCTGGCTTTGATCTTTCGGCGACTTTAGTGTAAGCTATCATCGCTGCTCTTTACCTGAACCTGTATTAGTTTCGATGCCTTTTGCTCTCAAATATAATCTGATACTATATACTATACTATACTATATACTATAACACATGTAACATGACACCTCAAAAAGTCACTGTTCACCAGACGAACAAAAGTAGGTATTTCTGAATCTTGAGTAAAGTGAAACTCAATATTATTTTAAGTCATAAAAATGAGTTGGTAAATAGGATGTGTCGTGTAGTCTAAGCGTGCGATATTATGTGACATTGTACAATTTAATAAGATATTACTTACAGTCATAGCTGAGAAGATAAAATTCCAAGGCGCCGATCTAGCACATAATGAACAAATCATTCCGCAATCCGCGAATACTAGCAATATTCTGAAAGCATCGCACTATTAATACTGAGTATGTTATTTCTGTAGTATAACGGAGAACGGGCAGCAGCGTCCTCTGTGCTACTACTACCATCTACTGCGATCACCAACCCGTCTGCCCCCCGTGGTGATTATGGGCAAACCCTCCTGTTGGGATAGGTCTTTAGTACAGCAGTGGAATGTTATAGGCTATTGATGATGTTATTTCAAGCAATAAGTATGTTACTTGAAGCAGTGATACCCTAGTGGTTACGACTGTGGTCTCCTATTCGGGGGGTCGCAGGTTCGATCCCGGATACGCACCTCTGACTTTTCGAAGTTGAGTGCGTTTAAGAAATTAAATATCACATCCTTTAACGGTGAAGGAAAACATCGTGAGGAAACCTGCACACCTGAGAGTTCTGCATAATATTCTCAAAGGTGTGTGAAGTCCGCCAATTCGCATTGGGCCAGCGTGGTGGACTATGGCCTATAACCCTTCTCCGAGAGGAGACTTCGCTCAGTAGTGAGCCGATGATGATAATGATGATGATGATAATGATGCTACTTCAAGCTTATGGACAAGACGTGGACGCCACTAGCACAACACCGACGGGAATGGCGTGCACATGAGGAGGCCTATTTCCAACGATGGCCTATAACCCTTCTCCGAGAGGAGACTTCGCTCAGTAGTGAGCCGATGATGATAATGATGATGATGATAATGATGCTACTTCAAGCTTATGGACAAGACGTGGACGCCACTAGCACAACACCGACGGGAATGGCGTGCACATGAGGAGGCCTATTTCCAACGATGGCCTATAACCCTTCTCCGAGAGGAGACTTCGCTCAGTAGTGAGCCGATGATGATAATGATGATGATGATAATGATGCTACTTCAAGCTTATGGACAAGACGTGGACGCCACTAGCACAACACCGACGGGAATGGCGTGCACATGAGGAGGCCTATTTCCAACGATGGCCTATAACCCTTCTCCGAGAGGAGACTTCGCTCAGTAGTGAGCCGATGATGATAATGATGATGATGATAATGATGCTACTTCAAGCTTATGGACAAGACGTGGACGCCACTAGCACAACACCGACGGGAATGGCGTGCACATGAGGAGGCCTATTTCCAACGATGGATGAAATGAAAGGGCAAAGACGAAGACGAAGATGGATACCCCAGAAAGCTGTGATAACCTAATGGTGGTAAACTTCAGCTTCCTTTCTGCGCGGTCCGGGATTTGATCCTAAGCACGCATGTGTTACTTCTCGGAGTTAAGTGCATTTAAATAAGTATAACTTGCTTTAAGGGTGAAGTAAAATATCGTGAGAAAGCTTGCATGTCTGAAATGAGTGAAAAAGCCACAAAAACCAACCTTTTTCCGCTGATTATGCAATCAAAGTATGTATGTAAATCTTGTGTCTCTATGAAATATGAATTTCGTAATGTGCATTGCAAAAAATCGCAGTTGGTACATTTTTATACATTCAAATATTAAAAACATCAAACTCCATAATAATTATTTTGTTTACGGTCTCATTATTAAAATAATAATATTATATAATGTAGCAAATCTATTATAACATGTAAATTGTATTCGTAATGATCTGAATTGCTATTGATGACAAGTCTCCCGATGGATGGAAATAATCATGCTATTGTTATGCCTGCTGATTTGATTTCATTTCATTTTAACTGATAGTCACAAAATATATATTTTGTGGTTGGATTAAAATCCGGTTATATATAAAAAAAAACGGTCAAGTGCGAGTCGGACTCGCGCACCGAGGGTTCCATATTCCAAAAGTAAAAGTAAAACGATAATATTATATTAATTTGCATAATTATCGTTAACTTTGTTTGTAGAGGTTTATTGTTAATATAAAAAAAACTATGCTAGTTAGAGCGTTGGTTTTATTTTTCCTGTAAAATATACATAAACCTCTATTGAACATAATTATTTCAGATTTTTCGATTGGTAAACTTCGGAGATAAGGGGGGGGAACGGTATTTTTTTCGACATTTTGGCCGATTACTCAAAAGCTTCAATTATATATAGAAATAAATAAAAAACTGCTTTAGAATGCACAAGTAAAGGCCTTTCATATGATACCCCACTCGGTATAATTATCTTACTTTGAAATTTCAAACCCCTGATTTTCCCCCTTTTTTAATTAAACTAAAATAATTTTCGCGTTGCTTTTATTTTTCCTGTAAAATATACATAAACCTCTATTGACCATAATTAATTCAGATTTTTCGATTGGTAAACTTCGGAGATAAGGGGGGGGGGGGAACGGTATATTTTTCGACATTTTGGCCGATTATTCAAAAACTATTATATCTAGAAATAAATAAAAAACTGTTTTAGAATGCACAAGTAAAGGCCTTTCATATGATACCCCACTCGGTATAGTTATCTTACTATGAAATTTCAAACCCCCGATTTTCCCCCTTTTTTAATCAAACTAAAATAATTTTCGCGTTGCTTTTATTTTTCCTGTAAAATATACATAAACCTCTATTGACCATAATTATTTCAGATTTTTCGATTGGTAAACTTCGGAGATAAGGGGGGGGGGGGGGGGGAACGGTATATTTTTCGACATTTTGGCCGATTATTCAAAAACTATTATATATAGAAATAAATAAAAATCTGTTTTAGAATGCACAAGTAAAGGCCTTTCATATGATACCCCACTCGATATAGTTATTTTACTTTTAAATTTCAAACCCCCGATTTTCCCCCTTTCTTTAATAAACTAAAAATAATTTTCGACTTTTCTTTATTTCAATGCTTTTGGGCCACTATTATACACAATTATGCCAAATTTCATGTCGATAGCTTTAATAGTTACTGAAATAATCGACTGTGACAGACGGACGGACAGACGGACGGAGAAAGTCTCACCATAAGGGTTCCATTTTTACCATTTTGGTATGGAACCCTAAAAACTCAGGGTTTAATTTAGGGGAAGGTTTTGCGTATAAATTGTCAGAACTTTTGTTTACGCATACTACACTAGCGGCACGCTATGATGGCCGGTTTGACACATTACAATAGTGATGTGGAATGTCAATTTATTCTCGAACAATAAACAATTAAGTTTTGTTTTTGTACCTGATTAAATAGGTTTAATAAAACAAAAATGTATATGTTTATTTAATTTATTTGAACGAACTGAATATTTGAATGAAAATGAATATACATACTTTATATGCACACAAGAAACATATGAATACAAAAGATACCAAAAAAGGTGCCACAAAAGGCCATAATTAATCAGATTCGTCCATACTACTATTTTCACTGTCGTCACTGCTATCATCACCTACATTAATAATTATATGTTCGTTTTCTATAATATTATCTATTTTCACATCTCTTTCATAATCTTCCCTTATTAATTTAACAGTTCTATTCACAACCTTTTCCCAGTCTCCTTTAGTCACATGTTCACAAGCTTCTTCTAATAATTTTAGCATTTTTTTTTGTGGTAAATGGGGGTTCTGTATTGTGTCTTGCAGCATATCCCTTAATTTGAGCCCACACCAACTCAATCGCATTATACTCACAATGGTAAGGCGGTAACCGTATAACTCTGTGCCCATGTTCTAATGCTATTTCGTCAATGACGTATCGGATCTTGGTTGGTTTGTTTTCTTTTAAAAGACGTACTAATTCCGCTTTTAACATATTCATGTTTGCATCTACGCCATTTTTACGAAGCCATGCGACGATATCAGCTTTCTTTTGGGATTGGGCAGATGGCTTGTCAATTTGCATCGAGTGGTATGGGGCGTTGTCCATAATTATAATAGATGGTTCAGGGAGGCTACACAACATTGAGGTAAACCATTCAGTAAACTTTTCTCCATTCATGTCTTCATGATAGTCTCCAGTGGTTTTTGACGCAAAAGCCATGAGAGAACCTTCGACAAACCCGTTGATGGTTCCGGCGTGACAAATTATAAGTCGCGATCCTTTTCCTACAGGAACTTTGGAAGTAGATGCTGCTGTGTCCATCGTTCCAAGAACGGCCTACAGTATGGTTAGCATTAAGCCATGTTTCATCCAAGAACACAACATTTTGCCAATTTTTGATTTCTTTCACTTGCCGTAAAAAAGTATACCTTGCCATCGCTATATCAAATCTTTCCATCAATATTTTGCGTTTGTTACATTTTTTGTATCGAAATCCAATGGTCTTCAAAATCTTCGTTAAAGAACTTTCCCCACCGAAGAATAATCCAGCTTCCTTTAGTGAATGCACCAACTTTTTTCTTGTTGGATACTCCTTCTGTAAATAGTAGCCGTAAACATGTCTTCAGATAGCATCGGCATCAAAGCTATCGATGCCTACGACTGGTTTTGCTCGTTTTCTCTTTTTTGGTGTGTGAAGTTTATTTTCTTCTGTGCCAGTCTCGCCATATTTTTTTTTAGTTATCCGTCTAACAGTTCGTTGTCCAATATTAAGCGCATCAGCTACGCGTTCAACCACTGACGTTATAGGTAAAATTGGCCCTCCATTTTGAGCTTCACGATCGAAATAGTTACGAAGGCGTATTACGAACTCACGTGTCTGACTATTTAGAACAGTTCTCTGCGTACGTTCGGTCATATCGACGAAATCCACAACAAAGGGCTTGAACAGAGTCCAAATTAACGAGCAAGGGTCAACAGTAATGCAGTATCAATATTTGAAATCCAAAGCCAGGTCAAAACTATATCACAATCGCATTGCACTGACAGTTTATACTTTTAGAAGCAACGTCAATTCGAAACTGCTTTGTTTTGCATTGAGCATTGACGCGAGTTTGCCGGAGGTAGTAGTTGTGCTAGCCAGCGATCCTATGTGACGATCGTATTAGATTCCATTTTTAAAAATTTTCAATTTAGAAAACCAAATGCCGAGTTGTGGTATATATCATATAAAAATAAAAATTTTACCTTTTGTATGAAACAGCTGATATTTTTTTGCGATTTCAGAGGTTTGTCCACATAGTGAAAATTGTTCATATTCACAAGTACATTCACCCCTTAAATGGTGCAAACTGATTTTTCTACACTTGTATACATTTTAGAAATCAATTTAATAAATAAATTTTGAGTCCTAAACCTAAAACTACATTCGATAAAATTTATGAATCTCTGCACATCACTATCGTCAATAAAGTAATACAATTATTTCCTTCAAAGTCGTTATCAATTAATACGGAACTTCATGAGCGGACAAACGTCAAACCGGCCATCATAGCGTGCCGCTAGTGTAAAATTGTTGAGGTATGTCATAATACGGTCAGTACAATATTACTGAGAGTTATCCATAATGTTCTCAAAGGTGTGTGAAGTCTAAAAATTCGCATTGGGCCAGCGTGGTGGACTTCTCTGAGAGTAGACCTGCTCTCAGTAGTGAGATGTTAATGGGTTGCTTATGATGATGATAACAATATTCAAACAGAAACATCACATGTATGTATGTTATGAACATGATATAATTATGTAATAAACACGTTTCGCTAACTTACATAGCAGGAAGCAATATCTCCCATCCATGTTTCTCGAAGTATAATTTTACTTCAGGTCTGAAAAGGAAATAAATCAATTCTTACAATTCTTTCTAATATTATAAATGCGAAAGTGGTTTGTTGGTTTGTCCTTCAAACTGTCGCTGTAACAGTGCTACTGATCTACGTAATTTTTTAGAAAAGCGTATTACCTTCAGGGTTAGCATGGCCAGGGAACATATATATCCACGGGCAGAGGATAAAATGTTTCTCTCCTCGCTCATTTTTATCCACCCGTCGAAAATGGGCACAACGGTGGATATAATATCCACAGTGGATAAAATGGGAGAAAACCTTATCTTTTATCTATTATACTAATATTATATAAAGGGAGGTGATAATTTTATCCCTTGTCAGTGGAAATCGGGGGATATAATTTTTGTCTCCTGCCCATGCTAGCCCTGCAGGAATAATAATTTTAGAATTATTATTAAGAGACTGAATTACGACTCTATCGCTGACCCTATATCCACTGACAAAGATCTTTGGAGGTGAAGGTCGGAATACTTCATCGGACGATGGATAAAAAAAAAAGTGAGTGTCGTGGAACACTCGGTTGGAACGAAATTCTTTTTAATAAATTTTAATTATGTTACCTATTTAAACAATATTATGAAAATATTATCTTCTAATAATGAAAACATTTTTAGAATCAACGCCATCTCTCGCCACATGTTAGAACCGTCTTGTACTAAATAAGCGCGCACCTATGACTAGACACAGCCAATAGCATACGCGCTATGGATACACACACACACACACTGTAGTAGTGTACTATACGGGAAAATTCTTAGTAGAATCATCGCCATCTCTTGCCACATGTTAGAACCATCTCGTAAATGCGCATATGCGCTATGAATAAACGTCTATACTACTCGTGAAGAAAAGTTCTTCCCCTTTTTTCGGCCTAGCCCCCATCCGCCAAGTCCGTGCCGTCCGTGGAATTTCGTTCCAATAAAATCACTCCCGACCATTGAGGCTTCCAAAGAAGTTGTAGCATAGCATACTTATAGCACTTTGTTCGACATGAATATCATTTTGCACAAAGAACAAGAGTTGAATGAATGAATGAAATATTCTTTATTGTACACCACAGGATAACAGCTTACATGACTAATACATACATAAAAAAAACACAGAGTACAAAGGCGACCTTATCGCTGAAAAGCGATCTCTTCCAGGCAACCCATGGTAAAAGAAGGAGTTTTAAACAAAAACACAGGGAAGGGTGTACACAAAATTTCAAATAGCTTACAAAATAGAAAAATACAAGAAAACAAATGCCATTAGAAACTGAAAGTAACAATATTTAACACAATAATAGGTACAAAAAGTAGTAAATAAATACATACATAAAATAGAGTTGCGAACAGCAAAAACTTTTATACTACTTTACCGCCCCGCTCTTGAATGGTCGCAAAAAATTATCTTCACGTTAGAGAGTGCAACACAAATACGCGTGTAAGCACTAGGCATTAAATCTGTGTCTTAATCTGCTGCGACGCTATCGGTGGAACTACAAGTAAGTTGCTACGAGTTTCTTACGCTGCAGTGGGTTGGTTTATATTATATTGGAAAATGTTTGCACAAGAATATCAGTAAGAATTTTCTGTGTTGGTAAGTTGTATTAGACATTTTCCAGGCTCATGGAATGTTATGGATGGATGTTTGTTACTCTTTAACGCCACAACGAATGAACCGAATTGGCTGAAATTTGGAACGGAAATAGCGCACACCCAGGATTAACACACAGGCTAATTTTTATCCCGGAAAATTACAGAGTTCCCGCGGGAATTCTAACCTTAATACACGCGGACGAAGTCGCAGGCATAGTAAATTAATATACGCACACAATCCCTAAATACGCACTTCAGATGTTAACAGGAATACTTACGTAATTAATACATACACAATGAACATAGCTGTGGTTATGATCATAATCAACAATATAATGAGAACGCATTTTATGAACTCGTTTCGGGTCTTCAGGTTTCTCTTGTGAATTAGAGGTATATTTGGGTCGGGATATGCCGCTGAAAAGTTCAAGAATATATTGAGTAAACAGTATTTCAACATTGGGTAAGATAAAGCTGGCATACAGAAATATAACTCTTATAAAATATTCAAAAAAAATATAAATCATCATACTATGCATACATGTATAGCATAGTATTTACTGTATTGTAAATTTGTTTTGTTTTGAAAAGAGCCACCGCCGAGTTTCTTGCTGGTTCTTCTCGGCAGGAAAGGCATTCCGAACCAGTGGTAGATTCATCGACTATTCAAAAGCACTTGTAAAAGTTTATTTGAATAAAAAATATTTCTATTCTATTCTATTCTATGAAACACCCTTTCGGTGTCCGGCACCTTCTAAGCAAGCGCGCTTAAACTTAGACTTGATTTTTAATGGTATCCGTCATGCATGATTGTCGATAAACGTCAGCTTATCTTGCCTGAAAATCTCGAATTTAAAATAATTAGGTAATTAAAATAAGAATTAAGAAATCTTATACAAAATATTATGCACAATTAAGTTAGTTAATAGACTAAAAAATCTTACTAATCTTATCTTACTATACTATAATATTATAAATGCGAAAGTTTGTTGGTTTGTCCTTCAATCACGTCGCAACAGAGCAAAGGATTGACTTGATTTGCATGGGCACAGTTGAGGACCTGGAGAGTGACATAGGCTATTTTTATCCCGGAAAATCAAAGAGTTCCCGAGGGATTTTAAAAACTAAATCCACGTGGACGAAGTCGTGGGCATCAGCTAGTAATGTATAATTATGAAAATGCAAAACACCATCTTCCTACTCTTCAAAAATTACGTAAACTTGCAATAAAGTTGATTATAAATTACCGTTTTAAGTCACGGTGTTCATTCTAAAATTCATAAAATCTCTATTTTTAACTTCCAGACACTGCTTGAAAGTTGCACTGACGCAAGGAAGCATCACTTTAATGTAAAAGTTTACACAAAAAAGCCCATTAAAAGGCAGAAAGCTTTGGTCAATAAAATGCTAAGTACATTATGAGTCTAGACTTAAAATTAGCATCACAATTTATAAGACAGTGCTTGCAAATTTTTGTCACGACACGAATATATTGTTGAATGCTAATTTGAAAATCAAAATAATGTGCTAATTATTCTAACTTAATTTACCTTCAAATTTCTGCTCATTTACTTTAATGTGCACCCTCGCCTTCGAAATATGAAAATCTACGGTAAGTATGTAAATCAAGTCTTCGTTTTTATCGTACATGATTCGTTTAATGTAAGTGTTTGTAGCCTATATTTAAAGTTTTGGCCTCCATTTCGGAGAATTCGTCGTTTGATCACTGGCACGCATCTGTGACATTCATAGCTGTTAGGTATGTCACATACCGTATGTGCGTTAAAGGGGGGGGGGGGGGGGGGGGGGAGGGTGAGATCTATAGATGGAACTCTTACTCAGCTCAGACTCAAGAGAGTTAAAACGAGTCAGATTTATGTCAGGACATATTTGTGTCTCATTTCATCTCCGTCCAGGGCCTTGAGCAGAGCCAAAGCACGGTTTATGGATTTCAGCCTGAGAGTCCTCCATCAAGAGCATCGCCAGCCGATGAGGAGGGAGGATGCCGCCAAGAGGGGGCAAGTTGATAATATTATTATGGATGACGGGAAAAGTATGAATAAATAAAACTTATGCGTTGAGTTAGTGTGTGTGAAAGTGTGTTTGTTTGTCCTTCAATCATGAAGCATCTGATCGACGTGATTTATTGCAGGGGTACCAATAGTTGTGGTTTTGGAGAGTGACATAGGCTACGTTTGATCCCGAGAAAACAGGGTTCCTACTACATTTTTAAAAACCCTAGCCCATGCGGACGAAGTCGGGGGCAAAAGCTAGTTAAGTATAAGTTTTTAGCTTCACAATTGAAGATTTGGCAACGGTATCTGGATTTCAATGATGAAGTATCTTATAGTACTATATTTTTCAAAAATGTCTATGGGGTGCAGCTGCCCCTACCTACCTCCCTTGGCAACGCCCATTTCCTCCATTATTGTCCAAACGTGGACATCTACCGGTTGAAGATAACGAAGACGATAACTATTTTTTTTAATTACACATTTGTAACTTACGCCGTGGTATAAGAGATAATATAAGTTCCCATGCTTTAGGTTTATTCTGGTTACTCCGAGGCGTTTTATATGCATCTTGTGGATTTCGTTCGTTGTAATCGTCATATTGTGTATGATAACCATGAATTGTCATGGTATTGAATGGAACCGGTCGGTTTACTATATTTTTTTTAGATTTTCCTTCTAAGTATCCTTCGTAATCATTATTCTCAGGTTCATTAGATAAGAATGATTTGTTATCGTTTTTGCAGTCTTGTATTGTAGCTTGTTTATCAATGGGAATTGCTAAGATATCTTGGCAACTACTTGATTTTCCTTGTGGTTGTTGTATAATATTATCGATTCTAGAGTCTCCTACTTGAATAGAAATTGTTTCAAGCTTAATCGTTTCTAACTCCGCAACATTCTTATCAAAAGTTTCTGAATTGGTAACCAAATCTGGAGAATTACGCGTTTGCTGAGTTGTTGCGTTGTTAGTATAATTCGTATTATTCATTTGTCCTTGATTTAACTCTAACAATTATTAATATTTACAATTTCTTAATGTCATGTTTTTATCCCAAACTTTTCCCGTTGATTCCTAATTTCCTTCAAATTAAAAATTCATGGCAATGTTTGTATTCTGTGTCTTTGTTCTGTGTATATTTCCTTTGAAAAATTACCACCACTACCACATATAATCATATTATAATGTATTCTGTGATTACCACAGATTAATGTAATCATTAATCTGTGTTAATCACAGAATACATTATATTTTAAATTAATTTATAATTAAATTACTTCATCATTAATTAATTTATAATTAAATTACTTCATTGATAATAAGCAATGTGGACACCTGATGTTTTGACAGATTGATATATTGAAACCTAAAAAGAAGGTTTTGTTGACGTTTGGTCTGTTGCCATTTACTCTTCGAGTGGTCCAAGATCCCAGTGCCGCCAGACCTAAGTTATTTTCTCAGCAATTATTTGTGTACGATAGAGTACTGTTCGAATGTCCTTTCAGTATATGCGTACCAGCTAGATTGTGCCGACGGCCAATTTCCAGATACCAGGTGCTAAATGTAGGTAAAAACTAGAATAACTTATCTTAAATTCTCAGGGCTGATTTTCATATATGTTTTAAAGAATATTGTAAAAATTAATAAATTAATACTGCCAGACGCTTACCGCCGGTGGTTACTTTAGCCAGACGCTTTGAAGCTCCGAAGGCAAAAAATCACGTCGATACATAGCTCTGTTGCAGAGTGATTGAAGGACAAACTAACAAACACACTTTTGCATTTATAATACTAGTTGTTCGCCCCGAACTGAGACCTCGCGGTAACGGTATCCCATGATTATTCATTCAATCGATACATGATAACCAAAACTGACATTATTATTATGCCCGTTTTCACCAAACATACCTAAATCATCCCCTAAGTAGGAGTCTCTTAACGTAGGTAGCTCCTAAATACAATCCTAAGTCCTAACATCCGTCCCAATATCCTTTTAGGTGTCCCGTACAGGATCGTGATAAATAAGTTGACAGAAAACATCAATCACCTAACTTATAGGTAGCCCGTAAAGGTTAGGGAACGTTAGTGAAATCATTGAATTATTATGTAGGTACTAACGAGTGAAACCGGGTTACGGGCATCTGTACAAATCGTCATCTATCGACGCGAATAGAAAATATACAATATTTAACTAAAATTTAACTAAAAAATAATTTTAATTGAATAATATGGTACAAAAAAAATTACAATACAATTATTGTATTATAATAAGTAACTAAATAATAATGGTCGACGCAAAACTGTTTTTGGGATAGGTCGTTAGTCGTAACTCGTAGTTCCATGGGAATAGTTACTGACTGCGCCATCTATTAGCATTATTGTGAAGCTATGTTGATGCTATATGAATTACTGATGTACATTAAAAATTAAATAATCTCGTTTCTTTATAATATTCATATAATTTTAGTATTTGCTGTTCAAGTACAGGATATAAGTGACCTAAAAACATAAAATCAGTTTGAAAATCCATAGCGGATTTTCTTAGGGAGCGTCTTCAAGCGAGCGTATAAAATCGCCACTTTGAAAGCCCCCCATTTCGTCAATTTTAAGGGAAAAATTAAAAAAAAAATATTTTTGTACTCAGTTCAAAATTATCTTTAAAATGATACGTAACAATTTTATGTAACGCGATATTTTTTTTTTTACTTCGCATTCGCTTCTATGAGAGCCCCCCTGAAATAAAGATTTTTATAACTTTTTAAGCCATTTTCGGCTGGAGGCCATCGGTTTACATATTATATCTAAATTTGAAGTAATTACGTTCAGTAATTCAAAAGTTATAAGGCTCTGACAGACGGACGGACGGACGGACGGACGGACGGACAAGTGCAAATCGCTCTAGTTAACTCAAAGACCTTCGCTTCGCTCGGTCGATTATAGTATGATGATATTATCTCTCACACACTTAAACAAGTGAATCATGTTCTAGCGCTCATACATATGGGGACGCATAATGTGTGTCTGGGGGGATGTTTGACCCTTCCAATAGGTCTGTCAGCTTACAGATAATATCGCAATAGTTCCCTGAGTATCATGTATAAAAATCAGAACTGAGAATATAAGTTAACTTAAATTATATATTTTTTTGGGAGCTTCAAAGCGTCTGGCTAAAGTAACCGCCGGCGGTAAGCATCTGGCAGTATTAATTTATTAATTTTTACAATATTCTTTAAAACATATATGAAAATCAGCCCTGAGAATTTAAGATAAGTTATTCTAGTTTTTACCTACCTTTAGCACCTGGTATCTGGAAATTGGCCGTCGGCACAATCTAGCTGGTACGCATATACTGAAAGGACATTCGAACAGTACTCTATCGTACACAAATAATTGCTGAGAAAATAACTTAGGTCTGGCGGCACTGGGATCTTGCTCTAGAGTATATATAGTCCAGTCATTATAGTAAGTTCACCTCGGAATTCGAGATACCCAGCTGTAAGTCTGTAAATACTTGTATATTGACACCCTAAAAGTTGTCTCAAAACCTACATATGGTAGGGTGTGCGCAACTATTAAATTTCAAGGTCAAAGGTCACAAAAATCGGTCTTTTGCGCTTTTTTTGTAAATATCTCATTTCCTATGGGTTTTTTGCTATTTGTATTTATTTTCAATATTGTAGAATACAAAATTCTCTACAAATTTTGTTAAAAATTTTTTTTTATACGGTGAACCGTTTTCGAGATAGAGGGCGGAGAGCGCGAGGTCACAGCATCACTTCAGGTCAACCGGTGCCTCCGGTCGAAAACGCGCCATATATAGTTGATGAACTATCGATAAATCAACGATTATAAATATTTATCAATGTTTATTAACTATTATATTATATTTTATCATTTTTTTCCTAACCACTTTTTATTCAGTATTAATTTATTTAACAACACTTACCTGCCCATGTAATTGCAGAATTGTTAATGAAAATATAGGAATTATATTTGAATTTTAACCTAATTAATGTTAATAACTTCTTAAATGAATAAATTATGAATTAATCTTTTTATTAAAAAATATCATTCAATACATTAATTTTTATTAAAAGTAAAAAAATGGAATAAAGGGTACAAAAACTACAATACAAACACTACAAAATATAATTTTAATCATCTTCTTCCTCTTCATCGTCGTCTTCCGGCTGCTGGTAAATTTCAAACTGGTCTTCATTATCGTCTTCAACGACATTTGTCTCAAGTTCTTCCATGATTTCGGGGCCAAAGGTTCCGTTAAAAGGTTAGCAAAAAACCCATAGGAAATGAGATATTTACAAAAAAAGCGCAAAAAACCGATTTTTGTGACCTTTGACCTTGAAATTTAATAGTTTTTTTTTTTTAAATTCAATGACAAGCTAGTCCTTGACTGCGATCTCACCTGATGGTAAGTGACGATGCAGTCTAAGATGGTAGCGGGCTAACTTGGAAGGGGTATGGCAGTGAACATTCAACCCTTACCCCTAATTGGTTTCTACACGCCATCGTGCCGGAACGCTAAATCGCTTGGCGGCACGTCTTTGACGTTAGGGTGGTAACTAGCCACGGCCAAAGCCTTCCACCAGACCAGACTAGAGACAATTCGGAAATTATAAATTCCCAATAGTTGCGCACACCCTACCATATGTAGGTTTTGAGACCACTTTTAGGGTGTCAATATACAAGTATTTACAGACTTACAGCTGGGTATCTCGAATTCCGAGATTCTTACCAAATTTAAGCTCAAATGACTGGACTAATATGTTGGTTATATACTCAAAGCATTTACTCCATAGAAATACTTTAGAAATAGCATAGAAACTAGTAGGGCGCGTGGGTGCGCGGCCCGCAAGCGGACCGCGGTTTTTCTACTCGTCTAGTAGACTTTCAGCTCCTGATCATTTTCTATCACAAAACCACTCTTCCATCTTTTATACTCTCCGAGATAGACACCGTTGAAGTTTGTATGGCCGCCATCTTGAATCCGCCATTTTGGATTTTTTTCAGCTCACTGCCAATTGGATGAGATTTCGAGTGACTTTTGTTCGAGCACCCCCACCTATCTACATTACCATGGCCGTGCTCCTCACCCACCTTCCAAACCCTCGATCATCATATGTCATCATTTGTCATAATGAAAATTCTTCAATAAAAAAAAATCTTGAAAAGGAATTGTATCAAAGTCGTGCATGATTCCCGGCTTCTAGTCTCTTCAATATTCGCCATATATTTTTGTATGAAGAAAAAAAAAATTCCGCCATCTTGAATTTTTTTTCTGTTCGTCAAGTAGACCTTAGGGTCTTGATCAGCTTTTGCCAGGAAACCACTCTTCTATCTTTTATACTCTCCGAGATAGACACCGACGAAATTTGTATGGCCGCCATCTTTTTTCCGCCATTTTGAATTTTTTTTCAGCTCACTGCGAATTGGATGAGGTTTCGAGTGACATTTGTTCGAGCACCCCCCACCTATCTTCAATACCCTGGCCGTGCTCCTCATCCGTCTCCGAAATCCTCAATCATCAGCTCTCTCCATAATTTTCCTCCGAATGAATTTTTGTCCTCTATACGAAACCATCGGTGGAAAAAAAATTTTTCATACAAAATTTTACAGGAGAGGTGATCAATCAGTCAGTGAATCAGTGAATCAGCACGAGCAGCTATATATATATTAACTAGCATTTGCTCGGTGCGCGAGCTGCTAAAGCAGCTCGCGGGAAGTATTATTACTAAAAGTAGGGCGCGTGGGTGCGCGGCCCGCTAAAGCGGACCGCGATTTTTTTGCTCATCAAGTAGACCTTCGGATTCTGGTCATCTTTTGCCAAAAAATTTGTTCGAGCACACCCCACCTATCTGCAATAACCTGGCCGTGCTCCTCATTCACAAAAGAAAAAGAAAAAAAAGAAAAAGAGAAAAAAAAGAAAATGAAAAATGAAAAAACGAAAAAGAATAAAAAAAAAGAAAAAGAAAAAAAAGAAAGAAAATGAAAAATAAAAAAAAATAAAAAGAAAAAAAAGAAAAAAAAGAAAAAAAGAGAAGAAAGAATAAAGAAAGAAAAGAGAAAAAAAGAAAAGAAAAAAGAAGAATCAATATTCGCCATATATTTTGGATAGAAAAAAAATTCCGCCATCTTGATTTTTTTTCCTGTTCATCAAGTAGAACTTTGGGTCTTGATCATCTTTTGCCCAGCAACTACTCTTCTATCTTGTATACTCTCCGAGATAGACACCAGAGAAAGTTTCTATGGCCGCCATCTTGAATCCGCCATTTTGGAGTTTTTTTTTTCAACTCCCTGCTAATTGGATGTGGTTTCGAGTAATTTTTGTTGGAGCATACCCCACCTAGTTGGTCGCGTGGATAGTTGGCAAAAAAACCACTCTTTCACCTTTTTTAACCCATTTCCAAAAAGGAGTTCGGCCAGTATATTTTTCTTTTTTAATTCTCCGAGATCTAAGACACCTATGAACCTATCAAAATCAATGTCTTGCATAGTTCCCAAGTTCTAGTCCCTTCGATATTCCCCATACATTTTGTATGGAAAAAAAAAATCCACCATCTTGAATTTTTATCCTACTCACCAGGTAGACCTCCGGGTTTTGATCATCTTTTGTCGAGAAACCGCTCCTCCATCTTTTATAGTCTCCGAGAGAGAGACGGACAAAATTTGCCGCCATTTTTTTTCGCCATTTTGGAATTTTTTTTCAACTCACTGGCAACTGCTCGAGGTTTCGAATGACATTTGGTCGAGCACCCTCCACCTATCTTCTATACCCTGGCCGTGCCCCTCGCCCGTCTCCGAACTCCTCATTCATCAGCTCTCTCCACCTTTCTCCGAGTCACATTCTTTGAGCTCTATACGACACCATGGGTGAAAAAAATTTTTTCATACAAAATTTTACAGGAGAGGGGTCGGTAGTTTGAGACGTCACAGCTCGACCGCCATCTTGTTTTTTTAATTTTTTTCACTTTTTCTGTTAATCGTTTACTAATTTCTACAATAATCGAAAATTTCAAAGAAATCGGTTGGAAAACAAAAGAGTTGCAAGAATCACGTCGGCCGCCATCTTGTTTTTCCGAAATGTCATAATTTTTCCCTACTCGAATCCCCCACCCGGACATATCTCCCCTACATCATTGTATCGTTTTTTGTCTCTTTCTAGGAGAACAATTGTGTCAATCAGTGAGTCAGTCAGTGAGTGGTAATCGAGCTATATATATTACTAGCATTTGCTCGATGCGCGAGCTGCTAAAGCAGCTCGCGGGAAGTGTTATTGCAACAAGTAGGGCGCGTGGGTGCGCGGCCCGCTAAAGCGGACCGCGATTGTTCGGCTTTATTTATTTCGCTCGGTGCGCGAGCTGCTAAAGCAGCTCGCGGGAAGTGTTGTTACTACAAGTAGGGCGCGTGGGTGCGCGGCCCGCTAAAGCGGACCGCGATTTTTTTACTCATCAAGTAGACCTTCGGATTCTGGTCATCTTTTGCCAAAAAATTTGTTCGAGCAGACCGCACCTATCTGCAATAACCTGGCCGTGCTCCTCATTCACAAAAGGAAAAGAAAAAAAAAGAAAAAAAAAAGAAAAAAAAGAAAAAAGCAAATGTAAAATGAAAACAAAGAAAAAGAAAAAAAGCCCTATGAACCTATCAAAATCAATGTCTTGCATAGTTCCCAACTTCCAGTCCCTTCGATATTCCCCATACATTTTGTATGAAAAAAAAAATCCGCCATCTTGAATTTTTTTCCTACTCCCCAGGTAGACCTCCGGGTTTTGATCATCTTTTGTCGAGAAACCGCTCCTCCATCTTTTATAGTCTCCGAGAGAGAGACGGACAAAATTTGCCGCCATTTTTTTTCCGCCATTTTGGAATTTTTTTTCAACTCACTGGCAACTGCTCGAGGTTTCGAATGACATTTGGTCGAGCACCCTCCACCTATCTACTATACCCTGGCCGTGCCCCTCGCCCGTCTCCGAACTCCTCACTCATCAGCTCTCTCCACCTTTCTCCGAGTCACATTCTTTGAGCTCTATACGACACCGTGGGTGAAAAAAATTTTTTTCATACAAAATTTTACAGGAGAGGGGTGGAAATTTGAGACGTCACAGCTCGGCCGCCATCTTGTTTTTTTAATTTTTTTCACTTTTTCTGTTAATCGTTTACTAATTTCTACAATAATCCAAAATTTCAAAGAAATCGGTTGGAAAACAAAAGAGTTGCAAGATTCACGTCGGCCGCCATCTTGTTTTTCCGAAATGTCATAATTTTTCCCCACTCGAATCCCCCACCCGGACATATCTCCCGAACATCATTATATCGATTTCCGTCTCCTTCTAGGAGAACAATTATGTCAATGAGTGAGTCAGTGAATCAGTCAGTGAGTGGTAATCGAGCTATATATATTATAACTAGCATTTGCTCGGTGCGCGAGCTGCTAAAGCAGCTCGCGGGAAGTGTTGTTACTACAAGTAGGGCGCGTGGGTGCGCGGCCCGCTAAAGCGGACCGCGATTGTTCGGCTTTATTTATTTCGCTCGGTGCGCGAGCTGCTAAAGCAGCTCGCGGGAAGTGTTATTACTACAAGTAGGGCGCGTGGGTGCGCGGCCCGCTAAAGCGGACCGCGATTTTTTTACTCATCAAGTAGACCTTCGGATTCTGGTCATCTTTTGCCAAAAAATTTGTTCGAGCACACCCCACCTATCTGCAATAACCTGGCCGTGCTCCTCATTCACAAAAGAAAAAGAAAAAAAAAAGAAAAAAAAAAGAAAAAAGAGAAAAAAAGCAAATGTAAAATGAAAAAAAAGAAAAAGAAAAAAAGCCCTATGAACCTATCAAAATCTATATCTTGCATAGTTCCCAACTTCTAGTCCCTTCAATATTCCCCATACATTTTGTATGGGGGGAAAAAAAATCCGCCATCTTGAATTTTTTTCCTACTCACCAGGTAGACCTCCGGGTTTTGATCATCTTTTGTCGAGAAACCGCTCCTCCATCTTTTATAGTCTCCGAGAGAGAGACGGACAAAATTTGCCGCCATTTTTTTTCCGCCATTTTGGATTTTTTTTTCAACTCTCTGGCAACTGCTCGAGGTTTCGAATGACATTTGGTCGAGCACCCTCCACCTATCTTCTATACCCTGGCCGTGCCGCTCGCCCGTCTCCGAACTCCTCACTCATCAGCTCTCACCACCTTTCTCCGAGTCACATTCTTTGAGCTCTATACGACACCATGGGTGAAAAAAATTTTTTTCATACAAAATTTTACAGGAGAGGGGTCGGAAATTTGAGTCGTCACAGCTCGGCCGCCATCTTGTTTTTTAATTTTTTTCAATTTTTCTGTTAATCGTTTACTAATTTCTACAATAATCCATAATTTCAAAGAAATCGGTTGGAAAACAAAAG
The DNA here is from genome assembly GCA_029955525.1 of Oeneis ivallda. NCBI lineage: Eukaryota > Metazoa > Arthropoda > Insecta > Lepidoptera > Nymphalidae > Oeneis > Oeneis ivallda. The sequence goes on from JARPMR010000007.1 coordinate 23,705,555, forward strand.
AGTTGCAAGATTCACGTCGGCCGCCATCTTGTTTTTCCGAAATGTCATAATTTTCCCCAACTCGAATCCCCCACCTGGACATATCTCCCCTACATCATTGTATCGTTTTCTGTCTCTTTCTAGGAGAACAATCGTGTCAATGAGTCAGTGAATCAGTCAGTCAGTGGTAATCGAGCTATATATATTATAATAGGAAGAGTAACGTAATTCCTAGTTCCATGATTTACTCTTTGAAGCCTGTGAATTGAATAGTCAAAGGTGAAAGCAAAGTGAAAGTAGGTATGTAAGTTCAAAGTTCTACAAAAACAAAGGATTTAATAGAGATACTTGCTGAAATTAAAGCATTTTAGAAACAGACTAAAAGCTGAGTCTGGGGAGTAATTTGAATGAATAATGATATATTTTACATTTCCCTTTAGAACATAAATTAGCTGTAAAGGACGAACATAATAACTGTTGTAAAATTAGTCATGAAAGTTCGCTTTTGTTTAGACAATGCAGATGTTATAATTTCAATAATAAAATTTGTAGATACTTAATACTTATATTTAAATTTTGTCGTCAAATAACTGCAATTCAGAGGTTTTTAAGTAATAGACTCACAAATAATGTGAATACCGTCCTTCATCATACTAATATTATAAATGCGAAAGTGTGTTTGTTGGTTTGTCCTTCAATCACGCCGCAACAGAGCTACGGATCGACGTGATTTTTTACATGGATATAGTTGAGGACCTGGAGAGTGACATAAATAAAATAAATAAATAAAAAAGCCCTTTATTTCTAATACGTTACAGAATTACAATTAGATCTATTCGCTTAGAGTTACATTATTCTTTAATTTATTAATATAATAATTTTAACTTTCACAATTTGACAAAATAAAGATTTATTAAATTAATACTACAAATTACATCATTCATATCAATATTTAAGATAATAAAATAATCAGGTCAAATATATACATTAATTAAAAGTAAAATAGTTAAAAAAATTATCAGGTCAAATATACATTAAAATACAATTCTATGTCATAACATTCGCCAGTCTGTGAATTTCATTATATTGAATTTGTAATCACTAAGTTTTCCATCATTTAGCTACATAATAATATAATAAAACAAAACAAACAATGCAAAATTCACCACACAACGACAATATCCTCAATAAAGATACGACTAATCCTTTCATCGAATCAAAATGTGCTTTAAAGACTTGCGATAGAGCTCATTGTACGATACCCTGGCACAGGCCATGCAGGTTCACTCAAAGCCTATTGGTGAACAGGCTATGGCCAATGTTGGTGATTGTTGGCGCTGTGGAAATAGCGGTGGGTGTTGGACTGTTGGTGACGATGCTGCTCTTTGGTCAGGAATATGAAGAGCTATATCCCACAGAGAATAATAAAGTGATAAGTTCGTCTACATTTGGAGTTTTGGTGACTCTAGCTCTAAATGGCGTTTTGTTACTTATTTCACTTATGCTGGAAAAAAGACGTCTTATGTTGATTTACCTACTACTGTCTGCCATTCTTTGTATGTACATATTCACTTTGGCAGCGTTAATGATACATTTTGGAGTCCTGGGCCTGAGGAAAGATGCATACAAGACAGATGGACAAAATGCTTTATTCAACACGGGCTGTCTATTAGGAATACTGACTCTACTTGCATCGGTGGTTCACTTCATCGGCCACGTGATCGTCATGACCTATTATAATTTCAAGTTCATACAGCCGAAAGTGTTTTCATGTGAAAAGACTTGACAATTTTTAAATTAAATGTATATAAAATAGCATAAATGTACAGAAAAAAAATTCTATGTCAATAATTAATATGTAAATTAGCGAAAATACTTAATTACTAATTTTCACAATACTTAATTTAATACTTAATTTTCACGTATAAGTCGCCTCTACGGCGTAGGCCTCCCCCAAATCTTTCCAGAGCTTCCTGTCTCTAGCCTGTCGCATCCAGTCTGGCCCGCATTTTTCCAAAAATATGTCCCGCCACCTCTTCCTTTGGCGGCCTCTTTTCCTTTTCCTTCCTCTTGGTATCCATTCGGTAACTCTTTTCGTCCATCTCATATTGTCTAATCTACAAACGTGTCCAGCACACTTCCATTTCAATGTCCTAATTCTTTTCCTGAGAGAGTGACATAGGCTACTTTTTATCCCGGAAAATCAAAGAGTTTCCGTGGGATTTTTAAAACTAAATCCACGCGGATGAGGTCGCGTGCATCAGCTAGTAGATAATAAGTATAAGCAAGCACGTCTTATCCCCTCGAATAAAGCTATTTTACTCCTCTAATAGCATCAATTAAAACGACAAAGACGCAATGTGGACGTAAAAGACTTGAAAAATGAGACAAAATTGTGTCACAAAGCGACAAAATAACTTCGTTAGTGAAATAAGTCCGAATGAATGGACTCCCACCCTAATGTCCCAACGTTATAGGGAGATAAAATCAATTTATCGTACGAATAAGTTCAAATGTTCGGATTTTAGCTTAGGAAAGCTAAAATAGTATTGTTTTGAGGCACGAAAAAACCGTACCTATGCATTTTTTCCATACGCAGAAGCATTTTAAATTATTGTTCGCTCTATTGGCTAACTTGTTCATATTTTAAGAAACTTTTATGAGGTCTGCCCGCGCAATTTTAATTTAATTTGGTTTTTCGCAATTTGTAAACTAATACGACAGGCTTATGGCATTTTAATTGAGCCAATAGTAGTATCATTTTCACAGGTTTATATAAAAATCTTTACTTGAAAGTGTCCAGTTTAAGAAATTAGTCAGAGTATCGACTAATTTGTGAGTAACTCACGTCAAACTCGATACTGTGCGCCTTAAGTAGGTACTAGCTTTTACTCGTGACTTCATCCGGGTGAAGTTAGCTTTTAAAAGAAACCCCCGGAAACTTTGATTATCCAGGATAAAATTGCGGATTGGGATTGCGTTCCCGTGCTACTACCCGTGGGATCACCGGTAGTACCACGGGAAAGTAGCGGTGATTACGTGTGGTACCCTAAAAATTAGACTCCCTAGAAAATCTATCAAGTATTTATGAAGTAGCAAGTTATTTCCCAATATACAAACCCACCCTCATTTCCATTCCAGTAGAAAAAACAAATACTTCTTCAAAGGCGACCGTTCACGCCGTGTTTCTATTTCTTTTTGAAATGAATAGAATCTAGGCTAGCTTAAGTGCTCCGAGGCAGACGGTTTATACTTTTAATTTAGATAAAAATGCCACTATTAAGATCTTAATCTTTTAATATCCAGTTTCATTCACGCTATTGTTTTTCTTTTCAGCTTAAGTTTATTAATTTTATAACTCGATCTACGGGACTGTTCCACGAAACTCAAATTAATAAAATTTTAATTTTTGTATGCTATATTTATTCATATTAAAAAAGGTTTTGCCCGCTACCAGTTAGGTTTTAAAAATGCACTGGAAACCCTCCGTCGCCCTCTGGCACGCCCGCCTGTGGTTTTGTTTCATTTCCAACCTTATGTCTAACTAAGGCTGAATTTAATTTCTTACAATTAGGGGTCGATCAGCCTCGGCGTCACCACTTGCAGCATACACTTCGCGCCAAGGCTTTTTAAAGCTTTATGTGCAATACAAAGCCGAAATTACCTACCTCTTACAGAAGTTTTCAGGTTAAGCTGGCTGATTTTGAGTTATCATACACATAAGCTAAATTTTATACGAACAAAGTCAATATGACGGTTCTTACATCCAATTTTCCGTAGTCTGGTTACAATTTTTTAACTTTCATACTTGTTTTCAAGTGGGAACATTGTTTTATTACTGAAATTAGCAATTGTTAAGCCGAGCTCATTAGCATTTCAATATGAATATATATATATAGACCCTTGTGGCGAGTTGTATAATTCCATCATGAGGAAAAAAGTTGGTGGATAAGTTGTAACAACCTCATAACTGAAAGGGACCCAGCCCATCGCATATCTTAAAGTATCCATTTAAAGGTTGGTAGGTAGGTGCTGAAGGAACAATTGCCTTTCCGACGCGGACGTTACAGTCTCATTACCATTTCAGTGGCAGGAAACACCTATTTCTTTTAAAGAGAATATTCGCGCAACGATTTTCTATTTTATAAAGCAGTAGTAGACTGTAAACTTGAGTTCTTTACCGTCGACAGATAATAATAAAATATTCTCTCTCTCCAGTCAGTCCCTCATGACTGAGGATTGTGATCACCATTACGGTGAGTAAGCTTATCTGCCACCACCGAGTCCTATCGCGGGCCATACGAAGAGTGTCGTAGAAATTTAGCGCACCGACTTTTTTGATTTGGTCAGACCACCGGGTTGGAGATCTACTTCTTGGCCTTCTTTCCTCTACGTTTCCAACAATATTTTCGCTCCCGCAGCGTGAGATATGACCAAAATAGCTGAGAATGCGCTGAAGATAGCTGGAAGAAAGACGCGTTTTGATCTTGAGTTGTGAGAGGATTGATCCGCAACATTCGCCTCCAGCACCACATTTCGAATAATAATAAAATACTAGGGTACATTTTACACTTAGTAAGCGACAAGATTACTGTGAGACGACGGTCTAGAAAACCGAAGCTACCTATAAGTTATGGGGATATCATCATCACCATCACAGATTTCCTCTCGGTTGAAAAGAGTTTAAGGCCATACTTCACCACGCTGGACCAACGTAAACTGGCACAGTTCATACACCTTTGGGAACATTATGGAGAACTTAATTTTTTTTCCTATTGCTTATAACTTCGAAAAGCATTACAATGCCCGGCAGTAAATTTTACATATCGTGGTGGCCGACCACAGTACTGAGTAGACGTGTACGACTAATTTGTTAAAAAATATAATTTTTCCGAATTAACTAGTTCATTAAAAATGACCTCTAAGTGATTGCACACAAAGTTAGTTTTAGACTGTGCAGTGCTTTCACATACGATCATTTCAAAAAGATTAAGTGTGCGCGCGCGCTCCCCTCACACCCGCGGGGAAAAGAGACAACCTCTTATTTTTGATCTCGCTCTGAGTCGCTTCGCCTAACTATTGCTTTGAAACGTCATCTAACGGTATTTTAAGAATGAGTTTCCTTTCATCAGCGCAAGGCGGAAACGCCCCGAGCGACAGCGGTTCTGTAATAGAACTTCGTGGAAATTCCCGGGAGCAAGAAAATATTACACAAAGAAGAAAAAAAGAACGTGAAAACGATTCTTCTGGTTTTTTTATAGAAGAGTTAAATAAACTACGAAACGATATACAATCCTTTTTCCAAAATTTTAATGCATCTCAAAATCAAAACAATAACAAATTTGTCAAGAAATATCAGAAATTAAACAAGAAATCCAAGAAATTAAAAATGCAACGGAAAGTTTAATTTCGGAACACCATACCATAAAAAAAGAATTGGAAAATATGAGACAGCGAAACACAACTATTCAAGAAAAAATGATCCAGCTCGAAAGTGATATCAGTTCGTGTAAGAATATCAGGCCTTCTATTTCCATAAACCCGAACCCGCTTCCGCTTGGCTACGAAAACATCGCCCTCGAAATACAAGATCAGTGCAATCGGCGGAAAAATATCATACTTGCGGGTATATCTGAATTAAATGACAAAAACTCACATAAAAGACGCGAACACGACATGTTGGAAGCTACAAAAATACTAAAAAGCATCTATGAAAACTGCCCAAAACCAAAAATAACTTTCCGTTTAGGTAAATATATTTCAGGTAAAAATAGAAACCTAAAGGTATGTTTTGATACTCAGGACCCTGCGAATTATATATTACGTAACCGTACACTAAATAAAAGTAAAAATGTTCGCATTTTTGGAGATCAAACACCTGCCCAACAAAAATATTTTCAAGACCTGAAGAACCAGCTTACTCAGCGTCAGCGAAACGGTGAAACTGATTTAAGTATTAAATATTACAATGGAATTCCGAAAATTGCTAAAATGATCCCAAAAAACGACAACTAGTGTCAGAACCTTCAAGTGAACCGATTACCTACCAGGTTACACATGATTATGATAGTGTAATAATGACTCCCTCCTCTTTAAAATTCTTTTATGCAAACGTAAGAAGTTTAGTTAAGTCAGGCAAAATTGAAGAATTACAATGCATTATTAAATCATTTAATTATACTATACATGTGATATTACTCACTGAGACCTGGATAAAAACGGAAGATGAAGCGAATACATTAAAAATCCCGAATTATTCACACGTCTATAACTATAACCGACTGTATTGGTGGAGGAGTATCAATATTCGTGCATAATGATTTTTCTTACACTGTTACAGAAGAAAGATATGTTGATGGGAACAATTTCTTATGGATTTCCTTAGAAAAATGCAATTTAAATATTTTACTAGTTTATAGACCGCCAACGACTAACATTGAAAAATTTTTTGAACTGTATTCAACGCAATTGGAGCAAAGGAAAAGAACATTAGTCTTTGGGGATTTTAATATAAACTTATTACATAAAGACCGATGTAGTCTATCTATCTTCTTCTTCTATCTATAATATAATAAAACTGTAACAGGTCCAATTCTGTACATTGAAGATATTTTGAAAATTTTTGTTTGAGGGCACTCTATAATCGATACTGAAGCCAAAACAATTTTTTTTTAATTTTTTGTCTGTCTGTCTGTCTGTCTGTCTGTCTGTATCTTGGCCGCGCATCACGCCGAAACTACTGGACGGATTTAAATGAAACTTGGCACGATTTAAGTTAATACTACGAGGTATAATATAGGATACTTTTTATCCCGAAATTCAGCACGGTTCCCTTGGGAGAGGGGCTGAAAGTCCAAATGGGTATTTCGCTGTAATTCATTAAGGCGTATTCCGATTTAATCCATTCTTTTTTTGTTAGAAAGCAGGTTCTTTAGAGATTGTCCTGTAATTATTTCAAGGTCGTCAGTTTCGTAGTTCAGAAATTATAGACAACACGATCTTCAGTATAATGTCCAAATAACTTGAACCCCGGAATCTACAAGATACTTTGAATGAACGGCTCATCTTAAGCTGGCAAGTGTACTTTATCGTATATAGCCATCGTGGATAGCCCTATTTTGTCAAAGTCAAACTACTCCAAGTCCAAAAGCGTCCAGATTTTGCCAAACGATCATTATACCTACATACTACATAGTAGGTATGGATGTAATACATCGTATGGACTTAATGCTACAGTGTTTTCCTATGCAATTTAATATTCTAATCATACTAATATTATAAATGCGAAAGTGTGTTTGTTTGTTGGTTTGTCCTTCAATCACGCCACAACAGAGCCAAGGATCGACGTGATTTTTTGCATGGGTACTATAGTTGAGGACATAGGCTACTTTTTATCGGAAAATCAAATCTTTTTCTCGGAAAATCAAAGTGTTCACGAGGGATTTTAAAAACTAAATCCACGCGGACGAAGTCGCGGGCATCAGCTAGTAAGAAATATAAGTATATACTACAAGAATCAGGATATAAAATACTTAATAAAATAAACAGTCAACATTGCACCCGAGAAACAGAAAAATCTAAATCGATCCTTGACCACGTATGTACGAATACTAACAATGATTTTCATATGTCTATAATAGATTCACCACTGTCAGATCATAAACAAAGGAGAATGGGCACCTTTGTATGAGTTGCGTCCCCAGAGTGTATCAAGTTGTGATATATGTCATTTTAAAGGTCATGATAATAGCTTCATTTTATTATATGACACCAACTGTGAGACTCGTGCAGGGAAAGAACTACAACTCATTTAATTTTTTTAAGCCTGTGAAAGTCTAAGACAGTGTTTTTTAGATTACACGGTTTTTTTTTCCTTATGTTGACCAAGTGGCATATATTCAACTAGCTGATGCCCGTGACTTCGTCCGCGTGGATTTAGTTTTTAAAATCCCGCAGGAACTCTTTGATTTTCCGGGATAAAAAGTAGCCTATGTCACTCTCCAGGTCCTCAACTATACCCATGCAAAAAATCACGTCGATACGTAGCTTTGTTGCGGCGTGATTGAAGAACAAACCAACAAACACACTTTCGCATTTATAATATTAGTATGATGATGTCCCTGTGTTCAATAGGGTGAAAACCGGGAGCGATCACCGGATGGTAAGGGGCAGGTTGAATATTAATGTAAAGCTGGAAATGCCCAAATTGGTGAAGTTAACTCCCCGACCTACTCGTGCTCATATCCAAAACTCGAACTGCAGAACCGAATCCATTGCCTATCAGACTGCGTTTCTGGGGCCGATCTAAACAACAGAGTCGTCGAAACTGTCCATAATCTGGGTCTAAATTCTTTAAGACCCATCGGAGGAAAAGAACCGAAAAGTTCTCTGAGCATATTCTCAAGCTCATGGAGGTGAGACAAGAGATAAGGCTGCAGTCATCGGCAGACGCGGCTGCCTACCAGAGGATTAAAAGAGAGATCTCTGCGGCACAAACTCGTGACCTTCGCGTCTTTAATACCAAGTGTATTAAAGATACCATCGAGCGAAACAGAGGCTAAGTGTTCGCGTAAGATCGGTTTATCGGACAGTCGTCTCGTCTCTTCTCGACCTGAGAGTCCTGAGATCTTGGGAGAGGTTGAGAAGTTCTATGAACAGTTATAGTTCACGACACAAAAACCTGTTGTAGATTTGGCCAAAGATCGCAGAGCCAAACTGACCCGACACAATACCGAAGATATCCCGGATGTCAGCCTATACGAGATTAGTATGGTTCTCAAGCAGCTCAAGGAATCACTGCGGAACTCCTGAAAGCGGGTAGAAAACCAGTACAAGATTTTAATCGATTGTTCAATTCCGTCATTCCCGAGGGCATAACGGGTCTTCAAAAAAGTGATAATACCTTGTTGAAGAATTATAGACCCATCTCGTTGCTGAGTCAGGTTTATAAGTTGTTCTTGAGAGTCATTACGAATCGCCTTGCTGGTAGGTTTGAAAACTTCCAGCCTCCCGAACAAGCCGGATTCCGAAAAGGCTTTGGCACAATAGATCACATTCATACGCTGCAGTAGGTTATAATATAAAAGACGGAAAAGCATAACCGGCCACTTTGCTTAGCGTTTGTGGACTATGACAAAGCCTTCCATTCGGTGGAACCTTGGGCTGTATTGAGGTCGCTGCAGAGATGCCGGATTGACTACCGGTATATGCAAATGTTGAAGTGCTTGTATGAAAACGCAACTATGTCAGTACGTATACAGGACCAGACTACGAGGCCAATCCATTCCCAGCGTGGAGTGCGACAGAGAGAAGTGATCTCCCTGAAGCTCTTTACCGCTGCGTTGGAGGACGTCTTTAAGATTCTGGATTGAAACGGACTTGGCATCAACATAAACGGTGAGTACATCACTCACCTGCGATTTGCCGATGACATAGTAGTCATAGCAGAGACTCTGAGAGACCTCAATACTATGCTCAACGATCTCAGCAGGGTTTCTCAACAAGTGGGCCTGAAAATGAACATGAGCAAGATGAAAATCATGTCCAATGCTCATGCTCTGCTCCACCCCAGTAATCGTTGAGAATTCTGCAATTGAAATTGTGGACGAGTGTATATACCTGGGACACACAGTCCAGCTAGGTAGGTCCAATTTCGAAAAAGAGATCAACCGCCGATTCGGAACTCGGCTGGGCAGCGTTGGGGAAGCTCCGAGATGTCTTCTAGTCCAAAATCCCTCAGTGTCTGAAGACTAAAGTCTTCGAACAGTGCGTGTTGCCAGTGATGACTTACGGATCAGAGACATGGTCGCTAACTGTGGCCTTCATAAGAAGGCTCAGGGTCACTCAGCGGGCGATGGAGAGAGCTATGCTCGGAGTATCCTCGCGAGATCAAATCAGAAATGAGGAGATCCGTAGGAGAACCAAAGTCACCGACATAGCACAGCGAGTCGCGAAACTGAATTGGAAATGGGCGGAGCACATAGTTTGAAGAGGTGATGGTCGTTGGGGTCCCAAGGTGCTGGAGTGGCGACCCCGCACCAGGAAGTGCAGTCAGTGTTGGCAGACTCCCATCAAACGAGTCGCAGGGAGCCGTTGGATTCTGGCGGCGCTAGACCGAGGCCTGTGGAAGTCCTTGCAAGAGACCTTTGTCCAGCAGTGGACGTCTATCGGTTGATAAAGAAGAAGATAATAAAAAATTAAAAAATAACATAGTTCTTTCCCTGCACGAGTCTCACAGTTGGTGTCATACAATAAAATGAAGCTATTATCATGACCTTTCAAATGACATATATCACAACTTGATACACCACTGGGGACGAAACCGCCCATTCTCCTTTACTGTGAATATAAGAAATACAGAAAAGAACCCAAAAAGAAAATAAAATATGAAGCAATTAACTATAAGAAACTTTATAAAGATATGGATGAAAATAACATAGAAATCATAGATCAGAACTATAATCAATTGGAGAATTACATCAAAAATAAAAAGCCGGCCAAGTGCGAGTCGGACTCGCGCACCGAGGGTTCCATACTCCAAAAGTAAAACTAAAACGATAATATTATATTAAACTAGCGGCACGCTATGATGGCCGGTTTGACGTTTGTCCGCTCATGAAGTTCCGTATTAATTGATAACGACTTTGAAGGAAATAATTGTATTACTTTATTGACGATAGTGATGTGCAGAGATTCATAAATTTTATCGAATGTAGTTTTAGGTTTAGGACTCAAAATTTATTTATTAAATTGATTTCTAAAATGTATACAAGTGTAGAAAAATCAGTTTGCACCATTTAAGGGGTGAATATGAACAATTTTCACTATGTGGACAAACCTCTGAAATCGCAAAAAAATATCAGCTGTTTCATACAAAAGGTAAAATTTTTATTTTTATATGATATATACCACAACTCGGCATTTGGTTTTCTAAATTGAAAATTTTTAAAAATGGAATCTAATACGATCGTCACATAGGATCGCTGGCTAGCACAACTACTACCTCCGGCAAACTCGCGTCAATGCTCAATGCAAAACAAAGCAGTTTCGAATTGACGTTGCTTCGAAAAGTATAAACTGTCAGTGCAATGCGATTGTGATATAGTTTTGACCTGGCTTTGGATTTCAAATATTGATACTGCATTACTGTTGACCCTTGCTCGTTAATTTGGACTCTGTTCAAGCCCTTTGTTGTGGATTTCGTCGATATGACCGAACGTACGCAGAGAACTGTTCTAAATAGCCAGACACGTGAGTTCGTAATACGCCTTCGTAACTATTTCGATCGTGAAGCTCAAAATGGAGGGCCAATTTTACCTATAACGTCAGTGGTTGAACGCGTAGCTGATGCGCTTAATATTGGACAACGAACTGTTAGACGGATAACTAAAAAAAAATATGGCGAGACTGGCACAGAAGAAAATAAACTTCACACACCAAAAAAGAGAAAACGAGCAAAACCAGTCGTAGGCATCGATAGCTTTGATGCCGATGCTATCCGAAGACATGTTTACGGCTACTATTTACAGAAGGAGTATCCAACAAGAAAAAAGTTGGTGCATTCACTGAAGGAAGCTGGATTATTCTTCGGTGGGGAAAGTTCTTTAACGAAGATTTTGAAGACCATTGGATTTCGATACAAAAAATGTAACAAACGCAAAATATTGATGGAAAGATTTGATATAGCGATGGCAAGGTATACTTTTTTACGGCAAGTGAAAGAAATCAAAAATTGGCAAAATGTTGTGTTCTTGGATGAAACATGGCTTAATGCTAACCATACTGTAGGCCGTTCTTGGAACGATGACACAGCAGCATCTACTTCCAAAGTTCCTGTAGGAAAAGGATCGCGACTTATAATTTGTCACGCCGGAACCATCAACGGGTTTGTCGAAGGTTCTCTCATGGCTTTTGCGTCAAAAACCACTGGAGACTATCATGAAGACATGAATGGAGAAAAGTTTACTGAATGGTTTACCTCAATGTTGTGTAGCCTCCCTGAACCATCTATTATAATTATGGACAACGCCCCATACCACTCGATGCAAATTGACAAGCCACCTGCCCAATCCCAAAAGAAAGCTGATATCGTCGCATGGCTTCGTAAAAATGGCGTAGATGCAAACATGAATATGTTAAAAGCGGAATTAGTACGTCTTTTAAAAGAAAACAAACCAACCAAGATCCGATACGTCATTGACGAAATAGCATTAGAACATGGGCACAGTTATACGGTTACCGCCTTACCATTGTGAGTATAATGCGATTGAGTTGGTGTGGGCTCAAATTAAGGGATATGCTGCAAGACACAATACAGAACCCCCATTTACCACAAAAAAAATGCTAAAATTATTAGAAGAAGCTTGTGAACATGTGACTAAAGGAGACTGGGAAAAGGTTGTGAATAGAACTGTTAAATTAATAAGGGAAGATTATGAAAGAGATGTGAAAATAGATAATATTATAGAAAACGAACATATAATTATTAATGTAGGTGATGATAGCAGTGACGACAGTGAAAATAGTAGTATGGACGAATCTGATTAATTATGGCCTTTTGTGGCACCTTTTTTGGTATCTTTTGTATTCATATGTTTCTTGTGTGCATATAAAGTATGTATATTCATTTTCATTCAAATATTCAGTTCGTTCAAATAAATTAAATAAACATATACATTTTTGTTTTATTAAACCTATTTAATCAGGTACAAAAACAAAACTTAATTGTTTTTTGTTCGAGAATAAATTGACATTCCACATCACTATTGTAATGTGTCAAACCGGCCATCATAGCGTGCCGCTAGTATAATTTGCTTATTTATCGTTAACTTTGTTTGTAGAGGTTTATTGTTAATATAAAAAAAAACTATGCTAGTTATAGCGTTGGTTTTATTTTTCCTGTAAAATATACATAAACCTCTATTGACCATAATTATTTCAGATTTTTCGATTGGTAAACTTCGGAGATAAGGGGGGGGGAACGGTATTTTTTTCGACATTTTGGCCGATTAATCAGAAACTATTATATCTAGAAATAAATAAAAAACTGTTTTAGAATGCCCAAGTGAAGGCCTTTCATATGATACCCAACTCGGTATAGTTATCTTACTTTGAAATTTCAAACCCCCGATTTTCCCCCTTTTTTAATCAAACTAAAATAATTTTCGCGTTGCTTTTATTTTTCCTGTAAAATATACATAAACCTCTATTGACTATAATTATTTCAGATTTTTCAATTGGTAAACTTCGGAGATAAGGGGGGGGGGGGGGGGAACGGTATTTTTTTCGACATTTTGGCTGATTACTCAAAAACTATTATATATAGAAATAAATAAAAAACTGTTTTAGAATGCACAAGTGAAGGCCTTTCATATGATACCCAACTCGGTATAGTTATATTACTTTGAAATTTCAAACCCCCGATTTTCCCCCTTTTTTAATCAAACTAAAATAATTTTCGCCTTGCTTTTATTTTTCCTGTAAAATATACATAAACCTCTATTGACCATAATTATTTCAGATTTTTCGATTGGTAAACTTCGGAGATAAGGGGGGGGGGAACGGTATTTTTTTTGACATTTTGGCCGATTAATCAAAAACTATTATATATAGAAATAAATAAAAAACTGTTTTAAAATGCACAAGTAAAGGCCTTTCATATGATACCCCACTCGATATAGTTATTTTACTTTGAAATTTCAAACCCCCGATTTTCCCCCTTTTTTTATTAAAACTAAAAATAATTTTTGATTTTTCTTTATTCCAATGATTTTGGGCCACCATTATACACAACTATGCCAAATTTCATGTCGATAGCTTTAATAGTTACTGAAATAATCGACTGTGACAGACGGACGGACAGACGGACGGAGAAAGTCTCACCATAAGGGTTCCATTTTTACCATTTTGGTATGGAACCCTAAATAGAGGATCATAAAATTATCAAGTACAAAATACAAAATCTACCCCAAGATGACTGGATAAATAAACAAATTTTAGAGGATATAAAACACCGTAATACGTTATGGGCCAATCTAAAACATGATAGAAACAATACTGAGCTGAAGAAAAAGTTTAATGATATTAGGAATAAAGTCAGAAGTACTATTAGAGATACCAAAGATAAATTTTACTATAACGCTTTTATTAAATGCTATAATAGACCTACAACAATGTGGAAATTAATTAATACTCTCACTAATAATAAAAACAAAAGTAGTTGTGCTCCCCCAAAACTTATAGTCAATGGTAAAACTATTAATGATGCAACAGAAATATGCGAAACTTTTAACAGCTATTTTTCTTCCATAGGCACAATTTTAGCGAATAATATACCACAAAAATATCACAGTTATAAAACATACACTCATTTAAAGCCTGTGCAGACGAAAACACTCTCCGAATTTAAAATATGTACAAAGGACGAAATACAACTTATAATAAAAATTTAAATACTAACGCAAGTTCAGGCATAGATGGTATATCGCCAAAAGCAATTAAGTGTATAAGTGACATTATAAGTGAAAATTTGAGTTTGTGCATCAACAAATGTATGAAAGATGGAATGTTTCCAGATAGCCTAAAGATAGCTAAAGTTAGCCCTATTCATAAGGCTGGCTCTAAATCTGATCCTGGAAACTATCGCCCTATATCGGTTTTGCCCATATTGTCGAAAGTATTTGAAAGAGTTCTATATGTACGTCTTAATAATTATCTAACAGAAACAAATTTTCTTTTTAAAGGCCAGTATGGGTTTCGTGCGAAATCGAATACTCTTTCAGCAACAATCGATTTAGTAACTAAAATAAAAACTAATATTGACAATAAAAAGGTAGTGGTAGGTATTTTTATTGATTTAAAGAAGGCTTTTGATACCGTTTCTCACTCTATCTTGCTTAATAAGTTACAAGATATCGGTATATCTGGATCAGCTATCAAAACTCTTGAATCTTATTTAACAAATAGACAACAAGTAGTTAAAATCGAAAATTTTAAAAGTAAACCCAGCCACCAACTCAAGGATCCATTCTAGGCCCTCTTTTATTTTTGATCTACATAAGTGATATTGGCAACTTAGGACTAACCGGTGAAATATCGTTATATGCTGACGATACATGTTTATTTTATTTTGCTGACTCAATTAATGAGATTATATCGGATGCTCAAACAGATTTAGATAAACTAAATGAATGGTTCCAATACAATTTACTTACTATAAATGTTGCTAAAACTTCTTACATGCTTTTTACTGCAAAAAACAAAAAACTTCCTAATTTTGATCGCTTAACTATAAATAATCAGGTTCTTAAACAATCAAAAACGGAAAAATACCTTGGTTTATTCTTGGATTCTAAATTATCATGGCGACCTCACTTAGACTACCTGCAGTCAAAAATCTCATCTTTGACTGGATCTTTGCGTAAATCTACACGATGTTTACCATATAAAGTCCGAACTTTAATTTACAATTCACTAGTTAAGTCTATATTAGAATACCTAATAGAAATATGGGGATGTACGTATAAAACTAATCTGAAAGATCTCCAAATATCCCAAAATAAATTATTAAAAACTTTGTTTCAACTAGATTACCGATTTCCATCTAAAGAACTATATAAGAAAACTGACACATTATCCATTAGCCAATTATATAAATACAAGACATGTATTCTAATTAGAAAAATACTTACACAATCTATAAACACACAAATTACAATAAAAAACTAAATCCTATACATACTTTGCACGAAATAAAAATAAATTGCAATTGCCTAAAGCAAGAACAAAAACATATGGCGCGAAAACTATACAATTTGAGGGAGCACTTCTATATAATGGTCTGCCAAAAGATATATTATCCGAGAAATCTTTTCCAATATTTAAAAGAAAACTCAGGAAGTTATTAAAAAACAGTTAGTAAACCTTAAAAATATTTTAGTTTTATAGTTATTTAAGTTATTTAGAGCCACCATTTTTGTTTTAATGTATATAATGTGTTATAATTTAAGTTTTAATTTCTCTGTAAGTGAGCATGTTTTGTTCTTAGAGAATAAATTCTTTAAACCTAAACCTATATCCAACTTTGGAAAAGAATAGTCAGCTTCGTAGACAATCGTCTCTGTCAACCGTCTAGGAAACCGAAGCTCTATAAAGTATAAAGGGTTGAATATAAATACCTTACTAGGCAAAAAGACATGTTTAATTGTTTATCTTCCCCTCGTCAGTGTACCCTCTAACAAACCCCAAACTTTTTCAGGGCACTGTAAAAGAGCAATAAACAAAATTCGTAAGATAATAAGAACAATAAAAGCGTCGAGACGAGATGGTTCCCGCTTGTCTTGAGGAGTTTAGCAACGGAATATTTTATCACTCCGTTTCTTTTGGGTTATTTTTGTAAAATTTTCCGTTAACGAAATCTCAATTTACTCTGAGCGGAATTAATTGTTTGCCATTCATAATGCAGACGGATCGTTTATACTATGTTTTCAGAATACTTTCCCTGTTTGCATATTATTATAATTTTTGAAACTAGACGCTAGTACTCCACAAAAGAAATCAAATAAAGCATCTCGAATGCATAAGTGAGTAGAGTAGCTACGACTAAGCTGATTCAAATGCACGATTTTGTTCCTTCTGCTAAACTACGACTAAATTTTATTATATATAATAACAAGATAGCGCATGACTATGATCTCAGTTGATGGTAACTGACGATGCAGGCAAACTTGGGAGTCTTGGAACTTGGAACTTGGAAGGGTGATGGTTCCTCCATCACCCTTCTACCATAGTTCAAATAGTTCTTGAGCACACTCTCTGAAATATATTCTGTAGAATACCGACAGACAGGCAACCTTGCGCCGATGTTCCAGGCTTTGAAGTTTGGAGTTAAGTAAGCGATTCGTCGCCAATGAGTCTTCTGGCGCGTCTGTCCACCGAATCCAATGCAGCAAGCTGGAATTGGCAGAGCCGTCCCATAAATGGCTGCAGTACTCCATGCACGATCGAACTTGTGCTTGATACAAGGTAACAAGCTGTTCCGGCGTGAAGTAGCAAGATTCTTTCCAGGAGGTTTTGCCTTTGATTCGATGCATTGTCCGAAGTTAAGATTTGACGAGACATTTATATATATATATATATATATATATATATATATATATATATATATATATATATATATATAGTCAGTAAAACTTGCTCGCCGAACAGGTTTCCTTGGGAATACCTAGTGGTGTTTATTTATTGTTTAAATAAAGCTTTAAGTGTGAAGAAAAACATGGTGAGGAAACCTCTTAGAGAAGGATTATAGGCCAAATGCGAATTGGCAGACTTCACACACCTTTGAAAATATTATGGAAAACTTTCAGGCATGCAGATGTTTTCCTTCACTGTTGATGCATGTGAAATTATTATTTAATTGCTTCAACGCACATAACTCTGCACAACGCACATAAAAGCAGTGATAGCCTAGTGGTTAGGACTGTGGTCTCCTATTCGGGGGGTCGCAGGTTCGACCCCGGGTACGCACCTCTGACTTTTCGGAGTCAAGTGCGTTTAAGCAATTAAATATCACTTGCTTCAACGGTGAAGGAAAACATCGTGAGGAAACCTGCACACCTGAGAGTTCTTTATAATGTTTTTGAAGGTGTGTGAAGTCCGCCAATTCGCATTGGGCCAGCGTGGTGGACTATGGCCTATAACCCTTCTCTGAGAGGAGACCTGCGCTCAGTAGTGAGCCGTTGATGGGTTGCTAATGATGATGATGATGACATAACTCCGCGGTTCGTGCCCGAAATCGAGTCCTATCCACATAGTTTCTGACAAAAATTACAAAAGCAAGTTCGGCAATAGTGATAGTCGCAAACATTGAACCGTGGCGACTAACGACCGGTGGCCACAGTCAAATTTTAGGAAGCTGTTTGTTATGATAAGACCCGCGGCTGGCGCCGCCCGCCGCATTGGTATTCGGAGCACGTACGCCCATTCCATATCTATCTAACAAAGGGACTTATCACACTTATCGGGTATTCTGTTATTAGCCCCCGACCTCGTTCCCATTGTAATGGCATGAGATGAATCGCGATGGTTATAGTTCGATATTCAACAGCCATTTTATATAAGCAATTCGGTAGTGCCTGAGGCCCCGAGCCCACTGCTGGAAGTTCGACTTCTCAGTTCTAATTTAAAAATTTTGTACCAATGGTGAACTCTTCATATACGCTTGGAAGCCTGGCTTGCTGTTAATAGAAGTAGTTAAGGCCATTTAATTTTGTCACAAGAGTCGAGCGTCACAACCATGAATTATTATTACTTACCGTCATAACTCAGATTTCATAGATGGATTGTTAATGTTTATTTTTATCGACGTCATAACGTCTTATAAATCGATGAACACCGGCTGCACGCACGAAAAAGTGTCACGTTCCGCCTAAGCCTGAGCGTGCAAGCGAGAGCGCGGAACAAGCGATAGAGAGGCACGATCGGTCCAAGCGTTGGCTTGTGATCGCCGCCACCCGGTGCCCGCCAGTCATCGCGTGTGCGCTGTGGTTAGCGGATGTGTCGCGAGCTAGTTCTAGCAGCACACTGTTTATCTTTATGACTATCACGTAAAACTATCGTCCGTAAACCGACTTTACAGACAACCAATTTTTTTACAAGTGCTTTTGAATCGTCGATAAGTCTACCACTGGTTCGGAATGCCCTTCCTGCCGAGAAGAACCAGCAAGAAACTCGGCAGTTGCTCTTTTCAAAACAAGTTTAAAATATAACTATGCTATGTATGCATTGTTTCCACAATGAAGGGAAGTTCCACAAAAGCATACCTAATTATAATTCAACACATGTTAAGACGGGCAGACAGAATGTAGCCCCATTCCCGCCGGTGGCACCCATTCACGAGCATGACGCATGACCCCAGCCATTGCTTCGCTGGACCATATTTGCGTGCCCCCTTTATTTATATTTCAAGTTATCTATACTTTGGTTCGGGCGCATCTTAAGACATAGTCGTTTTCCTAGTTCCATGGACGCATCAAATGAGTTCTCTCATGAATAATCAATAAAGTAAGCTCACCGAATTGTGACTTTTGTTGCGTCACTCGATGCATATTATTTTATTTTTATTATTATAGCCAGAAAAACAAGATCGAACGTCAGTCGCTATTGGTAAGTATAATTAATTTGTACAGGCTTGATGTGTGACTGCCAGAAAATTAGTCCGCGTCTATAACATCGAACGTCAGTATTAATTTAACAAAGATGGTCACAGATGATGCATACATAAGACACGCCACTAAGGAGTATTTATCCTCCTCAATTGTCACTGTTCTGTAAGTAAAAACCAGCTGGAGTTCAAAGAGTAAAACCTGAAAAAAACATTACAATAATTTATATGCATGAATGAAACATTATATAAGTTGAACGTACAAGACCCTTTTTTTAGGGTTTCGTAGTAAACAAGGAACCCTTATAGTTTCGCCATGTCCGTCCGTCTGTCCGCGGTGTGGCTCAGAGATTATTGGTATATTTATGGATATTAACTAGGACCAGAGTACTTCTCGTTTTACTACAGAATTCCTATAGCCATCTTCCGCCTCCATCATCAGATCAGCTCCATGTTACAATAATATTGCACTGTAATCCGATTTACATGTACATGCCAATTTGCAGCTCAATCGTAAACCGGTAATGGTTCTAATACCTAATCGGTAATCTTGCAAGACAATACATGACCTAAACATACATTGCAAGATAAATAAAAGCTTGTAAAAATAAGATGGTATATAGAAATTCAGCTTATGTATGTATGTTATGCACTAGGCATGTTTAAAAGTCTACACATACTCTGATCGCGAGCGATTTCCTCTTGTTCATTGAGGAGCTCCGTCCTCCATCTCCGAAGATATTCATCAAATCTTCACCAAATTTAAATGGAACCTTCCTGCACATTGTACACGCAGTCGAAATTGTTAACGCCTACTGACTTTGGAAGGGATTTTTTGTCTTTATCATTTGTTTCTTTGGATTACGCGACAGAGAGAGCGCTATACTAACTTGTCTCCGTGAATAGAGTATAGTAGGGGGTCTGCTTATAGTACGCTATCGGGTACGAGGCCACCGCTCTTACACCTTGGAACCCCAACGATCATCTTTCCCGGATTTAAATTGTCCAGTTTCTCTAATCCCACTTCTCCCTTTGAGTTAAGCTCTTGTTTATTGTTGAACATGTTTTATCCAGAAAACGGGTCTTCGATATCGGTTTACCTTGTTCAACTTAACTATTCTGCTAGTTGCAACCTTGTCTGCTTCCTTTAATAAAACTTGAATTTCATTTTCTTCATTATCATCATCCTTTGTATTGTTCTTCTCATTATTTTTGAGGTCCTGTGAGATAGGTTTTTTTAATTATATGTACACTAAAATTTTTAATAGATTGCATAATACGTATAGCACAGAAAACAGGTATGAAGACGAAGCAATCTTTGAAAGGATTTCTAACTATTCCAATCATCGATTTATAAATCGATTGATTCTAATACGTATAAAATTTTTCAAGTAGCGTTTATAAAACTTGGTATTTTGGTTCTTGATAAAAAATAAAGAAGTGCGTGTTTCACATTTTTTGAAAATTCAACCTCCAAAAATAGTAATAAATAAATAATAATAAAGTGGAAATAAAGTAACGATGCTAACGATGCTAATGATGCTAATTTAACCTATCCCAATATCCAAAGGCACATTCTTATATTTTTTCTGAGATGGTAAAGAATGGTTTTATGGGGTAGTAATTACCCTCTGGGTATCTTCAGACAGTTTATTAACCGCGTCACCAACTGTAGTATCTTCAAAACTGACGACACTTTCGTTCTTCTCATTGCTAGTACTTTTCACCAACTCAGTAAGCTCTACAATTCTTCGGTATAACTCATTCAAGAATTAGTCAATAATTATTACCCTTTCAAATACCTATAAAATTAAAACAAATATGTATAAATATTTAAATACAAAAATTTTTTGGTGTTTGCTGTACAGTTTCTGTCAACGTCATCCAAGAGCCAAGAGAATATTACCCACAGATTAGGTACTAGTTACTACGTTAATATTACCACTCCGTTTTATCTAAGAGTATATTACATACGAACGTCGTGTTCAGTGTCTATAAACCTTCTAGAAACTCCAACCTATTGAAGTAAGAATGTCACACAAGAATGTTATGTTCTATAAGACATGTTCATAGTTCCTAGCAAATTCCTACTTCCATGGTTCCTAGCTCTAACCTGTAGACAGCTGTCTACGCTCCAACCTACCCTCCAACCTTCTCTGAAAGCAGACCTGCACTCAGTAGTGAGGTGTTGATGGGTGACGACAACTGATATTTATGATGATGAAAACAATACTAATTGCGTCTTTTGGGGATCATCTCGTGGTATAAATATGATCACATAATATATAAGAATGCCTCATGTAATTTCTAATTATCCCATGTTAACACCATCGAATAATCTTAGTAAGCTACTAATTATTATTATCAAATATAGGGTAGGGTATCTCCCCTACATATGATATTTAGATCGTGTCTTCCCATACTATATGTATCTATTGTCTATTACCTAAAGGGGTAAACCAGGGTTAACACACTTATCGTGTATTCTATTGGATTTTACCCGCCTTCCCATTATTATGCCTTTAGAGATTTGGAAGTAGCACATTTAACCACTTTAATAGTAGGATTTGGACCCAATACGCTTTTAGTTGCTGAGTAAGAAATACAAAAAGTCCGAGATTATTTTTTGAACAGCTTCATATAAAAAAATCATACCTACGTAGTTTGATTTTTTTTTAGATTGATTTTTAATTATTACAAAACAGTCGAATTAATCTTTCTCCACTCTGTTTCTTATTGTTCATCACTTAGCTTTGTGTCCTTTTCTATAAATCACAAAATGGTAGGGGGGTAGGGAAACCCCTACCATTATGTGGGGTGAATTCCCTTCCTTCCACACGCCTCGGTCTTACGCCTCCTGCATTCAGCGGCTCCCTGCAACTCGTTTGATGTCGTCGGTCCACCTAGTGGGGGGTCTGCCACACTGCGCTTTCCCGGTGCGGGGTCGCCACTCCAGCACCTTGGGACCCCAACGACCATCATCTCTTCGAACTATGAGCCCCGCCTATATTTCTATGCCATCACATCTTACTTTTATAGAATTTTAGATACATCCACTATACTGATTAAGAGTACAACTTTGGTCAAAACCCGCCGCACTTAAACACGATATCAGTGTCCTGTTAAATTCTTGGGGGTAGTAATAAAAGTAAACGTTTAAGTGTCCATTTGATCGGTCTAGAGTCTAGACTGTGTCGTTAGCACCCTAGATAAACAGTTGCATGAACGCTCTGCTAATGGTCTCCTAAATACCTCCACTGAGCAGATAACACTACGTTATTGTTTTCTCGGCAAAACTGTAGGTATTTAAAACGCTAATATTTATTAATATTACTAGCTGATGCCCACGACTTCATCCAGGTTTTTGTTACCTCGGGAATCCTTTAATTTTCCGGGATAAAATTTTCCTATGTGCTATTCGGATATGCTAGCTATTAGCTATTGTGTTTTGAAGCTCATCAAAATCCGTCCAGTAGTTTTGCTTGAAAGAGAAACGTCCGTCCTTCCAACCATCCATCTATCCTCACAAAGATTCAGATATTTAATAAAATCAAGCAGGATTAAGAAGAATACCTACTAAATATAGTTAACTGACGTGCCCCGGCATGCGTGGAAGAACCAGAGGTATTGACATAGATTATGAGTAGCAAAGTTGAGGCAGCAATAGGTGGAGCATATGTTATTGCTCGACGAACCAAAACCATATGGCACAATGTTGGAAGACCTCCCCATTTCGATCACAAGAAAAAAAGCCTCTCCCTTAGATAGACGAATGATCTCTACAGCTCTACTTTAATATTATGATTACATAAATGAAAAAAAAAATTAAGTGGCACTCGGGGACTGCGGCGGTAAAGCTAGCATAGCATTTTTTATCAACTTATGCAATTATAATATTTATACAATATTTTTTTTGCATAATAAAAATTATGTAAAAAAAAAATTAAAAAACAATCAAACAAGAAAAGCGAACTGTCACTACTTCGCGAGTGAGATTAGAACCTGCGACATCAGCGCTAGAAAACGGTCGCTCGCCCACTGCGCCAAATAGAGCTACTTGAGAACCTCTAAAATGTTGAACGCTTACTGAACGACGGTGTTAGGTTTATTTTCGTTACGGAATTTCTTGATTCGGTCGCCGCGCTCAAACTGTTAGTCCTAGTTCAAAGCCCGCGATAAAAGCTATGCAATAGCTTAAAAAGTCGCTGGCAGTTGCTGGATACATGATCCCATAATCATTAATCTGTGCATGATCCTTTCAAAAAGACTAAGGCGGCTACTCACGACACTGCGGCAGGGCCGATTTAGGGAGAAAAGCATCCTAGATTACCTCCTAATCGTGTCGTGTGTAGGGTCATTCTTGGTCGGACGCAATGCCTCCTAGATTGTGGCAACCGCCCTGCCGTCCTGCACGTGTGTAGTGCCACCGACCCGATTTCATTTTGTCAGTTCGTATGTTTCGTCTGACACAAGCT
Organism: Oeneis ivallda; assembly: GCA_029955525.1. Taxonomy (NCBI): domain Eukaryota; kingdom Metazoa; phylum Arthropoda; class Insecta; order Lepidoptera; family Nymphalidae; genus Oeneis; species Oeneis ivallda. Next base: position 23,729,168 of record JARPMR010000007.1, read on the forward strand.
TTCCTTCACACGTCCTCGCACGCACTGAGCGGCAGGCCCGTGTGTAGCGACCACCCTAGATTGCTCCACTCTAGCTGCCTCATAATTCGGCCCTGCCGCAGTGTCGTGAGTAGCCGCCCTTACCTTTTCATAGAGTTATTGACAATGTCTAGACTAATAGTAATAACGCATAGACCGATAGTTCCATACAGCGAGACCAGCATAACGTGTAACCGTTTTTCGAACTATCTGTGCTAAGAGGCGTCGTGTATTTACGCCGATACGTACACTAGTGTGCGTGCTGGTAGACGAAACTAGTCTCTATAGGCTACCATGAAAGGGTTCATTTTCACTCGCCGATAAGCGTAAAGAGCCTTTGAAGGCCTCCATGAAAGTGTTACACTCCGCGCGCGGCTACTGTCTTTCTATGCGTTACAATTCTATGGACAATGTGTTATACTTACATAAGAACACGGTGTACACCTACCCGTGATACTGATTACTTATTTAAATAGGTTCTAATCCAAAGCCAACCACTTTCTGTATTTATACTACTTACTCAGTATTTTTTAAAAGTGCCATCCGGTAAAACTACGAAAAATTCGTGTCCAAAAGATATATCACCAATGTCTTATTTTAACATCAAAATGATCGATTGCAATCTGTAAATTATCACTGTAATGGAATGAGATCGCTCGATCTTCGCTTAATGAGCACTTCACTTAACAAAATTGTGAAGTAACACGAATTGTGAATACTTTAGGAAATAGGTGAGGTTGGTTGTTTCTGAAGGACCAACATTTACATACAGAATACAGATCAGTTAAAGTAAGAGTTATTATAGGTATTGTTCATATTAAAAATTTAATCACTACAATTCCTTTCTTAGCTTTAAACAAGTAATAAATAAAACTAGACCCTATAACTGAAGAAATGTAGAAACTTTTTGAACTTTCTCAAATAAAAAGTTTCTCGATTGAACTCGGAGTTACTAACAAATGGAAACAATACGATTATTAGGTATTTTCATGGTATTTTTTTTTGTAACCTATAATAATATGAACATGATTGGTCGATATTGAATAGAAGGAAACTAAAAAACTCAATAACATGTTAGCGATAGTAAGTAGGATAGTAAGTAATATTAGAGGCACAGGCAGATAATATTTATTTTATATCTGAAGTTTGTCCCGTAAAATATTCAGTTAAAGACTCGTACACCGGGGCCGTCCCGTTATACGGAATCGAAACTCTTTAGGGGAATTGGTAGTTATTATTTATGGGGATTAGTAGTCATTAGTATAAAAATGATTATACGATCAAATTAAGCTTGGTAGGTATGCGTTAATTTAATAGCCGGAAATGTTTTAAAAATTTACCGTAAGGTATAATATCTAATCAACTATAGATAGACCTTACAGTGGTAAGGAATACTGTTTGTGAGATAGACCCTTAAGAAAAAAAAATCTAGAGCGAATCTTCATTTCGTGAGTTTGCTTGCACAATATTTGCAACCATTATCTTTATCAAACTTCGTTTGTGTGGGCAGCACTAGGAAAACTTCTCGGCAAAAAGCCCAACCAAAGTGAGTAATAAAAAATAACATATGAGTACCTACTTTATATAAATAAAGACGGCTGGCTTATTAAAAGTTTGAAAAGTATCTTATCAGTTTAAAACAACATTCAAATAGCTAGCGGGTTGTTGTAAAAGCTGATTGAATTTCAGTAGGAATCCAACTCAAATTGTTTTTATTTGAGTTGTGAAAAGTTTTTCCGTTTGAGTATAAAACTTTGAGGAGAGTCGGGTAACTTTAATACGATTGTCAGTTAAGTTTTATCGGATGGAAAAATGAGCTGATTATTAGAAATATTTTTCTTGTTTGCCAACTTTGTGCTTCATACATTTTCAAGTAGGTAAAACTAATCATCATCGTCAAGTACTAACTAGACTAGCAGTGATAGCCTAGTGGTTAGGGCTGCGGTCTCCTATTCAGGGGGTAGCAGGTTCGATCCCGGGCACGCCCCTCTAAAATCACGTAAATATCATAAGCTTCAACAACGAAGGAAAACATCGTGAGGAAACCTGCACGCCTAAGAGTTCTCCATAATGGTCTCAAAATGGAGACCTGTGCCCATTTATAGTGGGCGAATGATAAGTCGATATGAAGAAGATGATCGTTTAATTCAGTCCGCTACAAGACAGGGAGTTAATTGGCAATAATTAGAAAACCACGCTCGCCGACTCTTCTCTTTAGCTGCCATCCAAACCAGGTTTTTGACTTTTATTTTGACTCAAAATTACACCTAACTATACAGTGCGAAATGTTTCAAATTAACGCCAGATTCTATCCTTCCTTCTTCTTCATTATCAACCGATAGATGTTCACTGCTGAACAAAGGTCTCTTACATGGACTTCCACAGGCCTCGCTCTTGCATCACCTGTATCCAGTAACGTCCTGGATTTCGTCGATCCACCTACAGGGGGGTCTGCAAGCACTGCGCTTACCGGTGCGGGGTCGCCACTCCAGCACTTTGGCACCCCACCCACCATCAGCTCTTTTAACTATGTACCCCGCCTATCGCCATTAACTTCGGTCTATTAATTGCAAGTAACATTGGTTCTTCTACGGGTTTCCTCCACAATCTACGGGTATCCTTCCTTATTTTAACTATAAATGCTTAAAGTTCTTCTTGAATCCATTTTACTATCATGACCATACACAAAGCAAAGTGATCTGTAAAGTATTTAAGCGCGGGGTCACAGCACAGCATTTTATAATCTCTTGCCTGAAGTTAATTAAACAAACTTACGCCCTGAACGGGAAACCGGGCAGGCAACTAAATAAAACTTTTAAGTGCAATTCAGTCCAATTAAGTATAGCTATCATTACTGTCCGTTGAGAAATATCGGTATGAAATTACATTCATAAAGTTTAAATTAATATATTCTACATGCAATGTTGTATCTACCTTTTATACACATAACCAGACCGCGGTTTCACCCGTGTAAGTTTCGATTCCGTGGGAATATCGGGATAAAAAGTTAGTATGTACTACAATACGAATGTAATTAACTTTTGTTTTACCGGCAGTCTAATTAAATTTTAGAAAAGCTACTGTTGTGACTCATCATGTTGTGACTTAACTATGATAGTTAGATATATTCCCTCGCGGATTATTTGTAGGTAATACAATATAATGAGTACTTTAATCATGTAGTACCTACATAATTTTTATAAATCATCAATAGTTTTCTCATCGCACGCCAAATAATGAATTTTATAGGCAAATTTTTGCTACAATAGTTACATTATTGCAATTTTTTAAGGATCTCTAATTTTTTAAATAGCCTATTTTCTTCTTCTTCTTCTTTATCAACCGATAGACGTCCACTGCTGGACAAAGGTCTCTTGCATGGACTTCCACAGGCCTCGGTCTTGCGCCGCCTGAATCCAGCGGCTCCCTGCGACTCGTTTGATGTCGTCGGTCCACCTGGTGGGGGGTCTGCCAACACTGCGCTTCCCGGTTCGGGGTCGCCACTCCAGCACCTTGGGACCCCAACGACCATCAGCTCTTCGAACTATGTGCCCCGCCCATTTCCACTTCAGTATCGCGACTCGCTTAGCTATGTCGGTGACTCTGGTTCTCCTACGGATCTCCTCATTTCTGATTCGATCCCGCAGGGACACTCCTAGCATAGCTCTCTCCATCGCCCGCTGAGCGGTCCTGAGCCTACTTATGAGGCCCTTAGTTAGCGACCATGTCTCGGATCCGTAAGTCATCACTGGCAACACGCACTGTTCGAATACTTTAGTCTTCAGGCACTGAGGAATTTTGGACGAGAAGACATCTCGGAACTTCAAGAGAGCCTATTTTACTTCCTGATAATTTATATTTCTATTGGTGAAAAAATGGTTAAAATCGGTCCAATAGTTTCAGAGCCTATTCGGTACAAACAAACAAACAAATCTTACCTCTTTATAATATTATTATAGATTATATATAATTATTAATTATTTCTTAATTTTTCAAAAGATATACAAGATTTCACAATACAAAATGGTCAGTAGAATCAGCAACCCTATTTTTTATGGAGGCTATACCTTTGGATATAACGTTCTTACCACTAGAACTTCACCACAAGTGCCCACGCTATTTTAACAAAATTCCGTAACTGACATAAAAGCAAGGACGTTACATAATACTCCCCCTAAAACAGCCCCGGTAACCCGAACGACCTCAATTAAAATTACAAAGACCAGAAAATGTGACCGGAAACAGATAAAAGACATAAAAAATGAGACCAAATTGTGTAAAGCCTGAGACATACAAAACACGCGGCGGCAGCGCGGTGCGTCTGTACTTTTTCAACGCGTCAAGCTTATTGTACGTACCGTTCACCATAACTTGTCCTTGCCATCATGTTGGCACTATTGCTTCACACAATGAAAACCCTGACAACCGAAGCAATTCAAATCCAAATTCAAAATTATTTATTTCATGTAGGCCAACCTGTGGCTCTTATGACACGGCATGAATCTACCACCGGTTGGGAAAGCGGATTCTGCCGAGAAGAGCCGGCAAGAAACTCAGCAGTTGCTCTTTTCAAAATAATCATTTTAAAATATTACTATACAGCTATTACATTGTAATAAGTTTTTTATACTATCTTGTGGGCAGCCGGATGCCATGCCTATTTAACCCATGCAACTTTGTTAGAATAGAATAGAATATAATATTGCCACAATGAGGTGAGGTTCCAAAAAAAACTACAATTCAATTCATGTTAAGACGGGCAGACAGAAAGACCATGGTGCCAACATGATGGCAAGGGACAAGTTATATTGAACGGTATGTATGTGCCGAGCCTTCTTATCTTCTTTTTCTTTCATCTTCTTGTTGGACTCGTTTCCACATACAAACTCTGTACATACTATGTCTGTTGCGTATGATACTCGTACACTACTCGCGCTGATGTCATCACTGGCTCTCGTCGATGGCTGGCCAGGTCACTCCGAAGCCTGTCGTCCAAGTTATCGAGAAATTCCGGAGGTGAGAGTGAGGATCCCAGATGGTCCTTGATTGAAGAACGTTAGTCCTCCACGCTCGTGCACACCTAGAGCACATGCGTTGCAGTATCATCCGCCTCCATGCGGGCTCTGCACAGAAAACTGTCGGTAATACCGACACCGCGCCTTATTTTTTTTATTCGATGACAAGCTAGTCCTTGACTGCGATTTCACCCAATGGTAAGTGACCATGCAGTCTAAGATGGTAGCGGGCTAACTTGGAAGGGGTATGGCAGTGAACATTTAACCCATACCCCTAATTGGTTTCTACACGGCATCGTGCCGGAACGCTAAATCGCTTGGCGGCACGTCTTTAGGGTGGTAACTAGCCACAGCCAAAGCCTCCCACCAGACCAGACCAGAGACAATTCAGAAATTATAAATTCCCAAATTGGCCCACCGGGAATCGAAACCGAGACCTCCCAGTTATAAGACAACAGCGCTCACCACTGAACCAGGGAGGTCGTCAAACTACTATGGCATAATTACTATGGCATAAAATAATAGTAGTCGATAGTCAGCATAGGTACCTACACTACACGCTATGGTATAGGTAGTCAACCTATGTTGGATATCCACGCGTACAGCACTTCGGATACGCTATATCTATGCGGGAAAACTGCCTAAGCAAATTTCCGCTCGCGTTTTTACTTACAATTTGTCCCTGGCCTTAAGGAATAACAAAAGACGCTTCGTTAGTCAAAAAGGCAAAGAATAAAATTTATGCCTTATACCTTTTTTAAATGAAAAAGTATCAGCCATCATTAGTTTCGCAACTCGTTGAACTAGATGTCCAGATTGTCTATTTCTACCACGGATCTCTAATTCTAATTTGATAACGTCGTAGGTAGAAATACCCGAGCGAGGTTTCGTCCCTTTGTAGAAGAGAGTGACCAAAAACGCTGCGTTAGTGAATTCACATAGACAAGATTAAATAGATTCCTAACCAGAAAGTAATGACTCCGAGTAGGGAGTAGGTGAATAAAGTCAATTAACAGGGAAGTAAGTTATGAACTACTTAACTTGTTAAAACGATAATATTATTGTAGAAGTTGATTAGACTTGCGGCTTGTTAAGCCTGATTTAGAGTTCATTTGCATTAGTTAAGTAGCGGATTAACTTGCGAAACTGGCGAGTTAAGTCCTTATCATCGTTTGACCAGTTAGGGAGCAAACTGAAGATTAAAAAATGGAAGAAGATTTTATTTTTCAACGAGTAAAGTCCAAAGGCACCGAGGCAAGGCACATAGTTTAATTTTTCTTCTTGTTCGTTCTACAATAATAATAGAATTGTTTATTTATATTAATATTATTATGAGGAACTTGATGACGATTTCGCGTAGTCAATAACGAAATTCCTCGTCCATGTTTTGTTTTCCAGTGGAAATTTAACGATTTGGACCTGACGTGGACATGACGTGACGTGGACGTGTGGGCATGACGTGGACATTCCATGGTGTGAAAATGAAATATTTACAAAGCATACAATTAAAAAAAAATTAAAAAAACTATCGATTATCTCTCCCAAAACCTAAATCTTAAAACCTAATAAGCTACTCTGATATGATACCCGGGTAATGCAAAAACCACGTCAAAATTAGCCCAGTGAAAAGTTGTACGATGCAGCGAAGAACGCACATACAAAAACACACGCCTCTAACTTTAAAGTTTAAACTCATATTACAGTATTCTTTTCACCATCGCACCTTCAATTCTTCGAGCTATGTGCTATTACCACTGTAGAACAAAATTAGCAAAACTAAAAAAAGTAATACAGCTCATAATCTGCTTCCCCTTTTATCCAGTGAAAAAAAAACGAAACCGACAATCGGATTAAAGTTAGCAACTCTCTTCAAACTTTTACACTCAAACGTAAAACTTTCACCCAACTCAAATGAAAAACATTTGATCGCAACTAAAATTCAATTACTTTTTGCTGCATTTTGCAAGCTCGCTAAAGTGTTTCATTAAACATAGTACGATAGTTACCTACGGGCAAAGTTCATCATAACCAACAAGCGATAAAACGTTCTGCTAAGATGTCAAAATGGCGAAGAACAGTTACTTAGGTAGTTCAATATATACGTAACGTTAAGCCATGGATGGACAGTACGCGTAATATCTTTACGTACCTGCAGTCATGCGTAAACATTTTCTCGTAAGTATATTATAATACGCGTGTCACACGAGCCGAGATTTTAATGAATAAGGCCTGCTTGATTCCTGGGTTAAACCTAACCCGGCGTCTCTGCAAACGGGCCTTAATATCGCCCGAATACTGAAGCAGATATGGATCACTTCACCTCGCGTTCAAACTCGCAGCAATCCGATGTTTTGTACGCGCATCCACCTGTACACGTATTCTACAAAGCTAGAATACGCGTTCACTAGAACACGCAATCCGTCCATGTTCCTAGGGTTAGGAAACCAATACACAGTGCGATTGAGGTTATCTATCTCTCCTACTTGGTTTAATTAACAGAAAACTAGTCAAAAAAGAACCTGCAAAGTGGTTTATTTGTCCATCTATTTGATTTGTATTTATGCCGCCTCGCTGTTGGTTCGTCAATCAAACTTCCGCTCCCTGCTTTATAGAAAAGTACGGTACCCATGTGCAGACTCATTAGACTTGGCCCTTATAGTCTGGAGCTATTTTTACCTGATAGTAGTTTGAACCCGCGACAAAAAAAAGGGGTATTGTAAGGTTGACGTTGTTGTTGTGTATTAGTGTGACTGTCTGTTCCCTGGTAGCAGCTTACCCAATGGACCGATTTTGATGCGGTTTTTTCTGTTTGAAAGCTAAGGTTTTCGAAGCGGATCTTAGCTATAACTTATGAAGATCTGCTCAGGCGTTTGAAGATCATCAGCTCATTAACTACTTGATTAAAGGGTCTTACATAATCTTTTCCTGGTGCGATTGATTTAACATTTGGCGTACTGTTTGAATTATTTCCAAGGCATTGTAATCTTGAGCTGATGCTGCTCATTAGAACGGTCTCAATGAGTAGGTGTTAAATAGATGATGATCAAGGATCGAGCAGGAAGATTTGATGATAGAGCAGAAAACTGGGTCACTGGTGGTGGTGATATTAGTGACTCTCATCGGTTGATCGCTGACAAGGCTTGCTTTATGACAATGTAATAAATACTAAAAATCGCCCTTTACAACGTGCCATCTCTATTAAAAATCAGAACTTATCTGAACAAAGAGAAATCGGGAACAAAATATCGTTCTTTGTCTCAAATGAATTTCTATTTACGAAGTGCAAATACCAGACTGCACAGCGCATGCCTTCACAGAGCTCTCGCTACTGTGCTTTGTGTCACTAGAACTTATTTGTGCCATTATTATACCTATAGATACAACACTTATTTGTAGAGAATTCATTTCAGATTACATAAAAAGTTTGCCTTTAAATATTGCGAACCTTAAAAAATAACACGATTAAATATTCTATATATATATATATATATATATAAAAGAAAGTGGTGTTAGTTACACTATTTATAACTCAAGAACGGATGAACCGATTTGGCTGAAAATTGGTGGAGAGGTAGCTTAGAACCAGGAGACGGACATAGGATACTTTTTATCCCGTTCGACCGCGTTTCCGTCAAGTCAATATAAAACCTGGTATAACAAAAATGCATCTGACATGGAATAAAAAAACGAAAATGACAGTGGAAGAACAAAACGTAAATGACAGCTAAACGTAATTTTGTCTTTGGTTAAGTATGGTAAATAATTTGACAATTATAAAAAGTGTTACAATAAAGTATTACTGATATTATAAATGCGAAAGTGTGTTTGTTTGTTGGTTTGTCCTTCAATCACGTCGCAACAGAACAGCGGATTGATGCGATTTTTCGCATGGGTATAGTAATGGATGTAGTAGTGGTTCCTCAGACCGGGAGAGCTACTATTTATCTCGGATAATGAAAGAGTTCCCGCGGGATTTTTAAAAACTAAATCCATGCGGACGAAGTCGCGGGCATCAGCTAGTATATATATAAATAAAAATGAATGTTGGTAAGCGCATAACTCAAGAATGGATGGACCAATTTGGTTAATTTATTTTTTTGTATGTTCCTTAAGGTCCACGGAAGGTTTTAAAAAAAAACAAACAAAAATAAAAAAATTATAATAGATAAGTTGGCGGTACGAAGTTCGCCGTGTCAGCTAGTATGAAATAGAAATGGTTTTTAACTTTTAAATTAAAAAAAATGCTTTTGAATCGTCAAGTGAATCACGTCGAGTGAAAATTTTCAAAAATCCTGCGAGTTTTTTCTGGATGATAAGTTGCCACTGCACGCCTGAGAGTTCTCCATAGTGTTCTCAAAGGTGTGTGAAGTCTGTCAATTGGGTCAGCATAGTGAGGTGGTCCGCTCATACCTACAACGTATATTTTTTTCTTTCTTCGCCGAATAGACTCATAAATAAATTTTTCGAACATAACAAGGCTCTAACATTAAAAGCGACTTGTAAAATAAACATTTAGACCTATAAATTTAACAATTTAGACAAGTTAAATTGTGTGCTCGCATGTGGAAGGCAATTAAGCCAAAATAAGACAAAAGGCACAAAACTTCGAAACCACTTTGAAAGCAATAAACTATAGAAATTAGGAGAAATCTGAGTAAAGGCACGATAAGAAATTTTAACTAGGAAATGCATCGTAAACTATATTTTTTTGTGGCCTTACAAGCCGTGCGAAACTTGGACATTAAAACTACCAGATGTATGGGAACAAACAAAAAAATAGAAACTTAACCAATCACTCAATGACGAGGTTTGACTTGGGAGGTGACATTTAGTAACGCGACAGGATTGGTCGAGAACAACGGGTGACGGATACAATTAGACCAATTATATCTTGTGCAGTTGACTTTGGGCGTGTTTTAAATCCACAGAGGCTGAAGTCTGGAGAAGGGATGCGAAGGCGCGAGCGCATAGCTGGCGAGAGACGTGGACAGTTCATCTCTGAGGCCTCCGGGTGACGGTCCAGTGGCTCACACTCGAGGGTCCTTTACAAGCTGATTGGCAGTGCGCGTACTATCTAAGCCAACAGCCCTAATTTAAGATAAACTTGATTATCTTTGTAAACCTTTTAAGAAAGAAATTGTAATAAAATAACTCAGGGTAGAGAATATAATTTAATAAATTAAGAGCTACAGTGATTAAGTGAGGCGATGCAATAAATTGGTAATGTACTTTATTCAATTTCGTAATTAATTAATAGACTGCTAAGATCCACAGAGACTCGAGTTAAGTGTAAGACTTGAATTGAGAGGCCTAGGTCTCAAAGGCTAATGGTAATGGACGCAGACAGTTCGCTGGAACTTATGAGCCGAACAATACAGAGAGATAGGAATATGGCACGGAACCCAGTAGATTGGGTAATTCTTTTCACAGGGGTGGTCTATATTTTGTACCTATTAATACTACTTTACAGACTAGTGTGGCGTGGATAATAGAGGGAGAAAGTCTGACATAAACCCGCCGATAACCTAGTACACCAGTAGACCACCTGTTCAATTATGTAAAATTATTTATCCTAAAAGGAAAGGTTGAATTAAATTGAACTAACTATCTGTGAATCTTAGCACAATATTATGTAAATATATGTTTGTTCCTACTGTAAAATTAAGGTGTGTGTGTGTGTCTTTTCTCTTCGAGACAGTTTAGCTAGCATTTTGCATTATAACCAACTCAGTATGTCTGATTATCTTAAGATAGAAGTAAGTCTGTATATATTCTTGAATTTTCCTCATTGTGGAAATACTACATATTTAACATAGTAATTACTGTATTGTAACTGTTTTGAAAAGAGCAACCGCCGAGTTTCTTACTGGCTCTTCTCGGTTGGAAAGGCATTCCGAACCAGTGGTAGATTCATTAATTATTCAAAAGTACTTGTAAAAATTTAATTGAATAACAAATAATTCTATTCTATTCTATTAATGGCTTAAGGTAATTTAGCGCCTTAAACATGAATTAAATGATCAAACAGTTTCTTTCCTAATAATCTTTAAGAAACTGATAATAAATCTCATTCTTTTATCCATAAACACTTCTTTTATTAATATAGTCTATAAATTCCCTCATGTTACCTATGTACGATCATGAATTTCTTTTCAGAGAGCTAAGTTCAGATAACTATTAGGTGTAGATATACGAATATTTAAGCTTCCGAGGTGGGTTCGATTCCCACAGATTACGGAGGTTCAGACTAAGGTCAATAACTTTATTTCATGCTGATTACATACTCCGATATTATAAATTAAGTCAGGTCAAATATAGCTATGATATTTCTACGTTTCTCGACGGGTTCGACTCCCAGACGAGTGAAATTCTGTGTTGTGAGTAATTAATTATTTCCAACTTGGACAATTACCGTAAGCTACTTTGATTTAAACAGATAAATACCTTTCATAGTGAACTAAACAGGTCTAGTTCGAACAGCTACGTGACTATTTCAGAATCAAAGATTAAGCCTATAGTCTCTGAATTACTGTGCAGTCTATGAAAGCTAGACTTCATCTAGCTTAATACGATGGACTGATTAGGGCATTTAATTAGGTATTTCAACACCAGTAAATACTCGAGAGGAGCCGCAGTTTCGTCAAGCATTTGTACACATCCTACGGGCAGCGACTCAAACGCAGGTAGGGGACTTGAACCTTTTTTTGTGTCCTATTGTTAAGCAGTGCAAGGCACTAGGGTGACCATAGGGTATTGTGTAAAGGAGAGACTTTACTGGAGATGGCTAGGGTGACCACGATATTGTGGAATGAGAGACATTAAGGTTGATTTGGGCTTTTAAATATTAACTTGTTGACTTTGATAGTCAAAGTTGATGCAATATCAGTACATGGCTACCAGTGTGGCGCACCGGCGGCGATTCTCCTACACAACAATTACACGCCCTCTGAAATACGGACCAGCCCCGCTCTGGTTTGGCCAAACCACATATCAAATATAACAAATGAATATATCAATAAAACCATGGTAATGGGGCGAGCTACGGCTCTCAAAAGAACCTGTCTCTCGAAGACAAAGGCAATATACGCTTCGCAGCGCAAAAGGGTGATCTGGTCCGTGCCCCAATAACAATGTTCAAAGACCCCTGTGCTGGGTGTAGGGTTCCCCAGTGTTCGAGAGAATCGGTCGGATTGCGATGGCCCAAAGAAGGCACTCATACATTCACCAGCTTATCATGCATTCTATACTGATCGTTAGCTTATAATCTTAATTAAGTCCTTCTGGACTTCCGAGTGTCGAAGTGACGCTATTCCACTGCTCTACTAAGGTAGGCCCATACAATACAAATGGGCCCCGCGTATCCAGATAGAATGGAATGATAGCCTGAATTGTCCACCCGCAAATGTATTGCCCAGGTGAGCGATGCGTCTCCGTTCACTTTGGGAAATCCGCGAAGTTACAGATAACATGCCAACTACCAACGTGTCTCTTATTCCTGAAATATTGTTTTTTTTTATGAACTTTTCTTCAAGTATACTTAATCACAAATCATCAATCTTAGACGATCACAGCCGTCTTAGACCACCACAGAATTTGGTGCCGTGACCAGGATGCGTGTATCATCCTGTGTCACATCTGTGACCCTGTTAGGTCACAGAATTTGTTGCCGATTGACCAGAGGTCTATGTACGTATTCGAAATAACGGTATGACTAGATCTATAATAGTATAAAAATAGAACACAACGTAGGAATCGTGACTAGGTATATGAGGAGAGTAGTCATTAAAGAAAAATGGAGTTAAGACACACACCGTGCATGTTATTATTATGTTATAAAATTATTCCATATAGCAGCAGAGCAGAAATAGCACTGTGCATGTTATTATTATGTTGTACATTTATTCCGTGTATAGAGGGAGCAGAAATAAGCAGTATGTCTTATAAATGTACAATTTACAGGTTTCTAAGGAGGAGATTGCAGTATCGGAGATATTACTTTTGCTTATTTCTTAGATTTATTTCTCTGCCCTTGTTTTATTTCCTAGAATTTATTTTGAACCCAGAGACTTCACATAAAACAAGACACATCCCGAGCGTTTCCAAACATCTGGTATCGGAATTGTTCTATTATCTAAAAGGTTTTGTCCAAGTTTCGTGAAAGCGGCACGGTAATAAACGGCTTATTTTAGCACTTGGCGAAGTTAGGCGGTAAAGTAAAAGGGGGTTTAAGACGAAATAAAATATGTCGACAGGTAGAAAGGGACGTAAGGCGAAGCAGGTAGCGATAGACTTACCAAGCGGCAGTGCAGAAAGGGATAGTGAGCAAACGGGAACCGTAGGTAGCTCGACTTTAGAGTTGATTTTGGAGAAAATCAGCGAGTTCGAAGGAAAGTTACAACAAATTAGTTCGAAAGTGAATCCGGTACCAAACGAAAACTTGAGTGTTACGTCACACGCATCGATTGGGTTGACGAATAGTGAGGGTGATCGAGATGTTAGACAGGGGTCTAGTTATGAGTCCGCGAGTCACAGCATAGCGTCTTCTGAAACTCGAAACTTATATGTGGTACAGCCGTCGGTTAGCAAACCGAATTTCGATGGAAAACCATTCACGAACCCTATTTCATTTTTAAAACGGTTAAAGAAGTATATTAGGGCGGTAAATGGATTTGATCGCGAGATCGACATAGCGCTTGGGTGCATTACAGGTCACGCGCGACAGGTTATGGAATTATATTCAAAAGATTGGACTACTTTCGCTGATTTTGAAGTTGATTTTAGACGCACGTATTGGACCGAACAGATCCAGGAGTCTGTGAGGTATCGATTGATTAATGCCGTATATAAGAGTAGCTCAGGAATGACGATGTCTGAACATTTTGCCGAGCAGGTTGAGTCGATGCAATCGTTAACTATTGCGTTTAGCGAACGTGATTTAGTAAACGCTATTATGCGTCACTATGCTATAGATATACAACGGTTATGGTTTACTAGGACTGAGGAAGTTAGCATTATGAACGGGGCAAAGTTTCTAAGAAGTATAGAGCAAAATATTGTTGAGAAGCCTAGAGGAATTGCGAGAGAGATAGTAGGTAGTAGTTTTAGAGGAAGTAGGTATAACGGGTCACCGCTGGCGCGTCCCATTGTTGCTACTATGAATGCTAGGAAGTGGAGTACTAGAGACTCGAACAGAGGTCGGGGTTATCGATGGGGTCGGTCAGGCTATAGGGGAAATTCTAACAGGCCAGCCTTGCCTGAAACCGAACGAACCAGACAGGCTATCACTTTTGTGAAAGAGGGCGAAAGCCTTACTTCATCGGAAAATGCGGGGGAGGGAACGTCAAAAAACTAGGTTCCCCTACACAAGCGAGGTCGAGTAAATTAAATGTGTAAATCAGGGAATATAGAGATCTCGGAGAGCGAACGGGCAGGTGTAGCTTATAATATTTTAACTAGGAGCGGATGGAAACCAGGACAGAGTTTAGGAGTCGGTGGAAAGGGTCTGAAGCAAGCACTAAAAGGCGGCGTAAATGACGTCAATTACAGTTGTCAGTCGGAAATTAGAGGCATAGGAATCTTATTGGAAAACCAGTTTAGCAACGTAATAGAGTGTAGCGAACGGGGCGTTACGTGCGAGTATTGTGTTAAGCGAGGAGTGAGTTCAAATACGATGTTCCACGAACTCGATGAATCGATTGACGAAGAGGTTGGTTATTCTTTACCTAAGTTACCTGAAGTATGCGTGTCATTGTACGGGAGAAGCATGAATGTACTTATCGATACGGGAAGTCAAATTAGCGGAATGACTAGAGAATTGTACGACTCTATTCTCAGTGAAAGCGGGTCTCTACCTGAGATCGCTATTCCGGCAATTCGGATACAGGGAGCATTTGGATCGCGAAGCGAGAGCGCGAATCGATTGGTGTTAATAGAGTTCCAATTAGGTAGCACATTAGTTGAAGCACCTGTGTTAGTCATGCGACGCCTACCTAGATCGTTGATATTAGGGTATGATTGGTTGGAAAGGGTGAAAGGAGTAGTGGACTGCGGTAGTGAGCGAACGTTGACAATTGAACACTTGGGAGTTAAATCTTGCGTTAAGCTAAACTCCGATTGTAAGGTCGAAAGGTTAGGGGGAGAGGCGAATGCAATCACAATTAATTCTATATTGAGTCATAATCCTAGATCGGTGGGACATTGCTTATCGATTGAAGAATCGGGCGGTAAACTCAACAAGGAATACCATCTGGACGAGTCAGGCATAAGTACAGAACAAAGGGAGATGTTATTGCCTATACTAGACAAGCATTGTAAGGTATTTACGGACAAGTTAGGGTTGGCTAGCAGGTACGAGCACGTTATCGAGTTAACCGATGAAATCCCTTTTGTAAAGCACAGCTATCCGGTACCTTTAGCGTATAGGGAACATGTTAAGGAGGAGTTAGAGAAGTTGGAGAGATTAGGCGTAATCAGACAGGAGGCGACACCGTACTGTAGTCCTCTCACATTCACAAAGAAACGAGATGGGTCAATAAGACTCTTATTAGATGCACGCGAGCTTAATAAGAAAATGATAGGTGATGCGGGATCACCTCCACTCACATCTGAGATTTTACAATCCTTTCATGGAGTGAATTATATCAGTTTGATTGATTTGAATAATGCATATTTTCAAATACCTTTACACCGGGATTCTAGAAAGTATACAGGTTTCTCTTTTATGGGGAGAACTTATACCTATTGCGTCTTGCCTCAAGGATTAAAGACATCTGTGGCAGGGTTTTCTAGAACAATGGATTCTATATTAAAGGAAGTACGCGAGTTTTGCGTGAATTATTTAGATGACATTGTCATATTTACTACAGGGGATATAAAGTTACATTTAGAGCACTTAGATCGAGTACTAGATAAGTTAGAAACTGCAGGGTTGACCGGCAGGCTAGAGAAGTGTCGATTCTTATGTGTAGAGGTGAAATTATTAGGTCACATAGTGAATACTGACGGATTGCGTATGGATCCTGAGCGAGTAGAAGCCATACAGGAGTTCCCCATACCTCGAACAATAAAACAATTACGAGGATTTTTAGGATTAATAAACTATTTCAGGAGGTTTATCGCGAAGTATAGTGAGGAGGTTAGGCCACTCTGCGATTTATTGAAACAAAATACCAAATGGCGTTGGACACAGGCAGCGAACGATTGTTTCGAAAGGGTCAAGAAACTATTTTTAGACACAATGCTTCTTGTACACCCTAATCCGAAGGAAACTTATTACCTGCAAACCGATAGCAGTAATTTGGGGGTTTCCGGATATGTTTATCAGTTAGACGATGTAGGCGAAGAGCGAATAATAGGATTTTGTAGTAAGGCTTTAACGGAAACGGAAAGGAAATGGACAGTCACAGAACAGGAACTGTGGGCAATTATCTTTAGTCTATCAAAGTTTGAAACGTACTTAAGAGGAGCACGGTTAGTGATTAGGACTGATCACAAGAGCTTGATATTCCTACAAACGTGTAAGTTATTAAGCGCACGGATGATACGATGGGTACAATACACAGGACGGTTCGATTATACAGTTGAGCATGTGAAAGGTAACCTAAACACGGTAGCGGATGTATTATCCCGCCATATAAAGGGGACCACGGACGTGTTAACTAATAAGGTTACGGGACCAGAGATGTATCTATTTAAAACGTCGTTAGGACGAGTAGTACAGGCGAAATGGAAGGAAATAGGTAGTTATCAAGAGCGTGACAAGGTCGCCAACGAAATAATTAGGCGTATGGAAGTAACAGGCACGTCTGAATCGAGGTATTATACGCTTAAGGAGGGTGTTCTTTACAGGACCGACGGGAAGACGAATACTTTACGGTTATACATTCCCGAGGACATACAGAGAGACTTGATTGTTAGTATACATGAAGAGATAGGTCATTTCGGACGATATAAGGTTTATGCTTTGATGAAGCACCGTTATTATTTTACAAATATGTCTCGTATAATAGGTCGGATTGTGAGAGCTTGTGAGATATGTCAGAGGTCAAAACACGCGTTAGAAACACATACGGGACCGATTAAGACTGTGGTGGCGAAAGAAATAGGAGAACGGGTCTTTTGTGACATTTATGGCCCTTTGCCAGCGGGTCGTTTCGGATACAAATACATATTCGTAATGCAGGACGCGTATAGCAAATTAATCAGGCTATACCCACTACGTGCGGCAAGTGGAAAGGCAACGTTAACATGTGTAAGAAAGTTCCATAATCAAATCAAGATTAAGACATTATGTTCGGATCGAGGCGCGAATTTCACTTCGAGGGTTTTCGAGGCAGGCGTTCGTCAGTTAGGTATCGAACTAACGCACACATCTGTCAGAAATCCGCGGCCGAACTCTACAGAGAGGGTTAATAAGGAGTTAGGGAGGCTGTTTAGAACATATTGCGAGAAGGCTCATCAATCTTGGGTAGATTCATTACCTAGTATAGAGGATTGTTACAATCAAGTGGTACACACCACGACAGGCTATACACCAAATGAGGTAGTGTGGGGAAAACGAACTTTATTATCAACTGACTTTGACAAAGGCATGGTGAAGGAAAACGAACTACAGCGGGAAATGCTAGAACAAATTAGGCAGCAGGTGCGACGGAACATAGTTAAAGCGGCGGAAAGCAGAGAGTCTTACTATAATAAAACGCATAAGCTAGTGCATTTCGAAATAGGAGACTTAGTAAAACTTAAGGTCTTTGCGAAGTCGGATGCCGACAAAAAGTTGACAAAGAAATTCATGCGGCTATATGAAGGGCCCTACATAATAGGAGCAGTCCCATATAATAACGTATACACCTTGATCGACGCTCGTACTAATAAGACAAAAGGAAATTATAACGCTATTCACCTATTCCGTTACTATAAGAACGTGTAAACATTAGGGTTCTATTAGGAACTTAGTGAGTGATTACAGAGGAGAAATAGATTTCCAAACGACTAGTCCAAAATGCTGAGGCATTAGGGAAGACTAGGTGTATTAAAAATCTATTTGGGGGAGTGTGAGGTGGTCCGCTCATACCTACAACGTATATTTTTTTCTTTCTTCGCCGAATAGACTCATAAATAAATTTTTCGAACATAACAAGGCTCTAACATTAAAAGCGACTTGTAAAATAAACATTTAGACCTATAAATTTAACAATTTAGACAAGTTAAATTGTGTGCTCGCATGTGGAAGGCAATTAAGCCAAAATAAGACAAAAGGCACAAAACTTCGAAACCACTTTGAAAGCAATAAACTATAGAAATTAGGAGAAATCTGAGTAAAGGCACGATAAGAAATTTTAAAACTAGGAAATGCATCGTAAACTATATTTTTTTGTGGCCTTACAAGCCGTGCGAAACTTGGACATTAAAACTACCAGATGTATGGGAACAAACAAAAAAATAGAAACTTAACCAATCACTCAATGACGAGGTTTGACTTGGGAGGTGACATTTAGTAACGCGACAGGATTGGTCGAGAACAACGGGTGACGGATACAATTAGACCAATTATATCTTGTGCAGTTGACTTTGGGCGTGTTTTAAATCCACAGAGGCTGAAGTCTGGAGAAGGGATGCGAAGGCGCGAGCGCATAGCTGGCGAGAGACGTGGATAGTTCATCTCTGAGGCCTCCGGGTGACGGTCCAGTGGCTCGCACTCGAGGGTCCTTTACAAGCTGATTGGCAGTGCGCGTACTATCTAAGCCAACAGCCCTAATTTAAGATAAACTTGATTATCTTTGTAAACCTTTTAAGAAAGAAATTGTAATAAAATAACTCAGGGTAGAGAATATAATTTAATAAATTAAGAGCTACAGTGATTAAGTGAGGCGATGCAGTAAATTGGTAATGTACTTTATTCAATTTCGTAATTAATTAATAGACTGCTAAGATCCACAGAGACTCGAGTTAAGTGTAAGACTTGAATTGAGAGGCCTAGGTCTCAAAGGCTAATGGTAATGGACGCAGACAGTTCGCTGGAACTTATGAGCCGAACAATACAGAGAGATAGGAATATGGCACGGAACCCAGTAGATTGGGTAATTCTTTTCACAGGGGTGGTCTATATTTTGTACCTATTAATACTACTTTACAGACTAGTTTGGCGTGGATAATAGAGGGAGAAAGTCTGACATAAACCCGCCGATAACCTAGTACACCAGTAGACCACCTGTTCAATTATGTAAATTATTTATCCTAAAAGGAAAGGTTGAATTAAATTGAACTAACTATCTGTGAATCTTAGCACAATATTATGTAAATATATGTTTGTTCCTACTGTAAAATTAAGGTGTGTGTGTGTGTCTTTTCTCTTCGAGACAGTTTAGCTAGCATTTTGCATTATAACCAACTCAGTATGTCTGATTATCTTAAGATAGAAGTAAGTCTGTATATATTCTTGAATTTTCCTCATTGTGGAAATACTACATATTTAACATAGTAATTACTGTATTGTAACTGTTTTGAAAAGAGCAACCGCCGAGTTTCTTACTGGCTCTTCTCGGTTGGAAAGGCATTCCGAACCAGTGGTAGATTCATTAATTATTCAAAAGTACTTGTAAAAATTTAATTGAATAACAAATAATTCTATTCTATTCTATTAATGGCTTAAGGTAATTTAGCGCCTTAAACATGAATTATATGATCAAACAGTTTCTTTCCTAATAATCTTTAAGAAACTGATAATAAATCTCATTCTTTTATCCATAAACACTTCTTTTATTAATATAGTCTATAAATTCCCTCATGTTACCTATGTACGATCATGAATTTCTTTTCAGAGAGCTAAGTTCAGATAACTATTTGGTGTAGATATACGAATATTTAAGCTTCCGAGGTGGGTTCGATTCCCACAGATTACGGAGGTTCAGACTAAGGTCAATAACTTTATTTCATGCTGATTACATACTCCGATATTATAAATTAAGTCAGGTCAAATATAGCTATGATATTTCTACGTTTCTCGACGGGTTCGACTCCCAGACGAGTGAAATTCTGTGTTGTGAGTAATTAATTATTTCCAACTTGGACAATTACCGTAAGCTACTTTGATTTAAACAGATAAATACCTTTCATAGTGAACTAAACAGGTCTAGTTCGAAGAGCTACGTGACTATTTCAGAATCAAAGATTAAGCCTATAGTCTCTGAATTACTGTGCAGTCTATGAAAGCTAGACTTCATCTAGCTTAATACGATGGACTGATTAGGGCATTTAATTAGGTATTTCAACACTAGTAAATACTCGAGAGGAGCCGCAGTTTCGTCAAGCATTTGTACACATCCTACGGGCAGCGACTCAAACGCAGGTAGGGGACTTGAACCTTTTTTGTGTCCTATTGTTAAGCAGTGCAAGGCACTAGGGTGACCATAGGGTATTGTGTAAAGGAGAGACTTTACTGGAGATGGCTAGGGTGACCACGATATTGTGGAATGAGAGACATTAAGGTTGATTTGGGCTTTTAAACATTAACTTGTTGACTTTGATAGTCAAAGTTGATGCAATATCAGTACATGGCTACCAGTGTGGCGCACCGGCGGCGATTCGCCTACACAACAATTACACGCCCTCTGAAATACGGACCAGCCCCGCTCTGGTTTGGCCAAACCACATATCAAATATAACAAATGAATATATCAATAAAACCATGGTAATGGGGCGAGCTACGGCTCTCAAAAGAACCTGTCTCTCGAAGACAAAGGCAATATACGCTTCGCAGCGCAAAAGGGTGATCTGGTCCGTGCCCCAATAACAATGTTCAAAGACCCCTGTGCTGGGTGTAGGGTTCCCCAGTGTTCGAGAGAATCGGTCGGATTGCGATGGCCCAAAGAAGGCACTCATACATTCACCAGCTTATCATGCATTCTATACTGATCGTTAGCTTATAATCTTAATTAAGTCCTTCTGGACTTCCGAGTGTCGAAGTGACGCTATTCCACTGCTCTACTAAGGTAGGCCCATACAATACAAATGGGCCCCGCGTATCCAGATAGAATGGAATGATAGCCTGAATTGTCCACCCGCAAATGTATTGCCCAGGTGAGCGATGCGTCTCCGTTCACTTTGGGAAATCCGCGAAGTTACAGATAACATGCCAACTACCAACGTGTCTCTTATTCCTGAAATATTGTTTTTTTTTATGAACTTTTCTTCAAGTATACTTAATCACAAATCATCAATCTTAGACGATCACAGCCGTACCACCACAATAGCCATAGTGGATTATGGCCCTTTTCTGAGAGGAGACCTGCACTCAGTAAGTAGTGAGCCGTTGCTGGGTTGTTGATGATGATGATGATGACGACATAAGTACGAATAATCATAGAGTCGATTCCAAGATTGAATCCACGAGCCCCCGAAAAAAAGACTGCAGTCCTAACCACTAGACTAGACTATCACTGCACTCAATTGTATATGAATAGTAGTTAGGTTGTATGAATAGTGAATAGACCCATTCTATGGAACCTTCCCTAACCAACTTAAAGCATTTAACCAATCTCACCGTCTTCTGACGTTGAACCTAAATAAGTTCATTTCGTATCACGCAAACGACAAACCATCAATTCATTAGTCATTCGACCACAAAAGGCCAAGATTTTGTAGCCCTTAGTGCAAGGAATTAAAGACCATTCTCCAATTAAATTAGAACTGTCTGACTGTGCCTATCGTGACTCCAGCAACACAATAGCGTCCATTAGCCTGAATCTAGGCAAAAAGATAGGAACAATTGTTCTACCGGACAGTAGGTATGCAGGTAGGTAATTCGATAGCTCCGCTTCATTTTGATTAATTATTATCGCTGTTTTGTACTGTAGTCTGTAATTTTGTTTTATTTCCTAGAAAATACGGGTCAATAGCGGTAGATAATTTCTCAATGACTTTAGTATAGTCTCATTAATTTGAAAACATTATTTGGACAATCTGAACTAACTAATATTGATAGAAAAGCCAGATCGTTTTTTGAGCAAAGGATCAGCCTGGCTTTCCAAGGCGGAAATGCACCCATCAGTGTTCTTGGCACCATTCCAGGCGGGCATGATTTGTATAGTAATTAGATCAGTTTAGCAAGTTTTATTGTAACATACCTACTAATATTATAATTATACGAAATTTTCGAAGGATTCTTAAAAAATGAAACTCCATGCGGATGCAGTGCAAGGCAAAGTTAGTAATTTATAAGAAAACTTTGGTATGGTGATTCTACAGAAAATTTACGAGAAAAAAACAGTAGGCTAAGATATTCCATTAAATATTTACACACACATATACAATATACATACACCCACACACATGCACATACACATACTCACTGTAAGCTTCTATACTTAAACTATAACTGTAACTGGACGAGTTCTGAACATTAAATATGTGTGAAATATTGAACACAATGCCAAATTAATTAATCGAAAGGAACTTCGTTCCATCCGGGTCTCCCTTGACACCTCTCAAGTTTTTTTGTTTGTTTTTAATGCAATAGCTTTACCGCGGCAGTCCCCGAGTGCCACTTAATTTTTATTATTTTAAAAACCCACCCAACTATCGGCCAATCCAAAGTTGGTAATTTGCGGTGACGCTATAAGTACAAGCGACCTCGGTATAATACCGGGAACGTGCCGGGCCACCGGAGCGAAGGGCCACTGAGGCATATAATTTGAGGTTGAATTAACATTGTTATAAACGACAGGTCAACTATGGCTAGTTGCGGACAAAATAAGTTAATCTTGACATTCACTGTTACCCACGTCAAATCTACTGTAGGTACTTTATATCCCTCAGGGAGCCCGCCTTTATATTCCGGCAGAAGATAAGATCTTTAATATCTTTTGTCCTTTATTTGCCCGTATCCGAATGATAACAGAATAAATTAAGTCAGTATTCCGAAATGCGAATAACGCGGAAATTCCACCTAAAAATTTATATACTTAATAGATCTTAAGAAAGAATAAAAACCTGCCAAGTACGCGTCAGGCCACGCGCAGTGTAGGGTTCCGTAGTTGAAAGTCTCAAATATTATTGCTGACCTAGGATAGTGCTATTATTTTATGTATGAATATTGAATACATTTTGAGTTCCATGGTTTAAATACTATAATATACTACAAAATATGCAACTTACACTACGTGTAATACCTAACTTAGAAAAAACAGATATAACTCCTTAACTAATGAATCCTACTTAGCCGTGATAGTTTTCCTTTTAAATTCATTATAATATATACTACTGCTGTGAATTTTTTCTTGTATCCTTTGTACAACCATTTAGCTGGCAAAGGGAGGGGGGGGGGGGGGACACTTGACTAATAAAATTTAGCACTTTAAAATATCATATTTCACAAACGGATCCCTAAATTGAAAAATGATGTTCCCACACCTGCAATATTTTTGAAAGACCTATTCAACGACACCCCTCAATATGGGAAAGACGAGAAAATAAAAATTCATCCCTACTTTACATGTAGGTGAGGTACCCTAAAACAAATTATTTTTCACAATTTTATTTCACCACTTTGTCGGCGTGATTGATATTTTTACCCTTGTCAAATTACAGATTTCTAGTACCAATAGTCTCTGAGCTAAACCGCGGACAGACAGACAGACAGACGGACAGACGGACGGACATGGCGAAACTATAAGGGTTCCTTGTTTACTACGGAACCCTAAAATAGCTATTTATGCAACTGCATCGTAATGAGGGTCATTTTAATTCGAGTGCTGTTTTTTGATACGAGGCTTGCCGAGTATCAAAATAGGATAGTACGAGAATTAAAATGACTAATTACGTTCAGTTGCATACAAGATTTTATCTATGACAAGGAAAATAAAATCATTAACAAACAAAATACGCCACGTAGGCTCAATAAAGTAACAAAAAGTAACTCCGTAAGCCGCCACCAGCCGCCTGTGGCGCCTCTGTAGTATGAACGATACAAAAGTGCCAGAACTCAGAGCCTTAGCTTTAGGTATCCTATTTTAAGAAGATAACCATTTCGATTCAGCTCCCATGGCTCCCATACAACGAGCTGCATAGAAATGAGAAACAAAACCGAAAGAGGGTACATTTCGATTCAGCTGTCAAATTCGAAATTGGAACTTTTCGATGCTGGAGTAGATAATAGCTATTTATGCAACTGCATCGTAATGAGGGTCATTTTAATTCGAGTGCTGTTTTTTTGATACGAGGCTTGCCGAGTATCAAAATAGGATAGTACGAGAATTAAAATGACTAATTACGGTCTGTTGCATACAAGATTTTATCTACGACAAGGAAAATAAAATCATTAACAAAATACGCCGTAGGCTCAATAAAGTAACAAAAAGTAACTCCGCAAGCCGCCACCAGCCGCCTGTGGCGCCTCTGTCAACAAAAAGTAACTCCGTAAGCCGCCACCAGCCACCTGTGGCGCTTCTGTCATATGAACGGTACAAAAGTGCAAGAACCCAGAGCCTTACCTTTAGGTATCCTATTTTAAGAAGATAACCATTTCGAGTCAGCTCCCATACAACGAGCTGCATCGAAATGAGAAGCAAAACCGAAAGAGGGTTCATTTCGATTCAGCTGTCAAATTCGAAATTGGAACTTTTCGATGCTGGAGTAGATAAATACCTATTCAATACGTTAAACCTCATTTTATCAGCGATCCATAAACAGCTTACTACTGAGTCTCTTCTCAGAGAAGGGTTATAGGCTACCACGCTGACCCAACGCAAATTGTCAGTCTTCACACATCTTTGAGAACATTATGGAGAACTCTCGGGCATGCAGGTTTCCTCGCGATGTATTGCTTCACCGTTGAAGCATGCTATTTATAATTGCTAAAAAAAACATAATTCACGGTGCTCGGGAGCGAACCCGCGATCCTCTGAATAGGAGACCGCAGTTCTAACCACTAAGGTATCACTGCTGCTGCTGTAAAACCTAAATGAACTTAATTGTTTTTATGTTAAATCTTATTGTGTAGGCATTACGTATTGCTGAAATCATTCGTGACAAAATTTCATGATTTAAAAAGGTCTGTAAGTCTAAGTTAATACGAGATGAAATATACCAAACATTGGTCGTCCGTGTGGCAACCTAAGAAAATAACATCAACAATGGGCCTAATATACAAGCTTAGCGACAAACGGTAGTCCGAAACGACATTTCTACTCCACAAAGCCGCTATATTAGTTTCTATAGCGAATGAGACCGGCCGAATATCTCAATATAGACGCGGTCGCATATTATGTTCTAATAAAGACACGCGCTATCCTAAATAGAGTAGATTAATACACAATTTAAGAAATCTATTACAAATATACCTATTATGAAAAAAGCATTATTATATAGCATATAATGTCTCTAGTAGAAGTTCTACACTCTCCAAATCTTCAAATATACCAATGCAAAAAATGGCGTCAATCCGTCTACGAGAGTGACGGAATAGAGAGTGCACCTGTGTCTCCCGCGCAGGTAGCCGGAATCGGTCGGGACGACGTATTATAATTTTTAAGCCATTGCATAGCTTTTATCGCGGGCTTTGTACTAGGACAAACAGTTTGAGCGCGGCATAGACGAATGATATTTACAAGGAGCGCGGCGACCGAATCAAGAAATTCCGTAACGAAAAAAACCTAACACCGTCGTTCAGTAAGCGTTCAACATTTTAGAGGTTCTCAAGTAGCTCTATTTGGCGCAGTGGGCGAGCGACCGCTTTCTTTGATGATGTCGCAGGTTCGAATCTCACTCGCGAAGTAGTGACAGTTCGTTTTTCTTGTTTGTTTGTTTTTTAATTTTTTTTGCATAATTTTTATTATGCATAATTTTTATTAGCTTTACCGCGGCAGTCCCCGAGTGCCACGTAAGTTTTTTTTAATTTCTCAAACTATGTTTCGTTAATCTGCAACCAATTTTTGTTTTAATGTGATTAATTTCAAGCGTCTGTTAAGTTAGTCCACCCTGCAAGGTTGAAGTAAGACGGGTATACAGTAACACAATTATTATTATTATAGAAGTTTTGATTATGCGAGTACTAACAGAATTATACTGTAATCCAACACGATGGATGTTATATAGTTTAATTTAACAGCGTTACTTCAAGTTGAGTTGATTAAGTTAGCTTTTAAGGATCTTGATAATAAGTAAAGCAAGCATACAGAGTACATACGCTCATGTCACTCAGCTGCGAAAAAATTAGTGTCAAAACATCTTTTAATACTAATAATAATATTAGTATTATAAAAATGCAAAAATGTGTTTGTTTGTTTGTTAAATGCAAAAGTGTGTTTGTTGGTCTGTCCTTCAATCACGAAGCGACGGAACATCAACGAAAGTGATTTAAAGTGGAAAAAGTGAAAAAATATAACACGCTAGAAATCTAAAATAAATAATTAAAATTGACGGAAGTTTTTTTAAGTCAATGTTACAGTAAAATAGTGATTTAAAGTGAAAATATAACACACTAAAAATCTAAAATAATTAAAGTTGACAGAGGTTTTTTACGTCAATGTTACAGGAAAAACAATGTCAACAAGTATATATAATATAAGCACAGTTTTTAAGAAATACCAATCAATATTCCCTTACAATGACACTGAAACAAAAGGTGTTTGGTTTTGAAGCAGACGAATAATTTAACCAAATAACTACTAAGACTGAGTTTCCACGGCGCGGTTCGCACCTGCGCCCACAGCGGTTGCAGTACCGCTGTTAGCGCGCCCGCCGCGGGCGTAAACCGCGCCGTGGAAATTGCTGCTTCATTTTCCATACAAATCTACATTCTACGGAGGCCGCGGGCCCGCAACCGCTGCGGGCGATGGTGCGAACAGCGCCGTGCAAACTCAGTCTTACACGTTTTTATTCCGTGTTAATTTACTAACTCGCACTTGACCGTTTTTGTTTAGTTTTCGAACTCTATCTTGTTTTCATCATTGAATACTAGGTAAATAGACCGCCAAGCTAAGTTAGAACTATACACTCGGTGGCACGTTTGGAAGTTTGTTCGAATCACAAGCGCATGTCCCCAGGGCAGCAACTACGAGATCGGACAAACCGCATCGATAAAAGCAAACTCCCTAATGACAAGTCACACATTATAAGTTTTGCTGTTCTAGCCAGATATTTTGGTACGTTGGAAATTGAACTTTGTTACGTTAGTGCAAGATTAGTAGTAAGTAAGTTCAGTTACAGTTTCATAAGGTGAAAAAAGTAGCCTGTAGAACTAAGGGCCGATTTCACCAACGTAAAATAAGACTGATATTTTGACAGATTTTCAATACAAAAACTGTCAGCACGTCCAATTTATTCGTCGGTTCAACGTCACTCGACGTTTTGGTGAAATCGGCACTAAGTAAAAATATATTTCTTTAAAAAAAATTGTAAGTGAAAGACGCAGAAATAAAATATGTACAGTGCCACAAGTATAAGTTGGCGGTGGCGTTTTGAGGAACTAATTCGGTCATCCAATTTTTATACTCCATGGGCATCTTGAAAATTCACTATTGGATTTCGTTGTGTGCTGTTGCGTTTGTTATTGTTGTTGCGTTTGTTTGTTGTTGTTATTGTGTAAATTAAAATCATGTTCTATACAATGGCAATAGTAATGTTGAGGATGTTGAGAACAGTGGCGCACAGCCGCGACAATTTTTTTTTATTCGATGACAAGATAGTCCTTGAACGGCAGTGAAAATTCAACCCATACCTCTAATCGGTTTCTAGTTTCTACACGCCATCTTGCCGGAACGCTAAGCGGGTGGTAACTAGCCACGGCCAACGAAAGCCTCCCACCAGAACAGACCAGAGACAATTCAGAAAAAAAGAAAAATGTGAAAGCAATAACTCTAACAAATCTCAAGCTCTTTAATATCAAAATGATTATTCTATTAGTTCCAAACGTGTAATCCTTAAAGATAAGACACACAGCTCAATTTTGGGAATCTATTTGCTTCCGTAAGGCCCCATCTACATTATTATTCGGATCACGTTCTGCATTCCAGATCTATCTAAATAAAGTACTCGTCAGGCGACACACTCATCGGTTATCGGGTGTTCTATTTATTTATTCCTTAATATGGGACTTGAGATCTGAATGGTAATATATTTAACTAAGGAAATTTTGAAAACTGTATTGCTTCTTTAAAGGTCCTGAAGAATCCTAATATTATCTAAATATATATCTAAAAGGAAAAGCTAACTGACTGAGTGACTGACTGATTTCCAAAATTATGGAAAATGAGACGAGAGTAAGTTTTCTTTTTTTTTGGTTAGGAAGCAAAAACTTAATACTCAGAGGCAAAAAACAATGGCAACAAAAACATCGGAACCTTATTACAGTTAACCAGACTATATACGTTAGACCTATGTCTGTAAATTGAGCGTGATGTCAAAACTTGGTAGGTACAGCTCACGTATTAGCTTTTAGGACTTTATTCTGGGAGCTCTACCCGGGAAAGGAGGGAAAATTGTCAAACAATGCTTTCAGCGTTTGATTGCCGGAACGTGTGCGGTGAAATGCTTAAGGGAATTGAACTGTTCAGACTACCTTAACACGTTTGAACTTATCCATTTTATTGAGATAGGTAACTTCCTACTAATATTATAAATGCGAAAGTTTGTGAGGATGGTTGGATGGTGTGATGGATGTTTGGAATGGAGATAACTCATACCCAGAATTAGCACATAGGCTAGGTTTTATCCTGGAAAATTAAAGAGAGGAATTAAAAAACCTTAATCCACGCGGATTAAGTCGCAGGCATCATGTATCTTTTCAGATATCACGTTATTTATTTATAAGATTATGCAGATAATATTATACCCTAAACTAAAATATCGAAAAGTTTTTCCATGACTTAAATTAATGCCAAGCGGTTTGATAGGTACAGACAGGTGGTACATAATTCTAGTCTGGTGTAGTACTTTTTCTTTGGTCAAAAATATACATACCATAATACATATACCATACATATATATACACACTTTAAATATAAAATGTACTGACGAAACCTTTCATTGGCTGTGAGATCGACTTTTTACAAGTTTTTAAAATATTATACTCATGTAACAATTTGTAACTTTGAAAGATGCAGTATGACTCAAATTCACGTTCGTAATTAGCTAAATGGCATATTATGGCGTACCATGGATATGTGTCTTCCATCTTAAGATATGGCATAATACTATGGGGTAATTCAGTAGAATGGGAAAGAGCATTTAAAGTACAAAAGAAATGTACCAGGGCACTGTCTGGCGTAAATATGCTTCATAGCTGTAGGCCACTGTTTAAATCTTTGAAAGTGCTACCGTTGCCTAGCTTGTATATTTATGAAATGTGTATATTTGTAAAAAAACCCACACCTATTCAAAACTGATTGTACAATAAGAAGGGCTAGAAACCAACATAAGAAACACAAGCTATGCGTCCCTATGCAGAAGCTGGCGGTAGTCAAAAAAAATGCATACGGTATGGCTATTCGCATTTTTAATCACTTGCCGGATAATATGAAAAGTTTTCCATTAAGTCGATTTAGAAAAGCACTATTTGACATGCTTATAGATAAAATGTATTATAAGATTAATGATTACCTAATTGAAGAGTTAAATTGATTTTCCGTATTTTACTGACATGGTTTCAATTATTAATGATTGTTTTTAGCACGCCAAGCTTGGCAGGATATGTTGACGCTTTATAGAGCAAGATCCCAGTGCCGCCAGACCTAAGTTATTTTCTCAGCAATTATTTGTGTACGATAGAGTACTGTTCGAATGTTCTTTCAGTATATGCGTACCAGCTAGATTGTGCCGACGGCCAATTTCCAGATACCAGGTGCTAAATGTAGGTAAAAACTAGAATAACTTATCTTAAATTCTCAGGGCTGATTTTCATATATGTTTTAAAGAATATTGTAAAAATTAATAAATTAATACTGCCAGACGCTTACCGCCGGCGGTTACTTTAGCCAGACGCTTTGAAGGTCCCAAAAAAATATATAATTTAAGTTAACTTATATTCTCAGTTCTGATTTTTATACATGATACTCAGGGAACTATTGCGATATTATCTGTAAGCTGCCAGACCTATTGGAAGGGTCAAACATCCCCCCAGACACACATTATGCGTCCCCATATGTATGAGCGCTAGAACATGATTCACTTGTTTAAGTGTGTGAGAGATAATATCATCATACTATAATATTATAAATGCGAAAGTGTGTTTGTTGGTTTGTCCTTCAATCACTCTGCAACAGAGCTATGGATCGACGTGATTTTTTGCCTGGGTATAGCTTAGGATCTAGAGAGAGAGAACTATTGCAATATCTTCTGCAAGCTATACCCAGGCAAAAAATGACGTCGATCCGTAGCTCTGTTGCAGAGTAATTGAAGGACAAACCAACAAACACACTTTCGCATTTATAATATTATAGTATGATGATATTATCTCTCACACACTTAAATAAGTGAATCATGTTCTAGTGCTCATACATATGGGGACGCATAATGTGTGTCTGGGGGGATGATTGACCCTTCCAATAGGTCTGGCAGCTTACAGATAATATCACAATAGTTCCCTGAGTATCATGTATAAAAATCAGAACTGAGAATATAAGTTAACTTAAATTATATATTTTTTTGGGAGCTTCAAAGCGTCTGGCTAAAGTAACCGCCGGCGGTAAGCGTCTGGCAGTATTAATTTATTAATTTTTACAATATTCTTTAAAACATATATGAAAATCAGCCCTGAGAATTTAAGATAAGTTATTCTAGTTTTTACCTACCTTTAGCACCTGGTATCTGGAAATTGGCCGTCGGCACAATCTAGCTGGTACGCATTTACTGAAAGGACATTAGAACAGTACTCTATCGTACACAAATAATTGCTGAGAAAATAACTTAGGTCTGGCGGCACTGGGATCTTGGACCATTATAATTTCCTTACGTGGAATGTAAAATAATATCTGAATCTATCCCTCATCCCGACCAAAGAGGCTTTTATCGGTTATCTAATAAATATTTCGAAGAAAATTCCACTCTTGAGTTGAAGAATCTTTTTTATCGTGGAAAGTAAATTAATATAGGTAATATTAATATTTACAAATTACAAAAAGATAGAATAGAAGATACAAATTGAATAGACACAAACCTATTCAAAAGAACCTATAGAAATGTCTGATAAGTTTCTAAAATTAGTTTATTTTAGTACGAAAAAAGCTTTTGACGATAATCAGGGAGGCTAGACCCAATATGTCTGCGCTGCGCGTGCCTAGACAGCCCCTTAGCCAAGTTACACTTCGTTGTATCTATTCTCTTTCTACGGTCGTTAAAGCTTGAAGGTTTGGCTAGGGCTAGACTAGATGGCGCTGCAGCTGATCAAAGACAGAAGTGTGTTGATTATATTTCGCGGCATTTTGTATTAGAAATGTTTTTTTAGCATTTAAAATGCATACTTAAATTATTCACTGTAGTGTCCATGTAAAATGTACACTATAGTAAATTAGATAATTTTATTATTGTACCTTATTTGAGTTTAGAGTGCTGTAGCCCTAACCAAACCAAGCGTTAACGATCATAGAAAGAGAATAGAAACGATCCAATGTAACTTGGCTAAGGGGGCTGGTACCCTGTGATTGCTATACACTTTAACTACGAAAAACTGATTTTGAGAAAATGATCGACAACTTTTTTCAGTTGTTCGGAAATTACTCTATTTTGTTTAGAAACTGTTTAGTGTTTGGTATCAAGAAACCAGAGGTGCAAGTGTCTAAAGTTATTCTATCGATGACATTAGCGTCAAAGTAAAATAAACCATAACACCATTAAATTAGAGCTCAATTTCGTGTGTGCATTCTTATACTTTTAGGTATGTACGAATGTACGATACGCTCCATAACCTTCCATGTTAAAATCGGTTGTACTGAATTTGTGACTTTAAAACGATACAATCAAGGATTATTTTACTTTGACGCTAATGTCTAGAACCAGAGAAATAGGCTTAAATCTAATGAACGTTGTTCATTCAAAACGCTGTTTCCGTGATACATGTGTTTTGGATTCACAGAGTACCGCTGCGTACGCAGCTCTCTGCATGTACTCGTATGTAGAGTAAGGTATACATGCATTACAAAAGCTGCTCTGCGCTAAGCTGCGTGGTACTGCGTCGCCTGCGACGTCTATACTTCTATACTAATATTATAAAGAGGAAAGATTTTTTTGTTTGTTTGTTTGTACCGAATAGGCTCTGTAATTACTGGACCGATTTTAACCATTTTTTCACTAATAGAAAGCTAGGTTATAAGGAAGTAACATAGGCTATAATTTATCTTTAAAAAGTTAAGAGATCCTTAAGAAAATTGCAATAATGTAACCCAAAGTAGCAAAATTTTGCCTATAAAATGCATTATTTGGCGTGTGCTGAGAAAACTATTGATGATACATAAAAATGATGACATGATTAAAGAACTCATTATTTTCTACAAAAAAGTCCTCGAGGGAATATATCTAACTATCATATTTAAGTCACAATAGTAGCTTTTGTGTTCTAAAATTTAATTAGATCGCCTTTATTATCGTAGTATTAATTCTTCCTTACTAATATACATATTATAAATACGAAAGTGTGTTTGTTTGATGGTTTGTCCGTCAATCACACTGCAACAAAGCTACGGATTGACGTGATTTTTTGGATAGGTATATTTGAGAACGTAGAGGGTGACATTAGGCATCCCGGAAAATCAAAGTTCCCGCGGGATTTTAAAAACTAAATCCACGCGGACAAAGTCGCGGGCATCAGCTAGTGTTAAATAAAAGTTTAACACAGAACGTACCAAAGAAATAGACTAACATAAGCTGGAAAAACATTGTACTACAAAATAATGTGTATATGTATGTACAGCATAAAGTAGGCCACATAATAAAAAAAATATTATTATTATGAGAAATATGAAAAATGTATTTCTTAAGTTGCATTCAGAGCCGGGGTCCGCAAGGCTGACCTCGTTCTGAGATTCCATTTAGATTCGCGACACACAACGGCAAAACTACACTTTGTTCGTTTTTAGGGTTCCGTACCCAAAGGGTACCAACGGGACCCTATTACTAAGCCTACGCTGTCCGTCCGTCCGTCCGTCCGTCCGTCCGTCCGTCCGTCTGTCAGCGGGCTGTATCTCGTAAACCGTAATACATAGACAGATGAAATTTTCACATATTATGTATTTCTATTGCCGCTATAACAACAAATAATAAAAATTAAATTAAATTAAAAAAATTAAATTAAAATATTACCATGGGTACATGGAAATATTTTTATTTAATTTTTTTTAACGGAACCCTAAAAGAGCGAGGCCCGACTCGCACTTGGCCGATTTTTAAAATAAAATTTGTTATTTGATCACAAACGACTATATTAATTTGAAATTAGAATCCTTACTAATATTATAAATGCAAAAGTGTGTTTGTTTGTTGGTTTGTCCTTCAATCACGCCGCAACAGGGCTACGGATCGACTTGATTTTTTGCATGGGTATTGTTGAGGACCTGGAGAGTGACTTAGGCTACTTTTTATCCCGGAAAATCAAAGATTTCCCAAGGGATTTTAAAAACTAAATCCACGTGGATGGTAGAAGTGCTATTCCAGACTATTATCTATCTCTGTGCCAAATTTCAGCCAAATCGGTTCATTCGTTATGGCGTTAAAGAGTAACAAACATCCAGCCATCTATCCATACATCCATCCATCCTCACAAACATTCACATTTATAATATAAGTTCTATCCATAGGTACATTCATCCATCCACACAAACTTTCACATTTATAGTATAACTAGCTGATGCCCGCAACTTCGTCCGCGTGGATTTAGTTTTATAATCCCTCTGGAACACTTTGATTTCCGGGATAAAAAGTAGCCTATGTCACTCTCCAGGTCCTCAACTATACCCATCCAAAAAATCACGACGATCCGTGGTTCTGTTGCGGCGTGATTGCAGGACAAACCAACAAACAAACACATTTTCGCATTTATAATATAGGATGATTAGTATTAAATTGCATAGGAAAATACTGTATAACGTCCATACGATGTATTACAATTTACATCTATATCTACTATGTATAATGATCGTTTGGCTACCGACGCCTTTGGACTACTTTACGCCTATCCATGATGCGCTATACGAAAAAGTGTCCATTCCAGCTTAAGATGACCCGTACATTCAAAGTTTCCTATGCATTCCGGGGTTCAAGTTATTTGGACCTTATACTGAGGATTGTGATGAATATAATTTGTGAACTACTAAACCGACGATGTTGAAATAATTACAGGACAATTTATAAAGTACCTCCTTTCCAACAAAAAAATAATGAATGTAATCGGAATACGCGTTAATGAATTACAACTAAATACACATTTTGACTTTAATCCCCTCTCCCGAATTTCGGGATAAAAAGTATCCTATGTTTTACCTTGTAGTATGAACTTATATCATGCCAAGTTTCATTTAAATCCGTCCAGTAGTTTTTGCGTGATGCGCGACCAAGATACAGACAGTCAGACAGACAAAAAATTAAATAAAAATTGTTTTGTGCTCAGTGTCGATAATAAAGCGTCCTCCAATTAAAATTTTCAAAATATATTTAATGTACAGAATTCGTCCAGTTACAGTTTTATTATATAGAATATAGATTATGTATTTCAAAATTTCTTTGATTTAGAGGTCCTAAATTTCTCGTTTAAGGCCCTCATTCTGTTCCATCAGATTACTTAATATTTCTCATCACGTCGTTTTCTTTTCATACAATTTATTTCCCCAACGCCTTTCACGTGGGCGCTGCCTATTTTATAAATTTATAAATAATCCATTGTCACGGCAAATCCAGGGATAACGAGTTTTAAGAGCTTTTCATAAAACAGACGCACGAGGTCTTTATACAAAATGCTACCGAAAAATAATGTTTTTCCGGTGTGGCGACCTTCGCACCAGAGAGTGTAGTATTTGACAGACATAACATGGCAGACTAAGTTGACCGACAACATCAGACGAGTTGCAGGGAGACTTGAATACATGCGGTGCAAAACCGAGATATGTCCAGCGAGTCCAGCAGTGGACTATCGGTTGAAAAACAAGAATCTATGTCCAGTATAAAGCTTATGATAAAGAAGAAGAAGAATAAAATAATCTACTCACAAAAATATTTTCTCGTAGATGTCTGACTGAGATTATGAAATATCTACCTCTTATTATGCTCATGATTATTCGACAGATAGCGGGAATGAAAGATTTTTGGTACATACCTAAATAATAACGAGAGAAACCAAAATGTATTCATGTTCATCAGGTTGTCGTTGATTTGAAGCAAGATATACATTTTAATAGAAAAAAAACTCTAGTAACATTTCCATTCACCGCAATGGACGTTCGATCGAGTCTTCAGAAAGAACAAAGATCACAACGTCCATTATTCCAATAGTTTCAAAACAAAGTCGTGTGCTAAGCCAAACTGAAATAGCAAAGAAATAGCGCTAGTGTTTATTTCGCGAAAACTTAGCAAAATGTACCGTAAACTAACAAATCGTGTCATTAGGCTAAGTAAAGACTTGCGGCGGAACGCCTCTTAACTTGAAATCAAAGTGAAATAGAACGGAACTCTCGCAGGCACGGATCTAGGGGTTTAAGGTTTACATGCTAATTTATAGCTATGTGATTTAGCTACGTCAAAATGAGTAATTTTATTACAAACACACTTGAACTGAAACGAAACTATAGAAAGAAAACAGGTAAGGCTAGGGGACAGATTACCGAAAGACGATTTTGATGAATGGGGTGTCATGTTATGGTCCGGGAATGGTCTAAGGGGTGACACGAACAAATCAATATGACGCATTTTTCCTTAGTCGGGTAGCATTCTTTAATTTAAACTTTTGAAGTGAAAACTTCTTTAGGTGCGTTGAGCACTTTTTAACCGACTTCCAAAAAGGAGGAGGTTCTCAATTCGGCCGGTATCTTTTTTTTTTTTTCTATGTATGTCCACCGATTTCTCCGGGATTACTGGACCGATTCGCGTGATTTTTTTTTAATCGACAGAGTATGTTTGCGAAATGGTCCCATAAAAATTTTAACCTTCAACTCCTCAAGCCTGATGCTGCAGGCTAAAACTATGGCGATTTAGGACATTTCGATTACGAATTGATATTGTAGGTAACAAGTATGGACTACATCATGGAGCTCCAGGTCCTAGCTCCTCAATCATAGGATACTACACTTAAAAGCTTAAAATAAAAATTCTTTTCAAAAAACCGACTTCTAACGCCACTACAAAGTATAAAAATAATTTTAGTTTGTCCACGTTTGTTGAAGTCGGGCGGGCCTAAAATACAAACTATGAAACCGACTCGCGATGCTCGCTCGACTTCTACAAACGAGTCTATCATATTCTGTAGCATCGCGCATCTGTTTCATCCGCCCGACTTCAACAAACGTGGACAAACTAAAATTATTTTTATACTTTGTAGTGGCGTTAGAAGTCGGTTTTTTGAAAAGAATTTTTTTGAGGGAGCAAAAAACATTGATTTCGCGTCCTCGTGACCGTCATGCATCACGCGTCACGCGTCACGCTTTTCATGAGCTATATATACTGTGTTTTGAATTAGCCTTTGTCGAATCAAAATTCAAATTTGTGCCTTGAGTCTCTCATACAAGACAAGTTTGTATACTAATAACGCACGGAGGTATATCTATGTACATAGATATACAGGCACAGGCACAGGCACTGACACAGGCACTGACACAGGCATAGGCTCTGGCACAGGCACAGGCACAGGCACAGGAACATGGCACTTAGTTACTTAGGTACTAATAATAGATAAAGATAGTTTTCACAGCTATCGGCAGTCCCTATGACAGCCAATTTTTTTTTTAGTGAAAAGTCTGCGCCTCGGCGCTAACTTCGCGTGAAGTTGTGGACGTGCCTCAACCTTTTTTTTTGGGAAATGCCCTTCTTTATGTACGTCTATATACATACTAGTGCTGGAGTGGCGACCCGGCAAAGAAAGCTTAGTGTTGTCTAGCCGCCACTAGGTGGACTGACGATGAGACGATTCGCAGGGCGCCACTGGATACAGGCGCCCGCAAGACTGAGGCCTGTGGACGTTCATGCAAGAGATGTGTTCAGCAATGGATGTCTATCAGTTAATAAAGAAGAAGATATGTATTATACTAGTCTCAATTATATTATATTAAATTTTAGATCCCGCCATTCAATAAGTAGACTTTACTATTTTATTTTTATTACGTTTCGAAGTTTACCCTAAATTCGCCTCTGATCTGAAATAGCTGAATTCAGGTAAATGTTTAGAGTGTTCGAGTAAAGTGCTATGACTGAGCCGCAATTGGCAAACCGCGAACTGTTGTTTGGTACGCCGTACGCGTATTTCCAAATTAATGAAACGTAACATACATTACTTGAGGAGTTGGTACATAGGTGCGTACGAGTTAAATGTATCTGGAGAATTAATAGGAGCGCTTACTGGAAACATTTGGAACTATATTTGTAGCTCAACAAATTGACAGATTAACGCTAATCCAAATTATTCGATCCACTCCAGCAAGTATTTTGTATACTAGCAAAAAGCTGAGCTTTGTGAGGGCTCGCGTACTTTTTCTAACGGGTAATAAGTTCTGTTGCAGCGATGTTAACTCTTTGGTTTTCTAACAGATGGCGTTAGTAGTACAATAACATT
Organism: Oeneis ivallda; assembly: GCA_029955525.1. Lineage (NCBI taxonomy): Eukaryota > Metazoa > Arthropoda > Insecta > Lepidoptera > Nymphalidae > Oeneis > Oeneis ivallda. The sequence goes on from JARPMR010000007.1 coordinate 23,766,938, forward strand.
CTATCCAATGAATACAAAATTGTTAATGTTAATTTGTTTAATGGTTATAAATTTTTTTTTGACAGATATCACATCTAGATATGAAGTTAAACTACTATGTTAAAGCACAAATCTATAGGCGTGATAGTTTTTCAGTAAAGTGTAGGTACCACAAAAATGCTCAGGTTGTGGGATAGTGATAGAGCTCGCTTCGCTCGCCCTAATTACTGTCATGTAAAACTCTCTTTATAATTCCTTGTAATGTCTGTGTGAAATGATATTTTTTGTGTCCTTATGTCTCTGCTTCGAGGATAGTAGGTATTAGGAGGTAACTCTGTACCTCCTAATTAATAATATTTAATAATAGGGGAATGCCCCGTAGCCGTGTCATTCATGTCCCCAGGAAACACCTCGTACGTAGCGCACGTATCCCATGGGTGGTGCAAAAGTAACAAGCTTTCTGGAAAAATAAGCGTTGTCTAATTTTTATAAACATTTATTTATCAAACGCCATACGAAAATAAATAAAACTCCTAACTTATTTCAAAAATAGCACCATTTTCCACCTATAATTACAATAAATAAGACGTCTCGGGCAGTAATAGTTGTGTTCTAGATTTATTTTTCATTTGAAACGTTAAAATCTGTCACCTTTTACTAAAATATATTGGCTTGCTCGAAACATTATTCCTCGGCAAGTTGGACGTTAAAACATGTAAGTACATCCTCGTTCATGTTTCTAAATAGATTCTCAACACCTCAGATGCATAAATAAAATGTGCTTTCTACAAGACTACGCCACTAAATAAGCGAGTTTTTGCGATGATCCTAAAGTATAATGCCCCATTTTGCCAAGTATGTTGTACAGTCGACTCCGGTGTCGGTGTGAAACATGCGCAGATTGTATTTTAGGGCGAGTTTATGTTTTGCGTGTTGGTTGAGTGTTCTTCCTGAGTTTTTAGTAGCGGAAGATCAGCGTATGCTTTATTCTAACAATGAAACTTTTTATTTCCCTAACAATTAATGTATGACCAAAAGTTTTTCACTGTTTTAATTAATACCAACTATACCTAATATTAAAAATGCCTAAGTATGTATATTTGAGATTATAAATAAAGGAATTATGCGGGATTTTCAAAAATCTTAACTCCACGTGGACAAAAGGGCAAAAACTAGTAAGAAATAAATTTTAGTTATAAAGTTGATTAAAAATTTATACGAACGTTACCCAATTACTGAGCCTCTAGCAAACAGCGTGTTACCGCTGACAGACGGATGGACAAAGAACGGACCGTCCGTCCGTCCGTCCGTCTGTCAGCGGGCTGTATGCTGTATCTTATAAACCGTAATAAGTAGCACAAAATGTGTATTTCTATTGCAGCTGTAACAACAAACAATAAAAAAAAAGTGTGTGTATCAGCTCCGACGCACGACTGGAGTTTACTTTGTAGTGTATATTTCAGTAGTATTTGTGCTAGTTAATATCAAATACGGCCATCTATTGTAAATAGCTCGAACTATTATGTTAGCAGTGCTGTTATGCAGGGTTTTAGGGCGTACAACAGAGTTGCTATTCGAAATACATAAGCCGAAAGATGGCGCTGACCTACGTGTTTGTAGTAACGCTGTCATAAAAACGTAACAAGGTCATTAATGAGTAGATTTTACACCTCGAATTTTTCTCATACCGGGCGCCTAAAATCAATTCTTAAGGAGTAAACTCCAATAAACTCCAAAAATAAAGTTAAAAATTAAAGAGATCAAAACTAATTTTGTTTTTGGTCGAACTTTCCATAAACTGTGATAATAGTCGGTGTTAAATCTTGTACGATGGTACCGAACCCTCCATGTGCGGATCCGACTCGCAATGTGCCGGTTTTATTTTTAATTTAGCATAATATCTGTATTCCACGCGTGTTTCATAGCTCAACAGGAACACGACGCGACGGACGTGTGAGTGACGTTATCTAAAATGAGTGTCGGCTGAGGAGTAAATAAAATGCACTCTCCTCTATTGAATACGATACAGAAATAAGTTTAACTCTTCCCCCGGGCGTTTATTTAATTTTCCTTATCCCAGCTCCTTGCATTTGTGACCTCCGAGCTTTGAGTATATAAGTTCCCTCGTAGCTCCCTAACGAATACACCGATTTTGATGCGGTTTTTTTTCTATTTAAAAGACGTGATCGAGATGAATCTTATCTATGATTTACGAAGATCTGCTTAGGCGTTTGAAGATCATCAGCTCTTTTCCTACTTGTCCCCGCCATATCCGAGTTAACCTGTTTGTTCTGTAATGGGCAAAACTAACGATGGTCTGATAATAATGTCGTCGTGGCGAGAAAAAAGACGAGCAAAACGAGTGAGAGAAAATCAGTCCTTTCAAGTCACTTTTAAGATGTTTTTAAGTAATAAAAAAATTACATTATATTGTGTCACATTGCGGCTTTGAGTATTAAGTTGGTTTAATACTCAAAGCATTACGGGACTGGCGGGGAATGGACTGAGTGATATTACACTACAACTACGGTTTGACTGTCCGTTAGCGCCGAAACTTGTGACATGTGTCTACTTTCGATTAGTTTTAAGCAATCGGGTATTTGACTGTTTTTTTAATATTTAAGATAAACCTATTAAATATTATAACATAATGCCAATTTTTTTTTTAAATATCTTATCAAGTCTTATAAATATAGAGCTTTAAAGTTTTCCGTTAGACAAAGAGAGCGCTACTGAACTGTGATGTCACAAAACAGTAGATCCATACACTCTTCTTACAAAATTAGGTTTTAGAAAGAGACAGGTATGGCCGCAGTAAAACAGCTTATAACTTATTTAGTTTTTGACCGATTTATTTTCTGTTTTTACGAATGTTACATTTTCGATTTTAATTAATGAATATCAACATGTTGACAACAGTCGAATACCCTATTGTTAAAAAATTTGCATTCGGATACAGAAATCATCGTGATGATTCCTCGATTCTCGAAAAGCTGTGTATAATAATTGTATACTATGCAATTCTAACCTCGAGTCGAACAATATACTCCATACTAATACTACAAATGCGATAGTATAGTTCTGTGTATCCGTCTGTTTGTTACCTTAACACGCCTAAACATCATGGAAATCAACTAAAAATATACAAATGCGCTCCAGTGCCAAAGTGTAAAGTACCAGTGCCAGACTAACCTAAAAAAACCGGCCAAGTGAGTGTCGGGCCACGCGCAGTGTAGGGTTCCGTAGTTGAAAGTCTCAAATATTATTGCTGACCTAGGATAGTGCTTTTATTTTATTTATGAATATTGGATACATTTTGAGTTCCATGGTTTAAATACTATAGTATACTACAAAATATGCAACTTACACTACGTGTAATACCTAACTTAGAAAAAACAGATATATCTCCTTAACTAATGAACCCTACTTAGCCGTGATAGTTTTCCTTTAAAATTCATTATATATACTACTGCTGTGAATTTTTTCTTGTATCCTTTATGCAACCATTTAGCTGGCAGAGGTGGGGGGACACTTGACTCTAATAAAATTTAGCACTTTAAAAAATCATATTTCACAAACGGATCCTTGAATTGAAAAATGGTGTTCCCACACCCACAATATTTTTGAAAGACCTATTCAACGACATCCCACACTATGGGATAGAAGAGAAAAAAAATTTATTCCCCACTTTACATGTAGGTGAGGTACCCTAAAAAAATTATTTTTCACAATTTTATTTCACCACTTTGTCGGCGTGATTGATATTTATACCCTTGTCAAATTACAGATTTCTAGTACCAATAGTCTCTGAGCTAAACCGCGGACAGACAGACAGACAGACGGACGGACATGGCGAAACTATAAGGGTTCCTTGTTTACTACAGAACCCTAAAAAATTTGAATGCAATAATATCGCACGAGAGCGAATCCCATTATACGTGTTACTAGTCATTACCAACGGCTCTAAGTGGCTCATCTAACGTGTTAGGGCACGGTTCACACACGCCAGCGAGCGACGTAGGCCTTCCGATTCAATTCCTCTAAGACGCTGCCACTTATTACTACGGGATTAAGTTTGCCACTCTGATTGCCAGAGGACGCCTGCCTGTGTATAACGTATAAATTAACAGCTCCAACTTGTGAGACATCGCGTTTCATATAAAACTAGCTTTTGAACGCGACTTCGTCCGGGTGGAGTAAGGTTTCAAGATCCCGCGAGGACTCTGGTTTTTTGGGGATTAAGAGGACTATTACATTGCTCATCCCTTTCTCACATATTCTAATATTTTCAATGATTGTAAAAATCTCAGATACTTTTGACAAAATGTCAAATTATCTAAGGATATTTTAGAAATTTTTCTATCTATTACTAGACTATCATATACCTAGTTTTTGATAGAAAATAAGAGCGATAAAAGTTAAAATGTAGTAGTTTTGCCTCTATCAAAATCTAGGTATGTATATATTTTTTTCTAATATATAAAATTCTCATGTCGCGGTGTTTGTTACCAAACTCCTCCGAAACGGCTGGGTTGGGCCGACTTTTATGAAATTTGTGTGCATATCAAGTATGTCTGAGAATCGGCCAACATCTATTTTTCATACCTACCCCTAAATGATAAGGGTGAGTCCACCCCTAAATATAAAACCATGTCTAAAATATCTGTAATTTAATTGTTGAAGATAATAATTGACCACATTTTTTCAAAACTATCTGAGATTTTTACAATCATTGAAAATATTAGAATGTGTGAGAGAGATGGATGCTAAATGTAATAGTCCTATCACTCTCCAGGTCCTCAACTAAACCCACGCAAAAAATTATGTCGATCTCTGTTGCTGCATGATTAAAGGTCGAAGGAACAACCGAGCCACGAGGAATTCCGAGCTGCAACTTGAAATTTTTGACAGAACAACCCAATTAATAAATAGCTATTCGATGAATAGAATAGAATAGAAATATTTTTATTCAAATAAACTTTTTTACAAGTGCTTTTAAATCTTCGATGAGTCTACCACTGGTTCGGAATGCCTTTCCTGCCGAGAAAAACCCGCAAGAAACTCGGCGGTTGCTCTTTTCAAAACAAGTTTGTATAAAAAACTTTTTACAAGGGAATAGCTACATAATAATATTGTGAAATGAATATTTTGAAAAGAGCAACTGCTAAGTTTCTTGCCGGCTCTTCTCACCAGAATCCGCTTTCCGAACCGGTGTTAGAGTAATAACGTGTCATAAGAGTCACTGGTTCATCATCAGCCAGAGTGCATCCACTGTTGGACATAGGCCTCTTTTAAGTAGCACCAACGTTGCCTGTCCTCGGCCTTTCGCATCCAATCGATGCCGGCCACTTTCCGGATGTCATCGCTCCATCTAGCCGGGGGGCGCCCTACAGTCACAGGTTGGCCTACGTGAAATAAATATTTTTGAATTTGAATTATTATTTTAAAATAAAAATCCTTTGAAACGGGGACCTCCTAATCCGGGCGAACAAGCTAGACTAACGATGAAGTCAAAATATTACTTTTAGAGTTAAAAAGGATATGATCCACATGAAACACAAACTAAGATTTACTTTATAAACATATATTTTATATTATGATAGCATTAGATGGAAGGCTTGATAAACCGATTACAAGGCGCGGCGTAGAGCGCCTACGGCTCGGCCTACGCCGTAGCTTAGCTGACGCGATTAATGTGCTGGGGGAAATAATGGTCTGTACTATATAATGTTACTTTATGTAGTATACTATGTTAGTATAATAAATAATATGGTTTATTTTTCATATTGTGTTTTTGAATTGAGTAGAGAAACATACTTCATACAAATTATTATTTATTTGTTTGGATTTAAAAGGAACTTATAATTCACTTATGACCTCTTTCATGAAATATTTGCGCACTATTAATCTATCTATCTATTTTATCTTATCTTATACCTTTAAACGAGCAATTCTTGTATATATGTTACGGTAAATGTGATTAATTGAAAATTATTAATAATTACCGAGCATTATTAATAATTACCAAGATTGATGGTAAAAGTAATAAATTATTCACTTTTTACGATGATTATTAATAATTACACCTTACTCTTGGTAAATTTAATAAATTTATAAAAATAACATTCGCTTAAAGGTAAACCTTCGTAAACTTGGCCATTGCGATGGTCTAATAGGGCTTGGGGCGGGTGATGTGTTCGGGTATACACGATGCGACGGAATTACCGACTTAAGATCGAATACATACATAATATTTTTTAAACAAATACATTATTTTATTCTATTAAAACAACCGAGAATTCTTATAGTGATATAATATTGAACAAACTAAAATAAATTTAAACAAGGGTCTTTATTATTTTTATTTATTATTCGCATACATAATTGAAAGCAGGCAATACAAAAACACATATTAACATTAATTTAAACTTTTTGTATTATCAGAACATTCTTTATTCGAACATTCCTATGATGTATCATGCGATTGTTCAATATTAACGCGTCATTTGTTTTGAAAGCACGTGTGCAAAGTGGTGTTGTTACCGTGAATAAAACTTGTGGATTTGTGATAACCTAGAGCTCCATGAAGATATGGGAAGCATACATAAGAGACTTATTTTCCGATGAAAGACGAGATAATATGGACTTCCCACATACTGACACTGGACCTCCAATTACGAAACCCGAAGTATGTTTTGCAATCAGGCAATCAAAGAGAGGAAAAGCTTTAGGATCCGATGAAATTCCAGTAGAGCTACTTAAGGAAATAGAGGAATGCAACCTTGATTATCTCGTAGACTTCTTCAATCTCATCTATACTACAGGTATCATACCGCAGGATTGGTTGAGATCAACATTTGTCACTCTACCAAAGACAAATAATCCGAAACGTTGTGCTGACTACCGCACTATATCGTTAATGAGCCATATATTAAAAGTTTTTCTTAAGATAATACATGGCAGAATATATAGTAAATGCGAGTCAATTATATCCAACACCCAATTTGGATTTAGATCGGGATTTGGAACGAGAGATGCTCTTTTTGCTTATCAAGTGTTAATCCAGCGTTGTTAGGATATGAATCGTGATCTCTTCGTATGTTTCCTAGACTATGAAAAAGCGTTTGATAGAGTCCGCCATGTTAAACTCATTGAATTGTTGCAGGTGATAGGTATTGATTCTCGTGACCTTAAAATAATTAAAAATTTATATTGGCAGCAAAAAGCAAACGTTCGAGTTGAAGGCCAACTATCATCTTATATGGAAATACTAAGGGGGGTGAGACAAGGATGCATACTATCCCCCTTATTATTTAATATTTATGCAGAGTCAATCTTTTCTGAAGCATTACATGAAATCAATGAGGGGATAACGGTGAATGGCCGGTTAATTAACAACATGAGATATGCGGATGATACGATTTTAATAGCTGATACTCTATCAGGACTCCAAGCATTAGTAAACACTGTACATAAAACCAGCACTGAATATGGTATTAACATAAATTGTAAAAAGACCAAATACATGATAATTAGTAGAGCACCAGAACCTTCATCGTCCATTTTTATTAATAACTCCACCATAGACAGGGTAAGCCAATACAAATATTTGGGTACTATAGTCAATGATCAAGTAGATTACAGCATAGAGATCAAATGCAGAATTGAACAAGCCCGGGCAGCTTTCCGTAAAATGGACAAGATACTTTGCGATCGTAATCTCAGCCTCCCATTGCGTATAAGAGTCGCACGCTGTTACGTTTTCTCCGTTCTTTTATATGGAGTCGAAGCCTGGACACTTACGGAAACTTTGTGTAAAAAGATCGAAGCTTTCGAAATGTGGGTTTACAGAAGAATGTTGAGAATTTCGTGGGTTCAGCGTGTCAAAAACACGACTGTGCTGCAGAGGCTAGGCAAAGATCTTGAAATTATTAAGACCATAAAAGTGCGGAAGCTTGAGTATTTTGGCCATATCCTCAGAAATAACAAATACGACCTCCTGCAGCTCATTATACAAGGGAAAATAGCTGGCCGAAGACCACCGGGTCGCAGAAGAACATCGTGGCTTAGAAACCTACGCCAATGGTATGGCAAAAGTACCCGATCCTTGTTCCGAGCAGCAGCGTCCAAGGTGCAGATAGCCGTCATGATTGCCAACCTCCGATAGGAGTCGGCACTTGAAGAAGAAGAAGAAGAAGAGCTCCATGATGTAGTCTTTGCTTAGTGGCAACAATATCAATTCGTAATCGACAATTCCTAAATCCCAGCAGTGTGGGTGGGTAGTACCCTTCAGCATCAGGATTGAGGAGCTATAACCTAAAGCTCCATGATATAGTCTATCCTTAGTGGCAACTATATCAATTCGTAATCGACAATTCCTAAATCCTCGTAGTTTGGGTGGGCAGTACCCTGCAGCATCAGGATTGAGGACCTAGAGCTCCATGATGTAGTTTATGCTTAGTGGCTCGGTCCCTATCCGAAATATCGCTGGTATTTTCTAATAGATCTAGGTACGAGGATTCAAAATATTGCCTTTGGGCGACATCATTAGGACCACCCGTATAATACTTGCATCTGGAAAATTAAATCCTTACTGTTGGCTCGGTTGGCCACTTTTATAACCACCCAAAAATGCTTTTACCCGGAAATCCTTACTGTTAGGTTCATCACAGCTTTCGTTGTTATTTTTTTATTATAACGTAGGAATACTTGCACCCGAAAATCCTTACTGTTGGTGCGGTTAAAGGTGGCTGGAGAAAGGATTCGGGTGGGGTTTAGAGGGATTGTCAGACTGTTTCTCGTTTGTTTTATCACTTTTACAAATGACAATAGTGAATAATTAATAATAACCGATAAAAGTGATGAATTTCATAGTATTTATCAAATTTACCAAATGGTGAGGTAATTATTAATAATTACCGAAAATTATTAATAATTATCACATTTATCATATTTACCGTAACATATATATATAATCTGAATCTCGGAAACGGCTCCATCGATTTTCATGAAATTTAGTATTCCAGGGGGTTTCGGGGGCGATAAATCGATCTAGCTAGGTTTCATTTTTAGAAAAGATCATTTTATCCATGTTTTCAGGCAATGAAAAACCCTTCACAATATCACTAGAATACGAAGGTAAATTTCGCCATCATCTATGTAAAGATGTAAAGTTCCAATAGCTCGGGAAATCGGGTGGTCCCGAAACCAGAAGACCCCGGTTCGAGTCCAGACGATTATATTTTCCCCTATGAATTTTATTATTATTATTTTTTTATTTTATTTTTTAATATATAATTTCCAAAAAATACGATTTACAAAAATAAAATAAACGGTCACCCAGATATTTTAGTTGAATCTAATAAACTCTGGCTGTATTGTTTACTACAGTCATATTGTGAAAACATTCTGGCAAATAAATGATAGTTTTTTGTTCAATATTTTTTTATGTGAAGTAACACAGTCCACCCTTTTAACCGTTGGTCTATTGAGGCTGTATATTAGTGACCGGCCGGCCGGCCTAACTTTGTCAAATTTTATTCGTATAAATAGTTTTTATGGCGACAAACAATAGAAGAAATAACATGAACTGCGAAAATCGCGCCCCAATGTTGCGTACGCGAATATACGCCAGGTCAGGACCTGACTTATGTTTCAGATTACTCTGCACATTCAGTTTCACGTTATATTCACTACAACTTCTACTTGCTTGCTTCTACTTGCGCTGCAAGGCCTTAGAAACGGCAAACTGTTTTGCGTCGTCTGTTTGTTCTCAGAACAAGGGAAATTAGCAGAGAATATACTTTGAACAATTTTTGAGGCCAACGGCTTGGCCAACGAGTCAACACCTGGACCACTAGGTTCAGGGGCCCATCAGCTGAACCTGAGTCCAGAGTCGCTGCCCAAAGCGGCCTTTCACCGCGGTCAGATCTGTTCTCAACGTAGTGGTGACTTAATGATGGTAGGGTTGCACTGACCTTCCTTGCAGCAGTCAATCCTTGTACGGCCTGAGATGGTATGATAGTTGGTGATATGTGGGTGTATTGTGAGGTTAAGTGTAAGGTGAACTTCTCAGGCCACTAGCAGCAGCAGGCAGGCAGCCAGTTATGGCCCGCTGGAGACGTTGGGCTGACGGAGCACTGTACACTTGGCTTGTCAATAGTAAGACCAACTAGAGGTGGTCAAAGTCACTATTTCACACTTAGCGTGGCGAGCAATAACCGCTTGTGAGGAGTCGCCTTTTGTTACAAATAACAGTCTGTAATTCTGCTTATAGCTAGGTCGACACATAGACCGCTTGACGGCACAACTAAACCGTAAAATAAACTAAATCTAGACACTTAAACAGCAAAACGGTGCGCGAGGCGACTTGGGTTTTTCGTGTACGTGTTAGCTGTCAAAAAGGAACTTGCAAAAACCACGCCCAAAAACGGCGGCAAGTTTAAAACTAAGAATCTGTCAACTTCATTGCGGGCTAAAAAGATTGCCAGCGCCACGACCATGGAACAAGGAATTCTGGACAGGTACATGGCGCGAACAACCCCCCCGCCTGTGGTCGTAAGGATTTACGTCCACTTACTAGTAAATGGGTAAACGTGATAAGGAGCAAACGGCTCGCTGCAAGACAGAGTCTCCGACCATTACCTCGGCAACCCTGGGAACCCCATCAGACCCGTAGATCAGCTTAAGAATGCGCCCACGGCGCCAGTATAAAGGCAACAAATTAGGTTCCTTAATCAGCACTAGGTCACCAACTTTGGGTGGATCAGATTTGTCAGCCCACTTAACCCGCTGCTGCAAAAGATGCAAATACTCTAGTGACCAACGGTGCCAAAAACTCTGAGTCATCTGTTGCAGCAGCTCAAACCGGGACAAACGTGAGACCTTCACGTCCCTGAAGGGGTATTCGGGTAGAGCGTTAAGGGGCTGACCAATCAGAAAATGACCGGGAGTTAAGACCTCCAGGTCATTTGGGTCAGATGAGAGGGGACAGAGTGGCCGAGAATTGAGTACAGCCTCAATTTTGCAAAACACGGTGGCGAGTTCTTCAAAGGTTAAAACAGTTTCGCCTATAACGCGCCGGAGATGAGTCTTGGCCACCTTAACCACAGCTTCGAATATTCCACCCCAATGAGGGCAAGCTGGGGGGTCAAACTTCCAGGTTACCCCCATCTTGGACAATGCTGTACTTAATCTAATCTTATTGCTAGACAGGAATTCGACAATTTCTTTTAAATATCTATCAGTGCCCTTATAATTGGTGCCGCAATCAGTGCGAATCAGGTCAGGCAATCCTCGACGAGAGACAAATCTACCTAGCGTGGCTACAAAAGCTTCAGTGCTTAAGGCACTCACAAGTTCTAAATGTACCGCCTTGGTAGCGAGACATACAAAAACGCAGAGGTAGGCCTTGAGCGATTTGGCGTTGCGGAGGTTAGAGCTCTTGATGGCAAACGGGCCAGCAAAATCAGTGCCAACCCCAGCAAAGGGTCGAGTGGCTAGAACGCGGTCGGAGGGCAGATCACCCATCATCGGCTGTGAAGTATTAGCCTTCAAGCGGTAACACGGAATGCATCTGAAAGTAACGTTCCGGATGGTGCGTCTCCCTGCCAGAATCCAAAACTCGCGCTGTAAAATAGCCGAGAGTGCATTACAACCAGCGTGGGCATTTTCAAGATGGTAGTGTGTCACTAGCAATTTGACAAAGGTGCCGTCCTTAGGTAGCAAAAGGGGGTGGCGAGCACCATAGGGCAGATTGGAATTCTTGAGGCGTCCTCCAACGCGTAGCATTCCGTTATTGTCCAAAAAAGGGCTTAGGCGAGCAAGGGGGCCCTTCAAAACTAAACCTCTCTTTAGGGTGTCAATCACGGATGAAAAATGCTCCACCTGAACCACACGCACCCAGTAGTTCCGGGCGTCTTGGCGTTCAAGAGGGGAAAGCACAGGACTCAAATTTTTATTTTCTGAATTCCGCCCATTATGGATAAAACGTCGAATCCAGCCGGTAACACCAATTAGTTTATCAAGGGAACTGTAACGGTTCAAAAGAAAGTTCAAGTCGGGGATCTGTTTATCCTCAACCACTCCGACTCTTAAGCCCGGCAATACTTCGGGAGCGGAAAACCTATTTTGAGGCCAAGTCGTCTCGGATTGGGATAGCCAACTTGGATCCAACCAAAGGTGATGGTGGACCAGTGAAGAGGCCTCACAGCCGCGGGAGGCGCAATCGGCCGGGTTCAGTTCACCGGGTACGTGTCTCCAAATCACCGGTACTGCAGAGCTCTGAATTTGGGAGACCCGATTCGCAACAAAGACCTCTAAGTTGTGAGGCGCGGCTCGTAGCCAGCAAAGGACAATCTCACTGTCCGTCCAAGCATAAACGTCGGTCAGATCGACCGCAGATGCCAAAGAGGAGCGGACGTGGTTCAAGAGGCGTACCAGAAGGGCGGCGCCAGACAATTCTAATTTCGGGATAGTTAACCGTGACCGAATAGGGGCCACCTTGCTTTTTGCCAAGACGAGATGCGTCGCGACCTCACCGGCGACATCGACAGTCCTCAAATATACCACGGCGGCGTATCCTCGTTCGGAGGCGTCGCAAAACCCGTGGAGACTGGCATGACACCTTCCTGTTGGTAGGAAGCGTCGAGGCATGGAAATTCGGTTAACTTCAGGAAGTGAAGACACAAGGGAGTTCCACACCTTCAATAACTTTCCAGGGAGTGGTTCGTCCCAACCGAGTTCAGCAATCCAAAGCTTCTGGAGGAAACATTTAGCCAAAAATATTACGGGAGTGATCCATCCATTGGGATCGAAGGTGCGAGCAACCGTAGACAATACGGAACGCTTAGTCCAGACCTTAGGAGGTGGGTCTAATTTGACCCGGTAGGTGAAAACGTCTTGGACGGGCTGGTACTGTATTCCAAGGACCGTCAGCAAATTGGGATTTTCGGGATTTTCTAAAATATGAGGATCCTGCTGATCCTTTCCCGGAAGATCCTTCAAGACGTGAGGGGAGTTGGACAGCCACTTGCCCAACTCATAACCTCCGGACTTCAGTATTGCAATCAATTCATCGCGAAGAGTCAGAGCTTCCTCAACGCTCGAGGCTCCCGTGCAAATATCGTCCATATAGACTGACGATTCCAAGGTGGCTGATGCGCGAGGGTAATTCAGTCGCTCCCGGTTAGCTAGTTCTAACAAGGTCCTGATAGCAATATAGGGGCTTGACTTGAGTCCATAGGTCGTGGTGTTCAATTCAAAGACACGCATTGGCTCATTAGGATTTTCGCGCCACAGAATCATTTGGTATCTCCGATCATCGCGATGTACCATCGACTGTCTAAACATCATCTTGATGTCAGCTACGAAAACAATTTGATGCCGGCGGAAATGCGTGAGGATATCGGAGATATCCTTGATCAGCTTAGGACCGGAGTGCAAGCATTGGTTCAATGTCACCCCGTTGGATGTGGCCGCGGAGCCGTCAAAAACCACTCGAATCTTCCCCCCAGGGGTCTTCAAGACGGCATGGTGGGGTAAGAAGTAGTGCTCGTGTGCGCGCCAATCAAAATTGGATGGTGACATATGCCCCAGGCCCTCGTACTCGCGCATAAATTCAACGTACTTGGAGCGGAAGGTGGAGTCGCGCCGCATGCGCCGTTCCATAGACAAGAGCCTCTTTTCCGCCAAGGCCCGCGATTGACCAAGCGGGGGGCGAGAAGCGAGAAAGGGCAAGCGAGTTACAAATCGCCCATCAACACGGCGGCCTGTGTTGTTTTGATAAAACAACTCACATTCAAGATCAAGAGGGTCAACTCGTGCGGCATGCGGCGGCTCCTCAACTTCCCAAAAGCGCTGGACCACGTCCGACAGCGTCAAGCCGGCTGCTTGCAATTGGTCCAGCACCGGTAGGTCCGAAGACCATAGCACGGGTCCAAAAAAGCTAGAACCGAATATAGTGGACATGGCACATAGGCCGTCCTTCTGCAAAACCCTAATTTCCCCTGACAAGACCAGGCCCAACACATCGGAACCCAACAAAAGGTCCATAGGACCGGGTTCAGTCCAGTGGGGGTCAGCTGGGTTTAGGCCTGATGCACAGGACACCGCAGCGTCAGCTATTCGGACCTGCGGTAGGGGGCCTAAGATATTGTCAAGGACTGACACCTTGACCAAGACCCTAAGATTGCCCGTAACGGGGCCAAACATTAATTCCGCTTCCCCGTTGGGAGTCGAGGGCTCTATACCCCCGATACCTATCACTCGTCCTGTTCGAGGACTCCAAGGGAGCCCTAGCTCACCCACCAAACGAGAAGAAGCAATACAGCGCTGTGAACCCGAATCCAAAAGGGCGCGAACGATTAAAAATTCACCCTTCGGGTTGAATACCTTCACTGAGACAGTCGGCAAAAGAATGGTCTGACAGACGGACTGCCGGTGATTCAAGGTCTCAGGAGAAGTTGCTGTGGTGGGGGCTAGGGCGGCAACTACCTATTGGTGGTCGTCCTCATCAAACCGGTCCTCTAACCGGGGAATCTCATATTGAGACTCAGGGGGGACCTCCAAAGGTGAGTGGGACGGACCTCCATTTGGGTAAACCCATGCGTCATCTCGTGGCGGCAGCACGGGCCTAGTCATACGGGCTGAGGTCGGTAGGCCGTAGTAAGGCTGTCGACCCGCTCGAGGTGGGCGGCGTTCGAGGCGTGGCCACTCATGAAGCGGAGGTGAATAGCGGGCAGACTGAACCGTAGACGGAGCCGCCACAAATCTCCCATCAGAACGTCGAGGGGGGTTGGCGCCCCCCTCACGGGGGGGTGAAGCCCCCATAGGCGGGGTCGAAATCCGGACGCGTCGGGATTCATGGCCCTGATCAGGAGACCGACGCAAGTAATCCGGGGAGCGATCGGTAAGAGCGCCCCCGCCCGTGCGGGGCGCGCCCTCACTCTCCACCCGGCGGCCAACACCATTCTTGTTGGCGCACAAAATCTCCAGGTGGTTACCCCTACAAATTGGGCATGGCCGTCGCTGTTGGCAGTCCCGTTGCATGTGAGCTTCCAGACAGCTATAGCACCAGTGGCGGTCTCTTGCAATGCCCCTCCGATCCTTGATCCGCTTAGAGAGAAACTGGGGGCAAGAAAGCACCCGGTGGCCTGGACGCCTGCAATAGTTACAGGGAGCGGGTTCAGTGGCAGCAAGTCCAGTGTAAACGGGCATTGGTCTCCGGTCGGAGGCCCTTTTACCAGGGACGCCAGTGTGACCCTTTTCCTTCCTCAGCTGGGCAGGCCGCTCTGGGGTCCTTGAAGGACCAGCAATACCAGAGTTATCAGCCTGCCGGCACTCTTCCTCAAGGAACTTTAAAAGGTCCGAAAAGGGGGGCAGGTAGCTGGCCCCGTCCCCACCATACCTTTGCTCAAAACGCAGTTTGAACTCGGGAGGTAGGCGGGACAACACAATGTGTAATAAAAGGAAGGACCACTGGTCCACGGGAAGCTCTAAACGCTTAAGAGCGTTGCAGGCTACAATCAGTGGATTTAAGAGCGATTCTCTTAAATGGGACACCCCATAGACACGTGGCAGCGCTAGAATTTGTGCCACGTGTGTGTCTGCTAACCGGCGCACGTTGGCATACCGCCGAGTCAGTAGTTCCCGCGCGGTGGTATAACTCTCCTCGGAGAGGTCTAGGTGGCTAACTAAACCCAGAGCCTCTCCCTGCAGGGAAGAGAGTAGATAGGCCAGTTTCTGGCAGGGAGACAGGTCCCTTCTCGCGTCCACCAGGCTATCAAAGAGGCTGAGAAAGCCTAGCCACTCGCTCAGGTTGCCAGAGAAGTGGGGCAAGTTTATTGTTGGCAACTTGCCCTGTAACGCAGGCTGCGTGGTGGGTCTGGTGGGAGACTCAAGAATAGAGCTCATTCTCGCCTCCTTCTTGAGCCTCGCGGCCTCCTCCACCAGACCGTCTGTCAGCTCAAAAAACTGTTCGTAGTCCCGCACTGAGGACTCCAGCGATTCCGGAGGTAGCTCCAATGCCATGAGGTCTCGGAAGGCCTCTTCGACGACCGCCTGCCTGGTCCGCACCTGCTCGCACCGCTGGAGCAGTGCGGATGCCCGGTCCACCCGGCCTACCAAGGCGTTGGCTGTAGCAGCCCAACGCAGCTCTGATTGAATTTGCACGCTCAATTTTTTGTGGGCTGACATCTTAGGTAGGTACAAAACAACTTAAATAAAGGTAGTTACAACAACTAGATAACAAAATCAAAACAAAGTTATTTGTTACAAGTTATGTTTCAACTTCAACCAAACAAATTAATAATCAAACAAGAATTACCCACTTTAAACACAAACAAATTACTACTTAAATACTATTTATTAATTAGAATTATTTACTTTGAAACAAGAATTATTTATTTTAAATACATCAAACAAACTACTCTGTTACCTACCCACGAGGGGTTCTAGTAAACAAACAAAGTATTTGTTGGTTAAAAGTTCCAAAAGATACAAATTAAGCTATCAATAATTATTGATTGAAATTATAATTTATGTTAAGTCAGTCAATAACATAAATTAAGATAAAAGAAAAATTAAGTTTTTAATTACCCGTACTAAGCCACTAGACTCATACCAGGCACTGCAAATTACAAATTGGCTTGGTAAGAACCTACAATTATCAAATTATATTAATATTAAGTTTATTTATTACAATCTACATCTAACTGTTGGCCAGTTACGGGCCACAAACAACAATTAGATACTATTAATTATTAATCAACAAAAATTAACAAAACAAAATCTCAATAATTGCAATCATTATACAGGCCTACATGTGACAAGGTAGGCTATGCACTAGTAACCCAACAAGCCTGTGCATCAATAAGTTATAAATTAACAAGTTTACAATTAATGAGTTAACCCTAGAACGGCAAAGTTAAGTCACAGTAATGCCAAATCTGTCCGCGGAATCAATTAAACCGCGCTCAGCTACCAAATGTTGAGGCCAACGGCTTGGCCAACGAGTCAACACCTGGACCACTAGGTTCAGGGGCCCATCAGCTGAACCGGAGTCCAGAGTCGCTGCCCAAAGCGGCCTTTCACCGCGGTCAGATCTGTTCTCAACGTAGTGGTGACTTAATGATGGTAGGGTTGCACTGACCTTCCTTGCAGCAGTCAATCCTTGTACGGCCTGAGATGGTATGATAGTTGGTGATATGTGGGTGTATTGTGAGGTTAAGTGTAAGGTGAACTTCTCAGGCCACTAGCAGCAGCAGGCAGGCAGCCAGTTATGGCCCGCTGGAGACGTTGGGCTGACGGAGCACTGTACACTTGGCTTGTCACTAGTAAGACCAACTAGAGGTGGTCAAAGTCACTATTTCACACTTAGCGTGGCGAGCAATAACCGCTTGTTATAAATAACAAGAGTCGCCTTTTGTTACAAATAACAGTCTGTAATTCTGCTTATAGCTAGGTCGACACATAGACCGCTTGACGGCACAACTAAACCGTAAAATAAACTAAATCTAGACACTTAAACAGCAAAACGGTGCGCGAGGCGACTTGGGTTTTTCGTGTACGTGTTAGCTGTCAAAAAGGAACTTGCAAAAACCACGCCCAAAAACGGCGGCAAGTTTAAAACTAAGAATCTGTCAACTTCATTGCGGGCTAAAAAGATTGCCAGCGCCACGACCATGGAACAAGGAATTCTGGACAGGTACATGGCGCGAACAACAATGTTTCATTAATTTTAATTTCTTAGATAGTTCTCTAAGAGACAAGTATTAAAACAAACAAACTTGTACAGTTGCATGCGAAGTTAATCTCTGCTAATGTTTCGTTGTTCCTAACGCTTTGCTTACACAGCGCTAGCAACTGCCCTGACAGTTATTAAGAGATACTGGCAAAGATCTATGATTTATTCTTAACACAAACCACGTATATATTTTATTAATATATATATAGCTGTTCGTGCTGATTCACTGATTCACTCACTCACTGATTGATCACCTCTCCTGTAAAATTTTGTATGAATTTTTTTTTTCACTAATGGTTTCGTATAGAAGACAAAAATTCATTCGGAGGAAAATTATGGAGAGAGCTGATGATTGAGGATTTCGGAGACGGGTGAGGAGCACGGAGGAGAGTATATAAGATGGAAGAGTGGTTATTTGATAGAAAATGATCAGGACCTGAAAGTCCACTTGACGATAGAAAAACCGCGGTCCGCTTGCGGGCCGAGCACCCACGCGCCCTACTAGTTACCTGTAAAGTGTTAGCGCACAGGAGAGCAAGAAGGCGTTCCAGCGCCGGGACTGCGTCTGTGGTCATCGGGTTTTGTTGCAGCAAGTGCGGACGTAACTGTCGCTCACGGATCGGTCTCCACAGTCACCGGAGAAAATACCTCCGAGACAATGTTTAAATCGTCTAGAACAGACGTAAAGGCCGAAATGATGATAAGTAGAAATGTATTTACGTTTAATAGAGTTGAGAGGGCAATATTATTGTATTATTTTTATCATGCCTAATAATCTTGCCTGTTTCTTGCTCGTTTCTGACGTCGCTCTAGGCGAGTAGCCTCTGCTAGCAATAGCAATCAAGTTTGACTTATATATCAAAGGAATGTCAAAAACAGTAAAAAAATGGCCAAGGAATGGCTAGATCAACGTATTATGACCTTCTAGCTGATGGTAGGGCCAATTTGCCAGAAGTCATGCTAGGTGTGGGGGAATGGTGGATGGTGGTGGTGGCAAAACGTCACAGAACCAGCAAAATAGGTAACTTACATGCATTTACTATCGCACATGATAGTAACTCACATTAGTGGGCCACACAATGCCATTAATCAGGGCAACTTGCACACTCACTCGCATCGTCTAACGAAGCAGTAGGCGTTGTTCTCTGCAAATGTTCCGTTATTCCTAAGCCCCGACAAGAAGGTGACTGTTTTATTTCTTAATGAAAATTTACTCTTTATGCTGTTAACAATGAGAAGAACATCTTTTTGTTAGAATTGCGGTTAATGTTTTAATTATGAATATTACTTCAGTTAATATTCACTGGGTTTCTGCGTTGCAGTGCACAGTGGCTCTTTACATAGCATCAAGTAAGTAGAAGTAACTCTCGAGTCTATTTACCTGCACTAAACTCAACTAATAATTAATTATATTGATATCAAACTGTTTGATATAGTATTCATTCATAAACCTAAATCCACGTATGTAAATATTATGTTACTAGCTGATGCCCGCGACTTCGTCCGCGTGAATTTAGTTTTTTGTTTTTTTTTTTTTTTTTGTATAAAAACCTTCCGTGGAACTTAATGAACATACAAAAAAATAAATTAACCGAATTGGTCCATCCATTCTTGAGTTATGCGCTTACCAACATTCATTTTTATTTATATATAATATATATATAAGATAAGAAGATATATTATGTTGTTTAAAAACTTAACGCCACGCGAAAAAAAACGCGGACAAAAGCGTAAAATGACGCTATTCTTATCGCGATATCTTTTTATACATTATAGGCACACGCTTGACCCCTATCACAGCTGATAAAAAGTGATGATGTGGTCTAAGTTGGAACGAGTTTGCCTAGGAGATGTCTATTCACTCTTGGTTTAAAGCCAGATTGCACGTGTTGAAGGAAACAAGGACAAAAGGTGTTAAAGGAAAGAAGGACAAATGTCGGAAAAGCGTTCCAGACCCTGGCCGATTTTGGACACAACGACAAAAAATACGTGTGGCACTCGGGGACTGCCGAAAGCTATTGCATAGCATTTTCTAGTCGCACGCACAGAAACACCGTGCCGAAGTCTGCCGAACTGAAACGACGGTGTTAGGTTTATTTTCGTTACGGAATTTCTTGATTCGGTCGCCGCGCTCAAAGCCCGCGATAAAAGCTATGCAATAGCTTAATAAAATGTGGATAAAATATATAAAAATATAGTAGCAATCGGCAACGGTACAGTCACACACAAATTCAGCCCCCCGATCCGCAGATCCGCTCCAAAACAAAGTGATAAATAAGGCTAAGCCTCCTGATGTACTGCGACGCGACCCGATGCATCTTTTATTGAGATACATTGCGTGAAGTGATCTGTGAACCAATAATGGGCCGGCAGATTTAGCGTTTGTACAATTTTAACACTGCATCGTTATTGGGATCGTAAGAAAGATCAGTCACAGCAGGAGATATAGAGAGCTATATTATGATCGAATCTGAAATAAGGAAATCCGTGATCAAAGACACTAACGTAGTATTATAGATCAACACACCTCTGATTTTTCACAGTTATGTGCATATTTTAAGAAATTAAACATTACATATGCTTCATCGGTGAAGGAAACATCGAGAAAAAACCTGCACGCCTGAAGTTCTTTTGAGATGTTCTCAAAGGGATGTGAAGTTAACCAATTCACATTGAGCCAGCGTGGTGGTCTATGGCCTATAATTCCTCTCTGCGAGGAGAGTCCTATGCTTTGTAGTTACTAAGTGAACCGTTGATGGGTTGCTAATAATGGTGATGGGCTTCGTAAGAAAGCTCAGTCACAGCAGGAGTTATGGAGAGCTATATGATCAAATCGGAAATGAGGAGATCCGTTACCAAAGAATCTGATATAGATCAACAGCAGAAGCAGAAGTGGCAATGGGTGGGGCATATAGTTCTAAGCGTTTCGGTTTTGGAACGAAAGTCTGTACGAACGAAAGTGGTATCGCGCGGTGCGGAAGGGGGCTAGACGGAAAAAATTAAGGAACCGACACTCGACACATTTTTGAAACCGACACTTTTTTGTTGAATGTGAATTTTGCATTGTGTTCGGTATTTTCGCGGTACAACATTGGGTTTCCGTAGCCTAGTGGCTCCGGCAGTCACTTAACAGTTGAAAGTCGATGGTTCGAATCCCAGCTCGACAGACTGAATTTTCTATTTTCTATCGAGCTGGGATTCGAACCATCGACTTTGAACTGTTCAGCGACTGTCGGAGCCACTAGGCTACGGAGACCCAATGTTGTACCGAACACAATGTAATCGAAAGGAACTACGTTCCATCCGGGTGTCCCTTGACACCTCTCAAGTTTTTTTATTCAACACCATCTGCTACGGCCTTTCGTTTACTCATGAGTACAAATGCAAAAATTGTAATTTATTAGTTGGGTTGTCCTTCAACGACGCAGCATCAGAGCAATGGATCGACTTTATTTTTCTCGCATAGATATTTGATAAAGACCTAAAAAGCGATAGATATAATATAATTCCCTTTTATCCTGGGAAAACATCAGAGCAATGGATCGACTTTATTTTTCTCGCATAGATATTTGATAAAGACCTAAAAAGCGATAGATATAATATAATTCCCTTTTATCCTGGGAAAACTTTAAAAAACCTAAATCCACGTGAATACAGGCACGGGGTAAAGCTGGTTCCAAAATAAAGGGCTTTATTAACATCCCATAACACAAATACTGCATGTCTACAAATTTTATTAATCGCATACCTACCACAATCATGTCCATAAAAATCTGTACAGAATAATATTCCCTTCGCACAGTGAATGTAAGGTTTATTATCCTGTGCAAAATGCGAGGGGCATGTCAGCCCGATTAGCGGAGCAAAGATTGTCGTCGTAAAATGTCGCCATCTCAGTATCAGCTGTCAGCTTACTATATGTTGAGGCCGTGAAAAACGCGGTATAGTGAGAATAGTTTCTTTTTCTGCATTTTCCTCACGACTTCAACCGAGTGGAGGTTTTTAAAAAATGCATGTGGTCGCCACTCGAACACCTTGGGGACGTAGACTTGCAAAAATTTATAAGAAGGTAATTAACATTTATCACTATTATACTCGTAGGTAACCTATGGCCGTATTTACAATGCAAACTGTCTTTGTAATTAGCTATAATCGGTTCAGCCCTTTAGCCGTGAAAAATAACACAGACAACAAAATCTGCTTTCCGAACGTGGTAGAGGCTTGACTTGTCATACCTACATAAAATATAATTTTGAATTTGAAGCAGCAAGCACTTTCGCATTAATAATATTAGTATGAAAATATACTTAAGAGGCTCTTCATGTCCGAAGGCATGTGATGACTTGGGTTAAATGGTCTAAACTCTAAGGCTAAAGTGATGACATATTAACGTACCTACGTCATCTGCGCTGCAAATTGAATATGTATTATGAAGCCTGTTTTAAAAGCGACGGATCGGGTTCAAACGGCGTATAAAAACGCTCTATTTTTAGGGTTCCGTACCCAAAGGGTGCCAACGGGACCCTATTACTAAGCCTCCGCTGTCCGTCCGTCCGTCCGTAGTTAATATAGTATAATAGTTCCGTAATTAATTTAAAAGTTATTTAAAAGCGGTTTCTGTACCTACAAATCGCTTTTTTAATGGCTGTACATAGTTACCTATAAAGTTCGGTTGGCTACATAAAGCTGATCCCATCGAGTTACTTCGTGAAAACATGACATATATTCTATAGCGACAGCTTCCGCTGAACAGGTTTAATGTTACTACGGGATAATGTATCGAAAAATATACTATCAGTTCTTCTTTGAGGGATTCCTCAGCTTTGAGGATCGTGGCTCCCTCGAGAGAACACTTCCTTCACAATTTTCACGGTTTCGCTATTTATGTCTGTTGGAGGCCGTGCAGAAGGCATTGCAGAAGCGTGTGTCGACCGCTTCTCTGCATGCTTAGTCCGAGTTTTAATTCGTTTGATCGTAATAGTAAACGATGACGTAAGCATCAAAGTAAAATGATTGACTTATAGCTCAATTTCGTGTATATACTCTTATACGTTTACGTATACGAAAACGCTTACTTTCTCTTTCGCTCTTTCCTTCGATCTTGCCAGTGACCATGAATTTCTCTATGATTCCATATTTTTCTACTCGCGTTTTTTCACAGCAAATGTGACCGAAGTAGTCGAGCATCCACCGTCAATGTTCAACTTGAACAAGAATTTTTACTTTTTGTCCGAAAATCCCAAAGAATACTTCAATCTACCGTTGTTTGTCAAACCTTATTTTTTACGGTTACAAAGTAGCCTTACGTATGTCACTCTCCTTGGTTCTTACTATACCCATGCAAATATCAATAAACCAACAAACAATACACACTCGCATTTATTAACCTACTTCAAAAATGGAGGAGGTTCTCAATTCGTCGGAATCCTTTTTTTTATGTATGTTCACCGATTACGACGTGTGAACCGATTTGAAAAATTCTTTTTTTGTTTTAAAGGGCATACTTTCCAGGTGGTCCCGTATAAATTTTATCGAAATCAATCGAGCGGTTTTAAAATATCAACAATAAATTAAATAGTTTGTATAGTGTGTGTGTAATGTAGTAAAGCGGGAGTTTGAAGTCGGTTGTTTAATAGTAGATTATTAACCAAGGGGATAAAGCAGTGTCTTCTGTCGCGGGTGACGATTTAAATCGCGAGCGTAACGAAGGACTCGAGGTTTACTCCCGAGCGTAGCGAGGGTGTTAAAAACTTAAATCACGAGCGAAGCGAGGGATTTAAGACGAGTCCTGAGTGTAGCGAGGGATTTAAGTACACCCAAGACTAAGACAGCTTTATCACAGAGGAATATACTCTACTTTTCGTACCATTTGCGAAAAAATTAACACAATAATAATATGAGATAAGTATTTATTAAAAATAATGACAATTAAAAGTAAAAGTTAACATTCGAAACATTGGTCCAATTATTGATAGAGGGAGTTACATTTTTGTTTGGTACATTTATATTGTTGACGAGTTGATTTGAGTATTTCTCTGTTCTTGCGTCTGAGCATTTTCCACTGATGGAATCCGACAATTCACTGTCACTGTCGCTTAGATTTAACATCGTAACATATTTTTAGAACATTAACTTATTTATAAAAATAAATTAAAATAAACTTAACGTTTATGTATTTGAAGAAAACAAAAACTCCGCAAATTCCTAGACTAATATTTTTTTGTCGGAAAAGCAAAGGCATCAAGCTCATACGGCCTCGTCGGTTTTCGTAATTTTATTTAATAATCATAACTGCATAATAAATGCGTATTCCTTTTTCAAAAAGATGTTTATTGCGTTATATACAAACTCAATGGTGTAAACACAGATTTAGTTCGGTATAAATTTCGGTAAGTATTCCAAATTTAAATCACATTCTCCCCCTAGAGGATGAATGAAATTCGTTACAATTTTCTTTCCCTGTTTTTAACAGATTAAAAATGACTATTATTATGTTCGCTTTTTGTGGCACAGAATGTCACTTTTTTGAGCAAGTGGTACGAAAAAAGATTTTTTATATTGAATTATAATATTATCTATTGACGATTTTTAAGATGTATACGTATGATCAGAAAAGAGAATTTATATGTGTAGGTCTGAACCAGGTCTGTACTCATCTTCATATAAAACACTTATTCTTATTCACAGGTGTATTACAGTGTGTATTACGCTCTTAAGCGTGACACCCAGAACCAACAAACTCAATGTAAACGCAATTTGTCACCGGGTTTAAATTGCCACTTTTTAAGATTTCTCAAGTCATGCTAAGCTCTTCTTACATTAGTCTCAATGGTATACCTGAGCGAAACAATGCTCAGGGGAAAATTATTATCAGATCGCACAACAAAATAAACTCTATTGCTTTTGTAATTAAGTTTAAAATGCTATTGTGTCTCTGTTATCCGCAATGCGAATAAACAGTGTAAATTGGTTGTTTCTCTTGTTTGCATTCCGCATTTGTTATGAAATTATCGCAGAAAACTTGCACCTTGATGTATAATTAGAGTAGCAGATGGGACCTAACATAAATTGCAATTTATTGCTAGAAGAACTTAAATTGAAATGTAAATTCATAACTTTCTCTTGTTTCAACAATGATTTCTATTTTCTACTAATATAATTAATAATTTAGAATCAGCATACACTAGCTATGTACCCTCAAATCTAATAATAAACTATGTACCTACTGTAAACATAAATTAATAAAAAAAAAGTGTCTCAAGAGCCGAAAATGCATAGGCAGTTGCTCTGGTGTTTCAGGTGTTCATCGTTCATCATTCATCACAGAACATGATTTTGTGCCACTTGTGTCCAGTGGCTCACATGGAATCGCTAAAAATTGACCTAGTCGCCATCGTTTTCACGAATCCCAGTGTGTTTAAAGATTATTATCTGTGATATTAGTCAGCTTCGCAGCTTGGCTGATATTCTGTTAATTAAAAAAAATCATCCTTCTAAATTATTCTGATGTGAGGTTAAAAATAAATTAACTTTATAATCCGATTTTTTTAAATACAGTTTAATGACAGTAGAGTAATGATAACTTCAGAACCATTGCGAAATGCAAATAAGCGATACAACCAACTTACATTGTTTATTATTGCATCTCATGAGAATATTATCACAACACATTTTAAACTTTATTTCTAAAGATGTAGAGTCGAAATTATTGTATAAATGAATAATAATTTTGCTCTGAATATTGTTCTATACAGATATCCATTGGGACTAACGGAAGCAAAGCTTAGCGTTTATGATTCGAGAAATCTAAAAACAGGCGTTCCTTATGTCGCAACTAAATGTTATTGCAGCTTACGACTCCGTTGGGTTCTTAAAGTTTTCTTTTAAATGGAGAAAAATTGTTATATGCCACTTTAAAGTGCGAAGGAATTGTTTTCTGCAGCAGAAATCCGCGATGCCGCAAAATTTTCACACACCTTCGAGACTATTATGGAGAACTCTCAGGCCGAGATCTATAGATCGTACTCTGGCTCTGCTCAAGACTCAAGATAGAGTTCATCATCATGTGGAAATGGATGTGGAAAGGTCATTTCACGCAAGCGCGCGTCATCTTCAGCGGTATACACTGCTTAGAATAACGACGTACGATCAGCCACCTCAATTGCCGTATGTAAATTTTCCAATAACAAAACATTATCGGAAAAAATTGGGAGCGGCAACAAAAGACATAAATTCTCAATTATAATATTTCATACTTCGTTGAAAGGAATTTGATTTTCGACTTCGGGCTCATATCGTAGCAATTTGAATTCGAAATGAAATACGTGACTTCAATGAAAAGTATTCCCGAAGTAGGTAGACCGTTTATTACTTTATTGTGTTTTCATTGTTAGAAACAGCTATTGTGATGAACCGATTTGAATAAAGCCATCAAACCGTTGAGATCTACAAGTTTTATTGGAAAGAATATATCTAATTTTAACGCGTATATTATGTACTATTATAAGAATACAACAGAGAGTAGTCAGGTAACATAGGTTTTCAAAAATCGCATACCTACTTAACTCCGAAAAGTTAGAGGGGTGCATGTCTGGAACTCGAACGCCGGACTACCCAAAAAGGAAGCCAAAGTCTATTAATAAATAATTACTAAATAATATTCCTTCTAATATAATAAACTAGCTGATGCCCGCGACTTCGTCCGCATGGATTTAGTTTTTAAAAATCCCGCGGGAACTCTTTCATTATCCGAGATAAAAAGACTCTTTCGGAATAGCTCTCCCGGTCTGAGGAACCACTACTACATCCATTACTATACCCATGCAAAAAATCGCATCAATCCGCTGTTCTGTTGCGACGTGATTGAAGGCCAAACAAACACACTTTCGCATTTATAATATCAGTAATGCTTTATTATAACACTTTTTATAATTGGTAATTTATTTACCATACTTAACCAAAGACAAAATTACGTTTAGCTGTCATTTACGTTTTGTTATTCCACTGTCATTTGCGTTTTGTTATTCCATGTCAGATGCGTTTTTGTTATATGTACCACGTTTTATGACATGACGGAAACGCGGTCGAACGGGATAATAAAGTAATAAAAAAAATAAGGATAATAAAAAAATATGTAAATAAAGTATCCTATGTCCGTCTCCTGGTTCTAAGCTACCTTTCCACCAATTTTCAGCCAAATCGGTTCATCCGTTCTTGAGTTATAAATGGTGTAACTAACACCACTTTCTTTTATCTTTTATATATATAGATGTGAAAGTTTGTGAGGATGTATGGATGGATGGATGGATGTTTGTTACTCTTTCACGCCACAAAGAATGAACCGATTTTGCTGAAATCTGGAACGGAGATAGCACATACCCAGGATTATCTGATAGGCTACTTTTTATACCGGAAAATTACAGAATTCCCGCGGGAATTAAAAAATCTTAATCCACGCGGACGAAGTCGCGGGCATAATCTAGTAAATAATAGATTTTACTAATAATAACTTTTATTAGTTTCTTTTGAAATATTTTTATGTTAAGTATAGTATTTCTATGTACTATATAACATTTTATATAAGGCAAAAGAATTGCCATTAAAATAAATTCAGCCCTAAACAACAATTGAGATTTTAGCAAAGTCATGCTGTGAACTGACAGCTTAAGGTTATGGATCAATTTGAAGCGCCACATTTGGCGTACGATTGTCTCTGGAACTAATTATGTAGAATAGAATAGAATAGAAATATTTTTTTTTAAATAAACTTTTACAAGTGATTTTGAGTAGTCAATGAATCTATCACTGGTTCGGAATGCCCTTCCTGTCGAGAAGAACCAGCAAGAAACTCGGCGGTTGCTCTTTTCAAAACAAATTTACAATACAGTAAATACTATGCTATATTCCAAAATGCATACCGACTAACTTCTATCTTAAGATGGGCAGACATAAAGTAGCCCCATTCCCGCCGGTGGAACCCGTTCACGAGCATGACGCATGACCCAGCCATTGCTTCGCATATTCGCATATTCTTAGAGATACAGGAAGAGCAAAAAAGTATCATCTATCAGTTGTCAACTAGTGCCCTCACTTATTTTAGTTCCTTGGACACCCGCAACTGTTACAGCGCCAAAATGGTGTCAATCGAGTAGATGCAAAAAATATGACAGCAGCCTTTCCAGTGTTATTCATATTATTATTTATTATTATACAGGTCAGTATTACCGCCGTTTACCTCAAGTACGAGTATAGGTAGCTTAACCGATAGTTCTCGAGCATAAAGGAGATCTAAAAGTTTTGTAATAATAAGTCCGTACAAAGTTTTGTTTCCTCGTAGCATCGAGTGCGTTATATTGCGGAAGCCGCCGCTTATAGAAATCTAGCTGATGCCCACGACTTCGTCCGCGTGGATATTTTTTTCGAAATTCCTCGGGAACTTTTTGATTTTCCAGGATTAAAATTAGCCTGTGTCCTCAACTATACCCGTACAAAAAATCACGTCGATCCGTAGCTCTGTTGCGGCGTGATTGAAGGAAAAACCAACAACCACACTTTCACATCATACTAATATCATAAATACGAAAGTGTGTTTGTTTGTTGGTTTGTTGGTTTGTTGGTTTGTCCTTCGCAACGCAACAGAGACACGGATCGACGTGATTTTTTGCATGGGTATAGTTGAGGATCTGGAGAGTGACATAGGCTACTTTTATCCCGGAAAATCAAAGAGTTCCCGAGAGACTAACTCCACACGAACGAAGTCAGTTTATAATAATACTAGCTGATGCCCGCGACTTCGTCCGCGTGGATTTAGTTTTTAAAATCCTTCGGGAACTCTTTGATTTTCCAGGATAAAAAGTACCCTAATATCTCACTCTCCAGGTCCTCAACTATACCCATGTAAAAAATTACGGCGATCCGTAGCTCAGTTGCGGCGTGATGGACAAACCAACAAACACACTTTCGCATTTATAATATTAGTATGATTAGTATGATGTAATAATAGTATGATATAATATTAGTATGATTATTATTATAAATATTAGTAGGGACATCTGCTGCTTGCTCTAAGTAGGCATCGAGGTATATGTACCTGCACTAAGGTCTGTACCTTTAGAGCAAACCTCATAATATGTCGTCAGGTGCCTAAGAGCGCCTTTAATCAATAATTATTATATTTTATTGATTAAATGTACAGAGGCGTAGAAAAATATAAGTTTTTAAGACTTTTAAGTTTTTTTAATTATGACTATAAAAATTTCATAATCAGGTAAATAAAAAAATCTTTAAAAAAGTATATTTTTAGAATATAAGCCAAAGTCAAAGTCAAAGTCAAAGTTAAAGTCATTTATTGCATAATATCATCATAATACATTGCCTTTTCGGCGTGCAATAGAGATACAAAAGAATGGTTTCTTTATAACAATTAATTTAGGCTCAAGTACACATTATTCTCACATAAGTACATATAATAGGTAACAATATAAGGAAGTTACATTTAAAATTTAACTAGTGGTTCGCCCCGAACTGAGACCTCGTGGTATCCCATAATTCCCATAAGGTAGTTTTAACTATATTATATTGTAATTAAAACGCGCCGAATCTGATGACGTCAATCGTCATCTGCTTTCGTGGATGAGATGCGTTTTTACAATATTAAAGACAGCGCCATCTATTAACAGTATAGTGAAGTTTTGTTAAAAACATTGATGCCCATTAAAACTTAAATAATTTCGTTTCTTTATAATATTTATCTAATCTTAGTATTTGTTGTTCAAGTACAGAATATAACTCAAATTATGTGTAAGTTTCAATTTTTAAAATAAAGTGGTTTTAGAGATCTAGCCTCGAATAAAATCTCCACTTTGAAAGCCCCCCATTTCGTCAATTTTAGGAAAAAAAATTAAAAAAAAAATACTTTTGTACTCTGTTTCAAATTATCTTTAAAATGAGGTACTGCAACCCTATGAAATGCAAAAAAATTTATTTTACTTCGCATTCGCTTCTATGAGAGCCCCCCTGAAATAAAGATTTTTATAACTTTTTAAGCCATTTTCGGCTGGAGGCCATCGGTTTACATATCATATCTAAAATTGAAGTAATTACGTTCAGTAATTCAGAAGTTATAAGGCTCTGACAGACGGACGGACGGACGGACGGACGGACGGACGGACGGACAAGTGCAAATTCACTCAAGTAAACTCAGAGACCTTCGCTTCGCTCGGTCGAAAATACCTTAATTGATAAAATTCATCGATATTGTAAAATGTATTGTCTAATAAAAAGTCGCGCAGTTTATTTTTAAATTGATTTAGGTACAATGCATAAGATAACTGATTTAGCTTTGAACAAACATAATCAGCGTGATTCTTCCAGGTAAAGTATTCATCAATTCGCAAGCCTAAAAAATATATTGTTTCGTTTGTTTCTTCAACTTTTTCGCCTGAGTAGTTTATGTTTATAATGTAACTGATTTTACTTCGTATATTATGAAAGTTTATAATTTTTGTTTTATTAAAGTTAAGCGTGAGGGAATTTTCATTTAGCCATTTCATTATGTTCTTTAAACTATTATTTATTGTTATCTCATGTTGTTTCATGTCATTGCTTGTATATATTACAGTACAATCATCTGCGAAAAGCACCATAGGATAGTTTGTTGCTTGTTTGTTGTTTGTTGTCAGCCATGCTGAACTTGACTTATATTTCCTTCAACCCTTCAAAAAAAATAAACTAAAAGCATACATACGATACGATGTATAGGTACGATAACAAGGGTGCAAGGGTGGGGCTCGAAGCATTGACCTTTCAGTTTTCAGTCCGTTAGGCTATTGGGGCCTGATACACTGACAAAAAAATAAAAGCTTTGGGCATGAAAACTTTTTGCCATTAAAGCGGATAGGTTACATTTACATTACATTATGTAAATGCCAGAATGTTAGATAAAAGTACAATACAATCGATAACTATTACGATTTGTTCGCAACAATCGCCAACACACAGAACGGCACTGTTATGCGTGATTGCCACTAAACTACAGTGGGCACGGCTTTCAATGCGGTAAAGGCTCGTCCACCGTGACATTTGATAGACAATTCTGTCGGATTATCTTACTCTAATTACAACAACACACCTGACAAAAGTACGTCGCCGACGTTGACGGCTTTAATGACTGCCGTCGTATTTTGCTGGCATGACACACCAAAGGCGCTAAACAGAGGAAAGCGCGGTGTTTTGTTCAGCACGCTACGTGAATTTGCTTTCGCCGATCGTTCATCTCAATTAGCTTGCAATGCTTTTCAAGTAACCTATAACACATCACTAGGGTTAGTATAAGATTGGATAGTTAACTATGAATAGTAAACTATGAAATTACCATCAAAGTAAAATAAACCATAACAGTATTGAGTTAGAGCTGAATTTCGTGTATGTATTCTTATCCGTTTACGTAACGAAAACGCTCCAAATTGAAATCGTCTCTATTGAATTTGTGACTTTAAATCGATACTATTATGGTTCATTTTACTTTGATGCTAATGTCATAGTTAACTATCACGATCAAACGAATTAAAACTCGGCATAACCACACAGCCAAAACTGCGTAGCGTTCGGCGTAGCGCCCAATCTTTCGTTGAGCAACTGACACGAGATTAGCGGCCGAAAGTTCGCATAGCGCGTTGAACAAAGAGGCTGCGTGTTTCTGTCATGAAAATCTGTCACCGAAGTGTCGGTGACGTAAAATTAAGCGAGGACGAAAAACCGAACAGTTGAAAGTTCAACTCGTCGAGCTAGTTTCTTGCCCTCTCCTAAAATAAGCTTTACGGCTTTTTGGAGGGGAGAGGGGAATATTAATCATGCACACATGCACAGAATGGCTAATATTCTTTACAAAACACAAGTGTAAATTGAAAATTTAAAACACCCACGACATGAGAATCTATGGCTGTCGAAGTTATCAATTAATAGTCATTTAACGATTATACTGGCACGCGTGAAGCACTTAATCGAGTGATCATACGCCGAAAATGCCTTACATCATTTTGGAAAAGAACTGATACTCTTACACTGCTGGACGGATATTAACCAAAAATAGCTAAGAACCACCACAAGGAAACTGGCTTTCAAATGAAAAAAACCGCATCGAAATCGGTCCATCCGTTTGAGAGCTACGATGTCACAGACAGACACACACACACACAGACAGACATCGACGTCAAACTTATAACACCCCTCTTTTTGCGCCGGGGGTTAAAAACCGAAAAATGGAAGCTCGAGAATATAAAATGTTGTGACTGACTGCGATCTTAAAGAAGAGCAAAGCCTATAAATAGGGGTACCTACTTTACCAGTGGTTTTGAAGAGCTTTTATCGAGCGGAACTTGGCAAGTATAAACTAACTAGCTAGACAAATATTAGTGTATGGATTTAGGCTTCATGAAGGAGTCCTAACAGAGCGATAACCGGTAGTTAATGCTGTGTTGAGCGTTATAGCTGCTATTTAGGTCGGATCTGAACTTTTGTATGCCACCAATGTTTGACTACTAATAATTGTTTATCATTCGGAAAAAAGATTAGAATGTGCGACATTTTTAAACAGGATATAATATAAAGGTTTTTCTATGAATGGATCAAAAGTATTGTAGTAGGTCGAATAAGTAGTAGTGGAGCCGGGATATACAATGCCTAAAGAACAAAGGCAAGGGTCTTCAGTTTACCTGAAATCGATTCGAAGCGTCTATACATGAAAAATTGTTAAAACCGTAGAGGTACATTACTAAAACATAATCACTGAGATTTTTCGTTTGAGGAACTCACAAAAAAAAGATATTAACAACTTTATAATATGTATTTTGAGGTTATAAATATTTGTAGAGAGGTATATAGACGTAGTCGTAATTCCTATTTCCATATTATTTTAATTTTAAGTTCTAATTTGACACTGGGATGTGTTACTTAGTAGTCTATAGAACTCTCTACATAGACAAACTCTTGAATTTCCGGGCGAGCAATGTCATCGAGAAACAATCCAAACCAATCCAAACTCTAAGCGCGATATGAATTAGTCACATAATGGTTCATTATTTAATAATTATTTTTTAACCAAGGCAATAAGATGTAAACCTAACTTCATATAAAAACGAACTAATTTAAATACTTTATTTTGTATAAATCATATTCGTAGACGCCTCCTAAAACATTCAGGTACAATTCTGCCATTATTCTTTTGTCCCTCGGTACTGACTACTGAGCACAAGTTGTCGCGAATGCGAAATATTGTGGGTAGATGTGAATATCGTAAGAGCCGAATGCAAGGATATCGATATGAGGGTAGACACGCATAGCAACAGCCATAGCACCACAGAGTAGGTATATAATATTAAAGTAACAGAGCGGAAGCTACATACAAACGGCTCGCGGCGGGCTCACCCATACATAGCGCAACGCTGTGTGCGTGAGCTCTCACCGACACATTCACCGACACGCCGCGGCGCGCCGCTCAGGGTAAGTCAGGGTCAGGACGTAAGGGCTGACGGTCGTGCGTTTGGTGGAAATAAATAGACTAAGAGTGAGTGTTTGTTTGTTGTGAGTTTAGATTTATTTGTGTATATATGTATGTAATAGTGTAAAAATGCCAAACTCTTGCACAGTTTGCTTAAAACAAGCCAGAGACAATAAGGACATTTCCTTTTTTTTATATCCGAGAGATAAAGAGAAGTAAGTACTTTTTAATACGTACCTAACCTTTAAAAAGTCACCGCCATATTGAAATTCTTTGTTATTTGACCGATTTCGTTCAAAATCGATATTTAGGATTCCCTGGGGTCAAGAATTAGGAAATGGATGCCAAAATTTTAAAAAGTCACCGCCATATTGAAATTCTTTGTTATTCGACCGATTTCGTTCAAAATCGATATTTAGGCTTCCCTGGGGTCAAGAATTAGGAAATGGGCTCCAAAATTTTAAAAAGGCACCGCCATATTGAAATTCTTTGTTATTCGACCGATTTCGTTCAAAATCGATATTTGGGCTTCCCTGGGGTCAAGAAGGAGGAAATGGATGCCAAAATTTAAAAAAGTCACCGCCATATTGAAATTCTTTGTTATTCGACCGATTTCGTTCAAAATCGATATTTAGGATTCCCTGGGGTCAAGAATTAGGAAATAGATGCCAAAATTTTAAAAAGTCACCGCCATATTGAAATTCTTTCTTATTCGACTGATTTCGTTCAAAATCGATATTTAGTTAGTGAGTTTTTATAGAGCTCCTATAGCCATCTTCCAGCTCAATCATCAGAACAGCTCCATATCCCAATAATATTGCAGGGTCATCCGATTTACACATACACGCAAAATTTCAGCTCAACCGGAAAAGTGGTTCTATCTCATCTTGTAAGATTTGATACATGTATGTTTACATGTATGTATGTACGTTTAAAACATATACCCGTGTATACATACATACATACATACATTGCAAGTTAAATAAAAGCTTGTAATAATAATAATAGTCGATAGTAAATGACGATGCCACCTATTAACATTAATTGTGAAGTTATGGCAAAAATACTGATGTTCATTAAAAAAATCGTTTCTTTATATTTTTGTTAATTTAAGTATTTGTTGATCAAGTTCAGGATTTAACTGAAATTATACATAATTATACAAACTTTAAAATATTTTTATTTTTTCCTTAAATTGTTGACATGCATCAGGTGACAACCCTAGCAGAATAGGTATACTTCTTCGCCCTTGTTAGGAAGCTTCCTCTCTGTTCGGTTACTCGTGTGATAGCACTTAGTAGCAGGCGTC
Source organism: Oeneis ivallda (assembly GCA_029955525.1). NCBI lineage: Eukaryota > Metazoa > Arthropoda > Insecta > Lepidoptera > Nymphalidae > Oeneis > Oeneis ivallda. The sequence goes on from JARPMR010000007.1 coordinate 23,801,465, forward strand.
GCGGGCCAGACGAAATTCCAGGAATACGCCCACACAATAGGCGCCCAGCAACGGCTGATGGTTTCTACGAATATACGCTAAGTAGGTCACAGGCGTGCAGGGACTGAGTTCTACAAATCAGATAGATTGACTTCCTAGAATCGAGAAGCTAAGTAGGTCACAGGTGCACCGTGAACCTGGTTCTCAGAATCGGGGATATCACGAGCGGCACGGCCGCGCTATATAACAGCGACATCGGGATGCCCTCAGGCAAGTTACAATTACGCCGCAGTAGCGAGCAGACATAGTGAATAGTGATAAGTGATGAAGCAGACACGAGCTAGCAGGGCACCCTTGGTGAGACGTATTTTTTCCTTTTCACTGTGCATTCAACTTTATTGTTTTTATTGTGTATCGTTGAACTGTGTTTTCTTTATTACGTTTACATTTCTAGCTGTAATCCGATTCTCGGGCTGCCTTGCAAGGGTAAGGCAGACCGAGACAGACAGGTATCAGAAATATAATGCTAGACGATTGGTCCACGTGTTTACTCAGTTATTATAAATCTGACGACAGTCGGTCGCCAGTGGGCAGGTTATATCTTATCAGTTTATCAGAAATCCAACGTTGGTTGGTCTGTCCACGTACCCGGTGTTTTAGCAGTTATTATAAATCCGACGACAGTCGGTCGGCAGTGGACAGGTTGTCTCTTAACAGTTTATCAGAACCCAACGATTTGTTGGCCTGCATATGAAGACCCGCGGTTGTTCTCAGATATTATAAATCCGGTAGCCCACAGCTGCCGGTCGGCGAGTATGCAGGGAGTATCAGATCAGTTTAATAGAAATCCAACATTGGTTGGTCTGCCCATGGACCTGCGGTCCATCAGTGTCGATTGGTAGTGGGCAGGGAGTAATAATCATATCAGTGTACCAGAATCCAACGTAGTTGGCTTGCATATGAAGACCCGCGGTTGTTCTCAGATATTATAAACCCGGCAGCTCACAGCTGCCGGTCGGCGAGTATGCAGGGTATATCAGATTATTTAGCAGATATCAGTGCTAGTTATCATGCGAGGCATGGGGTGGCTATTATGGGGAGGTGGAGGCCACCGGGGGGTTTCCCCCCCACAATCAGGTTAATGGGGAAGCCTTACCCACGATCAAGTAATCAGTTACTAATATGAACAAGTAATCAGTTACTAATATGAAATATTTGATTTTTGGATTACGTGTGTTTAGTACCCAGGTAATTGCATAACTATTTATCGTGTGACGTGTATTATTCAACTCAGACATTCGCTATATGCCTAATGTGTAGGCTATTGGCGACATGGTGGAGATGCTGGGATCGAATTTGCCTACGAAATTTGATTTGAATACGAAAGAACATTCGAGATTTTTTATACAAAATTGTAGGTAGGCAGAAAATTGTACTGGTGTCAAAGAGTTAAATGAATCAGTTTCTAATGTTCATTGCATCAAGGGCACTTTGCCGTAGACATTCACAGAGTTAATCACAAGATTGCACGGTACGATTATTTTAAGGTTCCGTACTTTCATAACAATATAGATGTTTGTGTTCGTAAAGTTTGAAAACATGCATCAGCCATCAGTTTCGTAGTTATTTCGAAATGGATCCAATATTTATATGAATATTTTTCGTATAGCAATTTGTACGGTAATGAATAAAATAGTGATAATTATTTAAAACTAAATTTAATAACAAGTTCACTAATGATACACTAGTGGTTCGCCCCGAACTGAGACCTCGCGGTAACGGTATCCCATGATTATTCATTCAATCGATACATGATAACCAAAACTGACATTATTATTATGCCCGTTTTCACCAAACATACCTAAATCATCCCCTAAGTAGGAGTCTCTTAACGTAGGTAGCTCCTAAATACAATCCTAAGTCCTAACATCCGTCCCAATATCCTTTTAGGTGTCCCGTACAGAATCGTGATAAATAAGTTGACAGAAAACATCAATCACCTAACTTATAGGTAGCCCGTAAAGGTTAGGGAACGTTAGTGAAAACATTGAATTATTATGTAGGTACTAACGAGTGAAACCGGGTTACGGGCATCTGTACAAATCGTCATCTATCGACGCGAATAGAAAATATACAATATTTAACTAAAATTTAACTAAAAAATAATTTTAATTGAATAATATGGTACAAAAAAAATTATACAATTATTGTATTATAATAAGTAACTAAATAATAATGGTCGACGCAAAACTGTTTTTGGGATAGGTCGTTAGTCGTAACTCCTAGTTCCATGGGAATAGTTACTGACTGCGCCATCTATTAGCATTATTGTGAAGCTATGTTGATGCTATATGAATTACTGATGTACATTAAAAATTAAATAATCTCGTTTCTTTATAATATTCATATAATTTTAGTATTTGTTGTTCAAGTACAGGATATAAGTGACCTAAAAACATAAAATCAGTTTGAAAATCCATAGCGGATTTTCTTAGGGAGCGTCTTCAAGCGAGCGTATAAAATCGCCACTTTGAAAGCCCCCCATTTCGTCAATTTTAAGGGAAAAATTAAAAAAAAAATATTTTTGTACTCAATTCAAAATTATCTTTAAAATGATACGTAACAATTTTATGTAACGCGATATTTTTTTCTTTACTTCGCATTCGCTTCTATGAGAGCCCCCCTGAAATAAAGATTTTTATAACTTTTTAAGCCATTTTCGGCTGGAGGCCATCGGTTTACATATTATATCTAAATTTGAAGTAATTACGTTCAGTAATTCAAAAGTTATAAGGCTCTGACAGACGGACGGACGGACGGACGGACGGACGGACGGACGGACAAGTGCAAATCGCTCTAGTTAACTCAAAGACCTTCGCTTCGCTCGGTCGATAATAGGTTGTTTTTTTTTTTATTTAGTTATTTTGTTCCGTCGGTAGTCGAGACTCATTTTACAATGAGTCCCGATAGGCGGTTAAGTGCATCCAAATGAGATTTTGTTATACGAAATCATGAAGAGACTTATGCAGAACCTTTCACGGGGTTCGATATGTCAGATATTTTATTCATTTATTTTCCATTCAATATGCACAATGATTGGCAATCAACATGAAAAATGATAAACATTAATAATTAGCAATCAATTGATTTTTCTAATCAGTATTAATGATGCATAGATAGTGTCTACCCTATTCATTGTATTTAATGTACCCATTGGAGGCAAAGTATGTGAATAGTTATTTGACAAATTAACAGAGTACTGATCAGTTAAATACTACTGTCATTATGAACTCCATTTATATTATTTTATGGAAATAGTACCAATTGTTGAATTTTATTAGTTACGCGTTATGAATGGGAACTAATTATATTCACCGCGTACAATATCGTATATTCGAATTTAATTCAGAGTTACTATAGATTTCAATATACTTCATCATCATCATCATTAGCAGCCCATCAGCGGCTCGCTGCTGGGCGCGGGTCTCCTCTCGGAGAGGGGTTGTAGGCAGTGGTCCGCCGCGCTGGCCCAATGCGTATTGGTGGAACTAATATACTTACCTGTTGATAAAATCACACTAGGTAGTGATTGTTTTACCCACGTCCAAGGTTATTATTACCAGATGTTTAATTTTGTTTGAGATGTTGGGTCTTGAGTGGATCGAAATAGAGGTTCTCGAGTATTAGTAGGTACTGTACAAAATCAATATGAAAGACGTCATCCGAACCCGTTTCCAACAAATTTAAGAATCCGTATTATCATATATGAATCAGCTCAGTGTGATCTTACAAAGGATTATCAAATGATGCGGTCGACATCAATGAATTAGATTTGGTCGGGTCTAAGCTTAAAGTTGCTAATGCTAGGTTTGTGTCTGAAATTCAAAGTTATTGCAAATCAATACCGGAACTTAGCGCTGAGGTCATTATGGAGTCATTATACCACTATTGAGTTTCAGGCGGAAGATTTAGTATCGGAAACATAGATTAAAGTTGGACAAAATGATAGATACCAAGACACAAGCTCTACCAGCAGTGGCAAATTAAAATCACCAGTAAATTGCCAAGAATAGAACTCAGTAAATTGATCAGTGCTCTTAAATAATACCAGTTTTCGCCAAATGTACTCGTACATAGCAAAAATATTAGTGACGTTGACAAATTAATATACCTTCAATCAGATCTTAAGGGAAGGCTAAGCAAGCAATTGAAGGATTGGATACCACTAGCAAAAACTATCAAATCGTAGTTAGTACTTTAAAGGAAAGGTACGGTAAACCTGCCGCTATAATGGATGTTCATTATGTGGCGATGTAGGTATAGGATCGAACCGGTCATCTCAAATCACATCAAAGACTGTACGTCTACGACTGTACGGCTGTAAGACTGACGTTTTAATGAAATTTAGAAGCACCTTAGAGTGCTCAACTCACTAGGGAAGATGTTAACCATGACCTTCAAGGTCAATTATGGAAAAGTTTTTCTGAAAATCTTATTTATGAAGTCAGAAAGAAAACCCTTGATGAAGATGATTCCATCGATAATATTAGGAAATATTTATAACCTATAATATTAGCTAGGGAAACATCGAATAGATGGAAAAAACAGATGAATTTAGACTCTACGAACAGGGAAACCAAATCGATAGGTAGGACACCTTGGGTTTGTTTTATGTGAGGTCTGAATCAATCAAAGGTAAATCTCAGCGTAGATTTATTCCCCGGAAAAATAAACCTAATTTCATCATAAGCAGTTTAACAAATCGATATTACCAACCCAAAAGAGGCCATCCGAATCTTCGACAAGAATGGTGAACCATCTAGAAAAATAAGTAAAAGTAGGTGTGTATTCTGTAAACATAATCAATTTAATGATGAAGGTACACTTTATACAACGATACGGGATAGGAAATCACAATAAGAGAACCGCTGTTACAGTTATCTGAACAAAAATTACAGAACAGAGCTTGTTATTGCCGTTCTAAGCGTAAGTTCAAGCTATGCTAAATTCGGTGTTCATAGCCGGGTATTATCTCTGAATTTTCGAACGCGATTAATTCAGTTCAAATGAAGAATCTACACATTAAATCTGAGGTATGCAGTATATTACTCAGTCAAGACTTTCATTGTTAAGGTAAAAAAAAAAAAAAAAATATTCGGTAACCAGACCGAATCAGGTAATATGTACAATTTTATTGTATTGTGGCAGTCAGCGGTCGTTAAAAAAAAAAAAACTAAATTTTTCGCTTATTAACTGAACCATTGTCAAAAAAGGAGAAAGAACAAATTTTATCAATATTTATTGGGATCATAATCGCCAAATCAGATTGAAAGTCCAGTAGTTAATTTCGAGAACATGACTAGTATGTGCATTACGCGTCGTATACATGCAAACGTAGTACCACATATAACACATGGTATACGTACACCTGTTTGTTGCGTTCCGTCCGCTGTGCGAAATAATATTCAACTAAATTTGATGACGATGGCAGATGATGGCTCTTGTGGTGACAAGGTAGATATCTTGCTAGGTAACGACTATTACCACTCGTGTATGTTGCATAAAAAGGTTTCGGTCACGTGGGATCTTTCCTAGATGGTCGGTAAACTACAATGAAATTGTCGATTAATCAGATCAACTGTCAGTATTAACTCAATTTCAGTTAATGTGCGGTTTGACAACAAACTCAATAAACCCAATCTCCCGCTGAATAGATGATGTTAAAAGGATTTTGGACTGAGACCTAAGTCCACAATAACGAGGAAGTAATTAAACAGTTTGACGGAACTATTCAATTCAAAAATAAGATACTTCAATCAATTGCCTTGGACAGAATTTCTTTCAGATCTTCCTAACAATCTAGGGCTAATATGGGGCCGTTTTAATAATTTACTGAAACGATTAAGTAGCGATGAAATTGAAGCATAATATGATCAGGTAATTCAGGAACCAGTAGAAAATAGCATCCTACTGTTCTTCAGGCGCACACATTGAACTATCTTCCTCACTGTTGTGTCCACTGAAAGGATACACTGAAACAGCTCTGTGTTGCTTATGATGCTTCAGCTAAATTAAATAAAGTGAGCTGAAGCCTAAAAGAAGACCTATATCATGGACTGTTAATGTTAAAGGGCCTTACAGGATTACGGATAGTCACAGAAATAAAAGGGCATTCTTGCATTAGTCCTTCAAAAGCGAGATAAAGATATAACACGTTTTCTTTGGGTCAAAACATTGCTGAAGCCTACCCGGACAATGCTGTGCATTTGAAGTTCAATCAGGTTTTGTTCAGTGTCATGTCCAGCCCATTTTTGCTAAATGAAACGATCAGGTTTCATAGGAATAAGTCAAATAACCTTCTCATGTGACAAATAGCGGAAAACATTTACGTGGATAACCATTGAACTTATTGAGCACAACTAAACAAACGTTTGATAGTTTATCCGTGGATTTACACGAGTAGAATTTTAATTCAAATGAGCTAGTCTTAAAATTACCAAAGAAATCTTTGGCCGAGGCTCAGACACAGTTAAAAGTGTTAGGTTTGGTATGGGACACAAATCATGACCATGAGTTATATTTGAAATCTAACCTTAACAGCAGTCAAGTAGCCTCCATTTAGACAAAATGGGATGTACTCAGAACAGTTGCTTCGGTGTTTGAATCTTATGATTTCGCAATCCCAATGATACTCCCAGATTTTTTTTGTTCTCAAAGTTATGCATAGCGGTAATTTATTTGCGCAGTTCTTTGGGCACAAATAATATTGTCGATTTGGTTATTGGACAGTACATTGGTACTTCTAAAGAACCAAAAGAAGTTACAAAATTCCGAGATTAGAACTGTGGAGTGCACTGACTGGCTACAGTTTGTTAAAGTACGTGATAAAAAAATTTTACGTTCAAAAAATCAATTCACAAGTTCGTTGAACCGATAGTCAAATTGTTTTAAGCTGGCATACATCACAAGGGCTGCTCCTCTCGTTTGTCTTCCACAGAATCAATGAAATCAAACAGAATAGGTCCCTACAGGTTAGATATATTATACCCTCAAAACTCAGTCCTTCAGACGTAGGCACTAGATCGGAACGTGTAGATTCCTATATTAAATGGATCAAGGGTCTAGAATTTCTGTCAGAAGATTCAGCCCAGTGGCCTAAGGCTGATAGGGTTAATGATAGTTCAAATGAGATTCATACTCAAGCCTCTTTGGCCGGGGAGGGTCTTTCGAATACATCCTCAGATAATACGCTGAAATCAGATATAGATAGGATGGATCCTATGAGAGTAGGCCATAACGTTGATACCGAAACTTTTCGTAGATTTTCCAAATGAAATGAAGGGTATAGAAACTAGCTTGCCTCGTGCACTTCAATTATATAAAGATCAGAATGGAATTATCAGGTGCATAGGCAGATTTAAGTTCATAGCCTGGACAGACGATCAGAAAGAACCTATTATTACCCTGAATAATTCAGATTTCACTCACAAGGTTAGTGTGGATACAGATGAGAGAAACTACCACGTAGGGGTTTCTCATACACCAGCCCTACTAAGGCAAAAGTTTTGGGTCCCTTAGGGGACAGCAACAGTTCAAAGGGTCATTACAAATTGTCCAAGTTATTTGAAATACGGTAGTAAAATATTTTGTATTTATGTGTGTAAAATAGTTGTGTCAGACGACGCGGCTCAGTTTAAGCTTACTGCTAGTATCTTAGTTACCAGATATTGTATTCATAACAATGTGCGTTGGAAGTTCATTTCAGAGTTACCCCCTGGTGGGAAGGTTTTAATGAACGCGTAATACGTTTAGTCAAATATTGTATGAAAAGTACGTTGAACAAACATTAAAATGATCAGTAACAATCATTTATGTACCGTAATCGAGGAGCTTGAGGCTGTTTTAGACATCAGACCGTGGATTTTGAGTCAGTGGCGGTGACAAAGTCTAAATTACTAAAAGGATGGAAATGTGGTCAGAATATCTTATCAGTATTTTCAAAAGTGGTTTACCAATCAGTACCTAACTAGTATGCGAGCGAAGCGACATAAATCGGCAACCAAGGCTGATAGTCAAACGAGCTCGTAAGATAGGACAGACCATTCAAATTAAATCAGTTAGTACCAGGGCACACTAGAGATTTGGCACGATATCAGATTTAGTTAAGGGTTCGGATGGACAGATCAGAGTGGCGGAAGTAAAACAACCAGCTGGGGTAATGTTTACCCTTTCGAAAGGCCACCTTTTTCCGATAGAAATCGATGGCGAACAGTGTACAGTACCTCCCTTAGCAAATAATAATCTCGCGATCAGAGTTGAACATGATTCGAGAGAACCTCTAGTCAACCACGCACCAGTTGATCAGCAAAGCTAAGATTCAGATGATCAGGAAGCTGAGCTTTCTCTAATCAGCGTTCCCGCGATCAGTGGCATAATTGAAGCGCCTGCACAGTCACGGCAATTCAGCCGTCTAAAGCTTCTGCGATCAGAGTTAGTGAGAAAGTTAAACAGTGAATGTATCATTTATTAGTCAGACTGCTTCAATCATAAAATTATTATCAAGCAAATTATTTGTCAGATTTACGTATTTTCATTAAATCATTATTCATTTAATATAGTTTCTGTTTTATCTTCTTCCTCGGGCGGGAATGTCGCGAATGCGAAATATTGTGGGTAGATGTGAATATCGTAAGAGCCGAATGCAAGGATATCGATATGAGGGTAGACACGCATAGCAACAGCCATAGCACTTAGTAGCAGGCGTCGCGGGCCAGACGAAATTCCAGGAATACGCCCACACAATAGGCGCCCAGCAACGGCTGATGGTTTCTACGAATATACGCTAAGTAGGTCACAGGCGTGCAGGGACTGAGTTCTACAAATCAGATAGATTGACTTCCTAGAATCGAGAAGCTAAGTAGGTCACAGGTGCACCGTGAACCTGGTTCTCAGAATCGGGGATATCACGAGCGGCACGGCCGCGCTATATAACAGCGACATCGGGATGCCCTCAGGCAAGTTACAATTACGCCGCAGTAGCGAGCAGACATAGTGAATAGTGATAAGTGATGAAGCAGACACGAGCTAGCAGGGCACCCTTGGTGAGACGTATTTTTTCCTTTTCACTGTGCATTCAACTTTATTGTTTTTATTGTGTATCGTTGAACTGTGTTTTCTTTATTACGTTTACATTTCTAGCTGTAATCCGATTCTCGGGCTGCCTTGCAAGGGTAAGGCAGACCGAGACAGACAGGTATCAGAAATATAATGCTAGACGATTGGTCCACGTGTTTACTCAGTTATTATAAATCTGACGACAGTCGGTCGCCAGTGGGCAGGTTATATCTTATCAGTTTATCAGAAATCCAACGTTGGTTGGTCTGTCCACGTACCCGGTGTTTTAGCAGTTATTATAAATCCGACGACAGTCGGTCGGCAGTGGACAGGTTGTCTCTTAACAGTTTATCAGAACCCAACGATTTGTTGGCCTGCATATGAAGACCCGCGGTTGTTCTCAGATATTATAAATCCGGTAGCCCACAGCTGCCGGTCGGCGAGTATGCAGGGAGTATCAGATCAGTTTAATAGAAATCCAACATTGGTTGGTCTGCCCATGGACCTGCGGTCCATCAGTGTCGATTGGTAGTGGGCAGGGAGTAATAATCATATCAGTGTACCAGAATCCAACGTAGTTGGCTTGCATATGAAGACCCGCGGTTGTTCTCAGATATTATAAACCCGGCAGCTCACAGCTGCCGGTCGGCGAGTATGCAGGGTATATCAGATTATTTAGCAGATATCAGTGCTAGTTATCATGCGAGGCATGGGGTGGCTATTATGGGGAGGTGGAGGCCACCGGGGGGTTTCCCCCCCACAATCAGGTTAATGGGGAAGCCTTACCCACGATCAAGTAATCAGTTACTAATATGAACAAGTAATCAGTTACTAATATGAAATATTTGATTTTTGGATTACGTGTGTTTAGTACCCAGGTAATTGCATAACTATTTATCGTGTGACGTGTATTATTCAACTCAGACATTCGCTATATGCCTAATGTGTAGGCTATTGGCGACACAAGTCTCCTCTCAGAGAATAACTTAAAGCTTACGACGCTACGCCACGCACTGGATTAATGCAAATTGGCAGACTTCACACACGTTAGAGAACTCTCAGGCGTGCATGTTTCCTCACGATGTTCACCGTTGAAGCATGTGATGTTTAACTGATTACATAATTGCTTACTACTTACTTACATATCAAAGTAACCAATTTGGCGGTCGTGGCCTGATGACGTAGTTTTGAACTAGGTGTACACACGTTCCGTTTCACACGTTCCGTAGGATGCTGTCGTGTCAACCAAGTTGGCTCGTCTGTTGACCGCAATAGTGTGGGAACTGCGAACGTGGAATGTACAATAGGTGGGACGAAAGTCGGAATGAGCTCGGTGGATTTAGCAATTATCGTTTAAGCGCACGCTGCCTGTGAACACTCTGCTCGCATGCACAATGCACGCTTTCAATGTATTTTATAAGTGGAGAGTTCTGAGGTAAGGAAAAACATATAATTTTTTCTTGATTGTTCTCTGTAGGAAGGACATTTCGAACTAGCGTAGCGGCGTGTGGTAGAATCACTTGTCGATTCGAAAGCACAATATTATAAAAGTATAACAAAAATATGTATTTATTTTTCCTGTTGTGTGTGCATCTATGAAGCACTTTCCTATAATTTCCTTCAGAATTTCAAAATTTGTCGCAATTATGAAACAAACTAAAGTAAGTCACTGTCTAGCTATTATTTAGTTCGCGTCGAATAGTTTAAATTGCAACAAGAATGCAAATTGCGAATGTGGGGGGCATTCAGACGAGTTGCGAACTAACAAGTTTGATATTATTTGTATCAGATACACACGAGAGTGGTGCTCTGATGGAAAAGTTAAATAGAACACTTCTTCTTCCACTTTAATTATGTTTGCTTCGAGAAATCGTGCTCATTTTCTGATGTTGAAAGCTTTTGTTATAATTTAATACAAAAAAAAAATATTTTTAAAAACTACAAAATATATGATTTATTGTTGATATTTTAAAAATAGCTGGGTAGTATGCCCTTTAAAACAAAAAAGAATTTCCCAAATCGGTTCAGGCGTCTTTGAGTAATCGGTGGACATACATAAAAAAAAAAGATTCCGACGAATTGATGATAACCTCCTCCTTTTTAGGGTTCCGTACCCAAAGGGTACCAACGGGACCCTATTACTAAGCCTACGCTGTCCGTCCGTCCGTCCGTCCGTCCGTCCGTCCGTCCGTCCGTCTGTCAGCGGGCTGTATCTCGTAAACCGTAATAGATAGACAGATGAAATTTTCACATATTATGTATTTCAATTGCCGCTATAACAACAAATAATAAAAATTAAATTAAATTAAAAAAATTAAATTAAAATCTTTCCATGGGTACATGGAAATATTTTTATTTAATTTTTTTTTAACGGAACCCTAAAAGAGCGAGGCCCAACTCGCACTTGGCCGATTTTTTGAAGTCGGTTAAAAATTACCAAACGGCCACGGCGGCCTATCTCAACGAAGCTGGAGGCTAGCCAACTATGCAGGTGATATTATTATGATGCTCAAGTGTGTGCACAAACATAAGTGGACTCTATTCTTTTTACTCTTATCCGGGAAGAACGAAATGAGTTCAGGCGCTGAACTGACAGCTCTAGGTGCTCTCCGAGGAACAAAGATATGTAACCGGGTTGCCAGTATTTCTGGTACTACCAAGGATTCGACGTCGTGACCTCATTATACGCAGCCAGACCAATGAGGCAGCTGGACTGGACCAAAACATAATCCTTAGTAATATTATAAATGCGAAAGTGTGTTTGTTTGTTGGTTTGTTGGTTTGTCCATCAATCACGCCGCAACAGGGCTACGGATCGACGAGATTTTTTGTGTGGGTATAGTTGAGGACCTGGGAGTGGCATAGGGTACTTTTTATCCCGGAAAACCAAAGAGTTCCCGAGGGATTTTACAAACTAAATCCACGCGGACGAAGTCGCGGGCATCAGCTAGTACACCATAATACTAAAAAGGATATTAAAAGAAAAATTAATATTTCTTTGCTATAACCCGCCAAAAAGTATATAAGGGCAAGTGCTTTACCCATGGACGCTTGTACCTGTGGGCACAATCGATTCCGTTGAAACTAGCAACCCTAAAAATTCTAATTTGAACGCGAACTGTCAACCACAGACAAATTAGACAATTGCCCATAATATCTTTTATCAACTCCAGCATCGAAAAGTTCCAATTTCGAATTTGACAGCTGAGTCGAAATGAACCCTTTTTCGGCTTTGCTTCTCATTTCGATGCAGCTCGTTGTATGGCAGCTGCATCAAAATGGTTATCTCCATAAAATAGAATACCTAAAGCTAAGAGGGTTTGAGTTCTGGCACTTTTGTATCGTTCATATAAATATATTAAAGTTGGTACCCAACCCACTCTATGGTTGGTACTGCCATTCAATATCAATATAAAACTTTAAAAAAATTTAAAAAAATTTAAAAATTGGTTGTCTGTAAAGTCGGGTTACGGACGATAGTTTTACGTGATAACGTCAAAAAGAAACATTGACGATGACTGGCGGGCCAACGCTTGGGCCGATCGTGCCTCTCTATCGCTTGTTCCGCGCTCTCGCTTGCACGCTCAGGCTCAGGCTAAACGTGCCACTTTTTCGTGCGTGCAGCCGGTGTTCATCGATTTATAAGACGTTATCACGTCAAAAAAAAGAATTTAAAAAATATTTAAAAAAACTTTACGTGGCAAACGAATCATTTTTGCAACTTGTGAATTTTATATTGATTTGACTTTTATATTAATTGTAAAGGAAAGTAAAAAAAATCGGCCAAGTGCGAGTCGGGCCTCGCTTTTTTAGGGTTCCGTACATATGACCAAGTATTTTTAAACTAGAAACATATTTAGATATCTTAGTTCTTAGAAAGTACTAAATTAGCATATGGGGGAAAAATGCTCGTTTGTTTTGGTCACAGCTTACAAACCCCATTATAAATCGGTGTTTTCAGTATTTTTTGTTGAAATACACTATATATTACATAATATACCGAAATTTCAAATTCATTACTAGTTTACTTTTTGAGATGGACCCCCTAACAAAATTGGTCTAAAACCGACAACTTTGATGGCCCCCCATTTCTTCATTTTTGTAGATAAAAAATAAAAAAGTATATATTTGAACTCCACTTAATGAGCTCTAGACAATGACACCCCACATGCCAGGGTAAAAAAATAAAATTTTATTTTGACTCCTCCTTTTTATATATGGGAGCCCCCTTTATTTTTTTATTTATCTTTATTTTTATTATTTGTTGTTATAGCGGCAATAGAAATACACAATATGTGAAAATTTCAACTGTCTATCTATTACGGTTTACGAGATACAGCCCGCTGACAGACGGACGGACGGACGGACAGCGGATGCTTAGTAATAGGGTCCCGTTGGCACCCTTTGGGTACGGAACCCTAAAAATTATAAAGACGACGTAGGTAATTTTGTTAATGATTTTATTTTCCATGCAACTGTAGGTAATTAGTCATTTTCATTCTCGTAATATCCTTTTTTTTATACTCGGCAAGCCTCGTATCAATCGTATCAAAAAACAGCACTCGAGTTAAAATGACCCTCATTACGATGCAGTTGCATAAATGGCAATTAACACTCGTCGTACGTTTCGCTTCGATACCAGAGCATCATCAGGAGATGTTGACTCCACAATGCACAAAATTTTCTTTAAATATCGTGGAATTTCGCAAAGTAACGCCTGATTCTATCCAATACAACAAAGGACACGTAAAATAAAGAGAATTTAGAACACCCTAATCTCGATACATTTTATTATACCAACTTTGTTTTCAGTTTCAGCGCTGTCACCAATACAAAAGGACCCGGGGGATAATTAACACAATTTCGGACAAACTTTACACTCGCTGCAAACGAAAAACTCAATTTCAAGTAAATGAAACTGAAATTACATTTTTTTTTCTTTTTTTTTCTCTTTTTCAAAACTCTAGGTGATTGTGTTTTTGTTCGGCGAAGCGCAGGATTTTAATGGGGTAGCCATTGATGTGAATAAGTTAGACTAAATTATGGCTTTGAACTTAATGAAATTAAACGAGAGGAATTTCACTGAGTGAAATGTAAATACTCTAATAAAATATTATACTCTTTTACCCTACTCTTTTGCACACCTACAAGTGTTGTCTCACATCTCAAGGTTGACTGGTAGAAAATGCTTTAGCATTAAGTCCGCTTTTTGTATTTTTTTTGTGCAATAAAGTGTTTAAAAAAATGAACAGGAATGTCAGACCGCTAACATACAATTTCAAGTTAGCCGAATATGGAACAACTAAGTTGCGTACTTTTACAATTATCAACCATATTGTGTGCGTCATCATTCATCATTAGCAACCCATCGACGGCTCACTACTGAGCGCAGGTCTCCTCTCAGAGAAGGGTTATAGGCCATAGTCCACCACGCTGGCCCAATGCGAATTGGCGGACTTTACACACCTTCGAGCACATTATGAAGTACTCTCAGATGTGCAGGTTTCCTGACGATGTTTTCCTTCACCGTTGAAGCAAGTGCTTTGTATGCAAAATTGCTTAAACGCACTTGACTCCGAAAAGTCAGAGGTGCCCGGGATCGAACCTGCAAGCCCCCGAATAGGAGACCACAGCCCTAACCACTAGGCTATCACTGGAATGAAAAATGAAACTGGAAGGAATTTTGCCAATTATATTATAGTCGGACGGTTAAGTTGGTCAAGAAATGCGGCCTACCTTAAGTCATTATGCTTATTATTATACTCTGCGATTTAGTTGTCCAACTTGAAATTTATAAGTCTGCGGGTACTCTTAAGGTCAGGGTAAACACTGGACGGTCCATCTCTTTCAGCGTTATCTGTGACTGAGTCATTTCTGAGTATCTGGATCCCTTTCTATCATTCGTGTGTAGTGACTGAAGGCTTAACCATATTTCCGAAAAACCAAGGACACGAAAAAGCTATATTTGGACCTTATAACTGCTTTTGTACTCGCTCGCGTCAAACGTAGGTTTTTTCAAACCCCGCGGGAACCCCTTTGTTTCTTCTGATTTGAACTACTTTTAACACTGGAGAGTGACATGGCAGTAGCTATACTACTTTGCAGGTTTTCAACTATACCAATGTAAATACGTCGATCCGTAGCACTGTTACGACGTGATTGAAGAACAAGCCAACAACCAACCAGACAGACACTTTACTAGGCAAGCGCGCTCTAACCGAAACGTCATCAGTGCTTTCCATATTTGATAGTCTTCAAGTGGAAGTCTATCTTATCTCATAATAAAATTAAATAAACAAACAACCAACCAGATTTTTGGCATGGGTATAGTTAACCTGCACCTAGAGACTGAGTGAGTGATAATTTACATTGCAACCTCGGAAAAGCTAAGAGTTCCCGTGGGGTTTATAAAACCCTAACTCCCCATGGAAAAAGTCGAGGGCAAAAGCTAGTTACCGTATAAAATACGCAGTGGTTTACATGAATGTTTTGGCACTGAAATTTAGCCCACAAATTCCAAAATAATGCACAAAAATGGCAAATAATCGCTTTAAAAGATTTCTTTTTCCTCCTGATCCTATATATAATCTGGTAGGCCGTTAGCGGTGGGTAATTAGTGATGGTGAAAAACGCTTCAGCAGTGTCGGCTAATGCGAAAAATACCACTAATGACCGGCGGAGACTATGTAAATGTACTATGTGGGTTCTAGTACCCCCGTGCAAGTAAAATTATCTCTGAACAATGTTTACGTTTGTTTAGTTAGGTAAATAGTCGTTCGAAGGATCTGAGCCTACATAGCTTAATGCGTTAGGCTCGTAGCAGACAGACCTCTATAAATGAATGTTAAACTTATACATGCGTTATGCTCGTGAACGGGTGCCTCCGGCGGGAATGGAGCTACTTTCTGTCGGCCCGTCTTAACATGTATTGAATTGTAAGTAGGTATGGTATTATGTGGAACTTCTCTTCATTGTGAAAACACTGCAAAATATCTATTGTATTGTAAACTTGTTTTGAAAAGAGCAACCGTTGAGTTTCTTGCTGGTTCTTCTCGGCAGGAAGGGCATTCCGAACCAGTGGTAGACTCTACCACTGGTAACCCGCGGGAATTAAAAACCTTAATACACGCGGACGAAGTCGCGAGTATCATTTAGTCATATCATTGTAGTAAAATATGTCCACTTAACAGTCTATCAATCACTATCAGCCATCAGAGATTACACCCTACAGTGGAATTATATCGTAAAGGGTGCTCCGTTAAAAAAAAAAAAACGTCGTTTTAGAGATTTTTTCGGGTGCTGTGCATATTTTTTACACAGTTGCTTGATTTCCCTGCATGTCTAGAGAGAGCGGGCGTTTTATAAGTTCAAATTCAAAATTATTTATCTCACGTAGGCCAATCTGTGGCTCTTATGACACGTCATGAATCTACCACCGGTTCGGAAAGCGGATTCTGCTTAGAAGAGTAGGCAAGAAACTCAGCAGTTGCTCTTTTCAAAATAATCATTTTACAATATTATTATACAGCTATTACATTGTAATAAGTTTTTTATAGTATCTTGTGGGCAGCCGGATGCCAAGCCGATTTAACCCATGCAACTTTGTTAGAATAGAATAGAATATTTCCACAATGAGGTGAAGTTCCAAAAAAAGCGTAGGTACTACAATTCAATTCATGTTAAGACGGGCAGACAGAAAGTAGCCCCATTCCCGCCGGTGGAACCCGTTCACGAGCATGACGCATGATCCAGCCGTTGCTTCGCTAAGAGTGCGTCAATCTACATAATTACGTACATGTGGGGGAGACATACAGCCTCAATAGCCTAACGTGATGCGGACTGAAGAAAGGCGACGATTGGATCCCCTCCCGCAGCACTTGTCGTAACCACTCCTAACACAAGCTTTCCGCTTCTTTGGAGGGTGGGTTAAGGGGGAGGGTAGTCGAGTTCAGTTTGGCTTTAAAAACTCTTTAAAAAAAAAGTACTGCTTAAGAGTGGGTGTACGCTCGTTAACAGTAAACAGATTTGATTTTTACAGTAGTAGATCAAGTTTCGACTATCCGAAAAAAACACGCAAAAATTACATCATACTGCCAAAGGACGTGCTTGGGCAAAAACATAAAATGATGAAATTTGTTCGATAATAAAAAATCCCTAAGTTAGGTCTAATTTTTAACCAATATTCATTTATTTTCAATGTGTTGCATATTACAGAGCCAAAATTTTTACATTAAATTCCGATTGATATTATCAAGAGAGTAGCCTAGTGAATTGAAAAGAAAATGAATATTTTACGAGTTACAAAGTATTTGGCGCTTACTATACTCCTATTCCGCGCAAAACGCTTTCTTTTGTCGCGCCTCACATGAGGTTGCGGCTATGTTTTACCTCATCTTGAAATCTGATTTTTTTTTGGTATTATACGCGTTCTTGATGCTTTTAACGATGGTGACTAACCATCGTCATCATGAGCAACCCATGCAGTAACGTCTCACTCCTGAGCGCGGGTCTCCTCTCATAGAAGGGTTATAGGTCATAGTACACCACCGCCGGCCCAGTGTGAATTGGTAGACTTCACACACCTTCGAGAACATTATTGAAAAATCTCAGGTGTGCAAGTTTCCTCAGGATGTTTTCCTTCACCGTTGAAGCATGTGATATTTAATTGCTTAAACGCATATAACTCCGAAAAGTCAAGAGGTGCGTGCACGGGCTCGAATAGGAGACCGCAGTCCTAACTAGGCTATCATTCCTATTCCATTTCCTAAATGCTGAGTGGGAAAGTTCTTACATGACCATGAGTTATTGGCTGGAGTTCGAACAACCCTCCCAGGACAACAACACTGAAACTGCAGTTGCGACTGAAAATAAGAGATTTTACGAACACGTAGTGTAAATGATGCGAAATGAGTTATTAGGGTTGGGGCACAAAATTCGCGGTAGCTACGTACTGTCACTAAACTACGGCCGTTCAGAGAATGCGTTCCTGACACGTCGCGATTGAACTGACGACGTAACTTTGTAATGGCGTTGCAGTTACTATAAAAATATTATTGCTGGTTGTTTACCGTTTTAACAATTGATGAGCATTAAAACAACATTATTATATCAATAATCAATTAATGTTATAATTTTGTGCCAAACTGAGTATCAAATAACCTGGTAAACAATATTTTTCTGATAGGTGTCAGGAACGCATTCTCTGAACGGCCGAACTTTAGTACTGTGGATAATCACCCTTTCACGTGTACAAAAAAATCACGTCGATCAGTACCTCTGTTGCGGCGTGATTGAAGGATAAACCAACAAAGTAACAAACCAACGAACAAACACACGTTCGCATTTATAGTATATAAATATAAATATAAATAGAAAATTCAGTCTGTCGAGCTGGGATTCGAACCATCGACGTTGAATTTATAGGCGACTCTCCTAACCACTAGGCCATGGAGACGCCGTATGTAGGATTTTGCCGTAGTATGATTAGTATAGTATGATTCGCTTCAAATTAAAATCAGTTGTACTGAATTCGTGACTTTAAAATGCATACAATTAGCTGCTAATATACGTCACAGGGTATCTAGTCACTGTTCCTGAAGGCGGTTATTACGTCATAGGTAGGATTTGACTTTATACCGTTGCTGCATGCACTTCCATGCGATTACTTTTGCTAAAAAACAATGTTTCACAAGAAATCGCTAGAGATGTGTAGCCCTTCACAGTCGCTAATTTCGTAGCTCTGTTCTCATAACATCAATTACAATTCAACCAATACAACTAGCTGCTAGTATGACATAACAGGTTGTTTCTGCAGCCCTTGTCGATTGTTCCTGTATGCAGTTATTACGTCACAAATAGGATTTTGCCTTTACACTTTAGCTGCATGCAGTTCCATGTTTCACAGATTATTCCTAGACTTTTAGTTTCGTAGCTCTGTCCGTAGCCGCTCTTCTCATAAAATTAATTACAGTTCAATTAGTAGGTTACAGGTACATTTAGCTGCTGTATTACGTCACAGGCTGTTTGTATTGCCACTGTTCCTGGATGCAGTTATTACGTCACAGGTAGGATTTTGCCTTTACTTCGTTGCTGCATGCAGTTTCATGTGATTACTTGATTAGTTTCACTAATCGCCAATGTTTCATGCATCACTCGCTAGTTTCGTAGCCCTGTTCTAAGAAAACTAGTTACAACTCGACTGGTTGGTACAACTAGCTGCTGTATTACGTCACAGGCTGTTTGTCTTGCCGCTATTCCTGCATGCAGTTCCATGCTATTAATTTCACTAAGAAGCCTCGCCGCTTCACTTCCGCAACTTGAATGAGGGCGTGTTTGCTTTATTAGACACATTGCTGCTAATTTAATTAACTAAAATTGCAATACAGTATGTATCTACTTAGTGGAGTAATGTCGTTTATTATGCAGGTACATACATATTATTGTGTTATTAATAGAAAATTGATCAGGTAATTATAAGAACGAAGTTCCTTATCGGACGGTACGGAATTGGCGGATAGGGGTATAGGCGAAAAAAAGTGTAAGAACTTTTCTGTAACGTCCTTTGTGTGTTGCTTTCGTTTATTACATTTTCCATCATAGCTTTGGTGGCGTAGCGGCTAAACGAAGGAGTGAAACTATCAGTTCGGGAGTTTGAATCATGACTTCAGATTATTATTTTTTATTTTATATATTTTTATTATTAAATTATTTTTAAAAGTAACTTTGTTCCAACCGAGTGTTCCACGACACTAACGCAGTTTTAGTATCATAGCTTGATTTTAACGAGTAGGTACCTACACAATGTGTATTGCTTTGCTAATAAAATAAATGCTCGCTATAGGTATTTTGTCCGCGGGGATTTTGGTTTTTGAAAAGCCCGCGGAATCCCTTTGTTTCATCGGAATAAAAATTATAGAGCCTATATCGCTGTACAGGTTCCATTCCAGGTGACCCAGCTATATTTATCTGTCATGTAGAAACTAATTATATCAAGTGGACGTCTGGACATAGACCTTCCTAAATAATACCTCCACAACCCGTCCTCGGTCGCTGCCTGCCATCTTCTTCATAACATTAGTACCTACATACATTATATCTTACTGGAAGGCGCACCGCACTTACTGATGGTTTGACCAATTACAGTGACATTGATTCTCCTACGGATCTCTCTTTTTTATTGCGAGATACGGCATTGCCTAGACTGAATCTTTCAAATCTAATGTCTACAAACTAATTTCTACCATCTAAAACAGTTTTAATGTTTAGTTTAAGTTCTGGTTACCTTCCAACTGAACTAGCACCAACAAAGACAGGCTGAGATACCAAAGTTGGAACTGGAAGTATCAAAGTAAGCAGCTCTGTAAACTTGTACCTAGTCGATGTTACTGCTTTGCGCTTTGATTAGCCTTCTCGGGAACAATTTATGAACAAATTTATTTATAACTTAGTTTATTATTAGTTTGCTGTAGGAACGTTATGATATTGTAGTCTAAAACTGTACATGTCTAACTGTAACCTTAAGCTTCAGGGCACACATTTAAGTATGCAGGCGGGTTGTACTAGGAGTCAGTTGAAACACTATTACATATTACTGAAACGCTTTAATGCATACACGAAGCATCCATCTAGGCAAACATGATTATCATAGGTAGTTACACTCTGAGGAGGCTACATTTGTTCCAGTTTAGGTGATACTTAAATCTCTAAATTAAAAATCTTACATTATGCTCTGACTTTGTTGTATAAAATCTCTAAGCATTATTGACATTGACAGCTCTTATATAATGCTATCCTTTTCCACAACGGAGCACTATATGTGTAGAGTTAGTTTAGATACTGTGTACCTACAGAATTGCCTAGTGCTTTTGTTATTTTCCTCCACAATTGAGGGATGCACTATTGTTGAATTATTATTTATCAATTTACTTTTTTTAGAGACTGTGACCTACTTATAATTTTTTTTTTGCAATCCAATTTAGCACCAAAGCCAACATACCTAAGTACAATATTATATTGGAGCGTGGCGCGGTGTGCCATGTGACTGAATCAATAACACATCAATAATAACTTCAGCTGGAAATTATTTATAGGTCACGATTATATCAAAACTAGCCTTAGCTCCCGCCACTTCATCCGCGTGAAATTAGATTTTGGGGTGGAATTTTCAAAAAGTATGAAACACGTAAATATGTACACAATCTACATCCTTATTTTAAATTAATAGGTAGGTAGCGTTAACCAAGTTTCATGGAATAAATTGAATAATGACGGACTTCCATGCAAACTTTCATCCACTATTTTAACACCATTTTATTTTGGGTGGAATTTCAGAAAATCCTTTCTTTAGTGAGTGCGTACGTCTGAAAAGGAGGATACGTACCTCAGTAGGTACATATCCTCCTTTTCAGACGTACCGCACTCGCGCACTTCATAACTCCAGTGGTTCAGGCTATACATTGATAAGGTGTTGATAGATCATTCAGTCCGTTATACCTAGATTGAGAGCCTTTATAACTTTGTAATATTATGAAACCACAAACCCGGCACGATTCAATTAAGCCTGTGCCTGAATAAATACCGCTCTTCCTGTTCAAATACGTTGCAATCATCGTTTCCATGCCGCTAATGAACGAACTTTTGTGGAAAAATTTAGTTACGTATTTTATTTATAGGTAGTTACTAGCTTTGGCCCGCTACTTCGTCCTGAACCTTCTCTTTTACCCAACTACGGCAAAGCCTATTGCATGCCTATAAGCCTGTTATATAAACGTATTGTTACGTAATTTACGTATTCGGGTTGCCATACAAGCCTCAATAGCTCAACGGTTAAAGGTGAAAACTGAAGTCGAGTCTGAACTGAGTCGCAGGGTCGATTCCCACCCGTTGCACTATTGTCGTAGCCACTCCTAGCACAAGCTTTCCGCTTATTAGGAGGGGGGAGGAGAATATAAGTTAAGTCAAGCTTGGCTAATATTCTAAAAAAAATATATACTCCAAGTTGGTATCATCAATCATAATCATCATAATCAACCCATCAACGGCTCACTACTGAGCGCAGGTCTCCTCTTAGAGAATGGTTAAATAGGTATACCCATGCAAAAAATCACTTCCATATCGCTGCGTGATTGAAGGACAAATCAACAATCCAACATACTATCTTGTTTATATTATTGGCGGAGACCCTGGGGCCGTGGGGCCCGGAGGCTCGCGCACTTTTTTTAGAGATATCAAAAAGAGTGATCGAGTCTACCGGGGATCCAAGAGCTGGCAGCTAACTTGGCCAAAGGATTAGCTTGGCCATCCAAAGAGGTAATGCTGCCAGCATCTTGGGTACTATGCCACACTGCGGTGGCTTGGATGGGGTTTTAGATTTTAATTAGTTTTTATTTTAGTTTTAATTTTAGAGTAAATTTAGGTTTTTTATTGGCGGATACTTATTATTTTTACTAAAAAAAAAAAGGACACAGATTAGGTACACAAAGTTGGGAACTACTTCATTTCACAATTAAATAATTAAACAACTCAATAATTGAATAATGAAAACAACAAACACAAGTAGGTATAGAGAGATATAAATGATGTAACAACCTGCAGAATGGCCATAGGCCTGGTACTCGTACTCGTTTGGCCTATATAGAATCAACGAGTAAGGAGATTAGCATTACAAAAATCTATCCCCCTATAACAATATTATAAGGCTATGTTTTTCATATCAGAAATTATATCTATTGCAAGCCGGAACTTCGTCCGTGTGAAATGTTTTTTAACCGACTTCAAAAAAGGAGGTTCTCAATTCATCGGAACCGATTTGGAAAATTCTTTTTTGTTTTATAGGGTTTACTTCCCAGGTGGTCCCATTTAAATTTTATCGAAATCGGTCGAGCGGTTTTTAAGATATCAACAATATATTTAAGTTTGGCGCGGGCGTTTGAAGTCGGTTTTTTAAAAAGTAATTTTTTTATTAAATTACTAGCTGATGCCCGCGACTTCGTCCGCATGGATTTAGTTTTTAAAAATCCCGCGGGAACTCTTTCATTATCCGAGATAAAAAGTAGCTCTCCCGGTCTGAGGAACCACTACTACATCCATTACTATACCCATGCAAAAAATCGCATCAATCCGCTGTTCTGTTGCGACGTGATTGAAGGACAAACCAACAAACAAACACACTTTCGCATTTATAATATCAGTAATGCTTTATTATAACACTTTTCATAATTGTCAAATTTTTTACAACCAAAGACAAAATTACGTTTAGCTGTCATTTACGTTTTGTTATTCCACTGTCATTTGCGTTTTGTTATTCCATGTCAGATGCGTTTTGTTATACCACGTTTTATAGTGACTTGACGGAAACGTGGTCGAACGGGATAAAAAGTATCCTATGTCCGTCTCCTGGTTCTAAGCTACCTCTCCATTAATTTTCAGCCAAATCGGTTCATCCGTTCTTGAGTTATATAAGTAGTGTAACTAACACCACTTTCTTTTATATATATAGATTTATCCTAAAATTCAGAATACATTCAGGTTCTTTTCAACGTTTGTAGGACAGACTCGTGCGTAATCATAATTTTGTAAACTTACATTGGAATATTAAGTAGATTAAAAACATGGCATGGCAACTAGGCTGAATTTCTAACAAGTACCTACAGAAAAATATTTTCACAACTTCGGTTTTCTAACTTAGGTATAAAAATATTCACCAAAAGGAAAAAGTAGGTGCAGAACTCGCCCAAACGACAAGCCTTGTTATAAACTTTCAGGTCGAATTATTTGCGCGCCATTAATTTGATGATGCGGTACAAAACGACAAATAATGGCGTGAAAACTTTCCCTGGACAATAATTATTGATGTTGATCGCACATTGTAGTCATTACAGACGAGTCTTGAAGTGGAAGTGGAGTGCTGCTGAAATCTTTGAGATACTTTATGCTGAAGCCATTTTTACAAGCTTTTATTTAACTTGCAATGTTTGTTTGGGTCAAATCTTGCAAGATGAATTACACCCACTTCCTGGTTTCTGATCGAGCTGAAATTTTGCATGTATGTGTAAATCGGATGACAATGCAATATTATTGTGACATGGACATGTCTGATGATGGAGACGGAAGATGGCTATCGGAACTCTGTAATAAAACGACGTAGCCCCATCGAGTTTGGGCTCGTTTGATTCGTCATAAGTCATAAAAAGTACTCTGATCCTAGATGATATCCAGAGTCTAATGATGTAGCTATTAAAAGCTTGCATTTAAAAATAAAAATTTTAATTAGCTTATTACCTCCCTGAAAAACTGCGTTCCGGTGCAACTGTGCGAGCGCTGTTTGCAAGAGACGTAGGTATACGTATAATCTATTTTTCCTTAGCTTTCAAAGGTAAAGAAGTGTTTTCTCGCAATAGGGGGTAAGCGGCATGCTACGCACAGCACATAGGACGTTCTTACCGTGCTACAAGAACGAAAAACCAAACTCTATAACGTTATAAGCGCCTGGCAAAGGTAGTCGCTTACATGTTTCGCCGAGACGTGTTCTGCGATTTGCTTACCTTTTAAGAAAGCTACCTAAGGAAAAATAGATTGTAAGCTCGGGGACTACTTGACGTATGGATAGTAAGCGCGAGGCTTTGATTACGTGCGCGAGCTTTTTCCGAGGCGAAGCGATCCGTTAAGATGCTGATTAGTGTGCGTGTACCTACTTTAATAGGGCGTATTTCCACAAGCCACGGTACGGCACGATAAATTATTGCAGTGACGACTCCAAACGCCATATATTTTTATGGACCGTTAACTCATGCAGACACCGCACAGAAACAGCGCTTCAGTATAGAATAGAATAAAATAGAATAGAAATATTTTTTATTCAAATAAACTTTTACAAGTGCTTTTGAATAGTCGATGAATCTACCACTGGTTCGGAATGCCTTTCCTGCCGAGAAGAACCAGCAAGAAACTCGGCGGTTGCTCTTTTCAAAATTTACAATACAGTAAATACTATGCTATATATGCAGTGTTTCCACAATGAGGGCAGTTCCAAAAATGCATACCGACTAACTTCTATCTTAAGATGGGCAGACATAAAGTAGCCCCATTCCCGCCGGTGGCACCCGTTCACGAGCATGACGCATGACCTAGCCATTGCTTCGCTCAACCATATTTGAGGGAACGTAACATCGTCATCGTCGTCATCGTCGTCATCCTTATCGTTCTGTGCGATGGCTCGTGGGAAAACGGAGTAATAGTAAACGGTTCGAGTTGAGGCGGCGGCGGTGTGCTTTGACCTTTATGCGGCCTTTGGAACCCGGTAGGCCGTTAGCGGTAATTAGTGTAAAAACATTTTCAATGGCGCCGACTAATGCGTAAACGGTAGAACGTGGTGAAAATCCACTAACGACTTGGAGAAACGCCATGTAGATTTACCTGGATTCTAGAAAGAAAAAGATTTTTTATTTTAACTCAAATAATTCCACGTTAAGGCCACTAATGTTCATGACAGTCAAAGCGATTGGTGCATTGATCATTCCATACTACGAATAGCTTAAATTGCTCGCGAATTCATTCGCGTGGCGCGGTTAGATTTTTAAAAATCCCGCAAGATACCATTGTTTATTTCTGAGATAAATAGTCCTGGTTGAGGATCTATTGAGTGGCATAGACTATATTACTTTACTCTATGGCATAGACTACCGCCGCAGTTCTTATGCCGCGCTTGTAGGTACATCTGTAGGTACCTATCTATAGCCTTTTCAGCTTTAACATTTAGGAACAATAATATTATTTAGTGATTAAGTTTTTGTCTGCTTTTTTTTATTTATATATTTTTATATAGTTTTTGCTTATTCTAAAACACCTTCTTGTTAAAAGCTGAATAAATTTTTATTTATTTATTTATTTATTTATATCGTCGGTATGCCCTGTCCACATAATTATAATGCCACATACCTACATATATAATGGATCCATGTCGCAGTAAATTACTTGAAGCCGTGATTTAACCATAACCCTAGAGATATAGCTATGTACCGGAATATAGTTAGAGTTATACGGAAGCGGTTCATAACTATCTTTCAAAGAATATAGCTGTAATACGAGCATGATCTACTATCATGTATAGCTATTTGACTAAATTAATCTAGTGAAATAATTATAGTAGAAATTTTCTTTCATTTGCACGAGTAAGATAGTTATGAACCACTTCCGTATAACTATAATCCGGTACATAGCTATATCCCTAGAATTAGCTATTTCACGGATTTAACTATCTTACTGTGACATCCATATAGGTATAATATGTATATAGTAGGTACCTACTGCCACTACGATTTCCGAACTTCTCATCAGAGATTTCTATAAACAGCGATCTATGGTCATCTATGGTCTAATACGAACGAACTTGATTCGAATGCAGTTGGCACAACTACATATCTATAAATACCTACAACCTACACATTCCAGCAGCTGCAAATATTTATGTCAAATAGTTAGATATGCACGATCGCGAAGAATTCGCTATTGCTAGCACGATTGACAAGAAAACTTCAATTCCCTACTTCTTGAAGATTCCTTTAACTTAGGTATAACCTAAACACTGATGCCCGTTTGCACTAAACTCAAGTTAGGCTTGTCCTAGTTAAGTATCACCTAAGCTTAAGAACGGCCTAGCAAAAAAATTCGTTTGCACTGACAGTCTTGTCCTAGCTGTGTCGTAACATAAGCATTGCCTAGTTAGGCATCTCTAGGAACGAATGGAATGAATGATTGTTTATGGTTTTTTTTTTTAATGTATCTTGCAAAGTAATGTAAACACTAGAATATTTTTTGACCTTATCTTCTCATAACCTGAGGCATGAGTTGAATAGAGACAAAAGCTATAACATTGGTGTATTTTATTTTATTGGTTTATATATTGCACAGGTGACATTAAGTAGGTACGTGGAGTTGAAGTTTATTTATTTTAGGGGATTTTATAAATAAATAGGCAATTAAAATGGAAAAACAATTAAATAAACGAAAAAGAACTGCCAATTTTACGGCAGAGGAGAAGTTGCGGTTTGTACGTTTGTTGTGCGAAGAGGGGCAGTGTATTATTTCCAAAGTAACAGCACACGATACTGCATCAAATAAAGAGAAAGAACAGGCTTGGGCAAAAATCACCCAAATTCATAATTCTAAACTAGCGGCACGCTATGATGGCCGGTTTGACGTTTGTCCGCTCATGAAGTTCCGTATTAATTGATAACGACTTTGAAGGAAATAATTGTATTACTTTATTGACGATAGTGATGTGCAGAGATTTATAAATTTTATCGAATGTAGTTTTAGGTTTAGGACTCAAAATTTATTTATTAAATTGATTTCTAAAATGTATACAAGTGTAGAAAAATCAGTTTGCACCATTTAAGGGGTGAATGTACTTGTGAATATGAACAATTTTCACTATGTGGACAAACCTCTGAAATCGCAAAAAAATATCAGCTGTTTCATACAAAAGGTAAAATTTTTATTTTTATATGATATATACCACAACTCGGCATTTGGTTTTCTAAATTGAAAATTTTTAAAAATGGAATCTAATACGATCGTCACATAGGAT
The DNA here is from genome assembly GCA_029955525.1 of Oeneis ivallda. Taxonomy (NCBI): domain Eukaryota; kingdom Metazoa; phylum Arthropoda; class Insecta; order Lepidoptera; family Nymphalidae; genus Oeneis; species Oeneis ivallda. The sequence continues at coordinate 23,829,144 of JARPMR010000007.1, forward strand.
CGCTGGCTAGCACAACTACTACCTCCGGCAAACTCGCGTCAATGCTCAATGCAAAACAAAGCAGTTTCGAATTGACGTTGCTTCGAAAAGTATAAACTGTCAGTGCAATGCGATTGTGATATAGTTTTGACCTGGCTTTGGATTTCAAATATTGATACTGCATTACTGTTGACCCTTGCTCGTTAATTTGGACTCTGTTCAAGCCCTTTGTTGTGGATTTCGTCGATATGACCGAACGTACGCAGAGAACTGTTCTAAATAGTCAGACACGTGAGTTCGTAATACGCCTTCGTAACTATTTCGATCGTGAAGCTCAAAATGGAGGGCCAATTTTACCTATAACGTCAGTGGTTGAACGCGTAGCTGATGCGCTTAATATTGGACAACGAACTGTTAGACGGATAACTAAAAAAAAATATGGCGAGACTGGCACAGAAGAAAATAAACTTCACACACCAAAAAAGAGAAAACGAGCAAAACCAGTCGTAGGCATCGATAGCTTTGATGCCGATGCTATCTGAAGACATGTTTGTTTGTTTGTTTTTTTTTCTTGTGTGCATATAAAGTATGTATATTCATTTTCATTCAAATATTCAGTTCGTTCAAATAAATTAAATAAACATATACATTTTTGTTTTATTAAACCTATTTAATCAGGTACAAAAACAAAACTTAATTGTTTTTTGTTCGAGAATAAATTGACATTCCACATCACTATTGTAATGTGTCAAACCGGCCATCATAGCGTGCCGCTAGTGTAGTGGTGACATAATGAGGTTAGTCAAACCCTTTTAATTTATATCTAATACCTAGGTAGATACTACATACCCACAATTCACAACAGTCAACATGGTCTTTGCGAAGATTATCAAGCCACTTGCATTACAAGTAATAAAAAGTTGAGATTCATAAGGAAGTCGAACATAAATTATATCCAGATATAGTTTTTTTTATCATGAATATATGTAGTAAATTAAAACCAATATTGATAGATCAATTTGCGAATAACGCTGATTCCAGGACAACAGAGAATTTAAAGAAAATATGGGGCAAATTAAAAACTGAAGCGAAAACTTTTAAAGCTGCCAACAAATATTCGGTGAGCGGTACTGGTGGTGGTCCTTCTAAAAAGTTTGATGACCCATTAATGGAGCTGGTAGCAGCTATAACAGGTCGAGCCAGTACCGGCATTCTTGATATTGACGATTGTGATGCGGTTACTGATGAGGTTAATATGAGTTAAGTACTTATTTACAATTATAAAAATATTATAATACCAGCTGATGCCCGCATGAAAGTATCTTTATTGCGGTTTTTTATGTTATCCCTTTGGAACTGTGATTGTTTCCAGGATGGTAGGTAGCCAATGTATTAATCACAGGTTTAGGCTATCTCTATTCCAAATTTTATCCAAATCTGTCTAATCTATATCATGGCATAAAGAAGACGTAAAAAACATGTTCTTCTGGAAATATGATTTATTCCGGGATAAAAAGTTTGTCTATGTCATTCCTCTTACTTTACTTAAGCTCTGTTCTAAATTTAATCGAGATCGGTTAAGTGGATCCAGAGATCCTACTAGTAATATTATAAAGGTGATGTTTGTGTGTTGTGTGACCAATTTTGATGAAATTTACTATGGAGGTAGCTGATACTCTAAATTAAAGGATAGGATAATGTTTTTTTACATGGGCGAAGCCAAAATGCCAAATTAGCAAACATACAAACTTTACCTCGATATAATACCAGTTTTGATAAGTATTACTTACCTCTGTTCAATATTTGTGTAGATTAGAAGTACCTCTTTATAATATTAGTATAGATTAGTACTACTATTGCTGTATGAACTGATAACCAAAAACTTTACACCAATATTTTTTCAGGGGAAAAGGAGGACATTGCAGAAGCTTCGCCACCGATTGAATATTTAGATGACAGTATTTTCATGGAAGACTTTCCAGAGGACAAAGTTGGTATAATATATGTGTCATAAATATCTTAAAATGATTCATATATATACTTACATATTCACTTAACACACATAACTGGGCTTACTGGGAGTAAGCCCAGTGTTTAAAGTTTTAACCTTTATTTGTTTGTCCGGCCTATTCCACAGTGTTTCATATTTTGTTTCAGATTATTACTATCAATGAAGATCAGATAATAAAAGACACTGATAAAAAAGGAAAAGAATGGGCCAATAGAAGAAGACCTCAAATAGATCTTCCTAATGAAAGAATTGAGAAAATTAAAAATCAACAAAGAATAACCAACAGGTTTGCAGCAGAGCGGCTAAGAGCGGAGCAAGAAAAAACGAACCTGATCATCCAAGAAAAAAAGCAAAGTGCAGAGCTTCACAGCATAAAAATGGAAAATGAAAGGCTAAAGAAGGAATTCTTACAAACTTTATTAAAAAAAGTGACAGGTAATTTTTTTACATAAATATATATAATATATAATATTATTCTTAATAATTATTAATTTACAAAGAGAAACAATTTTGTGTGATCAAACTCCTTCTGTCCAAGTCATTTGGGAGTAATCCCACATCAGGAATTTCATTTTCAATTTGTCCTTCCTGAATAAAATTATTCAGAGCTTCTTCATTCATCCCATCAGGTGGAGGAGGCACATCTTCCCTAAAATCTATACAAATATTATGAAGGATACAGCAGGCTATAATAACATTACAAGCTGTTTCCAGTTTTATTCTAAGACCCATTGCAAGAGCCGGAAACCGCCGTTTAATTACACCATATTGTCTCTCAACAGTGTTTCGTGTCTTTATTTGGCTTTTATTATACCTCTCTTGTGCTGGGTTTCTTGGGTTTAAATAAGGTGTGAGTAGGTAGTTCTGGAAAGATAAAACAAATAAATTACAATAAATTTGTTTCAGACGCAGACACAGACAAGGACGTGGCAAAATTAGCTCAACAATTTGTGTTTGAATCCAAATAATATATTTTTAAATAAGAAAAGGTTATGTTAGTAAACAATAAATGACATTGATCAAGAAAATTTCTTTTTGTTTTAACACGTCATACAAAATATACTAAAACCTTGTAAGATTGAGGGTGCTCGCTGTCTCAAAAGTTTCTAAATAGTTGTACTGACCAATAAATGACATTAAAAGCTGATATTTTTTATCCTACATTGAAATAAATTATATTTAATTTTCATTTAAGCACAAATACTTGCCTTTAGTGGATATCCATTATCACCCAATAAAAGACCTTGCCCAAATGACCCTGACTCGAAAGCTTGGCAAACTTGGCTATTTGTAAATATTGCAGAATCATGTGTTGACCCTGGCCAACGTACTACCACATTCTGAACTTTTAAATTTGCGTCAGAGATTGTTTGGCAATTAATGGAAAAGTAACTTTTCCTGTTTCGGAAAAGTTCTGCATCATCGCCACCTAAAACATTTCAAAAATATGAAATAAATAGAAATAAGTACTATTTACTAGGTAGGTACTAAACTTTCTAAAATTACAATTAGGTACTAATGTCTTTACCTGGTGATTGTATTTTGACATGGGTGCAGTCAATAGTCCCAATTACAAACGGAAAGCTGGCTATGGCATAAAAAGAACTTTGCTACTCCCGGATCTCTCTAGCTGTGCTAGGCATTTTGATATGTTGGCTTCTTAACTTTACAATGGCATTAGTTACTTTCTTAATAATGCGTGAAACTGTTGAGACATCGACACCATGAGTGTCTCCAATTGCTAATAGATGAGAACCCGTGGCATAAAATCGTAAGGTTATTAAAAGTTGATTCACTGGCGGCACGCTTTGATTTCTAAAAAGGAAAAGCAGACGCACGTAGGTACAAACTATTGGAACATAATTCTTTGATATTAAAATCTGATCACAATTATTGCATTACCTGTCACTTGTATATTCCAAATCTTCGGCAATTTGATCTAAAATCCACAATGCTGTATTTTTGCACATCCTATATCTTTTGAAAAAGTCCATTTCATCAAAATTTTGGAACCAGTTTGGCCGCGATCTTATTAAGCGAGTCCTCGAGTGTCGATCATTATGAAAATCTACTTCTTCTAAGATTTCCAAGAAATCTAATAAATCTTGTGCCATTTTTGTGATCAGTGTAGTGTTCTACCTAAATAACAATGTAGGTACTCTGTGGTACTGTGGTACCTATCAATGACAACAAAATGGTCCACAGACTACAAAAAATTCAACTTAAGTATCGCCTACGCGCTTGGGCGCTTACTAATCGGGCTCATAAAGTTAGGCATCTCCTAAGTGGATTTAGGAATGGCCTAAGGTTAGTGCAAGCTTTTTCTTCGCTAGGATAAGCCTAAACAAGTTGGGCAGGAAATTAGGCGATTCCTAAGTTTAGTGCAAACGGGCGTGAGTGCATTTTGTTCGCAAACGTATGCTATGTCATCTCCCAATTTGGGAGCTCCATATACATTATTAACACCTAATATTAAGCTGAGCTGCAAAGCGGGCATCGTCTTAACTGGGCCAATCAAATCGAAGAGCGAGGCGGTACATCGGCAAGTTTACCGAGGTGCTAACTTTGATACTACAAGTTGCTATATTTCGGATACTCTACAACTTAATTTAGGGACTATGCTTCTTGGTTGTACACAGCCCATTGAGGTGGTAAATATAGAGGAGCAATCCTCTGACACTCTTCTATTAGGAACTCTACATAAATTCTTTTTATCGTATTTTGCCGTCTGCGGGGTGCGAACCTTATTTTCATAGTGGGAAGGGGTTCCCCGAGATAATCATGAGGCTAGTTTTCACATCTTTCCGGATACAACTAGACCTAAGGTTCTTATTCGTGGTACGGTTCGTACTAATTTTCGCGAGTCTTTAATATAGGCACATAAATCACGATGCTCCCCTCTCAATTATTGTGATTGGCTAAATAGTATTCTTTCTGCAAAAGTCCATTTCAGCCAGTAGTGAAGAGTTTCTGCCAATCAGACGCGATTGCGGTTGCACCGTCTAATTACACTGTGTTCACTAAATCAAAGTGTCCGCGAAGGTCAGCCAGAGGTGCGATTGTCTAGTTATTCCATTGATCGTAATCGTATTCGATGACATTAGCGTCAAATTAAAATAAACCATAACCGCATTATACGTACGATACGCTATGGAGCGTATCGTACATACCTACCTAAACGCTCCATGTTAAAATCGGCTGTACTGAATTATTTGTGACTAAATCAATACACTCAAGGATTATTTTACTTTGACGCTAATGTCATCGAATACGAATACGATCAATGGAATAACCCTTAGCCAATTGGTACCCTGGTTAAAGCAATTTTGCGGGATACTGCACCCTCTAATAAGGCCATCTCTCTGCTCACCCGTATTTTGTACGTCATAGTTTTGATGGTCTGAAATTACATGCAAACTAGGTAGGTATGTATCTCTAGTGTTGGTTATCTCTAGTGGTTCTGTTACGGATGCTTGTACCTACTCGTAGTGCTGCGGCGAGTCTTTATCAGATATTCCTAATTAGATGTTCGGTTTACAGTATGAGCGCAGAAATGGCGATATGGGTACGGTTTGTCTATTTTAAAGCAATGTTATTGAAAGTGACGTTATGACCAAGATACTAGCTTGTGTCCGCGACCTCCGCGTGGAATTAGGTTTTTACAAATCCCATATAGGGTAATTCCGGTTGACCTAGAATTGTCAATTTTGGTTAAAAGCAAAGTCTTAGAGCACAAGTAAAGGGAAAATTCCGAATAATAAAAAAGTTGAAAATTAAGGTAAATTTTGGTAGGTACTTACAAGTTTCGCGAAAATCTAAATTTGGCCATATATTTTTATCGTGTTGACTCAGGACCTTATACACCTAATAGGGACTATAGACCTCAGTATCTGCTATAAATTTCAACTTGCTAGGTCCACCCGTTCCTGATAAAATCGGTGGTGACACACGAACAGACGGACAGACGGACAAGATAGTGATCTTATAAGGGTTACTTTTTTTACATTTTGAGGTACGGAACCCTAAAAAGTAAAGTCTTTAAAATTCCGCGGAAGGCCTTTTATTTCCCGGATAAATACAACTATACCGTACCGTATAGTGTACCTACCTATGACCTATCTATGCAAAAAACAAATCGATCCGTTACTTATTCCATCTTCGAGTGATCAAAGGTGCAACGAAAATACAATCATACTTTCGTATTTTTATAATATTAGTAGGTATGATATTCCGCGCATTGCGTAGCCCACAACAAATTAGCCATTACATTAATTCATAAGCATTTCATACATGACAGAGCAATCGTTTCGAGTTGGAAACTGCACTTTTACAAATTCTCTCGGCGTGAAGATTGTTCCGACTTTGACATACGATGTTCATGTCAAGTTCGCAACTCTCAAGTGCTGTTATGCTATCGCAGATTTGCAGCGAGTGGGAAATGGGAACTTTTACAGCCATTAGCTTCTGTCACTTCCAGTAGGTATACTTTGTGCAATGATTAATGAAAGGTTTTATTTGTATAAAAATTATATGACGTATAGTATTCGCAGTTTGCTGTATCGTACAGCCTTGATTTCAACGCTGATTCAGCGATGAAGTAGGTACATAAAATAGGTAGGTATTAATATTTGGTTCTCATATTATTACACTACAAAGATGTGTGTGTGTGACCGATAATTATTATTTATTTGAGCCCAATAGCCCAACAGCCAATTGTAAGCAGTGATAGCCTAGTGGTTAGGACTGTGGTCTCCTATTCGGGGGGTCGCAGGTTCGATCCCGGTTACGTACCTCTGACTTTTCGGAGTCAAGTGCGTTTAAGCAATTAAATATCACTTGCTTCAACGGTGAAGGAAAACATCGTGAGGAAACCTGCATATCTGAGAGTTCTTCATAATGTTCTTGAATGTATGTGAAGTCCGCCAATTCGAATTGGGCCAGCGTGGTGGACTATGGCCTATAACCCTTCTCTGAGAGGAGGCCTGCGCTCAGTAGTGAGCCGTTGATGGGTTGCTAATGATGATGATGATGAAAAGCCCAACGGGTAAGAGAACTAAGGCCGGGTTCCCACTACGCCAGACCGGCAGATTTGCCGGGCCGGCAAAACTGCCGGAAGGGCTAGTGACTATACAATTTATATGAAGCTATTCACATTATCCCGGGTCCGGCAAAAACACCGAGCCCGGCATTTTTACCGAGCGTTTTGTCACTGCGAAGTGCCGGTAAAACCAGCAGACCGGAGAAATGTTAACATGTTTTCTTTACTCCATTTAAAGCCTTCTATTAAGATACCACTACAACACAATTTCGTCGTTCATTGTGCGCACAGGTCAAAATTCAACTGAGGTGAGTACTTCACTGTCCGATTTTCTTGTGAGATCCGTCCGGTGTCCGGTTTCCGGCAAGTTTCCCGGTCCGGGCGTAGTAAGAACCAGGCCTAACTGAAAATTGAAAGGTCGAGGGTAGATCACCACCCGTTGCATTATTGTCGTACCCACTTATTACTAACTATTATACATTAACATAAACTTTTCGTTTATTTGGATTCTTCTTTTTTTTTGAATTCTTATTTGCATTTGGAAGTTCTTGGGAAATCTAAGTGGTAGGTAATTGAACTATTCGTATTATGATAAAATAATATAGTCATCATAACCTTATAACTTGTAAATAATAGAAACTTTATTCATACATATAGGTAGGTAATATTTACAATTATTTACAAAAACAATTATAGGTACAAACTTAATTTACGACGATGCACAAAAACATGGCTCTCATATTATGCTTATAAAGTTACAATACAGGGTTTGACATTAGTAGAAATAATGTTGATAAGGCAGTACAGTCGGCGAGGAGTAAGTTAAGTTGCATATTTGTGCGAGTGATCGCCAAAACTTATATTATGGTGTTAGTTATACGGTATAAAAATGCAATATAAATCGGTTTAAAATGTGAGCGGGACAATATGTTAACGCAAAGCTGAGCTTATACCTTGCGGACTGTATCGTCAAGCGAGTGCTATTTTTAATACATAATAATATAACACATCTTAGGCCACGGCTGCACTGGTAATGCGATTGGCGACGCGATAAACCGTGTGTCCGCATTGCAGCGGCGATAAACAAGCGAATCGCGCTTACATCGCGTAATGACTGGCCGTACTCAGTGCGGACACATTCATTGGTATTAGTACTATTGAAAATTACGCGCGTCATAAACATATTTTCGCACGTCGCTTATCTGATGCGGCCGCCACCATTTGTTGAAGTGAAAAGAGCGTGGCGCACTGCACACACATTTTTTCGTAGGTTATAAGTTAGGCTGATCCGTCACGCTCTGAGGTGAAAGGCTCGATCGGGTGAACTCGGGACCACCGAGTGTACCCGAGCGAGATATACACTCAGCTGATCTTCTGTTGTGTCGCTGTGTTTAGTATATTCAATTAATACGTAACAATTGTCATTATTAATTTAATAGTTATTATTTACTATATCTATATATATAAAAGAAAGTGGTGTTAGTTACACTATTTATAACTCAAGAACGGATGAACCGATTTGGCTGAAAATTGGTGGAGAGGTAGCTTAGAACCAGGAGAAGGACATAGGATACTTTTTATCCCGTTCAACCGCGTTTCCGTCATGTCACTATAAAACGTGGTATAGCAAAAACGCATCTGACATTGAATAACAAAACGCAAATGACAGTGGAATAACAAAACGTAAATGACAGCTAAACGTAATTTTGTCTTTGGTTAAATATGGTAAAAAATTTGACAGTTATAATCGCGTCAAAATCGCCTACCAGTGTAGCTGCGGCCTTTATATGTCGCGTAACGACAGCTTAGATCTTCCGCACGCTGCCTTACATAGATATCTTCTTTATAGACCAGCACTTGACTACAGTCACACCTAATGGTAAGTGACGGTGCAGTGTAAGATGGAACGCACCTGCCTTAATGCTTTTTCACTCTTGATTTGAAGGTACGCAAGTTATGGGTAGTTAGCTTAATTTATACTTTTAGGAGCTGCCTTGAACACGTTACCGTCGCATAGCTTTCATTGAGACATTACGTATTTTGTCACGCACATGGATTTAGTCTACCAAGGTATTCAGATTAGGTGTTTTTATCCCGAAGAATCAGAGGTCCTGTTAAATATTGAGATTAGAGTACATACTCTAGTTTAATCTGTGTACATGATATTGTCTGTGGTATAGTATTACTCTGTGGTAATGTAACCAATTTTGTCTCGTCAAGAGAGAATAAAAGTGTGTGAATAATAACATGGCGTTTTCCTAAAATCAAATAAATAACTCCTCGCCTCACTTGGTATTCCCAAATTAAGGGTACCATTTAATAGGTTATGGGCACGGGAATTTTTAAAACTAAATCCACGCGGACGAAATCGCGGGCATCAGCTAGTGTTCAATGAAACATAGTGATGCGTAGAGCACGCTTGCGGGGCTAAGGCCTTGTTCACGTACAACGCGCGGGTGCGGGCGCTTTATTTATTAGTTTTATTTTATCAAAATAAATATCAATCTCGAGTTATATAGGGATAACTTATGTTTAAGCATATTCTTAAGTTACCACCTTTCTTACGATTGTAATTAGGTATCACCTGTGGTTTGAAATTAAATTCAGTTCTACACGTAGCTTCCGAGTGGACAGACGTCCCAGTTTTCATTTATATTCGTTTTTAAAAACCCTTCCGCCAGGCCTCCCGACATAATTGGCGCAGAGCGGTACGATCGCGATTGTCGAATAAAATAAAATAGTGATTTAATCAAACTCTTAAGCACTATTATCGCGACGCGGTCGAAAAGAACTTACATCTACTCGGCGTGACCTGGTGGGAAGACCAAGACGACAAGAAACCGGAAGCAGAACTCAAAACCAGCCTGACATCGGCATGCTCGTGGGGTAAGCATACAACTTTGTTGCCCTCGAGATCCCTGTACAAACAACATTAAACTCTGTTTGCTGTGCATGGGTTATTGATTCATCCTATAAGTATAGGTATTACTTGAAATACTTACAAATTAAATATTTTTTATTATTGTTAAGAGATTGTGCGTGCTAAAATGGCGACAGAACAAACTAAAACAGAAGATTCCATCATACAAAGAGAGATAGATTTCAAAACGCTATCATTCTTCTTGCCTTGTTATGACGGGAACAAGAAGACCTTATCTTTTTACATCAAAAGCGTAGAGAGTGCGTTAGATTTAATAGACAACAGACAAAACCCAAGTGTTGCGTGCTTAATACGTAATAAATTAACAGGTAAAGCTATAGAAGCATTGTCAGAGTGCACCGATTTCAATAGCTGGGATGCTATAAAACAAATATTGATACGTAGATTCGGAGAGTTCCGAGACGAAATACAAGTCGTTCAGGAACTGATGAATTTAAGAAAAGATAATTTAACGATAGATTCATTTTCGGAAAAAATAAGAGAATTAACTTATACACTAATAAATTTAGATCAAGCTAAAAAAGACTACTATGAAAAAATGGCAACTAATGTATTTTTAGACCAGTTAGACTCCATTTTGGCGCTAAGCGTTCGCGTCCAAAATGCAAGTTCATTGGAACAAACTATAGTCCTTGCTAAACAAGAGGATTTAAAGTTAAAAAATAAAAGAGCTATGGAAAATAAAACTAAACAAACATCAGCTCCAAATAACAGGTTCCAAAAACCTGCATTGCCAAATAGGTTTATTCGTCAACCAGCAATGTCACCTAGATTCAATTCCCAAAATGTGAATCCTATAAACAGACCAGTATATCGTAACCCACAACAATTAAGTAACCCTAGATCGGCACCTCAGCCCGGTCCTTCTAACTTTAACATAAACAAACAATTGAAGCCCGCGCCCTACGCGCCGGTTAACTACCAAACTGATCCCCAGGATCAGCGGGAAGAATGCCCGGACGAGGAATATAACGGTGAAACTTATGACGATTCGGAGGAGTTGGACGATAACGTTCAAAATTTTTATCAGGTAGCGGAGGAAGAATTCCTAACGTAGTGTACTTAAATCTTCACCATCGCAATCGCCTTCCTTATATTTACGTAGAAGAATTAGGTGGTCGGTTATTAATTGATACCGGAGCTTCGCAAAGTTTAATCTCACCGGACGCTTTGCTAAATGTAAACACTCGACTCGAGCGTGAGACTCATTACATTAAGACAGCTCATAACGTAACTAGACACGATACAGTCGCATACATTCCACTCCCAGCGCTGTTTAACTGTAATTACGTTCATAAGTTTTTGTTATTTGACTTTGACTCGGATTTTATAGGCTTAATCGGAGTAGACTTACTCGTTCCATTAGGATGTAAAATTGACATGAGAAGTATGACGTTAAAAACAGATTTCGTCACGATCCCTATACGAGGCGACATGAAATCTTATACCACAATAGAACCACAGTGCGAACAAGTAGTTAATATTCTTTGCAATTATAGTACAGGAGACTACGAAATGTTGGAACAAGTGACTAATCACGGACTAATATTTCCATCTGCATTAGTTTCTGTAAAATCAGGAGTAATGACGACAACAGTCATAAACAAGTCTGAGAAAAGGATTAGTATTCCTAACAACTACAAAATAAAATTAACACCATTAGATAGAGAGCAATTTCAACAAAACGTAGTATCACTTAACAACACCACATCTTACACGGAGTTAGACAAACTTCTCAAAACAAATCTTAATCGGCTTAGAACTGATCATATGAATGACGAAGAAAAGCGAGAAATAGAGCGATTATGTTACAATTATAGAGATATATTTTATTGTGAGGGCATCCCTCTCACGTTTACTCATCAAGTTAAGCATAAGCTTAGGATAACAGATGACACGCCTATTTTTGTGCGTAACTATAGACAGGCACCTAAACAAAAACAGGAGATACAAAAACAAATAGACGAATTATTAGAGCAAAATATAATAAGAGAGAGTAGTTCTCCTTGGTCATGTCCAGTTCACATAGTTCCGAAGAAGTTAGATGCGTCAGGAAAACAAAAATGGAGATTAGTCATAGATTATAGAAAACTCAACGAAAGAAGCATAGAGGATAAATATCCTTTGCCAAATATTAACGACATCCTCGATAAATTAGGACGTGCCCAATATTTCACAACAATCGATTTAGCATCTGGGTATCATCAAGTAGAGATGGATCCAGCAGACATAGAAAAAACAGCTTTTAGTACAGATCGTGGACATTATGAGTTTCTGAGAATGCCCTTTGGTCTCAAAAATGCCCCAAGTACATTCCAGAGGCTGATGGACACAGTTTTAAGAGGTTTAGACGTTTTAACATATTTAGATGATGTTATCATTTATTCCACATCCTTACAGGAGCATATAGAGAAGTGTAGGCAAGTGTTTGACAGATTTCGTTTGCACAACCTGAAAATACAATTAAATAAATCAGAATTCTTACAAAAGCAAGTGAAATTCCTGGGTCACACACTTACTGACGAAGGCCTTAAGCCCAACACAGACAAAATAGCTGCAATTAAAAAAATTTCCTTTGCCGAAAACTCAAAAAGAAATCAAGTCATTTTTGGGACTTGTTGGTTATTATCGAAAGTTTATAAAGGACTTTGCAAAACTCACCAAACCTTTAACTATGTGCTTAAAGAAAAACGCTAAAGTAGAAATAACACCTCAGTTTATAGACTCTTTTGAGAAATGTAAAGAAGTCTTGACAAATGCACCAGTGTTGCAATATCCGGACTTTGACAAACCATTTATCCTAACTACGGACGCTTCAGAAATAGCTTTAGGAGCGGTCCTTTCTCAAGGTAAAGTAGGATCAGATAAACCTATAGCCTACGCAAGTAGAACCCTTTCAGTTACGGAACAAAAATATTCAACAATTGAAAAAGAGCTACTTGGTATAGTATGGGCAATTAAATATTTCCGTCCATACTTATATGGGAAGAAATTCACCATATACACAGATCATCGCCCACTCACATGGATAATGTCACTCAAAGATCCAAATTCAAAATTAACCCGATGGCGTTTAAAATTAGCAGAATATGATTACAAAATAGAATATAAAAAGGGTAAAATAAATACAAATGCCGACGCTTTGTCTCGCGTACAAATAGTCTATAATAATGATGTTGAAACAGAACCATTACGTGATGATGAAATAATAGACCTTATTTTAGGTAGTGAAAATCAGGAAAACCTGCCAGTTGAACTTCAACCGGGAACATCGTGCGATATAGATACCGATCTCGAAGGAATAGATCTTGAAACGCTAATAGATACTTCAACAATCTTTGTTGAACCTCCATCAATTGATAGACAAATAGAAACACCAGAATTAACTCAAATAGGTCCAAACGAACAAGAAGAAGAAACGTACAAAATTCCCGAAACATCTGATGCAATAGATAGACAGTTAAAACAATTTCACATTAGAAGATCTCCCGGAGTAGAGTACAGAATAGATGATAGAACCAAAGGTAAAATAGTAATTAAAGATGTTTTCATTCCTATAAATAATACAGAAGAACAAATTATAAAATTTCTTCAGGAGCACACCATTCCTGATAGAATATTTCATTGTTATTTTCATCACGAGGAATTATATCCCATTTTCTCTAAAGTTGTTAGAACAATATTTAATGAGCGAGGCCCTAAGTTAATACGGTGTACCACAAGAGTTACATTAGTGGAAAACACAAATGAACAAATACAATTAATACAAAAGTATCATGAAGGTAAAACTATACACAGAGGTATACAAGAAACATACAAGCAATTACATAAGAACTATCATTGGCCTAACATGCTTTTATCAGTACAAAGATATATTAATAAATGTGACAAATGCCTAAAATCTAAATACGAACGAAACCCTCTCAAATTACCGTTATCATTCACTGACACACCTCATAAACCCATGGAGCATATGTTTATGGATTTATATAGTAGTGGTGGTGTGACTTTTCTCACGATAATTGATAATTTTTCAAAATACGCACAAGCGATGCCACTTACAGCAGCAACAAGTATTCATATAGCAGAAGCATTACTTAGCTTATTCGCCATAATAGGTATTCCAAATAAAATAACCACTGACTCAGATCCCAAATTCAGTAATGAAGTAATTACAGAAGTTTGTGCTATGCATAACATACATATTCACTTTACTACACCCTACAACCCAAACTCAAACTCGCCTATAGAGAGATTACACTCTACATTAGCAGAAATGATTAGGATCCAAAGGATAACAGACAAAAGTGAACCAACAAACTTAATGAAATATGCAATAATGGCATATAACAACACTATTCACACTGCAACAGGTTTTACTCCATTTGAGTTGTTATTTGGCCACACAAGTAGCAGAAATCCATTAGAATTACATTATCCACAAGAATTTTACCAGGAATACGCGAATAAACACAAGCAAATAATGGAAAACGTTCAAAAATTGGTTACTACCAAAATGACCGAGAATAAGCGAACAGTTATAGAAAAAAGCAATAAAAATACGGAAGATCCAAACTTTAAAGTAGGAGATAAAGTTTACAAACAGGTAGCTAAAAGCGCTCGTAGTAATAAATTGGAACCAAAATACATCGGTCCGTATACTATTGTGCGCATACATCCAGAACAAATAGCTGAGATAGTAGGTAAGCACGTGAATGCGAAAACTATCAGAGTTCATTTCAGGATGTTAAGACGCCCTGGTAATGTTTCAGGAGTGCCTTCACCATCGGAGCAGCCCTCTGGTTCGCCGGAGCAGCCGCCGTTATCGAACCCATAGATAATCACAATGGTGTCCTGGTTCTTAAGGAAGCCACGGCCCAATATCAAGTGGATACGTTCCATTTAATTGTAGCTTATAATGTTAGTAGAATACGCGATATATACGTAGAAGTTATAAGAGACTATTATTCATTTAAGTTAGCTCAAAAGACCACAGATATACACGGTCATAGTTCAGTAATAAGAAACCAAATAGAATACCTCGTAGATAGAATAGAAAGTAAACTCGTTTACTTAGGATCTAACGAGATTAGTTTAGGAAGAACATATATACCTAGAGTTAAAAGAGGATTAATTAATGGATTAGGATCAGTAGTTAAAGCAATCACAGGCAATTTAGATCAAGAAGATGCAATTAGATTAGAAACACAGATTCAGGAAATCAGGAGGCTAGCAGTAAACAAACAAAGCGAAACTTTAGGAATAACGAAAATTTATGAATAATATTTTCCTAATAAACTTTAGGAAAATAGCAGAATTATTCACTGAATATCATAGTAAATTAGAAGTAATTGTTAAAAATCAGAGAGAATTAAAGAAGACAATAGATGAACTAATTAAACAAAATGAGGCAATCATTAATGATGTAACTACAATGCAAATATATAATCAGATTGAAACTTGTCTGCAACAATTGTATGATAGAGCTAGTACTTTAGAGAATGCTATTACATTCTGTCATCTAGGACGTTTACATCCTAGCATTGTTGAGCCCAGCCATTTAATTGCTGAATTAGGGAATATTCAGAATGATATTGAGATAAATGATGTTCAGTTACCATACGCACCCTCTCTTAAAAATATACATGTCATAGAGAAGTCTATAGTTGTTAAAGCGTATAGTACTAATGAATCAATTACCTTTGTATTGGAAATTCCTTTAGTTACTAAACATCCATATAAATTACTCCATTTATATCCGATTCCAAATAAAAATAATGCTATCCTCATACCTATGAATCCTTACCTTCTCTTGGGTGGCAACGAGTTCGCATATCCTCACGAGCCGTGTACATCCATCACTGAAGAAGACATCCTATGCCGTCACGTCCAATGGCACCAGCTGAAAGACTCACAAGATTGCAACGTCCAGTTACTACAGCACAACGAACCGAACAACTGCACCTATGCAACGGCAAATTTCAACGATACTATAATACAGCAAATAAAAGAAAATAGTTGGATTGCTATCCTGAAACAAGAAGAGGTTTTTAAGACAACGTGTGGAGACAAAGTCCAGTACCAAAGGAATAATGGCGTAGCACTCGTCACCGTTGACAGAGAATGCACCGTTGACGTGGCAGGAAAATCTCTACGTACGCATAAAAGGTTCCTCAACATTATGGAAACCATCCCTTTGCCCAGAACACACAACATGGTAACCAGAAAGGATGCACCCATAACATTGCAAATAGAAGATGTTCCACTGGACAGCCTTAAGGATCTGTTAAAGAAAACTAAGGTTATTCAACCAGTTCCAGAAGGTCCAGCCATCACCCAAAAACCCAGCTGGATGACAGTATGCTTGTATATAGGCATTACAGCAGTCGTCGTGGGAGTCGTCATACGGCGATATAAGCAACACTTCAGGAGGAGCCCAGCGACGCCAGCAGTCGTGCAGCTCCAGTGCCAAGAGCCACCGCAGCAGCAGTCTTCGGCGTGCTTCACTCTTAAAGGGGGAGGAGTTATATAGGGATAACTTATGTTTAAGCATATTCTTAAGTTACCACCTTTCTTACGATTGTAATTAGGTATCACCTGTGGTTTGAAATTAAATTCAGTTCTACACGTAGCTTCCGAGTGGACAGACGTCCCAGTTTTCATTTATATTCGTTTTTAAAAACCCTTCCGCCAGGCCTCCCGACATAATTCTCGCTAAAAATAAAAAAATAAATACGTTTTTTATAATCCATGAATCTTATTTCATTGGTTAAATTCATAATTTAATTGATTCTTGGTTACTGTCATCAGGACTATTGTGCGTGAACACTGACCTATACTATACTCTGTACGGTGTAGCATGGCGCAGGAGACAGGCAATAGAGCGTAACTCATTTTGTACCATATTGTTACGCTGATAAGGTTGAAATTCACACCTTCTTTTTCAGAAAATTAGTTTTCGTATTGGATAGAAGCAGGCGTTACTTTGCGGAAGTTCATGATTAGCAAGAAAAGGTTAGAATTATTTTGCTATAATCCGCCAACAGAAAAAATCTGTATGGTAAAACATGCAATTAAAAGCTAAGCACCGCTCACCTACCCAGCCAAGCGAGAAAGCCAAGTTCCCAAGCAAGCAATGCCACCACCACTCACATGCACCACCACACAAGACTTTTACACTACTCTCGACGCACGTTTCGCCCCGACACCGGAGCATCCTCAGGAGATGTC
This sequence comes from Oeneis ivallda, assembly GCA_029955525.1. Taxonomy (NCBI): domain Eukaryota; kingdom Metazoa; phylum Arthropoda; class Insecta; order Lepidoptera; family Nymphalidae; genus Oeneis; species Oeneis ivallda. The sequence continues at coordinate 23,846,343 of JARPMR010000007.1, forward strand.
GACTTTACAATGCTGTATTGTCTAGAGATGGTGGTGGCATTGCTTGCTTGGGAACTTGGCTTTCTTGCTTGGCTGGGTAGGTGAGTTGTGCTTAGCTTTTAATTGCATGTTTGACCATACAGATTTTTTCTGTTGGCGGATTATAGCAAAATAATTCTAACCTTTTCTTGTTAGTTTTCGTAATTTGAACAATATGACTAGAACATTATGGTACAAAATGTTTACGTTCTATTGCCAGTCTCCCGCACCATGCTACACGACACAGTGTACTTCATACGTTTGATATTTCGCGAGCGTGCCCGCCACCGTATTTACGTGTGTTGTACATAAAGGACTAATCCGCATTCGTGACGAAACACGCTTGTCTCTAAAAACGCCATTTGGGAAAGAATAGGTACACTATACTTACTTACGGCAAGGTAAATTATAATATAAAAATAAACTAGTCCAGTAAAAAGAGCACTTAACCTCGCACTATTATGGCCCATTTAATGAACCGGTTTTTCGTTTCGTTTCGGAACACACACACACACACACACACACACACACACACACACACACACACACACACACACACACACACACACACACACACACACACACACACACACACACACACACACACACACACACACACACACACACACACACACGAAAAACCGGTTCATTAAATGGGCCATAAATCTTAAACGGTAAGTTTTACAAAAAAGTTTACAGGAAATAAAAGATGCATAATTTTATTCTCTACAAAAAAGGTCTGAATAACTTTTGCCCTAAAGTGGATAGTTTCCGAGATATCGGTCAAAAACTTTTCTTTATGATTGCGATCGAAGCTGCACCTGGATCTGTCAGCATTTTGTGTTTTTATAGTCAGTAAGTAACCCTTAACCTAAAAAAAAATTAAAATTGGATCGGAAATTTAGTGCGAGGTTGACCAAAAAAAGCCTTATTTACTGGCCTATCTACAGTTAAATTGTTTTGAACGGATCAAAATAGTGACAACCACAATGCGTCGCGTACAAGCACTACACTAGCGGCACGCTATGATGGCCGGTTTGACACATTACAATAGTGATGTGGAATGTCAATTTATTCTCGAACAAAAAACAATTAAGTTTTGTTTTTGTACCTGATTAAATAGGTTTAATAAAACAAAAATGTATATGTTTATTTAATTTATTTGAACGAACTGAATATTTGAATGAAAATGAATATACATACTTTATATGCACACAAGAAACATATGAATACAAAAGATACCAAAAAAGGTGCCACAAAATGCCATAATTAATCAGATTCGTCCATACTACTATTTTCACTGTCGTCACTGCTATCATCACCTACATTAATAATTATATGTTCGTTTTCTATAATATTATCTATTTTCACATCTCTTTCATAATCTTTCCCTAAAGAACTTTCCCCACCGAAGAATAATCCAGCTTCCTTCAGTGAATGCACCAACTTTTTTCTTGTTGGATACTCCTTCTGTAAATAGTAGCCGTAAACATGTCTTCGGATAGCATCGGCATCAAAGCTATCGATGCCTACGACTGGTTTTGCTCGTTTTCTCTTTTTTGGTGTGTGAAGTTTATTTTCTTCTGTGCCAGTCTCGCCATATTTTTTTTTAGTTATCCGTCTAACAGTTCGTTGTCCAATATTAAGCGCATCAGCTACGCGTTCAACCACTGACGTTATAGGTAAAATTGGCCCTCCATTTTGAGCTTCACGATCGAAATAGTTACGAAGGCGTATTACGAACTCACGTGTCTGACTATTTAGAACAGTTCTCTGCGTACGTTCGGTCATATCGACGAAATCCACAACAAAGGGCTTGAACAGAGTCCAAATTAACGAGCAAGGGTCAACAGTAATGCAGTATCAATATTTGAAATCCAAAGCCAGGTCAAAACTATATCACAATCGCATTGCACTGACAGTTTATACTTTTCGAAGCAACGTCAATTCGAAACTGCTTTGTTTTGCATTGAGCATTGACGCGAGTTTGCCGGAGGTAGTAGTTGTGCTAGCCAGCGATCCTATGTGACGATCGTATTAGATTCCATTTTTAAAAATTTTCAATTTAGAAAACCAAATGCCGAGTTGTGGTATATATCATATAAAAATAAAAATTTTACCTTTTGTATGAAACAGCTGATATTTTTTTGCGATTTCAGAGGTTTGTCCACATAGTGAAAATTGTTCATATTCACAAGTACATTCACCCCTTAAATGGTGCAAACTGATTTTTCTACACTTGTATACATTTTAGAAATCAATTTAATAAATAAATTTTGAGTCCTAAACCTAAAACTACATTCGATAAAATTTATGAATCTCTGCACATCACTATCGTCAATAAAGTAATACAATTATTTCCTTCAAAGTCGTTATCAATTAATACGGAACTTCATGAGCGGACAAACGTCAAACCGGCCATCATAGCGTGCCGCTAGTGTAATGTGCGGTGAACCATATTTTGTGAATAAATCAAACGTGAGTTTTTGCACGAAAAGTACGGCCCACAAATCAGCACCGATATATTGCATAACAGAGTACTATATAAAATAATAAATAAATAAAATAAAATTAGCCTTTATTGCTGTTTAATAAAAGTTGAAAACATGGATGATCAATTTCAACTTTTATTCAACAGAGTACTAATGAGATTTAAATATACAAGGTTCATTTTAAAATGCTAGCTTTAGAGAACAGGAGGTCACTTTACTAATGTAAGGAGGTCTTGTTAAAGGAGAGGCTTCGGGACTACTCCGTAGGCAGCGCCGTGTTCTCTATCAAGGTTATAGGGCTTTTAAAAGAAGTTACTCCGTGACTTTAAATATTTAATTAATTACACATTAATACAAAATTACAGAATTACTAAACCCTACAGTGGAACAGTGTGATGTGTACGGCCGGTAAGGGGCAACTAACTTGAAGCCGCTACAAAACGATTTAACAAAACTCAATCGGCAAAATGCTTGCTCAGCATCCGCTACACTAGCAACCTTCGACAGGCCATTTCTGTACATAATTCTAATCAATTTTGGTCAACGACTTAAAACCGAGGTACGCTCTCAACTATACCTATCACAAAAAAATTATTGAAAGATTTTTAAAAGAGTTGGAACAAAATGCTGTTAATTATATCGTATAGATAGATGCTTGTACTAGGTTGTTGGTATTTTAAAATTAACCCCTAGTGCTATTCACGTAGTGCTATGGTTCACCGTACATTAGTGCTATTCCCTAGAAAAGATGGCATCAGTGTACCTAACAATCGCAATGACCTCTGATAGGCTGAACTCATGGCGTTTTTACATCAATGTATTTCAACCAATAGCGGGAGAGTACCATCCAATCAGAGGTCATTGCGATCGTTATACTGATCACAATCAATTTCAGAGGACACCACCACAGGTACCTATATTTTAGGCTCAAATTTCAAATTTTAGGTTCACCCACGCGTTGTGGCATCGACAATGTGTTTCCACTGAAGCGGAGCGGTGTGCTCAGCAGCCAATCAGATCATTCAGAGATGTCGTGATAAAATTTTCAGGTTATCCATCACGGCCCTGATTGGTCTACTGAGTAGGTGGATGTTTAAAACTGTATCCCAGATGCAAAGCTACATTAGTGAGAAATCTCAAATACCTAACAATTTAACTTAATAGGAATTGCTTAGACTAGAAAAATTATTGCAAGCGTAAAATTAATACCTCCAAATTATATACATAAGTACTTACCTACTTATACAAAAATCAAAATTATGTACACAAACAAAATACCTACGTTTTTAGAAAATGCAATATTTGTTGTCGATTAACTCCTGTACTTATAAAAAAATCAGTCATACTATGTCAAATAAAATACTTCCAGTCATAAGAACAAACAAAACTATATAATATTTATTGCACCTAGTACTAAAATGATGTGGCCAGGAGTTGGTAATTTTTCCGATTCAAATATTTTGCTCAACTGTATAAGTTTAGTAAACTGTGATTTAATCTCATGTGAGTAGGGACTGTAAACTAGGGAAACTCATTACACTGGGTTCCGCAGATTAAAGCAAATGTTTGCTGCCGTGCATGTTATGTTTGCGAGTGAGAAGTCCACGCAAAGTCCATTCCGCTAACATGACAGTACAAACCACAGTAAAGCAATCATACAGTGGGTACAATTGAACCAACCACAACATTTTGTTTGTAGAATCACCATATGCCATGCTATATCAACATGTTGCTTTACAAACATCCCCACAGCTGCAGACACATACTGAATTGTGGTGTGTCGCAGCAATTGAATCTGGTGCTACGATTGACAAATCAAAGCGCGTTTCTACCTTTAACGCGTAGACAGTCTTTAAATTCACTTCAAGTATGCTTATATTTTTAGACTCCAAAAGCCGCCCTTCTATCGTGTCAAGCTCACGAGTCACGACTATAGATGTAAAACAACCGGTTTAAAACGTTTTAAACAAAATTTTGAGGTTTTAAACCCCAAATAAACCGTTTTAAGCGGTTGAAAACTCGCCTACAAAAACATGCCGCGGGTAAAGGTCGAATGAAGTGGGAGGGGAAGTCATCGGCAAAGCTTCCGCGAACGGGTTACTAACCTAATAAACACACTAGATTTTAGAATACAACACAATGCCGTCCGTTTTACTTGCGCATGAGAGACGTTATGTCGTCAAGGCCGAATTTCCTTTGAGAATCCGCCAACAGCCGCGCGAAACACAGTTTATAGGTACTCCGTTATATATCTATCTCGGTAAAATTAAGAAAATGTAGTTATAATTAAGCAAAACATAGTCCTCAACACCAACCGTTTTAAACCGATTTATTTTTCGGTTAATTCGATTTTAAACGGATTGGTTTAATTGGTTTTAAACCGGCCTTACATCTACAGTCACGACACACCACAACACAAAATATGTTTTCACCAAAACGTTTTAAGTTTTTAACCTTATAAGACGTCGCTTTAACCTTTTTCGAGCCAAGTGGCGGCAATATAGAGGCATTGCCAGACTATAAGATTGCTAAACTAAGTCTTCTCAGTTAAATGCGGTTTCAAAGGAAAAATTAAAAACTTTATTGAAAACTTTGAGAATTTGTTAGCCTAGATATAAATGCAGCTGTGAATACTTATATTATGTCAAATGCAGCTAATGAAAAGTACCTAATAATAATTACGAAAAAAAACATAATTTCCTTTTTTTCCTTACTTTTTTACTCTCAGCCTAGGAAGACAGTTTTGAAAACTTAAAAGTACCTATTTCTTCACTCAATAATAGATAGTAAAAATTTCACAAAGTGTATGTCTATCTCTGTCGCTCACTTAGAAACAATATTGCTTTTTATTTTTAATAAATTTTCCCTCTATCTGTCCTAATAAAAACATTCTTAGTGGTCTAAATTAGGAAAACTATTCTTTTGAAGTCCTACTGAACAGAAATTTTAGCTTGTTTGAACTAAAATGCACCACATTTTGTAAATTGTACTTGAGGCTAAATGTGGTGTACTATGTTCTGATGCTAGGTTGAAGTTATTATCTAATTATTCAAAAAGAGAAGTTTTTTTACTTGTGAGCAGTGGCACTTGCACTTGTAACTAAATGAAACCTTCCATCCAGTAGAGTATTTATTAATTTTGATCATTATTGTGTCATCTAAATACTATTACAGTTTTTGCAATTCACGAAGGCGAGTGAGCTTTACTCGTGGTTACTTCGTGTACATGCACATTGCATAAGTGTGCGTGCCTGTCAAAGCCTAGGTGGGAGCGGGCAGGCGCGAGCATTGCGCTCGCTCACACTTATACAGATACGACACACACACAACCAGAAGTCAGTCGCCCTCGTGAATTGCAAGAACTATAGGTACTTTTAGTTGGAAATAAAGATACGATTGCATTATGATACTTTATGGTAGACAAGAAAACTTGTAGGTGCATTTATGCTGATTAAAAAAATGCAATTAAAAAGGAACCCGTCCGTGAAAACAGCATCAAGTATATTTTGAATGAAGGAATGGGGAAGAGTGAGGTCGAAGTTGGGACTACTCGCCATCTTGCTTGCTAACAAGCCCGCAGTCCGCACCTAAATGCGGTGACCTCACATCTAGCGTCGTGACTTCGTCGCCATATAACTGTTTGACAATTAAACATTTATGTAATTTTATTCAATCAATAAATAAATTTTGTGTACGCAAGGGATTACCCTTTCCTAATTTATGAATTACTTTACGCGGCCCCAAACAAAGGTGACTTATTTTGTTTTGAGACGTAAAATAATTTAATCCAATAACTATTACCTATTTACAAGTTTCCATGATTCATTAAATTCTTTCTATTTTAGATATAGGAAAATAAAAAAAACCGGCCAAGTGCGAGTCGGACTCGCGCACCGAGGGTTCCATACTCCAAAAGTAAAAGTAAAACGATAATATTATATTAATTTGCTTATTTATCGTTAACTGTGTTTGTAGAGGTTTATTGTTAATATAAAAAAACTATGCTAGTTAGAGCGTTGGTTTTATTTTTCCTGTAAAATATACATAAATCTCTATTGACCATAATTATTTCAGATTTTTCGATTGGTAAACTTCGTAGATAAGGGGGGGGGAACGGTATTTTTTTCGACATTTTGGCCGATTAATCAGAAACTATTATATCTAGAAATAAATAAAAAACTGTTTTAGAATGCATAAGTAAAGGCCTTTCATATGATACCCCACTCGGTATAATTATCTTACTTTGAAATTTCAAACCCCTGATTTTCCCCCTTTTTTAATTAAACTAAAATAATTTTCGCGTTCATTTTATTTTTCCTGTAAAATATACATAAACCTCTATTGACAATAATTATTTCCGATTTTTCGATTGGTAAACTTCGGAGATAAGGGGGGGGGAACGGTATTTTTTTCGACATTTTGGCCGATTTCTCAAAAACTATTATATATAGAAATAAATAAAAAACTGTTTTAGAATGCATAAGTTAAGGCCTTTCATATGATACCCCACTCGGTATAATTATCTTACTTTGAAATTTCAAACCCCTGATTTTCCCCCTTTTTTAATTAAACTAAAATAATTTTCGCGTTCATTTTATTTTTCCTGTAAAATATACATAAACCTCTATTGACAATAATTATTTCCGATTTTTCGATTGGTAAACTTCGGAGATAAGGGGGGGGGGGGGGGGGACGGTATTTTTTTCGACATTTTGGCCGATTTCTCAAAATCTATTATATATAGAAATAAATAAAAAACTGTTTTAGAATGCACAAGTTAAGGCCTTTCATATGATACCCCACTCGGTATAGTTATCTTACTTTGAAATTTCAAACCCCCGATTTTCCCCCTGTTTTAATCAAACTAAAATAATTTTCGCGTTGCTTTTATTTTTCCTGTAAAATATACATAAACCTCTATTGACAATAATTATTTCCGATTTTTCGATTGGTAAACTTCGGAGATAAGGGGGGGGGAACGGTATTTTTTTCGACATTTTGGCCGATTTCTCAAAAACTATTATATATAGAAATAAATAAAAAACTGTTTTAGAATGCATAAGTTAAGGCCTTTCATATGATACCCCACTCGGTATAATTATCTTACTTTGAAATTTCAAACCCCTGATTTTCCCCCTTTTTTAATTAAACTAAAATAATTTTCGCGTTCATTTTATTTTTCCTGTAAAATATACATAAACCTCTATTGACAATAATTATTTCCGATTTTTCGATTGGTAAACTTCGGAGATAAGGGGGGGGGGACGGTATTTTTTTCGACATTTTGGCCGATTTCTCAAAATCTATTATATATAGAAATAAATAAAAAACTGTTTTAGAATGCACAAGTTAAGGCCTTTCATATGATACCCCACTCGGTATAGTTATCTTACTTTGAAATTTCAAACCCCCGATTTTCCCCCTGTTTTAATCAAACTAAAATAATTTTCGCGTTGCTTTTATTTTTCCTGTAAAATATACATAAACCTCTATTGACCATAATTATTTCCGATTTTTCGATTGGTAAACTTCGGAGATAAGGGGGGGGGAACGGTATTTTTTTCGACATTTTGGCCGATTTCTCAAAAACTATTATATATAGAAATAAATAAAAAACTGTTTTAGAATGCATAAGTTAAGGCCTTTCATATGATACCCCACTCGGTATAATTATCTTACTTTGAAATTTCAAACCCCTGATTTTCCCCCTTTTTTAATTAAACTAAAATAATTTTCGCGTTCATTTTATTTTTCCTGTAAAATATACATAAACCTCTATTGACAATAATTATTTCCGATTTTTCGATTGGTAAACTTCGGAGATAAGGGGGGGGGGACGGTATTTTTTTCGACATTTTGGCCGATTTCTCAAAATCTATTATATATAGAAATAAATAAAAAACTGTTTTAGAATGCACAAGTTAAGGCCTTTCATATGATACCCCACTCGGTATAGTTATCTTACTTTGAAATTTCAAACCCCCGATTTTCCCCCTGTTTTAATCAAACTAAAATAATTTTCGCGTTGCTTTTATTTTTCCTGTAAAATATACATAAACCTCTATTGACCATAATTATTTCAGATTTTTCGATTGGTAAACTTCGGAGATAAGGCCCGGGGGGGGGGAACGGTATTTTTTTCAACATTTTGGCCGATTAATCAAAAACTATTATATATAGAAATAAATAAAAAACTGTTTTAGAATGCACAAGTAAAGGCCTTTCATATGATACCCCACTCGATATAGTTATTTTACTTTGAAATTTCAACCCCCCGATTTTCCCCCTTTTTTTATTAAAACTAAAAATAATTTTCCATTTTTCTTTATTCCAATGATTTTGGGCCACTATTATACACAACTATGCCAAATTTCATGTCGATAGCTTTAATAGTTACTGAAATAATTGACTGTGACAGACGGACGGACAGACGGACGGAGAAAGTCTCACCATAAGGGTTCCATTTTTACCATTTTGGTATGGAACCCTAAAAATGGAGTCGTTTCCCTCCTTTTTTTCTAAATATTTGGAAACGTCCATAAGTCTTTTTGCGAATGAACTATGAAGTAATGAATGCGGTCCTGCGTTTTTTTTTCTCAGTTTGACTCAGAGTTCTGTATAGATCTTGAGCTTATCTTGAGTAGCTGCAATATAAATTTTGGCCTAACTAAAATTCGAGAAGCGTCTGTGCCATATAAGCTGAAATGAATGGATGAATATGAATTTTGGAATACTCGATTTTTTTTTTTCAGATTTAGTGAATTTCGCTATAAGAATACCGCCGATTCTATGCAGCCATCGGTAATTTTAATTTTTTTTATTGACGTCTAACTGTGTGTTTGTTCTTTTTACAGAACGGTGGATGGAATCATTCCATCGAGGCCTAGGGTGGAACGTGCTTGCCTAAATCATGACTTATCTCATGTACAAGTACGTACCCAAGTAGTATCTATACCGGGAAGCACTAACGCCGCTAGGGCTTCCCACAGATCACTTGGCGGATCAGATACAATTTATCATGTAGGTGTTTCATGTACCTTCAGTTTAACTTTTTAACTGACTTCAAAAAAAGGAGGTTATCAATTCGACGCGTATTTTTTTGGCTGATGAATCTGAACCGATTTCAAAGGTCATACCGTCAGGTGGGTCCCATTTAAATTTGGTGAAGATCTGATGAATATCTTCGGTAATGGAGGACGGAACTCCTCAATGAATAAAATCGCTCGCGATCAGAGAATAATTATGAAGATTGATCCTAAGAAGCTACACTAAAAAGCTTAAGACGTCTCAGTACGCTCGACAGAAGTTGCCGGCGCACGTGGGTAACCTGCTTGCTATTTCACCTAACATTGTGTGAGAAAGTGATAGACTCAGTGTAGCGACTAGCGAGTGCATGCGCGCATAATTCCGTGCTACCGTCCCGCTCCCGCTCCGTTTTGGGTGAGGCGCAATGAGTTTCGCCGAAATCAAGAGCGCGAAAAGGGTAGAACAGTCGTTTGGGAAAAGTGTTTTTGAGAAAAAGCTACTTAATGTATGGTTGCAAAGTAAACTTATTTCAACTAATAAATAAATAAACTAATAATAAATTGTTTAAGAATTTTCATACTTTTAATCTTATTTACTACGCCCAAGTTTAACTACGCCCAAAATTGTTATAAATTTAGTGTTAAAATATGAATATTTCGAGGCTCGTAACTTTAAAATCAATATTTATTTCAATGATTTATATATCAATAAAACCTAGATAATGACTAGACAAATCGATATTATACTTAGTTTTGAGCCTACCATATCAATGTAGTAATCACCCTTCTACGTTTGTATGAAGAAAGTAATGGATTGGGTACAGGTCAGAACTTTGTTTAATAACAAGAAATAATTAAACGTAATTAAAAGAAAGTTTTACAACCTTCCCATTTGAACGACCTTATTAATTTTGTAAGGACATCCTCAGAGCATTTTTAGGTAGTTCATTTAATGTCTTGATGAATAACTTTTTAGTTCATTTACAATATTAGAATAGGCATATAATATAAATGTGACCTATTGATCTCATTGTATGACTCGTAAACATAATTCGTTTTAATGTAGTTAAGAATGGATTTCATTTATTTAGTCTTTATGGGATTGTCTACTTTGAACATCGTTTGTCAAATTACTTGGAAAGTGAATAAAATAAGGAAACGTTCAGTTTATAATTTTAATATACCATGTAAATAAAGTAATTCTACATCTATATTCTATCTTCTGTCTGGTTTAATAAATCAATATAATATAAACCATAATATTACGTCACAATGCCACAGGCTTTCGAGGGTGCTTATTTTGACTCTCAACAAGTATTTTATCGTACAAATAAAAACCAAACTGGACAGACATAATAGTTTTAATATAGTGCATAAAACGTTGAAACAAGCTAAAATTTCCGCTACAGCTCGTCCAAATTAAACTGAGCAAGTATGCTATACAGCTCTATGCTAGATTTTAGTAAATCTTACAGTTAAAATAGAAGCTTCTGGTACTATAAATAAAAACTCTTTTACACTAACACTTCACCAGAATCTTTGCGGTCGCGGGCCCCACCGCGGGCCCATGTTCTGGGGTCGCGGACCATTCCTGGGCCGAAACTGCGGGCCGAAACCCTGGGGTCTAAAGTTAGTCCGAGGTCCCCAGTTCCGGGGGAACCGTTGGTTCATATACGGCCTAGGACCATGACTCCAGTCACCGTCAGCGGTAAAGTCTTCGAACCCGGGGGAAACGTCCCTCCTGTCCATCATAAGGTTGTCCAAACTTCGACTCCTCAAATCCTCCTCGTATGCACTATCATCCGAATTTTCCGCTCGATTCTCCTCAAATATGTCTTCGTGAAAGTCCGGTTGGTTGTTTGGGAATTTCAATGGTTGATTTTGGAAATCCGGCTGCTTTTGCAAATTCGGGGGTTGATTTTGAAACTCCGGCGGTTTATTTTGGAACTCCGGCGGTTTATTTTGGAACTCTGGCGGTTTATTTTGGAAGTTTGGGGGTAGTTTCTGAAAATTTGGCTGTTCCTTTTGAAAAGTGGGTGGCATGTCGAATTTGAGGGCGTCCGGCATATTGTCGAAGGGGTTTGAGAGCGGCGGCACTACGGGCGCGCTGTGGGAGCCCTCTTTAATAATGGTGATACTGTTGATTTGTATTAAGTTGGAGTTGGTCTTTTCTTTGTGGTTCTGTTTGTCGTTGTCGCCTCCCACCAGCACCTTGTTGTTATTGAAGCTGTGGCGACGATGCTCGATCTGGTTCTGGCCATACATACCTTCTGAAACAGAGAAAGCACATTGTCATTTCTTCAGCGAGATAGTCGAAATCTTAGAACTTGGGAATGCAGTGAGATCAACAGGTGGACACCGCAAGGTCAATGAGTGAACATCGTGTGTCGAGTAGTTGTTGCGGAAAACTCGGGGTCCACTCGGGACCTGCGCGTGGGAAACGCACGGCAAGCGGGCGAACAGCTAGTGGGCACCGAGTTGTCAACTCGCCGTCCGAGTATGGAGAGGTGGCAAGCGAAGCGATCCCGCGAGGTGACGGGGTTACAGAGTCGATTGGCGAGTGTATTTATATGGAAGTCCTTTTAAGAAATTTCAGCCACACGATCCGAGGCGCTACATAGGTTATATTTTATACGAACAAAATCAATATGACGGATGTTACATCCAATTTCCCGTAGTCGGGTTACAGTTTTGCGTTTCTACCCTCAAACACTACGCGCGCGCCGAGTGACGTCATTGTAAGCTACATAGACGGTAGCTTTAGGCTACGTGGAAGGCAGCTCTAAGCTACGTGGACGGTAGCTCTATAAGCTACGTGGACGGTAGCTCTATAAGTTACCCGGACGGTAGCTTTAAGCTACGTGGACGGTAGCTCTAAGCAACGCGGAAGGTAGCTCTAAGCTACGAGGACGGCAGCTCTAAGCTACGTGGACGGCAGCTCTAATCTACCTGGATAGTGGCTCTAAGCTACGCGGAAGGTAGCTCTAAGCTACGCGGAAAGTGGCTCTAAGCTACGCAGAAGGTAGCTCTAAGCTACGCGGACGGTAGCTCTAAGCTACGTGGAAGGTAGCTCTAAACTACGTGGACGGCAGCTCTAAGCAACGTGGACGACAGCTCTAAGCTACGCGGATAGTGGCTCTAAGCTACGCGGAAGGTAGGTCTAAGCTACGCCGAAAGTGGCTCTAAGCTACGCAGAAGGTAGCTCTAAGCAACGCGGAAGGTAGCTCTAAGCTACGCGAAAAGTGACTCTATGCTACGCGGAAGGTAGCTCTAAGCTACGAAGACGGCAGCTCTAAGCTACGTGGACGGCAGCTCTAATATACCTGGATAGTGGCTCTAAGCTACGCGGAAGGTAGCTCTAAGCTACGCGGACGGCAGCTCTAAGCTACGTGGACGGTAGCTCTAATCTACCTGGATAGTGGCTCTAAGCTACGCGGAAGGTAGCTCTAAGCTACGTGGACGGCAGCTCTAAGCTACGTGGACGGCAGCTCTAATCTACCTGGATAGTGGCTCTAAGCCACGCGGAAGGTAGCTCTAACGCCCTTAGTACACCAACGCGGTCGTATGCGGCAGCGAAACAACGAAAAAACTGTAAGTTGTTGGCAGCGTTTCGCATATGTATATGTCTCACTCTATTATATAGCGAGATGTGATGGTGGCGTCCTTGTCGGTACTGTTTCGCAAGTAACTGCGAAATGGTCGTTACACAAACGCAAACATTTCGCTAGTAGTGATTCGCTTCGCACGGCGTCACAACGCGTTCTGTCCGAGCGGACAGATTTTCGCATAATAAATGCGGAAAATATAGAAATATTTTTGAATTTAATTAGAAATTATCCCGAATTATACGCAGTTGGACAAGTTCTAAGCATAGTTTATTTTCTCCAAGTTTCCTCCGTTTCTGGTTTATTTTATGCACCCAGATTGTACGCTTTCTTTTATAATATCAACGCCAGCAACAAAAATTCTTCCCCTTTCAGAATCTGAAAGCGATGATTGAGACAACACCCTGAAATGACGTCCACGAAAGCTAAGCTACAATGATATTTCTTTGCGATAAAACTGCAGTGTACTAACGTTCCGCAGATGTTTCGCTACCGCAATAGTTTCGCAGAGATTCGCTGCCGCATACAAACGGAACGGAACGAACACTAACCTACGCGGAAAGTGGCTCTAAGCTACGCGGACGGTACCTCTAAACAACGTGGACGGTACCTCTAAACAACGTGGACGGCAGCTCTAAGCAACGTGGACGACAGCTTTAAGCTACGCGGATAGTGGCTCTAAGCTACGCGGAAGGTAGCTCTAAGCTACGCCGAAAGTGGCTCTAAGCTACGCAGAAGGTAGCTCTAAGCAACGCGGAAGGTAGCTCTAAGCTACGAGGACGGCAGCTCTAAGCTACGTGGACGGCAGCTCTAATCTACCTGGATAGTGGCTCTAAGCTACGCGGAAGGTAGCTCTAAGCTACGCGGACGGTATCTCTAAGCTACGCGGACTGCAGCTCTAAGCTACACGGACGGCAGCTCTAAGCTACGCGGAAGGAGGCTCTAAGATACGCGGACGTAGGTCTAAGCTACGCGGACGTAGCTCCAAGCTACGCTGAAGGAGGCTCTAAGATACGCGGACGGCAGTTCTAAGCTACGCGCACGTAGCTCCAAGCTACGCGGACGGCGACACTCACGTTGCTCCTCGTCCTCGGACAGGTCCATGTCGACGCTCTCCACGATGTCGGGCGGCGGCACCATCGGCGGCACCATCGGCGGCACGCGGTAGTCCTGAAAACAAAGGATAATTTTTTTTAATGAAATATATATGATTACAAAAAAAAGTTTTTAGTTTAAGATTCCGTTTGGCGTCTTCAGTATGCTTGCTAAACCTGTATCAAACGCCAAATTCGGTTGAGTGAATGAGCCGTGAAAAGGAAATAGACATACAGACAGCACATACACAAGATAGTTCTACAACTCGTATCATAAACTCCAGACCCAGAGTCAGGGTGAGATCTGTAGATGGCAATCTCACTCAACTCAGATTCAAGACTGAGTTAAAACGAGACAGATTTATGTCCACATATATTTGTGTCTCATTTTACTCTATCCTGAGTCTCCTCCTCAGACTCTGAATTTTTTCCGTCCGTAGTTTTCCTTTTTAATTTGAGTAGATAGTTATTTTAATTTAGATTAGAATAGAAATATTTTTTATTCAAATAAACTTTTTTACATGTGCTTTTGAATCGTCGATGAGTCTACCACTGGTTCGGAATGCCCTTCCTGCCGAGAAGAACCAGAAGAAACTCGGCGGTTGCTCTTTATAAAACAAGTTTACAATACAATATATACTATGCTATGTATGCAGTGTTTCCACAATGAGGGGAAGTTCCACAAAAGCATTCCTAATTATAATTCAACACATGTTAAGACGGGCAGACAGAAAGCAGCCCCATTCCCGCCGGCGGCACCCGTTCACGAGCATGACGCATGACCCAGCCGTTGCTTCGCTCAACCATATTTGATTTGATCACTCACTTGATCCACGGAGTTGTGCGAGCGCGGAGCTGCCGGCTGATGCGTCAGAGGGATGAGGTTCCTGTGGTCCACATCTGCAAGTGAGAAACATCTCCTGTTCATACACATACTCCAGTATCCCAACGGTAGTCGTTCAGCCGTTAACGTTGACTGTTGACACCAGAAGCCGTGGTTTATTAGGCGCTACGCACACAACAACTTTAGGCCGAGGTCACTGGTAAGGCAACTGCGACGCGACGGCGATTTCGTTGAAAGAAACTCCTATGTGAATGTTCTATATACAATTACACATACGTTTACTTATGTGTATAGGACACAAACAGGGGCGGCCACATGAGATAAGCGACGCGCGAAATTTATTTGTTTATGTCGCGCGCCATTTTCAGTAGAACTTAAAACCAATGAATGTGTCTGCACTGAGTACGGCCAGTCGTTACGCGATGTAAGCGCAACTCGCTAGTTTATCGCCGCTGCAATGCGGCCTAAACACGGTTTATCGCGTCACCAGTCGCCTTACCAATGCGGCCGCGGTCTTAGAGAGCGTTAATCGACACCAAGTGTCTAGATAGGTAGACTGAATTGGGACTTCAATTATTAATATAATAGAAATGAATTGTTATTAATTCATATATACTCAAAAATGTACTGTTGGAGACAAACAAACGTGCAAAAAATCTTAAAATCTTAAAATCATAAAACAGGGCAAAAGAGGCGTGAAACATACCTACTCTCAAAACGCAACGCATTAAATCTAACGATAACAGTCGTAATGTGTCCTATAAGAACCGGCTGTGGGACTGTGTGCATCAAAATTCTAAATTCTAAATTATTTATTTCACGTAGGCCAACCTGTGGCTCTTATGACACGTCATGACTCTACCACCGGTTCGGAAAGCGGATTCTGCTAAGAAGAGCCGGCAAGAAACTCAGCAGTTGCTCTTTCCAAAATAATCATTTTACAATATTATTATGCAGCTAGGTTTTTGTAATAAGTTTTTTATACTATCTTGTGGGCAGCCGGATGCCATGCCGATTTAGCCCATGCAACTTTGTTAGAATAGAATATAATATTTCCACAATGAGGTGAAGTTCCAAAAAAAGCGTAGGTACTACAATTCAATTCATGTTAAGACGGGCAGACAGAAACTAGCCCCATTCCCGCCGGTGGCACCCGTTCACGAGCATGGCGCATGATGCAGCCGTTGCTTCGCATGCATCCTTGTGACAATCGCTATCACCTCTGATTGGCTGGTTAGTACGCTCTCGCTATTGCTTAAAATGCAAATTCAGCCATCGTCACAGTGATTCAATCATTTTGACGTGATAACGTCTTATAAACCGATGAACACCGACTGCACGCACGAAAAAGTGTCACGTTCCGCCTGAGCCTGCGCGTGCAAGCGAGAGCGCGGAACAACCGATAGAGAGGCACGATCGGCCCAAGCGTTGGCTTGTGACACATTTATTCGTCAATATTTCTTTATGACGTTATCACGTAAAACTATCGTCCCTAAACCGACTTTACAGACAACCAATTTTTTAAACTACCCCACGGCAGAGTACCCGACATAGGTCAGGTGCGATTGTCTAAAGTTATTCCATTGATCGTAATCGTATTCGATGACATTAGCGTCAAAGTAAAATGAACCATAACACCATTGAATTAGAGCTCAATTTCGTGTATGCATTCTTATACGTTTAGGTACGATACGCTCCATAACGCTGCATGTTAAAATCGGTTGTACTGATTTGTGACTTATCAATACAATCAAGGATTATTTTACTTTGACGCTAATGTCATCAAATACGAATACGATCAATGGAATAACTTTTAGACAATTGGTACCCAGATTATCCAAAAACATTATAGAGAGCAATATCTGCCATAACTACATACTTTAAAATCGTGTCAAAAAGTTCACACACACAATCCATCAAAATGGCGAATTTTCATTATTTCTCGAATCTGTGCGTGTGATTTAAGAGGTCATGTATTATAAAAAAAATTAAACGGATTCTGGGAATTACCCACCAGGTATTCTAGGTGGTTAAGACAAGCACTTGCTGAGTTAAAACGTCTGCCAATTTCACCATTAACAAAATTCTGACAGTTTTTGTATTGAAAATCTGCCAAAACAGCATTATTCCTCGGTTAAACGTTACTCGGAAATGGTGAAGTTGACACTTAATTCATTTTATTTGTAAGTTACCAAATACTGCTGAAAAAAATTAAATTAAATTGAAAAGGCATAAAATAAATTATTCTTTAACGAAGTAGATACAGTAGTAGTAGAATTGACGGCAGTGACCACTTACCTTCAGGTGGTCCATCTGCCTGTCTGACGTCTTTTAAAATACAAACAAAAATCTATGTTATAATATTTTCTAACTCACAGGTATAATAAATGCGAAAGTATTTTTTTGGTTTGTCCTCTAATCACGCCGCAACAGAACTACGAAACATGGGTATGGTTGAGGACCTGAAGAGTAAAATAGGCTACTTTATATACCGTAAAAAAATACTACCGCATGTTTATTAAAAACCTAACTCCACGCGGACGAAGTAGCGGGTAAAGTCTAGTAAAAAGTTAACCTTACAAATAGACAGATTAACTTACTAGATACCTAAGGGCCCTCACGCACTACGCGCCTACGAACATTGGCCGAAGAGTGTGCAGTTATAGTATGGTTACTACACAACTAGCCACTCTAGTAGCTATGCGAACAAACGACTTATCGTTCAAAATTCAGAATTCAGAATTATTTATTTCACGTAGGCCAACCTGTGACTCTACCGGTGCGGAAAGCGGATTCCGCTGAGAAGAGCCGGCAAGAAACTCAGCAGTTGCTCTTTTCAAAATAATCATTTTACAATATCATTAAGCAGCTATTACATTATAATAAGTTTTTTATACTATCTTGTGGGCAGCCGGATGCCAAGCCGATTTAACCCATGCAACTTTGATAATAACAATATAATATTTCCGCAATGAGGGGAAATTCCAAAAAAAGCGTTAGCGACATTTTTACCTAAATTTTGAACTAACTCGGGAATATAACAATATATATTATATTTGAATATAAAAATATATATTATATTTGAAGTTCAAGGAATATTGAACTTCAAATATAATATATATTTTTTTCCTAGGAAATATCGACGTGCCCTATTCCTATAAAGTTTGTAATAAAAAACTCAATTTAGGTAAGAATGTCGCTTACGATTGATCATGGTCTCAGTCGCGTAGTGCGTAAGGTCCTTTTGTATCAGTTTGCACATCCTGCCAAACGTGACTTTTCGAGCATAAAAATCCTTAACGTATGAGTAAAATGGAACTAAACGGGCTAGTTCTAAAGTCGAAAATTCAGTATTACAGATTTACTCTCGCAAAGTTTCCGCTTGCTACTAAATATACCTACAAACTAAATTGTTAAGCCTTAAAACAAGCCATATTATAACATCCATTTTCATTAACACTATAAATTTTCGATGTACGAAATCTATCAAAGTTTTGTTCGAAATGTATTAAAAACCGTGCTAATCCGTTAAAGTTGGTATAATGTTCGTAATTGTTTTTAAAGCAGATCGAAAGACCCCCCGATTGTCTAAAAGTTGCCGATCAAAACCGTATTCATTTGATGGCAATAGCGTCAAAGTAAAATAAACCATAACAGCATTGAATTAGAGCTCAATTTCGTGTATGCATTCTTATACGTTTAGGTATGTGCGATACGCTCCATAACGCTCCGTGTTAAAATCGGTTGTACTGAATGTGTGACTTTTTTGTTTTTTTAAAGAATATAAGTCAAATTGAAGTTGACTAATATCCTCCTATCCCCTCCAACTAAGCGGAAAGCTTGTGCTCGGAGTGGGTACGACAATAGTGCAACGGGCGGGATTCGAACCTGCGACCTTTCAGTTTTCAGTTAGCACCTTTAACCGTTGGGCTATTGAGGCTTATAAATCAATACAGTCAAGGAATATTGAACTTTGACGCTAATGCCATCAAATGAATACGATTTTGATCGGCAACTTTTAGAATATCGAACCTCTGATATCTCACTGTATTATGATCCCAAGAAAATCCTAACCAATAGTGATTACCAATAGTGATCCTAGCTAATAGTTTTATGGTTATTGGAAGGGGTCGCGACCCTCAACGAGGAGTATGTAAAGTAGCAAGGTACCTTGATGCTGTGGATGCCTGGCGGGCGCGGGCACGGGCTGCGGTGGCGCCAGCGTCGGCAGCATCCTGTGGTCTACGTCCTCTATATCTACACAATCGGTTCATCATCATCATTAGCAACCCATCAACGGCTCACTACTGAGCACAGGTCTCTCAGAGAAGGGTTACAGGCCATAGTCCACCACGCTGGCCCAATTGGCGGACTTCACACACCTTCAAGAACATTATGAAGAACTCTCAGGTGTGCAGGTTTCCTCGCGATATTTTCCTTCATCGTTGAAGCAAGTGATATTTAATTGCCTAAACGCACTTGACTCCGAAAAGTCAGTGCGTACCCGGGATCGAACCTGCGACCCACCCAATAGGAGACCACAGTCCTAACCACTAGGCTATCACTGCTTACACAATCGTTTACAGGGCTTATAATGCAGAGCAATGTGGATAAGTCAACAATAGGCATGAGGACCGATTTTGAAAAACTGTTTGATGATGTCCGGAAGTATCTACTATTTCGAAAAAATATCTATTTTCAACAAAAAAAAGGTTTGGTAGAAAAAATTGCCATTTTAATTTTAAGTTTCAAAATTCACGCTAAAACGCTCGACGGTGTAATGGCGTCGTTCGTGACGTCATATCTATGTATTTTCAAAATAATTTGTCCAAAGTTTGAAGATTGATGTGACTTATCGCTCTGGTGTTTAATCCAATATGGCGGATTGCTGTATTTTAGTTGTTTTATCAAAATAAATATCAATCGCGCTGAAAACAGAAATATAAATAGGTACGTTTTTTATAATCCACGAATCCTATATCATTAGATAAATTCATAATTTCATTGATTCATGGTTACTTTCATCCATGACCTATTGTGACAATGTTGACAACTTACCAAACCAGCAACTCTTTATCAAACGTCAAAACGCGCGCATTATATATAGTGAACTGTGACGTCATAAACGTTTGACGCACTTTTCTAAGTCGATAATAATAATTTAAAATGGTTATCACACTTAAAACGCACGTGCACGTAATTTTTAAGACAATGTCAAAGACAAGGTCAATAATCAGTAAGCAATAATTCAATTGACTAATATCTATTAAAGCAGGAGTAAATAGAAATTTTGAAATAAAAAAAAATAAATAAAATACAAAATTATTTGTTTCATTTAGCTCAATTTGTGACATATGGCAAGTCTAGACTCTACCACGTACGTAAAGTCTACGTCTACGAACCTACGTAATCTAGTGGAGTTCGATACGTTGATGTCACATCATCCGAGCGTAAAGCAAATCGTTTATTGGATATTGGACTTAATTGTGACAAATAGATCAAAATACAAAAGCACTCACGTCCCAGTAGCGGCAGTACGGGCGGCGGCGGAGGCGGCGGCAGAATACCGCGGTGATCCACGTCCGCTATCGGCGGATCCTGAGATTGATAACCATGGATTAGTTTACGAAGTAATTTTTTTTTTTAAGAATATCAGTCAATTTGACGTTGACTAATATCCTCCTCTCCCCTCCAAATAAGCGGAAAGCTTGTGTTAGGAGTGGGTACGACAATAGTGCAACGGGTAGGATTCGAACCTGCGACCTTTCAGTTTTCAGTCCGCACCTTTAACCGTTGGGCTATTGAGGCTTCATTTGCAATTTAATTTAATATTAGTGATAATGTGTGTGTTCCGACATACACTGGACTAAGGTAAGGTGTGACGCCAATCCAGTATACTGTGAAGCTGTTCTTTTTTAGTTTGCTATACTGGTTACTGTTTAAAACGGAACGCAGTCCAGTATACTGTCATCCCCATTTATTCAAATCTCTAAGGCGCTGTTTTATTTTTTGATCACGCGACCAACGTACTGAAAGCACTTACCTCGAAAGCGCCAGTGCTCACAGTACAAAAATGGCAGCGAGTTATGACGTCTTATTACATTAGTCTATAACATAACGAATTTTTCACCAGTGGGAGCACTGAGCAGTGCTCGCAGTGTATATCGGAATACACCCAATAATTAATTGGTTCAACTCTTGTCTCTGCTGGTCGATTATGGAAAATCTGGATCAATCATTGCTACAATCTTATTTGTGGTGATTGGCTAAACTTACGGAGTATATTATAGTTATTGAAATGGGGGTGTGCTGATGTCACTTTCCATAGACGGATTGGAAGTTAATACGAAAATATTGCCGCATATTTGACTGGATTTGACTGTAATGTGCGATCATGACTAACGGTCTATTCCGGCTTCGCGAACCAGTCTGATTTCAAATCGTTTGGTCTTTTACTTGCAACCGTCAGTTTTTATAGTGCGAGTGAGAGGTGAATATTTCAATCTATTCGTCTTTTATTTGCAATCGTCAGTTTTTATAGTGCGAGTGAGAGGTGAATATTTCAAATATATTCGTCTTTTATTTGCAATCGTCAGTTTTTATAGTGCGAGTGAGAGGTGAATATTTCAATCTATTCGTCTTTTATTTGCAATCGTCAGTTTTTATAGTGCGAGTGAGAGGTGAATATTTCAAATATATTCGTCTTTTATTTGCAATCGTCAGTTTTTATAGTGCGAGTGAGAGGTGAATATTTCAAATATATTCGTCTTTTATTTGCAACAATCAGTTTTTATAGTGCGAGTGA
Source organism: Oeneis ivallda (assembly GCA_029955525.1). Lineage (NCBI taxonomy): Eukaryota > Metazoa > Arthropoda > Insecta > Lepidoptera > Nymphalidae > Oeneis > Oeneis ivallda. The sequence continues at coordinate 23,868,225 of JARPMR010000007.1, forward strand.
GAGGTGAATATTTCAAATATATTCGTCTTTTATTTGCAACAGTCAGTTTTTATAGTGCTAGTGAGAGGTGAATATGTATTTCAAATCTATTCGTCTTATATTTGCAATCGTCAGTTTTTATAGTGCGAGTGAGAGGTGAATATTTCAAATATATTCGTCTTTTATTTGCAATCGTCAGTTTTTATAGTGCGAGTGAGAGGTGAATATTTCAAATATATTCGTCTTTTATTTGCAACAATCAGTTTTTATAGTGCGAGTGAGAGGTGAATATTTCAAATATATTCGTCTTTTATTTGCAACAGTCAGTTTTTATAGTGCTAGTGAGAGGTGAATATGTATTTCAAATCTATTCGTCTTATATTTGCAATCGTCAGTTTTTATAGTGCGAGTGAGAGGTGAATATTTCAAATCTATTCGTCTTATATTTGCAACAGTCAGTTTTTGTAGTGCGAGTGAGAGGTGAATATGTATTTCAAATCTATTCGTCTTATATTTGCAACAGTCAGTTTTTATAGTGCGAGTGAGAGGCGAATATTTAAAATCTATTCGGTTTATATTTGCAATCGTCAGTTTTTAAAGTGCGAGTGAGAGGTGAATATTTCAAATCTATTCGTCTTTTATTTGCAACAGTCAGTTTGAATAGTGCGAGTGAGAGGTGAATATACTGTAAGGTCACTCACCTGCGGCCTTGCTTCTAAGAGCGGGGGCGGCACGGGGTGCGGCGCGGGGTGCGGCGGGGAGGCGGGCGGCTCCACGAATATACTGCGCGGGTTCACCACCTTCGGGATGAGGCTCGCTGGGGCGGGCTACAGGATACATCATAATGTTAAGAGGATCGTCTAGTTGTGAATTTTCCTACAAAAAGCGATAACGTTTTTCTTCCCGCAAATGTCGTCCAATTTTCATAATTTTTAGAAATGTTGCCAATTATACTATACAATTTAGAACTATGCTCGTACGTTTTAATTTTCAAGAAATATTGCCTATGTTAAGTGTTATTAGCGTCTAAATATCCATATTTTTGACGTAAAAACTTCCTCGAGTACTTTTATTAGTACAAAAAAAATAAAACGTACGAGCCTAGATTAAGGTGTACTGAATTTAATGAGACCAAAATTGTTTAATTTCGTAAACGTTTGGGGGGTAAAAACGTTATCACCCGAAACAATATTCAAGAATAGGCATATGCCTACTGGACTTGCAACTCTCTCTATCGCACGATACGGGTGGCAGGCAGGGGAATTGTGAAACAGATAGCATTTTTGAAAATACCTACTCGCGTGCCGTTTCACCACTAGACGATAGTCTTAAGCTTCCATCATATGATTATCTGACTTTTCCAATCAGACAGATAAAACTGTCGCATTCATAATTTACGTACCGATTTCTCTCTCGCTTTGGCATCAGTAAAGTGGCATTCGAAAGAAGAAGACAAAGCATACAACAGCTTTGTAAAGGGGTTAGAGTATGAAGGCACGGATAAATACTTACCGGTGGCACACTCCAAGATGCGTTGTTCCACTGATTATTTTTTAAGGCTTCCGGTAGATAAGGCGTTTCCGGCTCGTCGGGGACTAGAAATAAAGATTTTTCTTTGATTATTATTCAACCAATCAAAAATGTAATCCTTACGGATTGAACAGGGTATAAATATGTATTATATTTATTTATGTATTTATCTCATGAAAATATAGATAGGTTTTTACCTATCTGTACCTATACCTAATATTATTTATTTTTTATTACTTTAAAACTTCCATTCGATTCGGTTGATTTAAGCACCACCTCTAAGTAGCGATCTATCTTTAGTTTTATCACTTTATATGGCGGATTTATTTACGCTTCATAACCTAACGATTGAGATTGGCTGATATCTATTGTTTACATGTTTTAGACGTTTTGTTCGTGGCTAGTTACCACCCTACCGTCAAGACGTGCCGCTAAGCGATTTAGCGTTCCGGCACAATTAGAACTGGCATACCCATTTCCAAGTTAGTTCATTAGTAGTAGACTTAGTTAGTCCCCTACGATCTTCGACCACATTGCCATCAGGTGAGATCGCAATTAAGGGCTTATCTTGTCATGATTATCACTCACCCAATCCCCGCCTGCTTAAGTGCTATAATGACATTTGTGTGCTGGGCGCTTGTGATACACAATAAATTAAATACAAAAATATATTGCAAGTAGTATTAACCACTGACCTTTTTTGCTACATATTTTATTTATTATCTTTCTTTTTCGTTCTTGTAATTTACTATCTACTAGCTGATGCCCGCGAATTCGTCCGCGTGGATATAGTTTTTAAAACGTTGTTACGTTCCCTCAAATATGGTTGAGCGAAGCAATGGCTGGGTCATGCGTCATGCTCGTGAACGGGTGCCACCGGCGGGAATGGGGCTACTTTGTGTCTGCCCATCTTAAGATAGAAGTTAGTCTGTATGCATTTTTGGAACTTTCCCCATTGTGGAAACACTGCATATATAGCATAGTATTTACTGTATTGTAAATCTGTTTTGAAAAGAGCAACCGCCGAGTTTCTTGCTGGTTCTTCTCGGCAGGAAAGGCATTCCGAACCAGTGGTAGATTCATTGACTATTCAAAAGCACTTGTAAAATTTTATTTGAATAAAAAATATTTCTATTCTATTCTATTCTAAAAATCCCTCGGGAACTCTTTGATTTTCCGGGATAAAAAGTAGCCTATGTCACTCTCCAGGTCCTCCACAAACCAACAAACACACTTTCGCATTTATAATATTAGTATTATTATGTATAAGTTGTGCATGTACCTAGTTATAAGCTTTTTTATGCCTTTAATTGACTAGCATAGGTACTGTTATTAGGTTTAAGATTGTAAACTTTATGTATGGAAGTTGTTGGCGTAATAAAATAAAAAGAAATAAAAAAAAATAAAAAAGAAAAAAATATAAAGGGTACTCACTGACGATGGTTTCCATGGTGCCATAAAAGGAAGTCGGCGGCGGGGGAATCCCCGTACTGTCCGGCGTCAGCAAGTCCAGGCCGGGCAGCGCGTCCTGAGACTTTTGTGATATACTCACCGCTGCAACAAGTCAAATCTAAATATATAAAAAAAAACCGGCCAAGTGCGTGTAGGGCCACGCGCAGTGTAGGGTTCCGTAGTTGCTCTCAACTACGGAACCCTACACTAAAAATTAATATAATCTCAAATATTATTTATGAATATTGAATACATTTTGAGTTCCATGGTTTAAATACTATAATATATTACAAAATATGCAACTTACACTACGTATAATACCTAACTTAGAAAAAACAGATAAAACTCTTTAACTGATGAACCCTACTTAGCCGTGATAGTTTTCCTTTAAAATTCATTATATATACTACTGCTGTGAATTTTTTTGTATCCTATATACAACAATTTAGCTGGCAGAGGGGGGGGACACTTGACTAATAAAATTTAACACTTTAAAATACTTATCGTATTTCACAAACGGATCCCTGAATTGAAAAATGGTGTTCCCACACCCACAATATTTTTGAAAGACCTATTCAACGACACCCCACACTATGGGATAGACGGGAAAAAAAATTTCATCCCCACTTTACATGTAGGGGAGGTACCCTAAAAAAAATTATTTTTCACAATTTTATTTCACCACTTTGTCGGCGTGATTGATATTTATACCCTTGCAAAATTACAGATTTCTAGTACCAATAGTCTCTGAGCTAAACCGCGGACAGACAGACAGACAGACAGACAGACAGACAGACAGACGGACGGACATGGCGAAACTATAAGGGTTCCTTGTTTACTTCGGAACCCTAAAAAGGAAAAGGTGACTGACCTGTCAATGCACAGATCAAACCACTGGACTGATCGGGCTGTTTAGGCATACAGATAGCAATTATGACGTAGGGATCTACTAAGAAAGGATTCTTGAAAATTCAACCCTCTAAGGGAGTAAATAAAATAGGGATTCGAAAAATCGAACGTGAGCGAAGCCGCGGGCAAAAGCTAGTTATAATAATGTCCTCCCGACCGAATCCGAGATTAGCCATCTGCGCGAGAGATATTATAGTGCACAATGGTGTGCACAAACTCAGGTGCACTCTATATTATCAAGATTTTTAATAAGATAAAAATTTAATAAATACCTACTTCAAATTTTTTTTAGAAATAAATTCGGCTTAATTTTAGTTGATACATAGAAAAGTTTAAACCAATACTCAGCAGAATATCTTCATACATACATGCATACACACATCTATACTAGATGGAAAAAGCGTGTATGCAGTCAGCACACATACAAACGCGTGCTAGGAAAAAGGTACTTAGAAAATAATGCTGTTAAATGATATTATGTGCTCAGCTTTATGAGTAGACAGATTACGACTGCCTTCACACTAAGTCGCAAGCAATGCGGCAGTAGCAGCGCGACTGCCGCGCGACAGTCGCGCTGTTTAGAAGCGGCAGACTTCCATACTGAAATGAGCAGCGCGACAGCCGCGCGACACGTGATTGTCATAGCGAACGGCAGCGCGGCAGCCGCGCGCGATCTGTCGGCTTCCAACCGGTGTTGCAAGCGCACGTGCATACAATTATTGCACAATGAGCGACGAGCAATTCGACACAGAAAGATTTATAATTGAAGTTCGATTGCGTCTTTCTTTGTGGGATTCGAGGATCGATGATTACAGTAACAGGATCATAAAAAAGAAAAGCTGGAATGAATTATGTGAATTGTTTTTTCAAAATTTCAACAGTAAAACCGGGTCAGAAAAAAATGCAGCAGGTATGTTTTAAGCGTATCTTTTTAGGGTTCCGTACCCAAAGGGTACCAACGGGACCCTATTACTAAGCCTACGCTGTCCGTCCGTCCGTCCGTCCGTCCGTCTGTCAGCGGGCTGTATCTCGTAAACCGTAATAGATAGACAGATGAAATTTTCACATATTATGTATTTCTATTGCCGCTATAACAACAAATAATAAAAATTAAATTAAATTAAAAAAATTAAATTAAAATGGGTAGGTGGGTAGATGGAAATCTTTTAATGTAATTTTTTTTAACGGAACCCTAAAAGAGCGAGGCCCGACTCGCACTTGGCCGATTTTTTATTATTTTTTATTAATATGTATCACCTTAATAAGAATTTCAATTTCTTTTCAAATTTTCGTAAAAATGACCAAGTTTTTAAATCGAAATGTAATATTATTTTGTAGTTTGCGAATCTAGAACAACTTTGTAACTAGGTACTAAATTTTAATATAAGCTTTGAAAGTATCCAGAATTTAAATGAAAGTGTCAAATATTAATTAACCGTCAATTACTTTTCGTTACACTGTTATTTAAATTTAAGATACTCGTAGTTTCAAAGCTTATTAAAAAATTTTATCTACTCCAGCATCGAAAAGTTCCAATTTCGAATTTGACAGCTGAATCGAAATGAACCCTCTTTCGGTTTTGCTTCTCATTTCGATACAGCTCGTTGTATGGGAGCTGCATCGAAATGGTTATCTTCTTAAAATAGGATAAAGCTAAGGCCTAAAGCTACAATAGCAGGAGCAACAATGATATTTCCTCGTTGGAATCCATTATTGAAATGAAGTGGGCCACCCTAAACTAAACAAGTCGCGCTGCAGCCGCACTGCTTGCGACCTAATAAGAAGGCATCTGCGGCTGTCGCGCTGCTGCCGCGCTGCTGCCGCACTGCTTGCGACCTAATGTGAAGGCGCCCTACGTCATGATGAACAATATACTGACATTTAGACATATTGTGTCACTTTGACAGGTCGAGTCAAGAAAATAATATCGGACGTCGGGCGGTGACGGATTAGGCCTCATCCAGCCTTCAAGTTGATACAGCATGCATAGTTAATGAATCATAAAGCATGACAATACAAACAAAGTAAAAAGTGTACAAGATTATATAACTAGGCAGTAGGTACAAGGGTACTAGATTACATTAGACAAATGGTACCACTTTCATACAAAATAACATGAAAATAAAACTAAAAATCAAACAAAAGACGCCACAAATATAAAATAAGACAACAAGACAAAACAACTTGAATAAAACTGATGAAATAATGGGAGTTCCTGACATGACATGTGATGACCTAATATATGATATGATATACTACTTTTACATGGAAAAATCGCTTATATAAAACTGATAAAATAATGTAATGACGTGTCACGTCAGGAGTTTCTGACATGACATGTCATGACATACATGACAAACTACCTTTACATGGAAAAATCACTTCAAACAAAAATAAGAAAAGGTTAGTTACATGGAATCCTATCGTACCTGAGTTATTTTCTGAAGATGTAGAGTTATTGTCAAGGGGCTCAAAGCCTTTCAAGATATCATTTAAGTCGAAATCTTGTTTGTCACTTGGCCTCGTGTTTATTACCTCAATTTTATTTGCTGCAAATTCACACTTTACCATATAAACAATTCAACATGCATCAGCAATATTTTGTTACTTTGTATAAAAAGTGGGCACCATAACTCACACGTATGAAAATAATTTAATATAAAAAATTCTTTTTAAAAACCCGTCTTCAAACGCCCGCGCCACTACAAAGTATATAATTAATTGTTGATATTTTAAAAACCGCTAGACCGATTTCGATAAAATTTAAATGGGAATGGGAAAAATATACCTGGGAAGCATACCCTTTAAAACAAAAAAGAATTTTCCAAATCGGTTCAGGCGTCTTCGAGTAATCGGTGAACATACATAAAAAAAAGAGATTCCGACGAATTGAGAACCTCCTCCTTTTTGAAGTCGGTTAAAAATACACAGTGGTTCTTATTTTGTTGTAACAGTTACACAGTCTTCGAACTAAATTGACAGTTTTCCATGCGGAAAAAGCAAATATCATTATGGTTAAACCAGCCAACAACTACAATTTAGTTCAGTTATAGTTCTTGCAATTCACGAGGGCGACTGACTTATGGTTGTGTGTGTGTCGTATCCGTATAAGTGTGAGCGAGCGCAATGCTCGCGCCTGCCCGCTCCCACCTAGGCTTTGACAGGCACGCACTTATGCAATGTGCATGTACACGAAGTAACCACAAGTAAAGCTCACTCGCCTTCGTGAATTGTAAAAACTGTAGAAAATTGTGAACTAAAGTATGAGCTCCATTATTAGTATAAGGCATAGATGTTCCCAACTTCCAATCTACAATAGCAAACAGTATTTTTGCCCCCCCGATTGTCTAAAAGTTGCCGATCAAAATCGTATTCATTTGATGGCATTAGCGTAAAAGTAAAATAAACCATAACAACATTGAATTAGAGCTCAATTTCGTGTATGCTTTCTTATACGTTAAGGTACGTACGATACGCTCCATAACGTTCCATGTTAAAATTGTTGTACTGAATTTGTTACATTAAATCAATACAATCAAGGAATATTTTTCTTTGACGCTAATGCCATCAAATGAATACGATTTTGATCGGCAACTTTTAGAAAATCGCACCTTTGGTCATAAATATTACACATCAAGCTTTGGAAAGGCAAAGACTGGTCTCTCGCATGAAGCAACATAACCTCACATCAGTATGAGCAGAGATTATTTGTTCATGAAGTATAGACTGCTAATGTAATTTAGTTGTTGTCTTTCAGATGTTACGCCATTTACCGGAACACAATACAACTACGCGAAGAAAAAACACTTAAAAATTTGATTCATATTTTTATGATTTTTTTTTTATTTTGATACTAGAAATAAATAAATATTTTGAACTAGAACCAGCCTACTTCCTACTATCCTACTAATCCCACTAATATTATAAATGCGAAAGTTTGTTAGGATGGATGTATGGATGGACGTTTGTTACTCTTTAACGCCACAACGAATGAACCGATTTGGCTGAATTTGGAATAGAGATAGTCCTTACCCAGGATTAGCACATAGGCTACATTTTATCACGGAAAATTACAGAAAATTTACAGAAAATTTACAGTACAACACAAAACTTACAGTAATTATTCCAACAATGTTGTTATTAAATGCATCAATCAGTGGGCAAACCATTAAAATAAATCGCTATAGACGAACCCGTCCTAACAAAAAGTTCACGATTCTACTAAAGAGCTATTTCAGACTAGCGTATTTTTTCGCGCGTATAAGCTCGGTATCGGCTTACGCGCTTACACGAGCGCCACGCTTTGCGCTTCTAAAAACCGAACGCGCGTGTTCTCTCGAACCGGTGATTGTTCGGACGAACTCGGCTCGCTCTATATGAGCTTATAAGCGCGACAACACTCGTAATAGTTGCGAGTGAGGCAAAGGGCGAGCACATACGCGCTACCAAAAACAGCCTTATACGCGCCGAATAAACGCTAATCTGAAAACGCTCTAAATGACAGCCATCGCTTAGCAATCTCCTATAAACAATTTAGCATAATATGTCACGAAAGAAATCCCTTAATAGAGTACGAGATCCGGTATAAGAAATTCATACCCTCATCTGTTATTTATTAGAGACAAGAAATAAATGATAGATCATAATATTATACTAATCAACATATCTCGAATAGGTTGCTTAGTTAAATTGCGTGCGAATAATATTAAACAGATAAATTTTTAAATAAATTTACTTCTCTCATTAGTTATTTAAAAAAATTGTACACTAGATAAGAGAACATACCCAATAGTAAAGGTTGCCTTCTTCCCCTTCTGCGCAACTGTGGAGTTGCCAGGTATAAACAGGTGAGTAAAATTAATATACGCTCATCAGTTATTTAATCGGATTTAATATCAAATTAAAGCTTATTTTATTCTGAATCTAACTGTATTAGGTTGCCCTATTAAAAATTTGATCCAATCCATGGTTGCCTATACATTTTAGATGTAAATATTATCCGCACGCAATTTAGCTAGGCAACCTATTCGCGATATGTCAATCCTTAGCTTTATTGCAGTGTGATTGACGGACAAACCAACAAACAAACACACTTTCGCATTTATAATATGTATTAGTAAGGAAGAATTAATACTACGATAGTAAAGGCAATCTAATTAAATTTTAGAACACAAAAGCTACTATTGTGACTTAAATATGATAGTTAGATATATTCCCTCGGAGACTTTTTTGTAGAAAATAATGAGTACTTTAATCATGTAGTACATAATTTTTATGTATCATCAATAGTTTTCTCAGCACACGCCAAATAATGCATTTTGTAGGCAAAATTTTGCTACTTTGGGTTACATTATTAAGGATCTCTTATTTTTTTGATAGTAAATTATAGCCTATGTTACTTCCTGATAACTTAGCTTTGTATTGGTGAAAAAATGGTTAAAATCGGTCCAGTAGTTACAGAGCCTATTCGGTACAAACAAACAAAAAAATCTTTCCTCTTTATAATATTAGTAAGTATATAATTATGTCAATGAGGCAAACTTACAAACTACAGCACTCACCATTACTTAAGTCCAAATCAAGAGTGTCATTGAACATCGCCAGAGGATTATCGGATGTGAGGAACGACGACAGGCCGAGATTGTAAAGCGATCCATCTGACATAGACGTGTTGAATGTCTGGTCGATGTTGTATGCCACTGAAAAAGAACACTTTTACTGAGGAAAATTCATTTTGTGGCATTGAATAGAGGAAAAACAATTTTAAGGGAAGATTTTGGTGATGATGTTCATCAGAGCCTTGTGGGTAGTTTTCATCAGCTAAGAATAGAATAGAATAGAATAGAATAGAATAGAATAGAATAGAATAGAATAGAATAGAATAGAACAGAACAGAACAGAATAGAACAGAACAGAACAGAATATAATAGAATAGAACAGAACAGAATAGAATAGAATAGAATAGAACAGAATAGAATAGAATATAATAGAAATATTTTTTATTCAAATAAAGTTTTACAAGTGCTTTTGAATATTCAATGAATCTACCACTGGTTCGGAATGCCTTTCCTGCTGAGAAGAACCAGCAGGAAATTCGGAGGTTGCTCTTTTCAAAATAGTTTACAATAGGTACTATGCTATGTATGCAGTGTTTCCACAATGAGGGGAAGTTCCAAAAATGCATACTTGCTTACAATTCAATACATGTTAAGACGGGCAGACAGAAAATAACCCCATTCCCGCCGGTGACACCCATTCACGAGCATGACGCATGAGCTCAACCATATTTGAGGGAGCGTAACAACCCGCACCACACGACACCACCACAGAAAGAGAGCGTGACATACCCATGTTAAGGCATCGAATTGAATCATCATTAGCAACCCAACAACGGCTCACTACTGAGCGCAGGTCTCCTCTCAGAGAAGGGTTATAGGCCATCCACCACGCTGGCCCAATGCGAATTGGCGGACATTATGAAGAACTCTCAAATGTGCAGATTTCCTCACAATGTTTTTCTTCACCGTTGAAGCAAGTGATATTTAATTGCTTAAACGCACTTAACTCCGAAAAGTCGGAGGAGCGTACCCGGGATCAAACCTGCGACCCCCCGAATAAGAGAACACAGTCCTAACCACTAGGCTATCACTGCTTCGAATTGAACACTAATATTCAAATACTAATTTTAAGACATGACTTAGACACAAATAAATTGGAAACACTGTGAGTGTGTAAGACTAGTGAAAGGTCCGCATTAAAGCCTGGTGATTTTTTTTTATTCGATGACAAGATAGTCCTTGACTGCGATCTCACCTGATGGTAAGTGACGATGCAGTCTAAGATGGTAGCGGGCTAACTTGTAAGGGGTATGGCAGTGAACATTCAACCCATACCCCTAATCGGTTTCTACACGCCATAGTGCCGGAACGCTAAATCGCTTGGCGGAACGTTTTTAACGGTAGGATGGTAACTAGCCACGGCCAAAGCCTCCCACCAGACGAATGATGTTCCTAATGTTTTTTTAAAGAATACTAGCCAAGTTGAACTTTACTAATGCTTACCATCGTCTTCTGTGTCTAGGGGCGCGGGCAGGTCGAGGTCCTCATCAGGGCCTGGCGAAGGAACATCCTCGTCCCGCGGTGGCGGCGAAGGCGCCGCACTGGGCAACGTTGGTATTAACTCATCCAGTTTTCGTTTCAAGGCCCTCACGCGGGCACCGAAGTTTTTATACGCCTTGATTAAAGATAGAACAGTCAATAATGTAGTCAAATACACTTGCACACAATCTCGTAACTTAAGGTGGAAGACACAGTTCTGCCCGCGAAATTCAAATTTAATTTGGTTTTTCGCAATTTGTAAACTAATACGACAAAGTAGGCTTATGGCATTCTAATTGCGACAATGGCAGTATCATCTTCACAGTTTAAGAAATTAATCAAAATATCGACTAATTTGTGAGTAACTCACGTCCAACTCAGAATTTTGATTAACTTCTTTAACTGGTCACTTTCAAGTAAAGACTTTTATGTAAACCTGTGAAGATGATAATTCTACTGGCGCAATTAGAATGCCATTAGCCTAGTTTGTTGTATTTGTTTACAAATTGCGAAAAACCAAATTAAATTTGAATTTCGCGGGCAGACTCGTATAATCATCCTTAATTGACACATCTAAGAATGATGCTATCTTTTCACAATATTCCATGAAAAAATTATGGCTTTACTTTTAGACTTTCTTTTTTATATGAATAGCGAGCAAACGAGCAGGCGGGTCAATGCAGACTGACAGTTAAGATAATTTTGATGTGAAACTTCTATATCAGACCGACTGTTGCCGCGGGGACGCGTCGCCATGCTATTCACCGACCAAGTATGTATGTATGTATGTATGTATGTATGTATGTATGTAGTACAGAAACAGTTTTATTTACTATGGTACACGTAACCTGTGTCTTACTTAAAAGAAATAATTTAAACAATAAAATATGTCTGATAGTGACAGTTCAGAAAAAGTGTGCAGCATTTATAAATATGTCTGATAGTAGATGATTTATGTGTGTACTTAGCTCGATATGTATTACCTGTACAAAATAATTTCGATGTTTCACATCTGTCAGGAGTCCCACCACAGCTCAGTTTTTTGATTTAAAGATTTTGTACAAGTAAATTATCATCTATAATACAACAATAAGTACTATAAAGGTAGTTAACATCAGAAAACTTCTCTAGGAAGATGGGGATGGGTTGATAGTTCACATGAACCCTTCAGTTTTTCAGTCTGCACCTTTAAGGTGGAAGACACTGGTCGGCCCGCGAAATTCAAATTAAATTTGGTTTCCGCAATTTGTAAACCAATACGACAAAGTAGGCTTATGGCCTTCTAATTGCGCCAGTGGAATTATCATCTTCACAGGTTTACATAAAAATCTTTACTTGAAAGTGACCAGTTTAAGAAATTAGAAGGCCATAAGTCTACTTTGTCGTATTAGTTTACAAATTGCGAAAAACCAAATTAAATTTGAATTTCGCTGGCAGACTAGTGTCTTCCACCTTAACAGTTGGGATAGTGAGGCTTTTTACTTATTACTCAAATAAAATGATTATACTCACATAAGCAACAACTTTGACTTCCCCCCTCTGAGTGGAATAGTACTGGTTAGCCGAGCTGAGTAATGCAAGTAACGCCTCCCTAGCAACTATCTCCCTTTGTAACGCCTGAGTGTACTTCTCTACGCATGATATGCCTTCGTTCAACTCTTTTTCCACATCTTCCCTGTGACCCCTATCTGTTAAGTATTACATCTAGTAAGAATTACATGAGTTATGTCATCATAAAATTCAAATTCAAAATTATTTATTTCACGTAGGCCAACCTGTCGCTCTTATGACACGTCATGATTCTACCACCGATTCGAAAAGCGGATTCTGCTGAGAAGAGCTGGCAAGAAACTCAGCAGTTGCTGTTTTCAAAATAATCATTTTACAATATTACTATACAGCTTGAACATTATGAAGAGCTCTCTAGTGTGCAGGTTTCCTCACGACGTTTTCCTTCACTGTTGAAGCATGTGATTTATTTTAAAAATTGCTTTTAAGCGCATATAACTCCGAAAAGTCAGAGGTGCATACATGGGATTAAATCCATTACCCCCAAATAGGAGACTGCAGTCCTAACCACTAAACTATCAATGCTCTATGTGCTAACTCAATGCTATAAGTTATGTACAATAATTTTAAACCATATGCTCACTTGATTTACATGATTAATCTCCAATTCATGACTAAAATCGGCCAGCAGACATTCAACATTAAAGTACAATTCAGACCAAACAGATCAGAACAGCAATGCAATAAAGAAGATTGAAATCTTACATAATTTGACATTTACATTTCTTATTTACATAAATGATGTTTAATGTCCATCAGAATGCATAACCAGCTGTATATTGCATTATTGCTTTAGTTTGACATGCTCCATCAGCTGCGTTATTCTCTAAAATTGATAGCATCAGTGTAACTATCACAATTACCTCTGATTGCAATCAATACACTGATTCAATCATTTTTAGAGAATACCTTCCCAGGTCAGATTACACATTTAGGGTCTGTTTCACTGCCTTCAAGTAAACTTTAACTGATGAATAAAGTTGAACATATGTTCATTCATACCTTTCATGTTAGCGCACAGCGCGTCAGCATCAGACAACTCTAAATGATGCTCATGAAGATATTTCAACTTGGTCTGCGTGTCTGTTTCTAGCACAGTGCACTGCTTTATTTTGTTTACTAGCTGCTGCGGCTGGAAAAAAAAATAACTGTGACGCAAAAACTTCTATGTATTCTACTAGACCGGCTTTGCAACCTTAAGAAATTGCCATTTGAGATGCGGTTAAACAGCTGCACCTCATTTAGTCCTCTGCAAGCAAGCGAGAAGACCGGTGCTTTGTTTTGCAAGCCGCGGACATTGTTTTTGACAAACTATTAAACATTATTTATGTATGTAGTTCTCAATTAAACATTATTTATGTATGTACATTAACATTATGCATGTTCTTCAACATGATTTGAAGTTTATTTCAGGTAGGTATGTCATTTATTTCTTATTTTTCTAGTCTAGTCTAAACGGATATAATAAGCCTCCCGCACCCCGCACACCGTTCACGCCTCCGGGAGCGCGTGATTTAATGACAATTTGCAACCTTATTCACCATGCCGGCTCCCCTCTCTACCTTAGCCCGCGCAATCCAAAACTGCTTCACAGTTCTTATTCCGAATTGCCGATCTAATAGCATACATAGAAGTCTTTGCTGTGAGGTGTTGTAGGACAGCCAAATGAAGCTCAAGAAAACAAACACTCTTGTGTGTGTAATAAATACTAAGTTAGGTAGCCGCCTCACTGGTAAGGCGACGTATTAAACCGTGTGTCGGCATTGCAGCGGCGATAAGCTAGCGAATTGCGCTTACTGTACTACATACATTACTGTAAGTAATGACTGATCATACTCAGTGTGGACATTCATTGGTATTTATTTATTAAGCTCTATTTTTTTCCCCACACACATGTATCTTATTATGTAGTATAGTTCACACTTAAGACTTGCAGAAGTCTTATCTAGTCCGTTGGTGTGTGGTCCCCTGTGGGTAAAAGCCTCCTCTATCTGTTGCCATCTCTGTCTGTCTTGGGCAATATGTATCCAGTCCTTTCCCGCTGTGTACACGATGTCATCAGCCCACTTTTTTCTTTGTCTTCCCACGCGCCTTTTGCCTGCTGGACCTAGCCATTTTGTGGTTTGATGGGTCCACCTCTTTGGTGGACCCATCCCCTCCCCTTTGGTGGAGGTGGACCCATCATTGGTATTGGTTCTATTGAAAATTACTCGCAACACAAACAAATTTCGCGCGTCGCTAATCTGATGCGGCCACCCCCATTTTTTTATAGGAGTTTGTTTCAAGGAAATCGCCGTCGCGTCGCAGCAGCCTTAACAGCGTGGCCGCGTTATGGTTATATCATTAAAAAATCTTGTAACAGTTTTTATGTTCATGGCTCAAACAAACTTCTCCACTGGATGAGTTTTTAAAAACGTTTGAAAGGCAACTATCAATTTCACCATAGATGAGTAGCAATGTTTAACCGACAAATACCTTTGACATTCTGGAAATTTTGTATTGAAAATCTGTCATTTGAATGTTAAAGTTAACTTTGCGATGGTGAAAGAGATCCTAACTGCCCTATGTTTCTTCATTCACATCAGTGTATCACACTTAAGATGTGAATGAAAAAACATGTGTACATGGCTCACCATGCTATGTTCAAAGTGTGAATTTATCTGTGTGATTCTGTAGAGGCCTTTAATGAAGAACTGTTTTTTGTTTTTAACAGAAATTCTATGTTCTTTAATCAATTTTTGATGGAACAGTGTTTATTATAGTTACTAAATACAGTGGACCCCCGGTAATCCGACAAACATTTTGAAGGGCAGTGTCAGACTATTGAATTTGTCAGATTATAGAGTACTGCCTAAGACCCTCTATAGCCCAGAATTTTTTACAAAAGAGTACCTTGTAATTCGACAAATTACGGATCCAATGATAAGATTCTGTATGTTATATATATGTACTCTTAAGTACAAAACATACTTCATTATGTCAAATTTAGTAAATTAAACAGCACAAAGCTTACATTTTATTATAAAATTAATGAATTTTTGATTAATGATTAAAAATAATCAAATAATTAAATAAAAATTTAAAAAAATTCAATAATAAATAATAGACCATGTCGGATTACAGGGGGTGCCGGATTAAACAGGGGCCGGTTTATGGGGGATCCACTGTAGATCCCTTTTTAAAAATTCCTCTGTAAATAGGTATGTCTTCATAAGTGGCTCACCTGAAAATCCAAAGGGTCATCATCAGTCTTTTTAATGGCTCCAGCAGAGAGTAACCCTGTCAGGTCGGATAGGAACTCATCATCATACACAGATCTTTGCTCCCATATCTTAAATATGCGTAGGATCTTAGATCTGACTTTCTCATCTCTGTAAATTATTATTATTAAAATCCTTACTGATATTAGAAATATTAAAGTGTGTTAGTTTGTTGTTTTGTTCTTAAATAACACAGCAACCGAGCAACAGATCAATATGGTTTTTTAATATATAGGTATATTTGGAGAGTGACATAGGCTACTCTTATCGGCAATTGGAATGGCATTCCGAACCAGTGGATTCACTTGATGCTTCGAAAGCACTTTGTAAAAGTTTATTTGCATAAAAAAACTACTCTATTCTACCCCGCAAAAACAAAGGGCTCCCATGAGATTGTTAAAAATCTAATTCCACTCAGTCGAAGTTTGTTCTCAGTTTAACAATATAATTTGTTTCTTGGTTCTTCATGAACTTGCATAAGTGCATCTCTTTCAGGACACAATAATCTCTCATCACATTTTAGCTAATAATAGAATCTTTGAACCCCCTTAACTGTTCAGTCATTGATTGATAGTTTTGTTTGGGTGTTTTTGTTGACTTACCGAACAAGTGGAGTTGCCTTTTGTAAATTAAGACCCCAACTCTCCACAAACTCGTAATTCTTTCTTTTACTATACTGAATAACATCATTTGCTAGATAGAAAAGAACTAAGCGCTGCTCAACCTTCACTCTTTTCAGCACATTCAACCAACTTGAAACAATCTTCTTATGATGGACCCTCTGCTTCAAACACCAGGATGATAGAGACTGTATACTCTCCTGTGTATCCTTTAACTGTGTAAGCTTCTTTTCAAATGATAGAGTGTTGAATTCTTCAATTTCTCCCATTGTTGTGATAATTCTTGTAAGTCAACACATCTCTATTGACAAGTTTTATGTACAAGTGAAAGCATTTACCGAAATGATAATAACATACAAAGCGATGGAACATCCACAATTTAAAACTGTTCTACAGTTGTAAAACTATTTGCTCAGAAATCTGATAATAATAAACCAGAAAACCCGCGTTATTTCGAGAAAAACAGCTATACACCCTAAATGAGTATAATATACATCTGTAATATTTTTTATTATCACTACACAAAATACATGTGAGGCTTTTAAATAAACCTCTTAGTACATTTAGGGAATAAACAGCACATCGCACATAATATGTTAACCAAATATATTTTATAATACAACAACCGCCATTTTCTGCAAATTACAACGTGCTGTCAAATGCTGTCAAAACAAGGTACCGCAGATAATATTATACACCGTTGTTCTTGAAGGTGTGTGAAGTCCGCCAATTCGCATTGGGCCAGCATGGTGGACTATGGCCTATAGGTATATTCTTTGAGTAATAAACCAGCAATGGAGAGGAATTGACGCCTAATTTATTTGCAAAAAAGTCTGTCAATTACGGTGGGGGGCGAGGTAGCACACATGAAAACTTGCTTACTACAGGTGCATTTTTCCATCACGTCGCTATGCACGCACACAATATAATTAGCAAACACTACCTTAAATTACATGCACACAATCACATTCACACACAGGGACGCTCTATCATTACATGAAACAATCGCATCATTATGTGTAAGCATTTTAGGGATTTGACACTATCGATTATCGACTTTCGATAAGTTCTTCTAATAATTATTTACAACAGAGTTACTTTATTCGAGAGTAAATTTTTTTGTTCGAGATCTTTAACATGGTAGGTACCTATATAGAAGCGCTAGGAAACGAGGCTCTTGCCGTTATTTTAGTCATAATATGCCTTTGCTATTAGATTGACTCTTTGTAGGCTTTTAGTACTTGCGTAAAGATACAGCTAGAAACTTTGACCTATATTGACGATGGAAAGCGATCTAGCTTATTTCGAAAAATAACAAAATTACTTTTTTATATATTTGGAAGAAAAAGATACTGCGTCGGATTGTTGGATTTTCGTTTTCCTACGACATTATTTTTCTAAGATACTAAGTTGACCTTCTCTGCATGTTTATAGTATAGAATATAATAGAATAGAATAGAAATATTTTTTATTCAAATAAACTTTTACAAGTGCTTTTGAAGAGTCAATGAATCTACCACTGGTTCGGAATGCCTTTCCTGCCGAGAAGAACCAGCAAGAAACTCGGCGGTTGCTCTTTTCAAAACAGATTTACAATACAGTAAATACTATGCTATATATGCAGTGTTTCCACAATGAGGAAAGTTCCAAAAATGCATACAGACTAACTTCTATCTTAAGATGGGCAGACATAAAGTAGCCCCATTCCCGCCGGTGGCACCCGTTCACGAGCATGACGCATGACCCCAGCCATTGCTTCGCTCAACCATTTTTGAGGGAACGTAACAACCCGCATCACACGACACCACCACAGAAATGTTTAAAGAGTGCGTGACATACTTATGCTACCCATGTCAAGGCATCAAACTGAAAACTAATATTCAAATATTTATTATTAATATTCAAATATTTATTTATATATATATATATATTTTTTGTTATTCATATTTTTAAACGTTCTCAAAAATGCTGTAAATACTAAGACACAATCTATTTTTCAATATTATACAGATACTTCAAAAAAGTTATCAATACTTTTTAGCAGTGCAGTGCACTTAGGTTTACTGTAAGGACTTAGGATTATCTGATTATTAACAGATTTTGTAGATACCAAGATATTTACTCCGTCACTATACTCTCAATCTCATGCTGAGAGCATGCTGTAGGTACCATAGTATATCACCTTAGAGAAGCTGTTTAGTTATGATTTAAGATTATAAGCCACCAGGGAGTGCTGTACTTTGTCATAGGTTTTTATAATTTTTAATAATATTGTTTATTAAGTTGAGAGACATTTAATTTTTATTTGAATACGTAGTGGGTATTAATATTGAACACATTGATTTTTTAAGTAATCTTGTTTAAATGAACATACAGCATTTTTAATGAAACATCGTTTGTTTTATTTATGTTTAAAGCGAAATTTACGATGTATCTATTACTAAAAAGTATATTAAGTACAAACTGTTAGGACTACATCATGTTTCCTTAAAAATAGATACATCATAATCAGCATTTCAGAGTTTAGAGTTATTTCGTGGTTTCATATGTTTCAAATACCAAGTTACAGCAACATTGCTTCTTGAAATTGAAAAACTACTACTTTAGAATTATATAATTAGTATCATCTGATGTGTTACATTAAAAAATATGATTTTTGAAAAAAATCTGCTCCTGATAGCTTATTATGAGCTGTTATGATTTTTTAAAACGTTATTGGCTCTGGTTTAAAGTTCACTTTTTCGATTTACAAGATCGTTTTCCAGCGTTGAATAATATTCTCTCAGTCCAGCATGGAGGAAACATAAAAAGTAAAAACTGAACCCTAAAAAAAAATTTTATTTAAAGTTATGATTGGTAAGTTAAAAGTTGTACCTACACACTTTACTTGGAAGGCTTATTTTTTTCATCTACTTCATCTGAACGAAGTGTATATTTTGTTTGTAATGCTAGGCTGCCGCCATGGCTATAGTGGCCACCCCATCTGTTATAAAACACCGCCAAGCTATTTAGCTTTCCGGTAAACCTAGCGCGATGAATAAGAAGTATGGGTACTTTAATTCAATTGCCAAGTTTTAATGAACCAAATAATATGTATAGAATTTAAATTATTTTTTTTCGTCAATGAACCATTAGTAAGACGATAAAAATATCTCGGTATAAATAATTTATACAATCCCCCCACCAATATCGACATATGAAATCTTGCTGTCCAGCCCTAATTTTATTGCGGTGTGGCCGACTTCATAAAATTAAAGTCCTAATTTTCGACTAAGAAAGACTTACGTGGAACTAATCATTATTATTAAACAATTTTTTAGTCTCATTTTGATTATTTTTTTGTATTATATTTGTAAAAATCCTTTCTTAGCGGATGCCTACGTCATAGTAGATGTGCGTTGATAGATCAGTCAGTCAGTCACCTTTTCATTTTATATATTTAGAAAATTATACCACACTGGATATATGGAAATATATACCTATAACTTTTGAAATAATTGAGTAAAAAAACTAATTTTATGAATTCGCTGAGTTTATGGAGCTCTAGCTGCATCAATGCATTTTAAACAATAGTGGGAGAGTACCAGCCAATCAGACACCATTGCGATCGTTATAATAATGCAATAATTTTAACAGACTTCAAAAAAGGAGGAGGTTCTCAATTCGAATTTTTTTGTATATTTGTTACGCAATTATTCCGCCAAATAATGAATGGAATTTGATATTTTTTTTTGTTTAGTAGGGCATACTTCAGAGGTGGTTCCCATATAAATTGTTGTTGATATAATGTTAGATGTTACTCCATAACTACGTCAAATCTGAACCGATTTCAATTTTTTTTTGAAAGAACGCATAATAAGGTTGGGCCTATTTAAAAGGTGAAGAGAAGGTGATTCATATCTTCGGTAATGGAGGAAGGAACTCAATGATTAAGAGCAAATTGCTCGCGATCAGAGATATACACTAAAAAGCTTAAAATAATAATGTAAAAAAAAATATCTTTAAAAAACCGACTTCATACGCCGATCGGGCAAAGTTGGACTAGCGTCGCACATTGGTTTCATCATTTATATTTAGGCCCGCCCGACTTCAACATACATGTACAAATTAAAATTGTTTTATACTTTGTAGTGGCGTTTAAAGTTGGTTTTATAGAAAGAATTTTTATCATTATTTGATAATCCCACAGACGATCAAAGTTCGTATTTATATATCTAGTCATATTTTACTTAAAGCTTATTAATTAGTCGTTCACCCCTTCCTATTCTATCGTGATTTTAATTCTATGGGATCAATTTATAATGCAGTTCATGAAAAAGGTCTCTAAACGAATAGTAAGTAGGAAGATTAATTTTCAATATTTTCCCCAAATTATTTAATCTACGATTAAGTAGCAACATTTTCAGATCGACAGTTTTCTTAAGTTTTCTGCATAAGTATTGCATTATTTGGATAAAATAATACATGAGAAGTAAATAAATATTATCCTTTAGTAAACTGGATTTTTTAAATATTTTTTCAGAATAAAATACTCTCATATTCGGCATTTATAGCGGAGCTCATTCCCTGCTAACCATACGTAGTTGACAGGCGCGTGACTCGAGTCAAACAGTTTTATATAACGGGTATGACCACTGGTCATACCCAACTTACAGAGGGGTACGCGCGTCAATTCTTCTCCTGTGTTGGTTTTTACTCAAAGGGTATATTGTATTCTGTGGTCATGACATTCAATGAAATTGTAGTGATTGTGATCTATGGTGATTGAGTTCTCAGAGTAAAAACTAAAATGGAGTAAATAGATTGAATTGGTAAAACCACAGACCGAAAAACGTAAAAAAAATTAATTAGGTATATCTATGATGGATTAATTTAATTTAATTTTGTATTTACCTACTCCGAGATTAAGCACTGAGCAGTACTATTATAAGCAATGAGTATATTCTAATCGTGTTCTAATCACTTTACACTTAACACTTTGTTTGAGTACCTATATTGTATTCTGTGCTTTCACTTTCAGTTTTGTTTAGTATAATAGTATTTAAATGTGCGTAGTACATAGCGAGCTTAGACCATTATTGTAGTATTATTTTATTATAGTTAATCGTAATACCTACTTACTCGTAAATCTTCGCGACTTGCCATCTCCGCTAGGAGTATAAAGTATTCGCCTTGCCATCGCCTGAGAACTGATCTGAATTCTTTCGCATCAAGTAAGTTAAAATAGGTATATAATATTATGTTAGTTTTGTTGATACCTACAACAGATGCCACAATTTATTTCTATTTATGTTGTAAATGGTAGTTACCAGTTACCACAGCACACTATTACTCTGGTAGAATTCAAGCTTTTCAAGAATATTCATTGTAACTTAGGAACTTAGGAAGTCGAGTACCAGGATGCTGCCATCACGGCAGCATCCTGGTACTCGCTTGGTACTTCCTTCATGACCGACCTGCGATGACCGCTTTCATCTCGTTATGTATCGAAAAAATTCCGATTAGAGACTAGGCTATATATTCTTAGCTATTATTATTAATTTTCATAGTCATTGTTCATAGTATTGTGTTGGTGGGCGTCGGCCGTCTTATCACAACCACGCAGGATACGTAGTATCCTCTAATCTGTGCAACCACGTGAGTCATCACTATTCAATTTCAAAGATAAAAACAATTTTATTATATGTGTTTCCAAAACACACAGCATTTGATTGAAGAAAGCATCCATAGATTCTACCTTTATAGTACATGCTTAGCTTACTTTACCTGTACTCTTCAACTATCTGTCACTCTCATGCAACAGCAGAGCGCGCCAAATAACCTGTCAACGCGCACCTGTCAATGTCAACTCATAGCGTTTGTAGATTTTGCCGCAAGAGCATGCAAAACTGTAAAATTTAAAGAAAACTTAATTGAATTGAGGTTTTTTTTATAGTGAGTGAGTGTTTGTTGCGTAGATATTTCTGGGCTGTGCTTCGTGTTTACGAGAATGAGCGCTCAGTCTTTGCGGAATGCGCAAGGTAAGTCCGGCGTCAGCGATCGGTCGGATGCCGCTGCTTCGGATGAAGAGCGCCCATCTCGACGTCGTTCTGGTAATTCCAGTAGTGAAAGCGACTCTGTATCATCTTCGGAAGATGAACAGGGGTATGCTACACCGCCGCCCAATAAGCGCCGTAGATTTGATAAGCACGTTACTCGTGAATCTCGTGACCACCAAATTAATTCCTTAGTTAACCAGGTTAACTTTATTTCGGGCTATTTATCGCAGTTACCCCATTACATCATGGCCGCTAATCAGGACACACAAGGTCAGAGTAATCCAGGCCCCAGTAGCAGACAAGAACTTAGTTCACAATCGCCATTTTTGATTAATCCTTGTACAAGCTCTGATAAGACGTTTCAGTTAGGTGAGCTAAAAACTGACTTTGATGAGAAGAGAGTAATTCCCCCTTCAAAGAAAGATAGGCTTGATAAGTTAAATCAGCTTCAGCATTTTGATACGCAGGCTTGGAAGGGCATGCGATACAAGTCAACATTAGGGGGTTATTCTGCAAGTCCAGGTTTTGTGTTGCTTAAAGTTAATGAAGAATTATGTCATTTTAACAAAACAAAGGACTATCTAGCTTCTGCTGAAAATATGTTAGCAGGTTTGACGAATGCCGAATTAGAGCGGCAGGAACTATTAAAACAGGGTTTGCAGGATTTACTTAACTGGGCTGCTGGAAACCCTGGTGACTTAAACCCATCAAGTCTTTTTGAGAAAGTGTCGGGGCTGCTGGGAACAGGTTCCCCACTTCATAAGTCATCGGAAAGAGTTATGCAGATAATTTGTGGCAGAAGAGCTGAATGCATAGAAATAAGAAGAGAAAGAATTTTAAAAGAGATTAACAGTCCTATGCTCAAGGCTACGTTGAGGGACATTCCCCCTAGTGCTGAATACCTTTTCAGTAGACAAGCTTTGCAGCCAGTTATTCAGTCGCTGGGAGGTTCACAAACATGGCTGAATAAACCGGAATACATAAAAGATAGAGGACAATATCGCTCAAGACCCATTTCAAACTCCAAATCAGAGAAGAGACCTACTCGTAATGTTTTTAATAACAAGAACATTACTAAAGCAGACTACACAGTTAAGAATAGTAATTTTCAAGCCCCTCCCAAGCGTCATAGCTTTCGTGGAGGCTACACTAGGAAGAATAGTGGAGAGCAGATTAAAAAACAGAAATGACTATATTCAGGGGGAGAGAGGATTCAGGGGGGGGTGTTTGAAGCACCATGTACAAATATGGAAGGAGCTTGGTGCAAACCAATTTATTTTGAACATAGTAAGCAGAGGCAGAATACCGTTCAGAATAAGACCCCCACTGCTTCATCTATCACCGGATTTACTAAGAAAATTCAATACGAAGAGTTCTCCCGAAATGACAACTATAATTCAGGATTTAAAGGAGAAGGGAATTCTGGAAGTGCCCAAAATTTTGAATTCCGGCTTCCTATCCAAGATGTTTTTAGTAAAGAAGCAGGATGGGGGCATGCATCCCATATTCGACCTGAGAGGATTAAACAGATATGTAGCAACCAGGCATTTTCAATTAGTGTCTCAGACAGATGTGGCAGACTTCCTACAAGTAAAGGATTGGATGTCGAAAATAGACCTGCAACAGGCCTATTTTCATCTGCCTATTGCAGAGTCACACCGTCGCTTTCTAAGGATTCACTACAACAACCAAGTACTTCAGTTGACAGCCCTCCCCTTCGGCCTTTCATCTGCCCCCCGAACTTTTGCAGCCTTGTCCAACTGGATAGCAGAAATCTTGCGTGCAAGGGGGATGCGACTCTTGGTTTATTTGGACGATTACATAATAGTAAACCAAGACAGAGCAAGATTGCAGGAACAGGTCTCGGAGACCGTCAAGATATTGGAGAGCCTTGGTTGGCATCTCAATTATCAAAAGTCTGTGCTAGCATCCTGTCAGGAGCTGGAATATCTAGGTCTCCTGTGGAATACCAGGGACAATACCATGGCCTTGCCTCCAAAGAAGGTAGCAAGAATAAAAGATGTTTTATCAAGGATCATAAGAAGGGGCTGTTGTACACTACGAGAGATTCAGAGGGTGTTAGGACTACTGAATTTCGCAAGCTTGACCACTCCCAAGGGGCGCTTGCACTGTCGACTAACACAACGATTCTTGAGAAGTTTCACTCCAGGCAGAACAAGACAAAAAAGAAAACTTCCCGCTCAGGTACAACGGGAGGTGCTTTGGTGGCGGAACACCATAGACCACAGTTTGGTTTCCCTGCACAAGAGAGAAGTGACCCACTTCTTGACCACAGACGCAGCGGATGCGGGCTGGGGAGCTCACCTCAACGAGAAATATCTAACGGGCAGGTGGTTGGGGCACCAGAAGTCCTGGCACTCAAACATAAAAGAGTTGTTTGCAGTATACGGTGCAATAAATCGCCATCAGAGCTCTCTAAGGAGTGCACACATATTAGTTCAGTCAGACAACAGAACACTTGTGGCATACATAAGAAACGAGGGTGGAACACGGTCCTTAGCCCTACTCGAGTTAACGACAAGGCTCCTGGAGCTGACCACACGGTTAGACATCACACTCTCGGCGGCGTACCTCCCGGGGAGGTACAACGGCATAGCCGACCGCCTGTCAAGGAATCGACCAGTGCCGGAATGGCACTTGTTGCCCCCGGCCTCGGAGGCCGTATTCAGGCTTTGGGGCGTACCAGAAGTCGACTTGTTCGCTTCAAAAGAATCCGCCGTAGTAGATCGCTACGTAACATGGGACTCCAGAGATGGGTCAGCCATTTTTTGCGACGCCTTCAGTCGACCCTGGAAATTCAAGCTGGCTTGGGTATTTCCACCACCCAATCTGATCCCACGGGTGCTACGCCAACTCAACGAAGCGACAGGTATTTATATAGTAATAGCACCCCATTGGACACAGTGCTTTTGGCTAGCAGACCTGAGGGCGCGAGCGGTAGCAGAACCAGTACCAATAAAGTGCCTGCACAAGAACCTGATAGACCTCACGACAGGCAGGAGTCCACCCCAGGTGGAGAAGCTGGAACTTCTGGCATGGAAGGTTGGGGGTGGAAAGATAAAGTAGCTCATTGGTCTTCACAAGAAAGAGATCTCTTGAAGAGGAGTTGGCGAGATTCCACGTTAGCTACATATAAAGCTCCAATTAGGCGTTGGGTAACTTGGTGTGAGCTTAACAAGATTGATCCTAGGTCTCCACAGGGTAGCGATGTAGCTAGATTTTTGGCCAAGCTGTGTCTGGAGGATAAGCTTGCTTATCGTACTATTCTTCTACATAAGTCTGCAGTCACCACCTATACAGCAGCTAGTACAGAAGAAATATCAAGAAACTTCTTTGTGCATCAAGTTTTAAAGGCGATATCAATTGTTAAACCTCTAGAGATGAAATCACCCATTTGGGATACAGAGTTGCTTTTTAATTGGCTTAGAGATACACCGATGGTAGAATCATTGTTTGAGACATCTAGAAGAACAGCAGTTATTTTATTATTAGCTTCTGGCCGTCGTATTCATGACCTGACTCTATTGGAAGTGTCTAAGGATAACTTTGTGGTAAATAGCAGCAGTGATGAAGTGGTCTTGTGGCCAAGATTTGGGTCAAAGACTGATAGTGTTAATAAAAGACAATCTGGGTGGTTACTGAAAGAACATCCTGATGCACGCTTATGTCCGGTGAAACATCTTAGGAAATTAGTTAAAGACACAGAGAGTAGACGTTCAGAAGGAACCAATATAACTAGTCTGTTCATATCTATTACTGGCATAATTAAACCAGCTACTAGGACCATGATAGCTAATTGGGTGAGAACAATTTTTAGAGAGGTTGGAATAGATGCGTCTCCAGGCAGTGTGCGCTCAGCAGTTGCTTCGAGAAGCTTTTTAGAAAATAGACCTGTAGAGGAGATTCTAGAGAGAGCTAACTGGAGGAGTTCCCAGACCTTCAGAAAATTCTACTGTCGTACTGTAGAGAAAAGGTCTAATCTAACTAGTACAAATAGTGGGGATCAGCTGCTAGATAATTTTGCAGTCATTTAGATTTTCTTTTTTCAAGAATTGATGTTGATTTAGAGGAAAAAGAGATTTAAGTTAATTCAGAGAATAATTTCAATTTATCAGTGTTTGTACCTTAAATTTTTGATCTAATAATGTGATTTTTGCAATTGAATCCTAATTTTTAGTTTATAATATTCTTTAGTGGGTCTGTACCTACAGAATTTTTGATCTCAGGGTAGCTTTGTGGAGAATTATTATTGAAAATTAGTTTCTTTTAGATTAAGTCTTGATCTCATAATGTGCCTTATTAGAGGAATAGTGATTTTCTTTTATTATAATTTTTGATCTCAATATAGTCATAATAGTAAGAAGAATATTTTCCCTTAGTTTTCTGTTGATTGATTCATATGATTAATAGTAGATATGTACCTATATTATGAATAGATATGTGTAATAAGATTTAAAAATTTTGTTTTTCAGTGAAAGTAATATACAGGAGAAATATTTTTATATTTTGGTTTTATTATCACATAGCGTTTGTAGTACTCTTTCACCAGCAGATATCAAACAGGTCTTCAATCAAATGCTGTGTGTTTTGGAAACACATATAATATGACTGTTTTGCATTCCAACAAAACAGTTATTATGTGTGTGAAAAAACACACAGCATTAGAGCAAGATGCTTGCTGGTGGCTAATTGAAGACTATGAGTTGACATTGACAGGTGCGCGTTGACAGGTTATTTGGCGCGCTCTGCTGTTGCATGAGAGTGACAGATAGTTGAAGAGTACAGGTAAAGTAAGCTAAGCATGTACTATAAAGGTAGAATCTATGGATGCTTTCTTCAATCAAATGCTGTGTGTTTTTTCACACACATAATAACTGTTTTGTTGGAATGCAAAACAGTCATATTTTAGACTAGTTTTTGCTCGTTCACGTTAAGTTTCTTAGCGGATACTAAGTCATAGTAGTTATCTGTATACAGATGCTACGTCATAATAGCTATTCTGTATACAGATAGCTATTATGACGATGCATCCGCTCTGTAATTAGAATATTCCCGGGCAGACATCGCCAAGCAAGCGATGCCTGCGCCGCGCCGGGTCGTTCAGCCACCGACGCGCGACGTCCTCAGCAAGGCTGGCAACAGAGGTGGCTCGGAACTCGTTAATTTGCTCGGTTTTATGCATCTACGAGGTTATCATCTCCAAGGTCACGTCTCGGGATGCTTTCACTTTTGGTAATAGCTCACGAGGCGCGTGAAGATTCAAGGTCTTAGAGAGGGCGTACCGCGTACGTGCGGTGATGTGTGTACGAATTAGAACCTGCGCACGCCCTATATTGTAAGGGCGTGCGTGCAATGATGCATGCACGACTTGGAGTCTGCGTACGCCCTGTTTTGTTATGGGGAGGGGGCGTACGTGTTATGATGCGTGCACGACTTAGAACCTGCGCACGCCATATATTGTAAGGGCGTGCGTGCAATGATGCATGCACGACTTAGAGTCTGCGTACGTGTTATGATGCGTGCACGACTTAGAACCTGCGCACGCCCTATATTGTAACTTGTAAGGGCGTGCGTGCAATGATGCATGCACGGCTTACGGCTTAGAGCCTGCATACGCCCTGCCTTGTTATGGGGAGGGGGCATACGTGTTATGATGCGTGCACGACTTAGAACCTGCGCACGCCCTATATTGTAAGGGCGTGCGTGCAATGATGCATGCACGTTAGAGTCTGCGTACGCCCTGCCTTGTTATGGGGAGGGGGCGTACGTGTTATGATGCGTGCACGACTTAGAACCTGCGCACGCCCTATATTGTAAGGGCGTGCGTGCAATGATGCATGCACGTTAGAGTCTGCGTACGCCCTGCCTTGTTATGGGGAGGGGGCGTACGTGTTATGATGCGTGCACGACTTAGAACCTGCGCACGCCCTATATTGTAAGGGCGTGCGTGCAATGATGCATGCACGGCTTACGGCTTCGAGCCTGCGTACGCCCTGCCTTGTTATGGGGAGGGGGCATACGTGTTATGATGCGTGCACGACTTAGAACCTGCGCGGGCGTGCGTGCAATGATGCATGCACGGCTTACGGCTTAGAGCCTGCGTACGCCCTGCCTTGTTATGGGGAGGGGGCATATGCGTGCACGACTTAGAACCAGCGCGGGCGTGCGTGCAATGATGCATGCACGGCTTACGGCTTAGAGCCTGCGTACGCCCTGCCTTGTTATGGGGAGGGGCATACGTGTTATGATGCGTGCACGACTTAGAAACTGCGCACGCCCTATATTGTAAGGGCGTGCGTGCAATGATGCATGCACCTTCCAACTTAAGCCGTGACTTGTGTATACTTAGTACTAAGTATTTACTACGATTATGTTAATCTTTACGATTATGTTAATCTAAAAGAATCCAAGATTGTAAATCACTTATTCTTACATTCTATATAGATAAGGCCATACTAAGTTGACCAGCAATTTTTTAAACATAACATTTTTTTACAGATGAAACAGTTTTCATCATGCTGGAATTGAAAGGCAACAATTTAGGAAAAAGACAGCAGGAGCTTAATGAAGAAGTTATTAAAACAACATCAGAAAATGTAGACTTTAACATAATTAAGGGCCTCGAAGAACAGTCTGATGTTGACAGATTATATAAAATTGATGTTGCTTCAGTGTATAAAAATATTGATTATATAATAGAAACCCTCAAATGTGGAGACAGTTTATACATTTCAAGGGCTCTCAAATGCTCTTGGCTATTTGAAAACGAGAATTCCTTTATAATTAATCCAGACTACCTGCACCATGAAGTGTTTCCCTCTATGTCGGTTAAAATGAAAAAGAAATTGTTGACTACTATATCCATGCATGTCAGAGATGAAAAAAGAGCAGAAGACTTTTACAAGTATTGCTTATCAGATAAAAAATTGAATAACATTGCTACAAAATTTTTAATTTGGACCTCTGAACAGCATAAAATGGAATATATATCCAGTAATGATAATATTGATGATGAAAAAGTTAAATACATCATTGGCAATTCCTTTAATCTAGCTGAAGCCTACCTAGCTAAAGAAAAAAGTAAATATAGAAATACCAACGAGAAAGTACATGAACTTCGTCATTTGATTCATATTTCTAATGATAAATATTTGGACTTAATGGAGAACTACACTGATATAAATACACAGTGTCACTATGGGCAAGATGTAAAGAAACTGGGACTTCGGATTTCTAAAGATGTCATAACAAAGCACAAAGAAAGAGTTTCAAATAATATACAGCTTTATTTCAAAAAGCTTAACTTGGGTGTGCTAGCAAACCATTTTTCAGTTGAAGATGTCAAAAAATATGCTGTATCTCTTTTACCTCCTACTGCCCAAGATTTTTGGGCAATGAACTTTTATGAAAGTTACCGGAAGATCTTCAACATAATACCCCAAAATGAAGTCTGTACATTTCTCAGAGAGATATTTCTTGCAAAATATTCAAATGAACCATTTGACATGAGTAAAGACTTTCATACCTTAAAATATTATGAGCTCTTAACAAATAAAGAAAGAGAAGTATGGGCCTTAGAACATCTGAAACAAATCAATGATTTTCTTGTCTCAAACGATGATTATCTCTGGTATCGATTTGTAAACTATGATCTGGCATTCAAAGAGATAAAGAAATGTATTGATGTTTGTACTGACCACTATTATAGGACAGCTATGATTAATGTTCTAGTTGATTCTGTTAAAAATGAAGAGGAATTAGAAAAGCTACTAAGATATTACTATGAAAGACATGTCAATGAAAATGAAGACTGTAAGATGTCATTCATTGATAATGTAACTGAAAAGATTAATGTTTTCGAACTACCCGAAAGTTGTTGGAATGCTTTTATCAAAATATTATATAGCACAAATACTTTTTCAGAAGAATGTTCTTCTTATGCTTCCAATAAATACAAAACTATTATAGTACTGTACCATATTATACATGATAAATCAATTCCAAATATTTTGGAAGATTATGTTTTGACAGAAAACAATGCTCAGAATATAAAATATGATAAAGAAATCCTCTTTAAGAATTTAACTGATGAAGAAATAAAACTTGTCTATCAAAAGCTTATTGATTTGAGTACTGATAAATTGAAACATTTTGAAACACAAATATATGATATGGTAAAGGATAATGCTAGAAAAATTATTGATTTTGCTTTACTCATCATGGAGATCTTTGAAAAGACTAAAGATGTTTGCCCAGATATTATTAAGAAATATGTGAAATTAGACTCAGCTTACTATAAAGGTCATGGATTCTTTGTGAACAAAAAAGAAGAAATTACGGAAGGGAAATTATTAAGACTACTGAAACAAGATTCTAACCTCCTTCTCAAAAAACTCCCTGAACTTTCTGATTGCTTTTCTAGAATAAAAATGAATAATTTACTAAAAAAAGTAAAAGTATATTTTCCAACTGATGTTGCCAAAGATTTGCTTTACTATTGTGAATCATTACTAGAAAAAGGTGAATATGAGTATGCCTTGTTTCACGCAATTATTGTTGCTATATTCCACATAGGAAGTGATAATTACAAAATTACGTTTGTATCCAAATATGTACCAGAAGAGGCAAAGATATCTCATGACATAATTGATAGAAAATTGTTAAGAATCCAGGAAGGTATCTGTCGTTTTGCTCTATACTCTCGGCCTCCTATTCCGCTGGAATGCATTTTACGGTATATTAAAGGCGATTATGTACGTTATTGTATACCGATGTTCGATTCATACGTAAATAATCTTCCAATGCCACAGTGTATAAAGTTTGTCTCTGCTATTTTGAACACCCCTGTATCTATTCAAAAGCATGGGTTACGTTTAGCATTCCAATGTTTTAGTACAGAAGATCTGACGAACCTAATCGTTAATGTTTGGAAAACTACCAAGAATATATCTTTACGAATGACAGTTTATAAAGCCCTTTGCAATAAAATTGAAAATGTAGATGAGAATTCCCAAAGAAAGCTTTACGATGTTTTGAAAATGCTTACATTAGATTTGCACGAGAATGATACTGACGATGTATTTAATCTTCTAACACATTTCAAAGTATCAAAATTCAAAATGGACTTCTTAAAAATTGCTTGGAATACTGTTGAAAAGTTATCCGAACAAAAGTCAAAGAATATCCATAGAAAATGTAGGATTGTGCAAGAATTTGAATCAAACATTACTATAATTGACAAGGACTTCTGTCGTACTCAAATCATTGATGGGTTTGTATCTTCAATGTTAAATGAGCAAAATATTGGCCAGCTTTTTCAAGACAGTATTAAAAAAAGCCTCATTGAAGCCAAGTGGAAACTTGCAGTCAAATATATAATTTACATTGATAACGATCAAATGAAAAGAAGTTTAGAATTGGTACACTTTATTTTACAGAGATGTACTGAAATGTGGAATTTAACACACAATGGAGATTACACATCAAGGAAATTTATGTTCTGGTTTATTGATGAAATTTTACTCTGCTCTTATTGTAAGAGTAATAAGACCGATTCTATACCAATTTTAGAGTATATTATAAAAATATTGAGCGAATTGCTTCCCATTGCACAATTTTATAAGCTTTATGTAAAATTGAATTTTATAATTATTTCGAAAAAAGCAATAGGATCGGACGAGTCTAATTATGACCATTTAGTACCGGAAAATGTAGCTCATGCTTTGGCTAATGACGTTATAGTATTCCTGAATAATCTCAGGACTAAAAACCTGCTGTTTAAGAGCTTCCACAATAAAATCAGTTTGTTGTTATGTAACGCTATTGAGACTTCGTGTTATAATACGAATTTAAAGAATGTTGAAATCATTAATACCCTTGTTAGCTCTCATTTGATCGAGGCCGAACTCCCAGAAGCTCATCTTCTTGCACTCGGAGTCTTACCGCGACAATGGCCTGAACAGTTAAAAGACATTTGGTTAAATATTATTGCCAAAATTCAAAGTGGGGATAATGTAGAGTTACAGGCATATGTGAATTATAAATTTATTATACATAATGGTTTCTTAGCAATTTGAAATTCATACTCAACCTGGAGTATTATTATACATAACTTATCAAGTGGCATTTCTTTATTTATCTTATGAGTCAGTACAATAACGTTGGATTATCAACTCAAAAATGCTTACCTATATTATTATCAATCTACCTCAATATTATATAATTATAAGCCTAAATACCCACTAAGATTTAATGTATAGTTATATACTTAATGTAAAAAAATATATTTTTGAACATTATTAATGTTTGATATTATTACCTACCTACCTACTGCAAACCGAACAAAAGCTTTATGAAAGTACACACATCAAAAGTGTCTAGGGATCAACATATATTTTTGCAATAACTTTTCTCCTGATTGATATTAATTAAAATTTTCTTTAAGGATTCATCAAATAAAGTGTTTTCGTTTGTCACAGTAACGATAAACCAAGTCACCTTTGCATTAATAAAGAAATTTGCCATTTTCCTAATAAAGGGATTTTTGACATTTGAACCACTAACATTAAAGTTCGAAAAAAAGACTGAAATAACAGTTTTCTTTAAAATTTTATTGGGTAACTTAAACAATTAATAATCCGTGTTTCTACCGCGAACACTAACAACACAAGAACATCGGTTTGGCATACTCAAAATGAGTTCATCCAAATCACGCTGTGGAATGGCCGCCCATGTTCGTTGCAACAACAAAAAAAGGTCTTCTTGCCACTGGATACCCTCCATATTCGGCAGAGCTCTTCTCTGTAGCATATCCCATGCATGCTCAATCGGGTTCAAGTCTGGCGACTGAGCAGGCCAGGGCAGGACATTGATGTTAGCTGCGGCGAGAGTCTGTCTTACAACTCTTGCGGTGAGCGGTCGTGCATTATCATGCATTAACTGAAATAGGGGACCGATTTGCACTTGTAGAGGAACGATGACGTCTGATACAATCGTCTCAGCATAAATTTGAGCGTTGAGGTTGCCTCTGATCCAAATCAACTCAGTTCTTCCGCCGATCCAAATACCCGCCCATACCATGATGGTTCCACCACTATAAGGATGGACTTCCTGGCAGGATTTTAATCGCTGTTGGCGTCCAGGGGTTCTCCAGTGTCGTATACGTCTTGTATCCGGTCTCATACCAAAACGAGACTCATCAGAAAAGCACACGAAACGCCATTGTTCTTCTGCCCAATTTCTGTGTTCATGAGCCCATTGATATCGAATCCTACGATTGTGCATTGCTATAGGTGGTACCCGTAGCGGTCTTCGGGAATGAAGGTTCACTTCATGCAAGCGGTTTCTGACTGTTTGGTCGCTAATTAAGTTCCCTGAAGAGTGATGAAGCCTCACGGCTAACATCATGGCGGTTATTATTGGAGCTCTTCGAGTTAAGATTTGAATGTATCGGTCTTGTCTCCGTGTGGTGCAGCGATACCGTCCTCCATGGCGCTCAGCCACGGTACCAGTGCTTCGGTAACGTGTCCAAAGTCGACTGATAACACTCTGACTTGTATTCAGAGCTAAAGCCACAGTACGTTGCCGGGAACCAGCTTCTATCATTCCCACGGCTCTGAGCATTTCTTCCCTGCTTAAATGACGTCGCCGCTCCATAATAACGTTGGTTTTAATCAGTAGTAGGGAAACAGTAGCACTAATAATGTCTTCAATGCGTTGTATGTTTTTATAGGGAAAATATTGACAGCTGATTTTCATCTTTTACTCGAATTTGATTGACAGTTCCTGATTCAAATTATGAAATGCACCAAAAAGGATCCATATAAATTTATAAAATCATAAATTTATTACAAAGCCACATCTCAATCTCAAGAAATCCGCATAAAAATGCTTGATCCCTAGACACTTTTGATGTGTGTACTAGAGTTTTAAATATTACATCGATGCTATGAACCTTGTTACTTGCTCTTATATACCAAGTCTATGGTTTATTGACGGAAACATAATATTGTCCCAATTTATAACTGCCGTGTTGATAACCATTACGTATACTTCGATCAATCAAATTACCTGGGTACTTAAACGTTTTGGTACCTACTAGTTTTTATCAAAATCAGTTTAGTCTCAACAAAGAAAATTTGCTTAATAAATAATGATTTCATGGTTGTGTATTGATTTTGCTTATACTTACTTATTTGATTTTATATAAACTTCTTCCAATGTACGAAATTTTTAACAATAACACTAATGAATAAATCCATATAATTATTAGGTACAAATAGAAAATCATGCTATTGATGGTAGCATGATATAAAATCTATTCGTTTGTCTTGGTGCTAGTTTCTATCAAAATCAGCTTAGCCTTTCCGATTGTTAAAATCAGACAAAATACACGAGGCATTGTGTACTTGTGTATTACACAAGGGACACGGGAGGGTGCATAAATAAAACAACATTTACCATTTTGCAAACGTAAAATTTATATTCTACTTAAAATGCAACATTTATCAATATTCCGTATAAAAAATAATTACACAAGTAATAACAAATATTCAATCTGCTACATCGCAATGCTATAAAGAATAAAGCATATTTTACATCATTGTTACAAG
Organism: Oeneis ivallda; assembly: GCA_029955525.1. Lineage (NCBI taxonomy): Eukaryota > Metazoa > Arthropoda > Insecta > Lepidoptera > Nymphalidae > Oeneis > Oeneis ivallda. The sequence goes on from JARPMR010000007.1 coordinate 23,903,311, forward strand.
TTTACCAATTTTACCATCAAATATGGATGGAAACATACTTTCAACACAACACGCAACTCGATGTAACAACACGTGCTGAATGAAACCAGACAAATCGCGTTTCAAACATTTGTGGTCAATGTTGTTTGTTTAAAGTATGTTTCTGTATATTTGAACGGCTATAAACAAATTACAATTGATTTTTGGTGAAACGTTGAACAGCGTACGATTCACACCTGACGAAACGTCAGGTCTGAACTGAACTGCGTCGGAGCGTCGAGCGCAGTGACAATAAAATTCTTTCAATTTTCTTCACCGCATTGGGCAACTTCCTTTATCAATTAATGGGAATCATATTTACGCGTATCAAGTATTCCACGGAATGCGAATTCCGTGGAATACTAATAAAATGAAACGTGGAGAATTAACTCTAATTCTCAAATTAAACAATTCCATTTTTATAATTACATTGCCACTGAAGTCCGATGCGCTCAAGTCTGAATCGTACCTACTAATTGGGTCAGGTGGTGCCGAACTTAAATTCAACTTTTGAAACTCTGTCAATCAGTTGATATTCTGCACTTTATTTTCATGGCACTATGCACACATAAAAGTATACTTCACGAGGCATAAGTTCAGCTCATAGGGGAATAATAAGTGTAAAATACGACTTACAAACTGGATGTCAAAAATCAATACAAACCGGTTAAAACCGGTGCGCGAGACTTCGTGCACTCAGATAAATTCCAAACTGAGCTTAATCCTCGCGAACTGGTAAAAATAAATCTTAGTAAGTTAAAAAATAGAGGGTCTTCCAAACTAAGTAAAATACACGTTCACTGTTAGTTTTAAGTTTGATAATAACCATTTTAAATTATTCGGTGATACTCCCTATAATCCCTATTGGTATCACGTAAAAAACCTTTGATCCTCAATCTACGCAGTGGATGGTTTAAGGCTTTGTTCACACCAAACGCAGAGTCAGCCGCCGATTGTGTGAGCAGACTCACTGTGAGCCCCAGTGTGAACGTGAAAGACTGTATTTTTCGTTCACACTATACTGACAATACGCTGTAGCTACGTAGCCTATCAGCGTCCGCACGTACGTAGTGGCGTAGTATATCAAATTGGCCGACGAAAGTCAGCGACTACGCATAGCGTAATAGTTAGAGTATCGATTTGGTGTAAACGAAGTACGAACAGTATGGTATGGAAAAGCAGTAAACTGCGTAATGGCCGCTCATAGACGGCGGCTGACAATACGTTCGGTGTGAACACAGCCTAATTTACCTATTTATTTAGCAGTAGGTACATGAGGGGTGACGGCAGGAACATCCCAATTACTATTTACCATTGGCCTTTTTACATGACACCAAATAAGTTGAATAATTTTCTTGCAAACCATTTTAGTTGAGAGAAGAGAGAGAGAGAGAGAGATCTCTCTGTCTCTCTCAACTAAAATGGTTTTATTAATTAAACTTTTATTAAAATTAAAACGATTAAACTTAAAAACTTAATTATTACTTAAACTTTTCTCTCGAAAAGAAAATCATTTAAGGAGCCTTTAAGACATTGAACACAAAGATATATATGAGAGGTAAGAATAAAATTAATGGTCAAACGAATACCAAAATTGGATTTTATGCCGTATCATCATCTCCCTCTCCTTGTCCCACGCTATATGGGGTCGGGACATGGCTTGTAAGCCATGTTGCAAGTGGTTCGGCTTGACATGTTACGATTTTATGCCGTATAAATTGTTTAATATAATTAGCAACATTAGCAAAAATAATATTTTATAATAAGTACTTTAAAGAGGTTATGATTGTTAATAATACCTACATTAAATATAAATTACTTACAAACTAATTCTACCCTAGTTCTCTCTATGTCATTTACTATGTGTAGTGTTGCGCGAACTTGCCACGGTAGATAGGTAGGTAGATATAACAAGTTCTTCTATCTCACGAACTTGCAGACGACCAATCTGATATCAAAGTAATCTATGACCGCAGTCTAGTAGACCATCTGTCTAAAGTGAACCAATCCTGATTGAAACACTTGATAGTTTAGAAGTTTCGAACACTGCTACCGCACTCAGAGTTATTTATTAATCATCACCTTTTTGACGACCTCCCTGGCTCAGTGGTGAGCGCTGTTGCCTTATAACAGGGAGGTCCCGGGTTCGATTCCCGGCGGGTCCATTTGGGAATTTATAATTTCTGAATTGTCTGGTCTGGTCTGGTGGGAGGCTTTGGCCGTAGCTAGTTACCACCCTACCGTCAAAGACGTACCGCCAAGCGATTTAGCGTTCCGGCACGATGGCGTTGTAGAAACCAATTAGGGGTATGGGTTGAATGTTCACTGCCATACCCCTTCCTAGTTAGCTACCATCTTAGACTGCATCGTCACTTACCAACAGGTGAGCTCGCAGTCAAGGACTAGCTTGTCATCGAATAAAAAAAAACCTTAGGGTGTCCTTAGTACCTAATACCTATACATATAAAGGAGTTCACACTCAGTCATTCAAACGCTTCGTTAGCACATGAGTTTTATGCTCGTTTTCACCAACATTCCTAAACTTTTGCGAGGTACGTAAGCTAAGTTAGGTACCGCTTACTGTCAATTTCATTTTCATGAACCTTAAGATGGAAGACAAGGGTCTGCCCGCGAAATTCAAATTTAATTTGGTTTATCGCAATTTGTAAACTAATACGACAAACTAGGCTTTTGGCCTTCTAATTGCGCCAGTGGAATTATCATCTTCACAGGTTTACATAAAAGGAACCGTGTCTTCCACCTTAACTCTTAAGGGAACATCTAAAGGTGGAAATGACATTAGGTAAGTGAGAGAATTTAGGAGCTACCTACGTAGAGACTCCTACTGAGATGATTTAGGTACTTATGGTTGGTGAAAACGGGCATTATTCTCGTGTTCTCATTTTTGTCAACTCAAAGAGAATTAATGCTAGTCAGGTTAAGTTGTAAATTAATAGTTCAAATGAATATGTCTGAGTGCGGCGAGGTCCAGCACTTTGAGACCCCAACGACCATCAGTTTTTCGAACTAGGCCCCGCCCATTTCCACTTCACTTTCGCGACACGCTGAGCTATGTCGGCAACTCTGTTTCTCCTAAGGATCTCCTCATTCCTGATTTGATCTCGCAGGGTTAATCCGAGCATAGCTCTCTCCATCGCCCGTGTGACCCTGAGCCTAGTTTCGTTCTTAGGACCTGTTAAATTTTATGTCTCCAGATGCTCTTTTACGATTTCAACATGTTGAAGGTGTGTTAGAGTAATTATAACGATAAATTAAAAATTAAACATTAATTCTAGGTGTGATCATATAAAACAGACAAGTAAATTGCGTGTCCCTCCCCGGCATCCAAAATCTACAAATTAAAAATCGAAAAACAACACAAATATGTAGTAAAGAATGTAAATTTATTAATCCACTTAATACGATTCCAATGTGTCTTACGGTGAGAACTTTACACTTTACTACTATATCTTGATTTTTACGACCTTCAACTTATAAATTCTGGATTGATTTGGGAACCCATCTTAGGTAATTGAAATCGGCCATTTATTGTAAGGGCGTTTTTCCACGAGCATGATAAATTACGGTGACCAGTGCCATATATTTATTTCTATTTCTGTGCGGTGTCGTTGAATGAGTTAAGAAATATATGGCGCTCGAAGTCGTCACCGCAATTTATCGTGCCGACGTGCGGTGGCTGGTGGAAATACGCCCTTATGGTGAAGACATACTAAAAACACATGATTGGTACCTAAGACTTGGTCAATCGACTTGGCAATGCAATTCATACGTACTAGGGTAAATTGGGTATTTGACTGCTGTCAAAATGTTGATATTCATTATTTATAATCAAAAATGTAACATGTGTGTAACATTTGTAAAAACAGAAAATAAATCGGTCCAAAAACAAATAAGTTATAGAGCTTTAAAGTTTCCTGTTAGACAGACAGAGCGCTAATGAACTCTGATGTCACAATTCAGCAGCTCCATACACGCTCCATACAAATTTCGTTTTAGAAAGAGACAGATACAGTCACAGTAAAACAGCTTATAATTCCGAGACTAGTAAAGATATTTAAAAAAGAGAAATGGCAATGAGTTATAATATTTAAAAACGTTATTTAAAAAAAATATCAGTCATATACCCAATTGTGGAAAAGCTGCATTTATTCTCAATAGGCCGAATTTGTGGTGATCCAATATCGAGAGAGGATCTGCCCAATCAGAGTTGATTGCGATCATCACATGGCATTGCTATAATCTCAATTGTTGTGACTTGCAGCAACTATTTGGATGTTAGCAAAAAGTCATCAGTAGTTTGACGATTGCAATATAATCTGACTCGATACTTTTTGATTATAGATTAAAATATACGCAGTTGCAGCAAAAAATATCAAATACTAATTTAACCAATCGTAACAATAATAATAATTGAGATTGCAGCAATGAGATAAATTACAACTATTGTGTGAAGGTTTAGAGATAATCGTATTTTATAAATAAGTGTCCGCCCTTCTCTTTGTAAAAACTTTAACAACTACATACAATACAATTAGACTAGAGATAGGAATATGTAGAAGATGTAGGGACAAAAAGTGATTCTAGCGGTAATACATAGATTATTATCTAATATACAATCAATCCAACCAGAAAAATGTAATATACTTAGTCAGAATGATTGAAGAAAGTGTTCTATTTTGTCAACTTTTTTTTTCGACAGGCGATAAGCGATAGATTTCAACTCATAGACAATCTGGTCGGTCAAAGAAAAAAATTAAAGGAGCCAAAGCCAATATCCAACTTATTGTCTGACGATTGCTTATAGAACTGGGAAGCTTCCAGAAACGAATTATTGCAATATCAACATTTGCATTTGAATACAGAAACGTCAACAACATCGAAAAATTTCTTACAAAATGTATTTTTTTTTTTCTTCTTAAAAATTGTTCAAAATCCCACCAGCTTTCTTTTACATACCTTTAATTATTAGTCCACGAATTGTGTTTTTTTTAATAATTTATCCATACTTATATATAATATTAAACGCGTTTTCCGCCTCAACCGTCAAATCAAATTGAAATGCCTTAAGATGGCAGATGTTGGCGCGACAAAAATATTATACAGCACAAATAATACCCTATTCAAAAGTTAACAGGCACGGTTTTGCCCCTTTTTGCTTACTTCACACCTAAATCCGTTATATTAAGAACCTAATTACATTTAAAGTGAAGTTACCGGGACGTCTCAAGTCGTGCCTGTTCACACTCGAATAGGGTAAGATAGGCGTGGACGGGGGATGAAAAATTTTCCGTAATTTATCCGTTACCTATTTTAAAATAATCAATCAAAAATATTTATAGATTTTAATTTTAACACGATGAAGAAGCAAATGTAAGCGTAATTGGGTTTTATAAAATTTATTGTAACTGTAATTATGTACTATTTATTTTTTCTTCTTGTAACTGGGTCAGCGATTTCTGAATCCTTTCATAGCGATTGCAAAATCGATGTTACCAATACAAATCAAGGCCTTTTTTATTTTTCTATTTATTTTACTTACTTGTAGTAATTACAAGTAGTAGTATTAGAAAGTAAGTGATAAATTAGATAGAAATATGGGTGTTTATAAACCCCAGTTACGCTTATTATACGTAGGTATGTACAAAAAAATTAAGTACCTAATATAAAAATTAACTTTAAACTATGTAACTTATTGCTATCTGTATTTTTTATTGCAAGATTTGTTTTTTAAAACTAACATTATTATAATACATAATAAAGAGACCGCATTAAAAATAATAACCAAAACTGAGATCGATTACAATTTAATACGATGGATAGTTAAGTTTAGACTTGTTTCACTATCGCCAAGTAAGTTAACCGTCGTTTAATTACCACTGAAACTGTCAGAACGTCAAATTTCCCCGGATAAACATTACTCACCAAAAGTAACAAAAGCCAGTACTTAGTACATATGCGCATTTAAAAATACCTAATCATTATTTGAATTAAAGCTTATTTTACAACATGATACCTGGTATGCCTTTTAAGTTCTGTCGTTTCCATATTTCCCGGCAATTTTGAATTTGGAACTGTTCTATATTCGAATGTGTTTAAATTTTGAATCTCAAAACAGTTGAAAGTATTAGGATTAATGCTATTGTTTAGTCACAGCGTCGATTGGAATCTGTCAGGTTACGTACGAAAATGAATCTTTCTAAGGAAAATGTTCGTGCAATAATTTTCTACAACTTTAGAAGAGGCTTGACACGGCTTCAATGTTTTGAAGAGCTAACATCTGTGTTCAGTGATGAAGCCCCATGTCTGCGGACTGTCGAACGCTGGTATTTAGAATTCCAGCGTGGACATACTGGTGTTAGTGACAAATCTCGCGAAGGACGCCCAAAATCCGCCTTCACTGAAGATAACATCATTGCTGTGAGACAACTAATTCTCGAAGATCGTCATGTGACGTATCGAGAGATAGAGGCTCTATTAGGCATCTCAGGGACAACCATTCAGAAAATCTTGCATGAAGCGCTTGGTGTGAGAAAGCTAGTTTGCCGTTGGATACCGCATCTGCTTTCCGACGATCACAAGGCAGCCCGCGTCAGATGGTGTAAGAAAACTCTGCAATGGTTCAACCGAGGAGAGTCAAATCACGTCTACGACATCATCAGTGGTGACGAATCTTGGATCTATGCCTACGATCCTGATTCCAAACAACAATCTACAATCTGGGTCTTTCAAGACGAGCCAAAGCCGACTAAAGTTGTTCGTTCTCGAAGCACTTCAAAGAAGATGGTGGCCACGTTCGTTGGAAAAACCGGCCATGTTGCGACTATTGCACTTGAAGATCGTAGAACGATTAACGCAGAGTGGTATACCACAGTTTGTTTACCACAAGTCATCGCCGAACTTCGAAAATCTAACTCAAAGCGACGCATCATCCTGCACCACGACAACGCAAGCTCACACAGCGCTCGTCAAACGATTGAGTATTTGAAGCAGGAAAAAGTAGAAATTCTTGACCATCCTCCATACAGTCCTGACCTAAGCCCTAACGATTTCTTTACATTTCCTAAAATTAAGAAAAGTCTTCGTGGTCAAAGGTTCCAGTCCGGTGAAGAAGCAGTCGACGCTTTCAAGTCAGCCATTTTGAACACCCCCACTTTAGAGTGGAATAAATGTTACAATAACTGGTTTGAGCGAATGGAAAAGTGTATGAAGCTACGTGGTGAATACTTTGAAAAACAATAAAAAGTACTATAAGGTTCTAGTTGTGTTTTTTTCTTCAAACGACAAAACTTAAAAGGCATGCCTCGTATTCGTATAAAATATACCACAGTAAATATAATGGTAAGATAGAAATATATCGGTATTTCGAACCAGTTGTTTGGATCGTCGAAATAATCATTTAAGTAATATGTTTTAAAAATTTAACAAAACATTTACTGTGCTATAAGTATTTTATACAATATTATATAGGTTAACCACGAAATAAGCCAACTAATAATTTATGTATTATATAATAACAAATAAAATATGAATGCCCACATTTTCCGTCCACGCGTTTACCTTGTGCGTATAGACTTAAGAGCGGGTGATCTCTAGAATTGCGTCAGCAGAGCCATGGATTTATGAATCAAATGCTAAAATAATAAAGTCATTTTCACCATCCGCATCGTCGCAATTTTTTATTATTATTATTAACAATGAACATGAACTAAACTAAATATATTTGCATAATTTTACAACTATAAAGACTACTAAAATTAGATAAAAAATATCCATTCATATCATAAAATGTTTTGTAAGTATGTCTTAATTTTTCACTATTAATTGCTCAATTGCTGAACCGATGTTATCAGTTCAGCACAGATATAGCTTGCAGTGTGGTGTCAGATATTGGAGACAAAAAAAAATCAATTTAGGTAAGGTGTATGGTTGAAGTTAGCGTTTGCTCAGTAGAAAAGTAATATTTTGTCTGTCTGTATACGTTTTCGGTGCATTTTAATTTCGGTGGACACATTCTTTCATTTCGGTGGTTAGTTATTTCATTTCGATGAACGAATGTTTCATTTCGGTGGCATCCAAATTTCAAACACGAATTTACATAGGTTAAATAGGATATATTTTTATGGCATTACATAAGAGCATAACCTATATCAAGAAGTATAATATACTACACCTTAAATTTAAAAAAACTTATAATACGAAAGTTCACCGAAATGAAAGAAAAAAATTGGTTGCCTGTAAAGTCGGTATACGGGCGAAAGTTTTACGTGACAACCGAAATAGAAGCGCAAGACGTGAACCGGTGTGTATGCCTATCTCTCTCACTCTCTCTCTCTCGCTCTGTCTCTCTCGTTCTTAGGCGGGCTAACTGTGCTCGAGTGGAAGGGACGCGTGCCTTTCACTTTTTATGTCTGTCTCTCTCGCTCTTAGGCGGGCTAACCATGCCCGAGTGGCTCTCACTCGCTCTCATTGTGAGCGCATAACGTGAGCGGAGCGTAACGCAGTTTCTTGAAGTGTCACCCGGCAAACCAATTTATAAGACGTTGTCACGTCAAAATCTAAAAGTTAGTTGTAATGTCATCAGCTACAATCTAGATTGTTAATAAAGAAAAGGGTGGTGATATTATCTCCATTACGAAATAACTAAATTACGACGTTATTATTTTAGTTGTAAGTTTAATATTACAAGAATCAAAAGGCAACCAACTTGTGATGATGATGAGTTATTTACACTATAATTGACTGTGTGTAGAAAAATCGTTTGTTGGGATGACGCAAATCTTTCGGTCACCGGCTCTTCTATTAAGCCTTGTACGGCAATAGGCACGATGACTGATTTTTAAAACTGTTGGATGATGCTCGGATGTTTCTACTATTTCGAAAAAAATAGCAAAAAAGATATGGTAGATAAAATTTCAATTATAAGGTACCGTTAACGCTCGCCGGTGTCTTGGCGTCGTTCGTGACGTCACTTCTATGTATTCTCATAGTAGTTTGTCAAGGTTTGAAGACAGATGTGACATATCGCTCCGATTGGTGTTCAATCCAATATGGCGGAATGCTGTATGTCATAGTTTTATTTTATCAAAATAAATATCAATCTCGCTCCAAATAGAAAAATAACTACGTTTTTTATGATCCATGAACTCTATTTCATTGAATAAATTCATCATTTCAATGATTCTTGGTGACTTTCATCATGCCTATTGTAATTGTTACAATTGGTGCTAATTCGGTTATAAACGAACTCTTAAGCTGAATTACATTGACAGGTTTAAAAATAGTGCTACCTTTTTCAGTATGTTCCGGATATTACAAAACGGATAGCATTAGCTGTGCGACGCGACGGTCGCCCTCACCTAGGATTGGCTGAATTTATGGCGTTCTTACTGCAACAATGCATTTCAACCAATAGCGAGAGTTTACCAGCCAATCAATGGTGATTGTGATCGTCACACTGTAGCAATCATTTTTAAAACAATCCGAGAGCTGCATCAGCATCAATGTCCGTACAAGGCTTCGTTTGTTACATGGGATAGTATAGATATAAACCTAGAATGTACGTTGTACGCTTTAGTGTATACTGTATAGTGTAAGAGGAGTACGCCTATGTGAGGGGCCGCGGTTTGACGTCCTCTACTTGAATGAGCTGCTCTATCGGTATCAGCGACAGCTCGCCGCCCAGCATCGGCGCTGGCAGACCCTATAAAACACACTTTTTAATAAAAATTTAAAACCTGCAACCCGACTAAGGAAAATTGAATGAACATCCGTCATATTGATTTTGTTTATTTATTAAAATTCTTTAAAAAAACCCGACTTCAAATGCCACTATAAAAATAATTATTTTAGTTTGTGTATGTTGAAGTCGGGCGGGCCTAAATAAAAAGCGATGAAAACGACGCGCGACGCTCGCCTTGTGATGACTCAATATGGGAGATTCCTAGCTAGACCTAAGAGCCGCAGGGAGTGATGCTGTCGGTCGGGCGTGTGCGGCGAGTGCTTGTCGGCGGCGAGCGCGGCCTCGCGCGCCTTGCGCAGCCCCAGCAAGAACACCGCCACCGAGCGCACGCGCTTCACCAGCGCCGCGCGCGCGCGACCTAGAGCCGCAGGGAGTGATGCTGATACGTACGGGCGTGGTGTGCGGGCGGTCGGGCGTGTGCGGCGAGTGCTTGTCGGCGGCGAGCGCGGCCTCGCGCGCCTTGCGCAGCCCCAGCGAGAACACCGCCACCGAGCGCACGCGCTTCACCAGCGCCGCGCGCGCGCGACCTAGAGCCGCAGGGAGTGATGCTGATACGTACGGGCGTGGTGTGCGGGCGGTCGGGCGTGTGCGGCGAGTGCTTGTCGGCGGCGAGCGCGGCCTCGCGCGCCTTGCGCAGCCCCAGCGAGAACACCGCCACCGAGCGCACGCGCTTCACCAGCGCCGCGCGCGCGCGACCTAGAGCCGCAGGGAGTGATGCTGATACGTACGGGCGTGGTGTGCGGGCGGTCGGGCGTGTGCGGCGAGTGCTTGTCGGCGGCGAGCGCGGCCTCGCGCGCCTTGCGCAGCCCCAGCGAGAACACCGCCACCGAGCGCACGCGCTTCACCAGCGCCGCGCGCGCGCGACCTAGAGCCGCAGGGAGTGATGCTGATACGTACGGGCGTGGTGTGCGGGCGGTCGGGCGTGTGCGGCGAGTGCTTGTCGGCGGCGAGCGCGGCTTCGCGCGCCTTGCGCAGCCCCAGCGAGAACACCGCCACCGAGCGTACGCGCTTCACCAGCGCCGCGCGCGCGCGCGACCGACCTGCACCCGCCATAACCGATATAGGTACGCGAGGAAACATTCCTTCTCAGATTGATCAATACATATTCTGCACGAAATAATCTATACATATAATAAAACAGAAACGAAACCAATTCTGTACATGAAATAGATTCAAAAAAGGGTTTTTGCTTCTAATTGTGTTCAAGATACAGATATCAAAACAGAAGCTAAATTTTTTTTGTCTGTTTGTCTGTCTGTTTGTTTGTCCTTCTTTCACGTAAAAACTACCGCACAGATTTCTACAAAATTTTATACCGTGGTAGCTTATTACTCGGGTCAACATTTAGGCTACTTTTTATCCCGGAAAATCAAGGAGTTCCCGAGGGACTTTAAAAACTAAATCCACGCGGACAAAGTCGCGGGCATCAGCTAGTAGCATATACTTTAAGACAAATTGTTTACACACTATTTACGGGAGTGTTTGCATGAGCTCCGCCGCAACAATAGTCAGGAGACTCACTGCTCTTGTCCTTGGGCTTGTCGTCCTCGCTGGAGGTGGCGCTGGTCTCCATGGAGGGCGCGGCGGACGGCACCGCGTTCAGGTCCGGCTCGGAGCCGCCCGCCGGCACGCTGCCCGCTAGCTCCTGAAATTCATTACTACTGCTGTAGGTCGTATATATACCCATCTTATTATTGGATTCAAGCAGACTAACGTCTGCTTACTACCTTGTGCTGTTGTGTTGTTGCTTGCTACCTTGGGGGATTCCATAATACTCAAGGAACCACAAAATTCTATTGCAATAATCCACCAAACGAGGAAAATCTGTATGGAGTAACATGCCGCTCGCGCTGTATACCCTGTCGCTCTTCCCAGTAGTAGAATTAATACAGGATTCGTTCCGACACCGGAGCACCCTCAGGAGACGTGGATTCCGTAATGCATAATTGCAACTTTGCGCTGCAGAGTATAGCGCAAGCGCCATGTTTTATCCTACAGAATTTTCTGGTTTAACGGATTCTAACAAAATAATTTTGTTCTTCCTTGAGTACCAATCTAATTAATACTGTCCCTTGCGAGTTAGTACATTTTGACAAATCTATTAAGACCTAAAGGAACTAATAGACATAAAACGACGTGTACAATCATACATTGATATTAAATAAACGATGCCACGCTGGCCCAGTGCCAGACTAATTCACACGGCACATGTGCGTTTTGTCACATTGCTTGCAAAGGGATGTACGATCGGCAAAATGCTGATCACAACTGGGTCTAGTATAAATAAGAACGAGATAACCTAGGGGCTAAGACATCAGCCTGCTCTTTAGACAGGCCGGGTTTCCCAGGCAAGTCTTTTAAAAAAACATCACTCGCCTTAGCAGTGAAGGAAAACATCATGTGCATGCCTGAGAATTTTCTATAATGTACTTAAACGTGTGTGAAGTCTTCCAATCTGTTTGGCCAGCGTGATGGACTAGGTATGTCCTAAACCCTCCTGAATAACCTCTTATTCTGAAATACCTCGTCAATGTGACGATCACAATTACCTCTGATGAGCTGGTACTTGCATTGATGTAGCAAAAACGCCATATATTCAGCCAATGCGGGATTATTGAGAAGGGCTTAGAACATAGTAGACAGTCCCACTTCAATAACCCCTCATTATATAAAATCGGATCGTATAAAAAATGATTGCATCAATGTGACGATCACAAAGACTACTTGGGTTGGTACTCTCTCGTTATTAGTTGTATCCATTGAAATAGCAAGAACGTCATAAATACAGCCAATGTGGGATTATTGAGAAGATTTTAAGATAAAGTCCCACCACTGTGCCCAATGCTGGCGAAGGGTTGAGATGGTGCCATAAATACAGCCAATGTGAGATTATTGAGAAGATTTTAAGATATAGTCCCACCACTGTGCCCTATGCTGGCGAAGGGTTGAGATGGTGCCCTAGTAGCAATTTGCGCTGGCTGTTAGTTGGGACTTTGTACCTAATTTGGCAAGACCTGTCATCCCTAAAAATCGTGGTGCCAACCGTAGAAAAGCGGGATGTGGTTGGCCTTACGAAGGAACTTCTCTGGCAGCTAAAAACAACATGCTGGCTAGGTGTTTCACAAGCTGTTCCCGACAAGTGAAGGTCACGCTGTTCGAAGCCTACTGCCAGACGCTCTACACCTCTCAGCTCTGGTACAACTACACCAAAGCCACCTTTGACGCTCTCAGAGTGCAATACAATAACGCGTTTAGAGCGCTGCTGGGGCTGCCATGGCAGTGTAGCGCGTCTGGTATGTTTACGATGTACAGGGTCGACAATTTTTAGGCACTAATGCGTAAGGCTAGAATAGGATTTTTATTAAGAGTTAATAATAATGTTATAAAGACTTTGAAATATTGCCATAAAAATACGCCAAATTTTTTCCACATATAATTTTATCCTATTTTTATTGTAATAATTGTAATTTGATACCTACCTATTGACAATTTACTGTCTGAAATAAAATATTTTTATTTTATTTATGCATCACCTACCATGTCCCAACCGTTGGCTACGGATACAAATCCCCAACGGAAATTGCTACTAGGGTGATGACGGCCAAAGGTGTGTGGTCTGTGTGCGGCCGCGGCACAGTGCAGTGGTCGATGGCCCAGTGCCCACTAACCTGCAGGGTGGGGTTAATGAGCGGTTTGTGGTGCGTGGGGTGCGGGATGCAGTGCGCGGAGCGGTGCAGGGGCTCGTCGCGCAGCCCGCGCACGCCGAGCAACGACAGCGGCGCGCCGGCCGCGCCCTCCTACCAATACCATTTTGAAACGTTGAACGGAAAACCGCGAGCAACTTACTGGCTCCATTGAAAATAGGACCGTATTACCATAGGCTAAAGTAGAAATAAAAAGATTGGTTGTCTGTGAAGTCGGTTTACGGACGATAGTTTTACGTGATAACGTCATAAAGAATCACAAGCCAACGCTTGGGCCGATCGTGCCTCTCACTTTCACGCGCAGGGTCAGGCGGAACGTCACACTTTTTCGTGCGTGCAGCCGGTGTTCATCGATTTATAAGACGTTATCACGTCAAAACGAGTGTACTTTAGAACACGCGACTGAAGTAAAACCTAAGAAACGCAAATGGCTATGAGAGAAAGAGAGAAAGAAAATGTGTGCTCGCACCTCTCTGTCTTGCCCCTACAGTAACATACGAAACGTAACTCTATCTCTCTTTCTATTTTCACTGACTTATATCTTCCTCTCAATTTCCGTTTGCCTCGCCCGATCACACTTTTCGTAACGTATTCACCAGCTTACTCCCCAAGTCAAGCGTGCGTAAAGAAGTTTTACTTCAAAACACTCGAGCGGGCGCGCTTCCTTGTCCTAAAAATAAAAATTTTAAAGTATGTGTGCTCGCACCTCTCTCTCTTGCCCCTACAGTAATATACGAAACGTAACTCTCTCTCTATCTATCTTCACTAACTTAATATATCTCCCTCTCAATTTCCGTTCGCCTCGCCCGATCACACTTTTCGTAAAGCATTCACCAGCTTACTCCACAAGTCAAGCGTGCGTAATGAAGTTTTACTTCAAAAACTCTCGAGTGGGCGCGTTTCCTCACAATAAAAATCAAAATTAATAGTAAATAAATAAATAAATAGTAGAAGGAAGTAATTTTCTACTTTAGCCTATGGTAATACGGTCCTATTTTCAATGGAGCCAGTAAATTGCTCGCGGTTTTTTCCGTTCTGTCTGAGCTGTCCCTTACACCAATGTTCACCAATCGATTACACCAATTTTTAAAATCATATTCATGGGTCATACCAATGATTTTATACCGGGCCTGTTTTGACACGGTCTAAAGTATTGCTTTACTAGCTGATGTCCGCGACTTCATCTGCGTGGATTTAGTTTTTAAAAATCCCGCGAACTGTTTGATTTTTCGGGATAAAAGTAGCCTATGTAACTCTCCAGGTCCTCTACCATGGCCATGCAAAAAATCGATCCGTAGATCTGTTGCAATAGTACGATAAAAATCGCATAATTTAGAAAATCTGTCAATTTGGATCAAGATATTGTGCATAAGTAGGTAGTAGGTAGGTACATGTTGATTGAGTTTTTAAAATATCAAAATTATTAATTACCAATTTTGTGAAAAATGAAAATGTTATGGAAAGATAATAAAGATAATAAAAAGAGAAAATGAGATGGTCTCCTATGTCCAAACTCCGAACGAATGTGGCCTAAGGCCTGATTCATGTTATAATATTAATCATACTTAATTAAGAAGATAAAACGATACAAGATAAAGATAGATCTGTTTAATTTAAAGATGCACATTCCTCTTATTTAAAACATAACCATTAACCATGCCTAAGGAATCAAAGTGCTTCGTGCGCCAAGATGGACTATGTTAATAACTTAATAAGAAACCTGCCAATGTGTTAAGGACTTGTATATAAGGACGATCAATACTTACGAGCACCTTGCGTCGTATAGGTTTCGTGGGGCTTACATCCTGTAGCAACTGTAGGGATCCCGTAGTGACCGCCGGCTCAGTTACGGACGCTGCCTTTGACCTGGAGAATGCAACATTATTGAACACCCTCTATAAAATACATGGTGCTCGGAACGCAAGCATCGAAGATGGGTGAAGCAGCTTTATAAAATGTAGTAAGTAAATAGGAAATGAAGAGTGCAAAGAATGGATAGGAAAAGTTTAAGTTAAATGACATAAAAATTCAAATATAAACCACGGACAAATGAAATTTATTAATAGGGTATTTAAAGAATCAATGAAATTCAAAATCACAAAACACTTAACAAGCGCCTTATTTGTATAAAACAAACTTTCATTGGGTTAATTTGATTAGAGTAAAAGTTAAGGGTGAAAGAACAACGATAAAATTAATAGTCGTTAGTTATTATTATTAAGGGTTAATAAATAGTAATAATTAACAATTAAATACAAGAGTAGGATTTACATGATGAGTAAAGTATGTATTAATTTGTTATGCTAGATACACAGCAAGTTAAAGCAAAGCCAAAGGGGTTTTTTTTTAATTTAAAAAAGTTTTTACCTTTTTTCGTTTATTCAATGTTTTATCAACTATTTACAATTGGTATAATGCAACGTTTATGTAAAAAAACATTTTACTTATTGGATATTTTTATCTTAAGATTCATGAGAAAGAAAACTACAAAGATCGAGAGAAATATGTAAACTTTATTTGCAAAATAAAATAAAATCACAACACAACAATGTAAATAAATAAGCGCTAATATGAAAAATACTGATTCAATGGAATGAGACGTAATTTTATTATATGTTAACTACACACCCATCCAGGCATATTACGTGTGTCAAATTAACTGAAAACAAAAATAAAACTAATTTGAAACACATGAGCACTGATTCTATACAGGACCGGCGGCAGAATGTTCGCGGTCTTTCTTTTTGGGGGTTTAAAATGCTAACCAGCAAACTGTATACAAGGCAATAGGTATCTTACTTAATTTTTAATTATCAAAATGACACAAAAATTTATTCTTGACACAAACGATTCGTTGTATTTTTTTTTTTTAGAAAAAATGTGTTCTTATCCAATAACAAGATTAGAAGCGCTAGCGCGATTTACATTTTGCAAAATGAATGTTTGTTTTGCAAAATAAAATCCCCTGAAATACGTAAGCGTAATTAAAAAATTTTATAACCATTTTTTATTTATAAAAGCACGAAGTAGCCCCCCACCCCCTCCCCTTTGTTTTTTTCCCCCTGTGTCGCCGGCCCTGTTCTATATGATGTCTAAAATGTATGGACTACTGGCCGCAGGCTACATTGACAAATCATAATATTTAAAATCTGAATGCATTTACCTGAAAAAAACCCTGATAATAGAGCCCGGAGTGCAAGTTTTCAAGTGAAAAGACGCAAAATTTGGAATTGGTATAACGCTGGTCGTACATTACAGCCGAGCTGAAGCGAGTATGGCAAAGAGATAACAAAGAGATACAACGTGTACTGAAAGTCCGAAAAACCACTGCAGGGTACCTTTGTACCTTTCATATAGAACTCTTCAGCACAAGCATTGGACTCGAAGCCCTTATAGTTTTTGAGTAAACCAAACTTAAAGTTTTCACCAATAACAATCTTAGCACAACCCTAGAAATATAACGCGTCGGTATACCAACTACCGTGCGCCGCGCGCGTTGTAACCTATTCAGGGTTAATCATAGGGTTGTCACAAATTAATATCAATTGAATATGTTTGTATGGTAAAAAAAATGTGCTTATTTCTATTCAATATTTTTATAGATGATTCTTTATTAGCTACAGACACGTACCCTGCAGTCATTTTCGGACTTTCAGTACACGTCGTAGAAAACATGGGACGGACGATATCATCACCACTGCGGCTCACTTTGTAATGTGCGATCAGATTGAATTTTTAATTTAATATTGACGGCTAAACCGACTAAACCAATTTAACGGATTTATGCAACTCCAAACATCACCAAGGTTTTAAAGCTATCAAGTAAATTAACGTGATATTGGCGTTGGCATATATCTATCACTTTATATCCATATTAGCACCACGCAACGAAAAAACTGTCATGATTTGACATCTCCCTATGAAGCATTTTCAGTACCTTTGAAAACTAATGTCAAAAAGCGCAGAAGCGCAAATATTTAAGTAAACCAACTATTTATTTATTTATTTATTTATTTCATATGATACACCATCAATACACTGTATAAGCATTAAAAATATTACATTGCGTTAAGTTTTCTAGTCCTAGTACAGTTATCATTACAGGTGTACACAGCATTAAAAAATTTGTCCGGTTAACAAGTAGCGCAAATATGCGGTAAGTACCTTTACAGTTACAGAAACAGAGAGTTATAAATTACTATAATAATAATACCTAATAATATTGTCAATGAGATATGTAAGTAAATTAGAACGATAATAATAATGCTATAATATTATACAGGGCTATGCATGTAGATATAATTTTTTCTTAAAACTAAATAGAGTGTCGTGGAAGATGTCGATGTCATGGTTTGTCAAATTGTTATACAGGCTAGTTATTCTATTAATAGGGGAAAATTTGCCTAAGTTAGTCTTCGAAGTTTTTGAAACGAATGTTTTTTGTAAAGGGTGTCTGGGAATGCGGCGGGGGACGTTGATGCTTATGAGCTGTAGCAGGTCAGGGGAATCCGTGATATTACGAACAATTTTGTAGAGAGTTATGAGGTCAGTCGCTTGCCTTCGTTTTTCGAGGGAGTGTATTTTAAAATGTTTTAAGCGAGCATCGTAATCGGCTCTGTAAGGACATGTTTTGTCTTTAAACGCCAGATACCGCGTAAAAGAACGTTGTATTCGCTCTATTCTGTCTATGTGTGTTCTATAGTGTGGGTTCCATACTGGGACCGCGTACTCCAGAATGCTGCGTACTAATGCGTGGTAGATACTGGAGATGCAGTCTACTCCTCTAAAAACGGCGCTGTTACGCTTGACAAAACCTAGTAGTTTCCACGCCTTACAGAGAATATGATCTATGTGATCTTTAAAAGTGAGCTTCCTATCGATTATGATGCCGAGATCTCTGATGAAATTGACCTCTTCGAGCTGTTGGTTATGTATAGAATACATCGTAGGTATTATGTTCCTTTTGCGGGTAAATTTTATATGAGCGCACTTTGAGGTATTTAATATCATTCTGTTTTTGGTGCACCAGTTTTGAATGGAATTAAGGTCTTCTTGAAGTAAGCGACTGTCCTCAGCACTCTTTATCACACGGTATATTTTGAGATCGTCTGCGAAAATTGAACATTGGCTATACCGTATACTTTGTGTAATATCATTAATAAACAGCAGGAATAGGATTGGTCCCAGATGAGATCCTTGGGGAACTCCCGAGGTGGCAGAGAAGGGATCAGACGTATAGCCTTTTATGGTTACGCTTAGAGGTCTGTTTTTTAGGTACGATCTAAACCACGATAGCAATGGCTCGTGGATCCCATAAGCCCCTAGCTTTAAAATAAGGATATCGTGGTCAACTTTGTCGAAGGCGCTACTAAAGTCAGTGTATACTGAGTCAACTTGTTGCCTGCTGTCGACACTCATACATAAATCCGATACGTAGCATAGCAGGTTTGTGACTGTGGACCGATTACGACAGAATCCGTGCTGGCAATGTGACAAGATATTGTTTGAATAATGGGACAAAATGGGACATATTAGTTTTTCAAAGACTTTTGAAAATATATTTAACATAGATATAGGACGGTAATTACGAACGTTATTTTTGGCTCCTTTCTTAAAAATGGGCAAGATGTTTGCAGCCTTCCATACAGTGGGGAAAGTAGATGTTTCTAAGGATTTATTAAAAATAATTTTAAGAGGTAGGGTTAGATATTTATGACATTTTTTGATGAAAATTGGAGGTATACCGTCGGGTCCTGCACCTTTGCTGGGATCAAGTGACTTAAGAACTTTGCCTATCTCTCGTTCACTTATAGGAATCCTTGATAGTGATTTTTGTGTAAAGGAGTCTGAATAGTTGTTTTTGTCTATCTGATTGTTAGTTGCGGGATCTGTAAATAGGCGAGAGTAATGTTCTGCAAAAAGGTTGCATATTTTGTTACCGGAATCAGCTGTTTTGTCGTCAAGTGACATTTCGAACTATCGGCGTTGATCCCGAGTTGGAACGACAACATTTAGTTTAAGCATGATTAACTGGGTACATAATAATATATGACTTATGAGTGAGAATTAATATTGATTTACTACCCATCTCCTACTAATTTTGTCATTTTTGTTAATCCAGAATTTGACGGATTCTAAAAAAGTATCAAAAACTCAAGTTGTGTAAATTCGGCACAAATAAAAATTTCCTCTATCTGAGGTGATTGTAATCGTTAACCTTGAGATAGATGATAATGGATAAAATTTACCAGCGCGTCTAACACCGAATATGTGTCCACTATTTGACGATCGCAGTAAGGTATACGCATGTATTTTTATCGACATAGCATAGATTATGTTACATTAAAAAAAAAAAATTCGATACATATTTTTTATATTTTTATTCTAACGATGTCAATTTTTTTATTTTAAATATCACATGCTTTAGACTTTATTTCATTAAAGAATTAAAAAAAATACGTGTGGCACTCGGGGTCTGCCGCGGTAAAGCTATTGAATAGCATTTTCTAGTCGCACGCACACAAACACCGTGCCGAAGTCTGCCGAACTGAAACGAGTGTTAGGTTTATTTTCGTTACAGAATTTCTTGATTCGGTCGCCGCGCTCAAAGCCCGCGATAAAAGCTATGCAATAGCTTAAAAATACTCAATTGAAAATACATGTATATGTATTCCCTATTACCAGTTTCTCACTGTTAGCTCAACTTAAATATAATGCAGTTGCAGCATGTATACTATAAATGCATTTGCGACTCGTATCAATGTCATAATCGTTATTTTTGTGCTAGAGGGCTGTGATGCTATCATGAGACCCTACTGACCTCTACCTATATAGAAGGCTGTACTAGCTATGTCATAAATTGGCAACTGATTCTTGTGACGATTAAAAGCGTCGTAGTTATTTTCCTGGGAATTTAAGACATTTTTCAATACAAATAACACAATAATTCACGATTGTTTTGAGGCCTTCCATTCTAATTTTGGTTCTAGCAATTTCCAGCATTCTAGTAAATATATCAGAAAAAACTACACACATCAAAAGTGTCTAGGGATCAAGCATTTTTATGCGGATTTCTTGAGATTGAGATGTGGCTTTGTAATAAATTTATGATTTTATAAATTTATATGGATCCTTTCGGGTGCATTTCATAATTTGAATCAGGAACTGTCAATCAAATTCGAGTAAAAGATGAAAATCAGCTGTCAATATTTTCCCTATAAAAACATACAACGCATTGAAGACATTATTAGTGCTACTGTTTCCCTACTACTGATTAAAACCAACGTTATTATGGAGCGGCGACGTCATTTAAGCAGGGAAGAAATGCTCAGAGCCGTGGGAATGATAGAAGCTGGTTCCCGGCAACGTACTGTGGCTTTAGCTCTGAATACAAGTCAGAGTGTTATCAGTCGACTTTGGACACGTTACCGAAGCACTGGTACCGTGGCTGAGCGCCATGGAGGACGGTATCGCTGCACCACACGGAGACAAGACCGATACATTCAAATCTTAACTCGAAGAGCTCCAACAATAACCGCCATGATGTTAGCCGTGAGGCTTCATCACTCTTCAGGGAACTTAATTAGCGACCAAACAGTCAGAAACCGCTTGCATGAAGTGAACCTTCATTCCCGAAGACCGCTACGGGTACCACCTATAGCAATGCACAATCGTAGGATTCGATATCAATGGGCTCTTGAACACAGAAATTGGGCAGAAGAACAATGGCGTTTCGTGTGCTTTTCTGATGAGTCTCGTTTTGGTATGAGACCGGATACAAGACGTATACGACACTGGAGAACCCCTGGACGCCAACAGCGATTAAAATCCTGCCAGGAAGTCCATCCTTATAGTGGTGGAACCATCATGGTATGGGCGGGCATTTGGATCGGCGGAAGAACTGAGTTGATTTGGATCAGAGGCAACCTCAACGCTCAAATTTATGCTGAGACGATTGTATCAGACGTCATCGTTCCTCTACAAGTGCAAATCGGTCCCTTATTTCAGTTAATGCATGATAATGCACGACCGCACACCGCAAGAGTTGTAAGACAGACTCTCGCCGCAGCTAACATCAATGTCCTGCCCTGGCCTGCTCAGTCGCCAGACTTGAACCCGATTGAGCATGCATGGGATATGCTACAGAGAAGAGCTCTGCCGAATATGGAGGGTATCCAGTGGCAAGAAGACCTTTTTTTGTTGTTGCAACGAACATGGGCGGCCATTCCACAGCGTGATTTGGATGAACTCATTTTGAGTATGCCAAACCGATGTTCTTGTGTTGTTAGTGTTCGCGGTAGAAACACGGATTATTAATTGTTTAAGTTACCCAATAAAATTTTAAAGAAAACTGTTATTTCAGTCTTTTTTTCGAACTTTAATGTTAATGGTTCAAATGTCAAAAATCCCTTTATTAGGAAAATGGCAAATTTCTTTATTAATGCAAATGACTTGGTTTATCGTTACTGTGACAAACGAAAACACTTTATTTGATGAATCCTTAAAGAAAATTTTAATTAATATCAATCAGGAGAAAAGTTATTGCAAAAATATATGTTGATCCCTAGACACTTTTGATGTGTGTAGTGTAGTAACCTTTCATATATGGATTTAGCAGCATTTTATAAGCAGATCCTAGGTAAAGGCTGATACACACAACGCGCCACGGACGCGGCAGTGCGTCAAACGCGCACATATCCATTTACGATATAAAATACAAGTTTATAATAATATGAAGCATGTTACGCTGTAGCATAACATGTTTCTTACGTGACTTTCATTAACGTGTAAATGCACCCGCAGCGCGTTCTGTTTGATGAGATAAACGTCGGTATTCGTTTTACTGATTAGATGCCACACGGCTGGTGCAGCGACCGAAACTTGTACCGTGACAAGTAACATTTAGCAGTGAAGCATTTATATATCAAGAATTTTTCAACGCAGCGCACCGAATTGTTGTCATACAACTAATCCTACTAATATTATAAATGCGAAAGTTTGAAGGATTGTGACATCACAATCCTTCAAACTTTCAAAACTAACAAACATTCATACATACAGATGTATGAATGTTTGTTACCCACAACGAAAGAACCGATTCGACTGAAATTCGGAATGAAGATAGCCAGGAGTCTCCTAGCACATAGGCTAAATTTTATCCCGGAAAATTAAAGAATTCCCGTGGGCATTAAAAAACCTTAATCCACGCGAATTAAGTCGCGGGCATCATCTATTTATTAATAATAATTATCCTATGTATGTTTTATATTCAGCGGCAGCATAAACACGCGACGCCGCACTGAGCCATGTGGCAACGCGCTTATGGTCGATTTTTCAATCGCCACAATATTATATACTTAAGCCTTAATAAGGAAAGGTGAAGGTTCAAACCCCCATCTGTTGCACTATAATTGTCGTACCCACTCCTAACACAAGTTAAACAACTCCTACGCTTATTTGGTGGGGAGAGGGGAATATTAGTCATGTTCAGCATAGCATATTCTTTGGCAAAAAAATTGGTTGTCTGTAAAGTCGGTTAACGGACGATAGTTTTACGTGATAACGTCATAAAGAAACATTGATGAAAATCGGCCAAGTGCGAGTCGGGCCTCGCTCTTTTAGGGTTCCGTTAAAAAAAATTAAATAACAATATTTCCATGTACCCATGGTAATATTTTAATTTAATTTTTTTAATTTAATTAAATTTTTATTATTTGTTGTTATAGCGGCAATAGAAATACATAATATGTGAAAATTTCATCTGTCTATGTATTACGGTTTACGAGATACAGCCCGCTGACGGACGGACGGACGGACGGACGGACGGACGGACGGACGGACGGACAGCGTAGGCTTAGTAATAGGGTCCCGTTGGTACCCTTTGGGTACGGAACCCTAAAAATTGCATACTTTTATGAATTGAATTGAATTATTATCACTGAATTATCATTATTTTGTTTATTACATAGTAGGAGTTAATTGAAAATTACAATTATGGCGGGCTATAGTCACAAGCCAACGCTTGGGACGATTATGCCTCTCTATCGCTTGTTCCGCGCTCTCGCTTGCACTCACAGGCTCAGGCGGAACGTGACTTTTTCATGCATGCAGCCGGTGTTCATCGATTTATAAGACGTTGTCACGTCAAAAATTACTTTAATTGACGAATAAAGACTGATTTCAAATACAAAAAAATTATCTTTTGACGATTGAAAAAGCGAACCTCCGCCCTATATAACACAGAGATACGCTATTTCTTGGAAGGAAAGTTACCTGAAGGGCGGTATTTCGGGTATCTTGCCGATGTTGATGCGCTTCTTTTCGACGGGCTTATCGCTCTGCTTGGGCGTGGTTGGCGTTACGGTACGCGGCGTGGTGCGGCTCGACACTCGCATGTCGTCTGAGCTTGTGCCTTCAGACTGACAAGAAAAAAGTTTACAATAAAAGTTTATTTGAATAAAAAAACATTTCTATTCTATTCTAATAGAATAGAATAGAAATGTTCTTTATTCAAATAAACTTTTTACAAGTGCTTTTGAATCGTCGATGAGTCTTCTACTGGTTCGGAATGCCCTTCCTGCCGAGAAGAACCAGCAAGAAACTCGGCGGTTGCTCTTTTCAAAACAGGTTTACAATACAATAGATACTATGCTATGTATGGAGTGTTTCCACAATGAGTTCCACAAAAGCACATCTAATTATAGTTCAACATAGTTAAGACGGGCAGAGAGAAAGTAGCCCCATTCCCGCTGGTGGCACCCGTTCACGAGCATGACGCATGAACCAGCCATTTAAAGCCATTTAAAAGCTGAAACCCGATTACGGAAAATTGGATGTAACATGTTGATTGTGTTCGTATAAAATGCGCTACCTATATAAATTTCTATTTTGTATTTATTTATCGATACAATGTATCGACATATTTTTACATTTAATTCCTACCCTTGCACTCACTCGTGGGAGAAGCCGGGTCGTCCACCAACTACTCTAACCAAGAGGGAGACTTTTCTCTATCGCCAAATAACAGCCTAGAAACAAATTGCACTACACTCTGCCAGGATAAATTCCATTGCGTATTACGGTTCCCGGGTGATGACTTACCAGCAACGGCGCGTGCGCGTTCTTGATGGCCTCCCGTCTTTGGAACTCTACCTTGGCCATCTCCGTGGCGAGCCAGCCCGGGATCTCGGGAATAGCAATGCGCAGGCACAGCACTATGACCAGCACTACATGCTGAAAAAACAGACATTTATAAGAAGTTACTGGAACGCAGTTCCTCATCGGACGCTGCAGTTTTGGGCGGAGGGGGGGGGGTTAGGCGACAAAAAGTGTAAGAATTTTTCCGTCACGACCTCTGTGTGTTGCCTTCGTTTATTACACACGTTCCTTCATAGCTTTGGTAGCGTAGCGGCTAAACGAAGGAGTGAAACTATCGGTTCGGGGATTCGAATCCTGACTTCAGATTAAGTATTATTTTTTAGTTTTATTTATTTTTATTATTAATTTATTATTAAAAGGAACTTGATTCCAACCAAGTGTTCCACGACACTCATGCATTTTTTTTAAATATGGGTTTGCTTCTGCTTCTTTATCAACCGACAGACGTTCACAGGTCTCTTGCATGGACTTCCGTAGGTCTCAGTCTTGCGCCGCATGTATCTTGCGGCTCCTTCCGACTCGTTTGATGTTGTAGGCAGAGATAGTTTAGTGGTTATTACTGCGGTCTCCTATTTGGGGAATCGCAGGTTCGATCCCGGGCTAACTAATATCACAAGCTTCAACGGTGAAGGAAAACATCTGCATCGTGAGGAACCTGCACACCTGAGAGTTCTTTGTTGAATGGTGTGTGAACTCTGCCAATTTGCATTTGGCTAGCGTGTTAGATTTTATCATAGCCAATAAACCCTTCTCTGAGAGGAGACCTGCGCTCAGTAGTGAGCCGTTGATGGGTTGCTGAAGATGATAATGATGAGATATTCAATAACCTTTTTTTATCTTTATGTATTTTATCTACTCCAGCATCGAAAAGTTCCAATTTCGAATTTGACGAAATGAACCCTCTTTCGGTTTTGCTTCTCATTTCGATGCAGCTCGTTGTATGGGAGCTGAATCGAAATGGTTATCTTGTTAAAATAGGATACCTAAAGCTAAGGCTCTGAGTTCTGGCACTTTTGTACCGTTCATACGACAGAGGCGCCACAGGCGGCTGGTGGCGGCTTACGGAGTTACTTTTTGTTACTTTATTGAGCCTACGGCGTATTTTGTTAATGATTTTATTTTCCTTGTCGTAGATAAAATCTTATATGCAACTGAACGTAATTAGTCATTTTAATTCTCGTACTATCCTATTTTGATACTCGGCAAGCCTCGTATCAAAAAACAGCACTCGAATTAAAATGACCCTCATTACGATGCAGTTGCATAAATAGCTATTAAATATCATGCAATATGACAGTGAAAGAAATATTAAATATCCAAACCAAATAGTAAGTATAGATATGCGTACACACACTGCAAAGCGTTATTACACTTATCAAAAATGTACCTTACCTCTAAAGCAACAATAACGAGTATCGTCTGCGCGGGCGTCGCGTCTGGCAGCAGCCTGTGCACCGGACCCGACAGTCCTATGAGAGCGCAGTTCACTAGCACGGCCACCGCAACCATAGCTTCCATCGCATGCTATACAGAAAGGCATAATTATAATAATTTGAAATTCAATTTATCTGAATCTACTACAACCATCAATTTTTTTTGACGTGATAACGTCTTATAAATCGATGAACACCGGCTGTACGCACGAAAAAGTGTCACGTTCCGCCTGAGCCTGCGCGTGCAAGCGAGAGCGCGGAACAAGCGATAGAGAGGCACGATCGACCCAAGCGTTGGCTTGTGACTAGAGAAAATAATTGTAGTTTTCAATTAATTCCTTCTTTGTATTATACAAAATAATGATAATTCTGTGATAATAATTCAATTCAATTCATAAAAGTATGCAATTTTTCATAAATGTTTATGACGTTATCACGTAAAACTATTGTCTGTAAACCGACTTTACAGACAACCAATTTTTTTGTGTCAATGGACTTGCTTTAGAAAAGATATTTTTCTGCTGTTGTACGTATTAAGTGCAAATGTGAGGCAACTTTAAATTTTGCAGAAAATATTACTCGCGTATCCATACGTGTAATATTGAATGACGCTTCTAAGTCTGCGGCCCAGGTGGGAGCGGGTGCGGGCAGCGGAGCGGGTAGCGGAGCGGGTAGCTGGCGCGACCTAACAGAGGTGTCCCAATCGGAAAGCGGGGCGGGCTGTTCAATTTGGCTTGATCTTGCTCGGTCACTAACAGGAACACTCCGTACTAAACTACGGCCGTTCTGAGAATGCGTTCCTGACACGTCGCGATTGAACTGACGACGTAACTTTGTAATGGCGTTGCAGTTACGATAAAAATATTATTGCTGGTTGTTTACCGTTTTAACAATTGATGAGCATTAAAACAACATTATTATATCAATAATCAATTAATGTTATAATTTTGTGCCAAACTGAGTGTCAAATAACTTGGTAAACAATATTTTTCTAAATCTAACTGATAGCTGGTGTCAGGAACGCATTCTCTGAACGGCCGAACTTTAGTAGTTAGTACATTCAAAAGACTGTACTAGTTCGGAGTTCTAGTACTATTAGCGCAGTAGTCCGAGCCAAGCGACAGAATCAGTGGCGTGCACAAAGTTTGGGCTTAGGGTAGGCAATAGGCACCTAGTGCTAACTTTACATGATAGAAAAAGGAAATAAAGTTTTGTCTAAGTACATTCTGTAATAGCAAAATTTCACACAAAATATTAGGTATCTTCCATTTTCCAAGTAATAATTAGGCGGGTATATTCTATGAATTAGCCCTCACACAAACTTTGTAGAAAATCACAAATCCGATCGGTTTTTATTTACTTCAATTACTTATTACCGCAAAAACTATAAAATTTACAAATTAAACCAAAATACTCACACTCACAGGTCGACCGTTTAACTCGCGTATCGCCTGCGCGGTAAGAAGGGAGCGGAGGGAGATGTTAGAGATGTTAAAACTTAAAAATAAATACTTAATTCTTTACCAACAATGTCTATCTCGAGATAAATCTTTGGATTATTGACTCCGTGTGTAGCGTTACCCGCCCCCGCTCCCTTCTTACCGCGCAGGCGATACGCGAGTTAAACGGTCGACCTATAAGAAACAGTAGGTAGGTACCTACATGCAAACATGGCGTTTGCACAGAAAAGATAATATTATAATCAATTAAAGGCTCGAGTTAAAAATTACTTTTAGATAATTTTAAGTAGAAAGAAAATCTTTAATTTGCTTAGTAGGAATTTCAATAAACAAACACTATCCTCATTTCTAATGTATAACTTGGGGCTATAAAATGTTTTATTTTCTAATCGGACCAAACTTGGTTTATTTATTTCAATTACTACAAAATTACGTGCTTTTTTCGATCTTAATATTTTTTAAGATCTAAAATTGTATTTAGATTTACGGAATAAATCTGAATTTAAAATAAATTAAATTAAATTAAAATAAGTTTAATTAAATCAAGCTACTTATTTGAATTATGTAAAATAAAAACATTTGTTTGTTTTAACTTTCGAACACACGTGGTTTTGAAAATACAATCTAGATGGCCGACGCTAATTTCAAGCTAATTTCGCCCTTGTTGCGATAGATTAATCAGCCAATCACAAGCCGAGAGGCACTGCTTTTTTTGGGCGTAATCATTGACTATTTCGACTATAAACTATGAATGAAACACAAACACATCTAAACATTTAGTTGTGTTGAGTTGTGTAATGATGCTATGCGTGAGTTGTGGATGTGTGTGTGAGAGAGGCATTTTAAATTATGCTTTTTGCGTGTCGCGCGACTAGTAGTAAGTAGCCATAGATGGCGTTCATCGATTACACTGTTGTCGCGAGCTACGCCGTGCGGGAACTACCTATGTATGTAGTTATTTGAAGGGAGACGTTTGCCTACCTAGTATGAATTATAATAATTATATTCAATTAGCCCTCAGTCATCAGGATTAAAGGCAGTGCTTTTTTGCCTGTATGGGCTGCACGCCACTGGACAGAATCAAAGACTAAATAAGTCCACAAGGTACTATAGCTGTCTGATTCCTTGTTTCCAACTACAACTAATATGCATCAAACACAAAAGTATTAAAACTAGATTTAATTGCTAGTATCAGATGCTTCTTTTAGAACTGAAACGAGAAAGATAAAATTTCTTCTTTGTGCTTTTTGGGTCCTAATTTATTTATCATTTTATTAGTTTTTGACGAAGATATGCGTTTTATTCATCTTTATTTATCATACGAATAATCAAAATTGAGGCTAAAATCCCATTCTTGAGCTGAGGCAACTTTTTCACAGGATATTCTTATATATATTTAATTGTTTTAAATATTATATATATATTTAATTGTTTTAAATATTATATATATATTTAATTGTTTTAAATATTATAACACAATACCATTTTTCTTTTTTAAATATCGGAAATATAGAGCTTTAAAGTTAGCACTACTGAAGTGTGATGTCACAAGACAGTATCTCCATACAATCTTCATAGAAAATTTCGTTTTAGAAAGATACAGATATAGTCGCAGTAAAACAGCTTATAACTTATTTGTTTTTTGACCGATTTATTTTCTTTTCTTACAAATTTTTTCTTACATGTTTACATTTAAGAAAAACATTTTCGATTACATGTAAAGAATATCAACATTTTGACAACAGTCAAATACCTAATGATCAATGCATTCATTGAATAACGAGTAGACTGTTTATTTTTGTTATTCGGGAGATCCGTTTATCCGTATATGACATGTCACATCACTCATATGTACCTACATATATTGCACGTGAACGGGTGCCACCGGCGAGACTCGGGCTACTTTCTGCCTGCCCATCGTAACATGTATTGAATTGTAAATTTGCTTTTTTTGGAACTTTCCCTCATTGTGAAAACACTGCGTACATAGCATAGTACCTATTGTAAACTTGTTTTGAAAAGAGCAACCACCGCGTTTCTTGCTGGTTCTTCGCGGCAGGAAGGGCGTTCCGAACCAGTGGTAGACTCACCGACGATTCAAAAGCACTTGTAAAATAAACTTTTACATGAATTAAAAATAATTATATTCTATTCTATTCTATATTACACTGACCTGCCAACTGCCAATGCTGCTGACTCTTTCCCCAAAAGGTCTCTGCGCAACATGGCACAGCTTGAAGGCGTCCGCACGAACTTCGCACGCGTTGTTTAACAACGCGCACAGAGCCGCGAGCGGAAACGCCGCGGAGAATAGCACCACGTGGCCTAGTTGAGTTAACATCTCGAGGTATTCCGCGAACGTTCCATCATACTACAAACACATTTTTGGTGATGAAGCTCCAATAAAATTTACTTGTATTGCAGAACAAGTCTAGAATATTGAAAGAATTTTAACGTTAACCGTTGAATTATAATAAAAATGGAATTTATGAATATGCAAAAATGAAGGTAGGAACAAAATAATATATAAAATAAAAAGTCATGGCCTATTTTTCGATCGCCAAGAAAACTAACTGGTGAATAATTTTACATTTTAAAAGATATATAGGAACACCAAGTTCCTATATTAGATTTCTAATGAACAATAAAATATGTCGAAACGTCAAAATTCCTTGGATAAATATTTTTCAGCAAGACAAAATAAATGAGAAAAAAATCTAAATTGCAACATACAAGATAGAATACACTGAAAGAACTACATTTGCAGCTGTAAAATTCACAGAAATTCAAAAATTTTTCACTTTAAGTGCCTACTTTAAAATAAAAATTTTTGACCGTCTTTCATTCAAAGACATAAAAACCTACCTTAAACAACTGCGACTCTAATTCGGCCTGGTGTATGACCTTCTGTCCGACGAGCGAGTCAGAGTTTCGTCTCTCGTCCTTCTCTGTCCCCCCGTTTATGAGCATTTCCGGGGGATCCCCGGTCGACGATGTCTTCTTTTCGAACACTTCCGTCAGTTGCGCTGCCGTCGGTACTTGAAATAAGAAAACTAGCTGTTACCCACAAACACACAACCCATCGTGAACACATATGCATTTCCTGCCCTTCGATTGTCTAAAAGTTGCCGATCAAAATCTCATTCATTTCATGGCATTAGCTTCAAAGTAAAATAAACCATAAATGCATTAAATTAGAGCTCAATTTCGTGTATACGTTCTCATACGTTTAGGTATACGTACGATACGCTCCATAACGCTCCATGTTAGAATCGGTTGTACTGAATTTGTGACTTTAAATCAATGTAGTCAAGGAATATTTTACTTTGACGCTAAATGCCATGAAATGAATAAGATTTTGATCGGCAATGTTTAGACAATCGCACCTCTGATGTCTCATTATGCTATACCTTCTGAATGATAATATAATAATACAGTCCCACAAAAATTCACATCATGTAGAGTTAGCTCTTAGTTCATTGGTATACTCCGCACTTACTTTTGCTTGGGCTCATCGCACCGAAAACGTCGAAGCAAATTTTGGCCAACCTCAAATTTTCGATAAGGTATGGCAATGCAGATTCCTTGAGGTTCCCGATGATCTGTCTGGTTATAAGCAAAACGGCTAATTGCTGAAAACATTATAGGCGCTGAGTTCAAAAGATACTGACCCAAACACATAGGTCATAGACGATGGGTAATGGGCCAATTAATTTAAACAGCCCAATTAAAATTTACTGGCCTAAAAGATGAAACTTCACGTTTGTTTGGGAAAAATTAATAAATTTTTAAATTAAGTAGGTTAATATAGCAATGTATCTCAGCAGTAACGTACCAAATATAGAATTTAGTTCTGTTTTGTGTGTAACAGCACAATAATTGTCATAATGGAGTAACTATCTTTCTCGTAAAGCTTACTCTTATGCTAAGATCTATAAATCGTACTCTGGCTCTACTCAAGACTCGAGATAGTTAAAAATGAGACACAAATATGGTTTGACATAAATCTCGTTTTAAGTCAGTCTTGAGTCTGAGCTGAGTGGGAGTCCCATCTATAGATCTCACCCTTAGACTTTAGACATGAAGATAGGACCACTTTTGTACGAATTGTGTTTTTGGCCTATCCAAATATGCTGACAGGCTAGTTCCGATACTTCCAGCTTACTTAACTCACATTATGTAATAACGTTGCTAACATAACGCAGTTACTAATGAAGTTAGCGGGAGGCGTAAAACCGCAGCCTATTAGCATTTGAATAGAGTTATTTATAGTTACGATTTAAAGTTAAAAGCGAATTATAAAAGTCAGAACTTGTTACCTCTTTTAATTTATCCATATCCTGTAGATAAAACGCAATGTAGAACAAACTCATAAACGAGTTGACGAATTGAAACTGAAATTTAAAACGAAATTGTTAGAAACTTTCGCTAACTGTCATTTATATTCTTACATCGAAAGCATTCTACTTAGAAAGCTGGGTATCCACTGTATTTGTCAACATAATTATAGTGTTATGCACGCCTCCTTAGTAAATGCGGTCCTGCACTCCAAACATGGTAGATTATGTTATATAACAATATAACAAAATGAACGAATATATTTTATCTGCTAAGACGCCATAGTACAAATTTTCAAGATAGCTATGCGTGTTGGCGAATTTCTGACGTTAATCATCATAATAGGGTAGTTGCCTATGCTGATGGTTAATTTAAGTTTAGTTTTATATTTACTCACAAGATAGCGCCACCAGTAGGTTAATAGTTTAAACGCTTTAGTAGATTTTGTCTTAAACAATACTTGTTTATATTCCAGCTATTGATTTACACATATCTTAGGCGTGATCACTATTTAGAAAAAAAATCAAAATGGCGGAAAGTAGGCAAGCCAGCCTCTATACTAAAGTATTCAAACCGCTTTCTATTTATGGAGTTAAGGACCACCGAATAGTTTTGCCGTTGTGGATACCCAGCTTATCAGTACAACTTTATAAGGATTTATTTATTGATATAGCCACGACCGGCGACACAAAAAATCCTTATAAAAGTGTTCTTTGAGGTATGTTGAGTGTATAATGACAGCAAATAAAGAAAATAGTGATGTGATTCGGTGATGTGATAATAATTGACGTTGTGTCACAAGAACGGTCATGATTTAAAACAGATGCATTTACGGATTAAATACAAAAAGTAACCCAAAATTATGTTTTAATTATTTTCTTGTTACTATGGGCTCCCATTACTTACATTAATTTACACCTGTTTAGTTCTTATACAAAATGATATAATTGAATGTAAAATGGAAATTCTATAACGCAAACAATAATTGTTATTTTTAAGCAAATTAAAAACGCGACAACATGCACAGAAAACATGCAACGAATTAAGATTTAGTCTGTGCAATTTTCGGCATATTATGCAGTGTTCGTTGATGAGGGTTTTCATTCAAATTCTTTGGTTGTCAACCTTTTTTTTAGTCTAGCAAAAGCGTGATTAAATATTTTTTTTTTATATTTTTAGTATTGCATTACTTTTTCAGCGTTTCAAATACAAACCAATGCTATTTTGAGAATCAGATGGTTTTCATACTTTGTCTCGAGTCGATAGTTTTCTGTTTATATTTTGTTTTATAAGTTGGACGTAGTCAGTGTTACCATTATAAAAAATAGTAGGATTTCCCGTGTCCATTCCAGTTTGGTAAGCGGTAAAGAGAAAATAATATGCGCTATAGTATTATACCACTACCTACGAATCGGAGTACTACTAGTCTAAAGCTGTTCGCACATCACAGCAAGCGTCGCATGGCCACACCTGTTTCAGCAACACACATTATTCAGTACTGTAAATGCGATTGCTGCTCCCCTATTACAGCCTTAGCTGTTAAACTTATATCCTGCCCAGAAACGATACGTATTGCATCCAAAAAACACGTTTAGACGACTAGTATTTTTAAGGAAAACTCAGTAAACACATATCGTCTTGTGTTAATTACGCGTATATATTAGGAGCCCGGTTAGCTTCAATGGCAGTTTTATTTTCAAACTAAAACCAATGGGGAATATGTGCCGTTACAGCTACAATAATGAAAAACATCACCATAACTTAAAGTACTGAGAAACTAATTCTTAGAGCGTGGGCGGTATTTGCTGTAATGAGTGATCAGCTTAGATAATCTGTTTCTAAATTTTATAATATCTTGTTATAAACACAACTATTTAGACTAAATAATTATAATGTTTCTATAGTAGAATGTGCTATGGAATTTTATCTAAATAGAGTCTAGAAGACAAGGGTTGGCACATGCAAAAGATCAAAACTTTTCAATACACAAGTATTATTTTTTAGTGTTGCTAGTATAAAAACTCAACACACACTTCATAAGTAACACAGTATAGCCATACTAAAAAGTGGAAAAAACAAACAAACATAAATTGTTTTTTTTTATTACTATAGCCTATTTTTAATGTAATATAAATATTTAAATGCAATTGATTATTTATAAGTTGAAGTAATAGCGATATTAAACAAAGAAAGGGGAGTGCCAGTGTGTGATATAACAGAGGATTTCTATTTTTTTTTTTTATATTTTGTATCTATTCCATAATAACAATAGGGACAGTATTTTCTACAATAATAAATAAAGGTTTGACAGTTGTTTATTATATTCTCGGAGCATTAAAAACTACATGAAATGGCTGGATAAAAGTTCTTTGTTTATACTGCAGAAGCCTAAAAAGGGATAACATAGAATTTTAGATTGAATTTAATACAACTTTTACTTTATTATCGCTGTAAGAAAATGGGCATTTATGGCTTTGCAAAAAAGAATAGAGAAATATAGGGGCGACACTATCGCTAATTGATCATAGTTTTGTTAATGAATAATTGATTTTCTGATATTTTAACACAATTTGAATTTTAATTGAAGCCCCAATAGCCCAACGGTTAAATGTGTGGGCTGAAAACTGAAAGGTCGCAGGTTCTAAGCCCCCCCCTTTTGCACTATTGTCGTACCCACTCCTAGCACAAGCTTCCCGCTCATTTCGGAGGGGATGGGGGGATATTCAGCTCAACTTCAGCTTGGTTGATATTTCAGCATTGACACTTAACAACTGAATAGTGTTGCCATTAAAGAAAAAAATAGTTTCGTTTCTAGACTTTTTTGCCAAGCTGTACACATCTTTCTAATTTCCCTACAAAAGTGCCACATGTTGATATTGTATTGGGAAATAAGGAAGTGACGCGAAATGCGAAATACATACCTTTATCGTTGAGCCACCTGGCGATCCGCGCGTAAACCTCCTCTTCAACAGCGATCAGAATAGCCAAAAACGCGCGCGGTATCCAACTGAAATAGAATATCGTTTCCTCCCACCAGTCCTGAAAGTAATTGAAATATAGAAGACTACCAGACGCCTTGAATCAGTGATAGCCCAGTGGTTGGCCTAGTGGTCTCCTATTTGGGGGGGTCTTCAGTTCGATCCCGAGCACGCACCTCTGACTTCTCGGAATTATGTGCGTATAAGCAATTAAATATGCTATATTCCATTGAAGAGTGGAGGAAAATATCGTGAGGAAACCTGCATGCTTGGGAGTTCTCCATAATGTTCTCAAAGGTGTGTGAAGTCTACCAAATTGGGGTTTTAAGGGTTTAAATTAAAAAAAAACAGATTTTCAGAAAAAAAAAAGTATCAATAGAGTTCAATGTTAATTTGAACCTTATGACTGCAACAATATGGTACAAAATAATTAACGTTCTATGATCCGCACCATGCTACAACAAAAATACTGCCCAGGCCGGCGACACGTAGTGCCGCTCATGCCGAGCCTTCACCTCGCCTAATATCAAGAGACCTATGACAAGCAGTACGTTCCCTCAAATATGCTTGAGCGAAGCAACGGCTGGGTCATGCGCCATGCTCGTGAACGGGTGCCGCCGGTGGGAACGGGGTGGGGCTACTTTCTGTGTGCCCATCTTAATATGTATTGAATAATTGTAAGTAGTATGCATTTTTAGAACTTGCCCTCATTGTGGAAACACTGCATACATAGCATAGAATCTATTGTATTCTATAAAAAAAAACTTGAGAGGTGTCAAGGGACACCCGGGTGGAACGTAGCTCCTTTCGATTAATTTTAGTGAAGGAATTGTAATAAACTAGTGGTGTCATCTAGTATTAAATTGATTAACTACGATGAATTATATTATTTAGTTTATTTCTATTGCACTGTTACAAAACCAAAGAGTTACTCTGGTGGAGTTACTGTTTTTTCACAGATGGCGTTAGTAGTACAATAACATTTTATCCAATTTATACAATAAAAAATTAGGGAAAAATTCCACATTTAGAAATTATCTATATAAATAAAAATGAATGTTGGTAAGCGCATAACTCAAGAATGGATGGATCAATTTGGTTAATTTATTTTTTTGTATGTTCCTTAAGTTCCACGGAAGGTTTTAATACAAAAAAAAAAAAAAAACAAAAAACAAAATTCACGCGGACGAAGTCGCGGGCATCAGCTAGTTTAAAATAAAATTGAAAATAGAAAATTCAGTCTGTCGAGCTGGGATTCGAACCATCGACGTTGAACTTTTAGGCGACTGCCCTAACCACTAGGCCATGCAGACGCCGTGTTCTAAGGCGAAAATACCGAACACAATGCAAAATTCACATTCAACAAAAAAGTGTCGGTTTCAAAAATGTGTCGAGTGTCGGTTCCTTAATTTTTTTCGTCTAGCCCCCTTCCGTACCGCGCGATAAGGAACTACGTTCCAAAAAATTATATTCTATTATTTTCTATGGTGGACGTCTATTTGGTTGAAATGAGATGATGATGGCCTTAACCGATACGCTATTGAGGCTGTAAAGCTGGAAATCAACACGGGCCTTGGGAGCCTAGAGTCGGGTTAGTAGTTACCTGTGTCCGCAGCAAGGCGAAGGTCGCCAGGCCGGCCACCGCCAGACACAGCAGCATGAGGGGCAGCGACACGCAGTGCCGCCACACGCGGCGCCGCCACGCCGCGTACTGCGGCTCGGGGCGACCCGTCACCTCGCTTATACCCATCTCCCCCTGAACACAAAACGTTAAACGAATAGTTATTAAAGAAAAACATACCAATTAAAAGAAAAACTTCATTTAAATTATAAAACTAAATTTTTTTTTATTAGTTCAGAGTAGGAACACGAGTAGTAAAAATTTAACTTCTACACAAAGCTAAAATTAACCCCTCACCTGAAATAACGGACGAGGCTCCACCAACAACTCATCCCTTTGGTCTAAAGTACCCCATCTGTATGCCAACACATTAGAGTATCTAGAAAGAGAAATACAATATACACAATTTTTTTTTGATGCAATAAATAAATAATTTATAAAATGATTTTAACAAAATTTAATTTCAAATATGATTTTAGTCAAAAAGTCCGCTCCTGGTTCCCCCTGGGGCCAAAGGTGCCCATCAAGCTCGCAGCATTGCCGCGTTGTATGGCGATGGACAGCCTTTGGGCCAGGTAGGCCCTACAGCGTGGATCGCAGCCCACTTCCCTTAACCGACGGCCAATGTTGCGCACAATGTCGTCGTGTGATGCGGGTTGTTACGTTCCCTCAAATATGGTTGAGCGAAGCAATGGCTGGATCATGCGTCATGCTCGTGAACGGGTGCCACCGGCGGGAATGGGCTGCTTTCTGTCTGTCCGTCTTAATGTGTTGAATTATAATTAGGTATGCTTTTGTGGAACTCATTGTGGAAACACTGCATACATAGCATTGTTTCTATTGAATTGTAGACTTGTTTTGAAAAGAGCAACCGCCGAGTTTCTTGCTGGTTCTTCTCGGCAGGAAGGGCATTCCGAACCAGTGGTAGACTCATCGACGATTCAAAAGCACTTGTAAAAAAGTTTATTTGAATAAAAAACATTTCTATTCTATTCTATTCAACGCTCTTGGCATTCAATTCAAATATAAATAAATAAACAATGACTTATTTACCTTTTCCACGTCTCCAAATAAACACACGCCCACAGAACGTTGAATAATGAAAACAGAACATACGCTATGTCCTTCCAATAGTCGTTTGCCGTCCCCAGCCATACCTTTGAAACATTATAATTTGTTAAATTCTGAATAACTAACATTTTGACGTTCAGAAATCAGAGACTTGCCGCCAAGCGATTTAGCGTTCCGACACGATAGCGTGCAGAAAAAGATTAGGGATACGGGTATAAGTTGCACTGGATTACCATGTCCAAGTTAGTCCACTACCATCTTAGGGTGAGATCTATAGATCTTACCCTGGCTTTGCTCAAGACACTAGAGTTTAAATGAGACACAAATATGTTCCGACATAAAGCTGTCTCGTTTTAACTCAATCTTGTGTCTGAGCTGAGTGTCATCTATAGATCTTATCCTTAGACTGCATCGTCACTTATCATCAAGTAAGATTGCAGTCAAGGGCTATCTTAACTTCGAATAAAAAATAAGAAAAAAATAGCGTTTTAATTTTACGGTGCAAATTTTTTCAGAATTCAGATAATTTCAGACATGGAATTTAGATTCCAAAACCGCAACGCTTAGAATTGCATACAATTTTGTAATACCTCAACGTACACGTCATTGTGAATTTTTCCATATTCTATTTTCTCAGATAAATTAATAATTAATAAATAATTTTAATTTTAATAATATATAAATTAATAATTAATAAATTATTTTTAATTGATAAGAGATTAAATCATTTTAAAATTAGAAATTTAGGAAATTATTTATCAATTTTCTTATCAGTGCATTTTCATCCGATTTTATGATTCTGAATTCCATTTCTGATTTCAGAATATCCAGATAAAAAAGGCCTTAAGCTACATTGATATTTGTGGGGTATAGTAATGTCAAGTACATTTATATGGTTTCTAAGGATTTCGAAGAACCGAAAAGGAATTTACCCAAAATACAAATCCAACAATGGCAGGCACCGTTAGCGACTGCGTGTAGTGTCCGAGCCAAGCGAAGTACATTGCTATTTTCACACCAAAGTATTCGCTTATTTCATCTGGAAGATATAGAAAATTTCGTTAAGCGAATAAGTGATAGTGTTGTAAGAGCCACAGGTTGGCCAATATAAAATAAATAATTCTGCCGTCCTAACGAAGAGTGCAATAACTAGGTTTTGACTACTTTCGAGATTTAATTTTTGTTTTGTGTGTATCGTCGTAACTATATAAGCTATTAATATTATATATGTATAATATTATATTGTATAATATTATATATTTATTATTAATACTATTATATAGAGCTCATTTTCCTGATTATGGATATGGTCTTAAGTCAATTTGCCCAAAAACTCGACTTATTGCACTCTTCGTTAGGATGGCAGAATTGGAATTTTTAACAAAGTTTAATTTAGCAAGAAAAGGTTAGAATTATTTTGCCATAATCCGCCAACAGAAAAAATCACCAAATACAAGCTAAGCACCGCTCACCTTCGCAACCAAGCAAGAAAGCAAAGTTTGGGAACTTTGCTTTCTTGCTTGGCAAGCAATGCCACCACCACCACTCACATGCACCACCACACAAGACTTTCATACTACTCTCGATGCACGTTTCGCCCCGACACCGGAACATCATCAGGAGATGTCGACTTAACAATGAAGTATTGTCTAAGTAAGTTTCTTGCTTGGTTGGGAAGGTGAGCGGTGCTTAGCTTGTAACAGCATGTTTGACCATACAGATTTTTTCTGTTGGCGGATTATAGCAAAATAATTCTAACCTTTTCTTGCTAATTATGAACTTCCGCAAAGTAACGCCTGTCTTCTATCCAAAGTTTAATTTAATTTTATGAAAATTAAATTGTCTTTATTCATTCAACTTTTTTTTTTGAAACTTAACATATAAAAGAACTTTCAGAATCACCTCTAGGGTTAATCCCACGGGTGAAACACTGAGTGAAAAATTACATCGAAGTTGCGGGCGACAACTACTTTTATTTTTTATCAACCGATATAGACATCTAAAGTTGGATAAAGGCCTCTTGCATGAATTTCCACAGATCACGCTCTTGCGCAAGCTGTATCTAGGGGCTCCCGACGACTTGTCTGATGTACCTAATTGCTCCATCTAGCGGGAAGTTGCAGAAGTGTATTTTGCGCGCTTATAAGCTCGTAAGGCTTTACGCGCTTACACGCGCGTCACATTTTGCGCTTCTAAAAACCGAACGCGCGTACACGCGTATTGCGGCGTGTTCGCTCGAAGCGGTGAGCGCTTATACGAGCTTATAAGCGCGTGAACGCTCGTAAGAGTTATGCGTTTGGCAAAGAACGCGCTTACACGAGCTTCCAAAAACGAGCATATACGTGAAAAAACGCTAATCTAAAACCGCCCTTACGACATATTTTTCACACAAAACAAGTGCATAGTTACCCAAAGGTTGCGGAGTGAACAGCGTCTTGACCCACTTCTTCCGTAAATTCTCCAGAGCGGTGCGCTCGTGCAGCGGGAACATACTCGCTACGACGCCGCGGCTGACGCACGCCGGCACTGAGAACATTTCATATTATTAGTAAGGTCTTTACCTACGAGTTGATGCGGGTTGTTACGTTCCCTCAAATATGGTTGAGCGAAGCAATGGCTGGGTCATGCGTCATGCTCGTGAACGGGTGCCACCGGCGGGAATGGGGCTAGTTTATGTCTGCCCATCTTAAGATAGAAGTTAGTCGGTATGCATTTTGGAACTTCCCTCATTGTGGAAACACTGCATACTTACATACATATACTTTCTGTCAGCCCGTCTTAACGTGTACTGAATTATAATTAGGTATGTTTTTGTGGAACTTTCCCCTCATTGTGGAAACATTGCATACATAGCGTAGTATCTATTGTATTGTAAACTTGTTTTGAAAAGAGCAACCGCCGAGTTTTTTTGCTGGTTCTTCTCGGCAGGAAGGGCATTCCGAACCAGTGGTAGACTCATCGACGATTCAAAGGCACTTGTAAAAAAGTTTGTTTGAATAAAAAATATTTCTATTCTATTCTATTCTACACTTGAAGAAAATAGGCATGATGACCGATTTTGAAAAACTGTTGAATGATATTCGGAAGTGTCTACTGTTTAAAAAAAATGTCTTATGTCAGCAAAAATAAAAGATTTGGTAGATAAAATTGTCATTTCAATTAAAATTTTTAAAATTTACGTAAAAACGCTCAACAGTGTCATGGCGTCGTTCGTGACGTCACCTCTATGTTTTTTCATAGTAATTTGTCAAAGTTTAAAGATAGATGTGTCATGTGACGTATTGCTCTGATTGGTGTTCAATCCAATATGGCGGATTACTGCACTTTATAGTTTTATTTTATCGACATAAATATCAATCTCGCACAGAATAGAACAATAAATACGTTTTTTATAATCCATGAATCCTATTTCATTAAGTATATAAATTAATTGATTCTAGGTTATAAATAAATAAATAAATAAATACACATCGAAAATGGCGGGGCCGCGCCAGCGGGGATTGAGCCCACATATTTCGGGAATCGTGAAAACACACATTGAGTGTATTGATCAGTTTAAACTACGGCCCCTAAACAAAAACACGCGTGCGTGACGCGTATTAGGCTATAAAAGACATTGGTGTTTTATAGCCTAGGTTTTCGATTTTAAAATTATGCATCTACTGATGTTGGTGAAAATAGAATGATTGTCTAACCAATGCTCTGTCCGGGTCGCAGAGTAAGTGCGGGTTCCAGAGCATGCTCGTCGCCGGGCTCGGCGCGTGCTGACTCGAGCACGTGCTTCACTAACGCACCCCGCTCTTGCGAATTGAGCAGTTCTGCCGCCGAAGAGCCCTGTTAAATAATGGAGAAAGCTATACATCTTCCTAGCGGGTTAAGATGACCATTATTATCTGTTCGTCTTTGTCAACCTATGGACGTCTACTAAAAAGTCTAAAGGTCTCTTGCATAGTCTTTCACAGGCCTTGATCTTTCGCCGCTTTTATGCAGCAGCTCCCTGCGACTCGTCTGATATCGTCGGTCCACCTAGTGGAGGGGGTCTGCCAACACTGCGCACACCTCATCTGAAAACATATTTTAGAACTAGCTGATGCCCGCGACTTCATCCGCGTGGATTTAGTTTTTAAAATCCCTCGGGAACTTTTTCATTTTCCGGGATAAAAAGTAGCCTTATGTCACTCTTCAGATCCTCAACTAAACCATGCAAAAAAATCACGTCGATCCGTAGCTCTTTTGCGGCGTGATTGAATGACAATCCAACAAACAAACACACTCATAGTTATAATACATCGCCCATTCCATCGTCTATTCGATCGATCATTCAGTCCCTTTCGTCAACCTAAATAAAATAAAAAGGCCTAGATATTATGTGAGTTTATGCCTACCATGAAGGAATGTGAGATTGGTATTGTATTGCCTAATCTGAATCATTCCTCAGCATATAATAAACATTCCTTGAATAATTCATACTCCGCATAGATTCTATGAACCCAGCATGACTGACCATAAATTGTATTCTGTATTGAATATCTTGTTCTTGGTTACGGTCATTAATGACATCTGTATTCACGCACATTAATTCTTCCGCAAATCAAACGTCGCAACAGATCGCCTATCGCATTTTTCTGATATACATCCCTTGTCTAGTGGAGTGACCACCTTACAAACAAGGACTGCCGCCAAGCGATTTAGCGTTCCGGTACGGCGGCATGTAGAAACCTATTGAGGGTTTGGATCTAATTTACACGACCATACCCCTTCCAAGCTTACCATCTTTGGCTGCATCGTCACTTGCCATCGGGCGAGATCGCGGTTAAGGGCTAACTTGTCATCAAATAAAAAAAATACCGTGCGGATTGATATGATGGCAAAAGATTATCATATAGCAATATTATGGGAAAGTTTGTTTGTTCTTCAATGCAACGAATCGATTAAATACTTTACATGGACATAGAGAGTGACATTGGATACTTTTTTATCCCATGGAAAAGAAAGGGTTTTCGCGGGATTTTTAGAAAACTAATTTTTTTGAAAAAAAATTAACTTCTCTTCGACGGAGTCGTGGGCAAAAAGTTAATTAAAACTTCGGAAAATCTTTGCGTGCGGAGCGTACGGTGTAGGTGAGTTTAATGACCGATACGCAATCAGCTTTTCTCCTATCGAAAGGTCAAATTATACGAAAGCTCCAAGGATTTCAAGACTTTTTCGAATTTATCGACGTTTCTTAACAATGCTATTTTATTCATGGATAACAAATGTATTATGCAGGATAGGCGGGTGAAATATTTTGGGCGTCGCAGAAGGAATTTTGGTTAGCACGCAACACAACAATTTCCACGTCAAATTCTACTGAAATACGAGTAACATTCAAGAAACCTATTGTACACGCAGTAATATCTAGTTTATTTCAGTTGTTTGTGATTTATTTTATTTGACGACCTCTGGGGCTCAAAACTTTGGTGCCCGGTTTGATCAGTTTGGAAAATGAATTTTTAGGGTTTCACTTTTAAGTCTGCGCTTTCGGGATTCCATTAACTTATTTACTTTTACTTTTCCATCTACATTTATAATTTCATCAGTATCACAACCGATATACCTTCACAGATGAACAAGGGTTTCTTAAGAGGATCGCTACAGAGCTTGTTCTTGTGCGCCCTGTATCCAGTAGCTACCTAGGAAACATTTCAAATCACTACAATAATAATTAAGTTATCACTTTTTTGTCTGTTCGTGCATCCGACTGTCCGTGTGTCAAGGCCCTACTTTTATCGTAAACATCATGAAATAACAAAATG
This sequence comes from Oeneis ivallda, assembly GCA_029955525.1. Taxonomy (NCBI): domain Eukaryota; kingdom Metazoa; phylum Arthropoda; class Insecta; order Lepidoptera; family Nymphalidae; genus Oeneis; species Oeneis ivallda. The sequence goes on from JARPMR010000007.1 coordinate 23,946,646, forward strand.
TTTATCGAAAAAATTGTATCGAATACTAAGTCAGGTACTTACTAAGTATAACACAATAAAAGATTCGACCCTTCTGGTTCCAGTTCGATACAGAAAACGATTAGGGTGTGTTGAACTACTTAGACATAATCAGAATAATATCAGATTGAAGTCGTAGTCAAGGACAAGCAAAAGTATTAAGATTATTAAAGAAGGTAACAATATACATATTGTATTTTGTTATTCTAAACTGAATGAACTAAAGTAGTAGGTACGACTATTTTTAGTTATATTCCACCAAAACATTGAAGAGATCTTGACAACTGACTGAGAACGTCTCGACTTTAAGAAGAGGATTACGTTGATGAGTTTCTTTCACTTCAAATATCGAAGGGCGGATTTAACGGTCCCTTGAATCGTGTAATGATTTTATTTTTATCGAACGAATTGAAAGGCAAAAAATGCGCAGAATCTTGCGAGTTATGCTTATGTCATACTCAAAAAACAAGTACATTTATATGGTCGAGTTAGGCTGGAATCACATTTTCGCGTTAACTGTTTTCTCACTCACCATACATGTAGGAATCCGGTCTTTGAATCTAACGAGGTATAAAATATTTTGCAGGGGTTTCAAACCGACCCACGAATACGTGCAAAATCAAGACTTTGAATTAGAAACTGCAGGCACAAGCGTTTAGCATGTCACTAATTAACAACGGTATTCACAAACGAGAGTGGCAAAACACTCCAGGCTTTTGAAGAGCTACCTACATTTTATATGCGACCTTGTATGTAACTCTTTGCTGCGCTATACAAAAAACTAAGGTTAGACAAACTAGACATCAGAATTTTAACTTTCTTCGCATGACCGAAAACCGCATGAAGAATGCAGAAATATCAAAATAAAAGTGGGATAAGTTACTTTTAAACTAGCGTTCTTTTGGGTAAATTTTATAATTTTCGTACAGTTCGTCTGTATGTCATTGAATTCTTATTCAGAAACAATGTAAGCTTTAACAGGCAGTTATTTCAAATACACAGACAGACACTTCAATTTCATTTATTTTATCGATTAATTGTAAAACAATGGCGCCATAATTGGTTTAGTTATGAAGATGACCTTTGCAAATCTAGCTCTTGGGTATTCTGTGTATGGCTATACACCCCCCTACAGTTAACAAAAGCAAAATACGATTTAGCGCTTGACTAGGTATTGTCACTTTATGAACGAAACTCATATACTTATTATATTTACTTACTACCGACGAAACTAGATTATGCCCGCGACTTCGTCCGCGTGGATTAAGGATTTTAATTATCTGAGTATGAGCTATCTCCATTCCAAACAGTGTAATCGGTTCGTTCGTCGTGGCGTGAAAGAGTAACAAACATACATCAATCCTCACAAACTTTCGCATTTATAAGTAGGAAGTAGGATTAAATAGGATGTAGGATTAAACTTACCCTCTGAAAGCAATGCATGTCCCGTACAGTGAACTCTTTGTAACCTCCACCAAATTCTGGCTTCAACAACATTGGCAGGTGGATCTCTTCAGCAGTTTGTAGGAGACTGTTAATAGAATATTTACATAAGTATACCTCGTTTAAAAACAAACGTAAACACGATTACAACCTACGGAAAAAACAAATCATCCGTAGATTGCGAAAATGCAGTAATGGTAAAACTTGTTTTTTTCTGCCACGCGGGCTTACAAAATAGTTCCGATTTTAATTTTTTTTTTCTTTAAGTAAAATTGGTGTTCGGTTTAACGTTTATTTGAAAGCTTAAACAAAATATTTCGATCTATTTGTTGTTAGAAATAGGTGCTGATAAAGTTACATAAGTATCGATCAAACCGAATCATCATCAATAATCATTTTTATTGAATTTGGCTTTGTTTAAAAACTGACATCAAATAAGGAGAATGTTATTCTCGGCGCGGCGAACCTTGATCCCTATGACAGTTCGTGTTAGTGATGGGTCGTGTCTTTGGTCGTGTCGATAATTTTTTTTTTAGACAAAGGCGTGGCTTGCATTCAGCCACGTTGGTAAACATGTTTTAAAAAATATTATAATGTGCATTTTTAATGTCCATTATGTTGTTGTTGTATTAATTTAAGATTTTTGGCATAGATTAAGTAGGTAAGTAAAACGAAAGTTTCCAACCTTGTTATTTTCTAATAATGTTTAACCCGGTAAACACGTTTTTGCTATATAAGTATATATTTTACGCAAACACTCATGTCATTATCAGATTCAGAATAAAATACAGAGTGTAACAAAAGTAAGTGATAATACTTTAGGGTGTGTAGTGTCCCTTATATAGAGTTCACTGGCAAAGTAGCAGCGCTAATAGCAAAAAATTTTTTTTGTGATTTGCATGGGGAAGCTCATGTGGCGCTTGCCCATACAAATCACAAAAAAAAATTTTTCGCTTTCAGCGCTGAGTACTTTCACTGTAAACTATATAAGGAACACATGCAAACCCTAAAGTATTATGACTTACTTTTGTTACACCATTGACCCTGTGTATGTAAATAAATAATTGTTAAACAGAATTTGTTTCATTTCATTTTCTCCTATAGCTGTTATTTTTTAATTTATATATTTAGTAATGGTAATAATCATGTGTGTATGTATGAATGGTATGATCGTAATATTCTGTTCCATTCCATAATATATGAACTAAAATGTGAGTATGAAAAAAAATTGTGCACTCGTTTCCATTACCGACATTTTTACTTGCCGCCCTAGTCGATAAACGTCACACGACGTAAGTTTTGCAGGACGTAAACATAAATTCAGATTGAGATAACTTCTTGTAAATGTTAAGAATTGTTAAAAATATCAACGGAATATCATTACTAATGGTATAAAGCTACGTAAAATTTATAAATGGCATTTTTAGACGCCCCCAATATGATCCCAATTTAATGGTGACGCCACTACAATGTTATATGGTGACATAAGCTGTCAGTGTCATAGGGATCAAGGTTCGCCGCGCCGATTATAGTAATAAATAATTGAAAGAGTATTTTTCAATTTTCAATAAGCTCAAGGAATCAAAACTCCTATAAGGTCGTGCATATAAGTATTTTCATGGTTTTGTGTAAACAATGAAACATAGCGTTGTTTTCTAATATTCACTAAGTTAAATGAATTAAACCCCTTATATTATGGTAGTCTGTATTAAACAACTTTATACTGGGATTAAATTCCTTGAACTTATAACAAATGAAAATTTGGAATATAACGCTAAAGTTTTAAAGTATTGTGTGTGAATAGCGAACTTAATAATCTACTTTGAAAGTCTGAACAGCTATCAAGCAACGCTATGTCATAACTCACACATCGTCATCAGCAGTGATATAGAAGGCGGAGCACTGAGACGACGCGTGTTGACGCACGCACACACGCAGCCTCGGACGACTGCCACGCAATTTTTGCAACAGCCATAGAAGCATGCTGTCTGGGAGACCTGCGGCCAGAAAATATGATAAACTCACTCTTCTAAAATCGATAGAAAATTACGAAAAATACTGATTTAAAACTGTTTTTTAATGGATTTATAAAAATAAAGTTGGTTATTTGCGATGTATTGAGGATAATGCCTAATTATGAATACCGTTTACTGTCATATGTTTGCTAAAATAACTCAGTCTTGAGCTTGACGTCTTTTGATTTATTTCCAATATCACAGAAATCCTACCGGCTGCGCCACTTGTGTAAATTGTATTTTTTTTATTAAGGTAGTTGTTTCTATCTACCTATCGAAAAATGATACATAGTAATATTGTCTTGAATAATATACTATGTAGTCATTTGCTATGAATTTATGCTCATTTATAGACAGGGTGGGCAGAAAGGCTGTAAAAGCACAAAAAGAACATAGTGCATAAATGCGTAAAAAACTAAAAACTATGCACGCTATTATACAAGTTAAATAAAGTCGCTTAGTACGTAATAATAAGTAATATTATAAAGAGGAAAGATTTTTTTTCAAAAAAAAAATAGAGATCCTTAAGTAAATTGAAATAATGCAACCCAAAGTAGCAAAATTTTGCCTATAAAATGCGTTTGGCGTGTGCTGAGAAAACTATTAATGATACATAAATATTATGTACTACATGATAAAAGTACTCATTATTTTCGACAAAAAAGTCCCCGAGGGAATATATCTATCTCAATTTGTCTTCCCTATCTTTTAGCTGCATTCGTCGCGAAATGGCAAAGTTAAATAAGCGTACACGTGCCAAATTGCCTTGCCAAGATCTACCCAGGCTGATTTATAAGCAACCCTTTTTTATAAAGTACCTACTGAAGCTTTGTAGTAAAAGAGCATTCAGATAATTCGTGGATCTAATGGCTTGATTATGTTTAAAGAAACATAACAATAATTGGGAATAGAAGGTGTAGATTAGATGAGATGGCTGTTTTGAAAATGTTAAAGGTATGTTTTTTTGAATATCTTAAAATTGCATAGTAGACCCATTCGGGGGTGTTGCGCCGAACGGAGTAAGCACAAAGTAGGATCTAGATTGATGATAACAACTCAAATAGCTTTATTAACTTTGACATAGCAAGCAGTAGCATAATGAGAAAAGTTTCTTGGTGGAGGGACCTTCTACCAACTCACAACATGCACTTCAAATCTATTTATAGTTAAAAACATTGACTGATTGTAAAAAATCCGACAGTGGCGGCGACGCATAATCGTAGACATTACATGGATGCACCAGAGTCCCCACAATGTTTTGTTTCCTTCACAGTACCAATTTCAGACATAAATGTAAAAGTAAGTGTCCACACATTGATACAATCTGTAAAAAAGCCTTTAAGATCACTGGATTTATTAAACGTAACTCGAAGGACTTCCGTAAAGCACAAACTAAAATTCAATTGTTTAATGCCCTAACAAGAAGTCTATTAGAATATGGCTCTGTTGCATGGAACCCCTATTATAACGTGCACGTAGGGAGGATTGAGCGTATCCAAAAACGCTTTACGTATCACCTGATCCTTTGTGATAAGTTGGACACGAAAAGGTATGCTAGTTATCCTGCCAGATTGCTTCATTATAAAATGTTAAACTTATTCGATCGTAGAAAGCTATTGGATCTATGTTTTTTGTTTATGTTTTTTAATTAATAACGCTGTAGATGCGTCTCACTTGTTACAAAAAATTACGTTACGAGTTCCTAGATCGGCAAGAAGGTTATCGAATTTTGTACCATTTGGAGTCAGTCTTATTAAAACCAACTTAGGAGCCTCGGCTCCTTTACATAGGATCATAAAAACTTATAATGATATCGCCAAACTATTATAGTCTATTCGCCGAATGAACCAAGCACTGAGAATTTGGACTTCCACGTGATTGGTTGGTTGGTTGGCAGATAGGGACGCTTAGGCCGTGATCACAATGCAAGTTATAATTAGTTTGTCGTTACACTCCGTACCGTTCAGACGTCTCCCGCGTACCTGCTTCGTTGCGAATTGTGATCATATCTATTTATCTTTGACCTGGCTATTTTTCGGACTGTTGTTTTGTGCTCATTGTGTGAACTTGGCTTGTCTACTGGATTCCGTTTGATTGCTTACCCAACGACTTGGCGATTTTATTGGTTGTTGTGAATATGGCGGAAGGAAGAGTGCAAAAAAGGCTTAAACGGGCCTTTTCTTCAACTGAAAAGGTTATGATGTGTAACATGTTTAACACCTTTAAAATTGCTACACCGACTGCTTCCCACAACGAGATTTGTAAAACAATTGCATCATCATTAGGTGTAAACTTGTGTTCAGTTTATAAAGTGGTGAAGGAACAACAAGCCAATGCACGTTTGAAGTCCCCGATCAGAACGAAAGCACGCCTCACAATATGTGATAAAATCGACGATTTCACAAAATGTGCTATTCGAATTATAGTACACAACTTTTTTCTCAATAATGAAATTCCCACCCTTGATAAAGTGATGAAAAAAATTGAAGAAAACGGCACATTGGGTACTTTTAAAAGAACGTCTTTGCATAAGATATTAAAGAGAATTGGCTTCAAATTCAATAAAAGGGGCAGAAATAGTTTATTGAGCGATAGAGATGACATATTCTTTTGGAGAAGAAATTACTTACGTGCAATTAAAAATGCTCGAGAAGCTGGTAAAAAAATATATTATTTAGACGAAACCTGGCTCAACGAAGGTCATACAACTTCAAAAACTTGGGTGGATACAACCGTCACCAGCGCACATGATGCTTTTATAAAAGGCTTGTCCACTGGCTTAAAAAATCCCTCGGGTAAGTTTTGTTGTAACGTAATTACTTATTTGTTTTCGTATCAAAAGAAATACCGCCACACTTGGCCGTCGGTCCGTCACAAACAAACATAAACAAAAGATAAGATTGCTGTTTTCATCGATTGTTTATTCTTTCAACACTATGAATTTTACTTCACTTAAAATTTAATTATTTTGTTACAGGCAAAGGTAAACGATTAATAATTACTCACATCGGCAGTGAAGAAGGATTCGTGGAAGGAGCCTTGCACGTGTTCGAGTCAAAAAAGGCGACTATCACCAGGAAATGAATGCCGAAAATTTTGAAAACTGGTTTTTTAAAACAATTGACAAACTTCACGAAAATGCAGTAATTGTAATGGATAACGCCTCTTATCATTCAAGGAAAGTTGAAAAAATTCCCACTGCCAACAGTAAAAAACAAGACATAATTGACTGGTTAAAAGAAAAAAGAATAGAATTTGAAGAAAACTTATTGAAACGAGAACTTCTTGCTATCGTCAAGGAGCACAGAAAACGACATGAGGCGTATGTTATTGATGAAATCGCGAAAACCAAAAACAAAACAGTGCTTCGCCTTCCGCCATATTACTGCGAACTTAACCCGATTGAATTAATATGGGCTCAAATAAAAGGAGACGTCGCTTCCCGTAACACGACCTTTAAAATGGTTGATCTAAAAAAATTATTTTATTCAGCTGTTCAAAAAATTACAACTGAAAAATGGAAAAAATGTGTGCAGCACGTAGAAAAAGTAATAGAACCAAAAATGAACGAAATGGATCATAACTTTGAAGGGTTGAGTGAAAGATTTATTATTAATGTAGGAAATGACAGTGATACGTTGGAAAGTGAAAGCGAATGAATAATTTATAATATTTTTTAATTTATATTGCTTTAATGTTGATTTTATTTTATTACAAACAAAGACCAAATCACATGGTAGCTCTTATTTCATTTATAAAAAAATTCTGTTTCAAATTACTTATCAATAATAGGTATAAAAATTCCTTACTAAAGCATTAACAATATGAACGCGCCCTATGATTTCAAACGGGTCGCAAGCGCTCCTGGGCGGAGCTAGACAGTTTTCTGTCTTTATCAATTTGTATGCAAATGTGGGACAGAGAAAGCGCTTTGCTGGGTTCACTCCGTGAATAGACTATAGACATTGATATTTGGAGAGACTCGCTCTTCACATTTAAGAGCAAGCTTAAAAAACACTTTATAAATCAATATCGCTAACATTTTTAAATTTTAAATTTTTTAATTTAATTTTTTAATTTTTATATTTAACTTTTAAATTTTTTTTAATTTGTTAATTTTGACGTATTTAGTATTTTTTTTATTTTGTTCTTTTGTTTTATTTTGTATCTCTTCTGTTGTTTGTAGTTTATTTCTATTTTATATGCTTGTATAGCTTTTATTCAATATCAATCAAGTAATTTGAGTCAACCACTGTAACTGCTCTGTCTTATAATATATAATTATTATGTGATACATAATTTAATTCGCATGTTGTGGCTACCTATAAGTGGTGTTTATAGCATACCTAAGAACCGTATTTGAATTTAATATGACTGCATGTTTTTATTGCTGTAAAACTGTTGGTGCCCTTAAATAAATAAATAAAAATAAATAAATAAGTAAGTAAGAGTTAAGTTGCTATAAAAGAATTTTACAAAGCCTAAACTAATGTGGATAAAGTAGCAGGCATCCGTTAAATAATAAAAAAATAATAAAAATAAAATAAAAATATTTTAATTCGACCAACTGGGATCATAATGGATTAGTAACAATAAGCTTAAACCTACATATTAGTACGACTAAAATCTAAAACTTAACCTAGGACAGCACCGATTTGTCAGCACATGAACCATGCAACAGTGGTTCAAGTACTGACAATCGATCCTGTCAGCAGTTGAAGTCGGGCGGGCCAAAATAGAAACGATGAAACGAATGCGCCACGCTAGCCAAAATTTTAGTTTGTAGGTCCAGGCACGGAATATAATAGTACTTGGTACAGGTATGTTGAAGTCGGGCTAGCTTTGCAGTTTCATAGTTCTATTGAGGCCCGCCCGACTTCAGCATATGTGTACAAACTGAAATTATTTCATACTTTTCAGTGGCATTTGAAGTCGGTTTTTTTTTTAAAGAATTTTTATATATTATTATTTTAAGCTTTTTAGTGTAGCTTCATAGGATAAATCTACACATTCTCTGATTGCGAGCGGTTTATTTCTATTCATTAAGGAGTTCCAAATATGGTTACGTAATTTCATTACAGAATGCTCATAACGACCGTTCAGCTTCATCATCAGACCCTGGATATATTATCTAGGAAAAGAATACTTCTCAAGACAAATCAAACGAGCCCGAACTCCATGGTGTTACATCGTTTTAATACAGAATTCCCATAGTCATCAGTCATCATTGAAGTCAGTTAAAAATAAATAAAATAAATAAAATAAAAAATAATAATCTGAAGTTAGGATTCAAACCCCCGAACTGATTGTTTCCCTCCTTCATTTATCCGCTTCGCCACCAAAGCTATAATGGACCGTGTGTAATAAATGAAGGCAACAAGTGTTGGGACAGAAAATTCTTCAGTCAGTTGTGTAGGGTCTGACTAGGGTGAAAGCACTAACCTTTTGGAAATATGAGAACAACATCTGTCTGCTGTGTGGGGGTGGAGTGTAACAGCAATCTCCTTGGATGCATCAGGTGAGCTCCAAGCTGGCCCGCCATTGGAAGACGTCTTCGTAGCTCCCTCCCAGCTATGTGATACAGGGTTGAGACCATTACAGAAAGAGAAATAAATAGCCTTAGATTAAATACCTACTCATAGATCAGAATTCTCTAACAAAGTTCTGCTCCAAACTGTCAGGTTCGTGTTTAAAATTGATTTCAGTTTAATTAACTAATATTATTGTTTCAGTTTCCATATCCTTTTATTTATTGAAATTAGTTTAAGGTTGAAGACAAGGGTCTGCCCGCGAAATTCAAATTTAATTTGGTTTTTCGCAATTTGTAAACTAATACGACAAAGTAGGCTTATGGCTTTCTAATTGCGCCAGTGGAATTATCATCTTCACAGTTTTACATAAAAATCTTTACTTGAAAGTGACCAGTTTAAGAAATTAATAAAAATACTGAGTTGGACGTGAGTTACTCACGAATTAGTCGATATTTTGATTAATTTCTTAAACTGGACACTTTCAAGTAAAAATTTTTATATAAACCTGTGAAGATAATACTGCCATTGTCGCAATTAGAATGCCATAAGCCTACTTTGTCGTATTAGTTTACAAATTGCGAAAAACCAAATTAAATTTGAATTTTGCGGGCAGACCCTTGTCCTCAACCTTAATCAAACTTTAATTTTGTAAAATAAACTATATAGTATACCAAAGCATCACCATTTTGTTTTATTTCCATAACTTTAGAAATTACTTAGATATATCTATTTGAAAAAAAGTCGACACCTGACACTTTTTTGTTAATATCACCTCAACTATCCAAGATAGAGAGTTAATATCTTCTGTATCAACTACTATTAGCCTCCTCTATAATTTAGCATAGGAGGCGATATAGGTTCCTATTGGGGGCAGTTTGCCCATGGAAACACGGCTAGACCTTTTCATGTTGATAACTTTAATAGTTACTAAAATAATCGACTGTGACAGACGGATGGACGGATGGACAGAGAAAGTCTCACCATAAGGGTTCCATTTTTACCATTTTGGTATGGAACCCTAAAAACAGATGATTTAATACAAAAAGTATTTAAACAAGTAGTTTAAGTAAACAGCAGTCTTAGATTTTATTTGTGATTAGAATCAAATTCAAATTATTTATTTGGCAGATTGAGTACATACATCTAAGATCTTAAACAATTATAATACATGCGCTTCAATCCGCCACAGAGCATGCAAATAATTAGTTAAATAGTTAATAACCAAGTAATATTATTAATTTCAATTACTGAAATCAACACGTTTGGAAAGTTATATATAGTGCTGACTACTGTAGCAGGTCTTGCACTTATGTGAAACCTCTAGAGTTAGATCTATGGGTAGGTAGATAAAAATAGAATTACTTCCAATCCATTTTTTCTCAAAATCAGAAGAAAAGAAATATAATTTGCTATTTATAATGACAACTACTTATAGTAAGGCGGATATGAGTAATGGACACCAGAGAGGATCTGGAATGAAAGAATCATAGAAATATATCATAGTTTGTAAACAAGTAAATGTTACACTAAATAATTAATGTACAACAAAATCTGAAGATTTGATAAGGTCCCTAATAATGAAGTTGTCGATTTTTTTTTGGGCTTTTAAAGTCATAAAAACAAGACTCTAAATACCAAATCAGTCCATTAAAGCTAGAATACTAAAGCCTCTTCTTAGAAATATATTATTTAAGCAACTTACCACTGTCCAATTTATCCTTCGCAAATTCAGCAAAGGACTTATGCTCTTGCGGCGTTGAATGGGAACTGCTTTCATGATCCTCCTTCTCATGATTACCTATACCCACATTATCACTCTCCATCGCGAATATACGAATTACGAATAATACAAACAATAAACCGCGCTAGAAGTCCTTCGGCGAGCTTACATCATCAATCACAATAGTATATTATTGTAGCTATGCAACTACGCACTGATACAAAACATAAAATACATTGATACTAAAATACAGCCGGTTGCAAGCACATTCTATACAACAAATAGCATTGTAATAATTCACAGTGGATTACTTCTTTTTGAATAAGGAACATAGACCACGAACACTGATAAGGAATACTTTAAAACTGCGGCAAAATCATCATTCATGTTTCACATTCATCTGTCACTTTCATTTTCAAAATCGTTCCTTCAAAATCGTTCAAAATTGATTTTTGGCCGCCATTCTAGTGTTTTCACATTCAAAAAATTATAAAGTTACAATCTAATACCACTTACCTTCGTTACTCTGTGCTAATACTGCTACCACACGAGCAGATCCTGTAGGGCTGGACCAGTGAATTTGGTCGGCTCCATACAGAATTCGTTCGTACTTAAATAAAATTCAAAAAATTTACAAAATTCAAAAAATATTTATTTCACGTAGGCCAATCTGTGGCTCACACGACACATCATGACTCTACCACTGCACCGGTTCGGAAAGCGGATTCTGCTGAGAAGAGCTGGCAAGAAACTCAGCAGTTGCTCTTTTCACAACTCAGTAGTAAATATAAATTCGTATATGTTGTGAACAGCTGGATGCCGTGTGGATGCCAAGCCGATTCAACCCATGCAACTTTGTTAGAATAGAATAGAATAGGGTATTTGACTACCTACTTTTAGAAAATCATCTTAAATTGTTAATAATGCTGTGCTGAAGCTAACAAAACGTATATTTCGGCATAAGTTTCAGTATTTTTCATAAAAATCGAGAAATAAATTCAAAAAAATAAATTGCCGCCGAAACGTTCCATTTGCTCTCATGACGTCACAGTTCACATTTCAAACAATGACAATTCCACAGCCCATAGGTGGTGTGGACTGTGACGTCATTTGAGATCACGGAACGTTTTCGATCACGTGACCATGGCTGGAATTATAGCAATTTTCATTCTTCTTCTTCTTTATCAACCGATAGACGTCCACTGCTGGACAAAGGTCTCTTGCATGGACTTCCACAGGCCTCGGTCTTGCGCCGCCTGAATCCAGCGGGGTCTGGCGGGCGCCTGAATCCGCCTGAATCCATGGGGGGGTAAGGGAGCGCACCTCCATCTAGCGCTCCAAACGTCAACCTCACCTGCCCGCGGTGCCCCCTGCTAGTCTACTGACGAGGCTATGACGACCGACAAATGGCGGTATAACCATTTCATACTGGCTAAACTGAGCAAATGGATCAGGCCTGTGTCGGGCAGCAGCGACACGGGTGCGATCAGTTTAGCCCTGCGATGACCAACACGCCTGCCCAGCGTGGTCATTACGGGCAAAACCTTTGAAATGAAATTTTCATTAATGTTTTCTAATTAAATAAAACTTTATTTTTAGTTTTGTCGTATGGAATAATGTTTTTAGATAATAATCTTTTAGGATGACACCAAATGAAACGATATCTATATATATAAAAGAAAGTGGTGTTAAACTAGCGGCACGTTATGATGGCCGGTTTGACACATTACAATAGTGATGTGGAATGTCAATTTATTCTCGAACAAAAAACAATTAAGTTTTGTTTTTGTACCTGATTAAATAGGTTTAATAAAACAAAAATGTATATGTTTATTTAATTTATTTGAACGAACTGAATATTTGAATGAAAATGAATATACATACTTTATATGCACACAAGAAACATATGAATACAAAAGATACCAAAAAAGGTGCCACAAAAGGCCATAATTAATCAGATTCGTCCATACTACTATTTTCACTGTCGTCACTGCTATCATCACCTACATTAATAATTATATGTTCGTTTTCTATAATATTATCTATTTTCACATCTCTTTCATAATCTTCCCTTATTAATTTAACAGTTCTATTCACAACCTTTTCCCAGTCTCCTTTAGTCACATGTTCACAAGCTTCTTCTAATAATTTTAGCATTTTTTTTTGTGGTAAATGGGGGTTCTGTATTGTGTCTTGCAGCATATCCCTTAATTTGAGCCCACACCAACTCAATCGCATTATACTCACAATGGTAAGGCGGTAACCGTATAACTCTGTGCCCATGTTCTAATGCTATTTCGTCAATGACGTATCGGATCTTGGTTGGTTTGTTTTCTTTTAAAAGACGTACTAATTCCGCTTTTAACATATTCATGTTTGCATCTACGCCATTTTTACGAAGCCATGCGACGATATCAGCTTTCTTTTGGGATTGGGCAGGTGGCTTGTCAATTTGCATCGAGTGGTATGGGGCGTTGTCCATAATTATAATAGATGGTTCAGGGAGGCTACACAACATTGAGGTAAACCATTCAGTAAACTTTTCTCCATTCATGTCTTCATGATAGTCTCCAGTGGTTTTTGACGCAAAAGCCATGAGAGAACCTTCGACAAACCCGTTGATGGTTCCGGCGTGACAAATTATAAGTCGCGATCCTTTTCCTACAGGAACTTTGGAAGTAGATGCTGCTGTGTCATCGTTCCAAGAACGGCCTACAGTATGGTTAGCATTAAGCCATGTTTCATCCAAGAACACAACATTTTGCCAATTTTTGATTTCTTTCACTTGCCGTAAAAAAGTATACCTTGCCATCGCTATATCAAATCTTTCCATCAATATTTTGCGTTTGTTACATTTTTTGTATCGAAATCCAATGGTCTTCAAAATCTTCGTTAAAGAACTTTCCCCACCGAAGAATAATCCAGCTTCCTTCAGTGAATGCACCAACTTTTTTCTTGTTGGATACTCCTTCTGTAAATAGTAGCCGTAAACATGTCTTCGGATAGCATCGGCATCAAAGCTATCGATGCCTACGACTGGTTTTGCTCGTTTTCTCTTTTTTGGTGTGTGAAGTTTATTTTCTTCTGTGCCAGTCTCGCCATATTTTTTTTTAGTTATCCGTCTAACAGTTCGTTGTCCAATATTAAGCGCATCAGCTACGCGTTCAACCACTGACGTTATAGGTAAAATTGGCCCTCCATTTTGAGCTTCACGATCGAAATAGTTACGAAGGCGTATTACGAACTCACGTGTCTGACTATTTAGAACAGTTCTCTGCGTACGTTCGGTCATATCGACGAAATCCACAACAAAGGGCTTGAACAGAGTCCAAATTAACGAGCAAGGGTCAACAGTAATGCAGTATCAATATTTGAAATCCAAAGCCAGGTCAAAACTATATCACAATCGCATTGCACTGACAGTTTATACTTTTCGAAGCAACGTCAATTCGAAACTGCTTTGTTTTGCATTGAGCATTGACGCGAGTTTGCCGGAGGTAGTAGTTGTGCTAGCCAGCGATCCTATGTGACGATCGTATTAGATTCCATTTTTAAAAATTTTCAATTTAGAAAACCAAATGCCGAGTTGTGGTATATATCATATAAAAATAAAAATTTTACCTTTTGTATGAAACAGCTGATATTTTTTTGCGATTTCAGAGGTTTGTCCACATAGTGAAAATTGTTCATATTCACAAGTACATTCACCCCTTAAATGGTGCAAACTGATTTTTCTACACTTGTATACATTTTAGAAATCAATTTAATAAATAAATTTTGAGTCCTAAACCTAAAACTACATTCGATAAAATTTATGAATCTCTGCACATCACTATCGTCAATAAAGTAATACAATTATTTCCTTCAAAGTCGTTATCAATTAATACGGAACTTCATGAGCGGACAAACGTCAAACCGGCCATCATAGCGTGCCGCTAGTTTAGTTACACTATTTATAACTCAAGAACGGATGAACCGATTTGGCTCAAAATTGGTGGAGAGGTAGCTTAGAACCAGGAGACGGACATAGGATACTTTTTATCCCGTTCGACCGCGTTTCCGTCAAGTCAATATAAAACCTGGTATAACAAAAATGCATCTGACTTGGAATAAAAAAACGAAAATGACAGTGGAAGAACAAAACGTAGATAAATGACAGCTAAACGTAATTTTGTATTTGGTTAATTATGGTAGAAAATTATGGTAAAAACAATTATAAAAATTATAGTTTAACGTAATTGATAATATCATCAGTAATATGTTTTCTCGTTGAATCATCATTAACAATGCCGCGAGCAAGACGATCAAATGTTTCCTGCTACAAAGCTACGGATTGACGTGATTTATTGGATAGGTATAGTTGAGAACCTGGAAGGTGACAAAGATTTCCCGCGGGATGTTATGAACTAAATCCACGCAGACGAAGTCGCGGGCATCAGCTAGTTTTTAATATAGTCAAATACTCTCTTATTGTGTTGTCCAAAATTGGTTTTTTAAAGGAGAATGGGCGATTTCGTCCCCAGTGGTGTATCAAGTTGTGATATATGTCATTTGAAAGGTCATGATAATAGCTTCATTTTATTGTATGACACCAACTGTGAGACTCGTGCAGGGAAAGAACTATGTTATTTTTTAATTTTTTATTATCTTCTTCTTTATCAACCGATAGACGTCCACTGCTGGACAAAGGTCTCTTGCATGGACTTTTACAGGCCTTGGTCTAGCGCCGCCTGAATCCAGCGGCTCCCTACGACTAATTGACCCGTCAATTAGTCGTAGGGAACCGCTGGATTAAGCTGGTGCAGTGTGGGCAGAATCCCGATTCTGCCCACACTGCACTTCCCGGTGCGGGGTCGCCACTCCAGCACCTTGGGACCCCAACGACCATCAGCTCTTCGAACTATGTGCTCCGCCCATTTCCACTTCAATTTCGCGACTCGCTGTGCTATGTCGGTGACTTTGGTTCTCCTACGGATCTTCTCATTTCTCTCGCGAGGATACTCCGATCATAGCTCTCTCCATCGCCCGCTGAGTGACCCTGAGCCTTCTTATGAAGGCCACAGTTAGCGACCATGTCTCTGATCCGTAAGTCATCACTGGCAACACGAACTGTTCGAAGACTTTCGTCTTCAGGCACTGAGGGATTTTGAACATCTCGGAGCTTCTCCAACACTGCCCAGCCGAGTTGGATTCGGCGGTTGATCTCTTTTTCGAAATTCGACCTACCTAGCTGGACCCAGGTAGTGTGTCCCAGGTATATACACTCGTCCACAATTTCGATTGCAGAATTCTCAACGAATACTGGGTGGAGCGGAGCATGAGCATTGGTCATGATTTTCGTCTTGCTCATTATTATTATTTATAATAGGCTACGCAGCTGTCGCTGATGCGGCTATATCACTTGCTGTGCTTAGAGTTTCCATTGTTATGGCGGTCTAATCTGTTTTTAAATTCATTAACTGACTTTAACGTCACTATTCCTTTAGGCAACTTATTCCATATATGCACCACTCTGTTTGTTAGATAGATCTCATGTTAATTTTCAGGCCCACCTGTTGAGAAACCCTGCTGAGATAATTGAGCATAGTATTGAGGTATCTCAGAGTCTCTGCTATGATGACTATGTCATTGGCAAATCGCAGGTGAGTGATGTACTCACCGTTTATGTTGATGCCAAGTCCGTTTCAATCCAGAATCTTAAAGACGTCCTCCAACGCAGCGGTAAAGAGCTTCGGGGAGATCATTTCTCTCTGTCGCACTCCACCCTGTGAGTGGATTGGCTTCGTAGTCTGGTCCATCGTATGTACATACTGACATAGTTGCGTTTTCATACAAGCACTTCAACACTTGGATATACCGGCAGTCAATCCGGCATCTCTGAAGCGACCTCAATACAGCCCAAGTTTCCACCGAATTGAAGGTTTTCTCATAGTCCACAAACGCTAAGCAAAGTGACCGGTTATACTCTTCCGTCTTTTATATATAACCTACCGCAGCGTATGAATGTGATCTATTGTGCCAAAGCCTTTTCGGAATCCGGCTTTTTCGGGAGGCTGGAAGTCTTCAAACGTACGAGAAAGGCGATTAGTAATGACTCTCAAGAACAACTTTTAACCTGTTACCTGACCCAGGAACGAGATGGGTCTATAATTCTTCAACAAGTTAGTATCACTTTTTTGAAGAACCGTTATGCCCTCACGAATGATGGAATTGACGCTTATAATCTTGTACTGATTTTCTACCCGCTTTCAGGAGTTCCGCAGTGATTCCTTGAGCTGCTTGAGAACCATACTAATCCCGTATAGGCTGACGTCCGGGATATCTTCGGTATTGTGACGGGTCAGTTTGGCTCTGGGATCTTTGGCCAAATCTTCAACAGGTTTTTGTGTCGTGGTATATAACTGTTCATAGAACTTCTCAACCTCTCCCAAGATCTCAGGTCGAGAAGAGACGAGACGACTGTCCGATAAACCGATCTCTCGCGAACACTTAGCCTCTGTTTCGCTAGATGGTATCTTTAATACATTTGGTATTAAAGACACGAAGGTCACGAGTTTGTGCCGTAGAGATCTGCCTTTTAATCCTCTGGTAGGCAGCCGCGTCTGCCGATGACTGCAGCCTTATCTGTTGTCTCCTCCATGAGCTTGAGAATATGCTCAGAGAACTTTTTGGTTCTTTTCCTCCGATGGGTCTTAAAGAATTTAGACCCAGATTATGGACAGTTTTCATGACCCTGTTGTTTAGATCGGCCCCAGAAACGCAGTCTGCTAGGCAATCGAATCGGTTCTGCAGTTCGAGATGGAAGGTTTCGGGGTTTTGGATATGAGCACGAGAAGGTTGGAGAGTTGACTTCACCAGTCTGGCCCTTTCCAGCTTTACATTAATATTCAACGTGCCTCTTACCATCCGGTGATCGCTCCCGGTTTTCACCCTATTGATCACAGGGACATCATCATACTAATATTATAAATGCGAAAGTGTGTTTGTTGGTTTGTTCTTCAATCACGCCGCAACAGAGCTACGTATCGAAGTGATTTTTTGCATGGGTATAGTTGAGGACCTGGAGAGTGACATAGGCCATAGGATTGTTAAAAATAAATCCACGCGGATCCACTGCACGTGTCTCATAATTGGTGTCATACAATAAAATGAAGCTATTATCATGACCTTTAAAATGACATATATCACAACTTGATACAGTCTGGGGACGCATGTCATACAAAGGTGCCCATTCTCCTTTGAATTTAATGAACTAGGATGATTTTAATGTAGTTGGATAGAGATCCAAAAACGCTTCTATCAAAATAATTTACAGATTTTTTTAAAGACTCCGGAAATAAGAAAAATATTTTTAGTTTTGACTCCATATTCCCAGTTCCATGTTTGACTCATTTACCGACCTTTGCTTGCTTTGAGTTCTATCCAACATTTGCTTGTGATTAGTTTACACACCGGTATAAAAAATTCTTGAAAATATAATTTGCCTATGTAAGTTGTCAATGTCAGGTGATTGTCAGGAATTGCAGGAATTTCATTTTCGACAATTTTCGTGTAATATCGAATGTCGATTATTTTACATAGTAAAGCCCGTAGTCGTAATTCCTAGTTCCATGGTAAACAAAAAAAAGACAAGATTACCTATTTCCTAGTTCTATGGTTCAAAATGACATTTACGTGACAGTAACAGGTGCCAGATTTGATAGATCAATTGATTAGAAAAAGTTTTTAGTGTTGCCATCCATCAAAAAATATTTTTTACAAACGATATTTTTCAAAATTAATTAAAAAAAACCGAGTATTCTAAAATTATTATATTTATGGCGTTTACTTTTATTTCTTTTTCTCTTTCACATGATGGCAGTTTGGTTCAAGTTCATGGACACTCGGAATAAAAAACCACCCTTCATACTGAACTGGGGCATGTCTAATCCTGTGGTTATTCTATTCTAGGGAGTTCCATGGAGTTCGACGTCCATGGCATAGATAGACTATAAGGTGCGTGGTCTAACCAGAGTTTTACGGGAGATCAATCCAATCCTTCGATTAAACGCCCTATTCATTGTCCATCTTGCTGTACGTCCCGCCAAGGTCATGCAGTCGGTCATGCACGATGCACGATTAAAAACAACAGTGAATAGGCTTGACGTACGTCAATAATTATTATCAACAGTTTGCTGGACGTGCACGAGCCGTTTTCCATCCAGCAGATTTCCCCCACCCTCGGACGAAGAATCAACCCCCACCACCTACTAAGTCGCGACGTACGTCGCCGATGGATCGTGAATAGCTTTGATGTACGTCAAGACGGTCGTGTATCGTATACATGGTAGGTAGGAAATAGATGGAGATGAAGTATATAAAGTAATTACTAGTCAAGCCGGGTGCCATCTGTCGCGAAGTGCATATGCTATCGCGAAATACTTAGACCTTTGGTAAGGATAAGGTTGTATAAGTCTATGGTAGTATATGACATCGGAAATTTGTCGTTGGTTTGTAGTTTAAATATTTTTGGTTTTGAAATGTTCTTTTTTTCTGACGGACATTTGTTGCATAGCAACGAGTTGATTTTTCTCGCATCCTGAAGAAAGTGGTGAAATTGTGAGTTGCGCTACGAGGAGAAGATGTGATGAAAGCTAAGTATCTGAGGAGTATTTAAGTATCTGATAGCTAAGTACCTGATTATCTACGCAATTGATCTATGAGGTTCTTGAACCCGCATAAGTGAATTTCTAGATACTAATACATTTACTAGCATCTGGGAGCGCGCTCTAGGGCTGTGTGTGAGTTGGCAAGGGATGTGTAAGGGACGGTTTTAATGGTGTTTAAATTGTGAGTAAATCATTTTGGCTATTAAGAGCTGAGAACACATCAGACCCGATGAGATGAGATGAGATGACGTTGAGCCCTCGTGGAGGGGTGCTCCGAGGTGGTTTAGCCCTCGGAGGGGGGCTCCGAGGAGGTTCGTACGAATGGGGAAGATTACGTTGATCCTTCGGGTAGATAGAACCCGAAGAAGGTTCATGTTTATGAATAGGAGTCATTATGTCCCGCCCTTGGGTAAGGGGCCCAAGGAAGATTCGTGCGGACTAGAAGTACTCTTAGACATAGGGGGTCTAAGAGTATGGATCAGAAAGATCGGGTCCGATGGTGAGATGAGATTAGATTCAGATGGTCAGATGAGATCAGATTCCGATGGTCAGATGAGATTAGACTCCGCATGGGAGATGAGTTTGATTCCTTACACGTCCACGGCTAGAAATAACTAGAATAATAGATCAGATCTTAGGGCGTCACAAATGGTGATGTCATAGTTAATTTAATCATGCAGGTTACCGCTGCACTCCCGCAGCAGAGAGAGAGAGAGAATTAATCGGAGTAGAGCGGTGCGACAGGAGCCTTCTAGTTGATGGGCAGGTATGACTCCATTGGGATAGTTAATTAAATCGGCGACATTCTGTTCCACTAGACATCCTTATTTAATATCCATATACAAGCGGTTCAACCGTGTATGGCGCGTAGTTACCTTTAAATATATACCTAGAGAGAAAGCAGATAGTGGAGTAGAATGGCCTCGCCGACACCATCCACCATTTTATGAGTGTTATTATACAACACATTATGTAATGTAATGTAAACATGAGCATTAGGGATATCAATTGTTTATTTGTGTCAATCGAGTATCGACTTGTCGATATTATTATAGGTGAAATTTTAAATTAATGGAAAAATAAATCAAAATTTTAAATTAAGTTTTATTAAAGGAAATTGATGAAGCCAATTTTAAATGGTAAAACGAAACCTGAAAATATGTATACTACGTATACTTAAACTATATAACCTTTATGTATTGAGGTTCACATTAAATACGACACAGAAAATACTTTTGGAATGATCCTGAGCACAACACTAATGACTAATTGATGCCCATTAAAAGTGTGATTTAAACATATTTAGACTTAAGATTCGGTTTACCATATCATGGTACTAAAATAAACGATCCAGTGTTGCAAAGGAGTTTTCTATCTAACTTAATTTTATTCAGAAACGAATAAAAATTGGTTTGATTCGCTTCATAAAAAGTGTCCCATTTCGATAGTTAAAAAATCGTAATATTAATAAAATATGTGCACTTACACTATTTTCATCAATTACATACCTATCAATCATACACTAACTGTGTTTTATTTCATTTATTATTTGACAACATATTTTGCTAGTTGCTCTTGCTTTTTAAAGTAGACTACCACCCTTAGGGTGACATAATTATAACTGCACAGTAACTAACCTACGAAGCTGTACGGTAATATTCTATATTAGTTTATTTATATGAAGGGCATGCAGATAGCTGTCGCATATGCTAGGCACGTCATGTTTCGACTCTACCACCACGTATAGTAAGAAATTCTACTACTATGAGCCAGCAAGTAACTCAGCAAGTTGCTCTTTTCATGAAAAGAAATAGAAGTTTTTAACAAACGATTGAAACATATTATAATTTATAAATGAGTTAAAGTGGTCTGAAAAATCAGTTTTGCATCTAACATAGAGTACTTTTTATATCTGGTGATCTCGTTCAATTTCACAAAACGGCAGCGAAACTGTTTGGATATTCCAAGATCTTTAAAAAACCTAAATCCACGCGAATAATAGGTACCTGATAGAGTACAAACGTACGTTACATAATTATTATTACCTATAAATACTATATATACATAAATGCTTGATTATCACTTCACTCCTTATCGATGTCGATAGTTTCGAAGCACACTCCCTAATGGCGGCCATTTTATGAGATATTTTTCTGTAGGTATGCACCCCGTTTTTGTAGGTAGGGCATCTCCATGTATTTCCTACCTACCATGATAGTATATGCTAGATGGTGTGGAGACTTGCTGTACAGCAGAGTCATCATTCAGCCCACAGAATTTGGCCGCCGAGGTTAATCTGTGGCCGAGAGAAGTGTGTACCACAGATTATGTGGACGGCAAAATGCTCCTTGTGAGTGATTGTATTCTGTGGCAAAATCAAAAAACCGGCCAAATGCGAGTCCGACTCGCGCACCGAGGGTTCCGTACTCCAAAAGTAAAAGTAAAGTAAGATAGTAATAATTATTATATTAATTTGCTTATTCATCTTTTAATATAACTTTGCTTGTAGAGGTTTATTGTTAATATAAAAAAAACTATGCTAGTTAGAGCGTTGGTTTTATTTTTTCTGCAAAATATACATTAACCTCTAATGACCATAATATTTAATTGGTAATCTTCGGAGATAAGGGGGGGGGGGGGACGGTATTATTTTTGACAGTTTGCCCAATTAATCAAAAACTATTATAGATAAAAATAAATAAATAGGGCGCTTACTACAATCCGTCTGCGGGTATTCGTGGCATGGAACTAGGAATTACGACTACGTCTATGGTTCGTAGTCTGTCTGCCATGGAACTAGGAATTACGACTACGTTGTCCCTGTCAATGCGGTATTGTCTAATGTCTGCCATACGGTCTGTGTAATGTACTTTGTGCTATGGTGTCTGTGGTGTCATGGTGGTGTCTGCCGTCGTCTGTGGCGACTGGCGTTTCAGGGTGGAACCACATTTGTGAGGATCGTTTCGGATTTCGCCCATACAAAACTGTCAAATTCCATAGAAACGTGTACGGATCAAATCGGCTTTTCGATGCGTACACGAATGTATGGAAAATGACAGTTTTGTATAGGCAAAATCCGAATCGATCCTCACAAATGTGGTTCCACCCTCATAGACCACTTTGTTGATTGTTGAATGACGAATGTTGAGCATAGACCACGAAATGTTGAAGTTGACCGTTGACGGTTGAATTCATAGTCCAGTTGGTGAAACGCCATAAAACGTATATTTTAATCATTAACATTTTGTTTAGGGTGGAACCACACCTGTGAGGATCGTTTCGGATTTCGCCCATACAAAACTGTCAAATTCCATAGAAACGTGAACGGATCAATTCGGCTTTTCGCATCGATTCGGCTTTCGCATTTTTTGTACCTAAAAGTGCCTAAAATCCTTACAAGTGTAGCTCACGTTTCGCATGCGAAAGGATCCTTTCGCATCCTTACGGATCCGTAAGGATGCGAACGGATCCTTACGGACGCGAACGGATCCGAAAGGATCCTTACGGATCCGTAAGGATCCTTACGCGTGCGAAAGCGTCATCGGCAACTAGGGAAATGCATGAAGTGCCAAAAAGTATCGATATATCGATGGAATTAGTTTTTATCTCAAGTATGTATGCAAACACAGGTGCCACTTTTCCGCCATGTTGAAATTCTTTGTTATTGGACCGATTTCGTTCAAAATCGATATTTGGGCTTCCCTGGGCTCAAATAAGAGGAAATGATTTGCAAAATTATAAAAAGTCGCCGCCATATTGAAATTCTTTGTTATTGGACCGATTTCGTTCAAAATCGATATTTAGGCTTCCCTTGGGTCAAGAAAGAGGAAATAGATGCCAAAATTTTAAAAAGTGACCGCCATATTGAAATTATTTGTTATTGGACCGATTTCGTTCAAAATCGATATTTGGGCTTCCCTGGGGTCAAATAAGAGGAAGTGATTGGCAAAATTATAAAAAGTGACCGCCATATTGAAATTCTTTGTTATTGGACCGATTTCGTTCAAAATCGATATTTGGGCTTCCCTGGGCTCAAATAAGAGAAAATGATTGGCAAAATTATAAAAAGTCGCCGCCATATTGAAATTCTTTGTTATTGGACCGATTTCGTTCAAAATCGATATTTAGGCTTCCCTTGGATCAAGAAAGAGGAAATAGATGGCAAAATTTTAAAAAGTGGCCGCCATATTGAAATTCTTTGTTATTCGACCGATTTCGTTCAAAATCGATATTTAGGCTTCCCTTGGGTCAAGAAAGAGGAAATAGATGGCAAAATTTTAAAAAGTGGCCGCCATATTGAAATTCTTTGTTATTCGACCGATTTCGTTCAAAATCGATATTTAGGCTTCCCTTGGGTCAAGAAAGAGGAAATAGATGCCAAAATTTTAAAAAGTGACCGCCATATTGAAATTCTTTGTTATTGGACCGATTTCGTTCAAAATCGATATTTAGGCTTCCCTTGGGTCAAGAAAGAGGAAATAGATGCCAAAATTTTAAAAAGTGACCGCCATATTGAAATTCTTTGTTATTGGACCGATTTCGTTCAAAATCGATATTTGGGCTTCCCTGGGGTCAAATAAGAGGAAATGATTGGCAAAATTATAAAAAGTGACTGCCATATTGAAATTCTTTGTTATTGGACCGATTTCGTTCAAAATCGATATTTAGGCTTCCCTTGGGTCAAGAAAGAGGAAATAGATGCCAAAATTTTAAAAAGTGACCGCCATATTGAAATTCTTTGTTATTGGACCGATTTCGTTCAAAATCGATATTTAAGCTTCCCTTGGGTCAAGAAAGAGGAAATAGATGGCAAAATTTTAAAAAGTGGCCGCCATATTGAAATTCTTTGTTATTCGACCGATTTCGTTCAAAATCGATATTTAGGCTTCCCTTGGGTCAAGAAAGAGGAAATAGATGGCAAAATTTTAAAAAGTGGCCGCCATATTGAAATTCTTTGTTATTCGACCGATTTCGTTCAAAATCGATATTTAGGCTTCCCTTGGGTCAAGAAAGAGGAAATAGATGCCAAAATTTTAAAAAGTGACCGCCATATTGAAATTCTTTGTTATTGGACCGATTTCGTTCAAAATCGATATTTAGGCTTCCCTTGGGTCAAGAAAGAGGAAATAGATGCCAAAATTTTAAAAAGTGACCGCCATATTGAAATTCTTTGTTATTGGACCGATTTCGTTCAAAATCGATATTTAAGCTTCCCTTGGGTCAAGAAAGAGGAAATAGATGGCAAAATTTTAAAAAGTGGCCGCCATATTGAAATTCTTTGTTATTCGACCGATTTCGTTCAAAATCGATATTTAGGCTTCCCTTGGGTCAAGAAAGAGGAAATAGATGCCAAAATTTTAAAAAGTGACCGCCATATTGAAATTCTTTGTTATTGGACCGATTTCGTTCAAAATCGATATTTGGGCTTCCCTGGGGTCAAATAAGAGGAAATGATTGGCAAAATTATAAAAAGTGACTGCCATATTGAAATTCTTTGTTATTGGACCGATTTCGTTCAAAATCGATATTTAGGCTTCCCTTGGGTCAAGAAAGAGGAAATAGATGCCAAAATTTTAAAAAGTGGCCGCCATATTGAAATTCTTTGTTATTCGACCGATTTCGTTCAAAATCGATATTTAGGCTTCCCTTGGGTCAAGAAAGAGGAAATAGATGCCAAAATTTTAAAAAGTGACCGCCATATTGAAATTCTTTGTTATTGGACCGATTTCGTTCAAAATCGATATTTAGGCTTCCCTTGGGTCAAGAAAGAGGAAATAGATGCCAAAATTTTAAAAAGTGACCGCCATATTGAAATTCTTTGTTATTGGACCGATTTCGTTCAAAATCGATATTTGGGCTTCCCTGGGGTCAAATAAGAGGAAATGATTGGCAAAATTATAAAAAGTGACTGCCATATTGAAATTCTTTGTTATTGGACCGATTTCGTTCAAAATCGATATTTAGGCTTCCCTTGGGTCAAGAAAGAGGAAATAGATGCCAAAATTTTAAAAAGTGACCGCCATATTGAAATTCTTTGTTATTGGACCGATTTCGTTCAAAATCGATATTTGGGCTTCCCTGGGGTCAAATAAGAGGAAATGATTGGCAAAATTATAAAAAGTGACTGCCATATTGAAATTCTTTGTTATTGGACCGATTTCGTTCAAAATCGATATTTAGGCTTCCCTTGGGTCAAGAAAGAGGAAATAGATGCCAAAATTTTAAAAAGTGGCCGCCATATTGAAATTCTTTGTTATTCGACCGATTTCGTTCAAAATCGATATTTAGGCTTCCCTTGGGTCAAGAAAGAGGAAATAGATGCCAAAATTTTAAAAAGTGACCGCCATATTGAAATTCTTTGTTATTGGACCGATTTCGTTCAAAATCGATATTTAGGCTTCCCTTGGGTCAAGAAAGAGGAAATAGATGCCAAAATTATAAAAAGTCGCCGCCATATTGAAATTCTTTGTTATTGGACCGATTTCGTTCAAAATCGATATTTAGGCTTCCCTTGGGTCAAGAAAGAGGAAATAGATGCCAAAATTTTAAAAAGTGACCGCCATATTGAAATTCTTTGTTATTGGACCGATTTCGTTCAAAATCGATATTTGGGCTTCCCTGGGGTCAAATAAGAGGAAATGATTGGCAAAATTATAAAAAGTGACCGCCATATTGAAATTCTTTGTTATTGCACCGATTTCGTTCAAAATCGATATTTGGGCTTCCCTGGGGTCAAATAAGAGGAAATGATTGGCAAAATTATAAAAAGTGACCGCCATATTGAAATTCTTTGTTATTGGACCGATTTCGTTCAAAATCGATATTTAGGCTTCCCTTGGGTCAAGAAAGAGGAAATAGATGCCAAAATTTTAAAAAGTGACCGCCATATTGAAATTCTTTGTTATTGGACCGATTTCGTTCAAAATCGATATTTGGGCTTCCCTTGGGTCAAGAAAGAGGAAATAGATGCCAAAATTATAAAAAGTCGCCGCCATATTGAAATTCTTTGTTATTGGACCGATTTCGTTCAAAATCGATATTTAGGCTTCCCTTGGGTCAAGAAAGAGGAAATAGATGCCAAAATTTTAAAAAGTGACCGCCATATTGAAATTCTTTGTTATTGGACCGATTTCGTTCAAAATCGATATTTAGGCTTCCCTTGGGTCAAGAAAGAGGAAATAGATGCCAAAATTTTAAAAAGTGACCGCCATATTGAAATTCTTTGTTATTGGACCGATTTCGTTCAAAATCGATATTTAGGCTTCCCTTGGGTCAAGAAAGAGGAAATAGATGCCAAAATTTTAAAAAGTGACCGCCATATTGAAATTCTTTGTTATTGGACCGATTTCGTTCAAAATCGATATTTGGGCTTCCCTGGGGCCAAATAAGAGGGAATGATTGGCAAAATTATTAAAAGTGACCGCCACATTGAAATTCTTTTTTATTGGACCGATTTCGTTCAAAATCGATATTTGGGCTTCCCTGGGGTCAAATAAGAGAAAATGATTGGCAAAATTATAAAAAGTCGCCGCCATATTGAAATTCTTTGTTATTGGACCGATTTCGTTCAAAATCGATATTTAGGCTTCCCTTGGGTCAAGAAAGAGGAAATAGATGCCAAAATTTTAAAAAGTGACCGCCATATTGAACTTCTTTGTTATTGGACCGATTTCGTTCAAAATCGATATTTGGGCTTCCCTGGGGTCAAATAAGAGGAAATGATTGGCAAAATTATAAAAAGTGACCGCCATATTGAAATTCTTTGTTATTGGACAGATTTCGTTCAAAATCAATATTTAGGCTTCTCTGGGTTCAAAGTTGTTCGTGGTTTAGATTTTTAGTTCGCGTACGTCGATGATATTTTAGTTTCTTCAAAAGATAGCGAACAGCATGCAAAACATTTACGTATTCTTTTCAAACGTTTTTGAAGGATACGGTATAGTTAATAACGAGAAGAATGGTATTTTAATGTTCCAGAGGTTCGTTTCCTTGGATACAAAATAAGCGCTCCCGGGATTGGCTCTCCTGCTGACCGCATTAAGAGTTTACAGGATTTTCCTCTACCTAAAACAGTACAGGGATTTAGAAGATATGATTAATTTTTATCGAAAATTTCTCCCTAGCATAGCGCGACTTCAAGCAACATTAATAGATGCTTTATCAAAACTTCAAGATAAAAGTGCTAAACCTTTTACTGGGACTCCCGATTTAGAGCGTATCCTACTTCCTACTAATATTATAAAGGCGAAAGTTTGTATGTATGTTTGTTCCTCTTTAACGCAAAAACTACTGGATGGATTTGGCTGAAATTTGGAATGGAGATAGATTATACCCTGGATAAACATATAGGCTACAAATTATTCCGGAAAAATCCAAGGTTCCCGCGGGATTTTGAAAAACCACTGATAGATGGCGCTGATTGTACTTAAATCACGCTTACATTATCCGCAGTATCGAGAATAAGTAAAAAATTCCAAATCAACAATCAAGTAGGATAACCACAGTTATTGAAGTTTTTCATTAGCAATAGAAAATTTCTTAGGGATTAGGGATGGATTACGAAATAAATAATACAATTAGTACAAGGTATCGATTTGTCCAGTCATAGTGAGTACATTGCTAGATATTATAATGACTGGTCATGTGTGTATAATTTATAATTTTTAATAGGATAATAGGATAGGATAGGATCTACACATGATGTAATCCATCCCTAATCCCTAATCCCTAAGAAATTTTATATAATTAAATTTTATATAATTAATTATTATTTTTAATATCCAGGGTATAATCTATCTTTTTTTTTTTTTTTTTAATTTTTTATTCAGAAATATAATAACAAGTATTAGTAAACTTATTCTACCCCGCCAAACTGCACATGCAGTTTGTTGGCGAGTCTGCGCTCATACAATTAATAAACTTATAACTACATATTATATTCTAATGCTAGCCTACTTGTGTCGGTCAGTCTGTCAGTCGGTCGGTCAGTCAGTCGGTCGGTCGGTCGGTCAGTTCCATTCCAAATTTCAGCCAAATCCATCCAGTAGTTTTTGCGTTAAAGAGGAACAAACATACACACAAACTTTCGCCTTTATAATATTAGTAGGAAGTAGGAAGTAGGATGAAACGGAAAATAAAAAAGTAGTTGGGGATAGAATTTAATTTGACTTGAAAATGTATTAAAGCGGAAATGTGGGCTGATTGGTTGAATGTAAGGGGAAATTGTAATCATCCATTCCATCCATTTTGTTAGTCTAAAAATATAAAAGGGAAATGTGAATTAGTTTAAAGTTAGTTCTCGTTCAGCGTGGGAGCCGACTGTGGCTCCATAAGTGTTTTCGATATTTACTTTTATATTTTAAAAGATGTGCTGTCGTGGAGTTTCTTTGCCCTTTCTTCTACACGACTATAGCACTTTGCGAAACGGGCATTAGAGTCATTTTTATAATATATAGATCTATACTGAACAACATAATAAAATACAGATAGATGTTGATGAAGGAGTTTTCTTTACAATCCTTGTTACGTAACGATTACAATGTACCCTCCTTTGTGTAGGTAGTTATTTTTATTGATGGAAGGCGATTGCTGAGAATGATGTTCTGTTCTGATATTGTGTGTGATTCCTTTTATTAGACGCTCGGCGATGAGGGGGGTGCCGTCATACTTTTAAAACTTATGGCAAATATTTCCTCTTTCTTGACCACAGGAAGCCGAAATATCGATTTTGAATATCGATTTTGAATTTCAATATGGCGGTGACTTTTTAAAATTTTGGCATCTATTTTCTCTTTCTTGTCTCAAGGGAAGCCTAAATATCGATTTTGAACGAAATCGGTCCAATAACAAAGAATTTCAATATGGCGGTCACTTTTTATAATTTTGCCAATCATTTCCTCTTATTTGACCCCAAG
The DNA here is from genome assembly GCA_029955525.1 of Oeneis ivallda. Classification (NCBI taxonomy): domain Eukaryota; kingdom Metazoa; phylum Arthropoda; class Insecta; order Lepidoptera; family Nymphalidae; genus Oeneis; species Oeneis ivallda. The sequence continues at coordinate 23,975,935 of JARPMR010000007.1, forward strand.
GAAGCCCAAACATCGATTTTGAACGAAATCTTTCCAATAAAAAAGAATTTCAATATGGCGGTCACTTTTTAAAATTTTGGAATCTATTTCCTCTTTCTTGACCCAAGGGAAGCCTAAATATCGATTTTGAACGAAACGGTCCAATAACAAAGAATTTCAATATGGCGGCGACTTTTTATAATTTTGCAAATCATTTCCTCTTATTTGAGCCCAGGGAAGCCCAAATATCGATTTTGAACGAAATCGGTCCAATAACAAAGAATTTCAATATGGCGGTCACTTTTTAAAATTTTGGCATCTATTTCCTCTTTCTTGACCCAAGGGAAGCCTAAATATCGATTTTGAACGAAATCGGTCCAATAACAAAGAATTTCAATATGGCGGCGACTTTTTATAATTTTGCAAATCATTTCCTCTTATTTGAGCCCAGGGAAGCCCAAATATCGATTTTGAACGAAATCGGTCCAATAACAAAGAATTTCAATATGGCGGTCACTTTTTATAATGTTGCCAATCATTTCCTCTTATTTGACCCCAGGGAAGCCCAAATATCGATTTTGAACGAAATCGGTCCAATAACAAAGAATTTCAATATGGCGGTCACTTTTTAAAATTTTGCCAATCATTTCCTCTTATTTGACCCCAAGGAAGCCCAAATATCGATTTTGAACGAAATCGGTCCAATAACAAAGAATTTCAATATGGCGGCGACTTTTTATAATTTTGCAAATCATTTCCTCTTATTTGACCCCAGGGAAGCCCAAATATCGATTTTGAAGGAAATCGGTCCAATAACAAAGAATTTCAATATGGCGGTCACTTTCTAAAATTTTGGCATCTATTTCCTCTTTCTTGACCCAAGGGAAGCTTAAATATCGATTTTGAACGAAATCGGTCCAATAACAAAGAATTTCAATATGGCGGCGACTTTTTATAATTTTGCAAATCATTTCCTCTTATTTGAGCCCAGGGAAGCCCAAATATCGATTTTGAACGAAATCGGTCCAATAACAAAGAATTTCAATATGGCGGTCACTTTTTAAAATTTTGGCATCTATTTCCTCTTTCTTGACCCAAGGGAAGCCTAAATATCGATTTTGAACGAAATCGGTCCAATAACAAAGAATTTCAATATGGCGGCGACTTTTTATAATTTTGCAAATCATTTCCTCTTATTTGAGCCCAGGGAAGCCCAAATATCGATTTTGAACGAAATCGGTCCAATAACAAAGAATTTCAATATGGCGGTCACTTTTTATAATGTTGCCAATCATTTCCTCTTATTTGACCCCAGGGAAGCCCAAATATCGATTTTGAACGAAATCGGTCCAATAACAAAGAATTTCAATATGGCGGTCACTTTTTAAAATTTTGCCATCTATTTCCTCTATCTTGACCCAAGGGAAGCCTAAATATCGATTTTGAACGAAATCGGTCCAATAACAAAGAATTTCAATATGGCGGCGACTTTTTATAATTTTGCAAATCATTTCCTCTTATTTGAGCCCAGGGAAGCCCAAATATCGATTTTGAACGAAATCGGTCCAATAACAAAGAATTTCAATATGGCTGTCACTTTTTATAATTTTGCAAATCATTTCCTCTTACTTGACCCCAGGGAAGCCCAAATATCGATTTTGAACGAAATCGGTCCAATAACAAAGAATTTCAATATGGCGGTCACTTTTTAAAATTTTGGCATCTATTTCCTCTTTCTTGACCCAAGGGAAGCCTAAATATCGATTTTGAACGAAATCGGTCGAATAACAAAGAATTTCAATATGGCGGCCACTTTTTAAAATTTTGCCATCTATTTCCTCTTTCTTGACCCAAGGGAAGCCTAAATATCGATTTTGAACGAAATCGGTCCAATAACAAAGAATTTCAATATGGCGGCGACTTTTTATAATTTTGCCAATCATTTTCTCTTATTTGAGCCCAGGGAAGCCCAAATATCGATTTTGAACGAAATCGGTCCAATAACAAAGAATTTCAATATGGCGGTCACTTTTTAAAATTTTGGCATCTATTTCCTCTTTCTTGACCCAAGGGAAGCCTAAATATCGATTTTGAACGAAATCGGTCCAATAACAAAGAATTTCAATATGGCGGTCACTTTTTAAAATTTTGGCATCTATTTCCTCTTTCTTGACCCAAGGGAAGCCTAAATATCGATTTTGAACGAAATCGGTCCAATAACAAAGAATTTCAATATGGCGGCGACTTTTTATAATTTTGGCATCTATTTCCTCTTTCTTGACCCAAGGGAAGCCCAAATATCGATTTTGAACGAAATCGGTCCAATAACAAAGAATTTCAATATGGCGGTCACTTTTTAAAATTTTGGCATCTATTTCCTCTTTCTTGACCCAAGGGAAGCCTAAATATCGATTTTGAACGAAATCGGTCCAATAACAAAGAATTTCAATATGGCGGTCACTTTTTAAAATTTTGGCATCTATTTCCTCTTTCTTGACCCAAGGGAAGCCTAAATATCGATTTTGAACGAAATCGGTCCAATAACAAAGAATTTCAATATGGCAGTCACTTTTTATAATTTTGCCAATCATTTCCTCTTATTTGACCCCAGGGAAGCCCAAATATCGATTTTGAACGAAATCGGTCCAATAACAAAGAATTTCAATATGGCGGTCACTTTTTAAAATTTTGGCATCTATTTCCTCTTTCTTGACCCAAGGAAAGCCTAAATATCGATTTTGAACGAAATCGGTCCAATAACAAAGAATTTCAATATGGCGGTCACTTTTTAAAATTTTGGCATCTATTTCCTCTTTCTTGACCCAAGGGAAGCCTAAATATCGATTTTGAACGAAATCGGTCCAATAACAAAGAATTTCAATATGGCGGTCACTTTTTAAAATTTTGGCATCTATTTCCTCTTTCTTGACCCAAGGGAAGCCTAAATATCGATTTTGAACGAAATCGGTCGAAAAACAAAGAATTTCAATATGGCGGTGACTTTTTAAAATTTTGGCATCTATTTTCTCTTTCTTGACCCAAGGGAAGCCTAAATATCGATTTTGATCGAAATCGGTCGAAAAACAAAGAATTTCAATATGGCGGCGACTTTTTCAATTTTTGGCATCCATTTCCTCTGTGTAGAAGAAGATTAATATCGTGGTTGAGCTAGCAATTAAAATATCGATGCCATCATCGACCATCCCTACGCAGACAACAATGTTTATAGGCTTTCGCCTCCTTACGGATCCGAAAGGATGCGTACGCATCCTTACGGATCCGTAAGGACGCGTACGCATCCTTACGGATCCGTAAGGACGCGTACGCATCCTTTCGGATCCGTAAGGACGCGATCCTTACAAGTGTGTCTTATAGCATCGGCATAAATGCGAATCGATCCTCACAGATGTGGTTCCACCCTTATTCTAAACTCTCAGCAGAGGGAATGTAATGTAATAGAGATAATAACTACTTACTCCTAAATCTTCTCGACTTGCCAGCGCCTGAGAACAATTCTTTCGCATACGTAGTATCCATTCTAATCTGTGTTTCGCATCAATCATGTAAGTTATAATAGCTCATAAACATGACATGTTCGCTTTACGGCAGTAATTGTACAGTAAGGTAGTCGTAATAATTAATAGTCTCCACTCCAGGTTTTCCTTACCCCTATATATTATTACTAGCTAACTCGGCGAACTTCGTACCGCCAACTTACCTATATAAATAAAACAAATAACTACTAAAACTATCCTATCTTTCAAGTTGGACCAAATTACAGATAGTTACGAAGTTTGATCAAAATCGGTTAAGTAGTTTAGGAGTCCATCGCGGACAAACAACGTGACACGTAATTTATATATATTAAGTAAGGTAGGTGGGACGCAGCCAACGTATCAACGCAGGTCACGTCCCACACCAATGCGCGACCCATCATCCACGGTACTATAGTCATCCCGTCCGGCCTCTTGCCGTCATCCCTGAACAAACCGGAGGGTTCCAGTTGTGCAGGGATGGAGGCAGTGACCAGAGCGCGACGGACTATATCATTGAGAGCACCGTGGCGATACAAGCGGCCCGCGCTCCGATAACAACTGAGTCCAAAACAATCCACTTGGCTGCCGCAAGGACAGCGATGAGGCTCACATACCTTAATCCCCAAGTGCAAGCAAACGGCCACACGAAGCGCTGTCCTGTCGAGAATCGTCCCCAGGCTATGAGATGGCAGAGCGTGTAGCCAGTGACATGACTCCTTTTCGGATACGGCTAAAATGCGGGCTTTATCCGTATCAGAGGTACACTGCGCTACGAGATCCGCATGTGTCAAAACAACACGCGGTTTGTCCCAAAGACCCTGACATTCCACAGCCGAAGGAAAACTCTCACCAGGACAAGATGCACTCCATGCTAACTTCGCCTCTGCAAGACTCTCCACTACATCATCAGCCGGATTAGACAGATTAAGGATCTGACTGATGAGAGCATGGTGATGAGAGTGATAGAGCCAAAAGCAGAAGATAAGAAAGCCGGAAATGCTATGCTTGAAATGGAACGTATGCCTAAGCCACCGTATTTAACAGGTAGGCTGGCTTGAGTCCAGGTGCGGTCATCAAACTGTAAATTTAGAATTTTGCAAAGAGTATCTTTAAGAGACACGTCTAGATTATAAGTTAAAATAGGATATTTCCAAATGGGACTGCACCGTAATAAATTGTTGTTACATGAATTTTGGCGCAAATAAACATAACCGTAAAATATATTATATGGCCATGTGTGGCTTTATATCTAAAAGGCGAGGCGAAAATTTATTAAAATGATCTAATTTAGAATTTAGCAAATGTGAAAATGCGACGTCAAATATCCCCCATATTTGACGTCGCCAAGAAGGGTTAAATCATCTTTTGTAAAAGATGAGATGTTGGGAATCAAAGAACTTAGACTATTTTTCAAAATAATTTTTCATTTAAACTAACCGTTTAATATAATCTAAAATTTCAGGAAACTGTTTTTGAATTTCAGTCAACATGGCTCCCCTATCAATTGAATTGAATGCATTACGCACGTCAATTTTTACAAAAACATCGTAATCACAAGTGTTTAAAAATGTCCTGGCTGCATGCACAGCTGCCTCGCAACCTCCCCTAACGCCAAAACCAAGTTGTTTGGGTTTGAGGATGGCCGATGCTTTGTCTTTTATGAATCGGCAGCAAATCCTAGAAGCTAATCTACGGAAAGTGCTGCCGACTGCAGTAGGACGGATCCCACCATCTTTTTTGGTGAGAGCCACCAAATTAGCGCCGTATAAAATTGGCACTATTTGTTGTGGCACTCGACCAGAAAGCATCAAATTAATGAGGCCAGTTATCTCCTTCAAGAGCGAGTTGCTCTCTTCACTTGAAGGAGGGCCGATCAGTCTTTAAGATGTTGAGGTGATAGGCCATCCAATCCCACCATCCTGCAGAACCATTGGGAAATCCAAAAATACCAAATCGCACGGCATCTTCGGAGGCTCGGAGTCGGTTTGTGGGATCAAACGAAGGCGAATCTACTCTGGATATTTGAGCTGCAAGTTCTGGATCTGCAAAAAATCTCCTACTGGTGTTTCCATCATTAGTATTTCTGAAACCCGCCTTTGGTATGTCTACCAGGAATCCCAGTTTAGTTTTGAATTTGTTTTGAATTTACAGTTTTCTTTGTTTAACTGTCTCCCCTTCTTCCTTATTTTTTGTGCTCAGTCGTCCTTTTTTTAAAGGTAATTTGTATGCTAAATCATAAATGTCAAATACTCTCAAAGAAACGAATTCTTGCATGCAATATGGACATTCCAAATGATAAAGTGTTTGGATCAATGATTGTTTTGGTATTCAATTTATTGAAGTCTTTAGATGTTTCCTTACAGATACATCTTAAAGTAGAACGGGTATCAGTGGCTGCATTACATATATTTTCGTGACGACCATTGTCAACAACATTTTTTTAATATTAAAGCTATCGACATGAAATTTGGAATAGTTGTATTTATTAGTGGCCCAACATCATTGGAATTAAAAAAAAAAAAACAAAAATTATTTTTATTCTAAACACTACTGATCGATCTATTTGCCATCAACTAAACCAGAGTTGCGGTGAACTATGTCAGCAAAGATTGCTGGTTTTATGGCTAGTATCCGGCCGAAGGTCGATTTCGGGCCGAAGCCGATTAGTCGGCTATCGCACAACCCTCGGCCGAAGCCGAAGGTTGATTAACTCTAAGAAATTCCATTCCGGCTTAAAGTACGTTAAGAATACCTTCTAATGGGTATAATGTTATCGAATGGCATTGCATTATTTTAATTTTTAGTCTTCTTATTCCTTTAAAATACCTAGATAGCTTGTCTCACTACCTACCTTATGTGACACTTGTCTGTGTTGCCACCTTTTAGTCAGGTTAACTTGAGACTTGAGTTCACATTTCCAAGTTAAACAAGTGCTCAAAGCAATCTCTCTTCGGAGTCCAAAAGCAGAGAAATCTTCGACTTGGGACCCTAATGACATATTTACCAGATATTCTTCCAAATAGAGGAACTTGTTTGAGATGCTACATAAATTGGCCTCTCGCTTTAACGCTTTTGACCTCGCCTTTTTAAAAGCCCATTCAAGTTGATGACAATGTAATATTTTATACAAAAATTGATAAATAGGCAATGCTTACAGAGGGTAACCCAGAGTCACAATTATTATTTGTTTATGGAAATTATAAAGGGGAAACGCGTAACATTTGAGAATTAGATTGACGTACCTATGGACTTCACCCGAAAGCGTACCTACGTTCAGCCCTATAGTCTTTCTGCTACCTACTCTCTAACCTTATATAATGACCTCTTCAGTTTAGAAGAGTTCATTCTCAGTCAGTTGGTAAAATAAATGACAGTTCCTTAAGAGATTTAATGACGATATTTACATAAAAATGATTCAAGAAATGTCTCTGAAAGTTGGTCTGAAGTCACTTTTTGAGGACACTTTTTTTCCAGTAAATTGGCTTCTCTAAGCCAATTAATTACCTTGAATACCTACTTATGTTAATAATAGACTAAACTTTTATTATAACAAATTATTTATTTATTGGCCGACCAAATTTTAGTTAACCTTTTAACTTGGTTACAAAAGATCTGGTTTGGTTTATATAGTAACATATTATATTGTAGTAATATATATTAAATGTTGTCTGGAAGCTACAATTGATTCTTATTTGATGAGTACTTTCTATTTTGTTTTGGAAAAATCTTTATGATTTTTTATATTTCAGATATGCTGTTACTTATTAATTTATTTTGAAATATAGATCACATCCTTCTATAATATTATAATAATTTTCTTAAAATTATAATTTCTTCACTTAGCGTCGTTTGTGGTCACCAGGAGTTAATAAACACGTCTCTCGCAGATGCTGTGCATCATGCCGAATAATAGTGCAGGTTTTACAAAACAATAAATTTGTATTATTTAGCAGAGATGATGCACAGCATCCCAATAAGGCCTCCTGGTGTGAGGCTTCTATGAGCAAAGCGTGGCGAGCGCCGCCAAACCTGTGACCACGTGACGAACGACAACCGGAAGTGTATATATGATTGGCTGATAGCATAACGGATCCCTCTTATTGGTCGAAGGATTAAAAGGGAAGTACCACGTGATCTCACAGATGCTGTGCATCATCTCTGCTAAATAATACAAGTTTTATTGTTTTGTAAAACTTGCACTATTATACGAGAGCAAAAAAGTTGGCCTTCATATGAATATACAGAAAACAAAGGCAATGACAAACGGAATCCAGAAATGCATTAAAGCAAATAATATAGAAATAGAATATGTCGAAGAATATATTTACCTCGGAGAAATTGTCTCAACAAGGAATTCGATGGAAAAGAAAATAGAACGTCGAATGACAAATGCATGGAATAGGTATTAGATGTAGCGAAGTGATGAAATCGAAAGAAATGCCGATGAAATGTAAACAAAAAATATTTAACAGCTGTATACTGCCTATATTAACATACGGATGGCAAACCTAGGCCCTCACACAAAAACTGGAGGAAAAACTAGCAATTTGTCAGCGTGCTATGGAGCCTAGTATGTTACATATAAAACGAATAGATAAAATATCAAATAAAAAATAAGAAAAGAAACGAACGTAATGGATGTCAAGAGCAGGATAAGAAAACTGGACATGGGCTGGGCATGTCTGTAGAGTAAAGCAAGACAGATGGGCAAAAAGGTTAACAGAGTGGTATCCAAAAGACGGAAAACGGTCAAGAGGAAGACAAAGAATTAGGTGGAGCGATGATTTTGTAAAAATGATCGGAGCAACATGGCAAAGACTGACACATGAGAGGGAGAAGTGAAAAGGACTGGAGGAGGCCTTCGTCCAAAGGGCGTACTGAGAAAAAAACTAAAAATAAAATAAACAAATAAATAAATAGGAATAAGGAACCTCAACTACTTTATAATTATATTAATACTAGCTGACCCAGCGAACTTCGTACCGCCAACTTATCTATATAAATAAAACAAATAAACTATCCCAATCCAAAAAAACTATCCTATCTTTTAAGTTCGACCAAATACAAAAATCGGTTAAGTAGTTTAGGAGTCCATCGCGGACAAAAAACGTGACACGTAATTTATATATATTAAGATTAGAATAAAGAAAGATGTAAAATAGTAAAAGATGTATGATAGAAATAAGATAAGATTTTTTTTAAGATTTTCGTAATCTAATAATTATAGATTAAGATTTTGTAAATATTTTTTTCAGTAAATAATGGCTTTATTATTATTTAAAATGAAACTACGATTAATAAATAAATATAATTATTAAATAACATATATTTAGACTAGATGCCAGCAATTCTTCTTTAGACGTCCACAGGTGGACAAGTCTCTTGCATGGACTTCTACAGGCCTCGGTTTTACGCCGCCTGTATCTAGCGGCTCCCTGCGACTCGTCTAATGCTCTGCCTCGTGCCAATACTGCGCTTTCATTAAGGGGTTGAAATCCTGTGGGAACTTTTTTGATTTACAAGATAAAAAATTGTCTATGCATGGGCATTCACTTCATTCATTACTTATTTGAAATTTCTTTAGTTTTAATTTTTTTTTACAAAGAAACCAGGATTGTAAATCACTTATTCTTACATTATTTATATAAGGCCATCCTAATAATAGGTCTTTACCTATGAAATTGCCGTTTTGTATGCAATAAGTGAAAGTACTTATTTTTTCAAACTTTTTTATTTCTGTTATTCGAAGTAATCACCCATGCAATCGACGCATCTTTGCCAACGCAGTGGCAGTTTATTGATGCCCTTCTTGTAAAAATCAGCTGGACGGGAGGCAACAAACTCTTCAAAGGCATTTTGTACTGCCTCTCGGGAATTGAATTTTTTACCCACTGCAAAGTTGTCTAAATTTGGGAAAAAGTAATAGTGGGTAGGTGCAAGGTCTGGTGAGTATGGCGGATGAGGGAGAGCTTCCAACCCCAGCTATTGCAGCTTGGAGACTGCCTGTTGCGCAGTATGGGGTCGCGCGTTGTCGTGAAGGAGCAGTGGGGACGACCGATTGACCAAAGCTGGTTGCAGATGTGCAAGCTTCTCCATCATTCTCTCCAGTTCTTCACAGTACACATCTGCATTAATGCTCATGCCGTTTTGTAAAAAGCTGTGGTGAATCACACCCGCACTAGACCACCAAACAGTGACCATCACCTTTTTAGGGGTCATTTTTAGGGTTCCGTACCCAAAGGGTACCAACGGGACCCTATTACTAAGCCTACGCTGTCCGTCCGTCCGTCCGTCCGTCCGTCCGTCTGTCAGCGGGCTGTATCTCGTAAACCGTAATAGATAGACAGATGAAATTTTCACATATTATGTATTTCTATTGCCGCTATAACAACAAATAATAAAAATTAAATTAAATTAAAAAAATTAAATTAAATTGGGTAGGTGGGTAGATGGAAATTTTTTTATTTAATTTTTTTAACGGAACCCTAAAAGAGCGAGGCCCGACTCGCACTTGGCCGATTTTTTTGGTTTAGGGCATTGCTTTGGTGCTGAACCAGTGTCAAACCAACTTGCTGAGCGCTTTCGATTGTCGAACAGAATCCATTTTTCGTCGCACGTAACAATTCGTTTAAAAATTCCTTCATTTCTTTGCCTGTTGAGCAGCGCAAGGCAGGTCTCGACGCGTTTGTTGCGCTGACGATCGTTAAGGTCGTAGGGCACCCATCTATCAAGCTTTTTTACCTTGCCAATTTGTCGCAAATGGATCAATATTGTTTTGATGCTTAAATCAAAAGCTGCTGCTAGCTCAGCTGTAGATTGAGTTTCGTCAGCTTCCACAATCGCCTTTAATTCATTATTGTTAACCAAAGTCTCCGGACGACCACGAGCTTCATTTTTCAAGTCAAAATTTCCAGAACGGAACCGGGAAAACCAATAACGGGTTGTGCGATCGTTTATACCGTTCTCTCCGTAAACGTTTTTGATGTTACGGGCCGTTTGTGTCGCGTTGGTGCCACGACGGAACTCATATTCCATAATTACACGAATTTTTAAATTATCCATTATGACGAAAAATGTTCAAATGTAATGAAAATACAACGCTAATAAAAAAACAAAAGACTGAGTTTGTAAATAGAATGTCATGGTTTTAAAACAAAATTAATTTGAATTTAGAATACAGAGCCATTACAAACATTTTTTTATTTGAAATGACCAGTACTGAAGAAAGGCAATTTCATAGGTAAAGACTTAATACCATACAATATTATAATAATACATACCAGCAATTTTTTAAACGGAACATTATTTTACAGATTAAACAGTGTGCATCATGGTGGAATTGAAAGGCAATAATTTAGGAAAAAGACAGCAGGAGCTTAATGAAAAGGTTACTAAAACAACTTTAGAAAATATAGACTTTAACATTATTAAGGGGCTCGAAGAACAGTCTGATGTTGACAGATTATATAAAATTGATGTTGCTAAAGTATATAAAAATATTGATTATCTAGTAGAAACCTTCAAATGTGGAGACAGTTTATACATTTCAAGGGCTCTCAAGTGCTCTTGGCTATTTGAAAACGAGAATTCATTTGTAATTAATCCAGACTACCTGCACCATGAAGTCTTTCCCTTGATGTCGGTTAAAATGAAAAAGAAATTGTTAACTACTATATCCATGCATGTCAGAGATGAAAAAAGAGCAGAAGACTTTTACAAGTATTGCTTATCAGATAAAAAGTTGAATAACATTACTACAAAATTTTTAATTTGGACCTCTGAACAGCATAAAATGGAATATATATCCAGTAATGATAATATTGATGATGGAAAAGTTAAATACATCATTGGCAATTCCTTTAATGTAGCTGAAGCCTACCTAGCAAAAGAAAAAAGTAAATATAGAAATACCAACGAGAAATTACATGAACTTCGTCATTTGATTCATATTTCTAATCATAAATATTTGGACTTAATGGAAAACTACACTGATATAAATACACAGTGTCACTATGGGCAAGATGTAAAGAAACTGGGACTTCGGATTTCTAAAGATGTCATAACAAAGCACAAAGAAAGGGTTTCAAATAATATACAGCTTTATTTCAAAAAGCTTAACTTGGGTGTGCTAGCAAACCATTTTTCAGTTGAAGATGTCAAAAATTATGCTGTATCTCTTTTACCTCCTACAGCCCAAGATTTTTGGTCAATGAACTTTTATGAAAGTTACCGGAAGATCTTCAAGATAATACCCCAAAATGAAGTCTGTACGTTTCTCAGAGAGATATTTCTTGCAAAATATTTAAATGAACCATTTGACATGAGTAAAGACTTTTATACCTTAAAATATTATGAGCTCTTAACAAATAAAGAAAGAGAAGTATGGGCCTTAGAACATCTGAAACAAAACCATGAAGTTCTTGGCTCAGACATTGATTATCTCTGGTATCAATTTGTAAACTCTAATCTGGCATTCAAAGAGATAAAGAAATGTATTGCTGTTTGTCCTGATCACTATAACAGGGCAGCTAAGATTAATGTTTTAGTTAATTCTGTTAAAAATGAAGAGGAATTAGAAAAGCTACTAAGATATTACTATGAAAGACATGTCAATGAAAATGAAGACCGTAACATGTCATTCATTGAAAATGTAACTAAAAAGATTAATGTTTTCAAATTACCTGAAAATTGTTGGAATGCTTTTACCAAAATATTATATAGCACTAAAACTTTTTCAGAATGTTCTTATGCTACCAATAAATACAAAACTATTATAGTACTGTACCATATTATACATAATAAATCAATTCCAAATATTTTGGAAGATTATGTTTTGACAGAAAACAATGCTCAGAATATAAAATATGATAAAGAAATCCTCTTTAAGAAGTTAACTAATGAAGATATAAAACTTGTCTATCAAAAGCTTATTGATTTGTGCACTATTAAATTAAAACATTTTGAAACACAAATATATGATATGGTAAAGAAAAATGCTAGAAAACTTATTGATTTTGCTTTACTCATCATGGAGATCTTTGAAAAGACAAAAGATGATTGCCCAGATATTATTAAGAAATATGTGAAATTAAACCCTGTTTACCATAAAGGTCATAGATTCTTTGTGGACGAAAAAGAAGAAATTACAGAAGGGAAATTATTACGACTACTGAAACAAGATTCTATCCTCTTTCTCAAAAAACTCCCTGAACTTTCGGATTGCTTTTCTAGAATAAGAATGAATAATTTACTAAAAAAAATAAAAGTATATTTTCCAAATGATGTTGCCAAAGATTTGCTTTACTTTTGTGAATCATTACTAGAAAAAGGTGGATATGATTATGCCTTGTTTCACGCAGTTATTGTTGCTATATTCCACATAGGAAGTGATGATTACAAAATTGCGTTTGTAACCAAATATGTACCAGAAGAGCCAAAGATATCTCATGACATAATTGATAGAAAATTGCTAAGTATACAGGAAGGTATTTGTCGTTTCGCTCTATACTCTCGGCCTCCTATTCCGCTGGAATGCATTTTACGGTATATTAAAGGCGATTATGTACGTTATTGTATACCGATGTTTGATTCATACGTTAATAGTCTTCCAATGCCACAGTGTATTCTATTCTCTGCTTTTTTGAACACCTCTGTATCTATTCAAAAGCATGGTTTACGTGTAGCACTCCAATGTTTTAGTACAGAAGATTTGACGAACCTTATCGTTAACGTTTGGAAAACTACCAAGAATGTATCTTTACGAATGACAGTTTATAAAGCCCTTTGCAATAAAATTGAAAATATTGATGAGAATTCCCAAAGAAAACTTTACGATGTTTTGAAAATGCTAACATTAGATTTGCATGAGAATGATACTGACGATGTGTTTAATCTTCTAACACATTTCAAAGTATCAAAATTCAAAGGGGACTTCTTAAAAATAGCTTGGAATACTGTTCAAAAGTTATCCGAAGAAAATTCAAAGAATATCCATAGAAAATGTACGATTGTGCAAACATTCGAATTTAATATTGCTGTAATTGACAAGGAATTCTGTCGTACTCAAATCATTGATGAGTTTGTATCTTCAATGTTAAATGAGCAAAATATCGGAGAGTTTTATCAAGACAGTAATATAAAAAGCCTCGTTGAAGCCAAGTGGGCACTTGCAGCCAAATATATAATTTACATTGATAATGATCAAATAAAAAGAAGCTTAGAACTGGTACACTTTATTTTACAGAGATGTACTGAAATGTGGAATTTAACACACTATGGGTATTATACATCAAGGGAATTTATGTTCCGGTTTATAAATAAAATTTTGTATCACTCTATTTTTAAAAGTAATAAGACTGATTCTATACCAGTTTTAGAGTATATTATAAAAATATTGAGCGAATTGCTTCCCATAGCACAATTTTATAAGCTTTATGTAAAATTGAATTTTATGATTATTTCGAAGAAAGCAGTAGGGTCGGATGTGTGTAATTATGTCCATTTAATACCGGAAAATGTAGCTCGTACTTTGGCTACTGAAGTTATAGTATTCTTGAATAATCTCAAGATTAAAAACCTGCTGTGTTTGAGCTTTCACAATAAAAGCAGTTTGTTAGGTTACGCTATTGAGATTTCGTGTTATAATACGAATTTAAAGAACGTTGAAATCAATACCCTTGTTAGCTCTCAATTGATCGAGGCCCAACTCCCAGAAGCTCATCTTCTTGCACTCAGTGTCTTACCGCGAGAACGGCCTGAACAGTTAAAAGACATTTGGTTGAATATAATTGGCAAAATTCAAAGTGGGGATAATGTAGAGTTACAGGCTTATGTATATGAATTTATTATACATAATAATTTCAAAGCAATTTGAAATTCATACTCAAGCTGCAGTATTTTTACCGTATCAAGTGGCATTTCTTTATTTTTATTCTTTCTTTATCTTTTGAGTAAGTAGGTACAATAACGTTGGTTTATCAACTCAAAAATAGACAACGTTTTCCCCCCAAAGGGAAGAAAACGATATATTTCATGTCTTGCCTAGGCTTGACCATATGAGATAACACTTCCCGCATCTATCCCTTTCCCACGCGTACATCCAATGGAACTTACCTGCGTCCGTCTAGTTAGCTCGGTCACCGACGCCCTCCACCCCGCTCGCGGGCGCGGGCGGGTGAACGACAGCTGCCCTTCTCAGTACCTCTCAATGAAGTCGTCAAGAGCTTGTTCTGGTCAAGCCTAGGCAAGACATGAAATATATCGTTTTCTTCCCTTTGGGGGGAAAACGTTGTCTATTTCATGGTCTGTGCCGTCGGCTTGACCATATGAGAGGTTTTTAGTTTCTGACGACGCAGGTTAAGCGTACTGTGAATATGTTATAAAGTTAGGATCTAACTAGTTATAGTAGTTAAAATGTAAATCCAAAAAAAAACATGTAAGAAATATTAAATGTGCTCTTTTATTAATTAAAATAAGGGTTTACAAAAAAATTTAGATAGGTTTAAAACTAGAATGAACTAAGTCACTAACAGGACGAGCATTGAGTGGCTTTCTAATTATTTCTTTGAAATAGAACTTAAAAACGTTTTTGTCTGACTTCCAATTACCATTTGATAGTATGACCTCTAAGGGAACGTCATTCTGCCGCCTTGAAGAGGCTACAGCGGATCTTATACTTCCAGGTGAAAATTCTATACCTAGTTGTACCAAAGCAGTTTTCACCCATCCGGCTATTATTGCTCTAGATGCAGGTTTCACAACTCCACGTGTAGATACAAACAAGGAGGTCAAGTCCTTTCTTGCCTGTCTTCTAGAGGCTGATAAGCTTATCAATTTATTCGTCCAATAAAGTGGATCCAAGTTCCTTGTCGAACCTCTAGATACCTGCCAACCTGACTGTCGATGATTGTTCTTATCAGTTTTTGAGCCATACACAGGCCAAAATATAACAGAATCTTTGTTCAATTTTAGATGATCCTCATCTATCCTTAGAAGTGTAAGGTCATGTATTCTTCTACCTGATGCAAGCAATAGAATGAGTGCTACGTGCCGGGATACTTCAAACAGGCTCTCTTCATTAATAATCAAGTTCTCCATCCATAAAACCAACTGTTCGACGTCCCAAATACATTTCTTCACCGGCGCAGGGTGAGTGTTCTCAATTGCTCGAATAATTTGCTTTACCAAAGGATGACCAGAAATTTCTTCTCTTCTCAGAGGATCAGCCAGAGTGGCTATTACAGATTTATGTAACTTTATCGTACCAGGTGCGAGGTGCTTTGTTCTGTGTAAACTACTAAGATACTGGGCAACATCAGCTGGATCAGGTTTCTTTGGATCTAAGTTTCTCAAATTACACCTTTTTACCCACGCTTTCCACGGCGCTGAGTATGTTTTCAAAGAAGATTTTCTCCATGCTCCCTCGAGTAATTTAATGTCGTCTATGTGCCACAATGACGTGATGTGGGACCACCCCGTATCAACCAAGCCTCCAAACGTAGGTTTTGGGCATCTGGGAGAGGAGTATTCTGTGTTGCATCCAGCAGATGATGCTGTAGATTTCGAATGCAAATCGGATGGTTCAATGCTCTGCGTTTCAAATCTGCTCTCCAAAATACTCGTTCCCATCTCGGTACTATTAGAACATATCTGCCCTTGGCTTTGTTTAAATGCGACAGTACCCGAGGAATGAGCGCTGGTGGAGGGAAAACCCAAGCCAGCTCGAAGTCCCAGGTTTTGCTGAAAGCATCTATGAAAAGAGCCTTCCTGTCCCTTGCATCTCGAGAGACATAATTCGGGACAACTTTCGAGAAAGCAGTCGCAAAAAGATCGACTTGAGGAGTTCCCCATTTTCTGAACAGTAAGTTGGTCACGTGGTTGGAGAGATGCCAATCCGCCAGCTGCTTTCGACGAGAAAGACTGTCGGCCATTTCGTTGCAGATCCCCGGTATGTGGTAAGCAAAGATCTCGATTTTGTTCTTGTCGGCCAGCTCGAGAATCTTCGTTACTAGATCTGTCAGTAGAATAGATTTGGTACCTCCCTGGTTCCGTATGTAGAATACCACTGTTTTGTTGTCGGACTGAATAACTACACGTTTCCCCTGCAGTTGAGTTAATGTTAACAGGATTGCTTGATAAACCGCGAAAAGCTCCTTGTGGTTTATATGCCAAAGGGTCTGACCCTCCTTCCATAGTCCACTGAGGAGTCTCCCGTTGACCTGGGCCCCCCAGCCCTTGTCCGAAGCGTCCGTCGTCACGTACACAATTTCCTGACAGGTGAAGATTTTCCGAGCCCTGTGAAGTTTCTTTAACCACCAGTAACCCTCCTGCAGAGCTTTTGTCGGAATAATGAATTTGCGATTCTTCTGATCTTGGGGAAGCACGTTTGCCGCACGTTGGAGATGCCTTGAATACAGTCTTCCCAATGGCACCGCGAACGATGCAAAAGCCAGCTTTCCTACAAGACTTTTCCCGCTGACCCAACTCCAGGACCCTGTCCTTGTAATTTGCTCGAGATCCTTCTTTAAAAGTGCAATCTTTCTGTCTGGTAAAAATATCTTGTTGTTTTGAGTGTCCCACATTAGTCCTAAGTACTCTAGACAATGGGTTGGTGGATTCAGAGATTTTTTCTTGTTTATTTTCCAACCCAAATCCTGGAGGAACCTGACTGCCAAGAGGGTATCCTTCTCTAATTCGTCTGCGCGCTGACTGGCCAAGAGAAAATCGTCGAGGTACACAATTATCCTTATTCCCCTCTCTCTGAGTTGAGCCGCGATCCAGTTTGAAACCCTTGCGAATGTAAGAGGAGCCGTCGATAGGCCGAAAGGAAGACAAGTGAATTGAAGTATTCTGTGGCGATGAATGATTGCTAAGAATTTCCTGTGTTCGGGTTTCACCGGTATGTGAAAATATGCCTGGGAAATATCTATCTTTGAGAGATAATCCCCTGAATGCGCGAAAGACAGAGAGATCTTGGAGAGAATCAAAAAGCTAGCAGCACTTTATTTACCTGATGGATGGCGACAGTGGAAAGTGGTGCCACTTACGAAAGAAGAATTATTAGGAGAAGACCTTGATCCCCAGATCCTGAACAAAATCAGATTCTGTCTTCCAACGGTTGAGCTGGCTAGAGCATTCTGTCCAAACTGTACTTCGCTGTCGGAGAGGCTATACAAGGATATGAAGATTAAAATGCTGGGATGGCCATTTTGTGTGGGACTTATTATTGGTCCACCATCCATTGGTGCTAGAATAAGAGGTTCTGCTGTTCAAAATGAATTAATTATAGCTTCTCTTGCCGATCTTAAACCTCTTCTGTTAAGTCGGAGAGACGCCTCGAAGGAGCTAGCAGACAATGACGAGGCGGATGATGCATCAACAGTGCGTTCTTCATCGTCTAAGTCTAAGTCTAAGCTGTCAAGAATGGACAAGTTAGAACAAGAATTCAGTGATATGAAAGATATGATCTCTGGGTTTATTAAAAGATTTGAACCCGTCTCAGAGCATGAATCCGAACCAGAGGAGTCCGATACTTCTTCCGAAGAAGAGCTTTTTGATAGGCAACCTTTACATAAGCCGGATACTGTAGCATGGAAAGCTCCGAGTCTGGTACTGGAAGATGATAATGACGATTTTGACTTCTCCCCTCAGACTAAGGAACAAGAGCCAGCTATTCCGACGCCGAAATCCCATATTGAATTGCAGGGTATTCAGTGTTTGAGATTAGGGGAATTGGCATATAAGCAAATCCGATACGCCGATGTACAAAAGAAACTACAAGCATTTCCAGTTTTCCATGCGCTAAAACTGAATCCCGCTCTGATGAAACTTAACCTGTCAAGCGCATCTAATGACCCTCTGGCCAAACAAGAGGCTTCCTTCGGTACTATACTGCATGGCTTGCTATTACAGAGAGAGGCGCTCAACAATGTTATGAAAGAATTGTCAACTAAACACCCTTCCTTGAAGCAGGATCTCAAGGAATCTCTATATGGCGAGAATTCTGCATTTAAATCCATCTCTGATGATGTCTTACAATATGTATGCGGTCGTAAAGCTGAGGTAATAGAGCAGAGGCGAAATGCTTGTCTACCACAAGATGATTATCACTCTACGTTACTGAATAACATTCCGCCATCTTCAACTCATCTCTTTGATGAGAATCAGTTTTCAGAATTGTTAAAACAACCCTCATTCCAAGGATTTTTTCGTGGTTCCACCGCATCTTCGTACAAGTCTAAGTTCCAATCAAAAGCAAGTTCAGGCTTCGAACAACGAAAGAAAATTCCTAAATCTTCAAGAGCATCATTCAAGCCTCGGTCACAGCAGTCCAAGCCTTCAAACTTTGATTCCTGGAAGCCTAAGTCAAAGAGAGCCCCAAAGCGAAGCTATAATGGTCGCCCCAAGGACAAGTCCGCTACTTACAAGGAGACAGATACTAAAAAACCAAGAAGATCCTGACTTGCAGGATTTCAAGGGGGGGAGGCTAAGCACATACGTCAACATCTGGCAGAATATCGGGGCACCACCAGGTATATTAAAAATCATAAAGGGATACTCTATCCCTTTCATTTTAAAACCACCACTTGTCCTTCTCTCACAAGGCCATCTACGCAAGTTCAATTCAGTCGGAATGGACGCAGAAATAGAGAGTATGATTTCTCAAAATATTTTAGAACCCTGTCAGTCCCCCCTGGGATATCTGTCCAGGTTATTCCCAATATCGAAACCCGATGGCAGCCTACGCCCAATCATAAACTTACGAGGACTGAACAAGTTTTTACGACCAAAGAAATTTCGCCTTCTAAACCATTTTCGAGTGCCAGAATTCCTCCAGGAAGGGGATTATCTCTCAAAGATAGATATTTCCCAGGCATATTTTCACATACCGGTGAAACCCGAACACAGGAAATTCTTAGCAATCATTCATCGCCACAGAATACTTCAATTCACTTGTCTTCCTTTCGGCCTATCGACGGCTCCTCTTACATTCGCAAGGGTTTCAAACTGGATCGCGGCTCAACTCAGAGAGAGGGGAATAAGGATAATTGTGTACCTCGACGATTTTCTCTTGGCCAGTCAGCGCGCAGACGAATTAGAGAAGGATACCCTCTTGGCAGTCAGGTTCCTCCAGGATTTGGGTTGGAAAATAAACAAGAAAAAATCTCTGAATCCACCAACCCATTGTCTAGAGTACTTAGGACTAATGTGGGACACTCAAAACAACAAGATATTTTTACCAGACAGAAAGATTGCACTTTTAAAGAAGGATCTCGAGCAAATTACAAGGACAGGGTCCTGGAGTTGGGTCAGCGGGAAAAGTCTTGTAGGAAAGCTGGCTTTTGCATCGTTCGCGGTGCCATTGGGAAGACTGTATTCAAGGCATCTCCAACGTGCGGCAAACGTGCTTCCCCAAGATCAGAAGAATCGCAAATTCATTATTCCGACAAAAGCTCTGCAGGAGGGTTACTGGTAGTTAAAGAAACTTCACAGGGCTCGGAAAATCTTCACCTGTCAGGAAATTGTGTACGTGACGACGGACGCTTCGGACAAGGGCTGGGGGGCCCAGGTCAACGGGAGACTCCTCAGTGGACTATGGAAGGAGGGTCAGACCCTTTGGCATATAAACCACAAGGAGCTTTTCGCGGTTTATCAAGCAATCCTGTTAACATTAACTCAACTGCAGGGGAAACGTGTAGTTATTCAGTCCGACAACAAAACAGTGGTATTCTACATACGGAACCAGGGAGGTACCAAATCTATTCTACTGACAGATCTAGTAACGAAGATTCTCGAGCTGGCCGACAAGAACAAAATCGAGATCTTTGCTTACCACATACCGGGGATCTGCAACGAAATGGCCGACAGTCTTTCTCGTCGAAAGCAGCTGGCGGATTGGCATCTCTCCAACCACGTGACCAACTTACTGTTCAGAAAATGGGGAACTCCTCAAGTCGATCTTTTTGCGACTGCTTTCTCGAAAGTTGTCCCGAATTATGTCTCTCGAGATGCAAGGGACAGGAAGGCTCTTTTCATAGATGCTTTCAGCAAAACCTGGGACTTCGAGCTGGCTTGGGTTTTCCCTCCACCAGCGCTCATTCCTCGGGTACTGTCGCATTTAAACAAAGCCAAGGGCAGATATGTTCTAATAGTACCGAGATGGGAACGAGTATTTTGGAGAGCAGATTTGAAACGCAGAGCATTGAACCATCCGATTTGCATTCGAAATCTACAGCATCATCTGCTGGATGCAACACAGAATACTCCTCTCCCAGATGCCCAAAACCTACGTTTGGAGGCTTGGTTGATACGGGGTGGTCCCACATCACGTCATTGTGGCACATAGACGACATTAAATTACTCGAGGGAGCATGGAGAAAATCTTCTTTGAAAACATACTCAGCGCCGTGGAAAGCGTGGGTAAAAAGGTGTAATTTGAGAAACTTAGATCCAAAGAAACCTGATCCAGCTGATGTTGCCCAGTATCTTAGTAGTTTACACAGAACAAAGCACCTCGCACCTGGTACGATAAAGTTACATAAATCTGTAATAGCCACTCTGGCTGATCCTCTGAGAAGAGAAGAAATTTCTGGTCATCCTTTGGTAAAGCAAATTATTCGAGCAATTGAGAACACTCACCCTGCGCCGGTGAAGAAATGTATTTGGGACGTCGAACAGTTGGTTTTATGGATGGAGAACTTGATTATTAATGAAGAGAGCCTGTTTGAAGTATCCCGGCACGTAGCACTCATTCTATTGCTTGCATCAGGTAGAAGAATACATGACCTTACACTTCTAAGGATAGATGAGGATCATCTAAAATTGAACAAAGATTCTGTTATATTTTGGCCTGTGTATGGCTCAAAAACTGATAAGAACAATCATCGACAGTCAGGTTGGCAGGTATCTAGAGGTTCGACAAGGAACTTGGATCCACTTTATTGGACGAATAAATTGATAAGCTTATCAGCCTCTAGAAGACAGGCAAGAAAGGACTTGACCTCCTTGTTTGTATCTACACGTGGAGTTGTGAAACCTGCATCTAGAGCAATAATAGCCGGATGGGTGAAAACTGCTTTGGTACAACTAGGTATAGAATTTTCACCTGGAAGTATAAGATCCGCTGTAGCCTCTTCAAGGCGGCAGAATGACGTTCCCTCAAGTATCAATCTACCTCAGTATGATATAGTTACAAGCCTAAATACCTACTAAGATTTAATATAATATACTTAAGGCTTTTGTATGTGCCAACAAGAGGTTTTCTCCGTGTAACTACTCTTTACTGAGTGAATATATATGTATAAAAAATATACATATGTTGTTTCTTCTTCTTCTTCATACCGATAGATGTCCACTGCTGGACAAAGGTCTCTTGCATGGACTTCCACAGGCTTCGGTCTTGCGCCGCCTGGATCCAGCGGCTCCCTGCGACTTGTTTGATGTCGTCGGTCCACCCTGGTGGGGGGTTTGCCAACACTGCGCTTCCCGGTGCGGGGTCGCCACTCCAGCAGCTTGGGACCCCAACGACCATCAGCTCTTCGAACTATGTGCCCCGCCCATTTCCACTTCAGTTTCGCGACTCGCTGAGCTATGTCGGTGACTTTGGTTCTCCTACGGATCTCCTCATTTCTGATTCGATCCCGCAGGGACACTCCGAGCATAGCTCTTTCCATTGCCCGCTGAGCGGTCCTGAGCCTACTTATGAGGCCCTTAGCGACCATGTCTCGGATCCGTAAGTCATCACTGGCAGCACACACTGTTCGAAGACTAGTCGTCAGGCACTGAGGAATTTTAGACGAGAAGACATCTCGGAGCTTCCCGAACGCTGCCCAGCCGAGTTGGATTCGGCGGTTGGTCTCTTTTTTGAAATTGGACCTACCTACCTGGACTGTGTGTCCCAGGCCAGGTATATAATAATATACTCGTCAACAATTTCGAGTGGCTGCAGAGTTCTCAACAGTTACTGGATGGAGCGGAGCATTGGACACCGACATCTATATTGTACCTATACCGTAGGTACAATATAATAGGTCGGTGGCATTGGACATGATTTTCGTCTTGCTCAATCAATCAATTCTTTATTTGCATATATGCAGATTGCAGGTACAGACAAGATGTTAAACATAGTTATACTCATGCCTTGTCCTCTAGATTAGCTGAAATAAAATGTTATTTTATTATAAATATTGTAGTAACACTTGTCAGTTACTACCACGAACACTGTTTTTAGGGTAGATTTCTTTTTTTTTTTTTGTGGGTAGCTATTACCTACATTTCTTCGTGGGTACCACGGAGTACTATTTATATGTGGGACTCAGTTGTTTAGCCTCATTCGCTTTTTAGTGCTCTGCCACTGTATCATTCAAATATTGAAATATTCAGATAGTTCTTAATTAATATTCAAGTTTTTATAAATAATATTCAAGTTTTTATAAATAATATTCAAGTATAATAAGAAATTAAATTACAGCGGGCACGTAGAAGTGAAGAGTCTACGAGCTCATTTTCATCATCTACTGGACTTGAAATGTACATCGAATTACTCAACGGAGTCTTTCACGTACCTTACATTAACAAAGTACGATCAATTCACAGGAATTTCATCATAAAAAACTTTGTATGTAAATTCCACTCAATGGAATTATTATATTATGTACATCGAATTACTCAACGGAGTCTTTCACGTACCTTACATTAACAAAGTACGATCAATTCACAGGAATTGCATCATAAAAACTTTGTATGTAAATTCCATTCAATGGAATTATTATATTATGTACATCGAAATACTCAACGGAGTCTTTCACGTACCTTACATTAACAAAGTACAATCAATTCACAGGAATTGCATCATAAAAACTTTGTATGTAAATACCATTCAATGGAATTATTATATTATGTACATCGAATTACTCAACGGAGTCTTTCACGTACCTTACATTACCAAAGTACAATCAATTCACAGGAATTGCATCATAAAAACTTTGTATGTAAATTCCATTCAATGGAATTATTATATTGTGTGCATCGAATTACTCAACGGAGTCTTTCACCGTACCTTAAATTAACGATCAATTCACAGGAATTATGTAAATTCCACTCAATGGAATTATAATCAAACTACCCACCTTTGGGCGAGGTATTCATGATATACACCAGAGATACCTACGGAGGTTCCCACTGGAGATAAAGAAAAAACACCCGCTTCACAATTCGGGCTGGAAATTTACAAGGAGTTGGCCGATCGATTAAATCATATTGCTACTAAACTTTATATGTTTGTGCTACCTACTAAATGGCCTTGACAAAGAGGTCCGAAAAGATTTGTTCGAGAACAAAAAATATATGGTTCCTGCTTACAGCGAACGCGTTAATGCTCGTTTATTAAACATGGAACTAAAGTCTTGCCCAAGTTCGTATTAAAACGAAAGAAGGGCATGGAAGCCAGACAAAAACAGATATCTTCTGTAATTTCTGGCCTCGCTCGTGTCGTAGATAGTGGTTATATTCTCTTGGTCGCAGACACTCAACTATAGAATGCAGACAGCAAAATGACAAAGGAAATAATGGAAGGCATTCGTATGCTCTGTAATATACAATACTCGGATTCTATATGAGGGAAATATTTCATTTCATCGTACCTATGGTATGTATAATGTACTTTGTGCTCAAAACAGAGGTGAATGACAACCTTATTCAAATAAAGATTGATAAATACCTACATTTTTGGTGAAAACGTAGCAGATACCATAAAAACAGCAAAAGCTGACTCAAGATCAAAATTTGATATAATAAAGGGTCAGGACAAGAGTAACAGATCAGCAGTAAGAAAAACGATACAACCTCAACCATCGACTTCAAAAGTTTTAAACTACAAAGCTCCACCGCCGGCGCGCAGGCAGCCGGCCCAAACGAGGAGCCACCCACCTGCTCCAGCGCGGAAGCCCGACTACTCATCAAGAAGGTCGCGGAAACAGCAGCAGCAGTACAGAAATCGCGACAAGAAAAGGCAAAATATGCCGGTCGACTTTCATTATTTGCCCAAAAATGGGCCTTAATCACAAATGATCAAACGATTATTTCTTGGTTTCGGGGTTATTAGTTAACATTTTAACGTAAAGTTATTCCGCAAATTCCTCCCATCGTTTTTCGGAATATACCGCTGAAGAAATGGGCAGTTTATCACTTGGCAATTAAGTAACTCCTTACGATTGGCGTGCTACTACTCGTGCGCTGATCAATACTTATCGAGCATAAATTCCTAATAGCAATCTAACGATAAAAATAGTTTTATATTAAATTTAAAAAATCTCAATAAACATATACATACACATATCACATACAACATTTAAATTGAAAGATATACGCACACCTATAAAAGTAATAACTAAAATTCATTTATGGCTACACTTGATGCCTATTTTTTATTAAAATTCATCCGGATTCTTGAAAATGCCTAAGTTTTTCATTCAATGGAAAAATATATGAATGTAATGTCCTACCTTTCGGATTAAATACAGTGCCATACATATTTACATAAATAATGAAAACCGTCATTAAACTGTTGAGTCAAGCTGGTTTCATGCATGGAACTAGGAATTGCGACTAGGTCTAGGTTTCATGTCTTATAATATATTAGCTTAACGATATTTTATCTATCGGTAGATCTTCTATTGAATGTAATGAAAATATCAATATGACTATTAAACTTCTGACAGCATTAGGCTTTATAGTGAATTTCGATAAAAGTAATCTTTCACCATCCCTCTCTTGCAAATTCCTTGTTTATAATCGATTCTCATGATTTAAAAGTTTATTTACCTAATGATAAGAGACCCAAGATTCGGGAAAAAATTAGTATCAGATTAGGAATCAAACTAATACAAAATAGTCTTAATCAAACATTGCAAAATTGATAGGTTTATTAATTAATGCCTGTACTGCCATAGAGTATGGCTGGCCATACGCGAAAGCTTTTGAACGATGCAAATATCTTAATTTACTAAGTCACAGGGATTATAATCGTACAATGTATATCCCAGATTCGCTAAACGAAGATTTTGCTTGGTGGCTGAATAACATTAATAGTTCTATGCGCAAAATTAGAAGTGACTATTATAAAACAGAGATAGGTACATATATTCTGACGCCTCAACATCGGGATGGGGTACAGCGTGTGGGTCAGAATCCACAGGCGGACAGTGGTTCGAGTGGGAAGCGACCCAACATATTAAATAACTAGAACTACTTGCAGTTTTTTCCTGCTAAACGTCATCACTGTCAGATTCTTCTATGAATCGATAATACCACCGCCAGCAGTTATATTAACCGTATGGGTGGTGTCCAATACCCTCACTTAACAGAGGTGTCTAGGAATATTTGGCAATGGTGTGAATCGCGAAGTATTTTTATATACGCATATTATATTCGCTCCTCTGAAAATACCATTGCTGACGCTGAATCAAGACGTACTCACGCAGACATTGAATGGGAACTCAGCGATCCAGCATTCACTTGAATTGCCAATCTTTTTGGCCAACTTCAAATCGATCTTTTTACAACTCACGTCAATAAAAAATGCGAAAGATTTGTTTCCCGATGCTTTCGCAATAAATGCTTTTACAATCAGATGGTCTAACTTCTATTTTTATGTGCTTCCTCCATTTTAAATCACATTTAAAACACTTCAAAAAATTATTTTGGACAGAAACAAGAATTAAAGTAGTACCTACCTAGGTGGCCGACGAAACCTTGGTACCCCCTTTTTCAATCACTTTTAATTTCTGACATGATAATTCTAAACCCACATGAAAATATTAAAATTTCGCTTTTTAAGAAAACGCGATATACAAATGCAACTTACCTTGCCGAGATATTATACGGCGGTTATTACGAAGAGACTTCTCACCAGCATCGTTAGACATAATGCTGGCATCCCTGGCAGAAGTTCCATCAAATAGTACGACATTTGCTTGAAAAAAGGGGTTTACACATTGTTCCCCTATTCGATAGACGTATTAGACCACCAGTACCAGATATCTTAAATTTCCTAACATTGCTTTTCAAGAGTGGAGCTCAGTATGGAACTTTAAATACTCATAGAGCCACATTATCTTTAGTACTGGGCTCAAATATTTCTAAAAACGAGAGTTTTAAGATTCTTTAAGGGAATCTTTGGACTAAAACCCCCTCTTCCGAGATATGAACTTACATGGGATACAGCTTGTGTTCTAGATCATTTGACCAATTATCATCATTAATGAGGGTTTATCGTTGGACCAACTTTCAATGAAATGTATGACATTGTTAGCTCTAACAACACTCAAAAATCAAACATTTTCGAAAATTAAAGTAAAAAATATAGAAAAAGCCTTCTAGCCTCTTTAGAAATAATCATCAAAATTCCTGATTTGATCAAAAAATCTAGACCAGGCTCAAATCAACTCGTCCTCATCATACCTTTCTTAACTGAAAAACCAGCTATGTACCCAGCACAGACACTTAAAGCTTATTTAAGTGAAACTTGTGTACGGCGTAGCCAAGACTTTCTTTATCAGTTACAAGAAACCTTTTAAACCAGTTTCAACACAAACATTAAGTGGCTGGGTTAAAAACACGCTAAAAGGTAGCGGCATAGATGTCTCCATATTTTCTGGTCACAGTACCAGACATGCTGTAACTTCAAAAGCCAAGTTCAGGTTTCAATATAGATCCTATTGGCAATACTGCTGGCTAGAGTCATGACTCGAATACTTTTTGGAAATGTTATAGTAAAAATATTTTTAATCAGGACAATACTTCTATGGCCAGAACAATAGAATAATTAAAATATTATGCAATAAAATAAATGTGATGATTATATAAAAATTTAATCTGAAACTTTAATGATTAATTTTTCAGTTTTGTATTATTATTAATGATAAGTAAGGGTTCATCGAAAGGAAAAAATAGCTATAAATTAATAATAATATTATGTTTACGTTTTACTGTAACATAATATTATATATCATTGAGATTACAAATGTATACATGTTTATGTAAACATAAATTGTAACTCTGGTAAACAAGTCATTACCTCAGTATTTTCGGAACATGCTCTAAAAGTCTACAATATTTATAATAAAATAACATTTTATTTCAGCTAATCTAGAGGACAAGGCATGAGTATAATTAATAATTAAATGAGCTTACCTGTAAGTGAAATTCAATCATAATTATACGAGATGCCTTGTCCGAAGAGATTAGCTCCCTCCCCCCCTGGAAATCCCTAATGTTGTTCCGAAAATACGATTAACTCTAAAATAAATGAGGCCAAACAACTGAGTCCCACATATAAATAGTACTCCGTGGTACCCACGAAGAAATGTAGGTAATAACTACCCACAAAAAAAAAAAAAAGAAATCTACCCTAAAAACAGTGTTCGTGGTAGTAACTGACAAGTGTTACTACAATATCTATATATATAAAAGAAAGTGGTGTTAGTTACACTATTTATAACTCAAGAACGGATGAACCGATTTGGCTGAAAATTGGTGGAGAGGTAGCTTAGAACCAGGAGACGGACATAGGATACTTTTTATCCCGTTCGACCGCGTTTCCGTCAAGTCACTATAAAACGTGGTATAAGAAAAACGCATCTGACATGGAATAACAA
Organism: Oeneis ivallda; assembly: GCA_029955525.1. NCBI lineage: Eukaryota > Metazoa > Arthropoda > Insecta > Lepidoptera > Nymphalidae > Oeneis > Oeneis ivallda. The sequence goes on from JARPMR010000007.1 coordinate 24,004,103, forward strand.
AACGCAAATGACAGTGGAATAACAAAACATAAATGACAGCTAAACATAATTTTGTCTTTGGTTAAGTATGGTAAAAAATTTGACAATAATAAAAAGTGTTATAATAAAGCATTACTGATATTATAAATGCGAAAGTGTGTCTGTTTGTTGGTTTGTCCTTCAATCACGTAGGCAACAGGACAGCGGATTGATGCGATTTTTTGCATGGGTATAGTAATGGATGTAGTAGTGGTTCCTCAGACCGGGAGAGCTACTTTTATCTCGGATAATGAAAGAGTTCCCGCGGGATTTTTAAAAACTAAATCCATGCGGACGAAGTCGCGGGCATCCGCTAGTTTATAATAAAATAACATTTTATTTCAGCTAATCTCTTCGGACAAGGCATCTCGTATAATTATGATTGAATTTCACTTACAGGTAAGTTCATTTAATCATTAATTATATTTCATTTCACCACATATGGCCATAGAAATAGCGTGCAAACTACGTGCAAAGTTTTTGTAAACATTAGGAAGGTACGCTTGTAGGATATTGGTGAGGCCTGAGGTGCCATCTGTTGACGTAGTCGTAATTCCTAGTTCCATGTGTCATCGATTGATCTGTGAACGGTTGTATCGTGTTGCATTCCCTAATCTTTGTAGTCTATGGTGGCATTTATCATTGGTTGGAACTAATCTTCGTGTCTGTGTTAATGTGGATCTGTGGTCGGCATGGACGTAATAAATAAACAGGACCGAGTACTCGCAGCTGAAAAGCGAGCCGAGCGAGATAGTTAGTACAGAGGCCGTGTTTCCCTTTCTAACAGGGTGACAATAAGATTTTCGATATGTGAGACAAATTCAATCTTGCAATCTTCCTACTAATTAGTTTATTATAAACACAGTTTTCATTAGCAATGGAAAATTTCTTAGGGATTAGGGATGGATTACGAAATAAATAATAAAAATAGTACACGGTATCGATTTGTCCAGTCATAGTGAGTACATTGCTAGATATTATAATGACTGGTCATGTGTAGATAATGTGATAAATTCATCACTTTCTCTGGATATTAATCATAATAGCTGGCCAAAGGCACCCAAAGTAATAAATACAGCCCCACTTCCCCTCCCGCGCCTTATTCCGTTGCCGCACGATCGGTATATTTAGCAAAATCTTAGGTTAGGTCAGGTTTGTACAGAAATATTCAGGTGTCCACTTGGCAGGGCACTTAGGTTCTATTGGTTTGAAATGAAAAATTAAAATAATGAGAATTGTAATAATAATAATAGTAGTACAAAAGTAAGGAATAAGGAACCATCGTAATCGGCATCGGCATCGTACGTACTCGACCCATCACACAATACAAGAATTTAAAAATTCATGGTCAGCATAGTTGTAGATTTAGCATTCACGTTTTAACGGGTTGCCGCTCGAAAAAAAATAGACTAGATAAAAATTAATATTTTCTTTTTTGTTAAGGAATATATCTATCGAAATTAATGCAATTAAATACGGCGACTTAAAAATGTTGAAATAAAATTAAAACATAAGTGTCTCAACTGAGTTTTTTTGAGCCAAAATTTTTGATCAAAATCATTTTTTAGGCTGGCAAGATGAAAGTACGAGACACACGCCCTCCGTTATTACTATCCCTCTCGGCTCGGATAAGCCTCTGTGTAATGCGCAACAGGAAATATACTTTATTTACTTGATATAAGGTTCATTTTCGTAAATACAAATTTTCCGGGTTATCACTCCTGTTTGTATATTAACTTCATAGTGGTCGGTCAGATAGGGTGGAACCACATTTGTGAGGATCGTTTCGGATTTCGCCCATACAAAAGTGTCAAATTCCATAGAAACGTGAACGGATCAAATCGGCTTTTCGATGCGTAAACGAATGTATGGAAAATGACAGTTTTGTATAGGCAAAATCCGAATCGATCCTCACAAATGTGGTTCCACCCGTATTCTTGCTTGAGGTGCGGTGCGGGGAAGCGCGAGGGGTGTAGATTTCTTTACTCTATGGTGCAGGGCTCAATTTTAAACGAACGCGTAGTATTTTTATTGAAGTAAGGCGATTGCTGAGAATGATATTCTGTTCTGAGATAGTCCCGCCAAGGTCATGCACGATGCACGATCAAAAACGACAGTGTATAGGCTTGACGTACGTCAATAATTATTATTAACAGTTTGCTGGACGTGCACGAGCCGTTTTCCATCCAGCAGATTTCCCCCACCACTTACTAAGTCGCGACGTACGTCACCGATGGATAGTGAATAGCTTTGACGTACGTGAAGACGGTCGTGCATCGTGTATGCTAGATGGTGTGTAGACTTGCTGTAGGTACAGCAGAGTCGTCATTCAGCCCACAGAATTTGGCCGCCGAGGTTAATCTGTGGCCGAGAGAAGTGTGCACCACAGATTATGTGCACGGAAAAATGCTCCTTGTGAGTGATTGTATTCTGTGGCAAAATCAAAAAAACCGGCCAAATGCGAGTCGGACTCACGCACCGAGGGTTCCGCACTCCAAAAGTAAAAGTAAAACGATAGTAATAATTATTATATTAATTTGCTTATTCATCTTTTAATATAACTTTGCTTGTAGAGGTTTATTGTTAATATAAAATAAAAATCGGCCAAGTGCGAGTCGGGCCTCGCTCTTTTAGGGTTCCGTTAAAAAAATTAAATTAAAATATTTCCATGTACCCATGGAAATATTTTAATTTAATTTTTTTAATTTAATTTAATTTTTATTATTTGTTGTTATAGCGGCAATAGAAATACATAATATGTGAAAATTTCATCTGTCTATCTATTACGGTTTACGAGATACAGCACGCTGACAGACGGACGGACGGACGGACGGACGGACAGCGTAGGCTTAGTAATAGGGTTCCGTTGGTACCCTTTGGGTACGGAACCCTAAAAAACTATGCTAGTTAGAGCGTTGGTTTTATTTTTCCTGTAAAATATGCATAAACCTCTATTGACCATAATTATTTTTGATTTTTTGATTGATAATCTTCGGAGATTAAATGAGGGGGGTGGGACGGTATTATTTTCGACATTTTGCCCAATTAATCAAAAACTTACAGATAAAAATAAATAAAAATCTGTTTTAGAATTTACAGGTAAAGGCCTTTCATATGATACCCAGCTCGGTATAGTTATTTTACTTTTGAAATTTCAAATCCCTGATTCCCCCTTTTTTAATAAAACTAAAAATAATTTTCGATTATTTTTTTATTCCAATGATGTTGGGCTAGTCGATAGCTTTAATAGTTACTGAAATAATCGACTGTGACAGACGGACGGACGGACGGATGGACGGACGGAGAAAGTCTCACCATAAGGGTTCCATTTTTAGAATTTGATACGGGACCCTAAAAATGGCAGATCGCGAAATTATGTTGCGATTTATTGAAAAACACAAACTCCACACCTGTTTGTGGAATATTTTACATGAACAAACAAAAAAGCACTGGGCTCGTTTTTTATAGATTGTTTTGATCCAGAACCTTTTCCTTTTTTTTTGTTCTAAAGATAACACAAGTAGAATTCCCATCTTTTGACATCTTGACAACATTGGTGGGGGGTGGCATTACAAAAAAATTGCGTGCGTTCGCTACTAAAGTTTCATTGCATCTGTCATGCACGATAGTGCGTATGCTACTGTCCAGCACCGCGTCCTTGGCGGGACGTACAGCAAGATGGACAATGTATAGGGTGCTTTAGACGCTCGGCGAGAGGGGTGCCGTCACGCTAATATTTACAATAATAATAAACTCGCCGGCATATTTAGCGGAACATAAAAAAAAGGTCCATAATTAAAAAAATATGGTTTTATTTTAAAATCTACTTACTACACTTCTTTTGTTATTTAAAGTTTCATTTGTTTTACTTAAAATGAGATCACATTAAGAACAGATTTTGCGAGTAAAGGCTATTTGTGAAAAATTGTACATTTTTGAACTTTTCATGTAACCGGGAAAAGTGAAATTTGATATTAAAATAACAATTAATTAAATTAGAAAAATGGTGATTAATATCGCGTATTTCCTCCACGTGCTCTTATTAAAGTTTCTACCCGTCTAGGCATACTGAGAATGATGTTATCGATGGTCTCCTGGCATAGTCTCCGCCATTCCTCAACTACGGCGATTCGCAGTTCTCCCACGTTGGCAGGAGCTGGAATTCTGGACTTTTCTTTTCAGCAAGTCCCAAACGTGCTCTATTGGGTTCATATCCGGTGATCTCGCCGGCCACTCCATAACAGTGATATTCATATCATTAAGATAAGCTTGAGTTACCGGAGCGGTATGCGGCCGAGCATTATCCTGCATAAAAATAAAATCGTCACCGATATATGGGGCAAACGGTACGACATTTTCTTCTAAAACTTCTCTGATATAGCGGTCTGCAGTCAGACTCCCTCTGTCAATCACTACCAAGTCTGTGCGAGCTCCCAAACAAATGCCCGCCCAAACCATTATTGATCCACCACCGTATGCAACTGTAGTTTCAAAATTTGTCTGAATATTTATATATATTTTTTATTTATTTATATTTTTAATTTATATTTTCTAACTCATGTCGGGCTTGGACGGCCGTCAAACGGGGGTTCCTACGTACACGAAGCCGAATGAAACGATCATCCCTACTCGAAGTGCGTCTTTTTCTGCCTTGTCCTGCTCTTCTCACATAAGTACCGGTCTCCCTGAACCGTTGGATACTGCGATGGATCGTTGAAACTGGTCGACGAAGATCTCTGGATATCACTCTGTAGGTTTGACCATTTCTTCGCATTTCGAGTGCCCTGGCAATCTCCGTTGGGGCTAAGTCAGGCATAATTCAGTCATCAACTCCAGAAAGATAGGCGATTAAAAAAAACTAACAAAAAACAGTATTTCAATGAAATTTTAAATCAAACTCAGAAGGAAGAAATACTCGAAGTTCGCTCCAGATAAGGTGTACTCTTCCAACCAAACCACTCTTCCAACTTTTATCCTCTCCGAGATAGACACCGACGAAGTTTGTATGGCCGCCATCTTTTTTCCGCCATTTTGGATTTTTTTTCAGCTCACTGCCAATTGGATGAGGTTTCGAATGACATTTGTTCGAGCACCCCCCACCTATCTACAATACCTTGGCCGTGCTCCTCACCCGTCTTCGAAATCCTCAATCATCAGCTCTCTCCATAATTTTCCTCCGAATGAATTTTTGTCTTCTATACGAAACCATTAGTGAAAAAAAAATTTTTCATACAAAATTTTACAGGAGAGGTGATCAATCAGTGAGTGAGTGAATCAGTGAATCAGCACGAGCAGCTATATATATATTAACTAGTAGGGCGCGTGGGTGCGCGGCCCGCAAGCGGACCGCGGTTTTTCTACTCGGCAAGCAGACTTTTAGGTATTGATCATTTTCTATCAAAAAACCACTCTTCCATCTTTTATACTCTCCGAGATAGACACCGTTGAAGTTTGTATGGCCGCCATCTTGAATCCGCCATTTAGGATTTTTTTCAGCTCACTGCCAATTGGATGAGGTTTCGAGTGACTTTTGTTCGAGCATCCCCACCTATCGTCATTACCATGGCCGTGCTCCTCACCCACCTTCCAAACCCTCGATCATCATATCTCATCATTTGTCAGAATGAGAATTCTTTTATAAAAACAAATTTTGAAAAGAAACCGTATCAAAGTCTTGCATAGTTCTCAGCTTCAAGTCTATTCAATATTCGCCATATATTTTGTATGGAGAAAAAAAAATTCCGCCATGTTGGATTTTTTTCTATTCATCAAATAGATCTTTGGGTCCTGATCATCTTTTGCCAAGAAACCACTCTTCCATCTTTTATACTCGCCGAGATAGATACTGACGAAATTTGTATGGCGGCCATCTTTTTTCCGCCATTTTGAATTTTTTTTCAGCTCATTGCGAATTGGATGAGGTTTCGAGTGACATTTGTTCGAGCACCCTCCACCTATCTTCGATACCCTGACCGTGCTCTTCACCCGTCTCCGAAATCCTCAATCATCAGCTCTCTCCATAATTTTCCTCCGAATGAATTTTTGTCTTCTATACGAAACCATAAGTGAAAAAAAAAATTTTCATACAAAATTTTACAGGAGAGGTGATCAATCAGTCAGTGAATCAGTGAATCAGCACGAGCAGCTATATATATATTAACTAGTAGGGCGCGTGGGTGCGCGGCCCGCAAGCGGACCGCGGTTTTTCTACTCGTCTAGTAGACTTTCAGCTCCTGATCATTTTCTATCACAAAACCACTCTTCCATCTTTTATACTCTCCGAGATAGACACCGTTGAAGTTTGTATGGCCGCCATCTTGAATCCGCCATTTTGGATTTTTTTCAGCTCACTGCCAATTGGATGAGATTTCGAGTGACTTTTGTTCGAGCACCCCCACCTATCTACATTACCATGGCCGTGCTCCTCACCCACCTTCCAAACCCTCGATCATCATATGTCATCATTTGTCATAATGAAAATTCTTCAATAAAAAAAAATCTTGAAAAGGAATTGTATCAAAGTCGTGCATGATTCCCGGCTTCTAGTCTCTTCAATATTCGCCATATATTTTTGTATGAAGAAAAAAAAAATTCCGCCATCTTGAATTTTTTTTCTGTTCGTCAAGTAGACCTTAGGGTCTTGATCAGCTTTTGCCAGGAAACCACTCTTCTATCTTTTATACTCTCCGAGATAGACACCGACGAAATTTGTATGGCCGCCATCTTTTTTCCGCCATTTTGAATTTTTTTTCAGCTCACTGCGAATTGGATGAGGTTTCGAGTGACATTTGTTCGAGCACCCCCCACCTATCTTCAATACCCTGGCCGTGCTCCTCATCCGTCTCCGAAATCCTCAATTATCAGCTCTCTCCATAATTTTCCTCCGAATGAATTTTTGTCCTCTATACGAAACCATCGGTGGAAAAAAAATTTTTCATACAAAATTTTACAGGAGAGGTGATCAATCAGTCAGTGAATCAGTGAATCAGCACGAGCAGCTATATATATATATTAACTAGCGTTTGCTCGGTGCGCGAGCTGCTAAAGCAGCTCGCGGGAAGTGTTTTACTAAAAGTAAGGCGCGTGGGTGCGCGGCCCGCTAAAGCGGACCGCGATTGTTCGGCTTTATTTATTTCGCTCGGTGCGCGAGCTGCTAAAGCAGCTCGCGGGAAGTGTTATTACTACAAGCAGGCTCGGCAGGAAAGGCATTCCGAACCAGTGGTAGATTCATTGACTATTCAAAAGCACTTGTAAAAGTTTATTTGAATAAAAAATATTTCTATTCTATTCTACAAGTAGGGCGCGTGGGTGCGCGGCCCGCTAAAGCGGACCGCGATTTTTTTACTCATCAAGTAGACCTTCGGATTCTGGTCATCTTTTGCCAAAAAATTTGTTCGAGCACACCCCACCTATCTGCAATAACCTGGCCGTGCTCGTCATTCACAAAAGAAAAAGAAAAACAGAAAAAAAAGAAAAAAAGCAAATGTAAAATGAAAAAAAAGAAAAAGAAAAAAAGCCCTATGAACCTATCAAAATCAATGTCTTGCATAATTCCGAACTTCTAGTCCCTTCAATATTCCCCATATACATTTTGTATGGAAAAAAAAAATCCGCCATCTTGAATCTTTTTCCTACTCACCAGGTAGACCTTCGGGTTTTGATCATCTTTTGTCGAGAAACCGTTCCTCCATCTCTTATAGTCTCCGAGAGAGAGACGGACAAAATTTGCCGCCATTTTTTTTCCGCCATTTTGGAATTTTTTTTCAACTCACTGGCAACTGCTCGAGGTTTCGAATGACATTTGGTCGAGCACCCTCCACCTATCTTCTATACCCTGGCCGTGCCCCTCGCCCGTCTCCGAACTCCTCACTCATCAGCTCTCTCCACCTTTCTCCGAGTCACATTCTTTGAGTTCTATACGACACCATGGGTGAAAAAATTTTTTTTCATACAAAATTTTACAGGAGAGGGGTGGAAATTTGAGACGTCACAGCTCGGCCGCCATCTTGTTTTTTTAATTTTTTTCACTTTTTCTGTTAATCGTTTACTAATTTATACAATAATCCAAAATTTCAAAGAAATCGGTTGGAAAACAAAAGAGTTGCAAGATTCACGTCGGCCGCCATCTTGTTTTTCCGAAATGTCATAATTTTTCCCCACTCGAATCCCCTACCCGAACATATCTCCCGTACATCATTTTATCGTTTTTTGTCTCTTTCTAGGAGAACAATTATGTCAATCAGTGAGTCAGTGAGTGGTAATCGAGCTATATATATTATATAATTATACTAGCGTTTGCTCGGTGCGCGAGCTGCTAAAGCAGCTCGCGGGAAGTGTTTTACTAAAAGTAAGGCGCGTGGGTGCGCGGCCCGCTAAAGCGGACCGCGATTGTTCGGCTTTATTTATTTCGCTCGGTGCGCGAGCTGCTAAAGCAGCTCGCGGGAAGTTTTATTACTACAAGTAGGGCGCGTGGGTGCGCGGCCCGCTAAAGCGGACCGCGATTTTTTTACTCATCAAGTAGCCCTTCGGATTCTGGTCATCTTTTACCAAAAAATTTGTTCGAGCACACCCCACCTATCTGTAATAACCTGGCCGTGCTCCTCATTCACAAAAGAAAAAGAAAAAAAAAAAATGAAAAAAAAGAAAAAAAAACAAATGTAAAATGAAAAAAAAGAAAAAGAAAAAAAGCCCTATGAACCTATCAAAACCAATGTCTTGCATAGTTCCCAACTTCTAGTCCCTTCAATATTCCCCATACATTTAGTATGGAAAAAAAAGTCCGCCATCTTGAATTTTTTTCCTACTCACCAGGTAGACCTCCGGGTTTCGATCATCTTTTGTCGAGAAACCGCTCCTCCATCTTTTATAGTCTCCGAGAGAGAGACGGACAAAATTTGCCGCCATTTTTTTTCCGCCATTTTGGAATTTTTTTTCAACTCACTGGCAACTGCTCGAGATTTCGAATGACATTTGGTCGAGAACCCTCCACCTATCTACTATACCCTGGCCGTGCCCCTCGCCCGTCTCCGAACTCCTCACTCATCAGCTCTCGCCACCTTTCTCCGAGTCACATTCTTTGAGCTCTATACGACACCATGGGTGAAAAAAATTTTTTTCATACAAAATTTTACAGGAGAGGGGTCTGAAATTTGAGACGTCACAGCTCGGCCGCCATCTAGTTTTTTTAATTTTTTTCACTTTTTCTGTTAATCGTTTACTAATTTCTACAATAATTCAAAATTTCAAAGAAATCGGTTGGAAAACAAAAGAGTTGCAAGATTCACGTCGGCCGCCATCTTGTTTTTCCGAAATGTCATAATTTTCCCCAACTCGAATCCCCCACCTGGACATATCTCCCCTACATCATTATATCGATTTCCGTCTCCTTCTAGGAGAACAACCCTGTCAATGAGTGAGTGAGTGAGTGAGTGAGTGTGTCAGTCAGTGGTAATCGAGCTATATATATTATAATAATAGCTCGATTAGCTATATATACTATATATATATATATATACTATATAGCTATATATACACTGCTAAAGCAGCTCGCGGGAAGTGTTATTGCTACAAGTAGGGCGCGTGGGTGCGCGGCCCGCTAAAGCGGACCGCGATTGTTCGGCTTTATTTGTTTCGCTCGGTGCGCGAGCTGCTAAAGCAGCTCGCGGGAAGTGTTTTACTAAAAGTAAGGCGCGTGGGTGCGCGGCCCGCTAAAGCGGACCGCGATTGTTCGGCTTTATTTATTTCGCTCGGTGCGCGAGCTGCTAAAGCAGCTCGCGGGAAGTGTTATTACTACAAGTAGGGCGCGTGGGTGCGCGGCCCGCTAAAGCGGACCGCGATTTTTTTACTCATCAAGTAGCCCTTCGGATTCTGGTCATCTTTTGCCAAAAATTTGTTCGAGCACACCCCACCTATCTGTAATAACCTGGCCGTGCTCCTCATTCACAAAAGAAAAAGAAAAAAAAAGAAAAAAAATGAAAAAAAAAAAACAAATGTAAAATGAAGAAAAAGAAAAAGAAAAAAAGCCCTATGAACCTATCAAAACCAATGTCTTGCATAGTTCCCAACTTCTAGTCCCTTCAATATTCCCCATACATTTAGTATGGAAAAAAAAGTCCGCCATCTTGAATTTTTTTCCTACTCACCAGGTAGACCTCCGGGTTTCGATCATCTTTTGTCGAGGAACCGCTCCTCCATCTTTTATAGTCTCCGAGAGAGAGACGGACAAAATTTGCCGCCATTTTTTTTCCGCCATTTTGGAATTTTTTTTCAACTCACTGGCAACTGCTCGAGATTTCGAATGACATTTGGTCGAGAACCCTCCACCTATCTACTATACCCTGGCCGTGCCCCTCGCCCGTCTCCGAACTCCTCACTCATCAGCTCTCGCCACCTTTCTCCGAGTCACATTCTTTGAGCTCTATACGACACCATGGGTGAAAAAAATTTTTTTCATACAAAATTTTACAGGAGAGGGGTCTGAAATTTGAGACGTCACAGCTCGGCCGCCATCTTGTTTTTTTAATTTTTTTCACTTTTTCTGTTAATCGTTTACTAATTTCTACAATAATCCAAAATTTCAAAGAAATCGGTTGGAAAACAAAAGAGTTGCAAGATTCACGTCGGCCGCCATCTTGTTTTTCCGAAATGTCATAATTTTCCCCAACTCGAATCCCCCACCTGGACATATCTCCCCTACATCATTATATCGATTTCCGTCTCCTTCTAGGAGAACAACCCTGTCAATGAGTGAGTGAGTGAGTGAGTGAGTGTGTCAGTCAGTGGTAATCGAGCTATATATATTATAACTAGTATTTCGCTCGGTGCGCGAGCTGCTAAAGCAGCTCGCGGGAAGTGTTTTACTAAAAGTAAGGCGCGTGGGTGCGCGGCCCGCTAAAGCGGACCGCGATTGTTCGGCTTTATTTATTTCGCTCGGTGCGCGAGCTGCTAAAGCAGCTCGCGGGAAGTTTTATTACTACAAGTAGGGCGCGTGGGTGCGCGGTCCGCTTTAGCGGGCCGCGCACCCACGCCCCCGTGAGTGAGTGAGTGTGTCAGTCAGTGGTAATCGAGCTATATATATTATAACTAGTATTTCGCTCGGTGCGCGAGCTGCTAAAGCAGCTCGCGGGAAGTGTTTTACTAAAAGTAAGGCGCGTGGGTGCGCGGCCCGCTAAAGCGGACCGCGATTGTTCGGCTTTATTTATTTCGCTCGGTGCGCGAGCTGCTAAAGCAGCTCGCGGGAAGTGTTTTACTAAAAGTAAGGCGCGTGGGTGCGCGGCCCGCTAAAGCGGACCGCGATTGTTCGGCTTTATTTATTTCGCTCGGTGCGCGAGCTGCTAAAGCAGCTCGCGGGAAGTGTTATTGCTACAAGTAGGGCGCGTGGGTGCGCGGCCCGCTAAAGCGGACCGCGATTGTTCGGCTTTATTTATTTCGCTCGGTGCGCGAGCTGCTAAAGCAGCTCGCGGGAAGTGTTTTTACTAAAAGTAAGGCGCGTGGGTGCGCGGCCCGCTAAAGCGGACCGCGATTTTTTTTTTCAAGTAGACCTTCGGATTCTGGTCATCTTTTGCCAAAAAATTTGTTCGAGCACATCCCACCTATCTGCAATAACTTGGCCGTGCTCCTCATTCACAAAAGAAAAAGAAAAAAAAAAAAGAAAAAAAGAAGAAAAAAGAAAATGAAAAATGAAAAAAAAGCTAATAAATGAAAAATGAAAAAAAGAAAAAAAAAGAAAAAAAGAAAAAAGAAAAAAAAAGAAAAAAAGAAAAAAGAAAAAAAAAGAAAATGAAAAATGAAAAAAAATAAAAATAAATAAAAAAAAGGAAAAAAGAAAAGAAAAAAGAAAAAAAAAGAAAATGAAAAATGAAAAAAAAAGGAAAAGAAAAAGAAAAAATCGGCCAAGTGCGAGTCGGGCCTCGCTTTTTTAGGGTTCCGTTAAAAAAAAAATTAAAATATTTTCATGTACCCATGGAAATATTTTTATTGAATTTGAATTTGAATTTAATTTAATTTTTATTATTTGTTGTTATAGCGGCAATAGAAAAATATAATACAATATATTGCAAATATAACGCAATATAACATAATACAACACGTTATAACACAATATAGCACCATACAACATAAAATAATGCAATATATTACAATATAACACAATATATTACAAATATAACATAATATAATATAGTATAACACGATATAACACAATATAGTATAATATACTATAATACAATATATTACAAATACAACATAATATAACATGATATAACATAATATAATACCATTTAACATAAAATAATACAATATATTACAATACAACACGATATACTACAATATATTATGAACATAACATAATATAATATAATATAACACGCTATAACACAATATAATACAATACAATACAATATATTGTAAATCTAACGCAATATAACATCATGTAACACGATTTAACACAATATAATATAATATAATACAATATATTACAAATACAACATAATATAACATGATATAACATAATATTATACAATATATAACAAATACAACATAATATAACATGATATAACATAATATAATACAATATATAAACAATACAACATAATATAACATGATATAACATAATATAATACAATATATTACAAATATAACATAATATAACATAATATAATACCATTTAACATAAAATAATACAATATATTACAATACAACACGATATACTACAATATATTATGAACATAACATAATATAATATAATATAACACGCTATAACACAATATAATACAAAACAATAAAATATATTGTAAATCTAACGCAATATAACATCATGTAACACGATTTAACACAATATAATATAATAAGATACAATAAATTACAAATATAACATAATATAATATAGTATAACACGATATAACACAATATAATATAATATAATACAATATATTACAAATATAACAATATAATATACTATAACACGATATAACACAATATAATATAATATAATACAATATATTACAATACAACACGATATACTACAATATATTAAGAACATTACATAATATAATATAATATAACACGCTATAACACAATATAATACAATACAATACAATATATTGTAAATCTAACGCAATATAACATCATGTAACACGATTTGACACAATATAATATAATAAGATACAATATATTACAAATATAACATAATATAATATAGTATAACACAATATAATATGATATAATACAATATATTACAAATACAACATAATATAACATGATATAACATAATATAATATAACTCACTATAACACAATATAATACAAATTATATTACAAATATAACATAATTGAATATAGTATAACACGATTTAACACAATATAATATAATACCATACACCATAAAATAATACTACCTCTACCCCTGCCCCTACCGCTACCTCTACCCCTACCCCTACCCCTACCGCTACCGCTACCCCTACCCCTACCCCTTCCCCGACCCCGCCCCTACCGCTACCGCTACCGCTACCGCTACCCCTACCGCTACCGCTACCGCTACCCCTACCGCTACCGCTACCGCTACCCCTACCGCTACCGCTACCGCTACCCCTACCCCGACCCCTACCCCGACCCCTACCCCTATTCCTACCCCTACCCCTACCCCTACCCCGACCCTTAACCCTACCCCTACCGCTACCCCTACCCCTTCCCCTACCCCTACCCCTACCCCTGCCCCTACCCCAACCCCTACCCCGACCCCTACCCCGACCCCTACCCCTACCCGATTTATTACTAATTTTTATATTCTCCGAGATCTTGACACCTATGAACCTATCAAAATCAATGTCTTGCATAGTTCCCAACTTCTAGTCCCTTCAATATTCCCCATACATTTTGTATGTAAAAAAAAAAAAAATCCGCCATCTTGAATTTTTTTCCTACTCACCAGGTAGACCTCCGGGTTGTGATCACCTTTTGTCGAGAAACCGCTCCTCCATCTTTTATAGTCTCCGAGAGAGAAACGGACAAAATTTGCCGCAATTTTTTTTCCGCCATTTTGGATTTTTTTTTCAACTCACTGGCAACTGCTCGAGGTTTCGAATGACATTTGGTCGAGCACCCTCCACCTATCTTCTATACCCTGGCCGTGCCCCTCGCCCGTCTCCGAACTCCTCGCTCAGCAGCTCTCTCCATCTTTCTCCGAGTCACATTCTTTGAGCTCTATACGACACCATGGGTGAAAAAAATTTTTTTCATACAAAATTTTACAGGAGAGGGGTGGAAATTTGAGACGTCACAGCTCGGCCGCCATCTTGTTTTTTTAATTTTTTTCACTTTTTCTGTTAATCGTTTACTAATTTCTACAATAATCCAAAATTTCAAAGAAATCGGTTGGAACACAAAAGAGTTGCAAGATTCACGTCGGCCGCCATCTTGTTTTTCCGAAATGTCATAATTTTTCCCCACTCGAATCCCCCACCCGAACATATCTCCCGAACATTATTATATCGATTTCCGTCTCCTTCTAGGAGAACAATTGTGTCAATCAGTCAGTCAGTCAGTGAGTGGTAATCGAGCTATATATATTATAATAATAAAATAATAACTAGCGTTTGCTCGGTGCGCGAGCTGCTAAAGCAGCTCGCGGGAAGTGTTTTACTAAAAGTAAGGCGCGTGGGTGCGCGGCCCGCTAAAGCGGACCGCGATTGTTCGGCTTTATTTATTTCGCTCGGTGCGCGAGCTGCTAAAGCAGCTCGCGGGAAGTGTTGTTGCCACAAGTAGGGCGCGTGGGTGCGCGGCCCGCTAAAGCGGACCGCGATTTATTTACTCATCAAGTAGACCTTCGGATTCTGGTCATCTTTTGCCAAAAAATTTGTTCGAGCACACCCCACCTATCTGCAATAACCTGGCCGTGCTCCTCATTCACAAAAGAAAAAGAAAAAAAAAGAAAAAAAAAGAAAAAAAGCAAATGTAAAATGAAAAAAAAGAAAAAGAAAAAAAGCCCTATGAACCTATCAAAATCAATGTCTTGCATAGTTCCCAACTTCTAGTCCCTTCTATATTCCCCATACATTTTGTATGGGGGGAAAAAAAAATCCGCCATCTTGAATTTTTTTCCTACTCACCAGGTAGACCTCCGGGTTTTGATCATCTTTTGTCGAGAAACCGCTCCTCCATCTTTTATAGTCTCCGAGAGAGAGACGGACAAAATTTGCCGCCATTTTTTTTCCGCCATTTTGGAATTTTTTTTCAACTCACTGGCAACTGCTCGAGGTTTCGAATGACATTTGGTCGAGCACCCTCCACCTATCTTCTATACCCTGGCCGTGCCCCTCGCCCGTCTCCGAACTCCTCATTCATCAGCTCTCTCCACCTTTCTCCGAGTTACATTCTTTGAGCTCTATACGACACCATGGGTGAAAAAAATTTTTTTCATACAAAATTTTACAGGACAGGGGTCGGAAATTTGAGACGTCACAGCTCGGCCGCCATCTTGTTTTTTTAATTTTTTTCACTTTTTCTGTTAATTGTTTACTAATTTCTACAATAATCCAAAATTTCAAAGAAATCGGTTGGAAAACAAAAGAGTTGCAAGATTCACGTCGGCCGCCATCTTGTTTTTCCGAAATGTCATAATTTTCCCCAACTCGAATCCCCCACCCCAACACATCTCCCCTACATCATTATATCGATTTCCGTCTCCTTCTAGGAGAACAACCCTGTCAATGAGTGAGTCAGTGAGTGAGTGGTAATAGAGCTATATATATTATAACTAGTATTTCGCTCGGTGCGCGAGCTGCTAAAGCAGCTCGCGGGAAATGTTTTACTAAAAGTAAGGCGCGTGGGTGCGCGGCCCGCTAAAGCGGACCGCGATTGTTCGGCTTTATTTATTTCGCTCGGTGCGCGAGCTGCTAAAGCAGCTCGCGGGAAGTGTTATTACTACAAGTAGGGCGCGTGGGTGCGCGGCCCGCTAAAGCGGACCGCGATTTTTTACTCATCAAGTAGGCCTTCGGATTCTGGTCATCTTTTGCCAAAAAATTTGTTCGAGCACACCCCACCTATCTGCAATAACCTGGCCGTGCTCCTCATTCACAAAAGAAAAAGAAAAAAAATGAAAAAAAAATGAAAAAAAACAAATGTAAAATGAAAAAAAAGAAAAAGAAAAAAAGCCCTATGAACCTATCAAAATCAATGTCTTGCATAGTTCCCAACTTCTAGTCCCTTCAATATTCCCCATACATTTTGTATGGAGAAAAAAAAAATCCGCCATCTTGAATTTTTTTCCTACTCACCAGGTAGACCTCCGGGTTTTGATTATCTTTTGTCGAGAAACCGCTCCTCCATCTTTTATAGTCTCCGAGAGAGAGACGGACAAAATTTGCCGCCATTTTTTTTCCGCCATTTTGGAATTTTTTTTCAACTCACTGGCACCTGCTCGAGGTTTCGAATGACATTTGGTCGAGCACCCTCCACCTATCTTTTATACCCTGGCCGTGCCCCTCGCCCGTCTCCGAACTCCTCACTCATCAGCTCTCTCCACCTTTCTCCGAGTCACATTCTTTGAGCTCTACACGACACCATGGGTGAAAAAAAAATTTTTCATACAAAATTTTACAGGAGAGGGGTCGGAAATTTGGGACGTCACAGCTCGGCCGCCATCTTGTTTTTTTTAATTTTTTTCTCTTTTTCTGTTAATCGTTTACTAATTCCTACAATAATCCAAAATTTCAAAGAAATCGGTTGGAAAACAAAAGAGTTGCAAGAATCACGTCGGCCGCCATCTTGTTTTTCCGAAATGTCATAATTTTTCCCCACTCGAATTCCCCACCCGGACATATCTCTCCTACATCATTCTATCGTTTTTTGTCTCTTTCTAGGAGAACAATTATGTCAATGAGTGAGTGGTAATCGAGCTATATATATATTACTAGCATTTGCTCGGTGCGCGAGCTGCTAAAGCAGCTCGCGGGAAGTGTTATTGCTACAAGTAGGGCGCGTGGGTGCGCGGCCCGCTAAAGCGGACCGCGATTTTTTTACTCATCAAGTAGACCTTCGGATTCTGGTCATCTTTTGCCAAAAAATTTGTTCGAGCACACCCCACCTATCTGCAATAACCTGGCCGTGCTCCTCATTCACAAAAGAAAAAAAAGAAAAAAAAATGAAAAAAAAGAAAAAAAACAAATGTAAAATGAAAAAAAGAAAAAGAAAAAAATCCCTATGAACCTATCAAAATCAATGTCTTGCATAGTTCCCAACTTCTAGTCCCTTCAATATTCCCCATACATTTTGTATGGGGGAAAAAAAAATCCGCCATCTTGAATTTTTTTCCTACTCACCAGGTAGACCTCCGGGTTGTGATCATCTTTTGTCGAGAAACCGCTCCTCCATCTTTTATAGTCTCCGAGAGAGAGACGGACAAAATTTGCCGCCATTTTTTTTCCGCCATTTTGGAATTTTTTTTCAACTCACTGGCAACTGCTCGAGGTTTCGAATGACATTTGGTCGAGCACCCTCCACCTATCTACTATACCCTGGCCGTGCCCCTCGCCCGTCTCCGAACTCCTCACTCATCAGCTCTCGCCACCTTTCTCCGAGTCACATTCTTTGAGCTCTATACGACACCATGGGTGAAAAAAATTTTTTTCATACAAAATTTTACAGGAGAGGGGTGGAAATTTGAGACGTCACAGCTCGGCCGCCATCTTGTTTTTTTAATTTTTTTCACTTTTTCTGTTAATCGTTTACTAATTTCTACAATAATCCAAAATTTCAAAGAAATCGGTTGGAAAACAAAAGAGTTGCAAGATTCACGTCGGCCGCCATCTTGTTTTTCCGAAATGTCATAATTTTTCCCCACTCGAATCCCCCACCCGAACATATCTCCCGTACATCATTTTATCGTTTTTTGTCTCTTTCTAGGAGAACAATTATGTCAATGAGTGTGTCAGTCAGACAGTGGTAATCGAGCTATATATATTATAACTAGCATTTGCTCGGTGCGCGAGCTGCTAAAGCAGCTCGCGGGAAGTGTTATTGCTACAAGTAGGGCGCGTGGGTGCGCGGCCCGCTAAAGCGGACCGCGATTGTTCGGCTTTATTTATTTCGCTCGGTGCGCGAGCTGCTAAAGCAGCTCGCGGGAAGTGTTATTACTACAAGTCGGGCGCGTGGGTGCGCGGCCCGCTAAAGCGGACCGCGATTTTTTTACTCATCAAGTAGACCTTCGGATTCTGGTCATCTTTTGCCAAAAAATTTGTTCGAGCACACCCCACCTATCTGCAATAACCTGGCCGTGCTCCTCATTCACAAATGAAAAAGAAAAGAAAAGAAAAAAAAAAAGAAAAAAAGCAAATGTAAAATGAAAAAAAAGAAAAAGAAAAAGGCCCTATGAACCTATCAAACTCATTGTCTTGCATAGTTCCCAACTTCTAGTCCCTTCAATATTCCCCATACATTTTGTATGTAAAAAAAAAATCCGCCATCTTGAATTTTTTTCCTACTCACCAGGTAGACCTCCGGGTTGTGATCATCTTTTGTCGAGAAACCGCTCCTCCATCTTTTATAGTCTCCGAGAGAGAGACGGACAAAATTTGCCGCCATTTTTTTTCCGCCATTTTGGAATTTTTTTTCAACTCACTGGCAACTGCTCGAGGTTTCGAATGACATTTGGTCGAGCACCCTCCACCTATCTTCTATACCCTGGCCGTGCCCCTCGCCCGTCTCCGAACTCCTCACTCATCAGCTCTCTCCACCTTTCTCCGAGTCACATTCTTTGAGCTCTATACGACACCATGGGTGAAAAAAATTTTTTTCATACAAAATTTTACAGGAGAGGGGTGGAAATTTGAGACGTCACAGCTCGGCCGCCATCTTGTTTTTTTAATTTTTTTCACTTTTTCTGTTAATCGTTTACTAATTTCTACAATAATCCAAAATTTCAAAGAAATCGGTTGGAAAACAAAAGAGTTGCAAGATTCACGTCGGCCGCCATCTTGTTTTTCCGAAATGTCATAATTTTTCCCCACTCGAATCTCCCACCCGAACATATCTCCCCTACATCATTCTATCGTTTTTTGTCTCTTTCTAGGAGAACAATTATGTCAATCAGTGAGTGTGTCAGTCAGACAGTGGTAATCGAGCTATATATATTATAATAATAATAAATAGCGTTTGCTCGGTGCGCGAGCTGCTAAAGCAGCTCGCGGGAAGTGTTTTACTAAAAGTAAGGCGCGTGGGTGCGCGGCCCGCTAAAGCGGACCGCGATTGTTCGGCTGTATTTATTTCGCTCGGTGCGCGAGCTGCTAAAGCAGCTCGCGGGAAGTGTTATTGCTACAAGTAGGGCGCGTGGGTGCGCGGCCCGCTAAAGCGGACCGCGATTGTTCGGCTTTATTTATTTCGCTCGGTGCGCGAGCTGCTAAAGCAGCTCGCGGGAAGTGTTATTACTACAAGTAGGGCGCGTGGGTGCGCGGCCCGCTAAAGCGGACCGCGATTTTTTTACTCATCAAGTAGACCTTCGGATTCTGGTCATCTTTTGCCAAAAAATTTGTTCGAGCACACCCCACCTATCTGCAATAACCTGGCCGTGCTCCTCATTCACAAAAGAAAAAGAAAAAAAAAGAAAAAAAAATGAAAAAAAAGAAAAAAACAAATGTAAAATGAAAAAAAAGAAAAAGAAAAAAAGCCCTATGAACCTATCAAAATCAATGTCTTGCATAGTTCCCAACTTCTAGTCCCTTCAATATTCCCCATACATTTAGTATGGAAAAAAAAAAATCCGCCATCTTGAATTTTTTTCCTACTCACCAGGTAGACCTCCGGATTTTGATCATCTTTTGTCGAGAAACCGCTCCTCCATCTTTTATAGTCTCCGAGAGAGAGACGGACAAAATTTGCCGCCATTTTTTTTCCGCCATTTTGGAATTTTTTTTCAACTCACTGGCAACTGCTCGAGGTTTCGAATGACATTTGGTCGAGCACCCTCCACCTATCTTCTATACCCTGGCCATGCCCCTCGCCCGTCTCCGAACTCCTCACTCATCAGCTCTCTCCACCTTTCTCCGAGTCACATTCTTTGAGCTCTATACGACACCATGGGTGAAAAAAATTTTTTTCATACAAAATTTTACAGGAGAGGGGTGGAAATTTGAGACGTCACAGCTCGGCCGCCATCTTGTTTTTTTAATTTTTTTCACTTTTTCTGTTAATCGTTTACTAATTTTTACAATAATCCAAAATTTCAAGGAAATCGGTTGGAAAACAAAAGAGTTGCAAGATTCACGTCGGCCGCCATCTTGTTTTTCCGAAATGTCATAATTTTTCCCCACTCGAATCCCCCACCCGAACATATCTCCCCTACATCATTCTATCGTTTTTTGTCTCTTTCTAGGAGAACAATTATGTCAATGAGTCAGTGGTAATCGAGCTATATATATTATAATAACTAGCGTTTGCTCGGTGCGCGAGCTGCTAAAGCAGCTCGCGGGAAGTGTTTTACTAAAAGTAAGGCGCGTGGGTGCGCGGCCCGCTAAAGCGGACCGCGATTGTTCGGCTTTATTTATTTCGCTCGGTGCGCGAGCTGCTAAAGCAGCTCGCGGGAAGTGCTATTACTACAAGTAGGGCGCGTGGGTGCGCGGCCCGCTAAAGCGGACCGCGATTTTTTTACTCATCAAGTAGACCTTCGGATTCTGGTCATCTTTTGCCAAAAAATTTGTTCGAGCACACCCCACCTATCTGCAATAACCTGGCCGTGCTCCTCATTCACAAAAGAAAAAGAAAAAAAAAGAAAAAAAGCAAATGTAAAATGAAAAAAAAGAAAAAGAAAAAAAGCCCTATGAACCTATCAAAATCAATGTCTTGCATAGTTCCCAACTTCTAGTCCCTTCAATATTCCCCATACATTTTGTATCGAAAAAAAAATCCGCCATCTTGAATTTTTTTCCTACTCACCAGGTAGACCTCCGGGTTGTGATCATCTTTTGTCGAGAAACCGCTCCTCCATCTTTTATAGTCTCCGAGAAAGAGACGGACAAAATTTGCCGCCATTTTTTTTCCGCCATTTTGGAATTTTTTTTCAACTCACTGGCAACTGCTCGAGGTTTCGAATGACATTTGGTCGAACACCCTCCACCTATCTTCTATACCCTGGCCGTGCCCCTCGCCCGTCTCCGAACTCCTCACTCATCAGCTCTCTCCACCTTTCTCCGAGTCACATTCTTTGAGCTCTATACGACACCATGGGTGAAAAAAATTTTTTTCATACAAAATTTTACAGGAGAGGGGTCTGAAATTTGAGACGTCACAGCTCGGCCGCCATCTTGTTTTTTTAATTTTTTTCACTTTTTCTGTTAATCTTTTACTAATTTCTACAATAATCCAAAATTTCAAAGAAATCGGTTGGAAAACAAAAGAGTTGCAAGATTCACGTCGGCCGCCATCTTGTTTTTCCGAAATGTCATAATTTTCCCCAACTCGAATCCCCCCCCCAAACACATCTCCTGAACATCATTATATCGATTTCCGTCTCCTTCTAGGAGAACAACCCTGTCAATGAGTGTGTCAGTCAGTCAGTCAGTGGTAATCGAGCTATATATATTACTAGTAGGGCGCGTGGGTGCGCGGCCCGCAAGCGGACCGCGGTTTTTCTATCGTCAAGTGGACTTTCAGGTCCTGATCTTTTTCTATCAAATTACCACTCTTCCATCTTTTATACTCTCCGAGATAGATGCCGATGAAATTGGTATGGCCGCCATCTTGAATCCGCCATTTTGAAATTTTTTTCAGCTCACTGCCAATTGGGATGATGTTTCGAGTATTTTTTGTTTGAGCAGCCCCCACCTATCTTAAATACCCTGGCCATGCTCCTCACCCATCTTCCAAATCCTCGATCAGCATTACTTTCCATATTTTTTCTCCGAATCATTTGTCAGGATGAGAATTCTTCCATAAAAACAAATTTTGAAAAGGAACCGTATCAAAGTCTTGCATAGTTCCCAACTTCTAGTCTTCAATATTCGCCATAATATATTTTGTATGAAGAAAAAAAAAATCCGCCATCTTGGTTTTTTTTCTATTCATCAAATAGACCTTTGTGTCCTGATCATCTTTTGCCAAGAAACCACTCTTCCATCTTTTATACTCCCCGAGATAGACACCGACGAAATTTGTATGGCGGCCATCTTTTTTCCGCCATTTTGAATTTATTTTCAGCTCACTGCGAATTGGATGAAGTTTAGAGTGACATTTGTTCGAGCACACCCCACCTATCTTCGATACCCTGGCTGTGCTCCTCACTTGTCTCTGAAATCCTCACTCATCAGCTCTCTCCATATTTTTCCTCTCAATGAATTTTTGTCTTCTATACGAAACCATCGGTGAAAAAAAAATTTTTCATACAAAATTTTACAGGAGAGGTGATCAATGAGTGAGTCAGTGAATCAGCACGAGCAGCTATATATATATTAATAACTAGCGTTTGCTCGGTGCGCGAGCTGCTAAAGCAGCTCGAGGGAAGTGTTTTACTAAAACTAAGGCGCGTGGGTGCGCGGCCCGCTAAAGCGGACCGCGATTGTTCGGCTTTATTTATTTCGCTCGGTGCGCAAGCTGCTTAAGCAGCTCGCGGGAAGTGTTATTGCTACAAGTAGGGCGCGTGGGTGCGCGGCCCGCTAAAGCGGACCGCGATTGTTCGGCTTTATTTATTTCGCTCGGTGCGCGAGCTGCTAAAGCAGCTCGCGGGAAGTGTTATTACTACAAGTAAGGCGCGTGGGTGCGCGGCCCGCTAAAGCGGACCGCGATTTTTTTACTCATCAAGTAGACCTTCGGATTCTGGTCATCTTCTGCCAAAAAATTTGTTCGAGCACACCCCACCTATCTGCAATAACCTGGCCGTGCTCCTCATTCACAAAAGAAAAAGAAAAAAAAAGAAAAAAAAGAAAAAAAAGAAAAAAAGCAAATGTAAAATGAAAAAAAAGAAAAAGAAAAAAAGCCCTATGAACCTATCAAAATCAATGTCTTGCATAGTTCCCAACTTCTAGTCCCTTCAATATTCCCCATACATTTTGTATGGAAAAAAAAAATTCCGCCATCTTGAATTTTTTTCCTACTCACCAGGTAGACCTCCGGGTTTTGATCATCTTTTGTCGAGAAACCGCTCCTCCATCTTTTATAGTCTCCGAGAGAGAGACGGACAAAATTTGCCGCCATTTTTTTTCCGCCATTTTGGAATTTTTTTTCAACTCACTGGCAACTGCTCGAGGTTTCGAATGACATTTGGTCGAGCACCCTCCACCTATCTTCTATACCCTGGCCGTGCCCCTCGCCCGTCTCCGAACTCCTCACTCATCAGCTCTCTCCACCTTTCTCCGAGTCACATTCTTTGAGCTCTATACGACACCATGGGTGAAATAAATTTTTTTCATACAAAATTTTACAGGAGAGGGATCGGAAATTTGAGACGTCACAGCTCGGCCGCCATCTTGTTTTTTTAATTTTTTTCACTTTTTCTGTTAATCGTTTACTAATTGCTACAATAATCCAAAATTTCAAAGAAATCGGTTGGAAAACAAAAGAGTTGCAAGAATCACGTTGGCCGCCATCTTGTTTTTCCGAAATGTCATAATTTTTCCCCACTCGAATCCCCCACCCGAACATATCTCCCGTACATCATTGTATCGTTTTTTGTCTCTTTCTAGGAGAACAATTATGTCAATCAGTCAGTGAGTCAGTGGTAATCGAGCTATATATATTACTAGTACTTCGCTCGGTGCGCGAGCTGCTAAAGCAGCCCGCGGGAAGTGTTTTACTAAAAGTAAGGCGCGTGGGTGCGCGGCCCGCTAAAGCGGACCGCGATTGTTCGGCTTTATTTATTTCGCTCGGTGCGCGAGCTGCTAAAGCAGCTCGCGGGAAGTGTTATTACTACAAGTAGGGCGCGTGGGTGCGCGGCCCGCTAAAGCGGACCGCGATTTTTTTACTCATCAAGTAGACCTTCGGATTCTGGTCATCTTTTGCCAAAAAATTTGTTCGAGCACACCCCACCTATCTGCAATAACCTGGCCGTGCTCCTCATTCACAAAAGAAAAAGAAAAAAAAAGAAAAAAAAAAAGAAAAAAAAGAAAAAAAGCAAATGTAAAATGAAAAAAAAAGAAAAAGAAAAAAAGCCCTATGAACCTATCAAACACAATGTCTTGCATAGTTCCCAACTTCTAGTCCCTTCAATATTCCCCATACATTTTGTATGGGGGGGGAAAAAAATCCGCCATCTTGAATTTTTTTCCTACTCACCAGGTAGACCTCCGGGTTGTGATCATCTTTTGTCGAGAAACCGCTCCTCCATCTTTTATAGTCTCCGAGAGAGAGACGGACAAAATTTGCCGCCATTTTTTTTCCGCCATTTTGGAATTTTTTTTTAACTCACTGGCAACTGCTCGAGGTTTCGAATGACATTTGGTCGAGCACCCTCCACCTATCTTCTATACCCTGGCCGTGCCCCTCGCCCGTCTCCGAACTCCTCACTCATCAGCTCTCTCCACCTTTCTCCGAGTCACATTC
The DNA here is from genome assembly GCA_029955525.1 of Oeneis ivallda. Taxonomy (NCBI): domain Eukaryota; kingdom Metazoa; phylum Arthropoda; class Insecta; order Lepidoptera; family Nymphalidae; genus Oeneis; species Oeneis ivallda. Next base: position 24,028,639 of record JARPMR010000007.1, read on the forward strand.
TTTGAGCTCTATACGACACCATGGGTGAAAAAAATTTTTTTCATACAAAATTTTTCAGGAGAGGGGTCTGAAATTTGAGACGTCACAGCTCGGCCGCCATCTTGTTTTTTTAATTTTTTTCACTTTTTCTGTTAATCGTTTACTAATTTCTACAATAATCCAAAATTTCAAAGAAATCGGTTGGAAAACAAAAGAGTTGCAAGATTCACGTCGGCCGCCATCTTGTTTTTCCGAAATGTCATAATTTTCCCCAACTCGAATCCCCCCCCCAAACACATCTCCTGAACATCATTATATCGATTTCCGTCTCCTTCTAGGAGAACAACCCTGTCAATGAGTGTGTCAGTCAGTCAGTCAGTGGTAATCGAGCTATATATATTATAACTAGCGTTTGCTCGGTGCGCGAGCTGCTAAAGCAGCTCGCGGGAAGTGTTTTACTAAAAGTAAGGCGCGTGGGTGCGCGGCCCGCTAAAGCGGACCGCGATTGTTCGGCTTTATTTATTTCGCTCGGTGCGCGAGCTGCTAAAGCAGCTCGCGGGAAGTGTTGTTGCCACAAGTATTGCGCGTGGGTGCGCGGCCCGCTAAAGCGGACCGCGATTTATTTACTCATCAAGTAGACCTTCGGATTCTGGTCATCTTTTGCCAAAAAATTTGTTCGAGCACACCCCACCTATCTGCAATAACCTGGCCGTGCTCCTCATTCACAAAAGAAAAAAAAAGAAAAATAAAAAAGAAAAAAAAGAAAAAAAGCAAATGTAAAATGAAAAAAAAGAAAAAGAAAAAAAGCCCTATGAACCTATCAAAATCAATGTCTTGCATAGTTCCCAACTTCTAGTCCCTTCAATATTCCCCATACATTTTGTATGGAGAAAAAAAAATCCGCCATCTTGAATTTTTTTCCTACTCACCAGGTAGACCTCCGGGTTTTGATCATCTTTTGTCGAGAAACCGCTCCTCCATCTTTTATAGTCTCCGAGAGAGAGACGGACAAAATTTGCCGCCATTTTTTTTCCGCCATTTTGGAATTTTTTTTCAACTCACTGGCAACTGCTCGAGGTTTCGAATGACATTTGGTCGAGCACCCTCCACCTATCTACTATACCCTGGCCGTGCCCCTCGCCCGTCTCCGAACTCTTCACTCATCAGCTCTCTCCACCTTTCTCCGAGTCACATTCTTTGAGCTCTATACGACACCATGGGTGAAAAAAAATTTTTTCATACAAAATTTTACAGGACAGGGGTCGAAAATTTGAGACGTCACAGCTCGGCCGCCATCTTGTTTTTTTAATTTTTTTCACTTTTTCTGTTAATCGTTTACTAATTTCTACAATAATCCAAAATTTCAAAGAAATCGGTTGGAAAACAAAAGAGTTGCAAGAATCACGTCGGCCGCCATCTTGTTTTTCCGAAATGTCATAATTTTTCCCCACTCGAATCCCCCACCCGGACATATCTCCCCTACATCATTGCATCGTTTTCCGTCTCTTTCTAGGAGAACAATCGTGTCAATGAGTGAGTCAGTGAATCAGTGAATCAGTGGTAATCGAGCTATATATATTATAACTAGCGTTTGCTCGGTGCGCGAGCTGCTAAAGCAGCTCGCGGGAAGTGTTTTACTAAAAGTAAGGCGCGTGGGTGCGCGGCCCGCTAAAGCGGACCGCGATTGTTCGGCTTTATTTATTTCGCTCGGTGCGCGAGCTGCTAAAGCAGCTCGCGGGAAGTGCTATTACTACAAGTAGGGCGCGTGGGTGCGCGGCCCGCTAAAGCGGACCGCGATTTTTTTACTCATCAAGTAGACTTTCGGATTCTGGTCATCTTTTGCCAAAAATTTTTGTTCGAGCACACCCCACCTATCTGCAATAACCTGGCCGTGCTCCTCATTCACAAAAGAAAAAGAAAAAAAAAGAAAAAAAAAAGAAAAAAAGCAAATGTAAAATGAAAAAAAAGAAAAAGAAAAAAAGCCCTATGAACCTATCAAAATCAATGTCTTGCATAGTTCCCAACTTCTAGTCCCTTCAATATTCCCCATACATTTTGTATCGAAAAAAAAAATCCGCCATCTTGAATTTTTTTCCTACTCACCAGGTAGACCTCCGGGTTGTGATCATCTTTTGTCGAGAAACCGCTCCTCCATCTTTTATAGTCTCCGAGAAAGAGACGGACAAAATTTGCCGCCATTTTTTTTCCGCCATTTTGGAATTTTTTTTCAACTCACTGGCAACTGCTCGAGGTTTCGAATGACATTTGGTCGAACACCCTCCACCTATCTTCTATACCCTGGCCGTGCCCCTCGCCCGTCTCCGAATTCCTCACTCATCAGCTCTCTCCACCTTTCTCCGAGTCACATTCTTTGAGCTCTATACGACACCATGGGTGAAAAAAATTTTTTTCATACAAAATTTTTCAGGAGAGGGGTCTGAAATTTGAGACGTCACAGCTCAGCCGCCATCTTGTTTTTTTAATTTTTTTCACTTTTTCTGTTAATCGTTTACTAATTTCTACAATAATCCAAAATTTCAAAGAAATCGGTTGGAAAACAAAAGAGTTGCAAGATTCACGTCGGCTGCCATCTTGTTTTTCCGAAATGTCATGATTTTCCCCAACTCGAATCCCCCGCCCAAACACATCTCCCGAACATCATTATATCGATTTCCGTCTCCTTCTAGGAGAACAACCCTGTCAATGAGTCAATCAGTCAGTGAATCAGTGAGTGGTAATCGAGCTATATATATTATAACTAGCATTTGCTCGGTGCGCGAGCTGCTAAAGCAGCTCGCGGGAAGTATTTTACTAAAAGTAAGGCGCGTGGGTGCGCGGCCCGCTAAAGCGGACCGCGATTTTTCGGCTTTATTTATTTCGCTCGGTGCGCGAGCTGCTAAAGCAGCTCGCGGGAAGTGTTATTGCTACAAGTAGGGCGCGTGGGTGCGCGGCCCGCTAAAGCGGACCGCGATTGTTCGGCTTTATTTATTTCGCTCGGTGCGCGAGCTGCTAAAGCAGCTCGCGGGAAGTGTTATTACTACAAGTAGGGCGCGTGGGTGCGCGGCCCGCTAAAGCGGACCGCGATTTTTTTACTCATCAAGTAGACCTTCGGATTCTGGTCATCTTTTGCCAAAAAATTTGTTCGAGCACACCCCACCTATCTGCAATAACCTGGCCGTGCTCCTCATTCACAAAAGAAAAAGAAAAAAAAAGAAAAAAAATGACAAAAAAATGAAAAAAAAACAAAAAAAAAAACAAATGTAAAATGAAAAAAAAGAAAAAGAAAAAAAGCCCTACTTCTAGTCCCTTCAATATTCCCCATACATTTAGTATGGAAAAAAAAAATCCGCCATCTTGAATTTTTTTCCTACTCACCAGGTAGACCTCCGTGTTTTGATCATCTTTTGTCGAGAAACCGCTCCTCCATCTTTTATAGTCTCCGAGAGAGAGACGGACAAAATTTGCCGCCATTTTTTTTCCGCCATTTTGGAATTTTTTTTCAACTCACTGGCAACTGCTCGAGGTTTCAAATGACATTTGGTCGAGCACCCTCCACCTATCTTCTATACCCTGGCCGTGCCCCTCGCCCGTCTCCGAACTCCTCACTCATCAGCTCTCTCCACCTTTCTCCGAGTCACATTCTTTGAGCTCTATACGACACCATGGGTGAAAAAAATTTTTTTCATACAAAATTTTACAGGAGAGGGGTCGGAAATTTGAGACGTCACAGCTCGGCCGCCATCTTGTTTTTTTAATTTTTTTCACTTTTTCTGTTAATCGTTTACTAATTTCTACAATAATCCAAAATTTCAAAGAAATCGGTCGGAAAACAAAAGAGTTGCAAGATTCACGTCGGCCGCCATCTTGTTTTTCCGAAATGTCATAATTTTCCCCAACTCGAATCCCCCCCCCAAACACATCTCCCGAACATCATTATATCGATTTCCGTCTCCTTCTAGGAGAACACCCTGAGTGAGTATGTCAGTCAGTGGTAATCGAGCTATATATATATTATATATAATAGCATTTGCTCGGTGCGCGAGCTGCTAAAGCAGCTCGCGGGAAGTGTTATTGCTACAAGTAGGGCGCGTGGGTGCGCGGCCCGCTAAAGCGGACCGCGATTGTTCGGCTTTATTTATTTCGCTCGGTGCGCGAGCTGCTAAAGCAGCTCGCGGGAAGTGTTATTGCTACAAGTCGGGCGCGTAGGTGCGCGGCCCGCTAAAGTGGACCGCGATTTTTTTACTCATCAAGTAGACCTTCGGATTCTGGTCATCTTTTGCCAAAAAATTTGTTCGAGCACACCCCACCTATCTGCAATAACCTGGCCGTGCTCCTCATTCACAAAAGAAAAAGAAAAAAAAGAAAAAAAAATGAAAAAAAAACAAAAAAAAAACAAATGTAAAATGAAAAAAAAGAAAAAGAAAAAAAGCCCTATGAACCTATCAAAATCAATGTCTTGCATAGTTCCCAACTTCTAGTCCCTTCAATATTCCCCATACATTTTGTATGGGGGGAAAAAAAATCCGCCATCTTGAATTTTTTCCTACTCACCAGGTAGACCTCCGGGTTGTGATCATCTTTTGTCGAGAAACCGCTCCTCCATCTTTTATAGTCTCCGAGAGAGAGACGGACAAAATTTGCCGCCATTTTTTTTCCGCCATTTTGGAATTTTTTTTCAACTCACTGGCAACTGCTCGAGGTTTCGAATGACATTTGGTCGAGCACCCTCCACCTATCTTCTATACCCTGGCCGTGCCCCTCGCCCGTCTCCGAACTCCTCACTCATCAGCTCTCTCCACCTTTCTGCGAAACACATTCTTTGAGCTATATACGACACCATGGGTGAAAAAATTTTTTTTCATACAAAATTTTACAGGAGAGGGGTCGGAAATTTGAGACGTCACAGCTCGGCCGCCATCTTGTTTTTTTAATTTTTTTCACTTTTTCTGTTAATCGTTTACTAATTTCTACAATAATCCAAAATTTCAAAGAAATCGGTTGGAAAACAAAAGAGTTGCAAGAATCACGTCGGCCGCCATCTTGTTTTTCCGAAATGTCATAATTTTTCCCCACTCGAATCCCCCACCCGGACATATCTCCCCTACATCATTGCATCGTTTTCCGTCTCTTTCTAGGAGAACAATCGTGTCAATGAGTGAGTCAGTGAATCAGTGAATCAGTGGTAATCGAGCTATATATATTATAACTAGCGTTTGCTCGGTGCGCGAGCTGCTAAAGCAGCTCGCGGGAAGTGTTTTACTAAAAGTAAGGCGCGTGGGTGCGCGGCCCGCTAAAGCGGACCGCGATTGTTCGGCTTTATTTATTTCGCTCGGTGCGCGAGCTGCTAAAGCAGCTCGCGGGAAGTGCTATTACTACAAGTAGGGCGCGTGGGTGCGCGGCCCGCTAAAGCGGACCGCGATTTTTTTACTCATCAAGTAGACTTTCGGATTCTGGTCATCTTTTGCCAAAAATTTTTGTTCGAGCACACCCCACCTATCTGCAATAACCTGGCCGTGCTCCTCATTCACAAAAGAAAAAGAAAAAAAAAGAAAAAAAAAAGAAAAAAAGCAAATGTAAAATGAAAAAAAAGAAAAAGAAAAAAAGCCCTATGAACCTATCAAAATCAATGTCTTGCATAGTTCCCAACTTCTAGTCCCTTCAATATTCCCCATACATTTTGTATCGAAAAAAAAAATCCGCCATCTTGAATTTTTTTCCTACTCACCAGGTAGACCTCCGGGTTGTGATCATCTTTTGTCGAGAAACCGCTCCTCCATCTTTTATAGTCTCCGAGAAAGAGACGGACAAAATTTGCCGCCATTTTTTTTCCGCCATTTTGGAATTTTTTTTCAACTCACTGGCAACTGCTCGAGGTTTCGAATGACATTTGGTCGAACACCCTCCACCTATCTTCTATACCCTGGCCGTGCCCCTCGCCCGTCTCCGAATTCCTCACTCATCAGCTCTCTCCACCTTTCTCCGAGTCACATTCTTTGAGCTCTATACGACACCATGGGTGAAAAAAATTTTTTTCATACAAAATTTTTCAGGAGAGGGGTCTGAAATTTGAGACGTCACAGCTCAGCCGCCATCTTGTTTTTTTAATTTTTTTCACTTTTTCTGTTAATCGTTTACTAATTTCTACAATAATCCAAAATTTCAAAGAAATCGGTTGGAAAACAAAAGAGTTGCAAGATTCACGTCGGCTGCCATCTTGTTTTTCCGAAATGTCATGATTTTCCCCAACTCGAATCCCCCGCCCAAACACATCTCCCGAACATCATTATATCGATTTCCGTCTCCTTCTAGGAGAACAACCCTGTCAATGAGTCAATCAGTCAGTGAATCAGTGAGTGGTAATCGAGCTATATATATTATAACTAGCATTTGCTCGGTGCGCGAGCTGCTAAAGCAGCTCGCGGGAAGTATTTTACTAAAAGTAAGGCGCGTGGGTGCGCGGCCCGCTAAAGCGGACCGCGATTTTTCGGCTTTATTTATTTCGCTCGGTGCGCGAGCTGCTAAAGCAGCTCGCGGGAAGTGTTATTGCTACAAGTAGGGCGCGTGGGTGCGCGGCCCGCTAAAGCGGACCGCGATTGTTCGGCTTTATTTATTTCGCTCGGTGCGCGAGCTGCTAAAGCAGCTCGCGGGAAGTGTTATTACTACAAGTAGGGCGCGTGGGTGCGCGGCCCGCTAAAGCGGACCGCGATTTTTTTACTCATCAAGTAGACCTTCGGATTCTGGTCATCTTTTGCCAAAAAATTTGTTCGAGCACACCCCACCTATCTGCAATAACCTGGCCGTGCTCCTCATTCACAAAAGAAAAAGAAAAAAAAAGAAAAAAAATGACAAAAAAATGAAAAAAAAACAAAAAAAAAAACAAATGTAAAATGAAAAAAAAGAAAAAGAAAAAAAGCCCTACTTCTAGTCCCTTCAATATTCCCCATACATTTAGTATGGAAAAAAAAAATCCGCCATCTTGAATTTTTTTCCTACTCACCAGGTAGACCTCCGTGTTTTGATCATCTTTTGTCGAGAAACCGCTCCTCCATCTTTTATAGTCTCCGAGAGAGAGACGGACAAAATTTGCCGCCATTTTTTTTCCGCCATTTTGGAATTTTTTTTCAACTCACTGGCAACTGCTCGAGGTTTCAAATGACATTTGGTCGAGCACCCTCCACCTATCTTCTATACCCTGGCCGTGCCCCTCGCCCGTCTCCGAACTCCTCACTCATCAGCTCTCTCCACCTTTCTCCGAGTCACATTCTTTGAGCTCTATACGACACCATGGGTGAAAAAAATTTTTTTCATACAAAATTTTACAGGAGAGGGGTCGGAAATTTGAGACGTCACAGCTCGGCCGCCATCTTGTTTTTTTAATTTTTTTCACTTTTTCTGTTAATCGTTTACTAATTTCTACAATAATCCAAAATTTCAAAGAAATCGGTCGGAAAACAAAAGAGTTGCAAGATTCACGTCGGCCGCCATCTTGTTTTTCCGAAATGTCATAATTTTCCCCAACTCGAATCCCCCCCCCAAACACATCTCCCGAACATCATTATATCGATTTCCGTCTCCTTCTAGGAGAACACCCTGAGTGAGTATGTCAGTCAGTGGTAATCGAGCTATATATATATTATATATAATAGCATTTGCTCGGTGCGCGAGCTGCTAAAGCAGCTCGCGGGAAGTGTTATTGCTACAAGTAGGGCGCGTGGGTGCGCGGCCCGCTAAAGCGGACCGCGATTGTTCGGCTTTATTTATTTCGCTCGGTGCGCGAGCTGCTAAAGCAGCTCGCGGGAAGTGTTATTGCTACAAGTCGGGCGCGTAGGTGCGCGGCCCGCTAAAGTGGACCGCGATTTTTTTACTCATCAAGTAGACCTTCGGATTCTGGTCATCTTTTGCCAAAAAATTTGTTCGAGCACACCCCACCTATCTGCAATAACCTGGCCGTGCTCCTCATTCACAAAAGAAAAAGAAAAAAAAGAAAAAAAAATGAAAAAAAAACAAAAAAAAAACAAATGTAAAATGAAAAAAAAGAAAAAGAAAAAAAGCCCTATGAACCTATCAAAATCAATGTCTTGCATAGTTCCCAACTTCTAGTCCCTTCAATATTCCCCATACATTTTGTATGGGGGGAAAAAAAATCCGCCATCTTGAATTTTTTCCTACTCACCAGGTAGACCTCCGGGTTGTGATCATCTTTTGTCGAGAAACCGCTCCTCCATCTTTTATAGTCTCCGAGAGAGAGACGGACAAAATTTGCCGCCATTTTTTTTCCGCCATTTTGGAATTTTTTTTCAACTCACTGGCAACTGCTCGAGGTTTCGAATGACATTTGGTCGAGCACCCTCCACCTATCTTCTATACCCTGGCCGTGCCCCTCGCCCGTCTCCGAACTCCTCACTCATCAGCTCTCTCCACCTTTCTGCGAAACACATTCTTTGAGCTATATACGACACCATGGGTGAAAAAATTTTTTTTCATACAAAATTTTACAGGAGAGGGGTCGGAAATTTGAGACGTCACAGCTCGGCCGCCATCTTGTTTTTTTAATTTTTTTCACTTTTTCTGTTAATCGTTTACTAATTTCTACAATAATCCAAAATTTCAAAGAAATCGGTTGGAAAACAAAAGAGTTGCAAGATTCACGTCGGCCGCCATCTTGTTTTTCCGAAATGTCATAATTTTCCCCAACTCGAATCCCCCACCCGGACATATCTCCCCTACATCATTATATCGATTTCCGTCTCCTTCTAGGAGAACAACCCTGTCAATCAGTGAGTGAGTCAGTGAGTGTGTCAGTGGTAATCGAGCTATATATATTATAAACTAGTATTACGCTCGGTGCGCGAGCTGCTAAAGCAGCTCGCGGGAAGTGTTTTACTAAAAGTAAGGCGCGTGGGTGCGCGGCCCGCTAAAGCGGACCGCGATTGTTCGGCTTTATTTATTTCGCTCGGTGCGCGAGCTGCTAAAGCAGCTCGCGGGAAGTGTTATTACTACAAGTAGGGCGCGTGGGTGCGCGGCCCGCTAAAGCGGACCGCGATTGTTCGGCTTTATTTATTTCGCTCGGTGCGCGAGCTGCTAAAGCAGCTCGCGGGAAGTGTTATTGCTACAAGTAGGGCGCGTGGGTGCGCGGCCCGCTAAAGCGGACCGCGATTTTTTTACTCTTCAAGTAGCCCTTCGGATTCTGGTCATCTTTTGCCAAAAAATTTGTTCGAGCACACCCCACCTATCTGCAATAACCTGGTCGTGCTCCTCATTCACAAAAGAAAAAGAAAAAAAAATGAAAAAAAACAAAAAAAAAAAACAAATGTAAAATGAAAAAAAAGAAAAAGAAAAAAAGCCCTATGAACCTATCAAAATCAATGTCTTGCATAGTTCCCAACTTCTAGTCCCTTCAATATTCCCCATACATTTAGTATGGGAAAAAAAAAATCCGCCATCTTGAATTTTTTTCCTACTCACCAGGTAGACCTCCGGGTTTTGATCATCTTTTGTCGAGAAACCGCTCCTCCATCTTTTATAGTCTCCGAGAGAGAGACGGACAAAATTTGCCGCCATTTTTTTTCCGCCATTTTGGAATTTTTTTTCAACTCACTGGCAACTGCTCGAGGTTTCGAATGACATTTGGTCGAGCACCCTCCACCTATCTACTATACCCTGGCCGTGCCCCTCGCCCGTCTCCGAACTCCTCACTCATCAGCTCTCGCCACCTTTCTCCGAGTCACATTCTTTGAGCTCTATACGACACCATGGGTGAAAAAAAATTTTTTCATACAAAATTTTACAGGAGAGGGGTTGGAAATTTGAGACGTCACAGCTCGGCCGCCATCTTGTTTTTTTATTTTTTTACACTTTTTCTGTTAATCGTTTACTAATTTCTACAATAATCCAAAATTTCAAAGAAATCGGTTGGAAAACAAAAGAGTTGCAAGAATCACGTCGGCCGCCATCTTGTTTTTCCGAAATGTCATAATTTTTCCCTACTCGAATCCCCCACCCGGACATATCTCCCCTACATCATTCTATCGTTTTCTGTCTCTTTCTAGGAGAACAATTATGTCAATCAGTGAGTCAGTGGTAATCGAGCTATATATATTATAACTAGTATTTCGCTCGGTGCGCGAGCTGCTAAAGCAGCTCGCGGGAAGTGTTTTACTAAAAGTAAGGCGCGTGGGTGCGCGGCCCGCTAAAGCGGACCGCGATTGTTCGGCTTTATTTATTTCGCTCGGTGCGCGAGCTGCTAAAGCAGCTCGCGGGAAGTGTTTTACTAAAAGTAAGGCGCGTGGGTGCGCGGCCCGCTAAAGCGGACCGCGATTGTTCGGCTTTATCGCGTGGGTGCGCGGCCCGCTAAAGCGGACCGCGATTTTTTTACTCATCAAGTAGACCTTCGGATTCTGGTTATCTTTTGCCAAAAAATTTGTTTGAGCACATCCCACCTATCTGCAATAACCTGGCCGTGCTCCTCATTCACAAAAGAAAAAGAAAAAAAAAGAAAAAAAAAAAGAAAAAAAGCAAATGTAAAATGAAAAAAAAGAAAAAGAAAAAAAGCCCTATGAACCCATCAAAATCAATGTCTTGCATAGTTCCCAACTTCTAGTCCCTTCAATATTCCCCATACATTTTGTATGGGGGGGAAAAAAAAATCCGCCATCTTGAATTTTTTTCCTACTCACCAGGTAGACCTCCGGGTTTTGATCATCTTTTGTCGAGAAACCGCTCCTCCATCTTTTATAGTCTCCGAGAGAGAGACAGACAAAATTTGCCGCCATTTTTTTTCCGCCATTTTGGAATTTTTTTTCAACTCACTGGCAACTGCTCGAGGTTTCGAATGACATTTGGTCGAGCACCCTCCACCTATCTTCTATACCCTGGCCGTGCCCCTCGCCCGTCTCCGAACTCCTCTTTCATCAGCTCTCTCCACCTTTCTCCGAGTCACATTCTTTGAGCTCTATACGACACCATGGGTGAAAAAAATTTTTTTCATACAAAATTTTACAGGAGAGGGGTGGAAATTTGAGACGTCACAGCTCGGCCGCCATCTTGTTTTTTTAATTTTTTTCACTTTTTCTGTTAATCGTTTACTAATTTCTACAATAATCCAAAATTTCAAAGAAATCGGTTGGAAAACAAAAGAGTTGCAAGATTCACGTCGGCCGCCATCTTGTTTTTCCGAAATGTCATAATTTTTCCCCACTCGAATCCCCCACCCGAACATATCTCCCGAACATCATTATATCGATTTCCGTCTCCTTCTAGGAGAACAATTATGTCAATGAGTGAGTCAGTGAATCAGTGAATCAGTGAATCAGTGGTAATCGAGCTATATATATTATAATAACTAGCGTTTGCTCGGTGCGCGAGCTGCTAAAGCAGCTCGCGGGAAGTGTTTTACTAAAAGTAATTATTACTAAAAGTAAGGCGCTTGGGTGCGCGGCCCGCTAAAGCGGACCGCGATTGTTCAGCTTTATTTATTTCGCTCGGTGCGCGAGCTGCTAAAGCAGCTCGCGGGAAGTGTTATTGCTACAAGTAGGGCGCGTGGGTGCGCGGCCCGCTAAAGCGGACGGCGATTGTTCGGCTTTATTTATTTCGCTCGGTGCGCGAGCTGCTAAAGCAGCTCGCGGGAAGTGTTATTACTACAAGTAGGGCGCGTGGGTGCGCGGCCCGCTAAAGCGGACCGCGATTTTTTTACTCATCAAGTAGACCTTCGGATTCTGGTCATCTTTTGCCAAAAAATTTGTTCGAGCACACCCCACCTATCTGCAATAACCTGGCCGTGCTCCTCATTCACAAAAGAAAAAGAAAAAAAAAGAAAAAAAATGACAAAAAAATGAAAAAAAAACAAAAAAAAAAACAAATGTAAAATGAAAAAAAAGAAAAAGAAAAAAAGCCCTACTTCTAGTCCCTTCAATATTCCCCATACATTTAGTATGGAAAAAAAAAATCCGCCATCTTGAATTTTTTTCCTACTCACCAGGTAGACCTCCGTGTTTTGATCATCTTTTGTCGAGAAACCGCTCCTCCATCTTTTATAGTCTCCGAGAGAGAGACGGACAAAATTTGCCGCCATTTTTTTTCCGCCATTTTGGAATTTTTTTTCAACTCACTGGCAACTGCTCGAGGTTTCAAATGACATTTGGTCGAGCACCCTCCACCTATCTTCTATACCCTGGCCGTGCCCCTCGCCCGTCTCCGAACTCCTCACTCATCAGCTCTCTCCACCTTTCTCCGAGTCACATTCTTTGAGCTCTATACGACACCATGGGTGAAAAAAATTTTTTTCATACAAAATTTTACAGGAGAGGGGTCGGAAATTTGAGACGTCACAGCTCGGCCGCCATCTTGTTTTTTTAATTTTTTTCACTTTTTCTGTTAATCGTTTACTAATTTCTACAATAATCCAAAATTTCAAAGAAATCGGTCGGAAAACAAAAGAGTTGCAAGATTCACGTCGGCCGCCATCTTGTTTTTCCGAAATGTCATAATTTTCCCCAACTCGAATCCCCCCCCCAAACACATCTCCCGAACATCATTATATCGATTTCCGTCTCCTTCTAGGAGAACACCCTGAGTGAGTATGTCAGTCAGTGGTAATCGAGCTATATATATATTATATATAATAGCATTTGCTCGGTGCGCGAGCTGCTAAAGCAGCTCGCGGGAAGTGTTATTGCTACAAGTAGGGCGCGTGGGTGCGCGGCCCGCTAAAGCGGACCGCGATTGTTCGGCTTTATTTATTTCGCTCGGTGCGCGAGCTGCTAAAGCAGCTCGCGGGAAGTGTTATTGCTACAAGTCGGGCGCGTAGGTGCGCGGCCCGCTAAAGTGGACCGCGATTTTTTTACTCATCAAGTAGACCTTCGGATTCTGGTCATCTTTTGCCAAAAAATTTGTTCGAGCACACCCCACCTATCTGCAATAACCTGGCCGTGCTCCTCATTCACAAAAGAAAAAGAAAAAAAAGAAAAAAAAATGAAAAAAAAACAAAAAAAAAAACAAATGTAAAATGAAAAAAAAGAAAAAGAAAAAAAGCCCTATGAACCTATCAAAATCAATGTCTTGCATAGTTCCCAACTTCTAGTCCCTTCAATATTCCCCATACATTTTGTATGGGGGGAAAAAAAATCCGCCATCTTGAATTTTTTCCTACTCACCAGGTAGACCTCCGGGTTGTGATCATCTTTTGTCGAGAAACCGCTCCTCCATCTTTTATAGTCTCCGAGAGAGAGACGGACAAAATTTGCCGCCATTTTTTTTCCGCCATTTTGGAATTTTTTTTCAACTCACTGGCAACTGCTCGAGGTTTCGAATGACATTTGGTCGAGCACCCTCCACCTATCTTCTATACCCTGGCCGTGCCCCTCGCCCGTCTCCGAACTCCTCACTCATCAGCTCTCTCCACCTTTCTGCGAAACACATTCTTTGAGCTATATACGACACCATGGGTGAAAAAATTTTTTTTCATACAAAATTTTACAGGAGAGGGGTCGGAAATTTGAGACGTCACAGCTCGGCCGCCATCTTGTTTTTTTAATTTTTTTCACTTTTTCTGTTAATCGTTTACTAATTTCTACAATAATCCAAAATTTCAAAGAAATCGGTTGGAAAACAAAAGAGTTGCAAGATTCACGTCGGCCGCCATCTTGTTTTTCCGAAATGACATAATTTTCCCCAACTCGAATCCCCCACCCGGACATATCTCCCCTACATCATTATATCGATTTCCGTCTCCTTCTAGGAGAACAACCCTGTCAATCAGTGAGTGAGTCAGTGAGTGTGTCAGTGGTAATCGAGCTATATATATTATAAACTAGTATTACGCTCGGTGCGCGAGCTGCTAAAGCAGCTCGCGGGAAGTGTTTTACTAAAAGTAAGGCGCGTGGGTGCGCGGCCCGCTAAAGCGGACCGCGATTGTTCGGCTTTATTTATTTCGCTCGGTGCGCGAGCTGCTAAAGCAGCTCGCGGGAAGTGTTATTACTACAAGTAGGGCGCGTGGGTGCGCGGCCCGCTAAAGCGGACCGCGATTGTTCGGCTTTATTTATTTCGCTCGGTGCGCGAGCTGCTAAAGCAGCTCGCGGGAAGTGTTATTGCTACAAGTAGGGCGCGTGGGTGCGCGGCCCGCTAAAGCGGACCGCGATTTTTTTACTCTTCAAGTAGCCCTTCGGATTCTGGTCATCTTTTGCCAAAAAATTTGTTCGAGCACACCCCACCTATCTGCAATAACCTGGTCGTGCTCCTCATTCACAAAAGAAAAAGAAAAAAAAATGAAAAAAAACAAAAAAAAAAACAAATGTAAAATGAAAAAAAAGAAAAAGAAAAAAAGCCCTATGAACCTATCAAAATCAATGTCTTGCATAGTTCCCAACTTCTAGTCCCTTCAATATTCCCCATACATTTAGTATGGGAAAAAAAAAATCCGCCATCTTGAATTTTTTTCCTACTCACCAGGTAGACCTCCGGGTTTTGATCATCTTTTGTCGAGAAACCGCTCCTCCATCTTTTATAGTCTCCGAGAGAGAGACGGACAAAATTTGCCGCCATTTTTTTTCCGCCATTTTGGAATTTTTTTTCAACTCACTGGCAACTGCTCGAGGTTTCGAATGACATTTGGTCGAGCACCCTCCACCTATCTACTATACCCTGGCCGTGCCCCTCGCCCGTCTCCGAACTCCTCACTCATCAGCTCTCGCCACCTTTCTCCGAGTCACATTCTTTGAGCTCTATACGACACCATGGGTGAAAAAAAATTTTTTCATACAAAATTTTACAGGAGAGGGGTTGGAAATTTGAGACGTCACAGCTCGGCCGCCATCTTGTTTTTTTATTTTTTTACACTTTTTCTGTTAATCGTTTACTAATTTCTACAATAATCCAAAATTTCAAAGAAATCGGTTGGAAAACAAAAGAGTTGCAAGAATCACGTCGGCCGCCATCTTGTTTTTCCGAAATGTCATAATTTTTCCCTACTCGAATCCCCCACCCGGACATATCTCCCCTACATCATTCTATCGTTTTCTGTCTCTTTCTAGGAGAACAATTATGTCAATCAGTGAGTCAGTGGTAATCGAGCTTTATATATTATAACTAGTATTTCGCTCGGTGCGCGAGCTGCTAAAGCAGCTCGCGGGAAGTGTTTTACTAAAAGTAAGGCGCGTGGGTGCGCGGCCCGCTAAAGCGGACCGCGATTGTTCGGCTTTATTTATTTCGCTCGGTGCGCGAGCTGCTAAAGCAGCTCGCGGGAAGTGTTTTACTAAAAGTAAGGCGCGTGGGTGCGCGGCCCGCTAAAGCGGACCGCGATTGTTCGGCTTTATTTATTTCGCTCGGTGCGCGAGCTGCTAAAGCAGCTCGCGGGAAGTGTTATTGCTACAAGTAAGGCGCGTGGGTGCGCGGCCCGCTAAAGCGGACCGCGATTTTTTTACTCATCAAGTAGCCCTTCGGATTCTGGTCATCTTTTGCCAAAAAATTTGTTCGAGCACACCCCACCTATCTGCAATAACCTGGCCGTGCTCCTCATTCACAAAAGAAAAAGAAAAAAAAAGAAAAAAAAGAAAAAAGGCAAATGTAAAATGAAAAAAAAGAAAAAGAAAAAAAGCCCTATGAACCTATCAAAATCAATGTCTTGCATAGTTCCCAACTTCTAGTCCCTTCAATATTCCCCATACATTTTGTATGGGGGGGAAAAAAAATCCGCCATCTTGAATTTTTTTCCTACTCACCAGGTAGACCTCCGGGTTGTGATCATCTTTTGTCGAGAAACCGCTCCTCCATCTTTTATAGTCTCCGAGAGAGAGACGGACAAAATTTGCCGCCATTTTTTTTCCGCCATTTTGGAATTTTTTTTCAACTCACTGGCAACTGCTCGAGGTTTCGAATGACATTTGGTCGAGCACCCTCCACCTATCTTCTATACCCTGGCCGTGCCCCTCGCCCGTCTCCGAACTCCTCACTCATCAGCTCTCTCCACCTTTCTCCGAGTCACATTCTTTGAGCTCTATACGACACCATGGGTGAAAAAAATTTTTTTCATACAAAATTTTACAGGAGAGGGGTGGAAATTTGAGACGTCACAGCTCGGCCGCCATCTTGTTTTTTTAATTTTTTTCACTTTTTCTGTTAATCGTTTACTAATTTCTACAATAATCCAAAATTTCAAAGAAATCGGTTGGCAAACAAAAGAGTTGCAAGATTCACGTCGGCCGCCATCTTGTTTTTCCGAAATGTCATAATTTTTCCCCACTCGAATCCCCCACCCGAACATATCTCCCGAATATCATTATATCGATTTCCGTCTCCTTCTAGGAGAACAATTATGTCAATGAGTCAGTGAGTGAGTGGTAATCGAGCTATATATATTATTACTAGCGTTTGCTCGGTGCGCGAGCTGCTAAAGCAGCTCGCGGGAAGTGTTTTACTAAAAGTAAGGCGCGTGGGTGCGCGGCCCGCTAAAGCGGACCGCGATTGTTCGGCTTTCTTTATTTCGCTCGGTGCGCGAGCTGCTAAAGCAGCTCGCGGGGAGTGTTATTGCTACAAGTAGGGCGCGTGGGTGCGCGGCCCGCTAAAGCGGACCGCGATTGTTCGGCTTTATTTATTTCGCTCGGTGCGCGAGCTGCTAAAGCAGCTCGCGGGAAGTGTTATTACTACAAGTAGGGCGCGTGGGTGCGCGGCCCGCTAAAGCGGACCGCGATTTTTTTACTCATCAAGTAGACCTTCGTATTCTGGTCATCTTTTGCCAAAAAATTTGTTCGAGCACACCCCACCTATCTGCAATAACGTGGCCGTGCTCCTCATTCACAAAAGAAAAAGAAAAAAAAAGAAAAAAAAAAGAAAAAAAGCAAATGTAAAATGAAAAAAAAGAAAAAGAAAAAAGCCCTATGAACCTATCAAAATCAATGTCTTGCATAGTTCCCAACTTCTAGTCCCTTCAATATTCCCCATACATTTTGTATCGAAAAAAAAAATCCGCCATCTTGAATTTTTTTCCTACTCACCAGGTAGACCTCCGGGTTGTGATCATCTTTTGTCGAGAAACCGCTCCTCCATCTTTTATAGTCTCCGAGAGAGAGACGGACAAAATTTGCCGCCATTTTTTATCCGCCATTTTGGAATTTTTTTTCAACTCACTGGCAACTGCTCGAGGTTTCGAATGACATTTGGTCGAGCACCCTCCACCTATCTTCTATACCCTGGCCGTGCCCCTCGCCCGTCTCCGAACTCCTCACTCATCAGCTCTCGCCACCTCTCTCCGAGTCACATTCTTTGAGCACTATACGATATCATGGGTGAAAAAAATTTTTTTCATACAAAATTTTACAGGAGAGGGGTCGGAAATTTGAGACGTCACAGCTCGGCCGCCATCTTGTTTTTTTAATTTTTTTCACTTTTTCTGTTAATCGTTTACTAATTTCTACAATAATCCAAAATTTCAAAGAAATCGGTTGGAAAACAAAAGAGTTGCAAGATTCACGTCGGCCGCCATCTTGTTTTTCCGAAATGTCATAATTTTCCCCAACTCGAATCCCCCACCTGGACATATCTCCCCTACATCATTATATCGATATCCGTCTCCTTCTAGGAGAACAACCGTGTCAATGAGTGAATCAGTCAGTGAGTGAATCAGTGGTAATCGAGCTATATTATATATATTATAAATAAACTAGCGTTTGCTCGGTGCGCGAGCTGCTAAAGCAGCTCGCGGGAAGTGTTTTACTAAAAGTAAGGCGCGTGGGTGCGCGGCCCGCTAAAGCGGACCGCGATTGTTCGGCTTTATCGCGTGGGTGCGCGGCCCGCTAAAGCGGACCGCGATTTTTTTACTCATCAAGTAGACCTTCGGATTCTGGTTATCTTTTGCCAAAAAATTTGTTTGAGCACATCCCACCTATCTGCAATAACCTGGCCGTGCTCCTCATTCACAAAAGAAAAAGAAAAAAAAAGAAAAAAAAAAAGAAAAAAAGCAAATGTAAAATGAAAAAAAAGAAAAAGAAAAAAAGCCCTATGAACCCATCAAAATCAATGTCTTGCATAGTTCCCAACTTCTAGTCCCTTCAATATTCCCCATACATTTTGTATGGGGGGGAAAAAAAAATCCGCCATCTTGAATTTTTTTCCTACTCACCAGGTAGACCTCCGGGTTTTGATCATCTTTTGTCGAGAAACCGCTCCTCCATCTTTTATAGTCTCCGAGAGAGAGACAGACAAAATTTGCCGCCATTTTTTTTCCGCCATTTTGGAATTTTTTTTCAACTCACTGGCAACTGCTCGAGGTTTCGAATGACATTTGGTCGAGCACCCTCCACCTATCTTCTATACCCTGGCCGTGCCCCTCGCCCGTCTCCGAACTCCTCTTTCATCAGCTCTCTCCACCTTTCTCCGAGTCACATTCTTTGAGCTCTATACGACACCATGGGTGAAAAAAATTTTTTTCATACAAAATTTTACAGGAGATGGGTGGAAATTTGAGACGTCACAGCTCGGCCGCCATCTTGTTTTTTTAATTTTTTTCACTTTTTCTGTTAATCGTTTACTAATTTCTACAATAATCCAAAATTTCAAAGAAATCGGTTGGAAAACAAAAGAGTTGCAAGATTCACGTCGGCCGCCATCTTGTTTTTCCGAAATGTCATAATTTTTCCCCACTCGAATCCCCCACCCGAACATATCTCCCGAACATCATTATATCGATTTCCGTCTCCTTCTAGGAGAACAATTATGTCAATGAGTGAGTCAGTGAATCAGTGAATCAGTGAATCAGTGGTAATCGAGCTATATATATTATAATAACTAGCGTTTGCTCGGTGCGCGAGCTGCTAAAGCAGCTCGCGGGAAGTGTTTTACTAAAAGTAATTATTACTAAAAGTAAGGCGCTTGGGTGCGCGGCCCGCTAAAGCGGACCGCGATTGTTCAGCTTTATTTATTTCGCTCGGTGCGCGAGCTGCTAAAGCAGCTCGCGGGAAGTGTTATTGCTACAAGTAGGGCGCGTGGGTGCGCGGCCCGCTAAAGCGGACGGCGATTGTTCGGCTTTATTTATTTCGCTCGGTGCGCGAGCTGCTAAAGCAGCTCGCGGGAAGTGTTATTACTACAAGTAGGGCGCGTGGGTGCGCGGCCCGCTAAAGCGGACCGCGATTTTTTTTACTCATCAAGTAGACCTTCGGATTCTGGTCATCTTTTGCCAAAAAATTTGTTCGAGCACACCCCACCTATCTGCAATAACCTGGCCGTGCTCCTCATTCACAAAAGAAAAAGAAAAAAAAAGAAAAAAAAATGAAAAAAAAAAACAAAAAAAACAAATGTAAAATGAAAAAAAGAAAAAGAAAAAAAGCCCTATGAACCTATCAAAATCAATGTCTTGCATAGTTCCCAACTTCTAGTCCCTTCAATATTCCCGATACATTTAGTATGGAAAAAAAAAAAATCCGCCATCTTGAATTTTTTTCCTACTCACCAGGTAGACCTCCGGGTTTTGATCATCTTTTGTCGAGAAACCGCTCCTCCATCTCTTATAGTCTCCGAGAGAGAGACGGACAAAATTTGCCGCCATTTTTTTTCCGCCATTTTGGAATTTTTTTTCAACGCACTGGCAACTGCTCGAGGTTTCGAATGACATTTGGTCGAGCACCCTCCACCTATCTTCTATACCCTGGCCGTGCCCCTCGCCCGTCTCCGAACTCCTCACTCATCAGCTCTCTCCACCTTTCTGCGAAACACATTCTTTGAGCTATATACGACACCATGGGTGAAAAAATTTTTTTTCATACAAAATTTTACAGGAGAGGGGTCGGAAATTTGAGACGTCACAGCTCGGCCGCCATCTTGTTTTTTTAATTTTTTTCACTTTTTCTGTTAATCGTTTACTAATTTCTACAATAATCCAAAATTTCAAAGAAATCGGTTGGAAAACAAAAGAGTTGCAAGATTCACGTCGGCCGCCATCTTGTTTTTCCGAAATGTCATAATTTTCCCCAACTCGAATCCCCCACCCGGACATATCTCCCCTACATCATTATATCGATTTCCGTCTCCTTCTAGGAGAACAACCCTGTCAATCAGTGAGTGAGTCAGTGAGTGTGTCAGTGGTAATCGAGCTATATATATTATAAACTAGCGTTTGCTCGGTGCGCGAGCTGCTAAAGCAGCTCGCGGGAAGTGTTTTACTAAAAGTAAGGCGCGTGGGTGCGCGGCCCGCTAAAGCGGACCGCGATTGTTCGGCTTTATCGCGTGGGTGCGCGGCCCGCTAAAGCGGACCGCGATTTTTTTACTCATCAAGTAGACCTTCGGATTCTGGTTATCTTTTGCCAAAAAATTTGTTTGAGCACATCCCACCTATCTGCAATAACCTGGCCGTGCTCCTCATTCACAAAAGAAAAAGAAAAAAAAAGAAAAAAAAAAGAAAAAAAGCAAATGTAAAATGAAAAAAAAGAAAAAGAAAAAAAGCCCTATGAACCCATCAAAATCAATGTCTTGCATAGTTCCCAACTTCTAGTCCCTTCAATATTCCCCATACATTTTGTATGGGGGGGAAAAAAAAATCCGCCATCTTGAATTTTTTTCCTACTCACCAGGTAGACCTCCGGGTTTTGATCATCTTTTGTCGAGAAACCGCTCCTCCATCTTTTATAGTCTCCGAGAGAGAGACAGACAAAATTTGCCGCCATTTTTTTTCCGCCATTTTGGAAATTTTTTTCAACTCACTGGCAACTGCTCGAGGTTTCGAATGACATTTGGTCGAGCACCCTCCACCTATCTTCTATACCCTGGCCGTGCCCCTCGCCCGTCTCCGAACTCCTCACTCATCAGCTCTCTCCACCTTTCTCCGAGTCACATTCTTTGAGCTCTATACGACACCATGGGTGAAAAAAATTTTTTTCATACAAAATTTTACAGGAGAGGGGTGGAAATTTGAGACGTCACAGCTCGGCCGCCATCTTGTTTTTTTAATTTTTTTCACTTTTTCTGTTAATCGTTTACTAATTTCTACAATAATCCAAAATTTCAAAGAAATCGGTTGGAAAACAAAAGAGTTGCAAGATTCACGTCGGCCGCCATCTTGTTTTTCCGAAATGTCATAATTTTTCCCCACTCGAATCCCCCACCCGAACATATCTCCCGAACATCATTATATCGATTTCCGTCTCCTTCTAGGAGAACAATTATGTCAATGAGTGAGTCAGTGAATCAGTGAATCAGTGAATCAGTGGTAATCGAGCTATATATATTATAATAACTAGCGTTTGCTCGGTGCGCGAGCTGCTAAAGCAGCTCGCGGGAAGTGTTTTACTAAAAGTAATTATTACTAAAAGTAAGGCGCTTGGGTGCGCGGCCCGCTAAAGCGGACCGCGATTGTTCAGCTTTATTTATTTCGCTCGGTGCGCGAGCTGCTAAAGCAGCTCGCGGGAAGTGTTATTGCTACAAGTAGGGCGCGTGGGTGCGCGGCCCGCTAAAGCGGACCGCGATTGTTCGGCTTTATTTATTTCGCTCGGTGCGCGAGCTGCTAAAGCAGCTCGCGGGAAGTGTTATTACTACAAGTAGGGCGCGTGGGTGCGCGGCCCGCTAAAGCGGACCGCGATTTTTTTTACTCATCAAGTAGACCTTCGGATTCTGGTCATCTTTTGCCAAAAAATTTGTTCGAGCACACCCCACCTATCTGCAATAACCTGGCCGTGCTCCTCATTCACAAAAGAAAAAGAAAAAAAAGAAAAAAAAATGAAAAAAAAACAAAAAAAACAAATGTAAAATGAAAAAAAGAAAAAGAAAAAAAGCCCTATGAACCTATCAAAATCAATGTCTTGCATAGTTCCCAACTTCTAGTCCCTTCAATATTCCCGATACATTTAGTATGGAAAAAAAAAAATCCGCCATCTTGAATTTTTTTCCTACTCACCAGGTAGACCTCCGGGTTTTGATCATCTTTTGTCGAGAAACCGCTCCTCCATCTCTTATAGTCTCCGAGAGAGAGACGGACAAAATTTGCCGCCATTTTTTTTCCGCCATTTTGGAATTTTTTTTCAACGCACTGGCAACTGCTCGAGGTTTCGAATGACATTTGGTCGAGCACCCTCCACCTATCTTCTATACCCTGGCCGTGCCCCTCGCCCGTCTCCGAACTCCTCACTCATCAGCTCTCTCCACCTTTCTCCGAGTCACATTCTTTGAGCTCTATACGACACCATGGGTGAAAAAAATTTTTTTCATACAAAATTTTACAGGAGAGGGGTCGGAAATTTGAGACGTCACAGCTCGGCCGCCATCTTGTTTTTTTTAATTTTTTTCACTTTTTCTGTTAATCGTTTACTAATTTCTACAATAATCCAAAATTTCAAAGAAATCGGTTGGAAAACAAAAGAGTTGCAAGATTCACGTCGGCCGCCATCTTGTTTTTCCGAAATGTCATAATTTTCCCCAACTCGAATCCCCCCCCCAAACACATCTCCCGAACATCATTATATCGATTTCCGTCTCCTTCTAGGAGAACAACCCTGTCAATGAGTGAGTCAGTGTGTGAGTGGTAATCGAGCTATATATATTATAACTAGCGTTTGCTCGGTGCGCGAGCTGCTAAAGCAGCTCGCGGGAAGTATTATTACTAAAAGTAGGGCGCGTGGGTGCGCGGCCCGCTAAAGCGGACCGCGATTGTTCGGCTTTATTTATTTCGCTCGGTGCGCGAGCTGCTAAAGCAGCTCGCGGGAAGTGTTTTACTTAAAGTAAGGCGCGTGGGTGCGCGGCCCGCTAAAGCGGACCGCGATTGTTCGGCTTTATTTATTTCACTCGGTGCGCGAGCTGCTAAAGCAGCTCGCGGGAAGTGTTATTACTACAAGTAGGGCGCGTGGGTGCGCGGCCCGCTAAAGCGGACCGCGATTGTTCGGCTTTATTTATTTCGCTCGGTGCGCGAGCTGCTAAAGCAGCTGGCGGGAAGTGTTATTACTACAAGTAGATTTTTTTACTCATCAAGTAGACCTTCGGATTCTGGTCATCTTTTGCCAAAAAATTTGTTCGAGCACACCCCACCTATCTGCAATAACCTGGCCGTGCTCCTCATTCACAAAAGAAAGAAAACAAAAGAGTTGCAAGATTCACGTCGGCCGCCATCTTGTTTTTCCGAAATGTCATAATTTTTCCCCACTCGAATCCCCCACCCGAACATATCTCCCCTACATCATTGTATCGTTTTTTGTCTCTTTCTAGGAGAACAATTATGTCAATCAGTGAGTGGTAATCGAGCTATATATATTACTAGTATTTCGCTCGGTGCGCGAGCTGCTAAAGCAGCTCGCGGGAAGTGTTATTGCTACAAGTAGGGCGCGTGGGTGCGCGGCCCGCTAAAGCGGACCGCGATTGTTCGGCTTTATTTATTTCGCTCGGTGCGCGAGCTGCTAAAGCAGCTCGCGGGAAGTGTTATTGCTACAAGTAGGGCGCGTGGGTGCGCGGCCCGCTAAAGCGGACCGCGATTTTTTTACTCATCAAGTAGCCCTTCGGATTCTGGTCATCTTTTGCCAAAAAATTTGTTCGAGCACACCCCACCTATCTGCAATAACCTGGCCGTGCTCCTCATTCACAAAAGAAAAAGAAAAAAAAAAGAAAAAAAAAAAGAAAAAAAAGAAAAAAAGCAAATGTAAAATGAAAAAAAAGAAAAAGAAAAAAAGCCCTATGAACCTATCGAAATCAATGTCTTGCATAGTTCCCAACTTCTAGTCCCTTCAATATTCCCCATACATTTTGTATGGGGAAAAAAAAAATCCGCCATCTTGAATTTTTTTCCCACTCACCAGGTAGACCTCCGGGTTTTGATCATCTTTTGTCGAGAAACCGCTCCTCCATCTTTTATAGTCTCCGAGAGAGAGACGGACAAAATTTGCCGCCATTTTTTTTCCGCCATTTTGGAATTTTTTTTCAACTCACTGGCAACTGCTCGAGGTTTCGAATGACATTTGGTCGAGCACCCTCCACCTATGTACTATACCCTGGCCGTGCCCCTCGCCCGTCTCCGAACTCCTCACTCATCAGCTCTCGCCACCTTTCTCCGAGTCACATTCTTTGAGCTCTATACGACACCATGGGTGAAAAAAATTTTTTTCATACAAAATTTTACAGGAGAGGGGTGGAAATTTGAGACGTCACAGCTCGGCCGCCATCTTGTTTTTTTAATTTTTTTCACTTTTTCTGTTAATCGTTTACTAATTTTTACAATAATCCAAAATTTCAAAGAAATCGGTTGGAAAACAAAAGAGTTGCAAGATTCACGTCGGCCGCCATCTTGTTTTTCCGAAATGTCATAATTTTTCCCCACTCGAATCCCCCACCCGAACATATCTCCCGTACATCATTTTATCGTTTTTTGTCTCTTTCTAGGAGAACAATTATGTCAATCAGTGAGTCAGTCAGTCAGTGGTAATCGAGCTATATATATTATAATATAATAATAGCTCGATTAGCTATATATACTTTATATATATATATATATATACTATATAGCTATATATACACTGCTAAAGCAGCTCGCGGGAAGTGTTATTGCTACAAGTAGGGCGCGTGGGTGCGCGGCCCGCTAAAGCGGACCGCGATTGTTCGGCTTTATTTGTTTCGCTCGGTGCGCGAGCTGCTAAAGCAGCTCGCGGGAAGTGTTTTACTAAAAGTAAGGCGCGTGGGTGCGCGGCCCGCTAAAGCGGACCGCGATTGTTCGGCTTTATTTATTTCGCTCGGTGCGCGAGCTGCTAAAGCAGCTCGCGGGAAGTGTTATTACTACAAGTAGGGCGCGTGGGTGCGCGGCCCGCTAAAGCGGACCGCGATTTTTTTACTCATCAAGTAGCCCTTCGGATTCTGGTCATCTTTTGCCAAAAAATTTGTTCGAGCACACCCCACCTATCTGCAATAACCTGGCCGTGCTCCTCATTCACAAAAGAAAAAGAAAAAAAAAGAAAAAAAAATGAAAAAAAAGAAAAAAAACAAATGTAAAATGAAAAAAAGAAAAAGAAAAAAATCCCTATGAACCTATCAAAATCAATGTCTTGCATAGTTCCCAACTTCTAGTCCCTTCAATATTCCCCATACATTTTGTATGGGGGAAAAAAAAATCCGCCATCTTGAATTTTTTTCCTACTCACCAGGTAGACCTCCGGGTTTCGATCATCTTGTCGAGAAACCGCTCCTCCATCTTTTATAGTCTCCGAGAGAGAGACGGACAAAATTTGCCGCCATTTTTTTTCCGCCATTTTGGAATTTTTTTTCAACTCACTGGCAACTGCTCGAGGTTTCGAATGACATTTGGTCGAGCACCCTCCACCTATCTACTATACCCTGGCCGCGCCTCTCGCCCGTCTCCGAACTCCTCACTCATCAGCTCTCGCCACCTTTCTCCGAGTCACATTCTTTGAGCTCTATACGACATCATGGGTGAAAAAAATTTTTTTCATACAAAATTTTACAGGAGAGGGGTCGGAAATTTGAGACGTCACAGCTCGGCCGCAATCTTGTTTTTTTAATTTTTTTCACTTTTTCTGTTAATCGTTTACTAATTTCTACAATAATCCAAAATTTCAAAGAAATCGGTTGGAAAACAAAAGAGTTGCAAGATTCACGTCGGCCGCCATCTTGTTTTTCCGAAATGTCATAATTTTCCCCAACTCGAATCCCCCCCCCCAAACACATCTCCCGAACATCATTATATCGATTTCCGTCTCCTAGGAGAACAACCCTGTCAATGAGTGAATCAGTCAGTGAGTGAGTGGTAATCGAGCTATATATATTATAAATAGCGTTTGCTCGGTGCGCGAGCTGCTAAAGCAGCTCGCGGGAAGTGTTTTACTAAAAGCAAGGCGCGTGGGTGCGCGGCCCGCTAAAGCGGACCGCGATTGTTCGGCTTTATTTATTTCGCTCGGTGCGCGAGCTGCTAAAGCAGCTCGCGGGAAGTGTTATTACTACAAGTAGGGCGCGTGGGTGCGCGGCCCGCTAAAGCGGGACGCGATTGTTCGGCTTTATTTATTTCGCTCGGTGCGCGAGCTGCTAAAGCAGCTCGCGGGAAGTGTTTTACTAAAAGTAAGGCGCGTGGGTGCGCGGCCCGCTAAAGCGGACCGCGATTGTTCGGCTTTATTTATTTCGCTCGGTGCGCGAGCTGCTAAAGCAGCTCGCGGGAAGTGTTATTTCTGCAAGTAGGGCGCGTGGGTGCGCGGCCCGCTAAAGCGGACCGCGATTTTTTTACTCATCAAGTAGACCTTCGGATTCTGGTCATCTTTTGCCAAAAAATTTGTTCGAGCACACCCCACCTATCTGCAATAACGTGGCCGTGCTCCTCATTCACAAAAGAAAAAGAAAAAAAAAAGAAAAGAAAAAAAGAAGAAAGAAAAAAAGAAAATGAAAAATGAAAAAAAGAAAAATAATAAAAAAAAGGAAAAAAGAAAGAAAAAAGGAAAAAGACAAAAAAAGCAAATACATGAAAAATGAAAAAAAAGAAAAAAAAAAGAAAAAATAAAAAAAAAATGAAAAATGAAAAAAAAAGGAAAAAAGAAAAGAAAAAAAAAGAAAAAGAAAAATGAAAAAAAAGGAAAAAGAAAAAAAGAATCAAAAAGAAGAAAATAAAAGAAAAATCAATATTCGCCATATATTTCGCATGGAAAAAAAATCCGCCATCTTGTTTTTTTTCCTGATCATCAAGTAGACCTTTGGGTCTTGATCATCTGTTGCCAAGAAACCACTCTTCCATCTTTTATACTCTCCGAGATAGACACCAGAGAAAGTTTCTATGGCCGCCATCTTGAATCCGCCATTTTGGAGGTTCTCAATTCGGCCAGTATATTTTTCTTTTTTAATTCTCCGAGATCTAAGACACCTATGAACCTATCAAAATCAATGTCTTGCATAGTTCCCAACTTCTAGTCCCTTCAATATTCCCCATACATTTAGTATGGAAAAAAAAAATCCGCCATCTTGAATTTTTTTCCTACTCACCAGGTAGACCTCCGGGTTTTGATCATCTTTTGTCGAGAAACTGCTCCTCCATCTTTTATAGTCTCCGAGAGAGAGACGGACAAAATTTGCCGCCATTTTTTTTCCGCCATTTTGGAATTTTTTTTCAACTCACTGGCAACTGCTCGAGGTTTCGAATGACATTTGGTCGAGCACCCTCCACCTATCTTGTATACCCTGGCCGTGCCTCTCGCCCGTCTCCGAACTCCTCACTCACCAGCTCTCGCCACCTTTCTCCGAGTCACATTCTTTGAGCTCTATACGACACCATGGGTGAAAAAAAATTTTTTCATACAAAATTTTACAAGAGAGGGGTCGGAAATTTGAGACGTCACAGCTCGGCCGCCATCTTGTTTTATTAATTTTTTTCACTTTTTCTGTTAATTGTTTACTAATTTCTACAATAATCCAAAATTTCAAAGAAATCGGTCGGAAAACAAAAGAGTTGCAAGATTCACGTCGGCCGCCATCTTGTTTTTCCGAAATGTCATAATTTTCCCCAACTCGAATCCCCCCCCCAAACACATGTCCCGAACATCATTATATCGATTTCCGTCTCCTTCTAGGAGAACAACCCTGTCAATGAGTGAGTGAGTGAGTGAGTGTGTCAGTGGTAATCGAGCTATATATATTATAATAACTAGCGTTTGCTCGGTGCGCGAGCTGCTAAAGCAGCTCGCGGGAAGTGTTATTGCTACAAGTAGGGCGCGTGGGTGCGCAGCCCGCTAAAGCGGACCGCGATTGTTCGGCTTTATTTATTTCGCTCTGTGCGCGAGCTGCTAAAGCAGCTCGCGGGAAGTGTTATTACTACAAGTAGGGCGCGTGGGTGCGCGGCCCGCTAAAGCGGACCGCGATTTTTTTACTCATCAAGTAGACCTTCGGATTCTGGTCATCTTTTGCCAAAAAATTTGTTCGAGCACACCCCACCTATCTGCAATAACCTGGCCGTGCTCCTCATTCACAAAAGAAAAAGAAAAAAAAGAAAAACAAATGTAAAATGAAAAAAAGAAAAAGAAAAAAAGCCCTATGAACCTATCAAAATCAATGTCTTGCATAGTTCCCAACTTCTAGTCCCTTCAATATTCCCCATACATTTAGTATGGAAAAAAAAAATCCGCCATTTTGAATTTTTTTCCTACTCACCAGGTAGACCTCCGGGTTTTGATCATCTTTTGTCGAGAAACCGCTCCTCCATCTTTTATAGTCTCCGAGAGAGAGACGGACAAAATTTGCCGCCATTTTTTTTCCGCCATTTTGGAATTTTTTTTCAACTCACTGGCAACTGCTCGAGGTTTCGAATGACGTTTGGTCGAGCACCCTCCACCTATCTACTATACCCTGGCCGTGCCCCTCGCCCGTCTCCGAACTCCTCACTCATCAGCTCTCGCCACCTTTCTCCGAGTCACATTCTTTGAGCTCTATATGACACCATGGGTGAAAAAAATTTTTTTCATACAAAATTTTACAGGAGAGGGGTCTGAAATTTGAGACGTCACAGCTCGGCCGCCATCTTGTTTTTTTAATTTTTTTCACTTTTTCTGTTAATCGTTTACTAATTTCTACAATTATCCTAAATTTCAAAGAAATCGGTTGGAAAACAAAAGAGTTGCAAGAATCACGTCCGCCGCCATCTTGTTTTTCCGAAATGTCATAATTTTTCCCCACTCGAATCCCCCACCCGGACATATCTCCCCTACATCATTGTATCGATTTCCGTCTCCTTCTAGGAGAACAATCCTGTCAATGAGTGAGTGAGTGAGTGAGTGGTAATCGAGCTATATATATTACTAGTATTTCGCTCGGTGCGCGAGCTGCTAAAGCAGCTCGCGGGAAGTGTTTTACTAAAAGTAAGGCGCGTGGGTGCGCGGCCCGCTAAAGCGGACCGCGATTGTTCGGCTTTATTTATTTCGCTCGGTGCGCGAGCTGCTAAAGCAGCTCGCGGGAAGTTTTATTACTACAAGTAGGGCGCGTGGGTGCACGGCCCGCTAAAGCGGACCGCGATTTTTTTACTCATCAAGTAGCCCTTCGGATTCTGGTCATCTTTTGCCAAAAAATTTGTTCGAGCACACCCCACCTATCTGTAATAACCTGGCCGTGCTCCTCATTCACAAAAGAAAAAGAAAAAAAAAGAAAAAAAATGAAAAAAAAGAAAAAAAAAACAAATGTAAAATGAAAAAAAAGAAAAAGAAAAAAAGCCCTATGAACCTATCAAAACCAATGTCTTGCATAGTTCCCAACTTCTAGTCCCTTCAATATTCCCCATACATTTAGTATGGAAAAAAAAGTCCGCCATCTTGAATTTTTTTCCTACTCACCAGGTAGACCTCCGGGTTTCGATCATCTTTTGTCGAGAAACCGCTCCTCCATCTTTTATAGTCTCCGAGAGAGAGACGGACAAAATTTGCCGCCATTTTTTTTCCGCCATTTTGGAATTTTTTTTCAACTCACTGGCAACTGCTCGAGATTTCGAATGACATTTGGTCGAGAACCCTACACCTATCTACTATACCCTGGCCGTGCCCCTCGCCCGTCTCCGAACTCCTCACTCATCAGCTCTCGCCACCTTTCTCCGAGTCACATTCTTTGAGCTCTATACGACACCATGGGTGAAAAAAATTTTTTTCATACAAAATTTTACAGGAGAGGGGTCTGAAATTTGAGACGTCACAGCTCGGCCGCCATCTAGTTTTTTTAATTTTTTTCACTTTTTCTGTTAATCGTTTACTAATTTCTACAATAATTCAAAATTTCAAAGAAATCGGTTGGAAAACAAAAGAGTTGCAAGATTCACGTCGGCCGCCATCTTGTTTTTCCGAAATGTCATAATTTTCCCCAACTCGAATCCCCCACCTGGACATATCTCCCCTACATCATTATATCGATTTCCGTCTCCTTCT
The DNA here is from genome assembly GCA_029955525.1 of Oeneis ivallda. NCBI lineage: Eukaryota > Metazoa > Arthropoda > Insecta > Lepidoptera > Nymphalidae > Oeneis > Oeneis ivallda. The sequence continues at coordinate 24,058,461 of JARPMR010000007.1, forward strand.
AGGAGAACAACCCTGTCAATGAGTGAGTGAGTGAGTGAGTGAGTGTGTCAGTCAGTGGTAATCGAGCTATATATATTATAATAATAATAGCTCGATTAGCTATATATACTATATATATATATATATACTATATAGCTATATATACACTGCTAAAGCAGCTCGCGGGAAGTGTTATTGCTACAAGTAGGGCGCGTGGGTGCGCGGCCCGCTAAAGCGGACCGCGATTGTTCGGCTTTATTTGTTTCGCTCGGTGCGCGAGCTGCTAAAGCAGCTCGCGGGAAGTGTTTTACTAAATGTAAGGCGCGTGGGTGCGCGGCCCGCTAAAGCGGACCGCGATTGTTCGGCTTTATTTATTTCGCTCGGTGCGCGAGCTGCTAAAGCAGCTCGCGGGAAGTGTTATTACTACAAGTAGGGCGCGTGGGTGCGCGGCCCGCTAAAGCGGACCGCGATTTTTTTACTCATCAAGTAGCCCTTCGGATTCTGGTCATCTTTTGCCAAAAATTTGTTCGAGCACACCCCACCTATCTGTAATAACCTGGCCGTGCTCCTCATTCACAAAAGAAAAAGAAAAAAAAAGAAAAAAAATGAAAAAAAAGAAAAAAAAACAAATGTAAAATGAAGAAAAAGAAAAAGAAAAAAAGCCCTATGAACCTATCAAAACCAATGTCTTGCATAGTTCCCAACTTCTAGTCCCTTCAATATTCCCCATACATTTAGTATGGAAAAAAAAGTCCGCCATCTTGAATTTTTTTCCTACTCACCAGGTAGACCTCCGGGTTTCGATCATCTTTTGTCGAGAAACCGCTCCTCCATCTTTTATAGTCTCCGAGAGAGAGACGGACAAAATTTGCCGCCATTTTTTTTCCGCCATTTTGGAATTTTTTTTCAACTCACTGGCAACTGCTCGAGATTTCGAATGACATTTGGTCGAGAACCCTCCACCTATCTACTATACCCTGGCCGTGCCCCTCGCCCGTCTCCGAACTCCTCACTCATCAGCTCTCGCCACCTTTCTCCGAGTCACATTCTTTGAGCTCTATACGACACCATGGGTGAAATAAATTTTTTTCATACAAAATTTTACAGGAGAGGGATCGGAAATTTGAGACGTCACAGCTCGGCCGCCATCTTGTTTTTTTAATTTTTTTCACTTTTTCTGTTAATCGTTTACTAATTGCTACAATAATCCAAAATTTCAAAGAAATCGGTTGGAAAACAAAAGAGTTGCAAGAATCACGTTGGCCGCCATCTTGTTTTTCCGAAATGTCATAATTTTTCCCCACTCGAATCCCCCACCCGAACATATCTCCCGTACATCATTGTATCGTTTTTTGTCTCTTTCTAGGAGAACAATTATGTCAATCAGTCAGTGAGTCAGTGGTAATCGAGCTATATATATTACTAGTACTTCGCTCGGTGCGCGAGCTGCTAAAGCAGCCCGCGGGAAGTGTTTTACTAAAAGTAAGGCGCGTGGGTGCGCGGCCCGCTAAAGCGGACCGCGATTGTTCGGCTTTATTTATTTCGCTCGGTGCGCGAGCTGCTAAAGCAGCTCGCGGGAAGTGTTATTACTACAAGTAGGGCGCGTGGGTGCGCGGACCGCTAAAGCGGACCGCGATTTTTTTACTCATCAAGTAGACCTTCGGATTCTGGTCATCTTTTGCCAAAAAATTTGTTCGAGCACACCCCACCTATCTGCAATAACCTGGCCGTGCTCCTCATTCACAAAAGAAAAAGAAAAAAAAAGAAAAAAAAAAAGAAAAAAAAGAAAAAAAGCAAATGTAAAATGAAAAAAAAAGAAAAAGAAAAAAAGCCCTATGAACCTATCAAACACAATGTCTTGCATAGTTCCCAACTTCTAGTCCCTTCAATATTCCCCATACATTTTGTATGGGGGGGGAAAAAAATCCGCCATCTTGAATTTTTTTCCTACTCACCAGGTAGACCTCCGGGTTGTGATCATCTTTTGTCGAGAAACCGCTCCTCCATCTTTTATAGTCTCCGAGAGAGAGACGGACAAAATTTGCCGCCATTTTTTTTCCGCCATTTTGGAATTTTTTTTTAACTCACTGGCAACTGCTCGAGGTTTCGAATGACATTTGGTCGAGCACCCTCCACCTATCTTCTATACCCTGGCCGTGCCCCTCGCCCGTCTCCGAACTCCTCACTCATCAGCTCTCTCCACCTTTCTCCGAGTCACATTCTTTGAGCTCTATACGACACCATGGGTGAAAAAAATTTTTTTCATACAAAATTTTTCAGGAGAGGGGTCTGAAATTTGAGACGTCACAGCTCGGCCGCCATCTTGTTTTTTTAATTTTTTTCACTTTTTCTGTTAATCGTTTACTAATTTCTACAATAATCCAAAATTTCAAAGAAATCGGTTGGAAAACAAAAGAGTTGCAAGATTCACGTCGGCCGCCATCTTGTTTTTCCGAAATGTCATAATTTTCCCCAACTCGAATCCCCCCCCCAAACACATCTCCTGAACATCATTATATCGATTTCCGTCTCCTTCTAGGAGAACAACCCTGTCAATGAGTGTGTCAGTCAGTCAGTCAGTGGTAATCGAGCTATATATATTATAACTAGCGTTTGCTCGGTGCGCGAGCTGCTAAAGCAGCTCGCGGGAAGTGTTTTACTAAAAGTAAGGCGCGTGGGTGCGCGGCCCGCTAAAGCGGACCGCGATTGTTCGGCTTTATTTATTTCGCTCGGTGCGCGAGCTGCTAAAGCAGCTCGCGGGAAGTGTTGTTGCCACAAGTATTGCGCGTGGGTGCGCGGCCCGCTAAAGCGGACCGCGATTTATTTACTCATCAAGTAGACCTTCGGATTCTGGTCATCTTTTGCCAAAAAATTTGTTCGAGCACACCCCACCTATCTGCAATAACCTGGCCGTGCTCCTCATTCACAAAAGAAAAAAAAAGAAAAATAAAAAAGAAAAAAAAGAAAAAAAGCAAATGTAAAATGAAAAAAAAGAAAAAGAAAAAAAGCCCTATGAACCTATCAAAATCAATGTCTTGCATAGTTCCCAACTTCTAGTCCCTTCAATATTCCCCATACATTTTGTATGGAGAAAAAAAAATCCGCCATCTTGAATTTTTTTCCTACTCACCAGGTAGACCTCCGGGTTTTGATCATCTTTTGTCGAGAAACCGCTCCTCCATCTTTTATAGTCTCCGAGAGAGAGACGGACAAAATTTGCCGCCATTTTTTTTCCGCCATTTTGGAATTTTTTTTCAACTCACTGGCAACTGCTCGAGGTTTCGAATGACATTTGGTCGAGCACCCTCCACCTATCTACTATACCCTGGCCGTGCCCCTCGCCCGTCTCCGAACTCTTCACTCATCAGCTCTCTCCACCTTTCTCCGAGTCACATTCTTTGAGCTCTATACGACACCATGGGTGAAAAAAAATTTTTTCATACAAAATTTTACAGGACAGGGGTCGAAAATTTGAGACGTCACAGCTCGGCCGCCATCTTGTTTTTTTAATTTTTTTCACTTTTTCTGTTAATCGTTTACTAATTTCTACAATAATCCAAAATTTCAAAGAAATCGGTTGGAAAACAAAAGAGTTGCAAGAATCACGTCGGCCGCCATCTTGTTTTTCCGAAATGTCAAAATTTTTCCCCACTCGAATCCCCCACCCGGACATATCTCCCCTACATCATTGCATCGTTTTCCGTCTCTTTCTAGGAGAACAATCGTGTCAATGAGTGAGTCAGTGAATCAGTGAATCAGTGGTAATCGAGCTATATATATTATAACTAGCGTTTGCTCGGTGCGCGAGCTGCTAAAGCAGCTCGCGGGAAGTGTTTTACTAAAAGTAAGGCGCGTGGGTGCGCGGCCCGCTAAAGCGGACCGCGATTGTTCGGCTTTATTTATTTCGCTCGGTGCGCGAGCTGCTAAAGCAGCTCGCGGGAAGTGCTATTACTACAAGTAGGGCGCGTGGGTGCGCGGCCCGCTAAAGCGGACCGCGATTTTTTTACTCATCAAGTAGACTTTCGGATTCTGGTCATCTTTTGCCAAAAATTTTTGTTCGAGCACACCCCACCTATCTGCAATAACCTGGCCGTGCTCCTCATTCACAAAAGAAAAAGAAAAAAAAAGAAAAAAAAAAGAAAAAAAGCAAATGTAAAATGAAAAAAAAGAAAAAGAAAAAAAGCCCTATGAACCTATCAAAATCAATGTCTTGCATAGTTCCCAACTTCTAGTCCCTTCAATATTCCCCATACATTTTGTATCGAAAAAAAAAATCCGCCATCTTGAATTTTTTTCCTACTCACCAGGTAGACCTCCGGGTTGTGATCATCTTTTGTCGAGAAACCGCTCCTCCATCTTTTATAGTCTCCGAGAAAGAGACGGACAAAATTTGCCGCCATTTTTTTTCCGCCATTTTGGAATTTTTTTTCAACTCACTGGCAACTGCTCGAGGTTTCGAATGACATTTGGTCGAACACCCTCCACCTATCTTCTATACCCTGGCCGTGCCCCTCGCCCGTCTCCGAACTCCTCACTCATCAGCTCTCTCCACCTTTCTCCGAGTCACATTCTTTGAGCTCTATACGACACCATGGGTGAAAAAAAATTTTTTCATACAAAATTTTTCAGGAGAGGGGTCTGAAATTTGAGACGTCACAGCTCAGCCGCCATCTTGTTTTTTTAATTTTTTTCACTTTTTCTGTTAATCGTTTACTAATTTCTACAATAATCCAAAATTTCAAAGAAATCGGTTGGAAAACAAAAGAGTTGCAAGATTCACGTCGGCTGCCATCTTGTTTTTCCGAAATGTCATGATTTTCCCCAACTCGAATCCCCCGCCCAAACACATCTCCCGAACATCATTATATCGATTTCCGTCTCCTTCTAGGAGAACAACCCTGTCAATGAGTCAATCAGTCAGTGAATCAGTGAGTGGTAATCGAGCTATATATATTATAACTAGCATTTGCTCGGTGCGCGAGCTGCTAAAGCAGCTCGCGGGAAGTATTTTACTAAAAGTAAGGCGCGTGGGTGCGCGGCCCGCTAAAGCGGACCGCGATTTTTCGGCTTTATTTATTTCGCTCGGTGCGCGAGCTGCTAAAGCAGCTCGCGGGAAGTGTTATTGCTACAAGTAGGGCGCGTGGGTGCGCGGCCCGCTAAAGCGGACCGCGATTGTTCGGCTTTATTTATTTCGCTCGGTGCGCGAGCTGCTAAAGCAGCTCGCGGGAAGTGTTATTACTACAAGTAGGGCGCGTGGGTGCGCGGCCCGCTAAAGCGGACCGCGATTTTTTTACTCATCAAGTAGACCTTCGGATTCTGGTCATCTTTTGCCAAAAAATTTGTTCGAGCACACCCCACCTATCTGCAATAACCTGGCCGTGCTCCTCATTCACAAAAGAAAAAGAAAAAAAAAGAAAAAAAATGACAAAAAAATGAAAAAAAAACAAAAAAAAAAACAAATGTAAAATGAAAAAAAAGAAAAAGAAAAAAAGCCCTACTTCTAGTCCCTTCAATATTCCCCATACATTTAGTATGGAAAAAAAAAATCCGCCATCTTGAATTTTTTTCCTACTCACCAGGTAGACCTCCGTGTTTTGATCATCTTTTGTCGAGAAACCGCTCCTCCATCTTTTATAGTCTCCGAGAGAGAGACGGACAAAATTTGCCGCCATTTTTTTTCCGCCATTTTGGAATTTTTTTTCAACTCACTGGCAACTGCTCGAGGTTTCAAATGACATTTGGTCGAGCACCCTCCACCTATCTTCTATACCCTGGCCGTGCCCCTCGCCCGTCTCCGAACTCCTCACTCATCAGCTCTCTCCACCTTTCTCCGAGTCACATTCTTTGAGCTCTATACGACACCATGGGTGAAAAAAATTTTTTTCATACAAAATTTTACAGGAGAGGGGTCGGAAATTTGAGACGTCACAGCTCGGCCGCCATCTTGTTTTTTTAATTTTTTTCACTTTTTCTGTTAATCGTTTACTAATTTCTACAATAATCCAAAATTTCAAAGAAATCGGTCGGAAAACAAAAGAGTTGCAAGATTCACGTCGGCCGCCATCTTGTTTTTCCGAAATGTCATAATTTTCCCCAACTCGAATCCCCCCCCCAAACACATCTCCCGAACATCATTATATCGATTTCCGTCTCCTTCTAGGAGAACAACCCTGTCAATCAGTGAGTGAGTGAGTGAGTATGTCAGTCAGTGGTAATCGAGCTATATATATATTATAATAGCATTTGCTCGGTGCGCGAGCTGCTAAAGCAGCTCGCGGGAAGTGTTATTGCTACAAGTAGGGCGCGTGGGTGCGCGGCCCGCTAAAGCGGACCGCGATTGTTCGGCTTTATTTATTTCGCTCGGTGCGCGAGCTGCTAAAGCAGCTCGCGGGAAGTGTTATTACTACAAGTAGGGCGCGTGGGTGCGCGGCCCGCTAAAGCGGACCGCGATTTTTTTTACTCATCAAGTAGACCTTCGGATTCTGGTCATCTTTTGCCAAAAAATTTGTTCGAGCACACCCCACCTATCTGCAATAACCTGGCCGTGCTCCTCATTCACAAAAGAAAAAGAAAAAAAAAGAAAAAAAAATGAAAAAAAAAAACAAAAAAAACAAATGTAAAATGAAAAAAAGAAAAAGAAAAAAAGCCCTATGAACCTATCAAAATCAATGTCTTGCATAGTTCCCATCTTCTAGTCCCTTCAATATTCCCGATACATTTAGTATGGAAAAAAAAAAAATCCGCCATCTTGAATTTTTTTCCTACTCACCAGGTAGACCTCCGGGTTTTGATCATCTTTTGTCGAGAAACCGCTCCTCCATCTCTTATAGTCTCCGAGAGAGAGACGGACAAAATTTGCCGCCATTTTTTTTCCGCCATTTTGGAATTTTTTTTCAACGCACTGGCAACTGCTCGAGGTTTCGAATGACATTTGGTCGAGCACCCTCCACCTATCTTCTATACCCTGGCCGTGCCCCTCGCCCGTCTCCGAACTCCTCACTCATCAGCTCTCTCCACCTTTCTCCGAGTCACATTCTTTGAGCTCTATACGACACCATGGGTGAAAAAAATTTTTTTCATACAAAATTTTACAGGAGAGGGGTCGGAAATTTGAGACGTCACAGCTCGGCCGCCATCTTGTTTTTTTAATTTTTTTCACTTTTTCTGTTAATCGTTTACTAATTTCTACAATAATCCAAAATTTCAAAGAAATCGGTCGGAAAACAAAAGAGTTGCAAGATTCACGTCGGCCGCCATCTTGTTTTTCCGAAATGTCATAATTTTCCCCAACTCGAATCCCCCCCCCAAACACATCTCCCGAACATCATTATATCGATTTCCGTCTCCTTCTAGGAGAACAACCCTGTCAATCAGTGAGTGAGTGAGTGAGTATGTCAGTCAGTGGTAATCGAGCTATATATATATTATAATAGCATTTGCTCGGTGCGCGAGCTGCTAAAGCAGCTCGCGGGAAGTGTTATTGCTACAAGTAGGGCGCGTGGGTGCGCGGCCCGCTAAAGCGGACCGCGATTGTTCGGCTTTATTTATTTCGCTCGGTGCGCGAGCTGCTAAAGCAGCTCGCGGGAAGTGTTATTGCTACAAGTAGGGCGCGTGGGTGCGCGGCCCGCTAAAGCGGACCGCGATTGTTCGGCTTTATTTATTTCGCTCGGTGCGCGAGCTGCTAAAGCAGCTCGCGGGAAGTGTTATTGCTACAAGTCGGGCGCGTAGGTGCGCGGCCCGCTAAAGTGGACCGCGATTTTTTTACTCATCAAGTAGACCTTCGGATTCTGGTCATCTTTTGCCAAAAAATTTGTTCGAGCACACCCCACCTATCTGCAATAACCTGGCCGTGCTCCTCATTCACAAAAGAAAAAGAAAAAAAAGAAAAAAAAAATGAAAAAAAAACAAAAAAAAAACAAATGTAAAATGAAAAAAAAGAAAAAGAAAAAAAGCCCTATGAACCTATCAAAATCAATGTCTTGCATAGTTCCCAACTTCTAGTCCCTTCAATATTCCCCATACATTTTGTATGGGGGGAAAAAAAATCCGCCATCTTGAATTTTTTTCCTACTCACCAGGTAGACCTCCGGGTTGTGATCATCTTTTGTCGAGAAACCGCTCCTCCATCTTTTATAGTCTCCGAGAGAGAGACGGACAAAATTTGCCGCCATTTTTTTTCCGCCATTTTGGAATTTTTTTTCAACTCACTGGCAACTGCTCGAGGTTTCGAATGACATTTGGTCGAGCACCCTCCACCTATCTTCTATACCCTGGCCGTGCCCCTCGCCCGTCTCCGAACTCCTCACTCATCAGCTCTCTCCACCTTTCTGCGAAACACATTCTTTGAGCTATATACGACACCATGGGTGAAAAAATTTTTTTTCATACAAAATTTTACAGGAGAGGGGTCGGAAATTTGAGACGTCACAGCTCGGCCGCCATCTTGTTTTTTTAATTTTTTTCACTTTTTCTTTTAATCGTTTACTAATTTCTACAATAATCCAAAATTTCAAAGAAATCGGTTGGAAAACAAAAGAGTTGCAAGATTCACGTCGGCCGCCATCTTGTTTTTCCGAAATGTCATAATTTTCCCCAACTCGAATCCCCCACCCGGACATATCTCCCCTACATCATTATATCGATTTCCGTCTCCTTCTAGGAGAACAACCCTGTCAATCAGTGAGTGAGTCAGTGAGTGTGTCAGTGGTAATCGAGCTATATATATTATAAATAAACTAGCGTTTGCTCGGTGCGCGAGCTGCTAAAGCAGCTCGCGGGAAGTGTTTTACTTAAAGTAAGGCGCGTGGGTGCGCGGCCCGCTAAAGCGGACCGCGATTGTTCGGCTTTATCGCGTGGGTGCGCGGCCCGCTAAAGCGGACCGCGATTTTTTTACTCATCAAGTAGACCTTCGGATTCTGGTTATCTTTTGCCAAAAAATTTGTTTGAGCACATCCCACCTATCTGCAATAACCTGGCCGTGCTCCTCATTCACAAAAGAAAAAGAAAAAAAAAGAAAAAAAAAAGAAAAAAAGCAAATGTAAAATGAAAAAAAAGAAAAAGAAAAAAAGCCCTATGAACCCATCAAAATCAATGTCTTGCATAGTTCCCAACTTCTAGTCCCTTCAATATTCCCCATACATTTTGTATGGGGGGGAAAAAAAAATCCGCCATCTTGAATTTTTTTCCTACTCACCAGGTAGACCTCCGGGTTTTGATCATCTTTTGTCGAGAAACCGCTCCTCCATCTTTTATAGTCTCCGAGAGAGAGACAGACAAAATTTGCCGCCATTTTTTTTCCGCCATTTTGGAATTTTTTTTCAACTCACTGGCAACTGCTCGAGGTTTCGAATGACATTTGGTCGAGCACCCTCCACCTATCTTCTATACCCTGGCCGTGCCCCTCGCCCGTCTCCGAACTCCTCTTTCATCAGCTCTCTCCACCTTTCTCCGAGTCACATTCTTTGAGCTCTATACGACACCATGGGTGAAAAAAATTTTTTTCATACAAAATTTTACAGGAGAGGGGTGGAAATTTAAGACGTCACAGCTCGGCCGCCATCTTGTTTTTTTAATTTTTTTCACTTTTTCTGTTAATCGTTTACTAATTTCTACAATAATCCAAAATTTCAAAGAAATCGGTTGGAAAACAAAAGAGTTGCAAGATTCACGTCGGCCGCCATCTTGTTTTTCCGAAATGTCATAATTTTTCCCCACTCGAATCCCCCACCCGAACATATCTCCCGAACATCATTATATCGATTTCCGTCTCCTTCTAGGAGAACAATTATGTCAATGAGTGAGTCAGTGAATCAGTGAATCAGTGAATCAGTGGTAATCGAGCTATATATATTATAATAACTAGCGTTTGCTCGGTGCGCGAGCTGCTAAAGCAGCTCGCGGGAAGTGTTTTACTAAAAGTAATTATTACTAAAAGTAAGGCGCTTGGGTGCGCGGCCCGCTAAAGCGGACCGCGATTGTTCAGCTTTATTTATTTCGCTCGGTGCGCGAGCTGCTAAAGCAGCTCGCGGGAAGTGTTATTGCTACAAGTAGGGCGCGTGGGTGCGCGGCCCGCTAAAGCGGACCGCGATTGTTCGGCTTTATTTATTTCGCTCGGTGCGCGAGCTGCTAAAGCAGCTCGCGGGAAGTGTTATTACTACAAGTAGGGCGCGTGGGTGCGCGGCCCGCTAAAGCGGACCGCGATTTTTTTTACTCATCAAGTAGACCTTCGGATTCTGGTCATCTTTTGCCAAAAAATTTGTTCGAGCACACCCCACCTATCTGCAATAACCTGGCCGTGCTCCTCATTCACAAAAGAAAAAGAAAAAAAAAGAAAAAAAAATGAAAAAAAAAAACAAAAAAAACAAATGTAAAATGAAAAAAAGAAAAAGAAAAAAAGCCCTATGAACCTATCAAAATCAATGTCTTGCATAGTTCCCATCTTCTAGTCCCTTCAATATTCCCGATACATTTAGTATGGAAAAAAAAAAAATCCGCCATCTTGAATTTTTTTCCTACTCACCAGGTAGACCTCCGGGTTTTGATCATCTTTTGTCGAGAAACCGCTCCTCCATCTCTTATAGTCTCCGAGAGAGAGACGGACAAAATTTGCCGCCATTTTTTTTCCGCCATTTTGGAATTTTTTTTCAACGCACTGGCAACTGCTCGAGGTTTCGAATGACATTTGGTCGAGCACCCTCCACCTATCTTCTATACCCTGGCCGTGCCCCTCGCCCGTCTCCGAACTCCTCACTCATCAGCTCTCTCCACCTTTCTGCGAAACACATTCTTTGAGCTATATACGACACCATGGGTGAAAAAATTTTTTTTCATACAAAATTTTACAGGAGAGGGGTCGGAAAACAAAAGAGTTGCAAGATTCACGTCGGCCGCCATCTTGTTTTTCCGAAATGTCATAATTTTTCCCCACTCGAATCCCCCACCCGAACATATCTCCCGAACATCATTATATCGATTTCCGTCTCCTTCTAGGAGAACAATTATGTCAATGAGTGAGTCAGTGAATCAGTGAATCAGTGAATCAGTGGTAATCGAGCTATATATATTATAATAACTAGCGTTTGCTCGGTGCGCGAGCTGCTAAAGCAGCTCGCGGGAAGTGTTTTACTAAAAGTAATTATTACTAAAAGTAAGGCGCTTGGGTGCGCGGCCCGCTAAAGCGGACCGCGATTGTTCAGCTTTATTTATTTCGCTCGGTGCGCGAGCTGCTAAAGCAGCTCGCGGGAAGTGTTATTGCTACAAGTAGGGCGCGTGGGTGCGCGGCCCGCTAAAGCGGACCGCGATTGTTCGGCTTTATTTATTTCGCTCGGTGCGCGAGCTGCTAAAGCAGCTCGCGGGAAGTGTTATTACTACAAGTAGGGCGCGTGGGTGCGCGGCCCGCTAAAGCGGACCGCGATTTTTTTTACTCATCAAGTAGACCTTCGGATTCTGGTCATCTTTTGCCAAAAAATTTGTTCGAGCACACCCCACCTATCTGCAATAACCTGGCCGTGCTCCTCATTCACAAAAGAAAAAGAAAAAAAAGAAAAAAAAATGAAAAAAAAAACAAAAAAAACAAATGTAAAATGAAAAAAAGAAAAAGAAAAAAAGCCCTATGAACCTATCAAAATCAATGTCTTGCATAGTTCCCAACTTCTAGTCCCTTCAATATTCCCGATACATTTAGTATGGAAAAAAAAAAAATCCGCCATCTTGAATTTTTTTCCTACTCACCAGGTAGACCTCCGGGTTTTGATCATCTTTTGTCGAGAAACCGCTCCTCCATCTCTTATAGTCTCCGAGAGAGAGACGGACAAAATTTGCCGCCATTTTTTTTCCGCCATTTTGGAATTTTTTTTCAACGCACTGGCAACTGCTCGAGGTTTCGAATGACATTTGGTCGAGCACCCTCCACCTATCTTCTATACCCTGGCCGTGCCCCTCGCCCGTCTCCGAACTCCTCACTCATCAGCTCTCTCCACCTTTCTCCGAGTCACATTCTTTGAGCTCTATACGACACCATGGGTGAAAAAAATTTTTTTCATACAAAATTTTACAGGAGAGGGGTCGGAAATTTGAGACGTCACAGCTCGGCCGCCATCTTGTTTTTTTAATTTTTTTCACTTTTTCTGTTAATCGTTTACTAATTTCTACAATAATCCAAAATTTCAAAGAAATCGGTTGGAAAACAAAAGAGTTGCAAGATTCACGTCGGCCGCCATCTTGTTTTTCCGAAATGTCATAATTTTCCCCAACTCGAATCCCCCCCCCAAACACATCTCCCGAACATCATTATATCGATTTCCGTCTCCTTCTAGGAGAACAACCCTGTCAATGAGTGAGTCAGTGTGTGAGTGGTAATCGAGCTATATATATTACTAGCTTCCGCCCGCGGCTTCGCCCGCGTGAAATTAGTTTTTGTCAATCCTGGTCCTTTATGTCTAAGAGACTCTTACAGGGGCCAGCCTCACGTTGTGTACAAAAATATTTTTAAATGACCTAATTTAAAACATTTTTGTACACAACGTTTGCTGTTTTGTTATCATTTGTTAAAATGTGGAGATTGTTTGGACTCGACACTCGCGAGCAGGCCACGTACAGTTGTCCATGCGAAAAACAGTTTTTCTCTAAATGGACACCTGCTACTTTAAGTGTTTGCCCTTGCGCTTTGTTAATGGTCATTGCGAAGGCTGGTTTGAGGGGAAACTGGATTCTTTTAAACTGAAACGGTAAATCTGTAGGGATCATGGGTATGCGTGGAATCAAAACTTCTTCATCTTTAGCTATACCTGTCATTATAATTGCTCCAATAATATTGCGTCCTAGCTGCGTAATTTGCAATCGAGTCCCGTTGCATAGTCTCGGCGCTTCGAGATTTCTCATTAATAAAACTGGAACCCCAACTTTCAGTCTCAGCTTATGAGACGGCACTCCTGACAGCTCTAAAGAGTTTAGAAACTCGGTAGGATAAGACGTCACCTGTTCACTGTCCATGACAATATCTACTGACAAATATTCGACAACATCGCCTTGCACATGTGACATCATTCTTTCATTGATCTTTCCCACGATTTCATTGGTCGGTGCTAATATTGCCCTTTCACACAGCCATTCTCTATTCCTCATGTTATATTCTAAACCGGGATAGACGTTGTTTTTAAGATCTTCCAAGTTTTGGACTGCATTACAAAATTCTTGATTTAATGTAATCATGCCGTTAGCGTCCGTAGTCATTCGACCTTCACCGATTTTCAATAGAGCAGCTGCATATTGCCCCGATTGCGTATCATTATGTAGTTGTACTCGCATGTTTTTAGTGAGACAAAATTTTTTTACATGCACCCATAATGTAGACGCTTTCAAACATGCATTTATCTCATCTGCTGGAGTGCCTCTAGTAATGACAGGTAGTGTCTGTCGAAAATCACCAGCAAGCAGCACTACCATCCCACCCATTAAACTCGGGTTACTTCTGATATCTTTCAGAGTCCGATTGAGCGCCTCGATCGCTTTTTTATGCGACATTGTGCACTCATCCCACACCAACAGCTTGCATTGCTGTAGCATTCGGCCACGATCGCTGTTTTTTGTGATGTTACACACTGGAATTTCCTCATGATGTAAATTTAATGGGAGTTTAAGTACTGAATGTGCCGTGCGGCCACCATCGAGCAGCGTCGCTGCAATTCCAGAGGAAGCTACAGCAACAGCTATTCCTTTGTCTTTGCGAATTTGGGCTAAAAGTAAATTTAATAAAAAAGTTTTTCCAGTGCCTCCTGGCGCATCTAAGAAAAACAATCCACCCTCACCATTATAGATTCTTTGCACAACAATATCAAAGACTAATTTTTGTTCCGTGTTTAATCGAGGAACTGACTCTGATATTTGTTGCTGTAAAGAAGAGACATTGTAGTCCAGTTCTCTTATTAAATCACCACTGACTTCTCCGATTCTTTGTGGCCGGTTCATTCCAAAATCTGATAATGTCTTCCCAGATATAGCCATCACTTGGTCTTCAATCTTAGTTAGCGCCTCGTTATATACTAAATCATTATATGTGATATTGGGATTATTTTGTTGTAGTCTGTGCAAAATATCGTCAGACATATCATTTTGGTACTTTTCCCATGATATCTGAGGATTTGAAAGACCACACGTCGCTATGAGAATGGCAAAAAGATCTCTCACCTTAGCTGCTGATCTACATTGTGCTGCCTCTTCTAATGTCGAGTCCCAATGATTGTCATTCTCTAACAATCCTCTAGTTTCACAGGCTTCTCGGAAGGTAACAAACGTTTGACCGTTGTAGTTCTTGAGATCATTGAACGAAGTTGGCCCACGCACGTGGTGTAGCAGTAGTCTCAAACAAAAGCATTCAATGTTGCTAACGTGGACAGTGTAGACCCGTCCTAATGCATCCCCAGATTTAACGCCAGGCCAATCCAGAACAGCAGATCCTTGAATTCGGCGTTTCCAACATTTTCTACCTGCATCCCACGTGTAATACCGAGGTACTTGAACGTACAAAAGTGTTTTTGCAAATTCATCTGATCTGCAAAGGTCAAAAAAGGCGGTCAAAGTGGTTTTTGGTGGTGTTGTCACTCGCTGGTGAAAATTATTTTCATTAAAATAAATTCGTTCACCATTCTCTAGATGCACACTGAGGTGCGTAACAGTAGGATGCCTTTCATGCAAAGGAAACCCTAACAGGCGCCATACAGCTTCGTTGCTGCTGACATAGCGACCAGACTGAAACGTTTGTACTTCGTCTACTGGGTTTGAGGACTCTGAGCTTCTGAAATTAAAAATAGCTTGATCGCTGCCTTTATTAATATATTTGCAGATGTATTTGATTGCACGTACGGAACCGCAAGCTTCTACATTTATATGGGCGTTAAAAGTTTTTAATAGGACAGGCGAATATGGTACTACCCAACTATTGTCGACAGAAACTTGACTACCATTTCGGAGTTTAACAGATGCCGTCCGGCCTCCGTCTTCTGGTGCTCTTCTACGATACATCGGGTAGCCGTTCTCATTATGGAGAGTCTCTTTCAGTAGGTTGCGAGGAAATTTTTTTGTACATTTACGGTCTTTCATGCACGGGCACTGAGGGTTTTCAGCCCCGCATGGACCATGGATCATGTTTTTCATAACAATATCATAAAGTGCCTTGTCATTGTTAGGATCTGGTATTTCAGCGCTTATAATTTTATCGATTTGGTCAGGTCGCAATTTATCTTTTAACCAAAGCAAAATGTGGGCATGTGGGAGTCCTCGCTTCTGCCACTCAATGGAATACATAAAGCATTGCACTTCTCCAAAAACCCTTCCTTTAGTAATTACAGTCATAAGCTTTTTAACTTTTAACCTAAACACTCTGGCAATGACATCGTGCCTATCGTTGGCGCTTTGACCTGGCATTAATTCGTCAACTATTTCAGACCAAGATGGATTGCAGGTGACGGTTACAAATAAATCAGGTCGACCATACGTACGCACATAGGCAAATGCGTCTTGAGTATACTCGTGTAAGTATCGGGGACTGTTCACAAACGAAGAGGGCAGAATCACCATTTTACCTATATTATTAGGGTTCACGTTGGCATCATTCGATACAGCATCTTGGAGATGAATATAATTTTCGGCTCTTAGTTTTGTTTGATTTAAAGATATGTATCGCAATCTTTCGCTTTCAACCTTCACGTACATATCAACATAAAACTGGTTAGCGAGCTGTTTGCATCGTTGTATTACGTTAAAATCGTCTTCGCGTATCATCATATGATAGGCATAAAAGTCCATGCTCGATACTTTTTTGTTGGGCAAGGGGAGCTTGGTTACTGGATTGACTTGTGGAATTTGAAAATGGTACCCCTCTTGCCCCTTGCTAAACATAAGCGGGTATTGTAATGCGTCATAAAACTTGTGTGTGTCCGGCACCCTGGTCAATGTATTGTCACGGGTTTGTAAAACAATATCACGCGATGCGAACTGTTCACCACACACCATGGCGGCGACTTCGTTTATTAAGGGTGCATTATAACGTCTTTCATGTTCCCCGCTTGGCGTACGATCTGGGTGTATTACTAATTTGTAATTTTCCCCTGGCATTCTTTCTAAGGCTGTTTTGAAGGTGTTAATGAGGTTATTATGTTCGTGCAACATTCTTTGAATTTTTAAAACAATGTCCCTCTCAACTCCTTCAATATTTTGACATCTGCGGTCAACCTCGCTGTTTTCGTCTCCCATAAAATAAATCTGTAGAAATTTTGGTTGATCATTGTTTGTGGGAAGCAAAGAACCAATCCTATGATAAACTTGCCCTTGTACCGTAAATGTGGGTGAGAATCCAGGCATGATGACCTCATTACCCACACCAAATGATGTCATCTGAAAGCAAGAATTGTACTTTCTTATTCTGTTTAAAAATCGCCGAGATTCATTGCTGTCATATAGAAGTAAGGATTTGAGTGGCTCCTCGGGGTCACCAAGCGTTGGTACTGATACTTTGCCTCCAGAACAGCACATACCTGGGGTCTCTTCCTTCCACTTGAGTGCATCACAGTGTCTGCATTTATTGGCCATTCTACCTATGAGGACTAATCGATGATTAAAGTAATCAATTAACGGATCATAATCAAAAGCAGCATCGGCAAATGCCTCCCACGTATTCATCGTAAACGTACGTCTCCTTTCTGCTTGCCGCTCGGAATTAATTAAACGTCGTCTACGTGTTTCTTCGGAGGTCTCTGCGGCTATGTACGAAGCTTGACGCTCAGCATCTAAGATTTGGCGAGCTTGGGTCTGCTGAGAGGTCTCAGCAGCTCTTTGAGCCGCGTGACGCTCGGCATCAATGACCTGGCGAGCTTGGGTCTGCTGAGAGGTCTCAGCAGCTCTTTGAGCCGCGTGACGCTCGGCATCAATGACTTGGCGAGCTTGGGTCTGCTGAGGGGTCTCTGCAGCCCTTTGTGCAGCATGACGATCAGCGTCTAAATTATGACGGGTCTGCGTGTGCTCAAAAGTTTCAGCAGCCCTTTGAGCTGCGTGACGCTCGGCATCTAAAGTCCGACGGATCTGTGAATCCTCTTCTGATTCCAGTGATCTAGCAAGTTTAGCAGCCCGAGCTCTGCTAGAGCTATTAGCTAAATTGGACTTTCGTTTGCGAGGCATCGTAGAAAAACAAAAATGAAATGAATCGAACAAAACAGATGTACAGATTAAGATTTATTATATTAAAAAAAACCTTTAATAAGCACCTACTCGGTAAAAATGATGCGCTCATCCCACGGCGATGTCAATTAAACACATCGTCCGTCAAGTTTAAATGGAAAAAAAGTAACAACCAATGCATAAAAAAGTAGGAGGTTAGTAGCTTAGGTTAGTTTTACACCTACTACGACCTCTTAGATTAATTAAAAAAAGGAAATAAAAGCAAATCGGATTTTTTTAAAGTAACGGAAACTATCTTACCTACTTTTAACTATGAACTAAAAGAAATATCAAGTATGTACAAAATTAATTTACAGGACCTAATTAATAAAAAACACTTAAAAAGTTATACGAAACAAAAAAAATAATTTTACTGGATCGAAAAATGTAATTCTCTATAGCGCAAATTTCTCTAATCGCATGCGTCCGACAACGACGTCTGCCCTCACGTGTCTGCCCGTTCGGGTAGGCATAGTTAGATTCGTGCGCTCCCCCACCACACGACAGCGCCGCGCCGTTGCCTGCCGCAGATGCCGCCACACTTCGGCGAATGTGCGCGACGACGACCGACTGCAGCGGCGGCGATGCAGAGTATTCGTTAAAAGGAATTAAAACTTCAAAAACGAACTTTTTTGTAACTTGATACACCCAAAACTTCTAAATTACATGTTCCTAGGTTCAGTGATTAAGATTTCGTATACAAAAAGTTTGGCTTTGTAGTTCCAGTTCCGAATCCGTTCCGTTCGAATTTCGGGAATTCCGTTTGTAGAAAAATTCTGCACATCCTTTGAGACCTACGTACCAAGATTCATGGTCTTATCTTCAATTCAACCCCTATTTCACCCCCAAACTGGTAAAAATTTCAAAATGCTAGAACAAACGATTTTTTGTTTCTTATGACGTGATATTTGACGAACTTGCATACTAACTTTCAACCCTTATTTCACCCCTTAGCTGGTCGAAATTTCAAAAATGCTAGAACAAATGTTTAATGATTTCTTATCAAGTGCTTAAATATAAAGTTTCATGGTTTTATCTTTTAAAATTAAGAAATCCCATACAAACTTTCAACCTCTATTTCAACCCCTTCATCCCTTTTTTTCGAAATAAAAAGTAGCCTATGTTCTGTCTCAGGGTCTAAAGATTGTCTGTACCAAATTTCATCAAAATCGGTTGCGAGGTTTAAGCGGGAAAGCGTAACAGACAGACAGACAGACAGAGTTACTTTCGCATTTATAATATTAGTTGGGATAATAACTAGCGTTTGCTCGGTGCGCGAGCTGCTAAAGCAGCTCGCGGGAAGTGTTATTGCTACAAGTAGGGCGCGTGGGTGCGCAGCCCGCTAAAGCGGACCGCGATTGTTCGGCTTTATTTATTTCGCTCTGTGCGCGAGCTGCTAAAGCAGCTCGCGGGAAGTGTTATTACTACAAGTAGGGCGCGTGGGTGCGCGGCCCGCTAAAGCGGACCGCGATTTTTTTACTCATCAAGTAGACCTTCGGATTCTGGTCATCTTTTGCCAAAAAATTTGTTCGAGCACACCCCACCTATCTGCAATAACCTGGCCGTGCTCCTCATTCACAAAAGAAAAAGAAAAAAAAGAAAAACAAATGTAAAATGAAAAAAAGAAAAAGAAAAAAAGCCCTATGAACCTATCAAAATCAATGTCTTGCATAGTTCCCAACTTCTAGTCCCTTCAATATTCCCCATACATTTTGTATGGGGGGGGAAAAAAATCCGCCATCTTGAATTTTTTTCCTACTCACCAGGTAGACCTCCGGGTTGTGATCATCTTTTGTCGAGAAACCGCTCCTCCATCTTTTATAGTCTCCGAGAGAGAGACGGACAAAATTTGCCGCCATTTTTTTTCCGCCATTTTGGAATTTTTTTTCAACTCACTGGCAACTGCTCGAGGTTTCGAATGACGTTTGGTCGAGCACCCTCCACCTATCTACTATACCCTGGCCGTGCCCCTCGCCCGTCTCCGAACTCCTCACTCATCAGCTCTCGCCACCTTTCTCCGAGTCACATTCTTTGAGCTCTATATGACACCATGGGTGAAAAAAATTTTTTTCATACAAAATTTTACAGGAGAGGGGTCTGAAATTTGAGACGTCACAGCTCGGCCGCCATCTTGTTTTTTTAATTTTTTTCACTTTTTCTGTTAATCGTTTACTAATTTCTACAATTATCCTAAATTTCAAAGAAATCGGTTGGAAAACAAAAGAGTTGCAAGAATCACGTCCGCCGCCATCTTGTTTTTCCGAAATGTCATAATTTTTCCCCACTCGAATCCCCCACCCGGACATATCTCCCCTACATCATTGTATCGATTTCCGTCTCCTTCTAGGAGAACAATCCTGTCAATGAGTGAGTGAGTGAGTGAGTGGTAATCGAGCTATATATATTACTAGTATTTCGCTCGGTGCGCGAGCTGCTAAAGCAGCTCGCGGGAAGTGTTTTACTAAAAGTAAGGCGCGTGGGTGCGCGGCCCGCTAAAGCGGACCGCGATTGTTCGGCTTTATTTATTTCGCTCGGTGCGCGAGCTGCTAAAGCAGCTCGCGGGAAGTTTTATTACTACAAGTAGGGCGCGTGGGTGCACGGCCCGCTAAAGCGGACCGCGATTTTTTTACTCATCAAGTAGCCCTTCGGATTCTGGTCATCTTTTGCCAAAAAATTTGTTCGAGCACACCCCACCTATCTGTAATAACCTGGCCGTGCTCCTCATTCACAAAAGAAAAAGAAAAAAAAAGAAAAAAAATGAAAAAAAAGAAAAAAAAAACAAATGTAAAATGAAAAAAAAGAAAAAGAAAAAAAGCCCTATGAACCTATCAAAACCAATGTCTTGCATAGTTCCCAACTTCTAGTCCCTTCAATATTCCCCATACATTTAGTATGGAAAAAAAAGTCCGCCATCTTGAATTTTTTTCCTACTCACCAGGTAGACCTCCGGGTTTCGATCATCTTTTGTCGAGAAACCGCTCCTCCATCTTTTATAGTCTCCGAGAGAGAGACGGACAAAATTTGCCGCCATTTTTTTTCCGCCATTTTGGAATTTTTTTTCAACTCACTGGCAACTGCTCGAGATTTCGAATGACATTTGGTCGAGAACCCTCCACCTATCTACTATACCCTGGCCGTGCCCCTCGCCCGTCTCCGAACTCCTCACTCATCAGCTCTCGCCACCTTTCTCCGAGTCACATTCTTTGAGCTCTATACGACACCATGGGTGAAAAAAATTTTTTTCATACAAAATTTTACAGGAGAGGGGTCTGAAATTTGAGACGTCACAGCTCGGCCGCCATCTAGTTTTTTTAATTTTTTTCACTTTTTCTGTTAATCGTTTACAAATTTCTACAATAATTCAAAATTTCAAAGAAATCGGTTGGAAAACAAAAGAGTTGCAAGATTCACGTAAGCCGCCATCTTGTTTTTCCGAAATGTCATAATTTTCCCCAACTCGAATCCCCCACCTGGACATATCTCCCCTACATCATTATATCGATTTCCGTCTCCTTCTAGGAGAACAACCCTGTCAATGAGTGAGTGAGTGAGTGAGTGAGTGTGTCAGTCACTGGTAATCGAGCTATATATATTATAATAATAATAGCTCGATTAGCTATATATACTATATATATATATATATACTATATAGCTATATATACACTGCTAAAGCAGCTCGCGGGAAGTGTTATTGCTACAAGTAGGGCGCGTGGGTGCGCGGCCCGCTAAAGCGGACCGCGATTGTTCGGCTTTATTTGTTTCGCTCGGTGCGCGAGCTGCTAAAGCAGCTCGCGGGAAGTGTTTTACTAAATGTAAGGCGCGTGGGTGCGCGGCCCGCTAAAGCGGACCGCGATTGTTCGGCTTTATTTATTTCGCTCGGTGCGCGAGCTGCTAAAGCAGCTCGCGGGAAGTGTTATTACTACAAGTAGGGCGCGTGGGTGCGCGGCCCGCTAAAGCGGACCGCGATTTTTTTACTCATCAAGTAGCCCTTCGGATTCTGGTCATCTTTTGCCAAAAATTTGTTCGAGCACACCCCACCTATCTGTAATAACCTGGCCGTGCTCCTCATTCACAAAAGAAAAAGAAAAAAAAAGAAAAAAAATGAAAAAAAAGAAAAAAAAACAAATGTAAAATGAAGAAAAAGAAAAAGAAAAAAAGCCCTATGAACCTATCAAAACCAATGTCTTGCATAGTTCCCAACTTCTAGTCCCTTCAATATTCCCCATACATTTAGTATGGAAAAAAAAGTCCGCCATCTTGAATTTTTTTCCTACTCACCAGGTAGACCTCCGGGTTTCGATCATCTTTTGTCGAGAAACCGCTCCTCCATCTTTTATAGTCTCCGAGAGAGAGACGGACAAAATTTGCCGCCATTTTTTTTCCGCCATTTTGGAATTTTTTTTCAACTCACTGGCAACTGCTCGAGATTTCGAATGACATTTGGTCGAGAACCCTCCACCTATCTACTATACCCTGGCCGTGCCCCTCGCCCGTCTCCGAACTCCTCACTCATCAGCTCTCGCCACCTTTCTCCGAGTCACATTCTTTGAGCTCTATACGACACCATGGGTGAAAAAAATTTTTTTCATACAAAATTTTACAGGAGAGGGGTCTGAAATTTGAGACGTCACAGCTCGGCCGCCATCTTGTTTTTTTAATTTTTTTCACTTTTTCTGTTAATCGTTTACTAATTTCTACAATAATCCAAAATTTCAAAGAAATCGGTTGGAAAACAAAAGAGTTGCAAGATTCACGTCGGCCGCCATCTTGTTTTTCCGAAATGTCATAATTTTCCCCAACTCGAATCCCCCACCTGGACATATCTCCCCTACATCATTATATCGATTTCCGTCTCCTTCTAGGAGAACAACCCTGTCAATGAGTGAGTGAGTGAGTGAGTGAGTGTGTCAGTCAGTGGTAATCGAGCTATATATATTATAACTAGCATTTGCTCGGTGCGCGAGCTGCTAAAGCAGCTCGCGGGAAGTGTTTTACTAAAAGTAAGGCGCGTGGGTGCGCGGCCCGCTAAAGCGGACCGCGATTGTTCGGCTTTATTTATTTCGCTCGGTGCGCGAGCTGCTAAAGCAGCTCGCGGGAAGTGTTTTACTAAAAGTAAGGCGCGTGGGTGCGCGGCCCGCTAAAGCGGACCGCGATTGTTCGGCTTTATTTATTTCGCTCGGTGCGCGAGCTGCTAAAGCAGCTCGCGGGAAGTGTTACTACTACAAGTAGGGCGCGTGGGTGCGCGGCCCGCTAAAGCGGACCGCGATTTTTTTACTCATCAAGTAGACCTTCGGATTCTGGTCATCTTTTGCCAAAAAATTTGTTCGAGCACACCCCACCTATCTGCAATAACCTGGCCGTGCTCCTCATTCACAAAAGAAAAAGAAAAAAAAAGAAAAAAAAAGAAAAAAAAGAAAAAAAGCAAATGTAAAATGAAAAAAAAGAAAAAGAAAAAAAGCCCTATGAACCTATCAAAATCAATGTCTTGCATAGTTCCCAACTTCTAGTCCCTTCAATATTCCCCATACATTTTGTATGGGGGGAAAAAAAATCCGCCATCTTGAATTTTTTTCCTACTCACCAGGTAGACCTCCGGGTTGTGATCATCTTTTGTCGAGAAACCGCTCCTCCATCTTTTATAGTCTCCGAGAGAGAGACGGACAAAATTTGCCGCCATTTTTTTTCCGCCATTTTGGAATTTTTTTTCAACTCACTGGCAACTGCTCGAGGTTTCGAATGACATTTGGTCGAGCACCCTCCACCTATCTTCTATACCCTGGCCGTGCCCCTCGCCCGTCTCCGAACTCCTCACTCATCAGCTCTCTCCACCTTTCTGCGAAACACATTCTTTGAGCTATATACGACACCATGGGTGAAAAAATTTTTTTTCATACAAAATTTTACAGAAGAGGGGTCGGAAATTTGAGACGTCACAGCTCGGCCGCCATCTTGTTTTTTTAATTTTTTTCACTTTTTCTGTTAATCGTTTACTAATTTCTACAATAATCCAAAATTTCAAAGAAATCGGTTGGAAAACAAAAGAGTTGCAAGATTCACGTCGGCCGCCATCTTGTTTTTCCGAAATGTCATAATTTTCCCCAACTCGAATCCCCCACCCGGACATATCTCCCCTACATCATTATATCGATTTCCGTCTCCTTCTAGGAGAACAACCCTGTCAATCAGTGAGTGAGTCAGTGAGTGTGTCAGTGGTAATCGAGCTATATATATTATAACTAGTATTTCGCTCGGTGCGCAAGCTGCTAAAGCAGCTCGCGGGAAGTGTTTTACTAAAAGTAAGGCGCGTGGGTGCGCGGCCCGCTAAAGCGGACCGCGATTGTTCGGCTTTCTTTATTTCGCTCGGTGCGCGAGCTGCTAAAGCAGCTCGCGGGAAGTGTTATTACTACAAGTAGGGCGCGTGAGTGCGCGGCCCGCTAAAGCGGACCGCGATTGTTCGGCTTTATTTATTTCGCTCGGTGCGCGAGCTGCTAAAGCAGCTCGCGGGAAGTGTTATTACTACAAGTAGGGCGCGTGGGTGCGCGGCCCGCTAAAGCGGACCGCGATTTTTTTACTCATCAAGTAGCCCTTCGGATTCTGGTCATCTTTTGCCAAAAAATTTGTTCGAGCACACCCCACCTATCTGCAATAACCTGGCCGTGCTCCTCATTCACAAAAGAAAAAGAAAAAAAAGAAAAAAAAATGAAAAAAAACAAAAAAAAAACAAATGTAAAATGAAAAAAAAGAAAAAAAAGCCCTATGAACCTATCAAAATCAATGTCTTGCATAGTTCCCAACTTCTAGTCCCTTCAATATTCCCCATACATTTAGTATGGAAAAAAAAAATCCGCCATCTTGAATTTTTTTCCTACTCACCAGGTAGACCTCCGGGTTTTGATCATCTTTTGTCGAGAAACCGCTCCTCCATCTTTTATAGTCTCCGAGAGAGAGACGGACAAAATTTGCCGCCATTTTTTTTCCGCCATTTTGGAATTTTTTTTCAACTCACTGGCAACTGCTCGAGGTTTCGAATGACATTTGGTCGAGCACCCTCCACCTATCTACTATACCCTGGCCGTGCCCTTCGCCCGTCTCCGAACTCCTCACTCATCAGCTCTCGCCACCTTTCTCCGAGTCACATTCTTTGAGCTCTATACGACACCATGGGTGAAAAAAATTTTTTTCATACAAAATTTTACAGGAGAGGGGTCGGAAATTTGAGACGTCACAGCTCGGCCGCCATCTTGTTTTTTTAATTTTTTTCACTATTTCTGTTAATCGTTTACTAATTTCTACAATAATCCAAAATTTCAAAGAAATCGGTTGGAAAACAAAAGAGTTGCAAGATTCACGTCGGCCGCCATCTTGTTTTTCCGAAATGTCATAATTTTCCCCAACTCGAATCCCCCACCTGGACATATCTCCCCTACATCATTATATCGATTTCCGTCTCCTTCTAGGAGAACAACCCTGTCAATGAGTGAGTGAGTGAGTGAGTGTGTCAGTCAGTGGTAATCGAGCTATATATATTATAACTAGCGTTTGCTCGGTGCGCGAGCTGCTAAAGCAGCTCGCGGGAAGTGTTTTACTAAAAGTAAGGCGCGTGGGTGCGCGGCCCGCTAAAGCGGACCGCGATTGTTCGGCTTTATTTATTTCGCTCGGTGCGCGAGCTGCTAAAGCAGCTCGCGGGAAGTGTTATTGCTACAAGTAGGGCGCGTGGGTGCGCGGCCCGCTAAAGCGGACCGCGATTGTTCGGCTTTATTTATTTCGCTCGGTGCGCGAGCTGCTAAAGCAGCTCGCGGGAAGTGTTGTTACTACAAGTAGGGCGCGTGGGTGCGCGGCCCGCTAAAGCGGACCGCGATTTTTTTACTCATCAAGTAGCCCTTCGGATTCTGGTCATCTTTTGCCAAAAAATTTGTTCGAGCACACCCCACCTATCTGCAATAACCTGGCCGTGCTCCTCATTCACAAAAGAAAAAGAACAAAAAAAGAAAAAAAAGAAAAAAAGCAAATGTAAAATGAAAAAAAAGAAAAAGAAAAAAAGCCCTATGAACCTATCAAAATCAATGTCTTGCATAGTTCCCAACTTCTAGTCCCTTCAATATTCCCCATACATTTTGTATGGAGAAAAAAAAAATCCGCCATCTTGAATTTTTTTCCTACTCACCAGGTAGACCTCCGGGTTTTGATCATCTTTTGTCGAGAAACCGCTCCTCCATCTTTTATAGTCTCCGAGAGAGAGACGGACAAAATTTGCCGCCATTTTTTTTCCGCCATTTTGGAATTTTTTTTCAACTCACTGGCAACTGCTCGAGGTTTCGAATGACATTTGGTCGAGCACCCTCCACCTATCTTCTATACCCTGGCCGTGCCCCTCGCCCGTCTCCGAACTCCTCACTCATCAGCTCTCGCCACCTTTCTCCAAGTCACATTCTTTGAGCTCTATACGACACCATGGGTGAAAAAAATTTTTTTCATACAAAATTTTACAGGAGAGGGGTCTGAAATTTGAGACGTCACAGCTCAGCCGCCATCTTGTTTTTTAATTTTTTTCACTTTTTCTGTTAATCTTTTACTAATTTCTACAATAATCCAAAATTTCAAAGAAATCGGTTGAAAAACAAAAGAGTTGCAAGATTCACGTCGGCCGCCATCTTGTTTTTCCGAAATGTCATAATTTTTCCCCACTCGAATCCCCCACCCGGACATATCTCCCCTACATCATTGTATCGTTTTCTGTCTCTTTCTAGGAGAACAATCGTGTCAATCAGTGAGTGAGTGAGTCAGTGAGTGGTAATCGAGCTATATATATTATAATAACTAGCATTTGCTCGGTGCGCGAGCTGCTAAAGCAGCTCGCGGGAAGTGTTATTGCTACAAGTAGGGCGCGTGGGTGCGCGGCCCGCTAAAGCGGACCGCGATTGTTCGGCTTTATTTATTTCGCTCGGTGCGCGAGCTGCTAAAGCAGCTCGCGGGAAGTGTTATTGCTACAAGTAGGGCGCGTGGGTGCGCGGCCCGCTAAAGCGGACCGCGATTGTTCGGCTTTATTTATTTCGCTCGGTGCGCGAGCTGCTAAAGCAGCTCGCGGGAAGTGTTTTTACTACAAGTAGGGCGCGTGGGTACGCGGCCCGCTAAAGCGGACCACGATTTTTTTACTCATCAAGTAGACCTTCTGATTCTGGTCATCTTTTGCCAAAAAATTTGTTCGAGCACACCCCACCTATCTGCAATAACCTGGCCGTGCTCCTCATTCACAAATGAAAAAAAAAAAAAAAAAAAAAAAGCAAATGTAAAATGAAAAAAAAGAAAAAGAAAAAAAGCCCTATGTACCTATCAAAATCAATGTCTTGCATAGTTCCCAACTTCTAGTCCCTTCAATATTCCCCATACATTTTGTATGAAAAAAAAAAAACCGCCATCTTGAATTTTTTTCCTACTCACCAGGTAGACCTCCGGGTTGTGATCATCTTTTGTCGAGAAACCGCTCCTCCATCTTTTATAGTCTCCGAGAGAGAGACGGACAAAATTTGCCGCCATTTTTTTTCCGCCATTTTGGAATTTTTTTTCAACTCACTGGCAACTGCTCGAGGTTTCGAATGACATTTGGTCGAGCACCCTCCACCTATCTTCTATACCCTGGCCGTGCCCCTCGCCCGTCTCCGAACTCCTCACTCATCAGCTCTCTCCACCTTTCTCCGAGTCACATTCTTTGAGCTCTATACGACACCATGGGTGAAAAAAATTTTTTTCATACAAAATTTTACAGGAGAGTGTCGGAAATTTGAGACGTCACAGCTCGGCCGCCATCTTGATTTTTAAATTTTTTTCACTTTTTCTGTTAATCGTTTACTAATTTCTACAATAATCCAAAATTTCAAAGAAATCGGTTGGAAAACAAAAGAGTTGCAAGAATCACGTCGGCCGCCATCTTGTTTTTCCGAAATGTCATAATTTTTCCCCACTCGAATCCCCCACCCGGACATATCTCCCGTACATCATTATATCGTTTTTTGTCTCTTTCTAGGAGAACAATTATGTCAATGAGTGAATCAGTCAGTGAATCAGTGGTAATCGAGCTATATATATTATAACTAGCGTTTGCTCGGTGCGCGAGCTGCTAAAGCAGCTCGCGGGAAGTGTACTCTTTTTTTGTAGCTCGCGGGAAGTGTACTAAAAGGAGGGCGCGTGGGTGCGCGGCCCGCTAAAGCGGACCGCGATTTTTTACTCATCAAGTAGACCTTCGGATCCTGGTCATCTTTTGCCAAAAAATTTGTTCGAGCACACCCCCCCACCTATCTGCAATAACCTGGCCGTGCTCCTCATTCACAAAAGAAAAAGAAAAAGAAAAAGAAAAAAAAGAAAAAGAAAAAAAGCATCCATCTTTCCATCCATTTTTCCATCTTTTATACTCTCCGAGATAGACACCAGAGAAAGTTTCTATGGCCGCCATCTTGAATCCGCCATTTTGGAGTTTTTTTTTCAACTCCCTGCTAATTGGATGTGGTTTCGAGTAATTTTTGTTGGAGCACACCCCACCTAGTTGGTCGCGTGGATAGTTGGCAAAAAAACCACTCTTTCACCTTTTTTAACCCATTTCCAAAAAGGAGGAGGTTCTCAATTCGGCCAGTATATTTTTCTTTTTTAATTCTCCGAGATCTAAGACACCTATGAACCTATCAAAATCAATGTCTTGCATAGTTCCCAACTTCTAGTCCCTTCAATATTCCCCATACATTTTGTATGGAAAAAAAAAATCCGCCATCTTGAATTTTTTTCCTACTCACCAGGTAGACCTCCGGGTTTTGATCATCTTTTGTCGAGAAACCGCTCCTCCATCTTTTATAGTCTCCGAGAGAGAGACGGACAAAATTTGCCGCCATTTTTTTTCCGCCATTTTGGAATTTTTTTTCAACTCACTGGCAACTGCTCGAGGTTTCGAATGACATTTGGTCGAGCACCCTCCACCTATCTTCTATACCCTGGCCGTGCCCCTCGCCCGTCTCCGAACTCCTCACTCATCAGCTCTTTCCACCTTCCTCCGAGTCACATTCTTTGAGCTCTATACGGCACCATGGGTGAAAAAAATTTTTTTCATACAAAATTTTACAGGAGAGGGGTCGGAAATTTGAGACGTCACAGCTCGGCCGCCATCTTGTTTTTTAATTTTTTTCACTTTTTCTGTAAATCGTTTACTAATTCCTACAATAATCCAAAATTTCAAAGAAATCGGTTGGAAAACAAAAGAGTTGCAAGAATCACGTCGGCCGCCATCTTGTTTTTCCGAAATGTCATAATTTTTCCCCACTCGAATCCCCCATCCAAACATATATCCCGTACATCATTTTATCGTTTTTTGTCTCTTTCTAGGAGAACAATTATGTCAATGAGTCAGTGAATCAGTGAGTGGTAATCGAGCTATATATATTACTAGCGTTTGCTCGGTGCGCGAGCTGCTAAAGCAGCTCGCGGGAAGTGTTATTGCTCCAAGTAGGGCGCGTGGGTGCGCGGCCCGCTAAAGCGGACCGCGATTGTTCGGCTTTATTTATTTCGCTCGGTGCGCGAGCTGCTAAAGCAGCTCGCGGGAAGTGTTATTACTACAAGTAGGGCGCGTGGGTGCGCGGCCCGCTAAAGCGGACCGCGATTTTTTTACTCATCAAGTAGCCCTTCGGATTCTGG
Organism: Oeneis ivallda; assembly: GCA_029955525.1. Taxonomy (NCBI): domain Eukaryota; kingdom Metazoa; phylum Arthropoda; class Insecta; order Lepidoptera; family Nymphalidae; genus Oeneis; species Oeneis ivallda. The sequence goes on from JARPMR010000007.1 coordinate 24,087,321, forward strand.
TCATCTTTTGCCAAAAAATTTGTTCGAGCACACCCCACCTATCTGCAATAACCTGGCCGTGCTCCTCATTCACAAAAGAAAAAGAAAAAAAAGAAAAAAAAAAAGAAAAAAAAGAAAAAAAACGAATGTAAAATGAAAAAAAGAAAAAGAAAGAAAGCCCTATGAACCTATCAAAATCAATGTCTTGCATAGTTCCCAACTTCTAGTCCCTTCAATATTCCCCATACATTTTGTATGGGGGGAAAAAAAAATCCGCCATCTTGAATTTTTTTCCTACTCACCAGGTAGACCTCCGGGTTGTGATCATCTTTTGTCGAGAAACCGCTCCTCCATCTTTTATAGTCTCCGAGGGAGAGACGGACAAAATTTGCCGCCATTTTTTTTCCGCCATTTTGGAATTTTTTTTTAACTCACTGGCAACTGCTCGAGGTTTCGAATGACATTTGGTCCAGCACCCTCCACCTATCTTCTATACCCTGGCCGTGCCCCTCGCCCGTCTCCGAACTCCTCACTCATCAGCTCTCTCCACCTTTCTCCGAGTCACATTCTTTGAGCTCTATACGACACCATGGGTGAAAAAAATTTTTTTCTTACAAAATTTTACAGGAGAGGGGTGGAAATTTGAGACGTCACAGCTCGGCCGCCATCTTGTTTTTTTAATTTTTTTCACTTTTTCTGTTAATCGTTTACTAATTTCTACAATAATCCAAAATTTCAAAGAAATCGGTTGGAAAACAAAAGAGTTGCAAGATTCACGTCGGCCGCCATCTTGTTTTTCCGAAATGTCATAATTTTTCCCCACTCGAATCCCCCACCCGGACATATCTCCCCTACATCATTCTATCGTTTTTTGTCTCTTTCTAGGAGAACAATTATGTCAATCAGTGAGTGTGTCAGTCAGTCAGTGGTAATCGAGCTATATATATTATAATAACTAGCGTTTGCTCGGTGCGCGAGCTGCTAAAGCAGCTCGCGGGAAGTGTTATTACTAAAAGTAAGGCGCGTGGGTGCGCGGCCCGCTAAAGCGGACCGCGATTTTTTTTACGCATCAAGTAGACCTTCGGATTCTGGTCATCTTTTGCCAAAAAATTTGTTCGAGCACACCCCACCTATCTGCAATAACCTGGCCGTGCTCCTCATTCACAAAAGAAAAAGAAAAAAAAGAATAAAAGAAAAGAAAAAAAGAAGAAAAAAAGAAAAAGAAAAATGAAAAAAAAGGAAATATAATAAAAAAAAGGAAAAAAAGAAAAAAAGAAAAATGAAAAGAAAGAAAAATGAAAAAAATAAAAAAAAATAAAAAAAAGGAAAAAAGAAAAGAAAAAAGAAAAAAAAGAAAATGAGAGACAAAAAAAGGAAAAGAAAAAGAAAAAAGGAAAAACGAAAAAGAAAAGAAAAAAGTAAAAGCAAAATAAAAAGAAAAAAAGAAAAGAGAAAAAAAAGAAAAAAAATGAAAAATGAAGAAAAAGAAAAAAAAAAGAAAAATCAATATTCGCCATATATTTCGCATGGAAAAAAAATCCGCCATCTTGTTTTTTTTCCTGATCATCAAGTAGACCTTTGGGTCTTGATCATCTGTTGCCAAGAAAGTACTCTTCCATCTTTTATAATCTCCGAGATAGACACCAGAGAAAGTTTCTATGGCCGCCATCTTGAATCCGCCATTTTGGAGTGTTTTTTTCAACTCCCTGCTAATTGGATGTGGTTTCGAGTAATTTTTGTTGGAGCACACCCCACCTAGTTGGTCGCGTGGATAGTTGGCAAAAAAACCACTCTTTCACCTTTTTTAACCCATTTCCAAAAAGGAGGAGGTTCTCAATTCGGCCAGTATATTTTTCTTTTTTAATTCTCCGAGATCTAAGACACCTATGAACCTATCAAAATCAATGTCTTGCATAGTTCCCAACTTCTAGTCCCTTCGATATTCCCCATACATTTTGTATGGGGGGAAAAAAAATCCGCCATCTTGAATTTTTTTCCTACTCACCAGGTAGACCTCCGGGTTGTGATCATCTTTTGTCGAGAAACCGCTCCTCCATCTTTTATAGTCTCCGAGAGAGAGACGGACAAAATTTGCCGCCATTTTTTTTTCCGCCATTTTGGAATTTTTTTTCAACTCACTGGCAACTGCTCGAGGTTTCCAATGACATTTGGTCGAGCACCCTCCACCTATCTTCTATACCCTGGCCGTGCCCCTCGCCCGTCTCCGAACTCCTCACTCATCAGCTCTCTCCATCTTTCTCCGAGTCACATTCTTTGAGCTCTATACGACACCATGGGTGAAAAAAATTTTTTTCATACAAAATTTTACAGGAGAGGGGTGGAAATTTGAGACGTCACAGCTCGGCCGCCATCTTGTTTTTTTAATTTTTTTCACTTTTTCTGTTAATCGTTTACTAATTTCTACAATAATCCAAAATTTCAAAGAAATCGGTTGGAAAACAAAAGAGTTGCAAGATTCACGTCGGCCGCCATCTTGTTTTTCCGAAATGTCATAATTTTTCCCCACTCGAATCCCCCACCCGAACATATCTCCCGAACATTATTATATCGATTTCCGTCTCCTTCTAGGAGAACAATTATGTCAATGAGTGAGTGAATCAGTCAGTCAGTGGTAATCGAGCTATATATATTACTAGCGTTTGCTCGGTGCGCGAGCTGCTAAAGCAGCTCGCGGGAAGTGTTATTGCTCCAAGTAGGGCGCGTGGGTGCGCGGCCCGCTAAAGCGGACCGCGATTGTTCGGCTTTATTTATTTCGCTCGGTGCGCGAGCTGCTAAAGCAGCTCGCGGGAAGTGTTATTACTACAAGTAGGGCGCGTGGGTGCGCGGCCCGCTAAAGCGGACCGCGATTTTTTTAATCATCAAGTAGCCCTTCGGATTCTGGTCATCTTTTGCCAAAAAATTTGTTCGAGCACACCCCACCTATCTGCAATAACCTGGCCGTGCTCCTCATTCACAAAAGAAAAAGAAAAAAAAAATGAAAAAAAAGAAAAAAAAAAAAAATGAAAAATGAAAAAAAAGAAAAAGAAAAAAAGCCCTATGAACATATCAAAATCAATGTCTTGCATAGTTCCCAACTTCTAGTCCCTTCAATATTCCCCATACATTTTGTATGTAAAAAAAAAAAATCCGCCATCTTGAATTTTTTTCCTACTCACCAGGTAGACCTCCGGGTTTTGATCATCTTTTGTCGAGAAACCGCTCCTCCATCTTTTATAGTCTCCGAGAGAGAGACGGACTAAATTTGCCGCCATTTTTTTTCCGCCATTTTGGAATTTTTTGTCAACTCACTGGCAACTGCTCGAGGTTTCGAATGACATTTGGTCGAGCACCCTCCACCTATCTTCTATACCCTGGCCGTGCCCCTCGCCCGTCTCCGAACTCCTCACTCATCAGCTCTCTCCATCTTTCTCCGAGTCACATTCTTTGAGCTCTATACAAAACCATGGGTGAAAAAAATTTTTTTCATACAAAATTTTACAGGAGAGGGGTGGAAATTTGAGACGTCACAGCTCGGCCGCCATCTTGTTTTTTTAATTTTTTTCACTTTTTCTGTTAATCGTTTACTAATTTCTACAATAATCCAAAATTTCAAAGAAATCGGTTGGAAAACAAAAGAGTTGCAAGATTCACGTCGGCCGCCATCTTGTTTTTCCGAAATGTCATAATTTTCCCCAACTCGAATCCCCCACCTGGACATATCTCCCCTACATCATTATATCGATTTCCGTCTCCTTCTAGGAGAACAACCCTGTCAATGAGTGAATCAGTCAGTCAGTCAGTGGTAATCGAGCTATATATATTATAACTAGCGTTTGCTCGGTGCGCGAGCTGCTAAAGCAGCTCGCGGGAAGTGTTAATACTAAAAGTAGGGCGCGTGGGTGCGCGGCCCGCTAAAGCGGACCGCGATTTTTTTTCTCGTGAAGTAGACCTTCGGATTCTGGTCATCTTTTGCCAAAAAATTTGTTCGAGCACACCCCACCTATCTGCAATAACCTGGCCGTGCTCCTCATTCACAAAAGAAAAAGAAAAAAAAAGAAAAAAGAAAAGAAAAAAAGAAGAAAGAAAAAAAGAAAATGAAAAAAAGAAAAATAATAAAAAAAAGGAAAAAAGAAAGAAAAAAAGAAAAAAAAAAGAAAAAAAGCAAATAAATGAAAAATAAATGAAAAATAAAAAAAAGGAAAAAGAAAAGAAAAAAGAAAAAAAAAAAAGCAAATAAATGAAAAATGAAAAAAAAGGAAAAGAAAAAGAAAAAATGAAAAACGAAAAAGAAAAGAAAAAAGTAAAAGCAAAAGAAAAAGAAAAAAGAAAAGAGGAAAAAAAGAAAAAAAAAGAAAAATGAAGAAAAAGAAAAAAAAAGAAAAAAGAAACAAAAAGAAGAAAAAAAAGAAATTCAATATTCGCCATATATTTCGCATGGAAAAAAAATCCGCCATCTTGTTTTTTTTCCTTAACAACAAGTAGACCTTTGGGTCTTGATCATCTGTTGCCAAGAAACTACTCTTCCATCTTTTATACTCTCCGAGATAGACACCAGAGAAAGTTTCTATGGCCGCCATCTTGAATCCGCCATTTTGGAGTTTTTTTTTCAACTCCCTGCTAATTGGATGTGGTTTCGAGTAATTTTTGTTGGAGCACACCCCACCTAGTTGGTCGCGTGGATAGTTGGCAAAAAAACCACTCTTTCACCTTTTTTAACCCATTTCCAAAAAGGAGGAGGTTCTCAATTCGGCCAGTATATTTTTCTTTTTTAATTCTCCGAGATCTAAGACACCTATGAACCTATCAAAATCAATGTCTTGCATAGTTCCCAACTTCTAGTCCCTTCGATATTCCCCATACATTTTGTATGGGGGGAAAAAAAAATCCGCCATCTTGAATTTTTTTTCTACTCACCAGGTAGACCTCCGGGTTGTGATCATCTTTTGTCGAGAAACCGCTCCTCCATCTTTTATAGTCTCCGAGAGAGAGACGGACAAAATTTGCCGCCATTTTTTTTTCCGCCATTTTGGAATTTTTTTTCAACTCACTGGCAACTGCTCGAGGTTTCCAATGACATTTGGTCGAGCACCCTCCACCTATCTTCTATACCCTGGCCGTGCCCCTCGCCCGTCTCCGAACTCCTCACTCATCAGCTCTCTCCATCTTTCTCCGAGTCACATTCTTTGAGCTCTATACGACACCATGGGTGAAAAAAATTTTTTTCATACAAAATTTTACAGGAGAGGGGTGGAAATTTGAGACGTCACAGCTCGGCCGCCATCTTGTTTTTTTAATTTTTTTTCACTTTTTCTGTTAATCATTTACTAATTTCTACAATAATCCAAAATTTCAAAGAAATCGGTTGGAAAACAAAAGAGTTGCAAGATTCACGTCGGCCGCCATCTTGTTTTTCCGAAATGTCATAATTTTTCCCCACTCGAATCCCCCACCCGAACATATCTCCCGAACATCATTATATCGATTTCCGTCTTCTTCTAGGAGAACAATTATGTCAATGAGTGAGTGAATCAGTCAGTCAGTGGTAATCGAGCTATATATATTACTAGCGTTTGCTCGGTGCGCGAGCTGCTAAAGCAGCTCGCGGGAAGTGTTATTGCTCCAAGTAGGGCGCGTGGGTGCGCGGCCCGCTAAAGCGGACCGCGATTGTTCGGCTTTATTTATTTCGCTCGGTGCGCGAGCTGCTAAAGCAGCTCGCGGGAAGTGTTATTACTACAAGTAGGGCGCGTGGGTGCGCGGCCCGCTAAAGCGGACCGCGATTTTTTTACTCATCAAGTAGCCCTTCGGATTCTGGTCATCTTTTGCCAAAAAATTTGTTCGAGCACACCCCACCTATCTGCAATAACCTGGCCGTGCTCCTCATTCACAAAAGAAAAAGAAAAAAAAAATGAAAAAAAAGAAAAAAAAAAAAAAATGAAAAATGAAAAAAAAGAAAAAGAAAAAAAGCCCTATGAACCTATCAAAATCAATGTCTTGCATAGTTCCCAACTTCTAGTCCCTTCAATATTCCCCATACATTTTGTATGTAAAAAAAAAATCCGCCATCTTGAATTTTTTTCCTACTCACCAGGTAGACCTCCGGGTTTTGATCATCTTTTGTCGAGAAACCGCTCCTCCATCTTTTATAGTCTCCGAGAGAGAGACGGACTAAATTTGCCGCCATTTTTTTTCCGCCATTTTGGAATTTTTTGTCAACTCACTGGCAACTGCTCGAGGTTTCGAATGACATTTGGTCGAGCACCCTCCACCTATCTTCTATACCCTGGCCGTGCCCCTCGCCCGTCTCCGAACTCCTCACTCATCAGCTCTCTCCATCTTTCTCCGAGTCACATTCTTTGAGCTCTATACGACACCATGGGTGAAAAAAATTTTTTTCATACAAAATTTTACAGGAGAGGGGTGGAAATTTGAGATGTCACAGCTCGGCCGCCATCTTGTTTTTTTAATTTTTTTCACTTTTTCTGTTAATCGTTTACTAATTTCTACAATAATCCAAAATTTCAAAGAAATCGGTTGGAAAACAAAAGAGTTGCAAGAATCACTTCGGCCGCCATCTTGTTTTTCTGAAATGTCATAATTTTTCCCCACTCGAATCCCCCACCCGGACATATCTCCCCTACATCATTGTATCGTTTTTTGTCTCTTTCTAGGAGAACAATTATGTCAATCAGTGAGTGAGTCAGTGAGTGGTAATCGAGCTATATATATTACTAGCGTTTGCTCGGTGCGCGAGCTGCTAAAGCAGCTCGCGGGAAGTGTTTTACTAAAAGTAAGGCGCGTGTGTGCGCGGCCCGCTAAAGCGGACCGCGATTGTTCGGCTTTATTTATTTCGCTCGGTGCGCGAGCTGCTAAAGCAGCTCGCGGGAAGTGTTATTACTACAAGTAGGGCGCGTGGGTGCGCGGCCCGCTAAAGCGGACCGCGATTTCTTTACTCATCAAGTAGACCTTCGGATTCTGGTCATCTTTTGCCAAAAAATTTGTTCGAGCACACCCCACCTATCTGCAATAACCTGGCCGTGCTCCTCATTCACAAAAGAAAAAGAAAAAAAAAGAAAAAAAAAAGAAAAAAAAGAAAAAAAGCAAATGTAAAATGAAAAAAAAAGAAAAAGAAAAAAAGCCCTATGAACCTATCAAAATCAATGTCTTGCATAGTTCCCAACTTCTAGTCCCTTCAATATTCCCCATACATTTTGTATGGGGGGAAAAAAAAATCCGCCATCTTGAATTTTTTTCCTACTCACCAGGTAGACCTCCGGGTTGTGATCATCTTTTGTCGAGAAACCGCTCCTCCATCTTTTATAGTCTCCGAGAGAGAGACGGACAAAATTTGCCGCCATTTTTTTTCCACCATTTTGAAATTTTTTTTCAACTCACTGGCAACTGCCCGAGGTTTCGAATGACATTTGGTCGAGCACCCTCCACCTATCTTCTATACCCTGGCCGTGCCACTCGCCCGTCTCCGAACTCCTCACTCATCAGCTCTCTCCACCTTTCTCCGAGTCACATTCTTTGAGCTCTATACGACACCATGGGTGAAAAAAATTTTTTCATACAAAATTTTACAGGAGAGGGGTCGGAAATTTGAGACGTCACAGCTCGGCCGCCATCTTGTTTTTTTAATTTTTTTCACTTTTTCTGTTAATCGTTTACTAATTTCTACAATAATCCAAAATTTCAAAGAAATCGGTTGGAAAACAAAAGAGTTGCAAGATTCACGTCGGCCGCCATCTTGTTTTTCCGAAATGTCATAATTTTCCCCAACTCGAATCCCCCCCCCCGAACACATCACCCGAACATCATTATATCGATTTCTGTCTCTTTCTAGGAGAACAATCGTGTCAATCAGTGAGTGAGTCAGTGAATCAGTGAGTGGTAATCGAGCTATATATATTACTAGCGTTTGCTCGGTGCGCGAGCTGCTAAAGCAGCTCGCGGGAAGTGTTATTGCTACAAGTAGGGCGCGTGGGTGCGCGGCCCGCTAAAGCGGACCGCGATTGTTCGGCTTTATTTATTTCGCTCGGTGCGCGAGCTGCTAAAGCAGCTCGCGGGAAGTGTTATTACTACAAGTAGGGCGCGTGGGTGCGCGGCCCGCTAAAGCGGACCGCGATTTTTTTGCTCATCAAGTAGACCTTCGGATTCTGGTCATCTTTTGCCAAAAAATTTGTTCGAGCACACCCCACCTATCTGCAATAACCTGGCCGTGCTCCTCATTCACAAAAGAAAAAGAAAAAAAAGAAAAAAAAAATGAAAAAAAAACAAAAAAAACAAATGTAAAATGAAAAAAAGAAAAAGAAAAAAAGCCCTATGAACCTATCAAAATCAATGTCTTGCATAGTTCCCAACTTCTAGTCCCTTCAATATTCCCCATACATTTTGTATGGGGGGGAAAAAAATCCGCCATCTTGAATTTTTTTCCTACTCACCAGGTAGACCTCCGGGTTGTGGTCATCTTTTGTCGAGAAACCGCTCCTCCATCTTTTATAGTCTCCGAGAGAGAGTCGGACAAAATTTGCCGCCATTTTTTTCCGCCATTTTGGAATTTTTTTTCAACTCACTGGCAACTGCTCGAGGTTTCAAATGACATTTGGTCGAGCACCCTCCACCTATCTTCTATACCCTGGCCGTGCCCCTCGCCCGTCTCCGAACTCCTCACTCATCAGCTCTCTCCACCTTTCTCCGAGTCACATTCTTTGAGCTCTATACGACACCATGGGTGAAAAAAATTTTTTTCATACAAAATTTTACAGGAGAGGGGTGGAAATTTGAGACGTCACAGCTCGGCCGCCATCTTGTTTTTTTAATTTTTTTCACTTTTTCTGTTAATCGTTTACTAATTTCTACAATAATCCAAAATTTCAAAGAAATCGGTTGGAAAACAAAAGAGTTGCAAGATTCACGTCGGCCGCCATCTTGTTTTTCCGAAATGTCATAATTTTTCCCCACTCGAATCCCCCACCCGGACATATCTCCCATACATCATTGTATCGTTTTTTGTCTCTTTCTAGGAGAACAATTGTGTCAATGAGTGAGTGAGTGAGTGAGTGAGTGGTAATCGAGCTATATATATTATAATACTAGCATTTGCTCGGTGCGCGAGCTGCTAAAGCAGCTCGCGGGAAGTGTTATTACTACAAGTAGGGCGCGTGGGTGCGCGGCCCGCTAAAGCGGACCGCGATTGTTCGGCTTTATTTATTTCGCTCGGTGCGCGAGCTGCTAAAGCAGCTCGCGGGAAGTGTTATTACTACAAGCAGGCTCGGCAGGAAAGGCATTACGAACCAGTGGTAGATTCATTGACTATTCAAAAGCACTTGTAAAAGTTTATTTGAATAAAAAATATTTCTATTCTATTCTATTCTATTCTACAAGTAGGGCGCGTGGGTGCGCGGCCCGCTAAAGCGGACCGCGATTTTTTTACTCATCAAGTAGACCTTCGGATTCTGGTCATCTTTTGCCAAAAAATTTGTTCGGGCACACCCCACCTATCTGCAATAACCTGGCCGTGCTCGTCATTCACAAAAGAAAAAGAAAAAAAAAAGAAAAAAAAGAAAAAAAAAGAAAAAAAGCAAATGTAAAATGAAAAAAAAGAAAAAGAAAAAAAGCCCTATGAACCTATCAAAATCAATGTCTTGCATAGTTCCGAACTTCTAGTCCCTTCAATATTCCCCATACATTTTGTATGGGGGGAAAAAAATCCGCCATCTTGAATTTTTTTTCTACTCACCAGGTAGACCTCCGGGTTGTGATCATCTTTTGTCGAGAAACCGCTCCTCCATCTTTTATAGTCTCCGAGAGAGAGACGGACAAAATTTGCCGCCATTTTTTTTCCGCCATTTTGGAATTTTTTTTCAACGCACTGGCAACTGCTCGAGGTTTCGAATGACATTTGGTCGAGCACCCTCCACCTATCTTCTATACCCTGGCCGTGCCCCTCGCCCGTCTCCGAACTCCTCACTCATCAGCTCTCTCCACCTTTCTCCGATTCACATTCTTTGAGTTCTATACGACACCATGGGTGAAAAAAATTTTTTTCATACAAAATTTTACAGGAGAGGGGTGGAAATTTGAGACGTCACAGCTCGGCCGCCATCTTGTTTTTTTAATTTTTTTCACTTTTTCTGTTAATCGTTTACTAATTTCTACAATAATCCAAAATTTCAAAGAAATCGGTTGGAAAACAAAAGAGTTGCAAGATTCACGTCGGCCGCCATCTTGTTTTTCCGAAATGTCATAATTTTTCCCCACTCGAATCCCCCACCCGAACATATCTCCCGTACATCATTTTATCGTTTTTTGTCTCTTTCTAGGAGAACAATTATGTCAATCAGTCAGTCAGTCAATCAGTGAGTGGTAATCGAGCTATATATATTATAACTAGCGTTTGCTCGGTGCGCGAGCTGCTAAAGCAGCTCGCGGGAAGTGTTATTGCTACAAGTAGGGCGCGTGGGTGCGCGGCCCGCTAAAGCGGACCGCGATTGTTCGGCTTTATTTATTTCGCTCGGTGCGCGAGCTGCTAAAGCAGCTCGCGGGAAGTGTTGTTACTACAAGTAGGGCGCGTGGGTGCGCGGCCCGCTAAAGCGGACCGCGATTTTTTACTCATCAAGTAAACCTTCGGATTCTGTTCATCTTTGCCAAAAAATTTGTTCGAGCACACCCCACCTATCTGCAATAACCTGGCCGTGCTCCTCATTCACAAATGAAAAAGAAAAAAAAAGAAAAAAAAAAAGAAAAAAAAAAGAAAAAAAGCAAATGTAAAATGAAAAAAAAGAAAAAGAAAAAAGCCCTATGAACCTATCAAACTCATTGTCTTGCATAGTTCCCAACTTCTAGTCCCTTCAATATTCCCCATACATTTTGTATGAAAAAAAAAAATCCGCCATCTTGAATTTTTTTCCTACTCACCAGGTAGACCTCCGGGTTTTGATCATCTTTTGTCGAGAAACCGCTCCTCCATCTTTTATAGTCTCCGAGAGAGAGACGGACAAAATTTGCCGCCATTTTTTTTCCGCCATTTTGGAATTTTTTTTCAACTCACTGGCAACTGCTCGAGGTTTCGAATGACATTTGGTCGAGCACCCTCCACCTATCTTCTATACCCTGGCCGTGCCCCTCGCCCGTCTCCGAACTCCTCAGTCATCAGCTCTCTCCACCTTTCTCCGAGTCACATTCTTTGAGCTCTATACGACATCATGGGTGAAAAAAATTTTTTTCATACAAAATTATACAGGAGAGGGGTCGGAAATTTGAGACGTCACAGCTCGGCCGCCATCTTGTTTTTTTAATTTTTTTCACTTTTTCTGTTAATCGTTTACTAATTTCTACAATAATCCAAAATTTCAAAGAAATCGGTCGGAAAACAAAAGAGTTGCAAGATTCACGTCGGCCGCCATCTTGTTTTTCCGAAATGTCATAATTTTTCCCCACTCGAATCCCCCACCCGGACATATCTCCCCTACATCATTGTATCGATTTCCGTCTCCTTCTAGGAGAACAATCGTGTCAATGAGTGAGTGAGTGAATCAGTCAGTGGTAATCGAGCTATATATATTATAATAACTAGCGTTTGCTCGGTGCGCGAGCTGCTAAAGCAGCTCGCGGGAAGTGTTTTACTAAAAGTAAGGCGCGTGGGTGCGCGGCCCGCTAAAGCGGACCGCGATTGTTCGGCTTTATTTATTTCGCTCGGTGCGCGAGCTGCTAAAGCAGCTCGCGGGAAGTGTTATTACTACAAGTAGGGCGCGTGGGTGCGCGGCCCGCTAAGCGGACCGCGATTTTTTTGCTCATCAAGTAGACCTTCGGATTCTGGTCATCTTTTGCCAAAAAATTTGTTCGAGCACATTCCACCTATCTGCAATAACCTGGCCGTGCTCCTCATTCACAAAAGAAAAAGAAAAAAAAGAAAAAAAAAAGAAAAAAAAAAGAAAAAAAGCAAATGTAAAATGAAAAAAAAGAAAAAGAAAAAAAGCCCTATGAACCTATCAATGTCTTGCATAGTTCCCAACTTCTAGTCCCTTCAATATTCCCCATACATTTTGTATGGAAAAAAAAAATCCGCCATCTTGAATTTTTTTCCTACTCACCAGGTAGACCTCCGGGTTTTGATCATCTTTTGTCGAGAAACCGCTCCTCCATCTTTTATAGTCTCCGAGAGCGAGACGGACAAAATTTGCCGCCATTTTTTTTCCGCCATTTTGGAATTTTTTTTCAACTCACTGGCAACTGTTCGAGGTTTCGAATGACATTTGGTCGAGCACCCTCCACCTATCTTCTATACCCTGGCCGTGCCCCTCGCCCGTCTCCGAACTCCTCACTCATCAGCTCTCTCCACCTTTCTCCGAGTCACATTCTTTGAGCTCTATACGACACCATGGGTGAAAAAAATTTTTTTCATACAAAATTTTACAGGAGAGGGGTCGGAAATTTGAGACGTCACAGCTCGGCCGCCATCTTGTTTTTTTAATTTTTTTCACTTTTTCTGTTAATCGTTTACAAATTTCTACAATAATCCAAAATTTCAAAGAAATCGGTTGGAAAACAAAAGAGTTGCAAGATTCACGTCGGCCGCCATCTTGTTTTTCCGAAATGTCATAATTTTTCCCCACTCGAATCCCCCACCCGAACATATCTCCCGTACATCATTTTATCGTTTTTTGTCTCTTTCTAGGAGAACAATTATGTCAATCAGTGAGTGTGTCAGTCAGTCAGTGGTAATCGAGCTATATATATTATAATATACTAGCGTTTGCTCGGTGCGCGAGCTGCTAAAGCAGCTCGCGGGAAGTGTTATTACTAAAAGTAAGGCGCGTGGGTGCGCGGCCCGCTAAAGCGGACCGCGATTTTTTTACTCATCAAGTAGACCTTCGGATTCTGGTCATCTTTTGCCAAAAAATTTGTTCGAGCACACCCCACCTATCTGCAATAACCTAGCCGTGCTCCTCATTCACAAAAGAAAAAGAAAAAAAAAGAAAAAAAGAAAAGAAAAAAAGAAGAAAGAAAAAAAGAAAATGAAAAATGAAAAAAAAAGAAAAATAATAAAAAAAAAGGAAAGAGAAAGAAAAAAAAGACAAGAAAAAGAAAAAAAAGCAAATAAATTAAAAATGAAAAAAAAGAAAAAAGAAAGAAAAAAAAGAAAAATGAAAAAAAAAGAAAATGAAAAATGAAAAAAATAAAAAAACTAAAAAAGAAAAGAAAAAAAAAGAAAATGAAAAATGAGAAAAAAGGAAAAGAAAATGAAAAAACGAAAAAGAAAAGAAAAAAGTAAAAGCAAAAGAAAAAGAAAAAAAGAAAAGAGAAAAAAAAGAAAAAAAAAAGAAAAATGAAGAAAAAGAAAAAAAAAGAAAAAGAAACAAAAAGAAGAAAAAAAAAGAAAAATCATTATTCGCCATATATTTCGCATGGAAAAAAATCCGCCATCTTGTTTTTTTTCCTGATCATCAAGTAGACCTTCGGTTCTTTATCATCTTTTGCCAAAAATCCACTCTTCCATCTTTTATACTTTCCGAGATAGACACCAGAGAAAGTTTCTATGGCCGCCATCTTGAATCCGCCATTTTGGAGGTTTTTTTTCAACTCCCTGCTAATTGGATGTGGTTTCGAGTAATTTTGTTGGAGCACACCCCACCTAGTTGGTCGCGTGGATAGTTGGCAAAAAAACCACTCTTTCACCTTTTTTAACCCATTTCCAAAAAGGAGGAGGTTCTCAATTCGGCCAGTATATTTTTCTTTTTTCATTCTCCGAGATCTAAGACACCTATGAACCTAACAAAATCAATGTCTTGCATAGTTCCCAACTTCTAGTCCCTTCAATATTCCCCATACATTTTGTATGGAATAAAAAAATCCGCCATCTTGAATTTTTTTCCTACTCACCAGGTAGACCTCCGGGTTTTGATCATCTTTTGTCGAGAAACCGCTCCTCCATCTTTTATAGTCTCCGAGAGAGAGACGGACAAAATTTGCCGCCATTTTTTTCCCGCCATTTTGGAATTTTTTTTCAACTCACTGGCAACTGCTCGAGGTTTCGAATGACATTTGGTCGAGCACCCTCCACCTATCTTCTATACCCTGGCCGTGCCCCTCGCCCGTCTCCGAACTCCTCACTCATCAGCTCTCTCCACCTTTCTCCGAGTCACATTCTTTGAGCTCTATACGACACCATGGGTGAAAAAAATTTTTTTCATACAAAATTTTACAGGAGAGGGGTCGGAAATTTGAGACGTCACAGCTCGGCCGCCATCTTGTTTTTTTAATTTTTTTCACTTTTTCTGTTAATCGTTTACTAATTTCTACAATAATCCAAAATTTCAAAGAAATCGGTTGGAAAACAAAAGAGTTGCAAGAATCACGTCGGCCGCCATCTTGTTTTTCCGAAATGTCATAATTTTTCCCTACTTGAATTCCCCACCCGGACATATCTCCCCTACATCATTGTATCGTTTTCTGTCTCTTTCTAGGAGAACAATCGTGTCAATCAGTCAGTGAGTCAGTCAATGAGTGGTAATTGAGCTATATATATTACTAGTATTTCGCTCGGTGCGCGAGCTGCTAAAGCAGCTCGCGGGAAGTGTTTTACTAAAAGTAAGGCGCGTGGGTGCGCGGCCCGCTAAAGCGGACCGCGATTGTTCGGCTTTATTTATTTCGCTCGGTGCGCGAGCTGCTAAAGCAGCTCGCGGGAAGTGTTATTACTACAAGTAGGGCGCGTGGGTGCGCGGCCCGCTAAAGCGGACCGCGATTGTTCGGCTTTATTTATTTCGCTCGGTGCGCGAGCTGCTAAAGCAGCTCGCGGGAAGTGTTATTACTACAAGTAGGGCGCGTGGGTGCGCGGCCCGCTAAAGCGGACCGCGATTTTTTTTACTCATCAAGTAGACCTATCTGCAATAACCTAGCCGTGCTCCTCATTCACAAAAGAAAAAGAAAAAAAAAGAAAAAAAAATTAAAAAAAACAAAAAAAAAAAACAAATGTAAAATGAAAAAAAAGAAAAAGAAAAAAAGCCCTATGAACCTATCAAAATCAATGTCTTGCATAGTTCCCAACTTCTAGTCCCTTCAATATTCCCCATACATTTTGTATGGAGAAAAAAAAAATCCGCCATCTTGAATTTTTTTCCTACTCACCAGGTAGACCTCCGGGTTTTGATCATCTTTTGTCGAGAAACCGCTCCTCCATCTTTTATAGTCTCCGAGAGAGAGACGGACAAAATTTGCCGCCATTTTTTTCCGCCATTTTGGAATTTTTTTTCAACTCACTGGCAACTGCTCGAGGTTTCGAATGACATTTGGTCGAGCACCCCCTATCTTGTATACCCTGGCCGTGCCCCTCGCCCGTCTCCGAACTCCTCACTCATCAGCTCTCTCCACCTTTCTCCGAGTCACATTCTTTGAGCTCTATACGACACAATGGGTGAAAAAAAATTTTTTCATACAAAATTTTACAGGAGAGGGATCGGAAATTTGAGACCTCACAGCTCGGCCGCCATCTTGATTTTTTAATTTTTTTCACTTTTTCTGTTAATCGTTTACTAATTTCTACAATAATCCAAAATTTCAAAGAAATCGGTTGGAAAACAAAAGAGTTGCAAGAATCACGTCGGCCGCCATCTTGTTTTTCCGAAATGTCATAATTTTTCCCCACTCGAATCCCCCACCCGGACATATCTCCCCTACATCATTGTATCGTTTTCCGTCTCTTTCTAGGAGAACAATCGTGTCAATCAGTCAGTCAGTCAGTCAGTGAGTCAGTGGTAATCGAGCTATATATATTATAATATAATAACAAGGAAGCGATAGTTATATAGGGATAACTTATGTTTAAGCATATTCTTAAGTTACCACCTTTCTTACGATTGTAATTAGGTATCACCTGTGGTTTGAAATTAAATTCAGTTCTACACGTAGCTTCCGAGTGGACAGACGTCCCAGTTTTCTTTTATATTCGTTTTTAAAAACCCTTCCGCCAGGCCTCCCGACATAATTGGCGCAGCGGTACGATCGCGATTGTCGAATAAAATAAAATAGTGATTTAATCAAACTCTTAAGCACTATTATCGCGACGCGGTCGAAAAGAACTTACATCTACTCGGCGTGACCTGGTGAGAAGACCAAGACGACAAGAAACCGGAAACAGAACTCAAAACCAGCCTGACATCGGCATGCTCGTGGGGTAAGCATACAACTTTGTTGCCCTCGAGATCCCTGTACAAACAACATTAATCTCTGTTTGCTGTGCATGGGTTATTGATTCATCCTATAAGTATAGGTATTACTTAAAATACTTACAAATTAAATATTTTTTTATTATTATTTTTTATTATTGTTAAGAGATTGTGCGTGCTAAAATGGCAACGGAACAAACTAAAACAGAAGATTCCATCATACAAAGAGAGATAGATTTCAAAACGCTATCATTCTTCTTGCCTTGTTATGACGGGAACAAGAAGACCTTATCTTTTTACATCAAAAGCGTAGAGAGTGCGTTAGATTTAATAGACAACAGACAAAACCCGAGTGTTGCGTGCTTAATACGTAATAAATTAACAGGTAAAGCTATAGAAGCGTTGTCAGAGTGCACCGATTTCAATAGCTGGGATGCTATAAAACAAATATTGATACGTAGATTCGGAGAGTTCCGAGACGAAATACAAGTCGTTCAGGAACTGATGAATTTAAGAAAAGATAATTTAACGATAGATTCATTTTCGGAAAAAATAAGAGAATTAACTTATACACTAATAAATTTAGATCAAGCTAAAAAAGACTACTATGAAAAAATGGCAACTAATGTATTTTTAGACCAGTTAGACTCCATTTTGGCGCTAAGCGTTCGCGTCCAAAATGCGAGTTCATTGGAACAAACTATAGTCCTTGCTAAACAAGAGGATTTAAAGTTAAAAAATAAAAGAGCTATGGAAAATAAAACTAAACAAACATCAGCTCCAAATAACAGGTTCCAAAAACCTGCATTGCCAAATAGGTTTATTCGTCAACCAGCAATGTCACCTAGATTCAATTCTCAAAATGTGAATCCTATAAACAGACCAGTATATCGTAACCCACAACAATTAAGTAACCCTAGATCGGCACCTCAGCCCGGTCCTTCTAACTTTAACATAAACAAACAATTGAAGCCCGCGCCCTACGCGCCGGTTAACTACCAAACTGATCCCCAGGATCAGCGGGAAGAATGCCCGAACGAGGAATATAACGGTGAAACTTGTGACGATTCGGAAGAGTTGGACGATAACGTTCAAAATTTTTATCAGGTAGCGGAGGAAGAATTCCTAACGTAGTATACTTAAATCTTCACCATCGCAATCGCCTTCCTTATATTTACGTAGAAGAATTAGGTGGTCGGTTATTAATTGATACCGGAGCTTCGCAAAGTTTAATCTCACCGGACGCTTTGCTAAATGTAAACACTCGACTCGAGCGTGAGACTCATTACATTAAGACAGCTCATAACGTAACTAGACACGATACAGTCGCATACATTCCACTCCCAGCGCTGTTTAACTGTAATTACGTTCATAAGTTTTTGTTATTTGACTTTGACTCGGATTTTATAGGCTTAATAGGAGTAGACTTACTCGTTCCATTAGGATGTAAAATTGACATGAGAAGCATGACGTTAAAAACAGATTTCGTCACGATCCCTATACGAGGCGACATGAAATCTTATACCACAATAGAACCACAGTGCGAACAAGTAGTTAATATTCTTTGCAATTATAGTACAGGAGACTACGAAATGTTGGAACAAGTGACTAATCACGGACTAATATTTCCATCTGCATTAGTTTCTGTAAAATCAGGAGTAATGACAACAACAGTCATAAACAAGTCTGAGAAAAGGATTAGTGTTCCTAACAACTACAAAATAAAATTAACACCATTAGATAGAGAGCCATTTCAACAAAAAGTAGTATCACTTAACAACACCACATCTTACACGGAGTTAGACAAACTTCTCAAAACAAATCTTAATCGTCTTAGAACTGATCATATGAATGACGAAGAAAAGCGAGAAATAGAGCGATTATGTTACAATTACAGAGATATATTTTATTGTGAGGGCATCCCTCTCACGTTTACTCATCAAGTTAAGCATAAGCTTAGGATAACAGATGACACGCCTATTTTTGTGCGTAACTATAGACAGGCACCTAAACAAAAACAGGAGAGACAAAAACAAATAGACGAATTATTAGAGCAAAATATAATAAGAGAGAGCAGTTCTCCTTGGTCATGTCCAGTTCACATAGTTCCGAAGAAGTTAGATGCCACAGGAAAACAAAAATGGAGATTAGTCATAGATTATCGAAAACTCAACGAAAGAACCATAGAGGATAAATATCCTTTGCCAAATATTAACGACATCCTCGATAAATTAGGACGTGCCCAATATTTCACAACAATTGATTTAGCATCTGGGTATCATCAAGTAGAGATGGATCCAGCAGATATAGAAAAAACAGCTTTCAGTACAGATCGTGGACACTATGAATTTCTGAGAATGCCCTTCGGTCTCAAGAATGCACCTAGTACATTCCAGAGGCTGATGGACACAGTTTTAAGAGGTTTAGATGTCTTAACATATTTAGATGATGTTATCATTTATTCCACTTCCTTACAGGAACACATAGAGAAGTGTAGGCAAGTGTTTGACAGATTTCGTTTGCACAACCTGAAAATACAATTAAATAAATCAGAATTCTTACAAAAGCAAGTGAAATTCCTGGGTCACACACTTACTGACGAAGGCCTTAAGCCCAACACAGACAAAATAGCTGCAATTAAAAAATTTCCTTTGCCGAAAACTCAAAAAGAAATCAAGTCATTTTTGGGACTTGTTGGTTATTATCGAAAGTTTATAAAGGATTTTGCAAAACTTACGAAACCTTTAACTATGTGCTTAAAGAAAAACGCTAAAGTAGAAATAACACCTCAGTTTATAGACTCTTTTGAGAAATGTAAAGAAGTCTTGACAAATGCACCAGTGTTGCAATATCCGGACTTTGACAAACCATTTATCCTAACAACGGACGCTTCGGAAATAGCTTTAGGAGCGGTCCTTTCTCAAGGTAAAGTAGGATCAGATAAACCTATAGCCTACGCAAGTAGAACTCTTTCAGTTACGGAACAAAAATATTCAACAATTGAAAAAGAGTTACTTGGTATAGTATGGGCCATTAAATATTTCCGTCCATACTTATATGGGAAGAAATTCACCATATACACAGACCATCGCCCACTCACATGGATAATGTCACTCAAAGATCCAAATTCAAAATTAACCCGATGGCGTTTAAAATTAGCAGAATATGATTACAAAATAGAATATAAAAAGGGTAAAATAAATACAAATGCCGACGCTTTGTCTCGCGTACAAATAGTCTATAATAATGATGTTGAAACAGAACCGTTACGTGATGATGAAATAATAGACCTTATTTTAGGTAGCGAAAATCAGGAAAATTTACCAGTTGAACTTCAACCGGGAACATCGTGCGATATAGATACCGATCTCGAAGGAATAGATCTTGAAACGCTAATAGATACTTCAACAATCTTTGTTGAACCTCCATCAATTGATAGACAAATAGAAACACCAGAATTAACTCAAATAGGTCCAAACGAACAAGAAGAAGAAACGTACAAAATTCCCGAAACATCTGATGCAATAGATAGACAGTTAAAACAATTTCACATTAGAAGATCTCCCGGAGTAGAGTACAGAATAGATGATAGAACCAAAGGTAAAATAGTAATTAAAGATGTTTTCATTCCTATAAATAATACAGAAGAACAAATTATAAAATTTCTTCAGGAGCACACCATTCCTGATAGAATATTTCATTGTTATTTTCATCACGAGGAATTATACCCCATTTTCTCTAAAGTTGTTAGAACAATATTTAATGAGCGAGGCCCTAAGTTAATACGGTGTACCACAAGAGTTACATTAGTAGAAAACACAAATGAACAAATACAATTAATACAAAAGTATCATGAAGGTAAAACTATACACAGAGGTATACAAGAAACATACAAGCTATTACATTCTGTCATCTAGGACGTTTACATCCTAGCATTGTTGAGCCCAGCCATTTAATTGCTGAATTAGGGAATATTCAGAATGATATTGAGATAAATGATGTTCAGTTACCATACGCACCCTCTCTTAAAAATATACATGTCATAGAGAAGTCTATAGTTGTTAAAGCGTATAGTACTAATGAATCAATTACCTTTGTATTGGAAATTCCTTTAGTTACTAAACATCCATATAAATTACTCCATTTATATCCGATTCCAAATAAAAATAATGCTATCCTCATACCTATGAATCCTTACCTTCTCTTGGGTGGCAACGAGTTCGCATATCCTCACGAGCCGTGTACATCCATCACTGAAGAAGACGTCCTATGCCGTCACGTCCAATGGCACCAGCTGAAAGACTCACAAGATTGCATCGTCCAGTTACTACAGCACAACGAACCGAACAACTGCACTTATGCAACGGCAAATTTCAACGATACTATAATACAGCAAATAAAAGAAAATAGTTAGATTGCTATCCTGAAACAAGAAGAGGTTTTTAAGACAACGTGTGGAGACAAAGTCCAGTACCAAAGGAATAATGGCGTAGCACTCGTCACCGTTGACAGAGAATGCACCGTTGACGTGGCAGGAAAATCTCTACGTACGCATAAAAGGTTCCTCAACATTATGGAAACCATACCTTTGCCCAGAACACACAACATGGTAACCAGAAAGGATGTACCCATAACATTGCAAATAGAAGACGTTCCACTGGATAGCCTTAAGGATCTGTTAAAGAAAACTAAGGTTATTCAACCAGTTCCAGAAGGTCCAGCCATCACCCAAAAACCCAGCTGGATGACAGTATGCTTGTATATAGGCATTACAGCAGTCGTCGTGGGAGTCGTCATACGGCGATATAAGCAACACTTCAGGAGGAGCCCAGCGACGCCAGCAGTCGTGCAGCTCCAGTGCCAAGAGTCACCGCAGCAGCAGTCTTCGGCGTGCTTCACTCTTAAAGGGGGAGGAGTTATATAGGGATAACTTATGTTTAAGCATATTCTTAAGTTACCACCTTTCTTACGATTGTAATTAGGTATCACCTGTGGTTTGAAATTAAATTCAGTTCTACACGTAGCTTCCGAGTGGACAGACGTCCCAGTTTTCTTTTATATTCGTTTTTAAAAACCCTTCCGCCAGGCCTCCCGACATAATTCGATCCTGTACGGATTTTTACAATACTCTATAGTTTTATACGCACACTTTCCTCATCGCTGAGGGATATGACTTATTTACAATTTAATAATGGTGGGAGTTTTCTTAGAATAATGACATGGTGGACTCCTTTCACGAACGTCTTGACTAAATGCGTTTTTTCTACACCTTTTTTAATGGTGAAATTAAACGTGCTCCTATGTTGTTCATCCATTCGGTTACCGACTTGAGTAACTTTTGCGTTACTATCACATTCAACTGCCATTAAATGTTGCAACTAAGCCACATAACCCTCAAAACAAACAAAAACATACAAATGAGTGTTTCTTTCAGGCTTATTAATAAGTTCAAACGATCAAAAGGTTATAGATCCATTTCGCCACAATATGCTCAAGGTCTCCTGCTGCAGGCCGGGTATCGTCTTGCCCAAGCAGCAGGTAATTACAGGGCAGTGTTGCCATGTCCAAAATCTGGTCGACGGTGATACGGTACTAAAAATACGGTAGATTCTAAGAAATTACGGTGATAGGGTCTGGAGAAAAACGGCGATAATAACGGTGTTCAAATTATAATAAAACGCCCATTTTAAAGCATTATTTTTTAAATTGAAATACCTAATAATCTATATAAATAAAAATGAATGTTGGTAAGCGCATAACTCAAGAATGGATGGACCAATTCGGTTAATTTATTTTTTTGTATGTTCCTTAAGTTCCACGGAAGGTTTCAATACAAAAAAAAAACAAAAAACTAAATTCACGCGGACGAAGTCGCGGGATCAGCTAGTTGAAATATAAAAATGGCCTGACGTATAAATTCACTTATGGCCGATTTTACCAACGTCGAGTGACGTTTATCCTCGGAGTAAAATAGGCGTTCTGACATTTTTTGTATTGAAACTCCTGTAAAAATATCAAAATGCTCGGATAAGACTTATTTTACGTTGGTGAAATCGACCCTAACAAAGGTACACCGTACAATTCAGAACATTTGAATACAAATAAATCATCTTAAAGAGTTACCTTAGAGAGATGGCAAAAACTTAATTTTGATTTCGTGATCTGAGGAAAATGTTTTGATTCTTTTCATATTATCACATAATATATTGTTACGCCGACGAGATGTGCAGGGAATCCCCGTAATAATAAATAAATACCACGAACTTCATCTCATTCGTAGGGATGCGAACATTTTTGAAATTGCTGTCTATCGTTCAAGGAACGTTATGCAGCAATTTTTTTTACTGAATTAGAGACTGTTTTTCAATACATACTTATTTAAATGAATAAACCGCATAATTCGAACTGTTACCTCCTCTATTTTTAATAAGAAAATTTTAATCCCTGATTACGGTAGATATCGTCACCGTTCTCGTGCTTCAACGGTAGGTGGTAAATTTTTGCTGAGTACGGTGTATTTACCGTAATTACGGTGCACATGGCAACACTGTTTACAGGGCAAACAATACGTTTTGTAACCAGTCGCACGATCTTGAGACTTGAGCCGCTAAAACTAGAGGTGTAAAAGTAACGAAAAAAAACGTACCCGTATGTATTCGTTACTATACATTCAGTACTCGTTACTATCGTATCGTTACTCGTTACTCCTAATACCTCATAACATGCTATGTTATGCTAGAGAAACAAATCGTTAATCGAGTCATATTGTTCTTTCTATAATTTTAAGATATGACTTATGTACTAGGTGCGGCATCGCAGCATTCATAATTTCAATTTGTATAATTTGAATAATACATATTCATTACATGCCAAACTGCATTTTTCACTTTGCCGTAGTTTAAACCAGACTTATGTTTATGTTATAATGAAAAAGCTACAAAAAGGCGTCCAAAATTATTTATTGTCAATAAACTTTACATTACCTTTTTAATTCGCGGAAAATACGCACGCATGCGCAAAACGATCAGTAAGAAACGTACAATACACGCATCAACGCAGCGTAACATTGCGTCATTGAAACAGCGTATGTAACCATGATACGAAACATGCGAGTAACGAAAAGTATTCGTGAGTAACGTTTCGTTACTCGGTACTAGATGGTGTACCCGTTACTCAGTAACGAATACATACGGTTTGCTACAGCTCTAGCTAAAACGTCGCTGACTGTTTATTAATTAATAATTTACGTGAATAATATTTGAAAATATTTCTATATTGTTATTATTAAGCTATTGCATAGATTTTATCGCGGGCTTTGAATGAGGCTGTTAGTTTGCGACCATTGGAGTGAGAGTGCTGCCATGGCGTAAATGATACAGATAAAGATGAATGATAAATTGAATATCAGGTGATTGTGTTTCCTTGAGATAGCATACCTACACTAGCGGCACGCTATGATGGCCGGTTTGACACATTACAATAGTGATGTGGAATGTCAATTTATTCTCGAACAAAAAACAATTAAGTTTTGTTTTTGTACCTGATTAAATAGGTTTAATAAAACAAAAATGTACATGTTTATTTAATTTATTTGAACGAACTGAATATTTGAATGAAAATGAATATACATACTTTATATGCACACAAGAAACATATGAATACAAAAGATACCAAAAAAGGTGCCACAAAAGGCCATAATTAATCAGATTCGTCCATACTACTATTTTCACTGTCGTCACTGCTATCATCACCTACATTAATAATTATATGTTCGTTTTCTATAATATTATCTATTTTCACATCTCTTTCATAATCTTCCCTTATTAATTTAACAGTTCTATTCACAACCTTTTCCCAGTCTCCTTTAGTCACATGTTCACAAGCTTCTTCTAATAATTTTAGCATTTTTTTTGTGGTAAATGGGGGTTCTGTATTGTGTCTTGCAGCATATCCCTTAATTTGAGCCCACACCAACTCAATCGCATTATACTCACAATGGTAAGGCGGTAACCGTATAACTCTGTGCCCATGTTCTAATGCTATTTCGTCAATGACGTATCGGATCTTGGTTGGTTTGTTTTCTTTTAAAAGACGTACTAATTCCGCTTTTAACATATTCATGTTTGCATCTACGCCATTTTTACGAAGCCATGCGACGATATCAGCTTTCTTTTGGGATTGGGCAGGTGGCTTGTCAATTTGCATCGAGTGGTATGGGGCGTTGTCCATAATTATAATAGATGGTTCAGGGAGGCTACACAACATTGAGGTAAACCATTCAGTAAACTTTTCTCCATTCATGTCTTCATGATAGTCTCCAGTGGTTTTTGACGCAAAAGCCATGAGAGAACCTTCGACAAACCCGTTGATGGTTCCGGCGTGACAAATTATAAGTCGCGATCCTTTTCCTACAGGAACTTTGGAAGTAGATGCTGCTGTGTCATCGTTCCAAGAACGGCCTACAGTATGGTTAGCATTAAGCCATGTTTCATCCAAGAACACAACATTTTGCCAATTTTTGATTTCTTTCACTTGCCGTAAAAAAGTATACCTTGCCATCGCTATATCAAATCTTTCCATCAATATTTTGCGTTTGTTACATTTTTTGTATCGAAATCCAATGGTCTTCAAAATCTTCGTTAAAGAACTTTCCCCACCGAAGAATAATCCAGCTTCCTTCAGTGAATGCACCAACTTTTTTCTTGTTGGATACTCCTTCTGTAAATAGTAGCCGTAAACATGTCTTCGGATAGCATCGGCATCAAAGCTATCGATGCCTACGACTGGTTTTGCTCGTTTTCTCTTTTTTGGTGTGTGAAGTTTATTTTCTTCTGTGCCAGTCTCGCCATATTTTTTTTTAGTTATCCGTCTAACAGTTCGTTGTCCAATATTAAGCGCATCAGCTACGCGTTCAACCACTGACGTTATAGGTAAAATTGGCCCTCCATTTTGAGCTTCACGATCGAAATAGTTACGAAGGCGTATTACGAACTCACGTGTCTGACTATTTAGAACAGTTCTCTGCGTACGTTCGGTCATATCGACGAAATCCACAACAAAGGGCTTGAACAGAGTCCAAATTAACGAGCAAGGGTCAACAGTAATGCAGTATCAATATTTAAAATCCAAAGCCAGGTCAAAACTATATCACAATCGCATTGCACTGACAGTTTATACTTTTCGAAGCAACGTCAATTCGAAACTGCTTTGTTTTGCATTGAGCATTGACGCGAGTTTGCCGGAGGTAGTAGTTGTGCTAGCCAGCGATCCTATGTGACGATCGTATTAGATTCCATTTTTAAAAATTTTCAATTTAGAAAACCAAATGCCGAGTTGTGGTATATATCATATAAAAATAAAAATTTTACCTTTTGTATGAAACAGCTGATATTTTTTTGCGATTTCAGAGGTTTGTCCACATAGTGAAAATTGTTCATATTCACAAGTACATTCACCCCTTAAATGGTGCAAACTGATTTTTCTACACTTGTATACATTTTAGAAATCAATTTAATAAATAAATTTTGAGTCCTAAACCTAAAACTACATTCGATAAAATTTATGAATCTCTGCACATCACTATCGTCAATAAAGTAATACAATTATTTCCTTCAAAGTCGTTATCAATTAATACGGAACTTCATGAGCGGACAAACGTCAAACCGGCCATCATAGCGTGCCGCTAGTGTAATTAATTATATCCGTGAATATGGATACTGCTCAGAATTTATTTTTTGTTTTGTTTTCAGGATTTGAGAAGATAAAGTTTCCGTGATTTACAGTTTAGCGGCTATTAGTATAACGACCCTTGGAGTGCGAGTGCTGCCATGGAGTAAATGATGTTATAGTTAAAGATGAAACTTATGATGACTTGAATATCAAGATTTGACAGAACAGTTAGCATTATACCAATGAACATAAAACACTGATTATAGTAAGATAACTTTCTGCTTATTAGTGAAGATATTGTGATTTTCTTTATGATTAAGAAGAAATAATAGCAAGCAAGAAAATAAAAGAATGAGGACATTCTTAGATAAGGATGGCCGAGACGTTAGCCTGAATGTTTAAGATATTGACTGGATTATACAAATAGACATAAAAAAGTGAGCAAATTATTAGTAATCAAAGAAAGATAGTCATCAGGGACGAAACTAAAAGATCAATAATTAAAAATCGAATGGGAAACTTGAAATTGAGCCTAGGATAGGCATGTCTGAGGACAGACATGAAGTCAGGATGGCCGACTGTTAGCGACATTGCTTTTACTGAAAGTATAATTTTAAAATAAATAGATATTATGTGGAAAAGGAGGTTGTACTGAGAAGTCAAGTGGTTTTTGAACATAGAATCTTGTTAAAAAATAAAGAATACTACTAAAGAAAAATAAAAGAAGAATGACGGATGGAAAAGACGGTACTGATGAAAAAGGGCTGATGGTCACGAAAAGGGTTTTCTATTCGCTTTGCTGATGGTGTTGAAGGGAGAAGTGATGTTGAGTGTGCAATAATAAATAATAGAATTAACGTGGAGAGTATTAGCTGATGTTATTGGTATTGTATTTCAAGAGATACTGGATTAAACGCTGAATACAATCCGAGTTGAGTTTGATTTCTTTTATATATAACACATAGTTCGAAGAGCTGATGGTCGTTGGGGTCCCAAGGTGTTGGAGTGGCGACCCCGCACCGGGAAACGCAGTGTTGGCAGACCCCCCACCAGGTGGACCGACGACATCAAACGAGTCGCAGGGAGCCGCTGGATTCAAGCGGCGCAAGACCGAAGCCTGTGGAAGTCCATGCAGGAGACCTTTGTCCAGCAGTGGACGTCTATAGGTTGATAAAGAAGAAGAAGATACATATAAAAATACAAAAAAATAGCTGCATCTCTGTTTTTCACATTAGTAACTTATCTGTAACATTAGTAACATTACACTAGCGGCACGCTATGATGGCCGGTTTGACGTTTGTCCGCTCATGAAGTTCCGTATTAATTGATAACGACTTTGAAGGAAATAATTGTATTACTTTATTGACGATAGTGATGTGCAGAGATTCATAAATTTTATCGAATGTAGTTTTAGGTTTAGGACTCAAATTTATTAAATTGATTTCTAAAATGTATACAAGTGTAGAAAAATCAGTTTGCACCATTTAAGGGGTGAATGTACTTGTGAATATGAACAATTTTCACTATGTGGACAAACCTCTGAAATCGCAAAAAAATATCAGCTGTTTCATACAAAAGGTAAAATTTTTATTTTTATATGATATATACCACAACTCGGCATTTGGTTTTCTAAATTGAAAATTTTTAAAAATGGAATCTAATACGATCGTCACATAGGATCGCTGGCTAGCACAACTACTACCTCCGGCAAACTCGCGTCAATGCTCAATGCAAAACAAAGCAGTTTCGAATTGACGTTGCTTCGAAAAGTATAAACTGTCAGTGCAATGCGATTGTGATATAGTTTTGACCTGGCTTTGGATTTCAAATATTGATACTGCATTACTGTTGACCCTTGCTCGTTAATTTGGACTCTGTTCAAGCCCTTTGTTGTGGATTTCGTCGATATGACCGAACGTACGCAGAGAACTGTTCTAAATAGTCAGACACGTGAGTTCGTAATACGCCTTCGTAACTATTTCGATCGTGAAGCTCAAAATGGAGGGCCAATTTTACCTATAACGTCAGTGGTTGAACGCGTAGCTGATGCGCTTAATATTGGACAACGAACTGTTAGACGGATAACTAAAAAAAAATATGGCGAGACTGGCACAGAAGAAAATAAACTTCACACACCAAAAAAGAGAAAACGAGCAAAACCAGTCGTAGGCATCGATAGCTTTGATGCCGATGCTATCCGAAGACATGTTTACGGCTACTATTTACAGAAGGAGTATCCAACAAGAAAAAAGTTGGTGCATTCACTGAAGGAAGCTGGATTATTCTTCGGTGGGGAAAGTTCTTTAACGAAGATTTTGAAGACCATTGGATTTCGATACAAAAAATGTAACAAACGCAAAATATTGATGGAAAGATTTGATATAGCGATGGCAAGGTATACTTTTTTACGGCAAGTGAAAGAAATCAAAAATTGGCAAAATGTTGTGTTCTTGGATGAAACATGGCTTAATGCTAACCATACTGTAGGCCGTTCTTGGAACGATGACACAGCAGCATCTACTTCCAAAGTTCCTGTAGGAAAAGGATCGCGACTTATAATTTGTCACGCCGGAACCATCAACGGGTTTGTCGAAGGTTCTCTCATGGCTTTTGCGTCAAAAACCACTGGAGACTATCATGAAGACATGAATGGAGAAAAGTTTACTGAATGGTTTACCTCAATGTTGTGTAGCCTCCCTGAACCATCTATTATAATTATGGACAACGCCCCATACCACTCGATGCAAATTGACAAGCCACCTGCCCAATCCCAAAAGAAAGCTGATATCGTCGCATGGCTTCGTAAAAATGGCGTAGATGCAAACATGAATATGTTAAAAGCGGAATTAGTACGTCTTTTAAAAGAAAACAAACCAACCAAGATCCGATACGTCATTGACGAAATAGCATTAGAACATGGGCACAGAGTTATACGGTTACCGCCTTACCATTGTGAGTATAATGCGATTGAGTTGGTGTGGGCTCAAATTAAGGGATATGCTCGGATGTTTGACCATCTCAGTGTGACGGCTGACACCGTCCAACGTCGGTATCCGACTGCTCAAATGGTATTTCTGGGGGATTTAAACGCCCATCATCAGGATTGGCTGTTCCCATACCAGAATACCGACCATGCCGGGAGAGAAGCACTTAAATTTGCTCTGTCGCTAGATCTCTCCCAGCTGGTCCAAGAAGCAACGCGAATACCCGACGTTGAAGCCACACACCTAATTGTTTGGACCTTCTGTTGACTACCGACCCAGACCGGTTTTCGGTATCAGTTGCGGCCCCCCTGGGCACCTCTGATCACTGTGTGGTAAAGTCGGTATCGAACTATCATCCTCTGGATACCGGTCCTACCGGAACCAGACGTGTGTGGCGATATAAGTCGGCAGATTGGGAAGAGATGCGACACTTTTTCGCGTCCTACCCTTGGCGGCAGAGCTGCTTCTCTTCTAATGATCCGTCGAGTTGTGAGCAAGCCGTATCGGAAGTGATACGTCAAGCGATGGAGTACTTTATTCCATATGCTGACGTATCACTAGATGGCAAGGTTCCTCGGTGGTACAATGCTGAATGTGCTGATGCTGCAGCTCGTAAGGACTCAGCGTTTGCAGCGTGGGCTGAAGCTCGTACCCTTAAATCTCCGGACATCAATATGAAGAAAAGAGCGTTCAACTCTGCTGCCAAGTTCTTCAAAAAGGTTCTCAAAAGGGCACGTTTCAACCGCACGAGTCGCATTGGGGCCAAATTAGCTTCCTATCCGCGTGGTAGCAAAGCTTTCTGGTCGCTGTCGAAGTCTGTTGAAACGAACTTCTGCCGTCCTTCACTGCCTCCCCTGCTGAAACCAGATGGATCGCTGGCTTTTACTGCAACAGACAAGGCCAACCTTTTAGCGAATCTGTTCGCGGAAAATTCGCTCCTCGATGCAGGGAGCACCTCACCACCTAGAATACCACCTTGCGAGACTGTTATGTCCGAAATACGCATTCGCCAAATTGAGGTTTTGAAAGTGCTCCGCAACCTGGATGTGAATAAGGCCAGCGGTCCTGGCGGGATACCAGCAAGAGTCCTGAAGACCTGTGCTCCTGAGTTGTCGCCTGTCCTGACACGCTTGTACCGTCTCTCTTTAAAATTAGCTCAAGTCCCCAAAGCTTGGAAGATAGCTAACGTACAGCCAGTACCCAAAAAGGGTAGTCGTGCCGACCCGGCCAATTACAGGCCTATCGCAATCACGTCCATACTATGTAAATGTTTGGAGCGTGTATTGAACGACAAGCTCCTGGCATACCTCGAGCTTAATGACCTCCTGTCCGACCAGCAGTACGGTTTTCGCCGTAACAGGTCCACAGGAGATCTTTTAGTGTATGCTACACACATCTGGGGTGAAGCCATCGATAAGCATGGTGAGGCGCTAGCCGTTTCACTTGATGTATCGAAGGCGTTTGACCGGGTCTGGCATGAAGGCCTTTTGAGCAAACTTTCAGCTTATGGGATACCCACTAGACTTTGTAACTGGATATCAGATTTCCTGAGTGGGCGATCATTTCGAGTGGTCATAGATGGCACCTCGTCTGATCTAATGGCGATTAACGCCGGTGTCCCTCAGGGATCAGTTCTCTCCGCAACGCTCTTTTTGCTGCACATTAATGATCTCCTCAGGCCCGGTATCTTTGGGTATGCAGATGACAGCACCGTTACGGAGAGATACATGTCCGGTCCCCGTGCTAGTGGCGTTGAAACTTTCGAGCATAGAGAGGCTTTGGTAGAACGCATTTTGGCTTTGAAAGAGGTATCGGACTGGGGCGATGCCAACCTTGTCAAATTTAATGCTACCAAAACGCAGGCGTGTTTATTCACCGCCAAACGGAGTCCATTCCCGCTAACTCCGACTTTCCGAAATATATCCGTACCGGTCACTGACAATATTGATCTTCTTGGCATAAATGTCTCGTCAAATCTCAACTTTGGACGATGCATCGAATCCAAGGCAAAAACTGCTGGCAAGAAACTTGGTATCCTCAATAAGGTCAAGCGCTACTTCACGCCGGAACAGCTTGTTACCTTGTATCAAGCACAAGTTCGATCATGCATGGAGTACTGCAGCCATTTATGGGACGGCTCTGCCAAGTACCAGCTTGCTGCATTGGATTCGGTGGACAGACGCGCCAGAAGACTCATTGGCGACGAATCGCTAACTAACTCCAAACTTCAAAGTCTGGAACATCGGCGCAAGGTTGCCTGTCTGTCGGTATTCTACAGGATATATTTCGGAGAGTGTGCTCAAGAACTATTCGAACTAGTTCCTCCATCACCCTTCTACCACCGAACCGCAAGGCATCGCTCGAATCTGCACCGCTACGTGGTCGAAATTCCACGATCCCGCACTAAGCGCTTTGCTTCCTCGTTCCTAATACGCACCGCTAGAATCTGGAATGCCCTTCCGGCTTCCGTTTTTCCAACTGACTATAACTTGGGTACCTTTAAATCAAGAGTGAATAGGCATCTTCTAGGCAAGCGCGCTCCATCTTAGGCTGCATCTTCACTTACCATCAGGTGAGATTGCAGTCAAGCGCTAGTCTATATATTTAAAAAAAAAAAAAAATGCTGCAAGACACAATACAGAACCCCCATTTACCACAAAAAAAATGCTAAAATTATTAGAAGAAGCTTGTGAACATGTGACTAAAGGAGACTGGGAAAAGGTTGTGAATAGAACTGTTAAATTAATAAGGGAAGATTATGAAAGAGATGTGAAAATAGATAATATTATAGAAAACGAACATATAATTATTAATGTAGGTGATGATAGCAGTGACGACAGTGAAAATAGTAGTATGGACGAATCTGATTAATTATGGCCTTTTGTGGCACCTTTTTTGGTATCTTTTGTATTCATATGTTTCTTGTGTGCATATAAAGTATGTATATTCATTTTCATTCAAATATTCAGTTCGTTCAAATAAATTAAATAAACATATACATTTTTGTTTTATTAAACCTATTTAATCAGGTACAAAAACAAAACTTAATTTTTTTTTGTTCGAGAATAAATTGACATTCCACATCACTATTGTAATGTGTCAAACCGGCCATCATAGCGTGCCGCTAGTGTAGTAACTGTGAATAAGGGTGGAAACACATTTGTGAGGATCGATTCGGATTTTGCCTATACAAAACTGTCATTTTCCATACATTCGTGTACGCATCGAAAAGCCGATTTGATCCGTACACATTTCTTTGGAATTTGACAGTTTTGTATGGGCGAAATCCAAAACGATCCACACAAATGTGGTTCCACCCTAAGAAAGAAACCGTCACTGTGTATATCTTCTTCTTTGTCTAAGGTTCGTGGTGTACGTGGTCTATGGCTCTATGGTTCGGAGTCTGTGGTTCGGATTCGGAGTAGGGTTCCGCAAATTTTTAAAAGTATCGATACCTACTCGATGCCAAGTATCGTATCAAAAGTATCGATACCGATGAAAGTATCGGATCAAAAGTATCGATACTACTCAGTATCGAGTACTTTTTCTTTGCCTCGGGTAACGTTTTAAAAGAGATTTTAATTTTTTTTGAGAAAAAAAAGTCCCAGCCTTTGAGAAAAGTCTTTCAGAAGGCACTGATGTTCCGGGTATTATTAGGTACTAGCTGATGCCCGCGACTTCGTCCGCATGAATTTAGTTTTTAAAAATCCCGCGGGAACTCTTTCATTATCCGAGATAAAAAGTAGCTCTCCCGGTCTGAGGAACCACTACTACATCCATTACTATACCCATGCAAAAAATCGCATCAATCCGCTGTTCTGTTGCGACGTGATTGAAGGACAAACCAACAAACAAACACACTTTCGCATTTATAATATCAGTAATGCTTTATCATAACACTTTTTATAATTTTCAAATTTTTTACCATACTTAACCAAAGACAAAATTACGTTTAGCTGTCATTTACGTTTTGTTATTCCATTGTCATTTGCGTTTTGTTATTCCATGTCAGATGCGTTTTTGTTATACCGCGTTTTATAGTGACTTGACGGAAACGCGGTCGAACGGGATAAAAAGTATCCTATGTCCGTCTCCTGGCTCTAAGCTACCTCTCCACCAATTTTTAGCCAAATCGGTTCATCCGTTCTTGAGTTATAAATAGTGTAACTAACACCACTTTCTTTTATATATATAGATTTGGTGGCCATGGTATATAATTTAGGTTACACCGTTTTCTTCTCGCTTCATTGACGTGTTCCCACTCGTTTTAAGCACTTTAAAACAGATTTTACAGCCTGCAGTAGTTTTGTCAACCTTTCTGAAACTTAGCCAGACATAGCTGCTCCCACGAGGAGGCGGCATTTGGTTTCTAGACTTCGACACTAAAGTAGAATCAATAATTCAGTAGACTAAAATGACAGTTGCTAATGTCACTTTGTAAAATAATATTGCCATATTTATTGTAATAGTGATGTTCTAGTTCAGTAGGTAGTGATAGCTGTAGTACTGTACTATTACATTTCATTTTATAAATCTCATAAGATCACATAATATGTAATAGAAATAGCAATAAAGGTCACCTTTTTAAAGCTGTAATAAAGAAAGCACAAATAGAAATATTTAAGATCTACTTTTAATACTAAAAATGTTTTATTTCCTCAGTATAGGCCGACAAAGATGAGATCAGATTTTTGATAAGATCATAATTGCTATTCAAAATATTTTTATATCAATTATAATAAACACAATTTGGGAATTTTCTTAGTAAATAAAAAAATAAGTGTTTTGGTACACGACGTAATGAGTAAGTGATTGATGTGGATCCTTTAGTCAAACACTATTTTATTTTCATCAGAAACTGACAACACTGTAAATATCAATTCTGTCTACTTAATTATTGATTCTACTTTAGCACCAACACAGTCTAGACTTTCACACTAGTACCAACACAGTTAAAATCAATAAACAAATTATTATAATAAATTTAATTGCCCTTGCGAGCTAACTTGCTGCCTACAGTCAGTCATATGTTTTTACTCTTTTTGGTCATATTTAAATTAATGTTACCAGAATATTAATTTAATTTGTAACTAAATTGCCTAAAGTTTAAACGAATTCCTTCCTAATAATATGCACGTACAATTTACTGTCATACATAATATAGGTACGTTCAAACAGTAAATAATATGCAACGTTTTCTAAAAAAAAACGATATAATTCAAGAAACCATCCCATTTCAAAATACCAAGATCCAATTAAAGTACTCAATTGGACACACATAACCGCTGATTAGGAGATTCGGGGGTTCCCGTAACATAAATTCGGGATCAAATAGTGAATGTAAAAAGTATCGAGTACATGAGAAAGTATCGATACCTAGTAAAGTATCGGAACAAAAGTATCGAGTACGAAAATACTAGGTATCGCAACGCAAGTATCGATACTACTCAAGTATCGATACTTTTTGCGGATCCCTAATTCGGAGTGGTTCGAAGAATTATTGTTGGATAGTGCTATGCAGTTTTTTTCAGTTTTTTTTATCGTCTAACGTCTTGTGTGATACCGTAATAGTGTTCTGTGTGTGATACGTATTGAGATATTGATACACACAATTATCTGCAATCAAATAATAAGGTGAGACAATATTATAACTTCGCTACTGTACAAATACTAATTTATTAATTGAAGTTATAAAGTTTCCAACTCTAACTGTCCTCCAGAAAAATCATAACATTTTACTTTATTTTAGTAACCCTTGTTTGAGTCTCATAATTGTAATAAAACAGTTCAGTAAGCATTTAAAATCAATAATATTTTATTCTTTAGTTATGTGTATTTCTAATTAAGAGTAATTTCGTATGTATTGAGTAAAGGATGTCTTTTACGCAGTTAGTTTTTTAAATAGCCTACTTTCTAAAAAAACAGCTGTTACGTCGTCACCCCTATAAGCTTTTGCCTAAACAGCTGATTTTTTCGTCATTAATGTTTTGATGTCTTTGGAAAGAATCTTGCAAAGGTTACTGGGTACATCAAGGTCAAAAAGAGTAAGTTTAATGATAGTGGTTTTTATAAGCACTTTGTTTATTTACCACATCTTCATATTTTGATCCTGACAAAGAATCATT
The DNA here is from genome assembly GCA_029955525.1 of Oeneis ivallda. NCBI lineage: Eukaryota > Metazoa > Arthropoda > Insecta > Lepidoptera > Nymphalidae > Oeneis > Oeneis ivallda. Next base: position 24,122,241 of record JARPMR010000007.1, read on the forward strand.
TGTTTAAATCAAATTATGTTTATTTAAAGTAAAAAATGTACTTAATTAAAAAAAAGCTGATACTTTTTCTCTCATAAAGAAAATTTTGTGCAAAGGAAATTTAGTAAATATGCATAATATTATAAATACAACAGTGTATTTCAAGAAATGTTTAGAATTATTTTGCTATAATCCGCCAACAGAAAAATTGGTTGTCTGTAAAGTCGGTTTACGGACGATAGTTTTACGTGATGACGTCATAAAGAAACATTGACGATGACTGGCGGGCGGCGGCGGGTGCTCTCTAAGCCAACGCTTGGGCCGATCGTGCCTCTCTATCACTTGTTCCGCGCTCTCGCTTCCACGCTCAGGCGCAGGCGGAACGTGACACTTTTTCGTGCGTGCAGCCAGTGTTCAATTTTTTATAAGACGTTCTCACATCAAAAATCTGTATGGTCAAACATGCAGGAACAAGCTAAGCACCGCTCACCTACGAGTGCTTAGCTTGTTACTACATGTTCGAACATACAGATCTATTCTGTTGGTGGATTATAGCAAAATAATAATAATAATTATTTAATATATAAAATTCTCGTGTCACAATGTTCGTTCCCGTACTCCTCCGAAACGGGTGGACCGATTTTTATGAAATTTTGTGTGCATATCGGGTAGGTCTGAGAATCGGCCAACATCTATTTTTCATAGCCCTAAATGATAAGGGTGACCAACCACTAAATATTTTTGCGGGCGGTACGAAGTTCGCTGGGTCAGCTAGTTATTTATAATAGGCTATGCAGCTGTCGCTGATGCGCCTATATCACTTGCTGTGCTTAGAGTTCCCATTGTTATGGCGGTCTAATCTGTTTTTAAATTCATTAACTGACTGTGACGTCACTATTTCTTTAGACAACTTATTCCATATATGCACCACTCTAACCTTTTCTTGCTAATCATGAACTTCGGCAAAGTAATGCCTGCTTCTATCCAATACAACAGTGTATTTGTTTCTTGGCTTTTCCTCCAATCAAGCAGAAACTGTGCTATGATTAACCTAATTTTTACACGGATATTTACACAAGATCACTCCTTGTGTGCATGTGCCCTACTATTTCCCATATTCTCTTTTCTTTTCCTAAACTTCTTCACCCTCTATGACGTTCTTCCACCCTTAATCCCCCATCTGTTAAATTTTGAAGGTTAATGTCTTGAGTTTTGTCCATATTGGAAACTTTTATGTAAATATATAGTAAACTAGCTTTTGTCAGTGTTTTCGCTCACATTAAGTTTTATTTTTTAAACCCCTGTATTACCCCCTTACCCTCTTCTTCTTTTTCTTAATCAACCGATAGACCACTGCTGGACAAAGGTCTCTTGCATGGACTTCCACAGGCCTCGGTCTTGCGCTGCCTGAATCCAGCGGCTCCCTGTAACTCATTTGATGTCGTCGGTCCACCTGGTGGGGGGTCTGCCAACACTGCGCTTACCCTCTTAGGGGCTTAATTTTAAAAAATCCTTTCTTAGCCCGATCCCAGGTCCAGTCAGGCAATTTTGGCTTTAGGAGTTTTATATGCGATTCAAGCAATTAAATATTACTTGCTTAATACTAAAGGAAAACATTGTGAGAAACCATACCTGAGTTTTTTTTAAAGAATATCAGCCAAGTTGAATTTGACTCATATCCTCCTCTCCTCTCCAAATAAGAGGAAAGCTTGTGCCAGGAGTGGATACGACAATAGTGCAAAGGGTGGGGATCAAACCTGCAACCTTTCAGTTTTCAGTCCGCACCTTTAACCGTTGGGCTATTGAGGCTTTGATTCTAAATAATTTGATTTGATTGAGGATTGAGTTCTAAATGTGTGTGCTACTATGGCCTAAATATTTCTCATTTGAGAGGAGACTTGTGGCCAATAGTGTTCACTTTGTTCCCAGATGTCGGTAGGATGGGGCGGTCTGCCGCTCCTCCCTCTCAGATGCGTCCTGGATCAGCTGAGCACGGAGGACGCACTCGCCGCACTGTCCACCTGCCGCCACTGGCGAAGTGCTGTCTTGTTATATGAAGGAAGAAAGTGAGACATTTCGTTAATTTTTACAAGCTTATAATTAACTTGCAATGTTTGTTTGGGTCAAATCTTGCAAGATGAATTACACCCACTTCCTGGTTTCTGATCGAGCTGAAATTTTGCATGAATGTGTAAATCGGATGACAATGCAATATTATTGTGACATGGAGCTGATGTGATGATGGAGACGGAAGATGGCTATCGGAACTCTGTAATAAAACGACGTAACCCCATCGAGTTTGGTCTCGTTTGATTCGTCATAACAAGTACTCTGATCCTAGATGATATCCAGAGTCTAATGATGTAGCTACTAAAAGCTTGCATTTAAAAATAAAATTTTTAATTTAAGTACACTTGTATAATAGTCTTCTGCTAGTTTACTTTTCAACTAGCATAGTTTTCATAAAGCATGTGTTAGGTGTTACTACGGCTTAATTATGTACTTTGATTGCGTGTAAGTCATAAAGAAAACACCATAGATGTGGTTTGATGCTTTAATCGTAAACGAACGACGGAACGAATGCCGAATACGTCGCTGACGAATGCCTGGCAGCGTCCTCTGCTCGCGCCGCGTCCCGCGCCCATGCCACGTCATGCGGTGCTGGATCGGTTTTGGTTAAAGCCAGAAAAGCATGAAATTGCTTTTCTACATTAGAAATTTTTATTTCTAATGTTGACATATAAAATCACTCACTTTTTGAGAACAAACATTGTTGCAGCAAATGAGCAATTTTATTCCAGCTAACATATTATAGCTTTAGGACATCAATTGAGGTTGCTTTCCTTTACGATTTATTATGATTAGTTGCAGTGAATTACAGTGATAGCCTAATGGTTAGGGCTGTTGTCTCCTATTCAGGGGGTTGCAGGTTGTAGCCCTGGCATGCACCTCTGACTTTTCGAAGTTATGTGCATTTAAGCATAATATCAAATGCTTCAATAGAGAAGGACAACATCGTAAGGAAACCTACAGACCTGACAGTTCTCCATAATCTCGAAGGTGTGTGAAGTCTGTCAATTAACTGGGCCGGGGTGGTGGACTATGGCCTATAACCCTTCTCTGAGTGGAGACCTGCGCTCAGTAGTGAGCCGTTGATGGGTTGCTGCTGATGATGATGATTATGATTGGGTTATGGGTATTCTATAAAACCACCATACCCTCTTCCAAGTTACTCCATTACCAGCTTAGACATTAGCATCCCAGTGCAATCAAGTCGGGAATAAAAATATTTGCAATTCATTTCTTCAATATACACACTTAAAAATTCACATACAAAAAGAGTAGGTAAAGTATAGTGTTCTTAATTTGTTGCTTAATTTAATTTAATTATATTATATTTGCTTTTAAACTCATCATGCACAAGTCTTATGTCATTACGTGCATACATAAAATCAAGATAAATAGGTTCAGAGATTTTGATATTTAATTCAAAATGTCTTTCACTTTCATTTCTCTCTGGTCAGTGAACAAAATATTATGTTTGTTTATTTTATTGCCTCTTTCACAACATTCTTCAGTCCTATTTTATACAAAAAATTAACTTGCTCTGAGTTTCTTGCGAAAAGTTCAAAGCAACTTTTTTGTAAGGTTCTTTGAAAGACAACTGAAAGGCCCTCTAAGTACAAATAGCCATATCCAAGTGTCGACAAATTTCTTAACTTTGTGAAGTTAAATTATGCATAAAATAAGGCTATGTATTTGTTGATTTCAGTACCCACCTAAAACATTTTCTAAATTGCAGTGTCCATGATATTATACATATTTTTGGAAACAATTTGGGTTTATAAAATTTTAGTATTGAAAACCTTTAGATCTAAGAGCTCTTAATATGTAGAGTTAAACGTGTTTATATATCAAAATAGTTTTTGCCTACTGTTTCGCTCACGTTTAAGTTCGATTTTTCAAACCCCTATTTTATTTAATAGCTTCGTCTTAATTTAATACCTATCTATATGCCAAACAGCCCGATTTCCCGAAGAGCCCGACAGTCAGTCAGTCACATTTTGCCACGGGTGCCACTGGCGGGAATGGGGCTGCTTTCTGTCTGCCCGTCTTAACATGTATTGAATTGTAGTACGCATTTTTTGAACTTCCCCTCATTGTGGAAATATTCTATTCTATTCTAACAAAGTTGCATGGGTTAAATCGGCTTGGCATCCAGCTGCCCACAAGTAGTATTTTTTTTTTTATAATTATTACATCCATCTGCCATCTGCTTCTCCAGCCTTTATCAGTTAAGGGGTATTGGTTAGGTTAGATAGGACAAGATAGTATAAAAACTTATTACAATGTAATAGCTACATAATAATATTGTAAAAAGATTATTTTGAAAAGAGCAACTGCTGAGTTTCTTGTCTGCTCTTCTCAGCAGAATCCGCTTTCCTAGCCGGTGGTTGAGTCATGACGTGTCATAAGAGCCACAGGTTGACCTACGTGAAATAAATAATTTTGAATTTTCCTTTTATGTATATCATTATCATCATCATCAATAGCCTATAACAGTCCACTGCTGGACTAAAGGCCTCTCCCAAGGGGAGGGTTTGCCCATAATCACTACGCGGGGCAGATGGGTTGGTGATCGCAGTAGATGGTAGTAGTAGCACAGAGGACGCCGCTGCCCGTTCTCCGTTATATTCCCTTAGTCGCCTCGTACGACACCCGCGGGAAGAGGAGGGGTGGTGACAACTGTATTCTGATCTGCCGTCACCACACGGCAATATATTATAATATTTATGTATATATTTAGAAAAATCTTTTTCGATCAGAGACACGCTGAAGCTGCGAGTGAAGCATCTCGAAAAGAACCTCTTTGTGACGCGGTTGTTCCGGAAGCACACGAGGAAACTACACATTTACATCGACAGCTGTGGAGAGGACCTCAATAACTTCATGAACTATGTACTACCACAGTGAGTATATATTTTTTAAAGAATATTGTCCATGTTAAACATGACATAACAAATATCCTCAAATAATTGAACTTATAGCTTGTATTTGAGTGGAAATGACAATGAAATGGGTGGAGTTTGAACCAGCAATCTTTTGGTTTGCATTATATATTTTACTAGCTGATGCCCGCGACTTCGTCCTCGTGGATTTGTTTTTAGTATCCTTCGTGAACTTTTTGATTTTCTGGGATAAAAAGTAGCCTAGATGTCACTCTCCAGGTCCTCAACTATACCCATTTAAAAAAAATCACGTTGATCCGTAGGCCGTAGCCCTGTTGCGGCGTGATTGAAGGACAAACCAACAAACAAACACACTTTCGCATTTATAATACTAGCTGATGCCCGCGACTTCGTCCGCGTGGATTTAGTTTTTGAAATCCCTCGGGAACTCTGATGTTCCGGGATAAAAAGTAGCCTATGTCACTCTCCAGGTCCTTAACTATGCCCATGCAAAAAATCACGTTGATCCGTAGCCCTGTTGCGGCGTGATTGAAGGACAAACCAACAAACAAACACACTTTCGCATTTATAATATTAGTAAGGATGTTAAACATGACATGACAAATATCCTCATTTCCCCTCCAAATAATTGAACTTTAATTACATATATTGATCATAGTTACTATCCATACTTTACCTTCCATAAAAATTCGGTGCAAATCAGACCTGAAGTTGTATGGATTTTGTCTATGTGGTTTTTTAAAAATATTTTTTTTATGGATGGGCCCCCATTGTTTTCTGTCGTTAGCTTTCTATTGGTGAAAAAATGGTTCAAATCGGTCCAGTAGTTGCAGAGCCTATTCGGTACAAACAAACAAACAAAAAACAAACAAACAAAAAAATCTTTCCTCTTTATAATATTAGTATAGATTTATCAAAATTTTAAGTTGGCATTAAAATTTTCAAAGGCTGCTTGATTTGTTTTTGCTCTCTCCTGTAAAATTGTATTTAAAGCACCTAATGGGTTTTGATATGGGGCCAGCCGTGTTATTGTTAAAGGGACGCAAACAATCAATCACATGTAACACGGAATCTGTGTACGTAAGTTCGCCGCCTTGAAATTTGCGGACTCCGGATACATACATGAGATAACATAGTATAGGCAGTATAGGTACCGGTTGCCGACAGCTGTTTATGTTTATGGATTTGTAATAAAATGTCGCTAAACTTACCTACTTCGGAGTTTTAATACGAAAGAAAGAACGCTTTCAGTTCCGTTCCTTGACTGCGATCTCACCTGACGGTAAGTGACGATACAGTCTAAGATTGAAGCGGGCTAATTTGTAAAGGGTATGACAGTGAACATTCAACCCATACCCCTAGTCTGTTTCTATACGCCATCGTGCCGGAACGCTAAATCGCTTGGCGGCACGTCTTTGACGGTAGGGTGGTAACTAGCCTCTGCCAAAGCCTCCCACCATACCAGAGACAATTCAGAAAAATTGTAAATTCACAAATTATATAAACCCGAGAGGGCCAGCGAGGTCGTCTAAAGTGAAGCGGGTGTATAAGGTGAACGTTCAATCGTATAGGTCTGCCAATAATGGAGAAGGGGGTGTGTTGTCTGTAAATCTAGATCCAGATAACGCACAGGCTCAACACGCACTTCAATTACACACGACCACTCTCGCCTATAGCTCTCGTGTACCTGTCGTGCTGCGTTCGAGACTGGCTTGAATGTTTATGTGAATGTTATGTGTAGGTATACTGGTATATTATGTATAAAGAGATATATTAGTAAATACTATAAACCATAATCATATAATGATGCATATTACTACGTAGGTATCCACAAACACTACATCCCTTCCTTATTAAGATTTTTTGTTTTTCTTTTTTCTTTACCTAGCAATTCCATTCACTTTCTAATTCTTTCAAATGTATCATGTTTCTCCTGAAACTTTGTCCGTTTCGCTATTGCTTACTATGCCGTGTCCGTGACCCATTATTCTATTATGATCTTTTCGTTTGCTATCACCACACCCTTTCCTTTTATCATTTATTATGTAAATTAATTTTCTTAGTAATAGATTTGTATTTATACTTAAATTATTTATACTTCGGGTGACCTATTATTTAATACGCAACATTTCCTTCAAATCTTTCCCCTCAATGTGGCTGATACAAAGGCGTTTCAAAAGGCCTATTTATCAAGTGAGAATTGAGAAGTAACCAACTTCGATCTCATACGTCCGTCCACACTCCACAGGCCTACTATACTAGGGTGGCCTACATGTGTAACAATCTGCGGAACCTTTTCTTCTAACACACTTTAGCATTTACTCTTTTGAGTTGATGGAGAATTACAATTTTATTTCCACGAAGTAAAATGCAATGTTAGAATAGAATAATTTTCCACTCAAACAAACCCTCACAAAGCGCTTTCGTCACGTGAATCCACCACCGATTCGTAATGCCATTCCAACCAAGAAGACAAAATTTTTTATATCTGTTGGAAACACACTTTTTTTTTTTTTACTTTATTTTCCGGTGGTATTTTCAACACAAATTCCCTTTTTCCAATTTCGTGGTATTTTATACCCAAAATCCTCTTTTTTTTTTTTTTTTTTTTAGTACTCGTAGTACTGGTATTTCAATACTCGCAGTATCTGAATACCCAAACTCCTTTTTTTTTTTTTTTTAGTACTCGTAGTACTGGTATTTCAATACTCGCAGTATCTGAATACCCAAACTCCTTTTTTTTTTTTTTTTTAGTACTCGTAGTACTGGTATTTCAATACTCGCAGTATCTGAATACCCAAACTCCTTTCTTTTTTTTTTTAGTACTCGTAGTACTGGTATTTCAATACTCGCAGTATCTGAATACCCAAACTCCTTTTTTTTTTTTTTTTTAGTACTCGTAGTACTGGTATTTCAATACTCGCAGTATCTGAATACCCAAACTCCTTTTTTTTTTTTTTTTTAGTACTCGTAGTACTGGTATTTCAATACTCGCAGTATCTGAATACCCAAGAGAACTTGTGTTAAAATAACCATTCTTTATTCAGCAGTGGATTCTTTCCTGGAGTACTTATAGAACTCTTCAAATCTTTCATCGTGTTCTTCATGGTCACCGAATATTTTTTTTTTTTACCAAATATAGGGATTCCTTCATTCATTCATCAGCAACCCATCAACGGCCCACCTCCGAGCGCAGGTCACCTCCCAGAGAACGGCCACAGGCCACAGCCCACCACGCCGGACCAATGCAAATTGGATAAGGATATCATCAATAAAATAGATGTCTCCTTTTACAGTTCATCATGAGCAATTTTTTTTCATTTAATTTTAGCTCTCCTTACTTTACTTTAATCTCAACTCAACTTAGTCATTAATCTGAACTCCACTTAATCATTAATCTGAACTCAACTTTATAGACAAGGATCTTAAAAAAAAAAGAACTTCTCACTCATTAAACTCAACCTCACTTTCAATCGATTTCTTTAATTTCTATCAAACACGTTTGCACCTATAGAATATTTATCAAGTCTCATATCCCGGAATGAGTTTCCATACACAAAGTGCTCGAAAAATTAAACAAACTTTCGGCAAAGTATACCCAACCATAAGCTACGATCTTCTTACATAAACTTTTCCTCCGTCCTAATCTCCTTACGATCGTAAGTTTACAGCTATTAAAAATCGGTATTGTTTGATAGTTCATTCCGACAGTCAATATTAAGCGATGCGAAGAAACGGCTAGTGTGTCAAGTGTTTACAAGACACACCGCCAAGTTTATAATAAAAATAATGAGACTCTTTGTTTGTCCTTTACCGCTCTAAACTAAACAAAGGGGACTATCGTCATGGCACACGTTTGGTAATTATTTACCATTTGTAAAGTTGTGATTCGAATAGCCAAATATCAGAACTTCATAAGTATCAACACTTTTGCTAACACCCCAACATTTCATAATCACTATAGCCTTTATTCTTGGTTCTAATAGAGAGACCCAACTTTTTCGGTATCGACTGAAACAAAGCACTTGTAAACATCACCCTGTAACTTAACACTTGAGACGCCGATGTCCCGATAACAGAACTTTATTCACAGCTTCACGGCTCAATATTATTTCGCCGCTCATATAAACATCCGCCAAGACTTGCAATAAAATCTCTATAGTTCTTATCAACTAACAAAATAAGTTTTGCTCAGTATGGAATATTCTCGCTTTTCAAAAATTCCATCAACCAAATTCCAATAAGCATAAACTTACTCAAAAATTACTTGCTTTCTTTTCTACCAACCCACAAATCAATTTTTTATCAGAGAATATTCAGCACCCAACTCAAACCAAACATTATAGAACACACCTGATTAGTCAAGCTCTCCGGGCCTTCACCAAACGTATCTCCACCTCGCACCTCATCTGCTCCACTCAGCTCGTCACAGCACAAGCGCAGTTACACAGGTATGCATGGGTAAAATTGTCTGTGTTATTGATGAGATGTAACCCTGACGCATAAGTTTCTGGCATCTTAAAATCCTTTCCGTTTACACGCTCCGAGATAGTCTAAACATGATTGCTTAAGTGTGACAATCACAATCACCGAAACTCCCTCGCTCGTTTTACTATTCAGTTCATTTTTTCTCGTATCCACATTTCAAAGACTTTGCATCGTATCTAATCTTTCCTTTAGCTATCATTTCATTGTACTAGTTGCGAAAATTTCATGACGTAGACTTCGTGGTTACTCTTATTGGAATGGTGAAAATCTTTTCCAATTTGAATCTATGACTCGAATCGACTATCCAATCTAAATTAAACAAATTCATCAAAATCAAAAATTCCATCCATCAAAAATAAAATGATAAAACTCTTCAAGTAACTTCATGTTCAGTACTTCCATTATTACACTGATTCATAAAGCTACTCACACATTGCTTTCTCTATTTTTGTAATCTGCGTAACATTCTGCATAAAAAATCTGCCATACGGTTCCATCTTGGTTCCAGTCTACACATCACTAGTTTCAGTTTAATTTCCATCTCATTTTTAAGAATTTTATCTTCTCGGTTCCATTTCGGTCACAGACGCACATCCTATCAAGATAGACTTAAACATTTCAAGATGCAAACTTTGGAATCCCGTCGGAAGTATTTTCATCTGATCACTTTACATAAAATTATTCATTTCAAAATAGATTCTCCTGTCTTACTCTCGTTAATCAATACTAATTTTAACTTCCAATTAAGAAATCCTAAAACATACAAAAATAATACTTCCTTTTACAATCCCACCGTTCGTATGTGACGCCTGTTTAATGATCTTAACATAATTAACCACAATAATATTGACATTTTCAATAATATCGCATTATTGAAATTACCTATTTAAAAACCAAATCACAAACTCTTTCTGACCTCGTAATCAGGCAACCTACACTTTTTTTTTTACCATATTATTACTCAAATTATATATCTTAATATATATATATAAATCACGCGTCACGCCGCTCGCCCGCGACGGACTCCCAAACCACCGAACCGATCCAGACCCAACCCCGCAACTATCCGTAACTAACTACGGAACCCAAATCCGATGTCATTGTATTACGTTAGGTACATTTTGGCCGCAACCTGTCCTGTGTACCTCCTCAATAAATAAATAAATAAATAATATGAGAACTAAGTACTTTTAATAAAAAACTCCTTTAAATCGTAAAAATTATAGGCCCTTGAGGTCCCACGTATACCTGATTACAGGTTAAACTGCAAATTTTTCCAAGTACTCATAATCTACAGTAATATTGTCCAGTACTTTAGTATTTACTCTGATAAATTCGTTGTTCTTGCTTAGCAGCCTCTTATCTACTTGTATTTTTTTTTTTAATTAAAAATATGTACTTATCTTGTTTATCCTCGTCGCCATTTGTGTTGTCTGTAAATCTAGATCCAGATAACGCACAGGCTCAACACGCACTTCAATTACACACGACCACTCTCGCCTATAGCTCTCGTGTACCTGTCGTGCTGCGTTCGAGACTGGCTTGAATGTTTATGTGAATGTTATGTGTAGGTATACTGGTATATTATGTATAAAGAGATATATTAGTAAATACTATAAACCATAATCATATAATGATGCATATTACTACGTAGGTATCCACAAACACTACAGGGGGTTACTTATATAAAATAATGATTATAATATCCACGGATCAATAGAGATGATAATATCACTAGCTAAAGTTAGCGCCTGCAAGTACCTTCTGATTGTCCAAGAATCAAGATCAAAGGAGGGCCTATGTCACTCTCCAAGTTCTCATCTATGCCATGCAATAAACCACATCGATCCGTTATTCAGTTGCTGGACGATTGACAGGACAAACCTACAAACTAACAAACAAACACTTTCGCATCTATGATTTTAGTAAGGATTTTAAGTTATTTAAAGTTTTAAGAGGTAGCTGATGTACCTCTATTAAAATCATATTAATCTTAGTCTAAAAGTTATCGCTAACGTACATTACTTAGTAGAAAACGTGCCTACTCTTACGACACACAAGATAAAAATTTCGTTTTTGAAATTTGAATATGAATTTTTTAATATTTATCTGCTTATGATAATACATACTATAATTTTACGTAATACTAATAATGCATGTTATTAGCTATGTTACTGTCTCGCTACGCCCGATTATTACCTACTTGCGTCAGCAGTGTAACGTCATTTCGTGTAACCATAACGTAACATAACGTCATTTCGGTGGTAATATATTCGTCATAACTCATACGCGTCTTTAATCTCCTGAATTCTAAGAATTCTAAGAAGTCTTGACATGCATGAAAATGATATTTGCTTAAAATCCAATTATACTTACTTAGAGCTGGCGCTTATTTAGCCCAAAGGCTTAGCCTCGCTATTCAAAGAGGTAATAGCGCCAGTGTTTTGGGCACCATGCCCATTAGCGATCACTTGGACGGCATGTATTTTTTGTATAAATAATTAGTAGTACTTTTTAAATTTATTTTTCCATAATTTTTATTAAGTACCTATAAAAAATATTATTACCAATAATTCTGGTGTGCAGAATACTTACATTAAATAATGCTGCGCCCTCTTGAAAAAAAAAATTATACTCAACTCTAAAAAATTGGATTTTTGCGAAAGTAAGTAACTTAATTTGTAAATCAGCGTGTTCGCAATTAATTGTTTCTTGTATGTAGGTTAATATTATTTTCGACACAACTTTGAATCTATAGTAGCCAAAAAGATGGGTAATGGTTTCAGGAGTCTGTGTAAATGTCATCAACAAAGAAGTCCTTACTACCGTAAGGTCCCTAGGTCCCGTTGTCTCCTATACGGGGAGTTGCAAGTTCGATCCCGGGCACGCACGTCACCTCTGACTTTTCGGAATTAAATGGGTGCGTTTAAGCGATTAAATATCACATGCTTCAACGGTGAAGGAAACTGGAAAACATCGTGAAAAAACCTTGCATACCTGAGAGCTCTCCATAATGTTCTCGAAGGTGTGTGAAGTTCGCCAATTCGCATTGGGCCAGCATGATAGACTATGGCTAATGGCTTACAACCCTTCCATGAAAGGAGACCTGCGCTCAGTGGAGAGCCGATTTTTTTTTTTTTAAATCCTTTGTTTTAAAAGGAAGGCAGAGCTCCTCTGACAGAATCAGAGACTTTGTTTATCATTTTAAATTTTCTTTTTTTGTTTTGTTGTTTTTTATTATGGTTTAACTATAATTTTAATGAGGAATAAAACAAGACAATTTTTATAGTGTAAATCTTTATATTCAATAATATAAATTATACAGATATCTTTATTTGTGGTGAGCCGTTGATGGGTTGCTGATGATGTAAGGTCCGTAAGGTGTAGGTATGTGACTATTTACGTATGTTCCCCTGTAACGAACAAAGTCAGTATAACGGATGTTACATCCCATTTTCCCTAGACGAGTTACAATTTTTAGGGTTCCGTACCCAAAGGGTGCCAACGGGACCCTATTACTAAGCCTCCGCTGTCCGTCTGTCCGTCCGTCTGTCTGTCAGCGGGCTGTATCTCGTAAACCGTAATAGATAGACAGTTGAAATTTTCACATATTGTGTATTTCTATTGCCGCTATAACAACAAATAATAAAAATAAAAATAAATTGAAAAATAAAGGGGGCTCCCGAGCATTTTTTCCCCATATGCTAATTTAGTACTTTCTAAGAACTAAGATATCTAAATATGTATCTAGTTTTTAAAAATGATTTGGTCATATGTACGGAACCCTAAAAGAGCGAGGCCCGACTCGCACTTGACCGATATTTTTTTTCATTGACTACGAGACGTAGTTTCAGGTATTCAACTTTAATATTGTATTCGCGACGGGTTAAAGCCGGGAATAGACATGCCTTTAGCTGGCACACTTGCATACCAGCTCCTTGCACGTGCCAGCTATTGTCATGTGAATACAATAACTGGCATGACTGTACCTGGCAAGCAAGTAGATCGCACACAATTTGATTTACTTGCATGCAATATGAGGGAAGGGACGCGGGGAGCTGCAAAATTGGCACGTGTGAACAGACGCGCAAGCTACGGGCATGCCAGTAACTGTAGAGTTGTCGCCGTTAGGTGTAGTATTTTTTTTGTTGGCTTTGGTTTTTTTTTGTTTCATTTGTATTCATTATGTCACGATGGGGAGATGAGAAAACCATACAATTCATTCATTTGTACAGAGAGTACGAATGCCTCTGGAACCCAAATAGCTCTCTGTATAAAAATAAAATAGCGCGTGACAATGCCTATACAAAAATTCAACAAGAATTCAATTGCAATACAATACTATTTAAATCACTTCGAATGTTTTCCATGGCAAGTTCAATGTGAACTGCTGCAAGTGTGCCAGCTACGGTCATGTGTATACGTCTTGGAAATACAGGCATGCAAGTACGCAAATTGCATGCAAGTTTAACTAGCAAATGTATTCACTGTGTGCTAGTAACTTGTATGTGCCATTAACTTGTATGCAAGCTACTGATCTGTTTTACAGGCATGTGTATTCCCAGCTTAAGATTACCTACGCTCCAGTCACGCAATAGCGTCTGAGACAAAGGAGCCAGGTAATCGATATAGTTGCTATGGAGCATAGACGTTTGCGTGCCCTATACCCGAATACCTATCTAGAGTCTAGGTTATTAGGTTTGTAGACATCGCGCTGGAATCTCGGTTGAGTCTTAATATTTTTAGAATGCCATCGGTGTTTACTACGAGTAACTGCCGCACTCAGAGACATTCATTAAATTATAATTAATGAATCATTGACTTGTGATTAACTGCCGCACTCAGATGCGGCTGACTGCTGAGTATGATTATAAGTACTAAATTATGAGTATTAAATTACTAGCTGATGCCCGCGACTTCGTCCGCGTGGAAAAAGTTTTTAAAAATTGCTTTTTCGTTGCACCGCCAGTATCTAGTCCGTACTACGTGGTATAGAGCTACAATAGCAACCCACAATCGACATTTTCTTCAGCCGGTACCCAGCAGCATAAAGAGTGAGGAATTGGTACTTGGAGTTCAATGATGTAGCCCAGTGGTGTAACAATGGGGGGAGGGTGATTCCTAAACCAAATCGAATGATTGTGAAATCTATTACATACATACATACATACATAAATGCCGCGTAATTAAAAGATAAATATGTGAAAAGTAGCATACTAATATCCCGCAGGAACCGTTTGTTTTCCCGGGACAAAAAGTAGCCTTTGTCATTTTTCAGGCCCTTAACTTCACCTGTGCAAAAAAATCGCGTAAATCTAAAACTCCATTGCGTGTATTTTGAAGGACAAATGCGTAAAAAATAGCGATGCTATCCCGCAGGAACTGTTTGCTTTTCCGGGATAAAAAGTAGCCTATGTGCTATTCCAGACTATAATCTATGTCTGTGCCAAATTTCAGCAAAATCGGTTCATTCGTTGTCGCGTTAAAGAGTAACAAACATCCATCCATCCATCCATCCATATATCCATCCTCACAAACTTTCGCATTTATAATATTAGTAGGATAATTAATGAGTCATTAATTAATAATCATTAACTGCCGCACTCAGAGTCATTGATTAAATTATGATTAATTAATCATTGACTTGTGATTAACTGCCGCACTCAGCCGCTTGTATTAAATTATATTATTTAATGATAAATTAATTAATTATCATTAAATCTTTTACTAAATTGTCATTAATTTACAAACGAAGCGTTAACTTCTGAAATGAAACTTTTTAAAATCCAAGATTAAGTCATTAAATGACGATTAGCAATTCTGAGTGCGGCAGTAGATCTATTACTTACTGAATTGTCATTAATGTACAAACGAAGCGTTAACTTCTGAAAGTGAAACTATTTAAATCCAAGATCTCGTCGTTAAGTAACGATTAGCGAATCTGAGTGCGGCAGTAAGAGGTTTAATGCTAAGGGACCTTACGCATTACTCGGCTACGATCATAGCCAATGGTCGTGAGCAAAGATCAGCTGTACGCTTGGTACAAGATTTGATAGTTAACTATAAATAGTAAACGATGACATTACAATCAAAACAAAATAAACCATAACAGTACTGAGTTAGAGCTCAATTTCGTGTATGTATTCTTAAACGTTTACGTAACGAAAACGCTCCAAATTAAAATCGTCTGTATTGAATTTGTGACTTAAATTAGATATTATTATGGTTCATTTTACTTTGATAATATTATCGTTTACTATTACGATCAAACAAATTAAAACTCGGACTAACCGCACAGTAGGGTTATTACAAGATTGGATAGTTGACTATGAATAGTAAACTATGACCACACGAGTAAGGTACATTACCATTAAAATAAAGCATAACAGTATTGAGTTAGAGCTCAATTTCGTGTATGTATTCTTATAGGTTTACGTAACGAAAACGCTAACTATTACGATCAAACGATTTGAGTAATTTAATAAAGCAGGGATAGTTCAGTGGTTAGGACTGCGGTCTCCTATTCGGGGGGTCGCAGGTTCGATACCGGGCACGCACCTCTGACTTTTCGGAGTTAAGTGCGTTTAAGCAATTAAATATCACATGCTGCAACGGTGAAGAAAAACATCGTGAGGTAACCTGCAAACCTGAGAGTTCACCATAATGTTCTCAAAGGCGTGTGAAGTCTACCAATTCGCATTGGGCCAGCGTGGTAGACTATGGCCTATAACCCTTCTCTGAGAGGAGAACTGCGCTGCTGCGAGACGTTAATGGGTTGCTCACAAACAATAAATACACACATCAAAAGTGTCTAGGGATCAACATATATTTTTGCAATAACTTTTCTCCTGATTGATATTAATTAAAATTTTCTTTAAGGATTCATCAAATAAAGTGTTTTCGTTTGTCACAGTAACGATAAATCAAGTCACCTTTGCATTAATAAAGAAATTTGCCATTTTCCTAATAAAGGGATTTTTGACATTTGAACCACTAACATTAAAGTTCGAAAAAAAGACTGAAATAACAGTTTTCTTTAAAATTTTATTGGGTAACTTAAACAATTAATAATCCGTGTTTCTACCGCGAACACTAACAACACAAGAACATCGGTTTGGTATACTCAAAATGAGTTCATCCAAATCACGCTGTGGAATGGCCGCCCATGTTCGTTGCAACAACAAAAAAAGGTCTTCTTGCCACTGGATACCCTCCATATTCGGCAGAGCTCTTCTCTGTAGCATATCCCATGCATGCTCAATCGGGTTCAAGTCTGGCGACTGAGCAGGCCAGGGCAGGACATTGATGTTAGCTGCGGCGAGAGTCTGTCTTACAACTCTTGCGGTGTGCGGTCGTGCATTATCATGCATTAACTGAAATAAGGGACCGATTTGCACTTGTAGAGGAACGATGACGTCTGATACAATCGTCTCAGCATAAATTTGAGCGTTGAGGTTGCCTCTGATCCAAATCAACTCAGTTCTTCCGCCGATCCAAATACCCGCCCATACCATGATGGTTCCACCACTATAAGGATGGACTTCCTGGCAGGATTTTAATCGCTGATTATGAAATTATGAAATGCACCAAAAAGGATCCATATAAATTTATAAAATCATAAATTTATTACAAAGCCACATCTCAATCTCAAGAAATCCGCATAAAAATGCTTGATCCCTAGACACTTTTGATGTGTGTAATTTAATACATTAATTACCAACTCGACGTTGATACTCGATGACCCTGTTTCGAGTGGTGCTGCTAGGAAATATAATTATGTACCCACTTACATTAGCACATTTATTTTCGCTGGTTTCCTTTCAAGAGAAAGTAGATTGCCTTTACATATTTCGTTTACGTATTAACGATTCAAATCGTGAACTTTATTGGGTAATTTGATTCAAGTTTCAACTTCCTTGCACTGTCGTAACACTTATTCCACGTAGAATAGAATAGAACAGAGGTACCTATTATCAAATCTGTGGTTTGTTATCTAAACCTTCACTGTTAAATAATACGAGTCCTGCTCGAGACTTTGTTATTTGTTGTGAGCTAGGTTTTTCAATCCCGCAAGAACCCTTTGTTATCTCAGGATGAAAAGTATCCCATGTCACTATAAGTCCTATTACTTAATAGTTAATATGCAAAATATCAATTCTTTTGCTCTGTTGCTGCGTTATTGAAGGGACCAACCACACGTTTAAGGGTTCATTAGTTAAGGAGTTATATCTGTCTTTTCTAGGTTAGGTATTACACGTATAGTAAGTTGCATATTTTGTAGTATATTATAGTATTTAAACCATGGAACTCAAAATATATTCAATATTCATAAATAAAATAAAAGCACTATCCTAGGACAGCAATAATATTTGCGACTTGCAACTACGGAACCCTACAGTGCACGTGGCCCGACACGCACTTGGCCGGTTTTTAATATTAAATGTGGCTTGTATTTATTATATTAGACTAGAAAGTTATTTTTCAAATTACGTGAAACCTGAACTATGTTAGACTTTCAGAATTACAGACTAAGCAATAGGCAATATGGAGAACTGTCGGGCATGCTTTTTCAAATTACGTGAAACCTGAACTATGTTAGACTTTCAGAATTACAGACTAAGCAATAGGCAATAATTTGAAGAACTGTCGGGCATACAGGTTTCGTCACGATGTTTTCCTACACCGTTGAAACATGTGATATATATAACTCCGAAAAGTCAGAGGTGCCCCGGATCAAACCCGCGACCCACTAGGCAGGCTATAAGCTATCTTGTACGCAGCGTTCCAAATCCGCTGCATAAGGTGGTCTAAGATCCGGTATAAGAAAATACCCTCATCTGTTATTTATTAGTGATAAGAAATAAATGATAGACAATATTATACTCATCAACATATCGCGAATAGGTTGCCTAGTTCAATTGCGTGCGGATAATATTTACATTTAAAAATCAAGGCAACCATGGATTGATTGATGAGTATATTATGATCTATCATTTATTTCTTATCTCTCATAAATAACAGATGAGGGTATAAATTTCTTATACCGGATCTCGTACTATGGACACTTAAGTCTGCGGACGACTGCCTATACATGAGCGGTAAAAAATCTTCAGTCTGTTCTTGTTTTTTCCAGGTTCTTCGACACACAGAGGTTGCAGGAGTTAATATTTATCGGCCCCACCTATATTCTACAGAGCCCTAACACGCCAGTTGCCAAATTAAATCGGTAAGTGGACCGAACACCATCTTTGTCCCGTTTATCCCTGGTTTATCTACCTAATTTAAATTTGTTTACAAAAGTATTGGCATAAATATCTAAAGTAATAATTATGTACAATTATGAGCAAATTAAATAAAGACCTAATAATAATGTTTTGTTCATTCTTTTTCAGTATAATAACTGAGAGCTTGTTGTTCAAAAACATGCATTGCTTGCAAAAGCTTTCTTTATTGGGCTGTGAAATGGGAACAGTAAAGAACGAAATTGATAGATATACGGTAAGTATCTCATATAATTAATTATACTACAATTTTTGTGAAAATTTTGAGAAATTTTAAGTATATTATCAACTAGCTTTTACCCGCGACCTCGTCCGCGTGGATTTAGTTTTTAAAATCCCTCGGGAAGTTTATTTTTTCCAGAATAAACAAGTATGTCACTCTTCAGGTCCTCCTCTATACCTATGCAAAAAATTACGTCGATCTGTTTCTGCATGATTGAAGGGCAAAACAATAAACCAATAAATAACACACTTTCGCATTTAAAATATTAGTAAAGATTTTTTTTTTTGTAAAAATCCTTACTATAAGTACATATAAAAAAACATATATATAAAATACCAATAATTTACTAGATGCAATACTACTATTTTCTATTTATATTGTAAAACATAGTACCTCCAAACTAAATGAAACTAATATTAGTTATAATCATAATATTATAATAAATAATAATAACGTTATTTGCAGCACAAAAATGTTGAATATTATTCGAGGCTGCTATCCTTCAACACAATTCCTTCCCCCAACGACACAGTGCTATCGAGATGTAACGCAAGTCTCATGGCCTTCTCTACATTGCAAGTGAGTTACATACAATCTAAGTATCTATTGACGAGTACTTCCGCAGCCTTATGTGTCTGTTTCCTGAATATTTAATTCTATTGACCAGTGATTTTTCTATAACCTTTTTTGTTCAATGCTTTGAGCATTTTCTCACCTGATCTGCAAACTCTGCAAAATTTGTAAACTTTGAATCCAAAATGTATCAAAGCCTATCAATTGTCAATAATAATATACCATTTATTTGTCAATTGGTAAATACTTTATACTTAATGCGTATTTAGATTAAATTTGACTACCTTCAATTTGTAGATTTTGGGTTAGATAGGTCATTTAAACCGGCCGAAGATTTACTGGAAAGCATTAGGCTGAACAGTTTATTGACAGGAGCTATTAGAATCTATTCCTGAGGCCCTATGCTCCCAAAAGCGTTAGGGGCAAATCGCTATCGAATTGTTATCCATAATCAGTAGATATTCTCTTGGGTATACCAAGATACGTCGACTTGGTCCAAATTAAGAGTAATAAAACTTTATATTTTGCAGCAAATAGTTCTTGACTACGATCGAATGAGCACTGAAACTCTAAAGACGCTTTCGGAACTGAGTCAACTGTCAGAGTTGACGTTGAACATCGGTCTCCGGCGGCCTCCAACACTGCCGACGGTAGACTGGCGTCAAGCGAGCAGCAACCTGAGAGTAGCTTTAAACATTGTAAGTGGACTATCACATTTCGCATCTCTCTCTTTCGCACATTCTAATATTTTCAATGTAAAAATCTCAGATACCTTTGACAAAATGTGGTCAATTATTATCTTCGACAGTTAAATTAAGGATATTTTAGAACTAAGAGCGGTTACGCACTGCATCCGATCCGAATCCGTGAAAATACGTTCCGAAGTAGTCATAGAACTATTTGTATGGTAGCTTACACACTAGATCCGACTTCCGTCCATCTCCGTCGTCCATCGGACTATTCGTGAGAATACCTCGGAAATGCCTCGGATTCAAATTGGACATATCCGCACAGCTCGACAGCGGGACGGGCCCAAAGATGTCCCCTGAATAGACTTGGATTCGGATCAAAGATCAGATTAGAGCTTAAGCAATATCTGAATCCAAGTTTTTTATCCGGATATTTATGAATTCGGATCGGATGCAGTGCGTAAACGCTCTTAGTGTTAAATAGAGACATTGCCATGACGTATAAGTAAGGCCACATTTCAGGCGATTATAAAGTAGTGCAATTCATGAAATGTTTTCATTTCAGATATCTGCACCACAGAAAGTATTTAATGAACTCATGGATAAAGTTTTCGTAGAGGGACTGCCTTTGGTCGCGCTAAAAGTCATGTTTTGTAAGATTGTGAGTATATCTCTTGGTAACTACCCTTTCATGAATGATTAGTCTTCTTCTTCTTCAAGTGCCTCTCCATTACTGGAGGTCAGCCGTCAGCTTTTTGAACCTCTCCTTGTCCATGGCTAAACGGAATAGTTCTTCGACCGACTTGATGCCAGTCCACTCCCGTATGTTTCTGAGCCACGACTTCTTTCGCCTTCCAACACCTCTTTTTCCGGCAATTTTTCCCATCAAAATAGTTTGCAGCAGGCGGTACCTATCGTTACGCAATATATGACCCAGGTACGAGATCTTACGCTGTTTGATGGTTCTCACTAACTCGGTGTTCTTCTGCATTCGTGCAAGGACTTCAGCGTTAGACACTTTAGCCGTCCAACTTATGCGAAGCATCCTACGATACGTCCACATCTCGAAGGCTTCTATCTTTTTACATAAGTCTTCCACTAAGGTCCATGCCTCGCAACCATATAAAACAACGGGCCAAATGTAGCATTTTAGGAGTCTGATTCGGAGTTTTAGAGAAAGTTGACGGCCGCAAAGAACTTTTTTCATTTTCATGAAAGATGCGCGACCAATTTCTATGCGAACTCGGATGTCAGTTTCGCTTTTCCACGAGTCTGTTAGCCATGACCCAAGATATTTGTATTTGTCAACTCTCTCCAAGACGTTAAGTCCGATACGTATATGTGACGTTAACTGTGGCTTCCCCGAAATGACCATATATTTTGTTTTTGACGCATTCATGCTTAACCCTACGTTTTCGCTGCACTCTTTTACTGCACTCTTTTACTTCATGAATGATTAGTAATAGGGGAAATAATATCTAATATTAATCAAATACAACATAATATCCCATATCTAATAATTGCTAGAAAAGCTGACGGCAAATAGATATAAAAGAAAAATTGCGTGAATGACGTGGAACACTTGGTTGGAACGAAGTTCCTTTTAATAAATTACAATTATGGTATCTATTTAAACAATATTATAAAAATATTATCTTCTAATAATGAAAAAATTACCTTTTTGAATCAACGCCATCTCTCGTCACATGTTGACGTATCTCGTTCTCATCTCGTAATAAATAAGCGCGTACATATGACTTGGCACAGCCAATGGCATACGCGCTATGGATAACCGGCTACACAACTCGGGAAAATTCTTATTAAAATCAACGCCATCTCTCGCCACATGTTAGAACCATTTCGTAATATAGCACACGCGCTATGCATAACCGTCAACACTACTCGTGACGGAAAATACTTACACTTTTTTTCGCTTGCCCCCATCCTCCAAGTCTGTACCCTCCGATTAGGAACTTCGTTCCAAAAAAGCTTTTCATGCTGCAGTGTTCGCAAAGGTCTACTTTTGCGAACAATTTCATGTAAAAAAACCCAAATAAAATTGTTTAAATAGCACGTATTGTCACCCCTTACCCTGATTGTAGCCTTCATCCGGTTCTTCATAGACCTTAGCAATTCCTGTGGGATACTATCCCACTTCTCTTGGATAGCCACTTTAAGTTTCTGGGTGGGGTATGAGTTCTGGCCTGACCCATCTTTTAAGCTCATCCCATAAGTAGCATTCAAATTTTGGAAATATCGTGTTTCAAATAGAAAAGCGTGGGGTGGGTCGATTTATTTGCACGCAAGTGTATTTAAAAAAGAATAATGGTATTGTGTTACATAAAATATTTTAAAACATAAAAAGATATCTGTCAAATACCCAATTATTTTGGTCGCGTATTGCATAAACACATACGTGCACAAACATAGTACATAGACTGCTGAAATCATAATCCTAACTTTTGGCTTTATATAGCTCCACGTGGACGTGCTACAGCGCGTGGTGCGCCTGTACAAGGCCACTCTGCGCGAGCTGGTGTGGGCCGACGCGCCCTACGACTCCGCTGACATACTCCACAGAATCATCAAGCAGCAAGGCGACGCTGAGCCGGTATCCATTATATTACTGTAGCTCCACGCGGACGTGCTACAGCGCGTGGTGCGCCTGTACAAGGCCACTCTGCGCGAGCTGGTGTGGGCCGACGCGCCCTACGACTCCGCTGACATACTCCACAGAATCATCAAGCAGCAAGGCGACGCTGAGCCGGTATCCATTATATTACTGTAGCTCCACGCGGACGTGCTACAGCGCGTGGTGCGCCTGTACAAGGCCACTCTGCGCGAGCTGGTGTGGGCCGACGCGCCCTACGACTCCGCTGACATACTCCACAGAATCATCAAGCAGCAAGGCGACGCTGAGCCGGTATCCATTATATTACTGTAGCTCCACGCGGACGTGCTACAGCGCGTGGTGCGCCTGTACAAGGCCACTCTGCGCGAGCTGGTGTGGGCCGACGCGCCCTACGACTCCGCTGACATACTCCACAGAATCATCAAGCAGCAAGGCGACGCTGAGCCGGTATCCATTATATTACTGTAGCTCCACGCGGACGTGCTACAGCGCGTGGTGCGCCTGTACAAGGCCACTCTGCGCGAGCTGGTGTGGGCCGACGCGCCCTACGACTCCGCTGACATACTCCACAGAATCATCAAGCAGCAAGGCGACGCTGAGCCGGTATCCATTATATTACTGTAGCTCCACGCGGACGTGCTACAGCGCGTGGTGCGCCTGTACAAGGCCACTCTGCGCGAGCTGGTGTGGGCCGACGCGCCCTACGACTCCGCTGACATACTCCACAGAATCATCAAGCAGCAAGGCGACGCTGAGCCGGTATCCATTATATTACTGTAGCTCCACGCGGACGTGCTACAGCGCGTGGTGCGCCTGTACAAGGCCACTCTGCGCGAGCTGGTGTGGGCCGACGCGCCCTACGACTCCGCTGACATACTCCACAGAATCATCAAGCAGCAAGGCGACGCTGAGCCGGTATCCATTATATTACTGTAGCTCCACGCGGACGTGCTACAGCGCGTGGTGCGCCTGTACAAGGCCACTCTGCGCGAGCTGGTGTGGGCCGACGCGCCCTACGACTCCGCTGACATACTCCACAGAATCATCAAGCAGCAAGGCGACGCTGAGCCGGTATCCATTATATTACTGTAGCTCCACGCGGACGTGCTACAGCGCGTGGTGCGCCTGTACAAGGCCACTCTGCGCGAGCTGGTGTGGGCCGACGCGCCCTACGACTCCGCTGACATACTCCACAGAATCATCAAGCAGCAAGGCGACGCTGAGCCGGTATCCATTATATTACTGTAGCTCCACGCGGACGTGCTACAGCGCGTGGTGCGCCTGTACAAGGCCACTCTGCGCGAGCTGGTGTGGGCCGACGCGCCCTACGACTCCGCTGACATACTCCACAGAATCATCAAGCAGCAAGGCGACGCTGAGCCGGTATCCATTATATTACTACAGCTCCACGCGGACGTGCTACAGCGCGTGGTGCGCCTGTACAAGGCCACTCTGCGCGAGCTGGTGTGGGCCGACGCGCCCTACGACTCCGCTGACATACTCCACAGAATCATCAAGCAGCAAGGCGACGCTGAGCCGGTATCCATTATATTACTGTAGCTCCACGCGGACGTGCTACAGCGCGTGGTGCGCCTGTACAAGGCCACTCTGCGCGAGCTGGTGTGGGCCGACGCGCCCTACGACTCCGCTGACATACTCCACAGAATCATCAAGCAGCAAGGCGACGCTGAGCCGGTATCCATTATATTACTACAGCTCCACGCGGACGTGCTACAGCGCGTGGTGCGCCTGTACAAGGCCACTCTGCGCGAGCTGGTGTGGGCCGACGCGCCCTACGACTCCGCTGACATACTCCACAGAATCATCAAGCAGCAAGGCGACGCTGAGCCGGTATCCATTATATTACTGTAGCTCCACGCGGACGTGCTACAGCGCGTGGTGCGCCTGTACAAGGCCACTCTGCGCGAGCTGGTGTGGGCCGACGCGCCCTACGACTCCGCTGACATACTCCACAGAATCATCAAGCAGCAAGGCGACGCTGAGCCGGTATCCATTATATTACTGTAGCTCCACGCGGACGTGCTACAGCGCGTGGTGCGCCTGTACAAGGCCACTCTGCGCGAGCTGGTGTGGGCCGACGCGCCCTACGACTCCGCTGACATACTCCACAGAATCATCAAGCAGCAAGGCGACGCTGAGCCGGTATCCATTATATTACTGTAGCTCCACGCGGACGTGCTACAGCGCGTGGTGCGCCTGTACAAGGCCACTCTGCGCGAGCTGGTGTGGGCCGACGCGCCCTACGACTCCGCTGACATACTCCACAGAATCATCAAGCAGCAAGGCGACGCTGAGCCGGTATCCATTATATTACTACAGCTCCACGCGGACGTGCTACAGCGCGTGGTGCGCCTGTACAAGGCCACTCTGCGCGAGCTGGTGTGGGCCGACGCGCCCTACGACTCCGCTGACATACTCCACAGAATCATCAAGCAGCAAGGCGACGCTGAGCCGGTATCCATTATATTACTACAGCTCCACGCGGACGTGCTACAGCGCGTGGTGCGCCTGTACAAGGCCACTCTGCGCGAGCTGGTGTGGGCCGACGCGCCCTACGACTCCGCTGACATACTCCACAGAATCATCAAGCAGCAAGGCGACGCTGAGCCGGTATCCATTATATTACTGTAGCTCCACGCGGACGTGCTACAGCGCGTGGTGCGCCTGTACAAGGCCACTCTGCGCGAGCTGGTGTGGGCCGACGCGCCCTACGACTCCGCTGACATACTCCACAGAATCATCAAGCAGCAAGGCGACGCTGAGCCGGTATCCATTATATTACTACAGCTCCACGCGGACGTGCTACAGCGCGTGGTGCGCCTGTACAAGGCCACTCTGCGCGAGCTGGTGTGGGCCGACGCGCCCTACGACTCCGCTGACATACTCCACAGAATCATCAAGCAGCAAGGCGACGCTGAGCCGGTATCCATTATATTACTGTAGCTCCACGCGGACGTGCTACAGCGCGTGGGGCGCCTGTACAAGGCCACTCTGCGCGAGCTGGTGTGGGCCGACGCGCCCTACGACTCCGCTGACATACTCCACAGAATCATCAAGCAGCAAGGCGACGCTGAGCCGGTATCCATTATATTACTACAGCTCCACGCGGACGTGCTACAGCGCGTGGTGCGCCTGTACAAGGCCACTCTGCGCGAGCTGGTGTGGGCCGACGCGCCCTACGACTCCGCTGACATACTCCACAGAATCATCAAGCAGCAAGGCGACGCTGAGCCGGTATCCATTATATTACTGTAGCTCCACGCGGACGTGCTACAGCGCGTGGTGCGCCTGTACAAGGCCACTCTGCGCGAGCTGGTGTGGGCCGACGCGCCCTACGACTCCGCTGACATACTCCACAGAATCATCAAGCAGCAAGGCGACGCTGAGCCGGTATCCATTATATTACTGTAGCTCCACGCGGACGTGCTACAGCGCGTGGTGCGCCTGTACAAGGCCACTCTGCGCGAGCTGGTGTGGGCCGACGCGCCCTACGACTCCGCTGACATACTCCACAGAATCATCAAGCAGCAAGGCGACGCTGAGCCGGTATCCATTATATTACTACAGCTCCACGCGGACGTGCTACAGCGCGTGGTGCGCCTGTACAAGGCCACTCTGCGCGAGCTGGTGTGGGCCGACGCGCCCTACGACTCCGCTGACATACTCCACAGAATCATCAAGCAGCAAGGCGACGCTGAGCCGGTATCCATTATATTACTACAGCTCCACGCGGACGTGCTACAGCGCGTGGTGCGCCTGTACAAGGCCACTCTGCGCGAGCTGGTGTGGGCCGACGCGCCCTACGACTCCGCTGACATACTCCACAGAATCATCAAGCAGCAAGGCGACGCTGAGCCGGTATCCATTATATTACTGTAGCTCCACGCGGACGTGCTACAGCGCGTGGTGCGCCTGTACAAGGCCACTCTGCGCGAGCTGGTGTGGGCCGACGCGCCCTACGACTCCGCTGACATACTCCACAGAATCATCAAGCAGCAAGGCGACGCTGAGCCGGTATCCATTATATTACTGTAGCTCCACGCGGACGTGCTACAGCGCGTGGTGCGCCTGTACAAGGCCACTCTGCGCGAGCTGGTGTGGGCCGACGCGCCCTACGACTCCGCTGACATACTCCACAGAATCATCAAGCAGCAAGGCGACGCTGAGCCGGTATCCATTATATTACTGTAGCTCCACGCGGACGTGCTACAGCGCGTGGTGCGCCTGTACAAGGCCACTCTGCGCGAGCTGGTGTGGGCCGACGCGCCCTACGACTCCGCTGACATACTCCACAGAATCATCAAGCAGCAAGGCGACGCTGAGCCGGTATCCATTATATTACTGTAGCTCCACGCGGACGTGCTACAGCGCGTGGTGCGCCTGTACAAGGCCACTCTGCGCGAGCTGGTGTGGGCCGACGCGCCCTACGACTCCGCTGACATACTCCACAGAATCATCAAGCAGCAAGGCGACGCTGAGCCGGTATCCATTATATTACTACAGCTCCACGCGGACGTGCTACAGCGCGTGGTGCGCCTGTACAGTAGTGTTTTTTCTTTCTTTTTGCTCGGTTTCTGAAGATCGTACTGTGTGATGTTGAGCTTATAACCTTCCTCAAAACTTGGACTATCAAATGCAAGAAGAAATTGAGATATGTCGAATAACACTGCAATGGCAACTTACAACAGCTAACTTACTTAAACTATAAGAGATCTTGAAAAAACTGACACCGAAATCTTCATTTTTAATGCCAAAGTATACAACTTTGAAGCCGGATTGAAAAACAAATCCTCTTCTAAATTAAAGTGCTCATGCGTAATGCTTTGAATTGTTTGTTTTCCAGTTTATAATGTGCAATGCGAATCCACTGATACTGCTGTGCTGGCAGTGTACTCATCTGCGGAGGCTCGTAATACATGGTGAGTGTTATAGTTAGGGATGATGGCCAAAGAATTAGTTTGGCTACCCAAAGGGGAATTGCTGCCAGCATCTTGAATACTATGCCGTGCGGCTGTGACTTCCATGGGGTTTTATAGAGTTAATTATTCAGATTGTATTTTACATATTACTAGATGACTTCGGGGCAAGTCATTTAGCTCGAATTCCCAAAAATCCTGAAACACGTATTTGATTATTTTTAATGGATAGCCCAAATACGGTCTTCGGATACTGAATGACGGACTTTCATACAAACTTTCACCCCTATTTAACCCCCCTTGGAGATGGAAATTCATAAAATCTTCTTAGTAGGTACCTACGTCATAAAAGGAACCTACTGTTAAAATTTCAAAAGCTTCTATCTCGGTTTAGGCTGTGCGTTGATAGATCAGTCCAGAACCAGTCTTTTTAACAGTATAATAAATACATTTCTTTGCTTCAAATAAAATAGTATTTAAAGGTTTCATTCTAGGCTCTAATAGTGTAATTTTAAAAGAAAACATTACCTTGTAAATTAAATCTATCGCTAAATATTGTAGACCTATTTCATAGTCTAGAGCTAACAACATATTATAGAAACCTTTTATTTATACGGGTAATGTTCCACGATAAATGTTTTACGCTGTAGTTTGAGCTTTGTACAGCAATAAATTGAAAAGTGACGTTATTTTAATGCTTAGGCGACCGTATTAAGAAGTGAGAACATTTTGAGAGTGATCTATCTTCTATATATATAAAAATCAATTGCTGTTCGTTTGTCTCGCTAAAACTCGAGAACGGCTGGGCAGATTTAGCTGATTTTGGTTTTGGAATTTTTTGTCGTAGTCTAGGGAAGGTTTAAACGGTGAGAAAATATGGAAAAATTACGAGGAAGATAGTATAAACAATTTCCCATATAAACTGTTCTACCTACTTTCCTGTCAAACACGTTCGTCCCTTCGGTACGGTAGACTCGGGTCCACTCGAATTGAAGCACGTATTAAATTAAATGAAAACCGCGATGCCTGACATTACAGATCAAAATTTTCAGCGATTTTAGCAAAGGGAGAGTATTAATGTCCTTAAAGATAGGTGATACGAATTACACTGAGTTCTAGTATTTTCATATTATAGTTCTTGCAATTTACGAGGGCGACTGACTTATGGTTGTGTGTGTGTCGTATCTGTATAAGTGTGAGCGAGCGCAATGCTCGCGCCTGCCCGCTCCCACCTAGGCTTTGACAGGCGCGCACACTTATTTAATGTGCATGTACACGAAGTAACCACAAGTAAAGCTCACTCGCCTTCGTGAATTGCAAAAACTGTACTCAGAATTTTACCGGAGTCCAATGAACGATTGCAGGCTACTGGATCTGGCACTACGACCTGCTGGGCTTCGTCCGCCTGCGCAGGTCCCTGCAGGAGCTGGAGGTGTCCGCGATCTACAACAAGCAGAGCCGCTTCAGCCCGGCCACCTACAGCGACAGCGTCGTGCGCGTGCTCGCCAGGGACGCGCAGAAACCGCTCGACGCTGAATACGTGCAGGTGTGGGGGGGGGATCTCTATTCTATAGTCTGTTTTTGACGTGATAACGTCTTATAAATCGATTTGATGCGATGCGGCGTAACCCTAAAATGACCCATCTCACTCTGTCAATATCGAAAATGTGCGAGAGTCATACTCAGTACCCCACTTCTAACAATGACCCATCTCACTCCAAGAATCAATGAAATTATGAATTTATCTAATGAAATAAGATTCGTGGATTATAAAAAACGTATACATTTTCCTATTTTGAGCTAGGTTGATATTTATTTTGATAAAATAAAACTATAATACAGCAATCCGCCATATTGGATTGAACACCAATCAGAGCGAAAAGTCACATCAATTTTTGACAAACTAAGAAAAAAACATGGAGGTAACGCCATGACACCGGCTAGCGTTTTAGAGAGAATTTTATTACTTGAAATTGACATGGTTATTTTATCTACCAAACCTTTGTTTATTGCTGAACTAAGAGTTTCGAACAATTGCGGTTTCATCTCTGCTAAGGCGACGTTTTAGCATAGGCGTGGCGTTGCGCGGCGCGTGCGGCGTCGAGTCGCGTGAGCGGTCGCGCGATATGGCCAAGGTATGAGGGCGAGCGAGAGCGAGCTAGCGACGCGCCGCGCGACGCGCAACGCCACGCCTATGCTAAAACGTCGCCTAAGAGTAGATACGCCATACGACATTGTAATGGGTGGGCTTTAAGGTGGATTATACGGGTCTGCCCGCGAAATTCAAATTTAATTTGGGTTTTCGCGGGCAGACCCGTATAATCCACCTTGACCGCGAACATTGTGACACAAGACAGTATAAAAAACTTATTATAATGTAATAGCTTCATAATAATATTGTAAAATGATTATTTTGAAAAGAGCAACTGCTGAGTTTCTTGCCGGCTCTTCTCAGCAGAATCCTGACTTGTCATAAGAGCCACAGGTTGGCCTACGTGAAATAAATAATTTTGAATTTGAATTTGAATTTGTGGTCCTGTCAACTCTACGTGTCTATGGCTATCGGTTGAGCAATGGTGTTGTGGTGGCGGCAGGAGGTGAACTCGTACACGGAGTTCCCGTGGGCGCCGGTGGCGTGGGAGCGGCTGCACCCCGCGCTGCGGCCGCGCGCGCTCGCCGCGCACCGCGCCGACTACGTGCTGGGGGAGGTCAACCGCACGTGAGGATACACTTTATTTCATTGACCTCTATAGTTAATCTATGACTAGCTGATGCCCGCGACTTTGTCCGCGTGGATTTAGTTTTTAAAGTCCCTCGGGAACTCCTTGATTTTCCGGGATAAAAAGTAGCCTAGATGTTGACCCGAGTAATAAGCTACCACGGTATAAAATTTTGTAGAAATCTGTGCGGTAGTTTTTACGTGAAAGAAGGACAAACAAACAGACAAAAATTAAATAAAAATCTGTTTTGGGCTCAGTATCGATAGTAAAGCATCCCCCAATTAAAATTTTCAAAATATATTAAATGTACAGAAATCTTCCAGTTACAGTTTTATTATATGTATAGATATAACCTCTATAATTAATCTTTGATATTACCTCTATAATTAATCTTTGATATTACCTCTATAATTAATCTTTGATATTACCTCTATAATTAATCTTTGATATTACCTCTATAATTAATCTTTGATATTACCTCTATAATTAATCTTTGATATTACCTCTATAATTAATCTTTGATATTACCTCTATAATTAATCTTTGATATTACCTCTATAATTAATCTTTGATATTACCTCTATAATTAATCTTTGATATTACCTCTATAATTAATCTTTGATATTACCTCTATAATTAATCTATGACATGACCTCTTTAATTAATAATTATATGATATGACTTCTATTCATCTTTAATATGACGTCTATAATTAATCTATGATATGACCTCTTAAATTATCTTTTGCCCGCGGCTTCGCTCACGTTAAGTTCGATTTTTCAAACTCCTATTTTACCCACTTAGGGTTTAAATGTTCAAAAATTCTTTTGTAGGAGATCTTCTTTCTCAACCGATAGACGTCCACTGCTGGACAAAGGTCTCCTGCATGGACCTTCACAGGCATTTTTTTTTATTTCGGGATAGGCTTGCGCTTGACGACAATCAATGCTGCACAGCACTGATGAGGTCTAGGTTGGAGCGTGCTTGCCTAGAAAATGCCTATTCACTCTTGCCTTGAAGGTACTGAGGTTATACGTGGCATCGGTCTTGCGCCGCTTGTTTCCAGCGGCACCCTGTGACTCGTTTGATGTCGTTCCATCTAGTAGGAGGTCTTTCAACACTGCGCTTAATGGTGCGGGGTCGCCACTCCAGCAAGCTCTTCGAACGGTGCTCTTAAAAACAGCTACGAGTGTCCAGAACTAACATTAGTGACGGCACTAGTTGACAACTGATAGTTGATACTTTTTGACACCTGCATCCCTATATTATTAGTTCCAGAGACACTCGTATGTCAAATGTGGCGCTTCAAATTGATCCATCATTTAAGCTGTCATTTGTATAGGAACAGCCAGTTCAGTGTTAATCATAGATTAATTATATAGAGGTCAGTAACTTAATTGATTTGTAAATAAAAATAAAAAAGCCATTTGTTCATCCATAATACTTACTCGAAGTTTAACAAGTTCATTGCACACTTTACTCTGAACATTTTTGTCACTAAGCAAATAAATTACAAATAAATACCTAGTAATTATTATGTAGTATTAATAAATTTTTTGTCTGTTTAAAAAAAAGTCTGGCTAGAACTCAAAAATGACCTGACCGATTTGATTTTTTTTGTTATTCGCATCAGTACAGTGATGGTTTAAAAAAAAATAGGAAAGACAAACAAAAAAAAATATAATATTTTTGTTCTAACAGGTTTGCTTAGAGCAAAACAAACAGTCATCGCCATGTGATCGCCATGTGTGAAGAGTTCGACCACACAACGTTACCTGCAACATACAATGTTAACTCGTAAGACCTTTCGACATTATTCCAAAATATATATTTATACACCTATACTACAAATATTATATCTGAAAATGCTTTTAAAAATCGTTAATGATTTGTAAAATCTTATCATTGTAAAACTAGTAAGTTATTACATTAAAAGTCGCGCTATGCTTGTAGTTTGCTGTGAATCTCAGGCGAGGCTAATGCATCGTGCATTAACGGGCGTACGGGCGGTACTTGCGGTTGGTGTAATGTGCGATGAGCTTAAATAATCCTCTAAGATTGTTGGTCTAGTAAATGATACTGATTGCAGGTTATTTATTGGACTTAACTAAATAAGTATGTCACTCACACTGTATTCGGAGCAAACCAAAAGTTTGGCGCAACCTGTACAGTCAAATTGGGTAACATTGAAAAGCTACTACATGAAATGGGATTCCAATGGGTAGGGACACTACGATTTTCGCTGTGATCGCTGTTGATGTTGACTTCTTAGATTCACTATGGTTTCTGTCTGTCAAATAGTTTCAAAAAATGTGTACATTTTTACGTGAAAGTAAATAAAGATCGATTTGTTTAATTCTAATTATAAATAAGCAAAGCTCACAAAAGAGTTCTTGATTGTACTTTTGTCACAAAGAAAAGTTTGTCAAAGGGGTTGTTTCATCTTGGGCCAGGTACTTGTACGCTATACCAAAAAATAGTATTAAATCATAGAAATAGAAATGAAATATGCTTTTTTGTAGTATTACAGTGAATATGAGGTAAAGATATAAAATTGATAATCGGATATATCTATGTAGAATGGCAAATCCCGGAGTGTATTCATTTAGCTTTTGTTATCTATGTTTATAATGACGTTATGTCATCTTAATGTCATTTCAATTGTCAAACGTCATTTAATTCACTACCATGGTCAATTGCTGGTATGTCAAATGTCGATTGCTGTCAATTGTGGTTATTTTTATGTCAAATGTCATTATGACTCGTGTAAGTACGTGTCATTGTCAAAGAAAACGGCATGTTGTTGCGCTTTTATTTTGCAAAATGATTTCGCATTGTACCTCGTAAAAAGGATCTTTTAATGAGAAATAAAGAAAAAATAATCACTATGTTATGACCCCAAACATTTTGAAAGACTGTAGAAAGACCTGGCCCAGGCTCCATAATATATATTTGAAACAACCCCTTTTACTTCAAATACTCATATCACATGTGACCACAGACTATTTAAATGAATATGACATTACTAAGTACCTACTCAACGAAGGTGGTGCCATCTGAGATTAACTTTGCTTGTCCCTCCAATTAAATTCGGCCAATGCTTGCGTTTACAATGTTACCCACGTTAACTGTACGACTGGAAATGCTAGTTCATGTCATCTTAGGAATTTCTGAAAATATTCTATTGGAATTGAAATTAAATATTACTAGTAAAATCATAAAGAAATACTTAAAATTAATGGCACACAGTTTGACTTGGAATTAATTTATAATAAATCAATGATTAAGTATAATTAATCGTACATTCGTTTAATTTTATATTTGGAAAATCGTCATACATTAATTAGTATTTCCACGTGAAAAATAATTGTTCAAAGCCAAAGTGGCTAACAACTACGCAATAATACATTATATCGCGTCATATACACTGCTATCTTTTTAATATTGATTAAAATGACATACTTATTTAACTTGACTTGAAACTGTTTCATAATGGTGTAATACACATAAAAATACATGTAATCAAATAAGTCTTTATTATAATTAATTATAATGATGACTTTTCAATACTTACTTTAGTAGTAGACACTTAGTAAATATTAATTCAATCGGTCAATATTAAAAAGATAGTCAATTTTAATATATGTATACTTAATCGTAATCTTAAAATTTAAATATCTCTTGTTAAAATTCGGGTATCGGGATTATATAAAATTGAAATTTTTTTTATAATTACTAAAATGTTTAAAACTTAAGATAATGTCGTTATATTATAATAGTAATAATGTTTTTATCGACTCCAAACGAAACTGTTTAAAATTAAACAGTCGAAATAATTGCAACAATTATTCGTTATTCGATTAGGCCTACTTGAATAAAATTTTCTCAAATAATTAATTTGTACATTCGAAAATCTCATGTTTTCATTCGATTCGACATGATGAAAAGTCGAACAAAGTTAAAATTTATATTGCGAAAGTTCCTTTACGTAGAATTAAAAAAAAAGTATTACAGGTTTACAAACATTTTACAAAAATCTACTACTTAAAACGAAAAGCCGCGTCCACACCAATAAAAAAATTGTGCTTTTCACCACGCAGTTATTTATTTGTTTGAACGTGGCTTTACATTTTTTTTTAAAAAAAAAAAGAATATCAACCAAGTTAAACTTGACTAATATTCTCCTCTCCCCTCCAAATAAGCGGAAAGCTTGTGCCAGGAGTGGGTACGACAATAGTGCAACGGGTGGGGTTCGAACCTGCGACTTTTCAGTTTTCAGTCCGCACCTTTAACCGTTGGGCTATTGAGGCTTAATTGCACTTATAGTATACATATATATCTCAATATATAACTTGTAGATGTGTTAAAACACAGCATGTAAATATGTAGCATTAACCAGCGTTTAGCGAATGAAGAAAAGCTGTTGAAATCGAGAAAACAATCGAGTACCTTAATACAAAATGTAATAAAACATTTACATTATAGTTAAGTCATACAACAAGTCAATTTTCACCAAACTACTAACAGAGTGTTTATGTGTATAAAAATAATATTTCATCTGGGGTCATAACCTTGTATGAAAGTCACAGCCGTATTTCAAAACTAACTCAAGATATGGCTGTATCTCAATCGACCTTTGTCTTATAGGTTAAAAAAACAACGAAAATCTTATACCTAATCATGAAATTCTAAAGTCAAATGCACAACTTTATGACAACAGATGAATGACTTAAAATTCAAAAAAATAGTTTCCTAGTAATTTCTAATATGTATAGTGAATTGAGAATCGCCGAATGATATGTTTACTGGCACCATCTCAAATAAATACGAATTTATCGCGTAGTTGAAATCGAGCTGAAAACTAATAACAAAGCGCGTCAAATTTTGCCAAGAATCGCTCGAGGAATATTATATTTAAAGAACTGTGCGATTCTTAAGTATTACTTTACGCAGGCAAGATATGCCATGTGACGAAAGGCGAAAAACGTGGTAAGGTTATGTATTAGATAAATCCATAAATGCACCTAACTACCTACTAACCTCGTGATCGGATTTCTTAAGATTGAGTTAGGAAAGACGTATTTTTTTCATGGCAAGCTTCGAGAGTTTTAATCTGTTATAACTTAACCTGGCAGTGACATGTCTTTGCCTTCGTACAAGCTATACTAAATAAAAAAACTAATAACTAGTGAGAACATTCAATTTTTTATTCCAATTTTTATAATGCCAAAATATATTGAATAGTTACGCAACATTTGACGCGCAAAGACTAAAGGTTGAGTGTAACAACAAAACTCATTGCTAGTTTGCGTTAATCTGTCTACGCTATTGTTTTAATTGGCCGAATTTATGGCATTCTAGCTGTAACGGTGCATTCTACCAAGTCAACCAATCAAAGGTGACAGCAGCTAGGGGTACCTTTAAGTCCAGGAGCCGGTAACATTGAAAGTCCCCTCTTGCGAATTCGAAAATTTTGTATTCGAATTGCTAGTTAAACATCATAAGTTTCTAATAAGCTCAGTATGCGTTAATTTGAAAAGCCGAAACAAATTTTCAAAGTAAAAAATGTTTTACCGTCATCGCGGATGTTAATCTTTTTCAATGTATTCGGTAGAAAATTTCTTACTTGTTCAAGAAAAAATTACACAAACCACTTTCTTTGGCCAGAAGAGTCTCGCAAACCTACTTGAAGTATGGTGGGTATGCGAGACTCTTCCGGCCAAAAAACCGAGCTTATTATAAACGTATAATGTTTAACTATCAATTCGAATATAAAATTTTCGAACCCGCTATGACTTCATGACCTTATGACTTTCAATGTTACCGGCTGCCGGACCATTTCGAAATGGTCCGCTAGAGAAATTTTTCCAGATTTGACAGTGACATTTAACGCAAACTAGTGAGCGAGTTTGCTCTATACGAAAGTGACACTCGAAGCTCTAAAAGTAAACATCTAGTCATCAAAGCCGTGGGCGCATTGTACATAATACACACCTACACCCGCGGTCAAGAAATCTGCACAAAACGTAACCAAGTATTACAAAAATACATATTATAATTTATACGTCAACTCTGTAGCTTTAAGAGAATGGAAATCTCGACACTGTATAAAATACAGTTATTTTTTGTCATACGTGCCACTCTGATAATTGCGAAATGATCTAGATTTTTCCACGAAACGTGAAACTTGTAGAATAGGTGTTACAATTTAAGCGAAGACACGATTTTTAGCCACTTACAACAATAATAAAGATCATTGCATTTATGATTGCAATACATTGCAATACGACTATGGTTAGGATGGAAACATACTTTGGCAACGCAGCGAGAGCCGATAAAATGCGACGCGTGTTTAGTCAAATCAATTATATATGCTATTTTCTCTGACAAGAATAAACCCACCTTGAATTTTAAACTCGGCCTGAATTACGTGAAATAATTGTGTTGATAGTTTGCTACGTTCCCTGTCACATTTTGGTATAATTATAACAATGACAAAGGTATTGCGACCTACATTGCAAAAAATTGTTAAACTACTGTAGAGAGACATCACGCTTTAATCGCTGATAAATTCCCCGCGATTTAATAGTGGGCTTATGTCGAAGTGTGTTATTTTCTTAACTATAGATTTCACTTACTTACTTTAAACGAATATGTTACAAAATGAATCGAAATGTTTCTAAAACGTGTGACGATAAAATTACGAACATTATATAAGAATCATTGAAACGATTAGCAACACCTTGTATACTGTTTAACGAAAGTATGGCCGGATTTAAGTAGTTTTATTTCAGTAAAAAAAAATAGTCCGTCCCCATTGATTGCTTTTAAATACACTGACTTAAACAATTTAATTGAAGGCTTTAAGATTTTCTATCCAACGTATGACACTATGCCTTCAGAAATTGATTCATAATATGTACACTTACAAATGCTTTACATA
Source organism: Oeneis ivallda (assembly GCA_029955525.1). NCBI lineage: Eukaryota > Metazoa > Arthropoda > Insecta > Lepidoptera > Nymphalidae > Oeneis > Oeneis ivallda. Next base: position 24,159,676 of record JARPMR010000007.1, read on the forward strand.
CAAATGTACGAGTACAGATGATCATTTTGAAGATCAATCTGGCATCAGATCAATCCGTGATTTTGGATCGATGAGATTAATGCCGCAAATAAAAAATATCTAGATCTATCAATCAAATCCACGGATTAGATAATTAATCAATATGAAGTTACAGATTGATCTGATGCTAGCGTCTGATGGTTGCCATAGAATCAGGGTACGGTGCTATGCATTGGTCGAGTACTTTTACTTACAAAAAAATACAAGGTGTGCATGTATTGAATATAGGAATTTACGAAAAAAATATCTCAAAATCATAGTCACGCACAAACTATGTGATCTTAAGAGTAACCCAATACTTATTCAAAATATGCCTTTAACTATAGTGTACAAAATAAATATTTTAAAGATGTATTGAAAACATTTATCTTCGATTTCTGTAATATCGAGTTGTGCATCAATCAATATAATAAATACATATATAATCGAATAATCACTTCACTAGGCCAATTTTAATGTGTATGAAAAAAAAAATTATTGCTTCAAATAGGTTATAGTACTAAGTACTTGTATTAAGCTGAGCATCCACTATGTTCGCGAACCTGTAACTGCTGAAATAAAGTCATTATCGGCTAACACGGTCCTTCCATTCCCAGAAAATTGTGTTTGCCAGAAGTCGGACACTGCGACACCCGAAGCAGCTTAGAATGTTTGTTCAGAGAAGAGTACGGGGCCTTACAGGTTCGCCAACACAATGGATACCCACTTTTAGGTAGCGAAACTCACTATGTTATTAAAAAATGAAAATTATTCCCTTCAAATATTTTTTAAGACGTTTATAAGAAGTTCGACGCGAAGAACATATATTGTAAGGCAACGAAGAGACTTACCAACATACATTCCCTGAGACTGAGAGAAAATAGAAGAGGCTTAGATCAAATAAGAACATAAATGTATTACAAAATAATTTTAAGAACAACTAAGACGGTTACGGCAAAAGTTGACATCGTTAAAACTTGAAATGGAGTAGCTCTTTTTCTACCCTGTAGTTTCCATGTTATAAAATAATAATTATCAGAAGCTCGTTCGAATTGCCAAGAGTTCCTACTTATGCATGACTGTAATAATGACCACAAATAGTATAATGTCGTCAATCAGTTTATTAATTATTGCCAATCAGCCTTTTTCAGTAAAACTGAAGCTTACTAAAGAGATTAAAATCTCATTTCTCGAATCGAACTTCTGTCCACTATCAGTAGTTATTTTATTGGGCATACCAAAATAGTCTAACATAAATGAGAATTCTTTTTATTGATAGTTATTGACAGTTAATGTTAAGGACATGTTATAAACTATTATTTTAAACGATTTACAAAAAATAATTCCAGAATGTTGTTACTCCTTCCTACTTAATATTGACACAAAATATCTGTAAATAAATAAGAGTATAATATCTATACTTTTGCCGTTGCCGCTTTAATATTAACATCAGACATATTATATTGAATTGTGATATAAATACAAATGACAACCGTATTTTAAGACCATTAACAATGGAAAACATCATTCCCGCCTCTTGTTTTAATTATTCGTTTGTCACTGACCCTCTTTTCTGTACAGCAGCTTTAATTAAAGAATTTTTGATATTATGTCACTATTTTTAGGCCTTGTTATTCAATATTTTTTTTTTTTGTAAATCGATCTATTTAGAAAATCGAAGTAAAAAATAAAAAAGAAAGCAAGAAGAGTTAGAAAGGAGTCTATCTAGAAAATTTTTTTACTCCTTATTATAGAAAAATTAAAAAACAAACTATAATTCGGAACTCAATACTAAAAATTATTAAGAATAACAGGGCTGATGAAAATAACAAGTCAATTAGTATGCATATCTATTAATAATATAATTGAAATCATTAACAAATTATGAACACCAAAGAGGTTTAATAGGTATGCGTACTTAGTGAAAGAGATCATACCATCGTAAAGGGGGCAGAGATATTTTTTACCACCAAGACTTCAATAAGGCTGTGAAACAACTTGATTCGGTTTAGCTTTTCAAATTGACTATAATATAGATAAAGAAAAGGTTGGATGAATCAGTTAACTTGAATTTTGTACAAAGGTTCCTCAAACATTTGATCTTTTTGTTTAATGTTAGTTTCATATTTTCGAATAGACTAAATCTATAGGATTGAAAGTTTCCTGTCCCTTTCTATACAGAACATAGTGAAAAGGATGCTAGCAATTTTATTAATATATTTATGCTCTTATAAGCTTTTCTAGCAAGGAATTAGTGCCACATGTATTGTAACAATAAGTAAGTATATGGAATTGAATTGTAAATGGTCATAAAATATATATAAAAGTTAACTGATTTTTACCAACCTAAAATAGGGCATGACAATATTACAATCCCACCTGTATAAAATTTAATTCCAAACATTATAAATAAATAAGCCAATATATCAACGAATGCCAAATTATGTCATGTCCTATGGTATAATAAATAACTATTATTTCGTTAAAACTTGCTCAAAATCGTGTTAATACCTTTCTCTTTTTGTGATCCAAAATCGTATAATGTGGCATTTTTTTTGGTAACAAAAAGCTTTCTATCCTTAGATATAATAAAATAAAGTACTTCGGTAGCCATTACTAACAACTAGCAGCTATTATATATTCTGGCATCAGTTTAATTCGTGACTTTGGATTGACTAGATTGCCACCAAAATTTCAGATTATAAAGATTTTTAATCCATCGTCACGATCAATTTGGATAAAGGGACAGATTGATCCGTAATGGTGTTCCCTTAAGGCAACACAACGTTCAATTTCAGCACAGGGTCCTCGAGGTCCAAAACTTGAGAAAATGTTAATTAGCCATCCCTGAATAATATCCCAAAGTTTCATTAACTTCTGACCTTTTTCCATTGAAACTACTTGTCGACTGGACTAATACTATTGAAACAAATAATGTTTTTGTTTTAAAATTTGTATACAAACTTTTGATCTTTGAGCAAGTTTTAATAATCACAAAGCTGACCGAATTGCCTAGATTTAGAACAAAATTGTTGTACTTATCCATCTGTAGTAGTAATAAAAGGGAATGTGGAGAAGTATTAGGAGAATCAAGTGCTAAACAACTGTTATCGAGAGTGTTTTGGGCCCACTTTCCTTTTTAATTATATGACATTTTATATTTCTATTGTGTTATTTTCTTTTTGACGTTTGTGCGTTCAGCCTAATATCAATCTAAAGTGATATTAATATAGTGACAAATACATTTAAATGTCAAAAGTTGTGATATAATTAGCGCTCCTGACTACCTATACATATTCCATATCAGATTGTCTATAGTTATTCTATTGATCGTAATCGTATTCGATGACAATAGCGCCAATGTAAAATAAACGATAACACCATTGAAATAGAGGTCAATTTCGTGTATGCATTCTTATACGTTTACGTATGTACGATACGCTCCATAACACTGCATATTAAAATCGGTTGTACTGCGTTCGTGACTTTAAATCAATACAATCAAGGACTATTTTACTTTGTCGCTAATGTCATCGAATACGAATACGATAAATGGAATAACTTTTAAACAATTGGTACCCAGTATTCAAATAAAGACGTAGGTATAACTTAATATGTAAGATGTTTAACATAATACGTTAATAATTACCTACTTGCGAAATATTACTCTTTTGTACATATCGATATTCAATAGTCGAACGGACAATAACGTGATTCGAACGTCACTAGATCAACCTGTCACAGAGAAAATAACATTAAAGATGGAGTTTAAAAAAATATTTTCTAAAAAACTTTAACCGTTGCTGGGAAGTGGGTCGAGTTTAATAATTTTTGTTTTTAAGATCTTATTATAATGTACTGTATCTATATAATTTTGATATCTATATGAATACAATATAATGATTATATTTTTGTGTCGAAATTAATTTCATTTTGACGAATGTTGGTGTTTGTTGGTTTAATTTATAAAATTATTATGTAACTAGGCATAGGACGCGGAATAAGAGTTTAATATATGGGTAGGTACGAAGTTTAATAACATAAACAAATTTTTCACAAATTCAGAGACCGGCGGTGTTCGAAACCCCATCTCTTGGGAATCGCGCCCGAGTGTGTTGACTTTACAACACAGCCACGAATGAACTACACGTCAGCATCGCAATTAGTGCTGTGTATCTACTTTTAAGCAACTGCTAGCGACATCTAGCAACACATTAAGAGTTGTCGATATACTTTTTCCACAGTCTATAAAATGCCTTGAAATGCATCGAAATATGACTACTTGCAATTCACAAATAATCCTTGAAAATCGTTAAGATTGACATATCATATTCAACCGACCATACTGGCATAGACCTAGGAAATATGGAGGGTTACTGTGGCCACATAATATTAATATATAAAAAAAAATCTTAGTGGTTTCGTAACTGGGAAGCATTTTGGAAAAGACGTATTTGAGTATGTAACAATCACGTGATCAAAAAATAGAACAGCGCCTAGAGATTTGAAAAAATGGGGATGATAGTATACTGGACTGCGTTCCGTTTTAAACTGTAACCAGTATAGCAAACTAAAAAGGAACGGCTTCACAGTATTACTGGATTGACGTCACACCTTACAGTGGTCCAGTGTATATCGGAAAACACCCATAGTCTCGTAGCAACCAATGTTTGACGTTTTCAAACGAACTTTGATATTACGTTGCCGCATTTGTGGATCTATTGTTTGTAGCGACTTAGCTACCAATCTTAAATCTATGATTCAATCTGTCTGAGTATAATTGTTTGATAAGTCCCTTAGCTAATTTATTATTTGTTAAAAACAAGGTACAAAATATATGGAGTATTTTGACAAACGACATCGTTTATAAAGCCTAACTTTTTAATGTGTTTGCACTTATTTATTTTCTACTCGTAGATAGCTCTTATAAATAAAAATAAAAAAATCATTTTATGCAGGTCAGGGACCCATATAAAAACTGGTATAAAAATTGAAAATTAAAGTCTTAGTCGCGTCCTATGTGTTGTAGTTAAACAGTGCCACAACTTATCTGTTCAGGTGACGGAGTTGCTAGTGGAGGGTTTAGTATTACTTATAGAATGTATCTATGAGGAAATCCAATACAAAAATTGTACGGCACTCGCACTAGAAAAAACTGACAGAAGCAAATACCATGGATGGTATTTTACAAGTGTAAATTAAAATTTTAAAACACCCCCGACATGTGAATCTATGGCTGGACTGTGTACTATAGACATCCTGTTACCCTGTTTTCTGCTCCATCATCAGATCCTCCTTGATCCTCGATCATCAACTATCTAACACCTACTCATTGAGACCATTCTAATGAGCCCAAACACACCATATCTGCTGTAAGTTGCTGAGGAGTTGGTTATCCCGCAGACTACTTGATGCTGCAGCATCGGCTCAGGGTTACCACGCATTGGAAAAAATCCGAAGTAACAGTATCTACAATAAATTTCAAATCAATCACACCAGTGAAAGCTTGTAAGACCCTTTAATCAAGTAGAAAATGAGCTGATGGTCTTCAGACACCTGAGCAAATGTTCATAAATTATAGGTAAGATCCACATAGATTACATTAGCTTTGAACAGAAAAAACTGCATCAAAATCGGTCCATTGGAGAGGCAGCTACGAGAGAACAGACAGACACACAGTTAGACTCATCCACAGATACAAACGTTAATCTTATAACCACCCCTCTTTTTGGGTCGGGGGTCAAAAATAGTGGCCTTAGTTTCAGTTTTGTCCACCTTAACAGATATGTTGGCACTTTAAAGTGTTATAATAATTAAGTGACATATATTACAAAACGTAACCGTTAATGTTCACGTACAACCTTTTGCCTTGGACCGCTTGTAACTGTAGATATATTCAAAATATATTTGTCTGTTTGCATATTTTATTGAATTTTATCAGATTTGAAACATTACTGTATGCGGATGCGCGTTTAACAGTTTTTTTGTGTTCCTTTTTTTTTTTGCCAAAAAATGCTTAAGTACCTTTGATAAACGAATTCTATGTATATGTATAATAATAGTAGTTAGTAATGTGAAAATTATATTCCTATATATCTTATATTGGCAGCTTAACCGGCACTTATAAAATCTTAGTATGACATGATATTTAACAAAATCTTAATATGACATGATATTTAATTTCTGTTATCGGTGGCGATCAGAATAAAAATTTTGTTTTATAATGAAATAGATATAGTCCTTTTGAAGATAAGCCTAGACAAACAAACAGATAGTCAGTCAATTTTTTTTTATAGATATAGATAGATAAGTATTCACAGAAGTCCTGCCGAATGCCGACATATGTATCACAGATAATAATTTGCTTAGTAAATATAGAAATACTATAAAATACATACCTATTCGATATATTATGTACTTGTAAATACTGAGTATTAATAAAATTGCGTCCATAATTTGATTTGCCACACAATTCAATCAAAAGTTGTTTTTAGGTTTAGAAAGAATTACATACTAACTTTTCTCTTTAAAATAATAATGGTGCTGATTCAGTTGTACAAAATGTCTAACTTAAAAGACAGCTCTTAAATAAATGCCATCCTTTTTTCTTCACAATTTTCTACGAGGAAAAAGTCGGCACAACGTTGCGACCTTGAGATATCAGTTTTTTTTTTACGTACGACCGAATAGGCATATCATATCATACCATAAGATATGCGCTGGTGGTCATTACAATATGTTATTATATATATTTTTATTATGTTACGATTCAGCTATTATAATAAGTATAATGTTTACTGAACAATAAGCAATACTATATCAATCATTTACTCTCAATATAAGATATAATTAAATAATCTTTATATGCGTTAAGTAATTGTTTATCGCCTTTATTATAGAAAAAAAATTATCATCAAAAGCATATCAATGACTATAATTTATGCCTCTGTAGATTTAAATTGCTTTTTGCTAGGTACAATGTTTGCGGGTAGAATGTTATTATTTTTTTTGCTATCAAAATCTGATAGAACTTTAATCTAACTACTAATGAAACTTCATTTAAAATTTAAGCGCGCCTTTATTTATTGGCGATTGATTTGTGAATTTTTACAAACACGTCAAAAATATTAAGGTGTACTTAAATTATAAGAAGAGGTTCAATATTTGGCTTTTAGGTTAATAGTCAAAACTGTTAAAAGCTGCATCATGATTTTGTATTGTCAATCAATCCGTTGTCGTTAGGCCTGTACTTATTTGTTTCGAATAATATGGTGATACCGTGTTCCGTTAAAACTCAATAATTTATTTTTTCTAAAATATAATATTATAGTTACTTATACCTATTACCTACATATTATATTATTATGTCACTAATAAACATGTTCGTATGTGTAGCACTTTTTGGTTTTATTTCCTTCTTAGAATTACTAAACTACGGCCGTTCAGAGAATGCGTTCCTGACACGTCGCGATTGAACTGAGACGTAACTTTGTAATGGCGTTGCAGTTACGATAAAAATATTATTGCTGGTTGTTTACCGTTTTAACAATTGATGGGCATTAAAACAACATTATTATATCAATAATCAATTAATGTTATAATTTTGTGCCAAACTGAGTGTCAAATAACTTGGTAAACCATATTTTTCTAAATCTAAACTGCGCTATTACAAGGTTATGTCAACCGGATATTTTTGTTTTGTATGGCAAACTGACAGGTGTCAAAAACGTATTCTCTCGGTGGCCGTACTTTAGGAAAGGCGAATCTCACACTGCGACGCTTCCCGTAAATATTAGTACTACACGTTCGATAAAAATTAGCACCTACTTCGCCTCGCGCTTGCCCGCACCGCACCTCAAGTCAGACCCACTTAGTACAAACACAGTATAAGGAGATGCAGTAGTTTGACGACTTTGATCTCGTGGTAAATGTCGCCAACGCAACGCAACGCAACGTCTAGATATCGGTAATTAAACGGCTAGAGATCTTATCTGTATCATAGAGTAAGGATAGGTTCATACAGAGGTCTAGACGGGGCAATCATGCGGTGGGTGCGGTAAGTGCGCAGCGAGGTAGCGTCCCAACTAGGCAAGGCCTATTTGGGACCTAACGGGTTATCGTAACTGTCCGTCTGTTTGTTCCGGCTAATCTTGGGAACGGCTGGACCGGTTTTATCCGGACTTTCAGTGACAGATAGCTGATGTTATAGTTATAGAGGAACGTTAAAAAAATGGTTGCGACGCGATGCTAAACTTGACAGTCAAGCATTATCTGAAACTTGAAAACCAGGTAGTTTAACAGGAAGTAAAAACAAGTGTGCAATAAAGCTTTCCTTATCGGACAGCACAATACAATTTAATCATAAATAATATGGTACGTGACGTCTGGATACACCTTTGTCACACGGCGCGGCGTCGTCGCTGCGTTTTAAAATTTCGTCGCCGCTGAGACGTCCTAGTATCTTAGAAACCATCCGTTCTATGCCCAATGACAGTGCGACAGTGTGCTCTGGGCATAGATAAGGTGCTATTGCGGCATCCCACATATGAAAATCCCGGGTTTGTCACAACCACAAGTATCCGCACCAGCCGACGAAATGATCCCTGTAGGTAGGTACGCCGAGTCGCGTGTAGTGATTGAAACCGATTTCGGTCTCTATTATTATTAGGGTATATGTATACCTTCCTTTTTTTATTCGATGACAAGCTAGTCCTTGACTGCGATCTCACCTGATGGTAAGTGATGATACAGTCTAAGATGGTAGCGGGCTAACTTGGAAGGGGTATGGCAGTGAACATTCAACCCTAATTGGTTTCTACACGCCATCGTGCCGGAACGCTAAATCGCTTGGCGGCACGTCTTTAGGGTGGTAACTAGCCACGCCCAAAGCCTCCCACCAGACCAGACCAGAGACAATTCAGAAATTATAAATTCCCAAATTGACCCCGCCGGGAATCGAACCCGAGACCTCCCAGTTATAAGACAACAGCGCTCACCACTGAGCCAGGGAGGTAGTCAAACATAGATCTCTTCTTTATAAGCATATTAGTATGATTTCGGGACAAAACTTTAGCCGTCCGGTCGGCCAGTCACAGAGTAGGTACCTACTATTTATATAACAGGGAAAACAAAGTCGACTGTCCGCCTTTAGATTTTGTGGTACCTAACCTACCTCATACCTACTACATAATAATATCTGATTCTTAACAACAAATAAAGGAACGATGTCTAAGTTTGAGTCACAGCTATCGTGAGTCAAAGCTCGTAGGAGACAGGTGTATGGACATGGAGGCATGCGCCCACAGCACATCACTATTTACTGGGTTAAGGTTGGGTCGAGTCTATCAATGTTCAGCTCCGGCTGTTTGTACTTAGCACGTGGGATTATTCCTTGACTCCTTGTTTTAAGATTTTAGATTGTAATAGGTACTTTGCTACTTGCTATAGGTAGTTAGGTATCTACATTACGTATCTGTCTGGTTTTGGAAGTTACTAACCGTTTGATTTTGGCAAATTATAAAACAGTTACCTATAGGCAACTCAATTCAATAGATATACTTACCTACCTACCGACCTTTTATTAATTAAATATTCTTGACAGGAAATAAAAAGCTAGGTTGAGATACTTCTTAAAGGTCTGTATGCATAGGTACTACGGGTAAGACTACGATCACGACTATAGAATAGAATAGAATAGAATAATTTTTTTTTATTAAAATAATCTTTTACAAAGTGCACAGTGCAAACTGTTTCGGAATGTCATTGTCATTCTGACTGTACCAATAAGTATACCAAAAAAAGCCGGCCAAGTGCGAGTCGGACTCGCGCACCGAGGGTTCCATACTCCAAAAGTAAAAGTAAAACGATAATATTATATTAATTTGCTTATTTATCGTTAACTTTGTTTGTAGAGGTTTATTGTTAATATAAAAAAAAAACTATGCTAGTTACAGCGTTGGTTTTATTTTTCCTGTAAAATATACATAAACCTCTATTGACCATAATTATTTCAGATTTTTTGATTGGTAAACTTCGGAGATAAGGGGGGGGAACGGTATTTTTTTCGACATTTTGGCCGATTACTCAAAAACTATTATAATATCTAGAAATAAATCAAAAACTGTTTTAGAATGCACAAGTAAAGGCCTTTCATATGATACCCCACTTGGTATAGTTATCTTACTTTGAAATTTCAAACCCCCGATTTTCCCCCTTTTTTAATCAAACTAAAATAATTTTCGCGTTGCTTTTATTTTTCCTGTAAAATATACATAAACCTCTATTGACCATAATTATTTCAGATTTTTCGATTGGTAAACTTCGGAGATAAGGGGGGGGGGAACGGTATTTTTTTCGACATTTTGGCCGATTACTCAAAAACTATTATATCTAGAAATAAATCAAAAACTGTTTTAGAATGCACAAGTAAAGGCCTTTCATATGATACCCCACTCGGTATAGTTATCTTACTTTGAAATTTCAAACCCCCGATTTTCCCCCTTTTTTAATCAAACTAAAATAATTTTCGCGTTGCTTTTATTTTTCCTGTAAAATATACATAAACCTCTATTGACCATAATTAGTTCAGATTTTTCGATTGGTAAACTTCGGAGATAAGGGGGGGGGGGGGGGGGGGGGGGAACGGTATTTTTTTCGACATTTTGGCCGATTAATCAAAAACTATTATATATAGAAATAAATAAAAAACTGTTTTAGAATGCACAAGTAAAGGCCTTTCATATGATACCCCACTCGATAGGTATAGTTATTTTACTTTGAAATTTCAAACCCCCGATTTTCCCCCTTTTTTTAATAAAACTAAAAATAATTTTCGATTTTTCTTTATTCCAATGATGTTGGGCCACTATTATACACAATTATGCCAAATTTCATGTCGATAGCTTTAATAGTTACTGAAATAATCGACTGTGACAGACGGACGGACAGACGGACGGAGAAAGTCTCACCATAAGGGTTCCATTTTTACCATTTTGGTATGGAACCCTAATTAGGTAAATGCACACAACATATTATTATTATTATATTATACTAGCTGACCCAGCGAACTTCGTACCGCCAGCAAAAATATTTAGTGGTTGGTCACCCTTATCATTTAGGGCTATGAAAAATAAATGTTGGCCGATTCTCAGACCTACCCGATATGCACACAAAATTTCATAAAAATCGGTCCAGCCGTTTCGGAGGAGTAAGGTAACTAACATTGTGACACGAGAATTTTATATATTAGATGTAGGTATAATATAGGAAATATAAACTCGCCGGCATATTTAGCGGAACATAAAAAAAAGGTTTGATATCAGTATCATATAAGGTTGCTGGCTGGTTTATACGTCATTTAATTTAAAAAGAAATATTTTCAAACTAAGAAAACAACTGAACATCACATTTTATGCAATTGTTTTAATTTTATTCAAATACACCTTATCTGGAGCGAACTTCGAGTATTTCTTCCTTCTGAGTTTGATTTAAAATTTCATTGAAATACTGTTTTTTGTTAGTTTTTTTTAATCGCTTATCTTTCTGGAGTTGATGACTGAATTATGCCTGACTTAGCCCCAACGGAGATTGCCAGGGTACTCGAAATGCGAAGAAATGGTCAAACCTACAGAGTGATATCCAGAGATTTTCGTCGACCAGTTTCAACGATCCATCGCAGTATCCAACGGTTCAGGGAGACCGGTACTTATGTGAGAAGATCAGGACAAGGCAGAAAAAGACGCACTTCGAGTAGGGATGATCGTTTCATTCGGCTTCATGTACGTAGGAACCCCCGTTTGACGGCCGTCCAAGCCCGACATGAGTTAGAAGCAGTGCGGGGTGTAACCGTAAGTGAGCGTACGGTACGAAGAAGGCTCGAAGAAGCTGGTTTGGGTTCATTTGTGCCCGCCAAGGCTCCAAGGCTCGAGGTAAATCATCGTAGAAACAGGTTAACTTTTGCTCAGGAACATCGACTTTGGAACCAATGGAGTAATGTATTGTTTAGTGATGAGTGCAGAATTCTCTTAAATCAAATTGACGGCAGGCAAAGAATATACAGACGCAAAGGAGAACGATATATTCAGACAAATTTTGAAACTACAGTTGCATACGGTGGTGGATCAATAATGGTTTGGGCGGGCATTTGTTTTTGCATTTGCTCGCACAGACTTGGTAGTGATTGACAGAGGGATTCTGACTGCAGACCGCTATATCAGAGAAGTTTTAGAAGAAAATGTCGTACCGTTTGCCCCATATATCAGTGACGATTTTGTTTTTATGCAGGATAATGCTCGGCCGCATACCGCTCGGTTAACTCAAGCTTATCTTAATGATATGAATATCACTGTTATGGAGTGGCCGGCGAGATCACCGGATATGAACCCAATAGAGCACGTTTGGGACTTGCTGAAAAGAAAAGTTAAGTCCAGAATTCCAGCTCCTGCCAACGTGGGAGAACTGCGAATCGCCGTAGTTGAGGAATGGCGGAGACTATCCCAGGAGACCATCGATAACATCATTCTCAGTATGCCTAGACGGGTAGAAACTTTAATAAGAGCACGTGGAGGAAATACGCGATATTAATCACCATTTTTCTAATTTAATTAATTGTTATTTTAATATTAAATTTCACTTTTCCCGGTTACATGAAAAGTTCAAAAATGTACAATTTTTCACAAATAGCCTTTACTCGCAAAATCTGTTCTTAATGTGATCTCATTTTAAGTAAAACAAATGAAACTTTAAATAACAAAAGAAGTGTAGTAAGTAGATTTTAAAATAAAACCATATTTTTTTAATTATGGACCTTTTTTATGTTCCGCTAAATATGCCGGCGAGTTTATATAGGAATACTATGTTGGTGTAACCATGGCTATTTTCTTGTAACCGGAAATTTTAGAGACGCCTTTCAAGTAGAACTCCTAGGTTCAAGCACGTATACGTCGTACTAGGCTGCGTTATGTTCGTCATTAGGTACAACTGAACGGAAATGAAATCCTTGGATTTAAAAGATTCCCACAATGTCACGAAAATCAGGTCACGCGCCGGGTCGTAGGTACATAGACATGCAAAACAAAGAACACTGTGAAATGAAACGACCTTTAACTGCCTTACAGCCTACAACCGACATCGGCATTGTGGTTTTTTAAAAACTTAGATTTTGTGGATGATGTGGATTTGGTGAGATGCACAAAAACTTAAATTTTTCAGAGATAAAGTGCACCTAGCAGTGATAGCCTAGTGGTTAGGACTTTGGTCTCCTATATGGGGGTCGCAGGTTCGATCCCGGGTACGCACCTCTGACTTTTCGGAGTCAAGTGAGTTTAAGCAATTAAAAATATCACTTGCTTCAACGGTGAAGGAAAACATCGTGAGGAAACCTGCACACCTGAGAGTTCTTCATAATGTTCTTGAAGGTGTGTGAAGTCCAATTCGCATTGGGCCAGCGTGGTGGACTACGGCCTATAACCCTTCTCTGAGAGGAGACCTGCGCTCAGTAGTGAGCCGTTGATGGGTTGCTAATGATGAAAGTGCACCTAACCCTAAACCCATTAATCAGAATCCGTTAAGTAGGTACTTTTTAAAGAACTTTCTAAACAGACAGACGCGAATAGGGACTTTGTTTTATATATAAACAAGGTAAATACCTATTTAGAGAAGAGATAGAGAAGAAATACTAAATCAAAAATCTAAAATCTAATTTCATCTAAACTAAATCCCTTGCTTACTACATCGAATTTATGCACCACCACATAATATCTAGGTACCTACCTCGATCACATTTCTTAGCAGTTTGAGGTCTAGTCTAGGTGTAGGTAGGTATCGTACTATGCAACACCCTTTAGTGTTACGTCATCGAGTAAGCAAGATGGCGGCTCATAATAGCAGAAAAAAATAAAGCACTTCGTGGGAACATCGGCGTGATTCATCAGTCATGGTGTCGAAGCCAAATTGTTGGTTTAACCTTCTGACCGAACATGGGAAAACGAAGACAGTGGTACCTACATAATGCATAGACCTAAGTATTATACAATAGAATAAAAAATCCGTCTGCACAATTCATGATTGTATATTTTCGAGAAAATGAGGAACTTTTTAAGACTTCAAAATAAACGGTCAAATTATGCGTATTAGGCCACGCGCAGTGTAGAGTTCCGTAGATATCCGTTACAAGACGTATGATCTATAGGTAGGTACTTAAAAGGGAGTAGGTACAAGTAATTTTTTTCTACATTTTAAAATGAAATTACAAAAAAATTGGTTGTCTGTAAAGTCGGTTTACGGACGATAGTTTTACGTGTGATAACTGATAACGTCATTCATAAAGAAACATTGATGAAAAATTGCATACTTTTATGAATTGAATTGAATTATTATCACTGAATTATCATTATTTTTAAAAATTACAATTTTCTCTAGTCTAGCCAACGCTTGGGCCGGTCGTGCAGCCCACGTGCGCCGTGATCGTGCCTCTCTATCGCATGTTCCCCGCTCTCGCTTGCACGCTTAGACGCAGGCGGAAGCGGAACGTGACACTATTTCGTGCGTGCAGCCGGTGTTCATCGACTTATAAGACGTTATCACGTTAAAATCATCGAAATCATTCAATCCGTTCTCGAGATATCAACATAAAAGTTGTTGCATACAAAATGTTTGAGAAAATGAATTTTCTTCATAAATTTTTTTTCATGTATTTTTCCTAGTTATTCTGCTTTTCGGGGCGGAGACAAATCCAACAAATCGGTCCAGCCGTTCTTGAGTAAACGGTGTCAACCTTACGGTAGTAGGTATATTAAGCGCCTTATTCATTGTCCACCTAGCTGTACGACGTACAGCTAGAAGGACTCGGTGCTAGACAGGTAGCATACGTACTATCATTGGCATTTGGCAAATCCAGCGCAGTGATCTGCCATTTTGCCACAAAATACAATTACTCACAAGGAGCATTTTGCCGTGCACTTTATCTGTGGTGCATGTGGCATAATAAACGAGAAACCAAGAGAAATATTGGTTTTATTTAACTGAAAGAATTCCACTAGACGAATAAATAACAAATAAATAAATATTGACTCATAATAACAAAGTATGACAGTTGACACGTTTGGTATTGACAACACTAAGGAGATCGTATAGGAGGATCGTATCGCGGAGGTCGCATTCATTCTCATTCTCATTCTCCCCCGGTTCAGTTTTCACTCTCACTCCCATCAACCACAAAGTCCGTTAGGTAGGAGGGTAATTTCCGCGTCCTATTAGATCTCCTGGGGAGTCCAGTCCGAAGAACTGGCGAGGACGTCGACTTTTCTACACGAGACGATGACGAAGGAGCGTTATTTTCAGGTGGAGGTGTGGAGTTATTTTCAGATGGAAACGTGAGGTGATCATCTTCGGAGGCCGTTTCAAAGCTATCGTCTCTGCTATTATCAGTAGTACTGGGGCAAGGAGACAATTGACGGTTTGATACCGTTGAGGTTCCTCCATTATCCCGTCTTATGAGAGAGTAGTAGGGATTGATCTCTAAGAGCTCAGCTTCCTCGACAAGAGGGTCCGTTTTTGAAGAGCGGACGTTCTTTTTAACAAAGATCGGTCCCGGCGTGAACCAAGATGGCAGTGAATCTCCGTTCGGGGATCTTCTAGGGTATTTGAAAAGTTTTTCGTGCGGAGTGGCGTTTGTTGCCGTACACAGGAGGGAGCGGATACAATGCAATGCGTCCTTCAGTACTACTTCCCAATTTTCTATCGATAATCTCTTTGACCGAAGGCTAAGTTGAATAGTTCGCCAGAGTGTTCCGTTTAGTCGCTCCACTTGGCCATTACCCTGGGGGTTATAGGGCGTTGTTCTGGATGAGGCTATGTTTGACTGTCGTAGGAATGATTTGAACTCTTCGGACATGAATGACGATCCTCTATCACTATGAATATAGAGAGGTTGGCCAAATGTCAGGAAAAGATCTTTCAGGCAAGTAATGACAGTGGCTGAGGTCATATCCTTACATGGGTAAGCAAAAGGAAACCGACTGTACTCATCAATAATCGTAAGTATGTACTTGTTGGCTGTTTCAGAAGGTAGTGGTCCTTTAAAATCTATGTTGATCCGTTCAAACGGCGACGTAGCTTTTATCAATTGACCCTTGGCCTTTAGAAATCTCGGTTTTATTTCGGCGCAGGTAGGGCACGAGGCGGTCATCTCCTTGACATCATTAACTGAGTAGGGCAAGTTTTTAAATTTTACCCAGTGATACATTCTAGTTACCCCCGGGTGGCAGAGTGCGTCATGTAGTTATTTCAACTTGTTTATATTCATGTAGGCGCATACGCGAGATAGAGCGTCCGCAACAGCGTTTTCAGTGCCTGGTCTATAAACTATATCAAATTTGAAGCATGACAGTTCCAACCGCCAACGTTGGATCTTCTCATTTTTTATTTTACTGTTATGATTTTGATTGAACATGAAGGCTACCGATTGTTGGTCTGTTATAAGAAGAAAATGTCTACCAATCAGGTAGTGTCTCCATTTCTTTAGGCTCTCTACTATCGCACAAGCCTCTTTTTCGATTGAGGATTGTTTGCATTCCGAGTTATTCAGTGCCCGAGAGAAAAAGGCAACTGGTCTTCCAAGTTGATTCAGCGTAGCCCCTAGCGCGAATTCCGAAGCGTCTGTTTCGACTGTAAACATTTCACTGTCGTTAATGGCTACTAGAGCGGCTGCCTTGATATCTTGGTTGAGTTCTTCAAAACTCTTTAGCGCATCAGGCGACAACGGGAAAGTAGTCACGCATGTAAGTGGCTTTATTTTTTCGGAGAAACGCGCAATCCATTTAGCGTAATGAGCAAGCATACCTAGGACTCGTCTTAGTTCACTAGTTTTAGTTGGAGCAGGAAGCTCTAAAAGAGGTTTTATTCTTTCCGGGTCAGGACTGATTGTATTATTTTCAACAGTATATCCAAGCAAGTTGATTTTAGTCTTATTGAAAACACTCTTCTGTTCGTTTAGAGTTAAATGAAATTTATTAGCGGCGTCCATAAAGCGTTTTAGATTACGGTCATGATCCCTTTGATCTTTACCGCAGACGGTTACATCGTCTAAGTAAGCGAACGTTCCTTCTAGTCTCTCTTCTGTTATGATGAAGTCCAGGGTTCGTTGAAAAGCCGCAACGCCATTAGTCACGCCAAATGGAATGCGTGTAAACTGGTACAATTTGCCGCATGCTTCGAAAGCTGTATATATCTTTTCATTTTCTAAGATGGGTACTTGATGATATGCGCTCTTTAAGTCAATTTGACTGAACACTTTAAATCTTGATACGTTGTTATCGACTGATTCTATGTTTGGCAAAGGGAAGGCATCCAGTTCGGTGAATTTGTTTATGGTCATGGAGTAATCAATGACAAGTCGTTTTCGATGAACCTTTCCTCCTGCTACAAGGACTTGGGCTCTCCAGGGGGAAATACTTGTTTCAACGACCCCGTCTTCAAGTAATTTAGACACTTCTTGTTTTATAAAGTCCTCATCTTCCTTACTGTATCGCCGACTTCTCACGGCGATCGGTCTAATGTTCGGCGATAGATTCGTAAATACGGAGACTGACGGTACCGAAGCTCGTAACACGTTGCATATCTCTAAAGGTTCGCCAGGCCCACCAAGATTGAAATGAATACTCGAGTGATGTTTAAGCAAGTCATGGCCAATTATGACGTCGGCACAGAGGTTGTCGACAACTAGAAGAGGTGTTTGTTTGTAAGTATGCTTATTCATCGCAATGGTAGCAAAACAGATACCTTCGACAAAGGAAACTTGATTGAGAGAAGCGAGATTGACTGTCTGCTTGCAGGGTTTTTTGCGTAGTTTCATTATGCGAGCAACTTTAGCGTTAATGAAGCTGACTGAACTTCCTGTATCGATGAGTGCATCAGCCTTGTAATCGTTGACCATTATTGGAATTGTCGCACTTCTAAGACTCGAAGGAGAGGCAGCAGAAATAGCTCCACTGTAGAACCGGTCGTTGTTAGAGATCGTAGCATCTTCAACTGTCGTGATGTTCAAGTTCCTATTACTATTGCCCGATCTACAGACGCTTGCGAAGTGTCCTTTCTTTGAGCACTTTTTGCAGGTGGATTTGTTGGCTGGACATCTGAACCTTGGATGAAGACTCCCACCGCAAAAGAAGCAGGGTTTAGCCGGAGGTGGCGTGGTCGGAGCGGCTTGAAAAGTTCGTGACGATGGAGCTGCTGCTAGATTTTCGGATTCCTCGTCTCGTGAACTACCTTGCGATATGGCAGTAAGTTGCGGAGATCTGTCACCAATAGCAACTGCATCCTTCTCTGCCGTTTCTAGAGCTACGGCTTGGTTAATTGCTTCTGAGAGAGTGAGTTTAGAGTTTTCTAGTAACCGCTCGCGAATCCTTCATGATAGTAAGCCGGATATGAGAGCGCTACGAACTGCTTGGTCTTCATGCTCTTGGGCTATGACGTCTTCGAATTTACAATCTTTCGCGGAAAGCCGGAGAGCTCTAACATAGTCAGAGATCGTTTCGTCGGCTCGTTGCTTGCGATTGAAGAGAATGTGTCGAGCTAGAATAGTATTTTTCAGTTTGACATAGATGTCTTCTAGAACTTTCATTGAATCTTTATAAGTGGAGCAAGTTTTGATATGCTTGTAAATCGATGCCGATAAGTGGTTAACTAGCAGCTTACGCTTAAGAGAGTCTGGTACATCTTCGGTAATCTCTTCTGCTAAGAAGCTTTCGAATGTCGATTTCCAATGTAGCCATTTTGCATCGGCGTCCGCGACTTCAGGCTCTATGTCAAACTTATCGGGTCGCAGATATCTTAATAGCGTAGACTTGCCTAGTTTTTCGTCAGGCATTTTCAGTTAAATAAATTGTGGCATAATAAACGAGAAACCAAGAGAAATATTGGTTTTATTTAACTGAAAGAATTCCACTAGACGAATAAATAACAAATAAATAAATATTGACTCATAATAACAAAGTATGACAGTTGACACGTTTGGTATTGACAACACTAAGGAGATCGTATAGGAGGATCGTATCGCGGAGGTCGCATATCACCTCAGTGCACACTTCTCTTGGCCACAGATTAATGATTACTCAGCGGCCAAATTCTGTGGGTTGAATGACAACTCTGCTGTACAACAAGTCTCCACACTATCTAGCATACACGATACACGACCGTCTTGACGTACGTCTAAGCTATTCATTAGCAATCGGCGATGTACATCGCGACTTAGTACCTAAGTGGTGGGGGAAATCCGCTGGATGTAAAACGGCTCATGCACGTCCAGCAAACTGTTAAAAATAATTACTGACGTACGTCAAGCCTATTCACTGTCGTTTTTTTTATTGTGAATCGTGCATGACCTTGGCGGGACGTACAGCAAGATGGATAATGAATAAGGCGCTTAACTTTAAAGTAGGGTGATACCACAGAGTAGGATAGTTTCGTAATACCACAAGAAAAATACCTATTCTTATTACTCTGTGGTAATACCATGTACCTGTATAAGCCACGTATAACCTTGATTATCTACTTAATGTATGTAATTGGTGCAACTAACCCTACTTTGATATAATAATTAAGTTATTATAACGTATAATATAATATAATAAAACTGTAACAGGTCTAATTCTGTACATTGAAGATATTTTGAAAATTTTTGTTTGAGGGCACTCTATAATCGATACTGAAGCCAAAACAATTTTTTTTTAATTTTTTGTCTGTCTGTCTGTCTGTCTGTCTGTCTGTCTGTCTGTCTGTATCTTGGCCGCGCATCACGCCGAAACTACTGGACGGATTTAAATGAAACTTGGCATGATTTAAGTTCATACTACGAGGTATAATATAGGATACTTTTATCCCGAAATTCTGCACGGTTCCCTTGGGAGAGGGGATGAAAGTCAAAATGTGTATTTAGCTGTAATTCATTAAGGCGTATTCCGATTTCATTCATTCTTTTTTTGTTAGATAGCAGGTAATTTAGAGATTGTCCTGTAATTATTTCAAGGTCGTCAATTTAGTAGTTCAGAAATTATAGATCAGTATATTGTCCAAATAACTTGAACCCCGAAATCTACAGGATACTTTGAATGTACGGCTCATCTTAAGCTGGCAAGTGTACTTTCTATACTAATATTATAAAGGTAAAGATTTTTTTGTTTGTTTGTTTGTACCGAATAGGCTCTGTAACTACTGGATCGATTTTAACCATTTTTTAACCAATAGAAAGCTAAGTTATCAGGAAGTAACATAGGCTATAATTTACTGTCGAAAAAATTAGAGATCCTTAAGAAAATTGCAATAATTTAACCCAAAGTAGGAAAATTTTGCCTCTAAAATACATTATTTGGCGTGTGCTGAGAAAACTATTGATGATACATAAAAATGATGTACTACATGACTAAAGTACTCATTATTTTCTACAAAAAAGTGCCCTAGGGAATATAACTAACTATCATATCTAAGTCACAATAGTAGCTTTTGTGTTCTAAAATTTAATTAGATCGCCTTTATTATCGTGGTATTAATTCTTCCTTACTAATACGTCATACTAATATTATAAATGCGAGTGTGTTTGTTTGTTTGTTGGTTTGTCCTTCAATCACGCCGCTACAGAGCTACGGATCGACGTAATTTTGTGCATAGTTGAGGACCTGGAGAGTGACATAGGCTCCTTTTTATCCCGGAAAATCAAAAATTTCCCGAGGGATTTTAAAAACTACATCCACGCGGACGAAGTCGCGGGCACCAGCTAGTAACGTATAAACTTAGGTAACTTGTACCTAAACAGACTAGACGTTGTAAATAAATTAAGCTGCTGTCTGAATCTGAACTGAACATCGCCACGAAATACGAATGCACTCTTGTTCGTGGTCTATGGAATGCACTTGCAGAATGCCTCCAAAGAACATGAATGCCGATAGACATAGTCATTTCCTAGTTCCGTGCAAAGACCTTACACTTACTAACAAGTGTAAGGTCTTTGGTTCCGTGCCTCTCTAACTATAGTGCGAACACTGCTGCGAATCAGTTGTCAAATGTCATATTTTTTGTGATGTGTAATCTTGTAATGGTGAATTCTAGTTTGTCAGTGAAGTCTTTAAATAATTATCTTGGCGACTATTTAACTGTTTACGTGAAGGACTTATAAGATTTATTTTGGTTATGTGTGTGTAGGGCGACAGCCAATTGATAACGGTATGGACATAGAGTTTTACTACTACGTTACGTTTTACGGTTATAATATGTACCTACCTACTATTACTTAGAAATTAGAATAGATATTATGGTCGACAAAAACCAGTGCTACCAAATTCTAAAAATATTTACCCCTAAAAGCTGAAGCTAAAGTCAAAACCTCTAAAATAGAATAAAATTATTTGGGAACCCCCTAAAAAGCACAATTTACTTTTTTATCCTTTATTTATAAGCTCTTTCAAATATTAATTCGTTTTCTTCTTGTTCTGACTTTTTAAAATCATACATATTATTTGGATTTTAAATATTAAACTACGGCCGTTCAGAGAATGCGTTCCTGACACGTCGCGATTGAACTGACGACGTAACTTTGTAATGGCGTTGCAGTTACGATAAAAATATTATTGCTGGTTGTTTACCGTTTTAACAATTGATGAGCATTAAAACAACATTATTATATCAATAATCAATTAATGTTATAATTTTGTGCCAAACTGAGTGTCAAATAACTTGGTAAACAATATTTTTCTAAATCTAAACTGCGCTATTACAAGGTTATGTCAACCGGATATTTTTGTTTTGTATGGCAAACTGACAGGTGTCAGGAATGCATTCTCTGAACGGTCGAACTTTAGTGGATGAATTAAAAATGTTATGCAAGATCCACCATTTTGTTAACCGACTTCCAAAAAGGAGGAGGTTCTCAATTCGGCCGGTATCTTTTTTTTTCTATGTATGCCCACCGATTGCTCCGGGATTACTGGACCGATTCGCGTGATTTTTTTTTAATCGACAGAGGATGTTTGCGAAATGGTCCCATAAAAATGTTCACCTTCAACTCCTCAAGCCTGATGCTGCAGGATACTACCTGCCTACCTAAAACTATGGGGATTTAGGGAATTTCGATTACGAATTGATATTGTAGGTAACAAGTATGGACTACATCATGGAGCTCCAGGTCCTAGCTCCTCAATCATAGGATACTACACTTAAAAGCTTAAAATAAAAATTCATTTCAAAAAACCGACTTCAAACGCCACTACAAAGTATAAAAATAATTTTAGTTTGTCCACGTTTGTTAAAGTCGGGCGGGCCTAAAATACAAACTATGAAACCGACTCGCGATGCTCGCTCGACTTCTACAAAAGAGGCTCTCATATTGTGTAGCGTCGCGCATCGGTTTCATAGTTTGTATTTAGGCCCGCCCGACTTCAACAAACGTGGACAAACTAAAATTATTTTTATACTTCGTAGTGGCGTTAGAAATCGGTTTGTTGAAAAGAATTTTTTACTATGTGAGTCGGATCATCACCAAACTTTGTAGCATTTCAATTAGATATTCTGACCTATTCTGCAACACATTTTTGGCAATATTATACATAGATATGGGCGCTCAACACTTGCGTTCGAAATTGGGCTACCGCAGGTCCTAAACATGGAAATAAATAGAAAATCCCCTAAATAAAAATATAAGGCTCTAAAAAATCCCATTTCACTTATTCAGTCACTAAATTTGGGGGGAAACCCTATAAGAAAACTGACAAAAACACACGAAACTTCGTCATGTGCTTTGGTAGTTTAGTGCCGTCTTCGTGGAACTATCAAAACTCATAATTTTGACAGCATTTCTGTGGAATAGGTACGTCTTCATTAATCAAGTTCCACTTTTAGCCAATATCATTAAGTAGGTACCTAATATCAGATACAATATAAATGAACTGCATAATTTTTAATTAAAATCACACACTTTATATTTTTACAGTGGTTCTGAAAATGCCCGTCGGTAACATTGAAGTCTTTGATCCTACAACTGGGAATTGGAATCTATACATAGAGCGGTTGGAACAGTATTTCCAAATAAACGATGTCAAGGAACGCTTAAAGGTGCCTACATTAATTACATTGATGGGTGGGACCGCTTACGAATTATTAGTAACATTGTGTGCCCCGCAAAAACCGTCAACTATGACCTTAAAGGATGTCGTAAAGACCATGTCAGATCACTTTTATCCAAAACCGTATATTTTGGCACAGAGGTACAAATTTAGGCAGCGGAAACAATACAAGGGAGAAACAATCTCAAATTTTGCAGCCGAGTTAAAAAAGCTAGCTATGAAATGTGAGTATAAAGTGACATTGGACGAGAATTTAAGAGATCAACTGGTTAGTGGGTTAATTTGTGAGACTACTAGGCAACGGCTTTTTGATGAGGATGAACTGGATTTCAGGACAGCTTTGGCGATAGCACATAGTTTAGAGGCTGGCGAGGAACCGAGCAGCGAGAGTTATGATGATGATGATGATGATGGTAAACGGCCAGCATCTCGTTCTGACTTTAGATTAGTCTTGAAGGGATCACATGGATTAGATACTACCGAGGGAACGAGTGGTGATTCCTATGATGGAGATGAAGTTCCAGAAGTTGCTCAATCGGATGAATCTGAATCTGAAGACGAAAGTAAGCCAAAAAAACGAAGAACTATGAGAATCTGGATGTTTTTGAATAAATTTAGCAATTTGAAAGAAGCTGAAGAATTTGTAAAATCAGAAAATACTTGGGCTAGTATATTCACGTCACCGACTAAAGAGGGACTTAAACGGTATTATAGATGCAACAAAGTAAAAAGAAGGGGACGACAGTGTGCAGCACAAATGTCTTTATTATTTGTCAATGGTAGCAATGATGTTCTTGCGTATCGGACGGATGCTGATCATAATCATGATGAGATTGAATCACAGAGCAAATGTGGTATCCCGCATCAAACCAAACTGGCCATTGATAAACTTTTTGATCAGCGGTTAAAGCCAAGAAGTATCTTATATGCTCTAGGAAAGATGGATGGCATCAAATTGCCTACGAAAGTACAACTTACTAATTATTTAAATGACAAGAGGCGTGCTAAAATAGGGAATACATCATTAACCATTTATTTATCCGAATCAGAAAAAGACAACACGTCCACACAAATAAAAATTGAATCGGATACTTAATTACCTAATCACAGAATCCTTCAATATTTAAAACTTACATACCTAAATATCAAAATATCGTCCCACTATTAGTAATGGTTAGTAAATACTAAAATGAAAATGAAATTAATACATTTTATTGCATACCACATTGAAAATATTTTTTTAAAGAATATTAGTCAAATTGAAGTTGACTAATATCCTCCTATCCCCTCCAACTAAGCGGAAAGCTTGTGCTAGGAGTGGGTACGAGTTACGACAATAGTGCAACGGGTGTGATTCGAACCTGCGACATTTCAGTTTTCAGTCCGCACCTTTAACCGTCGGGCTATTGAGGCTCATCAAAATGAAACAAAAGAATAAACTTCAAAAAAATAACATAAGGGTACAACTGGCGTCGTTATCGCTTAGAAGCGATCTCTACTAATCAACATGATCATCTGAGAGAAAGTAGGGTGCACGCAAGTGGGTAAAAAAACAACAAGTTGCAACACAAGACTAAATAATAATTTTGTAATCTGTGGTATCGCGGCAACACTCCTCGAGTTCTTGCTCGTCATTGCAGTAGGTACCGGCACAGTGGCGCCACGCTTATTGCTGTCAAACGTCCTAAAAAGAATATTTTATTTTGTCGACAATTTGTGACTGGTGACATTTGGCCATTTTGCTTTCATTTTAATTTTCAGCGTATAGTATTATTGTCGCTCTTGTCGTAGTGGGTGCTAAAATTAATAACTAAGCGACTAATTAAGTTTTATGGGAAGGAGTTTGATTGTGATATATGACTGATTTGTAAAAATTAACGGGAGTGTGGGACGATCCAGGGACGATAGTGCGACGCATGGCACGCCGAAATCGAATATCTGCGGAAAAAGTCGACTATGGCCGAGGACTTGGCGCATTGATCTTTTGTTGTGGCTACTGAGAATAATACCAAGGAGTAATAGTGTTCTGTAGCTGTTGTACTGGGCACTGGCTACCTGGGCACTCTACCGATGATTAGTTTAAGTTTCTTTTTTTTTTTCAAGACTGATGAATGATGATATAACTACTTAACTGAATTAATATTAGAAACTTAGAAAGTAGATTATTTATCTTTCTGCCTGTAAAAACATAGTAGTTAGCTACAAGTGCTTACCTACTGTTGGTTCGAAGCATGTCTATGTCTGCACTCTGCAGCTGCAAAGTACTTAGGTTGCTACGATGACGTCTTAACTTCTGAATTGGTAACGAGTTTTTAAAAGTTTTTTCAGCAGTTTAGTAGGACTTCAGAGCTAATAAATCCTTAGCCCGTAGTATTTGTATTTCTGACCGGCACGATGTCGGTTGGTAACATCGAAGTCTTCGATCCGGCAACTGGTAATTGGAAACTATACACAGAGCGATTAGAACAGTATTTTTTAATAAACGACGTCAAGGAAAACTTAAAGGTGCCTACTTTAATGACACTGATGGGTGCGAGATCCTATGAATTATTAGTAACTTTGTGTGCCCCACGAAAACCGTCGACTATGACCTTCACGGATGTGGTGCAGGTCATGTCAGATCACTTGTACCCGAAACCGTGTATTTTGGCGGAGAGGTACAACTTTAGGCAGCGAAAACAATACACAGGGGAAAAAGTATTAGAATATGTAGCAGAGTTAAAAAAACTAGCAATAAAATGTGATTACAAAACGAAGTTGGACGAGAATTTAAGAGATCAACTTGTTTACGGGTTACTCTGTGACAGGACTAGGAAACGGCTTTTTGCTCAGGATATGTTGGATTTCGGTACAGCTGTGGCGATAGCTCATAGATTAGAAGTGGGCGAGGAGACGAGCAGCGAGCGTAATATTGATGATGAAATTCCAATGTCTCGGTCTGACTTTAAAAGAGCATTAGCGATATCGCATAAGTCAGACGCGAGCGAAGATCCGATCTCCAAGTGTTATGATGATGACGAAGTTCCGATTTCTTATTTTAAGAGTGAGGTGACGGAAGAGTATGGATTAGAGACGAGCGAGGGACCGAGCACCGAGTGTCATTATGAAGACGAAGCCACGATGCTTTCTGATGAATCTGACTCCGAGAATGAAGGAACATCAACAAAAAGAAGAGGGAAATGCAAACCCTGGATTTATATGAGTAAATATTCTAGTCTGAAAGATGCTGACGAATTTCTGAAAACAGCAAATGCTTGGTCCCGGAATTATACACGTAACACTAAAGAAGGACAGAAACGGTTCTATCGATGTAACAAAGTGAAAAAGAGGGGGCCCCAGTGCGCAGCTGAACGGTACCTGTTATATGTCAATGATAGCGAAGATGTTCTTCTTTATCGTACGGAAGTTGACCACAATCACGACGAGATTGGATGTCGGGAAGAGTACGGTATCCCTGAGCTCACAAAAGTAATGATCAATAGTTTGGTTGATCGACGTCTTAAGCCAAGAGCTATTTTAAAGTCTCTTAAAGAGATGGAAGGAATCAAAGTGCCTACGAAAACGCAAATAAATAATTATATAGCTGCCCTAAAGCGGTCCACAATTTGCAAGACGCAAGTAACCGAATCGGAAAAGAGTACCTAACCACAGTATAAGGAAGAGATCAGTATGTCGACGCCTTTGATCTCGTCGTAAATGCCGCCAGCATCTAGACATGCGTCGCGACAGTGTATTTATGCTAGGGTTCTCACAAGGAAACAATCTCTCTTAATATTTATAATTTGTACTATATTTCACATCCTAGGGCTTCCAATACCGGGATCCCGGTATTGGCTAATACCGGGATCCCGGACTTTTTCAATACCGGTATTGAGGGCTTCTAATACCGGGATACCGGTATTGGCTAATACCAGGATCCTAGGCCCTTTTCACATTTTTATCAATATCTGCAGACATGCAATATTGAGTTGATTTGAACTGAAAAACAACTGGAAGCAAAAATGGAGGCTTAAACTAAAAAAAGTATCTAAACCCAAAGCTTCCTCTAGCATTGATGATGAATCTATTGTGAGAGTTGAAAAGGGAATTAATTATAAGCGTTTTAAGGCGTAGAGGCGGAAAGAGCGTTTTCCTCGGTCAACATATTTAAGGAATTGATTAATTCAATTCAATTCTTTATTTCCATTATGTGTGTCGACAAGATGATAAATATAATTATTTTTCAGTCCAGCACATTAGCCGTAGCGGCGTACAAATATTATAGGAGTGTATATTATTATGTAAAATGATATAAAACATTTTATACCAATATTTCTACAAAGTAACACAATTTAAACTATTTCAAATTAAATTGCACAAAATAATAATAATAATAACAAAATAAAAAATACAAGCGAAATAATAATAATATGTCAATCTTATTAATTAAATATCAAAATGTCTAATGGCTTTTAAAATTCCAAAATCATGTCAAAAGTTAATAGATTGTTACGGCAATTAAAATTTTCAAATCTTTTTTGTCGTTTTGAAAGAATTCTTCTAAGGAGTAAAAATTTTTTCCTTGCAACCATTTCTTTAATTTATGTGCAAAGTATTGTTTTGGTAGTGTTTTGATATCGGTTGGCAATTTATTGAATATTTTAATTGCCATAGCATAAAAATTTTTATTAAAATGTGCTGTTTGTGGTACTATGGTAAAATTATTTTTAACTTAACTTAACATAACTTGAAGTTATGCATATTCATTTTCACAAATTTCGATATTTCCAAAATGTACATGGATGGAAGTGGCAAGACTTAGGTTTGTGAAAGCCAGCCTACACGAATCATATGGTGTCATGCGAAGGATAGCTCGAAGGCATTTTTAATTGTGTGTTAATAAAATCACTCTCTGAAAAATCAGAACTTTAGGAAGAAGGAGCCCTGAAGCAGCAGTAGGTATCAATAAAGGATTTAAGAATAAAAAAGTTTCCTATCGTTGATTTGTTTTATTAAGAAACTAACGGTTTCTCACGACTTAGTCCGCGTGTAGTAAGTTTTCTAAATATCCTGCGGCACCCATTTTTTTCGGAATAAAAGTAGCCTATGTCACTTTTCAGGTCCTCAACTATCAGATGTTTAGTATGCATAAGACTTTCATCCAACATTCCAACCCTCACTTTACCCCTTTTGAGGATTTTCGTAAAGCCTTTTCTGAGCTGATCTCTAGAAATAATCAACCGCCCAAACAAGTAAATAATATTTATAAAATCAAAATATTGCCATACAAATTCACCCCCTATTGTACTACTCTGAAAGGGTGATTTTCTGAAATAGCTTATACAGGTTTTTAATACCTAAAATTAGTAACTTAAATGCCGATTTTTCATGTCTCTTACTTCAAAAGATACGACTTTCATATAACCCCAATTAAATCCCATTTCAATACCGGGATCCCGGGATCCCGGTATTGAAAAAAAATATTTCCGGTTTTAATACCGGTATTGAAAAATTCCGGTATTCGAAAGCCCTAAACATAACAATAAACAATAATAATTAAACAATAACCAAAAATTAAAAATAAATTTGTAATTAAAATATTATTAGATAGTTGAATAAATAATGAAACCAGTTTCTTTGCTGGCCGCTTCAGCGGTCGTATGCAAATAAACTCCGCCGCATGCAAATAAACATTAACAACTAAAATATGATCTCGTGGTCATCTAGTAATTACTATCTGTGCACAGCACGAACACATTAATAATGATATCTGATTATAAATATAATAAAACTAGTAATAATTATTAATAGTTTTATTTATGTTTGATAATAGAATAATAATAATAAGTATCACTTGATAGATAAAAATGTTGATGTAAAACTGTTTTTACGATAGTACATGACAGCGCCATCTATTAACATTACTGTGAAGTTAAGTTAAAAATACTGATGCCCATTAAAAATTAAATTATTTCGTTGTAATATTTCATTTCCTGTTTAATATTTTTCTAATTTTAGTATTTGTTGTTCAAGTACATAGTACAAGTAATTTTAAGGGACGAAAGGACGTGACTTAACTATGATAGTTACCTATATAGCTCGCGGACTTTATTGTAGGTAGGTAATAATGAGTATTTTAATCATGTAGTACATAATTTTTATGTATCATCAATAGTTTTCTTAGCGCACGCCGAATAATGAATTTTATAGGCAAAATGTTGCTATTTTGGGATTACATTACTGCAATTTTCATAAGGATCTCTAACATTTTGAAAAATAAATTATAGCCTATGTGTTATTTCCTGATAATTTAGCTTTCTATTGGTGAAAAAAGGTTAAAATCGGTGGAGTAATTTTAGAGCCTATTCGGTACAAACAAACAAACAATTAAATATAATTATAATACATAATGTGCATTTCAATTAATTAACTATAAAATTATGGCAGAGTAAGGAAGGATTATTAAAAATTTTACGCAAGCGTAATATGTCAACCCTTTACAATAGCTCGAAGGTAACTGAGGCTTACACGGGAGCGTACCTCGCTCCGCACTTACCGCACCCACCGCACGATTGCCCTGTCTAGACGGCTTCGTCGAACCTCTGTATGAACCTTACCTTCGTTACTCTGTGACCTAACTCTGAGTAAATAGTTATTTTGTTTTTGTTTTGGTAAGGTATTTGTTTAGGTAATCTAAAAAGTCAATTTTTTTTTTGAAATTATATATATTATTGTACTATTAAATGCGTATTTTTATTCATATCCTAGCCTGTAAGTTGGCTAAATGCTCTAAACCTGTAAGTAACTTCGTCTCAGCTTATGGGAACTTACTTTTCACTCAGTCATTAATCATTATTGTAGTTTACTTTGTAAAATTCTGCACATCTGAGGACAACTGACCTTATTGAGGAGGTATCCTTGGTGTGTTTCCCGATAAACTGAAGACTGTTATAGTAAAACCACTCTTCAAGAAACTTAACAAGGAATCGATGAACAACTATAGACCCATAGCACTTGTCCCCATTCTTTCTAAAGTCTTTGAAAAGATTATCTATGAGTCCTTGAATAGTTACTTTGAAAAAAATAAATTGTTTGCAGAGGAACAATTTGGTTTTCGTAAAAACAAAAGTATAAATATGGCAGTCTATAAATTTCTTAATTCTGTCATGCATAATTTAAATGACAGGGTTCCAGTCTGTGCTTTATTTATGGATTTAACCAAGGCCTTTGATTTTGTCGATCATAAAATATTATTAAACAAACTTTATGCCTATGGTGTGAGAGGAAACGTATTGGACCTTCTAAATTCATACTTAACAAATAGAAAACAAATAACACAGATTACTAAAGTCAACTGGAAATATAAAAAGCTTGTTAATTACCATTCACAGTCGAGAGTAATTCAACGCGGCGTTCCTCAAGGAAGTATCTTAGGCCCACTATTATTTATTATAATATCAATGATCTACCAAAATACGTAACTCACCACGATATGGTCTTGTTTGCTGATGATAGTACTATTATATTTGCAAATAAAACCATAAATGACCTTATTATTAATGTTAAAAATACACTGGATATAATAATAAACTGGCTTAATCATAATAAACTAACAATCAACTTAGATAAAACAAACTTAATGATTTTTAAGCTCAGAGAAAATATGCCCTATGCTTTGAATGTAAATTATGAAGGTAAAAATATCAACGAAGTCAATGTAACAAAATTCTTGGTCTGAATATTAATTCTACTTTAAATTGGAAGGAACATTTAAATAATATTTGTACTAAGTTAAGGCAATTCTCCTTTGCACTTCATATGTTGCGGAAAACAGTAAACGTGTCGGCGCTACTGACGGTTTACCATGGCTATGTGGCTTCGCTATTGAGATATTGTATTCTATTTTGGGGTAATTCTACTGAAAAAGAAGCTGTATTTAAGGCACAAAAGAAATGCTTAAGGGCCATATTTAAATTAAAAACGACAGATAGTTGTAAGCCCTATTTTAAAAAGTATAAAATTCTTACAATGCCATGTCTGTATATTTATGAAACTATTCTTCTTCTTCTTCTTCCTAGCGTTTGTCCCGGCATACGCCAGGGTCCGCTTTCCTGCTAAGTTTCTTCCACTTTGCACGATCTAAAGCATCCTCTTTACGAAGACCGTTGGCACGTGCATCTGCCTGTACTATGTCTATGAAACTATTGTATTTGTTAAAAGTAATTTAAATTTATTTCAAAATCGCAACAGCAAAAGACATGCCATTGAGCTGCGACAGCCACCCAGTAGATGTGCCCATTTTACAAAAAGCTTCTTCTGCACTGGGCCTCGTTTATATAATCACTTACCCAGAGACATTATTGAAACGCAGGAGATCCCTATGTTTAAAAAAAAGTTAAATTTTTTTTTTGATAGATAAGACATATTATACAATTTGTGATTACCTTATGGAAAAATTTTAACTGTTGTATATTATTTTTTGACATTTAATTTAATTTTTTTTTTGACATATTATAATAATATTCCTATATTTGTACACCACACTTTGGTAGGATATGCGCATTGTCTAGGCAATGAAGCTAGTGGACCCCAACATCAATTCCTCAGGCGACGAAACTTTACAGAATGATAAAGTATCAGTAGTTAAACGTATTTTATAAATATCTAAAAAAAATTAGAACGGAAGTTAGGTATTTTTACCTAAACTCTTTTATGCTTAATATCTCAGTTCGGCAAAATGCTCGGTCAAAACTTTCTTCACCTGAAACATTCAAGTAAAGTCTAGAAACAAAATATAAAATATCCAAAATATACTCCTAGTCGAAACCACAAAATTTTGAAAAATACGTTTTTTCAATGTAACTTGCAGCGAAAAATTGCTCTGTGAATTTTTTTCACTGGAATGTCCTTTTATAGCCGTTTTGTACCTACAACTTGAAAATCCAAACAATATACCAAGAGACTATATTTTTTTCAAAAACTACCCTTTTACTCACAGTGCAAAATTTCTCCATCCATTTTTTTTATTGATATGATTACAATTATTTTTTTTGTATCAAGTATCAAAATATCCAAAAAAATAATCAAGCGCATTAAAAACTATAAAATTTTAGAAAGAAATATTTTATATATTTTAATCCATCAAGGGAAGCAGGAGCGTGGTGAGTTGACGTAATGGTCCGGGAGCCAGTGACAGATTTTCATGACCAAGTCCCTCCCAATTAAAACTTCGTGAAATGCATTAGGGATTTATATTATGAATATTCGCGACCGTCAGCTGCGACTCCGTGGGTGGGGCGGGCAGTGGCAGCCTCCAACGCATGGAGAAAAAAAAAGTTTTTTAGTCATTTCCTCCCATTTGAAAATTTGTCAGATATATAGAAAAGAAATAAAGTCAGCTGACCATAACATGGTCCACCATGTTATGGTTAGTTTTCCTTCAAAATATTAGGTAAACTATAATCTGTCAAATTTTCAAATGGGAGGAAATGACTAAAAAACTTTTTTTTTCTCCATGCGTTGGAGGCTGCCACTGCCCGCCCCACCCACGGAGTCGCAGCTGACGGTCGCGAATATTCATAATATAAATCCCTAATGCGTTTCACGAAGTTTCGCTCGAGAGGAAATAATTGAGCGAATTTGTACCTGGCTCCCGGACTATAACGAGACTTTATCTATTCAGTGACGAGACTGACATTAGTATCTGCCTTTTGTGACGCGAGACAGTACTCGATAATCGAATGTATGTCGTAGAGTCGACAGTTCAATTTTCAATCAAAAACTGTTGACAACTACAGTGACTGTGTCGGTCAAATGGTTCTGAACCATATTGTCATGGTATTAAAGCGAAAAATCGCACGCAGATCTAAAACTAGTTTAAATGCTGAGACAAAAACTGCTTTAAGAGTGTATAATAATTTGTAATTAGGTAAAAAATAGTACGTCGTCAAAAGTACGTCGCGCGTCTATCACTCTATTTCTCACTCACGAGAACACAATAATTTGCCATCCCGCTCGAAAAGGGGCACGAAATCCATATCATAGCGACATTACTGCACAATTTTAAGGGCGCTAATGTAAATCCGTTAAACTATTGGAGTTTTCGGATCATTTTGTAACTAATTCGAACAAAATACAATGGAACTAAAAACTACTACAGAGAGATTGGTCCTTTATCTCCAATTTTTGGTTTTGGTTTGGTGAAAAATCTTTCTTTTTAGTACTATAAAAATGATTTTTCGTCACCTCTTCACACCGAAAATTGATGATTTAGGAGCGAGTTTAGTTAGGTTTAGGTAAATTTTTTCTGCATAACATACCAATTTTGAAAAGAGCTGACTTTCTTGCCGGCTCTTCTCAGCAGAATCTACTTTCCGAACCAGTGGTAGAATCATGACGTGTCATAAGAGACACAGGTTGGCCTACGTGAAATAAATTTGAATTTGAAAGAAATGGATATTATTATTTTATAAGTTGTTATGGCTATCTTTAACTGACTCCAAAAAAAGGAGCAGGTAATCAATTCGACGTTTTTTTTGTGCCGATGTTACTCCATAACAAGGAGTGAGCAGGAGCGTGATGACGTCACGAGACCCGACTTTGCCCACGGCGACGTGAGCCTGTAGATGTCCAACGAGCGCAATCTCTGCGCGCGCAGTTCGTCCGAACCAACCGAGTATGACCGAGTATACTTACTCGTGGCTACTCGTATTTCGTTCGACTAAGAAATTAGAAACGGCCATTAGTGACCAAGGCGACTATTGTTATTAGCAAATTTGTTTGTTGTTGTACGCGTAATCGTTATGGAAAAATTTTGTATTTTGTGCAATAAGAGCTTTGCCGGCTTAGAGAAAGTTACAGTGAAAAAAAAGGAGTTGAAACGATTAAAAAATGCAGCATAAAAAGGGGCGACGGATTAGAGCTTAGGCTTCACGGATTAGAAGAATTAGACTTACACGTCTCTTGCAGAAAAGCATACATAAACGATAATATGATCAAATCATTTTTAAAAAAGAAAAGACTTAATTCACAAGAACCATCTTCAGAGTTTGATTACAATTCCAAATGTATTTTCTGTAATGAGAATGCCGATGTGAACAAATCAAATAAAGAAGTAGTACATAAATATAATTGAAATTTTTTACGACAATTATTTAAACATTTTTTGGAGTTTACTCCTTAAGAATCGATTTTAGCAGCCCGGTATGAGAAAAATCCGGACAGTAAAATCAATTTATCAATGACCTTGTTACGTTTTTCACAACGTTGAAATTTCTACCCTAACGTTGAGTAAATAAGGTTGGTTTTCGCTTGAGTTGTCGAATGCCCGTGTCACGTTTTTCACAACGATGCAAATTTCTACCCTAACGTTGAGTAAATAAGGTTGGTTTTCGTTCACAACACCGTACGGAGTACAACACCGTGGCTATTCAAATAGTTTACACATAAGCCGAAAGATGGCGCTAATCTACATGTGAACGAAAGCCAACCTTGTTTACTCAACGTTAGGGGTGGAGATTTGCATCGTTGTGAAAGGCGTAGCGCGGGCATTCGACAACTCAAGCGAAGACCAACCTTATTTACTCAACGTTAGGGTAGAAATTTCAACGTTGAGTATGAAGTAAACTCCAGTTGTGCGTCGTGAGCTGACTCACACAATTTTTTTTTCACTTACAATTAAGACGGAAGTTCGAGAAAATTTTGTTAGTTAACAATTGTTTAACTTGTTGAAAAATTAACTTTAAGTAAAATTTCCAACGAGAATAAATTATGTGTTCAAAACACACCATAATTTTTTCAAATTTTTAAAAAAATATTCAATACCTTAAATAAATTATTAATTAATGTGCCGTACTCGCTTTTGACGCCGCGCGCGCAACCTAAAAATGTCGCGCGCAGACCTATTTTCAGCGTTAAATTAAAATTATAAATAATGGAGATAGAGTTCCGGGAGTTCGGAGTTTTTTATTGAAAATTTCCTCTTCTTTTAGAATCTTTTTTGAAATTTCTTAAATATTAATAGTTTATGAAATATTGGCAAAAAACGAAATGCCATTTTTTTTTATCTTTAATTGTTTATAACTTTTGCAATTTTTTATGTGCTAATACACGCTTTTGGAACATTTTTCTAGGCGTCATTCCTGATCCAATGAGCTATCGCACATAATTTTAAGACCAGTATCTCTATTTTGTACCATTTTGAACTTGTCAACTAGACTATTAGAGCCACTTTATGAGCAAGTGTGTTGAAAAAAAAGTTTTTAGTTTCTACACATTATGTTGACATTGGGCGTGTTTTTATGCTCGCCCGACTTCAGAATGAGGCATTAGAATTGAAAAGTTGGATCCAGAAAGTATTGGGGAACCATCTCGAGAATTTCTTCTAGCAAGTGAAATAAAAATTATCCAAATCGGTTCAGAAATCTCGAAGAAACCGCTGTACATACAACACA
Organism: Oeneis ivallda; assembly: GCA_029955525.1. NCBI lineage: Eukaryota > Metazoa > Arthropoda > Insecta > Lepidoptera > Nymphalidae > Oeneis > Oeneis ivallda. Next base: position 24,195,233 of record JARPMR010000007.1, read on the forward strand.
CGGTGTTTGAGGATCCCTAAAAAGTGTCATGCTCTTTTTATTTATTGTATTGTATTCATTCATAATACAGGAATCTTGAATAAAAACAGTATGTCACTTTTTTAGGGTTCTCCTTAAATACCGTGCATAAGTTAAAAAAATAAGTGCTGAATTGAGAGCCACTTCCTTTTTGGAAGTCGGCTAAAAAGGTTTTGGTAACAAAGTAATCAATGAAGCTTTTGCCAAAAAACAATTGTTTTTAAACATTATAGAGCTTCATAATTTTTTATACTTTTTCAAAATAAAGATGTTATTTTTTGGTTGTTTGAAGCAGATACATATTATTTTATTTTCAGTGAAGGAAATGAATATTAGTTAATATAAGCTGTTATGGCAATTTTATGTTGTTTTTGTTTAAATTTTCCCAAAATAAACTAATTCGGAGAAACAAATTATGTTTAAGGGCCCTTAATTAAACTATTGAAAAGCTCATTCATTATCTGGAAGCTAAGTCGCTACAATTATTGGTTGTATAAATAAATTAATGTTGAGGTACACATTTATGTTTATTATTTAGCATCGTAGAAGGCATGTAGTAATATATTATTTGTGAAGTCGCTTCGCTCGCGCACGCTAAACTATACCCAATGATTCAAGCATTAAGGTACATTATCGCGAAAACGCAGTTTAGATTTCAAAAAATTCTGTTTCAATATCGATGTTCTTCGTGATATTTTTTTTGGATATTTAGGATAAGTGTGTAAATGTGACTACCTACTATGTTAAAAAAAAGAAATTGGATAGAGAAATTTTTCATTCCGAGTTATAAACAATTTTCAGTTGAAGTAAGATAAATAGATTTTGGTATGGATTTTTTTTTGGATTTTCTTACACGTTATGCTAAATTACATTTTAAGGACATTTGAAAATAAAAAATTGACTGAGCAATTTTCTGGTCGAAATTACGGACAAAAAAAGGAAACCTCTTTAAAAAATGACAGTTCCGTTTGAAAAAGTTTTGGATTTTTATCAAGTACCTCTTATTAAGGCTAATAATTAGTTTGGTAAAAAAAAAATTGGACGGAGAAATTATTCTGTTCAAAATATTAAGCTATTTGTACTTTTAGGTATAAATACCCAACTTCCGCATGGATTTTTTTTTTGGATATTTTTGTGTAAATTTTGGGTCATCCCATACTACAACCTCGCCAAATTTCATCGACTGAGGATTTGATGTGGGGGTCTCCATACAACAGACCGCCCCATTGCCTAGGCTATTATATATTATAACATCTTGACTGTACCATATTCACAAATTAATAAATGAATTATGAATTATGAATTATCCTCAATAAGATCAAGCGCTACTTCACACCGAAACAGCTTGTTACCTTGTATCAAGCACAAGTTCGATCGTGCATGGAGTACTGCAGCCATTTATGGGACGGCTCTTCCAAGTACCAGCTTGCTGCATTGGATTCGGTGGACAGACGCGCCAGAAGACTCATTGGCGACGAATTGCTAAGTAACTCCAAACTTGGAAAGTCTGGAACATCGGCGCAAGGTTGCCTGTCTGTCGGTATTTTACAGGATATATTTCGGAGAGTGTGCTCAAGAACTATTTGAACTAGTTCCTCCATCACCCTTCTACCATCGAACCGCAAGGCATCGCTCGAATCTGCACCGCTACGTGGTCGAAATTCCCCGATCCCGCACTAAGCGTTTTGCTTCCTCGTTCCTAATACGCACCGCTAAAATTTGGAATGCCCTTCCGGCTTCCGTTTTTCCAACTGACTATAACTTGGGTACCTTTAAATCAAGAGGGAATAGGCATCTTCTAGGCAAGCGCGCTCCATCTTAGGCTGCATCTTCACTTACCATCAGGTGAGATTGCGCTGCGCAGGCGCTGGTCTATATATTTAAAAAAAAACTCGATAATAATCATTAAGTACCATCGAAGAGGCAGGAAGAGGTCAATAGGACTCCCTAAATGTCTTTAATAGTAGGTATACATAGAGGTGTACATAAGTACACCAGTCCATCGAGTTTGAACCTATACCCCTTTGGAATCTCTTTAGAGAGTATTATGTTCTTTGGTTTAGAGTCCTCTAACATTTGGTCCAATGAGTCTGATGGCATTCAAAATATTTTTGTGAATATTAATGAGCAACTTTTTTTCATAGATATATTTTAGTAACTTAGGTTTGTTTGTCGATTGTCAATAGGTACCGTAGTACTTAAGTGCCGAAAATAATGTAACTTCAAGGATTTCTTAAATTGTAACAACATAAGCCGTATGCGCAACTAGAAAGTAAAACTCGTTATACTAATTGATTAAGTACTTATTATGATTGATATTGCAGTCTGCGGAAGTACGTAGACGCGATCTATTCGTTATTCCTAACATCTGGCTTGGAAATGGCTAGAAAAAGATATCTATAATATAATAAAACTGTAACAGGTCCAATTCTGTACATTGAAGATATTTTGAAAATTTTTGTTTGAGGGCACTCTATAATCGATACTGAAGCCAGAACATTTTTTTTTAAAATTTTTTGTCTGTCTGTCTGTCTGTCTGTCTGTCTGTATCTTGGCCGCGCATCACGCCGAAACTACTGGACGGAATTAAATGAAACTTGGCACGATTTAAGTTTATACTACGAGGTATAATATAGGATACTTTTTATCCCGAAATTCAGCACGGTTCCCTTGGGAGAGGGGATGAAAGTCAAAATGTGTATTTCGCTGTAATTCATTAAAGCGTATTCCGATTTAATCCATTCTTTTTTTGTTAGAAAGCAGGTTCTTTAGAGATTGTCCTGTAATTATTTCAAGGTCGTCAATTTCGTAGTTCAGAAATTATAGACATCACGATCTTCAGTATAAGGTCCAAATAACTTGAACCCCGGAATCTACAAGATACTTTGAATGAACGGCTCATCTTAAGCTGGCAAGCGTACTTTAGCGCATATAGCCATCGTGGATAGCCCTATTTTGTCAAAGTCAAACTACTCCAAAGGCGTCAGATTTTGCCAATCGATCATTATACCTACATACTACATAGTAGGTATAGATGTAATACATCGTATGGACTTAATGCTACAGTGTTTTCCTATGCAATTTAATATTCTAATCATACTAATATTATAAATGCGAAAGTGTGTTTGTTTGTTGGTTTGTCCTTCAATCACGCCACAACAGAGCCACGGATCGACGTGATTTTTGCATGGGTACTATAGTTGAGGACATAGGCTACTTTTTATCCCGGAAAATCAAAGTGTTCACGAGGGATTTTAAAAACTAAATCCACGCGGACGAAGTCGCGGGCATCAGCTAGTATATTAATAATAATGCTTTTATGATTACGTCATTTTATTATTTTACTAAATTGAAATTTGCCATCGATATATTTTTGCATAATGGCTCGGGGCTCGGTCCGTCGTAAACGTAAAACCCGTTCGGAAAATATTGACATGTGCATTGTTTGTGCACAGTGCATTCCCGCGGTAACTTTAATCGCCAATCAGTTATCAGAGGCCAGTTTTACGCGAAGGCTCTGCGTAAGCGCGCGCGTTCAGTTTCTGAACGTTTCGAACTTGGAACTGTTTTTTTTAGTGTGTGTAGTTTTTTCGTTCAAAAACACATTTTAGTTTTATTGTGTTTTTAAGTGGATGATACCATTTCAGCGAAGGTTGGTATTTCATGTTTCAATGTAGGTAAAGTAAAATACAAATAGGTACTTTAAGTTCTTGCGAAATAGTCCTTCTAGACCCAATTTTTACCGTAGTCTTGTACCTACCTACATAGACAACTTCTAGTAGAAAATTCCTTGGGTTGTAAGTATTATTTTCGCACATATTTGTGGTCATATTATGTTTCTTGGTATGGGTTTTTATATCACTAATTTCAATTAAATTTCTAATGAAAATGTAGTGTAATTTAAGGTAGGTAATTTCTGATGAATGCTGATCTATAATTAATCGCAATAGGTACATTATATAAATTAGGTATTAAAAAAAAATTAAAAAATAATCTGATTCGAACCCCCGAACCGAGAGTGTCACTCCTACGCTCGCTCCGCTACTCCACCTGGACGGTGTGTAAATAAATGAAGGCAACAAATGTCGTGACGGTAAATTCTTGCACTTTTTTTCGCCCAGCCTCCATCCGCCAAACGGTCCGAAAAGGATCATGAAAATTACAAAAATAAAGTACAGTAACTAGGTACATTTACGTAGAGTTATTGAATCTATCGATTAATTATCTCTTCCTTTTATTGAAATCAGTTACTGATGTAAATTAAAAATATAAATCCTTACCAACAAGTCTATGTATGATATAGGTACCTACCCAACATCCTGTTAGTGTTAGCCATCACCTAACTACCTGTACCATCATCAGACAACCAATTTGTTACAAACCAAAGAGTACAAACTCGGTGGATGCATTTTTAATAGAGCTAAGTTCCTGTGGCCGCCTACGTGCTCCATCATCAGGTCATTCTCTTTAAACCAACTCCTTATCAAAAGGAAATCAATAAGACCAAACACGATGCATCTGCTGTGCTGTGCTGCATGTCGTTAGAGCAAACACACATAACAAAACCCTATTTTTGGGCCGGGCCCAGAGTTTAAAGAAAGTTTAGTAGGTATACCTACACGGTTTTGTGTCTCGTCGTCACATCGTTCAAAGCCAGGGGCTTTTCTTATTAACATACCTTCTGATCAAAAGCTATAGAAATAATACTGCGATTTGCGTAATCAGCACTCGCCCCCAAAAACTGGGGGTTTTTATGAAGATCCCGCGGGAACCCTCTGATTTTCTGAATACATTTTTATAGCACTCGCGAAGTCCTCAACTATACCCTTGCAAAAAATCGCGTGCATCCGTTGCTCCGTTACTGTATAATTGAAGGACAAACCAATACACTTCTGCCTTATCATCCTCGAATTTTGTTTCGCAAGTAGGCAACGCGACGTCGTCGGTCCTTTTTGCGTAAAAAAAAACACGCTTTCGCACTATTTATTACTCTAAGTTTCCATTCCGGATCATGATAGTTATTTGTGACAGACGCCAAGACTCGGTCCCGTAAGAAAATAAAATACGTGTTATGTCATCTTTGATATTAAACTGTTAACTGAACAGAAAGCTGAACAGTTACCAGTTTACCACCTGTTGTCGCTTGAATCATGATAGATGTAATGTAACGTAAGCATAGAGATTTTCATTTATCTTAAGTTTAAGAAATTAATCAAAATATTGACTAATTTGTGAGTAACTCACGTCCAACTCAGTATTTTGATTAATTTCTTAAACCGGTAACTTTCAAGTAAAGATTTTTATGTAAACATGTGAAGATGATAATTCCACTGGCGCAATTAGAAAGCCATAAGCCTACTTTGTCGTATTAGTTTACAAATTGCGAAAAACCAAATTAAATTTGAATTACGCGGGCAGACCCTTGTCTTCAACCTAGCTAAGCTTTAGCGCAATAAACACAAACAATAATACGTTCTAATTTATATCACCCTCCTCCAATCTGCATCATTATACCGGCTCAATGGTACCATAGTAGAAGGGTTGCACAATGTAGAGCAGTGATAGCCTAATTGGAGTCTGCAGTGTTCCATTCCGACGTACATGGGTTCATCCCTGATATGCACCTTTGGCTTTTCGGGGTTGTCACTATCACTACATAATTATTATAAAACAAATTCCCCCGCCGCGTCTGTCTGTCTGTCCGTTCGCGATAAACTCAAAAACTACTGAACGGATTTTCATGCGGTTTGCACCAATAGATAGGGCGATTCGTGAGGAAGGTTTTAGTGTTTGTTAAGATTTTGTGTAAATTGGTTGAAATATGCCGATGATTGTTGACGATGTCGGAAAATTCAAGCCGCCCGGGAGCTTTCATCGAAAACGCTGCCTACTCCCTTTGAGATATAACAAAACAATGTATGGTGGTGGTATGGTGGGATAACTCTCTACAGAAAAGTCCGCGATGGCATATTATATCTATCTTTTAAGGATAGCTTACTATACCCATTTTGACGTCTAAAAAAACCGGCCAAGTGCGAGTCGGACTCGTGCACCGAAGGTTAATTTATTTTTACCCGATTAATTAAAAACTATAACATATAAAAATAAATAAAATCTGAACGGAATTTTAATAAATAAATCCACACAGACGAAGTCGCGGGATTCAGTTAGTATCATAGCGAAAAAATTCTAAGTCTATGGTTAGTATAATATGTTTCAAGGAAAACATCGTGAGGAAACCTGCTCGACTCACCTAGTTCTCCATAATGTTCTCAATGGTGTGTATGCTGTGCATTGGGCCAAAGCGTAGTGGACTATAGCTTATGATGAATTAGAGTAATTTTACTTTAGAGTTTCGTCCTTGCGTGTTAATAGTTAGGTACATGCCTGGTATCTTATTGATTGAGAGAAATCTGCATTGAATTCCAATAATTATTATGAATTAAAAGATTTCTGTAGGCACCTACTTACAAAATAAATATTTATTGTGTTTTTTATGACTACGAGTATACCCCACCGCTAATATTATAATTATTCCGCGGTTCTATAATCTATTATATAAATGCTTACTACCCTACCATGTGCTACTATGGAAGTAGAAAGCCTATAAATGTGTCTAACGTCACGTGATCATGTGGTGAATACTTTCGAGTATTAAAGGTGAATACGATTACAACTTTAATAACTGTCAGAGAAAATAATATCCCTATACTTACTGTAAAGGTGAAAAAACAACTAAATATTTCAAACTAGATGATGCCCGTGACTTCGCCCGCGTGGATTAAGGTTTTTTAATGTAATTTTCCGGGATAAAAAGTAGCCTACGTGTTAAACCTGGGTATGAGCTATCTCCATTCCAAAATTCAGCCAAATCGGTTCATTCGTTGTAAAGTTATAGAGTAGCAAACATCCATCCAAACCAAGATCCAAACATCCTCACAAACTTTCACAAATAGTTATAATAGATAGTAGGATATTTTTACTTCATATTGTAAATGTAGGTGAACAACTTTGGCTGCACCAGATCCAATGGGACCTGCATGGACGACAAACTCTTTTTAACAGCAAATCAAGTTGGCTATTGAAACAAAATAGGAATATTAATCGCTTTCGTTTTCTAAAGAACTTTGGTATTTTTAGTAGGTACGTCTACCCAAACATGCCTGAAATTCAAACATCAGAAGCATCACGAATCGAATAAGCGATACCTATTTTTTTGTAGTTGTTATGTTTACGAATTATTATGTAAGTTATTATTCAAATGTGAGAACCGACGCGATGTTTTTGCCTCTACCATGCCTACCTGCTCTCCACTCGTATAACTTGACCTGAGAATTTGACGCGATTGGGTAAAGCTGAAAGGAGGGTAATGTGTGTTCTTTAGGAGACCGGGTCGCGGAATCTGTGTTAAATTTTTAAAGAACATTACTTCTTTACAGTAGGTTAAAATCATGGTGTAACGTACTGCCACAGTTCCTATATGGAAAGCGAAATTCTACAGGCATTTAAAAATCTTAACTTTGACTCGCTTGCAGAGACGTCAGGTTATAGGTTTAATCCAGGAATAAATTTGTAATTTTGACAGAAGCTTTATACGAAATCTGTCAAAGCAGCAGCTAACTCTGGGTTAAAAGGATAACCCGGCGTTTCTGCAAGTTGAAGTGGGCCATATTGGACCGTTTCTAGCCGATTGCTTCCTGTAGTCTGCTTTTCGGTTCAGTTGTATAGCCTTGTTGATCAATCAAAAGTATCAAATCATAGAATTGAAATAGGTCTACTTAAATGGAATTAAGTTCAATTTATTTGGGAGCCTAATTTATTTTGACATTGAGGAGACTGGGGACACTTGATCCCCCGGGAGACTTGTTCCCCTGGCCATAAATCGAAAACGACAGTATATTTTAAATATCAGTACTGGCAGCACTGATCTTTACTGTCATTATCAATGTCTGAACGTGAATTTGTCGGTTTACAAACGACAACTTCAGAGCAGTGGTGACATTTTGTTTTTGGCGGATGAAAATCTTTTTTTGTAAGTATTTTAATCGTTATTTCTAGCTATTATAATATATGAACTAGGGATCACATTCAAAACTATAGGAAACTGGTTAATAGACGTGTGTATTGATGACTTTTCTTTTGAATTGACTCATTATTTTGATTACGAAAAATCACTTTTTGTAAATAAACAGTCTCGGGTACACTTGATCACGGCAAGGTCGGGTAGACTTGATCCCGGGATCAAGTGTCCCTATAATATGTTTATGGTTGCTGAGTGTTTTTTTTTGTTTTAGATACAAACATAATGCCAAAGACGTACAAACCTAAAGATGGCGTTAAGGAACGCAAACCTATTGATAAAAATAAACTAAAGGCAGCAGTTACATGTGTAAATTTAATTGTGTATTGTGTGTGTTTTGTGGTGTTGCAGGGAAATACTTTCAAAGGCACCGCCAAAGCTTTCGATGTTCCTTTGATGTCATTAAAAAGATATGTTAAGAAACAACAAGCACAGCCCGAGGTTGAAATATCCTATGAACCTGATTACAGGCAATCTAGAAAACTTGTGATTATAAAGATAATATGAGAAAATATAGTTACCAAAGGATCATTGCTAATTGTATACCTACTACTAAGAAAGAAATGTTTGATTATTATATATATAGTTATAAGAACAATTGATGCCAAATAAACATTATTTGTACAAATATATGCATATTTATTTATTAATTGTAAAAATAATTATGGGGGAACAAGTGTAAGGTACACTTGTTCCCCCATAATCAAGTCTAGCCTATACAAGGATCAAGTCTCCCTGCATAGGGGACATTTGATTCCAACGGAGAGTTCTGGAAAAACGTGAAAAAATATACTAGTTCATAATTTATTTCATGATCCAATAACGCAGAAAGGAAGACAATTAGTTTTTCTAGCTAATCACGTAATAATATCCTGAAACACACTATTATTTTACTAGTTATGAAAGAAAAAAGAAAACTGGGATCAAGTGTCCCCAGTCTCCCCTACTATACCTGTTTGATACTTATATTAATATGATGAAAACAAAACATGAAGCCTGGAGGAGACTACTACCAATAAAAAATAATGACACAACATGCCGCAGAACCTTAATAATTATAATTACTAGACGATGCCCTTGCCTTGGCTTCATCCACGTCAAGTAGTATTTACCTAGTCACTAGGTACAGACTACAGAATATATTGTCCTACACCTACCAGATACAAAGTCCCTTCAAAAAAGGTTCAGCCATTCCAAAGGTTAGCCCGAATAAACAGACAGACACACAAACAAAATTAGACAGACAGTTCAATTTTATTTATTTATACAGCAATAGAGTACCTAGCAGCTAGCTGTCTGCTGTGGGCTTTGAGTATTAAACCAACACTTTAATACTCAAAGGCTGTTGGTACTCACGAATGGACAATCGCAATCCCATAGCGCCGTATGGAGTGCTATTGTTATTGTGATGATTCACTGCTTCGATTATAATTTTTAATTAATTATGACTCGATATTCAGGCCACCTAACCGATTATTATTTGATTGCGATATTGTTTTAAGGCAATCCGGTTTTACGAGTAAAGGTGGTACCTAGCAATGGGGCATAGACACAGGGCATATAGACTTCTTCGACACTGTTCAATCGTTCAGATTTAGAGCCGCCCATAATGACCCATGAATATGGATCCGTATCGAAGTGATCGTAATACGTTTCTAAATACTTTTTAAGTTTTGATTAGAAGCAGGCGTCGTTTGCGGAATTCCATTATACGCAAGTATGAAATGCAAAGTGCTATATTTGCAATTATTGTGCATTAATAGAATAGAATAGAATAGAATAGAATAGAATAGAATAGAATAAAAATGTTTTTTATTCAAATAAACTTTTACAAGTACTTTTGAATCGTCAATGAGTCTACCACTGGTTCGGAATGCCGTTCCTGCCGAGAAGAACCAGCAAGAAACTCGGCAGTTGCTCTTTTCAAAATACTTTTACAATATACTTCACAGATATTCTATGTATGCAGAGTTTCCACAATGAGGGAAAAGTCCACAAAAGCATACGTAATTATTTCTAATTATAATTCAACACATGTCAAGACGGGCAGACAGAAAGTAGCCCCATTGCCGCTGGTGGCACCCGTTCACGAGCATGACGCATGACCCAGCCATTGCTTCGCTCAACCATATTTTAGGGAACGCAACAACCCGCATCACACGACACCACCGCAGAAATGTTAAAGAGAGTGTGACATACTTAGGCTACCCATCTTAAGGCATCGAATTGAAACTAATATTCAAATCAAATACTCATTTTAAAATATGACTTGTACACAAATAAAGTGGAAACTCTGAATAGAATAGAATTATTTTGATATACAATTATACAGGTTAATCATTACCTACTGTCTCATGAATCGCTGGAACGAACTACATCCACGCTTTTTTGTCATTTATATAGTCTTCAATCGTATAATATGCTTTTTTCATGAGCGTAGTTTTAATCGATTTCTTAAACTTGTGTAAAGGCAAGTCCAAGATCGACTGTGGAATTTTATTATATTATAGAGTTAATATATCTATGATGCTCTGGGTACCAATTATCTAAAAGTCATTCCATTGATCGTATTCGTATTCGATAACATTAGCATCAAAGTAAAATAATCCTTGATTGCATTGATTTAAAGTCACAAATTCAGTACAACCGATTTTAACATGGAGCGTTATGGAGCGTATCGTACATACCTAAACGTATTCAAGAAGGCATACACGAAATTGAGCTCTCATTCAATGGTATTATGGTTTATTTTACTTTGACGCTAATTTCATCGAATACGACTATGATCATTGGAATAACTTTAGACAATCGAGCTTAATAAAACCAAGATAATAAGTAGATGTAAGCAGCAGGTACATAGAATACATAATAAAATATGTTCCTATTGAAATGGAACAGACAAATACAACATTAAGTACACATTCTTTTGTGAAACAAACTAGGTAGGCAGCAGTGGCCCAGTATTGACTATTCAACACAGAAATATGTAGTTTAATATCTGTCCGACTACCGGACTACCTTGAATGTGAAATGATTTCGAAGAACATATGGCAGAACATTTAGTACCTACCTCACAAACATTAAAAAAATACAAATTAGACTTTTAAAACATATTTTAGGGAAAAAAGAGAAAAAAAATACAAAGGGAACTATGATAGTATTTTTAAAGACTTGAAACTTTTACCTGTAGACAAAAAAGTAGAATATTTAATAGTAAAAGATCATTTTTTCTCAACTAATTTTAAAAAAAAGTGCAAAATGAGAGATAATGTTAGACCGAGTAGGAAAGAGAGATTTTTAGTGCCAAAAATGTATAACTACTACGGTAGAAGGATAAGCGCCTATGTAGTTCCTAAAATATTCAATACAATCGGTTGGGTTGGGGAGGATATCGACAGGGTCTGTGAGAGAGTCCTCAAGAATAGGTTAAAGGAACAGTTACTGGGGGACTCTCTAACTGACTAAATTAGACTTGTTAAACTGGTTTATTTATGTTTATATTTTTTTATTTTTATTTTTATTATCAAATTATTAAAATTAAGTTAATAGTATAGGATATAGTTCTAAGGTTAAAAGCATGTACATAATAATTCAATAACCATTAAACGTAACTATTATTAGTATAGAGCGCCACCTCGCCAACAAACTGGCCCACCAGTTTGGCGAGAAAGTATCTTATGATCCAGTTTGTAATTAGCATGATTAAATAAATTAAAAAAAAAAAAAAAGAAAACCATCTACCTACTCGTATAACTATAAGCTTGTTTGTGCGGTTAGTCCGAGTTTTAATTCGTTTGATCGTAATAGTAAACGATGACATTAGCATGAAAGTGAAATGAACCATAATATATAATTGACTTAAAGTCACAAATTCAATACAGACGATCTTAATTTGGAGCGTTTTCGTTACTACGTAAACGTATAAGAAATTGAGCTCTAACTCAAAACTGTTATGGTTTATTTTACTTTGAGGGTAATGCCATCGTTTACTATTTATATAGTTAACTATCAAATCTTGTACTAAGCGTACTATTCACGTAGTAAAGACAGCTGAATATTATATCTTTAGTATATTATCCGTCATCGTGAAAATATAATAGTCTTGGAACTAGTAGAGCATAGTCGTAATTCCTACTTCCATGATAATAGTAGTGCCCTGCTGTATGTCTTGCGCCGCTTGTACCCAGCAGCTCACTACGTCTCGTCGGTTGTCTGGTCCACCTAGTGGTAAGTGTCAACACATGACCAACACTGCTTTTCGACGAGAGGTCGGCATTCAAAGGTATCCTGAAACCCCAACGTGTACCTATCGTGTGTGTGCGGGTTGTTACGTTCCCTCAAATATGGTTGAGCGAAGCAACGGCTGGGTCATGCGCCATGCTCGTCAACGAGTTCCACCGGCGGGAATGGGGCTACTTGTCTGTCTGCCCATCTTAACATGTATTCAATTGAAAGTAAGTATGCTTTTGTGGAACTTCCCCTCATTGTGGAAACACTGCATACATAGCATAGTATCTATTGTATTGTAAACTTGTTTTGAAAAGAGCAACCGCCGCTTTCCTTGCTGATTCTTCACGGCAAGAAGGGCATTCCGAACCAGTGCGATGTAGACTCATCGACGATTCAAAAGCACTTGTAAAAAGTTTGTTTGAATAAAAAAATTGGTTGTCTGTAAAGTCGGTTTACGGACGATAGTTTTACGTGATAACGACGCTTGGGCCGATCGTGCCTCTCTATCGCTTGTTCCGCGCTCTCGCTTGCACCCTCAGGCTCAGGCGGAACGTGACACTATTTCGTGCGTGCAGCCGGTGTTCATCGATTTATAAGACGTTATCACGTCAAAAATATTTCTATTCTATTCTATTCTATCGGTTCCATGGATAACGGAGTTCCGTGTGAATATGAAGTGGCCCCAACCATTGCCACTTCGCACACCACAGCTTCGTAATCCGTTGAGCTATATCGGTCACTGTGATCCTTCTTCAGATATCCTCATATCTGATAGATAGAGATAGCTCTCTCCATCAAACGCTGAGTGCTGAACCTTTTCTGAGAGCCGTAGCTGCGTAGGTATATGTATATGTCATGAGTAATGACTGTCAACAGTCAACATGTACTGTTCGAAGCCTTTGGTCTCGTACTCGAAATAATAGTAAGTACTTAGTAGGATATTGTAAAAAAACTCGTCAGCAGACTTATTCAATACAAAAGAAATATATATACGAATACAACTTGATTCGTGGCCTCAAGTCTCAAGCAGGTTTCCACCCATACCTGTAAGCAACGTGTCCACATACGAGCAAAATATTGTTTCTAAAAATATCCATTCACAACATTGTGCGTTGTCACAATATGGTTTTGTAATGCAAATTGAGTTGACTCAATCGATTAGAATGCTGAGAGGTGTACCGTGTACTTAACTACAGATTTTCTTTAATGGAAATGGACCTGGTAGAGAGTAGAAACTAGAAACAGTTCTGTTCTATAGTAGGTACATAATGTGTAGGTACATAATTACATTAGTTAATATTATTTTTGTTAATAAAAAAGCGTAGGAAGTATTTTCATCTTTATAAGCTGTGTAATTTTTTTTATCAAATATTAAAACTGACAAAGATATAGGCAAGTTTTAATAGGCATCTATCTCGTATGTTTGTGCAAAATCTACCTCTTACCTCACCGAGTATTTACCTGCGCACGCGGTCGTCATCATTCAGGCCTTTACGTCTGTTCTAGACGATTTAAATATTGTCTCGGAGGCATTTTCTCCGGTGACTGTGGAGACCGATCCGTGAGCGACAATTACGTCCGCACTTGCTGCAACAAAACCCGATGACCACAGACGCAGTCCCGGCGCTGGAACGCCTTCTTGCTCTCCTGTGCGCTAACACTTTGAACCAAGCATCGTCGTGAACTCTAGACCCCTCACCCACTCTTCTCCTCCAACCGTTCCTGTCATCCGCCAGCTTCTCCCCATTCCTGTGCTTTATGTTAAAATCGGTCATGTCTCTCTTGGCGCAATCGGCGCGCTTTAAAGCGCAGCCGTGGTCTGCCCACGTTTCTCTTCGCGTGTGCTACTGCGCCAAGAAGTACTTGCCGAGGCAGGCGAGATGAGTCCATTCTATGCAAGTGTCCCAGCCAACGGAGGCGTTTTTGCTTTAACAATGCAGTAAGGCTGAGACTCAGTACGTTTCAGGACGTTCTCATTAGTCTCCCTATCTCTCCAAGTGAGGCCCAAGATTTTGCGTAAGCAGCGCCCGTGTAAGTAAAAAATCGGCAAAGTGCGAGTCGGGCCTCGCTCTTTTAGGGTTCCGTACATATGACCTTACACCTTATTACACTTTACACTTAACACTTTATTTTAAGACGCCACCAGGGTAAAAAAATAAAATTTTATTTCGACTCCTTTTTAGGGTTCCGTACCCAAAGGGTGCCAACGGGACCCTATTACTAAGCCTCCGCTGTCCGTCCGTCCGTCCGTCCGTCCGTCCGTCCGTCCGTCCGTCCGTCCGTCCGTCCGTCCGTCCGTCTGTCAGCGGGCTGTATCTCGTAAACCGTAATAGATAGACAGTTGAAATTTTCACATATTGTGTATTGCTAATGCCGCTATAACAACAAATAATAAAAATCAAATTAAATTAAAAATAAAGGGGGCTTCCATATATGGAAAAGGAGTCGAAATAAAATTTTATTTTTTTACCCAGGCATGTGGGGTGTCATTGTCTAGAGCTCATTAAGTGGAGTTCAAATATATATTTTTTTATTTTTTAGCTACAATAATGAAGAAATGGGGGGCCGTCAAAGTTGTCGGTTTCAGACCAATTTTGTTAGGGGATCTATCTCAAAAACTAAACTAGGTCAGGATTTTGAAATTTTGGTATATTATGTACTATATAGTGTATTTAAACAACAAATACTGAAAACACCGATTTATAATGCGGTTTGTAATTTGTGACCAAAACAAACGAGCATTTTTAGGGTTCCGTACCCAAAGGGTACCAACGGGACCCTATTACTAAGCCTACGCTGTCCGTCCGTCCATCCGTCCGTCCGTCCGTCCGTCTGTCAGCGGGCTGTATCTCGTAAACCGTAATAGATAGACAGATGAAATTTTCACATATTATGTATTTCTATTGCCGCTATAACAACAAATAATAAAAATTAAATTAAATTAAAAAAATTAAATTAAAATATTTCCATGGGTATGAAAATATTTTAATTTAAATTTTTTTAACGGAACCCTAAAAGAGCGAGGCCCGACTCGCACTTGGCCGATTTTCATGTATCTACTACCTATGGGAGCCCGCTTTAATTTTTTTAATTTAATTTAATTTTTCTTATATTTTATTGTTATAGCGGCAATAGAAATACACACTGAAAATTTCAACTGTCGGTTTACGAGATACAGTCCGCTAACAGACGGACGGACGGTCAGACGGAACCCTAAAAAAAACGAAGTTATTCGGCAGTAACTTGAAATTAAAAAATCTCGTCGAATTTGCACGAAAAATGCGAAACACGGAAGTTCCCATTACACTAGCGGCACGCTATGATGGCCGGTTTGACACATTACAATAGTGATGTGGAATGTCAATTTATTCTCGAACAAAAAACAATTAAGTTTTGTTTTTGTACCTGATTAAATAGGTTTAATAAAACAAAAATGTATATGTTTATTTAATTTATTTGAACGAACTGAATATTTTAATGAAAATGAATATACATACTTTATATGCACACAAGAAACATATGAATACAAAAGATACCAAAAAAGGTTTTTAAAAATTTTCAATTTAGAAAACCAAATGCCGAGTTGTGGTATATATCATATAAAAATAAAAATTTTACCTTTTGTATGAAACAGCTGATATTTTTTTGCGATTTCAGAGGTTTGTCCACATAGTGAAAATTGTTCATATTCACAAGTACATTCACCCCTTAAATGGTGCAAACTGATTTTTCTACACTTGTATACATTTTAGAAATCAATTTAATAAATAAATTTTGAGTCCTAAACCTAAAACTACATTCGATAAAATTTATGAATCTCTGCACATCACTATCGTCAATAAAGTAATACAATTATTTCCTTCAAAGTCGTTATCAATTAATACGGAACTTCATGAGCGGACAAACGTCAAACCGGCCATCATAGCGTGCCGCTAGTGTAAGTACGTGTAAGTATTATATTATGTAAAATTTCTTACGTGATAAACCAAGGATATACCTACCTGATAAGCCAAACTGCAAAACATAAGACTCTCTATGGATACAATACTACAACTACCCACTTACTCGTATTTAAAAAAAACTGCCATTTTTAGGGTTCCGTACCCAAAGGGTACCAACGGGACCCTATAAGCCTACGCTGTCCGTCCGTCCGTCCGTCTGTCAGCGGGCTGTATCTCGTAAACCGTAATAGATAGACAGATGAAATTTTCACATATTATGTATTTCTATTGCCGCTATAACAACAAATAATAAAAATTAAATTAAATTAAAAAAATTAAATTAAAATATTTCCATGGGTACATGGAAATATTTTTATTTAAGTTTTTTTAACGGAAGCCTAAAAGAGCGAGATCCGACTGTATCGTTGCCTTGGTTTGCTGGACCTATCTACTTTCTTTGTTTATGTTGTATTGTAATTAGTATTATACTTACTAGAACACTATTAGGTAAGAAGTAAGGAGCTATTACTTATTGTTACGCTATATGAATTATTTATCATCTGGAAGATAGATAGATGTACCTACCTAACAATTAATTCAAGCAAATTAAAAAAAAGAGATGTAAATACGGAATGTACCGTTATTTATAAGCGAAACCTACACAGTATACACACGAATCTACATATTATTATGAGCAAAAAGCATCGTATTTGCATATTTCTGTGTTTAAATGGAAACTCACCCGTATTAAAGCGAATGTGTTTTGGTGAAAATACTACTTACAACCTACGTGTATCAACATTACGTGGATTCCGCGTAAAATCGACTTTTTGTCGCAATTTGCAATAAGCCTGCACACTAGTATATAGCCTAGTATAACACACTCGTAATACTCAGTGGTTATAACCCACGCAGTTAAAACCCTTAACGTAATGAAAAGAAATCACTTATATTTTATTGTTAATGCCAATAAATGTCACAGAACAAATAATTTCAAAATGTGCCACTACTCCGTGTTCTTACAGCCGATTTCACCTAAATCGAGTGACGTTTTACCGAGGAATAAAGTGGACGTTCTGACAGTTTTTGTATTGAAAATGCTGTCAGAATATCAAATTTACGCTCGGATATGACTTATTTTATGTTGGTGAAATCGACCCTTAATCTAGTAAGAGGTATATCCAGCTATTATTATAGTAGAGAAGATACTATCAAGAGTCATGCCTCCGAATGTAAACCCATCATTCTGATTTAATCATAATTTAGGTATTCCGTAAAATAATGTTGCCTTGACATAAGTCTGTCTTAAAATGTTACATTACATTAAAAATTTACCTAAAGCTAAACTAATCTAATTACTATGCAAATCATACCCACGTGGTATTCCACGTACGTACGTACGTAGGTACTAAATACCGGCTGCATTTCCGCGCTGGACAGCCAGGCTGATCCTTTGCGCAAAAAGTGAGCCCGTCCTTCTGTCATCACTCATCAGTTAAGGAAATTAACCATCCTCCACCAACCGCGGTGAAATGTCTCCTAAAAATTTATTTGCACTTAGACTCCATAGTCCCAGAGTATCCATGGGAAACACGGGAACAGCCATGAACGTATGGGAACAACAAACGGGTTATAAGGAATCGGACTTCTACGGTTTTTACAGGATTATTAAAAGACCTAGGTAGACCGTCCCACAGAATGCCGATGGGTCCAAGTTATATAATCCAAGCAGACGAAATCGTGGGCTTTAACAGCTCAAGGTTATATAATTTTGCTGGTAGTTGAGATACAAGCATATACTTAAATTGATAAGACATCTATTCCATCATACAGCACAAAACCAGGAAGTTGGATGTTACATTTGATTAAATGTTGCGTTTATATTACGTATAATTTGCACGTTAGCTTTCCTGTTTTGCTGTATTTCAACGAAGAATATCTTGCTACTTAACTACCAGTTGGCTTGGTCAGTAATCGAGTAGAGAGAGAGAACCTACCATGTCGCAAACGGAGTGTAGAGCATCCTCCGGCTACGTCAAGCGATGACATCCGGAAAATGGCATTGGCGTTGCCTTAATAAGGCTATGACTAACAGTGGATGCATGTTATCTACTGATGCTGATTATGAATGATGATGGTGATGGAGGCAAAATCTACATTAACTAACTAATTAAATAAATAATCTATGCCGGCCTACGGTTTATTTAATCAACGTTTCTAATGATCGCATAAGTTAATCATAATGATAGAGTCATAACCGTAAAACATAAAAGTCTTATTCTAATCACGATTAAAACCCAGACACGATTTCAATGAACCCGAAACAACTCGGTAGGATTCTACGCACGTCCCTTTCTACCATATTACGAAAGAAAGGAAGTAGTTCTAACTGTAAAAGCGATGTTTCTGTAAAGTGGACTCAATTGTATTCTTTTTTGGGTTGATTATTCAGGTTAGTAGAAAGTTATTGGCTACAAAGTGCTATAGGGGTTTGAAAAGCATTCTTAGCTTTAAAAACTCAAAATGATTAAATAAAAATAATTAAAAAATTGGCTGGCAAGCTCATTATTTTTGACGATACCTTAACTTACCGGCTTGACCATTTGAGTGCTTTACGAACCAGTGCAGTGATAGAGTCATTAGTTACAAACGGAAGATCGGAATACGCTAAATTGAAATTATTTTGAAATCATTTCAATTTGATGTCAGTCCTCTTCTAGGCCTAAGGCCAATCTAGGTAGAGAGAAAGGATGGAGAAGCCAAACAGGAGAGATTAAGTGAGTAGATAGATATAATAGGTTTGTATAATATGTATATTTAACCAAAATCTCTGCTAGTACGCCTGAGGCCAGGCGCACTGCACAGGTTAAGGTGGATAATCCACCTTAATAGCATCGATTTAAATATGGGGGTAATAGCTCGGTCAAATTAGACCAAAAAATAGGTGTGAGGTTACAATAACTCCCACTTGGCTGAAAATTGGTAGGATTGTTCAAATCAAAACACAATTATAAATGAAATGTGAAAAGTCTTCATCATTACAATCATAAGTAACTATTTTAAAATATTTTACGTTTACCTTACACCATTAGTACCCCTTAATAGTAGTAGATAGGTACATAATTGATGAGTTTTTACTATCTCAGAAATATACCCAAAAACGTTGGGCAAAAATTGTAGAGGTCGGTAGGAGAGGCAAAATTTGAACAGCCTCCGGTAAAATGTGTAAATCCGTCACTGATCGCACCTCTGAATGCACTTTATTATGTCGTAGCTCGTAGCAAGTAGCTATTTAATTAAATGTTTTTTCGAAGTGAATCTTCTGTAGCTTAAATGCTGTTATGTATTCTGTGCCAATACTGCGATTATGTGATTTCAATAACCATAAGACGTTATCATAATATTATAATATTTAATTTGAATAAATGCTATTGCACTTTCTACTAAAGTTATGTAAGATGCTAAAATATTTTTGGAACGTAGTTCCTTATCGCGTGGTACGAAAGGGGGCTAGACGGAAAAAATTAAGGAAACCGACCCTCGACATATTTTTGAAACCGACACTTTTTTGTTGAATGTGAATTTTGCATTGTGTTCGGTGTATTCGCCTTAGAACAAGGCGTCTGCATGGCCTAGTGGTAAGGACAGTCGCCTATAAGTTCAACGTTGATGGTTCGAATCCCAGCTCGACAGACAAAATTTTCTATTTTCAATTTTATTTTAAATAATTTCTAAATGTGGAATTTTTCCCTAATTTTTTATTGTATAAATTGGATAACGCCATCTGTGAAAAAACAGTAACTCCACCAGAGTAACTCTTTGGTTTTGTAACAGTGAAATAGAAATAAACTAAAAATAATTCATCGTAGTTAATCAATTTAATACTAGATGACACCACTAGTTTATTATATAATAGTAAAAATAATAATAATAAAAAAAATATGTAAAGCAGTATAATAATGCATACCGTATCGTTATAAAGTTTCCCAGATACTGCAGCGCGTCTGGGATGTTCGCCGAGTCGGGAGTGCCCGATTTCTTTGCTGTTATCAGAACGCGTATATCTTCCTTCTGGGAAAGATTGCGTAACTCTGGTAACGGCATCCTTCAGGTCGTGGGTAGGGACTTGTGCAGTCCAATGATGAGACATTGGATCTCGACACATCGAGATCCAAATAGAAAATAATTCTGTCTATGAAGGATGACTTGTTTGATGTACTTATTCAATTTTTAATTTTACATTATGTTTGTAATCATTTTTATTTTATTTTATTTTATTTTAAATTACTTTTGTACATGGGTTTTTACCTAAATAAAGAAATTATTATTATTATTTTGCTATATATTTCGACTCTCACACCCGCGTACAAAATAAATATATATTAAGCCAAAGTAGAAATACACACATCAAAAGTGTCTAGGGATCAACATATATTTTTGCAATAACTTTTCTCCTGATTGATATTAATTAAAATTTTCTTTAAGGATTCATCAAATAAAGTGTTTTCGTTTGTCACAGTAACGATAAACCAAGTCACCTTTGCATTAATAAAGAAATTTGCCATTTTCCTAATAAAGGGATTTTTGACATTTGAACCACTAACATTAAAGTTCGAAAAAAAGACTGAAATAACAGTTTTCTTTAAAATTTTATTGGGTAACTTAAACAATTAATAATCCGTGTTTCTACCGCGAACACTAACAACACAAGAACATCGGTTTGGCATACTCAAAATGAGTTCATCCAAATCACGCTGTGGAATGGCCGCCCATGTTCGTTGCAACAACAAAAAAAGGTCTTCTTGCCACTGGATACCCTCCATATTCGGCAGAGCTCTTCTCTGTAGCATATCCCATGCATGCTCAATCGGGTTCAAGTCTGGCGACTGAGCAGGCCAGGGCAGGACATTGATGTTAGCTGCGGCGAGAGTCTGTCTTACAACTCTTGCGGTGTGCGGTCGTGCATTATCATGCATTAACTGAAATAAGGGACCGATTTGCACTTGTAGAGGAACGATGACGTCTGATACAATCGTCTCAGCATAAATTTGAGCGTTGAGGTTGCCTCTGATCCAAATCAACTCAGTTCTTCCGCTGATCCAAATACCCGCCCATACCATGATGGTTCCACCACTATAAGGATGGACTTCCTGGCAGGATTTTAATCGCTGTTGGCGTCCAGGGGTTCTCCAGTGTCGTATACGTCTTGTATCCGGTCTCATACCAAAACGAGACTCATCAGAAAAGCACACGAAACGCCATTGTTCTTCTGCCCAATTTCTGTGTTCAAGAGCCCATTGATATCGAATCCTACGATTGTGCATTGCTATAGGTGGTACCCGTAGCGGTCTTCGGGAATGAAGGTTCACTTCATGCAAGCGGTTTCTGACTGTTTGGTCGCTAATTAAGTTCCCTGAAGAGTGATGAAGCCTCACGGCTAACATCATGGCGGTTATTGTTGGAGCTCTTCGAGTTAAGATTTGAATGTATCGGTCTTGTCTCCGTGTGGTGCAGCGATACCGTCCTCCATGGCGCTCAGCCACGGTACCAGTGCTTCGGTAACGTGTCCAAAGTCGACTGATAACACTCTGACTTGTATTCAGAGCTAAAGCCACAGTACGTTGCCGGGAACCAGCTTCTATCATTCCCACGGCTCTGAGCATTTCTTCCCTGCTTAAATGACGTCGCCGCTCCATAATAACGTTGGTTTTAATCAGTAGTAGGGAAACAGTAGCACTAATAATGTCTTCAATGCGTTGTATGTTTTTATAGGGAAAATATTGACAGCTGATTTTCATCTTTTACTCGAATTTGATTGACAATTCCTGATTCAAATTATGAAATGCACCAAAAAGGATCCATATAAATTTATAAAATCATAAATTTATTACAAAGCCACATCTCAATCT
Source organism: Oeneis ivallda (assembly GCA_029955525.1). Classification (NCBI taxonomy): domain Eukaryota; kingdom Metazoa; phylum Arthropoda; class Insecta; order Lepidoptera; family Nymphalidae; genus Oeneis; species Oeneis ivallda. Next base: position 24,217,411 of record JARPMR010000007.1, read on the forward strand.
CAAGAAATCCGCATAAAAATGCTTGATCCCTAGACACTTTTGATGTGTGTATAATAAACATAAATATAATATATACATATAATAAACTTACATATAGATTACATAAATAAATACTTGTAGCGGGCGGAGGGTTACGCCCCGGCAGGGGAGACCAGACGGCCGGGGGTCAGGGCGACAGGCTGAGAAACCGACGGACTATCCTAGCCGAGTCTAGCAACACCGCTTTCTGCATCTTGGCCGCGAGCGAACTGCCACGGAACCCCAGTCGCCTCAGATGGTGAGCGAGGCTGACTGGGATCAACCCATTCGCAGAAATGACGACTGGGATGGTTTCAGTGGACTCCACATGCCACATGCCAGTAACCTTGTGAGCCAGATCTAGATACTTTCGTTTTTTCTCTGTCTCCGCTCTCACGAGGTTCTCGTCATGTGGGATGGTGATGTCCACTAAAAACACCCTCGACTGTGCCCGGTCCATCAGCACGATGTCAGGCTTATTCGCCAGAATCGTCCTGTCCGTGATGATGGACCGGTCCCAATAGAGCCGGACTCCGTCACGCTCAAGTACCGGCACTGGTGTGTACCTAGAGTACGGCACTCTCTCATCCAGGAGACCGTACTTCAGAGCAAGCTCTTGGTGAAGGATTTTGGCCGCTTGGATGTGTCTGTGCAGATACTCAGTGTTAGCAAGAGCGGAACATCCCGAGAGCACATACCTGAGTGACTCACCGGGATGGCGACACGCTCGACAGATGTCGTGAGTGCCATCCTTCAGGATGTACTTTCGGTAGTTCCGCGTCTTAACCACCTGATCTTGTATTGCACACACAAAACCTTCGGTTTCCCCAAAGAGGTCACCGAAGCGCAGCCATTGCACGGACGCTTTTTTATCTACGTGAGGCTCATTAAGAGCTTTAAAAAAGCGTCCATGCAACTCCCTCTCCTTCCATACGGTCTCCCGGTCAGAGGTGCTTAGTACCACCGGTTTCTGCCACTCGAGTTTGGCCAAAGATAGGGGAGTGAGTCCTTTATCACATTCTATGACATCTCTATGCATTGGACACTCCCTCTTCGTCTCAAAGTAGGTTCTGAGGCTGGATATCTCCCGATTATGCATGGTCTTGACGCTTAATACGCCTCGACCACCACATTTTCGGGGTATATACAACCTCATAACAGACGATTTGGGGTGGTGCATGCGGTAGAGAGTCATAGTCGTGCGGACTTTTCTATCCAGTGCGTCCAGTTCGGTCTGAGTCCATCTGAGTACGCCAAAGGTGTACATGAGAACGGGCATGACCCAGCCGTTATATGCTCGGACCTTATTGTTATTATTATTACAATTCCTTCACTAAAATTAATCGAAAGGAACTACGTTCAATCCGGGTGTCCCTTGACACGTCTCAAGTTTTTTATATTGTAAATTAAGGTAAACCAACAGTTCAAAACAGATTTCGTAATAGATATTTATTGCAGTTTCTGCAAGGATAAAAAATCAACGATTTTATTTTATTTATATTAGTATCTCGACTCATAAACGTATTAAAAAAACTATCGTAAACAGTTTTAAAAAGACGTGGTGTTAAAAAGTACATAAGTACTTTAAAAAATACACATACTTAGTATCAACTTATCACGCGTACCTACCCGTAAGGTTTTCTCCTACCGAAAATAGCGCTACGCGCTTAAAGTAGTTTTTACTGTTATTGTGTTCATAATCATTGATAGATATATTAAATGCTTTGGGAAATTCGTTCAGCTATTTTCTATTAGATGTAACAAGAAATTATTATTTCTAACTTTCTTTTATTTTCTATACAGACTAAGGTATTTTCTATGCCATTTCACTTTTAGTTCGCTCTTAAGTTATTATGTTTTATTGATCCAGTGTTATATCTATCCAAAACAATGGCAAATCAATGCGATGTTATCACTACCGAAAACAATGTTCGGATTCGGACCCAACATTGACCTACTTTTCTTGGCAGAAATTACCGGTAAATGGATATTAATATTCCGAATATTCTTGAGCAAACCAGCGTAACGATTACGCGTAGAGGTCATTGTACCGATACAGATATGATTTTAAGGCAAGGAAAAATAGTGAAAAACTTTAGACACGAAGGCGTTCATAAAATAAGTTTTGCTACGAGTAAATAAGCAAATGAGCGGCAGAAATGAGCAATTGTGCCCGTACTACTTATTTACGTAGGTACCTATTTTTTGCGCGCTCGCATGTTTTATTAGTGTGGAAACTGGAAACGCAGTGGTAAAAACTGTGGCATTTTTCATGTTATTTCGTAAATAGCGCTACATTTCATAAGCGGTAAAAGTGAAAACAGATAAACCGGTTATAATATCAAAGTGAAGAAGGAAATTCAAATGGAGATATTCGTTGAATTTCAGCCATCTTGAAAATATTGGTGCTTTTAAATATGGCTGTCATAGGTATTTTGAATGGATGATTAAACGTGAATTAGTGTTTAAGGATTTAAATGAATGAGCAAAATAAATAAATGTAATTTAAGCTAACAATCGACGTCGTCGCGTCGCGCACAAATAAGAAATGGTTAATGAGAACTTTTTTATGGCTAAGGCATTTTGCTCGCAATTTTCTTAACAAAACTAATTTACATTTGATTGTTATTAAGTGTTAGTTTAGACTTTCCCATGCATTGAAAAGGTATTCTCACAGTTAATATTCAGAGGCAGGCTCCCATGAAGCCAATACTAAGAAACGCGGAAGGGAGCTAGGAATGGCTAAAAGACAGACAAATAGTTTCTTTGGTTCTTTGAATAAATGAATAAGCAATTGGAATGTTCTCAAACGATCTTCTCAGCTCAAGAAAACTCAAACGGTGAAAAAATAGATAGTTAAAAGATATGTTTAGATAGAGAAATATTTTTTAGGCTTCTATACGAAAAATACCATATTATATTAGGTACCTATAACAGATTTTAACAAAGTACCTAATGCTTATTGCATATCTAACAATAATAAAAGCAAATGTAGGCAAGGGTACTTTAAGTAAACGTCGTAATAATTATAAAGTAGACGTAACAAATTAACAATTGCCTTACCATAATATTATTTATGCTGTAATATAAGATTAATAATCTACTCGTTAAATTATTTTGACGAGTTCATGAAAGCTTTATTCTTATGGTCCCAAGAACCATTGTTGATTGTAGGCTACTTTTGATCGTGCACGGTTAAACATTAACACATGATTATAATATTATATTTTTTTTTGTTACAGGATAATGAAGGAGAAAGAAACGGGAAGGCAACTGACTTTTCGATGAAACTTGAAAAGATACAGTTTCAGTAGGCGTTCCATCATTTGATTACTAGTTCTTCATAAGTTTCCAAATTTTCTTTGTGCAAATGAAAGAGTTTTGGATAGTTCTTACCAACAGAAGTGATTCATGACAGATTCCATGAAATTGAAAGGGTGCAATAAGTTATGAGATCAAGAATTCCGAGAAAAGTTGAGCAAATTGCACGAATCAGTACAGACATGTTTGACGAGCCAAAATAAACAATTAATGCAAAGCCAGATCGGCTTAAAATAAAGTACCTACTAAGTAAAAATACCAGCTCATTATTTATGAAGGTCGACAATATAACCACGATGTCCGTCAACAATGACTTGAGCGATTCTTCGGACTCGTCGCCAAAATTGCGCATGAGGCCGGCGGTCAACAAGATATTCTGCTGCAGTGTTACGGCTGCCTCAGGGTTCGTGGCTGCGTATGCTTTGGTATGTAACCAAACTACCTAAAAATACAGGGTGGTACCTTAAATCCTTAAGTTAGATCATTTTACATAAAGGAAACACTCTCTTATTTTTAAAAAGAAACAAAACTGCATTCAAAGATTTTCTAAAATTCGGGTGTCTCTCCCGGGAATCGAACCAGCTAAAAATTAACAAAAATAAACACTCGCTATTTTGTTCCACTAGTCGATACATTCAATGTTAAAGATAAAATTTCTCCCAAGAAACATTATGTCTTACACTCGTCCGTCGTACAAGATATCCTAGAACTGTTCACTTTCAACAAGTAAAAGACACGGTATAATTTTCTTATAACTCTAACATCCAGATATTTATTGTATGAAGCACAAAGCAGAAAGCTTGCTAATTATTTCTTTCTTACACGAGGTATTCTGAAGAAAAGTTTAAGAATGGGACATTTAACTTTGTTTGCAGTGCGGTACAGCAATTTTGAAATTCAAAAGAATATTTTGAACATTTTTATCGATTTTGTTTTGTTTTGCTTCCATTTAGTAATTGTGTAATAAAGGCATATCAAGAACAATTCGATTTATTAGAAGTTTACTTTTAAAAAATCAAGAATTGCAATTTAGCTCGACAGTGTAGCTAATTTGCAATTCTTTTTTTTTCAATTCTCAAAAAAAAACGATTTTATCTAAGTTTCAACAAGGTACTTAGATATAATAAGCAGCTTAAATTTAATACGATTACAATTGTCTTTTGATGTTAAAGTTATAAGAAAATTATACCTAACGTGTCTTTTACTTGTTGAAAGTGAACAGTTCTAGGTGATGTTGATTAAAGAACTTGCACATACTAAATATTCAATTTTATGGATATCTTGTACAGACGAGTGTATAACATAATGTTTCTTGGAGAAATTTTATCTTTAACATTGACTGTATCGACTAGTGGAACAAAATAGCGAGTGTTAATTTTTGAATTTTTAGCTGGTCCGATTCCCGGGTGAGACATGCGAATTTAAGAAAATCTTTGAATGCAGTTTTGTTTCTTTTTAAAAATAAGAGACTGCTTCCTTTATGTAAAATGATCTAACTTATGGACTTAAGGTAGTTCCCCTCCAGGGCCCATAATTTTTTTCCACATTATATCTCCTTATACTCTGCTAATACCTACCTTCTTTACTTCTAACACAGAATATATAATAGTACTACGTACTTCTAATTATTCTAATACCAACTTTCGTTTCTTTTATTCTCGTGTCATTGACCTTGTATTTTTATACGTTTCCTTCCACATAATTATCTCGACTAAGTGCCGAATTCACCAACGTCGAGTGACGTTTAACCAAGGAATAAAAGTGGGCGTTCTGACAGTGTTTGTATTGAAAATCTGCCAAAATATCTTTACGTACGGATAAGACATTTTACGTTGGTGAAATCGGCCCTAAGAGAAAGATATTCTTAGCTAAAAACTTCCATCAGTTGTGCAATTAGATTTCGATTGTCCTAAAATATGCCTAAGTTTCACTCACCCTGAGTGAAACTTAGGCATCTTTTAGGACATCTTTTAAGACCCTCAAAGGAAGGATGCTAAAAATAATTTAGAAAATTGGAAACATAAATTTTGCGCTTGAAATGTATCTGATTTTTAAGAATCAGGAGTATCCAGGCTACAGAAACGAACTAACCAACATTGTTTCATATAAAATAGAAGGGAGCCTAGTAGTAAGGCCAAGAGCCAAGTTATCTCACGAGATGTCGAAACGGCAGGCGGCGAATCGGAATGCGTAATATCTGAGATAACAGATTTTGTATCGCGATTGTTAACTGGATCGTAATATTAGGAATGTATTATTATGTTAATCAAGATATGGTCGAGTACCTACCAAATATAGATGACAAGTAGTATCACACTAATCACATCACACTTCACACTTCACATCACATCACATCACATCACACTATCACATCACATCACATCACATCACACTTATCACACTAATATCACACTTCACACTATCACACTAATATTATAAAGGCGAAAGTTTGTGTGTCTGTGTGTACGTTTGTTACTCTTTCACGCAAAAACTACTGGACGGATTTGGCTGAAATTTGGAATTGAGATAGCTCATACCAATGGCATACTGGTAGCTGATACACATAGGCTACAATTTATCCCGGAAAAGTAAAGAGTTCCCGCGGGAATCAAAAAACCTTAATCCACGCGGACGAAGTCGCGGGCATCGTCTAGTTAAATAATATTATGTATATATTATAGAGCATCAATTTGCAATCAGTAGGCCGACCACGTTACTCGATCTCTCTTTCGATCTTGAAAACATTACGAAAATTAATAATATTATGACGTATTACTAGTGGTTCGCCCCGAACTGAGACCTCGCGGTAACGGTATCCCATGATTATTCATTCAATCGATACATGATAATCAAAACTGACATTATTATTATGCCCGTTTTCACCAAACATACCTAAATCATCCCCTAAGTAGGAGTCTCTTAACGTAGGTAGCTCCTAAATACAATCCTAAGTCCTAACATCCGTCCCAATATCCTTTTAGGTGTCCCGTACAGGATCGTGATAAATAAGTTGACAGAAAACATCAATCACCTAACTTATAGGTAGCCCGTAAAGGTTAGGGAACGTTAGTGAAAACATTGAATTATTATGTAGGTACTAACGAGTGAAACCGGGTTACGGGCATCTGTACAAATCGTCATCTATCGACGCGAATAGAAAATATACAATATTTAACTAAAATTTAACTAAAAAATAATTTTAATTGAATAATATGGTACAAAAAAAATTACAATACAATTATTGTATTATAATAAGTAACTAAATAATAATGGTCGACGCAAAACTGTTTTTGGGATAGGTCGTTAGTCGTAACTCGTAGTTCCATGGGAATAGTTACTGACTGCGCCATCTATTAGCATTATTGTGAAGCTATGTTGATGCTATATGAATTACTGATGTACATTAAAAATTAAATAATCTCGTTTCTTTATAATATTCATATAATTTTAGTATTTGTTGTTCAAGTACAGGATATAAGTGACCTAAAAACATAAAATCAGTTTGAAAATCCATAGCGGATTTTCCTAGAGAGCGTCTTCAAGCGAGCGTATAAAATCGCCACATTGAAAGCCCCCCATTTCGTCAATTTTAAGGGAAAAATTTAAAAAAATATATTTTTGTACTCAGTTCAAAATTATCTTTAAAATGATACGTAACAATTTTATGTAACGCGATATTTTTTTTTTTACTTCGCATTCGCTTCTATGAGAGCCCCCCTGAAATAAAGATTTTTATAACTTTTTAAGCCATTTTCGGCTGGAGGCCATCGGTTTACATATTATATCCATTTAATTTGAAGTAATTACGTTCAGTAATTCAAAAGTTATAAGGCTCTGACAGACGGACGGACGGACGGACGGACAAGTGCAAATCGCTCTAGTTAACTCAGAGACCTCGCTTCGCTCGGTCAATAAAACTGTTAGCTAACTGATGATGATGATGGAAAATAATTGAGTCTTCAACGCGTTTTCCTTGAAAGCAGGAAAATGAAGAAAATCCTTCGAGTCAATAGTAGATACAAATACTTAGACATTGAAATATATAGGTATATTTTTAATGAACTCCAGAATTTAGCTAAATACCTACATATTTTAGTATTTTATCTGCAGCAGTGTAACTTTTCAAATTAATGAAGATGTAAAATCACGAAGATTGTCCAATAATGAATTTCGTACCTTAAACGTCATCAATTCATCACCAACCCATCAAAATTACTGAGCGCAGGTCTCCTCTCAAAGAAGGGTAATAGGCCATAGTCCTCCAAGCTGGCCCAATGTGAATAAGTGGACTTCACACACCTTCGACAACATTATGGAGAACAAGTGTGCAAGTTTCCTCACGATGTTTTCCTTCACCATTGGAAGCATGTGTCTGATTGCTTAAGCGCACTCCGAAAAGTCAGAGGTGCGTGACCGGGTTCGAACCTGCGACCCCCCATAGGAGACCACAGTCCTAACCACCAGGCTATCACTGCTTATCGTCTATATGTATAGTTAAATGTAACTTTAGCGGATTATCGCTTTATAAGCTCGCTGTTCCTTGTGTTGAAAATACCAGTCTAAAGTTATTCCATTGATCTCGTATTCTATGACATTAGCGTCAAAGTAAAATAATATAATCAAAAGTAAATAGAGTTCAATTTCGTGTATGCATTCTTATAAGTTTACGTATGTACGATACGCTCCATAACGGTCCATAATATAAAATCGGTTGTACCGAATTTGTGACTTTAAATACAATCAAGGATTATTTTACTTTGACGCTAATGTCATCGAATACGATCAATGGAATAACTTTTAGACAATTGGTACCCAGTTTCCTGCCACGTGTAATTTTTATTTTGTGTAGGTACCTTCAAGGCATAGATAGGTTAATAATGTGGTTAGGTACGGTATAATTTCAGGTGGCGTACGCTATAGCCCTGATCTACGAGATAGTGTGGGTGGTGGAGTCGCAGAGCGGATTGCCGATCCCGTCAGTGCTGCTCATGATTTGCTACTGCGTCGTCATCTCTGCCACAGTCACCCTGGTGCACGGGCTTATATCAGTGAGTCTTGTCGTCTCTTTATCCCAAGACCATAGCCAGTATTTAATAATTGATTAGCTTTTGCCCGCGACCTCGTCCGCGTCGAGTTAGGGTACGTTTATGCACACGCGGCGCCCGTGGTAGCACCCGCCGCGTTCAACGCAAACGCTTCTGTATGAACGCTCTCATACTTGGCCATATGTTTGAGTTTACCGCGCGACACGACGCACCACGCGCCGCGCAACGCACCGCGTGTGCATAAACGTACCCTTAGGGTTATAAAATGCCTCGGGAACCCTTTGTTTTTCCTGGGTCAAAATATCCTATGTCATTCTCCGTATCCTCAAATATACTCTTGCAAAAAATCCGTTGCTCCATTGCTGCGTGATTTTAGGACAAACCAGCAAACAAATACGCTTTCGCATCATCGCATATTTAAATAATTGCAAAAGTAGTAAGTAAAGGCTTTTTTAACTTTGTCAGAATGTCACGAAACGTACGTACGTACGTAGTGAAACTTTAGTCATTTTCTTGTAGAATTTAGGTATTGTATTGTTACTTCACTGTTCATGGTGTTTTCTCTCACGTCACCATTATGTCGCGACCTTAATAATGATTTCTTAATTTCGTACATAAACCCATTTTTACACGCTTCCCTTCTATTGTACCTTTTGTTACCTTTAATTCATAATGTCGTAAGTTCACGAAATCGTCGTATCTTTAATGTTATTTAACAGCTATGTGCCCCTCAACATTGTTCTTATGAATTATCCGATTTTTTTGACATAACCTGTTCGTCATCTTTACATGTAGACGCCCACAGCTAGACACAGCTCTTACAACGATTGTTACAGAGCATGATCTTGTTACGCTTGTATCCGGCAACTTCTTTTCATCTGCCTACCTTATCGCCATGCGAGCACCTTCGGTCACATACATCTTCTTCTTCTTTGTCAACCGATAGACGTACACTGCTGGAACAAAGGTCTCTTGCATGGACTTCCACAGGTCTCGGTTTTGCACCGCCTGAATCCAGCGCCACCCTGCAACTCGTTTGATGTGGAACACGGACCTACGTCTTATTCTATAGTCTATTATGTGGTCTATACCTGCTCTATTGGTTCTTTGAGCTATGTATAGCCTGCACATTGCCTGCAGTCATATTTGAATAATATATTGAACTAGCAGACCCAGCGAACTTCGTACCGCCAACAAAAATATTTAGGGGTGGGTCACCCTTATCATTTAGGGGTATGAAAAATAGATGTTGGCAGATTCTCAGACCTACCCGATATGCACACAAAATTTCCTAAAAATCGGTCCAGCCGTTTCGGAGGAGTTTGGTAACAAACACCGCGACATGAGAATTTTATATACTTACTAGCTGACCCAGCGAACTTCGTACCGCCACTACTTATAAATGAAAAATTAGTTGTTTTTTTTTCCAAATTGTGAATCTAAACCATCCTCGAATCCCCTTGAACTCACACAAAAAATTTCATCAAAATCTATCCACCCGTCTGGGAGGAGTTCAGTGACATACGCACACAAGAAATATATATATTAAGATTGGAACGGTTATTGTTATCACTACTTTTTCGCTAAGGCTTATGTGTGCCGCTTTCTGGAATAACCACGCCGTCCGTGTAGATTGTGAAAGGAAATTCCTGCTTTTTAGGGTTCCGTACCCAAAGGGTACCAACGGGACCCTATTACTAAGCCTACGCTGTCCGTCCGTCCGTCCGTCCGTCCGTCCGTCCGTCCGTCCGTCTGTCAGCGGGCTGTATCTCGTAAAGCGTAATAGATAGACAGATGAAATTTTCACATATTATGTATTTCTATTGCCGCTATAACAACAAATAATAAAAATTAAATTAAATTAAAAAAAATAAATTAAAATATTTCCATGGGTAAGTACATGGAAATATTTTTATTTAATTTTTTTAACGGAACCCTAAAAGAGCGAGGCCCGACTCTCACTTGGCCGATTTTTTTTTGAAATTATTAGAAGTAACAAGCTTTGATTTCAATAATTATTTGAAAACTGTTAGTGGAAAGTGCAATATACCTATTCAAAATTATTGTTATCAGTTCACGCTAGAACGCCCACTTTTCCGTTCTATCTCGATATATTTTTGTGCCTCTTCTTTCATGTTCAAAAACAACCGTTTTCCGTTTACAGAAAAACAACACATACCTATTGGCCTGGTTGATAGCAGTCATCCTAGTCTTGATACCTGAATGTGCTCTAGTCTTCTACATGTCTATTAGTCATTGGGTAAGTTATTATAGCTTATACTTTTTATTTTATTAAGAGCAACTGCTAAGTTTCCTGCCAGCTCTTCTCGGTTGAAAGTCTTTGAGTAATAAACCAGCAATTGAAAGTGCTGTCCGAACCGGGAGTCTTGACTTGCCATAAGTTGGTCTATACTGTATAGTATGAATAAATAAAAAAAAACTTGAGAGGTGTCAAGGGACACCCGGATGGAACGTAGTTCCTTTCGATTACATTGTATTCGGTATTTTCGCGATACAACATTAGGTCTCCGTAGCCTAGTGGCTCCGGCAGTCGCCTAAAAGTTCAACGTCGATGGTTCGAATCCCAGCTCGACAGACCGAATTTTCTATTTTCAATTTTATTTTAAATAATTTCTACATGTGGAATTTTTTCCTAATTTTTTATAACTTATATAAGACCTAATGTTGTATCGCGAAAATACCGAACACAATGCAAAATTCACATCAAGTGTCGGTTTCAAAAATATGTCGAGTGTCGGTTCCTTAATTTTTTCCGTCTAGCCCCCTTCCGTACCGCGCGATAAGGAACTTACGTTCCAACAAATAAAATAAGGTCTATTATGACGTCAGTTTAAAATTAATGAAGGGCACAAACTATTATGAACTAATAGAATAGCTCTATAAAAATTTATGTTGTGTATTAAACCCTTCAATTTATTAGGGTTCCGTACCCAAAGGGTACCAACGGGACCCTATTACTAAGCCTACGCTGTCCGTCCGTCCGTCCGTCTGTCAGCGGGCTGTATCTCGTAAACCGTAATAGATTGACAGATGAAATTTTCAGATATTATGTATTTCTATTGCCGCTATAACAACAAATAATAAAAATTAAATTAAGTAAATTAAAAAAATTAAATTAAAATATTTCCATGGGTACATGGAAATTTTTTATTTAATTTTTTTTAACGGAACCCTAAAAGAGCGAGGCCCGACTCGCACTTGGCCGATTTTATGCTAATACCTTTGAGTATTTATTTTTATTGATTGTGACAGGTAAATCAAATGTAAGCAAATTAATAAAGTTGTTAATAGACTAATGGCTGTGATTATTCAATTAATTCAAGGAAAATGGCCTGCTCTACATACCTGTTAGGTAGAACAAATGTCTATTAATTTATTGTACCTACCTACTAGTGTTTTATTTATTTCGTTACGACTCACAGCATGAGCTGTCCACAAAACTATAGTAGAAAAAAAATATTTCTCTTAAATTTTTTCTACGATAGGTGTACTTAATGTATCCACTATTTCTTCAGGCACACACTAATATTTCTTGCCACATATATCGTCGTCGTCTTCAAATGTTTTACGAAATCTCAATAAATAATCGTAAACGAAAAGGTGCGGGCTGAAAAATAAAAATGTCGACGGTTCAATGCGCAGTATGCAGTATGCACATTGCACAATAATAATTAAGCACAGACGCGGATTGAATTAGGATATATTGTCGTGCCCACTCCCACAAGGTTTACTTTTATTTGGAAGGGAGAGGGAAATATTAGCGAAGTTCATCGTGATTCATGACTACATTTTTTTAATTATAAAAAAAACTACAAGTCTCTTGTTGGAACGTCTTGCGACGCTTGTAGCCAGAGGGTCCATACGACTCGTTTGATGTCGTATATCAACCTAGTGTGTGTTCTGCAAACACTGCGCTTCCGGGTGCGAGGTAGCCGTTCCAGGTCTTGGAACCCGTGGACCCCAGCTGTATATAAAAACGAGTGTGACCACACGACTGAAGTAAAACTTACGAAACGCAACTGGCTATGAGAGAAAGAGAGAAAGAAAATGTGTTCTCGCACCTCTCTCTCTTTCCCCTACAGTAATATATGAAACGCAACTCTCTCTCTTTCTATCTTCACTAACTTATATCTCCCTCTCAACTTCCGTTCGCCTCGCCCGATCACACTTTTCGTAACGCATTCACCAGCTTACTCCCCAAGTAAACGTGCGTAAAGAAGTTTTACTTCAAAAATGCCTTGTTACCAACATGTCTGGTTTCCAGGGGCTGCAAGGGGTATACGGCGGCGCTGAGCTGGCCTGCTACGTGGCGAGGTTGCCCGCCATAGTGTGCGGTGTTGTACTGGTGCAGTCTGCATACGCGCTGCGGGAAGCGAGGTAATTTGATTGATTGATGAGTACTTACCTATGTTATGTTCGAGACGGTGATAGCCCACATAGTATAGTTAAGGTTGAAGACAAGGGTCTGCCCGCGAAATTCAAATTTAATTTGGTTTTTCGCAATTTGTAAACTAATACGACAAAGTAGGCTTATGGCATTCTAATTGCGACAATGGCAGTATCATCTTCACAAGAAATTAATCAAAATATCGACTAATTTGTGAGTAACTCACGTCCAACTCAGTATTTTGATTAATTTCTTGAACTGGTCACTTTCAAGTAAAGATTTTTACGTAAACCTGTGAAGATGATAATTCCACTGGCGCAATTAGAAGGCCATAAGCCTACTTTGTCGAATTAGTTTACAAATTGCGAAAAACCAAATTAAATTTGAATTTCGCGGGCAGACCCTTGTCTTCAACCTTAAGACGTCGGCTTTCTTTTCATAGGCCCGAGGTTCGATCCCAGGCACGTATCTCTGACTTTTCGGAGTTTAGTGCATTTTAAGCAATTAAATATCACTTGCTTCATCGGCTAAGGAAACCTGAGGTGCGATTGTCTAAAGTTATTCCATTGATCGTAACCGTATTCAATGACATTAGCGTCAAGGTAAAATAAACCATTACGGCATTGAATTAGAGCTCAATTTCGTGTATGCATTCTTATACGTTTACGTATGTACAATACGCTCCATAACGCTCTACTGAATTTGTGACTAAATCAATACAGTCAAGGATTATTTTACTTTGACACTAATGTCATCGAATACGAATACGATTAATGGAATAACTTTTAGGCAATCGCTACCCTGGATCGTTTACTCGAAATACAATCATACCTTTGAACTGAACATGGGAGCTTCTGAATCCATCCTGTCAGAGAACACTTATGTAGGTACCGAGCCAATGTTTTGCTTACTAATGGTGAAAAACCCCTTCTCTGAGAGGAGAACAGCCCCCCCGATTGTCTAAAAATTGCCGATCAAAATCTTATTCATTTCATGGCATTAGCGTCAAAGTAAAATAAACATTATATTAGAGCTCTATTTCGTGTATGCATTCTCATACGTTTAGGTATGTACAATACGCTTCATAACGCTCCATGTTAGAATTGGCTGTACATATTTAATTTGTGACTTTAAATCAATACAGTTAAGGAACATTTTACTTTGACACTAATGCTATGAAATGAATAAGATTTTGATCGGTAATTTTTAGACAATCACACCTCTGTGCCCACTGGCCCGGCGATATGTCGAAATGATGAGGTGCCAGTTTGGCCTTCCCTTTGTCTAGGGACTAGGGAGGCGAGGCTGCTGTGCACATTGTTATTTGCGGCAGAAAAATTTAATTTTATATAGAACTAGCTGATGCCCGCGACTTCGTCCGCATGGATTTAGTTTTTAAAAATCCCGCGGGAACTCTTTCATTATCCGAGATAAAAAGTAGCTCTCCCGGTCTGAGGAACCACTACTACATCCATTACCCATGCAAAAAATCGCATCAATCCGCTGTTCTGTTGCGACGTGACTGAAGGACAAACCACCAAACAAACACACTTTTTATAATTGTCAAATTTTTTACCATACTTAACCAAAGACAAAATTACGTTTAGGTCTGTCATTTACGTTTTGTTATTCCACTGTCATTTGCGTTTTGTTATTCCATGTCAGATGCGTTTTTCTTATACCACGTTTTATAGTGACATGATGGAAACGCGGTCGAACGGGATAAAAAGTATCCTATGTCCGTCTCCTGGTTCTAAGCTACCTCTCCACCAATTTTCAGCCAAATAGGTTCATCCGTTCTTGAGTTATAAATAGTGTAACTAACACCACTTTCTTTTATATATATAGATGTTGTGTTTACTTTAATAATGATTAGTGATTAAGTTATTTATGATTAAGGTTTATTCTACGGGGGCGACATTATCACTAGGTGATAAAGCCCCGGCACAAAATAAACATGAAAAAAAAACCCTCGCTTGTTCTTTCAGGAAGGGTGAACACGGCAACCTAGCAGCTGTTAGTGGCAGTGAGTTTGACGCGAGCCACTTCGTGCCAGACGCGTCCAGCGCCTTCACCAACGATGGCTTCTTGGCCGACAATGGTAATATCCATTACAAATTAACAAATATCCATTTTTTGATTTGGAATCTAAAAAGCAAAAAATATTTATTCCGAAATATGTACCTACCTTGCTAAAGTAAATATTATAACTTAAATGTAATAACTTAATATATAACTTATATATCCTTGGGAACGGGGACGGGCTCTAATGTGGGACACAACGTGCGTCGACACATTGGCCCCGTGTCATATCAGGGAGACAGCATCAAGACCGGGAGCCGCAGCTGAAATGGCTGATTCCTGTAAGCGGCGCAAGTATGCCTCTCTGATCGAGAGTTACATATTTGTTCCGTTTGCTGTGGAGACTCTAGGGCCATGGAGTAAAAGTGCAAAAAAATTTTTACGAGACATTTCACCGCGGTTAATTGCCTCGTCTGGTGACAGAAGGGCTGGCTCATTTTTTACGCAAAGGTCAGCCTGGCTGCCCAGCGTGGAAATGCAGCATGTATTCTTGGCACCATTCCACGCGGGCATGATTTGTATAGTAATTAGATTAGTTTAGCTATAAGTTTTAGTGTAACATTTTAATTTAAAAAAAACTTGTTAATAAAATAATGATTTTTACTCATTTTAAACACCTGTTTTTTCAGGTAAATCTGGATCGATGCCAGACCTCCGACGTCACTTGGCAACTCGACAATCAATGAGCATGGGCTATCCACCAATGATGCTGCCCCAACCGCCCCCCGCGTACTGGCAGCACCTCGCCGACAGACAGTACGCCGCCAGCCTCCGAGGGTACCCAAAAAACTTCTCACCCCCACAAAACTTCGGCACATGGGTCGGCCCGAGAACAGGGCCCTTTTTCGACAACCCGTACAAGAGGAGACACTCCGTCGTAGGAGCATTCAACACTGACGAATACCCTTCAAAAGGCTACGACTTCGAAGACAGAATGGACTGTAAAAGTGAAATGGCATACCCCTATAGACCGTACATTTACGACCCAAGGGTCTACCCTCCAGATTACGACCCGAGGTTCTTCCAAAATGATCAATACGGCAGCTTGAGACATGACCCGTATCACTTTAGTGGCTCGAGGGAAAGAGTTTTCTATGGGATAAGGAATAGTCATAACTCAGTTGGCAATGAGTCAGATGATTTGACTAAGTATAAGGATGTTGCTCTTTGAACTCAAAGGAGCGATGAATTTATTAATCACAATAAATATGAAAATATTGTATAAAGAAATAGATGAATAAGCTTATTTTTTTGACTGTTCTGAATGTTAGTTTTTATGTATGATTGTTGTATTGTTTGTGTGTACCTATGGCTATCAGATTCCAATAGTTGTAGGTATTTTTTGAAGTCAATGATTGGTGCTAGATCTATGAAATTGTTTGATAGTTATTAAGTAGGTATATTTTCGAGATGCATACATAATAATAGTACCTTCATATAAAGACCTATCAAAGAATGACTCTTTTAATTTGTTGTTTATAATATTAATTGATACAAATTACACTTCATCTGTTTATTTAGTCTTATGTACCTACGCACTCTTTAAGAAATTGAGTATTATAGTTTAAGCATGTTACCTTAATAACCAAAGGATTGCTCTAATGAAATGTAAACGAAAACTTTCAAGTCACTACCTTGATTAAGAAATTATAGTTTTTTACAACGAATGTCTTGAATTTTATTATGTACCTGCCTACCTATTTTAGGGAAGTAACATAACTTTTCCTATCCTTTATAATTCCTAGTTTCTGTATCGAGGTCCCAAGGTGCTGGAGTGGCGACCCCGCACCGGTAAGCGCAGTGTTGGCAGACCCACCACTAGGTGGACCGACAACATCAAACGAGTCGCAGGGAGCCGCTGGATTCAGGCGGCGCAAGACCGAAGCCTGTGGAGGTCCATGCAGGAGACCTATGTCCAGCAGTGGACATCTAAAGGTTGATAATGATGATGATGATGTATCGAGGTCATGGGCGCCGGCAGAAATAATTTCCAGGTGGTGCACATTTTGGTTTTTGGAACGTAGTTCCTTATCGCGCGGTACGGAAGGGGGCTAGACGGAAAAAATTAAGGAACCGACACTCGACACATTTTTGAAACCGACACTTTTTTGTTGAATGTGAATTTTGCATTGTGTTCGTTTTTTTCGCGATACCACACGGCGTCTGCGTGGCCTAGTGGCTAAGGCAGCCGCCTAAAAATTCAACGTCGATGGTTCGAATCCCAGCTCGACAGACTGAATTTTCTATTTTCAATTTTATTTTAAATAACTTCTACATGTGGAATTTTTCCCTAATTTTTTATTGTATAAATTGGATAAAAGTTTATTGTACTACTAGCGCCATCCGTTAAAAAACCAGAGTAACTCTTTGGTTTTGTAACAGTGCTGCTACTGCTGCAATAGAAATAAAATAATATAATTCATCGTAGTTAATCAATTTAATACTAGATGACACCACTAGTTAATTACAATTCCTTCACTAAAATTAATCGAAAGGTACTACGTTCCATCCGGGTGTCCCTTGACACCTCTCAAGTTTTTCTTACAATCTTCCTCTTTGCCGTATATGATTGTTAATAAAATGATGAAATGTTAGTCGGAATGTTCGAGACATTTACAAATTTCTGACTATTCATTATGAATTTATTTTATAGGTACCAACAGACGGCTTTTTATTTCAATAATTTCTGTTGATCCCGAGATTCCCAAGGGGTGCAAGTGCACCCCCTGGCACCCCCCTGCCGGCGCCCATGATCGAGGTACTTATTAATTGCTGCAAAAGTCCCTGCGAAACTATATGTAACTCATAGGTAGTAAGTAGGTTCTAAGTTCGAACTTTAATCCAAAATTGAACTTATATAGTCTTAGTCAGTGTCGTGAAATAACAATAGAGTACTTACTCTATTGACTCTACTCATTTATTTCACGAATTTAAGATTCCGAAGAGAGGTCGTCCTTCACCCATCTGTTTACCAGATGAAAAGCATTTTATCGAAAATTATATAAAAAAAAAACAAATCCCAATTGTATTGCCTATTAAAATATGGTCAAGGCTATTTCTAATTAAAATTTTGAAATTTTAAAGCCTGGCAATAGTAATTCATGAAAGATTTTTCAAAGGCAATTTATTGTACCTACCATCACATTTGCAATAAAATTATTTTTATTTTACTAAAGATATCAAATGGATAACAATTATAAAAACAGATCGGTGCCATTACTTGTGCCGAGTTACTTACTTTATAACTGGCTTGCCCGGTAATTGCATGTTCCTTATCCTACTAATATTATAAAATAATGTGAAAGTTAGTGAGGATGTATGGATGGATGTTTGTTACTCTTTCACGCCACAACGAATGAACCGATTTGGCTGAAGTTTGGAATGGAGATAGCTCATCTCCAGGATTAACACATAGGCTACTTTTTATCCCATTTTAGCTATTATAATGCGACAAGCTATCCTACAAGTAGCCTACTACAAGTTTGTAGCTTTATACCCAAAATGCGGAGTGCGCCTGGCCTGTGGTTTTGGTTTTTCTATCTACGTTCAGGAGCCACCACAATTATAATATGTTTGTAGGAGCAACAAAAACATTTATATGTTTGTGAATTGTGAGGAGCCCACAAACATAAATTAAAAAATAAAGGAAAGTTTTAAAAGTGTTTGGACTGTGGAGGAGCCAGACCACGTTGTCGTAATTCCTAGTTCCATGCCACAGCCAGACGAATGGAAGGTGGCATAGACTACATAGACTAATAAATTATTTTACTCTATGGCACAAACAGGTGACCAGCATCTGATCGATTGTGTAAAAGCTGCGCTGGTAATGATTGCAACAATCTCAACTATGGTGATTGGCTGTTTTATTATGTCTTATTATAGACAATACATAAAAAATGTCCAATGAGAGGTGATTGCGATTCTCTTACTTTATCAATCATTTAGAGACAACATCACGGCTAGATCATTTTCAGTTTCTCACACTTGGCTGAATTAATGATGTTCTTGCTGCAACTTTGTATTTTAACCAAGATTTTATCCAACAGCGAGAGAATGAGCCAACCAGAAATGATAGCGATCGTCACACTGAAGTTACTAATTTTATACAATCCCCCCGACAAGTTGTCAGTTGTCATTTGTCACCGTCAGTCAGTCTCATTTTGTGGTGGTGGTTGTGCTTGTGGAATTGAAGTCGTCGACATTTAATAAAAGTTTTGGAAGTTGCTAAAACTATCAAACTAACTTATAAATATGTTAAAAAGTGTTGAAATGAAGTGCTTATAACGTAGGATTAGGTGTTATCCTAAAATGATTCAAAAAAACAATTAGTAAAGTAGTTTAAGTGAAGTTTTTTGTGATGTTTCGTGGTGAATAACTGTTTATTATTTTGTGTAGGTGGCTACTCTATGTGGATCGGTTTGCCCCAATGTGAAAGTGTATTAACGCATTTAATTTAGATCCCATTGTTTAAAATTTTTCGGTTAACTGCAGTCTGCAGTACTGAGAAAATATCACGTATACTTACTCCTTGCTTAAGATATGCGAGTGTTAATGTGATGTGTTGATTCCGTGACTTATGGTTCTTTGAAACGAGTAAGTTTTGAATATTTTACTAGGAAATATAAACACTACACATTCCATTCGGTTAAACATGTAGCCAAAATTTATCAAAATGATAAGTAGACACATATAGATCAGATTTAGTTCATAGAATTATTATATTGAATGAAAGCCTATCACAAACACACATTTTAAAATGTTTGTCTATCTGTTTATCCTAATCTTCAAAATGCCTGAGCAAATTTTGTTGAGATCAAGAAGGATTTAGTTTTATTCAAGTTTTTATTCTAAAAAACTAAGTATATGGGTTAGGACCAAATTTTTGACGTAATCGCACAACGGCCTGGCGATCGCGTAACTTTTATCGCTGTCCTTAAAGGACTATTTCAATGTCAAAACATGGTTTTGGCCAATAAGAGAAGCCCAAAATCATATTTTGACATTGATGCAGTCCTTTAAGGACTGAAATAAAATTACGGGATAGACCCCCGGAAATCACAATGGAATGTGTCACACTGGAAAATAAATGTAGCACAGTGGAATTATTAGGGTGTGTGTATATTGTCTTAAGATTTTAGGTAGGTAAGTGGAATAAATAAAAAAATCAAGAAATATTTAATAAGCAGTACAAATAAAATAAATGAAATAACAAACCCAAAACTTCTCTAACTCAAATAAAATCTAAAATAAACTAAGAACAATAGAAAAAAAATCAACATCCTTACATTTATTAATCAGTCATTGATCCATTTACCGCTTTTGTTTACAGTATTTATTGTGCTTATAAAATAAAAAATATTTGTGTTTAGTTTTAATTTTTCTTACCACAATAAGGGTCGCTTGCATAACGATAATTGTATTTAGTTTAAGCCCCTAAATTGACAGATGCCCGTTGAGTTTGACAGTTTGTTAAATATGTTTAGGAGCCTAAATACGTTTAAGAATCGTTGAAGTAAGAATCGTCGAAGTAAGAATCGGAATCGGAACAGTCGGATCGTTGTGCAAGCGGGTCTAAGACCCGCTTGCACAACGATCCGACTGTATTTCACAAAACAGAAAAAAATTGTATTTTTGACGATATTGCGTCGTAGGTCCATCAGAAAAAAAGTGGATGCGGTGAACCGTGGGAAGTTTTTCTTTTATGAAATCTATGACTGGTTTTAAATGGGCCCATATTGCTTCGGGACCATGCTTTAGTGAAGGTGAAACGGTGCAAAAACATAGAGGTTTCTCATTTTTTATATATATTAGGCCAGTATGCAACGTGACTTGTAGTTTTGAAGATCCAAAGTGCATGGCCTGCACTTCTTCTGCCATTTTACAGACGTAATTCTCCGAAAAGTCACAGTGAAGAATAACTTCGTTGTCTTCCAGTTTCTCTATTGATTCTTTATATTGTAGATACTGATGATAAATGTTATAATGATGAACTTTAAAACTTTTAAGGTCTCGTTGTATCAACTCGGCAAGATTATGTAGCACGCCAGTTTGTTGTGATTTAACCATTCTTTTGGTAAATCTTTTTTCACCATCCTTTTCAAATTCGTGACTTTTACTTATAAATTCATACCATGATAACTACAGTTTGTTGATTTTGGCTAGCGGTTAAGATAATTTTAAATTCTTTGTCACGGCACAGACTACATTCTGCATACATACAGCGTTTGGACTTAACGTCGCACACCATCTCAGAAAGTAAATCCGTAAGATGTGTTGTTTTTAATAAGCCTAATTTCTTCAAGGCTTCAGCTTTGAAAGTCAAATTCGAATGCTTAATACAAGCACATGTATTGCGGGTGCTTAAATTAGGCGGAACTATATAAAATGGACGGTAGCGTTTAAATATCGTGAAGGATACAGTCCCCCCTTCATTTTTGTATTTTTGATACAATTTTAGTAGCGTGTCAAACAAAAACCGTTTTTGTATTTTATTTCTAGTCACATAGTCCTTCTTTCCTGCAGTCATACGACTGACGTCATCTCTTTCGAAGAATTTTTTCAAATTACATGCTGTTTTTAGTGTCTTTCTTTTAATATTGTAGTACCTTTTAACTCCACTCTTTATCCCTAAAAAATTTGCCATGTTTGTTTTCATGTTATATTTCTTGCTTGTTTCAGTTTCTGTGAGCTTCTTCAAAATTTTTCTTTCTTGGAATGATTTACTAAGTTAATAAGTTTCTTTTAAGGACTCTTCAAGAACATTCTGCTGTAAAAGTCTTTGCTTAACTCTCTCTTTAGCTTCCTCTGAAAAAGCTGGAAGTTCTTTCTCAATGAAAATATTAGATTTAGTATTAGGTGTCAGTTCATTTTAATAATGGATTTCAACTGAATGTGGATGATTTATAATAGTGCTATAAGTATCCTTGTGTGATTTAAGACTGGCCACCTCAACAGTCAGTGTTTTTATATAGTTTCGTGAGCGTGTTAACATTTTTCTCAAATTGACATTTTTTCGCCGCAGAATCTCTAGTTTTTCTTTTAGTATCTTATTTTCTCTCCTTACTTGGCTACGATAACGACGACGTGCTCTTTCAGTTTCGTTTACCAGTGATCTATTTTCATTGTGGTTTTTACGTTTAGCTTCCCTCCATTTTTTTCTTGTCTTGTTTTTCATTTTCGCTCATATCGCTTATTTTTCTTTTATTAGCTTTGGTTCTTTCCAAGTTTTTCTTTTTCATCTCTTCAAATTTTTCTGGATTTTCTTGTTTTAGTTTTTCTCGGTACTTGCGACATCTTTCTGCCGATGATAAAGGCATCTGAAAAAAAAAGAAACAAGGTCTGCAAAAAAAACTTGGACAAACGTGTTAGCTCTCAAAAGGGACCGAGATAAAGCATTATAAACCTATCAGAATGACTTCAAATCTAACTTAACTACTAAGGCAAAAAAACTCACCAAAGCGTTATGCTAGAATGCGGCGTGCAAAGTTACAGCTTCCTAGTACTAACGGTCTCGGCTCTAGCCCGCGGACGGACGGACGGATGGACGGACAGACAGACAGACAGACAGACATGGCGAAACTATAAGGGTTCCTTTTGTACCATTTTGGTACGGAACCCTAAAAAACGTACAGGCATAAAAAACATACCAATTAAAACCATTACCTTCCTTTTGAGCTTCGGCATAGTAAGGTAAAAATAATGTATTAATATAAGCAATAATTCGAATCATATTCGTAGCCTCGTAGGTAGCTAAATGGAGTTGAATTATTGTAAACATAGCTTTAGAAATTTCCCTTGTGACACGTCGCACAATTTCGTGTCACAAATCTCACAATGGAATAAAATTTATTCACGACGTAACCTAAAAGTTGCAACAATTCACTAATTTAACCAAGAATCGAAAATTTCGACATGCATTTCGACAAAGAAGTTAAAGAGGCTTTATAAATATAATTCTATATCTAGAAAATCTTAAAAAATATTAATAATTTACTCACTTTAAGTCCGGAAATCATAACGACACGTGCTGATGACGCACACAAAATGCGTAATGACAATTAAACAACAGTCAACATGGCGGTTGATCCTGATTTTGTTGCCAGCACTTGAAACCGATGTTGCACCACTAAATAATAAAGAAAATTCCACAATAGGTTTTTTAGTTCCGAAATTATGGTGTCGCACAACAGGAGTATTACAACGGAAAAAAATTTGGGATGTTTATATTATTACTTGTAAAAACTAGATTATCAATGTTTATTTTGCTAATGCTTATAAAAACGATAGCTGGTGTTTATAAGGCTCTAATAATATTAAAAGATAGCTTACGTTAAAAAAAACAGCGACAATAATATTCATAGGTAGTCAAACAAGGACATGCGTAGTTTGTATGGCGTAAAAAGACACCGAGCTTGGTTTTGCATTTTTTTTAGAAAATTAAGCTATAATTTTAGTTACTCGATTAGTGAGACTGTTAACAATACATATAGATAACATTTAAAAAATGTCCAACATTGTTTTAAAGCATGTAAAGTACGCTAAGTTTGGTCACTTATGAACCGGACACCACAGTCTATCTGAATCCGTCAAAAATTTGGTCCTAACCCATATGCAGATGAAATTATGGGCATCGTCTAGACTAGATCCCTATCCAGGGGGATCCCCTGTATGTTTCTTTAGGAACTAGTGTAGTTTGAGAGCCAGGAACTTTGCTGGCCTGAATTAAAAAAAAAAAAAATGATTACAGATACACTATTTAAGTATGAAAGTAAGTACTGAATTGTACATTTCAATTTGGTCAAGTTAATTACTGCACCAATTTTGATCAAAATTGGTCCACCAGAAATACAATAATTCTACCCTTGCTTAACATGGGCAAATCCTTGGGATAACTTTCTTAAGGTTAACATTAATGAGTACAATTTTTATTTCAGCTTGAGTGCGACGATGAATGTGCCATCAAAAGAAAATGTGGGAATCATATCTTCAGGTAAATGTTGTTTTATATTCATAAAATGGTGTATTTATGAAACTTTAAAGTATGTGGCCATAACCAGGCCAGTGGCTGCAGAGTCCTGTTAACATACTGTAATCCAATATGAGCTTGGTTGTGACAGTTAATTGATGACAATATGTTAAGTTATAGAGAGGGAGTCCAGGCTGATCAGACCTTCGTCATTTTATAAAAGCTGAAAGTTTCTCTGCATATGCCCCCCATTAAGGTAAGAACGATCCCTGACTATAAAGTTTGGATCATGGTGGCTTTGGGCGATATCAGGTAGCAAAAGTTTATACACCTTTGCTACCTGATTTGGTAAACCATGGATTTTTATGAGATAAAAAGTAGTCTATGTGTTAATCCAGGGTATAATCTATCTTCGTTTCAAATTTCAGCCAAATTGGTGTATTAGTTGTGGCATGAAAAAGTAATATGTGAATTTCAGTTTTCAAAATCCAGGTAGAAAATGTGTATAAACCGTTGCTACCTGATATCTCCCAAAGCCACCACAATCCAAACTTCATAGTTGGGGATTGTTCTTACCTTAATGGGGGGCAGAGAAACTTTCAGCTTTTATAAAATGACGAAGGTCTGATCGGCCTGGGCTCCCAGTCCATTAGTTGTGACCATGTGATCCACTTGGTGAACAGTACTATCACAGTAGGATTATGTAAACAGTACTGAAACTACCTACAAGCGTTCGAAACGGCCTCACTCACACAAACATGCGCATCGACGAGACCAAAAAGCGGTCCTCGCGGGACTGTCAGTAGTAAGTGCCGCTTTTTGGTCTCGTCGATGCGCATGTTTGTGTGAGTGAGCCGTTTCGAACGTTTGTAGGTAGTTTCCGTACTCTATTGCTATCTTTACTCTGGTACTATGGTCCACTTGATATGAAGGTCTGTGATAATAAAGACAACCAGTTGTAATCATAGTAGCTGTACATAGTTTTTTTATAAATGACTAGATAGACCTTGGATGTAATCTCACCTAATGTTAAGTGATGATGCAGTCTAAAGTGGTAGTGCGCTAGCTTAAAAGGAAAATGACAGTCTAAAGTATATCCTTCCCCTAATTGGCACCTACAATCCATAGTATCTGAACAATAAATTGCTGAGGCTAGGGCTTCTTTGATGTTTCTTTGATGGTAGTAACTAGTCACTCCTGAAGCCTTTCACCAGTCAAACAACAGCTAAACAGCTTCGGCTGGTCTTTCAGTCAGTCAGACCACAAAATTTAATAGTTTTATTGATGATGTTCCATTGATAAAAAGCCACCATGATGTGAGATGGATGGTCCCCACTCATTGCCAATTCAACTTCATGACTTCATAAAGAGATGTCAGTAACTTGGTTCTGCTACAGATCCTCTCAATCTGATGTGATCTTGGAAAGATACTCTGAGCATAGTACTCTCCATCACATGCTGACTGAGCTTGTATATCACTCAAAGGAAATTTGAGTGTACTGAGTGTACTGCATAATTGTCTTCTAAAACAGTAGCTCTGTGTAATAATAAGCGCAAAACAGATTCAATACATAGTTACAGGGCACAATTTTATATTTAAGTTGCCTACATCATTATTATGCATATGAGACACTAAATTATTTCTTTTTTACTCTACATGTCTGAAACAGATGTACAGGTAAGTCAATAGGTGGTAATGAAACAATGAGCACATTCCTAAAATGCCACATTTATCAAACCTCAACAGACACTCTCGTCGTTATCTGACTAAATGCCATTGAGTGTGATCTTAACAAGACCACTAAGGTAAGGTATATGGATTGTCTAGATTTTGAATTGACCTTAAACTTTGTTAAATATTTTTGAGAGTAACTTGTTTAAATCAGGTTTATTGTTTAAGTTAAAGTCCTACAGAACAGATTTAATTAAGGCAAACAATTTACTCGCTTTCTGCAACACTGTTTTATGTTAAAAATCCCATTTTTTTTCTTAAATTGTGTCAAAAGTTTTTAAAATCTTAGTTTAAAAATAAAATGGGGTAAGCGATACAGTGATTGGCCGTTTAAGGTGAACATTGACTTTAAACATTTATTCCATCGAATTAGGGCTCAAAACCGAATAACATCTGTTCTCAAACTGTTGAGTATGAATCTGAGAATTCAAATAAAGCACAAGTGTAATCTTATTGCATCTCTTTATTAACTTTAACGCAATAAACTTAAAAATGAAGCCAAAAGTACGATCATTGGCCTTTGAGCATAGCGAATGCCATACCAAAAGTATAATGATTACCATGTTAATCATTATACGTTTGTATATATTAGCACTGCTAATCTATATAATGTGTTATGCCAATCACTAGTGATTAGAATTACACTAAAATATGCGATAGTGATGTGCAGGTATAGGATATTTTGTATCTATTAAGCCCTAAGTCGATAAATTAGTAGGTAGGTACAATAAAAAAATAACGTAAAGGTAATGATATAAAATATATTTCGTAACTAAGTATGATGTTACTAAGAGGTCATCATCATCGTTAGCAACCCATCGACGGCTCACTACTGAGCGCAGGTCTCCTCTCAGAGAAGGGTTATAGGCCATAGTCCACCACGCTGGCCCAATGCGAATTGGCAGACTTCACACACCTTCGAGAACATTATGAAGAACTCTCAGATGTGCAGGTTTCCTCACGATGTTTTCCTTCACCGTTGAAGCAAGTAATATTTAATTGCTTAAACGCACTTGACTCCGAAAAGTCAGAGGTGCGTACCCGGGCTCGAACCTGCGACCATCCAAATAGGAGACCACAGTCCTAACTATCACTGCTCCTAAGAGGTACTTATCCGCATTATAAACATTCTGGTTTTAATAAGGCAATCTTAACTTATTACAATCGGTAAGTAGGTTCACAATATGTAACATAATACAGCAGCTGAAGGTATTACTTGTCTTAAAAATAAACAAATAAAATTCTTTCATAAAATTAAATTCTTAAAAAAACAAAAAAAATCTTTTCTTAAAAATAAATTGCTATGCAAAATAAAACATATTTTTTTTTTCAAAAGTTATTATTATATTATAGCTTATCGGATCATGTCCGACGTCTGCGTCAATGAAGTTGCAGTAAAATCGCAAGTAACATATCCGTAATAATATTATAAAGACGAAGGTGTGTTTGTTTGTTGGTTTGTCCCTTAATCACGCTGCAACAAAGCTACGGAACATCGTGATTTTTTACATGGTATAGTTGAGGTCCTCGAAAGTGACATAGGCTACTATGCATATATCTCGGAAAATCAAAGAGCTCCCGCGGGATTTTCAAAACAAAATCCACGCGAATGAAGTCGCGGAAATAAACTAGGTATTTATCATATAACAAAAAGGATTACTTTTGTATCATAAATTCCCAAATTCCACTTCAAAACTATTAATTACCGAGATAATCCGATATAGGTAGATATTATTATAAATCTTGGAAATGGTCTATCTGAATATAAAAATTTCAGCGTAACTTGAAGTTACGAAGTACCTAGCTATTATTTCATCTGTGTTTGACAGACAAACGAACATACATCAATACCTTTCGCATTTTTAATATTGATATGGTAGAACATTACTTGTCAACATGTTTGACAAGTCAAAACTTGACATGACTAATTGTTTGGTCATTACACTAGCGGCACGCTATGATGGCCGGTTTGACGTTTGTCCGCTCATGAAGTTCCGTATTAATTGATAACGAATTTGAAGGAAATAATTGTATTACTTTATTGACGATAGTGATGTGCAGAGATTCATAAATTTTATCGAATGTAGTTTTAGGTTTAGGACTCAAAATTTATTTATTAAATTGATTTCTAAAATGTATACAAGTGTAGAAAAATCAGTTTGCACCATTTAAGGGGTGAATGTACTTGTGAATATGAACAATTTTCACTATGTGGACAAACCTCTGAAATCGCAAAAAAATATCAGCTGTTTCATACAAAAGGTAAAATTTTTATTTTTATATGATATATACCACAACTCGGCATTTGGTTTTCTAAATTGAAAATTTTTAAAAATGGAATCTAATACGATCGTCACATAGGATCGCTGGCTAGCACAACTACTACCTCCGGCAAACTCGCGTCAATGCTCAATGCAAAACAAAGCAGTTTCGAATTGACGTTGCTTCGAAAAGTATAAACTGTCAGTGCAATGCGATTGTGATATAGTTTTGACCTGGCTTTGGATTTCAAATATTGATACTGCATTACTGTTGACCCTTGCTCGTTAATTTGGACTCTGTTCAAGCCCTTTGTTGTGGATTTCGTCGATATGACCAAACGTACGCAGAGAACTGTTCTAAATAGTCAGACACGTGAGTTCGTAATACGCCTTCGTAACTATTTCGATCGTGAAGCTCAAAATGGAGGGCCAATTTTACCTATAACGTCAGTGGTTGAACGCGTAGCTGATGCGCTTAATATTGGACAACGAACTGTTAGACGGATAACTAAAAAAAAATATGGCGAGACTGGCACAGAAGAAAATAAACTTCACACACCAAAAAAGAGAAAACGAGCAAAACCAGTCGTAGGCATCGATAGCTTTGATGCCGATGCTATCCGAAGACATGTTTACGGCTACTATTTACAGAAGGAGTATCCAACAAGAAAAAAGTTGGTGCATTCACTGAAGGAAGCTGGATTATTCTTCGGTGGGGAAAGTTCTTTAACGAAGATTTTGAAGACCATTGGATTTCGATACAAAAAATGTAACAAACGCAAAATATTGATTGAAAGATTTGATATAGCGATGGCAAGGTATACTTTTTTACGGCAAGTGAAAGAAATCAAAAATTGGCAAAATGTTGTGTGGACGAATCTGATTAATTATGGCCTTTTGTGGCACCTTTTTTGGTATCTTTTGTATTCATATGTTTCTTGTGTGCATATAAAGTATGTATATTCATTTTCATTCAAATATTCAGTTCGTTCAAATAAATTAAATAAACATATACATTTTTGTTTTATTAAACCTATTTAATCAGGTACAAAAACAAAACTTAATTGTTTTTTGTTCGAGAATAAATTGACATTCCACATCACTATTGTAATGTGTCAAACCGGCCATCATAGCGTGCCGCTAGTTTAGGTAGTTTAGCCTTAAAAATAATAAACAGACTTGCATTTAGGTAGGTATACTAATTGTTCAGTATCGACTTTGGTCCATCACTACGAATTTTTGATTGTTTTGTACAAGAATTGGCATACTTAAAAGTACAACGATTAGCACGGCTAGAAACGTAAAAATATAAAGATTGACCCTGCTAATATCTAGTTACTGCAGTTAAGCAGTTACTACTGTAATTGGCACTCATGCTAATCAACTCATCTTCTATACAAGCGGATGGTACTAACTTTGACCTACACTTTTTTACGTTGGTTTGAGTCTTTTACCATCAATTAAGGCATGTAAACCTAAATTGAATCATAAATAACATATAGGAAGGCTTATCTTCCAATTTGAATGCAAAAAAAGTAGGTAAATTACAATTTTAAAATGCCTGATTCTTATGATTTTCGTAATAATCTACACCTTCACTGTCCTCGTCACAAAACTATTTTTTTTTCAAGGGTTACTAATTAATTATTTTAAAAACTGCCAGTTTTATTTAGGAGTGATGTCAACGTAGAAAAATACCAATATTTTTTTATACCTTTTGCGCAAATAAAACTGATAATAAACCAATTTTAAAGTCAAAAGGCCAATGATTGAGGGGTGGCCAAGATTACTACGGCTTACCCTGTAATGTTTGTTTTCTAACATGAATATGAAAGGGCGATCATAGAACATGAAAGGGCGATGTTTTTCTACATTCTAGTTGAAATTTTATGATTTAAATATTTTTGCCAATATGCCAATAAAGATACTTTTAAATCTCTGCTAATATCATTAAAAATGTGACTTACATGTGAAGTGAGATTTTTAGTAGTTGGGTAGATTGGTGTTCAGATAATCCACATCAATAACGCAAATTGAATCTTGAACTAATCTTCTACCTGTACCTGTACCCTAAATAATAACCCTCTAGCATCTAGAGGGTATCTAGAGTCTAGATGTTCTCTATCTCTCCTTTTTTCTCTCCTTATAATCAAAATCAAAGTGAAACTGATTGTGAGTCTGTAGAGATTCTTCTTCTTTGTCAACCGATAGACGTCCACTGCTGGACAAAGGTCTCTTGCATGGACTTCTACAGGTGTCAGTCTTGCGCCGCCTGAATCCAGCGGCTCCCTGCGACTCCTTTGTCATCGGTCCACCTAATGGGAGGGTCTGCAAACACTGCGCTTCCCGGTGCGGGATCGCCACTCATGCATCTTGGGACCCCAACGACCATCAGCTCTTCGAACTATCTGCCCCGCCCATTTCCACTTCAGTTTCGCGACTCGCTGAGCTATGTCGGTGACTTTGGTTCTCCTACGGATCTGCTCATTTCTGATTCGATCCCGCTCCGACACTCCGAGCATAGCTCTCTCCATCGCCCGGTGAGAGATTATGAGACAGCAGTTACTCCATTGTCTCTAGATAGATAAACTGGAAGCCGACCGTGAAATTGCAGTTTGGGTACAGTTCCTTTGCAATCGACACAACAGTCGGCATGCATTTTCTATAACAACAGTCTGCGCAGTCGGTCGGTCGACTTGGTCTGTCTAGAAACGTGAACAGTACATAGTGCCGTGGCTTTGTCATCCAACGGGCCATAACGGTCTTACTCATACGCCCTTATATTGTCACCCAGCACAAATCGCTTTGGTGGTTTACCTATAGTCCTATACCATAAACGTGAAAGGCTGTGAACCTTTACATCCTTAAAAAGATGCGGAAGTCAGGCTGTTGCTTTGTTTCCAAACTGGTAGGCTTTTCAAAACTGGGATAGAGCCATAGGCTATTTTTTGATTCATTTTTAACCGACTTCAAAAAAGGAGGATCTTTTTTTAGTGTTCACCGATTACTCTGGAAACTGTTTGGTATTACATATTTTCTCACCCTCGTCATGGATTTACCTAACTCCATTCTTGATAAGTTTGTTATTAATAACGAATACGTCTGGAGCGTTCGTGTTGGTAACGCTTAATTACTGTATCTAAACGACCACGAAATCATATTTTCTGAAGGTCACACTTCAATAGCAAAACTTTTTTAATTATTACTAGTTAGATCGCGTGGACGTTTATTCAACCGATAGGTGTCCACATTTGGGCATAGTTCTCGAAGGGATCTCTTGATCGAAATCTTTATATTTAATCACAAGTTAACATTATCTATTCTACTTAAGTTGTGCGTTTCTCAAAGGATAGTGTGACTATTGCAATCGCCTCAGATTGGTCGATACTGGTCGATACACGATACTCACTCGCTATCGGCTTAAAATTTAAATGCATTATTGCAGAAATAACGCGATATATTCAGCCAGTCACCACTGAGATGAGACTGTAGCAACAATTGATGCAGCTTTTATAATTATAAATATCTGGCTGACTGATTTTTTTTTTGTAAATCGTGTTTTTTGGAAATTATATATTTAGAAAAAAAATAATAAATAATAATAATAATGAAATTCATAGGGGAAAAATAATCGTCTGGACTCGAACCGGGGTCTTCTGGTTTCGGAACCGCCCGATTTTCCGAGCTATCGGAAATTTATAGATGATGGCGAAATTTACCTTCGTATTCTAATGATATTGTAAGGGGTTTTTCATTGCCTGAAAACACGGATAAAACGACCTTTTCTAAAAATGAAACCTAGCTAGATCGATTTATCGCCCCCGAAACCCCTTGCATACTAAATTTCATGAAAATCGTTGGAGCCGTTTCCGAGATTCAGCCTACAGAATAACTATCGACATTTATAATTTTAAAGTTAAACGCCAGGTTTAGTAATGTTGTCGGTTTAACGGTTCTAAGCTACAAGCAGTCTCAACTCAATGATGCACATCCAATGTCGGTTCAGTCCTGTTAATATATTATTATATAACTTCGAATTGAACTACTCATAATGTAATATGGATCGAACTTCACTTGGAAGTTCGTTTGATTACACATTATTATTTTAGTTTCGCAACTGGTCTGGTAGCCTGGTAGGTATGTTTTCAAAAATTTAAGTCGTGACCAAAATCACGCATCATCGAGATATTGTGCAAGCTCATATCAGGGGACGGAGCTCGTACAGAATGCTTTGCAGTCAAATATTAGATTTTTTCGCTACATCTATTATTGTTAACGACCCTCAATTGTTATTTTAGCCAAGACAAAATGCGCAGCCGTCAATCCTTCTCTCGATCAAAATAAAATATTTGATGATTATCATTAGTATAGATGGAAAATTATTATGACATGACCTATTACGTTACCAGTTTACGCTTAGCTATATTATAAATCGTAAACATAAGGTCAGATGGTCAGATGGCAGATGGCACATCACTCGTGAAAAAGGGGCAATGCAGTCTGTCAAATCTGATTACGAATCATGAATATACCTCGCTATAACATAACGCATTTTTCTGTTGTCTAAATCTAAATATAATAAAACAGAAACGAAACCAATTCTGTACATGAAATAGATTCAAAAAAGGGTTTTTGCTTCTAATTGTGTTCAAGATACAGATATCAAAACAGAAGCTAAATTTTTTTTGTCTGTTTGTCTGTTTGTTTGTCCTTCTTTCACGTAAAAACTACCGCACAGATTTCTACAAAATTTTATACCGTGGTAGCTTATTACTCGGGCCAACATCTAGGCTACTTTTTATCCCGGAAAATCAAGGAGTTCCCGAGGGACTTTAAAAACTAAATCCACGCGGACAAAGTCGCGGGCATCAGCTAGTATAGGTATAAAAGGAAAAGGTGACTGACTGACTGACTGACTGACACAGCTCAAACTACTAGACGGATCGGGATGAAATTTTGCATACAGATAGCTATTCTAATTTCTAACATAGGCATCCGCTAAGAAAGGATTTTTGGAAATTCATTCAATCCCTCAGAGGATTACAGTAGGGGTTTAAAAAATCTAACATAATGTGAACGAAACCGCGGCCAAAAGCCAGCTTAATAAAAGTGGGGAGGGGAGTTTCTGGACTTGTTTTACTTGCTGTTAGCTCAGCTCTGGTGGAAGGTTTCGATTGCTTACTTAGCAACTTCGCATCCTAACTTCAAAGCCTTGTCGCCGAGCAATTCAGCTTTCGGGTGAAATGTCCCGTATAATTTAAATGGTGCGAATTTGATAAATTGCCGTACCCAATCCAGGGTGACTATGGCACTTTTTTTTTTTAAAGAATATCAGGCAAGTTGAAGTTGACTAATATTCTCCTCTCCCCTCCAAATAAGCGGAAAGCTTGTGTTAGGAGTCGGTAGGGCATTAGTGCAACGGGTGGGATTCGAACCTGCGACCTTTCAGTTTTCAGTCCGCACCTTTAACCGATGGGCTATTGAGGCACTATATTAAAATAAACTATTAGAGGCTAATTTCACCATTGCCGAGTAACGTTTAACCGAGGAATAAATTAGACGTTCTAACAGTTCTTATATTGAAAATTTGCCAAAACATTATATTTATTTATTATTTACCTGCTGATATCCGCGACTTCGTCCGCGTGAGGTGAGGTTTTTAAAGTCCCTCGGGAAACCATTGTTTTTCCGGGATAAAAAGTAGCCTATATGCTGTGTCACTTTCCAGGTCTTCATCTATATCCATGCAAAAAAAAAATCGGATCAAAGTCGTTGTTTCGTTGCTGCGTGTTGGAAAGACAAACCAACAAACAAACACACTTTCGCATTTATAATATTAGTATGAATTTTAATAAAGGAGGTTGTCGAATTTTGACCCCACGTTTTTAAAAACCGTTCAGATTCAAAAAACATTTAATTTTAATTGATATTTTTCAGAGTATTTTTCTTTGTAAACCCCATATTTTTAGAAGATGGGGATCAAAAATATAATAATTTACAAGTACACGTTATAAAATAACCGTTACATGGCAATACAAGTGAATATCTTTTTTCTCCCAACTTTATTTGATAGACTTTGATTAATTTTTAGGGTTCCGTACCCAAAGGGTACCAACGGGACCCTATTACTAAGCCTACGCTGTCCGTCCGTCCGTCCGTCCGTCCGTCCGTCCGTCCGTCCGTCCGTCTGTCAGCGGGCTGTATCTCGTAAACCGTAATAGATAGACAGATGAAATTTTCACATATTATGTATTTCTATTGCCGCTATAACAACAAATAATAAAAATTAAATTAAATTAAAAAAATTAAATTAAAATATTTCCATGGGTACATGGAAATATTTTAATTAAATTTTTTTTAACGGAACCCTAAAAGAGCGAGGCTCGATTCGCACTTGGCCGATTTTTTTTGTTAGTCTGGTTTACTAGAACAAGTATGAGAAGTTTGATTCGTGAACGTGGGCGTTCAGTTCGTCTGGGTCAGTCACTCTGTGGAATTCGCCAATCTCCTTTAAATATTAATTTTTTTATAGGCTTTCGAAACCAATTTACCTATATGTACATAAAGGTATAATAATAACTGCAGAGAAAACGTCTTATCAAGTAGGTAGCCAATGTACCTGTGCTATATGGGAAAGGGAACGTAAATAACACAATTGATTACTGAAACATCGACTGTGGGAGAATATGATTGATGTATTATTTTGTTCTCGGTTTGCTCATGACGATATTACGTGCGATTTTGTTAAATGTAGGCCGATACTGATTTAAAGACTTCAATACTCGTACGTGCCGTATTTAACAGCCGCCTTTTTATTTGCTGTTTTATATGACGACCTTCCTGGTGCAGTGCTGAGTATAAGAGAGGTCGCAACTCACAGGTTTGATTTCCGGCGGGGTCATTTATAATTTCTGAAATGTCTGGTCGGTCACTCTATGACTTGCCGCCTGTGTATCGGTTTACTTAAAACTGCCCTAACCCCTTCCAAGTAAACCAGCTACCATCTTAGACTGTATCGTCACTTATCATCAAGTGAGATGAAAGTGAAGAGCTCTTGAAACTTAATTGGTCACCTGAGTTTTGGTAATATTTACTTAGGGACCCTGAAGGCAGCTTCAGGGCATCAGTTTAAACCATACAGCTTTCTCTAAAAAGATACTGCCAAAGAAGTTCAATGTAAATATTGTAAGACAAATAATAATAAACCCTAGAAACTAGCCCATATTTAACAAATATTTGTCTGTTTCTGATAAACAAATCAAGCGAGTTTAATACTTATCGCTAAAGCTTCCTTAAACTATCGTTCGTCTATTGAGAGCGTAACCCCTAAGGTGTTCGACATCATTGCCCTGAATTTTTCATAAGGCATAAACAGTGGATTTTCCATTTACGTAACCACCATGACCATATCCAACCATATCTCTCGGGCAACTGAGGCTGCTGAATAGTTGAACCCTCGGTTGCCTTGGCTGGATCGATACCGCGCATGTGCGCAGAATCTAGCCCTGTTACAAAGGCTAGGCAGCTGCCTCGGTGGGCACTGTCAAAATAAAACTCCGAATTTCAAATTCTACACGCGCATCCTTACAATAAAAGAACACAAATGATAATTCGTAAATCGAACGCGTTCTCCATATTTTAAAATTTCCAATTGTTTAACTACCTGTGATTTATTATTTTTGTTTGATTTTTTTTTATTTAAATCGTGATGTGTGTTTTTTTTCTAAATGCGTATTCTTTTGTGTCGGTTATGGTAATTCAATTAGGGGCCGCTGCTCGGAAAATGTAGTGCCACTGTAACTGGTGAGGTGGGTATATACAATACTTACTTGTAGAGTTGGAATAGCTTTCGTTTACTTGTTGCGCCTTTATGCTTCAATTACGTAATGTGCCTTTTAAAATGCTTTGTTGAATGTTTTGATTTTTGGAGAGTTGGACACGCTCTTTGAGGATTGTTGGGTCTTACTTTGCTGAGATCCTTTTGAAGGATATGCCTTTGTTCTAGCGGGTCAATAATTTCATGGTTTTGTATGAAAAGAAGACTGTGATTAGAATTTATTTTTTGTATGTCGCTATTGTAACAAACTGCAATAAAATATAAATTATCTTTTACTTAATTATAAACATGTTCATTGGTCAAAAAATCGAATTCGCTCGCATTTTTTACCTAAGCTGAATTACAAAAAACACCAACATTCCTTTCCAATAAAATTTTATTATTTATTTACATACGCACTCTAATCAAGTTGTTAATATTTATGATGATAAAGAATAAACTTCATTTATTATTACTACATAAACATGGCAGTCGCCTTTTCACCTTAATAGTTTAATTAATTAAATATAAAGGGCATTTAATTAAGTATTATAATATTATTCATAATAATCTTATTAATCTCCAATTATGAAACTGCAACTGTTTGCCGTAGGTATTATTCGTTTGTGTGCTTTTAAAGCATCTACCGCATTTAATTTTATTATTATTATTAATACAAAACAGTAAATTCACATCACACATTAATTAGCCTTAATTACTTACTTTTGCTTATTAACCGTATTTCGCTAATTGGATTATTAGTTTCATTATTAATGGCTCCACAGTCAAATAAATACCTAATTCTCTAAGTGCTCATTTAATTAGCCCATATTAAACAAGACTTCCCCTTTCACCTCGAAACTGTCCTTAATAGTAAATCTTGTGCTCGAAGTACGTAGCTA
The DNA here is from genome assembly GCA_029955525.1 of Oeneis ivallda. Classification (NCBI taxonomy): domain Eukaryota; kingdom Metazoa; phylum Arthropoda; class Insecta; order Lepidoptera; family Nymphalidae; genus Oeneis; species Oeneis ivallda. The sequence continues at coordinate 24,253,961 of JARPMR010000007.1, forward strand.
GTTACGTAGCATTACAATTTTTTTAACGATCTCACTGGCGCAGTGGTGTGGTGGCGATGTGGTCAGAAAGTGGGAGGTTTCGGGTTCAATTTCTTTGGAGAAAAATTATAAATTATTTGTTTCTCTGGTCTGCTCCCCTATTTTTATTTCGTCCTTTCCCCTATTTCGTCGTATCTATTCTCTTTCTATGATCGTTAACGCTTTAGAGCAGGGGATCCCAGTTTTTTTATGCATAATACTTAAGCATAATAATATGTAATTTGGCTAGGGGGGGCTGGGCAGAGACTTGGTCGTGGCTAATTGCTGCCAAGCGATTTAGCATTGCGGCTTGATGGCGTGTCGAAACCGATTGGGGATGGCTTCAATTAAAACTGCCATACCCTTTTTTAAGTAAGCCCGCCACCATTTCAGACTATATTTTCACGTACCATCTGGTTTGGTCGCAGTCAAGAGATAACTTGAAGAAGAAAAATAATTTTTGTTTGAAAAACTCAAAAAGGTGTTTTAAGGTTTTTTTTAAGTAGGTATAGATTCTATTCCCTCTTTTGTTTAAGCTTTGATAGCTGTGTGCGATTTTTAGGGTTCCGTACCCAAAGGGTACCAACGGGACCCTATTACTAAGCCTACGCTGTCCGTCCGTCCGTCCATCCGTCTGTCAGCGGGCTGTATCTCGTAAACCGTAATAGATAGACAGATGAAATTTTCACATATTATGTATTTCTATTGCCGCTATCATCATCATCATCATCATCTCAGCCTGCGGACGTCCACTGCTGAACATAGGCCTTTCCCAGAGAACGCCACCACACCCGGTCCTCAGCCTTCCTCATCCAGCCACTTCCCGCCACCCGCTTTATATCGTCAGTCCAACGTGCTGGAGGGCGCCCCACACTACGCTTACTTGTTCGCGGTCTCCACTCTAGGACTTTTCGGCCCCAACGGCCATCGCTTCTGCGACAAGCATGGCCTGCCCACTGCCATTTCAGCTTGCTAATGGTTTGAGCTATGTCGGCGACCTTGGTTCTCTTACGGATCTCTTCATTTCGAATCCTGTCCTTAAGAGAAACTCCTAACATAGCCCTCTCCATAGCTCTCTGAGTGACTTTAAATTTGTGGATCAAGCCTTTTGTTAGTGTCCACGTTTCAGCGCCATAAGTGAGGACGGGAAGGACACATTGATTGAAGACTTTCGTCTTCAGGCATTGAGGTATTGACGATGAGAAGACCTGACTTAATTTTCCAAATGCCGCCCAGCCCAGCCGTATCCTTCTGTTGGCTTCTTCGTCGAAATTGTTTCTACCCAATTGTATGGTCTGGCCAAGGTAGTTGTACTCTGAAACAATTTCGATTCCAACATTTTCGACGTTCACGGGTATCGGGACAACATGTTGATTGAACATAACCTTGGTTTTGTCCATGTTTATCCCGAGACCAACTCGTCTGGAAGAGCGGCTTAGACTACTCAGCATCTGCTCCAGATCTTCTGGAGTCTCTGCAAGGATAACCACATCGTCGGCGAACCGCAGGTGTGAGATGTATTCGCCATTTATATTAAATCCTCGTCCTGTCCAGTCCAGCGTTTTGAAGAGGTCTTCTAGTGCACTATTAAACAGTTTTGGGGATATTACATCCCCCTGTCTAACCCCCCTTCTCAAGTTGATTGGTTTTGTTTGCTGAGACTGTACTTGGACGGTCATTGACGCAGTATCGTAAATACATCGCAGCACCTCGATATAACGCCAATCGACTTGGCATCTCTGCAGTGACTCCAGAACAGCCCAAGTTTCGATAGAGTCGAAGGCTTTCTCGTAGTCCACAAAAGCAAGGCAGAGTGGTAGATTATACTCTTCGGCCTTCTGTATAATCTGCCTCAAGGTGTGGATGTGGTCTACGGTGCTGTAGCCTTTTCGAAACCCAGCCTGCTCCGGAGGTTGAAAATCGTCAAGCCTTCGGGCGAGGCGATTTGTGATCACCCTCGAAAACAACTTATAAACATGGCTCAAGAGTGATATCGGCCGATAGTTCTTCAGTAGCTCCTTGTCACCCTTCTTAAAGAAAAGAATTACCACACTCTTGCTCCATGCTTTTAGCGTTGTTCCGTTTGCAATGACGTCATTAAAGAGCTCTGCTAGCTCTTTCAGGATCGGAGTACCTCCTGCACGTAGAAGCTCTGATGTGATGCCGTCATCGCCAGGTGCCCTGTTGTTTTTAAGTTGATTGAGGGCTATTCGCATCTCGCCAAGGTCAACGTCTGGGATGTCTTCGGTGTAGTGGCGGGTCAATGTCGCACGTTTGTCGTTCGTGTCTTGAGCCGCTTTTGGAGCTTTGGAGGAGTATAGTTGAGAGTAAAACTATTGTATTGCCGCTATAACAACAAATAATAAAAATTAAATTAAATTAAAAAAAATTAAATTAAAATATTTCCATGGGTACATGAAAATATTTTAATTTAATTTTTTTTAACGGAACCCTAAAAGAGCGAGGCCCGACTCGCACTTGGCCGATTTTTATTTTAATGCATGATGTAACTATATACCTTTAAATCAAGTTAGGTACATGTCTGTTCACCACTTTAGCTAGTAAATATTTAACACAATATTGTCATCTTCTTCTTCTTCTTCTTTATCAACCGATAGACGTCCACTGCTGGACAAAGGTCTCTTGCATGGACTTCCACAGGCCTCGGTCTTGCGCCGCCTGAATCCAGCGGCTCCCTGCGACTCGTTTGATGTCGTCGGTCCACCTGGTGGGGGGGTCTGCCAATACTGCGCTTCCCGGTGCGGGGTCGCCACTCCAGCACCTTGGGACCCCAACGACCATCAGCTATTCGAACTATATTGTCATATTGTATTCATATTGGTAGTTCATAGGAAATAAATAAAAAACCCGGATGGAACGTACCTAGTTCCTTTCGACTAATTAATTTGGCATTGTGTTCGGTATTTTCGCGGTACAATATTGGGTCTCCGTAGCCTTGTGGTTTCTGCAGTCGCCTAACAGTTAAAAGTCGATGGTTCAAATCCCAGCTCGACAGACTGAATTTTCTATTTTCAATTTTATTTTAAATATTTTCTACATGTGGAATTTTTCCCTAATTTTTTATAACTTACTAGCTGATGCCCGCGACTTCGTCTGCGTGGATTTAGTTCATAACATCCCGCGGGAAATCTTTGTCACCCTCCAGGCTCTCAACTATACCTATCCAATAAATCACGTCAATCCGTAGCTTTGTAGCAGGAAACATTTGATCGTCTTGCTCGCGGCATTGTTAATGATGATTCAAAGAGAAAACATATTACTGATGATATTATCAATTACGTTAAACTATAATTTTTATAATTGTTTTTACCATAATTTTTTACCATAATTAACCAAATACAAAATTACGTTTAGCTGTCATTTACGTTTTGTTCTTCCACTGTCATTTTCGTTTTTTTATTCCATGTCAGATGCATTTTTGTTATAACAGGTTTTATATTGACTTGACGGAAACGCGGTCGAACGGGATAAAAAGTATCCTATGCCCGTCTCCTGGTTCTAAGCTACCTCTCCACCAATTTTGAGCCAAATCGGTTCATCCATTCTTGAGTTATAAATAGTGTAACTAACACCACTTTCTTTTATATATATAGATAAGTTAGACCTAGTATAGAGACCCAATATTTTACCGTGAAAATACTGAACACAATGCCTTCAAAAAAGTGTCGGTTTCAAAATAGTGTCGATCCGTCTAGCCCCCTTCCGAGTTCCGCACCGCGCGATAAGGTACTACGTTCCAATAAATACGCCCTAAATCTCAGCCTAAGACTCATATTATGGTCCCTTACCATGTTGTGTTTGAAGTCAAGCGCTTTGTAAAAGAATATTAAAGAAAAAAACTAGGTCAACCTAAATTAAAAATAAACTTTTAAACCTTTGCCTACACAAAGCTCTTCATACACTATTAGTAGAGGTGAAAGGGAGGAAATTAAAACTGCGGCTCGGATACCGCATGAGGGTAGCGGCTTCCGGGGACGCTGCCGGCCCCCCGGGGGAGTCGAGGCCAGCTCTCAATTTATACACGTGCTATGAAAAATTTATTTCGACCTTTGATCAACCGTGCTATGAAACATTTGGTTTCTACCTTTTAGTGTCAAAGGAAATAAGTACATATTGGAAAAAACTTAAAATTTTCGTACGTAATTAGTTCAACTACTAGTTGATGCCCGCGACTTCGTCTGCGTGGATTTAGTTTTTAAAATCCTACGGTAGCTCTTTGATTTTCCGGGTACTTTTTATCCCGCAATAGTTAACTATACTTATGTTAAACATCATGTCGATCCGTAGCTCTGTCGCAGCGTGATTGAAGGTCAAACCAACAAACAAACACTTTCGCGTTTATAATATTAGTAACAAAGATTAGTAGGGATAAGAGCACAGTTCCAGAAACGAGAATTATTATTCTCAAACTAACCAGGGCGTAGGTACTTATGCTTAAACTAAGTCGCCAATGCAAAAAATTTCGTAGATTCGTTGCTCCGTTGCTGAGTGATTGAAAGACCAATGAACCAAGAAAAAGATACACTAGTATTTAATAAATTTTATTTATAACAACTACATCTCTAGTATCTAATAAGTTTTACTTGTAACAAATAATATATATCTCGTTTAAATAATCCGTTCCCTTGGGGAACCATGATCGCCGATTGTATAGGCACCATGCTTCGCCGACTTCGGAACCTAGGCAAAATGCAATAGCATACTTGTAGATCGTGTTGCAAGATTCCCATTACGTTCCCATAAGAAAATGAATTTATCTTGCGAACAATCGGACGAAGTGTTACCTCTTGTAATTTTCATTACAATGCACTTATGAAACAAGCGTAGTGCTCGTTACACTTGTCTTGTGATATGTTTTCCTGGTAGCATACTTCAAAAGCAAGACAGCTTTAGGCAATACAGTACCTAGCATCATCATCATCATCAACAGCTCACTACTGAACACAAAGCCTCCTCTCTGAGAAGGTTCATAATTTGTCTTGTGATAATTATGTTTTCCTGGTAGCATACTTCAAGAGCAAGACAGCTTTAAGCAATACAGTACCTAGTGATTTCATCATCAATAGCTCACTACTGAGCACAAAGCCTCCTCTCTGAGAAGGGTCATAGTCCACCACGCTGGCCCAATACGAATTGGCGGATTTCACACACCTTCGAGAACATTATGGATACCTCTCAAGTGTGCAGTTTTCCTCACGATGTTTTCATTCACCGTTAAACCATTTGATATTTAACTTCTAAAACACACAAATAACTTCGAAAAGTCAGAGAGGCGTAGTTTTTACAGTTTAACCACTAGGCTATCACTGCTTCAGTGCACCTAGTGATTATAGGTATATGCTATTGATACAGTACGAAAGGGATGTATTGGCGCTCGCATGACACTGATGAGGGTCATACAACGTGTGTGCACGCTAACAGCAAATAGATACAATGTCCTGTCATGGAGTGATGTGTTTACAGATCGCGGCGTTAGTTCCGACTTTGGCCGCGTGCCAAAGGTCCTTGTCGTATTGTAAGTAGATTGGCAATAATGCCTTGGATGGTTCTGATTATGACCTAATTTCAAACTAAGTGGGATGCCCTTCTGGTCGACGTCACAAGTGAAACGTAGGGCCTGTTACACGATCTCTGAGTAGTGTTTAGTTTAGTGTTACACCGTCGAATTAAGTTAATGTTTTGAAAGTTTTCGTATTGGCCATGGGTCAAAAACTCTTCTTCTTCTTCTTCTTTATCAACCGATAGATGTCCACTGCTGGACAAAGGTCTCTTGCATGGACACAGGTCTCGGTCTTGCGTCGCCTGAATCCAGCGGCTCCGTGCGAGTCGTTTGTTGTTTTTGGTTCACCTAGTGAGGGGTCCGCCAACACTGCGCTTCCTGGTTCGGGGTCGCCATTCCCGCACCTTGGGACCCCAATGACTATCAGTTCTTCGAACTATGTGCCCCGCCCTATTCCCCTTCAGTTTTGCGACTCGCTGAGCTATGTCGGTGACTTTGGTCCTCCTACGGATCTCCTCATTTCTGATTTGAGATGTCTTCTCGTCCAAAATACCTCAGTGCCTGAAGACTTAAGTCTTTGAACAGAACGTGTTGCCAATGATGACTTACGGTCAAAAACTCAAAATTTCTTTATTCGTCGTTTTTAGTATAGTTGGCCATAGTGAATAATACACACATCAAAAGTGTCTAGGGATCAAGCATTTTTATGCGGATTTCTTGAGATTGAGATGTGGCTTTGTAATAAATTTATGATTTTATAAATTTATATGGATCCTTTTTGGTGCATTTCATAATTTCATAATCAGCGATTAAAATCCTGCCAGGAAGTCCATCCTTATAGTGGTGGAACCATCATGGTATGGGCGGGTATTTGGATCGGCGGAAGAACTGAGTTGATTTGGATCAGAGGCAACCTCAACGCTCAAATTTATGCTGAGACGATTGTATCAGACGTCATCGTTCCTCTACAAGTGCAAATCGGTCCCTTATTTCAGTTAATGCATGATAATGCACGACCGCACACCGCAAGAGTTGTAAGACAGACTCTCGCCGCAGCTAACATCAATGTCCTGCCCTGGCCTGCTCAGTCGCCAGACTTGAACCCGATTGAGCATGCATGGGATATGCTACAGAGAAGAGCTCTGCCGAATATGGAGGGTATCCAGTGGCAAGAAGACCTTTTTTTTGTTGTTGCAACGAACATGGGCGGCCATTCCACAGCGTGATTTGGATGAACTCATTTTGAGTATGCCAAACCGATGTTCTTGTGTTGTTAGTGTTCGCGGTAGAAACACGGATTATTAATTGTTTAAGTTACCCAATAAAATTTTAAAGAAAACTGTTATTTCAGTCTTTTTTTCGAACTTTAATGTTAGTGGTTCAAATGTCAAAAATCCCTTTATTAGGAAAATGGCAAATTTCTTTATTAATGCAAAGGTGACTTGGTTTATCGTTACTGTGACAAACGAAAACATTTTATTTGATGAATCCTTAAAGAAAATTTTAATTAATATCAATCAGGAGAAAAGTTATTGCAAAAATATATGTTGATCCCTAGACACTTTTGATGTGTGTATATAAAAAATCTATTTAAAAAAACCGACTTCAAACGCCACTGAAAAGTATAAAATAATTTCAGTTTGTACACGTGTGTTGAAGTCGGGCGGGCCTAAACAGAAACGATGAAATGAATGCGCCACGCTAGCCAGAATATTGATTTGTAGGTCCAGTCACAGAATATGTACTTGGTACAGGTACATTGAAGTCGGGCGAGCGTTGCAGTTTCATAGTTCTATTGGTAGGGGCCCGCCCGACTTCAACATACGTGTACAAACTGAAATTATTTTATACTTTTCAGTGGCGTTTGAAGTCGGTTTTCTTAAAAAGATTTTTTATATATTATTTTAAGCTTTTTAGTGTAGCTTCATAGAATAAATCTACACATTCTCTGATCGCGAGCGAATTGTTTCTATTTATTGATCAAAACTAATCCAAACACTTCATAGCTGCTATTATTATTTTAAGAGTGAACTAGTGTGCTAGATATCCTGGCTGCAGCATCAGCCTATCGTGTTGTCACCATTGCATTCTATGTAGAATCAAGTACTGATTAAACCGAATCCAAACACGACATATTATGTGCTATTTTTTTAAAGACTGTACTAGTGTGTTGCATATCCTGGTTGCAGTTTCAGCTCCATCATTAGAGCCATTCCATTTATATCATTTAAGACTACTTATCAATACAATTGAAACGAGCCCAAACTAAATATGGTTACGTAGTTTAATTGCAGAGTGCTCATAACCATCGTTCAGCTTCATCATCAGACCCTGGATATTATCTAGGACCAGAGTACTTCTTAACACGAATTAAACGAGTCTGAACTCCATGGTGTTACATCGTTTTACTACAGAATTTCCATAGCCGTCTTCCACCTCCATCATCAGATCAGCTCCATGTTAAAATAATATTGCATTGTAATCCGATTTCCATGTGCATGCACATTTTCAGCTCAATCGGAAACCGGGAATAGTTCTAATACACCTTGCAAGACTTGACCTAAATATACATTGCAAGACAAATAAAAGCTTGTAAAAATAAGATGATAAATAGAAATTTAGCTAATGTATGTATGTTATGTAGTAGGCATGGTTAAAAGTCTACACATACATACTCTGATCGCGAGCGATTTCCTCTAATTCATTGAGGAGTTCCGTCCTCCATCTCCGAAGATATTCATCAGATCTTCACCAAACTTAAATGGGACCTACCTGCAATTACGCCCTTTCAAATAAAAAAAAATTATCGAAATCGGTTAAGATTTGAGGGAAATATGGAGTAACATGAACAAAAAAAAAATACGCGTCGAATTGAGAACCTCCTCATTTCGTATTTTTGAAGTCGGTTAAAAAGGCCCTTTATCAAGGCAGCAAAGCATGGATTTTTTTGTTAGCTGTTGGATGCCACAGATTTACTAATTTAATTTTAATTTAGAACCTCTTATTGGCCGTTTTCCTAGTAGCTTAGCTTTCAGACTAAGGGTTGTGCTAAGGGTAACCTTTGTACTTTGTAGCATACCTTCGTTGTGACATTCTATGACTATGGGATACAGGTAATGCAGGCAGGCGGGCGAGTGAAACTCACGGTCTTGTAAATGATATTTTGGTGTAAAACTGTAAACCTAGGCTACGTCCTACGAGTAAAAGTTCTATAGTAGATAGGTACTTTTTATAATTTTTTAATTACTGAAGGGTTTAAAGTTAAGCCTTTAAACCTTAAAATACAGCAATTACTTCAGAGCGTTTTCTTTAATTCCCTTTAAAACATCAAAAACTTTGCTGGGAGTGACTGCCTTGACCTATTCCTATTTAGGTATCTAGATATCTATTATTCTCAACAAGCAGAGCAGTTTTAAACAGAAATCGAGATTAAATTAGCAACTTTACAAAGTCAATTTTGTTAAGTAATTGTATTACTAGCTTCACTAATTAAGTAAACAAGTGTATCTAATCGATTCTCAAGTTCAATAATTGAATTCGTCAATGTTTTTGCCTTGATTGTCATAGTTCGTTCAGTGAGCTTCCTGACTCTGCTTTGCCAAATAATTGGACAATGGGTAAAAATAATATTAAATAAATGAAAAATTCTTTTCAAAATACCGAACTGTATTTATTGTTGTTGTTTGTGTTGTTGTTATTTGATTTTTCCAAAAAGCGCTGAATCAATTTCGATAAAAATATGGTTGGGCATTTTTTTTAATACACTTTATTGCACAAAAATCCTACTAATATTATAATGTGAAAGTTTGTACGGATGAATGGATGGATGTATGGATGAATGGATGTTTGTTACTCTTTCACGCCACAAGGAATGAACGGATTTGGCTGAAATTTGGGATGGAGATAGCTCATACCATCATTAAAATATAGGCTATTTTCTATCCCGGAAAATTACAGAGATCCCGCGGGAATTAAAAAACCTCTTTCCACGCGAACGAAGTCGCGGGCATTATCTAGTAGTATAGGCGGACTTCTAAAGCATTGTCAGTACCTATACATGCATAAAAAAAGTGTGTGTCAGCTCCGGCCTCCGACGCACGACTGGAGTTTACGCGCGACGCTATATCCTTCTCTATGCGCGCGACTCGGGTCCGAGCGCGCCCCGACCGACTTTCGCCCGATCGCTACGCGCTCGGCTACCCGAAGCGAAAGCTCTTTCGCACGAAAACCAACCTTATTTACTCAACGTTAGGGTAGAAATTTCAACGTTGTGAAAAACGTAACGAGGTCATTGATAAATTGATTTCACTGCCCGGATTTTTCTCATACCGGGCTGCTAAAATCGATTCTTAAGGAGTAAACTCCAAAAACATACAATCGAATTGAGAACCTCCTCCGATTTGAAGTGGGTTAAAAACTACGAAACTATTTCGAACATTGCGATACTTGTATTCCTTCTTAGCATTTTCTTTAAAAAAAAATTGGTTGTCTGTAAAGTCGGTTTACGGACGATAGTTTTACGTGATAACGTCATAAAGAAACATTGACGATGACTGGCGGGAGGCACAAGGCAACGCTTGGGCCGATCGTGCCTCTCTATCGCTTGTTCCGAGCTCCCGCTTGCACGCTCAGTCTCATGCGGACGTGACACTTTTTCGTGCGTGCAGCCGGTGTTCATCGATTTATAAGACGTTATCACGTCAAAATTGCCAGACTGAGCTTGGCTAATCTCCTCTCTCTCCAAATAAGCGGAAAGCTTGTGCTAGGAGTGGGTACGACAATAGAGCAACGGGTGGAGAATCAAACTGTCAGCCTTACAGTTTTCAGTCCGGTTAAACGCATATTATGCTTTGTCAATACTTGTTAGACCAAAAAAGCCCTAAGTACACAAAAGCTCTCAATACCGCGAGATAATTTTACATTGTATTACAACAACATATTTAAACAAACGTGTCGACTTTGTATCGCATAGGAGAACTCTGCCATTCCCGTGTTTATATTATCACTCCTTGACAAGGGTTCAAAGGATCCAGTTTTATTCATGGAGCTTATTCAAATGCATTCACGCTCAACTAGGTCATTTTCTATACCTTTCGTTCAGTGTCAGTACCTATTCTCTACCTACTACATAATATCTACCATCTATCGATTGTTAAGGCTCTTAGTACATTCCCACCGCGATACCTGCACGTTATAGCTTCAATAGTGCGTTGACGCGAACCGTTTAACCACAGTACTGTTAACACACACACACACACACACACACACCTGTTGCCATTTAGGCTGCTGTACACGGGTAGAGTACCGTAGAGTGAACGAGCATACTACTCTATCTCTTCTGAGTACCTACTTTACCAGTTTCACGTTTTACTGTTTTGTTAGTAGAGTGATAAGTGTTTCTTAGAACGTAGCTTGTTTTTTTTGAACAAGTTTTACTCTACTAAGCGCATACATGGGTCGAGCAGGCGGTAGAGTAGAGGACGTTTCTCTACTCTTCCAAATTTTAGTACTTTACTCTACTAGTGCTGTCTACATTAATATAGTTTGTAGGATAGTTAGTAATCTATAGTGCTACTATACTGTTCACTCTACCCGTTTACCGTCGTGCACGCGCTTAGTTTGGCGGGAAATTTATATTAGTGGTATTGGTATTATTATGTGCAGCATGGCTAAAATTCTTTGTTTTAAACCGTACCAGTAAAACGGCTGAAACTCTGATATGACTTGTCTGTTGTATCACTTGCATGACTTGGGAGTCAAGAGCGAGATTATAAGTTCTAACTTCTAATGCAGCGTGTGGCTGAGTGTTCATCTCTCGCGTGCTTTCGGCCCTGTAGACTCAGACTCCAATCATATCTCCGTAATCGGTTTCGCTCGTAATAGGTATTATAGTATGGACAAATGACTCACAATTTAATCTGTGTAGTAGAACAAGCCTTTGCTTCAGATTCGTATGTGATTCAATATAAATGTCATGCTGAGACTTCAATGGTTTCGCGATATTTATTTCGAGGGAGTCTGCTACAGGCGTTAATGATGTTAGATCTTCGACTTTGGCTGGAGTTTTGTTACGTTGAATGTGCAGTTGTGATCTCGTGAATCGTTCGAGTAAATGATTGATTGGGCACCGCGGACACGGTAGGTATATCAGATTACCGTCCCCCATTAACGTTATCATTGTGTCCAGTATTGCGGTAAATGGATAGCTAATATGCTATTTGACTACTTTTAGAAAATCATCTTAAATTGTTAATAATGCTATGCTGAAGCTAACGAAACATATATTTCGGCATAATTTTCATTATTTTTCATAAAAATCGAGAAATAAATTCAAAAAAATAAATTGCCGCCGAAACGTTCCATTTGCTCTCATGACGTAACAGTTCACATTTCAAACAATGACAATTTTATAATATGTGTTTAGGCCGCGTGTCGCATACTATTTGGTATTTAATAAAATAGTAACGATGAAAAACAGACGAAATTAGCCTATTACGCCGCACAAACACGTCGAAATGTATTGACAAAATGAGAATTCCATAGGTGGTTTGGACTGTGACGTCATTCGAGATCACGGAACGTTTTCGATCACGTGACCATGGCCAGAATTATAGCAATTTTATTTAATGTTTTCTAATTAAATTTTTTTTTTTTTTTTATTATTTTTTAGTTTTGTCGTATGGAATAATGTTTTTAGATAATAATCTTTTAGGATGACACCAGTTGAAACGATATTTTTATTATAGTCAAATACCCTATTGTATGGCAGTATACCTACATGGGATAGAACAGATTGGATTCCATAGCAAATGACTTGGATGGAGTTTCACCAAAGAAAAAACTGCAAAAAATAAAAACTACTTACCTACATAGTGCAAACTCCTTCTAAGTAGTTACGCATAATATTGTGAAGGCAACTAGCCAACTACGGAACCCTACACATGGCAGTTTATAAATTTTTGAGTACTCATCTCGTCTCATAATACTTATATGAGAACGTTGACAGATTTTGGAATCGTGAAAAATTTTAGGTAAACCAAATCCAAGTTCTGCCAAATTCGGTGGCCTTATTTCTCAATCGCCAAATAAACTACAACCGTCGAATTTTTATAGACAACAACGGAACCCTACACTGCGCGTGGCTCGACACACACTTGACCGTTTATTGTCCAACACGTAGCTTGCCCTTATTGTATTACATCCATGAACCGACCTCTACCTAAATAAATCATTTGTGTCGGTAATTTCGCTAAGCTTTCTTAGGGTAAGTGGATTATGGAGGAATGGAGGGTCGATTAACGAGGTCGAGATTGACGCGTTATCTGTTTTCCGTTTTAATTAGCGATAGTTAAAGCTGTTATAACTTTGCTAAATGAGAACTTGTTTATGGAGCTCAAATGGGTCCATCGTTTTCTGCGTCTTCATTTACCTACTGCTTATGATTGTCATATAGGTCTCTCTCTGCAAGGAGCTACAGAAAACGATCGTGTGCCGTTTGTGGTCTATGGTGTTGTCTTTTGTAGTTAGTCATTAGCTAAACGGCATGATGACTGATTTTGAAAAACTGTTTGATGATGTTCGGAAGTACCTATGTACCTACTATTTCAAAAAAATATTTTATTTCCGCAAAAAAAAAGTTTGGTAGATAAAATTGCCATTTCCATTAAGTTTTAAAATTCACGCAAAAACACTCGCCGGTGTCACGCTCACGGCGTCGTTCGTGACGTGAACTCTGTTTTGTCACAGTAGTTTGTCAAAGTTTGGAGATAGGTGTGACGTATCGCTCTGATTCAATCCTTCAATCCAATATGGCGGGTTGCTGTATTTTACAGTTTTATTTTATCAAAATAAATATCAATCTCGCTCAAAATAGAAAAATAAGTATACGTTCTTTTTATAATCTACTAGCTGATGCCCGTGACTTCGTCCGCATGGATTTAGTTTTTAAAAATCCCGCGAGAACTCTTTCATTATCCGAGATAAAAAGTAGCTCTCCCGGTCTGAGGAACCACTATACTACATCCATTACTATACCCATGCAAAAAATCGCTGTTCTGTTGCGACGTGATTGAAGGACAAACCAACAAACAAACACACTTTCGCATTTATAATATCAGTAATGCTTTATTATAACACTTTTTATAATTGTCAAATTTTTTACCATACCTACTAAACCAAAGACAAAATTACGTTTAGCTGTCATTTACGTTTAGTTATTCCACTGTCATTTGCGTTTTGTTATTCCATGTCAGATGCGTTTTTGTTATACTTACCACGTTTTATAGTGACTTGACGGAAATGCGGTCGAACGGGATAAAAAGTATCCTATGTCCGTCTCCTGGTTCTAAGCTACCTCTCCACCAATTTTCAGCCAAATCGGTTCATCCGTTCTTGAGTTATAAATAGTGTAACTAACACCACTTTCTTTTATAATATAGATATGCATTGATCTTATTTCATAAGATCAATGCATATCTTATTTCATAAGATCAATGCATATTTTCATTGATTCTTGGTTACTGTCTACATGCCTATTAAGATAATTATTATACCACTACCCTTAGTAGGTTATAGACCGACGACATCATTTAGATCAGAAATATTTCATGTTTGATCGATAATTTTAGTGTTTATTTTTAGTGTAACATTTTGAAAGGTAAAACTTCTTTCAAGGTACAAAATTAAATATCAGTCCTCTATAAAATTCCAACGTGGAATATCTTCGCTATAGCCTAATAGCAAAGCCGAGCGAAGATGATATCCGTTTCCGTTGCTCTTTCCGCATGATAGCTTCAGATAACTTGACCTTTCGATGCGATCGGCAATAAAGATGGATTTATTTGTCGTATGCATCTTATTTATTTCTATTTTAACTCTCATGCGATCTCGTGTGTCTTGATCTTATTATATCCCTTTGAGCAATGATAAATCAGAGGTGCGATTGTCTAAAGTTATTCCATTGATCGTCATCGTATTCGATGACATTAGCGTCAAAGTAAAATAAACCATAATTGCATTGAATTTTAGCTCAATTTCGTGTATGCATTCTTATACGTTCATGCATGTATGTACCATACGCTCCATAACAATCCTTATTATAATCGGTTGTACTGAATTCAGAATTTGTGACATCAATACATTGAATTATTATGTACTAAAATGCATCAATACAATCAAGGATTTACTTTGACGCGAATGTCATCGAATACGAATACTATCAATGGAATAACTTTTAAACAATTGGTACCCAGAAATATCCAAATAGTTTTCTGGGTCTGTATTTAACGTCTTGGGGCAGCCTTCATTAGAAGCTGAGGAGTTGGTAAAAATATTTCCGTGCACATTAACGTCAACGAATTATCATATCCGACACGAGAAAAAATCCGAAAACAGGAAAAAAGAAACATACACAGGATGTGTATGTTTCTTTATGTCGGATTTTTTCTCATCAAAGCCTTACGGTGACTATGGTGACTATCCTTTTGTCATACCCATCTAGAGGAAGAGGTTCCGTGATAACGAGGCAACAGAGGCATCTTGTAATAACGTTGTTTGAACTTTAGCCATGTCAGCTAATCTTAATGCCAACTACCATGCCAGCCACCACTAGTGTCTGCGCAAACACAAGTGCACTCTCTCACACTATAATGTTATATATCTTTCCCGGTGCGCCTTCTTGACTCGCTACAAGTCCAATCCTGATGAGTGTTGAATGTGTGTCGCAGACGAAGGCGGCGGCAGCTCGGAGTCGCGGTCGGACAGCAGCGAGGACGAAGTGACGGAGCACGTGGCCGCCAACCCGCCAGCCATGGCCGCCGCCAGGGCGCAGGTATCACTCGCTCAACTCACATACAGTACCTATACACCTCCCTGGCGCAGTGGCGGTCTCAGGACTGAGAGGTCTCGGGTTCGATTCCCGGCGGGGAAATTTGGGAATTTTTGATTTCTGAATTGTCTCTGGTCAGAGTTGCGATTGTCTAAAGTTACTCCATTGATCGTAATCCTATTCGATGACATTAGCGTCAAAGTAAAATAAACCATAATATCATTCAATTAGAGCTCAATTTCGTTTATGCATTGTTATACGTTTAGGGGCCATCCATAAATTACGTCACACGTTAAGGGGGAGGGAGGGGTCGACGAAGTGTGACATTGTGTAACAAGGGGCTGGGAGGGGTCCTAAATTTCGTGACTTACATTTCAATATCTATTATAAGTGTTACGCGCCGACCGCCTAGGCGCCCTTTGATAAATGCCGCCAAACGCATTGCACCTAGCCGTGATTTCTTTGTAAATTTGCAAAATATGTGACGTCACACTAGGGAGGGGGGAGTCTCACAAATGTGACCAGTTGTGACAAGGACGGGGGGAGGGGCAAAAAAATCATGAAATTCGTGTGACGTAATTTATGGATGACCCCTTACGTATGTTCGATGCGGTCCATAATGCTCTTTATTAAAATCGGTTGTACTGAATTTGTGACTTAAAATCAATACCATCAAGGATTATTTTACTTTGACGCTAATGTCATGTATGTATGTATGTATGTATATACTTTATTGCACCACAAAACACAAATGAATTACAGGTTACAAAAAGAAAACTTAAAATGTAAGTACAAAAAGGCGGTCTTATCGCTAAATAGCGATCTCTTCCAGACAATCTTAACGCTAGAGAGAAAATGAACAAATAGACAGTGGGAGGTGGTGTATATAATATACCTAAATACTAATAGGTAAATAAACTAAACCATATAATATAATAATAATAACATATTAACACACTAATATATACAAAATAAATATAATACGAACACGATCAATGGAATAACTTTTAGACAATCGGGGGCGGTCTGGTGGGAGGTTAGTTACCACCCTACCGTCAAAGACGTGCCGCGAAGCGATTTAGCGTTCTGGCACTATGATCTGTAGAGATAGATTAGGCGTATGGGTTTAATGTACACTCATACCCCTTCCAAGTTAGCCCGCTGCCATCTTAGACTGCATAGTCACTTACCATCAAGTGAGACAAGGATTTTCTTTCTTTTCTTTCGATTTTCTAAAAAAAGAAAACTATCCACCAACTTATCTGCCCAGGTGACGGGGTCGTTATGGAGCGTTTAGTACCTATTGCTACTTAGGTTTACGAAGGACTCAGTATTGCTGTTTCATAACATTGTACATCACTCGCACTATAAAGAACTGACTACAACAAAGACCATAAACACTTGGACAGCGGAGTTGAGCAGAATGATGTTTTAAAATAGCGGCCTTAGTTCCAGTTTTGTACGAACAGATAAGTTGGTGGCACTGTATTTGGGTATATGCCTGAATTTAGTTTTAAGATTGAATTATTGAATTAGAAATTAAATTAAATTTCAAAATCATTTAATTCATTTATGTGCACAATACACAAGTGCTTTCGTATATTATGAATAATATAAATGAATCTACCATGCACTGGTTCGGAATGGTACTTACAATTCAATACATGTTAAGACGGGGAGACAGAAAGTAGCCCCATTCCCTCCAGTGGCACCCGTTCACGAGCATGACGCATGATCCAGCCGTTGCTTCGCTCGACCATATTTGTCGAGCAGTGGTTGAACGCAGTCTGGTTGGATTAGATCTTGATGGTTGTGCGTGTGTTCCAGGTGCCCACGATAAGCGTGACGCCGCACAGCCCGGGCGTGCTGGACGACAGCCTGCAGCAGCTACGCCGGCTCCACGCGGCGGTGCAGCGCATGCGAGCAGCACCGCTACCACTACTGGTATGTCATAAGGCCTAGCGCAAACATACAACTTTTAGTTGAACAACTATTTACTTGTGTTTCATATGTTTATAGGAATGTACTGCGATCATAGAATGTGCGCAAACTATCAACACGAAAGTTGCTCGACAAAAAAATCAAAAAGCCGTATCGATTTGCTTTTGACTGTATGGAATTCACGAAAAGTACACAACTCGACTAAACAGTTTAGTCGATGTAAAAGTTGTATGTATGCGCCTTACCTTACTCATACTACACTTCCACTTCAACGCTGCGTAATGAGCTTGGCGAGCGGCTCAGAGGTGCGATTGTCTAAAAGTTGCCGATCAAAATCTTATTCATTTCATGGCATTAGCGTCAAAGTAAAATATTCCTTGACTGGATTGATTTAAAGTCACAAATTCTGTACAACCGATTCTAACATGGAGTGTTATGAAGCGTATCGTACATACCTAAACGTATGATAATGCATACACGAAATTGAGCTCTAATTCAATGCTGTTATGGCTAATTACTTGACGCTAATGCCATCAAATGAATAAGATTTTGATCGGCAACTTTTAGACAATCGGGGGGCAGATTGGACTAGGGCAAGTATTAAATTCGATTTTCGTATTCGATGACATTCATACTGATGATATTACAGTACGATTTTAATTTGGAGCATATCGTATACGTACAGGAATTATTGAGATTTTGAACACGAAATTGAGCTCTAATTCAATGCGATTATGGTTCATTTTACTAATGTCATCGAATATGAATACGGTCAATCGAACTACATAAATATTATACTAACGGTAAATCAATTGAGATGATGAGAGACGAGAATTGATACAAGATGATGTGTAGCGAGAAATGTTTTGTTTTCAGGCAACAGGCACAAGTCGCCTCAGTACGTCGTGCCCCTCTCTCTGCAAAGATGGCGTTGTCGAGCAGGACTGCTCTTCGCCCGCACATTTGGACTTCTACCCGCAAAGTCGGAAAGGCAGCGGTGAGTTCATCATTCTAATATTATATTAATGCTAAAGTGTGTTTGTTTGTTGGTTCGTCCTTCAATCACGACGCAACAGAGCTACCGATCCACGTGATTTTTTGCATGGGTATATTTGAGGACCTGGAGAGTGACATAGGCATTTTTACCCCGGAAAATGAAAGAGTTCTCGAGGGATTTTAAAAACTAAATCCATGCGGATTAGCTAGTTATTATATGCTTTTTCGTACGCATTTTGTTTCTAGCCTCTCATTTGTTTCAATGAACTCAGTTAAGTTTTGTAGACAACTTAAGTTAAGAAGTTTATCAGCTGGACTTATTGCAATTAGAATTACCTATACTCCTTGAAGCTTTATCTTTTTGACCACTTGCAGTGCCTAAGGCCTATAAATTTCTGACATTTAAGTAAGTTGATCCTTTTTCTGAAGGTTTTAGCCTTTTTCTGAGGGTATGGGTTCAAGTCCCAGGTCGGGCCAAAAAATATTGGGGTTTTGTCAAGAAATTAGTTTGAAGGTCACATAACAATTCAAAAGCATATAATACAAATGCACCACATATTTTGTACTATATGCTTTTGTTGTTGCTTTTGAATTGTTAAGTGAACTCTACCACTGGTTCAGAATGCTGTTCCAATCGAGAAGAACCAGCAACCAGAATATGTGAAATATGTGTGATAAATGAATATAATCGACCGAGCGAAGCGAAGGTCTTTGAGTTAACTAGGGCGATTTGCACTTGTCCGTCCGTCCGTCCGTCCGTCCGTCCGTCTGTCAGAGCCTTATAACTTTTGAATTACTGAACGTAATTACTTCAAATTTAGATATAATATGTAAACCGATGGCCTCCAGCCGAAAATGGCTTAAAAAGTTATAAAAATCTTTATTTCAGGGGGCTCTCATAGAAGCGAATGCGAAGTAAAAAAAAAAAATCGCGTTACATAAAATTGTTACGTATCATTTTAAAGATAATTTTGAACTGAGTACAAAAATATTTTTTTTTTAATTTTTCCCTTAAAATTGACGAAATGGGGGGCTTTCAAAGTGGCGATTTTATACGCTCGCTTGAAGACGCTCTCTAGAAAAATCCGCTATGGATTTTCAAACTGATTTTATGTTTTTAGGTCACTTATATCCTGTACTTGAACAACAAATACTAAAATTATATGAATATTATAAAGAAACGAGATTATTTAATTTTTAATGGGCGTCAGTAATTCATATAGCATCAACATAGCTTCACAATAATGCTAATAGATGGCGCAGTCAGTAACTATTCCCATGGAACTACGAGTTAAATTCAATGTTTGATAAATAATTCAATGTTTTCACTAACGTTCCCTAACCTTTACGGGCTACCTATAAGTTAGGTGATTGATGTTTTCTGTCAACTTATTTATCACGATCCTGTACGGGACACCTAAAAGGATATTGGGACGGATGTTAGGACTTAGGATTGTATTTAGGAGCTACCTACGTTAAGAGACTCCTACTTAGGGGATGATTTAGGTATGTTTGGTGAAAACGGGCATAATAATAATGTCAGTTTTGGTTATCATGTATCGATTGAATGAATAATCATGGGATACCGTTACCGCGAGGTCTCAGTTCGGGGCGAACCACTAGTATATATTGTGGTAGGTGAATCTCGGCAATGGGGCATTTGGGACCGTCGCGACGAAGGGCGCAGGAGCTCGTGGGCCGCCCTGGAGCCGACCGCGCGCCTGCCGGATGCTCAGCGACAACGCAGGTAACGTTTGTCTATTGTTGGTTTGTCCTGCAATCACGCAATAATGAATGGAATAGCATAATTTTTGAAGTGAAAACTTCTTTAGTCGCGTTGAGCACTTTTTTGTTTTTAATTATTTATGAGCAAATCTAGTTTCACTTCTATCGGCAGTCCCTATGACTGCCAATTTTTTAATTCAAATAAACTTTTACAAAGTGCTTTCGAATGAATAAAAATGGAACAACGGATCGACGTGATTTTTTGCATGGATATAGTTGAGGTCCTGGAAAGTGACAAAGGCTACTTTTCATCCCGGAAAAAACAATTAGGGGCATCAGCTAGTATATTCAATATAAAGCGGGCGTTACTAAACGCGATTAGTATAGAGGTGGTGAAATCGGTTTGACTTAAACCGAGTTTAAATTGTACGTTTAAACTCAGTTAAGCTAAACTTGGTTTTATTAAACTAGGTTTCTATAGCGAATGGTGAATTCGGCCCTCAGATATATTATATTTGTATTAACAGAGGTCAGTGGTATACCGTGAATATGCTTGCAGCGCCCTCAACGGGCACAGCGCGTCGCTGTCGTCGATGGAGTCAGAGGGGGAAGTCCCGCGACCGGTCCGACACTCCACGCACTCCCTGAATGATAACGACTTCGCTGTGAGTATCCTCATCATTAGCAACCCATCAACGGCTCACTACTGAGCGCAGGTCTCCTCTCAGAGCAGGGTTATAGGCCATAGTCCACCACGATGGCCCAGTGCGAATTGGCGGACCCCACACACATTCGAGAACATTATGAAAAACTCTCAGGTGTGCAGGTTTCCTCACGATGTTTTCCTTCACCGTTGAAGCAAGTGATACTTAATTGCTTAAACGCACTTGACTCCGAAAAGTTAGAGGTGCGTACCCGGGATCGAACCTGCGATCCCCGAATAGGAGATCACAGTCCTAACCACTAGGCTATCACTGCTGTAAGTATTAATAGTATGTAATAGTAGTCTATTGTGCTCTACATGGTTATAAACCAGCAAGTCTTTCGTAGAAACGAGCCTGGTTTCTGACAGTGTACCAGTTTCATAATTTTTATTAAAGTACCAATACTTGAAAGAATACCTTCAAGGCAAGAATTAATAGGCATCTTTTAGGCAAGCGCGCTCCAGCCTAGACCTCATCAATGCTTCCCAGCGTTGATTTCTCAAGTCAAAGTTTGTGTACTACAGTAAATCGCACATCAAAATAATCGGGACTGTTCTGTGCATATGGTATTGGAGTTATTTCAACGAGAATTATCCAAAAATAGTGTAATTACATCTTGGAAGTGCATTGTGTATGACCTGCATCGGTTACCGTTAACGTCAAGTTACGTGAATTTCGTGCGCATACCTAATACCTACACAACTTAGCTGGCGCAACAAGTTCAACACGTAAGACTACAGCTGATCGTCATTTACTTTACAACTCTTGTGCAAAATGAAGTGCGCCGGATGCCTAAAGAATGTTAAAGAAGCTACATCTATTGGATGCAACTCAAAGGGATGTATGAGGCGTTTTTGCAATGTCTGTATTGATATAAATTCCTTGGCTCCGGACCGTGTTAGTAAATGGATGTGTCCTGAGTGCTGTGTAAGGGAGAGAAAACAGGCAGGATCACAGCTCGACTCCAGTTAGAAACAGTTCTGACAATCAAAACATAACGCAGCGCAAAAAACCAGTGCCCAATTCCGACGATGACGTAGGCAGCTGCTCCGACGTGCAAAGCCTTTTGACAGAAGTAAGGCTACTCACGCAAGAGATATCTTCTCTGAAAAACAGGTTAGAAGAGGCTACCATATCTCTGAACCGCTGCCATGAGAGGCTTGACGTACTCGGGGCCTCCATAGCATCAAACGAATCCCGCATTTATGCCCTCGAGAGCCGTAATAATGAAATAGACACGCTTAAATGTAAGGTCAGTGAACTACAGACGGAAATAAATATTCAGGCACAAAGTAGCCTCAAAAACGAAATCGAAATCTGCGGCATCCCAGAATGTAACAACGAGAATCCGACCCACATAGCTTTGATTTTAGCAAATAAACTCTGTGTGGAACTCAAAGATCAAGACATAGACTGGTCAATGCGGGCAGGCCCACGTATCTTAACAGCAGTGAATCCTACGGGAAACGCAAGGAAACACCCCCGCCCTATTGTGGTACGGTTACTTCGGCGTATTAAGCGAGATGAAATGCTTAAAGGATCGAAAGTGCGTAGAAATATCACTAGCACCGATTTAGATCTACCCGGACCAGCACAGAAAGTTTATGTTAATGAGCGGCTCACACATAGAAACAGACACTTATTTCGTGATTGCAGAACGCAAGCTAAGCAAATGGGCTACGACTATTGCTGGTGCAGCAACGGGTCTATATATGTACGTCAACGCGAGGGAAAAAATGCCATTGTTATCCGTAGTAATGAAGATTTGGAACGTCTCATTAACAAAAACAAGACAACACCGAATGACACAACACTATTGTAGGCTTTTTATTTATGTACTTGTAAGAATGTTACTTGTGAGCCCTAATGGCAATGAAGTTATTAATTTAATAATAGATATATCTATGTTATTACATTTAATAATGTCATGCTACTATGTTTCAACCACTGGAAAGTGCAACAAAATCGGTATAAAATATTTTAGGTACCACCGCTCCCACCCATTATCAAAATATTTTGCACTATTTCATGATAAAACTAAGATAATATTTGCTGTATTGTTACTTAAATTTGAATTATGTTAAACTAACAAAATTTGTTGTAACTTTTATTTGCTTGCACACTGATAATCTACCAATACTTGTTAAAAGATTATATTACTCTCTGTACCCTACTAACATAATAGTAATGTTTGTTATGATAATCTGCAATATTTTCGGTGAACTTATGTTGTCAAAATCAGCTGTAAAAATAGTGTACCTATTGTTTATTGTCAGGCTATTTTATTTAATAGAATTCATCCTGAATATTATGTTAATATTACCTCACTTCGAGATGTGCAAAATAACGGTAGTAAATGACAAATATATTCGACCGAGCGAAGCGAAGGTCTTTGAGTTAACTAGGGCGATTTGCACTTGTCCGTCCGTCCGTCCGTCCGTCCGTCCGTCTGTCAGAGCCTTATAACTTTTGAATTACTGAACGTAATTACTTCAAATTTAGATATAATATGTAAACCGATGGCCTCCAGCCGAAAATGGCTTAAAAAGTTATAAAAATCTTTATTTCAGGGGGGCTCTCATAGAAGCGAATGCGAAGTAAAAAAAAAAAATCGCGTTACATAAAATTGTTACGTATCATTTTAAAGATAATTTTGAACTGAGTACAAAAATATTTTTTTTTTAATTTTTCCCTTAAAATTGACGAAATGGGGGGCTTTCAAAGTGGCGATTTTATACGCTCGCTTGAAGACGCTCTCTAGAAAAATCCGCTATGGATTTTCAAACTGATTTTATGTTTTTAGGTCACTTATATCCTGTACTTGAACAACAAATACTAAAATTATATGAATATTATAAAGAAACGAGATTATTTAATTTTTAATGGGCGTCAGTAATTCATATAGCATCAACATAGCTTCACAATAATGCTAATAGATGGCGCAGTCAGTAACTATTCCCATGGAACTACGAGTTAAATTCAATGTTTGATAAATAATTCAATGTTTTCACTAACGTTCCCTAACCTTTACGGGCTACCTATAAGTTAGGTGATTGATGTTTTCTGTCAACTTATTTATCACGATCCTGTACGGGACACCTAAAAGGATATTGGGACGGATGTTAGGACTTAGGATTGTATTTAGGAGCTACCTACGTTAAGAGACTCCTACTTAGGGGATGATTTAGGTATGTTTGGTGAAAACGGGCATAATAATAATGTCAGTTTTGGTTATCATGTATCGATTGAATGAATAATCATGGGATACCGTTACCGCGAGGTCTCAGTTCGGGGCGAACCACTAGTATTTATTTTTATAGTGCTATTAGTATGATACACCCACACAAATACACTTATTATCTCTATACTTTCTTATATACACCATTATGCTTCTATCTTAATTATATTAAATGTTTTAAGTTATCCGAATTATACACAGTTAAAAATAAATATGCAATTATAGACAAACATTTATCATATCTACCAGTACAACTAAAAATGAAGAAATCCGCTTTTAAACTATTAAGATATAACATAAGGGAAAAATCCATTTATTTATAATTTTTTAGTATGGGTCTAGACGACCTAGGTAGAAATATAGACACAATGCAAATTAATTGTTTTTCTATAGACAAACCTGAACTGTGTAGAAATACGTTGCCTTTAGATAGTAACTTCAAAGTTTTAACATTTAATATAAGAAGTATAGAAAAAAACTTTGACAATTTCTATGTTACGCTTACACGACTAAGCCCTAAAATTGACGTCATTATCCTAAGTGAATGTTGGCTGAATAAAAGTACTATTATTCCTCAAATACCAGGTTACACGTGTCACAATACTTCTAAAATAAGAAACCAGAACGGAGGCGTCATCATATATATAGAAAATTCTCATAGTGCTACTGTAACAGAACCGAACCTTCATGACTCAGACTGTCTCTTAGTTCAAATAAAAAAATTAATCACCATAGTTGGCATTTACCGTTCACCTCTTGTAAGAAACATAGATGCATTCCTCCTCTCACTCGATAGTCTTCTTGATGAATTAAAAAACCAGCCAAACTTGATTATTTGTGGAGATATAAATGTGAATATAATTCCAGCTACTGACAATCTCAGCTGCACAGAATATCTTTGTTTAAACGCAGAACATGGATTACAGCCTAGCATTACTTTGCCAACTAGAGGTGACTCCTGCCTGGATCACATAATGATAAGGTCCACGGGGAAAGCAACTGGTCTAGTCTGCAAGTCTGATATAACCGATCACGACATTGCTATAGCAGGGCTAACACTTGAATTCAATGCCCAAAGATTACCACGTAGAAGGCTTAAACGAAATATCGAAGCCATCATTCAAGGTCTAAAAAATGAAGATTGGTCACCTATAATAGATGAAAACACCGACGTTAATGTAGCAGTAAACACTTTTATGACTCGCCTACTGAATATTACAAACCAACACACCGGAGTCATCACGCTAACACGTTCGAAGTATAACCTTAAGCCGTGGATAACACCTGGTCTAATAAAGTGTATGAACCACCGTGATAAACTCCATAAGCAGTACCGCGCAGATACAGAAAATGAGATACTAAAAATAACTTATAAGCGGTATCGAAATTTTTGCAACAATCTGCTACGGAGACTCAAATCTGACTACGAAAAGAAGGAGCTAGAAGAAAGCTGCAAATCCTCAAAGAAACTATGGAAAACAATAAAAAGTTTATGTAATTTAAAAAAGTCCCAACCCAATATTGAAGAACTTCTTGGAACCACTCAGAAATTAGAATCCATAAATTCATGCAATAATTATTTTTCTACTTTAGGCCAAAACTTAGCAAATCGCATTTTATCAAAAACCGATGAAACTGAAAAAACAATGGCAGCTAATGTTAGACTAAGTCATTCTACATGTAACTCGTTCTTTTTGAATCCTACGGATGAATTTGAAGTGAACACTCTTATTTCTCATCTTCAGAATCTAAAGTCCTCTGGGATAGATGAAATAAACAATGAACTCATCAAACAAATAGGAAAAGAAATCATAAAACCGCTAACAGCTATTTGCAACTTAAGTTTAGGCACTGGAGTTTTTCCTGACGAGTGGAAAATAGCTCTGGTGAGCCCAATTCATAAAGCAGGCCCAAAAGATATGCCAGAAAACTATCGACCAATATCATTACTCGGAACATTTTCGAAATTACTAGAAAAAATTGTAAATAAGAGACTGGTAGCATTTTTAGAGCCCCACAACATATTGTCAGAAAGGCAATTTGGCTTCAGGCCAAATAAGTCAGCCGAAGACGCAGTTTTCCTTCTGACCTCAATAGTGTCGAATCATTTAGACCGGAAAAATTGTTGTATAGGATTATTCTTGGACCTCGCTAAGGCCTTCGATACTGTTTCCACTCCGGTGCTACTGAGAAACCTAGAATGCACCGGTATTAGAGGCACACCACTTGAGTGGTTTAGAAGTTATCTTTCAAACAGAAGGCAATGCACAAAAGTTGGTAATCTTAAAAGTGACATACAAAATATCAATTTTGGCGTTCCGCAAGGAAGTATAATTGGACCAACTTTGTTTCTATTATATGTGAACGACATTCATGACCTACCACTAAAAAATGCGGACATAATCTGTTACGCCGACGACACAGCCTTGCTATTCCACGGGCCAACTTGGAAAGAAACATACCACATTGCTCAGCAGGGAATTTCAGCAGTGTCGAAGTGGCTTAGCAAAAACTTGCTGACATTACACGTAGCCAAAACAAAACATCTATGTTTCCACAAAACTGCCATAACCACTCCTAGGCCTATCAACAGCCACAGTCTTAAAATCCACAACTGTGGTAATAAAACAGGTGGCACGGATTCGCAGTGCAACTGTGATGAGATTGGCTTAGTCAACATCATCAAATACCTCGGGATCCAGGTGGACCACAATCTTTCATTTAAGTCTCACATAGCTTTCCTCTCTGGCCGAGTCCGCAAAGTCACCGGTATAATGAGGAAACTACGTGACTTGGCCAACGCAAAAACCTTAAAACTAATATATATTTCTCTTTGCCAATCACTACTTAGTTATTGCAACCTATCCTGGGGAAGTGCAGCAAAAACTACACTACTGGTAGCAGAAAGAGCACAGCGATCCGTATTAAAGGTTATGCTTAAGAAGCCTTTTAGATACCCTACTACATCACTTTACAAGGAAGCTGAAGTGCTAACTGTTCGGCAGCTATTTTTATTAAAGGCAGCTTTACTGAAACATAAACAAATCCTACTATCTCCAAACGCAGATGCAATATTTAAGAGAAGAGTGGTTAAAGTTGACCTACAACCCATAAGAACAGCTTTTGCTGGACGATTTGGGCCCTTCATAGTTGGAAAGGTTTACAATAACCTCTCAAAATCGTGCAGCCTCAAGAACTACACAATGAAGAAAGCCAAAAAAGCAATCACAGCCTGGCTTATAACACTAACATACAAAGAAACAGAAAACATACTAACAATCATCATCATCATCATCAATAGCCTATAACAGTCCACTGCTGGACTAAAGGCCTCTCCCAAGGGGAGGGTTTGCCCATAATCACCACGCGGGGCAGACGGGTTGGTGATCGCAGTAGATGGCAGTAGTAGCACAGAGGACGCTGCTGCCCGTTCTCCGCTATATTCCCTTAGTCGCCTCGTACGACACCCGCGGGAAGAGCAGGGGTGGTGACAACTGTATTCTGATCTGCCGTCACCACACGGCACAAGATACTAGATAGATACTAACAATGAATAAGACAAACTAGAGAAATATTTATTATTAGTAGTAGTAGTAATTTATAGAGCTAAAATATGCGATTTATATGAAATATTAATATAATATAATAAATAGTATTCAAAATTTTTATGTTTATTTTGTTTTAATGTATATATATATATATATATATATATATATATATATATATATATATATATATATATATATTTATAAAATATAATCTATATATAATCAATATAGTATACACACACCAATAATATATTAGAGTATTAATTAAATTTTCAGGTATTTATAATGCTTCACTACACCTAGTCCTCTGTTAACACTTAGGTAATCGTTTTATGGTCTCCACGATACAGGTTCCCTAGTGTGGAGGCCAAAGGCAAACATAATTGTAACATTTTCCTGTCAATAAATAAATTTTTTTTTTATTTTTTTTTATTGTCTTCAAGCGCAAGCCTATCTATTAACAAAAAAAAAAGAACAAAAAGGAGCATTTTAACATGGATCTTTTGAAAATGTAGATCGATACAACATGTTGCTAACAGTTGCTTAAAATTGTTTAAAAGTAGTAGATACATATTAAGTACACAACTAATTTCGCCGCTAACAAGTAGCGTCTCTAGTATCAAACTATGATTGATACTGGAGAGGCTGTCGTCATATTTGATTGATTGACGCCATTTTGGCGCTGTAAGCATAGAGATGAGTGTCTCTGAAACTAATTAATATTCCAAATAGCGTACCGACCTCTATAATTAATCTATGGCTTCACAGTCGACCTCTTTATTTAATCTGTTTAAATAGAGATGAGTGCTGTAGTGTAAAGTCGGGACACTCAGAGCACGATTTCGAGAGATGTGGGTTCCTTATGAATTTTGATAAAATATATTTAAAAATCTATTCGTGTAGCTGCTAAGGTAGACTTCCAATCCTCGCGTCAAGCGTCAGACGCGCGCGTTTGCGTGAGCGTCGGTTACGCCGCGTCTGAGCGTCTTTACTATGGACATGTATGGGGAGCTGTTCGACCTTAGCATCACTGACGTGCTGTTAGTCTCTAGCACTCGATGGTAAAAAAAACACAAACGAGTACTGGAATAAGTATAGTTTATTGTTTTTTTTTATGATTCTCACAAACTGACTGACTTTAGTTATTACTCAAATCACTTATTTAAAATTACGCGACTCGCGAGTACCTCCAAAAGGTCTTTCGGCGACTGGGTTCAGTACTTTAGCTTTCTTGCTGTACTAGACAGGCGGGCAGAAACCAAGTCCGTAGCTGGGCAGCAATTGGGCTAATTACCAGAACGACTGGAAGAGTTGGAATTAATTAGCCGTTTTATAGGCATATATTGCTGATTAACATTTTATTATTTACGTCAATCGATAATAATCATGGCTCAGCAATATGTGGATAGAATAGAATAGGGTATTTGACTACTTTTAGAAAATCATCTTAAATTCTTAATAATGCTATGCTGAAGCTAACAAAACGTATATTTCGGCATAATTTTCAGTATTTTTCATAAAAATCGAGAAATAAATTCAAAAAATAAATTGCCGCCGATACGTTCCATTTGCTCTCATGACGTCACAGTTCACATTTCAAACAATGACAATTCCACAGCATTTCCATAGGTGGTGTATGGGTGGTGTGGACTGTGACGTCATTCGAGATTACGGAACGTTTTCGATCACGTGACCATGGCCGGAATTATAGCAATTTTATTTAATGTTTTCTAATTAAATAAAACTTTATTTTTTAGTTTTGTCGTATGGAATAATGTTTTTAGATAATAATCTTTTAGAATGACACCAAATGAAACGATATTTTTAATATAGTCAAATACCCTATTAGGGATGTAACAGTGCACGGTACTGTCGCTTTCATATAGACGCCGCGTCTGAGCGTCTCTGTGACGTTTGTTCCCCTCGCAGAAGGACTTCGAGAAGGTGACGGCGGCGCTGCGCGCGGCAGCGGGCGACGCGGGCGGCGGCAGCGCGGCGGCGCGCCTGCTGCCGCGCCTGCCGCTGCAGAAGTCCGTGTCGACGCCCAGCATCGTGGCCGCCATCCACCCCGCGCAGCCGCCGCCCGCCGCCAACGCGTGAGTACCCGCTACCCGCTACCCGCACACACACCATCACTTAGTATATAAAATAATATAATCTATTTTAAAAAAACCGACTTCAAACGTCCACGAGTAAAGGAAGATACAGCCCGAGGTCCCAAAAAAAAACTTTTTAACATAATTATCTAATTACAAATAATTTTATCTAAAGCTACACGATGTAACTAATAGATACAAAGTATATAATTTATTGTTGGTTATTTGAAAACCGCTCGACCGATTTCAATAGAATTTAAATGTGACAACCTGAGAAGTATACTTCTTCCTTCCTTTGAAACAAAAAGAATTTTCCAAATCGGTTCAGGCATCTTGGAGTAATCTGGTGAACATACATAATAGAACCGACGGATTGACGAAACGACGATTGTTTTCTATTATTCTTACTTTTGGTTCATGATAAGGACTTTACTTACAATACCAAATGTGTGTTCTGAGTCTTCTGACACTGTAATATATAGGACATATTTATATTTATTGGAGATAAATAATGAAATTCTAAAATAAAAATATGTGCATGGTGTTTTTTTTTATTGAATCACTTAAAATTATGTGCATGTTCAGGCCGGCAGCATATAATCAGATTTCTGTTAGGAAACTTTAAATGTAGGAGAGTCGTAAAATTTGGCAAAATTCTGATGACGGGCGGGTGCAAAATATATATAACTTTTCTGACAGGAATTCCTGATAATATGCGGCCCACCTAAAATTCTATGTATTTCGTTGTTTTTGCACAGTTTTGCTTAGCTTTAAAGAGAAAGGCACTGCATCGTGTCGTGTAGACAGAGTAGCCAGTCAGAACTAAAAAAAAAATATATACATACAAATATTATGAATTGATCCATTTTACTTTAAAATTAATATTGATCAAAAATATTTCTTTATCATTTAGACATGACTGGCCATACTTTGTCTGCATTCACAAAATCACTATAATCTAATTAAAAAAAGGAGTAGCCATTTCAAAATCAAAAATTTAATTTTAAGGTATTTTAATTTTGCCACATAACTGTATACAGTTTGATAATTGACTCAATCAAAATGTATACCTTGCACGCACATATTGTACGTCCCGCTCGATGTTAGCTTATCCACGGGAGGTGCGAGCGAGACGGAGAGTGACGAAGACGCCTCGGCCGCGAGCACGGGTGCCACTTCACAGGGTATCAGCCGACGGAACAATACGCACCAGGAACACCTCGGGTTGCATCGCTTGGCGTTCTTGGAACAGTGAGTCGACTTTATGGCGATAGAAATAAGGGTCAATTTGCAATAAAATCTTTAAGAAAGGTAAGTCACGTTATGTACGTAAGGCCCGCTCATATCATGAAGATTGTCCACACAAGGCAGATGGAACTTTGCGCGGTATACACATAAGGGTCATTTTGCAATGATATCTTCATATTTTTCGTCTCGCTCTATTATAGCTTGTCAGAGGTAGATGCCAGCGAGTCGAAAAGTGATGTTGACTTAGAAAACGTAAGTGCATTTTTGTGATTTTCAAGACGTTCCCAGAATATAAAGAACAGAGTTTTGATTTGATTTTATTTCGGATATTTAAAATAATAAAAATTAATGCTTAAATTAAAATCGTATGATCTTCCTACAAAAACTTTAAACAAGTTTTAACTTTTTTAGTGTTTTAAATTTTAATTAGTAATCTTTAAAATTGTAGTATAGTTTTAAAACAGACTTGTTTATAGCTTGTTTAAATTTTTCGTGCTAAGATATTTTGTGCATGTTTTAAAAGCACAATGCTTTGCTTAGTGTTTGTCTAGTGTTTTTATTATTTTTTTTGCATGTGGTGAGTGATGATAGGGTATATTGAAAATAGTTTCTAAGTTGTACGTAATAGAGTCTATTTTTTAATTGTGAACAGGGCGGCGTACGAACACCACGCGGAAAAACGGCGGAAAAGAGGCAGCTTATTCTTCAGGAAGAAAAAGGTGCGTTCCATTGTTTAACTACTAAAATTAGTTTCATTTTCTTGTACATGTTTGGAAGGTGTATCTATGTATGTAGTTATTAATGCGAGTCTAATACTGCGATTTGCCTTTCAATCTCACAGCAATGTGCCATATATCGATGTGATTATTTAAAAGGGTAGTTGTAGTAGGACCTGGAGAGTGACAGGATATTTTTTATCCTGGATATTTTGTATTATTATTATGCGGCCTTTTCGCTTAGTAGCGATTTCTACCAGGCAACCTTAGGAATAGGAAAACATAAGGACAGTTGAGTTGAGTTGTAGGTGGTCATTTCCTATAACATACCAATAACTACTTAATAATACATATACCAATAATAAACATTTAAATAAAACAATATTATACATATTTATCAAATAGACTAATAAAATAGTAGTAGTTTAAGCTAGTGTGTATGTGTACTTACACATAAATATAGTATTGAAAAAAAAGTGATGTCGTTCGTAACAGGACAAATCCCGTAAGGCCGCGCATGCGTGGCAAGCTGCTGTGACGGGCGTACACTGTGACTGGTGCGCGCGGGAACTGTCAGATAAACCCGCCTTGTACTGCGAAAGTGAGTGTAGATGTCGTACTAACAGTAGTGGTATTCTCTAAAAATGATCGCATCAGTGTATCGATCGCAATGACCTCTGATTGGCTGAATTTATAGCGTTCTTGCTGCATCAATGCGTTTTAACCAATAGCGGATGAGTATCAAGCAATCAGAGGCCATTGTGATCGTTATATTGGTGCATTCAATTTTAGAGACTACCACCTCTGGTCTAAATCTCGTGCTACCCCTTTCATTTTGCACCCTTCGGAAAAGGATAGCACTAAAGGAGGTTGGCGAATTTCGACCCAGCATTTTTTAAAACCGTTCAGATTCAGAAAAATTATTTTTCAGAGTATTTTTCTGTGTAGACCCGATATTTTTAGAAGATGGGGATCAAAAATATAATTATTCAGAAGTACACATTATAAATAACCGTTACATGGCAATACAAGTGAATAGATTTTTCTCCAAATTTTTTTTTTAATAGACTTTGATGAACCTTTATGTTAGATTGGTTTACTAGAACAAGCATGAGAAGTTTGATTCGTGAACGTGGGCTTGAGGCTCACGGTTCAGTTCGTCTGGGTCAGAAACTCTATGGAATTCGCCAATCTCCTTTACACCTGTTAACTAAGTTCAGTTAAGAGCGCGTGTAACCCCAAAAAAAAAATCAGATTTCGCGATGAGATAAAACATAGCCACAACCTCATGTGAGGCGCGACAAAAGAAAGCGTTTTGCGCGGAATAGGAGTGTAGTAAGCGCCAAATACTTTGTAACTCGTAAAATATTCATTTTCTTTTCAATTCACTAGGCTACTCTCTTGATAATATCAATCGGAATTTAATGTAAAAATTTTGGCTCTGTAATATGGAACACATTGAAAATAAATGAATATTGGTTAAAAATTAGACCTAACTTCGCGATTTTTATTATCGAACAAATTTCATCATTTTATGTTTTTGCCCAAACACGTCCCTTGGCAGTATGAAGTAATTCTTGCGTGTTTTTTTTTCGGATAATTGAAACTTGATCTACTACTGTAAAAATCAAATCTGTTTACTGTTAACGAGCGCACACCCACTCTTAAGATATTATGTACAACAGAATTAACCACAGTATCATATTTTTTTCAAGATTGACAATAATTGTGAACGAAGAAAATTAGCGCATGATTTTCACCATATTGAGAGCTAAAATTTACTCCTGACTGAATTTTGACTGATCTGAATTCCGCGTTACAAATACATTATACACTTGCGATACTCTTATAAAATTTGCGTCCCTGTTTAAATTAAAGCACTCACATATTTTTCGAAAAATCCTAGTCTAATTAATATACATAATTGGTTGTACTCCTTTCAGATTGTACCATGACTGTACACCAGAACGTGTGCAAAGACTATATTGTGGAATGCAATAAACCTAAATCTTCCAAGGTACGTAATAAATTAGCTTTTTTTGTAAGCATTTTGTGTTAACATTCGGCTTCTCAGTCAATTCTCATAGAATTTATTTCTGTAAGCTTTATTGACACGAAATCATATCTAAACCATCCATTTTTCATTAAAGCAGTTGCTAACGAATCATTAGATTATGATGTGTGACGTCATCTAAGACAGAAAACGCGGAAAATGGCGGCCTTTTAATCGTCTAGTGGCACGGAGTGATCAATCAAATCAATGACATTTGCGTCATTTACGTCATTGATTTTCGGGTCATTCTAAAGGGGTAATAATGACTCAAAATGAGGACGAAAGTAGGTTTTTCAACTCGCTATCACATTTAATATTCTGGACTAAACAAAAATGATTATTAACTAGATGATGCCCGCGACCACGTCCGCGTGGATTAAAATTTTTAATTCCCACGGGAACTGTTTAATTTTCCGGGGAAAATGTAGCCTATGTGCTAATCCTGGGTATGAGCTATCTCCATTTCAAATTTCAGCCAAAATGGTTCGTTCGTTGTGGCGTTAAAGAGTAACAAACATCCATCCATACATCCATCCTCTCAAACTTTAAGTGCAGATTTTAACATTAAGTGCCGATTTCACCAACGTCGAGTGACGTTTTTTCAAGGAATAAATTGGGCGTTCTGACAGTTTTTGTATTGGAAATACTGTCAAAATATTAAATTTACGCTCGGATATGACTTATTTTACGTTGCCGTTGGTGAAATCGGCCCTTATAATATTAGTAGAATTAGTAGTAGGAAGTAGGACTTAAAAGTTTTTATGAAAAACTTATTATCTTTGACAGACATCCGTGGCAAAATCTCTGAGCGCTAGCGGCAAAAGCAGTAAAAGGAGTTCCGTTTCCGGACAATCGCTAACCTCGAATAGGTGAGTGGAACGCGAACATTCCATATTAAACTAAACTATAGGCGTGTGAATAATTCAGGATAAATAAAATTGTAACTAAAAGATACGTACAACATTTTGCGTATAATTTGTATGGCATATGTTTTGCTGCTTTATTTTTTCATTGCAACGTTCCCGAGGCGACGCTTACCTGGAGACCGAGGAGATGCCATTTAACGCTGTATGATGCATTTAGAATTTATTTGCGTGCGATCAAAATATGTAATACTACGTACTAACGAGCCAGAATATTCCAGAACCTTTAAGCGGCCCAAAGTGCGTGCTATCTTTCCTCGTGTTTTATATTTACGACTTAAACATTATTAAATGAAGATACACAAGTATGAGACGCAGATTTTTTTAATGAATTCTGGTACTTGATATTGTTTTTTTACACTTGTTGTCTTTCTCCGCTATAACGATATTTGCTTTGTACTATCGCTAGTCTGTCGTTTGTTTTAAGTTTTTGGTTTCTTTGTTATGATTTCGCGCGGCTCAGTTCCTCTTTTTTGGTTTTTGTTTGTGCTGTCTCTCGTTTTGTTGGTTTGGGGTTTTAAGTGCCTAATGTCTTCTTATAACAAAATTGGGAAATGTGAATAGATTGAGGTGTCATCCGTAAACATTCTTACAAACATATTAGAACGCTCACAATTGCTCACAATTTGAATAATTTGTAATTGATACATACATACGTAATTGGTTCATATAATTAATATTGACATATTCGGTACATTTGCGATTTCTGTAGCAATTTACAGCATAATAGCTGGCTAGAGATAAGTAAATATACAAAAATCTTATGTCTCAGTCTAATTCGAAAAATCGTCAATGCCTGGTGCACAAAAGAAGTGCCTCGTCTCTATATCGACATTTAATTATTCTGTTATGTCTATTATTGCTGTTTTTTATGTACTGAAAGAATTGCATTAATTAATGACGTTCAAAAACATTTAGTGACTTTCAACGCCATTTGCAATATTCTTAGTTCCAGAGACACTCGTATGTCAAATGTGGCGCTTCAAATTGATCCATATTTTAGGTTGTCATTTGTATTGACATTTGTATAGAAACAACCAGTCCAGTGCTAATCATAGATTAATAGAGTAGATCATTGCATGAAAGTAACCGGTTTTACCTATTCACAATTTCAAACACTTTGACGATGACTGGCGGGCGGCACATCGGCCAACGCTTGGGCCGATCGTGCCTCTCTATCGCTTGTTCCGCGCTCTCGCTTGCACGCACTGGCTCAGGCGGAACTGACGTGACACTTTTTCGTGCGTGCAGCCGGTGTTAATCGATTTATAAGACGTTATCACGCCAAAAAAACACCTCAGTCTAATCACCGACAAAAATGCTTGTGGGGTGAATTGGTCCATGTATGTACGTATTGGTGTTGGTAGCAAGAAGCAGTCGACCGGCTGCTACTCCCCGTGGCGGCGCGTGGCGACCAAGCTCGGCGTGCAGTAAGTGCGAACTACGACCCACGTACATTGTGCAGGCCTGTTTTAGCGTATTTTCATCGCGGGCAGTTTTGGTTACCAAAAAAAAAATTGGTCATTAAAAAAACTGAAATTGATACATTTAAAGTATTGGTTAGTTAGTCGCCCATAAATTTATATCGGCATTCGTATACAAAATTACCCTAGCCTACTTTCTAAGAAGAGATATTGTCAGGTGGAAGGTGTTGGCTAGCGTAGCTAGTTACCAGTTTACCACCCTACCATCAAAACAACGCCAAGTGACTTAGCGTTTCAGTACAACGGCGTATAGAAACCCATTAGGGCTATGGGTATTGTTTACACTGCCATACCCCTTCCAAGTTAGCTCGCTACTATCTCAGACTGCATCGTCACTCACCATCAGGCGAGATTGCAGTCAAGGGCCTATGTAGTCATAGAATAAAAAAAGATGTCTAGAAAGAAGGGCGTATCATAGGCTACAATTCTATAAGAGATGATTTTTTTGCGTTTGGACTGTTTCTACCGTCGAGGGAGACTCCAGGATAGAAAAAGTCTAATATCGCTACATATACAAAGGCCAAGAATTAAAAAAAAGTAAAATAAAAACTATTCTATTTGACTGCTAAACTACTTCGAAATCTGAGGTTGTATGTGTATAGAATGGTAAATCAAACCGCGATAAAAATCCGTTAAATAGCGCTATCTCTTTCTAAATTTCCCATCGCACGTACCATCGTCTCGTTCTTACTCTTCGTCATCTCGACTCGCTGTTCGGAGAGGTTGGAGTGGTCCTTTTTTTGTTTTTAGTTTTTTTGAGGAGGACGTTAGAGGTACTTTTACGAATCCTGGTAGGTAAGTGAATAAAAATTTAATTCGTGTGGGAGACTACGCACCAAATACCCAAAACCAGCGAACCGCCGCGCCATCTTCCTAAGGCATAACTAAAGATCCTAGAAACGTTCCGAAAGCCTAGAAAATCTAGACGTGACAAAAAGACGAGATAAGAGAGAAAACTACTATGATAATAACTGAAAGTATTAGGTCCTAAAAGAACATCTTTTAATCTGGGGACACGGGAGTGTTCCCGCATAAGACGAGCCAAGCGAAGCGCAAGGGCACTACCTACCTTTTCTCGAAGCGCTTCGTCGTTTTTTTTGAACCCTCACTTTTTGAACACAACTTGGGTTTTATAATATATCCATTATAATAGTGCAATTATAATATTATCCAAGTTCAAGTGTCAATTTAATTGTTTTTGTGTGTGTGAAGTGCCTCTAATGTTTAACTCGCATTACACAAAAAGTTGTTTGTCATCAGGTCATTTATACATATTCGAAAAGACTTCTAGTTCGTAACTCGAGCCATCCACTTGCCTTACTTGTGTATCTTTCTGTCTATCGAAGGTAGTTTGAAATTTCTCGATGGTTGAATTGTTGTCGTAGATGTGATCGATTGTTTTTAAAAATTTGTTTTTTTTTTTTTACTTATTGGTTTACATTATATATTTATTCTGTGATCTTAAAAAAATAACGGAGAACTAAGTGTGTTAAAATGAGTCTTATCCATATTTTCTGCCAATTATTGAGAACCGCAATACGTATAGCCCGTTTCCATTTAATGATTAACCGAATTTAAAATGGCGGCACTAATCTATCCTTCTCACTCTCACACTTGCTTACTGCATGTACAAAAAGAATAATTAATCAGAATTTTTTTCACGCGCTTATTTACTTTATAAGATATGGAAACTTTAGTTATTATTAATTAATCTTTCCTTTGTTATCGTTGAGTTCTGTCAATCTATTTTTAACCGACTGTCAAAATAGGAGTTTCTCGATTCGGCCGGTATCTTTTTTTTTTTATAGTCTGTTAATTGCTGTTTTATTGACTCATGTATATTGTATATGTGGCATAGACAAAAAACAAAAATATTAGAATGTTAATGAACTCGATTTGACTGTCCAATTTATCGCCGTCGTCATATAAGTACAAGCCGCCATTTTAAGTTCGTGTTTTTACTAGAACGGGTTATACTGTTCCAAAGTCATACACTTTAAAGGAATAATGAGGCTGTAAGACTGGGTTTCCACGGCGCGGTTCGGCGCCCGCGCCCGCAGCGGTTGCGGGCCCGCGGCCTCCGTAGAATGCAGATTTGTATGGAAAATGAAGTTTCAATTTCCACGGCGCGGTTTGCGCCCGAGGCGTGCGCCGTACTAGCGGTATCGCTACCGCTGCGGACGCGGGTACGAACCGCGCCGGGGAAACCCAGTCTCAGTGTCTAACTGAGACAGGTTCCTGAGGTAGTGGCTCAGTGCACGAGAGGTGACGTTTAAGTAAAGGGGGAAAGTAAGCAGAGGGGGGTCATTAAAATTAAATCATTCACCTGTTACTTCGGGAACCGTTTCAGGTAAACGGTATACACTGACACACATATTTCTAGCCAACAATCTGCTTTCCAAACCGGTGGTAGTCATGACATGTCATATGAGCCAGGTTGGGTTATGTGAAATAAATAATTTTGAATTTGAACATTTCTACTGCAATGCTCTTCGGTTCCGAATATACAAGAAATAATGTTGATAAAGTGCATAGTTATAGTTATTAAAATATACTTGTTTTTGAAATTGTTTTATTTCAATTTATGTTAAGTATGTAATAGTTTGTTGTATCCTTCGATCACAGAAAAAAAAGTAGATACAGTACTTCATACTTCAACTATTATTCAAATGCAACATTGTTCCTTGACATACGTTTTCGGGACACATGCTGTGAGCTATCTCGGCTCAAATACTGTGGATAGCGGCTTTTTAGTTTTATGATTAACTTATTGCGTTTTAAAACGCGTTAAAATTTTGTAATAAGTAAATCGCTTGACTGAGGTGTCTTATAGGGTTGCGAGAGGGTGACAGCAACGTTGAATTCTTTGAAATATATTTTACATGTGTATGATGTTTGTTTAGTAACTTCTGGCAGTTGGTACATGTTCCTCTAATAGTTATTTGTGTTATATGGGGCCAAGGGAATTTTTTGTTCCCCGAGGGCGTTATTTTGAATTCAGAGCGAAGTGAAGGATTCTACAGTAGACTCCCGAGCGCAGCGAGGGATTCTAAAGTAGAATCCTGAGCGTAGCGAGGAATTCAATATACGCCGCCCGAGAACAAAAAATTTTGGCCCCAAATGACACACACTATTTTTCATCATTACCTATGAGGAAAAGCTAGGAGTATCAACCTACTATGTATAGAGTATAGACATTACCAATACGTATATTGAAAGTTTAAATAAAACACATAAATTTTTATGAAATGATTAAACATTAATATTTATGTTGGAAGTATGGGCGTATATATCTAATCGACAAATTTGATCACGTGACTTATCGAAGACAACAGCTCCTCAAACATTTTTGAATTCTCTCTTCTGATTGGTCCGCGTTAGTGCGGACGCGGAATGCGGACCAATCAGAAGAGAGAAATGAAAAGTCCCATGAGGTTAAAATTAAATTTTGCTCCCGCTATCCTCTGAAGCCAATATTCGTTTTCCGAATAGGTATGATGAAAAAATTTTCGGTTATCGGCGAAAAAAAAGAAATCTCTTATAAAGTTCTATGAATCAAGTTTATTAATTTCTAATCTTCACCTTTATTGTTGTATCTCAAATTACTCACTAATCTAAAAGAAGTCTTTGCAAATCGTTTTCAAGGATGAGTAAAAATATATTAATTTTAAAGAAGCCGTTTCCACTTTATCCAACCAGATTGCTCTGGATATTTAAATTCCTCTGAGTTTTGGTGGAGCCCAAATCGGACTAACATGCGGTATCCACCTTTTTTTTCTGTGATCAAAGGTTTATATCACAGTATTGTGTTTCAAAATTTGCATGATGTATTTTATTTTTATATTGTGGGCGTCTATATCAAACGCTTCTTTTTATTATTTAGGCTTTGCTGGTAGTAAGTTACAAGTAATTGATTTGGATCAATGATGTACTGAGTCTGAAACGCTTATTGTAAAATTCACCTCAAATAATTATGTGAACTTTTTCTGACAACAATTCTTGCTCAAACAAGATGCCAAGAAAACAACAATCAATATTTAAGGTGCACTTCATTTTAATTGAGTTTCATTAATGGGATGTTAAACAACAAGGTATAAAGAAGCGTTGATTCGTTTCTTGTTTTAAAAAATGTTTGCTGCGTGGATTGAAACTTGACCCTGTCTTGCATTTAATGTTTGTCTTGCAAACACAAAATACAAACACAAAAAAACTTTTTAACTAGCTTAACCATTAATTATTAATAACATAATAAAAATATAGTCCACGAGTTTTAAAATTGCGATAATTTGGTTGTACACGAATCTGATAAAACTAAAATGAGAGACCTAAAAAAAAATTGTAAAGGATGGCAAGTTTTCAAGATTTAATCCTGTCAAGTAATACAGTCGTATGTTATTTAAGTTAATAATAAAATATACGTTGACTTATTATTCGGTGTCAATAATAAAGTTGGACTTATTCGGTGTTTTTCTAATTGCAATGTTGTGTTACAATTTTTTCAAGACTACATGTCATATCTTTATTCTAGCACGGGCCATATCTATAATGATGAAAAGGACGGGTCAGACCACAAGCACGATGCAAGCAAGTAAGTGTTTAATGCTTACTTCATTATTAATTTTATAAATGCGAAAGCCTGTTTGCTTTTTGTTTTGTCCTAAGTAAGTAAGGAGAAAGGAGAAAAACGGAGCAAATAAGGGATTAACATGGTTTTTTGCATAGGTATAGTTGATGACTTGGAGAGAGACATAGGCTACCTTTTATCTTAGAAATATAAAGGTTCCCGCGGATTCACTTCTCGCGGACGAAGTCACGGGCAAAAGTTAGCTTATTATATAAGATTTTTTTAACATTAATACGAGTTTGCATCCCTCGAAAGTTTCTAGAATGTCGAATATCCAACTCGACTTAAACCTGCTGTACTGAATTTTTTTTTAATTAATAAACTTATGTTTTAGTGCATCAGATGACGCGGGTGCGTCTGAGTGGCCAGAAGTGTACATAACTCCAGACCAACTTGGTGATGAAGCAGTATTGTTAGGTCTGGGTGCTTCGGAACCAGACACTTGGGCGGCCGGAGCACCTAAAGGACTAGCCAAGTAAGTGTGTACTTACTTATAACCATATCATTAGTAACAATTACTAGCTTAAAATTAAATGACATGTCATATCCGGTTCGAAGGACCAAAATTTGAAGATATTTTTTTAAATTGAAGCTCGGTTTATCTATTTTATCTTTACTGTCGTAACTATTGTTATATGTACGTATATGTAAATAAAGAAGTCGTTTTATGTCTACAGGTCCATCGGCGACAGAGAAACAAAGAGGCAGGAGCATATATACGAGTTAATATTAACAGAAAAACATCACTGTCTTACAATAAGGCTGATGCAAAAGGTAAGTTTTGTAATCATCATCATCAACCCATTAATGGCTCACTACTGAGCGCAGGTCTCCTCTTAGAGAAGAGTAAAGGCCATAGTCCACCACGCTGTCCAAGTGCGGCTGGGCAGATTTCACACACCTTTGAGAATTTTATGGAGAACTCTCAGGCATGCAGGTTTCTTCACGAAGTTTCCCATAGTGGGTGATATTTTTTTAAGCGTTTTAAGGAATTAAATATCACTTGCCTCCTCTTCAGAGACCTGGATCTCCTCGGAAAATACACTGAAAAGGTCCGAAGTATTGACCCCTAGGATATCACCTTATACAAATTCGTGGTTTCATTGTCCCGTACAGATGTTCGCGGACGGTATGGCGCGACTGGCAGTCGTCTCGGACTCGCAGGTCGCGCGAATGTTCCCACGGCTGGACGAGCTATGGGCCCTGCACGCGGCGCTGCTCGCGCGACTGCGGGCGCGGCAGCGGACGGCGCCGCGCGTCAACACTATAGCCGACATACTCGCCGAGACCTTCGCTCCTCCGGCCCATCATAGGCTAAAGGCTGCGTATGGTGAGTCGTGTCAGATTGGTGTTTAAATTTGATTTCCGTTTAATTAATTAAGAGTATTGTTTTGATTTCCGTATCCTTTTATTTATTGAAATTAGTTCAATCAAATTGACATTTGACGATACGAATTCAGTCTCTGCTCAGAGACTCATCCGACTAGTAGATGCTTTCGTGTTTAGGTCGTTGTATTTGATTGAGGGATTGCGATAGCAATCGCACCCTAATCGAATAAATATTGCCTGTACGCTCAGATTAGTGTAATTGATTACTTTGATGTTTTTGATAACTACCTTCACGTTCAGATGGTGTTTGTCTGTCGTGTTTGTGGTTAAATTGATTAAATGTGAGGACAGGGGCCGCTATAGGGGAGGTGGAGACGGCTATAGGTAGGGTTTTAGAGTTTTATGAGATGTATTCTCTTAAGGCGTGATTAGTTTTTGAGGGATAAGTTCTGCTTCTGAGTCTATGGCTAACAGTCGTCTGATTTGTTTGACTAAAAATAGTACACAAAGACCGACAACTTATTTTGCTATAATTCGCAAAATTTGAAAAATCTATATGGTTCAACGTGTAGCACTAAGCTCTTAAATAATCTATAATTAACACTGGAAAGTCTATTGTCATATTTTTTGGACGTTTCACGCCATTTTGGATTTGATTGAGCCGTTATGGCGCTGTAAGCAGATAAACGAGTGTCGCTGGATTTTTCAAATGGCGCACCAGCCTCTGTAATTAATCTATTATTTCATAATCGACCTCTTTAATTAATCTATGATATTGAAATCATAGATTAATTATTTTAGAGGTCAGTGCGCCATTTGCAACATTATCAGTTCCAGAGTATATAATATTATAAGGTAGGTTATAGATGGTAGATGATCCCTAAAATGGTCTTTACCCAGCATATCCTATATATCTGTGTCCTATATAGCACTGATCTTCCTAAGGCCATAAATGGCTCGGACGGCACCTAATGTAATAAAAGAAAAATTTTTTTTTGTCTGATGTTATATGTTATATGGATTGTAATATGTCACACAGGTGAATTCTGCGCGAGGCATCGTGACGCGGTGGAAGTTTTCAAGGAATGCTGTGCAAGGGAACCGCGATTATCACGATTTATACGAAAGTGCCAACAAAACCCACTTCTTAGGAAAAAGGTA
The DNA here is from genome assembly GCA_029955525.1 of Oeneis ivallda. Taxonomy (NCBI): domain Eukaryota; kingdom Metazoa; phylum Arthropoda; class Insecta; order Lepidoptera; family Nymphalidae; genus Oeneis; species Oeneis ivallda. The sequence continues at coordinate 24,297,112 of JARPMR010000007.1, forward strand.
ACCAGTAACCACTATGGCTACATCAAGTGTGCTACAACTATGTAAAAGCGCGTACCGACTACTAATACAATTGTTAGTGCGAATGTGTGAATGTTTGTTGGTTGTTCTTTAAATCACAAAGAAAAGTATCGACTTGATTTTGTTGTATAGTTATAAGTACACACACACATAGGCCGGGCTTTTTATTGACCGAGCGAAGCGAGGGTCTCTGAGTCTACTTGAGTGAATTTGCACTTGTCCGTCCGTCCGTCTGTCCGTCCGTCCGTCTGTCAGAGCCTTATAACTTCTGAATTACTGAACGTAATTACTTCAATTTTAGATATAATATGTAAACCGATGGCCTCCAGCTTATAATTGCTTAAAAAGTTATAAAAATCTTTATTTCAGGGGGGCTCTCATAGAAGCGAATGCGAAGTAAAATATTTTTTATAGCGATACATGGGGTTGCGGTATATCATTTTAAAGATAATTTGGAACAGAGTACAAATGTTTTTTTTTATTTCAAAAGTAGTAGTCATGTATCTATTGAAATTTGAATGAATAAGTAATTATGGGAAACCGTTACCGCGAGGTCTCAGTTCGGGGCGAACCACTAGTTCTAGAAAAAACAAAGGTTTCCGCGGGTTAAAATTAACCCACGCTTACTCCACGTAGACGAACTCGCGGGCAAAAGCTATCTTATTATACCTGCATTTTGTTTGTAAGTTAATTTGTGAAACTATTACTAAGAAGTTGTTTACTATTTTTAGGGTGTACCTGAGTGCGTGCTGTTCGTAGCACAAAGGTTAACAAAATATCCACTATTACTGGAGCCACTGCTCAAAACGGCGGGCGAGGACGTCGGCGAGAGGGAATTACTGCAAAAAGCGCTTTGTGGAGTTAAAGTAAGGTTTATTTTTATTTGGGCCCTCTCGTACACTCCCTGTAAATTTAATCATATTGCCCTTCGATGGTAAATAATCAAATGTCCAATGAAATAAATTAGGATAGATCTCACAGATTAAGAGACAAGCACTATTTTTTACATAGAACTCGGAGGAACTGTTGTAAAACACATAACATAGAAATCAGTAAAACTGATCTAAATCCAAAGTTAAGATTGACATTGCATACGAAAATGTTTGAGTGTCTATTTTATTTATCATGTTACGCTCAAATAGTGACAGCAATATTATGTCAGTTAATAAATAAGCCTTTTTTAGTATTTCATCAAATTGACGGCCGACCGAATAAATAAAGTTTAAGGTTTTTTTAAACCTTACACTTTATTTATTTCTTTTCTTTTCGTTTATTTTTCACGTATACATTTTCAATTGTAATTAATAAGGTACTGGATATCGTAGGAAATCCTAGTCGACGTAGACAACCAAGTGGCGGCCAAGGAAAGAGAGGACAGGAAGTTGGAAATCTACCACCGAATAGATGCCAAATCTTTCGCGAACTTTCGAGGACGCAAGTTCAAGAAAAGTGATATATTGCAAGGCAATAGGAGTTTAAAGTAAGTCGAAACAATAAAATTAAAGTATTATAAATGTGAGTGTTTGTTTTTGATTTGTCCTTGAAGTCTGAAGAATTCCTCGCCTTATATCATCACACTAAACAATAAACATACATGCGAAAGTGTGTTTGTTAGTTGGTTTGTCCTTCAATCACGCCGCAATGGAGCTACAAATCGACGTGATTTTTACACGTGTATAGTTGACCTGGAGAGTGACAAAGGCTACTTTTTATCCCGGAAAGTTGAAGAGTTCCTGAGGGATTTTAAAAACTAAATCCACGCGGACGAAGTCGCGGCCATCAGCTAGTTAAATAATAAATTTATAAAGTTTGGTGATTTGTATAAACGTGAACGAAGCAAAGAAGCAACATATCCTTTTGATTTTCTGTATGGAAATAGATAAAGACGAGTTACTTTTTATACAGAGATTGCTACAAGACTTAAAAAAAAACCTTCGACTCGGAATCTAAAATAACATTTTGAACTACAATAATTTTAGCTAGTTGAAAAGGGTATTGCATCTCGCGAGTTTTGTTCAAAAAACACATTAAGAAACAAATACAATAAAACAAAAGCATCATCATCATCATCATTAGCAACCCATCAACGTCTCACTACTGAGCGCAGGTCTCCTCTCAGAGAAGGGCTATAGGCCATAGTCCACCACGTTGGCCCAATGCGAATTGGCAGACTTCACATAATATCTTCGAGAACATTATAGCTAGAACTCTCAGATGTGCAGGTTTCCTCACGATGTTTTCCTTCACAGTTCTTTTTTTATGCGAGTTTCATCAATGCATTAAAACGTTATTTAAAAACTCTTCTTTTCTAAACGATATCAAAGCCAAAAAATTCCAAAAATACGAAGACTAAGTAAGGGTGATTTATGTTTGCAGATTTGAAGGCGTGGCGACATTGATGCAGGGCCGCAGCAAAATGCAGACATTATTAGTTATAGTGTTGACGGACGTGTTGTTCTTTCTGCACGACAACAACAACAAATATACCTTCTTCACGCCCGACAATAAGGTATATATATTATACTAGCTGATGCCCGCGACTTCGTCCGCGTGGATGTAGTTTTTAAAATCCCTCGGGAAATCTTTGATTTTCCGGGATAAAAAGGAGCCTATGTCACTCTCCAGGTCCTCAACTATACCCATGCACAAAATCACGTCGATCCGTAGCTCTGTTGCGGCGTGATTGAAGGACAAACCAACAAACAAACACACTTTCGCATTTCTAATATTAGTATGACGTATTAGTAACGAAGAATTAATACCACGATGATAAAGGCGATCTAATTAAATTTTAGAGCACAAAAGCTATTATTGTGACTTTATGATATTTAGATAGGTATATTCCCTCGGGCACTTTTTTGTAGAATATAATGAGTACTTTAATCATGTAGTACATCATTTTTAGGGTTCCGTACCCAAAAGGTACCAACGGGACCCTATTACTAAGCCTACGCTGTCCGTCCGTCCGTCCGTCCGTCTGTCAGCGAGCTGTATCTCGTAAACCGTAATAGATAAACAGATGAAATTTTCACATATTATGTATTTCTATTGCCGCTATAACAACAAATAATAAAAATTAAATTAAATTAAAAAAATTAAATTAAAATATTTCCATGGGTACATGAAAATATTTTAATTAAATTTTTTTTTAACGGAACCCTAAAAGAGCGAGGCCCGACTCGCACTTGGCCGATTTTTTATGTATCATCAATAGTTTTCTCAGCACACGCCAAATAATGTATTTTATAGGCCAAATAATTTTCCTACTTTGGGTTATATTATTGCAATTTTCTTAAGGATCTCTAATTTTTTCGACAGTAAATTATAGCCTATGTTACTTCCTGATAACTTAGCTTTCTATTGGTGAAAAAATGATTAAAATCGGTCCAGTAGTTACAGAGCCTATTCGGTACAAACAAACAAACAAACAAAAAATCTTTCCCTTTTATAATATTAGTATAGAAAGTACGCATGTCTGCTTAAGATGAGCCGTACATTCAAAGTATCCTGTAGATTTCGGGGTTCAAGTTATTTGGACAATATACTGAAGATTGTGATGTCTATAATTTCTGAACTACTAAATTGACGACCTTGAAATAATTACAGGACAATCTCTAAAGTACCTGCTATCTAACAAAAAAAGAATGAATGAAATCGGAATACACCTTAATGATTTACAGCTAAATCCACATTTTGACTTTCATCCCCTCACCCAAGGGAACCGTGCAGAATTTCGGGATAAAAAGTATCCTATATTATACCTCGTAGTATGAACTTAAATCATGCCAAGTTTCATTTAAATCCGTCCAGTAGTTTCAGCGTGATGCGCGGCCAAGATACAGACAGACAGACAGACAGACAGACAGACAGACAGACAGACAAAAAATTAAAAAAAAATTGTTTTGGCTTCAGTATCGATTATAGAGTGCCCTCAAACAAAAATTTTCAAAATATCTTCAATGTACAGAATTGGACCTGTTACAGTTTTATTATATTATAGATTTCTATTGCCGCTATAACAACAAATAATAAAAATTAAATTAAATTAAAAAAATTAAATTAAAATATTTCCATGGGTACATGAAAATATTTTAATTAAATTTTTTTTTAACGGAACCCTAAAAGAGCGAGGCCCGACTCGCACTTGGCCGATTTTTTATGTATCATCAATAGTTTTCTCAGCACACGCCAAATAATGTATTTTATAGGCCAAATAATTTTCCTACTTTGGGTTATATTATTGCAATTTTCTTAAGGATCTCTAATTTTTTCGACAGTAAATTATAGCCTATGTTACTTCCTGATAACTTAGCTTTCTATTGGTGAAAAAATGATTAAAATCGGTCCAGTAGTTACAGAGCCTATTCGGTACAAACAAACAAACAAACAAAAAATCTTTCCCTTTTATAATATTAGTATAGAAAGTACGCATGTCTGCTTAAGATGAGCCGTACATTCAAAGTATCCTGTAGATTTCGGGGTTCAAGTTATTTGGACAATATACTGAAGATTGTGATGTCTATAATTTCTGAACTACTAAATTGACGACCTTGAAATAATTACAGGACAATCTCTAAAGTACCTGCTATCTAACAAAAAAAGAATGAATGAAATCGGAATACGCCTTAATGATTTACAGCTAAATCCACATTTTGACTTTCATCCCCTCACCCAAGGGAACCGTGCAGAATTTCGGGATAAAAAGTATCCTATATTATACCTCGTAGTATGAACTTAAATCATGCCAAGTTTCATTTAAATCCGTCCAGTAGTTTCAGCGTGATGCGCGGCCAAGATACAGACAGACAGACAGACAGACAGACAGACAGACAGACAGACAGACAGACAAAAAATTAAAAAAAAATTGTTTTGGCTTCAGTATCGATTATAGAGTGCCCTCAAACAAAAATTTTCAAAATATCTTCAATGTACAGAATTGGACCTGTTACAGTTTTATTATATTATAGACTAGCTTTCGCACGCGCCTTCACCCGCGTTAAATTTGGTTTTTAGGGTTCCGTACCCAAAGGGTACCAACGGGACCCTATTACTAAGCCTACGCTGTCCGTCCGTCCGTCCGTCCGTCTGTCAGCGGGCTGTATCTCGTAAACCGTAATAGATAGACAGATGAAATTTTCACATATTATGTATTTCTATTGCCGCTATAACAACAAATAATAAAAATTAAATTAAATTAAATTAAATTAACATATTTCCATGGGTACATGGAAATATTTTTATTTAATTTTTTTTAACGGAACCCTAAAAGAGCGAGGCCCGACTCTCACTTGGCCGATTTTTCAAACCCCTATTTGATAAAATAGGGTTAATTGGGAATAATAGGGAATAAAAAGGATTTTTCCTTCTTAGTGGAAGAAATCCTTTCTTAGTGGATGCCTTCGTCATAATAGCTATCTTTATGCCAAATTTCAGCTTGATCCATCTAGTGCATAGTGGTTTGAGCTGTGCGTTGATAGATCAGTCAGTCAGTCGTCTTTTCCTTTCATACATTTAGATTATTAGTATTATATTGTATCGTATAGTCCGTATGCAGGTTGCCCGCACACGTAGAGTCCGCAATGCTCTTAGCAAGTGTTTATTTTAAGGCGGAAAGATCCGCTTCACTGTAAAATGACGTCCTAAAACACCTCACGTGTGTCTGCTGCGGAGGTCCGCGCGGAGAGATTTGATATTATAAGGCAAGTTTCTAAGCAATGCGCTCTGAAACCAGCCTTATAATACCAATCGTCTAATGATTTTTTCCATCTCTGGACAAAAGAAGACAAGAGACATTTACTGTTTACCGACCGTTAACCGCTGCTGCATTTACCCCTTATAAGGTGCAATCTTTTTCTAATATGTAAAAAGATACTGATCGACCCGCGCGAGCTTAACTCAAAACTCAAAGTTTGGCTAATAACCCAGAGTTAAAATTACTTCATGTGTTGAAACTGTGGATCTACGTCGAACGAATTAACTAAGGTTTTTCCTGTTGTTCCCACTTCTCATATCATTTGTTCGACTCTAACTGCCTCGTTGGTCTAGTGGTTAGCTTGTTTGACTGCGGATGACGAGGTCTGGGGTTCGATTCCCGGGTCGGGCCAAAAAATGTATTGGGGTTTTCTGCCAAAGAAATTCTCAGTACTAGCCCGGTTGTTACTAGTTGGCGGTTAGTCACCCCCGTGCCTCGGAGAGCACGTAAAGCTGTCGGTCCTGCGCCTGCTCTCTCTCCAGTCGTGATTTCCGTCCCACTGGACAATGAGAGTGAGGGAATAGAGAGTGCACCTGTGTTTGCGCACACACTCGTGCTCTATAATATCTCCCGCTCAGGTGGCTGATCCCTAAGGAGGTTCGGATTCAGTCGGGTGGACATTATTTATTATCATTTGTTACTTCAGACGGGCGTCGTGTCGCTGTGGAAACTCTTAGTGCGAGAGAAGGCAGGGGCGGAGGGCCGCGGTCTGTACCTGATATGTAACGGGCCGCCCGAGCCAGAGATGTTCGAGCTGCGAGTACACCGCCCGAAGGACATCGGCGTGTGGATACATGCCATCAGGTATTAAAAATACCCTCATATTATATGGAATTAAGTGCAGTTCCTGGCAGTAAATATTACACAAACAGGCAATTATACTGTACTGATTTAACGGTACTATAGTCTAGTTTTTTTTTACCAAACGAGTACCAAAAATATTGACTGCGTTACTATTGGTCCACGTAATCAACCTAAAATGACCCATCTCACTCTGTCAATATCGGAAATGTGCGAGAGATATACTCAGTACCCCACCCATAACAATGACCCACCTCATTCTGTCAATATCGGAAATGTGCGAGAGACATTATCAGTACTTGTTTGTTAAAAAAATAGACTATAGCCAGGAATCGATACGTTTACTCTGTTGTGAACACAACCATAAACTAAAACTATATAAACTAGATCATAGCTATGGTCACATCTATGACCTAGATAAGAAGTGACAGTGACAAACTTTATTACACAAATTAATCGTTACAAACAAAGACACGTTCAAATTTTCATCTACATGAAGCATCATGACGTTTTTTAACAATCATCAAGAAAGAACGGTCATCACGACACAGAACTGACGATTGACTACGGATTAACGCCATTTAAGACAAACCAGCGCCATCCAAATTTCAGCCAAAGGGTACCAACTCAGTGAAAAAGTATCGAGTCCTACTCCGTATCAGTGGTAATTTTTCGATACTTGTATATGTAACTAACTAAAAATGTAAATAAATAAAAATATCCAGAACTGTATTTTTACTTGTTTCTAACAAATAAAAATACACATTGCTGTAATTTTTTTTTTTGAATAATGATTGATGAGATCTCATAATTTAAATCAACATATCGACTCGTGTTCTCGGACGAGTACCGATACTTTAATGACCTACTCAGTATTCTGTAAAATATCGATATCAAAAAGAGATACATGGTGTCGAAAGAGATGTATCGAGTACGTATAGGCGTATTTACTCTTTTATCTCCTATACCCTGTCCAACCGTTTATTTTCTTTTTAACAGCTCAGTCTCACTCACTCTCGTATGTATAGTATAGTCGTGTGTCCCGCGGCAGTAGAGCGTTTCATCTCGACGTCACATAGTTATGAGTGAAGGAGATAAAGCTCTATAGCTACTCGATTGTTTCTTTCTGACCCATTTTCCTTATATCGGAATGAGACCGAAGTATTATTTTGTCATATTCAAGAGGTGCAGTACAAAGTTGTCCAGAGGAGGTGGAGGAATCTGAAGCGGGTGCAGCGGTGACCTCCGCCGAGGAGCGCCAGCGCCAGCTTGAGGCGAGGCATGAGAATATAAGACTGATTACTGGTATGAAAGATTTACACTTTATAACTTAAGCAATAGGGTCCATTTTGCTATATCATAGCCTCTAGAGTCTAGTGCAAGAACTAGTGATAGTACAAAATATCTTAGTAAAACTAGAGGTTTGACCACAATGCTATAGAGGTCTGTACACACTGTGTTTTACCTTAATTAATATAATATTATAATGCACTTAAACAACAACAACACACTATAACAAGTGCCTGGGCGATTTTCTCAGATAAAATTAGCATTTAAGATTTACAAGCACTTTTTTTTTGATTATTTTTGCTTTACCTGGGTGGTTTTTATGTAATTTATTAATTTTCGATAACATAGGTACTCAATAGAAATCCTAGTTTCGATGAGAAAGCACGCTAAGTTTTGTAATAGCGTAAATTTTACTGACTGTAGTGTAATTACGATTTACAAACTTTTGCATTGGCTTCACGTGATTGCTTCATACTTTATGTAATCTTACGGTAAAAATAGAAGAACATGACATCAGATCTCGATTCTGAAACTTTTGGCCATTATGCCTCTAAATTATGAACATTTGTTAAGAAGCCAGCGACCTAAACTTAATTTACATGGAAGTATAAATTGTATTGCACAAAAAAGATTATTTAACTTACGACTTATAACATGTATATCATTATTTCTGCACAGACGAAACTCCGTGGTGGCATATCGAAGGTAGTTTTGTATGTAAAGGTTCTCTAACGCATGACAGCATGGTTTCCTAATAATGTGTACTTAATTAACCAAATTGTGGATATCCATTTCTTTTATCCGATTCACCAAATTTTGGCTAGTGGACTCCAAACTGTCCCGAAATTGGATTTTTTGAAAAAGCATTGATATCATTCTAGATTCACTCGTCTCTATTTTGCAGCAAAAATATCTCGATCAATAGACTTGATCAAAACTGACAGTTTCTCTGGTCCACTAGCGTTAATAATATAATAACCTTGTCTTTTGATCAATTTATATTTTTCCCTTTATGCCCTTTTCGCCCTTTGGTTCTGTTGTGCATTTTATGTTATCTAATACTAGATTCTGTCTACAACTGCGTCTGATGTTACTAACTGTGGAGTTAGGTTTTTTTAGGTTGAATATACTAAGTAATATTTACCATATTATTTCAAAGATTTTGCATAATATCTACGATAAAACTAGTTCAAGTAAATACACTTTAAGCCAATTTTGAAACATACGAATATTGTCGATTACACAAGTCGGATGCATTGAGTGTGCTGAAGAAATAAGGGTGACAAAACAGAGGTCGGCGAGTTATCTACAGCAGACTTCTTTTTCTGCATTGGAAATTGCAACAGAATTGTCAGAAAAACTCCTGACGCACGCGAGATGAGCTTTCGCACATCCCACACATTGTGAAAAATTTCGTTTCGGCGAATCCGAGTTCAATACGTGACCGCCTTATGATATCTGTTCAATATTGAAGATGGTTTGCGGGATCTAGTACAAAATATAGTGTGCCTCTGCTATAGTCTGATAAGGAAAATTCTGACGCCCTGTTGGCGTACACCCGTAGTGCGTTAAGCAGTCAACGCACACTGACAAAGTTTTAACTGTCTACTCTCAGGGTACAAAATATTTCAAAGTGAATTTTGAAGCGTTGTGATAATTTAAACTGTTGTCAAACTGTTTTAAACAGGTCTTCTAATAGTGTTATCTTTTCACACATGTTCCCCAGAAAAGGCATTTACATTTAGAGCTGTCAATTTATTTTATTTTAGATTTTTTTTTTATAACGGAATAGACATATTAAATTTAAAAAAAAATCCTATTCCCCAAATATAAATAATAGTTAGATAGTTAAATCAATAACTGTTTTGTTCTATTTGGTACCGCTAGAGGCTTTAAGGGCAAAGGATCGTGAGCACGCGCAGCTTCTAGAAGAGAAAATGGCGTTGCATATGAAGATGGTCGGACATACCGGATCGTCTACTTTGGATGTGCCCAACACAGGTATTTTTTTATTAATTTTCTAACTTTTGTTATCTAACTAGCAAGTAATGCTAGTTCGCCAACTGAATAAGTTAACGGTTAAGATAGTGCAAAGCGCTTGCAAAATGCAATTTTTTTTTGTTTGCAGCAGAATGGATTTTTTTTATGTACTTTAAGTTGAACCTCGTTATAAATTAAATAATACATATTATGTTTTAATAAAAGTAAAGAAAAAGTTCATTTATAGGCCACCATAGTTAAAATGTAAATATGACTTATTTGGTTCCTCATTATAATATAACGACTGTCATTTCACGACCTCATTATAATATAACGGCAAGTCTGGCGGTCAATTCCTACGGTACAAAGACGTCTTGAAGCGCCATCTCATTTCTTGTCATATACCTAGTGAGAGGTGGGAGGGACTTGCGCGGCAGAGGCAAGCGTGGCGCAAGTCTGTAGATAAGGCTGTGGCGTCCTTTGAGGAGCGTCGACTAAAGGACCTCGACGCCAAACGCCATAACAAAAAGACCCAGCCAAGGACCTCCTACCTCTACACATATAATGCATCGGGCCAGTTACACTGTGCGCCGTGCAATAGGATTTTTCAGACGAAATTTGGTTTTGCGAGCCACATTCGCTCTCATAACCGGCTCTAGCCAGGACCGCCGTTGACGGACGCGTCATGGAGGATCATATAATATAACGACAGACAAATATTGGTCTTGTGTTCTCCAATAGAGGTAATAAATAAATAAAAATGTTGTTAAGGCATTAATATGTTATTAAGGTTTGCGGTGAATTTATTCCTCGTATAAGTCGGAAGCAGTGATGGCCTAGTGGCGTTCTCCAATTCGGGGGGTCGCAGATTCGATCCCGGGCACGCATCACTGACTTTTAGGAGCTATGTGCGTTTAAGCATTTTAATATCACATACTTTAACGGTGAAGGAAACCTGCACACCTGAGAGTTCTCCATAATATTCTCGAAGGTGCGTGAATTTCGCTAATTCGCATTCGGTCATCGTGGTGGACTATGGCCTATAACCCTTCTCTGAGAGGAGACCTGCGCTCAGTAGTGAGCCGTTGATGGGTTGCTGTTGATGATAAGAAGGAAGAGTGTGTTAGAATGTGCTGATGTTCGACGTTTGATGCTCTAGGCGTGTCATCAATGTTCCCGGGTGGACTGGTGTTCCCGGACTACGTGCGGCTCGCAGCGCCTTCCCCGGATACGCACGCTTTATGGCAAGAAGTCTGCAAAGTGGTCAAGGTAACATTGAATTTCTGATGGTAAAATTATGATACCAACATCCTATTACCTTCTGAGATGATTTTTTCGACATATTTATTATCACTGCGGTGGCTTGGATGGGGTTTTAGATTTTAATTAGTTTTTATTTTAGTTTTAATTTTAGAATTAAATTTAGGTTTAATATAGTATTGTATATATGAAATTTTCTTAAGGATCCAATAAAAACTTATACTTTTTTATTATCATATTATATAAGATATAAACTTGGGTTTTATTATCGCGCAGTCATAGTGTAAGATTCTGTAGATGTCTTTCACAATATGCGTACTTAGAAGGAAGATAGGTACATGTATATCATGTTATTTTCATCAGCCATTGATAATGACGCCATTTAGGTCATTTGCTATGGAATTGTTGCTTTTATAAGTTAGTCGGCTTTTGTTACTTTGTAAGGCTAACTAGCTGTGATAGTTTTCCTTTTAACTTCGTTATTATTACCGCGAATACTTATCACATATCCAAAAACCAAGGTTTAGTTGGCATACGGTTGACCCTATGCCAACTAAACCTTGGTTTAACAATTGACTAACAAAAACACTTTAATGCTTAATATTTTGCAAACGGATTTTGGAAAGCCCTTGAAATAGTGGTTGAAATAGAATAGAATAGAATAGAATAGAATAGAATAGAAATGTTTTTATTCAAATAAACTTTTACAAGTACTTTTGGATCGTCAATGAGTCTACCACTGGTTCGGAATGCCGTTCCTGCCGAGAAGAACCAGCAAGAAACTCGGCAGTTGCTCTTTTCAAAATACTTTTACAATATACTTAATAGATATTATTCTATGTATGCAGAGTTTCCACAATGAGGGGAAGTTCCACAAAAGCATACGTAATGATTTCTGATTATAATTCAACTAATAAGGGCTCTGTAACTCCGGCCAGGATGCTCTGGAGGCGTCGAGCAGCGGCTGGGCGCAGCTGGCGGGCGGCGCGGCGCTCGGCCGCAGCACCAGCTCGGCGGGCGAGCGGCACTCCGCCGCCTACCAGAGCCCCGCGCTGCCGCGCCGCGCCGACACCTTCGCGGGGTTCGACGCGCAGCAGCATCGAGGTCAGCCATTTACATTTACATTACAAAATAGCTAGTGCCCGCGGCTACGTTAAGCTCAATCTTTCAAACCCCTATTTTACCCCCTTAGGGGTTGAATTTTCAAAACCCTTAGCAGATGCCTACGGCGTAAAATCTATCTGTTTGCAAACAGCCTGATCCGTCCAGTGGTTTGAGCTGTGCGTTGATATATCAGTCAGTCACACATATTCGTCGTTTTTAATGGTGAGTTATCTTCTTGAGTTGAAACAAAAATCCCATAGAAAAAAATTGTTGTCGAATTTGAAAATTATCTGGGGAACTTTTCCAATAATTTTTCCTTCCATGAAATTAAATTATTACGAACATTTCGAAACAATAAGGAAACCCGCAGAAGAAATTTAAAATTTGTACTAAAAAAAAGCATGTTTTCCAATCACAGTGTTGTCTTCCTCAGGCGTAACAGTCCGCACGTCTACGTCCGACACGCCTCCCGAAGCGCGCCAAGGCGACCCGCAGAGCGACGCGGCGCGGGGGCGGGACGAGGCGGACGCGGCCCTCAAGCTGCAGCACGCGATATACACGCTCGCGTGCATCGTGTGGCAGCAGCTCACTACCATACACAGGTGAGATCACGAAGGCGACCCGCAGAGCGACGCGGCGCGGGGGCGGGACGAGGCGGACGCGGCCCTCAAGCTGCAGCACGCGGTATACACGCTCGCGTGCATCGTGTGGCAGCAGCTCACTACCATACACAGGTGAGATCACGAAGGCGACCCGCAGAGCGACGCGGCGCGGGGGCGGGACGAGGCGGACGCGGCCCTCAAGCTGCAGCACGCGATATACACGCTCGCGTGCATCGTGTGGCAGCAGCTCACTACCATACACAGGTGAGATCACGAAGGCGACCCGCAGAGCGACGCGGCGCGGGGGCGGGACGAGGCGGACGCGGCCCTCAAGCTGCAGCACGCGGTATACACGCTCGCGTGCATCGTGTGGCAGCAGCTCACTACCATACACAGGTGAGATCACGAAGGCGACCCGCAGAGCGACGCGGCGCGGGGGCGGGACGAGGCGGACGCGGCCCTCAAGCTGCAGCACGCGATATACACGCTCGCGTGCATCGTGTGGCAGCAGCTCACTACCATACACAGGTGAGATCACGAAGGCGACCCGCAGAGCGACGCGGCGCGGGGGCGGGACGAGGCGGACGCGGCCCTCAAGCTGCAGCACGCGATATACACGCTCGCGTGCATCGTGTGGCAGCAGCTCACTACCATACACAGGTGAGATCACGAAGGCGACCCGCAGAGCGACGCGGCGCGGGGGCGGGACGAGGCGGACGCGGCCCTCAAGCTGCAGCACGCGATATACACGCTCGCGTGCATCGTGTGGCAGCAGCTCACTACCATACACAGGTGAGATCACGAAGGCGACCCGCAGAGCGACGCGGCGCGGGGGCGGGACGAGGCGGACGCGGCCCTCAAGCTGCAGCACGCGATATACACGCTCGCGTGCATCGTGTGGCAGCAGCTCACTACCATACACAGGTGAGATCACGAAGGCGACCCGCAGAGCGACGCGGCGCGGGGGCGGGACGAGGCGGACGCGGCCCTCAAGCTGCAGCACGCGGTATACACGCTCGCGTGCATCGTGTGGCAGCAGCTCACTACCATACACAGGTGAGATCACGAAGGCGACCCGCAGAGCGACGCGGCGCGGGGGCGGGACGAGGCGGACGCGGCCCTCAAGCTGCAGCACGCGGTATACACGCTCGCGTGCATCGTGTGGCAGCAGCTCACTACCATACACAGGTGAGATCACGAAGGCGACCCGCAGAGCGACGCGGCGCGGGGGCGGGACGAGGCGGACGCGGCCCTCAAGCTGCAGCACGCGGTATACACGCTCGCGTGCATCGTGTGGCAGCAGCTCACTACCATACACAGGTGAGATCACGAAGGCGACCCGCAGAGCGACGCGGCGCGGGGGCGGGACGAGGCGGACGCGGCCCTCAAGCTGCAGCACGCGATATACACGCTCGCGTGCATCGTGTGGCAGCAGCTCACTACCATACACAGGTGAGATCACGAAGGCGACCCGTAGAGCGACGCGGCGCGGGGGCGGGACGAGGCGGACGCGGCCCTCAAGCTGCAGCACGCGATATACACGCTCGCGTGCATCGTGTGGCAGCAGCTCACTACCATACACAGGTGAGATCACGAAGGCGACCCGCAGAGCGACGCGGCGCGGGGGCGGGACGAGGCGGACGCGGCCCTCAAGCTGCAGCACGCGATATACACGCTCGCGTGCATCGTGTGGCAGCAGCTCACTACCATACACAGGTGAGATCACGAAGGCGACCCGTAGAGCGACGCGGCGCGGGGGCGGGACGAGGCGGACGCGGCCCTCAAGCTGCAGCACGCGATATACACGCTCGCGTGCATCGTGTGGCAGCAGCTCACTACCATACACAGGTGAGATCACGAAGGCGACCCGCAGAGCGACGCGGCGCGGGGGCGGGACGAGGCGGACGCGGCCCTCAAGCTGCAGCACGCGGTATACACGCTCGCGTGCATCGTGTGGCAGCAGCTCACTACCATACACAGGTGAGATCACGAAGGCGACCCGTAGAGCGACGCGGCGCGGGGGCGGGACGAGGCGGACGCGGCCCTCAAGCTGCAGCACGCGATATACACGCTCGCGTGCATCGTGTGGCAGCAGCTCACTACCATACACAGGTGAGATCACGAAGGCGACCCGCAGAGCGACGCGGCGCGGGGGCGGGACGAGGCGGACGCGGCCCTCAAGCTGCAGCACGCGATATACACGCTCGCGTGCATCGTGTGGCAGCAGCTCACTACCATACACAGGTGAGATCACGAAGGCGACCCGCAGAGCGACGCGGCGCGGGGGCGGGACGAGACGGACGCGTTTTTGCGTGTATTTTAAACCTTTTTTTTTGCTAAAATAAGACATTTTTTCAAAATAGATACTTCCGAACATGATTCCAACAGTTTCATGCCTATTGCTTCGGGTCAACAACAACAACAATTAATACTGCACGGCTACTTATGAAAGTCAATAATTGTGTTCGCTCCCCCCAGCCTGGAGGCGCAGGTGTGCGCGTGGCGGTCGGTGGGCGCGGGCGGCGCGGCGCGCGCGCACGACGCGCAGCTGGAGGAGCTGCGGCACGCGCAGGCGCGCCTCACCGCCGAGCGAGCCAGCTGGGAGGCGCAGCGCGCCGCCGACAGGGACGCGCTCGAGCACGGTCGGTATCGCCAAGGGCCACCACCACCACTTGATGATAAAGTGCCTGATAGCCTATCCACAACTTGTCTGACAGCGAGCCTTCATATTTCTGTTTCACATATGTGTCCGTTAAGACAATCAGCACATAAACTCTAATAAACTTTGGTCTATGGAATCTATGGCCGGACTATGTATGATTCTGGTTGCAGCATCAGGTCGAAGTTATCAATTAATTGTCATTTAACGATTATACTGGCACACATGAAGCACTTAATCGAGTAATCATGCGCCAAAAATGCCTTACATCATTTTGGAAGAGAGCTGATACTCTTACACTGCTGGACCGATATTTACCAAACACAGCTAAGAACCACCGCAAGAAAACTGGCTTTTAAATGAAAAAAACCGCATCGAAATGGTTCCATCCGTTTGGAAGCTACGATGCCACAGAAAGACACAAACACACACAGAGACAGACAGACACATCACACAGACTCGACTTTAAACTTATAACACCTCTCTTTTTGCGTCGTGGGTTAAAAAATGTCAAACCGATTTATCTGACAGCTATTTTATCTGTTAGATATATTATAATAAACACTTTGACGAATAGTGGTGAAAAACTTCCTCATAGTTATAACTATAACTAATAGGAGTTGGGTTTTAGCGAAGAAGGTACCCTTTGTTTTGTGGAATGAAAAATGGGATGATTCCAATTCCAGTTGTTCCGTAATAACCTAAATAAAATGAAATATTTAAATAACCGTTAAAAAAGTATAGTCTGTTCACAATAACTATGTGCCTGGAATTGGAGGGCGCTGTTGTGCTTATTTACCTTTTTTGTTAGGCGGGCAATACAAAAGCCAGCTCGATTCCGTAACTTCGGCATCAAATCACTGCAGCAATGTCAAAGTCATAGATTTAAGATGTTCGTTACTAGATACCGCCCTTCCTACAAACAATAGCTCCATAAATGCGGCATGCATCGTAATATCATAGTAGTTTGTGTGAAAACAACAAACATTAGTTGCTAAGACGATGTGGGTACGCCAGTTCCGGCGTACTATGAATTGCCGCCATTTCCTAGTATGTTGACAGTATCTAGCAGCGACTAAGTTATGAATCCTAAATCTATCGTGAAAGCATGGTTTTCGCAGCAGTTTTATTAGAGATCCATGTAGACAAAAATATTTTTTGGCAGCTCAATGTTACTAACGAAAATTAAGGGGACGCAAGCCAGTACCTTCTTCATAAAATCAAAATCAAAATCAAAATCAAAATCATTTATTTCATGTAGGCCAACCTGTGGCGCTTATGACAAGTCATGACTCTACCACCGGTTCGGAAAGCGGATTCTGCTGAGAAGAACCGGCAAGAAACTCAGCAGTTGCTCTTTTCAAAATTACAAATTTTACAATATTTATTGTAGGTAAGGTTTTTTAATAGGTATGTATTTACATTTTAATAACTTTTTATAATATCTTGTGGGCAGCTGGATGCCATGCCGATTTACCCCATGCAACTTGTTAGAATAGAATATTTCCAACAATACGATGATATAATATTTATAGAAAAACTCCAAAAATACATAAGTATAATATTCAATACATGTCAAGACTGGCAGACCAGCAGCCCCGCTTCCGACGGTGGCACCCGTTCACGAGCATGAGCATACAAACGTAGATGAGTGATTACTACATTATTTGATATTGTACGCTCAAAACTAAGTATTATATCGATTTGCCTCGTCATTATCTAGGTTTATTGATATATAAAATAGTGAAAAAAATATTCGCTAAAAAGTTACGAGCCTCGAAAGATCGTCATTTTCACACTAAATTTATGACAACTTTTGGCGCAAATAAATAACATTAGGAGTATGAAAATTCCAAAAAAAAATATCATTAGACATATTTTATTTATTCATCAGTTCAAATAACTTTACTTTGTAAACATACATTTAGTAGTTTTTTCTCAAAAACATTTTTCCCAAACGACTGTTCAACCTTTTTCGCGCGCCTGATTTCGGTGTAAATTATCGCGCCTCTCACCCGACACGGAGCGGGAGCGGGACGGTAGCACGGAAGTATGCGCGCATGCACTCGCTAGTCGCTACACTGAGTCTATCTCTTTCTCACACAATGTTAGGTGAAATAGCAAGCAGGTTACCCACGTGCGCCGGCAACTTCCTTCGCGCATACTGAGCCCCCTTAAAAACAAAATTAAAAACAAAAGTACAGGTAAGGATGTACACTAATTAATTAATAGAAGAATATAAATTTTATATATAGATCTATCCCACCACAGCACCACCATACATTGTTTTGTTATATCTCAAAGGGATTAGGCAGTGTTTTCGATGAAAGCTCCCAGGCAGATTGACTTTTTCAGACATTTTCAACAATTATCGTCATATTTCAACCAATTTACATAAAACCTTAACAAATTATACATGAACCATCCTCATGAATTACTCTGTCTATTGGTGAAAACCGCATGCAAATCCGTCTAGTAGTTTTTGAGTTCATCGCGAACAGACAGACAAACGCGGCGGGGAATTCTGATTCTAATATGTATTGATCATAATACCTGATACAATAATACATATTACCTTATTGTTACTATAATTAGGAGCTGGTTTCTTTCTGTCTACATTCAATCAAAAACTAAAAGAAATGGATAAAAGGATCAAAATGTAACAGGCGCGCTATTGTAGGTATTACTAAACAGGAATTGTTAATATTTTGTTCATATTATTGTGTATTGAACATCAACAGTTAATATACAATGCAATTAAGTATAGAGTACTATGCCCTTACAAAATCGTGCCATATGCGACATGTCATTTTTAGAGAATCGACGCGCTGCTAAGTTTGATAGTTGTCAAGTGGCTTGTGTAGGTTGCCATGTGAAAACCGTAGCGTTAATTCACTCTTTGGCCACACACTTTCTTATTGTGAACAAACTATATATATTCATTTCTGTAATCGAATCGTTAAATTTTTCCAGAACGGAGGCAACTCCAAGTGGCTCGACAGGAGCTTGAGGAACAACAAAAAGACGTGGAGCAGCAGAGGGAGAGGTTGTATCGGCGGCTAGAGAGGCTGCAGCAGCACGGTTAGTACATATTGATGTTTGTGTTTGTTATACTTTTATTATCTTATACTTTGTTTGTCCACGATCCCGCACTAAAGCGCTCTGCTTCCTCGTTCCTAATACGCACCGCTAAAATTTGGAGTGCCCTTCCGGCTTCCGTTTTTCCAACTGACTATAACTTGGGCACCTTTAAATCAAAAGTGAATAGGCATTTTCTAGGCAAGTGCGCTCCATCTTAGGCTGCGTCTTCACTTACCATCAGGTGAGATTGCAGTTAAGCGCTAGTCTATATATTTAAAGAAAAAAAAAACTTTTATTGTCTATGGCAAGTTAGCATTTGACTGCAATCTCAACTGGTGGAAAGTGACTAATGGCCGTTTTCATACCTTAAATAGGTAGCCCCTAAATACAATCCCTTATCCCCTACCCAATGTGATTTCCATCTTTAGGTGTTCCCTGAAAGTTCGTGAAAACGAAAAAGCGTCACCTAACTTAGCTTAGGTAGCCCGTAAAAGTTAGGGTACATTGGTGAAAACGGGCATAAGACTCTAATATAAGGATTGTGCTCTGATTATTCAGTGCAAATGTATTCTGAGAGAAATCTGTGTCTCTGTCTTGAACCTGAGCAGAGTGTGAGCGTGTTGTATAAATTTCACACTACAATGAAAGCGGACAAACTTGGAAGAGGTATGTATGGAAGTTTAATTTAATCCTATACAGGTATAATTCATATTATACAGGGGGGCTGGCCCCAATTGATTTCTACCTAACATCGTACCGGAACGCTAAATCGCTTAGCAAAAATCTAGCCGGCCCAATTCGCCCACCAGAACCCAAAGACAATTATTATTAATTAGAAATTAAGGTATTATACAGGCTTCCCCCGAAATTCAAATTTAATTTGGTTTTTCGCAATTTCTAAACGAATACGACAAAGTAGGCTTATGGCATTCTAATTGCGACGATGGCAGTATCATCTTCACAGGTTTATATAAAAATCTTTACCTGAAAGTGTCCAGTTTAAGAAATTAGTCTGAGTATCGAGTTTGACGTGAGTTACTCACAAATTAGTCGATATTCTGACAATTTGGAAGTCTAACCTGGGTCTTCCTTTTCCTGAGGGTCCATTCCTATACAAATAATGATATTTTGGTTGTTATTTTCAGGTGGTTCTCAAGAAGAGATAGCAAGCGTGGGAACACTTTCGCCCGATTCAAGCGTCAGTGATACAAATCGACGGAAAGAGCCAAAATGGAGAAGTAAGTTTTTAAATTATATTAACAAAAGTCAGCGGGCTATTTTCAATTCGATGCCTTAACATGGGTAGCCTAAGTATGTTATACTCTCTTTTAACATTTCTGTGATGGTGTCGTGTGATGCGAGTTGTTACGTCCCCTCAAATATGATTGAGCGATGCAACGGCTGGGTCATGTGTCATGCTCGTGAACGGGTTCCACCGGCGGGAATGGGGCTACTTTCTGTCTGCCCGTCTTAACATGTATTGAATTGTAAGTAGGTATGCATTTTTGGAACCTCCCTTCATTGTGGAAACACTGCATACATAGCATAGTACCGTTTTGAAAAGAGCAAGTTTCTTGCTGGTTCTTCTCGGTAGGAAGAGCATTCCGAAACCAGTGGTAGATTCATCGACGACTCACAAGCATTGTAAAAGTTTATTTGACTAAAAAAATATTTCTATTCTATTCTATGAATGAAGGTAGTTCACCTGGAAAACATGTTTAGCACCATTAGGCCCGTCGCTCACACACTCAAGAGTCGAGGCGGCGTCGGTGCGCTCATCTAAGCAGTCGCGGCGGGGGCGAGGTTAAGGCGCGGCGGAGTCGAGGTGAAGGCAACGACATTCTTCCCGCGGCGGGAAGAATGTCGTTGGTTCACCTAGTCTGCCCACACTGCGCTTCCCGGTGCGGGGTCGCCACTCCAGCAGCTTGGGACCCCGAAGACCATCAGCTCTTCGAACTATGTGTCCATTTCCACTTCAGTTTCGCGACTCACTGAGCTATTTTATTTTTATTTTTATTTTATTTTATTAGGTTTACTAACAATCACTTACACCAATACGCTGACAAAAATATTTAAGTTTAATTTAATACTAGCTAAGTGTAGTAATTACTTAAAAGTAAACACAACTTGGACAGATAGCAAAAAGCATTCACAAAGAAGACAAAAAGAAATTAACTTAAAATTAAAATTAAAAAAGCAAAAGTGATATCTTAGAAACAAAACTATAATTATAATACAATATGATATAGTAAAAACAGTAATATATCTTACAATTTAGTGGAGAGACAAAACGGAATTCTTAAGTCCCACCTACTTCAACCTGAAGGTTAAGCAAATAAGACTTAAGACTTCCAAGATTTAGATAACTTTTCTCGAATTTTATATAATGAATCAGCAAAAATATCGACATCAGTACTATACTGGTTTAAAGTCTTAGATAATCTTGAAATTGGAGAATTCGCACCAAGCACAGTTCGACGTAAAGGAGGATAAAGTGGTGTAATAGGGTTACGTGGATAACGGACTGGGACTCTAAAGCTAAATTTATGCAACAATTGTGGACAGTCAATTTTATCATTGAATATTTTATACAGAAATTGTAGATCTAAATATTCCCTGCGTTTTTCTAATGGTATTAATCCAAAATACGACAGTCTTTCTTTGTATCCAAAGTTTCTACTTGCCTTTCCCACACTGGCAGCTAAATGCCATAGAAATCTTTTTTGGATGCGTTCTAATCTCAATATATGCGTTGCATAATGCGGCCTCCAGACCACAGAGCAGTATTCCACAATACTTCTTACCAGACTGTAATAAAGGAGCTTTTTAGTTTTGATTTTTCTAAAAACTCTTGCATTTCTTATTACAAAACCCAGCATCCTAGATGCCCGCTTAGTTACATTTTCAATGTGAGGAACAAATGTCAGCTTTCTATCATATAAAACCCCTAAATCCCTAATTGTTTCCACTTCTTCCAAGATATATTCATTAATGTGATAATCAAAGCTAGTAATACGTAATTTTCTGGAAAATTTTACGTTATAACATTTCTTTCTATTTAACGTCATTTTATTTTTTTCACACCAAATTATCAAATTATCTAAATCCTTTTGTAAAAGCAAACAGTCGTCAATAGATTCAATCGTTTTAGTGAACTTTAAGTCATCAGCATACATAAAAACAGATGAAAACCTAAAGCAACTGGAGATATCGTTAATAAATATATTGAATAGTATAGGACCAAGGTGCGAACCCTGAGGTACACCAGAAGAAATCTTATAAGAGTTGGAATGATATCCATTAACTACAACAAAAAATGAACGGTCGTTTAAGTATGAACTTAACCAGTTGAGAAAAGCCCCAGTAAAACCATATGCCTGTAATTTGGAAACTAGAATTTCATGCGAAACTCTGTCGAACGCCTTACTGAAATCTGTATATATAACGTCAATTTGTTTGTTTTTATCTATTGTACTAATAAGAGTTTCAGTAAAAGTTACTAGATTAGTACTTGTTGACCTTAAGCCGATAAATCCATGCTGGTCGGCAGTAACATAGTGTTTAAAGTGACTTTGTATAAGAGGACAAACCATGCCTTCAAAGATCTTAGCAAAAGTACATAGTAATGAAATAGGCCTGTAATTTTGAACCAAATGAGCTTTATCTGATTTGTGCACCGGGACGACCATGGCTGTTTTCCACACTTTTGGGAACGTACCCGTATTTAGTGACCTGTTAAAGATTGCACACAGTGGCTTAGCTAAGGCAGAAGCACAAGAAGCAATGAAAAGTGGTGAGATACCATCTGGTCCCGCACCTTTAGTGCGGTCTAAGCTTTTTAAGGAATTCAAAACTTTATCAACACTTAAAGTAGGTACTGTAATTGAAATTCCGTAATTTTTAATATATTCTAAGCATTTTGTGGGTTCGTCTCCAACAGGCTTAATGTTATGACTGAACGATTGTGAAAATTGTTCGGCAAATAAGTTACAAACTGTAGTACCATCAGATGTATAATTTTTTTTTTTTTTTTTTTTTTTTTTTTTTTTTTTTTTTTTTTCCATTACTCATATTAGCAGGGTACGATCCCTTTCCACCCTTTTTGGATTTCAGGAAAGTCCAGAATAATTTAGGATTATCAATAATGCCTAATTCAAGGTCTCTGACATATTGATTATATTTCATAGTCGCAAGACGAGTAGCACGATCACTAACTAGCTTAAAAGAGATTTCGTCCATAGGATTATTATACAGCTTATACCGCCATCTTAAAACATTCTTTTCCTTTAATGTTCTTTTGAGATTACGATCAAACCACGGGGGAAATTTATTTTTTTTGTGCTTTATAGTAAAAGGGACATATTTTTTGATAGCATCACGTAAGATATTGTAAAAAATTTCGAGCATAGAATCAATATCAGTACTACCGTTAAATAAGTCTTCCCAGTTTTGTTCAAGCAGGTACTTACAAATAGTCTCGTAATCCGCCTTATGAAAGTTTGGTGTAGGGATATTAGGTTTATAGGGGAGTTTTATATCATCTGCTAAGGACAAGACAACTTCTAAAGGAGGGTGTAAAATGTCCACAGTACTAAGAGGAGTATAAGGTGCATTAACTTCGCAGGCAATATTTGTTAGCACTAAATCTAATATTCGATCCGATTTATTAGGAATATTGTTAACTTGGCAGAAGTTATGTAAGTTCACAAAGTCAACTAGGTGTGTGCCAATTCCAGATATTATGTAACTATCATTATTATCATTAAGTACAGACCAATTTATATAGCTTAAATTAAAATCTCCCATTATACAAGTACTTAAGGCTTGTTCACAAACAGAGTTACATTTATCTATGTAGTGATCCAACACACTCTGACTTACAGGGGGAGGCAGATATACAGCACATAAAGCCACTTGCTTCGAAGCAGTTTTGTTTTTATTAGAAGAAACATCGATGGTGACCCATACATCTTCGCAATTACTTTCCCAATTATTCATACGTGTAGATATATATTTATTGTTAACAGCTATTAAAACTCCTCCACCATCTTTCTTATTGTGAGAACCATTACATTTTCGGTCTCTTCTATACACCACATACCTATTATCAAATAATTCATGGGAAGAAATGTTATTATTTAACCAAGTTTCTACAAGTATTACAATATCATAATTATTACAACAAATCTGAGTATAAAAATTGTGAGTTTTAGTACGCAAGCCACGGACATTTTGGTAGTATATTTTTAATTTCGTGTATTTTTAAATTTGAAAATCTATTGCATGCAATGTTAAACATAATAAAACTTTTTACAATTAAATGATTCTATCTAAAGAGCTAGTGTCCTTGATCCAGATATAGTTTGATTCCTCATCCTTGCGTATAAATATGCGTCCGCCTCTTACCCAAATGAATTTGTATTTCATCTGTTTAGCTTTAATCCTCGCAGCAGCATGTAGAATTTTATTAGCAGGAGAGAGGTGCTCAGCAACATATATCTGCGTTTTTGCTCCAGAAATACCAATCAGTTCACTGTTTAATTTGTCGTCAGGGTTGGCCTTATTGTATTTTATTACGGCAGCTAACATTTCATCTCGCAGTCTCGGCGTGTTAAATTCTACTACAATTGAGCGTGGGCGATTGGTATCACGTTGCAATTTCGCAATTCTGGTGCAGGTTAGTATCTGCTCCTTGTTGATGTTACAGTTGACGACTTTTCCTATTTCAGTGACGATATTAACTAGATTCTCATGTTTCTTTTCAGGTACACATTGTATTTCTATGTTTTATTGGTGCTATATTGGTGACTTTGGTTCTCCTACGGATCTCCTCATTTCTGATTTGATCTCGCAGTTATACTGCGAGCATAACCCCCTCCATCGCCCGCTGAGTGACACACCCTGAGCCTTCTTACGAAGCCCATAGTTAGCGGATAAGCTGTGCTTAGTGCTATAATATAATATGTACGTATGTAGATAACCGCGGCTCGACGGGGTCGGAGTCATCGACGAGCGCGTGCAGCGTGCGCGGCGCCGCCCTACCGCCGCCGCAGCTGCTGTCCGCGCAGAACGAGACGCGGGCCACCGTCAGAGCGCCCGCCATACAAGTGCGTTTATATAAATTACATATGTACATATTATGTAGATAACCGCGGCTCGACGGGCACGGTTCGATCCCCGCCGGCCAGCCCCGGAATTTTTAATATACACGGTGAAAATTTAGTGGTTTTCAGGCAGCAGGGAAGTGATTCGAAATTAACTGTATAATCCATTTCGACAATTAATACTGACCCTTGTATTAAAATAAAAAATCGAAACATTTATGTTTCGAAAACTTCGCGAATAGTTGATAGGCGCCATGCCGCCCTTGCCGCGGTCGGCGCGGGCGTGTGACCGCGGCGAGCGGCGCGCGAGTCGCGACAGGTCGTTCACCTTTGTACGGCTATCAGCTGCTGTAGTTACATTAGGTGGAAAAGTTTCGATGAAAGTTTTAAAAGCGGCAGTACTGCGTGCAGGCCGCGTAGTAAACAAACCGCTACTACGTTTCTCACAGGCTCAGTTTATTTCGAATTTTTTTTCAAATTCAAAAAAAAAAAACAAGCGGACTCGATAGTAATGCTTAAGGCGATCCAACTCGCGATGGCTTTAAAACCACTAATTTTGCAGCGTGTATATCTTAATTTATTCTTTGTGTAATTTATTCTAATGTTCTTGTCTGTTTCGCAGCAAATGGTGAAACAGCAGTTGCCGCTGAAGCTGGCGAGCGGCAAGACTCAGCAGGCGCCGCCCGGGTACCATCGCTTACACGAGTCGCCTTGCGAGGTACGTCTTTTTGATAATCGCACTCGGTAACATTATATGTGTATAGAGATCAAAGTTAGTATTTTTCTCAATTTCAAATAAGTACGCCATCTACTTCATTTTTGGGTGTACTTTGACGTGAAAAAAATAAAAACTAGATGTAAAATGTGAGGATACGCCCGGGTTATGTGGCTCAGCTTCTAGGCCCTATCCCCCGATTTTATATCGATACGAATCGAAAGTATCTTGAGTACTTTACTTCGATTGGCTCGCTGTCATATCACGTCATACTCCCTCCCGGATGTGGTCACTGCCAGTCTTTGTTCTTCTAAGTATACGCCCGCTCACCCTAGGAGCAAGGACCTTATACCCAGTAGACGCTTAATATAAGGTTAACGCTTTCAGACCACATTAGGAAACATGAACTTATATAAATTCACGCCCACTTTAAACAAAAAAAAAAAAACAACGATCTTGTACCCTTGTACCTTATTCAGATCGTGCCCTTTACTGGACCAAATTCAGTTCTTGCCGCCCGTGCGCCTCAGCTAGTTGACTGAATTGTTTGCATAGCGAATGTATAGGTATTAGGCGTCTACTGGGTATAAGGTCGTTGCTCCTAGGGCGAGAGGGCGTATACTCGTACGCAACTGCATTGCAATAGGCAGAGATAAGTTAGAAGAAATACATGGCTTACGCGTTGTATAAATCAAATTACGCTTCAAACTATCCTAGATTGCGTTACTGGGATTGCAAGTCAAATATTAGACGATATAACGCATGTTATTGATCTGGTTCGTCATATTTATAAAGTTATATAAAAATAGAAAAGTCTCAGGCTGAGATCTATAGATCGTACTCTGGCTCTGCTCAGGACTCGAGATAGAGTTAAAATGAGACACAAATATGACCAGTCATAAATCCGTCTCGTTTTTACTCAGTCTCGTTTTTACTACGGCGCGCTTGCAGAAACCCAGAGTTAGTAGCTAACTCTGGGTTAAAATGACAGATTTGACAGATATCGTATAAAGCTTGTGTCAAAATTACAAATTTATTCCTGGGTTAACTAACTCGGCGTATCTGCAAGTGGGCCTTAGTGTTTTAAGTGATCTTCGCGTAGTTATATTGAATTCCAGTAGATGGCGTAACATGTGTAAGACAAAATAATTACAAGATTTACGCGAACTTTGTCTTAAGGTATGGCGTTAGCAATGTATATTTCTTTAGCTAATCTCTACCATTGGCATACAAACGTATCTGTGGCTGTATTATCCTTCATTCAAAACTCATTCAAACAAAAACACGCTTGAAACAGATTAAATGGTTGTTTTTTCAGGACGCGGAGTATCCAAATGTATTTTAACAACTAAACATTGTTATTTTTATATGTAAGTAAGATACATGTATTGGTGTCTGTAGATTGTTAACTCTAAGTTGCCTATACTTACTGGCTGAGATTATTTTACGTCAAACGTTAGACTCTTGACGATTTGCAAAAATCACTGTTGGTCCTTATTCTTATTCTACTAAGGCCTGTTTTACCATCAACATTTAACCGAGGAATAAAGATGTTCTGACAGTTTTTGCTTTGAAAATCTGTCAAAATGTCACATTCAAACGTAGCGTCGTTTAAAGTTTACTTGGTGACATCTTGGCGAATGAGAAATGGGCCCTTTTGTGACTAAACTAAAAGCTGCATCAATCATTGTTAAAGTTGAAGCTAACAATTGTGATGATTGGTTTAATTTATGGCATTATTGATGCAACAATGTATTCTAGCCAATTAGATGCGATTGGCATCATCACACTTTTTGACGTGATAACGTCTTATAAATCGATGAACACTGGCTGCACGCACGAAAAGGTCTCACATTCCGCCTGAGCCTGCGCGTGCAAGCGAGAGCGGAACAAGCGATAGAGAAGCACTATCGGCTCAAGCGTTGGCTTGTGACTAGAGAAAATTGTAATTTTCAATTAACTCCTTCTTTGTATTATGCAAAATAAAATAATTCAGTGATAATAATTCAATACAACTCATGAAAGTATGCAATTTTTCATCAATGTTTCTTGACGTTATCACGTAAAACTATCGTCCGTAAACTGACTTTACAGACAACCAATTTTTTTTAAACAATTCCGTTGCAGGTATCCTTTTTGCAATGTTCGCTGCTGAAAAGGATAGCATTACTTTTTTAGACTGTGATGTATTTATTGGCTGTAGTGCGAGTAGAGTAATGTAAATATTGTGGCTTTTGGTGCTCCTACTCTGAACACTGTCGATATAATTGGCAACACTTTACGCCACAACCATTTCGTCTGTTCGGCTTTTGGTGTAACAGCATGTTCTCATCTATTTAACCAAATCAAATAGATTATTATCAAATCGACTCAGGAATTCTGTTTTTCCCTCTCTTTTTGGTGTAGAATGCACAATGCACATTGTAAACTTTCATGTTTAAAATATAATTCTCTAATTATTATTCTACTAAAGTATGAAGAAGTAGACTAATTCTAATTATTGTGTATTGTGTTCAATGTACTATGGGCCAATGTGTGGAGGCGCCCTTTTCCTAACTCCACACATTGGTTCCAACGCTGGCACTTGTACTTTTGGGTGGTCCTACCGTATACGGGAGATTTTTGTTGTCTGTGGTACAACCGATATGTTGGTAGTATCACGGAAAATCAGGTTTTACCAAAAAAAAAATCTCCCGTGGTACTATCGGTTAATTTTTAGGGCGAGCGAAGCGAGACCTAACACTATCCCACAACCTGAGCATTTCGTGGTACACTTTACTGAAAAACTATCACGCCTATAAATTTGTGCTTTAACATAGTAATTTAACTTCATATCCAGATGTGTTATCTGTCGAAAAAAATATAATTTTATAACCATTAACTTATGACCCGTTAGAAAGACTACGCGAGCCCTCACAAAGCTCAGCTTTTTGCTAGTATAAATAAAAAGAACACCATTCGTTAAATATGTAGTTCGACTCGCACTAACGTTGTAGGTTGGTCGATCAACATCAGAGGTGGGATTGTCTAAAAATTGCCGATCAAAATCTTATTCATTTCATGGCATTAGCGTCAAAGTAAAATATTCCTTGACTGTATTGATTTATAGTCACAAATTCAGTACAACCGATTCTAACATGGAGCGTTATGGAGCGTATCGTACATACTTAAACATATGAGAATGCATACACGAAATTGAGCTCTAATTTAATGCTGTTATGGTTTATTTTACTTTGACGCTAATGCCATGAAATGAATAAGATTTTGATCTGCAACTTTTAGACAATCGGGGGGCAGCTTCTTAGAAAGTACGCGCCAATACTTTGGGACTTGGGGCCAACGTTTGGAGACCCGTAACCGTTGGGAAAATCAATGTTGGCTTATGTTGGCAGACGCAAGGCTTGGTGATCCATCACACGCGCACCGGCAGCTCACCCGCACCCCTGCCCTCGCAGCAGCAGCAGCTCAACAATAAAGCCACGAGGTAATGTATGACGTCATGTATGGACTGCGGGTTCCAGTGTACGCGTATAGTGCCACAAGTATAAGTTGGCGGTGGCGTTTTGAGGAACTAATCGGTCATCCAATTTTTATACTTTTTGTGAACTGAACTATGAAAGACAACATATCATTTAGACTACGATAACGCAAATAATTTATTATAAATATGATTTTTCCCAAATTAAGCCTCATGTTCTATAAAATGGCCACACTAATGTTGAGCACAGTGGCGCACAGCCGCGCCAAGTTATACTTGTCGCACTCTACTCTAGTTTTGTCGAACATGTATGAAGAAGCAAACCACCAGCCTTTTCGGCTTCAGCATTGCACACGTCATAATATTTTTTCATAGTATTATAAGCCTCAATAGCCCGACGGTTAAAGGTGCAGACTTAAAACAGTTACGAGGGAATATACGTACATTGGAACGCGCAGTTCGTTTATGGCGTATATCCACTGAGCTCTTTATTTTAATCTATGGTTATCACTGGGCAGGCTGTCGTCATATTATTTGGACCTACTTGATTCACGCCATGTCGGCCAGTATCATGAGAAGTATCAGTAATGGAGATGAGCAGTTTAATTTTATTTGACACGCAAAAAGTTAGGTATATTATCCCAATAGAACCTAAGTGGCCCACCTTGCACCTAAATATTCAAGTTCAACCCTAACCTAACCTAAGATTTTGGCAAATATAGTACTCATTAAACAAGATTCCTGTGATCATTTACTACATCTGGTCTTCGAATATAATTTTGAAGTGAAAACTTCTTTTGGCGCACTGCATTTTTTCGTAGGTAGTAAGTTAGGCTGATCCGTCACGCTCTGAGGTGAAAGGCTCGATCGGGTGAACTCGTGACCGCCGAGTGTACCCGAGGAGAAAGATACAGTCAGCTGCTCTTCTGTTGTTTCGCTGTGTTTAGTATATTCAATTAAGGAGGAAGAGACATACCTTCTCAAGAAAAGATTCACGCTAGATGGCGCTGTTAGGGCGTTTGACAGATTTTTAATTTTTTCGCATAGTTGCTATGCACAGATTTTAAAAATATTGAAATTGCGCCAGTATACCAATGCCTATTATTTTATCAAATCATTAGCTTACTTTAAAACGAAGCCATTTAGATGATTAATCAAATATAAATATCTGTCATATCGAATTACTGTAGAGACGCGATACCCACGCACACATTGACAACATGGTTGGTATCCATTAGGGTTGTGGTTCTAACATGAACTACGAATTGTTTACTATAAAATTGAACTAGATGGCATTAAAACAAAAGCTGCTTCGTTTTGCATCGTATTTTTTTTATAAATAATTCAGATAAGTACAAGTTAGCCTTTTTTGAGCTTTGACATGGTGGTAAGTGATGATGCAGTCTAAGATAGGAGCGGACTAACCTGGAAGGGGTATGGCAGTTTTTTATGAAACCCATACTGTATGTATACCCCTTTGGTTTCTACATGGAATAGTACCAAAACGCTAATCGCTTGGAGGCACGGCTTTGCCGGTAGGTTTTATTCGCCACGGCCGAAGCCTCCCACCAGACCAGACTAGAGAAAATTATAAAATTTTATAAATTATAAAATATACTTATTATAAAATATAAAATTCAAAATTTCCCTGCCGCGAATCGAACCCGGAACCTCCCTCTAATAAGACCACAGCGCTTACCATTGCGCCAGGGAGGTCGCAAGACTAAAGACTTTAGGTACCTACCTACATCAGCAGGACTCACATGCACGCTTTACCGCGGACGGCAAGGGCTGCGGCTAGGGTTGCCTATTGGGTTGTTATTTCAAATATACCTAATGAAAACGAACAATAGGGTATTTGACTACTTTTAGAAAATCATATTAAATTGTTAATAATGCTATGCTGAAGCTAACAAAACGTATATTTCGGCATAATTTTCAGTATTTTTCATAAAAATCGAGAAATAAATTCAAAAAAATAAATTGCCGCGGAAACGTTGGTTCCATTTGTTTACATGACGTCACAGTTCACACACAGTTCAATGACAATTCCAAAGCCCAAAGGTGGCGTGAACTGTGACGTCATTCGAGATTCAAGAACGTTTTCGATCTAGTGAACATGGCCAGAATTAAAGCAATTTTAATTAATGTTTTCTAATTAAATAAACCTTTATTTTTTAGTTTTGTCGTATGGAATAATGTTTATAAATAATAATCTTTTAGGATGACACCAGATGAAACGATATTTTTAATAATAGTCAAATACCCTATTGTCCTTATCTTTAAAACTATTGAAACGATTATAACGATATCTTGAAGTAAATGTAAGCCAGTAAAAAAAGATTGGTCGCATATTTTCGGAGAAATAGAATAGAATAAAAATGTTTTGTATTCAAATAAACTTTTTTACAAGTGCTTTTGAATCGTCCGTCCATGAGTCTACCACTGGTTCGGAATGCCGTTCCTGCCGAGAAGAACCAGCAAGAAACTCGGCAGTTTTCAAAACAAGTTTACATTATACTTAGTAGATAGCTATGTATGCAGTGTTTCCACAATGAGGAAAAAGAGAATTTACAGGTTAATCATTACCTACTGTCTCATGAATCGCTGGAATAAATTATATTCACGTTTTTTTGTCATTTATATAGTCTTCAATTGTATAATAATATGCTTTTTTCATGAGATTAGTTTTAACTGATTTCTTAAACTTGTGTAAAGGCAAGTCTAAGATCGACTGTGGAAATGCATGGACAAACATACATACATACATTATTATGTTTGTAAGCCCTAATAGATTGTGATATAGGTGATTTGCATTTCCAATAATATTACACACATGCATGTCGAATTGATACCTAACCTCTTTTTGAAGTCGGTTAAAAATAGTTTTTTCTTCAAAAGTTGTGAAAATATAGTAGTTCTGTAAAATTAAATAATTTTAGGTTTTTAATGATTTCAAATATTTTAAACCTTATCAAGCCATTTGACAATTTTGAAATTCAGTCTTAAGAGTAATAAAATAAGGTTAACATTCCAATCGTACAAATTAAAGCATAATGTCGCTGATCGCTAGTTTCGGCCGGCGCGGCGGCTTCTTTGATATTATTACTATCGAGTGTCGCGGCCGCCGGCCGGCGCGCAGCGCAGTTTGTTTCTTGTGATCTTGTCTAACTTCACTTGGTAGGTAGGTACTTACCCTAATACATGACTGCTACTTTCTTCAACGGGCTTTATTTTTTATTTATATTAGTCTAAGCCCTGGATTAACTTAATTATAGAAAATTTTCATCCCGACAAATTCACAGTTCCCGCGGGATTAGTACTAAAAACTTAAATCCACACAGGTAAAGCCGCGCAAAAACAGTAGGTAAATTATCAAAACATGAAGGCTACACAGTAGACATTAGACAATCATACTTCATAATATAAACGCGTAAGTGTGTTTGTTTAGTTTGTTGGTTTGTCTTTCAATCACGCCGCAACAAAGCTACCTACGGATCGAGGTGATTTTTTGCATAGGTATAGTCAGGTATAGTTGAGGACCTGGAGAGTGACATAGGCTACTTTTATCCCGGAAAATGAAAGATTCCCCAGGGATTTTAAAAACTAAATCCACGTAATAAAAGTTACCTAAACCGACTTTATATCACTTTTTGGACCATATCTTTTAAACTACTGAACCGATTTTGATAAAACTTGCAATGTTCCCTAGGTTGAAAAATACCTAATCCAATTTAAAAAGAATTATTGCAATTTGATTAATATTTTTGGAGAAATACATGGACAAACATACATACATACACTTGTGAAATTTAAATCCGAAAATTGTGCAATTCTAATAATATAACATCCATTCGGATCGAATTGATAACCTCCTTTTTTCAAATCGGTTATAAAACAGCATTATAAAAGCAGAATTCGTCGTTTTCGCCCACGACGGTGTCCACTGAATAGATAGGCGGAGATAGTGTCACTGTAGTTGGAAAATTAAATAACTACACTTTTTGCGAAATCGACTTTATTACATTTTCAGAAAGTCCAATATTTGAAATATTACCTTTTACTAGGGGTCCAATCAATACAAACTATCGTCGCTGTAGTTGGAAAATTAAATAACTAACAAAACCAATATCGCGAGTAAAACGCGATTTAGTGTTTGTTTGTTTGTTGTTTTCATAAACAATTTAACGGTCCATGTTTTGATATTATGTTATAGATTGTTACTGTATCTATTTCTGAATCTACTTGACGTACATTTTGATTCATTTGTTTGTGAGAAAAAAAATAAAAAGCAATTATTTAGTTTTCCCTCACCAAAGTTTTGAATATTTGATGCACTTATTTATTTTTCCATGTCAGTTGTTTAGTTCTTCCTCGTCAATATTGCGTTGAAGTACGATAATGTGACGATATAAGTACCATTATTTAGTTTTTCCACTTTACTGAGATGTTAAAATGACCCGTTATTTACTTATTTTACTATGACAATCCTATTTAAGGGTATTAATTTAATAAAAAAACCGGCCAAGTGCGTATTGGGCCACGCGCAGTGTAGGGTTCCGTAGTTGCAAGTCACAAATATTATTGCTGACCTAGGATAGTGCTTTTGTTTTATTTATGAATATTGAATAAATTTTGAGTTTCATGGTTTAAATACTATAATATATTACAAAATATGCAACTTACACTACGTGTAATACCTAACTTAGAAAAAACAGATATAACTCCTTAACTAATGAACCCTGCTTAGCCGTGATAGTTTTCCTTTAAAATTCATTATATATACTACTGCTGTGAATTTTTTCTTGTATCCTATATACAACCATTTAGCTGGCAGAGGGGGGGACACTTGACTAATAAAATTTAGCACTATAAAATATCATATTATTTCACAAACGGATCCCTGAATTGAAAAATGATGTTCCCACACCCACAATATTTTTGAAAGACCTACTCAACGAAACCCCACACTATGGGATACACGAGAAAAAAAAATTCATCCTCCACTTTACATGTAGGGGAGGTACCCTAAGAGAAATTATTTTTCACAATTTTATTTCACGACTTTGTCGGCGTGATTGATATTAATACCGTTGTCAAATTACAGATTTCTAGTACTAATAGTCTCTGAGCTAAACCGCGGACAGACAGACAGATAGACGGACGGACGGACATGGCGAAACTAGTAAGGGTTCCTTGTTTACTACGGAACCCTAAAAAAGGAGGATTTTTAAAAGAAATCCAACAAATAAACATTTCTTTTTATATATTATTGTAAAAAGTAATCAATAAAACGACTGAAGCAACTAGATTCTTCTATCAGACTTACAAAATAAAACATAAAAAAAAACCACATAACAATAAATTATACGATTCTACTCATAAAATCAACAAAATTTCACTTTGAATTTAACAATTATACTTATTAAAAACTAAGTATCAACTGAAATGATAACTATCAACTTTTCTTCAGTTTTACCATTATAAATTTAAATTTAACAATTAAGCTCAGCTGGTTCAAATCAAATAGCGAGTAAAGTTCAGTATAATCAAAACTATCCTTTTCAAGTTATAATTAAACTAAGAATGGTTTAATTGAACTAGGGGTATGTAAGTGACGCTAGTAATTGTTATAATAACGACTCTACTCATAAAATAATAAAGATTTTAATAGTTTGTGGAACACTAGGATTGAAGACTAGCTAATGATTGATTCCCGCAGAAGTTCTCTAACTTTCTGGGATAAAATATAGTGCATGTTCTATTCTGATGTATAAGCTATGACATCGTGAAGCTTTATCAAAATCCGTCTAAATGTTTTTGCGTGAAAGTGTAACAAACATTCATCCACCCACCTTCACAAACTTTTGTATTTATAATATTAGTAGGATGCCAAAAAGAAAAAGGTACATAATTACGTCCATTTAAATTTAAACTAAGATTCTAATGAAATTATAACAGCTATCATCTTTCTTTTAGTTTTACCTTTGTATAAATGTACTTATTCAATTTTAATAGTACCTATATCTTTGCAATCATGGGATGATAAATTAAATAACTGACTTTGTTTAATTTTTCCGAACTTAATTCCCCTGTAAATTAAAAATTCGAGGGAAACTAAATAACTAACTTTATGCATTTTATTCGCTTTTGAAGTGATGTAAGAGAGAACTTATTTATTTTTTGCTAAGTTATCTACTTTTTCTTCGCTACTTTTTTATCAATTTTTCAATATATATTTTTCCAAGTATGGCGCCTTGCAAGATTCATCTTATATATAAAATTCTCGTGTCACAATGTTCGTTCCCGTACTCCTCCGAAACGGCTTGACCGATTCTCATGAAATTTTGTGAGCATATCGGGTAGGTCTGAGAATCGGCCAACATCTATTTTTCATAGCCCTAAATGATAAGGGTGACCAACCACTAAATATTTTTGCTGGCGGTACGAAGTTCGCTGGGTCAGCTAGTTTTCATATAACTTTTTAATCAATGATGATAATCAAAAATTAGAATTATAGAAAGATGCGGCTTTAATTGGACTTTCTGAAAATGCAACAGTCGATTTCGCAAAAAGTGTAGTTATTTAATTTTCCAACTACAGCGACAATATATCGTCGCTGTAGTTGGAAAATTAAATAACTAACAAAACCAATATCGCGAGTAAAACGCGATTTAGTGTTTTTTTGCGTCAAAAATGGCGATAACTTTGTTTTCATAAACAATTTTATATATGTTAAAGTTTCTTACTGTATCTATGTCCGAATCTACTTGCCATAAACTTTGATTAATTTGTTTGTGAGAAAAAAAATAAGATGCAATTATTTAGTTTTCCCTCACCAAAGTTTTGAATATTGATACACTTATTTATTTTTCCATGTCAGTTATTTAGTTTTTCTTCGTCAAGATTCCATTTAAGTTCGAAAAACTAACGATATAAGTGCCTTTGTTTAATTTTTCCACAGTAGTGAGACTTTATAAAGACCTATTGTTTACTTATTCAACTTTGAAAATCCTATACATGTGTCTCATTAGATCAAAAATAGAATGTTTTTTTTAAAGTAAAACCAACAAAAAACGTTTCTTATTATTAACAGCTTAAAAATAAAATGAAAAAAACACTGAAACACCTTCATTCTTCTATCTGACTTGATAACAACTTATCATGATCATTCGAGTGTTTAAAACCAATGGTTACGTTTGTCAAATGGCTAACTCAAACTCTTAAGGAAGTTCAAAGATGCTCATCGATTCGCAAGTATCTATGAACTTATTAAGCTTTTCAATTAGCCGATTAGCTAAAGTAACTTATGAGAATTTTCTTATACATTCACTCTATGGAAACAAAACATTCACAAAAACAAATTCGATACATTATAGGTACTCACTTGATCACTATCATCTCTGATGAAAAGTGATCTGAATTGAAGTGATGAAACGCGTTTGCCTTGAAGATTGGCCTTTTCACTCTTGTAGTATCGGGAAACCCACGATTTCAGAAGAAATATCCGGAGCCTAGTCGTGCGAACGAGAAATGAAGACTTAAACGCTT
Organism: Oeneis ivallda; assembly: GCA_029955525.1. NCBI lineage: Eukaryota > Metazoa > Arthropoda > Insecta > Lepidoptera > Nymphalidae > Oeneis > Oeneis ivallda. The sequence continues at coordinate 24,333,507 of JARPMR010000007.1, forward strand.
CGTGTGCGTAGATGGGATATCAAAGATGTAGTAATGGAAAGCATCCGATGACTTAAGTAGTCCACTCACTTATTAAACGACTTCTTACGCTCTCTACCTATAAAAAGACTTGTCATCATCACTGACTGACTGATTTATCAACGCACAACCTAAACCACTAGATTTAGAAGCTTGAAATTTTGACAGTAGGTTCCTTTTATAATGTAGGCATCTAATAAGTAGGGATTTTTGGAAATTCTATCCCCATGGAGGTTAAATAGGGGGTGAAAGTTTTTACGGTAGTCAAACATTTTTGCAAGTTAAGTACATCAATGAAACCTGCTATTTGAGCTTTCAATAAAAAATGAAGACAGGGATTTAGCTTTTCGATTATAAATAAAGAAGTACGTGTTTCACAATTTAAACCTGATTTCATGCGGATGAGATCACGGGGGCAAAATCTATTTTACTCATAATCTTGAGCTTGATGGCTACAAATTCCAAGTACCCTATTCAGAACCATTTCAGGATTAAAAATCGTCAATGTTTTGCTTTGTGACGAAGGAATAGATGCATAGTGCATACCGCCTGTAATCGAACATGTATTAATCTCATTATGCGAAAATTATTAAGTTTTTGTAATCGGCAAAGGGTGTTATGCCATTGTAATTAACTCGTGAGCAATGTTAATTTCCCTTCCATTATCCTCCTTGTCGGTCGCCCAGTAGTACGGTACAAGCCCTTAGACATATATGGACCATCATTACCATATTGACAATAATGATGCCTGAAAACTGGACAGTGGAATCTTACTTACTTACTTTTCAATTTAAAAAGTACCCTTACATTGCAATCATGACACACGCAAAATTAAATAACTGATTTTAATTAATTTTTCTGGACTGCATGGCCCCTGTTAAGCAGAATATGTGTCGAGGGAAAACTAAATAACTAACTTTATGCATTTTATTCACTCTCGAAGTGATGCAAAGAGAGAACTTATTTATTTTTTGCTAAGTTATCTACTTTTTCCTCGCTACTTTTGTATCAATTTTTCAGTATTTATTTTTCCAAATGTGGCGCCTTGCAAGATTCATTTTCATATATCTTTTTAATTAATAATGATAATCAAAAATTAGAATTACAGAAAGATGCGGCTTTAATTGGTCTTTCTGAAAATGCAATAAAGTCGATTTCGCAAAAAGTGTAGTTATTTAATTTTCCAACTACAGCGACGATATAAATGTGACCATTCCGTGAAAATGGCAACTCTGTAACTACTGTGAATACCTCATGGAACTAGGAATTGCGACTACGTGAATACCTATTATTGGGTATGACCACTGATACTGTGACGTCAATTCAGTATACTGTGAAGCCTTGCCTTTTTAATTTGCTATACTGGTAACTGTTTAAAACGGAACGCAGTCCAGTATACTGTCATCCCCATTTTTCAAATCTCTAGGCGCTGTAATTTTTTTAATCACTTGGTCAAAGTATTGAGAGCTCCTTACCTTGAAAGCGCCAGTGCTCAAAGTACAAAAATGGTAGCGATTTATGACGTCCCTAGGGTAGGTACTGCGGCAGTGTACTGGCAGTCCATAACGGAACGAATTTTTCACCAGTAAGAGCACTGAGCAGTGCTCGCAGTGTTTATCGGAACACACCCATTGTAAATTCAATTCTCGTTATTAGTTATGAACCTTCATAAAATAGGTTGTTAATAGGTTCCTAGCTATCCCATATCCAGCGAAGTACTTTTACAGTTTATTGAAAGATGGCGCTGACAATGTTTTTAAACTTTCATGGTAGATGGCGCCAAAAAATTGATTAACCAAATGTAAATTGACACTCACACATTCGTAATTTGAAAGGTTTTGATGCCCCTTTTTTATTGAAATATAATGATAAATAATGAAAATATTTGCCTGAAATTTGTATTTGCGCCTATAAAAAGGCCTAAAGGAATGATAAAACAAATTAAATAAAATAAAAAATGTATATCTTTCAAGATTAATCAAAAAGAAAAATGTATGAAAGTCGAGCTCTGCACATGCACCTTAATACGTAATAATTGTCATTAAGCAGTGATGGCCTAGTGGTTAGGACTGTGGTCTCCTATTCGGGGGGTCGCAGGTTCGATCCCGGGTACGTACCTCTGACTTTTCGGAGCCAAGTGCGTTTAAGCAATTAACTATCACTTGCTTCAACGGTGAAGGAAAACATCGTGAGGAAACCTGCACACTTGAGAGTTCTTCATAATGTTCTTGAAGGTGTGTGAAGTCCGCCAATTCGCATTGGGCCAGCGTGGTGGACTATACCTAACCCTTCTCTGAGAGACCTGAGCTCAGTAGTGAGCCGTTGATGGGTTGCTAATGATGATGATGAACCTCCTCCATTTTTGAAGTCGGTTGAAAAGGGTTATTCTTTCAGAACAAACACATACCCGAAGCTCCCGGACAAGTTCCGCGTGCGGTCGCCAGAGACGCCGCTGGTGGCGCCGCCGCACGCGCCCGCGCCCGCCGCGCACGCGCCAGAGGAGGAGGTCATATACTTCTGACACTTCCGCGCGCACAGCGACAGCTCGCGCTCCTGAGACTGCCGGATATGTTAAGCCCCTTGCCCCCGCGATTTGTGCCCGTTTTCACCAACGCTCCCCAACCTTTAGGGGTCTTCTTCATCTTCTTTATCAACCTATAGACGTCCACTGCTGGACATAGGTCTCCTGCATGGACTTCCACAGGCTTCCATAGTCTTGCGCCGCTTGGATCCAGCGGCTCCCAGCGACTCGTTTGATGTCGGTCCACCTAGTGGGGGTCTGCCAACACTGCGTTTCCCGGTGCGGGGTCGCCACTCCAGCACCTTGGGACCCCAACGATCTAATTTAAATTAGCCTGTGTTGTCCCACGACTGGGCGAAGGCCTCCTTCCGATCCTTCCACTTCCAGTCCAAAGAATCCAATTTACGGACTACCTAAGCTAATTTAAGGTTGATTATACGGGTCTGCTCGCGAAATTCTAATTAAATTTGGTTTTTCGCAATTTGTAATCTAATACGACAAAGTAGGCTTATGAGTTATGACATTTTTATATAAGCCTGTGAAGATGATACTGCCATTGTCGCAATTAGAATGTCATCTTTGTCGTATTAGTTTACAAATAGTTAGTTAGTTTACAATTAGTTTACAAATAGTTTTGCGAAAAACCAAATTAAATTTGAATTTCGCGGGCAGGCCCGTTAAGTGACGCTTTCTGTCAATTTCGTTTTCACGAAACTTTAGGAAACACCTGAAGGTGGAAATGACATTGAGTATTTAGGGGCTGCCTAAGTAGAGAGAGTCTTACTTCGGGGATGATTTAGGTATGGGTGGTGAAAACGGGCATAATTGTATTAGGCCACAATTACTCTGTAATTACTTGTAAGTTTTACTCACCCACATGAGTAACTTATGCAATGTATACAGTCTTGTAAGTCGCGTATCTATAAGTTTACTAATGTTAGTTATGTAAGTTACTTACGTAATAACTTACATGTGTAATTGTGGCCTTAAAGGGAATCCCTAATTGCGTCTCTAATTGCGTAAATACACTAAATGCGTCGTTGAAACTAACGATAACTGTAATTCGGGATAGAAAATAGAATGTCAGTCCTCCTTCTGTCCGTGCAAAAAATCACGTCCATCCGTAGCTCTGTTACGGCGTGATTGAAGGATAAACCAACAAACACATTTTCGCATAGAATACCTTATTATCGCAGAAAATCAATTATTCCCTACGGAATTTTGATAACCCTAATTCACGCGGCGGAAGTCAGCCAAGTATTTATTGCAAGAAATAATAGCTGTGGCGTGTGGCCCGATTGCGTGGAGCCTTACAGTGGATAAAACCACACATTGGAAAGTTATGGGATACCCTTTGGGGTTTTATTGGGACTGACTTCATGCAAAGACATTGTAAATGTGATGATCATTATTAATGAAACCGTAATAATACGGGTAAGGATCTACCCTTACCCGTATTATTACGGTACGGGTAAGGGTCTACACTTACCCTTGAAGAAAACTTACTATTAAAATGCAGCTAAAGCAAATTGCAGCTACAATGACATACAAAAGTACCTAATAAAATAATAATTAAAAAACACGTTTATTACTCCTAGTCGAAATTAAAGAGACTTAATTATTAGGAATCACGAAAAGTACGATTCACGATCAAATCAGAAATAAGGAGAACCTGAGAAACGTTATGTATCGCCATTTTACATTTTTGTCTTGTTCACGTGTACTGCTACTGAGCAAGATAGAAATAGAAAATGGCGGGTTGTTCTTATTTCTTATCGTGGTCATATGCTGTATAAAAACTTGATTCAAATCATGCACTATAAACATCACGTTATAAGTTTTAAGTGAAGCTGGCCGAAAATTCTATATGATATTGGAATCCTAACATTTCTTGACGATTCCTCTAAGAATTCTCATGTGGTTCACGTCAAAAATAATTCTTGTTTTTTAATTTAGTTAAGATTGGAACGTAGCTAATAGGGATCCCAATGGTTATTTTCAAATAAAATCAAATCGAATTTCTCATTAATTTAGAACAATTTTAACGTTCTAGTATAAATCAATTGTTATATTAAAATATCAATGGTCTAGAAGACATGCATGCTAAGTGCAAATAAATTGAGTTTAAACATTTTATCGCCGTATATTTTTCCAATTTACATAGATGGTTTATAAAAAGTTAATTTTTACTTAAATAATTGAGTTTAAACATTTTATCGCCGTATATTTTTCCAATTTACATAGATGGTTTATAAAAAGTTAATTTTTACTTAAATAAATTTTTTAATAATAATAAATAATATAATAATAATAATAATAATTTGATATTTTGACAGTATTTTCAATACAAAAACTGTCAGAACGCCCAATTTATTCCTCGGAAAAACGTCAATCGACGTTGGTGAAATCGGCCATTAACATGAATATCATTAAACTGCTTTCCTAAAATTTCAAGCCTGTGATTTGTCTTCTAGCCATCGAAGCGTTTGATAAAATTAATGTAAATAATATTATATTGTTGAATATACAATTGGAGTTTGGCGTAGAGTAGGGGTTTAAAACAAATGAGAATTACTTAAGCGTCATATGTAACTAAAATGTGGACGCTAACTTGGTACTAATATCTAAGGATATTAAGGCTATATTAGGTATCGTGTACTTAATATTTAATTATAATTAGATTCGTGTCATACTAATTAGTAAATTACGGTAAAAAAATACTGTCTACCAATCAATAATTTTAATGTTCTTTTTTTAAAAAAGATTATAAGGTAATTAATCTACATTTAGCTAAATAGTAGATAAAGGGTCCCAAGATTTATGGTTAAAATTTAATCGTTTAAAGTATTACTAGTTAAAACAACATAAATGGAAACACATTAAATTAAGCAGAAATTTGTACTATGCATTTCAAATGAGAGTACCATTCCTGGAACGATGTTAAATTGCTTGCTGATATCTTTATATTAAAATTTCCTTAACTTTTTATTTTAGGTTTTCACCTAGAAAAATATGAGAATGACGTAAAAATTGACAAGTGCAATAAAAACTCAATTTTAATTAAAATTTTGACATTGACATTTCTAATATGGCGCACAACTCAGTTGAAACGCATAGTATATGAATACGATATTCCTTTTGAATACGAAGGGTATCTTAGCAAATACTAGCAATATAAAAATAAATCAAAATGTTTAAATCTAGCCACATTTTATTATACAATGGTGCCAATTCTGTTGAACACGAATTCTAATGTAAATTGCTAAATCTAAAAAGAGTGTCAAGTTTTCCGCATAAAAGACCGTGGAAACGATCGAACTTATTGTCGACCTGTTTTAGTAAAACTGAATTAGCATCATTTTTTTAAATGCACGCTGTTTTTAAAGCGTTACATAATATAATAATAATTATAAGTACCTATGTTATATTTCTACCAACCAAAGTTTTACATAAACAACTTCGATTTTATCCAAAATATTAACACTACCTTTTAATTTTACATTTTATAATATCCAATTGAAACTATTCTTGTATATTATAAAATCGACCAAAATATGAGTTTAGAGATGCATATTACAAAAAATATTTCCGAAATTACTTGGTTGAATAGTTTGTCATGTTTAACACTTAACTTAGTGAAAAGATCAGTACGATTAAACGGTCGTAATTAATAACCTATCTTATCCGAAATCTATAGATTAAAGTCATCCAGATATGTAGAAAAGCATGTCACCAACTGACCTCCATTATTAATATCACACAGTGGTAAAAGGTAAAAGGCCAGTGATGTCAGCCATTTGCAATCCTAAGATTATAATGCGTGACGTCGTCTAACATTTTTTGAGAGCGCGGCAAAATGGCGCCGCTTAAATCGTTCGAATCGAATGGCAGTTTTAAATAATTTATTATCTATTTATTGTTTTTATTGATGTTGAAATGTTCCAAAAATACTTCCTTATACATGTACATATATGGATTAAATTGACCAGCAATCTGTAGAGTTTGGATTACATAGGTTAATTTCGGTCGTAAGAGACCACTTTTTTATAAGTGTGACGAAACTATGACAAGAAGATATGATAAAAACTATACTACATGTCCAGGATTTAGACTTATCTGGTCATGTTAGATTACTGTTATAATATTATATGTAAATATGTTGAAATTTTATCGATTAGTGTATGTAATAGAATGTTATATTCGATATTCAAGTATTTAACTCTTATACTACAGTACTGGGAGTGGCAATTGCATGTTTCCTATGGATTGTCCGAAATGCATGCAATCTATGCATTCCATAATTGAAATAACTTACGATCTATACATTCCAACAGTGAAATAACTTACAATCTATACATTCCAACAGTGAAATAACATACAATCTATACATTCCAACAGTGTAATAACTTACAATCTATACATTCAAACAGTGAAATAACTTACAATCTATACATTCCAACAATGAAATAACGTACATCTTTGACCTATTGCACTTTTTATACATACATAGTTGCATTTTTTATACAGAATACTAGAACCACGACTGATTGCAGCACCCCCTGGTAGCCTTTAGTAACCTCAGATATAGGGGTTTCTTTAAAATAAGAGTGAATAGGCATTTTCTAGGCAACGCGTTCCATCTTAGGCCACATCATGACTTTGAATCAGGTATGATACTGGTCGAGCTTGTGTCTATTATAAAAAAAAAAAAGAATGAACTCTGAAGTGATACCTCCATAGACCAGCCATAGATTCCACATGTCGGGCGTAATTTAAATTTTTAATTTACAAATGTGTTCCCATTATTATTAACAACATTGCCAATGTATGTAATTATGTATGCTTGACATGTTCAACAATTTTGAATTTACTTGCGAGATCTTAAATTTTGCAGCCAGGCTTTGGCAATGGGCGTGCGCTTAAATATGGAAAAATTTAATTACTATGATTATGACATACAATTGCTAGTCTTATGCATTTATTCTAAGATTGTTTGCAGATATTATGCCGAGGTTTGTAGTACATAGTTCAGTGTTTCATACTATTACACAATAAAAGATCGTGTCGTTTTGTATTGATGTGCAGACATTAGATGACGACCGAACCGAAGACACGTATTATTGTATTTGTATCGATTAACCGAGTTTCCGATTTAACCGATCAACCCATTGTTAACATGCCAACCTGATTTTGACATTCCAGCATTATTGTCGCCAGAGTATCTGCAGACGGTTGTTGTTTATCTCACAAAGTTTAATATTATTGTTGTTAACAAGATCATAAAGACTATTGTAAACTATTTTTCGTGCATTTACTGTAATCCTTTTTACTGTTTAGTCTTTGAGAGTGGTGATATTTTGAACTATTGTCTCATTTAGGACACCTTTCGTACTATGTATATATATTGATGTTGACGTTTGAATATATTATGTAAGATATCTATTCTATACGCTTTGTAAAGTTTAAAATGTTCGTTATGACTGTACATGGTTTAAAACACTTTATAGCGAAAATTGCACGATTGCAGTCCCGTACAAAATCTAATTGAAAAATTGTCGATGAAAAATAAATAATAACTTTCCATCTTTTTTCTTTTCACTTGAAGGAAAGTGTATTTATGCTTTTCGGCGTTCAGAAAAGTTGTTTTACATTAAATTTCTTATTGAAAATAGGTTCGCAATCGTGTGTTCACACTCATTATTTTTCAATAATTCAGTGTCACACTGACTTATACAGCATAATAATTATGTAGTATGTAGCTGATCGAAGGCTAAAAGTGCCAATTGTAATGCAGATATATAAATGATTATCAATTGACTGCCAAATGAATATGAAGGAATACAGAATAAAATGTAGAAGCAATTAATACTGTGTTTGCACTGTTTGATTTTTATGGATCAACAGATCTTGAAGACTTTATAACGCCCTCCAAATGCTAACGGAATAATCATGACGGCCTGCTATAACTTAACTCACAACTTTGTTATAGTATAAATATTTCATTTGGGAGTGAAGTTAGCAGAACATGTGTATGTCTACTATCATTTGGACGGTGTGTATTAATTTATTTAGAAATTGATGTAGGGTTACGATCCTGAAAATGGGGAATACGATGCGAAGGGAACCATATGTTACGCATATTCGCGGGCGCTTGCTAGTCTTAAATAAAATTATATTATTATAGTGAAATTATTTTAATACTTATTAAATTAAAATATAAATTGCAATAATTTTGCATCATCGTTTCTCGCTATTTATTAATTGGAGGGAAAATAATTTGGTGATTTTAAAATTAAATTAAATTTTGTATTGTGCGTCGTCGGCTGAAAGGACCGACAAACAAACATCATGACAATAAAATATAAACGTTCTATTTTTCCGAAACATAGGGTTTCAGAGAGAATTTATAAGTTAAATGAAATTATATTTTATTCGCATAAAAATTAGGCGAATTCAGTTCATTTCATATTCAATCTTTTACGGCATTGCCCTCAGTTAAGTAAGATCGATGTAAATTACACTAGCGGCACGCTATGATGGCCGGTTTGACACATTACAATAGTGATGTGGAATGTCAATTTATTCTCGAACAAAAACAATTAAGTTTTGTTTTTGTACCTGATTAAATAGGTTTAATAAAACAAAAATGTATGTGTTTATTTAATTTATTTGAACGAACTGAATATTTGAATGAAAATGAATATACATACTTTATATGCACACAAGAAACATATGAATACAAAAGATACCAAAAAAGGTGCCACAAAAGGCCATAATTAATCAGATTCGTCCATACTACTATTTTCACTGTCGTCACTGCTATCATCACCTACATTAATAATTATATGTTCGTTTTCTATAATATTATCTATTTTCACATCTCTTTCATAATCTTCCCTTATTAATTTAACAGTTCTATTCACAACCTTTTCCCAGTCTCCTTTAGTCACATGTTCACAAGCTTCTTCTAATAATTTTAGCATTTTTTTTGTGGTAAATGGGGGTTCTGTATTGTGTCTTGCAGCATATCCCTTAATTTGAGCCCACACCAACTCAATCGCATTATACTCACAATGGTAAGGCGGTAACCGTATAACTCTGTGCCCATGTTCTAATGCTTTTTTTTAGTTATCCGTCTAACAGTTCGTTGTCCAATATTAAGCGCATCAGCTACGCGTTCAACCACTGACGTTATAGGTAAAATTGGCCCTCCATTTTGAGCTTCACGATCGAAATAGTTACGAAGGCGTATTACGAACTCACGTGTCTGACTATTTAGAACAGTTCTCTGCGTATGTTCGTTCGGTCATATCGACGAAATCCACAACAAAGGGCTTGAACAGAGTCCAAATTAACGAGCAAGGGTCAACAGTAATGCAGTATCAATATTTGAAATCCAAAGCCAGGTCAAAACTATATCACAATCGCATTGCACTGACAGTTTATACTTTTCGAAGCAACGTCAATTCGAAACTGCTTTGTTTTGCATTGAGCATTGACGCGAGTTTGCCGGAGGTAGTAGTTGTGCTAGCCAGCGATCCTATGTGACGATCGTATTAGATTCCATTTTTAAAAATTTTCAATTTAGAAAACCAAATGCCGAGTTGTGGTATATATCATATAAAAATAAAAATTTTACCTTTTGTATGAAACAGCTGATATTTTTTTGCGATTTCAGAGGTTTGTCCACATAGTGAAAATTGTTCATATTCACAAGTACATTCACCCCTTAAATGGTGCAAACTGATTTTTCTACACTTGTATACATTTTAGAAATCAATTTAATAAATAAATTTTGAGTCCTAAACCTAAAACTACATTCGATAAAATTTATGAATCTCTGCACATCACTATCGTCAATAAAGTAATACAATTATTTCCTTCAAAGTCGTTATCAATTAATACGGAACTTCATGAGCGGACAAACGTCAAACCGGCCATCATAGCGTGCCGCTAGTTTAGTTTAGTCATTGGCTAACTCAAAAAGTTACGGTTCGCTCATGGGTCAGATTTATGACTCGATCGCATCTCATTGGTCAGATCCCATGATTTATCGACATTGTCGACATTAGTCATTATGATAAGGGCTGGCCGCTTTATTAAAAGAAATTGTCTGTCAGATAACATCCTTATTCATTTATCTGGCGAGCGTTAGAAAGAGACGTACGATCCGCCGTTTGTAGTGGTGGTGTAAAATGATTTGAGTAGAAGGCAGGCGTCTTTTCATTCATTTCACTGGTCAGAGGGTAGCGCCAGAAAAGTGAGAACTGGGTAGAATGAAGACTTGCAGGAGCGCGACCAATACTTTCATAATATTTACTAAAACTCAACTTTATTTACTTTATCATACGGTTGATATTTATACAATGAAACATAACACTGGGGAGACTAATACGCGCCGCTTCTGTGTTGTACCAATTTAAATCGTATGTGTAATAAAATAAAATAAAGCTTAACTTCTTTTCATTAAAAAAGGCCACTGTGCTTCTCTGCAGGTCTACGTTCTCCCTAAGAATGACTATTTTATTAAAGTGAATGAACAAGTGAATATAGTTGAAGTGAATATAGGCTATCAATAAATAATCGGATTTTAGTTAAATTATGTGTTTGCCATAAAAATGGCCAGAGATACTGCATTTATTGTAATCGTTCCTTATATTTTAGACACTTCTACTCATTGTTTTATTTTTGCTACTAAACAATTAAGCATAATATTGCATTTAGCTTAAGATCACAATATAAGGCCCGCTTATTTAGAAAAATCCAACTTGGGTAACAAAATAATATGAGGGCCTGTAGCAACTTCACTATCTGATACATGTGATGTGAATTTCATATATCGGTATGTATGAAACGTAATACGAAAAATTGACTCAGATAATATTTTTGGTTCACATAGTTGGAAATTTCTAAATGATCAGACTAAGTAAAATACCTAATTTGTCGCGACAGAACTAGCGTATCGTGTACAAACAAGATGTGCCAACTGAGCGAGTACGCTTACTCACAAAGTTAGTATGTTTTTGATATAATTGGATGCCCTTGAAGTTATAGAATACTTGATAGAGAGTTATGGCGTTGGTAAGGACTGAAATTAAACCAGATCAGCGGATCTCTTTCTAAAGCAAAGTGTCCACTAGAAATAAAATTTGCAGAACAACTTCTGTGGCAAGTTATTTCTGCAAAATCGGCGCCAATTCCTCGAGTGAGTTACGCGTTACCTTTCAAAACTTTCATAAGTAATGTTCAATGTTTGCATTTTCAATATAAATATTTAACGTTATTTAAAATACATCAGAATTAATTAGCGCTCCAAACATTTAAGGGCTGCCCATACAGTCAGTCTGGACTCGTGATTGTGTTCGTGCTGCCTTACGCCCGGTTCCTATATTCAATGGTGGTTCAATCTATCTGTAATCTATCGATAAGTCTCTTCTTGTTATTTATCAAAAAATTTATGAAATTTGTTTTTGAAAAATAACATCGTTGCTACTTAATTATAGACGGATTTCACCGGGTTCAGACGAGGCGAATTTTGAATGTCACCATAGGCGTCTCTATCTCCTGTACTATAGGAGATAGAGACGGCTATGGTGACATTCAACAAAATTCGCCTCGTCTGAACCCCGCATTACAGCCAGATTGACTTCAGATGATGCAAACCAATGCAAACATAATTTAACGAGTTTATCAAGGTACCTAACTCAAAATATTACGTTCAAAGTTTTGTACGTAAATATGAAGAGTTAGTATTGGATTTGCAGGGATATGTAAAGAACAGTGGTATGAGACGCTAGTTCATTTTGTCTTTTGAGCATTAAAATCGATTTAGTATTATTGCAATTTAATGCTTTTTGCAAATCGATCTAAATTTGTTTTAGCGATAAAAATAATATTTAGGGCCTTTGCCCCGATTCATGAGTAACGAAGAATAAAATCGACATTCTGACAGTTTTTTGCATAAATTTTTTTTTAAATATATTTTGTCGATTTAAGTTTACTTGGCGATCGAGAAATAGGCCCTAAATCGAAGATTCAACCTGCCGAGGTTGGATAGGTATTGTTTACTAGCGTCAAAGTTACTTACCTAATTGTTTTCGTTAAAAGTCGACACAGCATGTAAAAGGGCTTCATATTAAACTCTAAAGTAATACGATTATATCCACAAGGTCTCAGCATAGTCAATAAATAAATAATTTCGCAAGAGTATCACAGTATTTTTGTCTCTGATAAGTTGATGTAGGTTTACGTTAGTGATAATCTTGTACTTAACTACCTAGACCATTAAGTATTTAAGTTTCGTGGCAATATTTAAACGTTATTTTTAGCTTTAATCTATCTTTATATTTATTGTTTATGTCGTATTTACATTAGGACTTGAATACTGTCGTCAGATACAGCCGCCGATTTACGCCTGGTTTCAATATAGGCGCGAACACATTAGTTACCTACGCGATAAAAGGCAACCGGAGTAATATTGCAGACTTGAGCCACTATAGAAAATGACCTGTGTACGGTAAAACCAGCCAGGTAAAAATGTAAGAAACGCTCGTTTGACAGTTTAAAATGTATATTTGCTATTATTACCTAAATAATAAATGAAACCATACAATTTGTAAGCTATGTACAATGTATAGCATTTGCTAACCTAATCGCACGGAACAAGAACAAACTTTAATTTAATCCATTTCTTTTTAAAAAATTGGGTAAAATTTTACTAGGACTACTGTTTAGGCTCAAGTTTATAACGTGAGCCTAAAAAGTACGATACTTCACAAATATGTTCTGCGACAGTATCCAATGTCGAAATGTAACCACGTCAGTGTAGAATCCCTCCTTAATTTTATTATACCTATTGTGGCAACGACAATACATACATGTATTGCTCAATTATGCTCATTTACTCCCTTGTATTCTATTGATATTATTTGATCGATTGTATTTTAGGGTTCTATTGCGATCATGGTAAAAATCTTCCCTTTTGTTAATTTGAACACGATCTGTCAGTTTGCGGGTAAGGTACCTGCGTGTATTTAGAATAATATGAATGAGAAATAAACATTTACCTAGACATTTTCAATGTTTTATTTATAAATTCTGTATACAGTAGTATCAGGAATCCAGATTAAAGTTAAAATAAACCTATGTTTCGGGATTCCTGCTCTTCCTCCGTCGTTTATAGATACTAATGAAATAGTAAAAAATTAAAACAACAAAAAAGGTAGTAAGGTGTGCGCGCGTGTGCGTAAATAATGGAAGGTAGGCACTACATGAGGGTAAGTAAAAATAGAGTAGAATTAAAAACAATTATTTAATATTGCAATATAAAGGTAAAAGTAAAAGATTTTCTGTCTTGTTATAGTTTAAGTCTATATTTATTTTCTTAATAGGTATTTTTTCTTATATATATGTGTCACTACAAAAAGGTTTATCTTCGCGTCGCTAACATAGCCCGCCCCAGTGCTGGGCTCAGCACTCTTCTCCAACTGGCAGCACTGCGACGCGTGCCATCAGTCTTCTTAGCAGCCCCGACTTCGGCGCCTCGTCCACGACTCGTAGGCGCCCGACCTTGTCTGGCAGCACCATAGACAAATAAAATAAAGGGCAGCACCGCTTCGACGACACCTCGAGGCCACGCCCCTCGAGGGTTGTTGGGGTCGACAACGACGACCTCGGCGCCACGGTAGGTGTAACGCAGGACCCAGCCGTGCTGGAACTGGCTGACATGGAGCTGTGAAGTGGGCAACTGCTTCCTCAGGAACAGGTTGGAGTCGACAAATGCTCCGACCAACGTGAGGTTTGAGGAAGTACCTAAAACAAACTGATTAGGAGTTATGGCTTCTGTGGTTGAGGGTTCCACAGATACATGAATAAGTGGACGGTTTTTGACCATCTGTTCCACTTTTGATATCAAAGTGATCAACATTTCTTTTCTTGGTGCTCGTTCTTTCATTTTAATCCTCTTGTAGCTTCTAATTAACCTTTTCCATGGCCCGCCCCAGTGCGGACTCTTTCTTAATTTCAGTTGCAGCGTCGATGCTGACACCCACCCGAAGAATTCCATACTCTTCTAGGAACGGTGTTAAGGTAAGTAACTTATTCTTCTTATCTAATGGTTTTTCTTTTTTCAGGCTTTCGAGTTCTTCAGTAAATGATTGCGCCTGTGCGTATCTCATTAACAGTTGTTCCACGCACTTCATTATAACACCATCAATTTCACCGGTAAGCTTCTTAAATTTCTTATCCACAAATGATAATACTACGCAAGTAAATTTCAGTAGACGTAGCCATGACGAGAATCTCACAGGGTCCGGACAGGCAGGTAAGCATACAGCAGTGCTTTCTATTATAGCCACACATTCTGTGATATCTTGATTTGACGTATATTAGCGGCACGCTATGATGGCCGGTTTGACGTTTGTCCGCTCATGAAGTTCCGTATTAATTGATAACGACTTTGAAGGAAATAATTGTATTACTTTATTGACGATAGTGATGTGCAGAGATTCATAAATTTTATCGAATGTAGTTTTAGGTTTAGGACTCAAAATTTATTTATTAAATTGATTTCTAAAATGTATACAAGTGTAGAAAAATCAGTTTGCACCATTTAAGGGGTGAATGTACTTGTGAATATGAACAATTTTCACTATGTGGACAAACCTCTGAAATCGCAAAAAAATATCAGCTGTTTCATACAAAAGGTAAAATTTTTATTTTTATATGATATATACCACAACTCGGCATTTGGTTTTCTAAATTGAAAATTTTTAAAAATGGAATCTAATACGATCGTCACATAGGATCGCTGGCTAGCACAACTACTACCTCCGGCAAACTCGCGTCAATGCTCAATGCAAAACAAAGCAGTTTCGAATTGACGTTGCTTCGAAAAGTATAAACTGTCAGTGCAATGCGATTGTGATATAGTTTTGACCTGGCTTTGGATTTCAAATATTGATACTGCATTACTGTTGACCCTTGCTCGTTAATTTGGACTCTGTTCAAGCCCTTTGTTGTGGATTTCGTCGATATGACCGAACGTACGCAGAGAACTGTTCTAAATAGTCAGACACGTGAGTTCGTAATACGCCTTCGTAACTATTTCGATCGTGAAGCTCAAAATGGAGGGCCAATTTTACCTATAACGTCAGTGGTTGAACGCGTAGCTGATGCGCTTAATATTGGACAACGAACTGTTAGACGGATAACTAAAAAAAAATATGGCGAGACTGGCACAGAAGAAAATAAACTTCACACACCAAAAAAGAGAAAACGAGCAAAACCAGTCGTAGGCATCGATAGCTTTGATGCCGATGCTATCCGAAGACATGTTTACGGCTACTATTTACAGAAGGAGTATCCAACAAGAAAAAAGTTGGTGCATTCACTGAAGGAAGCTGGATTATTCTTCGGTGGGGAAAGTTCTTTAACGAAGATTTTGAAGACCATTGGATTTCGATACAAAAAATGTAACAAACGCAAAATATTGATGGAAAGATTTGATATAGCGATGGCAAGGTATACTTTTTTACGGCAAGTGAAAGAAATCAAAAATTGGCAAAATGTTGTGTTCTTGGTTGAAACATGGCTTAATGCTAACCATACTGTAGGCCGTTCTTGGAACGATGACACAGCAGCATCTACTTCCAAAGTTCCTGTACGAAAAGGATCGCGACTTATAATTTGTCACGCCGGAACCATCAACGGGTTTGTCGAAGGTTCTCTCATGGCTTTTGCGTCAAAAACCACTGGAGACTATCATGAAGACATGAATGGAGAAAAGTTTACTGAATGGTTTACCTCAATGTTGTGTAGCCTCCCTGAACCATCTATTATAATTATGGACAACGCCCCATACCACTCGATGCAAATTGACAAGCCACCTGCCCAATCCCAAAAGAAAGCTGATATCGTCGCATGGCTTCGTAAAAATGGCGTAGATGCAAACATGAATATGTTAAAAGCGGAATTAGTACGTCTTTTAAAAGAAAACAAACCAACCAAGATCCGATACGTCATTGACGAAATAGCATTAGAACATGGGCACAGAGTTATACGGTTACCGCCTTACCATTGTGAGTATAATGCGATTGAGTTGGTGTGGGCTCAAATTAAGGGATATGCTGCAAGACACAATACAGAACCCCCATTTACCACAAAAAAAATGCTAAAATTATTAGAAGAAGCTTGTGAACATGTGACTAAAGGAGACTGGGAAAAGGTTGTGAATAGAACTGTTAAATTAATAAGGGAAGATTATGAAAGAGATGTGAAAATAGATAATATTATAGAAAACGAACATATAATTATTAATGTAGGTGATGATAGCAGTGACGACAGTGAAAATAGTAGTATGGACGAATCTGATTAATTATGGCCTTTTGTGGCACCTTTTTTGGTATCTTTTGTATTCATATGTTTCTTGTGTGCATATAAAGTATGTATATTCATTTTCATTCAAATATTCAGTTCGTTCAAATAAATTAAATAAACATATACATTTTTGTTTTATTAAACCTATTTAATCAGGTACAAAAACAAAACTTAATTGTTTTTTGTTCGAGAATAAATTGACATTCCACATCACTATTGTAATGTGTCAAACCGGCCATCATAACGTGCCGCTAGTTTAGATACTCTTAACATGTCCTCAGGCCATTCATTCTCGTCGCGTGAAAGAAACGACGGTCCGTATAGCCATTCGCCGCTGAAAATCTTCATATCGCAAACTTCTCTAGTCGCGGCATCTGCGATGTTCAATTTAGTAGGTACGTAGCGCCATTCATTCGAACAGGTAAGTTCATCAATTTCCCCTAGTCGATGAGCTACGAACGTTTGATAATTTCGCGCGTTAGTTTTTATCCAGTGCAGCACAGTAGTCGAGTCGCACCAAAAATATTTTCTCTGTGGTTTGATTCTATGTTGCTTGATTATAGTGTCCGCTAACCTAGCCCCCAATACAGCTGCTTGAAGTTCAAGCCGTGGCACCGATAGCGATCGTTTTACAGGCGCCACTTTGCATTTGCTTGCAACAAACGCGACGCTCCTATGTTTGTCACTACAGCGCCAGTAAGCGACGGCGCACATAGCTTTCGGCGAAGCGTCACAGAAAACATGCAATTCTAATTGTTCGTACACGCCTGCTAGTAGATTCGGTGCATCCACTGCATCTTCTTGACGATCGTTTACACGCGTGGCTGCTAGATAATGACGCGGTAGGCTAACTTGATCAATATCCATAAGCAATTTTAACCACTCAGTCCACATAACATAAAGTTCACTTGTAAGTGATTCGTCCCAGTCGATACCAGTTTGCCATGTTTCTTGTAATAATATCTTGCCTTTAATAGTAAATGGCGACAAAAATCCTAACACATCAAATATCGACATTATAACTCGTAGCAATTCTCGTTTCGTAGGTATCTTCTCGCCCGAGACTATAGTAGCGGGAATGCGCTTGAATGATACATCGAAACTTAAAACATCTTTTTTAGGGAACCATATTAAACGTAAAGTACGTTCTGAGTTCTGTTCAATATTGAACCTTACTGTTGTAGGTCCTAAAGCTTCTGTTGGGAGGGACGCCAAGATTTCCTCGCGATTGCTAGTCCAATTTCTTATCTCGAAACCGCCTTGACCGTGAATGAATGAAATATCTTTTACTATTTCTCTCGCCTCGTCTACGCTATGAAGGCTGTCGATATAATCATCCATGTAGTGCTGCTCACAGATCGCTCGTACGGCGGCCGCGTTTGATGACTCAAATCTCTGTGCGTTTTTGTTTTTAATGAACTGAGCAATAAAAGGTGAACAGTTCGCGCCGAAAATTAAGGATGTCATAGCACAGATTTTTAATTTTTCCTTAGGGTTGTCACGCCACAGAAAACGTAAAGCGTCTTGATCTTCGGGTAGAATCTTTATCCTTAGGAACATGTCTTTTATATCGCCTGATATCCCAATTCTCTGTTCTCGAAATCGCATCAAAATACCTAGAAGTGAAACGAGTAGATCTGGGCCCTTTAGCAGGTAATCATTAAGGCTTAAATTCTGGTATTTAGCGGCTGCATCAAACACCAAGCGTAGCTTCTTTTTGTTTGGGTTATCGACGCCGAAATGAGGTAAGTACCAGGTTCTTGGACTCGTAGATACGTCTGATATCTCTTTAGCAAAATCGTTCTGAAATAAGTGATCGATCCTCTCTTTATATCGCATAGCATATCCATTGTCAGCCTGCATCTTTCTTTCTACACCTTTCAACCTCGACATTGCGGAAGGAAAAGAGTTAGGCATCTTAGCATCGCAATTTTTCCATGGTAGACCAACGTGCCACCTTCCGTTTATTAATTTACTTGTTTTTTCCAAGTGAGCCTTAGCTTGCAGGTCATCGGCGTTCTCTCGAGGTGCAGCAGTAACACCTAGGGAATCAACAGCGAAAGAACGTTGGACTTCTTCATGCATCTCTCGGAGTAAGCACTCGCTCTCGATATCCAAGTCGTGGTGGTTAGTGCTGAGCAGCAGGGCGGAGCGCAATAGACTGCGAGAAGCGTGCGCTCTGGTACAACCATGAAGACACCATCCAAGTGGAGTAAGAGTAGCAAACGGTTCCCCTGGTTTACCTTCCAGTACTTGTAGTGGTAACAATAAATGGTAGTTGTCCTGCCCTATCAATATCTGCGGCTTAGAGTATTGACGAGTTATTTTATTTTCAATTTCAGAAATATGCCTATATCGTTCCGTGCATAAATTGGAAGTATCCTGCGCTGGCAGCTCTAAGTTTTCAACGCTGTACGCTTCAAACGTAAACGGCTGCCCATCTCTGTTAGTTACAGTTAATTCTACAACTTCGCAATAACGCTCGACCACGTGTCCACTCCAGGCGCCGCATACTCGCATACATTTCTTAGAACCATGTAGGCCGACTCGAGCGGCGAGTTCTGAACTAACCAGCGTAATAGTCGATCCATCATCAAGCAACGCTGAAGTTGTCTCGATTCCTTGCGGCCCGTGTACTTGTACCTTTATCATTTTTAGAAGTACTCGGCTACAGTCATCTTTAATATGAGTTATTTGTTGCGTTTCCGCGATCGGTTGTTGTTCAATCGATTCAGACGCGGGGGTATTATTTTCCTGTAGCGAACTATTGCGATTAAACTCATAGTGCAAAAGTTCGTGATGTGCTAATTCACACCCGTTTTTTCCACACTTCTTCGCAGGGCAAGTTTCACGGCTGTGACTCGTTCGTGGTACCTTCAAACATTGAAAACAGATACCGTACCTCTTTGCATGACTCCAACGGTCTTTTCGAAGCGCTTTCTTGAATACCTTACAATCCGGTAAATCGTGTTTCGGCCCGCGGCGGCAAAATCGACATTTCGTATCTTCCGTGCTTAATTCGCTTTGTAGTAATACGTTGTGAGATCTATTCGCGTAGTTTTCATTGTACTTACGCTTAAAACTACTTTGTTCGGGCTTAGCACAATTAATGTTCACCGCGGTTTTTGTTGTTTTAACGGCTTCTTCCCTTAAAAAGTCTGAAAGTATAACCAGTTTAGCCTTAGAGCCTTCAATTATAAGAGGATAACTGTAGTCCGTCCATTATGAAAGTAAAACCGTGGGGAATTTAGACAATATAACCGACATAATGTTCATGTTTTTTAGGTACTCATCTTCGCCGATTGAAATAACTGCTGCTACGAAGTTCTGAACTTTGACTGAGAACTTAACTATATCTTTATGATATTCCTGTGACATAGTAGGTAGCTTCTGAATATCATGCACTATTCTGGAAATAATTACGTCCGGATTTCCAAACTGTAGCTCAAGTGCAGACATTACCGTGTCGGGAGTGGTGGCGCTAATTAATAGAGCTGTTACAGCTTCCTTCGCCGGTCCACGTAGGCAGCTACGCAGCCTCCACAGATTTTCTCTAGGTGTAAAGTTACATACGTCTGTAGACTCAGTGTAGGCCTGTTTAAAGTGTAGCCACTCTAGTGGGTCACCCGCAAATACCGGTAGATCCTTCTGAGTGCTGATACGGCTAAGCAATCTGGTATTTGGTGCGTTGCTTTTGGAGATAGCTGCAATATCTTTCAGTGCGCTAGCCAGCATTTGAACAGTGCTTACAGTGCCACCGCCTCCAGCGGCGGGCGGGCACAGCTCGCCTAAATCGTGACCATCTTGCTGGACATAAGCTCCTTAATTTCCTCTTTTTTAAAGCATCAAATTCCGGATTAAAGATTCGCGCCTTTTAGGTATGTATGGTGTCATAGGAGCTATCTTTATTTAAGTTGGGGTCAGAATACATTTCTCAGGTGTAACCAAACGTGACATTTTAGAGTCAGATTAACCGGTGTTCTGGTAGAAAAAGAAGCAACCTGTATACTTTTTCAGTGGTCTCGTTACTAGGAGTTTATAGCTTCGAAGAGTTGTCATATATCGGAGGGTAGACCTGAATAGTTTATCTATTTTTTATGTATCTATGGCATCACAGTACCAGGGCAACAGAATTTACTAGAGGTACGTTCAGCAATCTATCCAATGGCGTCGCTGAGTTACGGGCGGCGCTTGCGCAGCTTCACCGCCTACAGCAAAGATGGCTGTGGAGTGTGGGCGGTGCCTATGCACTGGTACCTCTAACCAAAATGCAACCGCAGTAGTTACTCGATGTAGTTGCGATTTGGGCGGTGCTTGCGTACCTGTGACCATAGACCACGAACACTAGGATACCTGTGACGCCACCAGACAAGATGGCTGCTCTGCTTAGATGGGGCAGCGTGTTTCCGTTTCCGTGTTCAATAGGAGGCAGTACTGCCTCGAAACGCGCACAGGTTTGTTTTGCTAACTCCATTTACAAACCCGTGTTAGATTGAAGGCTAGTCCTCCAATCGCGCACGGGTTTGCGCTCTGACAGGCATATTTATTCCGTGTTCAATACAAGGCATTACTTCGCCCGGAATCAGTTTATTTGAGGGCATTGATGTGAGGTGTTTGATGAATAGGCAAGAAAACTCGAACAGTTTTTAATTTTTTTATTAGGATAATTAAATTTGGCTTACTTTGATCTGATAACTGATCATCAGAAATCCGGGGGGAAGAGGTCATTTACCTACAATATCCAAGTAAATATTAGTGACACGATTATACAGAAAGAGAAAATGGCTGCACAGAAATAGCAGAAATAGAAAATGGCTGCTTCTGACATTTTACCTAATGAACATTGTTAAATAAAACAAAATCAAATTTAAGAAATAATATATTTGCACAAATTTCATTATAATTACTCCCATACTACTCATAGGTGAACAATCACAGACTTAAGAGAAAATTATTTAATTTAAATAAGAAAAACAAAATTACTAAACAACTTTCGTAGATTATTTAGATACAAAATTACAAAACCTTACATAAGCTTCAATTTTTCACAGTAGTTAGCTCGAACCAAAAACTATTAAATATCTAATGTCTTTTACTGTAAGATATTAATATTGAGTTTGATTGTAACAAATGAAAAATTATTCGATTTGACAAGCGAATTCGTATTATTTAGTTCGTATTGCTTGTTGCTTGTTTGGTTTCCCGCAGCTTTTTATACAAAAGAAACATTTTACAGGGCAGAGAAATAATCTTTTTATTTATTTGTGATAGGCCACTGAGGAAAAAATTTAGAAAGTTGACTGACAGTCTCAATAGAAGATTTACCTACTATAATATTGTCAAAAGCTACTTATAAAAAACAATATCATATTATTAAGGTAGGTGTATCCTATCTTTAAATATAGAATAATTATTAAAAAATTTTTTGTTCTGAAACAGCAAAGCATTTGTCGTGGTCATTTGAAAGCTTAAAACATGGTTTTATTTATCAATTCATATAAATAACAACCATACGTTTTATGCTGTCCAATGAATTCAAACATTTCTATTACCGGTTTAGTTATTTCACTTACTTTTTCCATATTTCCTGAACCCCCAAACTTTTTTTTTAATTCAACAAAGAAATCCAATTATAAAAGGAGTTTGAATATTTTGACCCAGCTAGAATCCGACATTTTAATTTTTGTCGAAATTGCGGTCACTCTTTCAAGTCAATATACAAATTATTGTGAGACAAAATCTTCTAAAGTGTCAGGTTTCCGAGACATCAAAGTTACTGGTGGCGCCAACAGATTAGGTTTAAAACTAAAATAAACAATAGGAAAGGCTCCATACAAAAATATTCAAACCCCTTTCAAGTTTCACAAAGTTTTAAATGTACAACAAAATATATATATGCCGTTTGTATGTATTTGATATTAAAACAATATGTAAAGAATGTAATTCAAATAGTAATATTGATGTTGACTCTGATGGGGGAATGTCTTAAAATGATTGCATCAGTGTGAGGATTGCAACCACCTTTGACTCTGAATATTTCCAGCGGCTATGGAATACAATAACCAATTCTTTATACAAAATGCGGGTTTGACAGTTCTTAGCAACTTTCGATAGAAAAAAAAAGATTTTTTTTTTTATATTAAATTATCATAGCACTCCACTTGGCGACAAAAAGTCACGGCGACAAAAAATTCACAATGAGCGGCTGGCCTAATGCGATCACTTTGAGCCAGTCCCCCAGCATCACGCGTATCACACCGCACTACTTGAGCCGCTGCAGCAGCGTGGAGTTGAGGAGGTTGGCCTGCGCCAGCGTGGCGCCGCGGTCCGCCAGCTCGCTGCTGGGGAAGCTGGTGAGCAGCGCGAACGGCTGCAGCTGGTAGGCGGGCTCGGCGCGCGACACGTACTGGATCAGGTCGGCGACAGTGTGCGTGTGGTTGAAGCGCCCCGTCAGCCGACTGCCGTCCGCCAGCCGGAACTGAGGAATACAAATATTGATAACGTCTTAAGCAGTGATAGCCTAGTGGTTAAGACTGTGGTATTCTATTCGGGGGGTCGCAGGTTCGATCCCGGGTTCGACGCACCTCTGACTTTTCGGAGTCAAGTGCGTTTATACAATTAAATATCACTTGCTTCAACGGTGAAGGAAAACATCGTGAGGAAACCTGCATCATGCAAACATCTGAGAGTTCCTCATAATGTTCTCGAAGGTGTGCGAAGTCCGCCAATTCGCATTGAGCCAGTGTGGTGGACTATGGCCTATAACCCTTCTCTGAGAGGAGACCTGCGCTCAGTAGTGAGCCATTGATGGGTTGCTAATGATGAATGTCTTATAAACTTATGAACGTTCGTGCGACGATGACGATGAACGCGTGAAGCGTGCAAGCCAGAGCGCGGAGCAAGCGATAGAGAGGTACGATCTGCCCAAGCGTTGGCTTGTGACTAGAGAGCGCCTGCCGCCGCCCGCCAGTCATCATCAATGTTTCTTTATGACGTCATCACGTAAAACTATCGTCCGTAAATCGACTTTACAGACAACCAAATTTTTTTTTATTCAAATAAACTTTTACAAGTGCTTTTGAATCGTCGATGAGTCTACCACTGGTTCCGAATGCCCTTCCTGCCGAAAAACCAGCAAGAAACTCGGCGGTTGCTCTTTTCAATACAGTTTACAATAGATAATATGCTATGTATGCAGTGTTTCCACAATGAGGGGAAGTTCAAAAATGCATACCTACAATTCAATACATGTTAAGATGGGCAGACAGAAAGCATAATATGAGCCCATGAGAAAAAAAAACAGAGAAGCCTATCTACAGATAATAATATTTTTTCAAATATGTTTGGCCACCCTGGTTCTCATGGCCTCATATATAGGTTGAAACCTGTAAGAGTGATCTAATTGGTACCTGCACAGTAGTAACAGGGCTGCTTTCGTCGAGGTTCACGGCTTCCTGCGCTGCGCGCTGGTTTGCCGCGCGGTCGTCTGTCGACGCCGCCACCGCTACAGTGGCGCCCACTGTGGCTGGAGTTGGGCTGCAGGCATACAGGTACATGTAAGGCCTTCCCGCCCACATCAGTGCCGAACCGCGACGATCAGTGCCGACTGCCGACACACGGTTATCAGTGCCAACACGTGAAGATCAGTATTCAGTACCGACACGCGACGATCAGTGCCGACATGCGACGATCAGTACCAACCCGCGACGATCAGTGCCGACACGTGACGATCAGTGCTGACACGTGACCATCAGTGCCGATACGCGACGATCAGTATGAACCCGCGATGATCAGTGCCGCCACGTGACGATCAATGCCGACACATGACAATCAATGCCGACACACGACGATCAGTACCGACACGCAACGATCAGTACCGACACGCGAACATCAGTGCCGACACGTGACGATCAGTGCTATGAACTTCATCGTCACTGAAAAATTATATTATTCCATACATTTTGTACGACGCCATGCGCACGTGTGTCAGTATCGATCAGCGATATCACTGTAATCGTATGAACGTTGATTTGAAACAAGCAATAAATGTTTAATATAATAAATTGTTATTAGAAGTTAGAAGACAATCCTATCGTTATACGTACTGCGCCAGAAGAGATAAGAGCTACGCGATAGAAGGAGGCTAATATAAATTTTCGCCATGCAGCGCTGTGCGAGCTGAATTGGGTATTTGACTGATATTTTTTTATTTATTTAAATATTATAACACAATGCCATTTTCCTTTTTTAAATATCTTAACCTCAATGGCGTGCACAGGGTTTGGGCTTAAAGTAGGCATTAGGGTACGTTACATGTACATGGGGCATACGTTATACATTAGGTATCAAGTCACATTTCTAGGTCCAAAATATCCGCGGTCGGAATCGGAATATACTTTATCATTCCATACCGTATGGCTATTTCAAAATAAGACGCAAGGAAAACAAACTAAATTATTGTGAACACAGCCACTTAGGGCCTCTTGCAGAACTCTGCTAACCCAGAATTAGCCGCTAACTCTAGGTTAAACTGATAGATTTGAAAGATTTCGTTAACAGTATCTGTCAAAATAACAAATTTAATCCTGGGTTAGCTAACTCGGCGTTTCTGCAAGTGGGCCTTAGGCAGTTAACTCGTGTTAACTTCATGTTAACCCGTATACTTGATGAGGTTATCGGGTCTCACCTGCCGAGCAACTGTCCTTTGCCGGAGAAGGCCTGATGGCGCGAGGCCGCGCGCGGACAGTCCTCGTGTCGCCTGTCCTCCAGGCTCAGCCGCACCTCGCCGCTACCGGACAACTCGGATGGAATTTCCCTGAAATGAAAATCTTTGAATATTTTTAGACCATTTAGAGTAGTGTAGTTAGTTTAGAGCATATAATATATGGACTAAGTCCTTGGCAACCTGGGCGGCCTGCTAGGCTTCTGGAGAGATCTGGGATGGTTGGAATAACACTGGAAGGATTGGTCACACACAACAGACCACCACGGTTTACGTGTGGAAACCAGCCCAGAAGAAAGAAGAAGAAGAAGAGTAGTGGCGCAGCGGGCCGCCGTCCACCGAGAACCCCTCGCGGTACAGCTGCAGCCGCACTGACCGCGGCTGGCTCTCCTGGACAACAACATTGACATACCCCCGTCGTATGCAGCTGAGGAAGTCCGCGTTGTCGGGGTCGGAGTATTGGCGCAGCGGGCCGCCGTCCACCGAGAACCCCTCGCGGTACAGCTGCAGCCGCACTGACCGCGGCTGGCTCTCCTGGACAACAACATTGACATACCCCCGTCGTATGCAGCTGAGGAAGTCCGCGTTGTCGGGGTCGGAGTATAGGCGCAGCGGGCCGCCGTCCACCGAGAACCCCTCGCGGTACAGCTGCAGCCGCACTGACCGCGGCTGGCTCTCCTGGACAACAACATTGACATACCCCCGTCGTATGCAGCTGAGGAAGTCCGCGTTGTCGGGGTCGGAGTATTGGCGCAGCGGGCCGCCGTCCACCGAGAACCCCTCGCGGTACAGCTGCAGCCGCACTGACCGCGGCTGGCTCTCCTGGACAACAACATTGACATACCCCCGTCGTATGCAGCTGAGGAAGTCCGCGTTGTCAGGGTCGGAGTATTGGCGCAGCGGGCCGCCGTCCACCGAGAAGCCCTCGCGGTACAGCTGCAGCCGCACTGACCGCGGCTGGTTCTCCTGGACAACAACATTGACATACCCCCGTCGTATGCAGCTGAGGAAGTCCGCGTTGTCGGGGTCGGAGTATTGGCGCAGCGGGCCGCCGTCCACCGAGAACCCCTCGCGGTACAGCTGCAGCCGCACTGACCGCGGCTGGCTCTCCTGGACAACAACATTGACATACCCCCGTCGTATGCAGCTGAGGAAGTCCGCGTTGTCAGGGTCGGAGTATTGGCGCAGCGGGCCGCCGTCCACCGAGAACCCCTCGCGGTACAGCTGCAGCCGCACTGACCGCGGCTGGCTCTCCTGGACAACAACATTGACATACCCCCGTCGTATGCAGCTGAGGAAGTCCGCGTTGTCAGGGTCGGAGTATTGGCGCAGCGGGCCGCCGTCCACCGAGAAGCCCTCGCGGTACAGCTGCAGCCGCACTGACCGCGGCTGGTTCTCCTGGACAACAAAAGGATGATGGGAAATTTTGTATGGGGCCTGTACCCAAGATTGTAGCATTATGAACTATGTCGGCTTATGTTGCCCTGATGGAGTAGTTTAAATGATCCTAATGGCAGCATGTCTGAATTCAAAATGGAGGAAAAAAAATTTATGTTTATTAGAACAGATTTTTCGTAACAAACGAGAAGATGTCCACAGCTGGATCCAGATCTCTTGAAAGAACAAAGTATCATAATAGATGACTTGCCTGCTGCCCTGCTGTTCTCCCTGGACTTGGAGTGACCTGTTCATGATCATCTGGCGTTTGACCTGAAATTACATTCATTTTTAATATCTAAGTAGGTATTATTAGTAAATAAACAAAACATTATTAAAAAATAAGTTACAAAAATAAATAAAACTAAAAAAAAAACAAAAGTTGAAACCCAGTGGGTGGTATTCTCTAAAATTGATTGCATTAGTGTCATAAGATCGCGCAAAAACAATAGTTCATTGTATAGAGACCTTCTTTAATTTTTAAACTTTTTTTTATTTGTTGATAAAACTAAGTGGCAATAGAAATACACGTTCTGTTAAAATTCAAGTATCTAACAGACAGACGGACGAATGGACGGACAGTCAGATGGACACTACATACATAGAATTTATTAATAGGGTCCCATTGGTGCCCTACGGAACACTAAAAGTGATTCACCTAATCTGTAGCCAACACCACTGAACACTCCGCCTCGACCGCGACTGGTTGACGAAGGCTCCTCGTCGAATACTACTGCGCCGCGTCTGAAATAGTATAATATAATTACATAATATTACCAATATAGTGGACGTAACTGAAATTTTGATATTGAACGTCACAGCCATGCCTACAAGACAAATAAAAAATTGTGAGCCGTCGTGGTACGCCTGGCAGATGTGAAACATAGACATTATTTTGTAAAAGTAATATGCAGAAAAGAACAGATTGTAATAGGAACTAAATATGTCACTAAGTATACATGCCGTTTTCACGGTGCGGTTCTCACCCGCGCCCGCAGCCACGACACCGCAGGTTTATACGATAACGCAGCAGCCGCGGTTGCGGGAAAGGACTGCTTAAATGGCATCGGAAGGAGAGAACACCTCCCGTCTACGTCACGTCGCCCTGCTTCCGTGCAACCGATCGCAGATCGCAGTCTGCGGGCGGCCGCGACCCGCGCGGTTCTACTGCGGACACCACGAGCACCCGAGCGGGCGCAAACCGCGCCTTGAAAATTGCTACTTTCCATACAAAATGCGCGGGTGAAAACTGTTCCGTGGGTACGGAGGTCTTACGAGCCTGTTTGCATGTCTCATTTTTCTATTGTGTATTATTGTTGATTGACAACTTTCAACATTGGGAAGTTCAATCTCTTGGGTACTCACTCTCTAACACTCTTAAACATTTCTGTAACAATGTCCTTCCGCCCCTTCCCTGGCCCCAGTATCTGTTGGCCTGACCTCTCTGAACCACCCGCATAGAAGGCTTCTCCTGAAACAATCAAAACAGTTACAATATATTTTACAGTAAATATACAAATAGGGTATAATAAATTATGCATGTTATTTTTAATTATTCTTTACTATGTATCAATAATTAAAATGTTTAAATTACATTAATAGTACATTATTGTCGAGGCTCGGAATAAAGCAATTTATGGACGAGTAACATTGGAAGGCCGAGGCGAAGCCGAGGACTTCCAAGTGATTTTAAAAGGACGAGCGAGGCGCTAGCCGAGGCCTTTTTAAGTAAACGAGGCCATGAATTGCTATTTCGGCCGAGGCTTATATAGTACTTTTCTCTAATTTTCGAGGAAACAACAAAAAAATAATTAAAGAAACACTGTTTTATTTCATGTTAAATGTTATAGTACAATTTGTAGTTATGAAATGATAATTTTGTTCCATTTAAAAAAGAATTCATTCTTATTTTTTTAAATTGTATAACTCAGCGAAAGAAATGCACACTTAAAACACCTAATCACAGAGAAGAAACACCTAATAGAGGAAAGTGTACATTTTAAAAACCTCGTACCTGTCCAGCAATTTACATTATTGTCCTGTTACATAATTGCTGGCGCCACGCCAGCAATGAGCCAATTGACGTTTCGTTTTTTTTAAATAAAGAAGCGATTTCCGAGCAAATTTGAGAAAAAATTATTGTTTAAAGCTGGCATTCAATTCGGACAGTTTAAATGCTGCATTGTTGCCACATTTTCAAAACATGGTAGACATCACACATCGAATCTTACCATTACAATGACCAGACAACAGGGTTGTTCTAATTGATCATGTGCGTTTTTGCAATTTTGAATATCCCTTGCATATTTTGGGTTTTAGTTCAATAAATTATGTAATAATAAAGCATTTCATTAAAAAATGGATCATTTTAGTAAGATTTCATGTCAATAAAGATAACAAAAAAAAAATTTGGGTCCATTTAAACTCATGAAACCACAAGAAAACACACACATTTTTTTATTTTTGTATCACAATTCCTTTTTTTTTAATGTATTGAATGATGTAGCATTTTTGTAAGCCTAAATTGAAGAAATAAACAACAATACAATACAATACACATAATATTCTCTAAGTTTAGTAGTTAGGATTTCAATGTAAACTGAATTTAACTACACAGACCTGATTCTGTGTTTATTAATCTTGCTAACTCTTCCTTTAGTTCTGAGTTCTCTTTAGACAATCGATCTATCTCATCTTTCAACCTCTTGATCTCCTCTAAGGCCTCATTTAACTCCTTTTTATTGGATTCTCTTGGACTTTCTGGATTGTCTTTCTTTTTTGAACATGTTGGTGTATAACAAAAGAAGTTAAAAACAGTCTCCTCCCTTAGATTTAGCCTTCCGAATTGCGACACTTAAATATTCAATAAAAATGATAATATTTATTAAAGTAAAGTAAGCTGTGATACCTAATTTTTATTTTCAATCTCTCAAACTACAATAAACTGGTAAGCAGAATATTGTACCATGATTCTAGTGTTACCAAAAGAGTAAAAGTACGTCATCTCACTTTCTAATAGTAAACTTTTATTGTGTCATTTTGTTTAAGCTGTAAGCCTATTTCATTAAATAGTAGTGAGTAGTGTTGGGTTTTAAGGTTAACAGCTATTGGTTAATTTACTACATTCTAAATAATAAGTATATTTTTCCTTAGTTATCGTAAAAGGTAATCATGTGGTTTCTTGTAGAAAGGCGTATGCGACGCCCTTAGTACAGCACCTAGGACATTCTTACAGCACTGACAATGAAACCGTACTACAAGTGAAAAACAGTTGGACAATGACCATGCTCACATTTGGTTTATGGGACAGGGAAGAACTAAGAACGTCGTAAATGCCTGGCTATGTTCGTTGGTTGAATTTGTTTACCTTTGCTTAGCTTCTGATATTGAAACTATTTTTGTATTACAGAAAAGACCAATCCAAACAAAAACTAGGATCACGAGAATCCCTTTGTGAAAAGTTTAATGTTATTGGTATATTTACAGTGGCTTCACAGTATATTTATAATAAATAGTCTTCGTGAAACAAAATATTAATCTCTATAAACAAATAGGTGATACACATGATCTATTAACTAGATATAAACTAGTAACACCATCTGTAACACTTCTGCGTAAAGGGCAGAAATCCTTTGTGGGGTTAAGTATACACTTTTATAACTTGATTCCGAAAGAATTGACAGATTTGCCATTACATAAATTTAAAGTGTGTAAAAACACATTTAAGTAGAGGCTATTATAATATCTGGCTTTGCTTCAGTTGTCCACAAGATAGTTAAGCTACATTTTGTAACATTTTTGTTTTGAAAAGAGCAACTGCTGAAATTCTTGCCGGCTCTTCTCAACAGAATCAGCTTTCCGAAACAATGGTAGATTCTTGACTTGTCATAAGAGCCACAAGTTGGCCTACATGAAATAAATAATTTTAATTTGATGTTTTATAGCCAAGGAAAATATCATCATTATCATTAGCAACCCATCAACAGCTCACTACTAAGCGCAGGTCTCCTCTCAGAGAAGGGTTATAGGCCATAGTCCACCACGCTGGCCCAATGCGAATTGGCGGACTTCACACACCTTCGAGAACATTATAGAGAAATCTCAGCTGTGCAGGTTTCCTCACGATGTTTTCCTTCACCGTTGAAGCAAGTGATATTTAATTGCTTAAACGCACATGACTGAAAAGTCAGAGGTGCGTACCCGGGATCGAACCTGCGACCCCCCGAATAGGAGACCACAGTCCTAACCACTAGGCTATCACTGCTAGGAAAAATATATTATAAACAAATTAATTAATCACTGACTCACCCTCTTCATCACTGGAGCTCTCCTGTTGCAAGGAGTCGAGAGTGGCAAAGTGTGGGTTGGTGGGCTTCTTCCTGTCCTTCTTCTGTGGCTGGACGGGCGACTGTGGCAGGACGGGCGACTGTGGTGGGGACTCTGCCTCACTGTCCGACAGCTGCGGCAAGGCCATGGGCGGCGGGTTGGCAGCCTCCTCCACGTTACCCCCATGCTCATAGAAGCTTGATAGGGCTACCTGGAAGAGGAATGTTTTGGCCAACATAGTCTATCAGTGTTTCCTACCCTTCTATAACTTGAGTTCAAGGCAAGAGTGAATAAGCATCTTATGGGCAAGCACACTTAAACCTGAATATCACCAGGGGGTTTTCATCACTGATTGTCCATAAGCACAAGCTTCGTAAAAAAATCTACTTCCATTGAAATAAATTATAGGCACTAAACTAGCGGCACGCTATGATGGCCGGTTTGACACATTACAATAGTGATGTGGAATGTCAATTTATTCTCGAACAAAAAACAATTAAGTTTTGTTTTTGTACCTGATTAAATAGGTTTAATAAAACAAAAATGTATATGTTTATTTAATTTATTTGAACGAACTGAATATTTGAATGAAAATGAATATACATACTTTATATGCACACAAGAAACATATGAATACAAAAGATACCAAAAAAGGTGCCACAAAAGGCCATAATTAATCAGATTCGTCCATACTACTATTTTCACTGTCGTCACTGCTATCATCACCTACATTAATAATTATATGTTCGTTTTCTATAATATTATCTATTTTCACATCTCTTTCATAATCTTCCCTTATTAATTTAACAGTTCTATTCACAACCTTTTCCCAGTCTCCTTTAGTCACATGTTCACAAGCTTCTTCTAATAATTTTAGCATTTTTTTTGTGGTAAATGGGGGTTCTGTATTGTGTCTTGCAGCATATCCCTTAATTTGAGCCCACACCAACTCAATCGCATTATACTCACAATGGTAAGGCGGTAACCGTATAACTCTGTGCCCATGTTCTAATGCTATTTCGTCAATGACGTATCGGATCTTGGTTGGTTTGTTTTCTTTTAAAAGACGTACTAATTCCGCTTTTAACATATTCATGTTTGCATCTATGCCATTTTTACGAAGCCATGCGACGATATCAGCTTTCTTTTGGGATTGGGCAGGTGGCTTGTCAATTTGCATCGAGTGGTATGGGGCGTTGTCCATAATTATAATAGATGGTTCAGGGAGGCTACACAACATTGAGGTAAACCATTCAGTAAACTTTTCTCCATTCATGTCTTCATGATAGTCTCCAGTGGTTTTTGACGCAAAAGCCATGAGAGAACCTTCGACAAACCCGTTGATGGTTCCGGCGTGACAAATTATAAGTCGCGATCCTTTTCCTACAGGAACTTTGGAAGTAGATGCTGCTGTGTCATCGTTCCAAGAACGGCCTACAGTATGGTTAGCATTAAGCCATGTTTCATCCAAGAACACAACATTTTGCCAATTTTTGATTTCTTTCACTTGCCGTAAAAAAGTATACCTTGCCATCGCTATATCAAATCTTTCCATCAATATTTTGCGTTTGTTACATTTTTTGTATTGAAATCCAATGGTCTTCAAAATCTTCGTTAAAGAACTTTCCCCACCAAAGAATAATCCAGCTTCCTTCAGTGAATGCACCAACTTTTTTCTTGTTGGATACTCCTTCTGTAAATAGTAGCCGTAAACATGTCTTCGGATAGCATCGGCATCAAAGCTATCGATGCCTACGACTGGTTTTGCTCGTTTTCTCTTTTTTGGTGTGTGAAGTTTATTTTCTTCTGTGCCAGTCTCGCCATATTTTTTTTAGTTATCCGTCTAACAGTTCGTTGTCCAATATTAAGCGCATCAGCTACGCGTTCAACCACTGACGTTATAGGTAAAATTGGCCCTCCATTTTGAGCTTCACGATCGAAATAGTTACGAAGGCGTATTACGAACTCACGTGTCTGACTATTTAGAACAGTTCTCTGCGTACGTTCGGTCATATCGACGAAATCCACAACAAAGGGCTTGAACAGAGTCCAAATTAACGAGCAAGGGTCAACAGTAATGCAGTATCAATATTTGAAATCCAAAGCCAGGTCAAAACTATATCACTATCGCATTGCACTGACAGTTTATACTTTTCGAAGCAACGTCAATTCGAAACTGCTTTGTTTTGCATTGAGCATTGACGCGAGTTTGCCGGAGGTAGTAGTTGTGCTAGCCAGCGATCCTATGTGACGATCGTATTAGATTCCATTTTTAAAAAATTTCAATTTAGAAAACCAAATGCCGAGTTGTGGTATATATCATATAAAAATAAAAATTTTACCTTTTGTATGAAACAGCTGATATTTTTTTGCGATTTCAGAGGTTTGTCCACATAGTGAAAATTGTTCATATTCACAAGTACATTCACCCCTTAAATGGTGCAAACTGATTTTTCTACACTTGTATACATTTTAGAAATCAATTTAATAAATAAATTTTGAGTCCTAAACCTAAAACTACATTCGATAAAATTTATGAATCTCTGCACATCACTATCGTCAATAAAGTAATACAATTATTTCCTTCAAAGTCGTTATCAATTAATACGGAACTTCATGAGCGGACAAACGTCAAACCGGCCATCATAGCGTGCCGCTAGTGTAGGACTGACCTTATAGGTGAAGAAATAAGCACTATTATGTACAAAAAACCACAGGAATTATTGTAAAGCATATAATATAGAAGTCAGTAAGACAGATGTACCTCCATGGTTGAAAATAACATTGCATGCGGAAATGGTTGTCTTTTTATGTTAGCCTTTAGTAATCCAGGCATTTGATGCTTAAATAGGTAACAGCGACAAGTTGATGACCGAACTTTGGCAAACATTGGGCATCCCCCTTTATTTAGAGAATTTTTATAGTTTTACAAACTTACTCCTGTGGAATTGTAATTCTTTGGGTTTCCAGGATAAAAAATAACCCATTTCCATCTTCAGCAGTTAAGCCGTAAACTGGTAAACGGCTAACAGACAGGCACACTTTCGTATTATAATATTACAGTATGAAATTATGATAAATAATAAGGGAAAGTCAACACTTTTTGTTATTAACATAGGGTTGGGTATAGATATACTGGTACTCGTGTACGAGGTTGGGGGTGGGGGAGGGCGAGAGGGGAGGAGGGGGGAAGCCCCCCCCACCTTTCCCCTTTGGCGGAAATTAATAGTTTTTGAGTAATGATTTTTTTTATAAATCATAACCTCACTTCTTTTACACAGGAATATTGACCTATATATTAATTATCCTGTGTTAAATATACTGTTAAAACATAATATCCCTTAGCACGAGGGGGGATGGAGGTGGAGGGAGGGGAGGGGGTGATAGAACTCAATGCTCAAGTTTTTCTAGGCGGTAGAAAATAATAAACACGAAGGCTGTGGCGTGAGTTACGTTTTGTTCAAGCTACAAATCACTTCATAAAAACACTCTAGGGGTAGGACAGACAAGACTACGTGGAGTCGGGGTTGGCCAATTCGGTTCTGTCACACTGTTCGACCTATATCAGTCCATGTCTGTCATTCTTTATATTTTATTACAAACACGAAGGCTGTGTTGTTCAGAGAAAGTGGAGAAAGGGTTAGGGTATAATTTATGAAATTGGACAGTAGGTTAAAGCGGGCTCAAGTAAGTGGTGAAACATTGAATTTGAATGATAACAATGAGAATGATACTTACATCAAGCTGCCAATTAGAAGATTCTAAGAAAAATCTGCAGCGGCTCTCATCAGCGCCGGTAACATCACAAAACTGCCGTAAAATATCTTCCTTGCTCGGAGCCATTTTACACCAACTAACACTAAATTATTTTTGATATTTTAGGAGAGTGGAGACCTTTATAACTACTATCTTTAAAAATATTGTGACAGTAATACAGTTTTTCTTTTTACGAGTCAATTAAAATCAAATGCAAGCAAGTCATCGAAGTTTTAAAAACCATAGTGAACCATCACGGGCAGTTCACGGCCCTACAAATTTCCATAGCCCTACAAAATCCGTAGCAAAATGATGTTTGACAATTCTGAACACCACGTGACCATCTGTGACATCCATTTTATCATGGAACTAGGAATTACGACTACGTATTTTATTCTGTGATCTCTAACAGACTGACATTTTAGTTTACCCGACGGCATTTTAGTTTGGAGTTGGCACTTGGCATTTATTTTATTTGTTTTTAAGTAAGGTTTTTAATGGTGATTTGTGAGTTCAGAGTGGTTGCGTTGATTAATTACCGTATATTTGTTCCCATAATAGCAACTGATATCTCAATTTATTGAGATGTATTGCAAGTGTTGTGTGCCTGGTTGTAATAATTCGCGAGAGGACGCTATATTACATATTATGTTTCCACAATGTGAGAAAGGACTCCAAAAGTGGGTTAATTGTGACGATTTGCGACATAAAAGTGTTACCGAACTTAGGCGTTTGCAAGTGTGTCATAAGCACTTTGAAATACGTTTCATGACACAAAAATCAACGTATTATTGGAACAGCATTTCCTACATTATTCTTGGAATCTGAGATCCTTAGTGGCACTCCATCCACTCTTCTGGAGGATCCTGAAGACACTAGTAAGTTGAAATTTAGTTTTTTTTGTATATATGCTTAAGTAGATACGTAATGCCTTGATTCATAATCAGCAAGGTGAATAATCTATTTAAAGCATAGGTAGTTTAGAAGCTTTGTTAATAAATTCTTAGGATTATAAATGAATCCCTTTTATTTTCAGGACCAGAGATTCAAAATCATTGCTATGCTCGTATGATACATTATGACTATTCTAAACAAGACCTGCAAATATCACATTCATCAAGTAATAATAAGGGGCTTTTAGGTGAGAAAATATTTTTAACTGTTATTTGAGAAAATTATTTAGTTACTGACTTCGATTGAAACTGGGTTGAAAATTGGTTAATCATCTACAATATATTACTTAAATTATCTTACATATAACCAGCAACCTTGCGGATAAACATTATTTAAATTTGCCATAGGTACTGATTGTCCACACTCAAAATTATAATTTTAGCTTTAATAATATAATGTTGATGATATATATTTATAATAAACAAACTGTTGTTTTTCAGAAGCAGTGCCATCTACTTCCAAAAGAAGATTGGTGGAACACTGTACTACAGTAGGTCAACAGAATATTTCATCAGGTAATAATCTTTATTTTCATCTCTTTGCTCGTAAGTTCTATACAAACTTAGGTCCAAACAATTATTTCATAAAAAATATGAATATTTAATTATACATAAGTAACTTTTATTTTCAGAGAAACTTTTGTCCACTCCTCAAAGAAAAGACTGTATGTAATACAGTGAAGGACAAAAGAATGTTAAAAGGAAATTGATAGATAACTCTACTGCAGTATGTCAACAAACTAAGTATTTCATCAGGTAGTCAATACATATAACTTTTTATTTCTTACATATTACCAGCAACCTCGCAGATTAACATTTGATATTTAAGTTACCGTTATTTAAGATACAGGAATAAATTGGGCGTTGTGACAGTTCTTGTATTGAAAATACTGTCAGAATATCAAATTTATGCTCGGATAAGACTTATTTTACGTTGGTGAAATTGGGCCTTAATAATATGAAATGTGTTGGATAACAATATAATATTGATAATTTATGATAAACAAATTGTTATTTTTCAGATGCATTGCCATCAACTCTAAACAATTAGCACGCACATTAAAATTAATAATGATGAATTAATAAGTTGTCAAACTCATAAAAAAAAAGTACTTCACACCTTGCGTTCATCTATATATATAAAAGAAAGTGGTGTTAGTTACACTATTTATAACTCAAGAACGGATGAACCGATTTGGCTGAAAATTGGTGGAGAGGTAGCTTAGAACCAGGAGACGGACATAGGATACTTAAAAAAAAAACAGAACAGCGGATTGATGCGATTTTTTGCATGGGTATAGATTACTATACCCATGCAAAAAATCCATTAGGATGTAGTAGTTGTTCCTCAGACCGGGAGAGCTACTTTTTATCTCGCATAATGAAAGTTCCCGCGGGAGTTTTAAAAACTAAATCCATGCGGACGAAGTCGCGGGCATCAGCTAGTACACAATAAAAATGTGTATTTTAAATTGGTGCAATACTATAAATAAAATTTTATCAGATATTGCTAGACTAGATGGCAAAGAAATGCAACAGTATGTTTTTATCAAATTTAAAAAGAAATTGAAAAAGAGAAATAAATAAATATTTGAAGAAAACTGTTTTATTACTTAGACCCTTAAGGCTATCGCATACATACAAGTTTTAGTTTTACAACTATTTTGTTGTTTTTGAGCGCATTAATATACTGCAATACAAATTGAGCGTTTGATTGATATTTGTCCAAATGTTAATCAATAGCCTCGATGTAAGAGTTGTATGTATGCGCTAGACATAATTTGAACCTATAGTACCTACAGGGGGAGGTATATATATATATATATCTAACCTATAGTAGGGGGATGCCGGGACAGGCGTAGTTGTAATTCCTAGTTCCATGACCGGGACTGTAAAAGAGTCCAAAATGCAAGTATCCAAAGCTTATTTTCACAAAAAATAATTACCCAGAGCACCAATCTTAAAAAAAAACAAATGCTATGCTATTGGTTACAGCAAAATGATGCAGCCAGCCAATCACTGGCTTTGATTATAAGGGTTAAAAATTTGTATGGCCGTGAGCCATCTGATACGTAGTATCCTCTAATCTGTGTGAACCATAGTCCACACCATAGTCAATCAAAGAGAATGTAACCACTGCGCAAAACATAACCACAGACCAGGAACAACAAGAGAACATAACACACAGATTAGAGGATACTACGTATCATAACTCCTACACACAGAACATAAATACTCTTGTTGTTCCGTACGGCTGTGATAATTAAGCGACAGCTATCCTAGATGGATGGAACCATGATGGAACTTGGAATTACAACCACTACAACTACGTTAGTCTGTGTTCCACACAAGGAACTTGGTATCCTATTATAGTGTTCGTGGTCTATGGAACTTGATTTACACAAGTGTGTTGTCTGTGTGTGTTGTAATTAACTGTCAAGTGTCAATATGCTGTCATGTCCATGATGGTAAGCAAAAAACGAACAAACAAAGTGTCGATTTTAAAATAAAATTACAAATATTTAACATTGTAGTTTATTTTCCAACTTAAGACATAACTGACTAACAACTTGTCAGAAAGCAATATATCTTTTTAAAACCCGTTCATGCGAATAATGACATTTGAGGTTTTAGTTTTATAACATTTCTCCCCGCTATAATTCTTTTCAACTCATTTCTTCTATAAGTCGTCGAGGTGGTTTGCTTGCACGACTTGTCCGTCTGAGTGGCAGAGGTGTGACTTGTGTTGTTACCGGTTGCTGTTCATTTTCTGCCTCTGTATTCGGCACGATCACAGAGGGTTGTTCTGTGGTTGTTGGTTTGCTGGTTGTGTCTGCTTCTATATCCGCCGCCCTCGTGCGAATTGCATCAGCGTGCATTCTTTTTTCAGTTCCTGTCGGTGTTTCAATTATATATGAGTATCGATGTGTCCTCTTTTTTATTACTCCTGGTTCCCATTTATTTTGAATTTTATTCCTGGTATATATATCCTCTCCTGGTGCGAATCCTACGTCTGCTGTCATATTGTCTTGAAATTGTTTATATCTAAGGTTCATTTTAAGATTTGGTCGCACATTGTCAAGAAGACATGTCAACTGTCTTCCAAACATCATTTGTGCAGGTGATTTCCCAGTTGAAGTATGAGGCGTGTTTCTATATGTAAATAGGAATTTTCTTAATTGAGCTTTTAATGTTATTCCATCGCAGCTACTGGCAGTCATTCTTGTTTTAAAAGTTCTGACAAAGCGTTCTGCTAACCCATTTGTTCGTGGATGATAGGGTGATGACTTAGCATGTGTTATACCTCTAACTTCACAGAAATGTTTGAATTGATGCGATGTGAATTGCGGACCATTATCTGATACGAGCATTTTTGGTAAACCAAAAGTTGTAAAGATGTTATCTAATTTGTCGCAAAGTTTCTCTGACGTGATTTTTGTCATAGGTTTTACTTCAACCCACTTGGATAATGCGTCCTGCAAAACTAGCCATTGTTTGCCTTCAAATGGTCCGGCAAAATCTACGTGAATTCTTTCCCAAGTGCTATCAGGGATAGACCACGAAAAAACTGGAAGTTCCGGTATGTTTGGTCGATGTTCTTGACATTTATAGCAGCGCTTGACATATGAGTCTATATCTTCATCTATTGCTGGCCACCATACATAAAACCGAGCTAATGCCCTCATTGCTGAGATACCAGGATGTCCATTATGTAAATATTTTAAAACTGACCGTTGAAGTATGTGTGGAATTACAATCCTTCCCTGCCACATAATTATGTTGTTTTCGATAGAGAGTTCATCGCGTTTACGCCAATAATATTTTAGTTCATTAGTAATATTATTGTGGTTGGTCCAGCCTGTTTTTAGCAAATGTTTTACCTGCTTTAATATACCGTCACTTTTTGTATGTTCTTTTATGGACTGCTCATTTAAAGTAAGATCTTCAATATTGTTGACTTGTGCTTTTAAAACTATTTTACTTATGTGCGCTTCTTCTTTGGTGGGCTGTTCGTCAGGGTTTGGCATTCGAGATAAATAATCAGCTATTGTGTTATTTTCACCCTTTCTATATATTATGTCGTAGTCATAGCTGCCTATTAATAACGCCCACCTAATGAGCCTGTTATTGACTAATTTTGGAAGATTGCGCTGTGGTCCGAGAATATGTATTAAAGGCTTATGATCTGTCACTAATGTAAATTTAATTCCTCTTAGGTACTGATCAAATTTTTTAATACCAAAAAATATAGCCAATGCTTCTCGATCTATAACCGAATATCGGCTTTCAGCTGGTTTTAATTTCCTTGATGCAAACGCAATTGGTTGTTCGCATTCTCGTACTTTGTGATACAACATTGCCCCCACTCCTTTTTCAGACGCATCGCATGCCAGGAACAACGGTAGTTTCTCATTAAAAGCAATAAGATATTTTGATTTTGCTATTAGTTTTTTAGTCTCTTCAAAAGCTTTAACTTCTTGAGCAGTCCACTGCCATTTTCTCTTACCTGTTAATTCATGAAGTATTGCACACTTACTATGAAGATGTGGAATAAATCTCTCATAGAAGTTTATTAGTCCAAGGTACGATCGTAGTTCCTTTATGTTAGTTGGTGGTGGAGCCTTGTTTATTGCGTCTATTTTTGATTTGGTCGGCCGAATTCCATTTTTATCAATTGTATGTCCAAGATACTCTATTTCAGGCTGTAAAAATGTACATTTCTTTAAATTGACTTTAAGACCGGCATATTCTAACCTACTGAAAACTTCGTAGAGTGTTTCTAGATGTTCAGTGTCATTCGTTCCCGTTATGGCTATGTCATCAAAATATACTGCTACATTAGGTATATCCTCTAATAGTTTATCTAAGTAATGTTGAAATATTGATGGTGCTGTCGTAATTCCAAAAGGCATTCTATTGTATTGATAATAGCCCTTATGAGTTGTAATTGTTAAAAAATTCTTGGACTCCGGTGCTATCTCAAATTGTAGATATGCATCTTTCAAATCAATTTTAGAATATTTTTCTCCTTTAGATAATTGTTGCCGTAAGTGATCAAACTGTGGTACCGGGTATGAATGTTTAAGCAGTACAGGGTTGATTGTTATCCGATAATCTCCACATATTCTAATTTGACCATTTGGTTTTACTACGTTCACTGTGGGTGTTGCCCATTCAATAGGTGTATCGTTCGGATCTATTTGTTTAATGATTCCTTCCCTAACTAGACGTTCTAATTCAGCTTCTACGTTCTTTTTGATACCAAATTTGATAGGTCTTGCCGGTAAATGTTTAGGTTCTGTTCCAGGCTTAACATGTATATTGACTTGATAATCCTTTACTTTTCCTAATTTGCCATCAAAAAGTTTTGGATGTCTATCAATTAATTGTTTCAGTGTCTTACTAGGATGTTTGCTTTTAAGTGAGTAGACATACTTTGGAAAAGGCATTTTAAATGCTTCACTCCAATTTAACCCAAATAGCATTGGTTCAGCATGTTCCATTACTACTACAGGTAATGTTTTTTGTTCTCCGTCTATTTTTACCGTAACATCGGTTAGACCTTTAGGTTTTAATTTGTAATTACAATAAGCTCTTAACCGTGGTGCTTCTTCAAGTGGTGGCGCTCCAATACGTTTCCAAAATTTGGTACTAATGATTGAATATATAGATCCGGAATCCCATTCCATGCAACATTTGACACCGTTAATTGTAGGGTCGATTTTCTTACACCGATTTGTAGTGTTTATCTTATGCGTCCAATTGTCTTCCGAAGATATTGATGTTGTGCTTTCAGTTTCACTATCGTTAGGATTTGACTTTATTTTTTGTAATCTTGATTTGCCTTTATTTGTTTGTTTTTTGTCTCTTTGGTAGCTTTCTAAATATGCTCGCCCGGTTTTGATGCAGCAGCTTTCAAAATGTCCAACGTTCCCGCATTCTTTGCAAGAATGTTCCTTGGCGTTACAATTGTTAAAGCTGTGTCTGTTATGATTTCCGCAACGTCGACATTGATTAAGACGTAGTTTACGTATTGTCTTATTTTGTTTATTTTCGTATCTTTCTTTTTTAATTTTGTTAATACTGTTTACCGTAGGCATATCTAACTCTGCTAATTCTCGGGACTGTGCTACAGCAAATATTTGTGCAAAGGTTACTTCTTTTGTTTGTGTATCTTTAACCTGTAAAAGATCAGGCCATTTTTGCCTCAAATCAATTTGTAGCTGTTGATGATTTAATCCTGTTGCAAAGCGATCCCTCAATTGCCGTTCCAATAAGATATCATCGTAGCCACAATCTTTGCTTAATTCCTTTAATCTATTTGCATATTGTTCCATGCTTTCAGAATTTTGTCTCACGCAATTCCAAAATTCTGTGAGTGCTTTATATCTTGTTTTACGGGTTTTGTATAGTTCTAAAAGCTTAGTTTTAATGTCTTCGTATGTACTTTTCTCAAAATTAGGAATGAGAGCTGTTTTTAATTCATGATAAGTTTCAGGGGCAAGACATGTCAAAAGAAGATCTTTTTGCAGTGAAATATATTCTTTTCCCCCTATATTGCACTTCGCCTCAAAAAAATCGATAAAGTTGTCTATAGACGTCGTGGAGGAGTTAAATTTATCCCCTTTGAATATATTGATTATGGCGAGTTTACTGTTCTTGTTTGTTGTTTCCAACTCCGTACCATCATGTTGTGTTGGTGTGGGAGTGGCATAACATTGTTGTTGATAAGTTAGTATTTTTAAGAGTTCTGAAATTTGTTTTTGTTGTTCTACCTGGTTGGTTACTATTTGTTGCAGTTGTTCCATATTCATTCTTATCAATATTTTAAGTCCTTATTCCTCGTTGCCAATAAAATAAAATTACAAATATTTAACATTGTAGTTTATTTTCCAACTTAAGACATAACTGACTAACAACTTGTCAGAAAGCAATATATCTTTTTAAAACCCGTTCATGCGAATAATGACATTTGAGGTTTTAGTTTTATAACAGATTTCACCAACGTCGAGTGACGTCTAACTCTCTAACCTTTACTAATAAATTGGAATAAATTGGACGTTCTGACAGTTTTTGTATTGAAAATACTGTCAAAATTTCAAATTTACACTCGGATAAGACTAATTTTACGTTGGTGAAATCGGGCCAAAGTGTTTTTCAAAATTTCAGTGTTTTTTTCTTGTCTAAACTTTTAAGTTTTCACCAATAGTAATTTGTTCGCCAATAGTTTGATAATTGTAGTTGTTGTTTAGTTTCAGGTCAATTTAACTTTTACCAATTTATTAAAAGGTATGTTTTAGTAATTAACTAATTACTACTACAAAACCGACTTCTTTTATTCCACCTGTGTTGAGAACAATGTTCGTTTAAATAGATAGAGTTTGGTAACAAACACCGCGAGATGAGAATTATATATATATTAGAAATATAATATATAGAATGTGTAAAGTGCTTATCTGGTCTGAGAGTCAGTATAACATAGAGCACAACATAAAAAAATATAATGGATTTCAGAATAAATAATTTAAATATCTATATGAATAATCTAGCTACATAATAAGCCTATAAAATAGGCTTGCACATAGAATTCCCTGAAGCTGAAATGTTTTGCTCATTTAAGTAATAGAAAAAAGCAACTGCTGAGTTTCTTGCCAGCCCTGCCCAGCAGAATCTGCTTCCTGAACCAGTGGTAGAGTCTTGACTGGTCATAAGAGCTAAAGATGGGCTATGAAATAAATAATTTTGAGTTTGAATTTTGAACATGTTTGTAAACTTTTTCTGGCCCTATTCAAAATTGAACTTACCTGTACATTTAACACTTAAACATTCAAGCTTGGACTTCATGGAGATTGGGTCTAAAATGCCTGACACATACACAATATCAGCAGCAGAACACCAGTTCTACGAGGACAATGGATACTTGGTTGTTAAAGGACTTATTGACTTCACCTGTTTGTATGGATGCAAGTAAGTATAAGCTTCTTACTAGTGATGTGCCAGATATCCATATCTGCAGATATCCAATGGCGAAGAAAGATCCATATCTGTTACTTTTTTGGCAGATCTTTTACCTTATTAATTTTCAATACATACATGAAATTCTATGTATAGGTGATTAGGTAGTAATGAAACTATTAAATTCCATTCAGATTGATTTCTATTTTTCTTAAAATCAAATATTTCTGTCACACAAAACTATAAACAAAACAAAAGAAAGCCCTTGCAAAGCAAGTCAAAACATGTCCTGTCATGCAGTGTTAACTGACGTTAACTATCTTTTCAAGGTCACGCACATCTACAGCAATTGAGTAAGAAAGTCAAGAGCCATATCTGTAGATCTTGACACCAAATATCCATATTCGGATCTGTACCTGCGGATATACATTTTTAAATATCTGGCACATCACTACTTCTTACATAGGATCCTGACCTGGTGATCATGGCTGTCCCACCAGAAAAGGGTTATA
The DNA here is from genome assembly GCA_029955525.1 of Oeneis ivallda. Classification (NCBI taxonomy): domain Eukaryota; kingdom Metazoa; phylum Arthropoda; class Insecta; order Lepidoptera; family Nymphalidae; genus Oeneis; species Oeneis ivallda. The sequence continues at coordinate 24,378,084 of JARPMR010000007.1, forward strand.
GGCAATAGTCCATTATGCTGGCCCAATGTGAATTGGTAGACTTCACACACCTTTCAAAACATTATGGAGAACTCACAGATGTGCAGGTTTCCTCACGATCTGGTGATTGATTACTTTACATACTTACATACATGATATAATAGTACTTACATCTGATATACATGTAGTACCTACTAGATGACGTGTTTAGGGCTTGCATTCGAATATTCGAATTATTCAAATAATATTTCTTGTCCGAATATTCGAATATTAAATCTGCTATATTCGAATATTCGACCAATTTTCCAAAACCCAAACTCGGAATATTGATGTGCATGTCGCAGGCATTTTGTGTGATTCCGCCGTTTACATACGGCGTCGTAAGTTTAGAAACGCTCGCTGTTATGTAATGCCGCGGCAAATTGAAGTATTTAGTTCTGTTTCTTATGCCTAACAAGTACTATGTTCGCCAAAATCTACAATTAGGTTAGGGCTATACATGAACAGTCGGGTGGTAGTGTGAACAGTCAGGTGTGTCTGAAGAGTCTGGTGAACACTTAGGTATATTGGCCAAATGGAACCTAAGTTCCCGGCCGCAGGCCGGGCACCTGACTGTTCATGACGAGCCCCAGCCTAACCTAACTTAAGAGGCAGATTCGTGGCCCTGGTGCTTGGGAATTGCGTAGATTCGCAATAACTACATTTAAAACTAAAGTGAAATTCATCGCCTCCAGGCGATGGATATGGGGAGTCCGTCGCCTGAGGGAGTAAGGTCCTCGGGCCGGGAGACACACTTTGTTCCTTGTGTGCCTCAGATAGAGTGATGAGTGAAGAACTCTGTGTTTGAGAGGAGGTTCTGTCTCGGCAGGCGCCGCTAGCTGAGTTGCGTGAACGTGATTACGGTCCCGTTGCCCAGTCACATGGCGATGAGAAGGAACACCGTGGGGTTTTAGTCGCTTAGAGTCCGACATAACTGTCGCGTAGCCCTGGGGGCGGTGGTAACCATGATGGATTTCCCCACGTAAAAAAAAGGGTATATGGGCCAAATGGAACCTAAGCACCTGACTGTTCATGTCGAACCCCAACCTAAGCTAACTTTAGAGGCAGATTCGTGGCCCTGGTGCTTGGGAATTGCTAGATTCGCAATAACTACATCTAAAACTACAGTGAAATTAAAACAATTGAATTATTCGAATATTATTCGAATAATTCGAATAATACCCGGAAAAAAGTCGAATATTCGAATACCAAAAATTTTCGAATATTTGCAAGCCCTAGACGTGTTCCAAACACTTAGCATGTTCAACTGAGTTGTACATAATGCCAAACAATACTGTTAGTGTGGTCCGTACGTCGCGAGTGACGGCACTCGCGACGTACGGACGCGGGCACTATTTATGCGATAAAACTTTCTAGCTACCTAATTGTGAATTGAAAAGCCAATAATGCCTATATTCAAGTAACAGAAAGTAAAGTTATTTTAGTGAATAATTATAATTAGATATCAACATCGTAATTCGTAACACTAGAAACGAAATAAAAATTATTTCTCAAACAACTGAGCAGTGAGTGGGGCACTGGGCGCGACTCGCCTTTGCGACCGCCGCGGTCGCGCGAATTGCAACCTTATTTACCATGCAGGCTCCCCTCTCTACCTCAGCCCGCGCGATTGAAACTGTACTCAGTTCTTACTCCGAATTGCCGTTCTATACGTAAAACTCTTTGACTTACATACAAAAAACTGCTTAATTCAGAATTCTTCCTTTTGTCATTTATTTATTTTCTTTTGTTCTGCACAGCATGTTATATACCTACCAATCCACTAATATACTTTTGCTTATAAATGTTTATTAATCCTCAGGCAAAGGTTCATACAGATATGTAAGGGTGTGTTGGACAGGGGCGTCATGACCATTGTAAAGGAGCCCAGTCTTGCTGCCAAGGGGGCCAAGGGGGAAGAACTCATTAATAAGGTACAAATCATCGAGTTATACACTATACATTACTTATATGTTTCCTTAGCTGTCTCTAAGTCGTAAGTAGCCCGGCTACTTTGTTTCGCGCGATATCTTTACCTTTTAAGACACCTAAGGAATATAAGGTAACATATTATGTATGTAATACATAGAAATTCATTTTCATCCTGACAAACATAAAATTACACATACTATGTGTAATTTTTGTATTTGCCAGGATGAAAATGAATTTCTATGGACTCAATTTTCAACCCAGGATAAAGTGGAAATGAGTGAGGACATAACTCGTAGAACAGATTGGAAAGTACAACATTGTAAAACCCTACACTAGGTGACGACTGCAAGCGAGTCAATAAATAATTACATGCAACACAAGATTGTGTTCTGTATCAATCCGTTCAATAGACCGTCAGTAGTTGAGATGATGATGAAGATGATGACGATAATGAAGTATCACTACTATAAACAGGTTGCAGAGATCCACTTCGACGAAGTGTTCTCGATGTACACGGAGCACCCTCGGCTGTTGCACGTCGTAGCTCAGTTCATCGGCGAGCCAATACGAGTCACCAATAGCATGCTCATCAACAAGCCGCCAGGCAGCGTGCGGCACCCGCCTCACCAGGTAATGTTACCTGTCTCATCAGGTTATGTTACCTGTCTCACCAGGTTATGTCACCTGTCTCACCAGTGGTGGTATTCTCTAAAACTGAATGCACATTACACTGATGTGTAACGATTGAAATGGCCTCTGGCTGGTACCTTCCCACTGTTGGTTAAAATGCATTGATGCAGCAAGAACACCATAAATTCAGCCAATCAGAGATACAATGATCTCTGATTGAATTTGAAATTGTTGCACTGATACGATAAATTTTAGAGAATCGACACGCTGGTTATGTTATCTATCTCACTAGGTAATATTATTGCTATAGTCTCATTGCCTGTCGCGCCAGAATGTTTTGTTACCTATCTCACCAGGTTATGTTACCTATCTTACCAAATAATTTTTCAGTCAATCTTTGTTACTGTTGAGTAAGTTAAGAGTTCTACTAACCTTTTACTAATATTATAAATGTGAAATGTGTATTTGTTTGTTGGTTTGGTAAATAGACACATACATACACACATAGACCGCTAAAGTCATAACCTTGGCCTTCCTTTTGGCTTTACAGTAGCTGGGTAAAAAACAATCTGTAGGTATTGTGAGCAGAATTTTAGTGAATAGCGATAATTTTAGCATGTAATGCTGAATATCTTAATTTGCACAATCACTGTGTGTTTGTCTAAAATTACTTACTTAATTGTCTTGCAAAAAATATTATGTGAACTTACTATTTACTTGATAACCTTCATAAATAACACCTTCATTGTCATGAAGGTAGCAAATACATGGAGGTGCCTTACCTACAAAAATCGGGTGCATACCTACAGAAAAAAACTCATAAAATGGCCGCCCATTAGGGAGTGTGCTTCGAAACTATCGACATCGATAAGAGTGAAGCGATAATCAAGCATTTATGTATACGTAGTATTTATAGGTTATAATAATTACGTAACGTACGTTTGTACTCTGTTGTTGTACGTCTGTACTGTTTGTACTGTGTTGATTTAGGTTTTTAAAGATCTTGGAATATCCAAACAGTTTCGCTGCCGTTTTGTGAAATTGAAAGAGATCACCATATATAAAAAAGTACTCATTTATAAATTATAATATGTATCAATCGTTTGTTAATTATAAACCACTATTTCTTTTTCATTAAAAGAGCAACTTGCTGGCTCATAGTAGTAGAATTTCTTTCTATAAGCGGTGGTAGAGTTGAAACATGACGTGCTTAGCATGAGACAGCTATCTGCATGCCCTACATATAAATAAACAAATATAGAATACTAGTTGACCCGGCGAACTTCGTACCGCCAACTTATATTTTATATAAATAAAACAAATAAACTATCCTAATCAAAAAAAACTATCCTATCTTTCAAATTGGACTAAATTACAGATAGTAACGAAGTTTGATCAAAATCACTTTAATTTAAATTTAATTTTATCACACAATATATTATTATCACACAAGTTAAATAGTTTAGGAGTCCATCGTGGACAAATAACGTGATACGTAATTTATATATATTACTAGCTGACCCAGCGAACTTCGTACCGCTTCTTATCTATATAAATAAAACAAATAAACTATCCCAATTCAAAAACTATCCTATCTTTTAAGTTGGACCAAATTACAGATAGTTACGAAGTTTTATAAAAATCGGTTAAAATCGGTAATTGAATTGCACAGGGATTATTATTAAATCCACCTCTTGCTCTTACCGCAGAAAAGAAATGTATCACACGATCTTTTCATATTTTATGTAGAGGGATGTGTGTTATATTTATATTTTCCACGCCTATAGCACCCATACATTTTTTCTTTAAGTTTTCACTAGCCGGAAACGACAGCAGAAAACACGGACATTATCATCTATTATATAGAGGTATTAGATTCTAGCATTTATTATTTATGTGAAGTATTAAAATAACCGGACAAATGATATAAATTTCAACTATAAACACCAAACTTCTTGTATTATCTGATAATATGGTGATGAGCAGTACCTAATGCATTAGAATTTATTCAAGTCGTTTAACGTCACCTATAATAATATCGACAAGTCGATACTCCATTGACACAAATCCAATAACACGCAACTACTTGACAGGCTGACAGCTGAAGTTCAACCAATAAGAGTGAATACATAATGTGTTGTACATAAGGCTCATAAAATGGCGGATGGCACCCGGCTTGACTAGTAGTTACTTTATATACTTCATCTCCATCTATTTCCTACCTACCATGTTCATTGTATGCTAATTTAGTATTATTATTTTAGTAAGTATAGCATGAATAGAATAAAAAATATTTTTATTCAAATGAACTTTTTACAAGTGCTTTTGAATCGTCTGGCTCTACCCCATGGTAGATATGGTGGTAACACCGTAGGTCGGAGCACCTCAATATCAACTCCTTCCATCTGAAGAGATTCAAAAGAGGGCAGTAAGGCTTGTGGACAATCTCAAACTAACTAGCTCACTGGAAAGCTTGGAGCACCGCAGAGACGTAAGCTCTCTGTGCGTATTCTATCGGCTATATAACGGGGAGTGTTCCGAAGAGCTATTTTACCTTATACCACCCTCTCTCTTCTACAACCGCACCGCACGCCACCGAAAGCAATTTCACCCACACCACCTGGGTGCCTGGAGCACTTCGACTATCCGTTGTGCCAGATCTTTTTTTCCACGCACTACCAAACTGTGGAACCAACTCCCATCGACTGTGTTCCCGCTTAATTACAACTTGGGGTTATTCAAGGGGCGGACCAACAAATTCCTGAAGAGCCGGCAATGCATTGGTAGTGCCTCTGGTGCTACAAATGTTCATGGGCGGCGGTAATGTCTTAAGGTGGAAGACACAGTTCTGCCCGCGAAATACAAATTTAATTTGGTTTTTCGCAATTTGTAAACTAATATGTCAAAGTAGGCTTATGGCATTCTAATTGCGACAATGGCAGTATCATCTTCACAGGTTTATATAAAAATCTTTACTTGAAAGTGTCCAGTTTAAGAAATTAATCAAAATATCGACTAATTTGTGAGTAACTCACGTCCAACTCAGTATTTTGATTAATTTCTTAAACTGGTCACTTTCAAGTAAAGATTTTTATGTAAACCTGTGAAGATGATAAAATTTTACTGGCGCAATTAGAATGCCATTAGCCTAGTTTGTCGTATTAGTTTACAGATTGCGAAAACCCAAATTAAATTTGAATTTCGCGGGCAGACTCGTATAATCATCCTTAACATCAGTACTAACCTAAGTAGGTAACCTATTATACTATTTAGGTTCCCTAGTTAGATGACGGACCCAATCACCCATGCTTAAGGCCAAATTATAACTTACGTACGTACTACTTCATGTTACTCCTACTCGTATGTTAAGATATCTTTTTTGTAATAAAAAATAAATGAAATGAAAATGTATTTTTATTATGCAAAGAATCAGCCGGGCTGTCAGCTACTGTGCAAATTGTAAAAAAATATTCACCCTTTTTCAAATTCCAGGACCTCTACTACTTCCCGTTCCGTCCTGCAGAGAAAATCATCGCGGCGTGGACCGCGATAGATGACGTCACCGTAGAAAATGGCTGCCTCTACGTTATACCTAAGTCGCATAAGCGGAACATCCTGTATCCGCACGGAAACTTGCCTGTAAGTTGAACTTTGATTCAAACTTAATGTATTTGGATATTCCCACTAGAAGCACTGTCATATCGAAGGGCGCTTCGTTAGTAATTCGTACCAAAAGTGCTATCAGCCATCATCATCATCATCATCATCATGAGCAAGCCATTAACGTCTTACTGCTGAGCTCAGGCCTCCTCTCAGAGAACGGTTATATCATAAGAAGGGCCATAATCCACCACGCCGGCCCAATGCGAGTTGGCGGACTTCACACACTTCGAGAACATTTTGGGGATCTCTCAGGTGTGCAGGTTTCCTCACGATGTTTCCTTCACCGTTGAAGCATGTGATATTAAATTGCTTAAACGCACATAACTCCGAAATGTCAGAGGTGTGTGCTCGTGATTGAACAGGAGACCACAGTCGTAACCACTAGGCTATCACTGCTTGCTATCAATAGATATCTGATAATAGATACCAAAATCAACCCCCCGTGCCCCGGAGAGCACGCAAAGCCGTCGCTCCTGCGCTCATCGGACTATGAGAGTAAGGGAATAGAAAGTGCACCTGGGTTTATCCACATACTTGTGTACTAGAATATCTCCCTTCTAGAAATAACGTAGTCTCTACTTTGTACAGTTGTGATGTCGCTGTGATATTTAGTTATCCTACATCTTGCGGCGCTACGTCATTAAAATATAAAACATCTATTTCACGTTCACATTCGCCAACGTCCATACCATGTTGAATACACCGGTTCTCGTCCGATCACCGAAGTTAAGCAATATCGGGCGCGGTCAGTACTTGGATGGGTGACCGCCTGGGAACACCGCGTGATGTTGGCCTTTTTGAACTTTAAAACCATTTTTAAGTTTTTTTAGTGGTTTCAAGTTTTTTTAGATGTTTTTCTTTTTGTTTTGATGGCTTTTTTGAAGTTGGTGGTTGGCGTAGTGAATATATTCACTAGTGTATTTGTTCACTAGTGTATTGTGTATTCATTAGTGTATATATACACTAATGTTAATAGAATCCGATAATGCTACAGTAAAATGGACTTATAGTTCCTTGATATACCTAATTTAATTTAATTTGAATTTTAGATTGTTTTTCTATATAAATGAAGATTATACGAAGACAATGTAATATGTCTGGTGTCAGGACTCCAACAAGCTGTACCACGGTATCCTGGAGCCCTCGGTGTCGGAGGAGCCCAGGGCGCACCTGGAGATGAGTCCGGGCGACACGGTGTTCTTCCACCCGCTGATAGTGCACGGCTCCGGGCCCAACACGACCACGGTAATGTGTCTGGTGTCAGGACTCCAACAAGCTGTACCATGAATAATAATAGACCACATTATGTCAAAAGTATATGAAATTTTTACAATCATTGAAAATATTAGAATGTGCGAGAGAGAGGGATGCAAGCTATAATAGTCCATGTGATAGAGACGTTTAATTGCTCTATGTACGCGGCTATAGAATATAACACAAGACACGTACTTGCGTTTAACGCACCATATAAGGTATGGCCTCACACACTGTCAACCTCAGCAGTGTCTTCGGCGAAGACTAGGCCCCCGATTTCTAACGTCACCTGGGCGTGGATCCTTACCACGATCACTGGGATGTACGGAGTACTCCAGCCACTCCTCCCATTCGTCCCAACGTCATCCTAAGCCTCACAGGAGGCGCCCTTAGGAAGACGTTGACCCCCGATGTCTTCGAGCCCTATGGCTCACTCCCGACGGCGACGCTATAGCGGCCATTAAGGCCGGCAGCATATCCATCTGAAAAAAACTTGCATTTGTGGCAGGGCTACCGCAAGAGCTTGACGGCGCACTACGCGCACGACGGCTGCCACTACATCGACGTGCGCGGCACCGTGCAGCAGCCGCTCGCCGCCGAGGTGGAGGCCGAGGCCAAGAGGAGGGGCTACCCTCTCGACTTTGCGGTGAGACACACACGTACGCATGCACGCACGCACGCACGCACGCACGCACGCACGCACGCACGCACGCACACACACACACACACACACACACACACACACACACACACACACACACACACACACACAGCTGGAGGCCGAGGCTACACACACGCATACGCACACACACAAAAATACAAACAAAAACAAGACAGAGAGAGAAAACCACAACAGACCCACAAAAACCTAACCTAAGAACCGATTGCACATCATGCGGTTAAGGTGAGGTCACCATTGAAGTCACTCCTAAAGCACCCTTAAGGTGGAAAACACAGTTCTGCCCGCGAAATTCAAAAATTTGGGTTTTCGCAATTTGTAAACTAATACGACAAAGTAGGCTTATGGCATTCTAATTGGGACAATGGCAGTATCATCTTCACAGGTTTATATAAAAATCTTTACTTGAAAGTGTCCAGTTTAAAAAATTAATCAAAATATCGACAAATTTTTGAGTAACTCACGTCCAACTCAGTATTTTGATTAATTTCTTAAACCTGGTCACTTTCAAGGAAAGGTTTTTATGTAAAACTGTGAAGATGATAATTCTACTGGCGCGATTAGAATGCCTTTAGCCTAGTTTGTCGTATTGGTTTACAAATTGCGAAAAACCAAATTAAATTTGAATTTTGCGGGCAGACTCGTATAATCATCCTTAACTGGCCACAACTTACTAAATTCTTGTTTTTATGACACTAATGAGTGCATTTATACCGCCAATGACAAATTCACTGGCAGACATGTTTTAAAAAGTTACTGAAACTGGCCCATCATCATCCCACAATTGCCTTTGTTTTGTTTTAACTTTAACCTTAGTTTAACTGATTCACATGCCCTAAATCTAAAGTGACCACATACAGCATCGTTTATTCTACTACTTAATATTGTATTCTAAAATATTATTGCTCTGTATTTCAGGATGTGTGGAGATACAAAAGCAAGTTGATCGAAAGCAAGAATCTGCAATCCAAACTATGAAAGAAGTATAAGGTCATATTACTGGTCTCTATAATTAATCATATTATTATGATAAGTCCCTAAAGTAGAATCAATAATTCAGTAGACTGACAGTTGCTAATGTCACTTTGTAAAATAATATTGCCATATTTATTGTAATAGTGATGTTCTAGTTCAGTAGGTAGTGATAGCTATAGTACTGTACTATTACATTTCATTTTATAAATCTCATAAGATCACATAATCTATATAAATAAAAATGAATGTTGGTAAGCGCATGACTCAAGAATGGATAGACCAATTCGGTTAATTTATTTTTTTGTATGTTCCTTAAGGTCCACGGAAGGTTTTAATAAAAAAAAAACAAACAAACAAAAAAAAAAATAATTTTTACTTTTAACTTCCGACAGAACGAAGTCTGTCCGGGCAGCTAGTATGTAATAGAAATAGTAATTAAGGTCACCTTTTTAAAGCTGTAATAAAGAAAGCACGAATAGAAATATTTAAGATCTATTTTTAGTACTAAAAGTTGTTTTATTCCCTCTGTATAGGCCGACAAAGACGAGATCAGATTTTCGATAGGATCATAATTGCTATTCAAAATATTTTTGTAAGTATCAAATAATAATAAACTCAATTTGAGAATTTTTTTTAGTAAATAAAAAAATAAGTGATTTGGTACACAACGTAATGAGTAAGTGTGGATCGATGTGGATCCTTTAGTCACAACACTATTTTATTTTCATCAGAAACTGACAACACTGTAAATGTCAATTTGGTCTACTGAATTATTGATTGTACTTTAAGTATTCATATGAAATCTTAGATTAATTATAGAGGCCGGTTATAAAATCATATATTAATTTATAGAGGTTGGTGCGCCATTTTCAATATTATTAGTTCCCGAAACATTCGTTTCACTGCTTACAGCGCCAAAATGGCTTCAATGAAGTAGTCCAAAAGAATTTGATATGACGGCAGCCTCTACATTTAATTAATAGTAATAAATTCGAGATTAATTATAGAGATTTTATTCTTAAATTTTTACGTGATAACGTCTTATAAATCGATAAACACCGGCTGCACGCACGAAGAAGTGTCACGTTCCGCCTGAACCTGCGCGTGCAAGCGAGAGCGCGGAACAAGCGATAGAGAGGCACGATCGGCCCAAACGTTGGCGTGTGAGCTTCTAATTAATCTGTATAATTTAAGTAAGTAAAAAATATTTAAATTAACGAGTGTAAATAAATGTTAATTTATCGAAAAAGTTGTAATTTTCAATTAACTCAAAAAATAAAAATAAAAGTATGCAATTTTTTCATCAATGTTTCTATATGACGTTATCACGTAAAACTATCGTCCGTAAACCGACTTTACAGACAACCAATTTTTTTTACTTATTTTCGTTGTGGGCATATTAATTACACTGGCAGGAAATAATATATATGTCGAAGATTAAAATTAGTGATTATTAATTAAAGCGCCATCTATTATGAAACAGTCGTACTACACAATATTGTAAAGCGCCATCTATCGGGCATTCATTGTACTAAGTTTATTCAATCACTCAATTGATTCTAAAGCGCCCTCTATATGAGGTATTGTTTTACTAAGTTTATTGAGTCACTCAATTGACTCAACAGCGCCCTCTATAAGCAAACTAAGCTATTGTTTGTACTAAGTATTCAATCAGTCAATTGACTCGACAGCGCCCTCTATAGCGAACTCAGGTATTGTTTGTGCACTTTATTTAATTGCTCAATTGACTCAATAGTCAACTGACATCCTTTCAAACCTGGATGGAGTTGGTGGGCCGGTGGTGATGGTTGATAAGTAGGGCTGGTGCCCAACAGACAGTTCAGTTATCATTTAGTCATCAGACAGTTATAGTACAGTGCAGTTATCGTTGAGAATTTGGTAGAGCATGGTCTCCCAGTCACGCCGCGCCGCGCCAAACCCATCGTTCGCTATATAGTGCTTCTATTTACTTAGTTATTTACAAAGTGTTTAAAGTGATATCTGTGTGACCCACTGTGTGTTAATTTAATTCTACAAAGTGTAAATATTGTGATTTGTGTGCAATATATTATGTGATCTGCTTCTTGTGTTTATTTGCCCGAGTACCCACAACTATGAATTCAGATCAAGAGGAAGAACATGCCCACGATAATGAGGTGCCTCCTCGGCCTCCGTTATCAGAAGTGGGATCGCCTCGGGCTCCAGAGAAGCCTAATGATTTACTGAGTGGATTACTAGAGTTACAAAATCAAAACATGAAACAGTTAATCGAGGCGATCAAACTACCCTCCGAACCGAAATTATCGCTGCCTGAATTTAATCCTGAACACAAAGATACGGATCCACGAGCATGGTGCTCCACGGTAGACCTTTGTATGTCTGAGAAGCCTCTACAGGGCGGCGCGCTTGTGATTGCTTTGAGTAAGGCGATGAAAGGAACTGCATCTACGTGGTTATCGCAAGTATCTTACGCAGGTATTACTTGGGACCAGTTTAAGGACATTTTCTTAGCGAGATTCGACATTAGTGAAACAAAAGCTGCAACCTTAATTAATTTGAATAATACTCGTCCAAAAGAAAACGAGTGTCTAGCTGCATACGGAAGTCGTTTGATGTCGACAATTATGACTACATGGAAAAATCTTAACACTGAGGAGATAGCGGTGTCATATGTTCTCGCCCATTTAGCGCGATTTGATACTCGCTTGCAGAGACTGGCCTTCACTACCGATATCACCACTCGTAACAAGTTACAACAAGAATTGATGGCGTTTTCTATTTTAAAACGAAAAAGTAACGAAAATGAAGTACCCTCATGTTCTGAGAATAAAAGATTCAAACCTACAACATCAAAAGACTTCCGCTGTAATTTCTGCGGGATCCTGGGCCATAAGGCAGCATTTTGTAGAAAGAAGAAATATCGAGAAAATCTGGCAAAGAAATTTCAACCCAACTCTGACAAGATTTCCAAATTAAGCAAATCAGTGGTTTGTTTCCGATGTGGCCAGCGGGGCCACGTATCAACCTTATGTGACCTTCCTTCATCAAGCGGCGGCGGCGCCGGCCGATTCAGCGGCAGCGCGCGCGGCGCAGCGGGCGGCGACGCAGCGGGCGGCGGCAGCGGTCCTGGGGCGTCCGAGCGGCGACGCGTGGATACATGCGAGATTCGCCCGGTCACTGGTCGGTTAAATCAATCAGGTCAGTCGTTTTTATTTTGTTATGATTCTGGTGCCGAATGCTCTCTCGTCAAAGAAAGTGTTGCGAATAAATTATCGGGTGTGCGTCATAATAAAGTCGTTAACATTACCGGTATTGGAAATTCAAGTGTTGATTGTAAATTGCAAATTTTAAGTAAGGTTACGATTGATGGACACAGTTTAGAAATTTTATTTCACGTTATATCAGATGAATCTTTACATTTTGATATTATGATAGGTCGTGATATTTTAAAGCTAGGGTTTTCAATTACGATGACTGAGGATAGTTTTTCTATTTCAAAGAGTAAGATTGTTGATGAATGTAGTATTTCTAATCCGGATACTGATTTTACGAATATTGATACGGATATACCAGCTGAGGATAGACCGCGACTTCTATCATTGCTTAAAGAATATTCAAATGCTTTTATTAACGGATTACCGCGTTCAAGAATCACAACCGGAGAACTAAAGATTCGTTTAGTAGATCCTAGTAAAACGGTTCAACGTCGTCCTTACCGCCTTTCGCCTGATGAGCGGCAAGTAGTTCGTGATAAAATTAATGAAATGTTAGATGCGGGTATTATCCAACCTAGTTGTTCACCTTTTTCGAGTCCTATAATATTAGTTAAAAAACGAGGCGGTACAGAGCGATTATGTGTGGATTATCGAGAACTAAATAGCAACACCGTTCCTGATCGCTTTCCTTTACCTATTATTTCAGATCAAATCGCACGCTTATGTGGTGCTAATTATTTTACGTGTCTAGACTGTGCTAGTGGGTTTAACCAAATTAAAGTCCATCCAGATAGCGTTGAGCTTACTGCATTTGTAACACCGGACGGTCAATTTGAATATCTTACAATGCCGTTTGGTTTACGCAATGCACCCAGCGTTTTCCAACGTTCAGTCACTCAGGCACTTGGTGACTTAGTTCATTCGTATGTTATAATTTACATCGATGATGTTATGATCCCATCACAAGACGTTGATCAGGGTCTCGAAAGATTACGTACAGTTCTTGACATTTTAACCAAATGTGGGTTTTCTCTAAAACTTTCGAAGTGTTCTTTTCTCAAACGTAAGGTCGAATATCTTGGCTATGAGATATCTGCAGGACAAGTTAAGCCAAATCCTGGTAAAGTTAAAGCGCTTACAGATTTATCTCCCCCTGAAACTGTCCAACAATTAAAGCAATTTATTGGACTTGCTTCTTATTTTCGAAAATTTATTCCAAATTTTTCGAAAGTAATGAAACCTCTTTTCTCTTTGACGACTGGTAAAGGTAAACTTAATTGGAAACCAGAGCATGAAAAGATTCGCCAGCAAATTATCGCGATTTTAAGCGACAAACCCGTACTGATGATTTTTAACCCTGACTATCCCATAGAGTTGCACACGGACGCCAGCGCTGATGGCTACGGTGCCATTCTTTTTCAAAAAGTTGACGGTGTCTTGCGTGTAGTAGAATACTTTAGCAAACGTACCACCAGTCCAGAGTCTAGATACCACTCTTATGAGCTGGAGACTCTAGCGGTCGTTAATGCCATAAAACATTTTAGGCATTACTTGCAAGGTCGCAAGTTCACTGTGTTCACAGATTGTCAATCCTTAAAAATGTCTCGTAACAAGATAGATTTAACCCCCCGAGTCCACAGGTGGTGGGCTTTCTTACAGGCTTTTGAGTTCGATATTGTGTATAGAGAAGGCAAAAGGATGAACCATGTAGATTTTCTGTCTAGAAATCACCTTCACGAGCCTTCTGCTCCAGTTAAGCCGGTTACGTTAAATAAGGTAGAACAGAAACGTGTAGACATAGCGACTCTGTCCGATAATTGGTTACTTGCAGAGCAAGAACGCGATCCCGAAATTCAAATGCTCGTTAATAAGATTAAAACCGACGAACTACCTAAAGAGATAGCTAAAACCTACGAACTGCGTTCAGGTGTTTTGTTTCGTAAAGTACAACGAAATGGTCGTACTCGTTGTTTACCGATAGTGCCTAGGGCGTTCCGCTGGTCTGTTGTTAATCAGGTGCACGAGTCTATCGTACACTTAGGCTGGGAGAAGACACTTGAGAAGGTCTTTGAACACTATTGGTTTGAAAAGATGTCTAAATTTGTTCGAAAATTTGTTGAAAATTGTATGACGTGTAGACTTTCGAAAACTAGTTCCGGAAAAGTACAGGCAGAGTTACACCCTATACCAAAAATAAGTGTCCCCTGGCACACGGTCCACGTGGACATTACAGGAAAATTAAGCGGCAAAAGTGACCGAAAAGAGTATGTGATAGTACACATTGACGCGTTTACTAAATTTGTTCTTTTGAACCACACCGTGCGTATCGACGCTAAAAATGCGATCGAAGCTCTTAAAGCAAGTGTTTCGTTGTTCGGGTCGCCAGTTCGTGTCATTGCAGACCAGGGTAGATGTTTCTCTAGTAAAGAGTATAGGGAGTTTTGCGATTCGCACAATATTAAATTACACCTCATAGCTACTGGCTCCAGCAGAGCCAATGGCCAAGTAGAGCGTGTGATGAGTACTTTAAAAGGAATGCTTACTGCGGTAGAGACAAGTGAGCGTTCGTGGCAAGACGCACTTGGTGAAGTACAACTTGCTATCAATTGTACAATCAATCGTGTGACAAAGTCGAGTCCTTTAGAACTTCTAATAGGGCGTGTAGCAAGACCGTTGTCATTATTGAGTCCTGATGATAACGAGGTTGAAATAGATCTTTCTGACGTAAGAGAGCAGGCGGTCCAGAACATAACTAAAAATTCAAATTATGATAAAGTTAGGTTTGATGCAACTAAAGCTAAAGTTGTAAGGTTTAATGTTGACGATTATGTTTTGTTGAAAAATGAAGAACGCAACCAGACTAAACTTGATCCTAAGTTTAAGGGACCTTTTAAGGTTATTGAAATTCTTGATGGTGACAGATATGTTTTGAAATCTTTAACTGGTAACCGTACTTACAAGTACGCGCACGACAGGCTCCGAAGGTTGCCTGAATGTGAAGTTCCCTTAGAGTTGGATAACGATAGTGACGAGTATGTTGATGATGAAGCTTAAACGTACACATTGGCTAGGCGTAGCTGCAGACATCGGACGTGTCGCTTCCAAACTTTGTATTGGTGTAATGAGCGTCCGACTATGTGGTGAAACCTGGGTCTCAGTGGAGACTACTTTTGGCAACTTGGTGTTGCTTGGGTCTCAGTGGAGACTACTTTTGGCAACTTGGTGTTGCTTGGGTCTCAGTGGAGACTACTTTTGGCAACTTGGTGTTGCTTGGGTCTCAGTGGAGACTACTTTTGGCAACTTGGTGTTGCTTGGGTCTCAGTGGAGACTACTTTTGGCAACTTGGTGTTGCTTGGGTCTCAGTGGAGACTACGTTTGGCAACTTGGTGTTGCTTGGGTCTCAGTGGAGACTACGATTGGCAACTTGGTGTTGCTCGGGTCTCGTGGAGACTACGGTGTTGGGCCTTTGTGGCCGGGGCCTTTGTGGCCGGGGTCTCTGATGAGACTACTGTGTTGGCCTTTGTGGCCGGGGTCTCTGATGAGACTACTGTGTTGGCCTAGGGTGGCCGGGGTCTCTGATGAGACTACAGTTTTTGGTTGAATCACACATTGTGGTGTTAACCTGGGTGACCAATGGTCGCTACTTATGCGCTGCATGTGGCAGTTGGGCCAAGATGTACGATTAAGCAATTTTTGATTCCTTTAATGGATGGTATAGTACTATGGTGTACTGATATGCAACTGTTACTTTGATCGATTTTGATTAATTTTGATTAATGGGAACTTTTCATTTGGTCAAATGATTTTGATTACAATTAATTGTGTACAGATGAGTGACATTGCTTTATTTTAAATAACATGTCAGGTAGGCCGAACCTTGTAGCTAAGGTGCCTCAAAGGTTTCTTTTCGTTGTCGACAGATACGCTGCCACACGGGGACGTGTGATTGTCAGTTCTGGCCGTGTCGAAGATTAAAATTAGTGATTATTAATTAAAGCGCCATCTATTATGAAACAGTCGTACTACACAATATTGTAAAGCGCCATCTATCGGGCATTCATTGTACTAAGTTTATTCAATCACTCAATTGATTCTAAAGCGCCCTCTATATGAGGTATTGTTTTACTAAGTTTATTGAGTCACTCAATTGACTCAACAGCGCCCTCTATAAGCAAACTAAGCTATTGTTTGTACTAAGTATTCAATCAGTCAATTGACTCGACAGCGCCCTCTATAGCGAACTCAGGTATTGTTTGTGCACTTTATTTAATTGCTCAATTGACTCAATAGTCAACTGACATCCTTTCAAACCTGGATGGAGTTGGTGGGCCGGTGGTGATGGTTGATAAGTAGGGCTGGTGCCCAACAGACAGTTCAGTTATCATTTAGTCATCAGACAGTTATAGTACAGTGCAGTTATCGTTGAGAATTTGGTAGAGCATGGTCTCCCAGTCACGCCGCGCCGCGCCAAACCCATCGTTCGCTATATAGTGCTTCTATTTACTTAGTTATTTACAAAGTGTTTAAAGTGATATCTGTGTGACCCACTGTGTGTTAATTTAATTCTACAAAGTGTAAATATTGTGATTTGTGTGCAATATATTATGTGATCTGCTTCTTGTGTTTATTTGCCCGAGTACCCACAACTATGAATTCAGATCAAGAGGAAGAACATGCCCACGATAATGAGGTGCCTCCTCGGCCTCCGTTATATACGTACTTTCTATTTTTTATTATTTTAAATTGTTGTTAAGTGTTGATTTACCTAATATTAACAATAAACGGTAAAAGTTGGATAATTATATTTTAGTCTTAAGTTTAACCACAGTTTAACGTTATACAGTTGCATAACCAATGTATTTGTTTAAGAGGCCTTGCAGCGCGGTGAGCGACGCGGGATCGATCCCACAATCTCTACTGTGGATTGTGATATAATAACGTTAACGTAACGTTATAGTGATTTTTGAGATCAACTTATACCTACTCAACATTGCCCCACGTCAATGTAGTTGTACAAATACTATAATGGTATAACTGTGTTACCCAATAACAATCCTATTAATATTATAAATGCGAAAGTTTGTGAGGATGTTTGGATGGATGGATGGATG
Source organism: Oeneis ivallda (assembly GCA_029955525.1). Taxonomy (NCBI): domain Eukaryota; kingdom Metazoa; phylum Arthropoda; class Insecta; order Lepidoptera; family Nymphalidae; genus Oeneis; species Oeneis ivallda. The sequence continues at coordinate 24,395,561 of JARPMR010000007.1, forward strand.
TTTGTTACTCTTTAACGCGACAACGAATGAACCGATTTTGCTGAAATTTGGCACAGACATAGATTATAGTCTGGAATAGCACATAGGCTACTTTTTATCCCGGAAAAGCAAACAGTTCCTGCGGGATAGCATCGCTATTTTTTACGCATTTGTCCTTCAAAATACGCGCAATGGAGATTTAGAATAACGTGATTTTTTTGCACAGCTAAAGTTAAGAGCCTGAAAATGACAAAGGCTACTTTTTATCTCAGGAAAACAAACGGTTCCTGCGGGATATTAGTATACTACTTTTCACACTTTTATCTTTCAATTATGCGCCAACGGAGTTACAGATTGACGTGGTTTTTTGGAGAGGCATAGTTGATGACTTGAAAAGTGACAAAGGCTACTTTTTATCCTGGGAAAGCAAACAGTTCCCGCGGGATATTAGTGTTCTACTTTTCACATATTTATCCTTAAATAAGGCGCCAACGGAGTTACAGATTGACGTGGTTTATTGCATAGGCATAGTTGAGGACTTAAAAAGCCCAGGAAAACAAACAGTTCCCGCGGGATATTCATATGCTACTTTTCACATATTAATCCTTCAATTATGCGCCAACGGAGTTTTAGATTGAAGTTTTAGATTATTTTTAGCACAGGTAAAGTTAAGGGCCTGAAGAGTGACAAAGGCTACTTTTTATCCCTGGAAAAGAAACGGTTCCTGCGGGATATTAGTATGCTTATTTTCACATATTTATACTTCAAACATGCGCCAATATGCATGCATGTATGTATGTATGTATGTATGTATGTTTGTATGTATGTATGTATGTATGTATGTATGTATGTATGTATGTATGTATGTATGTATGTATGTATGTATGTATGTGTGTATGTATGTATGCATGTATGTATGCATGTATGTATACGTGTATGTATGTATGTATGTATGTATGTATATATGTATGTATGTAAGTATGCTTGCATGCATGCATGCGTGCATGTCTGTATATATATATGTATCTCCTCCTACTAACAACAAATACATTAACTATATCCTATCCTACTTATTATTACTCATATTATCCCACTAATATTATTAATGTGAAAGTTTGTGAGGATGGATGTATACGGATGTATGTTTGTATAGATGTCGTATACGGATGGATGGATGTATGTTCTCTGAGATAGGGGTTGAACTATTTTGACTGTTATACTCCATAACTTCGTTAAATTTGAACTACTTTATATTATTACTTTAACCGACTTCAAAAAAGGAGGAGGATCTCAATTCAACTAATCTTTTTTATATAATATGTTCACCGATTACTCGAAGACGCCTGAACCGATTTGGAAAATTCTTTTTTTGTTTCAAAGGGTATACTTCCCAGGTGGCCCCATTTAAATTTTAAAGAAATCAGTCGAGCGTTTTCAAAAAAATCTACAAGAAATTATATACTTTGTAGTGGTGCGGGCGTTTAAATGTATGCTCCCGGGACAAAAAGTAGCCTGTGTTATTTTCCAGGTCCTTAACTTTACCTGTGTAAAAAAATCGGCCAAGTGCGAGTCGGTCCTCACTCTTTTAGGGTTTCGTTACAAAAAAATTAAATTAATTTTTATTATTTGTTGTTATAGCAGCAATAGAAATACAAAATATGTGAAAATTTCAACTGTCAATCTATTACGGTTTACGAGATACAGGCCGCTGATGGACGGACAGCGGAGGCTTAGTAATAGGGTCCCGTTGGCACCCTTTGGGTACGGAACCCTAAAAACCACGTTGACTATATGCACTTACACTTTATATGGTGAAATATTATAACTGCGAAAGTGCGTTGGTTTGTCCTTCAATCACGCCCTAACAGAGCTACAGATCGACGTGATTTTTGCAGGGGTACCTATACTTGAGGACCTGGAGAGTGACAGGCTACATTTTCAGAGTTCCCAAGGCATTTTAAAGGCTAAGTTCACGTAGACGAAGTCGCGGGCATCAGCTAGTATATTATAAATGCCAATTTCACCATCAAAGAGTAACCTTTTGGCAAATTTTCGATACAAAACCTGTCAGAACGTCAAAATGATTCTCGGTTAAACTTTACAGTCGGTGATGGTGAAATTGGCACTAGCTGTGGGATAAATCTTAATGTTTTTATATTATGTGAATTTATGTGGTTCTTTTTTATTTTTATGGATTATTACGGGTTTTTTATATAAATAATATTATGTATTAAGGGGTAACGTTGTTTTAAAATAATATACTTTTATTTTATAATTTTCACATTTATTTTACGACGACATGACACAATTTTTGTCACGACATCAATCAAACATATTATTCTTCTTAATTTTATGACAAGTAACTCAATGACACTCCCCCTTACGAAGATCTTGGGGTCCAACCTTAGGTCTGAGTGATTCCTATATGGCTGTGCTAAGGCCTTTGTTAAAAGATCTGCCTCCATATTATCTGTGTCCTTGTAACGAATTGTTATCAATTTCTTTTGGACACAGTCCCTTATGATTTCCTCTTTCCCATTTCCTCTTGTCCCCAGGGAAACCTAAATATCGATTTTGAACGAAATCGGTCCAATAACGAAGAATTTCAACATGGCGGAAAAGTGCACCTGTGTTTGCACACATACTTGAGATACAAACAAATTTCACCGATATATCGATACTTTTGGCACTTCATGCATTGCCCTAGTTGCCATGGGCTGAGTCAAGACGCTTTCGCATGCGTAACGATCCGTACGCATGCTTAAGGTTGCGTACGCATCCGTAAGGGTCCGTTCACATCCTTACAAATCCGTGAGAATGCGAAAGGATCCTTTCGCATGCGAATCGTGAGTTATACTTCTATGGATTTTAGGTACAAAAAATGCGAAAGCCGAATCGATGCAAAAAGCCAAATTAATGCGTAGGTACACGGTTCTATGTTTTTTTTTAAAGAATATCAATCAAGTTGAACTTGATTAATATTCTCGTCTCCCCTCCAAATAAGCGGAAAGCTTGTGCCAGGAGTGGGTACGACAATAGTGCAACGGGAAGGATTCAAACCTGCGACCTTTCAGTTTTCAGTCCGCACGTTTAACCGTTGGGCTATTGAGGCTTAAAATGACGGTTTTGTATGGACAAAATGCGAATCGATCCTCACAGATGTGGTTTCAGCCTAATTCACTTCACTATACAATGCATGGAACTAGGAAAACGACTAATAATACAATTTAACAAGATAAAAAAATTTAATACTCAAAGTTAAAAATTGTATAAATTATTGCTTATTTAATTTCACGCAATTTTTTACAAATTGTACATTTCACTAGGAAATCAAGAATAAATGAATTCGACCCATGTCATCATCATCGTCATCATAGCAACCCATCAACTACTCACTAGTCACTACTGAGCGCAGGTTTTCTCTAGAAGGGTTATTTATTCGACTATGCTAGCCTAATGTAAATTGGCAAAATTCACACACCTTTGAGAACATTATGAAGAACTCTCAGGTGTGCAGGTTTCCTCACGATGTTTTCCTTCACCGTTGAATTTTGTGATATTTAATTTCTTCAACGCACATGACTTAGAAAAGCCAGAGCCCGGGATTGAACCTGCGACCCCTCGAATAGGAGATCGCAGTACTGTAGTATAGGCTATCACTGCTTCAATATCGACCCATGTATCGAGTATAAACAATAAACTTAGAATATTTACTACCGTACCGTACCGTAAGAAGACATACAAAGGAGAGAGGCATAAAAACATCGCTTACAGCAATACCTAAAGATAGAAAAGGAAAGCGAATATGTTACGAGATTTCAAAGAAAAATTGGTCACATTGGTTACGCCAAAAATATTATGCTTTCTTTATTATAAGTAGGTAAGTATTTTATTTCTATAAAAATCACTAGAAGTAATTGGTCACGCTCAAATAGATGCTATGAGCTTTATTTTAAGTAGGTATTTTAATATTTCTTTGAAGATTATCGGTTAGGTGTTTTGCGGCTGTCAGGTGGTATTACGTCTATTGCATATACTTACCTATAGCAAAGAAAATTATTATGAGTTTTGTACATAACTCAAAAATAAATGTTTTAAGAAATTAGTCAGAATAATTGTGAGTAACTCACGTCCAACTCGATATTCTGACTAATTTCTTATATTGGACACTTTCAAGTTATTTTTATATAAACCTGTGAAAAGATGATACTGCCATTGGCGCAATTAGAAGGCCATAAGCCTACTATGTCGTATTAGTTTGCAAATTGCGAAAAACCAAATGAAATTTGAATTTCGCGGGCAGACCCGTAATATTTTATAATCCATCTCCAAAATTCGAAGAAATCGTAATCTTGAAACGGAATGCTATTGCACAAGTGATGTCAATGTCAAATCGAGAATAGGCTATTTGACTACTTTTAGAAAATCATCTTAAATTGTTAATAATGCTATGCTGAAGCTAACAAAACATATATTTCGGCATAATTTTCATTATTTTTCATAAAAATCGAGAAATAAATCCAAAAAAATAAATTTCCACCGAAACGTTCCATTTGCTCTCATGACGTAACAGTTCACATTTCAAACAATGACAATTTTATAATATGTGTTTAGGCCGCGTGTCGCATACTATTTGGTATTTAATAAAATAGTAACGATGAAAAACAGACGAAATTAGCCTATTACGCCGCACAAACACGTCGAAATGTATTGACAAAATGAGAATTCCATAGGTGGTGTGAACTGTGACTTCATTCGAGATCACGGAACGTTTTCGATCACGTGACCATGGCCAATTTAAGAATTATAGCAATTTTATTTAATGTTTTCTAATTAAATAAAGCTTTATTTTTTAGTTTTGTCGTATGGAATAATGTTTTTAGATAATAATCTTTTAGGATGACACCAGTTGAAACGATATTTTTACTATAGTCAAATACCCTATTTGAGATGTCATGTCATTGTCAAAAGTCAAATGTCAAAATGTAAATTCGATTTTCGATCAATTAATTTCGATTCTTCATTCTCTAGTTTATACTTTTATAGTTTTTTAGATTTTAGTTAATAGCAAAGAATATACTACTCGGTTAATAGTTTAAGAATTAATGAGCGTATGGTACCTAAATGTTCAAAATTTATTTATTAGTCAAATATTTAAGAATCATTTGGATAAATAGCAAGCCCAGATATATGTATAATATATACAGCAGTGACTAATAAATGAAGACCCATCGAAAATCGTCCGGCAGCATCATGAGGAAGTACTACCAGCTGATCCTTGTTGTTGTGTGTTTTATAAGTATAATTACGCTACTCATTTATCGTCACGAGTATTACCGCCTACGGTATGTGCTGGAAGTGCTCAACTTCTTTGGGAAGCCTGGATTGTCTGAAGTGGAATTTTGCGGCCCCGGCTTTAACGCCACAATGTTGTCAGAAATACTTCGTAATTCTTCAATGGAAATTAGAGAAACCCCGCCCTTATTTCAGCAAATAGACGAAAACTTTTATTCATATTCATCCTTCCTACGATCATATAATAAATATGAAAAATTAACACCTCTATATGCTCATGTGATAAATACTATTGTAATTGGTAAAGCTCACGTCGCACCAAATTTTAGATGCAACATTTGGCTTGAAAACAGCTCCAAACCAAAAGCGGGCAGATTCAACTACAAGATTGCCTCTGAACCTATTAATGATCATCGCTTATTCATTTTTGAATGTTCATTAGGCAAAAATTTAGGAAAGCCTACAGGAGTCAGTTTTTATGCAAACTATTACAATATAAATCCCATGCATGCTCCAATAAATAAAGTGATCCAAGTCAACACCAAGAGGAAGGCCCGTGAAAGTGGAAGCATTAGATTTGTGAACAATATAGAGCCAGCAGTGTGTGTTATACCTAATCACATACCTGTAGTGTCTAGAGATGCATTCATTGAATTTCTAGTGTTCCACCACATTATAGGAGTTGACTATTTCACAATATATGACAGTATGATATCAGAAGATGTAATAAGGAGGCTGAATTTGTTCCCTTCAGACATAACTCAATGGGAAATACAATTTTTCCCATTGAATTACCCATTTGTATTCTCGAAGTCCTATGAGATTGTGCGGAATGCCATTGAGCTGGATTGCCTGTTCAGACATTTTAGATTTGATAAAGAAGAATCGAATAAAGTCAGCCATGTTGTTATTCTGTCATGGGATGAGTTTTTAGTGCCCAGAGTTCATACCAACTTCAAAGCTATGTTGGATGACTTTGACCCCACAAGATCTATTAGAACCTATGTTGTAGAACCACTAGTGTTTTGCCTTAATCAAATGGATGATGATAATGCTGAGGTTGGTTATCCAGATATGATGAAGAAGACACATTACTACATGATGCCACAGGAAAAAGTACCAATATACATAAGGAATCTAGACACCATGACATCATTTGATGACCTCTTTAATTTAATGACCAATAGCAAAAATATACCTCTTAAGTTACTAGGAGCACATAAGTACAGTGTGTGTAGGGACAGTAAGAAATTCCACCCAGATGGTTACAATGAAACAGAGATGCAAGTGTTTCAGCATAAATTCGAAGGGGCCATGATCAAATTTGGACAGCCCTTAGTAAGCAATAAGATCTACAGATTATATAGATCTGGTCAGATATGGGAAAAGAATTATAATGAAAACGTTAGAGATATGTTGTAACTTGTAATAAGTTGGTTAGTGAAGTATTTTTGTTAAGCAATGGTTGCTAAAATCATATCAAATATTTAGAATGAAGAAATGAGGGCACAGTATTATTGAAAGGATTGTTGGTTAGGCATAATCTATATAATATATAAAAGAAAGTGGTGTTAGTTACACTATTTATAACTCAAGAACGGATGAACCGATTTGGCTGAAAATTGGTGGAGAGGTAGCTTAGAACCAGGAGACGGACATAGGATACTTTTTATCCCGTTCGACCGCGTTTCCGTCATGTCACTATAAAACGTGATATAAGAAAAACGCATCTGACATGGAATAACAAAACGCAAATGACAGTGGAATAACAAAACGTAAATGACAGCTAAACGTAATTTTGTCTTTGGTTAAGTATGGTAAAAATTTGACAATTATAAAAAGTGTTATAATAAAGCATTACTGATATTATAAATGCGAAAGTGTGTTTGTTTGTTGGTTTGTCCTTCAATCACGTCGCAACAGCACAGCGGATTGATGCGATTTTTTGCATGGGTATAGTAATGGATGTAGTAGTGGTTCCTCAGACCGGGAGAGCTACTTATTATCACGGATAATGAAAGAGTTCCCGCGGGATTTTTAAAAACTAAATCCATGCGGACGATGTCGCGGGCATCAGCTAGTTTGTTATAAAACTAGTTGCACTTAAATGATTTTTCATTGCATTGATATTACATAAAATATTTATCCTAGTGGGACTTGTGATGAAAATCAATTTATATGAGAAAGTGGTTCCACTAAATAGATCTACTATTATTTGTAGTCTATGAACCAGATGGATCATATTAACCAAAATATCAAAAATCTTTTTTTATAACTCAAATGACTTAGGGGTTTTATAAAAAAATATTGCAAAACTTTTAAATTTGATTGTACAAATTATAACAACACGAGTGCAGTTACAAGATATTCCATAAATAATATATAATTTTGTTTATTTGTGATACCTAAAGATAAATAGATTTTTATTATTCCTAAGTTAAGTATGTCAAATATTTTTATGTAATAGCCTTTTTGCATGCAATATTGTTAATGATTCTCAAGTGAGATTTCCATAAAATTATTTTAACAATTTGTTTCTGGATAGGATGTTAGAAAAATAGGGAAGTTGTGCCTTGTTTATATGAGGGTAGTTAGCTAGTTTTAATCTGTTCTTATTATTTCATAGTTATTGTGGTGCTATTCCCTAAGACAATAAGTCTGGGGGTCTATTCTCTATGTCAGTGGCTATCCTTCAATTGCTAACTAAAACTGTCAAAATATGCATGAAGAAATGCGGGTTTGTGGCAACTAAACACCAGTCTGCCTTACGGTGCATTTACACTAAGGACGAGGTACCTAATATGAGCCAATCATATTATTGAACTTTACATCTCTGTCATGTAATTGGCCTGTGAACTCAGAGAATAGCACTGTAGTTCTTGCTTGCGTTAATAATAAAGGTAGGTACGTTTAAGACTGCTTATTTGAATAAATTATTTATAAATCTATTAACATTGTCGAAATGTGAAGTCGTAAAGGTTGTCTAATCTAAAACTCTACAAATCGCGATGTGTGAATTAAAAACTTATTAAAAAGATGTACCTACAGTTTGTGTGCATGTGGCGATTTTATATGAAGACGACTTTGTGTGTTGCTTGCATGTGCCGTAATAGCTATTTATGCAACTGCATCGTAATGAGGGTCATTTTAATTCGAGTGCTGTTTTTTGATACGAGGCTTGCCGAGTATCAAAATAGTATAGTACGAGAATTAAAATGACTAATTACGTTCAGTTGCATACAAGATTTTATCTACGACAAGGAAAATAAAATCATTAATAAAATACGCCGTAGGCTCAATAAAGTAACAAAAAATAACTCCGTAAGCCGCCACCAGCCGCCTGTGGCGCCTCTATCAACAAAAAGTAACTCTGTAAGCCGCCACCAGCCGCCTGTGGCGCCTCTGTTGTATGAAAAGGTACACAAGTGCCAGAACTCAGAGCCTTAGCTTTAGGTATCCTATTTTAAGAAGATAACCATTTCGATTCAGCTCCCATACAACGAGCTGCATCGAAATGAGAAGCAAAACCGAAAGAGGGTTCATTTCGATTCAGCTGTCAAATTCAAAATTGGAACTTTTCGATGCTGGAGTAGATAAACAGATATAAGGGTGTTCAGTATTAGATTAGACAATCTTTGCTAAGGATGTTCATAGGTACTGATTGGTTTGACTCTTTGGATCATATACTGAGTATAATCACTTATTTTTTAGGATCATAGTGCAAATATTGTTTTGGAACAGAATCTATATGCATGTGGTTTTAGTCATGATGATTTTTAGTTTCATTGTTCATCATCATGACTAAAACCACATGTTTTAGTCATGATGATGAACAATGAATCTAAAAAATACATGCATAATATACCCTATTCAGATTCTCTCAAGTGTATAATTCTCAGTCAATTTCAACCTTCATAAGGTGTAACTACACTGCATTCGTGCGCTTTCAACTTGCGATTCCACTTGCGTTAGATGCATGCTCTAACTACTCAGACCTATGCCTCTGGCTAGGCTCTCTTGGCTGGTACAATTCAGCGCATGGGTGGACAATTGACATTCGCTATTGCGTGCATTGCTTCAGCAGCTTACATGACGCAAGTTGCATAGTGTAGTTACACCTATAGTGCAACGGTTCTAGCGCGGACTGTGGGTCTAGTGTAACTTTTCAAGTTTACGTTAGCTGTGCGTAAATTTGTCATTAATATATATATAGCTGCTGGGGCTGATTGACTGACTGATTCACTGATTCACTCACTCATTGATCACCTCTCCTGTAAAATTTTGTATGAAAAATTTTTTTTTCACCGATGGTTTCGTATAGAGGACAAAAATTCATTCGGAGGAAAAATATGGAGACAGCTGATGATTGAGGATTTCGGTGACTGCTGAGGGGCACGGCCAGGGTATTGAAGATAGGTGGGGGGTGCTCGAACAAATGTCACTCCAAACCTCATCCAATTGCCAGTGAGTTGAAAAAAAATCCAAAATGGCGGATTCAAGATGGCGGCCATACAAATTTCGTCGGTGTCTATCTCGAAAAATATAAAAGATGGAAGAGTAGTTTCGTGGGAAAAGATGATCAGGACCTAAAGGTCTACTTGACGAATAGAAAAAAAAATCAAGATGGCGGAATTTTTTTTTCTCCATACAAAATATATGGCGAATATTGAATAGACTAGAAGCTGAGACCTATGCAAGACTTTGATACGGTTCCTTTTCAAAATTTGTTTTTATAAAAGAATTCTCATTCTGACAAATGATGAGATATGATGATCGAGGGTTTTTGGAAGGTGGGTGAGGAGCACGGGCAGGGTATTGAAGATAGGTGGGAGGTGTTCAAACAAAAAATACTCGAAACCTCATCCAATAGAATAGAATAGAATAGAAATGTTTTTTTTTTTTTGAAATGTTTTTTATTCGAATAAACTTTTACAAGTACTTTTGAATCGTCAATGAGTCTACCACTGGTTCGGAATGCCGTTCCTGCCGAGAAGAACCAGCAAGAAACTCGGCAATTGGCAATGAGCTAAAAAAAAATTCAAAATGGCGGATTCAAGATGGCGGCTATACAAATTGCAAAGGTGTCTATCTCGGAGAGTATACAAGATGGAAGAGTGGTTTTTTGATAGAAAATGATCAGGACCTGAAAGTCTACTTGATGAGTAGAAAAACCGCGGTCCGCTTGCGGGCCGCGCACCCACGCGCCCTACTAGTTTAGTATAAACAGGAAAAGGACGGTGAATTTTTCCATCCCTTCTCCGTCCATTCATACTAATTGACAGAGTTACGCACGTTAACATAATTTTGTCACAAAATTTTGCACGTTAAAGTCACACTAGGGCCTCAGAATAAGTAAAACTCGACGATTTCCCATCCGTTGCTCCAAATAAATACTCCTAGCACAATCTTACGCTTAGTAGGAGGGTACAAGGGAGTGTATTAGTCTCGTTCAGCATCATGTACTTATTCTTTACAAAAATTTAAACGTTAATATAATTCTACAAGTAAAGAAAATGTATGCAATAGTTTAAGTTAAAGAATTTAAGTTATAAATTGTTTAAGCAAGGTAGGTAATCTAGTCCAGATTATTGTATGCAAATGTAATTCTAGTTTTTCCACGTTTCCACTAACTTCTACATATAATACATCATTACCAATAAAGGTTGTTTATTATTAACGCAGATAGTTTTATTACTTAATATGAAGATAAGCCTCAAAGCTGATCAAAAATTAGATAGCAAGTTTTATTCAGTAAGTAGGTATTGAAAATGCAAATGAAGTCTGCAAAATACGAAACCGGTAGTCTGGTGCAGTAAAGTAAAAGTAGTTATTTAATAAGTGTAAATTAAATTTTTTATTAAAACAAGCTTTTAGTAGCTGGCTACATCATCAGGCCATAGAAGATAACATTATCTAGGACCAGAGTACTTATCATCTTCTTCAAAAAATTTATTTACACTTATTAAATAACTACTTTTACTTTACTAGCCCATACTTGATAGGGTTGCGTCGTTTTATTATAGAGTTGCCAAAACTACCTTCCGGCTTCATCACCAGACCCTGAATATCATGTACGACCAGAGTACTTGTCAAGACGAATCAACGAGCTCAAATTCGATTTGGGTTACGACGTTTCATTTAGAGTTCTGAAAGCCATCTTCCAGCTCCATCATCAGGTCAGCTTAATGTCACAATAATATTGCATTGTCATTCGATTTACATACCTAAACATGCATATCGGCTCAATCTGAAACTGAGAAGTGGTTCTAATTCATGCAAGATTTAACCTAAACAGTAGGTATACCTACCTACCTACATTGCTTTTTGCAAGTTAAAAGCTTGTAAAAAAAACTCATAAGACACAATTTCTCCTCCCAAGAAGTCTGGTACGGGTTCTTATCCCAAGGAGATATTTCCTTCCGCGTTTACAAAAAGTGGTACAGGTTTACATAAATAAATATTTTATTAGATAACAAGTTACAAATAATTTATGTAAAACTGATTTACAAAGTAAAACTAGGTAACAGAAAACTAATACAATAATAAAAATTAATTATTTTAATAAATACTTAAAAATATTAAAAAAAAAATCATACTATCGTTATCACTTGTATAGCCCACTTTCAGTAACGATTTTCCAAAGCTCAACATTTCCAAAGAATCTTTCGTTCCATCGCATACGTTCCTTGTAGACCTAAGTTCTGCGAAATGGATTTCACAGTTCACTCGGAAAGTTACACGTTCGGCGTTGACAAAATGTTGCTTCAAATTTCAATTTATTTCCATTCAATCAGAAGTTATCCGCAAGAAGTCAGACGCCATTTTGGATTGCATCACTTGAATTTAGAACTCCCAACGTGTAGGTGGCGTGGTTACCCGCAACACTCGGCTTTGGGGAAAGTGCAAGCACAGGGGTCCGTCGCTATGCATGTAGCCGGACAGACGCAATCGCAAGCTGCAAACAAAATAAAATTACTAACTTTTGCACACTTTTATTGGTGGTGCAAGTTTGTTTGGTCTAGTTTGAAGAGTCGATACCCAAAGGCAATCGATATCCAAGGTAGGTAGTAAGGCGATCCTAAAACGGGAAACGCAGCGTTGGAATAATCCTCACGGTGGAAGGAACATTTCAAGCGAGTAGCTAGGAAGCGCTGTACATAATCGAAGTGAACCAAGCCATCCCTGAAAGACGCCCCAAGAAGCTGGCCATCCTTGAAAGACGCCTTTGTCCAGCTGTGTATGTCTATCTTAGTACAAGTTATTAGGTATCTTGACAACGTCGGTGAATCATTTCTCGAACTAAATTAGGTACTATTAATTAATTACTAAATTGGATACTTTGGATACTACTCTCTTCTGTTGATCTGTTCCTTCTGGATCACTTCACAAGCGCCTGGGTTAGTTGGTTCATTTAACGACCTAAATGACCTGTTTCAAAGTGATAGATCAGGTCGATTTACTCAAGTTTTGTTTTGTGTGTGTAGAGGCTTCTTACTGGTAGATACCATTATACAATTGATTAAGATAATTTCGCTCCTAATACTGTGATAATATATTGAAGGTATTAACTAATTAATACTTATTACTAACGTTTGCAATCCCCGTAAGAACAGGGGTCCATATACTCGGTGCAGTCTTCCCCGGGAGGCAGGAAGGACGAGCGATAGACTGTCGTGCCCTCCAACTAAAATCGTAATACATAAATATGTTAATAGATAGGTAGTATATATATTTCTTTACAAATATCGGTACATTAATATACCTATCTGTCCAAGTGCGTATTGGCAGACTTAGCACACCTTTGGGAACATTATGAAGAACTCTCAGGTAGGTAGGTAAATCCAGGTTTCCTCACGATGTTTTTCTTCCTTTAGTACATTTAAAGCATTTACTAACTGCTTAAAACGCACATAAAACTGAAAAGTCAGAGATGCGTGCCTGAGATCGAACCTCGGATATCCAGAAAACGAGGTCTAGGCTATCGCCGCATTTTCAAAATAATTTTAGGTAGGTACAATAATTATTCTTGAATCTTCAAGCGATAAAATACAATTATGTCAACACGAATTTCAGGGTGCATTAGGTAGGTATATGAAGGAACTAGTAGGGCGCGTGGGTGCGCGGCCCGCAAGCGGACCGCGGTTTTTCTACTCGTCTAGTAGACTTTCAGCTCCTGATCATTTTCTATCACAAAACCACTCTTCCATCTTTTATACTCTCCGAGATAGACACCGTTGAAGTTTGTATGGCCGCCATCTTGAATCCGCCATTTTGGATTTTTTTCAGCTCACTGCCAATTGGATGAGATTTCGAGTGACTTTTGTTCGAGCACCCCCACCTATCTACATTACCATGGCCGTGCTCCTCACCCACCTTCCAAACCCTCGATCATCATATGTCATCATTTGTCATAATGAAAATTCTTCAATAAAAAAAAATCTTGAAAAGGAATTGTATCAAAGTCGTGCATGATTCCCGGCTTCTAGTCTCTTCAATATTCGCCATATATTTTTGTATGAAGAAAAAACAAATTCCGCCATCTTGAATTTTTTTTCTGTTCGTCAAGTAGACCTTAGGGTCTTGATCAGCTTTTGCCAGGAAACCACTCTTCTATCTTTTATACTCTCCGAGATAGACACCGACGAAATTTGTATGGCCGCCATCTTTTTTCCGCCATTTTGAATTTTTTTTCAGCTCACTGCGAATTGGATGAGGTTTCGAGTGACATTTGTTCGAGCACCCCCCACCTATCTTCAATACCCTGGCCGTGCTCCTCATCCGTCTCCGAAATCCTCAATCATCAGCTCTCTCCATAATTTTCCTCCGAATGAATTTTTGTCCTCTATACGAAACCATCGGTGGAAAAAAAATTTTTCATACAAAATTTTACAGGAGAGGTGATCAATCAGTCAGTGAATCAGTGAATCAGCACGAGCAGCTATATATATATTAACTAGTAGGGCGCGTGGGTGCGCGGCCCGCAAGCGGACCGCGGTTTTTCTACTCGTCTAGTAGACTTTCAGCTCCTGATCATTTTCTATCACAAAACCACTCTTCCATCTTTTATACTCTCCGAGATAGACACCGTTGAAGTTTGTATGGCCGCCATCTTGAATCCGCCATTTTGGATTTTTTTCAGCTCACTGCCAATTGGATGAGATTTCGAGTGACTTTTGTTCGAGCACCCCCACCTATCTACATTACCATGGCCGTGCTCCTCACCCACCTTCCAAACCCTCGATCATCATATGTCATCATTTGTCATAATGAAAATTCTTCAATAAAAAAAAATCTTGAAAAGGAATTGTATCAAAGTCGTGCATGATTCCCGGCTTCTAGTCTCTTCAATATTCGCCATATATTTTTGTATGAAGAAAAAACAAATTCCGCCATCTTGAATTTTTTTTCTGTTCGTCAAGTAGACCTTAGGGTCTTGATCAGCTTTTGCCAGGAAACCACTCTTCTATCTTTTATACTCTCCGAGATAGACACCGACGAAATTTGTATGGCCGCCATCTTTTTTCCGCCATTTTGAATTTTTTTTCAGCTCACTGCGAATTGGATGAGGTTTCGAGTGACATTTGTTCGAGCACCCCCCACCTATCTTCAATACCCTGGCCGTGCTCCTCATCCGTCTCCGAAATCCTCAATCATCAGCTCTCTCCATAATTTTCCTCCGAATGAATTTTTGTCCTCTATACGAAACCATCGGTGGAAAAAAAATTTTTCATACAAAATTTTACAGGAGAGGTGATCAATCAGTCAGTGAATCAGTGAATCAGCACGAGCAGCTATATATATATTAACTAGTAGGGCGCGTGGGTGCGCGGCCCGCAAGCGGACCGCGGTTTTTCTACTCGTCTAGTAGACTTTCAGCTCCTGATCATTTTCTATCACAAAACCACTCTTCCATCTTTTATACTCTCCGAGATAGACACCGTTGAAGTTTGTATGGCCGCCATCTTGAATCCGCCATTTTGGATTTTTTTCAGCTCACTGCCAATTGGATGAGATTTCGAGTGACTTTTGTTCGAGCACCCCCACCTATCTACATTACCATGGCCGTGCTCCTCACCCACCTTCCAAACCCTCGATCATCATATGTCATCATTTGTCATAATGAAAATTTTTCAATAAAAAAAAATCTTGAAAAGGAATTGTATCAAAGTCGTGCATGATTCCCGGCTTCTAGTCTCTTCAATATTCGCCATATATTTTTGTATGAAGAAAAAAAAAATTCCGCCATCTTGAATTTTTTTTCTGTTCGTCAAGTAGACCTTAGGGTCTTGATCAGCTTTTGCCAGGAAACCACTCTTCTATCTTTTATACTCTCCGAGATAGACACCGACGAAATTTGTATGGCCGCCATCTTTTTTCCGCCATTTTGAATTTTTTTTCAGCTCACTGCGAATTGGATGAGGTTTCGAGTGACATTTGTTCGAGCACCCCCCACCTATCTTCAATACCCTGGCCGTGCTCCTCATCCGTCTCCGAAATCCTCAATCATCAGCTCTCTCCATAATTTTCCTCCGAATGAATTTTTGTCCTCTATACGAAACCATCGGTGGAAAAAAAATTTTTCATACAAAATTTTACAGGAGAGGTGATCAATCAGTCAGTGAATCAGTGAATCAGCACGAGCAGCTATATATATATTAACTAGCATTTGCTCGGTGCGCGAGCTGCTAAAGCAGCTCGCGGGAAGTGTTTTACTAAAAGTAAGGCGCGTGGGTGCGCGGCCCGCTAAAGCGGACCGCGATTGTTCGGCTTTATTTATTTCGCTCGGTGCGCGAGCTGCTAAAGCAGCTCGCGGGAAGTGTTATTGCTACAAGTAGGGCGCGTGGGTGCGCGGCCCGCTAAAGCGGACCGCGATTGTTCGGCTTTATTTATTTCGCTCGGTGCGCGAGCTGCTAAAGCAGCTCGCGGGAAGTGTTATTACTACAAGTAGGGCGCGTGGGTACGCGGCCCGCTAAAGCGGACCGCGATTTTTTACTCATCAAGTAGACCTTCGGATTCTGGTCATCTTTTGCCAAAAAATTTGTTCGAGCACACCCCACCTATCTGCAATAACCTGGCCGTGCTCCTCATTCACAAAAGAAAAAGAAAAAAAAAGAAAAAAAAAAGAAAAAAAAAAGAAAAAAAAGAAAAAAAGCAAATGTAAAATGAAAAAAAAGAAAAAGAAAAAAAGCCCTATGAACCTATCAAAATCAATGTCTTGCATAGTTCCCAACTTCTAGTCCCTTCAATATTCCCCATACATTTTGTATGGGGGAAAAAAAACCGCCATCTTGAATTTTTTTCCTACTCACCAGGTAGACCTCCGGGTTTTGATCAGCTTTTCTCGAGAAACCGCTCCTCCATCTTTTATAGTCTCCGAGAGAGAGATGGACAAAATTTGCCGCCATTTTTTTTCCGCCATTTTAGAATTTTTTTTCAACTCACTGGCAACTGCTCGAAGTTCCGAATGACATTTGGTCGAGCACCCTCCACCTATCTTCTATACCCTGGCCGTGCCCCTCGCCCGTCTCCGAACTCCTCACTCATCAGCTCTCTCCACCTTTCTCCGAGTCACATTCTTTGAGCTCTATACGACACCATGGGTGAAAAAAATTTTTTTCATACAAAATTTTACAGGAGAGGGGTCAGAAATTTGAGACGTCACAGCTCGGCCGCCATCTTGTTTTTTTAATTTTTTTCACTTTTTCTGTTCATCGTTTACTAATTTCTACAATAATCCAAAATTTCAAAGAAATCGGTTGGAAAACAAAAGAGTTGCAAGAATCACGTCGGCCGCCATCTTGTTTTTCCGAAATGTCATAATTTTTCCCCACTCGAATCCCCCACCCGGACATATCTCCCCTACATCATTGTATCGTTTTCCGTCTCCTTCTAGGAGAACAATCGTGTCAATCAGTGAGTGAATCAGTGAGTCAGTGGTAATCGAGCTATATATAAATACTAGCGTTTGCTCGGTGCGCGAGCTGCTAAAGCAGCTCGCGGGAAGTGTTATTGCTACAAGTAGGGCGCGTGGGTGCGCGGCCCGCTAAAGCGGACCGCGATTGTTCGGCTTTATTTATTTCGCTCGGTGCGCGAGCTGCTAAAGCAGCTCGCGGGAAGTGTTGTTGCCACAAGTAGGGCGCGTGGGTGCGCGGCCCGCTAAAGCGGACCGCGATTTATTTACTCATCAAGTAGACCTTCAGATTCTGGTCATCTTTTGCCAAAAAATTTGTTCGAGCACACCCCACCTATCTGCAATAACCTGGCCGTGCTCCTCATTCACAAAAGAAAAAGAAAAAAAAAGAAAAAAAAAAGAAAAAAAAGAAAAAAAGCAAATGTAAAATGAAAAAAAAGAAAAAGAAAAAAAGCCCTATGACTTTATCAAAATCAATGTCTTGCATAGTTCCCAACTTCTAGTCCCTTCAATATTCCCCATACATTTTGTATGGGGGGAAAAAAAAATCCGCCATCTTGAATTTTTTTCCTACTCACCAGGTAGACCTCCGGGTTGTGATCATCTTTTGTCGAGAAACCGCTCCTCCATCTTTTATAGTCTCCGAGAGAGAGACGGACAAAATTTGCCGCCATTTTTTTTCCGCCATTTTGGAATTTTTTTTCAACTCACTGGCAACTGCTCGAGGTTTCGAATGACATTTGGTCGAGCACCCTCCACCTATCTTCTATACCCTGGCCGTGCCCCTCGCCCGTCTCCGAACTCCTCACTCATCAGCTCTCGCCACCTTTCTCCGAGTCACATTCTTTGAGCTCTATACGACACCATGGGTGAAAAAAATTTTTTTCATACAAAATTTTACAGGAGAGGGGTCGGAAATTTGAGACGTCACAGCTCGGCCGCCATCTTGTTTTTTTAATTTTTTTCACTTTTTCTGTTAATCGTTTACTAATTTCTACAATAATACAAAATTTCAAAGAAATCGGTTGGAAAACAAAAGAGTTGCAAGATTCACGTCGGCCGCCATCTTGTTTTTCCGAAATGTCATAATTTTCCCCAACTCGAATCCCCCACCTGGACATATCTCCCCTACATCATTATATCGATTTCCGTCTCCTTCTAGGAGAACAACCCTGTCAATGAGTGAGTGAGTGTGTCAGTGAGTGAGTGGTAATCGAGCTATATATATTATAATAACTAGCGTTTGCTCGGTGCGCGAGCTGCTAAAGCAGCTCGCGGGAAGTGTTATTGCTCCAAGTAGGGCGCGTGGGTGCGCGGCCCGCTAAAGCGGACCGCGATTGTTCGGCTTTATTTATTTCGCTCGGTGCGCGAGCTGCTAAAGCAGCTCGCGGGAAGTGTTATTACTACAAGTAGGGCGCGTGGGTGCGCGGCCCGCTAAAGCGGACCGCGATTTTTTTACTCATCAAGTAGCCCTTCGGATTCTGGTCATCTTTTGCCAAAAAATTTGTTCGAGCACACCCCACCTATCTGCAATAACCTGGCCGTGCTCCTCATTCACAAATGAAAAAGAAAAGAAAAGAAAAAAAAAAGAAAAAAAAGAAAAAAAGCAAATGTAAAATGAAAAAAAAGAAAAAGAAAAAAGCCCTATGAACCTATCAAAATCAATGTCTTGCATAGTTCCCAACTTCTAGTCCCTTCAATATTCCCCATACATTTTGTATGGGAAAAAAAGTTCCGCCATCTTAAATTTTTTTCCTACTCACCAGGTAGACCTCCGGGTTTTGATCATCTTTTGTCGAGAAACCGCTCCTCTATCTTTTATAGTCTCCGAGAGAGAGACGGACAAAATTTGTCGCCATTTTTTTTCCGCCATTTTGGAATTTTTTTTCAACTCACTGGCAACTGCTCGAGGTTTCAAATGACATTTGGTCGAGCACCCTCCACCTATCTTCTATACCCTGGCCGTGCCCCTCGCCCGTCTCCGAACTCCTCACTCATCAGCTCTCTCCACCTTTCTCCGAGTCACATTCTTTGAGCTCTATACGACACCATGGGTGAAAAAAATTTTTTTCATACAAAATTTTACAGGAGAGGGGTCGGAAATTTGAGACGTCACAGCTCGGCCGCCATCTTGTTTTTTTAATTTTTTTCACTTTTCCTGTTAATCGTTTACTAATTTCTACAATAATCCAAAATTTCAAAGAAATCGGTTGGAAAACAAAAGAGTTGCAAGAATCACGTCGGCCGCCATCTTGTTTTTTCGAAATGTCATAATTTTTCCCTACTCGAATCCCCCACCCCAACATATCTCCCCTACATCATTGTATCGTTTTCTGTCTCTTTCTAGGAGAACAATCGTGTCAATCAGTGAGTCAGTCAGTCAGTGGTAATCGAGCTATATATATTATAATATTGTCATAGAAATTAATTTATTTTTGTTAAGTTAGACGAGCGAGTACGCAGGCCTTTTTATAGATAGCACTTTCGATGTACTTTTGGCACTCAACGTAAAGGTACCTAATAGAAGCGAGTCAAAAATAATAGGCTCGACGTAGAGGAAATAAAAGCGGGGCACCTCTCACCGCTCGACGTAAATGGAACACATGAGTGATACCTATTGATTTAATGAATTAACAAAATATTTACCTTCTGGCAGGGTTTTTGATACTGTCCCTTGCAGGCCCAGGGCGGCCGCTGCGGCGCCGGCACGCAGACCGGCTGGAAGGACATCTTGTGGATCGTGTCGCATTCCATTTTTGCTAGAATATTATGAGTGATTGTCTTGGAAAGGGAAATTCTTAAAAGTAATATAGAAATGAATGTCCTTAGAATTAGGTGACGCAGTCATTCAATAGTCTTGTAAAAACTGTATTCAAATCGATTCACCCCTTTGAAGTATAATTTTACAGATAAAGCGGTCAACGTGAAACATAATATAGCACCCCTCTTTTTCCGTCGGGGGTTACTTATAATAGCTGTGAGGTGTCGTGGATCACCCGCTCTGTCTAGTTCTCTCATAAGTACCTATGAGCAACAAGACGCAATGCCCAATCAATGCCTAGGTGGGTATATAAAGAGTCCATAACTAGGCTTCCCTTCGAAAGTACCTACTAAGTACAAAAAATGTGAAAGTTAACATACCTGCAGGTTTCTCGTAACATCTATTTGGCGCGAAGGACACTGGTAGACTCTGACGACCTGGGTCGAGGTAGGACATTCGGTTGACAGTGCGATCTATGAAATAAAAAGTTTTAACTTTGAAGTGAAGTTTACAGAAGAATATTGGGTGGCAAGAATACCTACTTGGCATCATTTCGCTCTAATTCTATCGTGTACATGATTTAATTACGGCCCGGAAGGTCCAATTCCCCGAACGTCCATGTGTGTCCATTTCATCATATTCCCGAATGTCCAATCCCCGAAGGTCGTATTCTTGCAAGGTCCAATCGGCAAAATAATAGACCTACATATACACATACTATACCAACTACTTATAATCGCTGGTCGTAGTATTGGAGCGTTATAACTTGATAGACGAGTTTGTAAGGCTTCCACTAGACAAGAAAAAAAAAATAGGGTACACTCGTCGGTCCCGAGTTCACCCGATCAATCCTTTTTCACCGTTCAGCAGCGAAAAGCGGCTGTCTGTATCTTTCTCGCTCGGTTACACTCGTCAGTCCCGAGTTCACCCGATCGAGCCTTTCACCTCAGAGCGTGACGGATCAGCCTACGAAAAAATGTGTGTGCGGTGCGCCAAAAGAAGTTTTCACTTCAAAAATCCATGTAGAAATATTAGGCTCACTTTCGAAAGGCTGTTCAACGGAGTGGAACTTGTGGGGCGGCTTAAAGGACTCTCGTATCGCGGCGGGCTTGGGCACGTAGTCGTGGCGCTGCGTGGTCAGGTTCTGCATGGGGCCCTGGCCCCACATGTCGTGGTGACACGGCCGTATGGGTTGCGTTACACACACGGGATTGGGTAGGAACGATAGCTGGAATCGGAAAGTTGTATTAAGTGGCAGTCCTTTTTAGACGGACTCGGACGAAGGGTTTGGTCTGGCCTGCGTCGAAGTCTCAAGTGGGTTTGTTCGATCCAATAATAGAGGTTCAGTGGTGTCATTCAGGTTGTTGGGAGCGTCAACCCTTTTGTCGCCACTGATGTCAGAGTTGTGACGCGCCCGTGATGTAGTCCCGTGATTAGGAGGTCGCAGTCCGTTAGCCTAGACGCGTAAATAACAATTGTGGGGGAAAAATGCGTCATCAGCAGATGCATACATCATCAGCAACCCATCAACGGCTCACTACTGAGCGCAGGTCTCCTCCCAAAGGTTATAGGTCATAGTCCAACATGGTGGCCCAATGGAAATTGGCAGACTTCACACACCTTTGAGAACATTATGCAGAGCTCTCAAGTGTGCAGGTTTCCTCATGATATTTTCTTTCACCGTTGAAGTTTGTGATATTCAATTTCTTAAACGCACATAACTTAGAAAAGCCAGAGGTGCGTGCCCGGGATCGAACCTGCGACCCCCCGAGTAGGAGACCGCAGTACCAACTATCACTGCTTCATACAGATACATACGCGCCCCATTTAGTTAGGTATTCCTTGTAAGTATTTTCCTACGTAAAATAAATTGAACAGTAACCTTGTGCACGGTATCTCCTTCCATTTGAGCAGTGGACGGAATGATGTTGGGCGAAGGTCTCACAGGCTGTGGAATCGGCGCCGACGCCGGTAAAAAGCTACAAAACAAATCACAGTAAAATATTGTAACAATATTATAATTTATAACATCCTCAAAAGATTTAGAAGTTAGATGGCTCAAACAGCATTAAAGAGAACCTCGTCCTGTTTGGAAGTCGGTTAAAAATTCAGTCAGGACTCAGGTACGATGTTTTAAAGATTTTGTACCGAACCAGATTCCTTTTTTACCTTACCTTTTGAGGACCTTTTACTACTGAGAATATCTTTTAACGAGAATAGACTAGTGGTTCGCCCCGAACTGAGACCTCGCGGTAACGGTATCCCATGATTATTCATTCAATCGATACATGATAACCAAAACTGACATTATTATTATGCCCGTTTTCACCAAACATACCTAAATCATCCCCTAAGTAGGAGTCTCTTAACGTAGGTAGCTCCTAAATACAATCCTAAGTCCTAACATCCGTCCCAATATCCTTTTAGGTGTCCCGTACAGGATCGTGATAAATAAGTTGACAGAAAACATCAATCACCTAACTTATAGGTAGCCCGTAAAGGTTAGGGAACGTTAGTGAAAACATTGAATTATTTATCAAACATTGAATTTAACTCGTAGTTCCATGGGAATAGTTACTGACTGCGCCATCTATTAGCATTATTGTGAAGCTATGTTGATGCTATATGAATTACTGACGCCCATTAAAAATTAAATAATCTCGTTTCTTTATAATATTCATATAATTTTAGTATTTGTTGTTCAAGTACAGGATATAAGTGACCTAAAAACATAAAATCAGTTTGAAAATCCATAGCGGATTTTTCTAGAGAGCGTCTTCAAGCGAGCGTATAAAATCGCCACTTTGAAAGCCCCCCATTTCGTCAATTTTAAGGGAAAAATTAAAAAAAAAATATTTTTGTACTCAGTTCAAAATTATCTTTAAAATGATACGTAACAATTTTATGTAACGCGATTTTTTTTTTTTTACT
Source organism: Oeneis ivallda (assembly GCA_029955525.1). NCBI lineage: Eukaryota > Metazoa > Arthropoda > Insecta > Lepidoptera > Nymphalidae > Oeneis > Oeneis ivallda. The sequence continues at coordinate 24,418,438 of JARPMR010000007.1, forward strand.
TCGCGTTCGCTTCTATGAGAGCCCCCCTGAAATAAAGATTTTTATAACTTTTTAAGCCATTTTCGGCTGGAGGCCATCGGTTTACATATTATAACTAAATTTGAAGTAATTACGTTCAGTAATTCAAAAGTTATAAGGCTCTGACAGACGGACGGACGGACGGACGGACGGACGGACAAGTGCAAATCGCCCTAGTTAACTCAAAGACCTTCGCTTCGCTCGGTCGATAAAGACGAATAGTTACCTATACCTAATTATAGTGTTCTCCGGACCGAATTTCAACCACGGCAGCCAGTCGGAGACTAACCACGTGCGAAAACTACACACTCTCATAGTCTGATGAGACGGCAATCCGTCACGATAGGTGATAGGTGGATACATAGAATTATAACGCATAGAAAGACAGTAGCCGCGCGCGGAGTGTTACACTTTCATGGAAGCCTTCCAAGGCTCTACGCCTTCGGCACGCACGTGTGAGTGAACGAAAATAAACCCTTTCACAGCAGCCTTTAAAGACTAGTTTCGCTTACGGGCACGCACACTAGTGTACGTGTCGGCGAGCGTAAATAAACGAAGCCTCTTAGCACACATAGTTCGAAAAGTGGTTACACGTTAAGCTGGTCTCGTTGTATGGAACAATCGGTCTATGCGTTATTACTAATTAATCTAAGGGTGGACACTGAGACTAAAATAAGTTTTGGACCGACGACGGCTTGGGTTCACAGATACGTCACATTAGATTGCAGCAGTATTTGACCGAGCGAAGCGAGGTCTCTGAGTCTACTAGGTGAATTTGCACTTGTCCGTCCGTCCGTCTGTCAGAGCCTTATAACTTTTGAATTACTGAACGTAATTACTTCAAATTTAGATATAATATGTAAACTGATGGCCTTCAGCCGAATATTGCATAAAAAATTATACAAACCTTTATTTCAGGGGGGCTCTCATAGAAGTGAATGCGAAGTAAAAAAAATTTTATCGCGTTATATAAAATTGTTACATATCATGTTAAAGATAATTTCGAACCGAGTACAAAAATTTTTTTTTTTAAATTTTTCCCTTAAAATTGACGAAATGGGGGGCTTTCAAAGTGGAGATTTAATACGCTCTCTTGAAGACGCTCTCTACAAAGAATTGACTATGTATTTTCAAGCTGATTTTAGTTTTTTGTTTCACTTGTATCCTGTACTTGAACAACAAATACTAAAATTATATGAATATTATAAAGAAATGAGATTATTTAATTTTTAATGGGAATCAGTAATTCATATAGCATCAACATAGCTTCACAATAATGCTAATAGATGGCGCAGTCATTAACTATTCCATGGAACTAGGGAGTTACGACTATCCCAAAAACAGTTTTGCGTCGAACATTATTATTTAGTTACATAAAATAATAACTTATTATTCAATTAAAATTATTGTTTAGTTAAATATCAAACTTCAATAAACTATTCATTACTGCATTTTGTATATTTTCTATTCGCGTCGATAGATAACGATTTGTACAGATGCCCGTAACCCGTTTTCACTCGTTAGTACTTATTAATTCAATGTTTTCATTTTAACGTTGCCTAACCTTACGGGCTATGATAAGTTAGGTGATGATTTCTGTCAACTTCTTTATCACGATCCTGTACGGGACACCTAAAAGGACATTGGGACGGATGTTAGGACTTAGGATTGTATTTAGGAGCTACCTACGTAAAGAGACTCCTACGTAGGGGATGATTTAGGTATGTTTGGTGAAAACGGGCTTAATAATAATGTCAGGTTTGATCGTCATGTATCGATTGAATGAATAATCATGGGATACCGTTACCGCGAGGTCTCAGTTCGGGGCGAACCACTAGTTATTTACTTGTAAGCAATAAGCCTACCTGTTTTTGTAGATTGTTTGCGTTTCGAATCTCTTGGAAGCTGTAACCGGGTTAGTACAGCTTGAAGGCATGATCGCTCGACGCCGGCAGTCGCTCTTTGAATCTAAGAAACTGAAAGCAATAAGTATAATTAATTATTAAAGTCAAGAAAGAAACAGACAGACAGATAGGTTTGGTGATAAAACCAGAACAATGAACGTTTCAAGCAAGGTTTTGGCTTCAATGCGTCCCAAAAGTGCCCTGGGCGAAATGGCCGAACAGTGAAAGGCACAATAATGAAGAAACACTATTATCGCGGGAAGGGAGTAATTGACTAAGTATATCAAGTTGTGGGATAGGATATTATATTTTTGCTACTAACCTCATCGTATAAGTAGTGTTCTGTTCTAACTTCTGGCAAGGCTTTTGGTACTGGCCTTTGCACGCCCACGGCAAAGGTTCTTTAGGCAATATCTTGAAATAAACACTATATTAATTAAGTACGTAATATCTAAGTTTCTTATAAATTTAGGTATAGCTTCTCTAAGCTTTATATACGAAATTGTAAGAGCTTTAAATAACGACGCAGTGCGGCGCTAATCCATCCTACATAGAAAAAACTAACGGTCTGGAAGGTCCAATTCGCAGAACGTCCAATATGACGTCTGTTACGTCCTATTCCCGGAATGTCCAAACCCCGAACGTCCTCATACTGCATTGTGGCTGACGAGCTACTTCATGCAACGTTCAGCGGCGTTTAGCGGAAAATCTATTATGCTACGCGATGCGTTGCCAAATGACACATTTCATAATATAATTCATCGTCACTTGAGACGCCTTACCAGCTTTGTGGAATCACATCACACATCCATCACACTATATAAATAAATTAAATAGCTACGTATATCAAAAATAACTATACTTACTAATATTATAAATGCGAAAGTTTGTGAGGATGTATGGATGGATGGATGGATGTTTGGATGGATGTTTGTTACTCTGTAACACCACAAAGAGAGAACCGATTTGGCTGAAATTTGGAATGGAGATAGCTCATATCCAGGATTAACACATAGGCTACTTTTTATCCAGGAAAATTATAGAGTTTCTCGGGAATCAGAAAACCTTAATCCACGCGGACGAAGTCGCGGACATCATCTAGTCAAAAATAACAGAACCGGGGGTTTGACAACTTTCGGCCGTTACAAATTGGACGGACAGAGAGCCGTGGTGTAGTGGTAAACACGCTTAGTAAACACGAAGAGACTTGGGTACAAATCCCGCACCGCACGCCACCGAAAACAATTTCACCCTCACTACCTGGGTGCCAGGAGCAATTCGACCATCCGCTGTGCCAGATCTTTTTTTCCACGCACTACCAAACTGTGGAACCAACTCCCTTCGACGGCGTTCCCGCTTGATTACAACATGGGGTTATTCAAGGGGTGGACGAACAGATTTTTGAAAAACTTTTAACGCATTGGTGATGCCTCTGGTGCTAACAATGGTCATGGGCGGCGGTAATCACTTAACATCAGATGACTCGCCTGCTCGATTGTTTGCCATTAGTATACAATTTAATATAGAAAATCCTTTTTCAAAAAACGACTTCAAAAGCTCGTGTCACTATAAAGTATATAATTTATTGATGATATTTTAAAAAACCGTTCGACCGATTTCGATAAAATTTCAATGGGACCACCTGGGAAGTATACCCTTTCAAACAAAAAAAAATTTCCAAATCGGTTCAGGCGTCTTCGAGTAATCGGTGAACATACATAAAACAAAAAAAACGAGTGTGCTTTAGACCACACGACTGAAGTAAAACTTACGAAACGCAATTGGCTATGAGAGAAAGAGAGAAAGAAAATATGTGCTCGCACCTCTCTCTCTCTTGCCCCTACAGTAATATACGAAACGTAACTCTCTCTCTTTCTATCTTCACTAACTTATATCTCCCTCTCAACTTTCGTTCGCCTCGCCGGATCACACTTTTCTTAACGCATTCACCAGCTTACTCATAAGTCAAGCGTGCGTAAAGAACTTTTACTTCAAAAAGAAGATTCCGATGAATTGATAACCTCCTCCTTTTTTGAAGTCGGTTAAAAAAGTTCCGCAATTTTGCAATCGGCTTGCTGTTTGTCTGTTCCGACCCTTAATTACCTGATTAGGCATGTAGCTCATCTTGTGAGTCGTGCAGCCGTCCATCTTGGCCGCTGGGCGCTCGTAGCAGCGCTCCGGCGCGAACGACTTCACCATCTCAATCCTCTCGGGGGGCAGATACGATAGCTTGTTCACCGTGCGGTCTGGACGTTAAATAGTACAAGTAATTATTGTTACTACTGCGGTGCGGACTGGATCCTTAAATGTGAAAGTTAGTGAGGATGGATGTATAAGGAATGATGTTTGTTACTTTCACGCCACAACGAATGTACCGTTTTGGCTGAAAGGAGATTGGCGAATTCCATAGAGCTTCTGACCCAGACGAACTGGACCGTGGGCTTCAAGCCCACGTTCACGAATCAAACTTCTCATGCTTGTTCTAGTAAACCAGACTAACAAAAAATTAATCAAAGTCTATCAAATAAAGTTGGGAGAAAAAAGATATTCACTTGTATTGCCATGTACCTAATCTAATATCTTTAAACGAGCAATTCTTGTATATACCTATAGGTAATCTGAACCGGAAACGGCTCCAACGATTTTCATGAAATTTGGTATACAGGGGGTTTCGGGGGCGATAAATCGATCTAGCTAGGTTTCATTTTTAGAAAAAGTCCCGATTTTACCAACGTCAATCGACGTTGGTAAAATCGGCACTAAGCCCCGATTTCACCAACGTAGAGTAACGTTTTACCAAGGAATAAATTGGGCGTTCTGACAGTTCTTGTATTGAAAATACTGTCAAAATATCAAATTTACTCTCAGATAAGACTTATTTTACGTTGGTGAAATCGGCCCTAAGTAAGTAAAATGTTTGATGCTAACTAAAGTTCGTGCTCTGTAACTAGGTGGCGCTGGACGACATTAACTCGCGCTAGAGTTCGGGTGTGTTGAGAGATATATGTTCAGTACATGGCAATTGCTTAATTGACGGACGGACGGTGCACCTTTAAGGGTCCCGTTTTCACCAAATGAATTTTTGGAAGTGTTACTTCAACGTAACACATAATATAATAGGTTTATCCGTGTTTTCAGGCAATGAAAAACTAAAACCCCTTACAATATCATTAGAATACGAAGGTAAACGCCATCATCTATAAATTCCCGATAGCTCGACGGTAAATCGGTCGTCCCGAAACCAGAAGAACGCGGTTCGAGTCCAAGACGATTATATTTTCCCCTATGAATTTTATGATTTACCAAAAAAAAAAAAAATAATAACCGAGCAACGCTCGGTCACCCAGATATTGGTAATATAAAAGGTGAACTTGTGGATAATAATTATATATTTTTGATCCCCATCTTCTAAAAATATCGGGTTTACACAGAAAAATACTCTGAAAAATATTAATTAAAAATAAATGTTTTCTGAATCTGAACGGTTCTTAAAAATGCTGGGTCAAAATTCGCCAACCTCCTTTGTGAGGATGGATGTATGTATGGATGGATGTTTGTTACTCTTTCACGCCACAACGAATGTACCAAGGTTTAAATTTGACTGATAGGTCATACCCAGGATTAAAAATAGGCTACTTTTTATCCCGGAAAATGACAGAGTTCCCGCGGGAATTAAAAAACATTAATCCACGCGGACGAAGTCGCGGTCATCATACGAGTAATTATTGTGACTAGGTACTGCGGTGCGGTCTGGATATTAAATAATAGTAATTAATGTGACTACTATTATAGTTCTCGTGGGCGTTTTCCACGAGCCACCGCACGGCACGATAAATTGCGGTGACGACTCCGAGCGCCATATAATATTATTTCTATGGACCGTTTACTCATTCAACGACACCGCACACAAACAGAAATATATTATGGCGCTCGGGGTCGTCACCGCAATTTATTGTGCCGTGTTGTGCCGTACGGTGGCTCGTGGAAGAACGGCGTAACCTGCCCCCCGATTGTCTAAAAGTTGCCAATCAAAATCGTATTCATTTTTTGATGGCATTAGCGTCAAAGTAAAGTATTCCTTGACTGTTTTGATTTAAAGTCACAAATTCAGTACAACCGATTTTAACAAGGAGCGATATGGAGCGTATCGTACTCGTACCTACCTAAACGTATAAGAATGCATACACGAAATTTATGGCTTTTATGGTTTATTTTACTTTGACGCTAATGCCATCAAATGAATACGATTTTTATCGACAACTTTTAGACAATCGGGGGGCTGAACCAATTTCCACGTTTCTTATTACATTAGAAAGGATGCGTACTGCCGTCGGGTTAATCTTGTTTAAAAATGAGATTTGATGAAGATTTTTCGGAATGGAGGACAGAACTTCTCAACCGATAACAGATATGAGTGGTATTAAGTAGAAGTAGGTGAGGGCTCAGGTTTCATCCCGGGCAGAAGAAATAAGGGTAAATATTCCTAAATTAGACCTGGTGTGATCTAGTCAAAGGCTTCGGTCCAAGTCAGCACAAGGTTTTCATACCATAGGTACCTACCGGAAAAGCCATTCCGCTAAGCGATTTTACGTTCCGCTGTCAAAGCCGATTAGAGGGTAGGTTTGATGAAACTATATACCCAAATTTTTCCAAGTTATCCCGTTCCTATCTTAGACTGCATCGTCTTTTACCACCAGGTGTCATCACAGTCAAGAAATAAAAAGATTAAAAAATTGGTTTGTCTGTAAAGTCGGTTTACGGACGATAGTTTTGTGATAACGTCATATAGAAATATTGATGAATATTGCATACTTTTATGAATTGAATTGAATTATTATCACTGAATCATTATTTTGTATATAGTACAAAGAAGGAGTTAATTGAAAATTACAATTTTCTCTAGTCACAAGCCAACGCTTGGGCCGATCGTGCCTCTCTATCGCTTGTTCCGCGCTCTCGCTTGCACGTGCAGGCTGAGGCGGAACGTGACACTTTTTCGTGCATGCAGCTCGTGTTTATGGATTTATAACACGTTATTACGTCAAAAAGGAAACAGAGAAATTCCTTACGAGCCCTAAAATTAAATAAAAAGTCTAAAGTAGGTACGCTGTAAAATAAAATTATACGAGGAAAACCACTTCTTACTTTCAAAAGGCTGATCAACGGAGTGAAACTTTGCAGGCGGTTTGAAGTTCTCCCGCAACACGCACGGCTTGGGCACGTAGTCGTGGCGCTGAGTAGTCAGGTTCTGCATGGGGCCCTGGCCCCACATGTCGTGGTGACATGGCCTTATTGGTTGCGTTACACACACTGGGTTGGGTAGGAAGGACATCTGGAATATAGAAACGACATCTATCGGATCTTTTTTAACGACCATAATTCAGCGAGTAGCGAAGCTGAACAGGCAATGGGTGGGATATACAGTTCAAAGTACTGATCGTCGTTGAGGTTGCAAGGTTCTGGAGTGGCGGAACCGCACTGGAAAGTGCAGTTTTGCCAGAATCCCACTAGGTGGATCGACGACATCAGACGAGGCGCAGGGAAGCGCTGGATACAAGTAGCGTAAGACTGAGTTCTTTGTATGCAATGCAAGAGACCTTTTTGAACGTCTATCGGTTGATAAAGATAAAAAAGAAGTGAAGCCTAACAAAAAAGTAATACCCCGGCCTGCGCTCTAAAATTTAGAGATCGATACGATTTAAACATAATTATATGGCCTGACGCCATGTAGCAACTTTACGTATTAGAGAGTCCTGACTGATTTGTGGATCCTTAAAATTCGTTATAAAGGTCCAGAAAGAGTTTTAGCTAAGGATGCCCATTGCCCACCTTTTGAACAGTACAAGACTCCATAGGCTCACAGCTAGGCACGAGGTTCGGAGGCGGTTTCCTCGGCACTCCTCGGAGGTTCTTGCATCCGTCCACTGGGAGATAGGACAGCTTGTATGTGGTGCAGCTCTCTATAGGAGCGGACGGTTTCATGTAGCAACGTCGAGGGGCATACGACTCTGGTATCTTTGGCTGCTTGTAACACTAGAAAAAAAGTTATTACTTAAGTATTCAGTTATGGTTAGAGCATCGTTTAAATTAAAGCTAACTGAATGACCGATTTCAGTCTGGTAATAACAACATAATAATTATGACTTATGGATTTTTAAACATGCACTTCAAATCCATATTGTCTGATCTATAATATAATAAAACTGTAACAGGTCCAATTCTGTACATTGAAGATATTTTGAAAATTTTTGTTTAAGGGCACTCTATAATCGATACTGAAGCCAAAACAATTTTTTTTTAATTTTTTGTCTGTCTGTCTGTCTGTCTGTCTGTCTGTCTGTCTGTCTGTCTGTCTGTATCTTGGCCGCGCATCACGCCGAAACTACTGGACGGATTTAAATGAAACTTGGCACGATTTAAGTTAATACTACGAGGTATAATATAGGATACTTTTTATCCCGAAATTCAGCACGGTTCCCTTGGGAGAGGGGATGAAAGTCAAAATGAGTATTTCGCTGTAATTCATTAAGGCGTATTCCGATTTAATCCATTCTTTTTTTGTTAGAAAGCAGGTTCTTTAGAGATTGTCCTGTAATTATTTCAAGGTCGTCAATTTCGTAGTTCAGAAATTATAGACATCACAATCTTCAGTATAGGTCCAAATAACTTGAACCCCGGAATCTACAGGATACTTTGAATGAACGGCTCATCTTAAGCTGGCATGCGTAATTTATCGTATATAGCCATCGTGAATACAATTTTGTCAAAGTCAAACTACTCCAAAGGCGTCAGATTTTGCCAAACGATCATTATACCTACATACTACATAGTAGGTATGGACATACATCGTATGGACGTAATATTACAGTGTTTTCCTATGTAATTTAATATTCTAATCATACTTACTAATATTATAAATGCGAAAGTGTGTTTTTTTGTTGGTTTGTCCTTCAATCACACCGCAACAGAGCCACGGATCTACGTGATTTTTTGCATGGGTATAATTGAGGACCTGGAGAGTGACATAGGCTACTTTTATCCCGGAAAATCAAAGTGTTCCCGAGGGATTTTAAAAACTAAATCCACGCGGACGAAGTCGCGGGCATCAGCTAGTTTGAGAATATATCGCATAATTTTATTTTACTTTTTGTGTTTTTTTTTTTTGTTTTTGTGTAATTGTAATGTATTCAAATTACAATCGGATTGAGATGTATCATGCTATAAAAAACGTTTTATATAAAAAATATACGACTTTAAAAAGAATTAAAAACTAAAGAATTCCCTTCTAAAGTCCCATTTCGCTTGACCATTCACAATTTGTTGCTATCTAGATAACTCTTTTGCAGTTCACGATTGCTCTAATAAAGGACTGACCTATGACTCGTAGGTCAGTGGGATAAGTTAACGATGCTATTCAGATACGGTTGATGCCTATTTAGGTAAATGGTAACATAGATAGCATATTTATAAAGTGCATATTGTCTGCGCGCCAAATTAAATCTGCCGGCAACCGTACCTATGGTGACATCGGAGCAGCACTGCGCCGCGGCTACGGGGTTCATATACAAGAACAAGCGATAAGACACGTATATGGACATTAAAATTACAATTATTATTTTGATTTGGGTTTTAAAGTGCAACTATAATACATTATACAGGTTTTGCTCGTTTTTCATTGATCTCCTTATGTGCAATCGCACGCATACTACAAAATGCAATGCTCAAATAAATTGATAACTCTAAAAACGTTTAACTAGTGTAATTTTTTTTAGGAGAATGGTAAGAAATAATTCTTACAAACATTGAACATACATACTCAAGGGCCTATTTCACCGTACTCAAGTATTTATTTAGTAGATATCATTATGCTCTCACTTATCAACTGCATAGCCTCACGGAATTGCCGTCCGCAAGCTTCATACCTTCAAACATAGAACATAGGTAGGTAGAAGAGAGATGGTGTTAACGGCTACCTACCGGTTTGACCGATGGCGGTTTGCCGCAGCAGCACGTGCGGCACGGGCAGGGCCGCTCCTGCTTGCCGTCCATGGGCTTGCCATCCTGGTAGCCGCACTTGACGCCCGCCGACGGCGCGCACGGTGCCGCCGCGGGGCACGGGACACACCTGACATACCATGACACCATATACTTAGGCCTAGCGCAAACATACAACTTTTAGTTGAACAACTATTTAGTTGTGTTTCATAAGTTTATATAGGAATGTACTGCGATCATAGAATGTGCGCAAACTATCAACACGATAGTTGCTCGACAAAAAAATCAAAAAGCTGTATCGATTTGCTTTGGATTATAGTTCATTTGTGTGGAATTTACGAAAAGTACACAACTCGACTAAATAGTTTAGTCGATGTAAAAGTTGTATGTATGCGCCTTACCTAAGCAGAATTGTTTAGGTATATGACTCATTGTTAGTGGAGTTCGTGCCGAACAAAAAAAAACGGCCAAGTGCGAGTCGGGCAAATCAAGAAGTGGAATTGGGCGGAAGTGGAAGATAAAAAATCATCAAGTTCGCCAATATCTTAGCTCCAGACAGTTAGTCAGATTTTTTTGTCAGAAAAACCAATTTTTTGGCCGACTCGAGTCTCGGGCCTGTGATCTCGTTATCCACACCCGAATAACACTGCCACTATACCAACGAGATTAAGTATAATATTCCACATTAAGGTTGAAGAAAAGGGTTTGCCCGCGAAATTCAAATTTAATTTGGTTTTTCGCAATTTGTAAACTAATACGACAAAGTAGGCTTATGGCCTTCTAATTGCGCCAGTGGAATTATCATCTTCACAGGTTTACATAAAAATCTTTACTTGAAAGTGTCCAGTTTAAGAAATTAATCAAAATATCGACTAATTTGTGAGTAACTCACGTCCAACTCATTATTTTGATTAATTTCTTAAACTGGTCACTTTCAAGTAAAGATTTTTATGTAAACCTGTGAAGATGATAATTCCACTGGCGCAATTAGAAGGCCATAAGCCTACTTTGTCGTACTAGTTTACAAATTGCGAAAAACCAAATTAAATTTGAATATCGCGGGCAGAGCCTTGTCTTCAATCTTAATTGATAGCATGATAGGTATTATAAAAATGGGAATAGAAATATTTTAAAATTACTTACTCGGGCATGATTTAGTCTTATACCTTACTTAAAATGGAGACACTGTGGTAAAAAATATAAAAATAAAATCTACAAACTAAATTGATTATAAACTGAAAATAATTTTACAAAAACATCTCTATCGAAAAATAGTTCGTACAAAACTGACAGCTAAAGGAAGTGTTCTTTTGAGTGACATATTTTTGAACTTCGAGTTGGTCATTTACGTATTTCGTTTTCATTTCGGCCATTCATTTTGAGATAATTATTATTTAGAACGAGGTCTGAAGCTTTTGGATTATCTAAATGCAAACTGCATGCGACGAACGCTTTGCAACGTAATATCCCTTTAATATCCAGCTGTGGGATTATTTAAAAATGATTGTACTTATCAATGTAACGATCGCAATTAAAAATGATTGTATCAATGTAACGATCGCAATTAAAAATGATTGTATCAATGTAACGATTGCAATTAAAAATAATTGTATTATATCAGTGTAACGATCGCAATTAAAAATGATTGTGTCAATGTAACGATCGCAATTAAAAATGATTGTATCAATGTAACGATCGCAATTAAAAATGATTGTATCAGTGTAACGATCGCGATTAAAAATGTTTGTATGAGTGTAACGATCGCAACTAAAAATGACTGTATCAGTGTACCGATCGTAATTAAAAATGTTTGTATGAGTGTATCGTTACACTCATACAAACATTTTTAATTGCGATCGTTACACTGATCGCAACTAAAAATGATTGTATCAGTGTAACGATCGCAATTAAAAATGATTGTATCAGTGTCGACGATCGCAAACAAATTTTTTGTCTGTCTGTCTGTGCGCGCATCACGCAAAATCTACTGAACGGATTTAAATGAAATTTAGTATAGTGGTAGCTTATACTGCGGATCAACATATAAGATCCTTTTTAAGTTTTTATCCTGATAAAGTAACAAGAAGAATCCTCCGAGATAGGGGATGAAAGTTTTTATCGATTTTACTTCATAACTCCGTCTTTGAACCGATTTTAATAATTTTTTTTTTATTTAAAAGTGTATACTATGTATCAGGCATGTTTTGTCTAAGTTTGATGAAGATATACTAATATGATAAATATTATCGCAGACATACACACTATCGGACATAACTCTTCACGGATAGCAGCAAGTCACTCGCATAAAGGACAATGATTGAATACATGCATACCATTTTTGTACCACACACATTTTTGTACCTGTGCGAAGCCGGGGTGGTCAACTAGTTAATAATATTTATAGAAGTAAGAGAATCTGTTGGCATCGATTATTAGTAATTAATATGTACTTAGATTAAGTGTTACATGGTAAGATTACTTATCAATATCGAGATACAAAGTAGCATAATTTATGTAGGTACTTAACTGATAAGTTGTGATGACATAATTACAATATGTCGCGTGTTCGCTAGGAGATGTGTGAAGTCTGGCGATCCACACTTCACCAGCATGGTGGACTGTTGTCTTGTTATTAAGATTTCTATGTCTAAGAAACCTTTCTCATCCGAGAAGAGACCTGTGCCCAGATCGGCGATGGGTTGAGCTGAATGCATTAACGAAATAGTTTCGCTTATTTCTGACGTGATAGCGTCGTATAAATCGATGAATATCGGCTGCACGCACAAAAAAGTGTCACGTTCCGCATGAGCCTGAGCGTGCAAGAAAGAGCGCGGAACAAGCGATAGAGAGGCACGGTCGGTCCAAGCTTTGTTCATCAATGTTTCTTTATGACGTTGATGAGTCGACAGATTGACGACTGCATTCATTATTATTACTAACTAGCTGCCCGGACAGACTTCGTTCTGTCAAAAGTTAAAAGTAAAAATTAAATTTTTTTTGTTTGTTTTTTTTTATTTTATTAAAACCTTCCGTGGACCTTAAGGAACATACAAAACAATAAAATAACCGAATTGGTCCATCCATTCTTGAGTTATGCGCTTACCAACATTCATTTTTATTTATATAGATAGATAGAAGATAGATGTGTTACACATGTTTGCTAATTATAATCAATCAGTGGTAGTTGCGAAAGCGACGGGTACATTAGGCCACAATAATATTATCTAGTAGGTACTAAATACTAGATATTATTGTGGACTGAACCATAAATTTTATGGTTCAAATTTTGTTTATGGACTATAGTTACGGAAGGTCGCAGGTGGAGGACACAAAAAAGTCTTTCTTCGGATACTAATAATAATTTACAAGAATTAAATTATTAATTGATTAAAATTACCTACAACTAAAAATCTTACTAACTAAGCCGGGCGGATTATTCCGAAGTTAGGAATGTGTTAATCCGTGGGAACACTGTTTTATCACGTTCACGGGCGATGGGTAATATCGGATCCCGGATCGCGGACGCTTCGCAGGGCTATCACTGGCGAAGCACGTAGGGCTGGCACTTCAGGGCTGTGCTATAACTCACTTAATATGAATCGTATGATGGAATAATTATGTGCCACCAAAAGAATATTTTAATAAATCTTCTGCCTATTATTCCATAATCAAACTTCAAATTAACTTAATTTTGTTTGCAGTCTACACGGTCGAAAAAAAGGTCTACTTTTGATTCTGAAATAATTTATTGTTTAGTAAATGCAACAGATTTATTTACCTTTAATTCTATGGGATAAATAAAAAATATATGAGAACAAAAACTAGACAAAAAGTTGCATAAATTATATTTTATCATCATGAGCAACCCATTAACGTCTCAAGTCACTACTGAGTGCAAGTCTCCTCTCAGAGAAGGGTTATAGCAGAGTAAAGATAAGCAATAGAGTACGGAAACTACCTACAAACGTTCGAAACGGCTCACTCACACAAACATGCGCATCGACGAGACCAAAACGCAGCACTTACTACTGACAGTCCCGCGATGACCGCTTTTTGGTCTCGTCGATGAGCATGTTTGTGTGAGTGAGGCCGTTTCGAACGTTTGTAGGTAGTTTCAGTACTGTTTACATAATTCTACTGTGGTTATAGTCTACCACGCTGGCGCTGGCCCGATGCGTATTTGTAGACTTCACACGCCTTAGAGACTAGAGAGCATTATGGTCATTGAATTATTATATTATGGTATGGTGAACTCAGGCGTGCAGGTTTCCTCACAGTGATTTCCTTCACCGTTGAAGCAATTAAGCAATTAAATATCAAATTAATTATTTAATTAATTGCATTGATAAGCGAATAGGTTACATACTGTTTGATATTATAAACTAGTGGTTCGCCCCGAACTGAGACCTCGCGGTATCCCATAATTCCCATAAGGTAGTTTTAACTATATTATATTGTAATTAAAACGCGCCGAATCTGATGACGTCAATCGTCATCTGCTTTCGTGGATGGGATGCGTATTTACAATATTAAAGACAGCGCCATCTATTAACAGTATAGTGAAGTTTTGTTAAAAACATTGATGCCCATTAAAACTTAAATAATTTCGTTTCTTTATAATATTTATCTAATTTTAGTATTTGTTGTTCAAGTACAGGATACAAGTGAAGTAAGAAAATAAGTAGACCTTGAAAATATATAGCCAATTTTCTCAGAGAGCGTCTTCAAGCGAGCGTATTAAATCGCCACTTTGAAAGCCCCCCATTTCGTCAATTTTAGGAAAAAAAATAAAAAAAAAAACGTTTGTACTCTGTTACAAATTGTCTTTAAAATGATACACAGAAAATCTATGAATAGCAAAAAAAAATTTTTACTTCGCATTCGCTTCTATGAGAGCCCCCCTGAAATAAAGATTTTTATAACTTTTTAAGCCATTTTCGGCTGGAGGCCATCGGTTTACATATTATATCTAAATTTGAAGTAATTACGTTCAGTAATTCAAAAAGTTATAAGGCTCTGACAGACGGACGGACGGACGGACGGACGGACGGACGGACAAGTGCAAATCGCTCTAGTAAACTCAGAGACCTCGCTTCGCTCGGTCAAATATCCTTATTATAATAATGTACTTGACTGTACGTCTTAATCATAATAAATGATTATTTATTAGTATTACAAGGAAACTACAAGTTGCAACGTCAGTACAATATTTATCTTCGTTTAGCTAACACGTTCCGATCAGATTATCATATTTCTTAGATCTAAATTACGTGAAATGAAAACAATACCATTATATTATCATTAAAATAAAAGACGAGAGAATAAAGTGTGAGAGTTAAAACTTGTGAAAAGGGTGCGTAGAGAGGTACTAAGTGATTAATTTCGAGCTCATCTGATAGTTTCCGGTGTACATATTATCTAGGTTCGTATCAAAGTACCTATCTCCATAATAGTCTCTCGCGAGCAACAGGAGGACGCGAGATTGAATCACAGGTATGCACCTCTACTGTGAGCTTTTATTTGTTTTATTATTCTTTTATTTTAGAGATTTAGACCTATAAAATAAAAATACATAAAATACAATAAAAATAACAATTAAAACAATGTATAGGTACAATTAAAACTGTTGAGTGTCGTGGAACACTCGGTTGGAATGAAGTTCCTCCTAATAATAAATTAATAATAAAAATAACTAAAATAAAAAATAATAAGTTACCTGAAGTCAGGATTCGAACCCCCGAACCGATAGTTTCACTCCTTCGTTTTAAAACCACCACCACCACCAACCACTTCCCGGTTTCCGATTGGGCTGAAATTTTGCATGAATATGTAAATCGGATGACAATGCAATATTATTGTGACATGGAGCTGATCTGATGATGATCTGATGACACGTATACTCGTCCTAAATGATATCCAGGTTCTGATGATGAAGCCGGATGGTGGCATATGGAAACTCTAATAAAACGACGTAACCCCATAAAGTTTGGACTCGTTTGATTCGTCTTGACAAGTACTTTGGTCCTAGAAGTTATCCAGGGTCAATGTAGCCAGCTCCTAAAAGCTTTTTTTTTAAATAAAATTTTTAATTTACAAAACTTGTTATTTCCAGGGCGCACTCCTATAATATTATGGAATGTGATTGTGATTATATTTTCCCAACGTTAGACGGTTGGGAGGAGCATTACCAAAATTGTACAACTGTTTGGTGTAAACAACATGGAACTGAGGTGCCGAAGTGAGTAGATAAGGTACCTAGGCTAGGTACCTTATTTTAACACAAATGATAGTAACATCATCATCATCATCATCATCTCAGCCTGCGGACGTCCACTGCTGAACATAGGCCTTTCCCAGAGAACGCCACCACACCTGGTCCTCAGCCTTCCTCATCCAGCCACTTCCCGCCACCCGCTTTATATCGTCGGTCCAACGTGCTGGAGGGCGCCCCACATTACGCTTACTAGTTTGCGGTCTCCACTCTAGAACTGTTCGGCCCCAACGGCCATCGCTTCTACGACAAGCATGGCCTGCCCACTGCCATTTCAGATTGATGATGGTTTGGGCTATGTCGGATAGAAACATAGCTCTACCTAAGTAGAAAAAAATTACACGTTGTCTTCTGTTATTCCAAAAGTCTTAAAATTGTGACTGTGTACTGTAACACACAATTAACCATAATAATTAATAATGTGTTTTCACACTTTGCCTGTGTGTTAATATACACAATTAAATCTAATTAACTAGTGGTTCGCCCCGAACTGAGACCTCGCGGTAACGGTTTCCCATAATTACTTATTCATTCAATAGATACATGACGATCAAAATTGACATTATTATTATGCCCGTTTTCACCAACCATACCTAAATCATCCCCTTTGTAGAAGTCTCTTTACGTAGGTAGCCCCTAAATACAATCCTAACATCCCATATGTCATTTTCACCTTTAGTTGTCCCGTAGAGGTTTGTAATAACAAAGTTGACAGAAAGTGTCAACTAACTTAACATATGTAGCCCGTAAAGGTTAGGGAACTGTTATAGTGAAATCCTCAAGGCCTCAATCAAACTTAGGTATAGTTTTTTGGAACATTCAAATTAAATTACTTGTACACAGCGTCAACTATCGACACGATCAGAAAACATGTAAAAACAAACTGCAACGTGAAGTTTTATTGATGTTTGCTAAATGACTAAATAATAATTTTAATTGAATATATTATGTTACTTATAAGCTGCATTTGCTATATGAGATGAGAGCGCCATCTATTGACATCATTGTGAAGTTCTGTTGTTGCTGCTCATTAAAAGTTAAATTTTAATTGAATAATATGTTATTATATTATGTTATAGATAGAAAATTTTATATATACAATACTATAAACCTAAATTTAATTCTAAAATTAAAACTAAAATAAAAACTAATTAAAATCTAAAACCCCATCCAAGCCACCGCCAAAAGTTAAATGCCACCAAAAGTTAAATAATTTAGTTTCCTTATTACATTTATCTAATTTTAGTATTTGTTGTTCAAGTACATGATATTACGCTAAAATTATAAAACTTTCAAGCCCCAGCTCTCAATGGTTATTCCGTCGTGAGGTTAAATATAATCTCCACTTTGAAAGCCCCCCATTTCGTCAATTTTAGGAAAAAAATTAAAAAAAAATACTTTTGTACTCTGTTCCAAATTATCTTTAAAATGACGTACTGTAACCCTATGAAAAGCAAAAAATTTTTTTTTTCGTCGCTTTCGCTTCTATGAGAGCCCCCCTGAAATAAAGATTTTTATAACTTTTTAAGCCATTTTCGGCTGGAGGCCATCGGTTTACATATTATATCTAAAATAGAAGTTTGCAAATTCACTCAAGTAGACTCAAAGACCTTCGCTTCGCTCGGTCGATAATGTGTTGTCACATTTTACTTCGAATTTGCTTTCCGGACCGATGGTAGAGTCTCGACTTGTCTTGAGATGAAATAAATAATTTTGATTTTTAATTTGAATTTAGAATGGTTTAATCTACCGATTCTTACGTAGAATAGAGTAAGGGGTTTCTGCACCTCACGAATAATAATGTAAGTATTTCTAGGTACTTCATAAACTAAATCATCATCGAGAGTAGGTATAAATTATTATTTACTTACTCTCAATGATGATTTAAGATTAAGTATTTTGCTCTCTTTTCCAGGAATTCAGACGGGACGATTCGATTGAGAAATAAACACCTTTCCAGACTACAATATGACGTTTTGTATCATTTGGGCCTCGACACTCAAAATTATGATTTGCCAGCTATGTTTGGAGATGTCAAGGTGGGATAAATATATTAAGTACCTTTTTTTTGTTTTATTTTCTGTGCAAGTCTTTTGCTCGCAAATATACTATTTGCGCGTATAAAAATTAATAATTAATTGGTATTTTAGAAATCCCATTAAAGCACATTGGTTTCTCAGAATACAAAATCTAATCTTAGGGAAAGAAGCTACCTCCACCTTTAGGTATAATATAAGTTCAGCGGTTGAAGCTACCTATGTATTCTAGCTGTTTTTAGGGTTCCGTACCAAAATGGTAAAAATGGAACCCTTATGGTGAGACTTTCTCCGTCCGTCCGTCCGTCCGTCTGTCTGTCACAGTCGATTATTTCAGTAACTATTAAAGCTATCGACATGAAATTTGGCATAGTTGTGTATAATAGTGGCCCAACATCATTGGAATAAAGAAAAATCGAAAATTATTTTAGTTTTATTAAAAAAGGGGGAAAATCAGGGGTTTGAAATTTCAAAGTAAGATAACTATACCAAATGGGGTATCATATGAAAGGCCTTTACTTGTGCATTCTAAAACAGTTTTTTATTTATTTCTATATGTAATAGTTTTTGAGTAATCGGCCAAAATGTCGAAAAAAATACCGTTCCCCCCCCCCCATTATCTCCGAAGTTTACCAATCTAAAAATCTGAAATAATTATGGTCAATAGAGGTTTATGTATATTTTACAGGAAAAATAAAAGCAACGCGAAAATTGTTTTAGTTTGATTAAAAAAGGGGGAAAATCGGGGGTTTGAAATTTCAAATTAAGATAACTATACTGAGCGGGGTATCGTAGGGAAGGCCTTTACTTGTGCATTCTAAAACAGTTTTTTATTTATTTCTATATATAATAGTTTTTGATTAATCGGCCAAAATGTCGAAAAAGATACCATTCCCCCCCCCCCCCCCTATCTCCGAAGTTTACCAATCGAAAAATCTGAAATAATTATGGTCAATAGAGGTTTATGTATATTTTACAGGAAAAATAAAATCAACGCGAAAATTATTTTAGTTTAATTAAAAAAGCCGGCCAAGTGCGAGTCGGACTCGCGCACCGAGGGTTCCGTACTCCAAAAGTAAAACTAAAACGATAATATTATATTAATTTGCTTATTTATCGTTAACTTTGTTTGTAGAGGTTTATTGTTAATATAAAAAAAACTATGCTAGTTAGAGCGTTGGTTTTATTTTTCCTGTAAAACATACGTAAACCTCTATTTACCATAATTATTTCAGATTTTTCGATTGGTAAACTTCGGAGATAAGGGGGGGGAACGGTATTTTTTTCGACATTTTGGCCGATTACTCAAAAACTATTATATAAAGAAATAAATAAAAAACTGTTTTAGAATGCACAAGTAAAGGCCTTTCATATGATACCCCTCTCGGTATAATTATCTTACTTTGAAATTTGAAACCCCTGATTTTCCCCCTTTTTAGGGTTCCGTACCAAAATGGTAAAAATGGAACCCTTATGGTGAGACTTTCTCCGTCCGTCCGTCCGTCTGTCACAGTCGATTATTTCAGTAACTATTAAAGCTATCGACATGAAATTTGGCATAGTTATGTATAATAGTGGCCCAACATCATTGGAATAAAGAAAAACCGAAAATTATTTTTAGTTTTATTAAAAAAGGGGGAAAAATCGGGGTTTGAAATTTCAAAGTAAAATAACTATACAGAGTGGGGTATCATATGAAAGGCCTTTACTTGTGCATTCTAAAACAGTTTTTTATTTATTTCTTTATATAATAGTTTTTGAGTAATCGGCCAAAATGTCGAAAAAAATACCGTTCCCCCCCCTTATCTCCGAAGTTTACCAATCGAAAAATCTGAAATAATTATGGTCAATAGAGGTTTATGTATATTTTACAGGAAAAATAAAACCAACGCTCTAACTAGCATAGTTTTTATTATATTAACAATAAACCTCTACAAACAAAGTTAACGATAAATAAGCAAATTAATATAATATTATCGTTTTACTTTTACTTTTGGAGTACGGAACCCTCAGTGCGCGAGTCCGACTCGCACTTGGCCGGCTTTTTTATTTTATGTTGATCTGACATAACAGTAAAGCCGAGAAGCACATAGTGAATTTTTACTTACTACTTTCGAAAGCATTATTCTCAAAAGAAATTCAGATAACGTTCATTTTACCAGAGATCACAGAGTTTCCAATAGTGAAAAATCCGAAGCGAGCGGCAGAAATCGTAAAATTGTTCGAATAGTTAAATCCCCGAATTTAAGGATGATTATACGAGTCTGCCCGCGAAATTCAAATTTAATTTGGTTTTTCGCAATTTGTAAACTAATACGACAAACTAGGCTAATGGCATTCTAATTGCGCCAGTAGAATTATCATCTTCACAGGTTTACATAAAAATCTTTACTTGAAAGTGACCAGTTTAAGAAATTAATCAAAATACTGAGAAGACACCTGAGAACCTGTGAAGATGATACTGCCATTGTCGCAATTAGAATGCCATAAGCCTACTTTGTCGTATTAGTTTACAAATTGCGAAAAACCAAATTAAATTTGAATTTCGCGGGCAGAACTGTGTCTTCCACCTTAAGGAAGTGTACCTATCTTGTAAATTGTTTGTTTCAGTTCGTCTGCATGGGCGGAACGAAATACAGAATGAAAGAATTTGCCAAATACATTGCCAAAGTGTTAAACATGCCCGACGAGGAGTTGGTGAATTTGACCAAACACTCTCATAGATATGCCATGTTTAAAGTTGGGCCAGTACTTTCTGTAAACGTAAGGTCACATACAATTTTTTTGATAACTATAAGTAATCTTTTTAGGGTTCCGTACCAAAATGGTAAAAATGGAACCCTTATGGTGAGACTTTCTCCGTCCGTCCGTCCGTCCGTCCGTCTGTCACAGTCGATTATTTCAGTAACTACTAAAGCTATCGACATAAAATTTCGCATAGTTATGTATAATAGTGGCCCAAAATCATTGGAATAAAGAAAAATCGAAAATTATTTTTAGTTTTATTAAAAAAGGGGGAAAATCGGGGGTTTGAAATTTCAAAGTAAAATAACTATACCGAGTGGGGCATCATATGAAAGGCCTTCACTTCTACATTCTAAAACAGTTTTTTATTTATTTCTACATATAATAGTTATTGAGTAATCGACCAAAATGTCGAAAAAAATACCGTTCCCCCCCCTTATCTCCGAAGTTTACCAATCGAAAAATCTGAAATAATTATGGTCAATAGAAGTTTATAAATATTTTACAGGAAAAATAAAAGAAACGCGTAAATTATTTTAGTTTGATTAAAAAAGGGGGAAATTCGGGGGTTTGAAATTTCAAAGTAAGATAACTATACCAAATGGGGTATCATATGAAAGGCCTTTACTTGTGCATTCTAAAACAGTTTTTTATTTATTTCTATATATAATAGTTTTTGATTAATCGACCAAAATGTCGAAAAAAATACCGTTCCCCCCCCCTTATCTCCGAAGTTTACCAATCGAAAAATCTGAAATAATTATGGTCAATAGAGGTTTATGTATATTTTACAGGAAAAATAAAATCAACGCGAAAATTATTTTAGTTTCATTAAAAAAGGGGTAAAAGCAGGAGTTTGAAATTTCAAAGTAAGATAAATTATACCGAGTGGGGTATCATATGAAAGGCCTTTACTTGTGCATTCTAAAACAGTTTTTTATTTATTTCTATATATAAAAGTTTTTGAGTAATCGGCCAAAATGACGAAAAAAATACCGTACCCCCCCCCCCCCCCCCCCTTATCACCGAAGTTTACCAATCGAAAAATCTGAAATAATTATAGTCAATAGAGGTTTATGTATATTTTACAGGAAAAATAAAACCAACGCTCTAACTAGCATAGTTTTTTTTATATTAACAATAAACCTCTACAAACAAAGTTAACGATAAATAAGCAAATTAATATAATATTATCGTTTTACTTTTACTTTTGGAGTACGGAACCCTCGGTGCGCGAGTCCGACTTGCACTTGGCTGGCTTTTTTATTTGATGACAATTGTTATAGCCCTTGAATGCGATTTTACCTGAAGGTAAGTGACGATGCAGTCTGAGATGCTACATAGCAGGATGTCTTAGGATATCGTTATTGGTTTCTACATGCTATCGTACCGGAACGCTTAATCACTGGGTGGCTTTGCCACGGCTCAAGTTTCTCACAAGAACAGATCAGAGACAATTTAGAAATTATAAATTCCCAAATTGCTACTGTCCTACGAGCGACTTACGAGACCATAGAGCTCACCACTGTGTAAGGGAGGTCGTGAGAAAAGAAAAACACACATTAAAGTAGAATACCAGTTTCAGAAATTAGTCAGAATATCGAGTTGGACGTGAGTTACTCACAAATTAGTAAATATTTTGACTAATTTCTTAAACTGTACACTTTCAAGTAAAGATTTTTATATAAACCTGTGAAGAAGATACTGCCATTGGCGCAATTAGAATACCATAAGCCTACTTTTTCATATTAGTTTACAAATTGCGAAAAACCAAATTAAATTTGAATTTCGCGGGCAGACCCGTATAATCAACCTAAAGTTAATTTGTATCTTTTTCAATTTTGTATCTTCTTCATTCGACGATCGAATGCTTACTTAAAGGGGAATCCCCTATTGAGTTGATGATGAAATACGAAGATTTTATCGCGACAGTTGATATGTGACCGCAGCAGTGGTCCTTTGTACATTTATACGAGGTTAATGTTCTCCTAATGAAAATACAAGTGCAATAGATTAATTCAGAGATTACGATTATAAAGACTGATTTATGTTAAGCCGTGCCGGGGCCGTTCTTTAATTACAGTACTGCGCAAATCCATATATAAGTATACGAAATCAATCAACTATTCAATGGTGATAAAATCGGTTGTAGCTACACAATCTCTGAAATAAACTAAATTGTGAAGTTTTAAAATAATCCTGTCTGTTTCACAATGTTCCCTGTGGAATGAGATGGACCACGTTTTGAGACAAAAGTATGAGTTTTTATAGTTTTTGAAGAAGTTCGAAATTGAGTTTTTCTTTGTAACTAAGTTGTAACTATGTTTAACTGCCAGAGGGCCTTTAGCACAAACTATGTGAAATAAAAATTGTTGGCACTCAATGCACGACTTTGAGGCAAGGCGGTGTAGGTCTATTTTGAGAGATGAGCTTACTCATTAGAGTAAGTTCTCTCTATCTCTACCACATAACCTACCTACGTACTAATGTAGGTATTAAAAACATTTCTTTTTCTAAATTAAAGCTTATAACATTTTAGCACGGTATAGGAATCCCATCAATGACCATACTGCTTCAGGAGATTATTAAGCTACTGAGTTATGCTAAAGCAAAGGACCCCATAATTTTCCGGATAGGCACAAGTGGGGGATTAAATATAGCCCCGGGTTCCGTCGTCATATCCTCGTGGGGTCTTAATGGGCTCTTGAAGAAAACTTACGATATAGTGAGTATTATTAATATAGCGTGTAAATAAAATCCTTGAAAATACTGAAGGATAATTATGTGCTGATGCACATACGCTAGGCACAAACATAAGCACATACATCTATAATTAACCTATGATTTACACTGGACTGGCTGTTCCTATATAAATGACAGCTCTTAATAATTTGAAGCGCCCCATTTGACATACGAGTGTCTCTGGAACTAAATAATACAGGGCTGCAGGAGGTACCAAAAAGTATCTACTATCAGTTGTCATCTAATGTCCTTACGAATTTTAGTTCCTTGGAGACACATAATTGATTACAGCATCGAAATGGTGTCAATCTAGTCTAAAAAAGGATGACAGCAGCCCGTCCAGTATTAATCATAGATTATTTATTAATTTATAGAGGTCAGTGATCATTGGTATATATTATTCTTGAGCATAGGTGTAGAAACGAAACGGAACAAACGAACTCTTTAGTTCATCGTCTGAAAGGAACCCCTAAGGAGTGGAACCCGTCGTTCTTCCTACATCCGTTTTTTCTGCTACGTACTACTACGCTTAAACTCGGGTACGCTGCTATGTATAGGTACAATCTTCAAGGCAAGAGTAAATAGGCGCATTCCAGGCAAGGGCGCTCCAACGTAGACCTCAACATCGTTTTCCACCAGGAGTGATTTTCGTCAAGCGCAAACATATTATATTGCAATAAAAAAATTGAATGTAAGTAGGTGACGTGTTTTGATCACGACATCTCTCTATTATGTGATTGGTGCGTCGAATACTCCGCTCAACTTCAATGGAAACGTACCCTGGACTACACTAGCGGCACGCTATGATGGCCGGTTTGACACATTACAATAGTGATGTGGAATGTCAATTTATTCTCGAACAAAAAACAATTAAGTTTTGTTTTTGTACCTGATTAAATAGGTTTAATAAAACAAAAATGTATATGTTTATTTAATTTATTTGAACGAACTGAATATTTGAATGAAAATGAATATACATACTTTATATGCACACAAGAAACATATGAATACAAAAGATACCAAAAAAGGTGCCACAAAAGGCCATAATTAATCAGATTCGTCCATACTACTATTTTCACTGTCGTCACTGCTATCATCACCTACATTAATAATTATATGTTCGTTTTCTATAATATTATCTATTTTCACATCTCTTTCATAATCTTCCCTTATTAATTTAACAGTTCTATTCACAACCTTTTCCCAGTCTCCTTTAGTCACATGTTCACAAGCTTCTTCTAATAATTTTAGCATTTTTTTTGTGGTAAATGGGGGTTCTGTATTGTGTCTTGCAGCATATCCCTTAATTTGAGCCCACACCAACTCAATCGCATTATACTCACAATGGTAAGGCGGTAACCGTATAACTCTGTGCCCATGTTCTAATGCTATTTCGTCAATGACGTATCGGATCTTGGTTGGTTTGTTTTCTTTTAAAAGACGTACTAATTCCGCTTTTAACATATTCATGTTTGCATCTACGCCATTTTTACGAAGCCATGCGACGATATCAGCTTTCTTTTGGGATTGGGCAGGTGGCTTGTCAATTTGCATCGAGTGGTATGGGGCGTTGTCCATAATTATAATAGATGGTTCAGGGAGGCTACACAACATTGAGGTAAACCATTCAGTAAACTTTTCTCCATTCATGTCTTCATGATAGTCTCCAGTGGTTTTTGACGCAAAAGCCATGAGAGAACCTTCGACAAACCCGTTGATGGTTCCGGCGTGACAAATTATAAGTCGCGATCCTTTTCCTACAGGAACTTTGGAAGTAGATGCTGCTGTGTCATCGTTCCAAGAACGGCCTACAGTATGGTTAGCATTAAGCCATGTTTCATCCAAGAACACAACATTTTGCCAATTTTTGATTTCTTTCACTTGCCGTAAAAAAGTATACCTTGCCATCGCTATATCAAATCTTTCCATCAATATTTTGCGTTTGTTACATTTTTTGTATCGAAATCCAATGGTCTTCAAAATCTTCGTTAAAGAACTTTCCCCACCGAAGAATAATCCAGCTTCCTTCAGTGAATGCACCAACTTTTTTCTTGTTGGATACTCCTTCTGTAAATAGTAGCCGTAAACATGTCTTCGGATAGCATCGGCATCAAAGCTATCGATGCCTACGACTGGTTTTGCTCGTTTTCTCTTTTTTGGTGTGTGAAGTTTATTTTCTTCTGTGCCAGTCTCGCCATATTTTTTTTTAGTTATCCGTCTAACAGTTCGTTGTCCAATATTAAGCGCATCAGCTACGCGTTCAACCACTGACGTTATAGGTAAAATTGGCCCTCCATTTTGAGCTTCACGATCGAAATAGTTACGAAGGCGTATTACGAACTCACGTGTCTGACTATTTAGAACAGTTCTCTGCGTACGTTCGGTCATATCGACGAAATCCACCACAAAGGGCTTGAACAGAGTCCAAATTAACGAGCAAGGGTCAACAGTAATGCAGTATCAATATTTGAAATCCAAAGCCAGGTCAAAACTATATCACAATCGCATTGCACTGACAGTTTATACTTTTCGAAGCAACGTCAATTCGAAACTGCTTTGTTTTGCATTGAGCATTGACGCGAGTTTGCCGGAGGTAGTAGTTGTGCTAGCCAGCGATCCTATGTGACGATCGTATTAGATTCCATTTTTAAAAATTTTCAATTTAGAAAACCAAATGCCGAGTTGTGGTATATATCATATAAAAATAAAAATTTTACCTTTTGTATGAAACAGCTGATATTTTTTTGCGATTTCAGAGGTTTGTCCACATAGTGAAAATTGTTCATATTCACAAGTACATTCACCCCTTAAATGGTGCAAACTGATTTTTCTACACTTGTATACATTTTAGAAATCAATTTAATAAATAAATTTTGAGTCCTAAACCTAAAACTACATTCGATAAAATTTATGAATCTCTGCACATCACTATCGTCAATAAAGTAATACAATTATTTCCTTCAAAGTCGTTATCAATTAATACGGAACTTCATGAGCGGACAAACGTCAAACCGGCCATCATAGCGTGCCGCTAGTTTAAGGTTACTTGTTCTGAATATTTAGTATTAGAAAAAAAGTAAGATCAAACATCACAGAAAACATATTTGGTAGAAAGTCGTGATATGAATAAAACACGAAGCCCAATGTCGGGAACATGCCAATATTTATATACTTAATTGAAAAGGCTCCTGTATGTATTACACCGACAATGTCATCGTTTTTTCTCATTTTCAGCCAGTCATGGGTAAAGTTATGGAAATGCCGTCGATATTTGACAAAAGATTAAATCAAGAACTTCTGTACCTCGCGTCGAAGGAGAAAAGCTTTTCCACGTATACCGGTGGCACGATGGCTGCAGATGATTTTTATCAAGGTTTATTTTATTTTATTCGATAAGCTAGTCCTTGACTGCGATCTCACCTGATGGTAAGTGACGATGCAGTCTAAGATGGTAGCGGGCTAACTTGGAATGAGCATGGTAGTGAACATTCAACCCATACCCGGAACGCATCGCTTGGCGGCACGTCTTTGACGGTAGGGTGGTAACTAGCGACGGCCAAAGCTTCCCACCAGACCAGACCAGAGACAATTCAGAATTTATAAATTCCCAAATTGACCCCGCCAGGAATCAAACCCGCAGACCTCCCAGTTAACAATGCAACAGCGCTCACCACTGAGCCAGGGAGGTCGTCAAACATCTAAATCTGATTTACTATAAGTACATGAATAAGACGTTCAAAGTTTAGTCAAATTTTTTTTCAGGTCAAGCTCGCTTAGACGGCCCATTCTGCGATTACACAGAGTCTGATAAAATATCCTTCCTCAACACATTGGTGCAGTTAGGGGTAAAGAATATTGAAATGGAGGCAACGGCCTTTGCCGCGTACACGAGGGAAGCAGGAGTTAGGTCAGCTGATGTCTGCGTGACTTTGGTGAACAGATTGGAGCAGGACCAGGTAAGCCATGTCATTAAAACTAAAATAAAAATTAAATAAAATCCAAAACCCCATCGAAGTCACTGCAGTGTGGCATAGTACCCCAGATGCTAGCAGCATTACCCCTTTGGATGGCCAAGCTAATCCTTTGGCCAAGGTAGCTGCCAGCTCTTGGATCCCCGGTAGACTCGATCACCTTTTTACATAGCTCTACAAAAAGCGCTCGAGCCTCCGGGCCCCACGGCTCCAGGGTCTCTACACCAAAAGGCACAAATATAAAACCACTTTCAAGTTTTTCATATTTGCGCTTCTTAGCTTGTTCGGCGCTCGTAGCCGCTGCACCCGCCACAGAGGAGGTCGCATGGATGTGGGATGCAGCTATAGTATCTACACAGGTGGCATCCCACACAAGCGACCTCCCTGTCCTCCAAGCCATGCCATTTGTATATCATTCTACATCTTTTTTTAAAGAATATTAGCCAAGCTGAACTTTCTTCTTCTTAACGTGCCGTCTCCTTGCGAAGGTTGGCAATCATTAGGGCGATTTCAACTTTTGAGACCGCTGCTCTAAATCTTGTGCTCTTCCCGAACCACTGGCGTAAGTTTTTAAGCCACGATACCCTTCTGCGGCCAGGCCTCCTTCTGCCTGCCACTTTCCCCTGCATGATAAGTTGAAAGAGTTCATATTTCTTGGTGTTACTCATCACGTGCCCAAAATATTCCAATTTCCTCCTCTTTATGGTTGTAAGTATCTCTGTGAACTTTACTAACTACTAACTAACTTATTCCAATATTCTCTTCTCCCCTCCAAATAAGCGGAAAGCTTGTGGGTACGACAATAGTGCAACAGTGTGGTTATGCCGAGTTTTAATTTGTTTGATCGTTATAGTTAACTATGGCATTAGGCTTAAAGTAAAATGAACCATAATAATATCGATTTAAAGTCGCAAATTCAATACAGACGATTTTAATTTGGAGCGTTTTCGTTACGTAAATGTATAAGAATACGTAGACGAAATTGAGCTCTAACTCAATACTGTTATGGTTTATTTTACTTTGATGGTAATGTTATAAATAGTTTACTATTCACAGTTAACTATCCAATCTTGTACTAACCCTACGGGTGGGGATCGAACCTGCGACCTTTCACATTTCAGTCAGCCCCTTTAACCGTAGGGCTATTGACACTTTTAAAAACATTGAATTGAATTCACACGTCATGTGATCTTGAGGAAGATAATATATTTCAGCACTGAGGCTGATGGGGGTTAAAAGCATTACAGATTAGTCCTACAACAATTTCGCCGTTCAGGAGGGAGGCTGGAGTAAGGCTCGCTGTTGTTTGTGTGACTCTGATACGAATAAGATTAGAGCGAAAGTTTGCTCTAATTTTTAGTGTAGATTTGTCTATGATTACAAAATAATTTTAGTAGTCTATGTATGAATGTTTGTATTTTACCGTAGCACATAAACTGCTCAGCCGATTTTGAGGAATGACGTGTAAATCGGTTTTAGTATTATTATATTAAACTACTTGACCGTCACTGGAAGCTTTATATTGAGAGTAGCATTTCCGTTTCCGTCGATTTCTTGTCAGTTTTCGTACTTTTATTGACGTCACATCCGCTATGTGGCGCCACCTGGCGGCGTCGTGCTCACAAAGTTTTCGTTAAAGGTTGAGCTCGGCCCTTGGTTCATTGGCGTTTTGTTTTCCGTCGAAGCAACAGCTTGCAAGCAGTCTATACGTAACATTGCAAAGCTTATATATTAAGTGTAAGTGTATTTCGTGTGTGAAATTAATTCGCAGTAAGTACCTACTTGTATAAAAATAATAAGTGATCATTATTTTTTTAACGGGTTTTCCGTTCGGATCACTGGTTAATATTTGTTTAAAATTAAAATTTTGTATTTTAATGTTTTCGTACACGTTAGAAAAAATAATGACTACCTTCCTTTTATATTTATTTTTATAGCCGTTGTTAACATACTTTGAATTTCAGACTTTGAATTTCAGTTATGGATAATTTACCGAAAGACGTGGCCGGTCCGAGTGGACAGGCTCGTAAGCGTGCGCGCAGCCGCTCCAGTAGCTCCCGACATGGATAAGCTATCTTAGCTAGCTACTTGTCTGCCGTTCGGGCTAATCACAGCGCCCAAAATCTTTTCCATGCTGACAAATTGGGTAGCTCAAATATTAAGGGAAAGGTGGAATATAAGAATCCTAGTTTATCTAGAGATTAGTGAGTTACACAAATCCATTGTAACTTCGAATGATAATGAGATTACAGCTAATCATGACGAAATTGATGCCCAAGTTAGTGGTGAACATGTCACACCTGATGAACTTCAGTGTGAAATTGAATCAAAGTGCTTAAATTTTACTTCGATGTTGAGGTTTCATAGACCTAGAAACAAACGAGGAGGTAAAAATGTATGATACCTCATCTAGCCAACGCATCTAAAGCTTATGCAGCTATCACACACTGCATCTCAAAAATTAGCATTGCTATCAGTATTATTTTCTTGGGCCAGGCAGGTGACTTTTATAAAATTTCATCGGATCTTTTACAATTAGTGTGGTCACAAAGCAGATAGCATTGAGACGCGCCGTGAAACTATACGAGCCGGGTTCGCGACCCCTTGGTGAAAGCGTCATTGAATAAAATTCCTCCTTCAGCTACTCATTTGTTTAATTCATAGCAATTTACGACTGCATTGGAAAAGGCTGGTTCGGTTCGCACACCTTAACGCTGACAAATATTAATAAATCTAATCACCGCCCCTCGCGGGGGCAAGGTGCTAGATACGTTTCCGTTCCATCGCGTGGAACTACTCGGTATGGACAACGCTTGCAGACTTTCCTGCATGAACATTATAACACACCCTCGCGGGGTGGATAAATACTAATAAATCTGATCACTGCCCCTCGCGGGGGCAGGGCGCTAGATACGTTCCCGTTCCATCGCGTAGAACTACTCGGCATAGACAATGCTTGCAGACTTTCCTACATGAACATTATAACCCACCCTCGCGGGGTGGATAAATACTAATAAATCTGATCACCGCCCCTCACAGCGGCAAGGTGCAAGATACGTTTCCGTTCTATCGCGTGGAACTACTTGGCATGGAAAATGTTTGCAGACTTTCCTGCATGAACATTATAACCCACCCTCGCAGGGTAGATAAATACTAATAAAATGTCTGATCACCGCCCCTCGCGGGGGCAAGGTGCTCAATACGTTTCCGTTCCAACGCGTGGAACTACTCGGCATAGGCAATGCTTGCAGACTTTCCTACATGAACATTATAACCCACCCTCGCGGGGTGGATAAATACTAATAAATCTGATCACCGCCCCTCACAGCGGCAAGGTGCAAGATACGTTTCCGTTCTATCGCGTGGAACTACTTGGCATGGAAAATGTTTGCAGACTTTCCTGCATGAACATTATAACCCACCCTCGCAGGGTAGATAAATACTAATAAAATGTCTGATCACCGCCCCTCGCGGGGGCAAGGTGCTCAATACGTTTCCGTTCCAACGCGTGGAACTACTCGGCATAGGCAATGCTTGCAGACTTTTCTGCATGAACATTATAACCCACCCTCGCGGGGTGGATAAATACTAATAAATCTGATCACCGCCCCTCGCGAGGGCAAGGTGCTAGATACGTTTCCTTTCCATCGCGTGGAACTACTTGGCATGGAAAATGCTTGCAGACTTTCCTGCATGAACATTATGACCCACCCTCGCAGGGTAGATAAATACTAATAAATCTGGTCACCGCCCCTCGCGGGGGCAAGGTGCTCGTTACGTTCCCGTTCCATCGCGTGGAACTACTTAGCATGGACAATGCTTGCAGACTTCCTGCATGGACATTATAACCCACCCTAGTGGGGTAGAAACCAACGTATCAATGATGCCTACAAAGGTCAATCTTCCAAAAGGGAATATGACCATTCTATGAATACAAAGGATAAAGAATCCTTTCACCTATGGGGCTCGCGGCCCGTACGAGGAAGCCACGGAGGATGATCTTCTGGGCCTAGAACCTCCAGAGGAAACTAAAGAAGTTGACTCGACTTCTTTCCAAACAGGCCGATTAGTGCACCGTCTTTCACAATGGAAGAAAATGGGGGCACCTATTGTTATACAAAGGTTAATTCAAGGGTATCGCATACCCTTCTTTTTCCCAATACAAGCAGAAAGACATTTCACACTCCTTTTTTGGAGGAAATGTCTGCAATAATATACAAAATGAAAAAGCAAAGGATCTTAAAGGTTGCACCTTGCACACCGAGCTTCCTGTCTGCACTTTTTCTGGTGCCGAAGCCCGACGGGTCATCCCGACCAATATTAAAGCTCAAAGATCTAATGAATTTGTACAGGCGGAACAATTCCACTTAATAAACATGTACCGCATTCCAGACTTTCTTCAACCTGAAGACTAGTTACGCAAAGTCGACATAACGCAAGCCTACTTTCATGTAAAAATAAAAAAGTCTCAAAGGCGTTTCCCACGCCTCCTATACAAGGACGATTTTCTCATTACAAATCAAAAATTGCAGAAGCTACGCAATCATGTCAAAATCACGGTACAGAACTTACTACAGAGCCTGGGCTGGCAAATAAATTTCGGAAAATCGGTTCTATTTAGGAATACTATGGAGACCCTGGCACAATCAAAAAATTTTCCCAAGGAAAAAATCAATAACAATCAGAAAAGTGAGTCAGATTACAAAGGAAAGAAAAATCACTCTAAAAGAATTGCAGAAAATAATAAGTATTCTAAATTTTGCGAGTTTCGTAGTCGCACAAGGACGGCTCAATCACCGATGTTCAAAAACACTTCCAGACCCATCCCTGACTTATCTATTACAGCCAGATGCCATAAGGTAACTGATATGGTAGAATCAGAATTGCCAGTTACTGACGACTCCACAATTACCCTCCACCAATTTCTTAGTGACGGATGCCTCGGATAATGTTTGTTCAATCAGATACTGGTCATAAAAGGAACAAACACTACATTCCAATCAAAAGGAAATGTTGGCCATACTAAAATCATGCTCAGTTCTTACGACACAGCTCAGTCCTGAATCAGTGCTACAAGACAGCAGTAGCTCATTTACGGAAGGAAGGAGGGACGAAGGCACTACCACTATTGAAAATACGTTCCAAATCCTCGAGCTATTAGATCACCACTAAATTGATCACAGCGTACAATATATTATATCGGGCAGATACAACAATCATGCGGATCATTTGTCACGTCATCGCCCACCACCAGAGTGGCATTTACAACCACCTTGCGTGTTTGCGAAATGGGGAACGACGCTCTATTCCACGACGGATTCAGTGTCCCATGGAATTTTCCACTCGCGTGGGTCTTCCCGCCATCGTTCTTAATACCGAGAGTACTGACTCATCTGAATCAGTCCACGAGAATTTTCTTAATAATGGTACCTCGATGGGAGAAAGTTTTTTGGCGCACGGACCTCAGAGCCCGAGCGCTAACTGCACCACTGACCGTGAGGCACCTAGACAAGTTTCTCATTGATGTAGCAACGGGTCTGCCATCTCCGAAAGTCGAGGATATCGTGCTCGAAGTTTGGAAATGTCTGATAGAAGCGATAGAAATATGGAACTCGGCAAAGTTATCATTACTTAAAAAATCTTGACTAAGATCTACCCTGTAAGCTTATGAATCAGCTTGGAAAAGTTGGTCTTTTGGTCTTAAAATAAAAATATTATCACCAAAATTCCTACAGGTTCAGAATTAGCACAGTTTTTGGCAGATCTATATATTTTGAATGAAAAATTATCTTATAACACAATTCTATTACACAAATCTGTGATCTCGAAATTATGTAACGCTGAGACATCGAGCAACTTGAGTATTATGTTCTTGTGAAGCACATGTTATAACCAATTACATTTAAGAACCCAGTGGTTTCCAAACCACCAGTTTGGGATGTTAGTGATTTGACTTCGTATAAACGAAATAAATAAATAAATAAACAATCA
Organism: Oeneis ivallda; assembly: GCA_029955525.1. Classification (NCBI taxonomy): domain Eukaryota; kingdom Metazoa; phylum Arthropoda; class Insecta; order Lepidoptera; family Nymphalidae; genus Oeneis; species Oeneis ivallda. The sequence goes on from JARPMR010000007.1 coordinate 24,452,111, forward strand.
GTTTCAAATATCTCGTTATATTGCAGTATTATTACTGTTATGTTCAGGAAGACGTATAAATGACCTAACTTTACTTAGAGTAGATGACAAGCATTGTGTAAAAAGTAATGATTTTATAATATTTTTTCCTCAATTCGGGTCAGAAACCCAGCAATTATAGACAGTCAGGCTGGATATTGCTCGTGAATAAGAATAATCGTAACCTTAACCCTCGTAACGCAGCAAACTCCAGTAATTTATTTGTAACAGTAAGAGGTTTGGCTAAACCCGCCTCGCGTACAGTTATAGTAGGCCGGGTCAAAACCTTGTTCAAAGACGCTGCTACTCCTGGTAGCGTTCGCTCCGCGGTAGCTTCCAAGAGTTGGTGGGAAAATAATTCCATCGATGAAATCTTGGCTCGCGGGAAGTGGCAATCAGTCAATACATTTCAAAAAATTTATAGACGTGAAAAGTGTCACTCAATTGTTCAATCCAATAAACTTATAGTTGGTGGTTTGTTATATTGACGTTTATATTGGTTATGATTAAAATTGAATTGAAATTCTTTTTAAGAAACACAACACATTACTGATTGACATTGTTTTGATGCTTTATTATAATAATAATATGATCACATTGGCGTAGAAGTATAACGATATAATAATCTAGTATGTGGCGTCACCAGGCGAAAACAAACAAGGTCTCAATATAAAGCTTCCAGTGACGGTCAAGTAGTTTAATAGCAGCGTTTTACCTGAAAATAAAACGCATATTAAAATACTTACCTCACTGGAAGCTTTCAGTAATTCCTGCCTGGTGATATTGAGCCAATGAACCAAGGGCCGAGCTCAACCTTTAACGAAAACTTTGTGAGCACGACGCCGCCAGGTGGCGCCACATAGCGGATGTGACGTCAATAAAAGTACGAAAACTGACAAGAAATCGACGGAAACGGAAATGCTACTCTCAATATAAAGCTTCCAGTGAGGTAAGTATTTTAATATGCGTTTTATTTTCAGGTAAAACGCTGCTATTATCGTTGTCATAGGCTATATTTTATACCGACAAAATCATTATATGAAATCGGCTATTTCACCAACATGAAATGTTATCCGAGTGTAAATTTCTAATTTTGACTGTATTTTCAATACAAAAACTGTCAGAACGCCCAATTTATTCCTCGGATAAACGTCATTCGACAGCACTAAACTTTTCTTTTTTATTCGGGAGATTTGTGGGTGTAGGGTGTTACTTCACTCCTCACAATGATATAAGCTTCACAAGGTCTCATCATACATATCGAATAAACATAGGTATTTGGGCTAGTAAACCAACAAAGTGTTTGTTGAATTAAGTTGGTAGGTATAATATCAAAAGTTTTTTAAACTAATTACCTAAATATATTTTTAGGTTACACCCAGTAAACCTGTATTACTGGAATGGCAAGAGAGACCTATGGTGATAGTCAGCAAATATATATCCCAGTATATTGACAAATCATCCACAAAATGACGGGACAGGTATGTAGGTACTGACTTCCTGGACACGAAGATTACAGATATTAATATTGTTTGTCTTGTGAAGTATAAAATTAAAACAAAATATTTACTACATGTTTGGTGTTTTATTTAACGTTATAAATACCTTCTGTTAACCCTGAAGCTTAAATATTATTATTACTGTATAGCTCTTATCCACAGATAAAACTTGAAACAAGATGAAACAGTTGATACAGTTCCTTGTGTAAAGTTTCGTGAAACAAAACCTTACCGTATCACGCAAAATATTATTCGATATTACATTAAACACCCTCAGGTCCAATTGAATAAAATTTGTTTTGCCTTAAGCATATTGGCAATTCTATCCATATTCGAAATTCAAATTGTAATTATATTGGGATTCCCGGATCCGGCACAAGACCGAACATTGGTTGGGTCAAAGGGTAAGGATCCAATATTCTTATTGAAAGAAATTGGTAAATTATAGGTACTAGGTATGTACATTTACTTTTGTTTGAAGTGATGAAATCATGTTTTTTATGCAGTGACAAGATAGCTCTTGACTGCGATTTCACATGATGTTAAGTGACACTGCAGTCTAAGATGGTAGTGGTCTAACTTTGGAGGGGGTATGTTATAAGATAAAGATAAAAACAGTTTTATGTGCTCAAACATGGGCACAAAATAAATATTATAAGTATGCTGCTAATTCCGACATGTTTTTCCATTTCATTTATTTGTAAGATTTAATTAACCCATACCAAGTGGTTTCGACACGCCATCGTGCCGGAACGCTGAATCGCTTTGCGGCACAACTTTGTTGGTGGTGGTTTGATGACTAGCAACAACCCAAGTTTCCCACCAGACTATCTACTGGAGACATTTCAGGAATTATAAATGACTGAAATCGAACCAGAGACCTCTCACTTTAAGAGCACTGTGCCCAGGATATCTTCGCTCCGTTGCTACGGTTTCGAGGGATAATCGTATTAGGTATATTGAAAAGAGCAATTTCAGAAGCAAACATGAAAAAAAAATATTTGAAGAAATGTTGGACGTAACAAGGACAAAGGTCTCTTGCATGGACCTCCACAGGCCCCGGTCTTGCGCCGCCTGAATCTAGCGGCTCCCTGCAAGTCGTTTGATGTCGTCTTAGGAAAAGTTTCTAGGATTGTCATATATGAGTTTCTGAACTAGTTCTGTAATACACATTATTCTGACTACGTGGGTAATCGCTTTATTCTTCTTATCGCATTAAGCCATTTCCCATTACGAAGTTAGCCGTGAGGCTCTACGAGGATCTACGCAACGCAACATTACTTCGGGAAATAAGGCTACGTACTACCTTCTTTAAGAAAAGATTATATAGTTAGAAACGGTATTACATCCTTACCAATATTATAAATAATATTTTTTAATTTGTTTGTTGGTTTGTCCTTCAATCATGCAGCAATGGAGCAACAGATCAACGTGATTTTTCCATGGGTATAGTTAATGACACTGAAGCGCTCATTATATTACATTATATTATTTAATGATTAGTTTATTAATTAACTATCATTAAATCTATTACTGAATTGTCATTATAATGTACAAACGAAGCGTTAACTTCTGAGGATGAAACTTTTTAAAATATAAGATTAAGTCGTTAAGTAACGATTAGCGACTCTGAGTGCGACGGTTAGGCTTTACCCCAGCTATCAAACTTTCCGTTTTAGCCCGTAAAAACACGGTTCCCGCAGGATTTTTGATAACCCAACTCCACGTGGACAAAGTTGCAGCCAAAATTTTGTACTAAATAAATGACAAGAGTTCGAGAAAATTTGAATGCGGTATATTTTATCTGATTAGAACTAATGTATAAAATTCTCATGTCACGGTGTTTGTTACCAAACTCCTTCGAAACGGCTGGACCGATTTTTATGAAATTTTGTGTGCATATCGGGTAGGTCTGAGAATCGGCCAACATGTATTTTTCATACCCCTAAACCTAAATGATAAGGGTGACCCACCCCTAAATATCTTTGTTGGCGGTACGAAGTTCGCTGGGTTAGCTAGTAGTTATATACATATATTTGTTGAATGTATAGTTTGTTATCTTTGATATACATATACTAGAGGTCCTAATTGACTTTTCAAGTGAATAGATATTCACTTGAAAAGTCAATTTGGACCTCTAAATTTCATTATGACCTTAGTTGCCAGATCTATGACCTAAGAGAATTTTGGGTCTATTAAATAGGCTCTCGAATGACTCTACCAACACTTAATGAAGAATCTAGAGGGAAGAAAGTCTACTAAGAAATTCTATTTTTAATTAAAGTTTTTTTAATTCTAAGTATTAAATTGAACCAAAAAGTAATTCTATTGCATTTTCATATAGTTGTAATTATTTTGCAATAGGTACAATTTTACAAAAAATAATCTAAACTACTTCATCATTATTCATAAGGAATTAAGTATTATTAGTTGCAAGCTTGAACTCAATTCCATAAGAAATTAGTTTTTCAACAATAGTGGGAAGGGAAGGGAATCAACAATCGAAATTGCTGACTATATAGTGAACGACACGGTCACGGTTCATATGTTAATTAACAAAAGAAAATGTTTTCCCTTCTATAACAAAACACCTATGTACAATTGTACATTGACTGGTTGAGCCATACAGCCTACCACAGAAACTAAGTAGAAACTTGTACAATCGATTATAATTTCTACAACTAAAGGTATTGAGGCTGTTATAGTTTGAATGTTTACAGATATTGCCTACGGTACAGTTTGCGCAAAGCTTTTCGCTCCAACTTGCTACGAAGCTACGTCAGTCTCTCGCAGAAACTCGTCGTTCGTACAAGGGTCTACGCCGTTTTCGTAACCGATCTTTAGCAATTCTAACCTTACATTTTTTTATTCAAATAATCTTAATTAACTGAAATCAGTATAAAAAAATATTTCGTGTTATTATTTGTGTTGTAAAAAGTGAATTTTGTGTCGATTGTCAAGTTGCCATTATTCATTACGTGAGATTAGCCATTGAGTGCAAATAAGTGCGTTTTTTGTTTATTATTAAAAAAACCTCAATGTAATGGAGATTTTATGTAAATGTGCCCTACGTGTGGATTAAATGGAACATGCTGTGTAAGTATTTATATGTTCATTTTTAGTGTACATGCAAACAATTAGTGATAACTGATAATAATAATTGAAAGGAAATTAATATGCATAGAATTAGATATTTAAAATTCCTAAAAAGCAGCATGTAAATTCTATCCTCTACACATTAGATAGCTGAGTATTGCAAAACAAAAGATTACTCTACTTGAATTAAATGTATTATCTATTTAGTAAAATGCATGTAAGTATGCTTAAAAAATTTATTTGTCCTAAAGCCAGAAATCATATATTAAAAAACGGGTATTGAAAAACATGTAGCCTGAACATCAGCATGTGATCGGATTTGAATAATACAGAAGATAGTTCTATTTCTAAAAATATAGCCAATTGAAGGCCAAATACTTCTTAGTTATTTTTGCTCAGTTAACTGCCTCGTTGGTCTAGTGGTTAGAAAGTACGATTGCGGGTGACGAGGCCTCGGGTTCGATTCCCGGGTCGGGCCAAAAAATGTAGGTATTGAGTTTTTCCGTCAAGAAATTCGCAATACCAGCCCAGAGTTAGGAAGTTGGCGGTGAGTCATCCCCGTGCCTCGGAGAACACGTAAAGCCGTCGGTCCTGCGCCTGATCTCTCTCCGGTCGTGTCGGATTTCCGTCCCATCGGACTATGAGAGTGAGGGAATAGAGATTGCACCTGTGTTTGCGCACACACTTGTGCACTATAATATCTCCCGCGCAGATGGCTAATCTCTGAGGTTAGCCGCCGTGACCGGATTCGGTCGGGAGGACATTATTATTAGTTATTATTGCATTTTATGGGTTCTTTGTAGGAGATATTATTAGGTACCTGCTGATGGCAGCGACTTCCGCTTTAAAATATGCCGTGGACATTCATTGATGTTCTGCCGCGGGATTAATCTTAAAATTATTGCTACAGTGTGAAGATCTCAATTAGGTTATCCCATAAGGCTCTGACATCTGACAAAGACGGTATATCAATTACCATCTGTCTTTTCTGGTGTCTGGTTCGCCTGTTTTGGTCGTAGTTAGTTACCTACCATCCTATACTGTCAAAGATATGCCGCCAAGTGATTTAGCGTTCCGGACTCCGGTACTATATGGCATGTAGAAATAATACCATAACCCCTCCAATGCTAGTCCGCTACCATTTTAGGCTGCACTGCCACTTACCATCAGGTGAGATCGTAAAAGGTTACCTTGTCATATCAAAACCACTGGGTAGACTCGATAACACAGCCTGGTGTCGGCAGCAGTTACAGCGGTGCAAGAATCTAGCCCTGCTATCCGTGATATCAACACGCCTGCCCAGCCAAAGTTGCGATTATGAGATCTGAGAGATAGATAAAGCTGAGATGGATAAAGAGATACAGCCAACTGTTAATGAATGCACTCAAATCTAAAGGGACACCTTGCTCGGATAACTGGCGTTTTCCTTTGAAGGAGCCGAGCGCTTATCTTGACTCCACGCTTACAAGAGCTTATCGTAAGACGTCTGGTGCAGCGATTCATTTTGCTTTATAAAAGATTTTACCTCATCGTGTTTATGACAGGTCATCGTTGAGACATGCCTATACACAGTACGGAATATAGGTCGGGATAAAGATAGAATATTTTATTGATCACAAAATATAAGCAGCAATGCCCCTTTTCAGTTTCAACATTAGAACTGGTAATTCTGCTGCTGCCACCATATATGGCCCATTCTCTTGATGAATTACTACTTGATATTTGATGGTGAATGCGGAACAACTTCATCAACATCACCATCACCAACCGTACTGAGCGCAGGTCTCCTCTCAGAGAAGGGTTATAGGCCTTAATCCACCACACTGGCCCAAAATTAATTGGCAGACTTCACACACCTTCGAGAACACCATGGAGAACTTTTAGGTGTGCAGGTTTCCTCACGATGTTTTCCTTCACCATTGAAGCATAAGGTATTTAATTTCATAAATGCACATTGCGACCCCTAATAGGAGACCGCAGTCCTAACCTAGGCTATCATTGCCGGAACAACTTCATAAACTATGAATTTCTTGACAGTGCTAGATTCAGAGCTAAAATCTGCTGAGTCAAAAGCTGAACAACAAATCTGGACTCTAACTCATGCTTATATCCGTAATACTGTTTTACCGGCTGTAATACTCGCTTGTCAAGCCCCGCTGGCTTCGTCATAAATATTTTGCTTCTATCCCCGACACAAAATTTATGCCCTACGTTTTATCATCGTAACGTTTTGTGATTCCTTCACGTGTGTTTCATATGGATGCTCTTTTCTTTTTTAATATGATATTTATGTTTATTTTTCTTTTTTAATCCATAATATAGCGTAACGCTTTTGGTTAGATACTAGATAGAAATACAATAAAGTTCTTAGTTTTGAAATTCACTCGAGTTAACATAATATAACCGACCATTTTAACAGATTTTCAATACAAAAATGCGGAAGAATCTGTTATTCCACCGTGATAAAGCCCAAGAGAACCTCGGCTGCTATTTGATTGATAGGAAGGAGATATTTACCCTGAGCTAGGAGGAATATCTACATTCTACACGATGAGAGAGAGAGATAAGTTGTTGTTTACTGTAGTACAGAAATGCTGTGCTTTGCAAGTAGCTAAGTGAATGCATAAACAATTTATATGCCATTTTCTTTATTGGGTATCAGTTGACTCACTCTGGTTTTGAAGGGGTGGATCTACCTAGATTATAATATTATACAAATAGTAGCTATTTAATGTCTCTATACTTTTACTTTAAGCCTCAATATATAGGCAGGTATGAACGTAGGTAGTGCAACGGGTGGGGATGGAACCGTTCACCTTTTGTTTTCCCAGTACGCACCATTAACCGTTGGACTATTGATGCAATACATTTCATATGATTTTTGGAACGTAGTTCCTTATCGCGCGGTACGGAAGGGCGCTAGACGGAAAAAATTAAGGAACCGACACTCGACACATTTTTGAAACCGACACTTTTTTGTTGAATGTGAATTTTGCATTGTGTTCGTTATTTTCGCGATACAACACGGCGTCTGCGTGGCCTAGTGGCTCAGGCAGTCGCCTAATAGTTCACAGTCGATGGTTCGAATCCCAGCTCGAGACTGAATTTTCTATTTTCTATTTTCTATTTTATTTTAAATAATTTCTACATGTGGAAATTGTTTAAAATAAAATTGAAAATGGAAAATTCGGTCTGTCTAGCTAGCATTCTGTCATTCATGTCAGCTCTAGGCTACGGAGACGCCGTGTTGTATCGCGAAAATACCGAACACAATGTAATCGAAAGGAACTACGTTCCATCCGGGTGTCCCTTGACACCTCTCAAGTTTTTTTTTCTAAATGATTATACCTACTTCCATTTCCACAAGTCCACTTAGAAGTTTAGAAATTTTAAGCGAATACACAGACAAACGCACTTTGTCTTAGCTTGTTGTATTTCGTATAAACCTATTTATCGTGGCTTCAAAATTCAAATCAAGATCAAGACGTCAATAAAACAAAGTTGTGCGTAAATATTTACTACCCCTAAACTACCCCTGGGTATCGAGCAATTAAATACAGCCAGCCGACGGCCGTGTTTACATGCCAATCTTGACTCTTGAATAAAATGTTCAGAGTAATCAATTCACTAGCATCTTCTTCTTCTTCTTCTTTATCAACCTATAGACGTCCACTGCTGGACAAAGGTCTCCTGCATGGACTTCCACAGGCTTCGGTCTTGCGCCGCTTGAATCCAGCGGCTCCCTGCGACTCGTTTGATGTCGTCGGTCCACCTGGTGGGGGGTCTGCCAACACTGCGTTTCCCGGTGCGGGGTCGCCACTCCAACACCTTGGGACCCCAACGACCATCAGTTCTTCGAACTATGTGACCCGCCCATTTCCACTTCAGTTTCGCGACACGCTGAGCTATGTCGGTGACTTTGGTTCTCCTACGAATCTCCTCATTTCTGATTTGATCTCGCAGAGATATACCGAGCATTGCTCTCTCCATCGCTCGCTGGACATGACTAGCATGACCTCTCGTAATATTTATTGTAATAATATTCTTTCACTTCGCCGTAGTATGTTGTGATTTTTTTACCTCACTACATGCCCCCGGGGGATGCCCCGTCGTTCACGCCCGCAGGAACTACCTTATACCTCCCTGCACGTGTCCCCTGGGTGTTGCTAATCGAGCGACGAACTTGCTGGCGAAATAAGCGTTTTTTAAACATAAATATTTATAATAACATCCGTACGAAATGTCTTTACACGCCAAACATAAAGGCTCTTCTAAGAGCCATTTGACCAATGATGTCGGACCTTCAGTCCGCATCATGCAACTTAATATTAAAGTCCTAAGAGCCGCTATCCATTGTGGGTACTAAATTTTGGCATATTTTAAATTTTATTAAAAACGCTTACGGATTCTACCGCCATACGATTAAATAAAAACCTCACTACAGGAATAAGCCAATAAGAAGGACTATAATTTTAGCAGTCTTTATATGTATGTGACTATTTACGAAAAACTAGGGATCCAATTTTGATGAATGAGGTGTCAATCGATTCGTTATGATGGCCCGGGCATATTTAGACTACACTGTATACGAACAAAATCAATATGACGGATGTTACATACAATTTTCCGTAGTCGAGTTAAAGTTTTGAAACTTTAGTTTTGTTAATCAATCGATGTTCGTATCTGGCGAAAACTTAAAAACAGCTTGACCGATTTCAATTTTTTTTGTTTACTTCGCTCTAATACAGGGTTGATATAAAAAAATATAGGGTAAACACCGGAAAAATCGAAAAATCAAAATTGGTAATTGTGTATGGGAATTATTACCATTTCGGATTATTTATTTCTAGGTGTAAATAATCCGAAGTGTTAATTCCCATGAACATAATATTACCTAGGTAGGTAATAAATAGTTGGTGGGAACGAAACCGCGGGTAAAAGCTAGTTAATAATATTATAGCCAAAGTAAGGGTCTTTATTTCGATTTGCAAAAGATTTTTCACATCACATCGCACATTCTTTAAATCCTATCTCGCATCGTTGTCAAACCAACTCTAGTGCATGCTATCTCAAATTTGCCTCAAATATCCATTGAAGAATCTTGATAGAGACTATGTTGAAGGTCTAGTGACTCTCAGAAGGGCCGTTATTCCATAAAATACTTGGTCAAAGTCAAATGATGCCTTAATTCTTCAAATATTTTACAGTAGGTATAATATTATCTGTTGTTACTGTGATTTCTGCTCGTATATATTATATATATATACATATATATATATATTTTTAAGTCTTAGTGAAAATCCATTCAAATCTGCCCCCCGATTGTCTAAAAGTTGCCGACCAAAATCGTATTCATTTGATGGAATTTCATTTTATTGTATAGGTGTAACATTTTACGGACCTCAATCTACACAGAAATTAGCTAACTATCTGCCCGGGAGATATCATATTGCCCAAGTATGTGCGCAATTGTGCCGCGCTTTCTACTCCCTCATAGTTGCATCACATGGGTCTGAGTCTGACCCAAACGGAGAGAGATCAGGCGCAGGTCCGATGGCTTTATGACGCCTTTTTGATGCACAGGGGGGACACACTGGTAACTTTAAGAAACATGGCCACTATTGAGAATTTTTGACAGAAAATCCCAATACCAAATTTTTTGGCTCTTCCCAAAAATCGAACCTAGACCTCGTCATACGCATTCAAACATGCTTACCACTAGACCAAAGAGGCAATTAGACTGTGAAACAGCCTACAAATTAGGCTTAGCCGCTTACTGGTCTTTTGAAACACTATGTAATAATGAACATTCATTAAGACATTACCTTAAGTCATCCCGTGATATAGAGATGTTTTGCATATGTTACCGAACAGTCCGAACTACAAATTAGGTTATTAGATCAATACAAAGCAAACACCGGATAGCAACATAGAACAGAGACTATTTCATTTATCAGATTTCACATGACCGTAGTGCAAATGAGTACAAAGGAGAATGTCTCTCGATCGATTTAATTCTGGACCAAATTGGGGAGTGAATTGCCTTATTTTCTGCTTATGTTAAGTTTCAGCGAGATGCTTTAAGATGGATTGCAAACAAATTACAATTTATGGTAAAATGTTCTTCTCCAAATATTCAAGTTTTATGTTACCTTGAAAAATATCAAAACGTAAAAGACAGAACATTGCAAAAAGTTTCCAATTACAATTGATCTATGTTAGGTACTATTAAACATCAACTAATTAAGGTAAAATGAATTACTCCGTGAGCCTAGAGAGTCGCCTTTCCACAGTAAAATGTTAAATAAACAATAAAGTTCCTTTCGAAAATATTTATTTTGATCAATATATCAAGGCTTCACTTTTATTGCTGAGCATTTAAATATCAGTGGAACAAACAGCGGAGTTCCTTGATGTGCATGAACGTAGCCGATTCACGCACGTTCCTTGATGCGCATGAACTCCTATTCACGCACGTTCTTGATAAGCATTAACATGATCTATTCACGCACGTTCCTTGATGCGCATGAACGTAGCCTATTCACGCACGTTCCTTGATGCGCATGAACATAGACTATTCACGCACGTTCCTTGATGCGCATGAACATAGCCTATTCACGCACGTTCCTTGATGCGCATGAACTCATATTCACGCACGTTTCTTGATAAGCATGAACATAGCCTATTCACGCACGTTCCTTGATGCGCATGAACATAGCCTATTCACGCACGTTCCTTGATGCGCATGAACTCATATTCACGCACGTTTCTTGATAAGCATGAACGTAGCCTATTCACGCACCTTCCTTGATGCGCATGAACATAGACTATTCACGCACGTTCCTTGATGCGCATGAACATAGCCTATTCACGCACGTTCCTTGATGCGCATGAACTCATATTCACGCACGTTTCTTGATAAGCATGAACGTAGCCTATTCACGCACGTTCCTTGATGCGCATGAACATAGACTATTCACGCACGTTCCTTGATGCGCATGAACATAGCCTATTCACGCACGTTCCTTGATGCGCATGAACTCATATTCACGCACGTTTCTTGATAAGCATGAACATAGCCTATTCATGCACGATCCTTATAGGAGGAGGTTCTTAATTCGATGCGTATTTTCTTTTTTTGTCGATGTTACTCCATAATTCCGTCAAATCTGAACTGATTTCAATATTTTTTTTTATTTGAAAGGTCATACTGTCAGGTTGTTCCCATTTAAATTTAGTGAAGATCTGATGAATATCTTCGGCGATGGAGGACGGAACTCCTCAATGCATTTGCAAATCGCTCGCGATCAGAGAATGTGAAGATTGATCCTATGAAGCTACCACTAAAAAGCTTAAAATAATAATATATAAAAATTCTTTTTAATAAACCCGACTTCAAACGCCACTACAAAGTATAAAATAATTTTAGTTTGTACAGGTATGTTGAAATCGGACGAGCCGAAACGAAACGCCGAAATGAAACCGAAACGCTAGCCCGACTTCAACATACTTGTACAAACTAAAATTATTTTATACTTTGTAGTGGCGTTTGAAGTCGGATTTTTTAAAAAGAATTTTTATCTATTAAGTATACAGTAGTGAATAAAAGAATTAACAGGCCCTGAAGCCAACATGCCCTGATTCAAACACAAGACGTTTATTAACTTGACGTTATCGCTCATATCAAGTCGAACGCTACTTTTACTCGGCTTTTATCGCCCTAACTGGATTAAATATCAAGTAGCACAAAATTGTACAATCAGTGAATGACGGTTTTATTTTATATACTAATAATAATTATTAATATTATGAATCATACAAATCGTTTTATAAATAAGTAGGTTCCGAATAGGTTCTACTTGCTTATTTTTATTATATTCATTGCACATTTTGCTAAAGTCTTCTAAGTTCTACATACTATACTGTGTACATACAGTATACCTGTGTGTACTGTAGAAGACTGTAGAAGACTTTTGAGAAGAATAACTTAAATTTTTCTTATTTTTGGCAATGTAAATGATGTCAAATTGCGAATACTCGCAATATTACAGCCACAAACGCAAATGCTAGTTTCGTAGGATACAAAGATCTAAGGGCTAAGAGCAAGCCCATTTTGCAATAAAAATAGAAGTAAAACTCGTTTTTATTATGTAAATGAAAGTTATTGTAGCTGTTTTTCCAAACCACAGCTCGGATGTCGTGACTGAAATTTACAAAACCCTAAACGACTGCCACTTTGGGAAACTGAAAAGTTTAACACGCGACCAGCTAATTAATGCTATTATTAATTTAATATTAGGTATTATTTTACTGAGGTTTTCCCCAGTTTTTACAATTGGGTGGTAGCCTAAATTGGGTTGCTAAGCCTAAAACAGAACGCCTTCAATTGTATTCTGCGAAAATAACAAAGGAGTTTTTTAGTGTATATTCTCGTGTATTTGAGGTCAATTAATAAGTACTGTACTGTCTAACTGAGGTACAAGTACTTATTAACTGACCCCAAAATTTTCATTTTCTTAGGGTTTTTTACCAGAAAATGTTTTTAGTGCAACTCTCGATACATTTAATATAAACTATAATTAGCTGACGATTTTATAACTTCAGTCATTTTCAAGGGGTATTTTTTTGTTTGAATCTTTAAGAGAGCTGGAGAATCGTAGCGATAGAAAGACCCTCTTCCGGGATCGGGATATGTCCGGGGACCTAGTTGATCCGATCGGAACTTGTATATAAAAAATATCCGGAAATAAAACCTTGGTAGCGCGAGCGTGATTCATGATCGCGTGACGTAATACTATTTTTTTTAGCGCCTGTTAGTACGTATTTTGACCATTGCAGTTTGTAGATGTTTCGCATGACATTCAGGATGATGATATTTAAATACGATTTTTTAAATATAAATTTAATTTAATTTTAATCAATTACTATTCAAATTCAAGCTTTGTTCGTATTCATCCCAGATGTCTAACATTCCAGTAAAACCTATTAGACTGCAATCAATGACTATTTATCGTAGAGCTACAGTAATAATATTCAGTAGATTTATTTAGTAGAGCTTATATTTTGATTAGATTTTATGTACCTATTTGGTACCAATATCTGCTGCGAGCTTTGCGAGCGACCAACAATCTAGTAGTTGTGCCAACTTTTTAAGTTGCCATTTGCATGTCATTTTTACCCTCGTCCTGCTCACTTCGACACCCAATTTCATGCGCGACAAGCCGATTGTATTGGCTCAGGCTTTGTTGTTTCTTTGTTGTACTTTTCCGGCCATTTTCACGTTGTATGTACCTACTGTATTCAGCATCGTTAATGCGTAAACTGGCAATGTTTTATTACCACAAATTGGTACAAACGGGACCAGCAATGCCAGCTTAAAATAATAAGGTGGAAGACACGGGTCTGCCCGCGAAATTCAAATTTAATTTGGTTTTTCGCAATTCGTAAACTAATACGACAAAGTAGGCTTATGGCCTTCTAATTGCGACGATGGCAGTATCATCTTCACAGGTTTACATAAAAATCTTTACTTGAAAGTGACCAGTTTAAGAAATTAATCAAAATATCGACTAATTTGTGAGTAACTCACGTCCAACTCAGTATTTTGATTAATTTCTTGAACTGGGCACTTTCCAGTAAGGATTTTTATGTAAACTTGTGAAGATGATAATTCTACTGGCACAATTAGAAAGCCATAAGCCTACTTTGTCGTATTAGTTTACAAATTGCGAAAAACCAAATTAAATTTGAATTTCGCGGGCAGACTCGTGTCTTCCACCATAATGTCTTCTAAATTTATCGATTAATAAAATAGGTAAGTGTCATTCTTTAAAGGTGTAAGCAGTAGGTATGCTGTACTTATCCATACTATTATTGTAAACTAACGTTTGCTCGCGACTTCGTCCGCGTGGGGTTAGGTTTGTTACATCCCTCGGGAACCCTTTTTCGGGAACCCTTTGTTTACTCTATGTCACTTTCCAGATCCTCAAATACACATGCAAAAATCAAGTCAATCCATAGCTCCGTTGCGGCGGGATTGAAGGACAAACCAACCAACAAACCCACTTTATTTTATTTAATTCTTATTTTAGTTTTAATTTTAGAATAAATTTAATTTTAATGTAGTAGGTAGTTTTAATTTTAGAGTAAATATAGATTTAACGGATATAATTATGGAGTAACATCAAAAAAATATATGCATGTTACAAACCCACTTTCGTATTTATAATATTAGTAACAAAAGGGTGTTAGTGCAATCTATACATAAGACAAAAGCTTGTAGTTATATCTATCCGTGACCATTATTAGTCAGTTTCTCATAAAAGTCAGCGTTTCAGTATGTACTGTTTATAGCATACATTGCTGAGAAAGGTGGACACTGTGTGTGCACCACCGTTGAATACATACATTTTTAAGCCTCAATAGCCCAACGGTTAAAGGTGCGGACTGAACACTGGAAGGTCGCAGGTTCGAATCCCACCGGTGCACTATTGTCGTACCCACTCCTAACACAAGCTTTCCGCTTATTTGGAGGGGAGAGGAGGATATGAGTCAACTTCAACTTGGCTAATATTCTTTATTTAAAAAAAAAAAAATTTTTAGACTACCGTTTGGAGCCTTTGTACACGACGACACTTCGCGTGTTTCTAATGGGGAAGTGGAACCGTACGTGGACTGACCGTCGCCGTCGCGTCGCGTGCAAGGACCCCTCTTAATAGTTTCGAATTAGTAATTAACTTTTTATTACTTGTATTTCTTCTTCTTTGTATTGTTTTTGTTGTTTGTTTTTTTGTTGTATTCCTTGTTGTGTCTTTTTTGCTTTTTGGTGGAAGTAAGAAGCGACAAGGCTTTTTGCATCTTATGAAGCTTATTTCCACCGGATGTTCCCTGAAATCCTGGAAGGGTAGTTTTTTATATCACAACGTCTTATTTAGAGACTGCTTTGCAAGAACTATTTTTAGTTCTTCTCACGGCCGCAATAAGTTCAGTGTCCCAAATTATGCAGACGTGCTCAGGTTATGAAAGAGATAATAAGTACAAGTGAGAGAGGGAAAATCGATTGCTACAGTGAATATGAGAGGGACGGAAGATTTGTTGGCAGTTTTATGGAGGAATAAAGTACACATTTGGCCCCCAATTCAAATTAATGTACTTTTAGAAAAGAATTGTTTTTTCGCTTTGTACATTTGAAATTCAAAATTATTTCATATAGGCTACTATGTGGCTCTTACAGCAAGTTTAGACTTTACCACTGGTTCAGAAATCAGGTATTTAAGTTGGCGGTATTCTTACAGAATCAAATGTTCTTAGGCGGTACCAAAGTCACCGACACGAGTCACGAAACTGAAGTGGAAATGGGCGGGGCACATAGTTCGAAGAGCTGATGGTCGTTGGGGTTCTAAGGTGCTAGAGTGGCGACCCCGCACCGGGAAGCGCAGTGTTGGCAGATCCCCCACTAGGTGGACCGACGATATCAAACGAGACGCAGGGAGCCGCTAGATTCAGGCGGCGGCGCAAGACCGAAGCCTGTGGAAGTCCATGCAAGATACCTTTGTCCAGCAGTGGACGTCTATCTGTTGACAAAGAAGAAAAAGGCGGTGTTAGGTACACTATCATGCTTCAGAGAGCATGTAAAGCCGTACTCAATTAGACTACATTATAATGTAGTAAAAAAAGATAATATGCCAATAGCAAGGAAAGCGATTAATACAACGGCACTATTTCAGCTATTTTATACCGGCTGATATAAATACTTCAAGTTGATGATACGAGCTCAATATCGAACAGTACCTATTTCAATTTTACACGTATTTGTCATACATATCTACAACATCGTTACCAACTTATGTAGGCAGCCCTTGTGCGCCGATTCTGTATTGGCACTCTGCCAGAAGTCTCGCCATAAAATATACTACATTTTCTAGACGAGCCGGCAAAATTTTAATATTTATACAACTATATTAATGTAACTGTGAACCATTAACTTAGCAGGCAGTGTAGGTAAACACCAAGCACAAACTTGTAGGCTTAAGTAAGCAGTAAAGTTTGTTATGACTGTAGTGCACATTGGTCTCAAACTGCGCTATTGGTCTAGCTGTTTAGCTTGTTTGACTGGGGATCATAAGGCTTTGGGTTCGTGACCCAGGTCGGGCCAAATAAATAAAATTTATTGAGGGTTTCTGTGAAGAAATTCTGTGTAAATTGTGAGAACAAGAAGAAGAGATAAGAAATAAGAATAAGAAATAAGCTCAGAACTGGTGTAAACGATGAACCTACGACATGAACGATAAGTAAAATCATTTCAGAGCATTGGGGATAGCTACGCCAAGATACGGCGAGCGGCGTAGAGGTCTACAAAACATAGCTGTATGTTTAACTAAGGCTCATTTTTTATGGGCTGTGTTAAGATGATGTACATTTTTTGCTCTATTCAACATAATCCTCTGAAATTGAATAGAGGATTTGAATATTGCACTAAATTAGTTGTTCAAGTATACTATGGAGTATCTTCCTATGATACAATACGTAATAAAACTTTTGAGTCTAGTAGAATCAAGAGCTAGTGGATTAAATACCTACCTCTTTAATCTTAACGTCAGGGATTCCCCGCAGGGAGCTCTGATATTTTTATAAACTTTGTAGCTTTTGCTGCTTTACTTTAAAAGGGTAAACAAAATGACAAAAGCCGCTCAGAAATTCACCTCTATCTCTCTCTTTGCGCATCGTTTTCCTCGTTGCTGGGGGTGGTAAGCACTTCTTACCCACTGCTCAACTAGATTGCTCAACTAGTTGAGCAGTAGGACGCAGTTTGTAGTACCGAATTTTATGCTCTATAGCTCAACTATTTTTTGCTCAACTTAGTTGGTCATCCTGTATTTTATCAGTCACTGTCTTTTTTTTTAAGTTAAGTTAGGTTAACCCAATAGAGCCTAAGTGCCTGAAAATATAATTACGAGTATGTCCAACCCTAACCGCAAAATATTAGACAAAATATAGCACTTTAAACTGTGAACCGCCGAACTATTTATCTAACTGCTCATTCTTACATTTTTACTGGTCATTTATTTTTTAGTATCCGGCCAATTATTTTTTATTACTGTTAGGTATTATAAATTATGTTCTACTGCTCCACTAGTTGAGCAATTAAGTTGTGACAGTGGGGAAGAAGCTGTGGCAACCCTTTCCATGGTAGTAAAACCTCACTTGGTTTGATCTAGTTGAAGAGGTAAAAATAGAATGTCGACCAGCTAAAAAATATTCATATTTGTAGCCTGGCAAGGATAATTTATTTTGAAAATTCCAAATTTTTGTCCAATACTCCCTACATACATAGCATACAACGTAAGCATGAAATTTGAGCTATCAATTCAGTTTAGAGATTGAGAATTTTGAATTGATTTGAGATCATTTTACGTGTTGGCAGTTGTAGCGTTTTTGTTTAAAGTAATTAACCAAGCCGAACTAACCTCTCCGAATATAAGCGGAAAGCTTGTGTTAGGAGAGGGTACGACAAAAGCAACGGGTGGGGATTGAACCTGACTCCTTTCAGTTTTCAGTCCGCACCTTTAACCTGAATATTGAAGCTGTACGTACCGTAGGAACATGTCACCATTAAGAGTATACAAACTAAAGAAAACGGATTAAAAGACCGCTTCGTGCGTTAAGCACTCGAGCAGTCAAATGGAGAGCTAGGTTCAGTCCTTTATGCTGTGATCCAGTGACCAGTGTAAGCGGCCGGCGCTGGCAGCTCGCCAAGCGTCTCGTCAAACACTTCATCTCCGCTGCCCCGATTCAGAGATTCCCAACTTTTCTTTCCAATTTAGCATGTTTATGTAAAAGTTCTTGTAAAATTCCTTTGATCAACTTTTTGATAACTATTTGTGGCCAAGCCGGTGAATCGTTTTTGTTATGTAAATAAGTGACTCATTAGCTGTTGCTTACTTACCCAAATAAAATAGTTTACCCATTTTGATTTTGTTTGAATAAAATGTAGCCTATGTCACCCGGACCATCATAACGAATCGATTCATGAAAATCGACTCAGTAGTTTAGACACTAAAGGGAACATACGTAAATGACACATACGTATACATGCATACATACATAGACTGCTAAAATCATAACCTTTCCTTTTTCTTTGCCGTAGCAGGTAATAAAATACTAAAGTATAGTATAATATGAGTTTAATTTAAACTCCCACACCCTTTTCCAAGTTAGCCCGCTACCGTCTTAGACATCATCGTCTCTTGCCATTAGGCGAGGTCTCTGTTGTTTTTGAATGAAAAATAATACCATACGTGAAATAACTTTGCAATATTCAATGAATTTAGAATTGCGAATTTAGTGCTTGGCCGGTCAGTAAAGCTCCGCTAGTTACGATTCAGCCGTTACTGTGGTAACGGGTGAGTCAACCAAATTGGGTGTACTTATTCTCGCACGTAGCAAAGTACGCCACCCGTAGCGAATCCGTACCAACTGTGCGCTATTACCACTAACACTATAAGACACTAATGTTTGTAGTCACCAACGTTCCCTAACTTTTACGGGCTATCTAAGCTAAGTTAGGCTTAAGTTAGATGACGCTTTCTGTCAATTTTTTGGGAACACCTAATGGTGGAAATGACATTGGGTAAGGAATTGTATTAAGGGGCTACCTACGTAAAGAGACTCTTACTTAGGGGATGATTTAGGTCTGGTTGGAGAAAATGAGCATCATTCACTGAGCACGCACACGGCCTGACTGTTTACTACGGAAATGCAGCCAGTATTCTTGGCACCATTTCGTTCGTATAAGGTTTACGTTAGTGTTTATCACAATACGCAAGTAATTTTTGACTGCGAGCCTAAAAAATTACTCACTCACTAATCTTTAGTAGCGGTTAGTAATCACGGTATACCTAATGAAATCAGATGATTTCATTAGGTATACCGTCCCCTGACTGACATAATATTCAGTCATACATAGAATAGAATAGAATAGAAATATTTTTTATTCAAATAAACTTTTACAAGTCGGTCTATTATTACGGGACGTAAGGCTAGATTCAGGCAGGCATATTATAGGTAATTTGCTCATATGTCTTGTAATCTTGTAGGTATAGAAAGGTATCGGGTAGGTTATGGGTCAATTTCAACAAAGTGGTTTTTTTCTTCCATTTCGGTGAACTTTCGTATTATAAGTTTTTTTTTTAATTTAAGCTGTAGTTTAATATACTTCTTGATATAGGTTATGCTCTTATGTAATGCCATAAAAATGTATCCTATTTAACCTATGTAAATTCGTGTTTGAAATTGGGATGCCACCGAAATGAAACATTCGTTCACCGAAATGAAATAACTAACCACCGAAAGGAAAGAATGTGTCCACCGAAATTAAAATGCACCGAAAACGTATACAGACAGACAAAATATTACTTTTCTACTGAGCAAACGCTAACCTCAACCATACACCTTACCTAAATTGATAATCTTTTTACTTTCACGGAGTTATGGAGTAAAATAGACAAAAATTTTCATCTCCTATCCCGGAGGAACCTTATTGTTTATGAGGATAAAATCTATTATCTTATATGTTATATGTTGACCCGGAGTATCAGCTACCTACTATACCAAATTCTATTAAAATCCTTTAGTTTTCACGTAATGCGCGCACAGACAGTCAGACAGACAGACTAAAATAAAAAAAAGTTGTTTCACAGTATCGGTAATAAAGCGTCCTCCTATTAAAATTTTCATATATATACATACTGTAAAATTAATCAAATATTTTGAAAAATTCACGTGTTGATCCGGATTTTCACCGAAATGAAATAATAATACACCGAAATGATAAAACAATCCACCGAAATGAAACTATTATACACCGGAATGATAAAAGCTCACCGAAATGAGAATTTTTATCATTTCGGTGGGTTTTTTATCACTTCGGTGGCCACTTTAGGCCACCGAATCCACCGAAATGAAAACACCGAAATGAAAACCAAGGGTAAAAATTAGCATAACTAAAAAGTATTTATTATAATTTATAGGATATAAGGAATACTACACAAATAAACATATTACCAATATCTCATTCATTAGTATTTAATTAAGTATACTAGCTCATTGCAAGACAAGTTATACCTACACACGGAAATTAAAAGAAATGTGTCGCACGTCACCGAAATGACATACAAACGTTTTTTTGGGGAACAAGCAGGTAATCGGCGCACTTCGATACAGGATAAACACTTAGAGCCCACTATTACGTATGTTCTAAACGCATAAGGGGGGAGCTAGAGTTGTTCTATGCAAAAATATTCTTGATTAACTTTAAGCCACCGAAATGAAAGGACTTTCTGGGACACATGCATTTTTACTTACCAGTTCTTAATCTGGGTAGATATTATTATAAAATTACTTTGTAATAATACTAACACTATTAACGATTTAAATAAAAGTAGCCATAAGCCAAAACAACCAATAGTTTTTGTTTTATGAGGGAAATTACACTGAAAAATGTTGTGAGGACAGCCACCGAAATGAAAAATTAGGGGTTTAAATTTTTTTTTTATTCCTAAACTGCAATCTTTATCGAGAAATATTTACTGGCTCCATAAAGATAACATACTCTTCTGCCTAGAAAAAAATATAAGCACTGTACAGTAACGGTCTGCACCACCGATTTCATACATGCCGCGTAAATTTTGCTGTTGGGAAATCCACCATTATACCCTACCGTAAAACATCTGTCTAACTCTAAATGAAGTCTTAGCGTAATGTAGGTGCGATGCGGGCGAAAACTTTCGTGTAAGATTAAACCATATACCTACTCGTATTCCCCTTCATTAGTTCACGAAATATAACTTTTAAAAGATAAACCTGTGTTTAAGGAAATAAAATAACATTACTTGTATTACCTACGAAGCTCTCTGTTGGTCTCGTAATAAAAATTAAAAAATAAATAAGTAATAAAATTATTGTTATTTTCTTAGTTCTAAATTAAATTTATTCCGGCTTCATACACTGTAGCAATAGTTGTAGCAATTATGTTAAAAAAAATTACTTATCCATTTATTATATTTGCAAAAGGAAAAATAATTAAGCAGTGAAAAATGTTACTTGATCAATTTCTCTAATAATGGAAAATCCATGTTAATAGCAAATAAAACCGGCCAAGTGCGAGTCGGACTCGCGCACCGAGGGTTCCGTATTCCAAAAGTAAAAGTAAAACGATAATATTATATTTATCGTTAACTTTGTTTGTAAAAAAACTATGCTAGTTAGAGTGTTGGTTTTATTTTTCCTGTAAAATATACAATATACATACATTTCCATTGACCATAATTATTTCTGATTTTTCGATTAGTAAACTTCGGAGATAAGGGGGGAACAGTATTTTTTTCGACATTGTGGCCGATTAATCAAAAACTATTATATATAAAAATAAAAAAAAATCTGTTTCAGAATGTACAGGTAAAGCCCTTTCATATGATACCCCAGTCGGTATAGTTATCTTACTTTGAAATTTCAAACCCCCGATTTTCCCCCTTTTTTAATTAAACTAAAAATAATTTTTGATTTTTTTATTCCAATGATGTTGGGACAATATACAACTATTCCAAATTTCAAGTCGATAGCTTAATGGTTACTGAAATAATCGACTGTGACGGACGGACGGACGGAGAAAGTCTCACCATAAGGATTCCATTTTTACCATTTTGGTACAGAACCCTAAAAACAAGAAGATAAGTACTTCTCGAGTCTTAAGAGTACTTTTATGTTAAGGACTGTGGGGTGTCCATTAATATTCGGTCGAAATAAATGATCCCTACGCTACGCCTGAGTTTTTTATGTCTACCGAAGTAACAATTTTAAGAAACTGGTAATATTATTACTTTTAATTATAACTTTGATATTTATTTACGATCTACATTAAATTAAATTGGAGGATCATATTCTCTTTTTATGTATATTATTAATCATAATTTGATACTTTGGTCCCTCTGAAATCTAGAAAAAAAGGCGCTATAGAAATACTGCAAATCGTTAACTAAAAGTAATTATGTTGAAAGCTTCTGTAAAAAAGAAATAAGAAAAAGTACGTACGTAATAAAGAGTCAAAGGTAGATAATACGTGCCTGGAATATTATTCTAATTTTGATCCTACAGAGTCTATAGGTCTCTTGGGAGTCTTTAAGTAACTTATTGAATTTTTGTCTCTACAGACAAAAAAATCGATAAGTTACCTACGGGGTCATTGCCCCATGCCAACGGGAAGAACCTTCACGAGGTGGACGGAGGATCTCAAATGAGTCATCGGGAGTTGCTGGATACAAGCGACATAAGTTCGTATTCTGTGGCGATCCGCCGATCCCTGCAAGAGACAATATATCTGTTGGTTGAGAGTACGACGGCGGCGTTGAAACGAGTAATTAATGAGATTGCGTGCTACTCTTTTAGGCTTAAAAAAATTTTGTGCCCCAGTAAGTAATTAGTAGTGAGAAGAAAAATAAACAACCAGCCAGGTAGGTAAGACGTGTATGTGGTGCTCTCATGCATTGTATTAGAGGCTATGACGTGTTTATTTGTTTTAGGACGGGTGTAAACTAACGCCTATTAGGTTTTGAAGGCGCGGTATAGTAAGAAAGTTAGATGGTAAGGTATTGGTGGTTTCTCCTATAAGAAAGGAATTTTGGCTTTCAATAGACGTGTTAAGGTTACAGTTAATAGCACAGGCAGAAAGCTACAAATTCTTCTGCTTATTTAATACTATTTGCTACTGTCATATTTTTTTGGACTTAGTTGATTGACGCCATTTTGGCGCTGCGTAGTAAGCAGATATCAGCGGTAGGAGTAAGTGTTCTGTGGGAGTATACCTATTTAAGCAAAATAAATAATTTATGATTTTATTTATTATAGAGGTTAGTATGCCATTTTTAATTGGGTGTTTGACTGTTGTCAAAATATTGATATTCATTATTTATATTCTAAAATGTAACATGTTTTATTTTCTGTTTTTACACATGTTATTCTTACATGTGTAAAAACAGAAAATAAATCGGTCCAAAAATAAATAAGTTATAGAACTTTAAAGTTTCCTGTTAGACAGAGAGAGCGCTAGTTAACTGTGATGTCACAATTCACCAGCTCCATACACGCTCTATAGAAAATTTCGTTTTAGAAAGAGACAGATGCAATCACAGTAAAATAGCTTATAAATCCGAAACTAGTAAAGATATTTAAAAAAAGAAAAATGGCATTGTGTTTTAATATTTAAAAACATTATTTTAATTAAAAAAATCAGAGATCTGTGGACTCACTGAACATAGGATTACTTATTTTTCAATTTTATTATCACGACAATCAAATAATAATAATGTCCTCTCAAGTCTCAACCTACTCCGGCCACAGCGCGAGCGGCCAGTTTCCATAGAATCTCTAAAGAAATAGGCCGCGGGTCATCTGTGCGGGAGATATTATAGTACACAATTGAGTTTGTTATTACTATCTGTCCCCCTGAGGAGACAGAGCAGGAGGACAGATCGCAATAACTCCCCATGTGCACTCTCTATGCCCTCACTCTTCTATAAGAGTGGGAGTCTTCTTCTTCTCATGGGTCGGAAATCCGACACGACCGGAGTTAGATCAGGCGTAGGACCGACAGCTTGACGTGTTCTCTAAGGCACGGGCACGGACACGACAATCTGTACGTGTTCCAACTACAGATAAAAAGTTTTACATAGCGCGTGTGCTCTGGGCTTAAAGTAAACTACCTCACAAATGTAAGCTGGTAATGAAAGACGGAACAATTAACAAAACTAGAGAGGTTTAAATAGACAAAGCGTTGCTCAAGCTCTAAAGGAATACCTTCTTTATTGTGGTTCTTTTCATCTAATCATAATATTAATTATTAAGTATTTTCTAAATACGTTTGAGCTCTTTAAAATGGTCTTTGTAATTAATTGACAGCTGGTTAGGTAGAGTACCGACGAGATATATTGAAAAAAGAGAAAATTGAACTGTATCTGGATTAGAAATACTTAACTTAAAGCCTCAATAGCCCAACGTTTAAAGGTGCGGACTGAAACTGAAAGGTCGCAGGTTCGAATCTAACCCGTTGCACAATTGTCGTACCCACTCCTGGCACAAGCTTTCCGCTAATTGGGAGGGGAGAGGAGAATTTTAGTCAAGTTCTACTTGGTTGATAATCTTAAAAAAAAACTGCCTCTGCGTGCGTGAGACAAAAAATATGTCCTTTCCTATCCATACAAATATTATAAATGCGAAAGTATGTTGCGGTCAAAAGGAAGTTTACAATAAATATATAAGCAAGCATTCCTGAAAACTGTTTCAAACTTACTGTTGCATTCCTTAAAGCTGTAAGAATTTCAAGATTCTAATTCAACTCAATTAAAAGTTACAGCTTTTCAAAGCGTATTTTCATACAAAGGTTCTAGTGACGTAACGTCTCAAGTAATAATTATTACAAAATTTCGCCACTAAACTGTTAATCCAGTAATTAGTATAGCATGACTCACACTTGGCCGGTTATGTTTGACAAAATCACTAATTTGCGGCGCCGCAATTTGTCTGTAGCATCGTTTGACATGTTACATGTTTAGTTGAAAGCTTGCGTGCAATGAATGTGTGTTAAAACTTTTACAAATAAGTCCGCATGAATGTAGGTACTCGTGCGTTAATCAACCATTCCAGTATTTAAATGCCAAAAGTTAAACCCACATTGCAGTGACATAAGACCTTTTGTTTGGAATGCAAGTGGAATGGCCACATGGGGATTGTATAAATAACTGATTAAGAAAATGCGACAAAATGTGGGAAAACACTCGTATAATTAACTACATAATATAATAATATACATGTACAGGCGTAATGAATGCTAGAGTGTTAGGGACGTGGGTGGCCTCATTTATACAAGCTCTACATTAGGTTAGTATAATTCGTGCCTATTTTCGAAAGCTGGGAAAACCGATTCAGAAAAGCCAGTGGCCACAAATCTTAGAAAGAATTATTAGAGAAAGAAATAAGAGATAATTGCCAAAGAGATAGACCATCTACATGGGAGACATTCTAGTGCACAAGTGTGTGCGAGAATAGAGAGTGCCCCTGTGTTCACATGTGCACTTTCTATTCCCTCAGTCTCACACCGATGGGACGGAAATCCGACATGACCGGAGAGAGATCAGAGTGCGATTGTCTAAAGTTATTCCATTGATCGCAGTCGTATTCGATGACATTAGCGTCAAAGTAAAATAAATCATAACGGCATTAAATTACAGCTCAATTTCGTGTATGCGTTTTTATACGTTTTTGTATGTACGATACGCTCCATAACGCTCCATATTAAAATCTGTCGTTCTGAATTTGTGACTTTAAATCAATACAATCAAGGTTTATTTTACTTTGACGCTAATTTCATCGAATACGAATACGATCAATGGAATAACTGTTAGACAATTGGTACCCAGGTTTACGCAGGTTTTAGGTGCTCTTTAAGGCTTGGCGGACCGTCAACTTCCAATAATATTTCTTCTTCTTTATCAACGATAGACTTCCAATGCTGGACATAGGTCTCTTACATGGACTTGCACCGCCTGAATCCAGCGATTCCCTGCGACTCGTTTGATGACGTAGGTCCACCTAGTGGGGGGTCTGCCTACACTGCGCTTCCCGGTGCGGAGTCGCCACTCCAGCACTTTGGGACCCCAACGGCCATCAGCTCTTCGAACTAAGTATATGCTCCGCCCATTTCCACTCCAGTTTCGCGACTCGCTAAGCTATGTCGGTGACAAATAATATTTAGGATTTAGGGCAACAGTAATATAAAAAATACACATAAATAAAAATTACAATCAAACTTCGTTTGTATAGGGCCTGCTCGAAATAAAGTCTTCTAAATAGAAGCTACATGTAGGCTTACTAAACAAAGTTTTTGGGCCCTTTCCAAACTTGTGCAATATTTCATGTTATGCACGCAATACAACAATTCCTTGAAGTCAATTATTGCTAGTCTAGACGTCGCCAACGGAAAGCCTTATAGCTTCCAGTTCAAATTACCTATTAGTGACCATTTTGCTTAATTAATGCTTTTTTTTTTCTATAGCCTGGTCCAACACTGCGATATATCTTTATCACTTTCGATTAGATCACTTCCGTGATAAGGCCGCCTTTGCACCCACTACTACTTGTACTACCTACTATTAGTAGGGGAACACGGGGCAATTGGCGCCACGTGTTCCCCTAAGGAAAAACTCGAATAAATTTTTTGTCAAATAAAATCTTGAGAAAGTTTTTGGTATTTTGACTTTATTTGAACTTTATAGTCAATATCAAAATTCAATATAAAAAAACAAAAACAATAATTATGTACCTATAGTAATCTTCATTAAGTATCTGTACTATAAAAGCGTAGTAAAATCTTTAAAAAAAAAACGTAATCTTTGAACTGTCGTTTTATCGTAGTTTTCTGACACCTATTGCGATTTAAATAGGTACACGACCGCATTCCGACGGTGGATTATCCGTAGCAGAGATAAGCTGACAAAGTTAAATGAGGAAACACCGTATCTGCTACATTATGTCGACTACAAAACAGTCAACACTTTATCAAGTTTTTCATCAATATTAATAATATTAAATGCGAAACTAGATTATTAATTAGATTATGACCGTTTTCAGCAACCATACTTTTTTTTGTTTAACGAAAGGGAAATCTTCTTAAAAGATACCTGAAACCCTGGGAGAGAGTTCGGATTATGTGGGATTTTACCCACTAAAACCCCCTCGATGTCCACCCTCAGCGCATTATAGAAGACTGCGAGATCTCTTAAGAACACAAACCGGAGCCTCACCAACCATACCTAAATCATGCCCTAAGTAGGAGTCTCTTTACGTAGGTAGCCCCTACTCAATGTTATTTCCACCTTTGTGTGTTCTCTAAACTTTCATGAAAACGGAATTGACAGAAAGCGTCACCTAACTTAGGGAACGTTGGTGAAAACAGGCATTAATTTTTACTACATCAATTCTCTCATGAAGACTACGCGTTGGTCCGGGAGTGTACTTAATTAAATACGAAAGTGTATTTGTTTGGTGTTTGGTGGTTTGTTGGTTTGTCCTTCAATCATGCAGCAATGCGCAAAGGATCAACGTGAAATACAGTTTTCCTTTAGGAGAACATTAGCTATACCGGACTTGAATTTTAACTAATTAATATTCCCTTTTCTCCTTCAGTTAAGTTACATGCAGAAAGCTTGTGTTTAGGAGTGGGTACGACAGTAGTGCAACGGGTGGGGATTGAACCTGCGACCTTTCTCTTAACCTTTGGGCTATTGAGGCTTTAATATTTTTTACGGTTATCGTTGAGGACCTGAAGTCACATAGGATGCTTTTTATCTCAAAAACCAAACAGTTCCCGTGGGATCTTCAGAATAACGAACGTTAAGAGGAATGAACTTCAGAATAGGTACTACACTAGCGGCACGCTATGATGGCCGGTTTGACACATTACAATAGTGATGTGGAATGTCAATTTATTCTCGAACAAAAAACAATTAAGTTTTGTTTTTGTACCTGATTAAATAGGTTTAATAAAACAAAAATGTATATGTTTATTTAATTTATTTGAACGAACTGAATATTTGAATGAAAATGAATATACATACTTTATATGCACACAAGAAACATATGAATACAAAAGATACCAAAAAAGGTGCCACAAAAGGCCATAATTAATCAGATTCGTCCATACTACTATTTTCACTGTCGTCACTGCTATCATCACCTACATTAATAATTATATGTTCGTTTTCTATAATATTATCTATTTTCACATCTCTTTCATAATCTTCCCTTATTAATTTAACAGTTCTATTCACAACCTTTTCCCAGTCTCCTTTAGTCACATGTTCACAAGCTTCTTCTAATAATTTTAGCATTTTTTTTGTGGTAAATGGGGGTTCTGTATTGTGTCTTGCAGCATATCCCTTAATTTGAGCCCACACCAACTCAATCGCATTATACTCACAATGGTAAGGCGGTAACCGTATAACTCTGTGGCCATGTTCTAATGCTATTTCGTCAATGACGTATCGGATCTTGGTTGGTTTGTTTTCTTTTAAAAGACGTACTAATTCCGCTTTTAACATATTCATGTTTGCATCTACGCCATTTTTACGAAGCCATGCGACGATATCAGCTTTCTTTTGGGATTGGGCAGGTGGCTTGTCAATTTGCATCGAGTGGTATGGGGCGTTGTCCATAATTATAATAGATGGTTCAGGGAGGCTACACAACATTGAGGTAAACCATTCAGTAAACTTTCTCCATTCATGTCTTCATGATAGTCTCCAGTGGTTTTTGACGCAAAAGCCATGAGAGAACCTTCGACAAACCCGTTGATGGTTCCGGCGTGACAAATTATAAGTCGCGATCCTTTTCCTACAGGAACTTTGGAAGTAGATGCTGCTGTGTCATCGTTCCAAGAACGGCCTACAGTATGGTTAGCATTAAGCCATGTTTCATCCAAGAACACAACATTTTGCCAATTTTTGATTTCTTTCACTTGCCGTAAAAAAGTATACCTTGCCATCGCTATATCAAATCTTTCCATCAATATTTTGCGTTTGTTACATTTTTTGTATCGAAATCCAATGGTCTTCAAAATCTTCGTTAAAGAACTTTCCCCACCGAAGAATAATCCAGCTTCCTTCAGTGAATGCACCAACTTTTTTCTTGTTGGATACTCCTTCTGTAAATAGTAGCCGTAAACATGTCTTCGGATAGCATCGGCATCAAAGCTATCGATGCCTACGACTGGTTTTGCTCGTTTTCTCTTTTTTGGTGTGTGAAGTTTATTTTCTTCTGTGCCAGTCTCGCCATATTTTTTTTTAGTTATCCGTCTAACAGTTCGTTGTCCAATATTAAGCGCATCAGCTACGCGTTCAACCACTGACGTTATAGGTAAAATTGGCCCTCCATTTTGAGCTTCACGATCCAAATAGTTACGAAGGCGTATTACGAACTCACGTGTCTGACTATTTAGAACAGTTCTCTGCGTACGTTCGGTCATATCGACGAAATCCACAACAAAGGGCTTGAACAGAGTCCAAATTAACGAGCAAGGGTCAACAGTAATGCAGTATCAATATTTGAAATCCAAAGCCAGGTCAAAACTATATCACAATCGCATTGCACTGACAGTTTATACTTTTCGAAGCAACGTCAAATCGAAACTGCTTTGTTTTGCATTGAGCATTGACGCGAGTTTGCCGGAGGTAGTAGTTGTGCTAGCCAGCGATCCTATGTGACGATCGTATTAGATTCCATTTTTAAAAATTTTCAATTTAGAAAACCAAATGCCGAGTTGTGGTATATATCATATAAAAATAAAAATTTTACCTTTTGTATGAAACAGCTGATATTTTTTTGCGATTTCAGAGGTTTGTCCACATAGTGAAAATTGTTCATATTCACAAGTACATTCACCCCTTAAATGGTGCAAACTGATTTTTCTACACTTGTATACATTTTAGAAATCAATTTAATAAATAAATTTTGAGTCCTAAACCTAAAACTACATTCGATAAAATTTATGAATCTCTGCACATCACTATCGTCAATAAAGTAATACAATTATTTCCTTCAAAGTCGTTATCAATTAATACGGAACTTCATGAGCGGACAAACGTCAAACCGGCCATCATAGCGTGCCGCTAGTGTAATGAAAGTTTACAATCAAAATAAAAGTTCGTAAATTCTAAACAAAAAGTTCTTGGTAGGAAGTAGGTTGGAAACATTAACCCTTAATTATTTCAGTATTTGCGTGTTTAGTCACGTGACCCCCAGGGTCGCGTGTACTCCACCTGTACTCTCTCACGGATGGGATCCTAAAGTATGCTAAAGTAATTTAAACCCAAAATTAAATTTCCTAGGAACTATATTGCTATGACAATAATTTGGATAAGGGAAACTTGTAGGAAATACGTACGCGCCTCTATGAATATAAAAAGGTGGTTAAAGTGTGTCAGTTATTTATCAAAATGACAAACTATGTAGGTACGATTTATTATTAATTCATCAATTTTTAGAGACAATTTTATTAAAAGGTTAATAATACTAATACCTAATGATTTGAAGGGTTTTGAAACATTATATAAAATCATTTTAAATGTTTGTAATATGAGTACCTACTTCAAATGTTTATATTTTATTATAAAGTTCTTCTTGTTTATAAGACAACCAATAAATCTCTCAATAATGTAAAGTTTTAGGCCTTAATCTCAAAATCTATCTCAACGGAATTAATACCCTTTGATCAGTTACTCCTCATTATATCTAAGACCACAGATATAAATCTCTTTCTAAGACCTAATACACTTAGGCCCGCTTGCAGAAATGGCGGGTTATTTTTTTAATCCAGAGTTAGCTGCTGCTTTGGCAGATTTCATATAAAACTTCTGTCAAAATTACAAATTTATTCCTGGGTAAAACCTAACCCGGCGTCTCTCCAAGCGGGCCTTATTAAACTATGTCGATGCAGCCATCTACAAAAAGGTGTTTATTTTTAACTCCGAGCATAGATCTGCTATCTACGTACATAATAATACTAGTAGGGCGCGTGGGTGCCCGCAAGCGGACCGCGGTTTTTCTTCTCATCAAGTAAACTTTCAGGTCCTGATCATTTTCTATCACATCACTCTTCCATCTTTTATACTCCCCGAGATAGACGCCGATGAAATTGGTATGGCCGCCATCTTGAATCCGCCATTTTGATTTTTTTTCAGCTTACTGCCAATTGGATGAGGTTTCGAGTATGTTTTGTTTGAGCACCTCCCACCTATCTTCAATACCCCGGCCGTGCTCATCACCCACCTTCCAAACCCTCGATGATCATATCTCATCATTTGTTTGGTCTCTTTCCAGGTCCCCGGGCATCGTTATAGTGCATCTCTTTCCCTCGTGAGCTGGCGGCTTGGGCGCGCTGGCCTCGATGATCGGGTGCGTGCGCTGCAGCTGACAGGAGCTGGACGCCATGTCCACCAAGAAGCATTCGCCGCAACCAAGTAAGCGACATCTACTATTTTTTTAAGAGGACTAGCAAGATGACGGACTTTATTAAAAAGGAGTTTGGCGAATTTTGACCAATTTTTAAAAACCGTTCAGATTCAGAAAAAAACTTGAGAGGTGTCAAGGGACACCCGGATGGAACGAAGTTCCTTTCGATTAATTAGTGAAGGAATTGTAATAAACTAGTGGTGTCAACTAGTATTAAATTGATTAACTACGATGAATTATATTTAGTTTATTTCTATTGCAGCAATGTTACAAAACCAAAGATTTACTCTGGTTTTTTAACAGATGGCGTTAGTAGTACAATAACATTTTATCCAATTTATACAATAAAAAATTAGGGAAACATTCCACATGTAGAAATTATTTAAAATAAAATTGAAAATTCAGTCTGTCGAGCTGGGATTCGAACCATCGACTTTTAACTGTTAAGTGTCTGCCGAAGCCACTAGGCTACGGAGACCCAATATTACCGAACACAATGCAAAATTCACATTCAACAAAAAAGTGTCGAGTGTCGGTTCCTTAATTTTTTCCGTCTAGCCCCCTTCCGCACCGCGCGATAAGGTACTTACGTTCCAATATTAAATTTTATTAATTAATATTTTTCAGAGTACTTTTCTGTGTAAACCCCATATTTTTAAAAGATGGGGATCAAAAATATAAGTATTCACAAGTACACATTATAAATAACCGTTACATGGCAATACAAGTGAATATCTTTTTTCTACCAACTTTATTTGATAGACTTTGATTTACTTTTTTGTTTGTCTGGTGTACTAGAACAAGTATGAGAAGTTTGATTCGAGAACGTGGGCGTTCAGTGTTCAGTTCAGTTCGTCGGAGTCAGAAACTATGGAATTCGCCAGTCTCCTTTTCACCAACCAACCAACCAACCACTATATACAATATCTTACATAATATTATCCGTACCCATGTACCTCTGAATAAACCTAAAAACAAATCTTATGTGTGGTTCTCTCCTCAGTTAATTAAGCTACTAAAATTAAAACACAAGCATCACGCAAAGATGAGGAAATATAAAAATCCACTAGATTTAATTGAGTTTCAATATCTACGCAAAGATTGTGATAGGTTAATATTATTATGCTACAATAAATACATCTGTAAGATAGAGACTGAAATAGGGAAAAATCCTAAATATTTTTGGACCCATTTAAAGAACATCCGTAAAGATAATAGTGCTTACCCACATGTCATGGTTCTAAATGATAAAAAGGCCACTGACACTGCGGCTGCTTGTGAACTATATATTTGCGGCTCACTTTGCTTCTGTTTATGAAACGGATAATGATGTCTCTAATGAATTCAGCTTCCTGATAACGGACTATGAAGAGAACGGAGATGAACGGACGGACGGCTTTAACGTTCCTGATATGCACGATGAAATTGATTATCTTCGACTTTCCCGATCAACTGTTTTTAAGAAACTAAAAAGACTTGTTAAGTATAAAGGCGCTGGTCCTGACAATATACCCCCGATATTTTTAATCAAATGTGCATTGCCAATATCACTACCTCTTACATTGATCTTTAATAAATCCTTAGAAAATAGTCAGTTTCCCGATGTTTGGAAGGAGACTAGAGTTGTTCCAGTCTTTAAGTCTGGCAAAAAGAAAGAAGTACAAAACTATCGTCCAATATCTATCTTATCTACCATGGCAAAGGTTTTTGAATCGCTGGTGTACCAGCATATGTTTAACCATTTGAATAAATATATTAGTGAAAAGCAACATGGATTTATGAGCAAACGCTCTACAACTAGCAATCTCCTACTTCATACTACAAATTTAGCGGAATGTATTGATAACGGGCAGCAAATCGATGCCATATATACCGACTTTTCAAAAGCTTTTGACAAGGTCAATCATCGTATCTTACTAAATAAACTACATGCGCATGGAGTATCTGATAACTTACTAATGTGGAGTCAATCGTATCTTACCAATAGAAAATCTAGGGTAGTTATAAATGGCCACCAATCCAGGGTGTTTATAGCTCAATCGGGGGTGCCTCAAGGATCCAATTTAGGTCCTCTCTTTTTCAATGTCTACATGAACGACATAACGAGAATGTTTTACAATAGCAATGTAAGTCTTTTTGCGGATGACTTAAAACTGATACGTATTATTAATAGCGATAGCGATGTCCAATTATTACAGGACGATCTATGCAGATTAAGTAAATGGTGTAAAATAAATAAAATGTTCCTTAATGTTGATAAATGTCTTCATATAAAATTTACTCGAAAATTAAATAAGATATCATCTGTGTATTACATTGACGACAAGCGACTGGCAGAAGTTAACGAAATTCGTGATTTAGGTATTATTTTAGATAGTAAACTAAGTTTTATACCTCACATAGATAAAACTTTAAGCCTGGCAAATAGATCACTTGGATTCGTTCTTAGGTGTTCAAAAAACTTTAGTAGACTGGAATATTGTGCTATTATCTGGTCGCCATTCACTAAAATCCACACTAAAAGAATTGAGAGAGTACAGGAACGGTTCTTGCGTCAGCTTTCATTCCGTTTCAGAAAAAAGCTTCATAATTATGAAAAAAGACTAACCCTTTTCAAGAAACATAAACTTGAGGATAGAAGAATAATATTGTCATTGATGTTTTTGTTCAAATTATTTAACAATAAAATTGATTGTGCGGAGTTAGTCGATAGATTTCCACTTAAAGCACCACGAAGTAATAATCCACGTCATCCTTGTAATTTGTTATATGTTAGACGATGCAGAACTAAGCTAGGTAAATATTCTCCCATACCTAGAATTTCTAACTCATTCAATAGCCTTGTGAAACGAAAGAAAGAAATAGATTTATTTTATAATAGTTATGCTCAGTTTAGACGTAATATTATTGACAGCATTATTTCCACTAACTGACCTGATGAATTTTTAATCATATATTTCATTTTTAATCATAAAATTAAATTTTCATATTTTCATAAATATCATTTTGTATGTAGTTAAATTGTATAATATCTTGGATAGGTTAGCAAATTAATTTATGTAATTATTCTTATTGTATGCAGGTTAAGTAATTAATAAGCATGTTGTGATAGCCTATAATTAGTTGGGCATTTAATCAAGTTACTCTCATAAGTTGTTTATTTAATTATAAATGTATTATTGTATCAACTGTTGGCTTTCCTAAATAAATAAATAAAAATAAAAAATATACCGAGCCAAAGTTGAGTTCTGCCTTGTTAATACACAACACAATAAACATAAAAAATAAGGTCCCCATACCGTCCGTGAAGATTTTTCGCTTTACAAAGGCGAATATAATGTGCCAGTGAAAAAATAGCTTATTACAATACGTGTGACTTATGGTACCTATAAATGCAAGACATCCAAGCATCCGAGCGTAGTAAGGGTGAGAAACGTCGTGCACTGTGAAAATGACACAAACTGAGCATCTAGATTCTAAATCTAGATTCTAGACGATTGAGTGTGCTGGGTAAGGTAAAAGGTAAAGGGTCGTCTGCAAATCATACTAACACCAAAATGCTTTTCCCAACCATAGGTTCGGTCGGCTTGATTAGATTGGACAGACTAGAATCCTGTTGGAGTGTTAATATAAACCAGTTTTTTCTAGAAAATTTAGAAAAAGCATTCGCGTATGGCAGGTTACATAATTTACGATATCATGGACGTGTGTAAAATTATATTTTATCACACGCTTGTTCTGCTCCCGCATTTTACGTCACACTAGGTACCTATTAGGTTAATTTATTTTGCTAGGAATGTTATATAAAAACCCTTTAATGTGAAACGATTTTTTTTCTTGTTTTCTCTGCGTAAGTGTGTAATTTACATAACAATAGTAGGCAATTTTCTATAATTAGAAATTCTCACCATCACCCTGTGTTATGAATATTCAACACAATCGTCGCTCGGTGAGAGCCTAAAATAAAAGTATTACAGTTAAGTAATTTGCCGCTGCTAAGAATAAAATATTATGTTAATTCAAAAAGTAAATTAAAATCCTTAAAAAGGATTGTTTCCACAAATACATGCAATTTTCCAGTTGCCAGTTTGAAATTTTAATTTCCATTTTGTCATTTTTTAAATTTTTCACACCTAGATACTATACTTACAGAGCTACTAACAATAGATACAAACTGATATATTTTTAATTCTATCGGGTAATAAGTACACGCAAACATATTTTCATAACTTTCAATTTTCTGTACAGTTCATGAATTAAGTAGGGTAGGTACGAGTACATTACTAATACACATATATCTGTAAAAATATATACTTACACCAGCAAAAAAGTAGTGATAAATGACACGCAAAGTTTCGTGCTCAGCCATTATGTGAATAAATTAAAAAAATATGGTGGCAATTTCATAAAACACTGTAAAGTTGGGCCTAAGTATGACGGCCATATATTACAAGCACTTTTCCTTAAACATTTTTTTTGTATAAAAGAGAATATAGAAATCGTTTCCGCGAATTAGGTAGCCTATCTACATATATGTATATACCTCCTATCAACATCATCAACCAACCATCAGAGAATCAGTCATCTACTGAGCGCAGATCTCTCAGAAAAGAGTTATTGGCCTCAGTTCCACACGCTGTGCGATGGCCGATGGCCCAATGCAGATTGCCAGACTTAATTCAACTTTGAGAAAATGAGAACTCTCAGGCGTGCAGGTGTCCTCACGATGTTTTGCTAAACCGTTGAAGTATGTGATTTTTAATTGCTCAAACGCATCTAACTATACACGTCATATATGTATAACATAAATTTTAAAAAATCATAGGTAAAAGCCCGGGATCCAACCTGCGCCCCCCGAATAGTAGACCGCAGTCCTAAACAATACTCTATCACTGCTAGTAACTTAACACATGAGCATATTGAAATTCTACCTACATTTATTAAAGGGTTCACAGGGTACAGAAATAGTTAAAAAATATTATATATTTATATAAAAAATATTACGTATTTTTTTTTAGAATTCCCTGTAGCGTTGCACAGCGGAATTTGAATAGAGTTGGAACAGAGGTAGGTACCACAATCATTATTTACCTACACTTCAGCTTACAGGTTCAGCTACAGCTTTTTCAACGTATTTTTGAAAAGGAATGTTTTTAATCGACGGGTTCAAAAGGAAGGGTAATGATTTTAGCAGTCTATGTAGGTATGTTTGTTTTTTTGAAGTCGGTTAAAAAGAAAAATGGCTTGTGTTACATTATTTAAAACTTTATTTTAAACTAGAGGATGACCGCGACTTCTTCCGCGTGGATTAAGGTTTTCTGATTCCCGCGGGAACTTTTCAATTTTCCGGGATAAAATGTAGCCTGTGTGCTAATCCCAGGTATGAGCTGTCTCCATTCCCAGACAAATCGGTTCATTTGTGTAACAAACATCCATCCATCCATCCTCACAAACTTTCGCATTTATAATATTAGTAAGAAGGAAAAAGGATATAGGAAAAAAATATCAGTCAAATACCCTATTCCTTGTACCAAACTCTCAAACTCGTGCAAGTTCATGCTAAAGGGATTTAGGAAGTAAATTGCTTTTAAACTTAACCGTGAAACCGCGAAACCAACTGATCGTTAGCGATCATGCTTTCACCAATCTTCCACAAACTTTACACAAATATTCATTGTATTTTGATAACGTATCACCTCATAATGAGCGGCCATTAAATGGAGGATAAAGCTTTTCAAAGAAACTGTTTCAAGGAATTAATTTACTTACTTTTGTCGAATTTGTTTCAAAGTGTATCGAATTACTAAAGAATGTTTCGAAGTGACAGTTTAAGTTGAATTTTAAGGGTTTTAGCAAAGGTTTTAGCCATAGGCATAGACTAAATCATTAATCTCCAGGCCCTAGATGTTTTTGTGTTTGTTTTGTAGCCTACCTGTGCGAAGCCGGGGCGGGTCCACTAGTGTTAGAATAATACGCAGTCCTTCACTTGGTCACCCTACTAATATATTGCTAATGCGACTGCTTTTTTGGTTTGTTCTTCAATCACGCAGACCGACGCGGACGGATCGATGTAACTTTTTGCAGTCGACCTTGAGAGTGACATTAAATCCCAGCTTGTATATGTATGTATGTATGTATGTTTAGGCCAAATCTTGAAACATGAATAAATTTAGAACCACTGCTGCACTGCCCGGACTCCGATATATGTACATGTAAATTGGATGACAATGCAGTATTATTGTAACATGGAGCTGATCTGATGATGGAGCTGGATGATGACTATCGGAATTAAATGACGTAACTCATCGAATGTGGGCTCGTTTCGGTCATCTACACAATTTCTCTGGTCGTAGATGATATCGCATCGCAGATGATATCTGTGGTCAGCTGTCAAGCCACAGAACACTATTTCTTTGGTCTGTATAATGTACTTTGTGACACTATTACTCCTAGCGGTGTCAAGCTGTCAAGTACCGTGAAATCAGCTGTTCTGTAAATAATTTTAATTTTTATGTTTAATTTTAAATAAATTTAGCCTAAACTAAGTGTAAACAGTTATATTTTGTATCTAAACTTACCTATTAATTGTTGTGTTTCATCACCCGTCGACCATCGAAACATTTATCATAAAACATACATTGGAGGCGGTGCCGTGACAACGTGATTCAAAAGTCAACGACTTAAACCGGGGAAGTATTGTTATTTTCTTAATCCATAAGACCATAACGCAAGTTTACTAGTTATCATAAGTTTTTTATTACATAGGAGCACAGTAAATCTCGAACTAAGTAGTTGGGTACCCATTTGTATCATTACTGAACTGTACTGACAACATCAGCTGATTACAGTGTAACAAGAACAAGAAATTATTTGCACTAATCCCGTGCCAAAACCTTCATTGGAGTGTAATACAGTGCCTAATTATTCTATTCTGTTCTCTTCTGCAGTGTTTCCACGTTATTTGAGTCTGAACTTCCCTTTTTCTTAAAACACTGCATACTCAAGTCTTTTCTCTTTACATAACTTCTGTTTCTTTTTTACTAACATTTACTTTTTGGTGTTTCAGAGCTGTATTGCACAATGGCATCTACAATGAAAACTAGACGGGCAGCTGCTATGGATGAGCAGCTGAAGCTTAAGAATGCCTTATATGAACTTAAAACTGCGAAACAACTAAATGAACAATTATTGAAAGAGAGAGAAGACAGTGAAGTTGAGCTCACTGAAATAATTTCTAAGAACAGCCAGTTGAAAGCTGACCTGGCTGTCCTGAGTAGCGCTCACACTGTGGTATTGGAGGAACGTGACCTACTTCAGGAGGCGGTCAACTCATTCAACTCATGCGTACAGACATATGACGATGCTCTCTCTAAAATTTCTAGGCTGGAGGAGGAACTGAGTGGGGCACAAAATAAAATTGATGACCTTCAGTCTCAATTACAGAGTTATGAAACTCAAACAACAAATAAATTGTATAATCAATTGCTCACTTCGTCCTCTTCGGTGCCAATTATGACCATTGATCTGATTTGTGACAGTCCCAGTGTTAAGAAACCATTGTCAGGGCAAATTGTAAAGCAATTTAATAGCCATAAAAAAATTAAAAAATATATTAGAATTAGTAAATTAATTAATAAAACCAAAAAATTAATTAAAAAACAAAAAGCCCAAACAAAAAATGTATCTTTAAGAAAGGAAAGACTTGATTTATTACATAAACTGGATACATATTGTTCTGATTGGGCTGATATTAGAGTAAAATATGAATTGAACATTAAAAGACTAAATGAGGAGATTATAATTTTAAAAGACTCCCTAATGAATGCTACTATGCAATGTGAGCTGTCACTAAAACAGATCGATGACCTTGCAGATGATGATACTTGCAGCCGATGAGCTGTTAGCCTTAGGCACCTATAATTTGGCTCGTTTTGAGTCACTAACTAGTAAGTGTCAATGCACCCATAAGGTGCCTATGGCTACCAAAGATAGGGACAGTATACTGCTCCCTGACAATTTGGGCACTTGTCCGGAGCAGTGTACTACAAATGCTGCTGAAGTTTCTGCATGCTTGAGCAGGGATCTCTCATCTGGCCCTAGAAAACAAACTATTATTGTTTCAGACAGGTTGGGCAGAGATTTTGGCTCATGCATTAGTAATTACTTGCAACATTCAGTGATAAATAGATGTTCACCGGGGGCTAGTCTGGAGTATTTAATCAATAGTTTAAATGAAGATAATTTGAACTCCAGTACTAATGTTATTATTTTGTTTGGCGACAGCTTAAAGGTAAAAAAACACAAACTATTGAAAAATATTGATAAATTATTGCACCTACATAAGAAAACTAAATGTAAATTTTATATGTGTGCTTTACCTTACTCTAAGTCACTGAATGTAAAGCAAAACCAGCATATACATGACCTAAATATACTTTTGTATAACCTGACATACCATCATAGCGATGCTATTTTTTATTTTGATACGAATAAATTCATTTCTAATTTTAAATTGAACGGTGAGAGTATGTATCTCCCTAGGAGATGTAAGCTCCTAATAGCTTCACTTTTAGCGCATAATATTAACGATTCAGTTACAAGTGTTTTAACTAAGTCTATTGACTATTATACAAACTGTGATTCAGTCACACATCCTGTAACAAAGTCTTTTGACTCCTATACAAACAGTACCTTATGTACTAATAATATTTCTATTATTGACTCAAGTAATAGTGAGCCTATTGCTTGTTTAAACTAGATAGTAAGACAACAGAGAGGCTCTGTGAATTGAACATTGTACATCAAAATATACAGAGCCTCACTGGCAAAGAATTGGAAATAGAATTATTTTTAGAAAAATGTAATACACATGTTTTATGTTTTACTGAGCACTGGCTTGTTAATCAACAGTTGCCAGTGTTAATAAAAAACTTTAAATTGTCAAGTGCGTTCACTAGAAGGTCTGCAATCCATGGCGGATCTTTAATTATGGTTCATGAAAGTATAACTAGTAAGGAACGTAAAGACATAGCTGGTCTCTCTGTTGAACGCACAATTGAACTTTCTTGTGTGGAGCTGGAGCGTTTTATTATAGTCTGTGTGTACCGGCCCCCCTCAGGTGATTATAAACAATTTGAAGATATAATGGAGGACGTTTTGAAGCGATTGTGTGTGTCCACAAAAAAGATTATAGTCTGCGGTGATTTCAATGTAAATATTCTATTGGAGAACTCGATCACTGTCAGTTTTCTAAACTTATTTAAATGTTTTAATTTAATTAACTCCTTTTGTGCGCCAACTCGAATCACAGAAATTTCGGCCACTTGTTTGGATAATATTTTTTGCAGCGGTGATATCGTCCTGGATAAAGCAATAATTACCAATTTGAGGTCGGATCACTGTGGGCAACGAATAACAATTTCAAACAAAGTAAACAAAGACAAAAGAATTGTTAAGTGTAGACCCATAACGGAAAATAAGTTGGCGAGATTTAAAAGTCAAAGGAGAATGGGCACCTTTGTATGAGTTGCGTCCCCAGACTGTATCAAGTTGTGATATATGTCATTTTAAAGGTCATGATAAAAGCTTCATTTTATTGTATGACACCAATTATGAGACACGTGCAGGGAAAGAACTAGAAATCATTTAATTCTTTTAAGCCTGTGAAAGTCTTAAGACAGTGTTTTTAGATTATACGGTTTTTTATTCTTTATTTTGACCAAGCGGCATATATTCAACTAGCTGATGCCCGCGACTTCGTCCGCGTGGATTTAGTTTTTACAATCCCGCGGGAACTCCTTGATTTTACGGGATAAAAAGTAGCCTAAGTTACTCTCCAGGTCCTCAACTATACCCATGTAAAAAT
This sequence comes from Oeneis ivallda, assembly GCA_029955525.1. Classification (NCBI taxonomy): domain Eukaryota; kingdom Metazoa; phylum Arthropoda; class Insecta; order Lepidoptera; family Nymphalidae; genus Oeneis; species Oeneis ivallda. Next base: position 24,493,643 of record JARPMR010000007.1, read on the forward strand.
CACGTCGATACGTAGCTCTGCTGCGGCGTGATTGAAGAACAAACCAACAAACACACTTTCGCATTTATAATATTAGTATGATGATGTCCCTGTGATCAATAGGGTGAAAACCGGGAGCTATCACCGGATGGTAAGAGGCACGTTGAATATTAATGTAAAGCTGGAAAGGGCCAGACTGGTGAAGTCAACTCTCCGACGTTCTCGTGCTCATATCCAAAACCCCGAAACCTTCCAACTCGAACTGCAGAACCGATTCGATTGCCTAGCAGACTGCGTTTCTGGGGCCGATCTAAACAACAGGGTCATGAAAACTGTCCATAATCTGGGTCTAAATTCTTTAAAACCCATCGGAGGAAAAGAACTAAAAAGTTCTCTGAGCATATTCTCAAGCTCATGGAGGAGAGACAACAGATAAGGCTGCAGTCATCGGCAGACGCGGCTGCCTACCAGAGGATTAAAAGGCAGATCTCTGCGGCATAAACTCGTGACCTTCGTGTCTTTAATACCAAGTGTATGAAAGATACCATCGAACGAACTAGAGGCAAAGTGTTCGCGAGAGATCGGTTTATCGTACAGTCGTCTCGTCTCTTTTCGACCTGAGATCTTGGGAGAGGTTGAGAAGTTCTATGAACAGTTATATACCACAACACAAAAACCTGTTGAAGATTTGGCCAAAAATCCCAGAGCGAAACTTACCCGACACAATACCGAAGAGATCCCGGACGTCAGCCTATACGGGATAAGTATGGTTCTCAAGCAGCTCAAGGAATCACTGCGGAACTCCTGAAAGCGGGTAGAAAACCAGTACAAGGTTTTAAGCGTCAATTCCGTCATTCACGAGGGCATAACCGTTCTTCAAAAAAGTGATAATATTATCTTGTTGAAGAATTATAGACCCATCTCGTTCCTGGGTCAGGTTTATAAGTTGTTCTTGAGAGTCATTACTAATCGCCTTTCTCGTAGGTTTGAAGACTTCCAGCCACCCAAACAAGCCGGATTCCGAAAAGGCTTTGCCACAATAGACCACATTCATACGCTGCGGTAGGTTATATATAAAAGACGGAAGAGCATAACCGGCCACTTTGCTTAGCGTTTGTGGACTATGAGAAAGCCTTCGATTCGGTGGAAACTTGGGCTGTATTGAGGTCGCTGCAGAGATGCCGGTATATCCAAGTGTTGAAGTGCTTGTATGAAAACGCAACTATGTCAGTACGTACATACGATGGACTAGACTACGAGGCCAATCCACTCACAGGGTGGAGTGCGACGGAGAGAAATGATCTCCCTAAAGCTCTTTGCCGCTGCGTTGGAGGACGTCTTTAAGATTCTGGATTGAAACGGACTTGGCATCAACATAAACGGCGAGTACATCACTCACCTGCGATTTGCCAATGACATAGTAGTCATTGGTATCTCAGAGTGTCTGCTATCAGACACTCTGAGATACTCAGTACTATGCTCAACGACCTCAGCAGGGTTTCTCAACAGGTGGGCCTGAAAATGAACATGAGCACTATCTAACAAACAGAGTGGTGCATATATGGAATAAGTTGCCTAAAGAAATAGTGACGTCTCAAAGTCAGTTAATGAATTTAAAAACAGATTAGACCGCCATAACATTGGAAACTCTAAGCACAGCAAGTGATAAAGGCGCATCAGCGACAGCTGCGTAGCCTATATAAATAATAAAAATGAGCAAGACGAAAATCATGTCCAATGCTCATGCTCCACTCCACCCAGTATTTGTTGAGAATTCTGCAATCGAAATTGTAGAAGAGTGTATATACCTGGGACACACAGTCCAGCTAGGTAGGTCCAATTTCGAAAAAGAGATCAACCGCCGAATCCAACTCGGCTGGGCAGCGTTGGAGAAGCTCCGAGATGTCTTCTAGTTCAAAATCCCTCAGTGCCTGAAGACGAAAGTCTTTGAATAGTTCGTGTTGCCAGTGATGACTTACGGATCAGAGATAATATGGTCGCTAACTGTGGCCTTCATAAGAAGGCTCAGGGTCACTCAGCGGGCGATGGAGAGAGCTATGATCGGAGTATCCTCGCGAGATCAAATCAGAAATGAGAAGATCCGTAGGAGACTGACACCGACATAGCACAGCGAGTCGCGAAATTGAAGTGGAAATGGGCGGAGCACATAGTTCGAAGAGCTGATGGTCGTTGTGGTCCCAAGGTGCTGGAGTGGCGACTGGAGTGGAAGTGCAGTGTGGGCAGAATCCCGTCAATTAGTCGTAGGGAGCCGCTGGATTCAAGCGGCGCTAGACCAAGGCCTGTAAAAGTCCATGCAAGAGACCTTTGTCCAGCAGTGGACGTCTATAGAAGAAGATAATAAAAAATTAAAAAATAACATAGTTTTTTCCCTGCACGAGTCTCACAGTTGGTGTCATACAATAAAATGAAGCTATTATCACGACCTTTCAAATGACATATATCACAACTTGATACACCACTGGGGACGAAACCGCCCATTCTCCTTTCTGCCAAACTTCCAACTCTAGCTTATAAAAAAAGGTAACCCAGACAATCTTTATACTAGTCTCTTCAAGACAATAGACACTGAATTTAAAAAACATTTAATCTTAAACAAATAGATGTCAATGGTAAATTAAAGTTCAGTGAGTGGGCTACTGTAGGTATTTACAAAAGTAGAGATAGACTTTATGAGCTGTATGAAGAGAAGCAATTTAATCGGTCCCCCATCTTTCTTGAAAGCGTGAAATCGTATTCTAAATTGTTTAAAAAAGTATGTATTCATGCAAAAGCGCTACATATCAAAGAGAGAATCGTGAAATCTGACAATAAAATAAAAACCACGTGGAACATAGTCAACGAAGAAACTGGTAAAACTAAACCACGTGATGTTAACTTTGAAATTATTGTAAATAATGATAAAATAACTTCTGACATGGAAGTTGCAAATACTTTCGTAGAATTTTTTCAGAACATTCCTGTTCTGCTAACAGATTCTCTAAACTCCTCACCTACTGCAGCTCAGAGTTTATTAAGGGGCAACGTCAAAGAATGCAATGTTTTCTTCGAGTTCAAATTTATTACTGCATCTGAGGTTATCAAAAATTTTAAGTTGTTGAAAATGAAAAAAACGGGAGATCTGTGGGGTATTTCCGTGAAAGTTATATCTAATATAATTAATGACATTGCTCCTTCCTTAGCCGTAATTTTTAACGAGTGTGTTGCCCTAGGTACCTTCCCAAATCTAATGAAACATGGTAAACTTATTCCTTTATTCAAATCAGGCAGTAAAACCGACCTTAATAATTACAGACCTGTTTCAATCTTGCCGACTCTAAGCAAAATTTTTGAAAAAATTATTCTTAATCAACTAGTAAATCATTTTAATGTAAATAATTTGCTACATCCTGAACAGTACGGCTTCACGAAGGGTCGAAGCACCACTGACGCAGGTGCTAAGCTACTTGAACATATTTACGATGCCTGGAAGCGTTCACAGAATGCCATTGGGGTATTTTGTGACTTATCTAAGGCCTTTGATTGCGTTGATCACCAGACTCTTTTACTTAAACTTAGACATTATGGCATCAGAGACGTTGCACTTGATCTCATTGCCTCTTACCTTAATGATCGAACTCAAAGTGTATGCGTAGGTGACGTGAAATCGCGGGGTTCATCTGCTCTGTTGGGTGTCCCACAGGGCTCTATCTTGGGTCCTTTTCTATTTTTGGTATATATTAATGACCTACCATATCATGTACGCGATGCTTGCAATATTGTATTGTTTGCAGATGATACATCTTTAATATTTAAAACAGATAGAAACAAAGTAAATTTTGACGATGTAAACAGTACGTTATCTCAAATATCGCGTTGGTTTACTGTTAATAATTTGCTCCTGAACGCCAAAAAAACTAAGTGTTTAGAATTTATTGTACCTAATGTAAAGAAAATTGATAAATCAATAAAATTAAACGGAGATAACCTTAAAATTGAGAACTCCACTGTTTTTCTGGGGGTGACCTTGGATAGTAAGCTTCAGTGGGACGCTCACATTGAGACATTAGCGGGTAAACTCAGCTCAGCTGCCTATGCTGTCAGAAAAATCAGACAGTTTACCGATGTGGAAACGGCTAGGCTTCTCTACTTCGCCTACTTCCATAGTGTAATGTCCTATGGAATCTTATTGTGGGGCGGAGCAGCTAATATTGAAACTATTTTTATATTGCAGAAAAGAGCCGTTCGATCTATCTATAAACTCGGTTCGCGCGTATCTCTTCGTGAAAAGTTTAAAGAGATTGGGATACTTACAGTAGCTTCACAGTACATTTATAATAATATAGTCTTTGTGAGACAAAATATTCATCTGTATAAACAAAGGGGCGATGCACACAATCGTCTTATTAGAAATCGTCATAAACTAGAAATACCATCATGTCGCCTGCGTAAAGTGCAAAAATCCTTTGTGGGGTTGAGCGTACGCTTATATAATCTGATTCCGAAGGAATTGCTAGATTTGCCACTGCACAAATTTAAAGAATGCGTAAAAACTCACTTACTGAGTCGCGGTTATTACAAAGTTAATGACTTTCTTAATGATAAAGTTGCATGGGATCTTGAAAAGAGTATTTGAATAGTAATAGTACTGTATTAGATTAGATAAATTCGATGTCTTGACATGGGTAGTCGAGTATGTCACACTCTCTTTAACGTTTCTGTAGGTGGTGTCGTGTGGTGCGGGTTGTTACGTTCCCTCAAATATGGTTGAGCGAAGCAATGGCTGGATCATGCGTCATGCTCGTGAACGGGTGCCACCGTCGGAAGCGGGGCTGCTGGTCTGCCAGTCTTGACATGTATTGAATATTGTACTTATGTATTTTTGGAGTTGTTCTATAAATATTATATCATCGCATTGTTGGAAATATTCTATTCTAACAAGTTGCATGGGGTAAATCGGCATGGCATCCAGCTGCCCACAAGATATTATAAAAAGTTATTAAAATGTAAATACCATAGACGAATGATATTTACTAGTAAATACATATTACCTACAAAAAAATATTGTAAAATGTGTAATTTTGAAAAGAGCAACTGCTGAGTTTCTTGCCGGTTCTTCTCAGCAGAATCCGCTTTCCGAACCGGTGGTAGAGTCATGACTTGTCATAAGCGCCACAGGTTGGCCTACATGAAATAAATGATTTTGAATTTTGAATTGAATTTATCCAGGTTCTGATGATGGAGCTGGAAGGTAGCTTTAAGAACTCTGTAATAAAACGAAGCCGGGAGGTGGCTATGAAAACTCTGTAAGGAAACGACGTAACCCCATCGAGTTTGGGCTCGTTTGATTCGTCTTAACAAGAACTCTGGTCCTAGATGATATCCAGGGTCGTCATGATGATGTAGCCAGCAACAAAAGCTTGTTTAAAAAAATTTGTTTACACTTGTCATTATAAAGCCAAAGGTACACCTAACAAATAGATTAATTAAATAATTTATTAGGTTGAAATACGAATTCAAATTACGAAAACCAATACGAATTCAAATTACTCAATCATAAGAGAAAAGGGTCTAAACAAATAAATGAGGCAACTCTACTTAATTAAGCTACTTGAATATTCGAAAAGTTAACTCATCTTCGTCGATGGTTAGTTTCAAACTAATATATTCGAATTGATGAAAATCCCGAGTAAATCGTTCAGTTTTATATTGTTCCCTTAGCAACCCAATTAGAGGAGGGGGGTAAAGAGAGATCACTGGGGGAATGGATGATAAAATTAATGGATACTGCTAGAGGCGATCAGAGGTTAAATAAAGTAAATAGATCTGTTAGAGTACGTATTTGCACACGCGGGGCGTTGCGCAGCGCCCCTTAATAACTTACCCTTAATCTTTGCTATGATTCTTATTAAACTAGCGGCACGCTATGATGGCCGGTTTGACGTTTGTCCGCTCATGAAGTTCCGTATTAATTGATAACGACTTTGAAGGAAATAATTGTATTACTTTATTGACGATAGTGATGTGCAGAGATTCATAAATTTTATCGAATGTAGTTTTAGGTTTAGGACTCAAAATTTATTTATTAAATTGATTTCTAAAATGTATACAAGTGTAGAAAAATCAGTTTGCACCATTTAAGGGGTGAATGTACTTGTGAATATGAACAATTTTCACTATGTGGACAAACCTCTGAAATCGCAAAAAAATATCAGCTGTTTCATACAAAAGGTAAAATTTTTATTTTTATATGATATATACCACAACTCGGCATTTGGTTTTCTAAATTGAAAATTTTTAAAAATGGAATCTAATACGATCGTCACATAGGATCGCTGGCTAGCACAACTACTACCTCCGGCAAACTCGCGTCAATGCTCAATGCAAAACAAAGCAGTTTCGAATTGACGTTGCTTCGAAAAGTATAAACTGTCAGTGCAATGCGATTGTGATATAGTTTTGACCTGGCTTTGGATTTCAAATATTGATACTGCATTACTGTTGACCCTTGCTCGTTAATTTGGACTCTGTTCAAGCCCTTTGTTGTGGATTTCGTCGATATGACCGAACGTACGCAGAGAACTGTTCTAAATAGTCAGACACGTGAGTTCGTAATACGCCTTCGTAACTATTTCGATCGTGAAGCTCAAAATGGAGGGCTAATTTTACCTATAACGTCAGTGGTTGAACGCGTAGCTGATGCGCTTAATATTGGACAACGAACTGTTAGACGGATAACTAAAAAAAAATATGGCGAGACTGGCACAGAAGAAAATAAACTTCACACACCAAAAAAGAGAAAACGAGCAAAACCAGTCGTAGGCATCGATAGCTTTGATGCCGATGCTATCCGAAGACATGTTTACGGCTACTATTTACAGAAGGAGTATCCAACAAGAAAAAAGTTGGTGCATTCACTGAAGGAAGCTGGATTATTCTTCGGTGGGGAAAGTTCTTTAACGAAGATTTTGAAGACCATTGGATTTCGATACAAAAAATGTAACAAACGCAAAATATTGATGGAAAGATTTGATATAGCGATGGCAAGGTATACTTTTTTACGGCAAGTGAAAGAAATCAAAAATTGGCAAAATGTTGTGTTCTTGGATGAAACATGGCTTAATGCTAACCATACTGTAGGCCGTTCTTGGAACGATGACACAGCAGCATCTACTTCCAAAGTTCCTGTAGGAAAAGGATCGCGACTTATAATTTGTCACGCCGGAACCATCAACGGGTTTGTCGAAGGTTCTCTCATGGCTTTTGCGTCAAAAACCACTGGAGACTATCATGAAGACATGAATGGAGAAAAGTTTACTGAATGGTTTACCTCAATGTTGTGTAGCCTCCCTGAACCATCTATTATAATTATGGACAACGCCCCATACCACTCGATGCAAATTGACAAGCCACCTGCCCAATCCCAAAAGAAAGCTGATATCGTCGCATGGCTTCGTAAAAATGGCGTAGATGCAAACATGAATATGTTAAAAGCGGAATTAGTACGTCTTTTAAAAGAAAACAAACCAACCAAGATCCGATACGTCATTGACGAAATAGCATTAGAACATGGGCACAGAGTTATACGGTTACCGCCTTACCATTGTGAGTATAATGCGATTGAGTTGGTGTGGGCTCAAATTAAGGGATATGCTGCAAGACACAATACAGAACCCCCATTTACCACAAAAAAAATGCTAAAATTATTAGAAGAAGCTTGTGAACATGTGACTAAAGGAGACTGGGAAAAGGTTGTGAATAGAACTGTTAAATTAATAAGGGAAGATTATGAAAGAGATGTGAAAATAGATAATATTATAGAAAACGAACATATAATTATTAATGTAGGTGATGATAGCAGTGACGACAGTGAAAATAGTAGTATGGACGAATCTGATTAATTATGGCCTTTTGTGGCACCTTTTTTGGTATCTTTTGTATTCATATGTTTCTTGTGTGCATATAAAGTATGTATATTCATTTTCATTCAAATATTCAGTTCGTTCAAATAAATTAAATAAACATATACATTTTTGTTTTATTAAACCTATTTAATCAGGTACAAAAACAAAACTTAATTGTTTTTTGTTCGAGAATAAATTGACATTCCACATCACTATTGTAATGTGTCAAACCGGCCATCATAACGTGCCGCTAGTTTAACGTTTTATATATTTTTCGTATATCTATCTATCTATCTATATCTATCTATCTATCTAATACCTTTAAACGAAACCAATTCTTGTATATACCTGTACATATAATATAATCTGAATCTCGGAAACGGCTTCAACGATTTTCATGAAATTTAGCATGCAGGGGGTTTCGGAGGTGATAAATCGATCTAGCAAGGTTTCATTTTTAGAAAACGTCGTTTTACCCATGTTTTCAGGCAATGAAAATCCCCCTACAATATCATTAGAATACGAAGGTTTTCGCCATCATCCATAAATTTCCGATAGCTCGACGGTAAGTCGGGCGGTTCCGAAACCAGAAGACCCCGGTTCGAGTCCAAGACGATTATATTTTCCCCTATGAATTTTATTATTATTTTTTTATTTATGATTTTTTTTAAATATAATATAATTTCCAAAAAACACTATTTACCAAAAAAAACCGAGCAAAGCTCGGTCACCCAGATATTTTCTTATTAAACATAGCAAACTTAGCTTAGCTTAGCTCGGTGTCTTTTCATACTCGGTTCTCATACTTTCGATTCATAGCCATAGCAGGTTAGGTATATGAGCTAAAGCTAAACTAAGTTAGCTTAATTCGCAGTCTGGTTTGTCGCACTTAAGTAACATGAGCTAAATTAAGTTGGTAACTATCTACTTGTAAGCATGATTGCTTACATCGTCCTTGAAGTGTGAACATGAAATCGTTAGAACTGAAAAGCTTTCCTTTTGACAAAGTCGCGAGAAGTTATTCCTTTTCCTTTTATTTAGAAAGAAAAGAAATAAGATACTCGTGGGTACTATTTCATTATTTGCCTATTTGCATAAAAGGATAATAATAGGTATGCGAAACCGATGTCAGAAGATGGTTTCAATTTTTTTCTCAAATAATCGCATGATTGAGTTTACTTTCAATACAATCTCGAGAGGACTAAGAAAATATATCAAATGCGCCGTGCTTGTTCAGAGACGTATTATAATACTACTATAGGGACTTCAGTAAGTAGTGATAGTCAAGTGGTTAGGATTGCGTCTCCTATTCGTAGCGTCGCGTCGCGGGTTCGACCCCGGGCTCTGACGACCTCTAACTTTTCGGAATGTTTATTGTGTACTTTTATGTGCGTACACGCTTTAACGGTAAAGGAAAACAACGTGAGGAAATCTACACGCCTGAGAATTCTGCATGATGTTCTCAATAGCGTGTGTAGTCTGCCAATTTGCATTGGGCCAGCTCCAGCGTGATGAACTATGGTGTATGGCCAGTAACCCTTCTCTGAGAGCAGACCTGCGCTAAGTATAGTCTTTGATGGGATCAGAAGTGCGTGCCCGTGAACTCAAGACCCCGAATAAGAGACAGTAGTCGTAACTACAAGATTATCACTGCTCTGAACTTATTCAGGGCATAGCTATTTCGTAAGTTAATTAACGCAGTTAAATTTTTGTTAGCGTAACTAAAATAATAGGTATTAGTTTAAAATCTTTGCTTACGGTACGTTAATTTGAATTTAAGTTTCAGGAATCAATTACGTTGGAATTCTGTGAAATTGCTTTTGAATGTAGGGTATTAAAGATCCGCAGCCAAAAACATTAACCGTGTAATTTGTTTAGAATAGAATAATTGACCGAGCGAAGCGAGGTCTCTGAGTCTACTAGGTGAATTTGCTCTTGTCCGTCCGTCCGTCCGTCCGTCCGTCTGTCAGAGCCTTATAACTTTTGAATTACTGAACATAATTACTTCAAGTTTAGATATAATATGTGAACTGATGGCCTTCAGCCGAATATTGCATAAAAAATTATAAAAACCTTTATTTCAGGGGGGCTCTCACAGAAGTGAATGCGAAGTAAAAAAAATTTTATCGCGTTATATAAAATTGTAACATATCATGTTAAAGATAATTTCGAACCGAGTACAAAAATATTATTTTTTTATTATTTCCTTTAAAATTGACGAAATGGGGGGCTTTCAAAGTGGCGATTTTATACGCTCGCTTGAAGACCCTCTAAAGCAAAATCCGCTACGTATTTTCAACCTGTTTTATTTTTATTATTTCACTTAGGTATATCCTGTACTTGAACAACAAATACTAAAATTATATGAATATTATAAAGAAACGAGATTATTTAATTTTTAATTGGCATCAGTAATTCATATAGCATCAACATAGCTTCACAATAATGCTATAATAGACTAGTAGGGCGCGTGGGTGCGCGGCCCGCAAGCGGACCGCGGTTTTTCTATCGTCAAGTGGACTTTCAGGTCCTGATCATTTTCTATCAAATAACCACTCTTCCATCTTTTATACTCTCCGAGATAGATGCCTATGAAATTGGTATCCGCCATCTTGAATCCGCCATTTTGAAATTTTTTTCAGCTCACTGCCAATTGGATGAGGTTTCGAGTATTTTTTGTTTGAGCACCTCCCACCTATCTTCAATACCCTGGCCGTGCCCCTCACCCACCTTCCAAGCCCTCGATCATCATATCTCACCATTTCTCAGAATGAGATTTCTTTTATAAAAACAAATTTTCAAAAGGAACCGTATCAAAGTCTTGTATAGTTCCCAACTTCTAGTCTCTTCAATATTCGCCATATATTTTGTATGAAGAAAAAAAAATCCGCCATATTGGATTTTTTTTCTATTCATCAAATAGACCTTTGGGTTCTGATCATCATTTGTCAAGAAACCACTCTTCCATCTTTTATACTCCCCGAGATAGACACCGACGAAATTTGTATGGCGGCCATCTTTTTTCCGCCATTTTGAATTTATTTTCAGCTCACTGCGAATTGGATGAGGTTTCGAGTGACATTTGTTCGAGCACACCCCACCTATCTTCAATACCCTGGCCGTGCTCTTCACCCGTCTCCAAAATCCTCAATCATCAGCTCTCTCCATAATTTTCCTCCGAATGAATTTTTGTCTTCTATACGAAACCATTAGTGAAAAAAAATTTTTCATACAAAATTTTACAGGAGAGGTGATCAATCAGCCAGTGAATCAGTGAATCAGCACGAGCAGCTATATATATATTAATTATAACTAGCATTTGCTCGGTGCGCGAGCTGCTAAAGCAGCTCGCGGGAAGTGTTATTGCTACAAGTAGGGCGCGTGGGTGCGCGGCCCGCTAAAGCGGACCGCGATTGTTCGGCTTTATTTATTTCGCTCGGTGCGCGAGCTGCTAAAGCAGCTCGCGGGAAGTGTTATTACTACAAGTAGGGCGCGTGGGTGCGCGGCCCGCTAAAGCGGACCGCGATTTTTTCACTCATCAAGTAGACCTTCGGATTCTGGTCATCTTTTGCCGAAAAATTTGTTCGAGCACACCCCACCTATCTGCAATAACCTGGCCGTGCTCCTCATTCACAAAAGAAAAAGAAAAAAAAAGAAAAAAAAAAAGAAAAAAAAGAAAAAAAGCAAATGTAAAATGAAAAAAAAGAAAAAGAAAAAAAGCCCTATGAACCTATCAAAATCAATGTCTTGCATAGTTCCCAACTTCTAGTCCCTTCGATATTCCCCATACATTTTACAAGCTGCTAAAGCAGCTCGCGGGAAGTGTTATTACTACAAGGAGGGCGCGTGGGTGCGCGGCCCGCTAAAGCGGACCGCGATTTTTTTGCTCATCAAGTAGACCTTCGGATTCTGGTCATCTTTTGCCAAAAAATTTGTTCGAGCACACCCCACCTATCTGCAATAACCTGGCCGTGCTCCTCATTCACAAATGAAAAAGAAAAAAAAAGAAAAAAAAAAAGAAAAAAAGCAAATGTAAAATGAAAAAAAAGAAAAAGAAAAAAAGCCCTATGAACCTATCAAAATCAATGTCTTGCATAGTTCCCAACTTCTAGTCCCTTCAATATTCCCCATACATTTTGTATGGGGGGAAAAAAAAATCCGCCATCTTGAATTTTTTTCCTACTCACCAGGTAGACCTCCGGGTTGTGATCATCTTTTGTCGAGAAACCGCTCCTCCCTCTCTTATAGTCTCCGAGAGAGAGACGGACAAAATTTGCCGCCATTTTTTTTCCGCCATTTTGAAATTTTTTTTCAACTCACTGGCAACTGCTCGAGGTTTCGAATGACATTTGGTCGAGCACCCTCCACCTATCTTCTACACCCTGGCCGTGCCCCTCGCCCGTCTCCGAACTCCTCACTCATCAGCTCTCTCCACCTTTCTTCGAGTCACATTCTTTGAGCTCTATACGAAACCATGGGTGAAAAAAATTTTTTTCATACAAAATTTTACAGGAGAGGGGTCGGAAATTTGAGACGTCACAGCTCGGCCGCCATCTTGTTTTTTTAATTTTTTTCACTTTTTCTGTTAATCGTTTACTAATTTCTACAATAATCCAAAATTTCAAAGAAATCGGTCGGAAAACAAAAGAGTTGCAAGATTCACGTCGGCCGCCATCTTGTTTTTCCGAAATGTCATAATTTTCCCCAACTCGAATCCCCCACCTGGACATATCTCCCCTACATCATTATATCGATATCCGTCTCCTTCTAGGAGAACAACCCTGTCAATGAGTGAATCAGTCAGTCAGTCAGTCAGTGAGTGGTAATCGAGCTATATATATTATAATGGCGCAGTCATTACATTAGGCACTATTCCATGGAACTAGGAGATTACGACTACGACCTATCCCAAAAACAGTTTTGCGACGACCATTATTATTTAGTTACATAATAATATAATACCATATTATTCAATTAAAATTATTTTTTAGTTAAATATCAAACTTCAATAAACTATTAATTACTACATTTTGTATATTTTCTATTTGCGTCGATAGATGACGATTTGTACAGATGCCCGTAACCCGGTTTCACTCGTTAGTACCTACATAATAATTCAATGTTTTCAGTAATGTTCCCTAACCTTTACGGGCTACCTATGATAAGTTAGGTGATGATTTCTGTCAACTTATTTATCACGATCCTGTACGGGACACTGGGACGGATGTTAGGACTTAGGATTGTATTTAGGAGCTACCTACGTAAAGAGACTCCTACTTAGGGGATGATTTAGGTATGTTTGGTGAAAACGGGCATAATAATAATGTCAGTATTGGTTATCATGTATCGATTGAATGAATAATCATGGGATACCGTTACCGCGAGGTCTCAGTTCGGGGCGAACCACTAGTAAGTATTACTTATATAAAAATTATTTAAAAAAAAACGACTTCAAACCGCGCCACTACAAAGTATAAAATAATTTTAATTTGTACACGTATGTTGAAGTCATAATGAAACCAATACGCGACGCTAGCCCGATTTTAGTGCAGCTTCATAGGATTATAATATTATGTAGATTTCTTTCTCTGATCGCCAGCGATTTGTTCTCATTCATTTTTTCGTCGCTGTACAAACGACGACGCAATGAACGGACGCGTATTTTTGTTGCATTGTATGACATAATGTATTATGTTACTCCATGAACTTAACATTGACATAAAAGATACCTGTCAAATTGATAACCTTTTTTTAAGTCTGTTATTTAAAGTGGATTCTTGAAAACCTAACTCCACGCGGACGAAGTCGCGGACGGAAGCTAGTATTTATGAATAAAAGCCTTAAGAGCCTAGTGGTAAATGGTGCGGACCGAAAACCGAAAGGTCGATGGTTCGGACCCCATCCATTGTACTATTATTGTAGTACTCTAGTACCCATTCCACATTATTTGCAAAATTATTCACAAGCCGATGCAACTTTGTAACCTTTATCCGCAATGATATTGCCAGGCATTTAATATGCAAATTCAAAGCTAAAATGAAATTATTTTCCTTTAGATAATCCTTATTTGCAAAGCTCGCTACCTGTTCGAAAAACACGTGTTCTTTTAATTTTTAATTAGCATAGTCGGATTACGAATGCTGATTGCCGGTGGCAAAAATCTCTCGGAAATCTGTGTGTTCAGGAATTGTATTTCATTTATTTTACTCATACATTGTATGCGATCTGTAAATAAAAAAATATTGAACAAAAATTAGGAAGAATTTCGGATTCATCTTGTAAGCAAAATGATGTGCGGTCGTGAATAATGAGTTTTAAAAACTACATAATTATCATACTTATACATACATTGTATGCGATCTGTAAATAAAATAAAAACCGGCCAAGTGCGTGTCGGGCCACGCGCAGTGTAGGGTTCCGTAGTTGAAAGATACTGAATATATTTTGAATTCCTTGTTTTTTATTTGTCATTTTTTTTAATTAGTTACACTGTAACACGTTGGGAGAACCACCAGACTGTGGAAAAACTAAAGTTAGGTTAGGTTAGGTTAGAACATAAAAGATGCCGGTGCCCGGCCTCAGGCCGGGCACTTAGGTTCTATTGGTTTGAAATGAAAAATTAATTTGGAGGGGTTTCTAAGCTTCCTCTACTTCTTGACACTTGAAAATAACACGATAGCTTTTGGCCCCGGGACTTCGTCCGCGCGGGATTAGGTTTTGGTTTTGACTTTCAAAAATTGTGAAACATATACTTCTTTAAGTATTTTCAATCGAAACTTGCCAAAATACCAAGTTTCATGGATTTAACTTTAAAATGAAGAACTTTACATACAAACATTCATCCCCTATTTAAAGCTTTTCAATTTTCATGTATATAAATTGAAATACCTATGACGGACTTGCATCCAAACTTTGGTAGAGGATTTTTGTGTACTAATAATGTGGGTTTTCCAAAATAAAAATTGCTAAATCCCAATACATGCAACAGCGATAACAAAACGTTAATTATCAACTTTGCTTACTTAATAAATTTTTACCTCGAGGAAAAATAAAATAATGAAGTTCTTTTGCAACGTGACGAAGTGGCCGTAATAATATAATATTTTTACGTGACATTTTACCTTTCCTTCGCCTTACCTTTCAAACTTATTGGAATGTATAAGGCTTCAAGCTCAAGTCTAAAATTATAATTGGAATTACTTGGCTCAGAATTTTTAAAAGTTTTTTTTTATATAATTGTACATAATTAGTTTTCCATAAACTGAAAAGGCTTCCTTTTTAACCGACTTCCAAAAAGGAGGAGGTTCTCAATTCGGCCGGTATCTTTTTTTTTTTTTTTTTTTTCTATGTATGTCCACCGATTTCTCCGGGATTACTGGACCGATTCGCGTGATTTTTTTTTTAATCGACAGAGGATGTTTGCGAAATGGTCCCATAAAAATTTTAACCTTCAACTCCTCAAGCCTGATGCTGCAGGCTAAAACTATGGCGATTTAGGAAATTTCGATTCCGAATTGATATTGTAGGTAACAAATATGGACTACATCATGGAGCTCCAGGTCCTAGCTCCTCAATCATAGTATACTACACTTAAAAGCTTAAAATAAAAATTCTTTTCAAAAAACCGACTTCTAACGCCACTACAAAGTATAAAAATAATTTTAGTTGTTCCACGTTTGTTGAAGTCGGGCGGGCCTAAAATACAAACTATGAAACCGACTCGCGATGCTCGCTTGACTTCTACAAACGAGTCTATCATATTCTGTAGCGTCGCGCATCGGTTTCATAACTTGTATTTTAGGCCCGCCCGACTTCAACAAACGTGGAACAACTAAAATTATTTTTATACTTTGTAGTGGCGTTAGAAGTCGGTTTTTTGAAAAGAATTTTTTATTTATAAGAAGAGTTTGTGTTTAAAGGCAGAGTTTATAATTATAGGTAGATGTACAAAACACTTATTCGCACAATTTGTTCATACACGTATCTATCTATTACCCCGGTATACCTATTATTACTCTAGACAATCTTTACTCTGTACTTAAACGAAGGGATATTTGTAATCAGCTGCATTATTTATTATTCAAAAGGAAACCTCTGCCCCATATGTGACTAATGTAAAGGAGTCACGTCTATCAGCAACATCTCGGCAAGTAGAAAATATACATAATATATCTATCTGCATATATAGCATAGTATTTACTGTATTGTTAATTTGTTTTGAAAAGAGCAACTACCGAGTTTCTGGCTGGTTCTTCTCAGCAGGAAGGGCATTCCGAACCAGTGGTAGATTCATCGAATAAAAAATATTTCTATTCTATTCTATTCTATTCTATTCTATCTAATACCTTTAAAAGAGCAATTCTTGTGTATATCTAAATAATCTGAATCTCGGAAACGGCTCCAATGATTTTTAACCGACTTCCAAAAAGGAGGAGGTTCTCAATTCGGCCGGTATCTTTTTTTTTTTTTTTTTTTTCTATGTATGTCCACCGATTTCTCCGGGATTACTGGACCGATTCGCGTGATTTTTTTTTAATCGACAGAGGATGTTTGCGAAATGGTCCCATAAAAATTTTAACCTACAACTCCTCAAGCCTGATGCTGCAGGCTAAAACTATGGCGATTTAGGAAATTTCGATTACGAATTGATATTGTAGGTAACAAGTATGGACTGCATCATGGAGCTCCAGGTCCTAGCTCCTCAATCATAGGATACTACACTTAAAAGCTTAAAATAAAAATTCTTTTCAAAAAACCGACTTCTAACGCCACTACAAAGTATAAAAATAATTTTAGTTTGTCCACGTTTGTTGAAGTCGGGCGGGCCTATATACAAACTATGAAACCGATGCGCGACGCTACAGAATATGATAGACTCGTTTGTAGAAGTCGAGCGAGCATCGCGAGTCGGTTTCATAGTTTGTATATAGGCCCGCCCGACTTCAACAAACGTGGACAAACTAAAATTATTTTTATACTTTGTAGTGGCGTTAGAAGTCGGTTTTTTGAAAAGAATTTTTTGTGATTTAGTATGCAGGGGGTTTCGGGGGCGATAAATCGATCTAGCTAGGTTTCATTTTTAGAAAAGGTCGTTTTATCCCTGTTTTCAGGCAATGAAAAACCCCTTACAATATCATTAGAATACGAAGGTAAATTTCGCCATTATGTATAAAGTCCCAATAGCTCGGGAATCAACAAAGGTGCAGGTTCTGACGGGACATGGTGGATTTTCTCAGTACCTACACAGGTTTAAAATCAAGGATAGCCCAGCGTGTCAATGTAACCCAGACGCGATAGAGGACATAGCACATTTATTGGTAGACTGTCCTAGATTTGAAAAAATTAGAAACGATATTAAAATCGAATTATCAGCCGATGTACAAGTTGATACTTTGAACAAACTTATTAGTGAAGAAGAAACACGACCTAAATTTATTAAATTCTGTACCCGAATAGCAAAAGTAATAATAAAGGAAAATAAATAGATATGTCAATTATATAAATTATCTATATATATAAAAGAAAGTGGTGTTAGTTACACTATAATTTATAACTCAAGAACGGATGAATCGATTTGGCTCAAAATTGGTGGAGAGGTAGCTTAGAACCAGGAGACGGACATAGGATACTTTTTATCCCGTTCGACCGCGTTTCCGTCAAGTCAATATAAAACCTGGTATAACAAAAATGCATCTGACATGGAATAAAAAAACGAAAATGACAGTGGAAGAACAAAACGTAAATGACAGCTAAACGTAATTTTGTATTTGGTTAATTATGGTAAAAACAATTATAAAAATTATAGTTTAACGTAATTGATAGATAATATCATCAGTAATATGTTTTCTCTTCGAATCATCATTAACAATGCCGCGAGCAAGACGATCAAATGTTTCCTGCTACAAAGCTACGGATTGACGTGATTTATTGGATAGGTATAGTTGAGAACCTGGAGGGTGACAAAGATTTCCCGCGGGATGTTATGAACTAAATCCACGCAGACGAAGTCGCGGGCATCAGCTAGTTGATATTATATATAAACAAACTTAATGTATTATTAGGTAATCTCTGGTGAATTAAGTGACTACCTTTGTAAATATTATATCTTCGGATGAAGCAACTCATATAATAATGATCGAACTTCACTTCAGGTAAGTTCGTTTGATCACTTATTATCATGTACACGTAATTTAATTTATGAAATACGTAGGTCTTAAGCTCATTGGGATTAATTGAAAAAAAAAAACATTGAGTTAAGAAAAAGAATAACTAGAAGTATGTATAGATATAAAATTGTATATTAGTCCCTAGATTATTAGATTAAGTGTCCCCGTCGAACTGCACTTACATGTGTAGGAAGATACCAATGAAAATAGAGTAAACTTGGAGAAAAAAAAAAAACGCCATTCAAAGTACCGACCTATAACAGTCTCCGATCGCCATGTCTGAGGAAAAAAAGGGAGGAACACATTAAAAAAAAAATAGCTCTGGAAATCGGGCGGTCCTGAAACCAGAAAACCCCGGTTCAAGTCCAGACGATTATATTTTCCCCTATGAATTTTATTTTATTTTATTTTTAAATATATAATTTCCAAAAAACACGATTTACCAAAAAAATCACCCAGATATTAAATAATATATTATACTACATAATACATACTATAATAATAAATGTAGAAGAAATAAATTGCTAACTCTCTGAATAAATCAAATTACGCTTATAAATAATTGATTGATAAATGATTATAATCATCCTAGATGGAGTCACTATAATTACGAACTAAATTCCGTTGAAATCGACGAAAAAATAAAAATAGTAAATAGACAAAATAATAATAACTTTAGATTTATACAGGAGCTTTATTCTAATGTATAATATTTATATGTTAATATGTATATGTTGAACGTGTGCAGTGCATTAAATACCTGGGCATAATCCTTGACGAGCACTTGTCCTGGACCCCTCAAATAAACCAATTAACAGGACGTGTTAGAAAGCTTGCATGGGTGTTCAAGAAATTGAGAAATGTAATCAAACCTAATCTTCTTAGGACAATCTATTATGCTTTGTGTCAGTCAATACTTTCTTACTGCATCTCTGTGTGGGGAGGTATTGGCAAAACTCATTTAATTCATCTTGAACGGGCCCAGAGATCAGTTCTCAAAGTAATGCATCATAAACACTATCGTTTTCCCACCCAATTATTGTATGCCATGAGTAAAGTTCTGACAGTTCGTCAATTGTTCCTCTTATCCATTACTATCAAGACACATTCATCTCTGGTTTTTGATCCAGAATTGGAGTCATTGCAGTCGAGTAAACGCAGAAAATATATCGTTCTTCCGTCATCTCATAAACATCGAACTTCTTTCTTTAAACACCAACATTCATATTTGGCTACCTTTTTATACAATAAGATCAACAAGCAACTTAATATCTACCCAATGACCAAATATTCAGCTAAATCAGCAATGTATTTGTGGCTATAATGCAAATGAATTACGAGCAAACTGAGACGATACTACATCCTTAATTCGCTACCAAATGTTTTTAAGTACCATTTACATTCACACTCTACATACATAATAAAGGTTTAAGGTACACGCATTCATACGGCGGCAACACACAAACACACACACACAAACACACACTAATAGTGATAGTAGGTAATTGTGATAACTTGTGAATTGTAGTCTCGGAGGTAGCGGTGGCATCTGCAACACAGTTTTTACTAAAGCAGTGCTACCCCTGCCTTTTTACTGTAACTATATTATGTGCACATTTAGATATTTTTTTTTATTGTGTTTTGTATTGTAAAAAAGCACTTTGTAATATGACGTCCAAACGTTAAAATAAGTTTAATCTGAGCGTCTTGAAATTTTGACATAATATTTTTAATACAAAAACTGTCAGAACGCCCAATTTATTCCTCGGTTAAACGTCAGGTTACGTTGGTGAAATCGGCACTAAGTAATCTTTGACCTCAGTAGGTACGCTTTTCATTTTCTAAAAGCATGCATAAAGGTTGGTCTGATAAAAGTTGGTGTATCTTTTAAATTCCAGCAGCATTTACAACGAAAGCAAGTTCACTACTCAACACTTGAATTTTTTAGCACTTTTAATCAAAGGCTAGCGTGGACGAGTGCAATATTTTTCTCGTGAAAGACTAGAGTGTGTGCTGTTTAATTCAAATTCACGAGTGTTTCTATTTGTATCGTATCACAATTTTTTTTTATTTCGGGATAGGCTTGCGCTTGACGACAATCAATGCTGGACAGCACTGATGAGGTCTAGGTTGGAGCGCGCTTGCCTAGAAAATGCCTATTCACTCTTGCCTTGAAGGTACTGAGGTTAAAAAGACGTATAAGACGTATAAAAGTTTTAAACTGTAACCCGACTACGGATTTGATGTAAAATTCGAGATGAATTCGAAATTAAACAAAACTTCTTATTTAGTGGTTTGAGAGTGAGTGTTAGAGATTTAGGTATGTGTCATCTCTGAACCGGTGAACCATGGGGCCCCTAGTTGCTGGCCACTTGCTGGCGGTGGAAGACCGAGGACTATGGAAGTTCATTCAAGATACTTTTGTCCTGATCTCTGTCGTTGAAGAAGAAGAATAGAGATGTTCGAAGGATTAGATTTATCTTCCAAAACAAATCATATTCATCATTATCATCTACAACCCATTAACGGCTCACTACTGAGCGCAGGTCCCCTCTCAGAGAAAGGTTATATAGGCCATAGTCCACCACGCTGGCCCCATGCGAATTGGCGGACTTCACACACCTTCGAGAACATTATGGAGACCTCTCAGGCGTGCGGGTTTCCTCACGATGTTTTCCTTCCCCGTTGAAGCATGTAATATAATATAGTATAATTGCTTAAACGCACATAACACCGATATGTCAGAGGTGTGTGCCCGGGATCGAACCTGCGTCCCCCCGAATAGGAGACCACAGTCCTAACCACTAGCCTATCACTGCCAAAACAAATGTAGACTATTTACTAGCAAAAAGCTGAGCTTTGTGAGGGCTCGCGTAGTTTTTCTAACGAATAAGTCCTGTTGCAGCGATGTTAACTCTTTGGTTTTCTAACAGATGGCGTTAGTAGTACAATAACATTCTATCCAATGAATACGAATTTTTTTAATGGTTATAAAATTATGTATTTATTTGACAGATAACACATTTGGATATGAAGTTAAATTACTATGTTAAAGCACAAATCTATAGGCGTGATAGTTTTTCAGTGAAGTGTACCACAAAATGCTCAGGTTGTTGGATAGTGTTAGGTCTCGCTTCGCTCGCCCTAATTATTTTCTTTGCGGTCAGGCATATTTATTAAAGAGATTTTATCATAGATTATCCTTTTTCCAGAGCGGTCGGATGCTCTGAGCGGGCGGTTGTCCAAGTCAGCGTCAGAGCTGTCGTGCTCGGCGCCCGTGCAGGCAGCGCCGCCCCGCGCCCGGTCGGCGCACCACCACGCGCCGCTCTCCGTCGTACACCGGACACAGCACTTCTTTAATAATTTAAAGGTAACATCATCTTTGGCCGTCGTCGTTATCTCGACTAGGCGTGACATGGTTACGAAAGTGTCCAAAGCCCTTCGAATCTAAATATATAATATTATGTAAGTATAAATGTGAAAGTTTGTGAGGATGGACGGATTGATGTTTGTTTCTCTTTCACGCCACAACTAATGAACGGATTGGCTGAAATTTGGAATGGAGATAGCTCATATCCAGGATTAGCACATAAACTTTTTGTCCCGGAAAATTACAGAGTTCCCGCGGGAATTAAAAACCTTAATCCACGCGGATGAAGTCGCGGGCATCTAGTAAATAATAAAGAAAAAGGTGACTGACTGACTGACTGATCTATCAACGCAATTGCTCAAACCAATGGACAAATTGGCTTGTTTGGCATACAGATAGTTATTATGACGTAGGCATCCGGAAAGTATTTTTGTATATTCTACCCTTAAGGGGGTAAACTAATAAAAAAAATTATATTTTATTGTATTTATTTTATTTATAAAATCGCAATATTTTAGGTATCATACACACATCAAAAGTGTCTAGGGATCAAGCATTTTTATGCGGATTTCTTGAGATTGAGATGTGGCTTTGTAATAAATTTATGATTTTATAAATTTATATGGATCCTTTTTGGTGCATTTCATAATTTGAATCAGGAACTGTCAATCAAATTCGAGTAAAAGATGAAAATCAGCTGTCAATATTTTCCCTATAAAAACATACAACGCATTGAAGACATTATTAGTGCTACTGTTTCCCTACTACTGATTAAAACCAACGTTATTATGGAGCGGCGACGTCATTTAAGCAGGGAAGAAATGCTCAGAGCCGTGGGAATGATAGAAGCTGGTTCCCGGCAACGTACTGTGGCTTTAGCTCTGAATACAAGTCAGAGTGTTATCAGTCGACTTTGGACACGTTACCGAAGCACTGGTACCGTGGCTGAGCGCCATGGAGGACGGTATCGCTGCACCACACGGAGACAAGACCGATACATTCAAATCTTAACTCGAAGAGCTCCAACAATAACCGCCATGATGTTAGCCGTGAGGCTTCATCACTCTTCAGGGAACTTAATTAGCGACCAAACAGTCAGAAACCGCTTGCATGAAGTGAACCTTCATTCCCGAAGACCGCTACGGGTACCACCTATAGCAATGCACAATCGTAGGATTCGATATCAATGGGCTCTTGAACACAGAAATTGGGCAGAAGAACAATGGCGTTTCGTGTGCTTTTCTGATGAGTCTCGTTTTGGTATGAGACCGGATACAAGACGTATACGACACTGGAGAACCCCTGGACGCCAACAGCGATTAAAATCCTGCCAGGAAGTCCATCCTTATAGTGGTGGAACCATCATGGTATGGGCGGGTATTTGGATCGGCGGAAGAACTGAGTTGATTTGGATCAGAGGCAACCTCAACGCTCAAATTTATGCTGAGACGATTGTATCAGACGTCATCGTTCCTCTACAAGTGCAAATCGGTCCCTTATTTCAGTTAATGCATGATAATGCACGACCGCACACCGCAAGAGTTGTAAGACAGACTCTCGCCGCAGCTAACATCAATGTCCTGCCCTGGCCTGCTCAGTCGCCAGACTTGAACCCGATTGAGCATGCATGGGATATGCTACAGAAAAGAGCTCTGCCGAATATGGAGGGTATCCAGTGGCAAGAAGACCTTTTTTTGTTGTTGCAACGAACATGGGCGGCCATTCCACAGCGTGATTTGGATGAACTCATTTTGAGTATGCCAAACCGATGTTCTTGTGTTGTTAGTGTTCGCGGTAGAAATTTATTTTTTTATTTTATTTATTTATTTTAGGAAAATCAACAGCGAATTTTAGTAATATTAGACTTAAATTATATGGCCAATTACAGATTTTCTCAAAAAAAACAATTACAAAATAATTAGTGAAATGTGTGTGTGTATGTGTGCTCGTAAGTGTGTGTGTGTGTGTGCTGGTACCTATGTGTGTATGTGTGTGTGTTAGTTAGGCTGTTTGTGTGGCCTGTGCTTTAGAAATTGATCTGTGAGTGTGCATGAGTGTTACGTCGAAATATTATCAAATTGTTGTAAAATGTGTCGCTTGAATGTCTTTTTTGAGTAGCGGAAGAGATCAGTATCGGAGAATTTTTTGTTATATGAACGTGTAATTCTAGTCATGGTTGAGTTTTTAGTGTAATGTTTCCTTTTAAAAGGAACGCGGAATAGTGTTGTATGTCGAGTCCGTATAATGGGTACACCTAATTCGATTTTAGATAAAAGATGCGGACTATCAATTTTCCCATTTATTATGTCGTACAGCAGTGTCATGTCAGCTATTTCCCTTCGTTCCGCACAGCTACTTAATTTATAGTGTTTACAACTTACTTTGTAATCTAAGGGTGCATAGTAGGTACGGTAATTCAAATGCTTTATAAATTTACGCTGTATCCTCTCTATTGCCTCGGTAGGCTTAATGTAGTAAGGAGACCATATGCTACTACAATACTCCAAGTTACTCCGCACATATGCGAAATAAATGGCCTTAAGTGTGTTCATGTTTTTAAATGGTTTACAAGTTCTTAGCACGAAGCCAAGCATAGAATATGCTTTATTAGTTATTGCTTCAATATGAAACACGGATTATTAATTGTTTAAGTTACCCAATAAAATTTTAAAGAAAACTGTTATTTCAGTCTTTTTTTCGAACTTTAATGTTAGTGGTTCAAATGTCAAAAATCCCTTTATTAGGAAAATGGCAAATTTCTTTATTAATGCAAAGGTGACTTGGTTTATCGTTACTGTGACAAACGAAAACACTTTATTTGATGAATCCTTAAAGAAAATTTTAATTAATATCAATCAGGAGAAAAGTTATTGCAAAAATATATGTTGATCCCTAGACACTTTTGATGTGTGTATTTATAACATCAGCGAAATCGTCACGTGTTTACTATGTCATGCCCGTTTTCACCAAACATATCTAAACTATCCCCAAAGTAGGAGTCTCTTTACTTAGGTAGCCCTAGATACAATCCCTTACCCAATGTCATTTTCACCTTTAGTTGTCACCTATAAAAGTTCGTCAAAACTAAATTGACAGAAAGCGTCATTTAACTTAGCTTAGGTACCCCGTAAAAGTTAGGGAACGTTGGTTTTTATCTTACAAATTGTGCAGACAAAGTTGCGTTGTGAATAATTTTACAGTTAGCGAACAAAAAAGAAACAATTATTTCGTAGATATACGACGGAATAAAATACACTCAGTTTCAAAACTTTTCTCGTTTACATTGTTTACAGATCAGGCTTTGTTCCATATTTTCTTTAAATTTTATTTGTAACTGTTTTTGGGGTTCCGTGGTAAAACAACTAGCGTACAGACTATTGGTACTAAAGAGCTGTAATTTGGCATGGTTATACCTACATATTAATTACGCCAACAAAGTTTTGAGTACCACCCCTACACGTAACGTGGGGATGATCTTTTTTTACTCGTCTATTCCATTGTGTGGGGTGGCGTTGCATAGGTCTTTCAAAAGTATTGTAGGTAAGTCATTAACAATTTTTGCGATTGAGGGATCCGTTTGCGAAATATTAAGAATTAGTTATTTTTTTTATAATTGCTTATCCAAATTAACGTGTTACTTACTTTGAGTATTTAAAAGGTTAATTCATCATCATCATTAGCAACCCATCAACGGCTCACTACTGAGCGCAGGTCTCCTCTCAGAGAAGGGTTATAGGCCATAGTCCACCACGCTGGCCCAATGCGAATTGGTGGACTTCACACACCTTCGAGAACATTATAGAGAACTCTCAGATGTGCAGGTTTCCTCACGATGTTTTCCTTCGCCGTTAAAGCAAGTGATATTTAATTGCTTAAAAGGTACCTTGCCTACCTCTATTTTTTTTGTTTCAAATAAGTACTTATAATTTGCCTTATCATAAATGGATTGTGGCGATCAAATTTTCCTTGTAAATTATTAAGGATAAAATAATCCATTTAGGTTAGTTTAGGTAGAGGCATCTTCGGTTAACAAAATAAATAAGGGTTAAAAGGTGCAGGGTTATAAGTGTAACAGAAACGTTTTACGTTGATCGTTAAAGCGGATCAAGGCATTATGAAAGTTATTTATAACTGTTATGAGAACATAATCCTCTTTCTATTAAAGAAAACAAGGTAAAGCTGGCCTCCCACCAGGCAAACATTGCTATAATATAGTTTAGATGTATCATAAAAGTCTAATACATAGTCACCGAGATCTTAATAGAATAAAACCGACCAAGTGCGAGTCATACTCGCACACTGATGGTTCCGTACCTTGTGAGGATTAATCATCCTCTAAACCTCGGATCGAACCTCAGGTCAAACCTCGAAAATGACCTCGAACTTACTCTCAGGAATAACGTTAGATGGCGCTACGCTAGAAATACCGCATAAACAGTTTACAGGTAATATTTCATCACAAAGAAACTTGATACTTTCACAGCACTAAGAGACCTGTACTTCAAGCTGTTTCTGAGAAAAAGGGCCTTGACACACGGACAAACAGACTGACAACGTAGCAAGCCTATAAGGGTTCCGTTTCTTTTTGGGAACCCTAAAAAGTAATATTCTTTTGCTATAATCTGCGAATAACATCAAAAGAACATTTTTATTACTTTTAATAATAGCATTAAGATCCGCAAAGTAACGCCTGCTTCTATCCAATAGTCATTGAGATCTCGAGATTATAATAAAAGATATACTTAATGGTCTCTTTATGGGATTCCAGCTAAGGTACCTACTTTACTGCTGCGTATAAACGCTTAAGTACCAGATTTACGGAACACAAGTTATTTATCGTTAAATACAATTTCATTAAGTCCTTTGTTTAGTCTAATCTAGTCAAGAACAGCTGTGGGATTGTCTAAAAATAATAATTGCTGCATTGTGACAATCGCAATCACGTCTATGACTGGCTGAATTATGGCGTTCATGCTGCATCAAAGTAATTTGAACCAATAGCGAAAGAGTACCAGCTACAATTTTATGCCTCTTTTACCATTTTACCACAGAATTGCAAGAAGTTGTGAGCGTTGGCGTCCTTACGTGGTTGAAATCGAACCTTTGTCAACATCTACGCCATCTAACGGCTACACTCGGTACTTGCTCGGTACTGCTCAGATTAGTTCAAAGATAAAAAGTGCAGAGAGAACAGTAAATCAGTATTATTTTGTATTATTTTGTGTTACCCTGCCTAATATGTTTGCGCATCACTGAGGTTGATATCACGTGCACGGTGCTGAGCGTCCCTATTGCAGCTGGAAATTAAGCATTTTACATTTCTTAATTAATGAATCGCTAAAGTGTGGAACGTCCTTCCTACATATATATTTCCTGCCACTTATAACCAGAGTGCCTTCAACGCAAGAGTGAATAGGCATTTTCTAGGCAAGCTCGCAATAACCTAAGACCTCATCAATGCTTTCCATCATTGTTTGTCGTCAAGCGCAAGCCTATCCCACAATAGAAACAAAGTAGACTTGTGCCTACGATGGGCTGATGATTGACGAATATTTGTATGAATTATTTGTATGGACTATTTGTATGGATTATTATTTGTATGGTTTATTTGTATGGATTATTTATGGATTATTTGTATGAATTATTTGTATGGATTATTTGTATGGATGTATTGTATGGATTATTCGTATGGATAATTTGTATGGATTATTTTTAGAGTCGCTGGCATCGCAGCAAGAGTAGAGAGAGATGTCCAGCGGGGACGGTGTTCTCGCTCGCGCCGGGCCACGACAGCAGCGGCACGGAGTACGCGGCCGACCAGAGCTCTGAGCACAGCACGCCCGCCACCTCGCCCCGCCGCGGGAAGAAAGGTAATGGCCTCGTGTGGAGACGACACTGAATTATGTACTGTGTAATGTGTAATCTTTCCTTGTCTTTGCCTTTTGACGTGTCATTTTTCAGTCGGCAGCAATTTTAACGAGGATAATAAAACTCATCGATAAAGTCCTCCATTTTTAACCCTCGACGCAAAAAAAGGGGCTATATATATTTACGTTCGTCTGTTCCCTCGTAGCAGCTTCCCCAATGCACTGATTTTGATGCGGCTTTTCTGTTCGAAAGCTAATGTAATCGAGGTAGATCTTAGCTAAGTATAATTTATGAAGATCTGCTCAGGCGTTTGAAGATCATCAGCTCATTTCCTACTCGATTAAATGGGCTTACGAGCTTTCACTGGTGTGATCGAATTTTACTTCTATAGAAATCTTAATAATATGCCACGTTACTTCGGATTATTTCCAAGGCATTAGCTCAAGGTTATCAACCTCGAGCTGATGCTGCAGCATCAATTTGTCTGCGGGATACCCGACTCCTCAGCAACATAAAAGCAGATATAGTTTGTTCGGGCTCATTAGAATGGTCTCAATGAGTAGGTGTTGGATAGATGATGATCGAGGATCGAAGATGGAGCAGAAAACTGGTAATCTATGGGGTTATTCACGCTTATATAATCATTACTTGGTAGTAAAATCAAAAGACTGAAACCTCCGTACTCAATATCAGCTGTCATCACATATCGTAATTAATCCAGCCATATATTCACATGACGTCGGTTTTAAATTTTCAATTTACACTTGTGATATCTCTGTGCTTTTTGACAACTAATCCTATCCATTTATTCCCTTAGTTTCACCATGTAAGTAGCAGCGATATTTTCCCTATCTTCTATGATGTGTCATTTTCTGTTCTCACAGATTCCTATGTTATTATATTTAATTGTATTCTGTGGGCTATACATGACAAACCTTGGCTCAAAAGCACTTAGCAAAAGTATATTTTGAAGAAAAAATAATTATTCTATTATTTTATCATAGAGTATCTAGCCTAAGATACCCGTAAAATAGGCTTATTTCGTATTCCACTAATTGTATAACTGGACTTACTAAAATTATTCTTACCTATATCTTTGGTATATTTTGTAGTCTGCGTTTGAATAGAAATAAGTAATTCATTTAAATCTATATATATAAAGGAAAGTGGTGTTAGTTACACTATTTATAACTCAAGAACGGATGAACCGATTTGGCTGAAACTTGGTGGAGAGGTAGCTTAGAACCAGGAGACGGACATAGGATACTTTTTATCCCGTTCGACCGCGTTTCCGTCAAGTCACTATAAAACGTGGTATAACAAAAACGCATCTGACATGGAATAACAAAACGCAAATGACAGTGGAATAACAAAACGTAAATGACAGCTAAACGTAATTTTGTCTTTGGTTAAGTAGGGTAAAAAATTTGACAATTATAAAAAGTGCTATGATACAGCATTACTGATATAATAAATGCGAAAGTGTGTTTGTTTGTTGGTTTGTCCTTCAATCACGTCGCAACAGAACAGCGGATTGATGCGATTTTTTGCATGGGTATAGTAATGGATGTAGTAGTGGTTCCTCAGACCGGGAGAGCTTCTTTTTATCTCGGATAATGAAAGAGTTCCCGCGGGATTATTAAAAACTAAATCCATGCGGACGAAGTCGCGGGCATCAGCTAGTTTATTATAATTAACGCGGGCTTATTTCGTAGGTATTCCATTAATTGTATAACTGGGCTTACTATATATTATTCTAATATATTTGTTATTTACAGTTCGCGTTTGAAAAGAAATAAGATATTTTAAATTCATTATAAATAACTCGGCTTCAGAACAAAGCTTCAACATTGAGGAAATAAATCTTGCAGTTGGAATTTTAAGACGCTATTTCATAACTCTGAGGAAAAGGGAAAACTTTGAGAAAGGTGCTATACCTAGCTACTTTTGCCCCGACTTCATTCTCTTCTTTCATTCTCGCCCAAAGGTTCTAATGAAACGTGTTGGTAATCACATTGTAGTAAGAAATAACTTGTTCCAAGCATAATATCACTAGTGGTTCGCCCCGAACTGAGACCTCGCGGTAACGGTATCCCATGATTATTCATTCAATCGATACATGATAACCAAAACTGACATTATTATTATGCCCGTTTTCACCAAACATACCTAAATCATCCCCTAAGTAGGAGTCTCTTAACGTAGGTAGCTCCTAAATACAATCCTAAGTCCTAACATCCGTCCCAATATCCTTTTAGGTGTCCCGTACAGGATCGTGATAAATAAGTTGACAGAAAACATCAATCACCTAACTTATAGGTAGCCCGTAAAGGTTAGGGAACGTTAGTGAAAACATTGAATTATTTATCAAACATTGAATTTAACTCGTAGTTCCATGGGAATAGTTACTGACTGCGCCATCTATTAGCATTATTGTGAAGCTATGTTGATGCTATATGAATTACTGACGCCCATTAAAAATTAAATAATCTCGTTTCTTTATAATATTCATATAATTTTAGTATTTGTTGTTCAAGTACAGGATATAAGTGACCTAAAAACATAAAATCAGTTTGAAAATCCATAGCGGATTTTTCTAGAGAGCGTCTTCAAGCGAGCGTATAAAATCGCCACTTTGAAAGCCCCCCATTTCGTCAATTTTAAGGGAAAAATTAAAAAAAAAATATTTTTGTACTCAGTTCAAAATTATCTTTAAAATGATACGTAACAATTTTATGTAACGCGATTTTTTTTTTTTACTTCGCATTCGCTTCTATGA
Source organism: Oeneis ivallda (assembly GCA_029955525.1). Classification (NCBI taxonomy): domain Eukaryota; kingdom Metazoa; phylum Arthropoda; class Insecta; order Lepidoptera; family Nymphalidae; genus Oeneis; species Oeneis ivallda. The sequence goes on from JARPMR010000007.1 coordinate 24,523,706, forward strand.
GAGCCCCCCTGAAATAAAGATTTTTATAACTTTTTAAGCCATTTTCGGCTGGAGGCCATCGGTTTACATATTATATCTAAATTTGAAGTAATTACGTTCAGTAATTCAAAAGTTATAAGGCTCTGACAGACGGACGGACGGACGGACGGACAAGTGCAAATCGCCCTAGTTAACTCAAAGACCTTCGCTTCGCTCGGTCGATTAATGGAAATAACGGGCCAACATTTTAATAACCATCACCCCTCTTCTACTCCTTACTACAAAGGAAAATTAACAAAGCGAGTTACATAATAAATTGCAAGTCAAAAACTGAGTCGGTCGCCTCCTAGCAATTGAAAGGCTTTTCGTGTTATGGTTTCCTTCTTTCAGCCTCCATACCTAGTTTAGTTTCCATGCAAGCTTTTGCAATTTAACATTGCATAATATGTACCTACTATAATTATAATCTAAAATTTTTTCAATCTTCGCAAATAATTTTTGGGAGGTCAATTATTTCTTAACATTCCTTACTGGAAAGGGTTGCCTATACTTTTAACTCGCTATGTACGAGTAGATATTTCGTTATAGGTTTTCATTGAAAACCAATTTCAAACTTCTATAAAATATAGGAGTTTTTATTTACAAAGTTAGAAAATAATGCACACACAAGTTTCTTCATTAAAGCATAGCTACGTTTGTATTTTAGATCAGGCTTTTCTTTCATATTTTAAGGGGTAAGGGAAACTTTAACATGAAAAGCCTTTTAATTGTTATTGGTCCAAGATCCCAGTGCCGCCAGACCTAAGTTATTTTCTCAGCAATTATTTGTGTACGATAGAGTACTGTTCTAATGTCCTTTCAGTAAATGCGTACCAGCTAGATTGTGCCGACGGCCAATTTCCAGATACCAGGTGCTAAAGGTAGGTAAAAACTAGAATAACTTATCTTAAATTCTCAGGGCTGATTTTCATATATGTTTTAAAGAATATTGTAAAAATTAATAAATTAATACTGCCAGACGCTTACCGCCGGCGGTTACTCTAGCCAGACGCTTTGAAGCTCCCAAAAAAATATATAATTTAAGTTAACTTATATTCTCAGTTCTGATTTTTATACATGATACTCAGGGAACTATTGCGATATTATCTGTAAGCTGCCAGACCTATTGGAAGGGTCAATCATCCCCCCAGACACACATTATGCGTCCCCATATGTATGAGCGCTAGAACATGATTCACTTGTTTAAGTGTGTGAGAGATAATATCATCATACTATAATATTATAAATGCGAAAGTGTGTTTGTTGGTTTGTCCTTCAATTACTCTGCAATAGAGCTACGGATCGACGTCATTTTTTGCCTGGGTATAGCTTGCAGAAGATATTGCAATAGTTCTCTCTCTCTAGATCCTAAGCTATACCCAGGCAAAAAATCACGTCGATCCATAGCTCTGTTGCAGAGTGATTGAAGGACAAACCAACAAACACACTTTCGCATTTATAATATTATAGTATGATGATATTATCTCTCACACACTTAAACAAGTGAATCATGTTCTAGCGCTCATACATATGGGGACGCATAATGTGTGTCTGGGGGGATGTTTGACCCTTCCAATAGGTCTGGCAGCTTACAGATAATATCGCAATAGTTCCCTGAGTATCATGTATAAAAATCAGAACTGAGAATATAAGTTAACTTAAATTATATATATTTTTTGGGACCTTCAAAGCGTCTGGCTAAAGTAACCGCCGGCGGTAAGCGTCTGGCAGTATTAATTTATTATTTTTTACAATATTCTTTAAAACATATATGAAAATCAGCCCTGAGAATTTAAGATAAGTTATTCTAGTTTTTTACCTACCTTTAGCACCTGGTATCTGGAAATTGGCCGTCGGCACAATCTAGCTGGTACGCATATACTGAAAGAACATTCGAACAGTACTCTATCGTACACAAATAATTGCTGAGAAAATAACTTAGGTCTGGCGGCACTGGGATCTTGCTCTATATTGGGCTAGGCGACCGATTCAGTTTTTGACTTGCAATTTATTTCGCAACACGCTTTGTTGATTTTGCTTTGTAGTAAGGCCCATGAGAGAGGGGTGAGGGTGCAAGAGGTCACCATTCATAGTACCTTTATCCGAACCCGGAATGAACAGGGGAGGATATGAATGAATAGTAAAACTAACGCCATCTAGCAAAGGATTGGTATAATTATAGTTCTACAGAATAGCTCCAGATGGCGTTAGTGGTTTACCCTTCATTTAACGACATCTAGTGAAGAATTATTTCTTAGTAGTACGGCTTCCTTGTGCTCCGTGGTACAATAGGGTGGTTTTCAAATCGAAGCTGGCTTTCAAAGGCCATCTTTTGATAATTTCTCAAACTAAGATCTCATTGGTTCTTATCATAAAAATTCTTCTGAATCTGAAGTCATTCCAAGAATGCCGTCATCACAGGTCCTTTGTTCTCGGAGCTTCCCAACTTTTACAAAAGGTTACACTACTACTAGTGGAAAATTCAATTCGGCGTATTTTCTCAGAAAATCCGATACTTTCAAAAATGAATTTCAAATAAGGATTTTTTTTAATTTTTCTAGAAAGCAATAATAACAGTGGAAGTTAAAATAATTATATAAGATTGAATCATTCTTATTTGAACCAATCGAACTCAGTGAAACTTTGCATACACTCTTTGTGTGCCTGTGTGTGTGTGTGTGTGTGTGTGTGTGTGTGTGTGTGTGTGTGTGTGTGTGTGTGTGTGTGTGTGTGTGTGTGTGTGTACTGTGTATGTGTTATGTGATATCCTTATGGATATCAACTGAAAAATATCCAGTATTACTCGGTATGATGAGCATAAGGAATAAGGATTCTAACGATACCCCTTAAATCAATATCTGTTCAAGTATTTAGAAGTAGTATGAACCCTGAAAACATTACACCCCTTTTTTGGGCAGTCGTGTAATTAAAATAGTTTCTGAATTTGAGGCTTCGAGTGTTAGCTAGGGACATGAACTTTGTCACCTGAACCTGCGGTTTCATTTACTACTCAATCAATTCAATTCACTACAAAAACGGGCGTGGACTGAAAACCGAAAGGTCGACAATTCAAATGTTGCCCGTTCCACTATTAGCGTAGCCTCCTGGAAAAATCTAAACGCCTAGGTAGTTAGAGGAAAAAAGGTATACCTACAGTCACATGTTCAGTATGATTAATCATTTGTTTAATAAAATAAAACGTAAAAACCTTAATCGGATTAGGTAGGGAGTATGTTTTGTATTTATTTCTAAGCTTCTATTAAGCCATTATATTACATAAATTAGATAAAAAAAATGTAATTTCATAAAAGGTTGTAAACTGCTGTAACACGCAAACCACGCCTTAATGACAAAAAGTGGTGTTTATTGTTACTGTTACTCTATCCTAGCTGTGTAAAACTTACACATTGATGGCATGGCCTGTTTCACCACTTGCTGATAAAGTGCCTGATATATATATCTAACAGATAAAATATCTGCTGGATAAATCTGTATTTAAATACCCAATTATAATCCGCCGGCTGTTATGTTCTCACTATCATTAATCTGCCTAGCTGCTCAACCCCTGTGTGAAATACCCATAAGCTTTGAAGCCATTTTTCAGGACATTGCATGCTCTAAAGTAAGCATTTTGCACCTCATGCTAAATGGGTGCTAATAAAATTCAAATTATGCCTGTTTGATCTGTTGAACTCAGCAACAGTGGGCGCGGGTCCTCAGACTGTGGTCTGTGACATCACCACAGCTATTGATCCAATCACACGTGCTCGCAGCGTCTGAGATCAGCTATTCGCGGCACAGATGCAGCATTACATCATGCGGGTCAACTGGCTGACCTAGACCGTCGGGCTTTTGTTGTCGTGAACAATGGAATATCTAGATGCTACCTATGAGCTGGTATGAGCGAGAATTAAAAGAAGTCGTGTGGTGTCGTGGGACACCAGATAGGAACGAAGTTCCTTATTATAAAATTATTAATTTCAAGTTCTATTCGAGGTATAAAGAAAATAATTATTCGGCTATACATTTTTTATCATGATTTTTTTATCGATAAAAATCAAAAAAACTACTTTACAAAATTATCTTAACACCTTTATTTTGTTTACAATGATTTATAAAAATATATTATAATAAAAAGTTTAATTTGTTTTTAATTTTTTACCAAATATTATAAATTATAAAATTATAAATAATAATAAATTAATGATAAAAATAAAATAAATAATAATTATCTGATGTTCAGTGTCCCCCACCAGGTGGACCGACGACATCAAACGAGTCGCAGGGAGCCGCAGGATCCAAGCGGCGCAAGACCGAAGCCTGTGGAAGTCCATGCAGGAGACCTTTGTCCAGCAGTGGACGTCTATAGGTTGATAAAGAAGAAGAAGAAGAAGAAGATGTTCAGTGTCAGGATTCGAACCTCTGAACCGATAGTATCACTCCTTTTTACCGCTGCGCCATCGAAGCATTGATGGAAAGTGTAAAATTAACGAAGACAATAATAAAACAAGGACTGTGACGAAAAAATCTTACGCTTTTATGTAACGATACGGACGTTTTTTGCCGTATAGGGTACCCCTCCGCAACGCCCATAAGGAACTTCGTTCCAAAAAATGACATAATTTGTAAGTATTTCAATTTTCCTTAGACATTAAATCTATCGGATCACAGTCTGTTCCTGGTCATGCAGCATGCTGTCAAGGATAAAAAAACTGGAAATATACATATTATTTGGCAGTAAAATACCTAGGTAAAATGCGCGTACATATATCAAGTTAAAATATTTAGGTATATGTATATCCGTGTTTATTTTCAAGGGCGAGAGAATAAGTCTGGATTTCATCCAAGGATCTTGAATTCATTAAAATTTGGCAGGGATCAAGTAAACGCTGCTTAAAAATGTACTACTTACTCACTTCTTTGATAAAGGTAACAAGATAAAACAAAATGTCTGCAATGCGAATAGGTAGGTACAGGACATTGAGTAAACAAATTCATACTAGCATGAGTCCAAGCTAGAGTGGCAATAGATGGGGTTCATACAAATTAAGCCTCAATAGCCCAACGGTTAAAGGTGCGGACTGAAAACTGAAAGGTCGCAGGTTCGAATCCAACCCGTTGCACTATTGTCGTACCCACTCCTGGCACAAGCTTTCCGCTTATTTGGAGGGGAGAGGAAAATATTAGTCAAGTTCTACCTACTTGGTTGATATTCTTTTTAAAAAAAATTCGAAGAACCGATACAAGTCGACGTTTAGTTTACGAGGTGAATTTTGTACTAAGTAGACCAACGACATCGGAGTCATCAGACGAGTTACAGGGAGCACAATCAAGACCCCAGTGTGTGCAAGCCTCTATAAGGACCTACATTCTTAATCGACATCAAAAAAGGAGGAGGTTATCAATTCGTCGGTTTTTTTAGTATGTTCACCGATTACTCGAAGACGCCTGAACCGATTTGGAAAACTTTTTTTTTTGTTTCAAAAGGTAGGTATACTTCATATGTGGCCCCATTTAATTTTTATCGAAATCAGTCGAGCGGGATTTTAAAAAATCAACAAAAACTTATATACTTTGTAGTGGCGCGGGTGTTTGAAGTCTGTTTTTAAAAATAATTTTCTTTTATTTAATTTATTTTATTAACTATAGCGCTCAAGTCACAATCAATGATGGTACCTAAGCACTGATGAGGTCCTTGGTTGGAGCGCGCTTGGGTAACTAGAAGATATCTTCACTCTTTCCTTGAATGTAATCAAATTATACGTGGCAGGCATTGAATTGTGGTAGGTAATACGGACGTCGCGGAAGGACGTTCCACACCTTAGCGGTTCGTTTCAGAAACCTTGAAATGTCTATAATATATTTGTTAGTATTTTTTTATTAAAGTGATAGTGTTGCTACTAGATGTCGCTACCAGTTGCTTAAACTGAAAAAGTAAATCCATATCACTAATTTCGATGCTGAGTAGGGATTGCAATCCCGCAGCTCATTCAATCTCGCGGGATTGATATGCGGGATTAGTCAAATCCCGCGCGGGATCCCTCATCTTTCATCATCATCAACTTTTATTAAACATTTCTTACATTAAGCAACAGAAATTATTTCTTTTCTATGAATTAAGTATAAGTAATTAGTACCTACCCAATCTGTTTTCTTAGATTTAAATGTTTGACATAGTTTAATAGTTTTGTTTAATTTTTTATTTGCGGGATCCGCGGATCCGCGCTTTGTAATTGCGGGATCCAGCAGATTAATAAAAGCAGCGGGATCCCGCGGGAATGCCTGATCCCGTTTTGCGGGATTTCAATCCCTAATGCTGACGTGTAGTTCGACCGTAGCCATGGTGTAGGTGGCTAACATACTCGGGCGCGATTCCCACGAGACGTGGGTTCGAATCCCGCTGGTTTATAAATTTATTCTGATATGTGTTTATAAATTTATTCTCATATTTGTGTAGTGCTTTTTATTTGAATAGTTATAGAAATTGTGGTTTATCTCAAAGTCAGCGTGTCGTTAATCGGCGGCGAGTGGGCGGAGGCCGCGGCGGCAGCAGAGGTCGTGTCAGCGCCCACTTCCGATGTCAGATTAAAATAGACCGACGCGACAAATATTTTAGACTAGCTGATGCCCGCGACTTCGTCCGCGTTAATTTAGTTATTAAAATCCCTTCCCTCAGGAAATCTTACATTTTCCGGGATAAAAAGTAGCATTTGTCACTCCAGGCCCTCAACGATACCTATGCAAAAAATCATGTCGATCCGAAGCTCTCTTGCGGCGTAGCTATATGTCATTTATTTTTTTACTTTTTTTAACCTTTTTTTTTCACCATTTAAACCTTCCCTGGACTATGACAAATATTTCAAAACCAAAATCAGCTAAATCGGCCCAGCCGTTCTCGAGTTTTAGCGAGACAAACGAACAGCAAGTGATTTTTATTTAAATAGATTAAAATCCAAGTTTTTTTCAAAATTCTATAAAAGTGAGCCTTTGAATCGGCAAATCAGAAGTGATGGCGATCGTCATACAGCTCAGAAGTAGGATTTCACATGATCCCATACAAACGAGTTCTTATAAATTTATTATTGTTCGCACGTATTTAATTTTCTTTTATAATCTCGTGAGATGTATCATGTACCCTCTCGTATCTTTCGAAAGCACTTTTAGGGCCGATTTCACCAACGCGCGTAAATAAGTCTTCTACACGAGCGTTTCGATATTTTGACAGTATTTTCAATTCAAAAACTGTCAGAACCTTTGAGTATTAAACCAACACATTCCTTGGTTAAACGTCTCTCGGCACTTAATCAGTCAGTAATTGCCTAATTATTTTAGTTTAAATCTGACAATGAAGAATGCTCATTAGTCTATATTATGACAAGCCGTGAGGTGTTTTTAGCGGCGACATAATTTGTCCACTAATCGTTTTAAAATATATAGAAATAAGCGTAGGTAAGCGTGTCTTCCCATAGGAACTATGCATTTTTTCGGGATAAAAAGTAGGCTATGTCACTCTCCAGTGACAAAAAGTGATCTCTTTGCAAAAAATCACGGCAATCTGTTGCTCTGTTGATGCGTGATTGAAGGACAAACAAACAAACTAAAAAACACACTCGCATTTATAATATTAGTAGGGAAGTAGGGATTTATGCTTATTATATAAAATATTAATATTGCTTTAAAAACCTACACATTGAATTAATAAAAAGATAAACATAGCTTTATTTCCCTTTTACATTGAAATTTGAATTATTATACTCTAAAGGGGTGAAAAATCTATGCAGATTTTTTTTTGTTTTTTTCGCCCCTTCTGACCGCTTTAGAGATGAAAGTTTAAAACTCTAAAGAATATTTTTGTAACTAGGTCTCTAGGTCACACCATGTACAGTGTACACTGTACATGCTATATATGTGGATAGTACAAGTTATGTTGGGTACAGCTGTGTAGGTACTGATCAAAGATATTAAACTATTACCTATACCTACTAGATGGAATAAAATGTTCTATTATATTGGATAGAAGCAGGCGTTACTTTGCGGAAGTTCATGATTAGCAAGAAAAGGTTAGAATTATTTGTCTAAAATCGGCCAACAGAAAAAAATCTGTATGGTCAAACATGCAGTAACAAGCTAAGCACCTCTCACCTTCCTAACCAAGCTAGAAAGCCAAGTTCCTAAACTAAGTAAGAAGGTCTAGAGTATCGATTCAACAAAATTAGATGTCCAATTCGAGAATATTGAAGTAGGCACCCGTTATAGAATCGCTCCAGAAAGCAGACTGCGACAGCGACGTACCTCTTTATATTATTCACATCATTATATTTCCGTATCCGAATACACGAGTTTAATATTAGGTATATTCCTAAAAATTTTCATTATTTTTATAGGCACACAGAAAAATGCTTCAAAGTATCTTACCTGCTTGCAGTTTTTTTTAATTCCGTGGGAATTTGTCCGAATTAATTTTAAGAAATAGTAAAATATTCAATGCCGTTTATATGACGAAATATGTACATAATATATGTGATAGTGTATACTTTCATGTTTTATGAAAATAAAAATTGATATACAAGTTGAATTTAATATGATTTTCAGGGATTGAAGTGTCCTATGTCCGTCTCTAGAAAACAAAAAAATCGCTGTGCCAAATTGCTCTAGGGTTGCTATGATTTGATATGAGTGATAGAAACGACGCTCTACGAACCCAAGGCTGACCGATTCACTCTTTCTGTAGTAAGCTTTGCAGTAGGTACACGCGTACGCGCGCATTAAGTGTGATACACTGCTCGTGTCACTGTCACTGCCGTGTGTCTCCAAGCCTCATTAGGATTACAATAATTGCAGAAGTTTTTTATACATTAACTAGATGATGTCCGCGACTTCGTCCGTGTGGATTAAGGTTTTTAATTCCTGCGGGAACTCTGTAATTTTCCAGGATAAAAAGTAGCCTATGTATTAATCCTGGATATGAGCTGTCCATAATCCATCCCCACAAACTTTCGCATTTATAAAATTGTATTAAGCTTATAAGTTTATTAAGTTTATAATATTAATAGGAACATCATCACACCTAATGGAAAGTGATGATGTGGCCTAAAATGGAACGCTTTTGCCTATAAAATCCCTAAGTATTTACTCTTGTTTAAAAGATACCCAGAAACACAGATCTCGGATAAGCGTTCCAGACCCTGAACCTTAGTTTAGTAAAATAAGGCTTGCTCATACAATTACTCAATTTCACCAAGTATCAGAAGCCTCCTTCCATCCATTATTCCATGTTAGCAAGCTCAGGGATTCTAATCAATTTTCGCTTGCGGGTAGTATTGCTTGAGGCTTGAGATGTCATCTGAGCTGAGTGTAATAAACATAGTAAGGTAACGGCACCTAATTCCGCGGTATTTTCATCAAAACTTGAAAAATCATCAAAAATTAAGCATTCACTATACCTTTCTACCGGACTGGCTATTTTTATCTGAAGTGTTATTTGACTTACTCTTGAAATAGGCTAAAAGTTTGATAATTAAACCTTAATTTATATGTAAAATTAAATAAAATATGAAAATAGTCCGGAGCACCTAATTCCGATGTAAAAATCCTTATTCCGATGCATTTGGTACCTAATTCCGAGTGTTCAAAATACAAAATAGAAAAGGAGTAGAAAGAGTACTACAGGGTGTTTAAAAGCCAACTGCATTTATTAAATTTGGTTTCTAAATCAGCCTAGTCTCTGTCTTCTTAGATTACTAGTAAAATGATATTATCACAATCTACCATCAATATTCTTATGGTGAGTAATATTAATTACCATAATAAATTATTACTCCTAAATAACATCCAATGTTATCGATACCGGTAAAAAAATTACTGATATTTATGACCGGTTATTGACCGAGCGAAGCTAGGTCTCAGAGTCTACTTGAGTGAATTTGCACTTGTCCGTCCGTCCGTCTGTCCGTCCGACCGTCCGTCTGTCAGAGCCTTATAACTTTTGAATTACTGAAAGTAATTACTTTAGATTTAAAATGTAAACTGATGGCCTTCAGCCGAATATTGCATAAAAAATTATAAAAATCTTTATTTCAGGGGGGCTCTCATAGAAGTGAATGCGAAGGAAAATATTTTTTATTGCTTTTCATAGGCTCGCGATATATCTTTTTATAGATGATTTTGAAAAAAGTACAAAAATATATTTTTTAATTTTTTTTAAACATATATATTTTAACTAATGTTCCCTAACCTTTACGGACTACCTAAACTCAAACTCAAACTGAAAATTATTTATTTCATGTAGGCCAACCTGTGGCTCTTATGACACGTCAAGATTCTACCACCGGTTCGGAAAGCGGATTCTGCTGAGAAGAGCCGGCAAGAAACTCATCAGTTGCTCTTTTCAAAATAATCATTTTACAATATTATTATGTAGCTATTAAATTGTAATAAGTTTTTATACTATCCTGTGGGCAGCTGGATGCCAAGCTGATTTAACCCGTGCATCTTTGTTAGAATAGAATATGACATTTCCACAAAACGTACTACAATTCAATTTATGTCAAAGACGGGCAGACTGAAAGTAACCCCATTCCCACCGGCGGCACCCGTTCACGAGCATGACGCATGATCCAGCCATTGCTTCGCCTATGATGATGATGTTAGGTGATGATTTCTGTCAACTTCTTTATCACGATCCTGTACGGGACACCTGAAAGGACATTGGGACGGATGTTAGGACTTAGGATTATATTTAGGAGATACCTACGTCAAGAGATTTAGGTATGTTTAGTGAAAACGGGCATAATAATAATGCCAGTTTTGGTCGTTATGTATCGATTGAATGAATAATCATGGGATACCATTACCGCGAGTATAAGTCATAAAGCGAGCGAGTAATGACGGTATTATTATAGTCAACGTGGGAAGGCGCCTGTCCGTTTACCTGATTCCCGTTTGTTTCCCGTTAGGGTTGATGTTGGTACCTGTTTTCCAAACCAACAAGGTGGATGCTAATACAGTTAATTGTTAAACGTTAAGTAGGTGCCGGTGGTAGTCTTAACTTGTCATAAAAGCCACAGATTGGCCTACATCAAATAAATAATTTTGAATTTTAATTGGTGTAAATTAGTTTTACTTTCATGCGGTGTCGTTTAAGTTTAATTGTTTTCTATAAAAACTTTTAACTTTATTTATAAAATTAACTAGTTAAAACTACGGGTGATTTTTTTGCGCGTGGTAATACCAACGTGTCTGGTAAGACCTGATTTCCTGACTTGACCTGACTACCAGTAGTACCACCGGTAGTACCACGGGTAAGTACCCCTTATTTCATTATTGTATTTGCAAATTTTACATAAACATTTTCGATTTCGAATGTTATTTTAAATGGCAAATACACTGAAATCACATTGCAGTAATATTGTGAACATCCTGTATTTAACTTCTGTTTATACCACGTAATAAGGTGCTCATAGAACCTAACTCCGATGTATATACATCGGAATAGCGTTTTATAACAAAAAACATGTTTCTTAATTCCGAGTATTAAAAAAGAAAAGATTTTTCCACAGTAAATAAATAAATTATTTCTCAATTGGAATATGTTCGCAAAAATATACTATACTCTCTCAACATTGCATCGAAATACGTATGAACTTAATTTTCCTTTCTTAACTTTCCCATACGATCAGTTAATGAATTACCAAAATAGATAATCTTTGATATGCTATAATCAGTGATTTCGACGCCAAAGTGTACCTCGGAATAAGGTGTTCTTATGCTGATTGACCATTTAACTATTAGAAATCGAAGCAAGAAATGCTTATCATAAAAACGGCCCTAAGAATTAAAAAAATGTTTAGGCCTATGAAATTGCTATTCCGCGGTATACCTCGGCATAAGGAACCGGCTAAAATATTTGGCACCTAATGCCGTGTTATTTTTAATATTCATTTTCAACTTCATTTCTTTACAAAACCTTACAAAAGTTAAGCGTTTTCGATAAAAAATGTAATCCTTCCAATATTTTAACCTAAACAAAAACAAAAACTGTACAATATTAACGAATAAACACTATTTAAAAAATTTAGGTACTCACGTGCACAAGGTTCAGAAAGTATGAAGCGTGCGTTCGGGCCGTCTGCTACCGCAAAATTTGTTGGATAATTTAAAACTTACACACATAAAACCACCCTTTTTGTCAATCAATCACGGAACGATAAACTATCAATTGATTAAAATAGCTTGCAGTGCATATGAGCTTGGTAATGGGTAGAAAAAGCTGTTTTTCTATATACATCGGAATTAGGTGCCAATTTTAGAATCCCTCGGAATTAGGTGCCCTTACCTTAAATCAATGGTAATAAATTAGACGGTGTCAAAGGCTTAGATGCTCTATTTACACTCATGAAAACATCCACAAGCCTCAGAACGTGCAAGTTTAGTTTGAACTTCAGTTTTCACTTCCAATCTAAATAATATGTGCTCAAACTGAGTATAGAAACTTGGGATCGACATACCTACCACGACACTAACTCTGGGTCACTGGGACAGACATGACTGCGTGGAGTCGGGGTGGTCAGATTTAGTTATAGACTCGCTTTCATCGTTTTATCGTGGCTTCCATCCTCAGGATTTTTATTTAGTTTAACCTAAATTACCACAACGCATTGTGGTCTAATATCATCCATCAAATCCACGACACGAAAGTCGTATCACGAAAAAACCTGAATGAAACTTTGTAAAAAAGCTAGCTCTAACACACCTTGATTACACACGCGAAACCGGAGCAAACGAGTTCACATGGCCTTTACTTATGCATAATGTTTTGCAAAGGGTCAATATCGCGACTCCGTAGCCCTATAAATGCAAATAGGTAGGTATGTAGGTAACCAAAGGCTTTAAGACTATGAATCTGACATGTACTTGGACATTGGACCTGTCAAACTATGTTTTCCTAAAAGCGCTTTCCATGATAGTCACTTTTATGCCTTTTTTAGGGTTCCGTACCAAAATGGTAAAAATGGAACCCTTATGGTGAGACTTTCTCCAACCGTCCGTCTGTCACAGTCGATTATTTTAGAAACTATTAAAGCTATCGACATGAAATTTGGAATAGTTGTGTATAATAGTGGTCCAACATCAATGGAATTAAAAAAATATAATACTTTTACTCCTAGGGTACGGAACCCTCGGTGCGCGAGTCCGACTCGCACTTGGCCGTTTTTTTTTTGTTTTTTTTCTTATGATATCCGACTTCCTGGGGGAGAGAATGAGGTATGTGGGATTTTTAATATCAGAGAAACCCCCCAGTAGACATTCTTAGCATATAATGAAAGGCTTCTGGAACTCTGATGATGATTAAAAAGTTACGCCTAGCTAAATGTGCATCAGTGTAGTATTGCAGCTTTAGCAGGCCTAGTTTTAAAAGGACCTTTATTTCCCTGAATCATAATTCTCATTGGTGAGGTTAATGACCCCTTCCTTAAATCATAATGGTGGGGTTTTTTTTCTGATAATAGTGCCATGGGCTCATTAGGTATATTATCCTATTTATATTGTAATTGCGAAAGTTTGTGAGGATGGATTTGTTATAAGATTTCTATGGGATGGATGCATGTATGGATGGATGTTTGTTACTCTTTCACGCCACAACGAATGAACCGATTTGGTTGAAATTTAGAGTGGTGGTAGCCTATACCCAGGATTAACACATAGGCTTCTTTTAATCCCGGAAAATTATAAAGTTCCCGCGGGAATGAAAAAAACCTTAATCCACGAACTGAGTGTAACAAGGTAACAACTCCATAATATTCTCAAAGGGATGTGAAGTGTACCAATAAATTTGTGCCTACCTAGCACAGCCTGTTTGTATAAATTGAGAGTGCATTTCCATTAAATTATTATTCGACTCTTCGACATGAAGCAATAAGTGGTTTCTTTACCAACCTGCTCGCAGTACACCGTTACAAATTAATCAAGTTTCCTTTTCTTCTCACTCAACGATCTTTCCATTTAAACAACTTGTGTTACGTAACAAGAACTTAACTTTCACGATGGAGCTCAGAATTACAGCTTCGAGATTTTGTTTTCTTTTATCCTTTTTTGCTTCAATACATAACAACGTACTCGTTATAAAGCTTAATAGCACTTTATGCTCGGAACGCGTGTGTCATAGTCAAAGCCAACTCTCAAAGTCAAACATTTCTATTTCAAAGTGAATACAATTGTACAACTGTAGGTAAGTACACTTTATAGACGTTAATCAATACTGCAAGTGTTTTTTTCGTTGATGACATAACCTTTGACTGCGACCTCAGCTTATGGTAAGTGACGATGCAGTCTAAGATGGTAGCGGGCTAACTTGGAAGGAGTATTGCGGTAGTAGGTACATGATTAAACCTATATTAATCTCCTAATTTAATCGGTCCCTACCCTCCATGGCACGGGGCACCGAAACGCTAGGGTGACAGTTATGGCCGAAACCTCCCATCAGACCAGACCAGAGACAATTAAGAAATTATAGAATTTCAAATTGCTCCCGCCGGGAATTGAACCCGAGATCTCGAGATCCCGAGGTTAAAAAAAAATAGCTTTATTTTCCTCTTACAGTTATTGTTCTTAATACTAGTTTTCCTACTTACTAAGTTTTAAGGTTTCAGTACAAATCAATTTTTGTAGTTTAATAGGTAGGTATGTATTATTTTATTATATTAGATCCCGAGGTTACATGATATTTACTTTTTCGACGAGTGAAATAAAGTTGCTAATTTTATTATCAACGAAACCTTGAAAAATGGTTCCAAAATATGTCATTCAGATATAAAATCTTTCCATAAACTAAGTAGAGCTTCGAATTTCGACAGTGAATGTAGGCTTCAAAAAGTTTAAGTATGTATTAAGGCCTTCATCGAATTAATTATGTATCACCAGCTGCTTAAAACTTCGCCATTAAAAAAACTGACAACTCCGTGCTTTTTATAATGCAGGCTCCGAAGTTTTCTGATCAATTTGGACCAGGCATCTAACGACCAATATTACCAGTAATATTTTATGCTACCCTAGTAGCAACATTCAGTTGGCCAAGGGACATCGTAGGTGGCGGACGTTTTCGGCTCTCGCGCTATCATTTCCCGCGCGCTTATTCAATTTTATTTTATCTGTGAATCATTAGCAATGAAAATAACATCTTATAAATTGTTAGTTATTGGCTAATCCGTTTTTTGTTTGTGGCAGTGTTGTTGATAAAGGATGCAGTGTATTTTGTGGACATGGAAACGGGAAATGTAATCGTAAAATTTCCATATTACGAACCAATTTCTTATAGATTTCGTTGGAAATGTATAGTAGATACTATTATGGAGAACTTGTGATAGCATTTACATAATAATTCATAATATCCCTCTGCGTGAGGAGAATATAAAATATTCGTCGTAACGGAATAATTTCAGCCCCATCCGATAAAACATAAAATATAAGAAACCTATGATATTATATTTATACAGAAACATTATTATCCATAGAGATTTGATTTTTTTATGCGATGACAAGATGGTCCTTGACTGCGATCTCACCTGATGGTAAGTGACGAGGCAGTTTAAGATGATAGCGGGGTAACTTGGAAGGGGATACCGCCTTAATTAATTAATTTGCAATTATTTAATTAAATCCATACCTACCCCTAATCTGTGTCTAGATGCCATCGACTCCAGAATTTAATTAAATCGCCACTAGACCAGAGCAGACCAGATAAATTTTAGAAATTATAAATTTTCTTAACTATTTTGGCCGGGAATCAAACCCGAGGCCTCAAACTTTAAGACAACTTGCACTGTGACTGTTTCCTCAAAGTTGCAGTAAAGCTTGTAAAGAAGGCCAAACATTATTGCCCAATTTTTTCCCAAAAAGAGTTTCCTTTTTTTGAGAGTCCCTTAAAATTCCTTCCACTGCTGAAATTCATTAGACTATTTTAAATCTCTAGTAAATGAGTATCAGATATTTATCTAATTAATTTATTTAATAACGATTTTTAATGTTTAAAAATGTTAATTATACTTATCTACAAAACTAATTATTTTATGTGCGATATAATATAATGATATTAATTAAAAAATGTTAATTATATACACATTGTACAAGCTCCAGTGATTTTTTTGATACGAAATACACTTATGGTGCGGCTACATTATCGTGCTAGTTCACCCGAACGCATTCGCGACACAACGAACTACTTCTACACTTATCGATATTCGCCGAATCTCGCTAATGTAGCCGCAGGGTTATTGGTACACTTGTACACATAGTGTATGATCGAAATGTGTTTTAAACCAAGAGATTTTTTTTAATTCTATGACAAGCTGGTCCTTGACTGCGATCTCATCTGATGGTAAGTGATGATGCAGTCTAAGATGGTAGAGGGCTAACTTGGAAGGGGTATGGCAGTGAACATTCAACCCATACCCCTAATTGGTTTCTACACGCCATCGTGCCGGAACCCAAAACGCTTGGCGGCACGTCTTTGACGGTAGGGTGGTAACTAGCCATGGCCAAAGCCTCCCACCAGACCAGACCAGAGACAATTCAGAAATTATAAATTGCCAAATAGACCCCCGCCGGGAATCGAACCCGCGACCTCGCAGTTATAAGACAACAGCGCACACCACTGAGCCAGGGAGGTCGTCAAAAGATGTCGTTATTGTATTACTAGAGGGACTAACTTCCTACATCATCAATCGATACTCAATTTACTGCTGGAGATGGCTAACAAAGATAAAGCTCTAACCCGACTACGGAAAACTTGATGTAACATCCGCCATTTTAATTTTATTCGTATAAAATGTAGCCTATGTCTCCCGGGCTATAATAGTGAATGGATTGACACCTCATTCATCAAAATCGGCACAATAGTTTAGGCGTAACGGTAGACGTAAATCCAATTTTCCGTAATCGGTTACAGTTTATTTTAAACTTTTTTGACGTGATAACGTCTTATAAATCGATGAACACCAGCTGCACGCACGAAAAAGTGTCACGTTCCGCCTGAGCCTGAGCGTGCGAGCGAAGCGATAGAGAGGCACGATCGGCCCAAGCGTTGGCTTGTGACCGCCACCGCCCGGCGCCCGCCACGCCAGTCATCGCGTCCGCGCTGTGGTTAGCGGATAAGTCGCGAGCTAGTTCTAGCAGCACGCTGTTCATCTTTATGACATTATCACGTAAAACTATCGTCCGTAAACCGACTTTACAGACAACCAATTTTTTGACGTGATAACGTCATATATAAACCTATGAACACCGCCTGCACGCACGAAAAAGTGTCACGTTCCGCCTGAGCCTGCGCGTGCAAGCGAGAGCGCGGAACAAGCGATAGAGAGGCACGATCGGCCCAAGCGTTGGCTTGTGACACATTTATTCATCTGGTATTCATCAATGTTTCTATATGACGATAACATGTAAAACTATCGTCCGTAAACCGACTTTACAGACAACCAATGTTTTTCTTTCATGTAGAAACATATATTTCCTTGGGCAAAGTCTCTTTGTTTTACAAGATAAGTAAATATTAGTTGAGGGGTCGCGAGATAGGTCCGCCTCTGATATTTACGGTAGTGAGGAATACTATGTTCATGGTTTGATAGCATCGGTTGTTTTCTTTTGTCTTGCTTGTGATAGATACTTTTGTTTTTCCTTTCTTCTGACACATTACACAAGACATTGTGTATTCCCTGTGAGTAAATAGAGTAATATAATAAAAAGTAATATCCTTTTTAGGGTTCCGTAGTAAACAAGGAACCCTTATAGTTTCGCCATGTCCGTCGAATTTCAAGTATTTAGATATTTTATCGCAACCTAAATAAATTCCAAACCTTCCAAAACAAAACAATAATAATACCGGAATCGTTGGAATAGAAAACACAGGAAAAATCTGGTGAATCACAGATTAGGTACTAGCACAGAACACTATTACTCCTAGCGGAGGGTACTAGTTCCTTACTATGCTTGGCTGTGATTCTGTGATTCTGTGAATGACTGAATGCATGAGTGTATTCTGTATACATGGTGTATACCATGAAGGTAGGAAATACATGGAGGTGCCCTACCTACAAAAATGGGATGCATAGGTCTTTCAAAAATATTATGGATGTGGGAAAACCATTTTTCGATTGAGGGATCCGTTTGTGAAATATGATATTTTATCACGGCTAAGTAGGGTTCATAGGTTAAGGTGTTATATAATATTTATAAATAAAATAAAAGCACTATTCTACTAGGTCCGCAATAATATTTGTGACTTCCAAGTACGGAACCCTAAACTGCGCGTGGCCCGACACGCACTTGGCCGGTTTTTGGTGTATTATATTAACTCGGCGATATATTACATCCGTATATTGTTAGGTTATTAACTTTTAAAATATTATATTTTCTAGAAAATGTATTTTCAGTGGTAAGTAGATAATTATATTGAAGCGCACGTCAATTGCTCAGGCGTACGAACGTCAAAAGAGGGTTCCCGCAGGATTTTTTAAACCTATCTTCACTCAGATGATTTCGCGGTAAAAAACTAGTGTCTTTATAGAAAAAGGTTTAATTATCATGTACCTACATATAATGCTAAACAAACTGACTATGTTAAATGGGCAAATAATTAAGTTTAACGAACTTTTTCATTGTTTCTAATTATTTATACGATTTAATGTATAGTGGGTGTTCGCGCCATGTACCTGTCCATAATTCCTTGTTCCATG
Source organism: Oeneis ivallda (assembly GCA_029955525.1). Lineage (NCBI taxonomy): Eukaryota > Metazoa > Arthropoda > Insecta > Lepidoptera > Nymphalidae > Oeneis > Oeneis ivallda. Next base: position 24,542,452 of record JARPMR010000007.1, read on the forward strand.
GTCGTAGCGCTGGCAATCTCTTTGGCTCGCAATGAAGTTGACAGATACTTAGTTTTAAACTTGCCGCCGTTTTGGGGCGTGGTTTTTGCAAGTTCCTTTGGTTTGACAGCTAACACGTTCACGTAAAATTGCCGGGTCGCCTCGCGCACGTTTTTGCTTTTTAAGTGTCTAGATTTAGTTTATTTTAGGTTTTTGTTGAGCCGTCAAGCGGTCTATGTGTCGACCTAGCTATAAGCAGAATTACAGACTGTTATTTGTAACAAAAGGCGACCTCTAACAAGCGGTTTTGCTCGCCACGTTAAGTGTGAAAAAGTGACTTTGACCAGCTCGAGTTGGTCTAACTAGTGACCAACCAAGTGTACAGTGCTACGCCAGCCCAACGTCTACAGCTGCAGGCCATAACTGGCTGCCTGCCTGCTGCTGCGAGTGGCCTGAGAAGTTCACCCTACACTTAACCTCACAACACACCAACATATCACCACTATCATACCGTCTCAGGCCCTATACAAGGATTGACTGCTGCAAGGAAGGTCAGTGCAACCCTACCATCATTAAGTCACCACTACGTTGAGAACAAATCTGACCGCGGTGAAAGGCCGCTTTGGGCAGCGACCCTGGACTCAGGTTATAGCTGATGGGCCCCTATACCTAGTGTTCCAGGCCTTGACTCGTTGGCCAAGTCGTTGGCCTCAACAGTGGGGGTCAACACTGTTTTGAAACCATTATCTAGTTGATCGAGCGTTTTTTCACGTCATTCCAACGATAATTTACAGCTTTTGATAACTTTCTTTTTAATGGATTGTATGAATGAGCATAAAACTCATTCCATTTACCAAAACGTCTTCAAAATCTAATCGTCTTTTCACATCGATCATTTATCATTATAATATAGTTATACACTATATAGGTATACTTTTATATTTATTATTTTAGCGTATAAAATAGATTTTTTTTTGTAATGTAGACGGAGAAGAAAGCCACTATGATTTTCGAGTTCGCCTACCGTAGACTGTCTACGAATTTGCTACGAGTGGTGTAGCCTGCGAACTGTCTGTAGAATAATAAGTGAGGTAATGAAAAATTGCCTTGAATCCTGTGCTACGTAGTTAAGATGCAGTATAAATATAGTAGTTGACTGGAAACTAAAGTCTTCGAAAGTTCGAACAGTGCGTGTTGCCAGTGATGACTTACGGATCCGAGACATAGTCGCTAACTAAGGGCCTCATAAGTAGGCTCAGGATCGCTCAGCGGACGATGGAGAGAGCTATGCTCGGAATGTCCCTGCGGGATCGAATCAGAAATGAGGAGATCCGTAGGAGAACCAGAGTCACCGACATAGCTCAGCGAGTCGCGAAACTGAAGTGGAAATGGGCGGGGCGCATAGTTCGAAGAGCTGATGGTCGTTGGGGTCCCAAGGTGCTGGAGTGGCGACCCCGCACCGGGAAGCGCAGCGTTGGCAGACCCCATCAGGTGGACCGACGACATCAAACGAGTCGCAGGGAGCCGCTGGATTCAGACGACGCAAGACCGAAGCCTGTGGAAGTCCATGCAAGAGACCTTTGTCCAGCAGTGGACGTCTATCGGTTGATAAAGAAGAAGATGTAGTAGTTTGATTAAAGTTCATTAAGTATGATCCGAGAAAAAACCTTGATAAGAATTTCACACAGTCGTAACTTCTAAAACTGTCATTAGTTTGATATAAATTTTTTTCGAACCAAGTTCCTTTTCGGACGGTTTGTAGGATGGGGCTATGATTTTCCATCCCTTGTTGCTAGGCGTAAGAATTTTCCGTCACGGCCCTTGTTACCTTCGTTTATTATACACGTACCATCAATGCTTTAATGGCGCAGCGGTAAAACGAAGGAGTGATACGATCGGTTCGGGGGTTCAAATCCTGACTTCAGATCATTTCTTTGTTCTTTTTAATTTTTGGAACGAAGTTTTAAACAAGAGAAATTCCGAACAAAATATTTGCGGCAAAATTTACTAACACCATCTATTGTGGGCAGCGTGAACTTGCTTTAATGTCTATTTTTTATGAGATGGTTCTAACATTTGGCGAGAGATGGCGTTGACTCTGAACTTCGTTCCAGTCAAATTATCCATGACACTCACTCATTTTCAAATTTATCAACGGCCGCGGTTACAAAAAAGTCTGAAATAACTTCAAATAAAATAAAAGCACAAGTATTTAAAAGTAAAAGAAGAACAAGGGCTTTGAAGAAGTAATTTTCTTAATTTACGTGAGTTTTTGAGCCTCTACTTTGTCGTTTGGACATCTTTTTTAAAGTAAATGAAATAAAAGTGAAATACGTCTGCATTAAACTAAGTATACAAGCGAAGTACTTAACACCTTGCAGTTCAAAATCTGCTTTGGCCATATAACTATTAAAAATATCATCATCATCATCATTAGCAACCCATCAACGGCTCACTACTGAGCGCAGGTCTCCTCTCAGAGAAGGGTTATAGGCCATAGTCCACCACGCTGGCCCAATGCGAATTGGCTGACTTCACACACCTTCAAGAGCATTATGTAGAACTCTCAGGTGTGCAGGTTTCCTCACGATGTTTTCCTTCACCGTTGAAGCAAGTGATTTAATTGCTTAAACACACTTGACTCCGAAAAGTCAGAGGTACCCGGGATCGAACCTGCGACCCCCCGAATAGGAGACCACAGTCCTAACCACTAGGCTATCACTGCTTATTAAAAATACACACATCAAAAGTGTCTAGGGATCAAGCATTTTTATGCGGATTTCTTGAGATTGAGATGTGGCTTTGTAATAAATTTATGATTTTATAAATTTATATGGATCCTTTTTGGTGCATTTCATAATTTGAATCAGGAACTGTCAATCAAATTCGAGTAAAAGATGAAAATCAGCTGTCAATATTTTCCCTATAAAAACATACAACGCATTGAAGACATTATTAGTGCTACTGTTTCCCTACTACTGATTAAAACCAACGTTATTATGGAGCGGCGACGTCATTTAAGCAGGGAAGAAATGCTCAGAGCCGTGGGAATGATAGAAGCTGGTTCCCGGCAACGTACTGTGGCTTTAGCTCTGAATACAAGTCAGAGTGTTATCAGTCGACTTTGGACACGTTACCGAAGCACTGGTACCGTGGCTGAGCGCCATGGAGGACGGTATCGCTGCACCACACGGAGACAAGACCGATACATTCAAATCTTAACTCGAAGAGCTCCAACAATAACCGCCATGATGTTAGGCGTGAGGCTTCATCACTCTTCAGGGAACTTAATTAGCGACCAAACAGTCAGAAACCGCTTGCATGAAGTGAACCTTCATTCCCGAAGACCGCTACGGGTACCACCTATAGCAATGCACAATCGTAGGATTCGATATCAATGGGCTCTTGAACACAGAAATTGGGCAGAAGAACAATGGCGTTTCGTGTGCTTTTCTGATGAGTCTCGTTTTGGTATGAGACCGGATACAAGACGTATACGATACTGGAGAACCCCTGGACGCCAACAGCGATTAAAATCCTGCCAGGAAGTCCATCCTTATAGTGGTGGAACCATCATGGTATGGGCGGGTATTTGGATCGGCGGAAGAACTGAGTTGATTTGGATCAGAGGCAACCTCAACGCTCAAATTTATGCTGAGACGATTGTATCAGACGTCATCGTTCCTCTACAAGTGCAAATCGGTCCCTTATTTCAGTTAATGCATGATAATGCACGACCGCACACCGCAAGAGTTGTAAGACAGACTCTCGCCGCAGCTAACATCAATGTCCTGCCCTGGCCTGCTCAGTCGCCAGACTTGAACCCGATTGAGCATGCATGGGATATGCTACAGAGAAGAGCTCTGCCGAATATGGAGGGTATCCAGTGGCAAGAAGACCTTTTTTTGTTGTTGCAACGAACATGGGCGGCCATTCCACAGCGTGATTTGGATGAACTCATTTTGAGTATGCCAAACCGATGTTCTTGTGTCGTTAGTGTTCGCGGTAGAAACACGGATTATTAATGGTTTAAGTTAGCCAATAAAATTTTAAAGAAAACTGTTATTTCAGTCTTTTTTTCGAACTTTAATGTTAGTGGTTCAAATGTCAAAAATCCCTTTATTAGGAAAATGGCAAATTTCTTTATTAATGCAAAGGTAACTTGGTTTATCGTTACTGTGACAAACGAAAACACTTTATTTGATGAATCCTTAAAGAAAATTTTAATTAATATCAATCAGGAGAAAAGTTATTGCAAAAATATATGTTGATCCCTAGACACTTTTGATGTGTGTATATGGCCTTTTAATTAAAAGTGGTTGAAGTATGTTAATGATGTCCAGCAATCAAAATAGCAATCAAGCGGCCCCCTCCCATGCAGAGCCTATAGTCTAGGCAATGAAGCTAGTGGACCCCAACATCAATTCCTCAGGCGACGAAACTTTACAGAATGATAAAGTATCAGTAGTTAAACGTATTTTATAAATATCCAAAAAAAAATTAGAACGGAAGTTAGGTATTTTTACCTAAACTCTTTTATGCTTAATATCTCAGTTCGGCAAAATGCTCGGTCAAAACTTTCTTCACCTGAAACATTCATGTAAAGTCTAGAAACAAAATATAAAATATCCAAAATATACTCCTAGTCGAAACCACCAAATTTTGAAAAATACGTTTTTTCAATGTAACTTGCAGCGAAAAATTGCTCTGTGAATTTTTTTCACTGGAATGTCCTTTTATAGCCGTTTTGTACCTACAACTTGAAAATCCAAACAATATACCAAGAGACTATATTTTTTTCAAAAACTACCCTTTTACTCACAGTGCAAAATTTCTCCATCCATTTTTTTTATTGATATGAATACAATTATTTTTTTTGTATCAAGTATCAAAATATCCAAAAAAATAATCAAGCGCATTAAAAACTATAAACATTTTAGAAAGAAATATTTTATATTTAATCCATCAAGGGAAGCAGGAGCGTGGTGACGTCGACGTCGATGACGAGACCCGACATATTATCTGCCTATTATATCGACATATTTTTTCTACGGTGACGCGAGCCTGCACTCGATAATCGACTGTATTTCGTTGAATTGACAGTGCAATTGTCAATCAAAAACTGTTGCCAACGACGGTGACTATGACGATCAATTATTCGTTATGATTTATGAACTATACCGAAGATGTCCCAGATGTCAGTCAGCCTATACGAGATTAGTATGGCTCTCAAACAGCTCAAGAACAACAAAGCGCCTGGTGATGACGGAATCATTGCGGAACTCCTGAAAGCGGGTGGACGTTTATAGGTTGATAAAGAAGAAATAGATATGAATATTTTTTACTTTTTAAAATTAAAAAAAAAAATTTGATGATATTATGTTTTAGCTCAAGCTTTACGACCATTAGAATAGAATAGAATAGAAATGTTTTTTTATTCAAATAAACTTTTACAAGTTTTTTTACAACTGTCAATGAGTCTACCACTGGTTCGGAATGCCGTTCCTGCCGAGAAGAACCAGCAAGAAACTCGGCAATTGCTCTTTTCAAAATACTTTTACAATATACTTAATAGATATTATGCTATGTATGCATTACATAGTGTAGTACCATTAGTAGTGACCTATTTATTCGAAAATTCATGTTTAAGAACACCAAAAATCTAGATCGTCAACGACATTTTTAGCGAATATTGAGACGTAAATAAGACAGATCGAAAGAGCGTTAAAAACTGAGTATGATACCATTAAAAAGTTCAAGTTTTGGCCAAAATGTCCTTTACGCCCTTTGTAATCCGAGGTCCGTGTGTAATCCGATACATCGATTCTGGATATTTCAAATTTTGTAAGCGACAAACCCCTAATTTTCAGGAGGACCAAACAAATTTTTACCTTTTAAACTGTCATAACTCTCATTTTTATGGTTCCGTACTTCGTACTAAAAACGGAACCCTTCTAGAATCACTTCGTTGTCCGTCTGTCTGTCCGTCTGTCAATACCCTTTTTCTCAGGAACACATGGAGGGTATCAAGTTGAAAATAGTATCAAATACTCAGGTCTGCAATCCCTTGTAGCTGTGACAGAGTCTAAGTCGACGCAATCAAAAGATACGGCCTTTTATGGTCCATCTATGCCGCATATTTTAACACTCGCAAGACCTAGAGGGTACTTCCTGTTGACCTAGAATCATGAAATTTGGCATGAAGCAATGTCATGTAGCACAAGTAAAGGAAAAAATCCGAAAATCGTAAATTTAAACCTTAAATCACGCGGACGAAGTCGCGGGCATCATCTTGTATAGTATAACAAAGAAATATGAATAATCAATTTAATATAATAATATCGAAAAATTTTGGAATAAAATAAAAAAAATTGGTTGTCTGTAAAGTCGGTTTACGGACCATAGTTTTCCGTGATAACGTCATAAAGAAACATCGATGAATAAATGTGTCACAAGCCAACGCTTGGGCCGATCATGCCTCTCTATCGCTTGTTCCGCGCTCTCGCTTTCACCGTCAGGCTCAGGTGGAACGTGACACTTTGTCGTGCGTGCAGCTGGTGTTCATTGATTTATAAGACGTTATCACGTCAAAAGAATCTTACACCTTAAGCCTAATAGTATAATAGAAGTAATTTTGTCGTAACTGCCTGAATAGTCTTGCTCACTCAGCTATTAATTAATATATATAAAGCTGTTCGTGCTGATTCACTGATTGACTGATTGACTCACTCACTGATTGATCACCTCTCCTGTAAAATTTTGTATGAAAAATTTTTTTTTCACCGATGGTTTCGTATAGACGACAAAAATTCATTCAGAGACGGGTGAAGAGCACTACCAGGGTATCGAAGATAGGTGGGGTGTGCTCGAACAAATGTCACTCGAAACCTCATCCAATTCGCAGTGAGCTGAAAATAAATTCAAAATGGCGGAAAAAAGATGGCCGCCATACAAATTTCGTCGGTGTCTATTTCGGGGAGTATAAAAGATGGAAGAGTGGTTTCTTGGCAAAAGATGATCAGGACCCATCCCAAAAGGTCTATTTGATGAATAGAAAAAAATCCAAGATGGCGGAATTTTTTTTTCTTCATACAAAATATATGGCGAATATTGAAGGGACTAGAAGCTGAGAACTATGCAACACTTTGATACGGTTCCTTTTCAAAATTTGTTTTTATAGAAGAATTCTCATTCTGACAAATGATGAGATATGCTGATCGAGGATTTGGAAGGTGGGTGAGGAGCACGGCCAGGGTATTGAAGATAGGTGGGGTGTGCTCGAACAAATGTCACTCGAAACCTCATCCAATTCGCAGTGAGCTGAAAAAAAATTCAAAATGGCGGAAATAAGATGGCCGCCATACAAATTTCGTCGGTGTCTATTTCGGGGAGTATAAAAGATGGAAGAGTGGTTTCTTGGCAAAAGATGATCAGGACTCAAAGGTCTATTTAATGAATAGAAAAAAAATCCAAGATGGCGGAATTTTTTTTTCTTCATACAAAATATATGGCGAATATTGAAGGGACTAGAAGCTGAGAACTATGCAACACTTTGATACGGTTCCTTTTCAAAATTTGTTTTTATAGAAGTATTCTCATTCTGACAAATGATGAGATATGCTGATCGAGGATTTGGAAGGTGGGTGAGGAGCACGGCCAGGGTATTGAAGATAGGTGGGAGGTGCTCAAACAAAAAATACTCGAAACCTCATCCAATTGGCAGTGAGCTGAAAAAAAATTCAAAATGGCGAATTTAAGATGGCGGCCACACCAATTTCATCGGCATCTATCTCGGAGTGTATAAAAGATGGAAGTGGTTTGCTGATAGAAAATGATCAGGACGTGAAAGTCTACTTGATGAGTAGAAAAACCGCGGTCCGCTTGCGGGCCGCGCACCCACGCGCTCTACTAGTTCATGATATAAAGCTTATAAAATTATCAGATTAATGACGTGAGTCGCTTGTCAAAATTGGTTCGATGACAATAAATAGAAAATAGTAGTACTCTTAAATAGAAGACAACTCATTGCTTGATAATTTTAGAGTTTTTTTAGAACATTTGAAGTATAAAACCGTATTGATATTGTTCTATATTTGCATTAAACTTTTCAGATCATTGCATTTTGCTACAGATATTTCAGGTTCCAATTCAATTCTTACATTTTTAGAAGATTTTTGGTGCATTTGAAATGTTGGACTCTTCTTCCATTGATTTTTAACAATCATTAATTTTCATTGAAACACTTCTTTTATGCATTTTTTCTAAATTGACTTAGTTTATTAACAAAGAGCTTTTGCTATTTGTAAATAAACTAAGCTAACGCCTTTTGCTGTTTGTGTCGTTTAGGCTAAGGTCGATTCTTAAATATTTAAAACTTATTATTTCAAGACATTACCAAATATGTTAAAAACAATATACTTTGTAATGTCTTTGGATGTTATCTAGCACATTCGATTGGAATCAGACCATTGCATAGACAGGGTCGTCTTAACCACACTGGACGCCGGGGTGCGAAAATCCGCCTGCGCCCCCCTTGCCAACAAAAAAAAAATTAATTCATTTTCCATTTTTGTATTTCATTTACTCTAAAATAAAGTTAGATACTTTATAATTGACTTCAAAAAAAGGAAGTTTATATCGGCGCGCAATCGGCTCATATTTTTTTCCATGCAGGTATGTACACCAATTTCTTCGAGATTTCAGACCGTATCGCATTTTTTTTTATTTGAAAGAGAATGTTTGCTATTAACTATGAAGATTTAGAAAATATCGATTGTGTATTAATAATGTAAGTAATAGGTATCAAGCATAGACTACATCGTTAAGCTCGAGGCCCCAACTCCTCAATTCTGATGCTGCAGGGTGCTGCACTCTTAAGCTGTGAGAATTTAGGAATTTTTGATTGTGAATTCATATTGTAAAGACCAATTACCTTTAGTTAGATTACACCACGAACTCCAGATTCTATCACCTGACCTGAAAATCAGACCTGATGCTGCAGAATATTGCACTCCTAGGCCACTAAAAATAATAACGATTTTCAAAAAACTAACTTCAAACGCCTCTATATATTACATATAATATAATCTTTGTTTCTACACGTATGTTGAAGTCGGATGGGCCTATAAGAAACGTCGAAACAAACAGAGGCGCAACGCACACCAGATTTACACATTTGCCGCCAGTAGGCTATTCAAATTTTGCCGCCCCTACAAATCTCTACAATATTGTGTCAGTTCCTAGATTATTTTAACGACCCAATGATTTAATTAAGGCTAGCTGAGTCTGGTGGGCCGAAGCCCAGCAGCATCAGGATTGAGGAGTTGGTACCTTGAGCTCAATGATATAGGCCAGTGATTAACGGCCGTACTACGCAGCTATGTATTCCATACTTGATACCTAAAATATCAATCTGTAATGGAAATTTTCGCGAGCGAAGCGATCGTGAAAATATTTACTAAGTCAGAATCTAAAATTTGATCTATACGATCTAAAATTTTACTTTTTTTGTTACTTACTATACAAATATTACAACTCGTATCTCCAGTCCTTATTTATAAGAGATATCAAAATTTAAAATATACAGGTCGATAGAGATAAAAATTTCGAGTTCAATGGTGAATCAAGTGTACTTACGACAAAATGTCCCTTACGACATTTGAAATTTCCAGCGTCGATATCAGTTGCATAAACTGTCTAGCATTTTGCTTTAAACAGTTTGCAAATTTCTGGCGTGCCAAATACGTACTTAAACGAAATATATTTAATACATTTCCTCCTTTATTTCCTCAAATCCAAGTAAAAAAAAATTGAATTTTAAGCTATTGCATAGCTTTAATCGCGGGCTTTGAACTAGGACAAACAGTTTGAGCGCGGCGACCGAATCAAGAAATTCCGTAACGAAAAAAAACCTAACACCGTCGTTCAGTAAGCGTTCAACATTTTAGAGGTTCACAAGTAGCTCTGTTCGGCGCAGTGGGCGAGCGGCCGCTTTCTTTACCGTATGGTGTATGATGTCGCAGGTTCGAATCTCACTCGCGAAGAAGTGACAGTGCGCTTTTCTTGTTTGTTTGTTTTTTAATTATTTTTTTGCATAATTTTTATTATGCAAAAAAAAATATTGCATAAATATTATAATTGCATAAGTTGATAAAAAATGCTATGCAATAGCTTTACTGCGGCAGTCCCCGAGTGCCACTTAATTTTTTATTTTAATTTACTTACCTAGACATAAGCTTACAAAAAAAATAATTTATGAGCCCTTATTTAAGCTCATTTATCTTGTACAAATAAATTAATGTTCAGTTACACGTTTATGTTCAATATTTAGCATTGTAGAAGGCATGTAGTAACATGTATATTATTTTGTGAAGTCGCTTCGCTCGCGCACGCTAAACTATACCCAATGTTTCAAGAATGGTGCATTATCGCGAAAACGCAGTTTAGATTTCAAAAAATCTGTTTCAATATCAATGTTCTTCGTGATATTTTTTTTGGATATTTAGGATAAGAGTGTAAATGTGACTACCTACTATGATAAAAAAAAGAAATTGGATTGAGAAATTTTTCATACCGAGTTATTAACAATTTTCAGTTGAAGTAAGATAAATAGATTTTGATATGGATTTTTTTTTGGATTTTCTTACACGTTATGCTAAATTACATTTTAAGAACATTTAAAAATGAAAAATTGACTGAGCAATTTTGTGGTCGAAATTACGGACAAAAAAGGAAACCTCTTTAAAAAGTGACAGTTCCGTTTGAAAAAAGTTTTGGATTTTTATCAAGTACCTCTTATTAAGGCTAATAATTAGTTTGGTAAAAAAAAGTTGGACGGAGAAATTATTTATTTCAAAATATTGAGCTATTTGTACTTTTAGGTATAAATACCTAACTTCCGCATGGATTTTTTTTGGATATTTTTGTGTAAATTTTGGGTCATCCCATACTACAACCCCGCCAAATTTCATCGACTGAGGATTTGATGTGGGGGTCTCCATACAACAGACCGCCCCATTGCCTAGGCTACTACCCTTTGTCGTTTATCGCCATCACTGAGCAATATCGACATATTATGTCAACGATATCGACACAAAAAATGTTTGACCTACTTTACAAAAAATAAAACGTATATTCCACTGAAACGAGTAGGTACTTACAAAAAATATTATACAGCACTTAGGTATAAGTTGTGTCAGACAATATAAAAAATATACCTATAACTTTTTGATTTTTCAGCAATAGAGTTTAAAAGGTATAAAAATGAAATTATCATAAAATCGTTTTTTGGCCTCCCTAAACAAGTAAAACCACCAAATTATATGGATTTATAGCTTACTAGCTGTTTTTGCTGTTAGTTTTTGAAATCCCTCGGGAACTCTTTGATTGTCCGGGATAAAAAGTAGACTATGCCACTCTCCAGGTCCTGATCTATCTATAACCCATGCAAAAAATCACGTCGATCTGTAGCTCTGTTGCGGCGTGATTGAAGGACAATTAATCGGGATAAAAGGTACCTATCCTGTATCACAGATGTTTAATTTTTTTTTGTTTTTTTTTTACTCATTAAATTAATTTGTTACCCGTGTTACTCTTACTAGCAGTCTTACTAGTAGTACCTAATATATTTCCCTTGTTACTTCTAAGTTCTGGTAAAAAGTCCTTTCTTTTCTTTCAAATTTTTTGGCGTAGATGACTACAACAATAGGCTATTTGACTACTTTTAGAAAATCATCTTAAATTGTTAATAATGTTATGCTGAAGCTAACAAAACATATATTTCGGCATAATTTTCATTATTTTTCATAAAAATCGAGAAATAAATTCAAAAAAATAAATTGCCGCCGAAACGTTCCATTTGCTCTCATGACGTAACAGTTCACATTTCAAACAATGACAATTTTATAATATGTATTTAGGCCGCGTGTCGCAAACTATTTGGTATTTAATAAAATAGTAACGATGAAAAACAGACGAAATTAGCCTATTACGCCGCACAAACACGTCGAAATGTATTGACAAAAAATTTTTTTCATAAAACCGACTTCTAACGCCACTACAAAGTATAAAAATAATTTTAGTTTGTCCACGTTTGTTGAAGTCGGGCGGGCCTATATACAAACTATGAAACCGATGCGCGACGCTACAGAATATGATAGACTCGTTTGTAGAAGTCGAGCGAGCATCGCGAGTCGGTTTCATAGTTTGTATTTTAGGCCCGCCCGACTTCAACAAACGTGGACAAACTAAAATTATTTTTATACTTTGTAGTGGCGTTAGAAGTCGGTTTTATGAAAAGAATTTTTATTTTAAGCTTTTAAGTGTAGTATCCTATGATTGAGGAGCTAGGACCTGGAGCTCCATGATGTAGTCCATACTTGTTACCTACAATATCAATTCGTAATCGAAATTTCCTAAATCGCCATAGTTTTAGCCTGCAGCATCAGGCTTGCGGAGTTGAAGGTTAAAATTTTTATGGGACCATTTCGCAAACATCTTCTGTCGATTAAAAAAAAAATCACGCGAATCGGTCCAGTAATACCGGAGAAATCGGTGGGCATACATAGAAAAAAAAAAAAGAAAAAAAAAGAAAAAAAAAAAGATACCGGCCGAATTGAGAACCTCCTCCTTTTTGGAAGTCGGTTAAAAATGAGAATTCCATAGGTGGTGTGGACTGTGACGTCATTCGAGATCACGGAACGTTTTCGATCACGTGACCATGGCCAGAATTATAGCAATTTTATTTAATGTTTTCTAATTAAATAAAGCTTTATTTTTTAGTTTTGTCGTATGGAATAATGTTTTTAGATAATAATCTTTTAGGATGACACCAGTTGAAACGATATTTTTATTATAGTCAAAAACCCTATTCCGTCGAACTGCAAAACAGTTTGTTGACGCATATTACTATATCCATGCAAATAGTATCCCGTGACGTGATTTTTTGCATGGGTATAGTTGAGGACCTGGAGAGTGACATAGGCTACTTTTTATCCCGGAAAATCAAAGAGCTCCCGAGAGATTTTAAAACTATCCACGGGGAGGAAGTCACATGCATCAGCTAGTAGAACATAAATTACAACAACGACGCTAGGTGCGAATAACGTGTTGCCTGTCGATGATCCAAAAGAATAAGCATTATTTTAGAACAACAATAGTACATATGTATCTATATAGATACCTAACTCCGGTGACAACGTGTTTGCATGCAAAATGAAACAGTCAAGGCTTTGACGCAAAAGAAATTCAGTTCTTTTAGTAGTCGCTAAGCATATACGCCAGGTCGTGTTGAATAATTTAGCTGAGCTTAGCACGGCCTAGGTCGAAATTTGAGCGAGGTCGAAAAGATTTCAGCTGACAATTCCAATCAAAACATATCAAAACAAACTATGATAAACGATGTGATTTTATTAATGAAATCATTGCAAACTATAGCGATGATACGAAAATGCAAAAAATATGTGCATTTACCCTAGGTCTAGTAACAGCTTTCCATGAGTACCTTTTACTCAGTTTGGGGTTCGATCAAGTTGCCCTAACCAGATCTTATTCGAGGGGTCGCAGGTTCGGTCGCACCTCTGACTTTTCGGAGTCAAGTGCGTTTAACACTCTCACCGCCATACATATATAAGGTTTTTACAGTGCAGCAGGCCATGTGGGCGGCCGGCGGGACACGGCGTTAACTTTACCGGCAGGCCATGAGGTCCGCTGTGATCCCACAAATTCATATAATTTTATAGAGCTTGGCTTGCTAGATAAAGATTCGAAAATTATTGCTTCGATTAGTTTAGTCAAAACGCTAACCATAAAAAAAGTTTGATGAAAATTGGACTATATTTAAAGAACTATAGGGGTGAAAACTGAGTAAGTAAAACTAGTACCAAAAAGCATAATATTTATTTTTATTTCTTTAAAAACCAATTAAAATCAAAAATCTTAATGTTAATATTTATTAGAAAAAATAAGGTTTAATTTGAACATGGATTTCTGCGTAACATTGGCCACAAACACTAGATTGAGTTGGGCATTTCAGGCATACAGTGTTTACTTTTTTGTTCAATCCCTGGCTTGTTTTAGCTGACAGTCCACCATTTTTATTGTTTTCATAACAATGTATACATTTTTGGCTAATAAGTCTTCCTCTATGATCAAACTGTGATGATTTTTTGAAAAATTTATGAAAAAATTCTTTCCCAGCAGGCCACGTGGGCGGCGCGCGGCCAACTGACCTTATTATACTGATGGCCTGCCAGTTAAAAATCAAAAAACCGATAGTGGCCTGCTAGGATAGAATTTGTGTGGGCCGCCGGCAGCCCACGTGGCGGTGAGAGTGTTAAGCTATTAAATATCACTTGCTTCAGCGGTGAAAGAAAACATCGTGAGGCAACCTGTACACCTGAGAGTTCTTCTTAATGTTCTTGAAGGTGTGTGAAGTCCACCAATTCGCATTGGGCCAGCGTGGTGGACTATGGCCTATAACCCTTCTCTGAGAGGAGACCTGCACTCAGTAGCGAGCCGTCGATGGGTTGCTGATGATGATGATGATGATGAACCAGATCCGCGGCTATACATTTTTTTAAAGTATATTATTAGCCACTAGCTGATGCCCGCGACCTCGTTCGCGTGAATTAAGGTTTTTTGATTCCTGCGGGAACCCTTTCATTTTCCAGGATAAAATGTAGCCTATGTGTTTATCCAGGATATAATCTGTGTCCATGCCAAATTTCAGCCAAACAAACATACACACACACACACACACACACACAATAATATTAGTGTGATGTGATGATAATATGCTGAAATAACCAACATTTCCATTCCCCTCCAACTAATTTTAAAGATTGTGTTAGGGGTAGGAAAGACAATAGCGCAACGGGTGTGGAACCGGCGACCTTTTGATTTTCCGTTCGCCACCCAGACGCCATAGACTTCAAAAGTTCAATAGTGACAAATATTCAAATCTGCAATCTATGTTAGAAGCGAGCAAACCTATAGAGTATTTCAGTTATTATTGAATCCATACCCCTATTTTCTACGCGGCATTGTATGGTATCATATCGTATTTCAATATTAATTTGCAGTACCTTTATGTGGACGCAATCCATCGGGAAATCAGGTAATTCAGGTCGTCAAAAGAGAGGTTCAGAATTTTTTAAAAATATTCTAGCAAAGGGCTCATAAAATTATGCAAATATCGCGTGTCTAATACAGTATCTACAATAACTCGTCTCTAGGGCTGTATTACGTACCTATTAAGGGCGATTAAGGTTAGATATCGGAGACGGGAAGTAAAAATGAGACACGATATTCCAACCGTTTTATGTAGGTAAATATATAAAGGGCTATGTCAACGATGAAATCTAAATTATAGTGACCTATTTCCAGCAGTGGATGTATATCGGTTGATAAAGAAGAAATATAAGCATAGAGTTTAATACATATAGATATTAACTCGTTTCTGCACGCGATATTGTGTGCATGAACTTGTGTGTGTAAAAAAAACGCGTGAGTGTCGTGGAAAACTCGGTTGGAACGAAGTGCTTTTTAATAAGTAATAAATTAATAATAAAAATAAATAAAATAAAAAATAATAATCTGAAATTAAGATTCGAACCCCCGAACCGATACTTTCACTCCTTCGTTTATCCGATACGCCACCAAAGCTATAATGGAACGTGTGTAATAAACTAAGCCAAAAAGTGTCGTGACAGAAAAATCTTGAAATTTTTTTTCGCCAAACCTCGATCCGCCGAACCTTCCGAAAAGGAGCTTCGTTCCAAAGACGATCTACTGTACTTAAATGATGAAAGCATTGAAAGTTGAAACTTGAAACGCAGAGTCACTGTACTCACTTCACATACGTGTAAAGGATTTTTTTTTTAATTCTAAATTTTTTTTTTGGAACGTAGTTCCTTATCGCGCGGTACGGAAGGGAGCTAGACGGAAAAAATTAAGGAACCGACACTCGACACATTTTTGAAACCGACAATTTTTTGTTGAATGTGAATTTTGCATTGTGTTCGATATTTTCGCCTTAGAACACAGCGTCTGCATGGCCTAGTAGTTAGGGCAGTCGCCTAAAAGTTCAACGTCGATGGTTCGAATCCCAGCTCGACAGACTGAATTTTCTATTTTCAATTTTATTTTAAATAATTTCTAAATGTGGAATTTTTCCCTAATTTTTTATTGTATAAATTGGATAAAACGTTATTGTACTACTAACGCCATCTGTGAAAAAACAGTAACTCCACCAGAGTAACTCTTTGGTTTTGTAACAGTGCAATAGAAATAAACTAAATAATATAATTCATCGTAGTTAATCAATTTAATACTAGATGACACCACTAGTTTATTACAAATCCTTCACTAAAATTAATCGAAAGGAGCTACGTTCCACCCGGGTGTCCCTTGACACCTCTCAAGTTTTTTTTGAATTCTAAAGGCTCTTTGAATCTCTTGCATTAACATATTATGCCAGAGCCATAACACCCTAATTAAATTACAATCATTCTGTGATGTTACTGAATAGCAACTTTCTCGTACTGCACCTTAATATGTTCATCACTTAATTCCGCCCTTATAGTAACCAAGACGATGCTTAGAATACATTATTTGGTTAAAAATAGAAGCATTGAATATACCATTTCTGTTTACCCGCGTTAACGACGATTGTATAACCGCCGTCAATTCGAATCAAGGCTGCCCGGAGGCATGGGTTTTTATTATCCTTTCACGAAAAAACACACTGTAGGCGTACGTAGTTGGGTACGAGTTTACATAATTGAGTATCGAACCACTAAAATGGACTTAAACCGCCTTGTTTCAAAATTCAAATTGGTCCAGCATCTCCCGCTCATTCCCATTATTACAACCGATTAAACTAGCGGCACGCTATGATGGCCGGTTTGACACATTACAATAGTGATGTGGAATGTCAATTTATTCTCGAACAAAAAACAATTAAGTTTTGTTTTTGTACCTGATTAAATAGGTTTAATAAAACAAAAATGTATATGTTTATTTAATTTATTTGAACGAACTGAATATTTGAATGAAAATGAATATACATACTTTATATGCACACAAGAAACATATGAATACAAAAGATACCAAAAAAGGTGCCACAAAAGGCCATAATTAATCAGATTCGTCCATACTACTATTTTCACTGTCGTCACTGCTATCATCACCTACATTAATAATTATATGTTCGTTTTCTATAATATTATCTATTTTCACATCTCTTTCATAATCTTCCCTTATTAATTTAACAGTTCTATTCACAACCTTTTCCCAGTCTCCTTTAGTCACATGTTCACAAGCTTCTTCTAATAATTTTAGCATTTTTTTTGTGGTAAATGGGGGTTCTGTATTGTGTCTTGCAGCATATCCCTTAATTTGAGCCCACACCAACTCAATCGCATTATACTCACAATGGTAAGGCGGTAACCGTATAACTCTGTGCCCATGTTCTAATGCTATTTCGTCAATGACGTATCGGATCTTGGTTGGTTTGTTTTCTTTTAAAAGACGTACTAATTCCGCTTTTAACATATTCATGTTTGCATCTACGCCATTTTTACGAAGCCATGCGACGATATCAGCTTTCTTTTGGGATTGGGCAGGTGGCTTGTCAATTTGCATCGAGTGGTATGGGGCGTTGTCCATAATTATAATAGATGGTTCAGGGAGGCTACACAACATTGAGGTAAACCATTCAGTAAACTTTTCTCCATTCATGTCTTCATGATAGTCTCCAGTGGTTTTTGACGCAAAAGCCATGAGAGAACCTTCGACAAACCCGTTGATGGTTCCGGCGTGACAAATTATAAGTCGCGATCCTTTTCCTACAGGAACTTTGGAAGTAGATGCTGCTGTGTCATCGTTCCAAGAACGGCCTACAGTATGGTTAGCATTAAGCCATGTTTCATCCAAGAACACAACATTTTGCCAATTTTTGATTTCTTTCACTTGCCGTAAAAAAGTATACCTTGCCATCGCTATATCAAATCTTTCCATCAATATTTTGCGTTTGTTACATTTTTTGTATCGAAATCCAATGGTCTTCAAAATCTTCGTTAAAGAACTTTCCCCACCGAAGAATAATCCAGCTTCCTTCAGTGAATGCACCAACTTTTTTCTTGTTGGATACTCCTTCTGTAAATAGTAGCCGTAAACATGTCTTCGGATAGCATCGGCATCAAAGCTATCGATGCCTACGACTGGTTTTGCTCGTTTTCTCTTTTTTGGTGTGTGAAGTTTATTTTCTTCTGTGCCAGTCTCGCCATATTTTTTTTTAGTTATCCGTCTAACAGTTCGTTGTCCAATATTAAGCGCATCAGCTACGCGTTCAACCACTGACGTTATAGGTAAAATTGGCCCTCCATTTTGAGCTTCACGATCGAAATAGTTACGAAGGCGTATTACGAACTCACGTGTCTGACTATTTAGAACAGTTCTCTGCGTACGTTCGGTCATATCGACGAAATCCACAACAAAGGGCTTGAACAGAGTCCAAATTAACGAGCAAGGGTCAACAGTAATGCAGTATCAATATTTGAAATCCAAAGCCAGGTCAAAACTATATCACAATCGCATTGCACTGACAGTTTATACTTTTCGAAGCAACGTCAATTCGAAACTGCTTTGTTTTGCATTGAGCATTGACGCGAGTTTGCCGGAGGTAGTAGTTGTGCTAGCCAGCGATCCTATGTGACGATCGTATTAGATTCCATTTTTAAAAATTTTCAATTTAGAAAACCAAATGCCGAGTTGTGGTATATATCATATAAAAATAAAAATTTTACCTTTTGTATGAAACAGCTGATATTTTTTTGCGATTTCAGAGGTTTGTCCACATAGTGAAAATTGTTCATATTCACAAGTACATTCACCCCTTAAATGGTGCAAACTGATTTTTCTACACTTGTATACATTTTAGAAATCAATTTAATAAATAAATTTTGAGTCCTAAACCTAAAACTACATTCGATAAAATTTATGAATCTCTGCACATCACTATCGTCAATAAAGTAATACAATTATTTCCTTCAAAGTCGTTATCAATTAATACGGAACTTCATGAGCGGACAAACGTCAAACCGGCCATCATAGCGTGCCGCTAGGTTAGTTCAAACTAATGAACAAGTCGAACTAGTGAAATTTTTTCCTAGTAGTTCAACTCTCCAGCTGGTGGAAACTGAATGTAAGACTATAAAACATTTTTAAACAAAATTAAGAGTAGTTTAAGGTCTTTTTTTTTTTAAGTTTTACGAATGTATATAATTTAATTAAGTTATTAAGTGTCTGGCATAATCTCATGTAAGAGATTAAAAGACCCTAAAAAATAGAGAATAAAAAAAAGAACCACTGTGATAGTGATCTCTGGGACTCGAAAACTCTCCACTGTATCGAGAGGTGCAAACTCATACTAAGGGAAGGATTTTATTGTCTTTAGGGAAGATTTCTTCAGTAATCGGCAACCCTACTACATGGTTACCTAACTGGAGCATAATATCGTGAATTTTTTATACAAAGATCGGTTTACGACCCTCGAAGGACTGCTATAATACTGTTACTAGTAGTATACTACCGTAGGGCGGCCATTCTTATATTTTATGTTTTGTTTTCATTTACTTTAATGCGCATACTTATGGCATATCTTTCCTCCCGAGATATCCCAGAATAGGGATGCGAAGGATTTGTATGGAAACCTTGAACTTTATTTTAAACAAAATTTTGTTCTGTAAGTTGTAATTTGACGGTCTACCCGGGTTAGATTTCCATCTGTCCTGGAAGTACGGGACTTAAGCACACTACTAGTAAAGACGTAACACACGGCTTGCCCTCGCTAAGTAGATATTTGTGAGGGTACTTTTTTATTTTATTCGATGACAAGCTAGTCCTTGACTGTGATTTCAACTGATGGTAAGTGACGATGCAGTCTAAGATGGTAGCGGGCTAACTTGGAAGGGGTATGGCAGTGAACATTCAACCCATACCCCTAATCGGTTTCTACACGTCATCGTGCCGGAACGCTAAATCGCTTGGCGGCACGTCTTTGACCGTAGGGTGGTAACTAGCCACGGCTAAAGCCTCCCACCAGACCAGACCAGAGACAATTCAGAAATTATAAATTCCCAAATTGATCCCGCCGGGAATCGAACCCGAGACCTCCCAGTTATAAGACAACAGCTCTCAACACTGAGCCAGGGAGGTCGTCACTTAAAAAGCGCCACCAAGACTCACAATCACAACCTTGCATGTATGCTTGCTGCTTTGAGTATTAAAGCAGAGACGACCATCAAACAAAAACACAAATATTATGTTACATAATAAGGATGTGAACTACACGCATTGAAACAGTTTGGAGGGGTGAGCCATGTTATCGTATAGTTAATCTCTACCGCTAAACAATTTAACGTTACAGTTGCTACGCTGCTACTGTTTCGCGTAATTGACGATGTTTGAATTTAAACTGCCCTTTCAAGTGAGTCAGCTTCCATCTTAAACTGCTTTGTCACTTACCACCAGAAGAGATCGCCGTCAACTTGTTAAACTTGTCGCTGAATTAAAATAAAAACCGGCAAGTGTGAGACTCACACTCCAGAAGTAAAAGTATTCAAGTAAAACGAGATGAGAACGAGATAAAACGAGATATTTTTTTTATTCCAATGATGTTGGGCCACTATTTTATATGACTATTCCAAATTTCATGTCAATAGCTTTAATAATTACTAAAATAATCGACTGTGACAGATGGATGGACGGACGAACGGAGAAAGTAGGACCATAAGGATTCCATTTTTCCCATTTTGGTACGGAACCCTAAAAACCTGTTCCGTAGAAAATAGTCTAGATATTATATCTTTTTCTTTACTATATATATTACCCATTTCAAAAGAGCTTACACAATACGATCTACGAAGTTTGTCTATTTTCAATGTTGCAGTTTTGAAATAAACTTTTCTTAGAAAATTTATAAGATTTTTATATCTTTCATTTCAGTTAATGCTATCGAGAAATACAAATGCTATATAGAAACTTCTTTTTGCTGTTCTTCAGTCTCACAATAGTCTTCTTCTAAATATATAAAAGGAAAAGGTGACTGACTGACACACAAAGCAAATCACTGGCCAGATCTGGCTGAAATTTAGCATACAGATAGCTATTATGACGTAGGCTAAGAAAGAATTTTTGAAAATTAAAAACTAAGGGGGTAATAAACAGGTTTGAAAAATCGAACTCAACGTGAGCGAAACCGATGGCAAAAGCTAATAATCTATATGGAAATTACGAGTACGTAACTTTTTTATAAATAACTTCTTCACCCTACGAATACCCTACCAATACGATGCGATGCGTGATTCGGGTTTGAAATTAAATTTTTTAGACAAGCTCTGAAGACCTATATATTTACAGACACACTACAGATTTCCATAAAATAATATACCTATTTCCAAAAAAAACTCAAAGAATCCTGTAAAAGGGAACCTTACAAACCAAAATATACACCTCATTATTTTCTAGAACTTGTCCACAAAAAAAAATTGAGTTTGATTGGTTAGTAGGTATTCAAATAAAAATGTTGATTTTTATTTAACCTTCGTTTGAATGAAACGCCCTAGGGAAAAACTTCCCTGAAAGTCAAATTATGTTTCACCAGCCCGAGGCACTTGACTTGAGGCACCTGAAGTAATCTTTATCAGTCTCTAGATGTTTAAAATCCTCTGCTAGGATCGCTCAATTTGCCCTTGGACGTCATAAAATTGATATTTATTAATTGTGATGAAAGTGCAAGAAACACTTTGGACCAAGTGATATGAAAACTGTAAATACTGAGTGAGTGAATAGATGTGCTCGAGATGGCGCCACAGGATAGTGAGTGCTCTAGTGAACTGTCTTCTGATGAAGCAACTTAAGACGGCCGTGAGGAGGTGGCGGACCATGCGCCTCTTTCGCAAAAGAGACGGTAAGTTGAATAATACAAAGGTGTAACAAGGATAGAGAGCTCGTTCCCGGGGGCTCGTTCCTCTGGGAACGTGCTTTGTACCCCTCAACAGAATAGGGCGTGAATGAGGCACATACGAGTAGCTCGGAAGCTATGTGCCCTACTTACATTCAGTATAAGGGGACATGTTCAGAATTTATATTACGTAATTTTTAGTAGTTGAAGCGGTAAAAGCTTAATAGATCGATCTAGGGGCTCGACCCCTGGCATATATCTCTATCTTATTGAATGCATGCTTGAGAGCTCTTCATAATGTTCTCGAAGGTTTGTGAAGCCTGCCCAATCGGACTTTCCTCACGATGTTTTCCTTCGCCGTTAAGGCAAGTCATATTTGATTGATTAACGCACATAGCTCCGAAAAGTCAGAGATTCGTACCAGGGAATCCAGAGATCGAACCCTGGACCCTCCCGAAAATGAGGCCGAGGTCTGAACCACTAGGGTATCAGCGCTTACGCGGTTTATTATGAAGGGATCGTCATTTCATTTACTAGTATTACCAGTTTTACGTAGTTTATAATAGGAAATAATATAACTAAGGAAATTAACCTAGGAATAGGTACTTAGAATCCCACGCATTTTGGTAGAATATTATAGTAGGGAAATAAATGCATAATACCCACTACCGTTAAGGCAATGAATTAACTTGATAAACTAGTGGTTCGCCCCGAACTGAGACCTCGCGGTAACGGTTTCCCATTATTACTTATTCATTCAATAGATACATGACGATCAAAATTGACATTATTATTATGCCCGTTTTCACCAACCATACCTAAATCATCCCCTTTGTAGCCCCTAAATACAATCCTAACATCCCAATGTCATTTTCACCTTTAGTTGTCCCGTAGAGGTTCGTAATAACAAAGTTGACAGAAAGTGTCAACTAACTTAACATAGGTAGCCCGTAAAGGTTAGGGAACTGTTATAGTGAAATCCTCAAGGCCTCAATCAAACTTAGGTATAGTTTTTTGGAACATTCAAATTAAATTACTTGTACACAGCGTCAACTATCGACACGATCAGAAAACATGTAAAAACAAACTGCAACGTGAAGTTTTATTGATGTTTGCTAAATGACTAAATAATAATTTTAATTGAATGATAATATGTTACATATAGCTGCATTTGCTATAAATGAGATGAGAGCGCCATCTATTGACATCATTGTGAAGTTCTGTTGTTGCTGCTCATTAAAAGTTAAATAATTTAGTTTCTTTATTACATTTATCTAATTTTAGTATTTGTTGTTCAAGTACATGATATTACGCTAAAATTATAAAACTTTCAAGGAACAGCTCTCAATGGTTATTCCGTTGTGAGGTCAAATATAATCTCCACTTTGAAAGCCCCCCATTTCGTCAATTTTAGGAACAAAATTAAAAAAAAAATACTTTTGTACTCTGTTCCAAATTATCTTTAAAATGAGGTACTGTAACTCTATGAAATGCAAAAAATTTTTTTTTGTTTCGCATTCGCTTCTATGAGAGCCCCCCTGAAATAAAGATTTTTATAACTTTTTAAGCCATTTTCGGCTGGAGGCCATCGGTTTACATATTATATCTCAAATTGAAGTAATTACGTTCAGTAATTTAGAAGTTATAAGGCTCTGACAGACGGACGGACGGACGGACGGACGGACGGACGGACAAGTGCAAATTCACTCAAGTAGACTCAAAGACCTTCGCTTCGCTCGGTCGATAACCATCCCTTGCTCGAGAAATAGAGATCTTATTGACCAAGCGAAGCGAGGTCTCTGAGTCTACTAGGTGAATTTGCTCTTGTCCGTCCGTCCGTCCGTCCGTCCGTCCGTCCGTCCGTCCGTCCGTCCGTCTGTCAGAGCCTTATAACTTTTGAATTACTGAACGTAATTACTTCAAATTTAGATATAATATGTGAACTGATGGCCTTCAGCCGAATATTGCATAAAAAATTATAAAAACCTTTATTTCAGGGGGGCTCTCATAGAAGTGAATGCGAAGTAAAAAAAATTTTATCGCGTTATATAAAATTGTAACATATCATGTTAAAGATAATTTCGAACCGAGTACAAAAATATTATTTTTTTATTTTTTCCTTTAAAATTGACGAAATGGGGGGCTTTCAAAGTGGCGATTTTATACGCTCGCTTGAAGACGCTCTCTAGCAAAATCCGCTACGTAATTTCAACCTGTTTTATTTTTATTATTTCACTTATATCCTGTACTTGAACAACAAATACTAAAATTGTATGAATATTATAAAGAAACGAGATTATTTAATTTTTAATGGGCATCAGTAATTCATATAGCATCAACATAGCTTCACAATAATGCTAATAGATGGCGCAGTCATTACATTAGGCACTATTCCATGGAACTAGGAGATTACGACTACGACCTATCCCAAAAACAGTTTTGCGTCGACCATTATTATTTAGTTACATAATAATATAATACCATATTATTCAATTAAAATTATTTTTTAGTTAAATATCAAACTTATTGAAGTTTGATAATTAGTTAAATAAGTTTGACTTATTGAAGTTTGATATTTAACTAAACAATAATTTGATGATTTAGGTATGTTTGGTGAAAACGGGCATAATAATAATGTCAGGTTTGGTTGTCATGTATCGATTATCATTATCATATCATATCATGGGATATCGTTACCGCGAGGTCTCAGTTCGGGGCGAACCACTAGTTTATTGTATTAGCAAGAATAGCCTTATAATTTATTCTAGCTGATGATCAGACATTGTCCGCTTAATCACCCTGAGAGATACTCGATATTCAAATTCAAATTCAAAATTATTTATTTCACGTAGGCCAACCTGTGGCTCTTATGACACGTCATGACTCTACCACCGGTTCGGAAAGCGGATTCTGCTGAGAAGAGCCGGCAAGAAACTCAGCAGTTGCTCTTTTTAAAATAATCATTTTCAAGATCTTCTTCTTTATCAACCGATAGACGTCCACTGCTGGACAAAGATTTTCAAGATAAACTGTTATTAGTTGGTCTTTGCTATAATATTGTTGGTTCGCAGTAATGTATGTAAGTAGTAAGTAAGTAAGCCCTCTGTGTAGAGAGTATTTTTTTCACCTATTTAGGAATTTTTTTGAAAGAATTCCATGAGCCGGTTATAGTACCGGTTTCATAAATACGATTCTCTGACTAGCACGATTCAGGATTCTTTCACTTTTTACCATACCCTTATCCTTTACCATACAGTACGTACGGACAGTAAGTATGTAGCAACTTGCAATCCACTTGGTTTTGGTGAACACGAATTATTTTAACTTTACGTACCCAAACCGCCTGATGTGGAAATTGCCTTTAAGGCACATAATTTAGATGTGTGCGTGAAAAGGTAATAAAAATCTAGACATATTGTCGGTCACGTAGCAAATTACTTGGTGGCGAGCCAAAATTCCATACATAGACACAAATATACATTATATAATATAGCTGGTATATACCTAAACGTAATTCTGTTTACTACACATGTTATTTTTCTGGTACAATCAGTGCTCATGAATTAGTACCTCCAACTAACTAATTAAACCATGCATTATTCACTTTATTCGGCAAAGTTCACAACGCTTCATACAATTTTATTACACTATTTTTAATTTTAAGAGTAGTATAAGAATAGCTGGAGTTTTTGGGAGTACCTAAGCTGTTGACGGCAAAGCAGCAGATCAAATTATATCATGAAATTGGCCCTAAAGCTTCTAAAATTCAACGTTATGGAGCGATCGTAACGGAGGCACTAAAGCTGGTTGTACATAGCCTACTATGTAATATAACTAAAGTGTCTATAAAAGCTCCAACTTCTCTATCTAGGCAGTCTGAACTCTGAAATGCTCAATTAATCCTTTCGCTCAAATGTCGATCTTGAGCGTCTCGATGAAAGCTTACCTATAGCGTGCTTACAACACTCGCCTCAGTTGCTGAAAGTTTTTTGGAGTTACTGAATAATATTAAAAAACAGTACTTCTGCTAATCTTGTATGTCTGTGCGCGTTTAGATCTCATTTTCTGCACGAATCTTCATTCAGTTTTAAACAATGAATTGCCTTATTCCTAACTGTGTATTGTAGCCAATTGACACTGTGTCTTTAAAATTATAGGCGCTGAAAAAAAATTAAAATTATGGAAACCAAACATAATCAGGCTATATAGGTAAACCTATTAGTGAAAATTGAATGAAAATCTGTGCAATAATTTTTGATTATTATAGTACTCATGAATAACACTCGGAAAATGAACTTTTTTACTACAAGTTTTGTTAACTAGATAGATATATAGAGATAAAGTAGAGGGAAGCTAAAAGCATAGCTATATATAGCCCTAAGTTTTTTATATTTAATTTTAAAAGTTGAAAATTATAAAAATCATTTTATAAATAATTTTACGATTTTTCGGAACGAAGTTTCTTGTCCGACTTGGCGGATGGGGGCTAGGCGAAAAAAAGTGTAAGAATTTTCCGTCACGAGTAGTGTAGACGATTATCCGTAGCGCGTACTATGCTATTGGCTGTGCCCAGTCATAGGTGCATGCTTAATTATTACAAGACGGTTCTAACATGCAACGAGAAATGGCGTTGATTCTTAAATGTATTGTTTTCATTGTTAGAAGATAATATTTTCATAAATTATTGTTTAAATAGGTACCGTAATAATAATTTATCACAAGGAACTTCGTTCCACCGAGTGTTCCACGATACTCGCGCATTTTACTTAAATAAATACACTTTATTGTTCGCAGACTCATCAGTGACCCGGCAAACATCAATAGAACCCGTGCCCTCCACCTCCGGGACTCCTGCGCACCTTTCCCGCCCGCCCACTGACTTACTGCAACTGGTAATGTATTGTAGTAGCATATTGATGCTTTCTCTCTTACAATAGCTAATCTTTCGTTGGTTGCCTAGAAGAGATTGCTTCTTAGCGATAAGGCCGCCACTTTGCTATTGTCAATAGTTTCCGCAGCGTACGCGAAATAAGGTTTTTTTTGGTACTTTTTCACTCCTTGGGTTATATTATCGAAGTTTTCATACGGATCCCTAACTTTTTGATAATATTTTATAGCCTATGTTCATCAGGGATAATGTAGGATTATAATGGTGAAAGCATTTTTAAAATAGGTCCAGTAGTTTCGGAGCCTAATCAGTTCAAACAAACAAACAAACAAATCTTTCCTCTTTATAATATTATACTAATATAGTATAAGGCTGGGAATTGTCGCTATCACCAACAGTTAATACCCTTCCTAGTAACCTTCCTATATCATCTAATGACTTTTTCAACAATATGTGTAACTAATTTAACTTTAAGATATGCACAGCACCTGTTCTTCAAAATGCTAATAAGTAAAGTACTGAGAAGTTCATTACCAAGTTATACGATCCCCGGGAAACAGGGTCGATACTCTATTACGATTAAATGGGAGAACAAGGAGTTTTTTGCAAATATATTCGTAAATATGAACCCGTACTGTACAAATTTTGTATTATTATCATCATCATCTTATTATCAACCCATCTTAGAAGTAAATATTTTTAGTTTGTACACGTATGTTGAAGTCGGGCGGGGCTAAACGCTATTTTTCTCGACATTTTGCCCGACAGAGCCTTTCATACGATACCCCACTCGGTATAGTAATCTTACTTTGTTTCAAGCCCCCGATTTTCCCCCTTTTTTAATAAAACTAAAAATAATTTTCGATTTTTTTTAATTGCAATGAAACGATTCGATGTTGGGCCACTATTATACACAGTTGTTCCTTTCATGTTGATAGCTTTAATAGTTACATAAATAATTGACTGTGACAGACGGACGGACGGACGGAGAAAGTCTCACCATAAGGGTTCCATTTTTACCATTTTGGTACGGAACCCTAAAAAAGATTGAAAACGGTTCAGATTTGACGAAGTTATGGAGTAACATCAACAAAAATTGAGGATTTACGTCTTCCATCACCGAAGATATTCATCAGATCTTCACCAAATTTAAATGGGACTAACCTGACGATATGTACTTTCTTATAATTTTTTTTTTAAATCGGTTCAGATTTGACGGAGTTATCATCGTCAAAAAAAGAATTAAAAAAAAATACGCGTCGAATTGAGAACCTCCTCCTTTTTTTGAAGTCGGTTGAAAATACTCACCCATGCTTGATGAATTTTAAAGCTTTCAGAATTAAATTGAATACAAAAGGCTGAAATAAAAGAAATAATTGAATTGAAAATGTGAAAGAAATCCATGTGAATATTAAAATACTGCCAGCATGCGAGTAAATTACTTATTCAAAAGCAATTTTCTTTTGAAAAGGCTTAGCGGCCTAAATAAAAGGCGCAGCCTTTTGAAAGCAAACTTCGGTGCAAGGGTTTAAGGTAAATGATTGCTACAACAGTGTGTAGATCGCAAATCGCAATCCCCTCTGATTGGCTGGTACTCTCTTGATATTGGCAAGAATGCATTGATGCAGCATAATTATAACTCCTTAAATTCACATTAATAATCATCATCATCATGAGCAACCCATTAACGTCTCACTATTGAGTGCAGTCTCCTTTCACAGAATGGTTATAGGCCATAGTCCAACACGCTGGTCCAATGCGAATTGGTGGACTTCACACACCTTTGACAACAGTAGGAAGAATTCTCAGGCGTGCAGTTGTGTGCGTTTCCTTACGATGTTTTCCTTCACCGTAGATGCATTCACATGCATCTACGGTGAAATATTTTTAACAGTTTATTTGCTTAAACGCACTTGACTCCGAAAAGTCAGAGGTGCGTTCATACATCGTGATAAAGATGGCTCTATCGATTGGTGAATTTATAAATTAAAATTAAATTAAACTGTAAAAATAAAACTGTTTTATTTGGAATAACTATGTTAATTTATTTATTTTTCTTTTAGGAGCCCGACGAAGGTCAGAAGTTGAGAGAGCAGCACTTGAGACAATTTTCATTTTTCCAACTCCGTATTCATTTAAAAAGAGGTCAGAATCTCATCGCAATGGACAAGAATGGTGAGTTTCACAATATTATCACAAACAACTAAAGGTCACCACATACGTTACGTATTTTTTAAAGACTAGTTGTGGTTAGAGTGCTCTTTAGAGGCGTTTGCGGAGATAATATGTATTTTATCACATACGGATTAACCCACAAAAAAATCATGTGAGGTTCCTTTCAACATAGTGTATGAAGAAATATGCATATTATCTTCATAGCTTCATGTTGAAGCTAATCTGGGTTGCTCACAACCTACAACGTTATTTTTTTGACGATGCGAAAGCTGAAACAGTGATAACATCCGTAACGTGTGTGGTCGACATTACACTACTACACCACACTACTACAAACCACGTAACTCGCTTAGGCTAACATCACACTTGCACTATTCACTGCGATATTTATTTAATCGCCAATTAAAAGCAAATTACAACATCGACGAGTGACGTTTAAACTCGAAGCGTTTAAACGACGAATTAAGTTGACGTTTTCACTTTTCTATACAAAAACTTTGACGTTCTAAGACTGGGTTTCCACGGCGCGGTTCGCGGCCCGCGCCCGCAGCGGTTGTGCGGCCTCCGTAGAATGCAGATTTGTATGGAAAATGAAGCAGCATTTCCATGGCGCGGTTTGCGCCCGCGGCGGGCGGGTACAATTTGGTACCGCAACCGCTGCGGGCGCGGGTGAAAACCGCTCCGTGGAAACCCTCTGTAAGACTGAGTTTCCACGGCTCGGTTCGCGGCCCGCGCCCGCAGCGGTTGCGGGCCCGCGGCCTCAGTAGAATGCAGATTTGTATGGAAAATGAAGTTTCAATTTTCACGGCGGGCGCAGTACTAGCGGTACCGCAACCGCTGCGGGCGCGGGTTCGAACCGCGCCGTGGAAACCCAGTCAAACAGATCATCTTTATTCCTCGGTTAAACGTTACTCAGTTTTGGTTAAATTTGCGTTTAGAAATAAAAATAATGTTTGTACAGAAAAAACTGATAGAACATAGATAATCTAAAAATCCTAAATGAATCCAACATTTTAACACTATGGAATATTTAGCCAGGCAGTTTGTTTTTTTAATACGCTCTTGGCAAAGCTCCAGATTTTATAGGTGCAATCGCCCTATTAATCCGTGACCGCGAAATGCTGAAAATTCTGAATAGGCACTACATTTCTACAATATTTAGAATGTCTATTTATGGCTTGACATCTATTTTAATCGTTGATCCCAGCCTTAAAGGCTTTGAATGTAATTTTACTTAGTAAATTAACATAAATTGACTCAATTGGGTATTTGACTGTTGTCAAAATGTTAATATTCATTATTTACAATCGCAAAAGGTAACATGTAAGAATAACATTTGTAAAAACAAAAAATAAATAGGTCAAAAAACAATTAATAATCAAATAAGTTATAAGCTGTTTTATCACAGTTTTACTACGACTGTATCTGTCTCTTTCTAAAACGAAATTCTCTATGAAGAGTCTATGGTGCTTTTGAGTTTGACGTCACACTTCAATAGCGTTCTCTTTGTCTAACAGGTAACTTTAAAGCTCTATATTACCGAGACTAGTTGAGATATTTAAAAAAGAAAAATGGCATTGTGTTATAATATTTAAAAACGTTATTTGAAAAAAAATTTCAGTCAAATACCTAATTGACTTTAGGAGGACCTTTCTTGGAGGAGAGAAAGAAAACTATAGACTAAAAAAAATCTTTTTTCATTTTCGGAGGACATTTCCTTGAATATACAAGAGCAATAATTGAATGCAATTAAAAACGCGCAATAATTGCCCTTAAAGAATTGTAAGCAACTGTTGACACGGGGGCGGTAATCATAAAATTAAATACGATTAAGTATATTGAATGCAAATCTTGAAAGCAAATACTTAATTGAAAGTGTCTCTTGTTTACACCAAGGAAATTATGTTTAGGAGAAAGTTGTTTTCAGGTTTTGACTAGTCTAAACACAGACTTGTACCATTTTTTGACACGTTGTGCTTCAATTATTGCACGTATTTGCGTTGACAAATTCATTTAACTATTGAACGTCTTTTCAGCTTCATAAACAAGAGTGGTTTTTTTTTAATAAAAATGATTCAAAAGTAATAAAACTTGGTTCTGCTGACTTAATTAAGTTTAGATAAGAGATGAAAGCCAGTTGTAGAAGAATTGCATGAGAAATTATGTCTGAGAACGTCTGTTGAAAATGTTAAGAGAAAGTCTGTTTACGTTTACACTAAAGACAGTAATTTTCAGTGGCAACTTGCCCCTAGGGCAAGAATATTGCGTGGTTGTTAAACGATGCTAGTTATTTATTGTTTCAATTTAATTGTACCTATTGTCTAAATTTATTAATTTTAGATTTCTTGCGGTAAATGGCCTCTATTCTGCACTTGCATCGCAATAAAAAAATTTAGTGGCACTCGGGAACTGCCGCGGTAAAGCTATTGCATAGCATTTTTTATCAACTTATGCAAATTATTATAATATTTATGCAATATTTTTTTTGCATAATAAATATTATGCAAAAAAAATTAAAAACAAACAAACAAGAAAAGCGCGCTGTCACTACTTCGCGAGTGAGATTCGAACCTGCGACATCATACACCATACGGTAAAGAAAACGGTCGCTCGCCCACTGCACCAAACAGAGCTACTCGTGAACCTCTAAATTGTTGAACGCTTACTGAACGAAGGTATTAGGTTTATTTTCGTTACGGAATTTCTTGATTCGGTCGCCGCGCTCAAAGTCCTAGTTCAAAGCCCGCGATAAAAAATATGCAATAGCTTCAAAGATTTGTTATTATATTTTTAAGGTATAAATCTATATATATAAAAGAAAGTGGTGTTAGTTACACTATTTATAACTCAAGAACGGATGAACTGATTTGGCTGAAAATTGGTGGAGAGGTAGCTTAGAACCAGGAGACGGACATAGGATACTTTTTATCCCGTTCGACCGCGTTTCCGTCAAGTCACTATAAAACGTGGTATAACAAAAACGCATCTGACATGGAATAACAAAACGCAAATGACAGTGGAATAACAAAACGTAAATGACAGCTAAACGTAATTTTGTCTTTGGTAAGTATGGTAAAAAAATTGACAATTATAAAAAGTGTTATAATAAAGCATTACTGATATTATAAATGCGAAAGTGTGTTTGTTTGTTGGTTTGTCCTTCAATCACGTCGCAACAGAACAGCGGATTGATGCGATTTTTTGGTATGGGTATAGTAATGAATGCAGTAGTGGTTCCTCAGACCGGGAGAGCTACTTTTTATCTCGGATAATGAAAGAGTTCCCGAGGGATTTTTAAAAACTAAATCCATGCGGACGAAGTCGCGGGCATCAGCTAGTTGAGAATAAAGATACTCCACGATTGAAGTTAAAGTTACATATTTTAATCTTTTTTCCTAAGTAAAGGCAGTTATTGCGATCTATAGCTTGAAGCGGCTTATAAGGTAGCCCCTATCCTTAGTCAGTAATATAGCAGTATTTTATTTGTTCGTATTAGTCTCTCTAAAGGAACGCTAAATCGTTTGGCAGCACGACTTTGCCGGAAGGGTGGAAACTAGGTCAAGGCGTATGCCTCCCACCAGACCAGAATAGAAAATCGAGAAATTATTTTGTTCTGTCGGGAATTGAACCCAGGATCTTCCAAGAGATAAGATCGTGCCACTCATAGCTCCACCAGTAAGATCGTAAATAATAACCAAGCAGACCCTTTTCAAAATTTTTCCGAAACATTACCTAGGACGAAGATCAAGTAGATACCTACATACCTAGTTACTTTGATGAATTTATAGTATACAAGGTAAACGTATTTTGTTGCTTCGAGAAGTTAGATTTAATTGTGTTTACTTTATGGAGATTTAGAGTATCGGATGTTGAGAATATCAGACATCGTTAACCTTACTTTGGGTTTCAATTTCGTAATCAAATACGAGTATAACGTTTGCGTTTGAGGTATTCGAGATGGTATATTTAGGGCCGTATTCGTAAATTTGATATTTAGGCAGATTTTCAAAACAAAAACTGTCAAAATATCAAAACGCACGGATAAGACTTATTGTACGTTAATTTAAAGTATATGTAGGTACATACTCGTATACCTACCTAACTAAAAATGTATAAAGCAGAATCACTGCTCATTAAAGTGGCAGTTTTTTGACACTATTGCGTTTTTCAAAAGAAAGTAAACAGTCAAATTGAAGAAATGCTTAAGAAATGAGACCAATATTGCAATCATTTTAGATTATTACGTGATTAGTTCTACGTAAGTACCTGATAGACGGCCACATCAGTCTCTTACATTGGGTCTTTTACTACTAAAACTCTTTTAAACCATGAAGAACAAATAATAAAAGAAGGAAAAATAAGTTTAAAAATTAGTTGCTTATCACATAGATAACTATAATTATTAATTATGCATATAACAAAATAACGTTATAAACGTAACCTAACGTAAGCGTATGTTATTTCTTACTTGGAAACTAAACATTTAACCCAATTCCCATGTGTTTACTCCATTTATGCTTAATTTACAGTAGTTTAACGTGTCACTATTAGGCTAAATAAGACACTGGCCACACTTATTATAAAGTAACAGGCTTCGAAACAATAAATTTCACTTTACATAATAAGCAATGCACTGCTAAATATACAATCAATTACACAGAACACACCAAACAATACATAATGTTATATGTTCGATTTTACTTGTATTTTTACTTATTTTTATTTCGCACTTATATCTTTTATTGCCTTTATTTTGCGCTTTTGCTTAAAGAAACTTCCTATAGAACACTGTAGTTAGTTTAGATAATATTATAGATTTAATAATAATAGCATATTTAAAATATTTTTGTATAAAAAATGATCTTTGATGACAGATAGGCATTGGTATTAGTATAAAGGTATAAAGTTTAAAAATCAAAATTGAACGATAAAATAATATGAAAATTTGACAATAGTCAAAAACTTATGATTCATTATATCGTCTTCATCTGTGACCCAAAACTAAAATAAAATAGCTCATTTAACTTTAAAATATTACATTAGTTCGTCACCCATTGAAATAAAGCTAATCTCATACCAGCAATTGAAAAACCATAGCTATTTCCATCATCAAAAACAAAAGTAAAAATGTAGATAGTATAGACCCCTAACCATAGACTAAGCTTTAGTTGTTCTATTATTTTTGGCTTCTTTTTCTAATTTAACCTTTGTGGGGTCCCAAAACCAGGTTTGTTATCAGGCACGAGCGACCCCTACGTGAAGTTTAAGGCGGGGGGCCGGTTACTGCACAAGTCAAGAATCGTATACAGAGACCTGAATCCGGTGTGGGATGAATGCTTTACAGTGCCTATCGAGGATCCTTTTCAGCCTGTACAGTTAAAGGTATGTATAAGAGCTTACAGTGCTTCCGTCCGATTTCTAAATACCGTTAAATGACAATGAGTCAAAGCGAATTGCCCATTTATGGGCCATATAATATTATGAAACCCGCCACTTTCATTCATTATAATATTTCTAAAATTAAAAGGATTTACCTATTATATTTACAAAGTGCTTAGCCTTCAGGTAGAGTTCGCTATAGAATATAGATATTAGTTTGTCGTTAAACGTAAGAATATACACACATCAAAAGTGTCTAGGGATCAACATATATTTTTGCAATAACTTTTCTCCTGATTGATATTAATTAAAATTTTCTTTAAGGATTCATCAAATAAAGTGTTTTCGTTTGTCACAGTAACGATAAACCAAGTCACCTTTGCATTAATAAAGAAATTTGCCATTTTCCTAATAAAGGGATTTTTGACATTTGAACCACTAACATTAAAGTTCGAAAAAAAGACTGAAATAACAGTTTTCTTTAAAATTTTATTGGGTAACTTAAACCATTAATAATCCGTGTTTCTACCGCGAACACTAACAACACAAGAACATCGGTTTGGCATACTCAAAATGAGTTCATCCAAATCACGCTGTGGAATGGCCGCCCATGTTCGTTGCAACAACAAAAAAAGGTCTTCTTGCCACTGGATACCCTCCATATTCGGCAGAGCTCTTCTCTGTAGCATATCCCATGCATGCTCAATCGGGTTCAAGTCTGGCGACTGAGCAGGCCAGGGCAGGACATTGATGTTAGCTGCGGCGAGAGTCTGTCTTACAACTCTTGCGGTGTGCGGTCGTGCATTATCATGCATTAACTGAAATAAGGGACCGATTTGCACTTGTAGAGGAACGATGATGTCTGATACAATCGTCTCAGCATAAATTTGAGCGTTGAGGTTGCCTCTGATCCAAATCAACTCAGTTCTTCCGCCGATCCAAATACCCGCCCATACCATGATGGTTCCACCACTATAAGGATGGACTTCCTGGCAGGATTTTAATCGCTGTTGGCGTCCAGGGGTTCTCCAGTGTCGTATACGTCTTGTATCCGGTCTCATACCAAAACGAGACTCATCAGAAAAGCACACGAAACGCCATTGTTCTTCTGCCCAATTTCTGTGTTCAAGAGCCCATTGATATCGAATCCTACGATTGTGCATTGCTATAGGTGGTACCCGTAGCGGTCTTCGGGAATGAAGGTTCACTTCATGCAAGCGGTTTCTGACTGTTTGGTCGCTAATTAAGTTCCCTGAAGAGTGATGAAGCCTCACGGCTAACATCATGGCGGTTATTGTTGGAGCTCTTCGAGTTAAGATTTGAATGTATCGGTCTTGTCTCCGTGTGGTGCAGCGATACCGTCCTCCATGGCGCTCAGCCACGGTACCAGTGCTTCGGTAACGTGTCCAAAGTCGACTGATAACACTCTGACTTGTATTCAGAGCTAAAGCCACAGTACGTTGCCGGGAACCAGCTTCTATCATTCCCACGGCTCTGAGCATTTCTTCCCTGCTTAAATGACGTCGCCGCTCCATAATAACGTTGGTTTTAATCAGTAGTAGGGAAACAGTAGCACTAATAATGTCTTCAATGCGTTGTATGTTTTTATAGGGAAAATATTGACAGCTGATTTTCATCTTTTACTCGAATTTGATTGACAGTTCCTGATTCAAATTATGAAATGCACCAAAAAGGATCCATATAAATTTATAAAATCATAAATTTATTACAAAGCCACATCTCAATCTCAAGAAATCCGCATAAAAATGCTTGATCCCTAGACACTTTTGATGTGTGTATTTTGCCTGTCTGCGATGGGCCCAATGTTGTATGGACAATGGGCAACCCCCCAGTGTATATCAATTACGCCAAAAGCGTAAGCGCTGTCAATCTGCCTAGGTTTCATAATTTGTTTAAGTTAAGTTAAAAATCCTGTGGAAGCCATTGATTTTCTCGGCATAAAAGTATCATATGTCACTCTTTATTAGGTCTTATTCTATGATAATAATTATATCATATTTCTACGTTGCTCCTTCAATTTATTTCTTTTATTTGCTAGATTGTGTAATAAGTTGTTTACAATACTTTGGCCCTGCAATCTGCTCATTGCTGCAATTATTGGCATGCAAATTTTAATGATTGAAAGACGAACCAACAAACGAATACACTTTCACATGAATATTATGACATTTAATAAGAGTATGGTTCCATTACCTTCATCATACTGCAATGGATATAGCTATCAGTATTTATTTTTTTGTTTGGTAATAATGAAGTGTCAATTTACTTCATCATCTATATAAATAAAAGAAAGTCGTGTTAGTTACACTATTTATAACTCAAGAACGGCTGAACCGATTTGGCTGTAAATTGGTGAGGAGGTAGCTTAGAACCAGGAGACGGACATAGGATACTTTTTATCCCGTTCGACCGCGTTTCCGTCAAGTCACTATAAAACCTATAACATAAACGCATCTGACATGGAATAACTATACGCAAATGACAGTAGAATAACAAAACGTAAATGACAGCTAAACGTAATTTTGTCTTTGGTTAAGTATGGTAAAAAAGGAGACGTCCAAAATTGTATTGAGTCTGGGTCTAGTCTTGTACCAGTGATAAAATAAAAGAAAATAGAATATGAACCCATTCTTGATTAATCAAATCCACGAACTCATCTAAATTATGGAGCAAAAAATTATTTATTATCTCCACGTGACGTAACTTAACTAGCTAGGTATAATCTGGATAATGGCGGGCGGATTCATGTTTTTTGACGTAATGAGGTTAGCTGTCAAAATAGATGCGCGTCTACATGATACCTATCTTCTCTATAGCTTAAACTCGGATTGAAGGACGCCATCTTGTAAGTGTTGCAAGTAGTACCGAAAAACTTGAAATTATTTTTATTTTAGCAAGTTATTTATTGCGATGTTCTAATTTATTTTATTTTTAATGAACTTTCTGTATTTTTCTGCTTTTCATGGTATAGTGTACAAGAGTACACCCAAAGTGGACCATCTCCTTTGACAATTATAAAAATGATAGCTAAACGTAATTGATAATATCATCAGTAATATGTTTTCTCTTTGAATCATCATTAACAATGCCGCGAGTAATGTTATAAATGCGAAAGTGTGTTTTTTTGTTGGTTTGTCCGTCAATCACGCTGCAACAAAGCTACGGATTGACGTGATTTTTTGGATAGGTATAGTTGAGAACCTGGAGGGTGACAGGCATCCCGGAAAATCAAAGAGTTCCCGCGGGAAAAACTACATCCACGCGAACGAAGTCGCGGGCATCAGCTAGTTTTATCATGAAGCGGAGTACAATTGCAGCGTGAATCAATTGAATTGATTGCTTCTGTGCTTGTAACTTAATTTCAAGTTTGGCTGTCCAATTAAAAAGACGGATTAACTTAATTACTGACTTAATTAGGGGAGCGTACAAAATCCTACTTACTGGTTTTAGGAATTAAGCTTGAATGAACAAAGCGGAGCGTAAGTTAATTAGAAGTGGACACTTTTTACCTTCCTACTCATACTAATGAGGTAATCAATGCAATCTTTCCCCTTCTGTACGGTTCTGTAGATACCTTCCCTGTGTGTTTGCGGTTTTGGTGGTTTTCTTGAGTTTCCTGAAGAGAGTGTGATGCGGGTTGTTACATTCCCTCAAATATGGTTGAGCGAAGCAACGGCTGGGTCATGCGTCATGCTCGTGAACGGGTTCCACCGGCGGGAATGGGGCTACTTTATGTCTGCCCATCTTAAGATAAAATTTAGTAGGTATGCATTTTTGGAACTTTCCTCATTGTCGAAACGCTACATACATAGCATAGTATTTATTGTATTGTAAACTTGTTTTGCAAAGAGCAACCGCCTAGTTTCTCGCTGGTTCTTCTCGGCAGAAAGTGCATTCCGAACCAGTTTTAGAGCCAGACGATTCAAAAGCACTTTTAAAAAGTATATTTGAATAAAAATATTTCTATTATATTCTATCTAGACCTGCGCTCAGTAGTGAGACGTTAATGGGTGGCACATGATGAGTCATCTTCACCTTTCATCCTCCAGGTGTTCGACTACGACTGGGGATTACAAGACGACTTCATGGGCTCGTGTCAAATGGACCTCACTGCGCTAGAGCTCGGCCGATCTCAAGACCTAGTCCTGTGTCTCCGAGACCCCGGGAAGCCTACCCTGGACTTGGGCGAGATTGTACTGAACGTGACTCTGTACCCCAAGTCGCAAGAGGATAAAGAGGCGGTGAGTATTACTGACGCATAAGGGACTAGCGTTCGCAACGAGTGCAGTGATCGAAGCGCGGGCGAAAAATACGCCATCACAGCCCCCGTAGCCATGATACACTAACGATTGTCTATTTCTCTTTCTACGATTGCAAACGCTTGAAGGTTTGGCTAGAGCTAGACTAGATGGCGCAGCAGGTGATCAAAGAGAGAAGTGTATTGATAATATTTCATTATTTCAAATGTCTTTTTAGCATTTAAAATGCACAAATTATTCACTGTAGTGTCCATTTAAAATGCACGTTAAAATAATTAGGTAATTTAAGCGCCATCTAGTTTTCGATTTCGAACTCAAACCTTTCAACATTGCTAACTAGATGGCGCTTAAATTACCTAATTATTTTAACGTGCATTTTAAATGGACACTACAGTGAATAATTTGTGCATTTTAAATGCTAAAAAGACATAATGAAATATTATCAATACACTTCTCTCTTTGATCACCTGCTGCGCCATCTAGTCTAGCTCTAGCCAAATCTTCAAGCGTTTGCAATCGTAGAAAGAGAAATAGACAATCGTTAGTGTATCATGGCTACGGGGGCCGTATAGATTGCGATAGCAAGCAGAAATAGCTTAAATCGCGCCACGTTAGCGACAGTGTTGATACTATGTGTTTTTTCATTAGAACAACGAGGCAATCAAAAAATTAAGGTAAGGATTTTAACGATAATAATATAATCCTAGGTTCATATAATATGTGAAATTTTGCGTAGTGTGGAAGCAAAAAATTATTATTATCATCAGCTTTACTTTAAAGTTAATTAACATAACAAAGGAAAACGCCTGTTCACTTCGTAGACATACTCGTACTTTTATAAGACGTAAATAAGAAAGATTTTATTCAGTTTTATTATTTTAAGTTCAAAGTTTCTAAAACTTTCTGCTGAAATTTTTGGAGTGGAAATTCGCAATTTTAGCAATATAATAAAGTTTCAAAAGTGAAATGAAGAAAACCAGAGAGAAAGCGCAAACGCTACTTATATTTTATTGAAAATATTTATTTTTAAACCAAACTTGAAAATATTTACTTTTGAGATTGAAGTTATGATTGTTGCAAGGAAAAAGACGCAAAAGAAGTTATCTTATATAAATAAGAAAAGTATTATGTTCTTCAAGAAATAGGAAAACGAGATGAAGGAGAGTCCTGAATCAACGGATTAAAAGCTTATTACGAGGTAGTGGACTAGATACTTAAATAATATAATTTGACCATTGTTATTCGATGTTTCTGCTCTATGCATAAGCCAGCTGTTTATCGAGCCTTGTTTATTGTTTACGATAAAGGAAAGGGCATCGTTTTCTGGTATTGTAACGATTTCTTGTGTATCTATACTGTATTCTCTGTGTCTTTGATGTTACAGCTTTATTTACGAGGGATGTGATATCGGCTTTCCGATAATCCCACACTATAAAATATAAGACCTTGCTTTTTTCTCATCTGCTTGGTCTTTTACCATCGGTTTACTGACATCTCTGCTCTGTGTTAGTCTTGTTTATAGCCACGTTTCTTGTTTACTATAATACTAGCTGATGCCCGCGACTTCGTCCGCGTGGATTTAGTTTTTAAAATCCCTCGGGAACTCTTTGATTTTCCGGGATAAAAGTAGCCTATGTCACTCTCCAGGTCCTCAACTATACCCATGCAAAAAATCACGTCGATCCGTAGCTTTGTTGCGGCGTGATTCAAGGACAAACCAACAAACACACTTTCGCATTTATAATATTAGTATGAAGTATGATGTATTAGTCAGGAACATGAAGTCC
The DNA here is from genome assembly GCA_029955525.1 of Oeneis ivallda. Classification (NCBI taxonomy): domain Eukaryota; kingdom Metazoa; phylum Arthropoda; class Insecta; order Lepidoptera; family Nymphalidae; genus Oeneis; species Oeneis ivallda. The sequence goes on from JARPMR010000007.1 coordinate 24,582,904, forward strand.
TTCGCGCTTTTATATTATTTATTTTTCATATATTTGTACATTGAATATATACATATTAGGTATATTATATACATTGAATTTTTGATTTGACCACGCAGGGATACTTCCAGCTTATGTCTCTCTATTTATGACGAAACACTTGTGAGGCCTATAGCGACCGCATGTTTCGAATCCAAACTCATCACTGGCAACATTTAATTCGCCTCATGGATTTGGACAAGCAGACTTGTCGAAGTTTCAAGCGGCAAAAGATCTTGTTCTGTGGCAATCTTTGTAAACAATCTATACCCAGCCGTGACTTTCATTTGAGGTGTATTACGTCATCCAACAATGCTAAAATGCGGATGACGTAATACCAGTACTATGAATTTTGTAAGCGTCGTGAAAAATTGGGAATACCTAAAACACACCAACTCTACCTTTATACCCGACAACCTTTAGACTTGCAATTTGCTATCACATCACCATTGTAACGTAAATTACTAAAAGTGCACATAAATGCGGTATATTTACGTTTAAATTACTTTAAACGGAGCAGGGAGTGGTGAAACCCGACTTGCAATTTCCTATCACATCACCAGTGTAACTACTTTAAGTGCACATAAATGCGGTATATTTGTGTTTAAATTACTTTAAACGGAGCAGGGAGTGGTGATTCACGACAAAGTCCAGGAATTTATACTGAACTCTAGGTGGGGCACCTTTTCCGTAACGGAAAACGCTGCTGACGTTATTTGCGATGACATAGAACTTTACCTACATTATATTCTGACTTTCGTACTTATCTTAATCCTACAAATCCTACTAATATTATAAATGCGAAAGTTTGTGAGCATGGATGTATGGATGGATGGATGGATGTTTGTTACTCTTTAAAGCCACAAATTAACCGATTTGCCTGAAATTTGAAATGGAGATAGCTCATACCCAGGATTAACACATAGACATTTTATCCTTAAAATTAAAGATTTTCCGCGGGAATTAAAAAACCTTAATCCACGCGGACGAAGTCGCGGGCATCTAGTAATAAACTCGCCGGCATATTTAGCGGAACATAAAAAAAAGGTTTGATATCAGTATCATATAAGGTTGCTGGCTGGTTTATACGTCATTTAATTTAAACAGAAATATTTTCAAACTAAGAAAACAACTGAACATTGTGGTGGTACGGCTGTGATCGTCTAAGTTTGATGATTTGTGATTAAGTATACTTGAAGAACAGTTCATAAAAAAACAATATTTCAGGAATAAGAGACACGTTGGTAGTTGGCATGTTATCTGTAACTTCGCGGATTTCCCAAAGTGAACGGAGACGCATCGCTCACCTGGGCAATACATTTGCGGGTGGACAATTCAGGCTATCATTCCATTCTATCTGGATACGCGAGGCCCATTTGTATTGTATGGGCCTAACTTAGTAGAGCAGTGGGATAGCGTCACTTCGACACTCGGAAGTCCAGAATGACTTAATTAAAATTATAAGCTAACGATCAGTATAGAATGCATGATTAGCTGGTGAATGTATGAGTGCCTTCTTTGGGCCATCGCAATCCCGACCGATTCTCTCGAACACCGGGGAACCCTACACCCAGCACAGGGGTCTTTGAACATTGTTATTGGGGCACGGACCAGATCACCCTTTTGCGCTGCGAAGCGTATATTGCCTTTGTCTTCGAGAGACAGGTTCTTTTGAGAGCCGTAGCTCGCCCCATTACCATGGTTTTATTGATATATTCATTTGTTATTTTTGATATGTGGTTTGGCCAAACCAGAGCGGGGCTGGTCCGTATTTCAGAGGGCGTGTAATTGTTGTGTTGGAGAATCGCCGCCGGTGCGCCACACTGGTAGCCATGTACTGATATTGTACCAATCTTTGACTATTAAAGTCAACAAGTTAATATTTAAGAGCCCACATCAACCTTAATGTCTCTCATTCCACAATATCGTGGTCACCCTAGTCATCTCCAATAAAGTCTCTCCTTTACACAATACCCTATGGTCACCCTAGTGCCTTGCAACTGCTTAACAATAGGACACAAAAAAAGGTTCAAATCCCCTACCTGCGTCGAGTCGCTGCCCGTAGAATGTGTACAAACACTCGACGAAACTGCGGCTTCTCTCGAGTATTTACTAGTGTTGAAATACCTAATTAAATGCCCTAATCAGTCCATCGTATTAAGCTAGATGAAGTCTAGCTTTCATAGACTGCACATTAATTCAGAGACTATAGGCTTAATCTTTGATTCTGAAATAGTCACGTAGCTCTTCGAACTAGACCTGTTTAGTTCACTATGAAAGGTATTTATCTGTTTAAATCAAAGTAGCTTACGGTAATTGTCCAAGTTGGAAATAATTAATTACTCACAACACAGAATTTCTCTCGTCTGGGAGTCGAACCCGTCGAGAAACGTAGAAATATCATAGCTATATTTGACCTGACTTAATTTATAATATCGGAGTATGAAATCAGCCTGAAATAAAGTTATTGACCTTAGTCTGAACCTCCGTAATCTGTGGGAATCGAACCCATCTCGGAAGCTTAAATATTCGTATATCTACACCTAATAGTTATCTGAGCCTAGCTCTCTGAAATGAAATCCATGATCGTACATAGGTAACATGAGGGAATTTATAGGCTATGTTAATAAAAGAAGTGTTTATGGATAAAAGAATGAGATTTATTATCAGTTTCTTAAAGATTATTAGAAAAGAAACTGTTTGATCATTTAATTCATGTTTAAGGCGCTAAATTACCTTAAGCCATTAATAGAATAGAATAGAATTATTTGTTATTCAATTAAATTTTTACAAGTACTTTTGAATAATTAATGAATCTACCACTGGTTCGGAATGCTCTCCAACCGAGAAGAACCAGTAAGAAACTCGGCGGTTGCTCTTTTCAAAACAGTTACAATACAGTAATTACTATGTTAAATATGTAGTATTTCCACTATGAGGAAAATTCAAGAATATATACAGACTTACTTCTATCTTAAGATAGTCAGACATACTGAGTTGGTTATAATGCAAAATGCTAGCTAAACTGTCTCGAAGAGAAAAGACACACACACACCTTAATTTTACAGTAGGGATAAACATATATTTACATAATATTGTGCTAAGATTCACAGATAGTTAATTCAATTTAATTCACTCTTTCCTTTTAGGATAAATAATTTTACATAATTGAACAGGTGGTCTACTGGTGTGCTAGGTTATCGGCGGGTTTATGTCAGACTTTCTCCCTCTATTATCCACGCCACACTAGTCTGTAAAGTAGTATTAATAGGTACAAGATATAGACCACCCCTGTGAAAAGAATTACCCAATCTACTGGGTTCCATGCCATATTCCTATCTCTCTGTATTGTTCGGCTCATAAGTTCCAGCGAACTGTCTGCGTCCATTACCATTAGCCTTTGAGACCTAGGCCTCTCAATTCAAGTCTTACAATTAACTCGAGTCTCTGTGGATCTTAGCAGTCTATTAATTAATTACGAAATTGAATAGAGTACATTACCAATTTACTGCATCGCCTCACTTAATCACTGTAGCTCTTAATTTATTAAATTATATTCTCTACCCTGAGTTATTTTATTACAATTTCTTTCTTAAAAGGTTTAACAAAGATAATCAAGTTTATCTTAAATTAGGGCTGTTGGCTTAGATAATACGCGCACTGCCAATCAGCTTGTAAAGGACCCTCGAGTGTGAGCCACTGGACCGTCACCCGGAGGCCTCAGAGATCGACTGCCCCCCGTCTCTCGCCAGCTATGCGCTCGCGCCTTCGCATCCCTTCTCCAGACTTCAGCCTCTGTGGATTTAAAACACGCCCAAAGTCAACTGTACAAGATATAATTGGTCTAAATGTATCCGTCACCCGTTGTTCTCGACCAATCCTGTCGCGTTACTAAATGTCACCTCCCAAGCCAAGCCTCGTCATTGAGTGATTGGTTAAGTTTCTATTTTTTTGTTTGTTCCCATACATCTGGTAGTTTTAATGTCCAAGTTTCGCACGGCTTGTAAGGCCACAAAAAAATATAGTTTACGATGCATTTCCTAGTTAAAATTTCTTATCGTGCCTTTACTCAGATTTCTCCTAATTTCTATAGTTTATTGCTTTCAAAGTGGTTTCGAAGTTTTGTGCCTTTTGTCTTATTTTGGCTTAATTGCCTTCCACATGCGAGCACACAATTTAACTTGTCTAAATTGTTAAATTTATAGGTCTAAATGTTTATTTTACAAGTCGCTTTTAATGTTAGAGCCTTGTTATGTTCGAAAAATTTATTTATGAGTCTATTCGGCGAAGAAAGAAAAAAATATACGTTGTAGGTATGAGAGCGGACCACCTTCACAACATCACATTTTATGCAATTGTTTTAATTTTATTCAAATACACCTTATCTGGAGCGAACTTCGAGTATTTCTTCCTTCTGAGTTTGATTTAAAATTTCATTGAAATACTGTTTTTTGTTAGTTTTTTTTAATCGCGTATCTTTCTGGAGTTGATGACTGAATTATGCCTGACTTAGCCCCAACGGAGATTGCCAGGGCACTCGAAATGCGAAGAAATGGTCAAACATACAGAGTGATATCCAGAGATCTTCGTCGACCAGTTTCAACGATCCATCGCAGTATCCAACGGTTCAGGGAGACCGGTACTTATGTGAGAAGAGCAGGACAAGGCAGAAAAAGACGCACTTCGAGTAGGGATGATCGTTTCATTCGGCTTCGTGTACGTAGGAACCCCCGTTTGACGGCCGTCCAAGCCCGACATGAGTTAGAAGCAGTGCGGGGTGTAACCGTAAGTGAGCGTACGGTACGAAGAAGGCTCGAAGAAGCTGGTTTGGGTTCATTTGTGCCCGCCAAGGCTCCAAGGCTCGAGGTAAATCATCGTAGAAACAGGTTAACTTTTGCTCAGGAACATCGACTTTGGAACGCGGACCAATGGAGTAAGGTATTGTTTAGTGATGAGTGCAGAATTCTCTTAAATCAAATTGACGGCAGGCAAAGAATATACAGACGCAAAGGAGAACGATACATTCAGACAAATTTTGAAACTAAAGTTGCATACGGTGGTGGATCAATAATGGTTTGGGCGGGCATTTGTTTGGGAGCTCGCACAGACTTGGTAGTGATTGACAGAGGGAGTCTGACTGCAGACCGCTATATCAGAGAAGTTTTAGAAGAAAATGTCGTACCGTTTGCCCCATATATCGGTGACGATTTTGTTTTTATGCAGGATAATGCTCGGCCGCATACCGCTCGGGTAACTCAAGCTTATCTTAATGATATGAATATCACTGTTATGGATTGGGCGGCGAGATCACCGGATATGAACCCAAAAGAGCACGTTTGGGACTTGCTGAAAAGAAAAGTTAAGTCCAGAATTCCAGCTCCTGCCAACGTTGGAGAACTGCGAATCGCCGTAGTTGAGGAAAGGTGGAGACTATCCCAGGAGACCATCGATAACATCATTCTCAGTATGCCTAGACGGGTAGAAACTTTAATGAGAGCACGTGGAGGAAATATGCAATGTTAATCACCATTTTTCTAATTTAATTAATTGTTATTTTAATATTAAATTTCACTTTTCCCGGTTACATGAAAAGTTACAAAAATGTATAATTTTTCACAAATAGCCTTTACTCGCAAAATCTGTTCTTAATGTGATCTCATTTTAAGTAAAACGAATGAAACTTTAAATAACAAAAGAAGTGTAGTAAGTAGATTTTAAAATAAAACCATATTTTTTTAATTATGGACCTTTTTTTTATGTTCCGCTAAATATGCCGGCGAGTGTATATTAAATACGAAAGTGTGTTTGGGTCCGACGATGTCAAACGAGTCGCAGGGCCAGGGAGCCGCTGGATTCACGTGGCGCAAGATCGAGACCTGTGGAGGTCCATCAAGTGACCTTTGTCCAGCAGTGGACGTCTATCGGTTGATAGAGAAGAAGTGTGTTTGTTTGTAGATTTGTCCTTCAATCACGCCGTAAGTGAGCTACAGATCGACGTGATTTTTTGCATGGGCATAGTTGAGGACCTGTAGAGTGACATATGCTACTTTTATCCCGGAAAATCAATGAATTTCCACGCAATTTTAAACCTAAATCCACGCGGACGCATAGTGAGTAGCGACTGAATGAAATGAAAGTCCATAGCAAACGCGCGTTAGGTCGCCATTTTTGAGTATAATTTATGATTTACCTTTTACCTTTTCGTCTGCGTGGACTGAGGTTTAAAAAATCCGGCGGGAACCTTAAAAACTTTTGGGTATAGATCCATGCAAAAAGTGTTTGCGGTTCCCGCGGGATTTCCCCTCCAACAACCCTCAACTGTTTGAGGATGGAAGTGGATAGTAGAGGAAAATGGATGGATGGTGTGAAAGAGGATATATGCGTGTAAGAAGAATGGATAATTAATTGACGAATGATAGAAGCAAGTGGAAGAATAATAGGTACATGTTTTGCCGACCCTACATAGCGTTGGATAAGAACAAGAACAAGGGGACGAGTGACATAGACTAGTTTTTATCCCAAACAAGTGTAAATTAAAAATTTTATTTTTAAAAAACAAGCTTTTAGTAGCTGGATACCTCAGACCTGGATATGATCTAGAACCAGAGTACGTCGTTTCTTTACTGAGTTCCTATGACCACTTTCCAGCTCCATCATCAGATCAAACCCTGGTAACCATCTAAAAACAAAGTACTCGTCAAGACGAATCAAACGAGCCGAAACTCGATGGGGTTGCGTCGTTTCATTACAGAGTTCCTATGACCACCTTCCAGCTCCATCATCAGACCCTGGTTACCATTGAAAGACAAACGACTCGTCAAGACGATTCAAGCGAGCCCAAACTCGATGAGGTTGTGTTGTTTCATTGCGAAGTTCCCATGGCCACCTTCCAGCTCCATCATCAGATCAACACCATCATAATTGCATTGTCACATGATTTACACATGTACATGCAAAATTTCAGCTCTATCGGTAACCGGGAAGTGGATCAATTTAATTTGCAAGATTTGATGACAAACATCTTTTATGACAAACATCGGGACACTAAATAAAAGTTGTAAAAACAGAGGATACCCGCGAGATTTTAAAAATCCTAACCCAACGCGGGCATAAGCTAATATTATGTAATTATTTCACAAATTACGCGGACTCGAAGTAGGCACTTCGAGTACTCGTAGGTACCTACGTAATATGTAAATCTGTGTCAGTTTGACTGCATGGATTTTAGCATACAATTACTATGCAATTATACCTACTAGTATAGTTATGATCTGTATAATATGACTACCTAGCTATAAACACTGACCTTAAACTTGTTTGGTATCAAGATTTATTGAGTTTAATTATTGTATTGTAAATCATTTCCCCGCTCCCCGCTACCCCCCTCTTAATGGCACTAATAAGTAACTACCAGACTCTTGCATAATTTATCGGTTCATTATTAGTTTTTAGATGCTATTCATTGCTGACTGCTATGGTGATCAACTGATTATACTTCATCAGCTTTTACTAAAAATAATTCAACTAGATACCGTAAATAAATCTCACAATATGGCACACATTTTGTATCAAGGTCCATCCAGCGAAATACATAATAGCCATACATACTATTATAAGGTGTATTGAACTTTTATTTCCTTGTAGAGTAGTTTGGGATAGAGAGTGATGATTTATTTATTTTTATAGCGCATTTTATGTTTTAGATCGACGTGATTTTTTGCATGGGTATAGTTGAGGACCTGGAGAGTGATATAGGCCACTCTTTTCTTTATTACGGAAACTCAAATAGTTCCCGAGTACTGCATTCTGTTTAATAATTTCCTACATTATTAGAATAGAATAGAATGGTTAGAATCACGTTGGGGTCACCAATTTAGGAGATTCTTGCGTCACCAACAATGTAGAGGAATTAGGTATTGTCAATGTAAGAAGGTTGCAGCTAATGTAGGATCTCTCTACTACTCCGCATGTAGCGCCGTGTTCTCTATCAAGGTTATAGGGCTTGTTAAAGAAGAGGCTTCGGGACTTTAAATATTTAATTAATTGCACATTATTATTAAATTACAAAATACTAAACCCTATAGTGGAACAGTGTCGTGTGGGCGGCTGGTAAGAGGCAACTGAACTAGAAGCCAGTACGAAACGTTTAACAAAGTTCAATCGGCAAAATGCTTGCATCAGCACATCCGCTACATCATTCAAATGAACTTTTAAAAAGTTCTTTTGAATCGTTAAGTGAATCTACCACTGTGCACTGGTTAGGAGTGCCGTTCCAACCCAGAAAAGCAAGAAAGTAACTCGTCGATTGCTCTTTCTAAATATTATTTGTGTACCGTTCAAAGTTATTAACGTCACATGAATTTAAAGAGCCAGTTACTATTAGTATTACTCTGTACAATACGTAAAACATGGTATCTAACGCAATAAATAAAATAGTACGGCAGCTGCCGGCTTCGCAATCTTACGTGCGTTTCACCTCGCTAAATAATTTGACCTCGGTTCGCGTAAGAAAAATAAACAAAACGAGCCAAAAATGAAAACAGTGCGACTTTGATGAGCAATTTTAACTTTGCTCCTATTTTCCTTTAAAGACGCAGTGACAGTTTCACCTACAAGTTTTGTTGATACTAAAAGTTTCATATTATTTTTTTTTGGATTATCTTCAGTTATATTCATATTAAACATAACCAAACTTTTTGCTGAATATTATACGAGTACTTGGATCTTTTGTCATCTACATTTGAAATATCTTCTTCTTCTTGGTCACGTTCTTCATTTTTGAAGGTCGTGTCCGTAGTTCAAGTTTTTCGTAACGGTGTTCACTAAAGCCTTCCACTCCTTTCGGTCCTCGGCCTTCCTTATTGCGGTCGTAAATGGAAGGCCAGTGAGTGTCTTGATCTGGTCCGACCAGCGGCTAGGTGATCGGCCGCGTGGTCTTTTGCCCTCCACCTTGCCTATGACTATCAGTTTGTCTAAATTACTGGGAAGGCGTCGGGCAATGTGGCTTCTTCAAAAACTTCTTTACAAAATTATCTTAACACCTATATTTTGTTTACAATGATTTATAAAAATATATAATAACAAGTGTAATTTGTTTTTAATTTTTTACCAAATATTATAAATAATAATAAATTAATAATAAAAAAAGAGACGTGTCAAGGGACACCCGGATGGAACGTAGTACCTTATTAGTAGTATTTTAGTGAAGGAATTGTAATAAACTAGTGGTGTCATCTAGTATTAAATTGATTAACTACGATGAATTATTTTTAGTTTATTTCTATTGCACTGATACAACACCAAAAAGTTACTCTGGTGGAGTTACTGTTTTTTCACAGATGGCGTTATCCAATTTATACAATAAAAAATTAGGGAACAATTCCACATTTAGAAATTATTTAAAATAAAATTGAAAATAGAAAATTCAGTCTGTCGAGCTGGGATTCGAACCATCGACGTTGAATTTATAGGCGACTCTCCTAACCACTATGCCATGCAGACGCCGAGTTCTAAGGCGAAAATACCGAATACAATGCAAAATTCACATTCAACAAAAAATGACGTTTCAAAAATGTGTCGTGTCGGTTTCCTTAATTTTTTCCGTCTAGCCCCCCTTCCGTACCGCGCGATAAGGAACTACGTTCCAATAAAATGAATAATAATTATCTGAAGTCAGGATTCGAACCTCTGAACCGATAGAAGACAACAAGGACTGTGACGATTTTTGCCGGCTAGGGTACCCCTCCGCAACGCCCCATAAGGAACTTCGTTCCAAAACTTACATAGGTATCTGTCCCACTGTGTATTCGTAGTTGTAAATGCGGGTAGCCATAAAATATCCCGCGATTATCCTTTCACGCCGTCATGTTTCATATCCCATGTGTAAACACTACTTACAGTATACACTACTCTGTACCACATGATTGCCCGTCCACACAAAACAACAATCTATAGTATAGCGCTGTAGTCTGTAGTCTGTAGACTGTATAGCCAGTTTGCGACCGGCTTCGTTACTTTGTACGCGTTTCGCCAAACGAAATACTAAGCTATATTAACTTTCGTGTGAAATAATGTAACTTAACTAATCAAAGTTAAAAACATTGCGCTCTGTGAGAATCTTATTCTAAAGAATCTTTTGTAATATTATAAGTTCAGTGTGGTTTTGTGAAGTGTTTGGATAAAAGTTTGGTATGCCGTAAAGTTGAAGTGAATTTTTTTACTGGATTCAAGTTTCAAGTTTTGTTTTTCCCGGAGGGGTCATTTTTGAGTGGATATTTTTGAGTTGTTATGCTGTGATTGGTTTTTTTTTGCTTTTTAAAAGTTTGAACGAGAATTTTTCCCGTATCTGCTTGTTATTTTAATCTCGAAGACCGGATCTGTAATATTCCAGTTTATTGATCTATAAGATACTAGCTGATACCCGCGACTTCATCCGCATGGATTTAGTTTTTAAAAATCCCGCGGGAACTCTTTCATTATCCGAGATAAAAAGTATCTCTACCGGTCTGAGGAACCACTATAACTACATCCATTACTATACCCATGCAAAAAATCGCATCAATCCGCTGTTCTGTTGCGACGTGATTGAAGGACAAACCAACAAACAAACACACTTTCGCATTTATAATATCAGTAATGCTTTATTATGACACTTTTTATACTTGTCAAATTTTATACCATACTTAACCAAAGACAAAATTACTTTTAGCTGTCATTTACGTTTTGTTATTCCACTGTCATTTGCGTTTTGTTATTCCATGTCAGATGCGTTTTTGTTATACCTAACACGTTTTATATTTGACGGAAACGCGGTCGAACGGGATAAAAAGTATCCTATGTCCGTCTCCTGGTTCTAAGCTACCTCTCCACCAATTTTCAGCCAAATCGGTTCATCCGTTCTTGAGTTATAAATAGTGTAATTAACACCACTTTCTTTTATATATATATAGATTGATAGCTGATCTATAAGACAAATAAGTAATAATTATTAATATTAATTATTTATAATCAGAATCATAATATATTTATTGCATTATACAGTAGTAGCATGTAAGAGGTGGTTATTATGATCGATATCACAAGCTTGAAGGAAAACATGGTGAAGGAAAACATCGTGAAGAAACCTGCCTCCTGAGAGTTCTTCATAATGTTCTCAAAAGTGTGTGAAGTCTGCCAATTCGCATTGGGCCAGCGTGGTGGACTTATACCTATGGCCTATAGCCCTTCTCTGAGAGGAGACCTGCGCTCAGTAGTAAGCCGTTGATGGGTTGATGATGATGATGATAATTAATAAAAGTTCATGATAATTTGATAAATAATTCAGATTATAATGTCACTTTTTCTCTGCGTATCTGTACTTACTACCCCCATTGTAGACTCATTGACGATTCAAAAGTACTTGTAAAAGTTTATTTGACTAAAAAACATTTCTATTCTATTCTATTCTATTCTATTGTTAAATTTCGTAACACTGCATGGGCGTCGCCAAGGGGGGGTAGGTAGGGGCAGCTGCCATCCCTAGAGGTTTGAAAAAATATAGCTAAATGCAACCTAACCCAATTTAGTCAAAAGCGAGGGAGTATTGGCCAAAGACGTTTATGTAGTTACATGGGCTAACTTTTATCACAGCAATCCAGTGCTTCGCGATTGAAGAACAAACAAACAGACTTTCACACACTAAATCAAAGTATAAATAAGTTTTATTTATCTTAGTCAAGAGCCCGTACACTTTATTTACAGCTTCATAACCTCTAGACTGCACCTACAATTCATACTTTTCCCAATAACAATTTGCCCCCCTCCTTCTCCCCCTCCCCTTGGCCCTCGACTGGCGATGCCCTTGTAACAATGCCCATTCTGTGGTTAGCTCCAGATATCCTCTTACGTCTCGACAAAGAGTACGATTTTTGACTGTTGTACGATGTTTGTACTACACGTGGTCAAAGGCTTAACATGCTCGTCGAGGCAGGGAGAATACGCGAAGGTCAAAGTGGGACCTCTAAAGTCCGTGACCTATCAAAGTCACCGACGCGACGCACTGTATGGTCTGTGAGAAATGGAAGATCTGGGGTTTGATTCCTGCGGGGGCAATTTAGGAATTTATAATTTCTAAATTGTCTCTGGTCTGGTCGGATGGGTGGCTTCGGGCGTGGCATAGTTATCACCTTACCGGCGACGTGCCGCCAAACAATATATAGCGTGCCGGTACGATGGTGTGTAAAACCTAAAAAACAACCGAAAAATAACTTGTCTTAAGATCCACAGGTTGGCCTCCGTAAAATAAATAATTTTGAATTTTGAATTTTTTGAATTTTGACCAGAGGTATTTATGAGTTTGATTCACACTGCCCATACCCCTTCCAAGCTACCGTCTTAGATTGCGTCGTCACTAACCATCATGTGAAATTACACTCAAGGACTAACTTGTTATCGATACAAAAAGTTGTAGGTAGGTACAACCTACGTGTCTTGCCAATTTGTAATGATGATCAAATTCACACATTCGTTAGATATAGCTAACTAGATCGGTAGGTCTAAACAAATTACGACTGTAATTAACAGGCTACAAGGAAAATAATTAGCAATACATTTTAACGTTTTTAACCGGCTTCAAAAACAAGGAGGATATCAATAATTCGACACGTATACGTATGTAGGTAATATCATTGGAACTGCAAAATATTCATTTATGATAATCTATTAGGATTTCCAATCAAAAAGGTATATAAAATTTTATAGGTAGTAGGAGTAGGATTATTCTTTTTTTTATTGGCTTACATTTACTTCAACTTAGGGAACACTAAAGGTTTCATCAAAATCCGCTCAGTAATTTTCAAGATATAGACACTTTTCCCTTTTCAGTTATTCTTTATTTCGGTATATTGAAGTCGTATAATTTCGTCAAGATCGATTGCTCGGTTTAGCCGAGAAAATACAACATACGCGTAGATACAAACCCACTGATTAGATAAATAAGACAAACCAAACATAGATAGGTACTTTCACAATTTTTAGATAGGCATCAGTAAGGATAGAACGTAGAAAAATGATCATCGCCAAAATCCTTTGAATGGTCTAAGCCAAAATCATCTCTTTTCGGATATATTCTTCGAATTTTTTTTGTTAGGACAAACGTATATTTCCATACCTACAAAACTAAAGAATTGGCAAGTAGTTTACATTTTAGAATAATTAATATTTAAGGAGTTATGAAGGAACAGAACATCCACATTAAAAATTAATGTATCATTTCACTTTCGCAGATTCGAATGGATCTCCCACAATATTTTTATTTATCTTTCCTCTTTGCTGATTGCGAACTGTAATGAAGAACAAATATTGACACTTCATTGAATACTGGTGCAGACCTACTGTTGATACTGCTCCTGTATTATGTATTAAGCACTAGCTTTTGCCCGTGACTTCGTCCGCGTGGGGGTTTTTAAGAAACCCGCAAGATCCCTTGGTTTTTCCGAGATAAACTTAGCCTATGTCACTCTCCAGATCCTCAACGATACCCATGAAAAAGATCGCTTCGATCTGGGTACCAATTGTCTAATAGTTATTCCATTGATCTTATTGGTATTCGATGACATTAGCGTAAAAGTAAAATTATCCTTTATTGTATTGATATAGTCACAAATTCAGTACAACCGATTTTAAAATGAATAACCAAATTAAACGTACAAGAAAGCATACACGAAATTGAGCTCTAATAGAACGATTTTATGGTTTATTTTACTTTGACGCATCGCACCTCTGATCTGTGATGTGAAGGACAAACCAACAAACAAACACACTTTCGAATTTATGATATTCTTCCTTTATTCTTCTTTCCGGAATGCGGTAATCTTATTCTGAACAGTGCTTACCGGAATGCGTGTACGCGGCACGCGCACGGGTGTATACACTGGACAGTGCAAAATGTACCGCACTAAAACATTATGTATTTCCTTCTTCAGCTCCAACTGTGGTGGTCCGACTCGCTGCATCAACAACGGGACTGGGGTCGCATTGCGCTATACATGTGTCCATACAATATTATCTTGTGCTACCACAGTACAGGATGTACTAAAGTTATTAGTTAGGTTAGGATAGTTTTAGTACTTAGGTACCTACTCACTTAAATTATCAAGTAAAGATCTAGCCCCACAGATTCCGACGCCATAGTTCTCAAGGACACAATGAATCGCCGTAGGAAATTGCTACAGTAATTTCCACTAGTTATCTCAAACGTTAGTTACAAATAGGGCTGCTTGCAGTTGATAAACCATCCATCGACTAAAATGTGTTAGTGTAAGCATTCCAAATTCCGCAAGGATCTGGGAACTTTTTTTATATTGACGACAAGAGAGCCCTTGTTTGCGATATTCTTCTTCTTCTTTATCAACCGATAGACGTCCACTGCTGGACAAAGGTCTCCTGCATGGACTTCCACAGGCCTCGGTCTTGCGCCGCCTGAATCCAGCGGCTCCCTGCGACTCGCTTGATGTCGTTGGCCCACCTGGTGGGGGGTCTGCCAACACTGCGCTTCCCGGTGCGGGGTCGCCACTCCAGCACCTTGGGACCCCAACGACCATCAGCTCTTCGAACTATGTGCCCCGCCCATTTCCACTTCAGTATCGCGACTTGCTGAGCTATGTCGGTGACTCTGGTTCTCCTACGGATCTCCTCATTTCTGATTCGATCCCGCAGGGATACTCCGAGCATAGCTCTTTCCATCGCACGCTGAGCGGTCCTGAGCCTACTTATGAGGCCCTTAGTTAGCGACCATGTCTCGGATCCGTAAGTCATCACTGGCAACACGCACTGTTCGAAGACTTTAGTCTTCAGGCACTGAGGAATTTTGGACGAAAAGACATCTCGGAGCTTCCCGAACGCTGCCCAGCCGAGTTGGATTCGGCAGTTGATCTCTTTCTCGAAATTGGACCTACCTAGCTGGACTGTGTGTCCCAGGTTAATATACTCGTCGACAATTTCGAGTGCAGAGTTCTCAACAATTACTGGGTGGAGCGGTGCATGAGCATTGGACATGATTTTCGTCTTGCTCATGTTCATTTTCAGGCCCACCTGTTGAGAAACCCTGCTGAGATCGTTGAGCATTGTATTGAGGTCTCTCAGAGTCTCTGCCATGACTACTATGTCATCGGCAAATCGCAGGTGAGATGAGATCGCAGGTGAGGTGCGATATTACCTGATGGTAAATGGCGATGCAGTCTAAGATGGTAGCGGGCTAACTTAGGGTATTGGCAGTATCCCTAATCGGCTTCTACACACCATGTTACCGGTACTCTAAGCCGTTACCATTCTTTTATCTTAAAATAAATCTAATTTATTATTGCAAGAGACAAGAGACACGACCCCCAGCAATGACGATTTTGACGCAGAGAAGCGTTCAAAAGGGAAATAGCGTACAAAACGAAACGTTGTTCACTCATCCACCCCTCCCTAACTGCGAGCTTTACGATGACTCGTAAAATTTAATCACCCGTTTTTATTACTATGGTCCTTTAATCTCACCTTTCTCATAAATTATGGCAAACCATTCCTGTAATTGAATACATGAATCTATTGCGGTGCAAGTAGCAAGTTATCTGCAAGGTACCTGACACGGCAATTTTTGGTGGATGACCGTAACACCAGTCTCTAACTGTTCTGTTTGTCTAATTTACTCGTGTCTCCAACTTAAAAATTTGACATGCTCACATTTTATATGTGATTAGACTCTTCTTCTTCGTGACCACTCTTGGCAGAGCGGTCGTGGTCGTCACGAAGTGACGTCTTTAGCGGCAGATGTGATTCGCCTCACGAACATTCGCCCCTTCTCCCTACTGGCCGACAGCCTGGCCAACACTTAGACCTACGACTCTAATAACTAGTGGTTCGCCCCGAAGACCTCGCGGTAACGGTATCCCATTATAATTATCCATTCGATACATGACGACAAAAATTGACATTAGGAGTAGGAGTCTCTTCACGTAGGTAGCCCTTAAATACAATCGTTTTAACATCCATATCGGTCCTCCGAGCGAGGGCTGCATCGATAGATGTCCACGGTTGGACAAAGGTATCTAAGATACCTAGACCGTGTTATTTGGCGATCCTCTCAAGATACCGTATCTTGAGAGGATCGCCAAATAACACGGTCTTGTGCCATCTGCGTCCTTAATCCGTACTGTAATGAATACTCCTGTACACATTCTTAGATTTTTATTTATATTTTGCTCACTTTTAAAGAGTAATCTGTAGCGTCCACAATTTATGAACAAAATAATCACTGCTTCCTGAAAGTTTCGTAAACTGTTACTTCTAGTTTCTAGCAACCCTATTGTAATATCGTTACTCGTTGAAAGGAACTACCTAGTAACAATATAATTTGCATGTGAGGATTGTCTGTGTCCAACAAAGAATTATTTATTTTCCTCCTCTATATTTTTACGAAGTATTATTGTAATAGTGTAAAATAGTGAGGTATTTATAAAATTAATCATCATCATCATCATCATCATCATCATGATGCAACCCATCAACGGCTCAATACTGAGCATAGATCTCCTTTCAGAGAAGGGATATTGACCATAGTCCACCACGCTGGCCCAATGCGAATTGGCAGACTTCACCATCCTTCGAGAACATTTTGGAGAACTCTCAGGTGTGCAGATTTCCTCACGATGTTTTCCTTAACCGTTGAAGGGTGTGATATTCAATAACTCCGAATTTGATATTCAATTGCTTTATCGCGCATAACTCCGAAAAGTCAGGGGTGCGATGCTCAAGATCGAATCTGCGACCCCCGAATAGGAGAGCCATAATATTATGCTTGTACTTTTTTTTTTTTAAAGAATATCAGCCAAGTTGAAGTTGACTCATATCCTCCTCTCCCCTCCAAATAAGCGGAAAGCTTGTGTTAAGAGTGGGTACGACAATAGTGCAACGGGTGGGATTCGAACCTACGACCTTTCAGTTTTCAGTACGCACCTTTAACCGTTGGGCTATTGAGGCTTTGATTGAAGCTTTAATTGGGTAGGTATTTGTAATGAGCTGCACGGACAGTAAATGAACTGGCTTTTGTTACTGGGTGAGTCAATCACGCTCCTATTATGTGTGTCGCACAACAAACAGGCGCTTTGAAATTGTTTTGTGAATATTATGTAGTTGAAAAATTAAAGTAGAGACTTCTATCTCTAGATCTCTGAGGCTGAAAAGAACTCAAAAATGCTTCTCTTTCATGCTTCACTTTTAAAAATTAAACCTTTTAAATTTTTTTTTAAAGAAGTAGGTATGTTTCACTCAAGCATTATCTTGCCTTGTTTTTTATCACAAATGTGAACGCGACATAATATTACGGACTAATAAATGCGTCTTTACTAACTCAGCTAATCGCTGGTCAGAACTCTAATTAACCTACGTCATATTTATATTGTATTATTATTCCTATAATCCCAGTAAGACCTCTCTAACGCAGCTGAAAGATAAAATTTAAAAATTAAACCTTCCACCGTAGGAATTTCAGTTTCTATTCTTTTAGCTCAGCGTCACTCGGCGGGCGATGGAGAGAGCTATGCTCGGAGTATCCCTGCGAGATGAAATCAGAAATCAGGCGATCCGTAGGAGAACCAAATTCACCGACATAGCTCAGCGAGTCTCGAAACAGAAGTGGAAATGGGCGGTCACATAGTTCGAAGAGCTGATGGTCGTTGGGTCCCAAGGTGCTGGAGTGGCGACCCAGCACCAGTAAGCACAGTGTTGGCAGACCCCCCACTAGGTGGACCGACGACATCAAACGAGTCGCAGGAAGCCGCTGGATTCAAGCGGTGCAAGACCAAGGCAGAGATCTTTATCCAGCAGTGTACGTCTATCGGTTGATAAAGAAGAAGATACTCTTAGCAAATTAATGATTCTGGATATTGGATAGAAGCAGGCGTTACTTTGCGGAAGTTCATGATTAGCAAGAAAAGTTTAGAACTATTTTGCTATAATACGCCAACAAAAAAATCTATATGCTCAAACATACAGATAACGGCATGTTTGACCATACAGATTTTTTTGTTGGCGGATTATAGCAAAATAATTCTAATCTTTTCTTGCTAATTAATGATACTTCTTGGATCCTACCTACTGGATAGTTTAAAATATCCTCAATAGGTTGGGTGCGGACTGAAAACTGAAAGGTTGACGGTTGAAGGTAAGCCAAGCTGAACGTAACTAATATTCTTTAAAAAAAAATATTACCGCTGCTGAACATGACTTATAACATAAATTTTCCCTTTTCCTTTCCTAGGCTTCGGTGAGGTTTAAACCTCCGTTGTGTTTTTTTTTATTGAATAATAAAAATTTACAAAAAAATTACAAACAATGTAGCCATCCTCATGAAACTTGAGTGTTTATGTGAGGAACGTGAACAAAAAACAAAATGTGGTGTATGTGTGTACATACGTCGAGCTTTTTTTTATCGCCCTGCTCTTACCATTGCAAGTTATTATTTCGAAATCACAGATAGATATATCCATTTTATTTATTCGTATCGATTTAATGAGTATAATAGATATATCTACACGTCTGTGTTTGCTTACATTATATGAGAACAATCTTGAGAATGAGATACGGCAGGTTTCACACTAATCTCTAGGTTTCCTTGAACGCTCGAATGTAATTAGGTAAATTTAGGGAAAGATTACATGCTTGTTTATAGATTCACAACGGGCAGTTCGTAAAAACAATACGAAATAGCACACGGAACGTAAAACTTCAAGGAAAAATAAAACTCTGCCAATACTCAAGCGCCCTACTACAAATTCAATGGAACATACAATCCAAAAACCAAATAAATCCAGTTAAAATTTTACTGCCACAAATAAATCGAATGAAATAATTTCTACGGTCAAGCTAGTAATTAAATTACACATAAATACCTATTTAAATTTAAAAAAGTCGTGTGGTGTCGTGGGACACCAGATAGGAACGAAGTTATTATTATAAAAATATTAATTTCAAGTTCTATTCGAGGTATAAAGAAAATAATTATTCGGGTATACATTTTTTATCATGATTTTTTTATCGATAAAAATCAAAATGACCCCAGGGATGCCTAAATATCGATTTTATAAAATATTAAAATTAAAAAAATTATTTTATAAAATAAATATTATAGCAAATAAATTGTAGCAGTAAAAAATTAGGGAAAAATTCCACATGTAGAAATTATTTAAAATAAAATTGAAAATAGAAAATTCAGTCTGTCGAGCTGGGATTCGAACCATCGACCATCGTGTGAAAATATTGAACACACTGCCAAATTCACATTCAAAAAAGTGTCGGTTCAATTTAGTCTTAATTCCCTTTCGCATCGCGCGATAAGGAAATTCGTTCCAAAAAAACTTTATAAGTGGGTAGTTAAGAAAGTGCGTAGTCGTTTTTTTAAATAAACTTTATAAAGTGGGTAGTTTATGTATTAAACACAATAATTTATTTACATAATGGAAGGGATCATGAATCTCAGTAATGAGGATTGAGACATAAAGGAAGGCGAGAGGCTAACGACATGCAAGGACGAAGAAGACCCTTGCGCGTTCTGAAGATCATTGAACGATCATTGAGGTGCAAAATATTTTTTGACCGAGCGAAGCGAGGTCTCTGAGTTTACTAGAGCGATTTGCACTTGTCCGTCCGTCCGTCCGTCCGTCCGTCTGTCAGAGCCTTATAACTTTTAAATTACTGAACGTAATTACTTCAAATTTAGATATAATATGTAAACCGATGGCCTCCAGCCGAAAATGGCTTAAAAAGTTATAAAAATCTTTATTTCAGGGGGGCTCTCATAGAAGCGAATGCGAAGAAATTTTTTTTTATTTGCGATTCATAGGTTTTCTGTGTATCATTTTAAAGACAATTTGGAACAGAGTACAAACGTATTTTTTTTTAATTTTTTTCCTAAAATTGACGAAATCGGGGGCTTTCAAAGTGGCGATTTAATACGCTCGCTTGAAGACGCTCTCTGAGAAAATTGGCTATGTATTTTCAAGTTGTACTTATTTTCTTACTTCACTTGTATCCTGTACTTGAGCAACAAATACTAAAATTATATGAATATTATAAAGAAACGAGATTATTTAATTTTTAATGAGCATCATTAAATTTCACATAGCTTCACAATAATGCTAATAGATGGCGCAGTCACTATTCCATGGAACTACTCGTAGGAGTTACGACTACGATCTATCCCAAAAACAGTTTTGCGTCGAGCATTATTATTTAGGTACATAATATAATAACATATTATTCAATTAAAATTATTCTTTAGTTAAATATAAAACTTCAATAAACTAATTTTGTATATTTTCTATTCGCGTCGATAGATGACGATTTGTACAGATGCCCCTAACCCGTTTTCACTCGTTAGTACCTACATAACTAGTGGTTCGCCCCGAACTGAGACCTCGCGGTAACGGTATCCCATGATTATTCATTCAATTGATACATGACGACCAAAACTTACATTATTATTATGCCCGTTTTCACCAAACATACCTAAACCATCCCCTATGTAGGAGTCTCTTTACGTAGGTAGCTACAAAACACAATCCTAAGTCCTAACATCCGTGATCCATCCCAATGTCCTTTTAGGTGTCCCGTACAGGATCGTGATAAAGAAGTTGACAGTAATCATTACCTAACTTATCATAGGTAGCCCGTAAAGGTTAGGGAACGTCAGTGAAAATATTGAATTATTATGTAGGTACTAACGAGTGAAAACGGGTTAGGGGCATCTGTACAAATCGTCATCTATCGACGCGAATAGAAAATATACAAAATTAGTTTATTGAAGTTTGATATTTAACTAAAGAATAATTTTAATTGCGTCGAGCATTATTATTTAGGTACATAATATAATAACATATTATTCAATTAAAATTATTCTTTAGTTAAATATCAAACTTCAATAAACTAATTTTGTATATTTTCTATTCGCGTCGATAGATGACGATTTGTACAGATGCCCCTAACCCGTTTTCACTCGTTAGTACCTACATAATAATTCAATATTTTCACTGACGTTCCCTAACCTTTACGGGCTACCTATGATAAGTTAGGTAATGATTACTGTCAACTTCTTTATCACGATCCTGTACGGGACACCTAAAAGGACATTGGGATGGATCACGGATGTTAGGACTTAGGATTGTGTTTTGTAGCTACCTACGTAAAGAGACTCCTACATAGGGGATGGTTTAGGTATGTTTGGTGAAAACGGGCATAATAATAATGTAAGTTTTGGTCGTCATGTATCAATTGAATGAATAATCATGGGATACCGTTACCGCGAGGTCTCAGTTCGGGGCGAACCACTAGTTATGTAGGTACTAACGAGTGAAAACGGGTTAGGGGCATCTGTACAAATCGTCATCTATCGACGCGAATAGAAAATATACAAAATTAGTTTATTGTAGTTTTATATTTAACTAAAGAATAATTTTAATTGAATAATATGTTATTATATTATGTACCTAAATAATAATGCTCGACGCAAAACTGTTTTTGGGATAGATCGTAGTCGTAACTCCTACGAGTAGTTCCATGGAATAGTGACTGCGCCATCTATTAGCATTATTGTGAAGCTATGTGAAATTTAATGATGCTCATTAAAAATTAAATAATCTCGTTTCTTTATAATATTCATATAATTTTAGTATTTGTTGCTCAAGTACAGGATACAAGTGAAGTAAGAAAATAAGTACAACTTGAAAATACATAGCCAATTTTCTCAGAGAGCGTCTTCAAGCGAGCGTATTAAATCGCCACTTTGAAAGCCCCCGATTTCGTCAATTTTAGGAAAAAAATTAAAAAAAATACGTTTGTACTCTGTTCCAAATTGTCTTTAAAATGATACACAGAAAACCTATGAATCGCAAATAAAAAAAAATTTCTTCGCATTCGCTTCTATGAGAGCCCCCCTGAAATAAAGATTTTTAAAACTTTTTAAGCCATTTTCGGCTGGAGGCCATCGGTTTACATATTATATCTAAATTTGAAGTAATTACGTTCAGTAATTTAAAAGTTATAAGGCTCTGACAGACGGACGGACGGACGGACGGACGGACAAGTGCAAATCGCTCTAGTAAACTCAGAGACCTCGCTTCGCTCGGTCAATAATTCAATATTTTCACTGACGTTCCCTAACCTTTACGGGCTACCTATGATAAGTTAGGTGATGATTACTGTCAACTTCTTTATCACGATCCTGTACGGGACACCTAAAAGGACATTGGGATGGATCACGGATGTTAGGACTTAGGATTGTGTTTTGGAGCTACCTACGTAAAGAGACTCCTACATAGGGGATGGTTTAGGTATGTTTGGTGAAAACGGGCATAATAATAATGTCAGTTTTGGTCGTCATGTATCGATTGAATGAATAATCATGGGATACCGTTACCGCGAGGTCTCAGTTCGGGGCGAACCACTAGTTAGTTTGTTTTGAGATTAGTTTGATAGCTGTTTACAAAATTGTCAGCAGTGAAAGAAATGTCTCTCTGTTCTCTTTTTCTTCTGGTCTAACAAATCTATATATATAAAAGAAAGTGGTGTTAGTTACACTATTTATAACTCAAGAACGGATGAACCGATTTGGCTGAAAATTGGTGGAGAGGTAGCTTAGAACCAGGAAACGGACATAGGATACTTTTTATCCCGTTCGACCGTGTTTCCGTCAAGTCACTATAAAACGTGGTATAACAAAAACGCATCTGACATGGAATAACAAAACGCAAATGTCTGGGGAATAACAAAACGTAAATGACAGCTAAACGTAATTTTGTCTTTGGTTAAGTATGGTAAAAAATTTGACAATTATAAAAAGTGATACTAAAGCATTACTGATATTATAAATGCGAAAGTGTGTTTGTTTGTTGGTTTGTCCTTCAATCACGTCGCAACAGAACAGCGGATTGATGCGATTTTTTGCATGGGTATAGTAATGGATGTAGTAGTTGTTCCTCAGACCGGGAAAGCTACTTTTTATCTCGGATAATGAAAGAGTTCCGCGGGATTTTTAAAAACTAAATCCATGCGGACGAAGTCGCGGGCATCAGCTAGTATTTAATAATTCTGATTTTCTAATCTACATCATCATCATCATCAGCAGCAACCCATCCATGGCTCACTACTGAGCACAGGTCTCCTTTCAGAGAAGGGTTATCTAAATATATACATCAAATCAAACGCACTGATATTCCAAATTTGATCTATATTACATATTTGTGTATACCTAATACCTATCTTATAATACCACGAAACTTCTCTATCATTCGATTAAAACCGTGTGTCAAAGATGTGCCTCCCAATATTCGCTGCTGAAAACTTTAAATTGATTTACTTAAGTCTTTAATACACATTGGACCAATGCGAGTGCAAGCCAACGTGTCTCCACGCTGCACCAACAAAGTAGCCTTGTACAATGTACACCGAGTGCATTGGCCCAGTGTATTAGACTCATGTGTAAGGCTCTTTAGATTTACAATGGTCAAAGAGATTAAAATAATAGTTCACATGCAAATTACAAATAAACCACATCAACATGAATTAGTTGTAAATAAATAAGTGATTCGATTTTGTGTATTCAAAGTCACAAAATTAGACCCAATGAATAATGGATGGATGGTCATTCGATTATAATAATTATTTTGAAGTCATTGGATTCGACAAAGATGTCTGACGATGCGAAAATGTCCGACAAAACGAACAAAATGGAGAGACTTAAGAGTCGCCTGATCAAACTTCACGGGAAAATCCACGATCGCGTAGAAGACTTCCAGGATCAAATGCAAACTCAGATAGAAGCCAAACTGTCGAAGCTAGTGTCACACTTATCAGACGATAGAAGTTCTAATGGGGACAAAGACTCCCTTGAAAAAGACGAGAAATCGTTTGAAGATGACAAATCCTCCGATGATAAATCATCCAACGAAGCGCAAAGAGACCGCACGTCAATTCCTTCTGTTATAATAGATGAGCCTAATTTGAATGAAGATCCGAAGCAGATTTGTAAAGAGTTCCTCACGATTGAGAAAAATGGAGTTTTCTACAGGAGATGTTTGTCGACGTCAAACCTAACTGTAGATGATGATTGCAGCCTCTACAGCTCCA
The DNA here is from genome assembly GCA_029955525.1 of Oeneis ivallda. Lineage (NCBI taxonomy): Eukaryota > Metazoa > Arthropoda > Insecta > Lepidoptera > Nymphalidae > Oeneis > Oeneis ivallda. The sequence continues at coordinate 24,607,063 of JARPMR010000007.1, forward strand.
GTGATTCGTGTTTTTCTCAACTTTCCTCCAGTGATGAAAGGTATGTAATCCTTTATGCTGTTAGTATGTAGAGTAGTATATTTTTAGACTTGCATAATTTGAATTTAGACAATAACTTGTGAGTTAACAAATATAATCAAATAATCAACTTTGAGAGCGCCTAAAACTGATTCCTTTACTTACGGTATATTTACTTGCCATGAAAGAGAATTTGCAGTTAACAAAGCCTTTTGAAAGCTGTGTTCCCCATTTCAATGGTAAATTAACAAAGCACCAGCAAGCCCCCCCCCCCCCCCCCCCGCATACGGACAGGAATGAAATGATATCTAAACTGTAAGTATACCTCCGAAAGGTATAGGTAGGGAGCAGTGTTCAAAAATTTTCAATACCTATAAAAAACAAAGTTGGCAGTCATAGGGACTGCCGATAGAAGTGAAAACTAGATTTGCTAATAATTAAAAACAAATAAAAAAAGCGCACTGTCACGATTTCGTGAGTGAGAACCTTCGACATCATACATTAAACGGTGAGGAAGGCGGTTGCTTGCCCGCTGCGCTGTACAAGGTTGCTTGGGAACTTCTAAAATTTTGAACGCTTACTGAAATCTCCATGTGACGATTGTGGAGGTTGCGATGACGCGAAATCCATGTTTTTTTGCTCACCCAAAAAGGTGCTCAACGCGTCTAAAGAAGTTTTCACTTCAAAAATACTAATAGAATGAACTCTAATAAAATACCTATATATCTTTTGTTAAGTTTCTCAAAATTGTAGACTCGCAACAATTATAATTATCGTGAATTACCTACTTTAACAATTTATTATTTATTTACTCAATTTCATAGCAACTTTGAAAGGGCAACGTTGCGTTGGCCATCATAGCGTAAAATAAACTATAATAATGGTCTATTTATATGGGGATGTCACGGAAATCCAGATCTGCTTATAGTTCAAGGACTGATCGCTTGGATGAAAGGTCAAAAATAAAAATTGCATAGCAGAATAACCTATTCAATCTTTTGTACATAATTACCGTACCGGACAAGCCTGTGTTCAAGTACTATTTACCTAAATGTACTCCGCTAATGCTTTATCACTAGGTAAACCGGTCGGACGATGTAGCACAAAGCTTATCACTAAACCTATTAAGATATCTGCTAAAATTTTCACGTTCATTAACTTGTTACTAGAGATACTAAAATGGGGTTTTCGTTGTTTTCCTTGTTTTTACCTCTATTTTATACCTAGTATTTTTTTCTTAATTTTTTACGGGGGTGGTTTATCAGTGCTGATAATGTTACTCCCATAATTTCATCATAAATAATTATTAGTTACAATAATTTAATTTATACTAATAGTGCATTCGGAAATTAAAATTTTTGCGAAAGTGAATCGGAGGAAAAGATTCGTTTTTTACGCTTGCCGACAGGCGACAATACTGCCTGGTGAAAAGTACCTAATAATGAGATCTATAATATAATGGGTTCCATTTATTCTTATCTGGAAGGTACCTACTCTATTTATCAAGAAGTACGGAAACTGAAGCAAAGCGTACCTACGCAAAACGCAAGCTACGCAACGTATTCTGTAGATATAGGCAATAGGCATGTGATCAGGCCCAAGATATACGGGGTCTTTCAGCTCAAAATAATGAATAAGTAGAAGTAATGTATACTGCGAAAGTAACTCTGTCTCTTATCTTTCTGTATTAAAAGTACGAATAAGTGCTCGAAAAAATCAAAACAAGAATGTTATTTAAAGTCCTTCAGCTTCAACAACATACAGCTGTTCAATGACGTACTTGTAGTTTTGTAACAACAAAACTTGTATCTAAATGAGGTGATACAAAATATAATACATTGCAACATTTACTAGTGTAGGTATAGCAAAACTGCTGGAAATTGTATATTTTTCTATCTGCGGCCAGCCAGCCGTGCTAACTCGAGTGAAAAATGAATATGAATATGAAATGTTTTATGTGCCATCTGTGTACGGTGCGATTTGAAATAGAAAAACGAAAGTTTGAACTTTTCATTTTCATTCGGTGGTGTTCCCATCGAATTTCAACATGGGGCTATTCAAAGGACGGATCAAAACCTAAAAAGCCGGCAATGTTTTGGCGGTGCCTCTGGTGCTCCAATAATAGGTGACGTAATCACTTTACATCAAGTGACACGCCTGCTCATTTGCTTGCTGTCCTTACTTAAAACTTTGTGGAATTATAATCTATATATATAAAAGAAAGTGGTGTTAGTTACACTATTTATAATAACTCATGAACGGATGAACCGATTTGGCTGAAAATTGGTGGAGAGGTAGCTTAGAACCAGGAGACGGACATAGGATACTTTTTATCCCGTTCGACCGCGTTTCCGTCAAGTCACTATAAAACGTGGTATAGCAAAAACGCATCTGACATGGAATAACAAAACGCAAATGACAGTGGAATAACAAAACGTAAATGACAGCTAAACGTAATTTTGTCTTTGGTTAAGTATGGTAAAAAATTTGACAATTATAAAAAGTGTTATAATAAAGCATTACTGATAATATTATAAATGCGAAAGTGTGTTTGTTTGTTGGTTTGTCCTTCAATCACGTCGCAACAGAACAGCGGATTGATGCGATTTTTTGCATAGGTATAGTAATGGATGTAGTAGTGGTTCCTCAGACCGGGAGAGCTACTTTTTATCTCGGATAATGAAAGAGTTCCCGCGGGATTTTTAAAAACTAAATCCATGCGGACGAAGTCGCGGGCATCAGCTAGTAGTACATAGTTGCAAGCCCATTAGCCGCCGACGTCGGTTCCCGCTTTTATGGCCATTAGTTAAACCACGAGTTAAACCGTTTAAAAGCTTTGTTTATTAGATGTTTTGCATAACTTCAACAATTTTTATTTTAATTTACTTTTTGTAATGCTTAGATGTAACAATTTAGAACGCGGATTTCGCGGAATTAAAATGAAATTATTTAAACTTCTTTTTCAATAAAAACCCGACTTCAGACTCCTCTAAATATAAATTGCCTGAAAGTTTAAAAGGAAAGCCTACGGCCGTATTTAGACATAAAATTTATAAATTACTAGCTGATGCCCGCGACTTCGCCCGCGTGGATTCAGTTTTAAAATCCCGAGGGTACTCTTTGATTTTCCGGGATGCTTTACACTCTACAGGTTCTCAACTATACCTATCCAAAAAAATCACGTCAATCCGTAGGTTTTTTGCAGCGTGATTGACGGACAAACCAACAAAGACAAAATTACGTTTAGCTGTCACTTACGTTTTGTTATTCCACTGTAATTTGCGTTTTGTTATTCCATGTCAGATGAGTTTTTGTTATACCACGTTTTATAGTGACTTGACGGAAACGCGGTCGAACGGGATAAAAAGTATCCTATGTCCGTCTCCTGGTTCTAAGCTACCTCTCCACCAATTTTCAGCCAAATCGGTTCTTCCGTTCTTGAGTTATAAATAGTGTAACTAACACCACTTTCTTTTATATATATATATATATATATATATATATATATATATATATATATATATATATATATATATATATATATAATATATATATATAGATATATAGATTACTTAATAAAAATTATTACCATATTAATGATTATTTAACAGACCACAACATCTCTAATTTATAATTCGTACCTAAACTATAATTGCACTACTATTGTACAATGTATTGAACATAGATAATTATAGTCCATATTATGTAGATCATTATTATTTTTATTGATTACTTTTGACAATTTAATGGACATAAATACATTCAAAATTATGGAATAACTTTTAAAATTATGTATTAGTTTTTAATATTGACATTTTGTTTATACTTAAATTGACATTATAAATATTCACACACCAGTACTGGTTAAATGTATTAGGCTCGATTTCCTGTTTACAATCATGTTGTACCTGCATTTTTGTGAATAAAATTTCATTCATTCATTCATTCTATAAAGTATGATGAATGATGGTAGAACATTTTCTTCAAATTTAAATAGAACCACCATCAAGATATTTCTATTTTTCGGTAGATATTATTTTTAAGCCCCGTAAATAGTAAATAATACTTTATTTTGCGCAAATACCTAATATACCTATCTATTATATTATCGGGTGCCCAGAAACATCTTTATCGTAGTCATTAATTTTTTTTTGTTCAATTGGTATTAATACATAATATTGGTATTCTGATAGGTACCTACATTAAGTTTGCAAAACCAAAAATGGTAGCTTTAAAAAAATATATTCTCACGAGACTGAGAACAACCAAGAGAAAGCTCTTCTTTCATTTTTTTGAAAGATTTTTTTTCGTCGGTTGAAAAATATTAATTCAAAACGCACCCCTGCAAAATCATCAATCAAGCGATTCATTGTTCCGATAAGCGACGCCGAACCAATGAGAAACCTAATATCTCACTCCAATTTTGACGATAAAACACAGTTTTCTAGCTACAGCAATCTTATAAATACAACCAAATAAACATCACAGGTTTTATTGAAATCATTATAGTTACCTACACATTTTTAAGCTGCACTGCTAAGATCTTTTAAGCTATTGCATAGCTTTTATCGCGGGCTTTGAACTAGGACAAACAGTTTGAGCGTGGCGACCGAATCAAGAAATTCAGTAAGCGTTCAACATTTTAGAGGTTCACAAGTAGCTCTGTTTGGCGCAGTGGGCGAGCGGCCGCTTTCTTTACCGTACATGGTGTATGATGTCGCAGGTTCGAATCTCACTCGCGAAGTAGTGACAGTGCGCTTTTCTTGTTTGTTTGTTTTTAAATTATTTTTTTGCATAATTTTTATTATGCAAAAAAAAATATTGCATAAATATTATAATTGCATAAGTTGATAAAAAATGCTATGCAATAACTTTACCGCGGCAGTGCCCGAGTGCCATTTAATTTTCCGCGGCAGTCCCCGAGTGCCACTTAATTTTTTTTAACTGGAAAATGCAGCTTCTAATAATTGCTCATCTTCTACGATACCATCTCTCTCGCAGAACTTCAGAAATTCGACCAAGAGCCGGAAGCCTCCCGCCTGTTCCGAGTCGCGACATCCCGCCAACAATCAACGTCTGTTCCGATATCCTGGAGAGGATTGGCAACCATTTCCCCAGCCTTATGAAACAAGGAGACCGTTTACATAGGGTACTGAAGTGTAAAATGTTTTATTGGTGGTGGATGCATGTTTATTTAGCTCTCACATCTGTGGTGATACCTATTTTGTGGATAACGCTTTGTTGTACAGAGTATTAAGTTTACGAAAATAATGCCCGTTTTCACCGATAGCCCTAAATTGTAAGTAACACTCAACAACGATTTGATTTTCACCAGTATCTCAAGTTAAGGGATACTTACTTAGGGAAATACTTATTAATTTAGGTATCCATGGTGAAGTCGGGCGTATATTATGCGAAGTAGGTAAGTGCGGAATAATATTCAATGGTCGAAATATTATAAATATTGGCTTGCTGAAACCAGTAATGCGCAAGAGAAAAATGCAATAGCTTTATTTAAGCTTATTTTGGGGTAAAGGGGAAATTTAATCATGTTTAACAAGCCTATATTATTAAATAATAACTGTGGAATGTTGCTGTTATATTGCTTATAATAACCATGGTTTATTAGTCAATAAATTCATTTTTATGTAACCCTTTGAATTTTATTACCTTACTAATAATAACTTGATAATTATACCCTTTGAATATCAAAATACCTAATAACTATTTAATTTATTCCAATAAAATGTTCCTGTTATTCTCAATCAATTGTTTAGACGACTATAAATTACATTATGAGTAGGGACTGTATCTGTCGCTTTCTAAAACGAAATTTTCTATGAAGAGGATATGGAGCTTTTGAGATGTGACTGTCACGTCACACCTCAATAGCGCTCTCTTTGTCTAACAGGTAGCTTTAAAGCTCTATATTTCCGAGACTAGTTGAGATATTTAAAAAAAGAAAAATGGCATTGTGTTATAATAATTTTAAATGGATAAAAATATTCATCAGTCAAATACCCAATTAAAATGAAATCCATATCTGTCTAGACCATAGACGAATAATATATTCACTACGTGGTTCATTTGTCAAAGGTCTAGACACATCATGAGGTGCAGTTTTTAACTCGAGCATTTACTTTCAGTATCTCCTGAAGAACTCGCGGCTAAGCGACGTGAACAAGAAGCTGAAGGCTCAGATATGGAGCTCCGTGGTGACGATAGTGCTGGTGGAGGCCAAGAACCTGCCCGCGATGGACGTGGACACCAGAACCAGTGACCCTTATTGTAAATTTAGGTATTTCCAGTTATACTCGTACTTCGCCCACGTCAAAGGTCGATGATTAAATGTAAATCCCTATTCAAACGGTAACGTTTGGGAAAATCCCTGCAATAGTATTGACCGGCTTATGACCTTAATTTTGATGTAAGTATAGGTACATACTTAGGTATTACCGCTAATTTTTTTTATCGCAAGATAGGCTTTCTCTTGACGACAATCAATAATAGAAAGCATTGATGAGAACAACAGTTTTTTTCGTATGTCTTAGGGCTGATTTTACCTGACGTAAAGTAATTAACCGACTTCAGGTGCACCGAAAGCAGGTGGTTCTCAATTCGTTGGAATCTTTTTTTTAAATTTTTTTTTATGTATATTCATCGATTACTCGAAGACGTCTGAATCGATTTGGAAAATAGTTTTTTTTGTTTTTTTTGAAGTATACCCTATACTTCCCAGGTGGTCCCATATAAATTTTATCAAAATCGGTCGAGCGGTTTTTAAAATATCAGCAATAAATTATACACTAAAAATTATGTAGTTTTAACTGTATAATGTATATAATAATATACATTTATACTGAAAACGTCTTTCGAATCAGAAACTATAACTGTATAATGTATATGATAATATACATTTATACTGAAAACGTCTTTTGAATCAGAAACAGTTGATAGTACAAAAGACAAAGTACTCGACTGAAAACAAACTATAAGCTCTTTAGGTAATTATTTCGACAAATTTTCAATACAAAAGCTCCAATTTACTCAGTAAGTTAAGGCGATGGTGAAATTCACACTTAATAGATTTTTTGTTCCCTTCTTGCTATTCTTGAAACGAAGCTTTTTTGTGTTTAGATTAGGTAACGAAAAATACAAAAGTAAGGTAGTATGGAAGACCCTCCATCCGTCGTGGCTGGAGCAGTTCGACCTGCATCTATACGACGACCAGGAACAGATCCTAGAAGTTACTGTTTGGGATAAGGACAAACAAACCAAAGATGACTTTTTAGGGAGGTAAGTGCAGTACCTATTTTCCCAAGGAGCATTCCCAAGGAGGGTTGACGTCAGGGTGACGGCCAGTCGTAAAATCTCATGCATAACCACTTACAACATGGCTTACAAGTGTAGGATCACTCCTATTCTGGACGTGAGAGAAACACCAACTACACATTCTCATACTTTATTTAATTGCAATATTGCCCATCTGGCTTAAGTATTTTCACCGCGCCTAGCGTCCACTCAACTCACAGAAAGACTGCCCGTTTCGACAAGGTACTTCTTCTTCTTCTTCTTTACTCCTGGGAATTTTCTCCGCAAGTAGGCGTGTCCGCCCGTTTTGCGTGGTTCCACTGGTGAGGCCCTCCGCCGGATCTTCGACAAGGTACACTGGTATTTATAATATTATGTTGACAGGTCACGTAGTTAAGGTATATTGACACTGTATATTGACTATTATGACAGTAGTATAATGACATACTCATATTAGCAACTATTTATTGAATGTTGACGGAAATGGACGACTAAAATGCAGTATTGTTTTTATAAAATACACTTAAAATCACATTCTACCCCCACAAATACAACGTAACCTTACACAAGCCATGTTGTCCCTATCTCACATAGCGTGGGACAAGGAGAGGGAGATGATGATGATGATGATGAAGTGCAGTACCTATGCGTTTTTGGCATTATATACTATGTGATACAAAGTTTTACACATCACATGCCTCTGAATATACAGGTGGCGCAAGACTGAGATCTGTGCAAGTCCATGCAAGAGACATTGTCTTGCCGTGGAAGTCTATCGCTTGATAAAGAAGATTTGTGAAAATGAAAATGCAGCATTTAGGTACCCCAAAGTATTTCAATATGCCTACTACATCTGAGGATACCTAAATGATAATTAATGATTCAGTTGACTGACGATGAAATGTATCATTTGTGCATGAAAGAATTCGAGGGCAAAAGGTCACAAGCTGGCCAAGATGGAAAAAATTTTGCTTCGTAGGCATCACATTATTTTTATTATACCCTTTACCCTTGGAGTTGTAAGAGCCAAACGACCTAGAATAGAGTTTTCAAAAAAAGAAGGTTCCATCTTATCCTACTTTTCATCAACGCTTGCCATCATAGGGTAAATTTTACAAGCGCATGTCGATCATCCAATATAAAAGTATTGGATAAAAACAATATAAATGTAAGGTCCAAACTTATTATCATATAGATTGGTAGTTCACCAAAGGCGCTTTGCCGTCCGATGAAATACGATCACATTTTAAAAGAGATCTTCTTATTTATTCCCTTTATTTGTTATTCCCTGACCATAGATAAAACTAATCCAAGATACCTACATTGGTATGTAGGCTGCGATGTAACCTAAGGATAACTTTCTACTTTTGAATCTTTTAGGTTATTACTATGTATAAGTTGTAAAATATTCTTGCAACATCACCCCATTGTTACCTACTTTTAGGCAAATATAAATGATGCCTATCACTTATTACAGTTACGTAGTTGAGCACAGATTCCTATAATATTTTCTCTAAAATTGCTTGCATCAATGTGACGATTACAATCGCCTTTGATTGACCGATTCTCACACGCTATTGGCTACAATAAGCATATATAAGAAGTGATAGCCTAGTGGTTAGGACTGTGGTCTCCTATTCGGGGGGTCGCAGGTTCGATCCCGGGTACGCACCTCTGACTTTTCGGAGTCAAGTGCGTTTAAACAATTAAATATCACTTGCTTCAACGGTGAAGGAAAACATCGTGAGGAAACCTGCACACCTGAGAGTTCTTCATAATGTTCTTGAAGGTGTGTGAAGTCCGCCAATTCGCATTGGGCGTGGTGGACTATGGCCCTTATGGACCCTTCTCTGAGCGGGAGACCTGCGCTCAGTAGTGAGCCGTTGATGGGTTGCTAATGATGATGAATGATGAATTGGCTACAAAGCATCGTTGCAGAAAGAACGCAATAAATTCAGCCAATTTCAATCAAAGCTTGTACAGAATCGGAGTCACGGTTTCATAGGGGATAAATTTACATTCCTGAATTCACGTGAAATCTCTACGCCTATGATTTTACCTTCTCTGAAAATTAAAACTCAAAGCCTAACAACTGAACTGTCTATTTTTGTCTGATACATCATCGAGCAGCTGATACAAGTTTTAAATCATTTCAGATGCGTAATAGACTTATCAAGGTTAGAAAGAGAGAAAACGCACAATATATGGCAAGAATTAGAAGATGGCAATGGGCAGATATTTCTTCTTCTTACAATCAGTGGCACGACACAATCGGAGACCATCACAGACCTGGCCAGCTACAAAGAAAGCCCGAAGACGCTTGAAAATATTGAGAGGAGATATGTAAGCCCATTTGTTTTAAAGAATTTTGAACCATTTACTTAGGAGTTAGCAGGTCACTTTAGAAATATTGCTTCCAACATGACGTAAGGTTTTCTAGATTTAATGGATTTCAGGTCTCTTCAGATAGACTTGAGTCAAATATTAATATTGTAAAAAGTATTGGATCTTCTGGTAATGTGCGATTGGCCAGCATTATGTGGCAACTTCTCATTCTGAGAGGAATCGTTCTCAGTAGCTTGAAATGATGATATTTATGACAAATCAAGTTTAGAAGACAATAGGAATTTTGCTCTATAAAACTGCCGTACGTCTTCATGACTTAAAGGCAATTACTTACGAGTACCATCAGATAAGTTTAGCATAAAGGTTCATATAAGATAGTAGATTAGACTTTTTAAACCTAAATGTGCCCATCCAAAACAGAAGTTTCTTTGTGGACGTATAATGTTGGCATCATTCCAACACTATCATTAGAAAACGAGGCTTGAACAATGGATGCTTTATATTCGCGGTGCTACTGAATATGGGTATAGATCTCTGAATAAGATAAAAGGCTTACCTGGTTTAGCGAGGTAAAATTTTTAAACTCCAACTTCTGAATAAGTTTCAAATTGGCATAGTTGTGAAGTTACGAAAAATCCGAAGAATTAGATATTTTTTTCGGCAATAAAGATTTTCCGATTGAAGTTTTCGCACGGATAAAATACCTACCATATTGGATAAAATCCATCTTAATAATGTGTGTCTAATCTAGTAGGTACCTATTTATCATTTGATTAAATTTAGACTTATCCTAAAACCGTATCGATAAATAACATGTGACAAAAGTATAATCAAAATTATTACTGGAAGTAAAATCCCCCGAGGAAATCTCGAGAAAAGTCTTGAATAATTTTACTCAGCAAACGTACGAAACCCTATTATGTTGAGAGGGACACCCAAATATGGAAGATCTTGTAGCAATAAAAATAACAGCTTAATTTCCGTTTACATAAGCACATACCGTTAATAAATACACGCAGTAATGTAGTGCAGTACCTAAGCTACAGTTAATTATTACTTATAGCAGAACTCAGAATTTGCAAACATAATAGAAGTGTTAAAGGATCGTGAACTGGTCCCCGCGAAGGTGTTTAGTGAAACATAATGCGCATTATTGTAAAAATAGAGGTATTTGCATAATGTTAGAGTTTAATTTACGTTGCTTTTGATTCTAGAAATAATTATTATTAGGAGCTACCGAATAAAAGCAGACTTGTCCACACTAACCATTTTATTTTTTTGGACTCTCAAATCAAGACAATCAATCTCAAGTACAGATCATTATAAGCTCCTGAATTATTGTCATATAGAACTGGTTCTATCCTATACGAAATAAACATCACGTAAACGCCTTTTCAAGCAGAAATAAACTTGTTCCCAAGTTGGTGATCGGTTTTATTTCCTTTTTAACCTTTCTCGTAAAAAAGATAAGTCCATCTCATTTTAACCTCTCCTGAATAGAATAGTCCACTTTTATTTAAAAGCTCAGGGTATGAAATTGTCTGAAGGTTATTCCACCGATCGCACTCGCACTCGATGGCATTAGTGTCAAAGCAAAATAATCCTTGATTGTATTGATTTAAATTGACACAAATTCAGTACAACAGATTTCAACATGGAGCGTTATGGAGCGTATCTTACATACATAAACTTGTAAGAATGCATACACGAAATTCAGTTCTAATTCAATACTGTTATGGTTTATTTTAATTTGACGCTAACGGCTAATACCATGAAATGAATAAGTTTTGATCGGCAACTTTTAGATAATCGGGGGGCTGATTTTATTAGGTGTGTGTAGGTAAAATTAGTGACACACTGTTGGAGTACTACAGAACGCAGATACTATTTATATTTTCGAGAATTCTGTGACTATTAAATGTAAACGTTTATATTGTAGACGTGGTATCGGCTAAATGAAACATCAAGTGGGGTTGGTTGGCTCTGCGTAAAGGTGTACGGGGCTAAAGGCTTAGCGGCGGCGGATTTGGGGGGAAAATCAGATCCCTTCTGCGTGTTGGAACTGGGAAATGCGAGGCTACAAACGCATACAGAATATAAGACTTTAACGCCCAATTGGATGAAGATCTTTACATTGTAAGTAGGTACCTAACCTAATAATTTCAAATTCAAAATAGGTGTGGATCACAGGGCTGTCGTAACTCATACTAGAAATCTGAAATCTAAATATTAAACAAAAGGAAAAGGCGACTGACTGACTGATTTATCAACGCACAGCTCAAACCTATGACGGATCGGACTAAAAGGCATACAGATAGCTATTATGACGTAGGCATCCGCTAAGAAAGGTTTTTGAAAATTCAGCCCCTATATGGTTTTGAGAAAAATCGAACTTAACGTGAGCGAAGCCGCATGCAAATGCTGGTCAGAAATATGTTGTTTACCTCTTTGGCTTTTCAGCACAGTAAAAGACATAAGCTCAATACTGGAAATAACGGTATACGATGAAGACCACGACCATAAAGTGGAGTTTCTCGGAAAGTTGGCCGTGCCTTTACTGAATATAAGGAACGGGGAGAAAAGGTGGTTCGCCTTGAAGGACAAGAAGATGAGGTCGAGAGCGAAAGGGAACTACCCTCAGATATTGCTGGAAATGAGTGTTATTTGGAATCCGGTAAGGTACAACTTAGATGTCCTATTAAATTTTGTAGTTAAATGTATTGTATGAATTTTATTTGAGTTTATCGTAATACAATTCTAGCTCAAGGCAGCAATACGAGTGGTTAACCCCAAAGAGCCCAAATACATGCATCAAGAAGCAAAATTCAAGAGGCAACTATTTGTGCGGAATGTTGTGAGACTGAAGGCTATTATTATGTGGTTTATTGAAGTTGGAAAAATTTTACAGTAAGTTCGATTCATTAATAACTTTCAAAAGGTCTTTGTTGTGATATTGAAGGCATTTATAGCCCTCTCTCGTTCACAATCGCTTAGTCATGTGATCACAGGACTTTAACAATTGTAGAATAATTATTGTTTCAAAAAATACCTCACTAACTTTGTTGGCAGTTTAGAAAATTGTTTATCTGCCCCATGAAAACCTCTTCAATAATGATGGTCAGACACATATTATGTCTTGATATTTTCTCTAGTTTAGTTAGTAGTTATTTGCATTTAACGTGGTATAAGAATTCGTCTATAAATTTTTTAATAGTTTAAACATAATATTATACTTGATCACTATCACACCTGATCGAAAATTTTTAATTTTTGGTCCAAGATTTAGTCAAGTTTTTTAATCATTCAATTTTACAAGTAGATATTAATAATAATTATGGAGTGAGGTACCTAATTGTGATGTTATTTCAAACTCAGCCGAGTATTCTTCTTTTAAGGATGCCCGTATAAACATAACTCGAAAATATCTAAAATTCCTAAGTGTAAGTAATGCAGTGAAAATCCGACATACGGCTTTAAAAAATTATTTACTCCGCAGTTTTCTATGTTTACCGCCATCAGTAAATAAGTATTGTGTAGCTAACCCTTTTGGTTAGGAGGAACCCTGCGCTTAGTAGTGAGCCATTGATGGGTCATGATGATGACGATGATGAGTATCGTTTTTTACAGAGACTGTTTCGAGTGGGAGTCACGGCTTAGATCATTTATTGGTCTGCTCGCGTGGTTGGCGTTTTGCTATTACTACCAGATGTGGATGTTACCGCTCTTATTCCTCATATTTTTCTCCAGGAATTGGCTTATTTATAGATTAACTGGTAAGTTGTTTGTTTTCTAAATCATTAGTAGTGCTGATTCATCTACTACTACTTCTGCTACTACTACTTGCATTTTTTATTAATTCCGGAATTGGGCTTCAGTCTTAAAATTATTTCATCTAAAGATATTTAACAGGATAAAATAGCGTTTATTTTGCCTTACATTTTCCAAATTGCATTTTTATTTACATTAATACTTTATTTTATTATTATTACTTTTATTACTGTATAAAATCATTGCAATCTGAGACTTATTACAAGTTGCTAGTATAATTTTATTTTAAGCTGAAGGCAGGTTTATACATTTTATTTCTTTTTATCTTTGTCCCTCATAAAATACTTAATTTCTTTTTTACGTTTTGTAGCCAAACTAAAACGTTTACGATGTAACCCGTGGGCGTGTATAAAGCAACTGTTCGCTAGTAGTAGCACAGTTTATGGTAGTAAGTCGAAAATAGACGTTGTCTGAGCTTTGCATGGTTGTTTTGATAACGAGCATCGTACGTGACAAAACTAACTGCTAAGGCGTTAAATAATAAAGACATTGCAGTTTTCGTCATGAGGCACGTCATTGTACCTAGTAGGTTGAAAATTTTAAGTGTGCTCAGGAAATTATTTTCTCAATGTTATATTATCCTCGAAATTTTTATAGCGATTTTTAAAGAATGTCCCTATTGCTAGATTAAGGAGCAATAGTGTTTTAGCACTATGCACACGTATGAAAAATTGGATTGTGTATATTTTTGGTAAATATTAGCTGTATATTATGTAGGGTTTCTTATTTATTTTGTTTTTGTATAATATTTATTTGTAAATATTAGGTAAGTAATATTTGTGTCTTGTTGAACAAAATGGCATATTTTTAATATTTTTTTGGATCTCTTTTAGTAAATAATTGCTTGATCACACTTTCACACAAATTTCATCCTGTATACTTTATGATGATTGATGATTGTGCAACGCTTCTATAGGCTGCGAATTTTATTCGTTCAAGGATTTGCGCAAATACTTGTGCAATATAATATCTCCTGCGTAGTTGGTAATAATGCAATGCCCACCCAAATATTTAACTGTAGAACTCCTGATCATTTTTAAAGGGTAATTCGTTGATCAACCGGGAACGGGAATGAGTCATAAATACTGGAAGTAACTTTTTTGACTAGAAATTGATGGTCTAATGCAGAGGCTTCTACTTTCCTATTATTATTTTTAGAGTTTACTCCTTAAGAATCGATTTTAGGCGCCCGGTATGAGAAAAATTCGAGGAGTAAAATCTACTTATGAATGACCTCGTTACGTTTTTCACAAAGATGCAAATTTCTACCCTAGCGTTGAGTAAATAAGGTTGTTTTTCGCTTGAGTTGTCGAATGCCCTCGTTACGTTTTTCACAACGATGCAAATTTCTACCCTAACGTTGAGTAAATAAGGTTGGTTTTCGCTTGAGTTGTCGAATGCGAAAGAGCTTTCGCTTCGGGAAGCCGAGCGCGTACCGATCGGGTCCGAGCGGCGCCGAGACGCAGCGAGCGCCGCGAATGCATTACGACGTTTTAAGGAGTGAACTCCAGTCGTGCGTCGGAGCTGACACACACACTTTTTTTATTTTTCAGGTGGTAATCCCTTGCTGATTCCCGTGGACGATGAAGACTTACAAGCAGAGGAAGACGACGAAGAAGAGGTAGATAAGGTACAACATACATAAATAATGTTAACAAACATTTAAAAAATAAAAAAAAATTGAGTGTCGTGGAACACTCGGCTGGAACGAAGTTCAGAATCAACGCCATCTCTCGCCACAAGTTAGAATCATTTCGTCAAAAACAACAGACATTAAAGCAAGTTCACGCTGCCCACAATAGATGGTGTTAGTAAATTTTGCCGCAAATATTTTGTTCGGAATTTTTCTTCTATAAAACTTCGTTCCAAAAATTTAAAAAAAAAAAAAACAAAGATATGATCTGAAGTCAGGATTCGAGCCCCCGAACCGATAGTTTCACTCCTTCGTTCAAACCACTACACCACGTTAGCTTTGATAGGACGTGTATAATAAACGAAAGCAACAAGGACCGTGACGAGAAATTCTTACACATTTTTTTGTCTAGCTAGCTAGCTTTTGTCTACTAGGATGGGGATCCGCCAAACTGTCCAAGATCTATATCATCGACAGTCTCATAATATGTAGATAAATAGAATAGTATATAGTAAAAATGTTTTGAGACCGAGATGCTAATGGCTACTCTTACGAGTAACCATCCTTTAGATTATCATCATCATCATATAAATAACATCGTGTATTTCTCTGTTATAGGAAGAGAAGAAATCTCTAAAAGAAAGACTACAAGCGATACAAGAAGTGACGCAGACGGTGCAGAATGCGATAGGATACGTTGCTTCTTTGGGGGAAGCTGTCAAAAAGTAAGTTCTGCTTTCGTGTTATGCAAATGAATAATAGTCTGTTTTAAACTAGCGGCACGCTATGATGGCCGGTTTGACACATTACAATAGTGATGTGGAATGTCAATTTATTCTCGAACAAAAAACAATTAAGTTTTGTTTTTGTACCTGATTAAATAGGTTTAATAAAACAAAAATGTATATGTTTATTTAATTTATTTGAACGAACTGAATATTTGAATGAAAATGAATATACATACTTTATATGCACACAAGAAACATATGAATACAAAAGATACCAAACAAGGTGCCACAAAAGGCCATAATTAATCAGATTCGTCCATACTACTATTTTCACTGTCGTCACTGCTATCATCACCTACATTAATAATTATATGTTCGTTTTCTATAATATTATCTATTTTCACATCTCTTTCATAATCTTCCCTTATTAATTTAACAGTTCTATTCACAACCTTTTCCCAGTCTCCTTTAGTCACATGTTCACAAGCTTCTTCTAATAATTTTAGCATTTTTTTTGTGGTAAATGGGGGTTCTGTATTGTGTCTTGCAGCATATCCCTTAATTTGAGCCCACACCAACTCAATCGCATTATACTCACAATGGTAAGGCGGTAACCGTATAACTCTGTGCCCATGTTCTAATGCTATTTCGTCAATGACGTATCGGATCTTGGTTGGTTTGTTTTCTTTTAAAAGACGTACTAATTCCGCTTTTAACATATTCATGTTTGCATCTACGCCATTTTTACGAAGCCATGCGACGATATCAGCTTTCTTTTGGGATTGGGCAGGTGGCTTGTCAATTTGCATCGAGTGGTATGGGGCGTTGTCCATAATTATAATAGATGGTTCAGGGAGGCTACACAACATTGAGGTAAACCATTCAGTAAACTTTTCTCCATTCATGTCTTCATGATAGTCTCCAGTGGTTTTTGACGCAAAAGCCATGAGAGAACCTTCGACAAACCCGTTGATGGTTCCGGCGTGACAAATTATAAGTCGCGATCCTTTTCCTACAGGAACTTTGGAAGTAGATGCTGCTGTGTCATCGTTCCAAGAACGGCCTACAGTATGGTTAGCATTAAGCCATGTTTCATCCAAGAACACAACATTTTGCCAATTTTTGATTTCTTTCACTTGCCGTAAAAAAGTATACCTTGCCATCGCTATATCAAATCTTTCCATCAATATTTTGCGTTTGTTACATTTTTTGTATCGAAATCCAATGGTCTTCAAAATCTTCGTTAAAGAACTTTCCCCACCGAAGAATAATCCAGCTTCCTTCAGTGAATGCACCAACTTTTTTCTTGTTGGATACTCCTTCTGTAAATAGTAGCCGTAAACATGTCTTCGGATAGCATCGGCATCAAAGCTATCGATGCCTACGACTGGTTTTGCTCGTTTTCTCTTTTTTGGTGTGTGAAGTTTATTTTCTTCTGTGCCAGTCTCGCCATATTTTTTTTTAGTTATCCGTCTAACAGTTCGTTGTCCAATATTAAGCGCATCAGCTACGCGTTCAACCACTGACGTTATAGGTAAAATTGGCCCTCCATTTTGAGCTTCACGATCGAAATAGTTACGAAGGCGTATTACGAACTCACGTGTCTGACTATTTAGAACAGTTCTCTGCGTACGTTCGGTCATATCGACGAAATCCACAACAAAGGGCTTGAACAGAGTCCAAATTAACGAGCAAGGGTCAACAGTAATGCAGTATCAATATTTGAAATCCAAAGCCAGGTCAAAACTATATCACAATCGCATTGCACTGACAGTTTATACTTTTCGAAGCAACGTCAATTCGAAACTGCTTTGTTTTGCATTGAGCATTGACGCGAGTTTGCCGGAGGTAGTAGTTGTGCTAGCCAGCGATCCTATGTGACGATCGTATTAGATTCCATTTTTAAAAATTTTCAATTTAGAAAACCAAATGCCGAGTTGTGGTATATATCATATAAAAATAAAAATTTTACCTTTTGTATGAAACAGCTGATATTTTTTTGCGATTTCAGAGGTTTGTCCACATAGTGAAAATTGTTCATATTCACAAGTACATTCACCCCTTAAATGGTGCAAACTGATTTTTCTACACTTGTATACATTTTAGAAATCAATTTAATAAATAAATTTTGAGTCCTAAACCTAAAACTACATTCGATAAAATTTATGAATCTCTGCACATCACTATCGTCAATAAAGTAATACAATTATTTCCTTCAAAGTCGTTATCAATTAATTCGGAACTTCATGAGCGGACAAACGTCAAACCGGCCATCATAACGTGCCGCTAGTTTAGTAAGCTTCACTATATTATAGTCACAGAAAAAAAGAATAAGTAATTTATCTATGGAAGTCTAGCAGGCATAGCCTCTGCTATGTAGTCAGTGCTACTTTCTAGTAGCACTAGGTACAGAATTTCGATAAAGTTAACATTTATTTGTTTTTTTTCAGCTTGATGAACTTCACGGTGCCATATCTTAGTTACATAGCGATAATAATGCTTATGGGAGCGATGATAGTATTGTATCTGATACCTTTAAGATATCTTCTCATGGCATGGGGTAAGTAATTACCTAATTAAATTATTAATAATAGTAAGTAATTAGTAAGTTATTTCTCCATCTTTAACCACCTAACATAATATTCAAACTAAAGGACATTACCAGCGGCACTATGGGCGCTTGCCTAGGTGTCAAAAATCAATGTGCAGCAAAGATTGTTTTACTTTTGGAATTTTTATATTCTATAGTTTTCAGATAAAAAAGTTTCAGGGGTCTAAAGGCTCTGAAAACTGAGAAAAATAAAGAAAAGTTTCACGAAGTAAACAGATAACAGAGATAACTCTTTCGATACCAGATGGCGCTAGGCATTGTGGTTATCAAGTTTAAAATGTAAAAAAATGGTTTTCTACTATTCGACGCATTCGACGTCATCTAGGCGGAATGTTGCTATAAAAAATACTTTCTATTATTTGCTCAGACAAAAGATACAAAATGCTATCACGCTATATTGCTAGGAATAAAACATAAAGCTTTATAGTATTTGTAAAGGGATAGGTCTCACACAATAATACAACTATAATTTTGTACAAATTATTTTAATAGACCGAAGACTTAAACTAAAACAAACAACGACAATGCATAAAAAGTAAATAATCAACCCGCTCGCTAAATAGGATTATTTCAATGCAAACTATTATGTACAATATACATAGGTACCTGATTGTCCAAACATCGGGCGAGCCTTGCTTGCAAGTTGCAAGGGTAATCCGAGCGTTGACGTGATTATGCCTTTTTACCCATCTTACGGATATGCCACAGTTAAGGCACCTCAACATCTTAATATCTATTTATCGTAGTGCAAAAAAGATGAATCCTCTATGAACAGCAATGGTAATCAGGTTTAGCAGATGTCAGTCCGTATAGAATAGCAATAGTTGTTAGAAATAGAACACAATAATCACACAGTAGGTAAGCAACGAAAATGTTTATTTTATTATACAAAACGAGAACGAGGAACTCAGAACCGCAATGATACCAAAATGACAGCAGTCAGATCAATAAAGTTAGATGTATGATGAACAGAGGTTCCTATAAAGCAGTGCTTATTTAAAAATGATTTGATGAAAGGAGGAAAGCGGAAGCAATAAACACACTGTTTTTTTACATATTTTAAACCTTGGGCTTTTTCGGAATAATAAATTCATAATAAATTAAGCCTTAATTTTTAAAACTTATTGTGAAAGCTGTAATCCTGCGCATTTTCACAAATAGGAAGGCAGAAATTGGTAATCTCTTTTGAAAAATTTTTTTTTTTTTTAATTTATTCAAAGCTTGCATGGCATTTTTATTATATTATAGATAGAAAATTTCATATACACAATCTCATCCATATTTGAAACACAATTATGATAAAAAAAAAATTATTGAAAACAAAATAAGCGACGGCGACCTTAAGGGAGCGGCTCGACTTTTATTCTCCAGTGACACAATTGCCCCTGATACAGCGGAGACTCTGGAAGCACTGCGTTCTAAACACCCATCCCCTTCTCCTGATTCCTCTTTTCCAGACCCACCGACAAATAGCGATTTTATATTTCAGGCCACTACTAATGACGTGCTGGGAGCTCTGATGTCTTTCAGAAGTGGTTCCGCTGCAGGGCTCGATGGTTTGTCACCACAGCACTTTAAAGACTTAGTTTGTGGTGCAAACGTTGACGTAGGTGGTACCCTTCTGAAATCGATCACTGATCTGGTGAACCTGATGCTATCTGGACGAGTACCCCATGAAATAACTAAAACCTTATATGGAGCAAATTTATGTGCCCTAAAAAAAAAGGATGGTGGTATTCGTCCCATAGCAGTGGGTTCAACGATTCGGCGCGTCGTTTCCAAAATTTGCTGTAAAAAAATTCTTCCTTTAATATCTTCTAATTTTGTCCCAATTCAGTTAGGCTTTGGGGTAAAGGGGGGATGCGAAGCAGCTGTTCACGCTGCTCGCACATTCCTCCTTAACTCCCGGGAGGAGGTACTCCTTAAAATTGATGTGAAGAATGCCTTCAATTCAGTGGATCGGGGGGTCCTCCTCTCAGAAGTAAAAAATAAATTTCCACAGTTTTTCCCATACTTGGCGCAGTGCTACCGGGAACCTTCAAAGCTCGTACACAAAAAGAATGTTCTGAGCTCCGCTGTCGGCTGTCAGCAGGGGGATCCGCTTGGACCAGTTATTTTTAGTTTAGCCATACACCCTATAATTTCGGTTCTAAATTCCAAATTCAATGTTTGGTATTGGATGATGGAACCTTGGGCGGCGAAGTGAGTTCGGTTTTGAAGGATTTAGAAATAATTATATCAAAATTTAAAACTATTGGCTTGGAACTTAATTTTGATAAATGTGAAATTTATATTCCAAATTCTTTTTCGGCCGAATCCAAACTGGACATATTAAATAAAATCAATATTTTAGCTCCGGGTATTAAAATTTTAAACGATGAGTCACTTCGCCTCTTAGGAGCACCTGTTTTAGAGGCCTCAGTTCCTCAATTTTTTACTGACTTAATTTCTAAATTCAAAAACACTTCCCATCATCTGTTAGATATTAATCCTCATATTATGGCAATGACCATCATTCGATTCTGCTTATTTGTTCCAAAATTTACTTATTTCGTTAGATGTTCACCTCTTTGGAAATTTAATAATTTATTGGAAAATTTGTATAATTTTATACAAAATATTCTATCTGAAATCTTAAATTGTCCGATAGATGATCAAGTATGGGCCCAGGCTTCTCTTCCGATCAGGTATGGAGGTCTGGGAATCCGCAAAATTTCTAGTGTCTCTCTGCCAGCTTTTCTTTCCTCTGCTTATAGTACACACACTCTCTTTGAAAAAATTATATCCCAGTCTTTGGGATCAATTGAGGTGTCGTACTTGGCAGAGGCAAGAAATGGTTGGTCAGCGATTAGCCCAAATCAATTGCCGGTTTCTCTTCCTTCCCAGAGACAGTGGGATGACATTATTTGTAAAAAAACTTTTGACGCAATGTTGATGCAAGCAAATTCCAAAGACCGTGCTCGTCTTCTCGCTGTCTCTGCGAAAGAATCCGGACACTGGCTCCATGCTATCCCTTCTGCTAATCTGGGCACTCTTTTAAACCACGCCACTCTTGCAGTGGTAGTTGGTCTTAGGCTTGGCGCCAAAATAACCCAGCCTCACCGTTGCCACTGCGGTGACCACGTCGACGCTTACGGTCATCACGGGCTCTCCTGTTCGAAGAGCGCTGGTCGTTTCTCCCGCCACAATGCCCTCAACGACATCATCCGCAGGTCTCTTGCTACTGCTCACGTGCCAGCTGTATTAGAACCTATTGGTTTGGCACGTAGTGATGGCAAGAGACCTGATGGTATGACGCTTGTTCCTTGGAGGACAGGGAGGTCGCTTGTGTGGGATGCCACCTGTGTAGATACTCTAGCTGCTTCCCACATCCATGCGACCTCCTCTGTGGCGGGTGCAGCGGCTACTAGCGCCGAACAGGCTAAGAGGCGCAAATATGAGAAACTTGACAGTGGTTTCATATTTGCGCCTTTTGGTGTAGAGACCCTGGGGCCGTGGGGCCCGGAGGCTCGCGCACTTTTTTTAGAGATATCAAAAAAGGTGATCGAGTCTACCGGGGATCCAAGAGCTGGCAGCTACCTTGGCCAAAGGATTAGCCTGGCCATCCAAAGAGGTAATGCTGCCAGCATCTTGGGTACTATGCCACACTGCGGTGGCTTGGATGGGGTTTTAGATTTTAATTAGTTTTTATATTAGTTTTAATTTTAGAATTAAATTTAGGTTTATAGTATTGTATATATGAAATTTTCTATTTTTGAAAAATTAATATTTTTTTTCTTTTCTAGGTATTAATAAGTTTACTAGAAAAATTCTGAGGCCTCACACGATACCCAACAATGAGGTTCTAGATCTACTCTCACGGGTGCCGGACGACGAAACTTTAGTATGTATCTTTAAAACTTATGTAACTTTATAACTTACGGGCACATCCATCCTCATATTATAAAAGTTTTTAGTCTTCGGTGGGACATAACAGAGTCATGGATTAAGGATTGGTAGCTAAGTGGCTACTAAATACCGCCCTTCCTACATACCTCCTTTATAAAAATCTGTGGTGTCAAGGTAAAGGGTGATGTGTCTAAAAACACAACTTTTCACCAAGGGCTAATAAAGAAAACGCTTATTAATAAAATAGCTCCTGGATAGCTAAATAGCTCCTTAGGGAAATGCGGCTATGTAATAATATCATAGTTCTACGTAATATCATAGTTTGTTTGAAAACATTGGTTGCTATACTAACGAACTATGTACGAAATGAATGAAAGTGACAGGTGTTAAATATCTTTATCTACTCCAGCATCGAAAAGTTCCAATTTCGAATTTGACAGCTGAATCGAAATGAACCCTCTTTCGGTTTTGCTTCTCATTTCGATGCAGCTCGTTGTATGGGAGCTGAATCGAAATGGTTATCTTCTTAAAATAGGATACCTAAAGCTAAGGCTCTGAGTTCTGGCACTTTTGTACCGTTCATACGACAGAGGCGCCACAGGCGGCTGGTGGCGGCTTACGGAGTTACTTTTTGTTACTTTATTGAGCCTACGGCGTATTTTGTTAATGATTTTATTTTCCTTGTCGTAGATAAAATCTTGTATGCAACTGAACGTAATTAGTCATTTTAATTCTCGTACTATCCTATTTTGATACTCGGCTAGCCTCGTATCAAAAAACAGCACTCGAATTAAAATGACCCTCATTACGATGCAGTTGCATAAATAGCTATAAATTATTCATTAATATTTTGGACTTGTTGTTGAAGATCGTACATTAGGACGCGTTCCCGAAATGACTTTCTATGCATGTACTTATATTGATTTAATTTAAAATTTACGTCATTATTAAATTGCATTGTTTGATGTACACACAAAACAGGTTAGTTGTAGTATTTTATTAATTTTATTTGCTCAATAAAGTCAAGATTTATGACATATTAAATTGCTAGCAAAGCCAATTCTGCACCTTGGTGATTTTGAGCCATTTCAGCCAAATCGTTTCATTTGTTGTGGAGTTATAGAGTAACAAACATCCATCCATCCATACATCCTCACAAACTTTCGCATTTATAATTAGTAGGTAGGATGATTGTGTACCTCGCGCAATGCACCATCTGCCCTCCAGCACAGAATATATAATAGTACTACGTACAGAAGTTTCACTCCTTTGATGTTGACTACTTGCCGGCGCTTTAATAGCCTACACTAGCGGCACGCTATGATGGCCGGTTTGACACATTACAATAGTGATGTGGAATGTCAATTTATTCTCGAACAAAAAACAATTAAGTTTTGTTTTTGTACCTGATTAAATAGGTTTAATAAAACAAAAATGTATATGTTTATTTAATTTATTTGAACGAACTGAATATTTGAATGAAAATGAATATACATACTTTATATGCACACAAGAAACATATGAATACAAAAGATACCAAAAAAGGTGCCACAAAAGGCCATAATTAATCAGATTCGTCCATACTACTATTTTCACTGTCGTCACTGCTATCATCACCTACATTAATAATTATATGTTTGTTTTCTATAATATTATCTATTTTCACATCTCTTTCATAATCTTCCCTTATTAATTTAACAGTTCTATTCACAACCTTTTCCCAGTCTCCTTTAGTCACATGTTCACAAGCTTCTTCTAATAATTTTAGCATTTTTTTTGTGGTAAATGGGGGTTCTGTATTGTGTCTTGCAGCATATCCCTTAATTTGAGCCCACACCAACTCAATCGCATTATACTCACAATGGTAAGGCGGTAACCGTATAACTCTGTGCCCATGTTCTAATGCTATTTCGTCAATGACGTATCGGATCTTGGTTGGTTTGTTTTCTTTTAAAAGACGTACTAATTCCGCTTTTAACATATTCATGTTTGCATCTACGCCATTTTTACGAAGCCATGCGACGATATCAGCTTTCTTTTGGGATTGGGCAGGTGGCTTGTCAATTTGCATCGAGTGGTATGGGGCGTTGTCCATAATTATAATAGATGGTTCAGGGAGGCTACACAACATTGAGGTAAACCATTCAGTAAACTTTTCTCCATTCATGTCTTCATGATAGTCTCCAGTGGTTTTTGACGCAAAAGCCATGAGAGAACCTTCGACAAACCCGTTGATGGTTCCGGCGTGACAAATTATAAGTCGCGATCCTTTTCCTACAGGAACTTTGGAAGTAGATGCTGCTGTGTCATCGTTCCAAGAACGGCCTACAGTATGGTTAGCATTAAGCCATGTTTCATCCAAGAACACAACATTTTGCCAATTTTTGATTTCTTTTACTTGCCGTAAAAAAGTATACCTTGCCATCGCTATATCAAATCTTTCCATCAATATTTTGCGTTTGTTACATTTTTTGTATCGAAATCCAATGGTCTTCAAAATCTTCGTTAAAGAACTTTCCCCACCGAAGAATAATCCAGCTTCCTTCAGTGAATGCACCAACTTTTTTCTTGTTGGATACTCCTTCTGTAAATAGTAGCCGTAAACATGTCTTCGGATAGCATCGGCATCAAAGCTATCGATGCCTACGACTGGTTTTGCTCGTTTTCTCTTTTTTGGTGTGTGAAGTTTATTTTCTTCTGTGCCAGTCTCGCCATATTTTTTTTTAGTTATCCGTCTAACAGTTCGTTGTCCAATATTAAGCGCATCAGCTACGCGTTCAACCACTGACGTTATAGGTAAAATTGGCCCTCCATTTTGAGCTTCACGATCGAAATAGTTACGAAGGCGTATTACGAACTCACGTGTCTGACTATTTAGAACAGTTCTCTGCGTACGTTCGGTCATATCGACGAAATCCACAACAAAGGGCTTGAACAGAGTCCAAATTAACGAGCAAGGGTCAACAGTAATGCAGTATCAATATTTGAAATCCAAAGCCAGGTCAAAACTATATCACAATCGCATTGCACTGACAGTTTATACTTTTCGAAGCAACGTCAATTCGAAACTGCTTTGTTTTGCATTGAGCATTGACGCGAGTTTGCCGGAGGTAGTAGTTGTGCTAGCCAGCGATCCTATGTGACGATCGTATTAGATTCCATTTTTAAAAATTTTCAATTTAGAAAACCAAATGCCGAGTTGTGGTATATATCATATAAAAATAAAAATTTTACCTTTTGTATGAAACAGCTGATATTTTTTTGCGATTTCAGAGGTTTGTCCACATAGTGAAAATTGTTCATATTCACAAGTACATTCACCCCTTAAATGGTGCAAACTGATTTTTCTACACTTGTATACATTTTAGAAATCAATTTAATAAATAAATTTTGAGTCCTAAACCTAAAACTACATTCGATAAAATTTATGAATCTCTGCACATCACTATCGTCAATAAAGTAATACAATTATTTCCTTCAAAGTCGTTATCAATTAATACGGAACTTCATGAGCGGACAAACGTCAAACCGGCCATCATAGCGTGCCGCTAGTTTACATATTTTTTATTAAATAGATAAATCACGCACACAAGCTAAATTAGACTTTATAGCCCGGCGCGAGGATCCATATTGCTTTGGATCTGTTCGCCTACCTACGTCACGGACAACGTTGCGTGGTTGCCTGGGGCTGTCAACAAAGAGTAAAAAAATCAGTAGGTCTAACTTTTAATTATTTATTTATTTTACATCAGCTGTTTAACTTTAATATAATGTCTTTAAAGATTGTTTCTGTCTTTAAAATAACGATTGTTAAATTTAAGGGTTGAAAAAACTCTAAGGCAAACATATAATTTTAGTAAATATTGGGAGGGAAAACATGGACACAGATTCATAAAATTAATATTAGTTTATAAGGAACGTAAAAAATGATAAATTAGAATCCTTTTCTTTGCTGATTAAGCATCCATCCACACAACAATTACAGTAGCAACGACTTTATGCCATTATTTCATTAGATAGATACCCATTTTAATGTTTACAACTATTTTTGTTACTACAAATGTACTAAACACTAAACGTAAACTATTTAAAATAATATTTACGAAAAACTATTTACGTAAGCAATGTTAAATTCAGTAGTACGTCACTCGCCTAGAGCGCGCTAGCCCCGACTGTAGTATCACTCTCAGAGAGCCAGCGATTGTAGGTACATAAATCGCGTAAGTACCAAGAGTGAGACAGGCCTGCCTCCAGCTACTAGGAACGCAGGAATAACAAGCACCAAGCAAGTAATAATGGGTGTTAGAAGGTATAGTTTATGTACTAGCGTGGCGGCAAATGGCACAAGCACAACTTTCTTTTGTTTTATATATATTTGTTAGATAGTATTTAGTACGATTAAAAACTCGTGGTAAGCAGACACATTTATTAAATTAGATAGTTCTAACTTCGGAGAATTTTGCTTATAATTTGACAGTTAATGTTTTTCCTCAGTTATAGTTATATTGTTTGTTATATTTTATCTAGTAATTAATAATATTATGTTTTAGTTATAAGAGGCTTATTTGTCGGAAACACGTCTATGGACACTTTAAGGTTCCTCCTGAAAACCAGCGTTGCAGCTTGCTGCAGCTTTGTGCTGAGTGAGGAGCCTTATTTGTTCACGAACTACTTTATGGAATAGCCTTATTTACGTCTTTAAGCGAATATTGTAAAATTGAATTGTGTTCGTGAACAAATAAAACTTTTATCTATCTATCTATCTATCTACTAATAAACACAAATCTTGTACATAATTTATGGTAGTATTCAGCTAAGATGGCTGCCGTGACCGAAAGGTCAAAAGAAAAATCAATTTAAGTACATTATTGTGGGGTGAGGTTCTTAGTCGTAAAAAAATATAGGAATAAATTATTTTATAATAATAGGTATATATTTTTTACGACTGTTTGTTTGGCTGTTACAGTTGGACATCAGAGAACTGAAGCCCCATGCGCCGAGCGAGCATAGAAGAGACGCAAGAAAGAAGCATAAAGCATCGTAACGCACAATGACACTTTATGAACGACTTTAACCATTAAATATTCTTAAGCGGCAGACACATTACTCTGTTGTGGTGTGTTGTTACCTTAAACGGGGTGAAGTATGACCAATCGGAGAGCGGCTCGAGCATAAAAGCGACAATGGATTATACGGGTCTGCCCGCGAAATTCAAATTTAATTTGGTTTTTCGCAATTTGTAAACTAATACGACAAAGTAGGCTTATGGCATTCTAATTGCGCCAGTGGCAGTATCATCTTCACAGGTTTATATAAAAATCTTTACTTGAAAGTGACCCGTTTACGAAATTAATCAAAATATCGAGTTGGACGTGAGTTACTCACAAATTAGCCGATATTCTGACTAATTTCTTAAACTGGACACTTTCAAGTAAAGATTTTTAAATAAACCTGTGAAGATGATAATACTACTGGCGCAATTAGAATGCCATAAGCCTACTTTGTCGTATAAGTTGACAAATTGCGAAAAACCAAATTAAATATGAATTACGCGGGCAGACCCGTATAATCAACCTTAAGTAGTGTGCACACCTTCATGATACCTACAAGTGTAAATTAAAAATTTAAATCGCCCCTGACATGTGGAATGAGACATATTATTCAATTTGCCTATTAGCTTTTCGCTCCAACGAATTGTACTCATTGCCCGTTTAATTTTGCTCAGTTCCTGTGACCTCCTTCCTGTTTTCAGACCCTTCTCACTGTCAAATCAGTAGCTTCTCATGAAAACCAAATCAATAAGGATTAAAAACAATACTACCTACTGCTAAAAATACCTTTTACGTACCTAGTCGAGTATAGTGAATAGTCCACAGGATGAACTGTAGGCAACATCCATATTGTCAGGCTACATCGTCTAAGAAAAGAAGTGATTATCTTTAAACGGCTGAACAGATTTTTATGACACAGATACAAATCGAAATCGGTCCATTCCCTTATTCATTAGAGCATTTAATCGGTCGCGTAACAACACTCAACGACACTGCACAATAATAATGTGTCTGGGGCTTTATTTTGACAAAAATTAAAGGTGCCCAATTTTCTTTGTCTTTGTTAAACTTAGAGTTAAAATAAGTTTATATAAAGCTGAAAGGTCTGGGCCCTGATTTTGTAACTCAGTGGCTATCAAAAATGAAAGCCACTGACATAGGTATTATATTTTTTATCCATTGAAGGTTTGCTACGAAAATGATACTTTTATTTTCATAGCAAACCTTCAATGGATAAAAAATATATGTCAGTGGCTATCATTTTTTGATATCAACTGAGTTACAGAATCAGGGCCCTGGGATTGGATCAAAAGCAGCACGCAAAATGCACGCAACGCATTTCTCAATATAGCGATAATATTTCGAATGACTAGCAGCATGAGTCAGCAGCATGGTGAGGTCAACCCGTCTGCAATCAACTCAAGTTGGTTAAATAATTATAGTAGGTATTTACTTACCTACCTACTTATTTTTTCATTACTTAGTCGAGATAAACTGATTATTAAAACGAACAAAAATTTAGTTATGTACTATTTTCCTTTATAGATAACAATACGTAAATACCTATCTACCTACATAATTTAGTGAACAATAGTAATGAACATTTTACATTAATTAAAACAAAACTGTTCTAGCGCCATAGTTTCCATTTTGGTAGGTTTTGTAATAATTTCTACCATTGTATAAAATAATAAATTATTATTATTTAGTGAATAATAAGGAAACAAAATATTCATAATTTAAATATAATAATAAATTTTTATTGTACCTGTTTTGACGTCCATTAGATATTTTTTTATTCATAGTAACGAGCGACGCAGTGTTATAATAGTCAAATATTTGACTGAATTTATCGTTAATTTCATTTTTAATAAGCTGTTTAAGCTTATTAAAAATGAAAGAATAGATGTTCTGGGATTAACTTACCCATGATTATGATCTGAGAAAATATATTTAGAAAACATCGTGAAGTTTGGGCTTTTGAAATTTATTTTTAAAAGTTATTCATCAATACTCACATATAATATTAGAATTTAATGCACTTTATTATATATACTAAAAATAATTGGTTGTCTGTAAAGTCGGTTTACGGACGATAGTTTTACGTGATAACGTCATAAAGAAACATTGATGAAAAATTGCATACTTTTATGAATTGAATTGAATTATTTATTATCACTGAATTATCATTATTTTGAATAATACAAAGAAGGAGTTAATTAAAAATTACAATTTTCTCTAGTCACAAGCCAACGCTTGGGCCGATCGTGCCTCTCTATAGCTTGTTCTGCGCTCTCACTTGTACGCGCAGGCTCAGGCAGAACGAGACACTTTTTCGTGCGTACGGCCGGTGTTCATCGATTTATAAGACGTTATCACTTCAAAAATAAAGACATTCTTAACTTCAATATTCATAACACTCTTCAATTTCTAAATTTTGTGTTATACGAAATGTGATTTAAAATGATTTCAATCTAATCATTATATTATGCAGAATTTTTATATCAAATAAAACGCCTTTAGTTAAGTATAATAAAATATTTTCAAAATATCCTATTATTCACAATTTTTCTAGGTTTCGCTAGATAACTCACTGTTATTGTTATAGTCCAAAGTTGATAGTCGATTTGATAAAATTAAGAGCCAGTTTTTGGTTACACAAGGTATTACAAAGATTGATTAAATACGTTAGGCAGAATACGTAGATTTGGCTTTTGACTAAAAACTGGCATGTCTGAGGATTACTCAAGCCTATCCTGATGCGCTGGTGTTTTTGTTTGAACTGTAACATAATAATATTATATTATTAATAATGATACTATAAATGAAGGTTTCTCAAATATTATATCATAAATCATTGCATTTATTATAAGAATGTAAAAAAAGTATAATGTTTAAGATGTAGATAGAATTTTTTAATGTGAACCATTGTTTTGTAAGAAGTATTATATTTTTTGTTAATAATGATATACGATAAAGTACTATTGAAATAGATAAATTTAGAGACAGTATCATTAGAAAAAGTGCAATAGCATAAGACTGAGACCAATCTCATTAAACATTTGAAGAATTATAAATATGGAGTGTACCTACCTATCTATTTCAAAATATTTAAATCTTGTAACTCGATAATTAGCTTTCTCAGTATATTACCACAGGTTCAATATTTATATAATTACCAAATATATAGCTAATTTATTTATTATCAAAATTAATGTGTATCAAAGCGTACAAAAATATTTCTTCAATATAATATTATCTACGAGTACAACTCTTAAAACTTATTTTTGCTATCAGTATCGTCATCAAAATGTTTAAAGTTACAAAAAGTAGTTAATAATAATTTTAAACGCCTAAAAGTTAAATAAATTTGACCATTATCAAATTCTTGTCGTGATTTGATAAGTATTTTTCCTGATAACTAGTTACTTTGCCAAACAGCACATATTCTAAGCACTATTTCAACTAGAACGCACATCATGCACGTTTTAAAAGAAGGCAGTCACTGCGACATATTGTGATATAAATGAGAAATTTCTGTTTTATATGTAGTTATATTTTAATAGTTAATTGCAATTTTTGGTGTTACATAAAGTCCATAATAGAACTTATCAATCAGATAATTGCAATTTTTTTGTAATTGTTTTGCTATCTGATGTGTAAGAAAATCGTTAATATTTTGACAACTTATAAGTGATGTTTGATATTGTTCATTAAATAATATAATTTGATAGTTTATATACCAAACAATTAAATCGACTATCTTACACAATCGCACCTCTGAATTAGCCAAAAATATGACCCAACGACCTAACTTTAAGACGTTTATCATCTCTCATACTTTGTATCGTTTCGTTCAATTAAGTAAATTCGAATACTATTAATATTATTCACCTTCCATTACTATAAGTTATTGTTAAGACACAAAGTGGTGATCAATGTTAACGCTTTTCAATTTTTAAGAAAATTAAAATTTTTATAACATTACATTTTTATTTTTATTTGAAACTAAGTAGCTTTTTTCTGCCACAAGAGAAGGGGTTTAGTGAGATTATTTTCTTGGGATTAAATAAAATAGAATAAAATAGAAATATTTTTATTCAAATAAACTTTAACAAGTGCTTTTGAATGGTCAGATGAATTTACCACTGGTTCGGAAATCGGAATACCCTTCCTGCCGACAAGAACCAGCAAGAAAGTCGGCGGTTGCTCTTTTTCAATATAGTTCACAATAGGTACTATGCTATGTATACAGTGTTTCCACAATGAGGGGATGTTCCAAAAAATGCATATTTACAATTCAATACAATATGTTAAGATGAGCAGGCCGAAAGCAGCTCCATTCACGCTGGTGGAACCCGTTCACGAGCACGCATGAACCAGCCGTTGCTTCGCTCAACCATATTCGGAACGCACATAAAACTATTTTATATCTATCATCTGGCAACTATCAGTATAAACTAAACTAAAGATCAGTTGAATAGACTGAAAAGGTGATAATATGTAAG
This sequence comes from Oeneis ivallda, assembly GCA_029955525.1. NCBI lineage: Eukaryota > Metazoa > Arthropoda > Insecta > Lepidoptera > Nymphalidae > Oeneis > Oeneis ivallda. Next base: position 24,638,985 of record JARPMR010000007.1, read on the forward strand.
AATTAATAGGTAAATTCATTTAATATTATAAATGTGGATATTTTAAAGAAGATTTAATCGTCCTTGTCCTTGTTTTACCTAACATGAAATTAAGAAAATAATTTTCTAAAAGTTTATAAACCAATGCCATTAATAAAGATTTTAATATTAAAAACAAGTGACTGAATTAAAGATATATTATTTTTTAAAAAACAAGCTTTTAGTAGCTGACTACATCATCAGGCCTTGGATATCATCTAGTACCAATGTACTTGACAAGACAAATCAAACTAGCCCAAATTCGGTGGAGTTACGTCGTTTTATTACAGAGTTCCGATAGCTATTTTCTTATCAGATTAACGCCATGTCACAATAATATTGCATTTTCATCCGATTATGTAATTATTATAAATTTAAAATTTCACCACAATCGGAAACCGGGAAGTGGTTCTAAATCATATTGCAAGATTTGACCTAAACATACATACACAGAGTAAAATAGGATAAAATAAAAAAGCTTGTAAAAAAGAAATCCTTTTACAAAGCAATCAACTCATAGGAGGCCAGTTTCCAATTTGAAAATTAGTGCGACAGCGGATGCATTAGAATTAGTTTCGAGTTTTGAATTGAATTGAAATGAGTGGTAGCATTTAATAATTTTTAGGCGTGCAATCCTACAACTAACGACTCGCCAAATAGCCTGTCAATGGCCTGCCACTTGTCAGTTGTCACTTGTGAAGTTGTGACTTGTCAGTTGTCAGTTTGTTTAGTTGGCTGTCGCAAAACATTTGTCAATAGCAGTCAATAGGTCGTGGCCGCGGACTTGCCGAAGTGCCAAATCCAATTCCATACGCCTCAGACCACTAAAAAACCAAAATGACTACCAAATTACAAGAATACAAGGACACTTTGGAGCGTTGTTTGACCGACAAGAGCAAACCTTGGACAAAATTCTTCGAAAAGGCCGAAGCTAAGACCGGCGTGAACAGGGTCTACGTATTTGTCGGTAAGTTTTTAGATTTTACTTTTTTCCTCGGTGATGCGTTTATTTATATCCTTAGCCGGTCGTTTTGACTGTTTTTCTCATTTTGCAGGCTTGGTGGCGTTCACTGGGTTATATTTAGTGTTTGGGTTCGGTGCGGAGTTGATATGCAACAGTATAGGATTCGTGTACCCCGCGTACATGTCTATGAAGGCACTGGAGTCGCCTGTCAAGGACGATGACACGAAGTGGCTCACGTACTGGGTAGTCTTCGCCTGTTTCTCCGTCGTGGAATACTTTTCCGACTTCATTGTTGGGTGGTTTCCGCTCTACTGGTTGATCAAGGTTAGTAGGTACAATAGACTAATTATGTTAGTGATTTAATTAAATCTGGACTGATTTCGGATGGTTTAATTAAAATTTTCAAATGGATAACCTTTATACCTAGATATTTATTACAAATTATAATATGTCTGAGTAAGCTTTTGCATAGTATGATGATATGAATCAGCCCCCCTCTGATTGTCTAAAAGTTGCCGATCAAAATCTTATTCATTTGATGGCATTAGCGTTAAAGTAAAATAAACCATAACAGCATTGAATTAGAGCTCAATTTCGTGTATGCACTCTTTTACATTTAGGTATGTATGATACACTCCATAGCGCTCCATGTTAAAATCGGTTGGACTGAATTTGTGACTAAATTGATACAGTCAAGGAATATTTTACTTTGACGCTAAAATTCGTCATACATGTGTATTGTCCTGAACTCAAACTGCTGGACCAATTTTGATGAACTTTTTTGTATGTCATTGAGTTCCTGGGTGGTTTAGATACACAATTGGACCCAGTAGGTGGCACTGCGATAGTGTTCGGGTCAACATTCCGGCAGGACAAGGTCTATGAGGTCTTCTAGTTCAATTCAATATAATTTAAATCTTTCATTGCCATACAACTTAATGAATTGTATTTATTTAATAATTACTATATTTGGCTATAGAATTGAAATGAATGAAATTACTTTTAGCTTGTTTTTCCTACTGGGAATATTGATTTTGTCAAGATAGAGGACTTGGCTACAATACAATGATAATTAACTAATTGTACTCATTTTAGTATCCACTATACTTAATTAATTAATTGTACTTTGAGTATCTACTACCATTAACAAATGTAATTTTTCCATTCCATTGTCAATAAGTCATCATACATCTACCTATGCATGAATCATAATGAGATTTTAATAGCTAATTACGAGATAAACAATATTTTGTAGTGACAGAATTGTATAGCTATCTATTGTTATATAGGCAGGTACCTATACCTAGAATATTTGCATTATGATTTTGGATTTAGTGTTGTCAGTTCCAATACAGGCTAACTATTGTGTGTTTTTTCAGTAGCATAACAAAGTTATCCCTCAAAAACACTAATCAATAATTTTTTTCTAACCCAACCTAATTTGGGGCAATTTAATTGAATTGTCCAGATGATTAGAAATGTTCACTATTTTTTACTCAACTACGGCAAATCCAAAAAGAAGGGTTATGATATTACCAGTCTATGTATGTATGTATGTATGTATGTGACTATTTACAAATATTCCACTGTAGCGAATAAACTACTGAGCCCATTGTGAATGAGGTGTCAATCGATTTGTTATGATGGTCCAGGTGACATAGGCAACATTTTCTCATTCAATGTGAAGGTTAACAAAGTTTAAAACTTTTAAACTTTGTTAACCTTCACATTGGTTGAAAAAAAAATTTTCGTTTATAATAATAAGCTATAAGGATAAATTTAATATTTTGTAGTACTAGCTCATACCTGTGACTTCATACGCGTGGATTTAGTTTTTAAAATCCCTCAGGAACTGATTTTCTGGGATAAAAAGTAGCCTATGTTTTTGCATGGGTATAGTTGAGGACCTGGATAGTGCTATACCCATGCATAAAACACGTCGATGCTCTGTTGCGGCTTGATTGAAGGACAAACCAACAAACACACTTTTACATTTATAATATTAGTATGAAGTATGAAGAAAAATGAACTATGCACCAACCCTATATACTAAACACTTAGGCCCGCTTGCAGAGACGCCGGGTTAGGTTTAACCCTGGAATAAATTTGTAATTTTAACAGAAGCTTTATACGAAATCTGTCAAACCAGCAGCTAACTCTGGGTTCAAAGGATAACTCGGCGTTTCTGCAAGTGGGCCTTAATTAGGTTAGTAAATAAATAAATATGGGTCAGACAGATTTAATAATTTATAGATTAAACAACAATGTAAGTAGAACGCAATATATTATTTATGATACCTATTTATCAACTTCTAGGATAATTGAGTAATATATTATTATGCAATGTGTCTTATCTCTGTTCCCAATTTTATCTTAGATCAGCATTACTCTTCTAGACAAGATAAAATGTTTCTCTACATAGTGAGATCATCACTATCTCAAACATCTCTTATCTACCCGTTTTCATTTTAATTTACATTTGAAGTGTAAATACTTTAGGTACTTCTATATTAATCATTATAGAAAACTAGCTGACCCAGCGAACTTCGTACCGCCAACTTATCTATATAAATAAAACAAATAAACTATCCCAATCCAAAAAAACTATCATATCTTTTAAGTTGGACCAAATTACAGATAGTTACGAAGTTTGATAAAAATCGGTTAAGTAGTTTAGGAGTCCATCGCGGACAAAGAACGTGACACGTAATTTATATATATTAAGATAAATCATTTTATTGTCGATCATAAACAAAAAAATATAAAAAGTTTTTTCATCATACCTATTCGAAAAACGAATATTGGCTTCAGAGGATAGCGGGAGCAAAATTTAATTTTAACCCCATGGGACGTTTCATTTCTCTCTTCTGATTGGTCCGCGTTCGTGCATTAGTATGTGTTTATTACTACTGCGTTCGTTGCAGAAACCTGTCAATCGCTCATTTTGTTCGAAATTCAAAAATGTTTGAGAAGCTGTTGTCTTCGATAAGTCACGTGATGAATTTGTCGATCGGATATACGTCCATACTGTATCCAACATAAAAAATTTGTGTTTTATTTAATCTTTCAATATACGTATAGGTATAGTAGATTGATACTCCTAGCTTTTTCTCATAGGTAATGATGAAAAATAGTGTGTGTCATTCGGGGCCAAAATATTTTTCATCATACCTATTCGAAAAACGAATATTGACTTCAGAGGACAGCGGGAGCAAAATTTCATTTTGACCCCATGGGACTTTTCATTTCTCTCTTCTGATTGGTCCGCGTTATACTGCTTTAGCATACTAAAGCACTAACGCGGACCAATCAGAAGAGAGAATTTAAAAATGTGTCGAAATTTAAAAATGTTTGAGAAGCTGTTGTCTACGATAAGTCACGTGATCAAATTTGTCGATTAGACATAATATACTCCCATACTTCCAACATAAATATTAATGTTTAATTATTTCATAAAAATTTATTTGTGTTTTATTTAAACTTTCAATATACGTATTGGTAATGTCTATACTCTATACATAGTAGGTTGATACTCCTAGCTTTTTCTCATGATGAAAAATAGTGTGTGTCATTCGGGGCCAAAGTTTTTTGTCCTCGGGCGGCGTATATTGAATTCCTCGCTACGCTCAGGATTCTACTTTAGAATCTTTACTTTACTTCTATACTTTATTCTACTATAGAATCCTTCACTTTGCTCTGAATTCAAAATAACGCCCTCGGGGAACAAAAAATTCCTTTGGCCCCATATAACACAAATAACTATTGTTCTCGGGCGGCGTATATTGAATTCCTCGCTGCGCTCAGGATTCTACTTTAGAATCCTTCACTTTGCTCTGAATTCAAAATAACGCCCTCGGGGAACAAAAAATTTCTTTGGCCCCATATAACAAAAATAATTAATTATTATCATTATTAGATTATAGATACACTAGCTGATGCCCGCGACTTCGTCCGCGTGGAAAAAGTAATAAAAAAGAATTGTTTTATGTTAATCGTGAGGTTTTTACGATTGTACTACGCCACTATATAATATTCTGTACCTACTTGGTACCTGCAAACCTACAATATCAATTCAAAATGTAAATTTTGTAAATACCCACAATTTAGGCAGGACCAGCAGCATCAGGATTGAGGAGTTGGTAACTGGTCTTCAATGATTGATTGGCAACTGGTCTTCATTCTCGCCTGCATCACTGGACTGTAGTCCAGTGATGCAGGCGAGAATTTTCGATTGCACTACGCTTCTTTTTAGTTTATACTTGGCATCTACAGTAGCAACTGAAAACCGAAATTTTCGTGAGCGAAGCGAGTGCGAAAATTTTTTGATCGCACTGCGCCTCTGTGTAGCCCATACTAATTGGTATCTACAAAAGCAATCTATAATCGACATTATCGCTAGTAAAGCCAGTGCGACATTTTAAGGATTGCACTACGCCACCATAGGTATATTACCCACTATGTAGTCCATACTTGGCACCTACATAAGCAACACAAAACCGACGCTGTCGCGAGCGAAGCGAGCGTGAAATTTTTTAGGACTGCACTACTTTACTATGTACTCCATACTTGGTTTACACTTACAACAACAATGAAGAAAAGACATTTTCGCGAGCGAAGCGAGCGCGAAATTTTTTACAATTACATTGCATCACTACGTAGTCCATACTTGGCAATCCAAAACGGACATATTCGCAATTTTTTTAGGGCTGCACTACTTAACTGTGTCCTTCATACTTTGTTCTTACAATACCAATCAAGAAAAGACACAATTTCGCGAGCAAAGCGAGCGCAAAAATTTTAGATTGCACTACGCTCCTTTTTAGTTTAAACTTGGCACCTACATTAAAGAAAACCAAAATTTTCGCGAGTGAAGCGAGCGCGAAAATATTTTGATCACACTACGCCTCTGTGTAGTCCATACTAATTGGTATAGACAAAAGCAATCTACAATCGACATTTACGCGAGCGAAGCGAGCGCAAAAAATTTCGATTGCACTACGCATATTTGTAGTTCATACTTGGCACCTACAATAGCAACTGAAAACTGATATTTTCGCGAGCGAAGCGAGCATACTTGGTTACATTACACTCACAACAACAATTAAGAAATTTTCGCCAATGAAGCTAGCGCGAAAATTTTTACAATTTCATTGCATCACTATGTAGTCCATACTTGGCAATCCAAAACAGACATTCTTCTTCAAAATTCTTTAGGGCTGCACTACATAACTGTTTCCTTCATACTTGGTTCTTCTTCTTCTTCTTCTTGAGGTGCCATCTCCTACCGGAGGTTGGCTATCATATTGGCTATTCGGACCTTACACACAACTGCGCGGAATAAGGATCGAGTACTCAGTCCGAACCATGTCCGGAGATTCTTGAGCCAAGAGGTCCGTCTTCTTCCAGGGGGTCTCCTACCTTGTATCTTCCCCTGTATTATTAGTTGGAGCAACTTGTACTTATCGCCACGCATTATATGTCCCAGATATTGCAGTTTTCGTTGCTTTATTGGTTCGTTATACTTGGTTCTTACAATACCAATCAAGAAGACACATTTTAGCGAGCGAAGCGAGCGCTAAAATTTTCGATTGCACTACGCTTCTTTGTAGTTCATACTTGGCACCCGCAGTAGCAACTGAAAACTGATATTATCGCGAGCGAAGCGAGCGCGAAGGTTTTTTGATCGCACTACGCCTCTGTGTAGTCCATATACAAATGAGTACATAATTTAATATAATTTTTTTACAAAACAAAGTATATATTTTTTTTTCTTAATTTTTTAAAACCGCTCAACCGATTTCGGTAAAATTTAAAAACCACCTGGGAAGTACCCTTTCAAACAAAAAAGTAAGAATTTTCCAAATCAGTTCAGGCGCCTTCAAGTAATCGGTGAACATACATAAAAAAATTGAAAAAATAGATTCCGACGAATTGAGAATCTGCTCCTTTTTCGAAGTCGGTTAAAAAGAAATCTACAATCGACATTCTCGCAAACGAAGCGAGTGAGACATTTTTTACGATTGCACTATGCCACTTTGTAGTCTTCACTTGGTTGGTACCTACAATATGAATTCATTATCGACATTTTGTAAACACCTACTATTTAGGTGGGTATTATCATCAGCAGCATCGGGATTGAGAAGTTGGTACCATTAGTAGTTGTAGCATGGGGAGGAGAAGGGAGGTGGATGATTCCTAAACCGAACCGAGCGATAATTAAATTAGCTGAATAGATTGATGCCATCTAAGAATACAAAGCTACTGTGGGAAATTTTAGTAAACGGAAAATGGAGACGCGAAATTTTTTACGGCTGCGTTATGCCACTACCCTAAGTAGTTCATACTAATTGTTACCTATCATTGGTGAGCAGTACCCAGCAGCATCAAAATTGAGTCCTCTTTTACGGCTCCACTACACTATTATATTTTAAATATTTGGCACCTACAATATCAATTCACAATCGACAGTTCGTAAATATCCATGATTTAGGTGGGCAGTACACTGCACCATCAGGATTGAGGAGCTAGGGCCTGGAGGTCAGTGATATAGTCTAAAATTAGTATGTAATGAATAGCTCAGGTCAAGATATGGCTATGGTATGAATGTAATAAGATCTATATACGTATATATCGTATGCGAGTGACCTGGAACTATCCGAGAGAAGTTTTGTCCTCTATCTCCGATAATATCTAGCAGATCTTCACCAAAATTGATCATTGTATTTCTTGTCGTACACACTTTCAAATAAAGAAAGAATTATTAAAATCCGTTCAGATTTGACTGAGTTATGGAGTAAAATCAACAAAAAGTTTCATCCCCTATCCTAGAGTAACCTTATGTTTTATCGGGATAAAAACTATCCTATATGTTGACCCGGAGTATCAGCTACCGCTGTACTAAATTTCATTTAAATCCGTTCAGTAGTTTTCGCGTGAAGCGCGGACAGACAGACAGACAGACAGACAGACAGACAGACAGACAAAAATTAAATAAAAATCTGTTTTGGGCTCAGTATCGATAGTCAAGCATCCCCCAATTAAAATTTTCAAAATATATTAAATGTACAGAAATCTTCCAGTTACAGTTTTATTATAAGTATAGATATAGATATAAGTAAGTATAGATATAGATATTTGAAATAGTTGTCGGAAGAAATAAACTATTAGATATCAAAACAAACGGTTGTAGGTCAGCCCTCAATATGAATTGTTACAAATAACAAATATTGAATTTTTTGTTAGCTTCATTCCATTTAGATTTTCGATCCCCTTGTTGTTGTTTGCGACACTCACGTCTGTAATTTCATATTCATGTAACTTAAGACGCGGCCTTGTATATTGTTTTGTATATTGTACTTAATTTCGTCAAAGTCTTTACTTGGTGCTTGAGATATAATAACTGTGTTAGTAACATTCTCTAGGTAGGTGTTCAAAACCTTTGAAAACTGCTTCAGTCTGAACCAAGTCATAACACCCTTTATAAATCCCAGTATTAGTACCATTTTAAAATTGCAATGCTGATCACTATTAATAGGTATCTGGGAAAACAAAAGTTTCCTAGGGGATTCTTAAAATTTTAATCCACGTAGGTACAATGTATATACATAATATTATGAAGTCCTACCTAAATACTTGGTTTAAATTAAATTTTCTATATGTACCTATCTTTTCCATTGATTATAGCAACTGGCAGTAGGTACAATGTATGATTATTATTACCACAATAGTTATTGCTAGCATTTGTTAACAAATATCTGCCATTAACAGAGAGTTAATTATAGAAAGTCATTATTTAATATTGATAATATTAATTTGTTTACTATATTAATTTATCATTGCTGATAGTGGCATATCTTTGGGAACCTATCGATGTATTTCATTTCAAAATCCCAAATACGAATAAGGTCAGTGTTTTTGAAAAACTCCGCTTCAATGGCCTCAATAGCAACAGTGCGGACTGAAAACTCAAAGGTCGTCGGTTCAATCCCCAGCGTTGGACTATTGTCGTACCCACTCCTAACATAAGCTTCACGCTTAATTTATAGGGGAGGGGAGAATATTAGTCAAGTTAGGCATGGTTAATATTGTTTTTTATATGTTTAGTTTTTATTGTTTTTAATATGTTGAAGCAGTGATAGCCTAGTGGTTGGGACTGTGGTTTCCTATTCGGGGGGTCGCAGGTTCGATCCCGGGTACGCACCTCTGACTTTTCGGAGTCAAGTGCGTTTAAGCAATTAACTATCATTTGCTTCAACGGTGAAGTAAAACATCGTGAGGAAACCTGCAAATCTGAGAGTTCTTCATAATGCTCTCGAAGGTGTGTGAAGTCCACCAATTCGCATTGGGCCAGCGTGATGGACTATGGCCTATACCCCTTCTCTGAGAGGAGACCTGCGCTCAGTAGTGAGCCGTTGATGGGTTGATAATGATGAACATTGTTTTTAACAAAAAAAAATGCCACATTAAATTGTAAGGAAGCGCCATACTTACGTGGACTTGTGAACCACGAGTAAATATCTCATCCAGTAGGGCTAGCCTCCGTGGAGATGAGTCTTGGTCAAATGTGGCCAGTAGGACATTGCTAGAATATTCTGTTCTTACGTCCTCCTCAACATCTCTATGTTGCCAGCAACACTTAAGAGATTATTACATTTTGCATCCCTCTCTCTCGCACATTCTAATAAAAATCTCAGACATCATCTTGGACGACCTCCCTGGCTCAGTGGTGAGCGCTGTTGTCTTATAACTGGGAGGTCTCGGGTTCGATTCCCGGCGGGGTCAATTTGGGAATTTATAATTTCTGAATTTGTCTCTGGTCTGGTCTGGTGGGAGGCTTTGGCTAGTTACCACCCTACTGTCAAAGACGTGCCGCCAAGCGATTTAGCGTTCCGGCACGATGGCGTGTAGAAACCAATTAGGGGTATGGGTTGAATGTTCACTGCCATACCAAGTTAGCCCGCTACCATCTTAGACTGCATCGTCACTTACCATCAGGTGAGATCGCAGTCAAGGACTATCTTGTCATCGAATAATAAAAAAAACATTTGACAAAATAAGGTCCATTTTTATCTTCGACAATTAAATTACGGATATTTTTGACATATTATAATCGTATACCTAGTTTTTGATAGAGAATAAGAGCGATAAATTTTAATATTAGTTTTCGCCCTTTTTCTCTATCAAAATCAATTAGGATTCTCCACTCAATATAATCAAAAATGGCGGAGATCCGTAGAGACACAAAGTCACTTACGAAGAAGTAAAAAAAAGGTGGAGGCACATTACATACTCGTAGTTCGAAGAGTCGATGGTCGTTGGGGTCCAAGGTGCTAGAGTGGCGACCACGCACCGGCCGGAAGCGCCTTGTTGGCAGACCCCCTTCACTAGGTGGACCGACGACATAAACAAGTCGCAGGGAGCCTCTGGATGTAGGCGGCACAAGAAGAAGGCCTGTGGAAGTTCATGCATGAGACCTTTGTCCAGCTGTGGACATTTATCGGTTGATAAATAAGTAAGAAATAATTTATTTATAACCGACTTAAAAAAGGAGGAGGTTCTCAATTCGTCGGAATCTTTTTTTTTTTATGTATGGTAATCGATTACTCGAAGTCGCCTGAACCCATATACTTCCCAAGTGGTCCCATTGAAATTTTATCGAAATCGGTTGAGCGGTTTTTAAAATATCAACAATAAATTATATACTTTGTACTGGCGCGGGCGTTTGAAGTCTTTTTTTAATTTTTTTTTTATTATATTAAACTAGCTGATGCCCGCGACTTTGTCCGCGTGGATTTAATTTTTAAAATCCTCGGGAACTCTTTGATTTTCCGGGATAAAAAGTAGCCTATGCCACTCTCCAGGTCCTCAACTATACCCATGCAAAAAATCACGTCGATCCGTAGCCCTGTTGCGGCGTGATTGAAGGGCAAACCATCAAACAAACACACTGTCTAACTGGTAAGAATTATTAACCCGATTGGTTCATAGTATACTTAATTAGCGTCATCAATTTGCAGTGTATCTTCATTATCTGGTGCTACCTGCCGACCGACTACAACGGCTCGATGATCATCTACAACCGCATCATCCGCCCCTACTACCAGAAGCATCACGGCCGCATCGACGACATCGCCAATTCAGGTAAATAACAAATAACCCACGGAAATATGATGTAAGATGATGTCACAGCAATCTTGAAGCTTCAGTAGATCAACCTGTGACATCTAGAAAATTAGCAAACATAAATACCCTGAGCATTTAACCAACAAATAATTTATTATTTGTTAATTGTCATTAATTATAACTATGACCGACAATCAAACTTTTGAAACTAGCTATAGACTTCCTTTGCCAGTTTTCAATTCCTACTTTAGGTGGTAGCCGACTTGTTACGTCTTCGGAATGGTGATGGTCGGCTTTCTTTCAAAACGTCAAATTCTTTACAGCAATACCTCCACACCAGTGGCGCCAACTGGTGGTGCCTTAAAAAACTAGACTCCACTAAAAAAAGTTTACGGAACAGAATATTAAAGCAACGGATTCCGTTTTTGAACGCTTTTTCTATAATTTTTTTTAGATATCGTGAAAAAGTTGGTGCAAAATGCCAACACGCAAGTGGACAAAACTGTCAATGAATTGAACAAGAAGCTTTCCGACCTCCATAAAGATTAGGTTGGATATAGCTTTGTAGGATCTGGTAGGTATTTGGGAGAAATAATCAGATGCTTCTAGTCCGCTTGCTTACTTGTCTGAGTTCATATATTATGGGTTAACTATTATTTTATTTATAGAAACATATCAATGCACTTTAACTCTCCGTCGAATACTGAAAAAATAATTTATTCTGAGCACTCTTAAATATTAGGTGCTTATTTCACCATCGGCAATAACAATTAATTAACCGAGGAATATTGAAGGTTTGACAGATTTTCAGTATAATATTTTTAGTGTCAAAAGTTGTGAATATAAGGCACTGCGCAAACGTGGACACTTTTCGTGTCCTGTGTCGGACACAAGCCACTTATTTTCATACTAGCTAATGCTCGCGACTTCGTCCGCGTGGATTTAGTTTTGAAAATCCCTCGGGAACTCTGATTTTCCGGGATAAAAATTAGCCTATGTCACTCTCCAGTCCCTCAACTATACCCATATAAAAAATCACGTCGATCCGTAGCTCTGTTGCGGCGTGATTGAAGGACAAACCAACAAACAAACACACATTTGCATTTATAATATTAAAGTATGATTTTAACATGAAAAAGAAGTTATTGTGACATAACTGTAATAGTTAGATATATAGTATCCCGAACTTGTTGTAGTGAGATATTGATGTCTTCTATAAAACTGTAGTAGATACATCCCTTTGCTCTATTGTCAATACTTACTTAGTTTCCGCAGCGTAAGCGATATAAGGATTTTTTTGATATTTTTGACACACCTTGGGTTACATATCGAAGTTTCCATACGGATCTCTTAACTTTTTGAAAATATTCTATAGCCTATGTTCATCAGGGATAATGTAGGATTCTAACGGCGAGAGAATTTCTCAAATTGATCCAGTAGTTTCGGAGCCTATTCAATTCAAACAAAAAAACATACAAACAAACAAATCATTCCTCTTTATAATATTAGTGTACACAATAAGTGGCTTGTGTCCGACACAGGACACGTTGCGCAGCGCCTAAGTGACTTGTTTTTTCTCACTTTTCAATTTAACTTGAATTTTGACCCTTTTTAGTGGCAATTTTTGTATTGAAAATCTGTCAATCCTCCGGCACCTTCTGCAAAACGAACATAACTCCACGATATCTTGGTCGGAATAAAACTACACCCGGTCATTTAAAAGCATGTTTGCTGGATTCACTGATATAGCAATGCAATGTTGTTTGCGGCTTTAACTGGGCATATGTAAGAGTTAATTAATCTTCCGTGCTAACCTTCGACAATTTAAAGTAGGACTTAAAGCAGGTTTAGAACTAAATAAATTCTGCCACTTTCCGCGGGAGGTGAGGTAAACACGTACAGCACACATTTACTCACTCACTACGTCTCCATGAGCGCACACTAACTCAAAAGCTGTCATACCTACAGAAAATGAGCACACAAGCAAATAATTACACGTACGTCGTACATGTACTTCGGCAGAGGGGAATGCGTGCGCTTGGCAAGTCCTTCTCTCCCTCGTCCAAGGTGCTAACCCTACAGTCAGGACATAGCTAACTCCAGTGATGAAATTGGTTTACTCGTAAACTTTCTTTCGAGGCTTTGAACCAACCGATTCCGATGCTCAATTGGGTTTTTAAAGGGTTTTTAAAATATTAACAGAAACAAACATCCAAGAGTTGGTGCAAGGTGCAAACAAGAAGATTACTGCTTCATTGAAAAGATTAAAAGATTGAACTGTTTTCGGTCGCGCGATGTATGTCTATTTATTTTCCGTCGTCACGAATAGATAGATTGATAGTAGAATTGAATAGTGTAGATTTTGTGTATTCTTGAGTAGATAGGTACGATTGGATTTCGTAGAAACACACTCAATTTGGTATCAGCGCAATCCATGACGATAACGGAGAGATGGACGATGATAGCAATTTTGACTAGGACTGCCCCCCGATTGTCTAAAAGTTATTCCATTGATCGTTATAGTATTCGATGACATTAGCGTCAAAGTAAAAGTCACAAATCCAGTACAATGGATTTTAAAATGACGCGTGGAGCGTATCGTACGTATACGTAAACATACAAGAATGCATGCACCATTTTGAGCTCTAATTCAATGCTCTTATGGTTTATTTTACTTTGACGCTAATGTCATCGAATACTATAACGACCAATGGAATAACTTTAGACAATCGCAGGGTTGATGTTAAACTGATTGTGTAACACTCATAGTCTAAGATCCGAACATAACATCGACCTTCACCCATCTGTTTACCGAATGAAACATTTTTTTTATAAAATTCCATACATAGACAAATACGTCTTGTATGTATTGCCTATCAAAATATGTTCATGACTATCATTTATTAAAAAAATATTAATTAAATATTTTTTTAGCGAGTTTCAACGAAGGCGTCGCTCGCAGCCACTATGCTCTATCCTTCTTTATTACACTAAATAAGCTCGGATTTCTCTCTTGCGCAACTTTACTTGCTTTGATTTTTAAACTTTAAATCCTGGCAATAGTGTTTCATGAACGGTTTATTGCAGGCAATACTATACCATCGCGTTTGTTATTAAATAATCTGTTTTTTGATATATATTTTGATTGGTAAACAAGTGGGTGAAACTCGCTAAAAAAATTTAATTAATATTTTTTTTTAAATAATGATAGTCATGAACATATTTTGATAGGCAATACATACAAGACGTATTTGTCTATGTATGGAATTTTATAAAAAAAAATGTTTCATTCGGTAAACAGATGGGTGAAGGTCGATGTTATGTTCGGATCTCGTACTATCACCCCATTAAACATTTTTAGAATCCATCGGTATTTTTTTATAGTTCATTAAATATTATACAATGGTCGCAAATATTCTTGGTATCCAGCGAGTCACAAGGAAAACCAATTTAATATAATATTATGTTAAGTTTGATATCAATCCTAATTTTGATTCGGACTCTTATTTGCTTTAACTAACAAACTAAAATTTTGTTAGTTAAAGTAAGTTAGTTAAAACTATGTTTGTCTGAAAACTCTTACTTAGCTTGCTGGAGTGGCGAGTGATTGATTCAAATTCAAATTATTTATTTGCCAGATTGAGTACATCTAAGATCTTAAACAATAATTATAATACACGCTTCAATCCGCCACAGAGTAGCATGCAAATAATTAGTTACATAGTTAAGTAATAACTGTCATTATAACTAAGTAATATTATTAATTTCAATTACTGAAAAGGTTGAAAGAAATCGTTTATTGTATAAAAATTTTTTTCTTGCAACCATTTCTTAAGTTTATATAAAATTTTTTTTTCTGGGAGCATCTTAATTTCTGCGGGTATTTTATTAAAAATCTTTATGAACATGGCGTAACAACTTTGATTGAGCGTAAAGAGCGATTGCTTGATGCTACAATACATGAGAAACTTCGACTCTGTCGGATGTCCAGTCGGACAGGACAGGATGTCGGATCTGCTTAGGGTTTTCGCATGACTCGCCGAACCCAAAAAAATTGCGGCTTTGTATCTTCGAAAAGAATATGACAAGAATACTTATGATGAATTTGCGTTCCTTTATTGTATTTTTTTTGTGTTTGATTTGCCCCATTTAAAAGGCTGTATCTTTTATTTAATTTGCATTCCCCTTTTCGTTCCGTCCTAATAGAAGTAATATACAATTCTAGGTAAACAAGAATAAAGCTGTACACACATAGCCCAATATGTAAGTAAAGCCAGGTGGACCGGTAACGCGTTGACGCGCTTTTCGTTTTGTTACGCGACGTAACCTGCATTGCTACGCATATGGCTTAATTATCATACTTGTGTTGGGAGGTAGAGATATTCCTAATTGCCCATTAATCAATAATTAACAAAAACATCTACACCTAGGTAATAACGCTTTCCACATGGCAACTAAAAATCACTGGCAGGAAATATCTATACGCATATACCTATTAGTTTAACATTTTTGCTCTGTATTTAACACTTGCTTTGTTTTGTTACTCACACAAAGTCCAATATCTGGGTGACCGAGCTTTGCTCGGTTTTTTTGTTTTTTTTTTTTTGTAAATCGTGTTTTTGGAAATAATATATTTAGAAATAATAAAATAAATAATAAAAATAATAAAATTCATAGGGAAAAAATTCGTCTGGACTCGACCCAGAGTCTTCTAGTTTCGGAACCTTCCGAAACCTAACTAAGCTATCGAGAGTTCATAATTAACGGCGAAATTTACCTTCGTATTCTAATTATATTGTAAGGGGTTTTTCATTGCTTGAAAACACTGATAAAACGACCTTTTCTAAAAATGAAACCTAGCTAGATCGATTTATCGCCCCCGAAACCACCTACAATGTAGGTGGTTTCGGGGGCGATAGTGATAGGTAACGTAGGTGTAGGTCCTACATGCTAAACATGAAAATCGTTGGAGCCGTTTCCGAGATTCAGATTATATATATATAGGTATATATATACAAGAATTGCTCGTTTAAAGAGATTAGATTAACAATTTTCGTAATATGACAAATTTCTCAGCGCTTTACAGGCATACAGTTCAACTGAGACGGTGTTTGAGGTAGTATCCGATTAGTTGCAGGCCGATTCTGTAAAAGCCGAATCAATCATTACTACAGTCTCGATTGTGGTGATTGGTTGAATTTATCTCGTTCTCTCTGCTACAATGCATTATATTATAATTAATAGCGAGTGGTATAGTCCAGAGGCTATTGCAATCGTCACAATGACATAGCGATCATTTTTAGAAAATCTTAAGCTGGAGATTGACTTGTAACATTTTTTTGCGTGTATTTGTAAGTGTGCAAGTGTGCTCCATTTGTGCTTGTGCGCTTGCGAATTGCGCTCGCGATGACGCGACCTGCACTGACTTACAAGTCAGTATCCAGCATAAGCGGTCCCCCCCCCCCCCCTGCAGCACGCAGTGACCTTAGGAACCATTTCAGTTAAACTGTAGGCCTATAGTTGCTCTAAAATCTAAAGATTATATTTCGTAATTTAAGGAAAATTATGACCGCTAGAAAATTTTGTCTACCCCTTTTCTCTTATTATCTCTATCGAAACTAACATGGTTGCACACCATGATTCGTCTCGTTACGTCAAAAGTAGAGACAAAATTATTTTCTCTATTTTTCTCTACGAACTTTAACATTCTCTCCATGGCGACGTCATTTTCTCGAACTTTGAAGTTTGAAGTAAAAGAGTAAACGAGAAATCAGTTTACATCGACAATATCTCTCTCTCTCTCTTCGCGAGATATCACTTCGACGTGCATGGGCCTGCTGCTTAATTCGTAGCATGTTTTAGTTCAAGCTGTCGATAATTTGATCGTTGACCGTGGTCTCAAATCGAAGCCCGCTCAGAAAAATATAAACCTTACCGGTTTATTGAGCGAAATCGATTTAGAAACGGTTTTACTCTTTAAGCCGATTAAACGATCGGTTGAGTTGATGATTGAAATCGGTTTGACATTTTTTCCGGTTCCGAAAGCGGAAGACCGGAGTAGACTAGGTACCTACGCTTCGTACACTCAGCCTGTAGCCTAGTCACGTTAGTATGACATCATCCATTAGACTTACTACTGAGTATAATTAGTGTAATAATTGATGTAGTGAGGTATTATGTAATTATTTCCGACCTCGTATGAACTTTGCACTGACAATGGATTGCTTATAAAATTATTTTTGTGTTTATAAGTATTTTCTGCCAGATGTGAAATCTACCCTAAAACTGTGGACTAACTTTTGCTTACATTTAATAAATAAATAATCACATGAAAGCCAATTGTACGTGTTCGCTTAAAATCTCATACGTTGTTATTAATTAATTTAATAGGTACCTATAGCGATTTCTAGGTCGCGATCTATCGTATCATATAAAACTCATGGCGACTGACAATCATCACAGCCGTCAATGTGACAGATTAAAATTTAAGATGACAGCTCAGGGACTCTCGCGTTGTTCGCGAATGACTAGTCATTCCGCGCTACGAAAGAAGTCTAGAGGCGGTGCTATTAATGGCATGTCTATGCCATTATTGGTAAAATGTATAAAGTTCCACTAATTGGGTATTTGACTGTAGTCAAAAATCAAAATGTTGACATGCATTATTTACAATCGAAAATGTAACATGTAAGGGTAACATTAAACAGAAAATAAATCGGTCCAAAAACAAATAAGTTATAGAGCTTTAAAGTTTCCTGTTAGACAGAGAGAGTGTTACTGAAATGTGATGTCACAATTCAGCAGCTCCATAGAAAATTTCGTTTTAGCAAGAGATAAGATACAGTCACAGTAAAACAGCTTATAATTCCGAGACTAGTAAAGATATTTAAAAAAAAAGAAATGGCATTGTGTTACATATTTACAAACGTTATTTTAAATAAATAAAAAAATATCAGTCAAATACCCAATTGCAGCGGGACTTCTTTGGTGGCGCGGACTCTCTTTATTGGGTAATATCGCCACAGCGTTGCGCTTCTAGCCAACAGCTGACGATCTACCGGTCTTCAGCAGGCTTCCATCGCGTTTGGACGAAGCATTGAAACTAACATAACTGTATAGTGTCGCTGTAGTTTGTTAAACATCCCACGGCTGCATGAAGTTAGACTTAGGCGATAGTGAACCTTGAAAAATATAACTTATATAATTTTGAAAACCTTGTATTTTGTTCTATTTTCCAGCTACGCGCTTGGTAGCGGATGCAGTTAGGAAGAACAATTAAAGCCTTCAAAAAGCAATTTTTCATATATCGGAGGACGAAAAGTACAAAACATCCGCTGCACCCGCTTTGTACCGCTTCGCAGCACTCATTGGACGCTAAATGAAAAAAAAAAACTGAAAATCCATAGACGGAAAAAAATAATATTTTTTATACATCGAAGTTGTGTAACATAAACAGTTGGACAGGCTTCGTAAAACATTACATGATAAACTAATTTAACAAACAAGTTTCTTTGTTTTTTGGTTTGGGGAAAATTATTTTTGCGAAATGATTATTGTATTATTTTTTATGGTACATAGAGTTGGTGGAAAATTTCGAGGATATTTTTGATAAAAGCTGAAGTTTATTAAATTGCCTCGAATAAGAATGTTCACCGTCATTTCCTACCTCTGTCTCGCTCGCGTGTAATTTACAATGAACAAAACAAAATAGAAAATGACGGCTTCTCATTCTATTCATAATCTTAGGCGCATTATATGGCATACTTGACCTGTGAATTGATCCCTATTCCGTTGCCTTACGAGGCATTTTAGATAGACTTGTACGTTGTAACAAAAACAAAACGTATCATAAGTATTAATATCAGAAACGAACCTGACGCTGTTCGATTTTCTTAGTGGGGCTAGATGTGTATTAGATTTTATCAAGAACCTCCTGGAAATTTTCCACCAGCTCTCCAAGTATTAGTTAAGTGTTCTTGTATGATTGTGACGGTTTTTGACGAGTTTTTAGGTCGAAAGTTGTAGTTTAATTCTTTACTCTTGGTCTGATAAATAAAATATTAAGTTTCCTGGACAAGTTATCTGGCCTTGACCCTGACATTCAAATCGTAAAGGCCCCGTTAGACGATAGGTAGAATCAATCAGTTCCGATCAATCGTTAGCGATAAATGACCGACGGATTAGAAAATAAATGTATATTAATCCTCGTTCACAATCATCAAAATGTTCCAGATATTGGTCCTGCAAACATAGAATCATCGGATTAAACGGTACTTAGGTTATCCGCCAGTCCCTGCCAGTGATTGTAGCAAAGCTGACAGCAAAACCTATCGTCTAATCGACAACTTTGACATGTGTCACATTTTTGACGTCAAAATTTGACAGTTCCTAAGAGGTGTCAAATTTTAACGTCAAAGAATGTAAATCGCGCGCAAATTCGATTTCAATGAAATGAACAATCAGGGCCCATTACCTATTGTATTTTTTCTTATTCTTAAGTTGAGCGATGGATTTCTTTTTATAATTATGTAGAACAGATTTGCTCAAGGAATTGTTAGTTTGTCCGTAATGCATTGTTAAGTTTTTTAGTAAGACCAATTTTTTAGTGTTTGTAGATTTTTATACATCACTTTGATACACATAATATAAAAACCGAAAAATATGAAATTTACAAAAAATAACTTTAAACTAAGTATGAATTCACTTCGTTATTATGCAGTTAATTCCTCCATATTATTATTGACACTCATTAATTTTTTGTTCGTACAAAAAATCGGTAGTTTGCGAAAAAACATATTTTTCGCAAACTACCGATTTTTTGTACTCGATAAAATTTTGTAAATGAAAAATATTTTCAGCAGCCCAAACCTTTTGTAGGTGTTTTTAAAAATTTAAGTAAATGCACTGATTTTGTATTTATATTATATTATAGCCTACTTTGACTTGATTATATACCTGTCGATGTTTACCTACTATAATATAGTCTGTGTAGTTTTTCATTCAATACGTTATTTTCAAACTTTGCTAACACATCTAACAAATTCTATTCTTGCCATTAGATATAAATTCATAATATTGTATTAAATTGAACATATATTTACTTATGTAAACTATAAAAAATAGTTTTAAATATTAAAAATACAATAATCTTCTTAGTTTTTTCTACTAATCCGCGGAATTATATCTTCGTTAGTATATTTATAAAAAAATATAAAACTGACTACCTACTTACTCTGTAAAAAGTTATGCGTAAAGTAGCCATACTCGTAAAAAAAATTATCGTTATTTGATAAATATATAAAAAATTTCCAAAATCCAAAAAAAAAACTACAAAAATCGAAGCTTTTTACCGTTTTTTTTCATGGGGACCTTATTGAAAAAGTGGCAGTGCATACAATAAAGTAAGCAACACAGAGCTTCGCTTCTGTCGCCTAGTTTTTTTAGCTAATGTGCTATAGACAGGTATGTGATCGAAGTGTGCAACTAAACACCTATTTCTAATCATGTATTTAATATTTCGCTTGTATTAAATAAATTAGGTACTTTAATTAGTGTGCCTTCAAAATTTTGGCTGTATTGATTGATGTATTCACAAAGTATTGTTATTGCTGTTTATTTTTTTCCACGTAATAAAAGGAATTCATTGCAGTAACATTGGTTTCATTAAACAAACAAAAATAACCCACAATTGCTGTGCCCATGGTGCCTACAAAACAGTTCCATCCAGTAATCTGAGGAAAATCTACCTATCTCCACTTTAGACAAAACATACTATGGCTGAAATCTAGTGATACTACTTCCTGTCTGCAGGGTTATTCACAAAAATAAAACTCAATTCGAACTCGCTTGTCAATTATGTATGTATTTAAAAATCCTACTTCCTACTATATAAATGCGAAAGTTTGTGAGGAAGGGTGGATGTTTGTCTTTCACTCCACAACGAATGAACCGATTTGGCTGAAATATGGGATAGATATAGCTCATACACAGGATTAACACATAGGCTACATTTTTAAATTAAATTATTCAATTTAAATTAAAAAATCTAAATCCACGTGGACGAAGTCGCGGTATGTGATATAACATTTAATAGGCTATTTGACTACTTTTAGAAAATCATCTTAAATTGTTAATAATGCTATGCTGAAGCTAACAAAACATATATTTCGGCATAATTTTCATTATTTTTCATAAAAATCGAGAAATAAATTCAAAAAAATAAATTGCCGCCGAAACGTTCCATTTGCTCTCATGACGTAACAGTTCACATTTCAAACAATGACAATTTTATAATATGTGTTTAGGCCGCGTGTCGCATACTATTTGGTATTTAATAAAATAGTAACGATGAAAAACAGACGAAATTAGCCTATTACGCCGCACAAACACGTCGAAATGTATTGACAAAATGAGAATTCCATAGGTGGTGTGGACTGTGACGTCATTCGAGATCACGGAACGTTTTCGATCACGTGACCATGGCCAGAATTATAGCAATTTTATTTAAATGTTTTCTAATTAAATAAAGCTTTATTTTTTAGTTTTGTCGTATGGAATAATGTTTTTAGATAATAATCTTTTAGGATGACACCAGTTGAAACGATATTTTTATTATAGTCAAATACCCTATTGCTAAATCGCACATAACTCCGAAAATTCGGAAGTGTCCGGGATCGAACCTGCGACCCCCCAAATAGGAGACCACAGACCTAACAACTATCCACCGCACGACACATGGAACAAGGAATTGCGACTAGTCTTCCTATTTCTATGGCACGACACGAAAAATTGCGGTGATATCTCCGACCGCCATATATTTCTATGGACCGTTTACCTGTATAATGTACTTTGTGGTTTACTCATGCAATTTATCGTACCATGCTGAGGTCAAATTTACAGGTTGAAAAAAAAACTAATTTAGTACTTACATAAAACCTACTTTATTTCCTAAAATAATATAACAATAATTTATGACCTAAACTTATGCTGTACTCTCTGCTGACTGTTCAGCTTTGGCTTGCTTTTCTCTCTCTGCCTTCCTGTTCCTCCAGGCTGTCATGTACGAGCGAGGGTGGATTGGGAAGAAGCCCGCTAAACCTGCATAAGAAGCAACGGCTGGGTCATGCGTCATGCTCGTGAACGGGTGCCGCCGGCGGGAATGGGGCTACTTTCTGTGTGCCCATCTTGACATGTTTTGAATAATTGTAAGTAGTATGCATTTTTGGAACTTCCCCTCATTCTGGAAACACTGCATAAATAGCATAGTATCTATTGTATTGTAAACTTGTTTTAAAAAGAGCAACCGCCGAGTTTCTTGATGGTTCTTCTCAGCAGGAAGGGCATTCCGAACCAGTGGTAGATATTTTGACAGAGTTCTCAATACAAAAACTGTCAGAATGTTCAATTTATCCCTCGGATAAACATTGACATCTCATCATTGGATCGAATATTAAATTGGTGAAATCTGCACTAAGTAATCTTGGGAGGATGAAGGGAAACATCACTGAGATGCAGAGTTATGTTGGGAGTTATATAGGTTTTTTAAATGAATTTACCATCAGCTCTTTGAACTACGAACTAGTTCAAAGAGCTGATGGTCGTTGGGGTCGGAAGGTGCTGAAGTAGCGACCCCACACCGGGAAGCTCAGTGCTGGCAGACCCCCCACTAGGTGGGCTGATGACACCAAATGAGTCGCAGGGAGTTGCTGGATTCAGTCGGTGCAAGAGCGAAGCCTGTAGAAGTCCATGCAGGAGGCCTTTGTCCAGCAGTGGACGTCTATAGGTTGATAAAGAAGAAGAATGCATATACAGGGTGTAAGACATGTTAACAAAAACTTTGTGAATAGGTTCTGCTGGGGTGATTATTTTCTCAAATTATGATATTCAAAGACCAGATCCTGCAATAATACTATAGCACCAAGTACCTATTTACGGAATTTAGTGAAATTTGTGAATTTCTTTTGAGAATAAATTCTTTAACCACAATTTGGAGTTCCTTTCCAGTACTTGGGAGGGTTCCAAGGGATGCTTCCCTTGTCTGAGCAGAGGGGATTTCAAGATTTAAGAAGAACTTCGAGAACTTAGAACACCCTACACTTACCCAATAGTTCCCCAACAGGGTTTGTGACATGTGCACCCTGCCCTAGCCAGAACTTTATTCTTTCCAGATTCAAAGCTACAAGCTTCTCATTGTTGATGTTGGGCATGGGATCGTAGGAACCCAACTGTTC
Organism: Oeneis ivallda; assembly: GCA_029955525.1. NCBI lineage: Eukaryota > Metazoa > Arthropoda > Insecta > Lepidoptera > Nymphalidae > Oeneis > Oeneis ivallda. Next base: position 24,662,319 of record JARPMR010000007.1, read on the forward strand.
TATAACCGGCTGACTGTTGAGTCTTCTTCTCTGAAATATTTAAACAAACATTTTACAATTGAGACGTTAGCAATCGTTATTCTGTGGATATTAATAAAAAATACCACAATAAAATAAAATAGTTATAGGCCTAAGTATACCACAGCACAATGCTTTGTGGACTAGAATTAGGCATGTCACATCACATGTCTATAACCAAGAAGCTTAATATATATAATAAAAATAATTAAATACGTACCTACAACACTAACATAGGTACATGTCAATTTTCAGAAAAAAATTAATGTTCATAGATGTACCTATAGTTTAAATCTATTGATGTATGCCTGATCATAAGCGAAATAATCAATGTATTTTTTTGACGTAACTTTCTATAATACTAGCAGTTTTTAGGTTATTTTGAATTTTTCCTGTCTCAGTAACCTCACTCTCCGCTAAAATAGTTAATTTAAATTTATAATTAAACCTCTTGAATACTGAGACCTGAATTTGCTCTTATACTTGGTTATAGCAGTAATATCTTTAGTTTACTTACGTGTGTTACTGAGATATGATAAAACGGTCTGTTAGTACATCCTTGGCGTATGAGACGAATGGATTTCGCAGCTCTAGCGAAGTAGCGACCCGTGCCACTGGCTGGAGGCAGCGCCATTGTTGCTTTTATTAAAATTATCAGATATTTTACAAAAAAAATAGTACACAATCACAAAATAACCTTAAAATAATTTCAGCTGAAGTTTGTTTGACATTGACAAATGGCATTACAATCGAAATCATGGAACTAGGAATTACGACCTATAAATAAAGGCTCGCTCTAAATACGTGTACAATGCAAGTACATTGTATTACGTATTATACTCGTTTAATATTTAACCATTTTGGAATAATTTTACATAATAGTAGTGGCCCAACATCATTGGAACAAAAATAATAATATCCCCCCTATCCCCCCCCCCCCCCCCCATCTCCGAAGTTTACCAATCGAAAAATCAGAAATAATTATGGTCAATAGAGGTTTATGTAAAAATAAAACCAACGCTCCTCTACAAAGTCTCTATTAAAAAAAAACTAAAAAAAAATATGAAAATAACAAATTAATTAAATTCCCACGAAACATTTACAAAAAATATGTCTACAAACTATGTAAATCTAAAATCCTACGAATCTATTTATCTCCTACGAATATTAGGTTTAAACAACGAACTCAACACAATAGGCTATTTGACTACTTTTAGAAAATCATCTTAAATTGTTAATAATGCTATGCTGAAGCTAACAAAACATATATTTCGGCATAATTTTCATTATTTTTCATAAAAATCGAGAAATAAATTCAAAAAAATAAATTGCCGCCGAAACGTTCCATTTGCTCTCATGACGTAACAGTTCACATTTCAAACAATGACAATTTTATAATATGTGTTTAGGCCGCGTGTCGCATACTATTTGGTATTTAATAAAATAGTAACGATGAAAAACAGACGAAATTAGCCTATAACGCCGCACAAACACGTCGAAATGTATTGACAAAATGAGAATTCCCTAGGTGGTGTGGACTGTGACGTCATTCGAGATCACGGAACGTTTTCGATCACGTGACCATGGCCAGAATTATAGCAATTTTATTTAATGTTTTCTAATTAAATAAAGCTTTATTTTTTAGTTTTGTCGTATGGAATAATGTTTTTATATAATAATCTTTTAGGATGACACCAGTTGAAACGATATTTTTATTATAGTCAAATACCCTATTATAAATGCGAATGTTTGTGATGGAATGTGAATGGATGGATGGATAGATGATAGCTCATACCCAGGATTAGCACATAGGCTAGGACCTAGGTACATTTTATCCCGAAAAATTAAAGAATTCCCACGGGATTTTAAAAAACCAAATCCACGCGAACGAAGTCGCGGGCATAGCTTATCTATATAAATAAAAATGAATGTTGGTAAGCGCATAACTCAAGAATGGATGGACCAATTCGGTTAATTTATTTTTTTGTATGTTCCTTAAGGTCCACGGAAGGTTTTTATAAAAAAAAAACAAAAAAAATTTAATTTACTTTTAACTTTTGACAGAACGAAGTCTGTCCGGGCAGCTAGTTCAAAATATAAGTAGCCGTGGAAAAAATAAGGCCCCCCACTAAGCTGCACTCAGCACGAAGCTATAGAAAGCTCCTGATTTTCAGGGGGAACCCAAGTGTCCACAGACGTGATTCCGTACTTCTTGCAATGTGCTACATTATCTTCTACTTTCTTGCAAATTGTAATCTCAAAGTTGCCGAGTTCCTACGCTTTGAAAGATTCTGTTTGAAACAAAGGTTTGAAATGTCAAGGTTGCTGTTGTGTCGTCTCAACCAATAGACGCCCACTACTGGACATACCTAGTTCTCTTGTAAAGATTCGCCCACAAAACACCATTTTACCAGCGACTAGCTTAAGATCGTCGTCCACTTTAGGGCGAGGTCTTCCGATGCTATTTGAGTAAGTACCTATGTCATGTAGGAACCTACCCGGCGATATATTATATTGCACATCGGCCTTTGGAATAAAACGCTATTTCTATTCTATTGCAAGGAAAGCTAGCCAGAAATTCACGTAGTAATTACTGAAATCTCTTCACAATCGGCGAGCACATCACGTAACATAGGTATTTATAAAAAATGCAGTCGAACTGTGAATAGAGTAGAATAGCGTTTTATTCCAAAGGCCGATGTGCAATATATATCGCCGGGTACCTACTGTAAAGTCGTTGTTGACCGAATGTTAAGTATAAAAACGAAAAATCCATAGGAAAAATCGAACCTACCTTATTAAATTATGATACTAATTACATTATTATTAAAATATATTTCTACGTAGATACCTATACCGACGACGAATAGGTCGGTAAACATTTCAATAGAGTGCCTACCGATGCACGGAAATGATTTCAAAAGTGTGTGAGGATGTGCTAGAGATTTCCAGGATGCAGAATAAATTGATAAGTATAAAATTGCTGTGTAGGCTTTTATAAACCGGATGCTGAAGCATAAATAAGTTATAACTGGGTCAATATAAAATGGCCCAGGAGCCGGTAACACTGAAAGCCCCGTCATGCAAAAAAGTTTCATGTCGATAGCTTTAATCGACCGAGCGAAGCGAAGGTCTCTGAGTTTACTTGAGTGAATTTGCACTTGTCCGTCCGTCCGTCCGTCCGTCCGTACGTCCGTCTGTCAGAGCCTTATAACTTCTGAATTACTGAACGTAATTACTTCAATTTAAGATATGATATGTAAACCGATGGCCTCCAGCCGAAAATGACTTAAAAAGTTATAAAAATCTTTATTTCAGGGGGGCTCTCATAGAAGCGAATGCGAAGTAAAATATATTTTTTTGCATTTCATAGGGTTGCAGTACCTCATTTTAACGATAATTTGGAACAGAGTACAAAAGTATTTTTTTTTATTTTTTTCCTAAAATTGACGAAATTGGGGGGCTTTCAAAGTGGAGATTGAATTCGAGGCTAGATCTCTAAAACCACTTTATTTTAAAACTTGAAACTTACACATAATTTGACTTATATTCTGTACTTGAACAACAAATACTAAGGCTAGATAAATATTATAAAGAAACGAAATTATTTAAGTTTTAATGGGCATCAATGTTTTTAACAAAACTTCACTATACTGTTAATAGATGGCGCTGTCCTTAATATTGTAAATACAGTTTTGCGTCAGCTATTCTTATTTTGTCTATTACTAATTATGTTAGTCAATTAGCAAATTATTATCAATAAAAGTATCACGTTGTTTTTGCAAAAGTAAATCCGTTTCTATTTACAATAATTAGACGTTAGCACCTATTTACTACTGTAGATGGTACTGTGTCTATGAATGTAAAGATGAGCGCGCATCTAGACATGCTCGCCGCAGAAGCCGCAAGCGCGCAGTCATGGCATTTTATAATTTTTAGGGTTCCGTACCAAAATGGTAAAAATGGAACCCTTATGGTGAGACTTTCTCCGTCCGTCCGTCTGTCACAGTCGATTATTTCAGTGACTATTAAAGCTATCGACATGAAATTTGGCATAGTTGTGTATAATAGTGGCCCAACATCATTGGAATAAAGAAAAATCGAAAATTATTTTTAGTTTTATAAAAAAAGGGGGAAAAATCGGGGGTTTGAAATTTCAAAGTAAAATAACTATATCGAGTGGGGTATCATATGAAAGGCCTTTACTTGTACATTCTAAAACAGTTTTTTATTTATTTATATATATAATAGTTTTTGAGTAATCGGCCAAAATGTCGAAAAAATACCGTCCCCCCCCCCCCTTTATCTCCGAAGTTTACCAATCGAAAAATCTGAAATAATTATGGTCAATAGAGGTTTATGTATATTTTACAGGAAAAATAAAAGCAACGCGAAAATTATTTTAGTTTGATTAAAAAATGGGGAAAATCGGGGGTTTGAAATTTCAAATGTATACCGAGTGGGGTATCATGTGAAAGGCCTTTACTTGTGCATTCTAAAACAGTTTTTTATTTATTTCTATATATATAATACTTTTTGAGTAATCGGCAAAAATGTCGAAAAAAATACCGTTCCCCTCCCCCTTATCTCCGAAGTTTACCAAAAGAAAAATCTGAAATAATTACTGTCAATAGAGGTTTATGTATATTTTACAGGAAAAATAAAACCAACGCTCTAACTAGCATAGTTTTTTTTTATATTAACAATAAACCTCTACAAACAAAGTTAACGATAAATGAGCAAATTAATATAATATTATCGTTTTACTTTTACTTTTGGAGTACGGAACCCTCGGTGCGCGAGTCCGACTCGCACTTGGCCGGCTTTTTTTTTATTATGAAATCGTATACTACGTAACACCCGTTCAGCGAACTAGCTGAATTTTAGTAAAATACTGTAGGCATACGCATCCCATCCACGATTGACGTCATCAGATTCAGCGCGTTTTAATTACAATATATAGTTAAAACTACCTGATGGGAATTATGGGATACCGCGAGGTCTCAGTTCGGGGCGAACCACTAGTAGTTACTAAAATATTCGACCATGACAGACGGACGGACGGACGGAGAAAGTCGCACCCTAAGGGTTCCATTCTTACCATTTTGGTACGGAACCCTAAAAAGGTTTGATAATTGCGTAGGTATAAGTTGTACTATTTTCAGACTAGGACAGTTTAATGTTCCCTACTGTTTTGAGCGTTAATAATTTCTGCAGCTCTACAGCGGTATTCAGTATTCCTAAGTGATGCTGTAACGTTAATGAATCTTAACCGGAGCGCGTTACAAAGAGAAAGCTCTGCAACTAGTTCAAGACACCACTTTATTCATTTACATTTTAACGTTCAAGAGTAATTTCACGGGGAAAATACACTAATGTTAACTCAAACACACTGAAATACTATAGGTATATTATACGACTTGCACACTAGGTTTATTAAACTAAAAATGATAGTGACGTTCTCGAAGTCCCAGCAAAAATGTGTCGCGCGGCGTGACGCTCCCACCGAGGCAAGAGCAGCATTTTTCGTGCTGAATGACGTCACGACCACAGACAAGCTGCCGAGGTGGCGCTGCGCTGGCGTCGATCGCCGCACACGAAACGCGCGGTGTTGCCAACACTAATGTCTTTAGGTGAGTAAATCGAGACTATAAAAATGTCCTCCTCATCCTACTTCCACTGAGATTAGCCATCTGCGCAGGAGATATTATAGTGCACAAGTGTGTGCGCTGGCAAACACAAGCGTATGTACTCTCTATTTCCGCACTCTCATAGCCCGACGCTTCAAGTTTCAACGGTGAAGGAAAACATCGTGAGGAAACATGCACTCCTGAGGTTCATCTATAATGTTGTGTGAAGTCTGCCAATTCGCATTGGGCCAGCTTGGTTGACTATGGCCTGTAACTATAACCCTTCTCTGAGAGGAGACCTGCGCTCAGTAGTGAGCCGTTGATGGGTTGCTGATGATGATGATGATAGTCTGAATCTGAAGCGAGTGGAGATTAGGCGCAGGATCGATGGATTTACGTGTTCACTATTCACTGCCAAACTTCCTTACTCTGGCTTACTATTAAAAACTGGGTTTTCTGTCAAGAAGCTTATTTATTTTTAACCCAACCCAGGAATCGAACCTAGGACCAACAACCTGAGAGCCAACGAGGCAGTAAGATCAAGATCGGTTAAGATACCGTACAGATTGCTCTAAATTATTGCAAGATGGATAAGATTCGGATCGAAAACAACAACTAAATTCAATAAAACTTGCTAACAACCTCATCCCTTTCTCACAGATCAACATAATATTATCGCTTCTAAGCTTTAAGGCCCATTTGTACCTTTATGTTTTTGAGTTCTAATAAGATTAAGTAGATTTATGAATAGAATAGAATAGAAATGTTTTTATTCAAATAAACTTTTTAAGTGCTTTTGAATCGTCGATGCGTCTACCACTGGTTCACCCTTCCTGCCGAGAAGAACCAGCAAGAAACTCGGCGGTTGCTCTTTTCAAAACAAGTTTACAATATAATAGATACTATGCTATGTATGCAGTGTTTCCACAATGAGAGGAAGTTCCACAAAAGCATACCTAATTATAATTCAACACATGTTAAGACGGGCAGACAGAAAGTAGCCCCATTCCCGCCACCGGCGGGACCGGGTTCACGAGTACAACCCGTTCACGAGTATGACGCATGACCCAGCCTTTGCTTCGCTCAACCATATTTGAGGGAAATTAACAACCCGCATCACATGACACCACCACAGATAATAGTTATTTCTCTAATATTGTTTGGTGTACAATAAAGTGTATTATTGTATTAATGTATAGCTAAGTACCAACTTGCGGCACTAGATGCTGTAGAGTGTAGATCGTCGAGCTAGGAAACTCATTGGCAAGGACTCACCACTCTTAGCCAACTTCAGAGCCTCGATCACCGTCGAAAACTTGCCGGCTTATCGGTGTTTTATAGGATATATTTCGGTGAGTGTGCTCAGGAGCTCTTCGACCTTGTCCCCCCTTCACCTTTTTACCACCGCACTGCAAGACATCGGCAGGGCTTCCATCCCTATATCGTTGATATCATATAACATCCACGCGCACGAAGCGGTTCAAGTCTTCATTTCTGATTCGCACGGCTAGGGTCTGGAACACTCTTCCGAGATCTGTGTTTCCTAACACGTACAATTTGGGTATCTTTAAAGCAAGGGTAAATAGGCATCTTCTAGGCAAACGCGTTCCACCTTAGGCCACATCATCACTTTCCATCAGGTGTGATAGAGGTCAAGCGTGTGCCTATAATGTATATAAAAAAAAATCATTTCATTTCACTTTAATTCATAAGTGTCTAATACCAATGCTATTACTAAAGGTCCGAAAGCAATTTATAATGGTACGTTTGTATACTCTACCAACCATTAATTTGCTGCTACGCTCGTCGTATCGTAAGGCTACGGGGTGGTGTGTGCCGCTACGATTTTTCCGGCGACGTAGAGTGGTGGAAAAACGTAGACTGTAAGCGTAAATTAAAGCATTGTGCTACTGGACTACCTTCTCTAATAATAACTTTTGTGTCATTGATAAAAAATAACTGTAAAACTGTAAGATTATTATTTAAGGAATGTAATTTACATTGTCTTTTGTTTGAATAATTTTATAGTAATAAGAACCTACATCACCATTCCCGATTGCAACCAGCCTGACCGATATAAACGACGACCTCAAGACAGAGGCAGAAATACGTCGTCGACACAAGCAAGAAAGAGATAAAGCATTTAAGTGGGTCATGGGATAAGAGGAACTTCACGCAACGGTCTAGATGTAAAGCGCTTTATCGCTGGATTTCGTGAAAACGGGAGGCTGAAAACGGCGGGTTATAAATAACCTGTGAGGTATATGATAATATAGTAATTGATGGTTTTGGTTATATTTTTGAACGTTTGTAAAGAGATTGTGGGTACTATTTTTGATTTTGAGAAATGAATTTTTTATCATCAGTTGTGAAGTCAAAATCTTCTGTTAAAATGCGCTTTTATTTGTTCTCTCGTTTCTGCAGGGATAAAAATTGATAAAAAGGGTGGTTTTAAATTTTTATCTATAACGTAAAAGGTTGTTACTTAATATTTTTTGAATGAGTCAGGCTCACTGAGACTACCTCTGAATTTCTTGCTGGTTCTTCTCGGTTGTAACGTCATTCTGAACCAGTGGTAGTTTCATTTGAAGATTCAGGAGCACTTTTTATTTGAATATAATATTTTTTAACCATATACCTACCTAATTATTATTGGTAAGCTTGGTGTATAGGTAAATCTATTCTATCTCCATTTTTTAGAATACTCCTTTTGAAAGTATTATTAAAGCATAACGAGCTGTTAAATTTCGATATTCAGACCTATCCAATGTAAATGTATTATGTAATTAGTATGTAGTATGAAACCAAAATTGTTTACCGAATTGATGTGAAAATTGTAATTTCTGAAAAGTTCTTTGGTGAATTTTGAGGATTTTCTATGTAGGTTTTATTAATACTTAGAATCATGGGAGTGGTATCGGCAGTTTTATTTTTTGTCGAAAATGAATGGATGGTCGGAGTCTGCTTAGTTGCTCAGGTACTCTGTGAACTGTCTGCTTACGACTGGACGTGCGAGATTGATTCCTGAAAACAAAAAATCCATATTTTCATTCATAAAAGGTTAACGCAAGATCCCAAGAGCTGGTCACAGAAGTACGATCAGTCATCAGACACACCTCTGCTCCAGTTCCGTACGGCGGCGCCGCGCAGCGCTGTCCGCTGGCGGGGCGGGCGGCGGCGGCGCGCGCATGCGGCCCCGGAGCGCGATCGATGCGCGCCGCGTCCCGCTCAGTGATCGCGCGCCCGTCACCCAGTGGAGTGCACCATGCGTTCGACGTGAGGCGGGAAACACGGCAAACTGTATCTCCGCGAGTACGCCGGCGAGGAGGAGCGGCCGCCGTGCCGGGAGGACTGGCGCCGGCAGGAGTGGTCGGGCGCGCGGAGCCGCCTGCCGCAGGTGGACCGCAGCCCGTCCCGCCGCAGCCCGTACCTCGCGCGCGATGACGAGCCGTCTCCCGCGCCCGACGAGCGCGGCCGCTCCGCCTCGGCCGGGGCGCACCACCGCGCGCGCGCGCGCCCGCTGCGCTACCAGTCGCTGGAGCGCGACTACGAGCGCTCGTACGCGCCGCCGCCGCCGCCCGACGATGACTACTACCGCCGCGAGCCGCCGCCGCTCTTCCTGGGCGAGCTGCAGTCGCAGAACTCCGACCTGCAGCGCGAGCTGGGCAACCTCAAGAAGGAGCTGGAACTGACCAACCAGAAGCTGGGCTCCAGCATGCACAGCATCAAGACCTTCTGGAGCCCGGAGCTGAAGAAGGAGCGCGCGCTGCGCAAGGAGGAGAGCGCCAAGTACAGCCTCATCAACGACCAACTCAAACTGCTCAACCAGGAAAATCAGGTCAGTCGTCACTCGCTTCTTCCTTGTGTCTATCGATTTTCTGTCTCGACTTTCTCAATCCTTAGATCTGAAGCTCCTTCTGTTCTTACAACTAATTAACCGCTTCTGTATACTTCTTTAAGACCATAAATCAAACCGAAGACCTTTGTTCCAGAAATTAGTAAAGATATTCCACCGGGATGCATCAACTGAATATTCTGATATAAAATGTTCATCTAAGCAGCCTAGCTTCGACGGAGACTTACAAACTCATAGTAATTGTGGTCGTCTACGCCTGTCGTTCGCGCTGCGTCATACGCATGCTTGGGATTGGTTCATTGATGTCACACTCATAGGTCAATGGGGGAATCTCGAGATGATCCACTTACGAATTATCTTTGGGATAACTTCATCTCAGGGTCTTGAAAATCATTTTTATATTATGAGATACGCTATACGATTTAACTCTATCTACTTACAAAAAAGATTCTTTGAATAGGTGGTATAGGCTTCAGCAAAGTTTTTGAGAAGAATGAAATTCTGCTCAATATTGAAAACGTGCCGTTGACTTACTTAAAAAATACCTTTGAAAAAAATCATAACATTGTACCTAAAGTACATAATTTTACTAATGGGAATTATGAACTTTCTACATTCGAAAGTAATGTTACTTGTAAGAAATACACATTCCCTACTTGTACATTACTTGTAAAAAATGTTAACCGAATGAGAAGACAATATTTAAAAGAATGACGTAATTGTAAGGAATAGGGATCAAAGAATTAGGTCACATAGAATCAGCTTGTAAGAGACTCAAGAGTTTAATTTAAATGCTCAAATGCATAGGTAGATACAATATAGATCTCTTTAGGCAATTCATACCTTCCTTTAAGATACAGAAAGTCTACTTAAATGCATTCCCAGATTCACGCGAAATATACAAAATCGTTATTCGACTGACATCCGCAATTCCTTTAAATTATGCCTGTTCCAAAAGTGTTCATATGTCGAACTTTTCGAAAAGAAAAATCTTAATGGAACAGCTGAACATGATAAGGTCTATTAGTACGACCTGCAGTTGGCGTATGTTTTCCCAATGAGGTTAACTTGTCGATGATTCTGGGATAGAATAGAATAGAATAGAATAGAAATATTTTTTATTCAAGTAAACTTTTTACAAGTGCTTTTGGATCGTCTGGCTCTACCACTGGTTCGGAATGCCCTTCCTGCCGAGAAGAACCAGCAAGAAACTCGGCGGTTGCTCTTTTCAAAACAAATGTACAATACAGTAAATACTATGCTATATATGTAGTGTTTCCACAGTGAGGGAAGTTCCAAAAATGCATACCGACTAACTTCTATCTTAAGATGGGCAGACATATTAGTCCCATTCCCGCCGGTGGCACCCGTTCACGAGCATTATGCATGACCCAGCCATTGCTTCGCTCAACCATATTTGAGGGAACGTAACAACCCGCATCATAAACTAATAATACCAGGATGAAACTAGGATGGAAGGAAGGAAACTAGGAAGAAAACTGACAAGGTCAAGCAATTATGTCAGTAATTTAGTTCTATACATCGGTTTAAACTGCCAATAAACTTTAACCAGAAAGTACCTATTTCTGGAACTACATTATCAAAGTAATCACCGTTCTTCTGGGGTTTAGTGGTGGACGGTGGAATTAGTCGGATCTTTGGTTTTTGAACTTAGTTTTGTTTACAAACTGCCAGACCTAACGAGAACCTAAAACAAGCTAAAGGCTGAAGTTAATTCACGCCGTTGTATATTTGCATACGTAAAGGGCAAAGGCCTTTTTTAATGAGCTGCATTTGTAAAGGCCGACAGAGCTAGCCTTCTGCATTTGCTTTAGATTTCTCTAAAAGATCCTTCTATTCAATGGTACAGCGCACCGGTTTCAAGGAAAAGTTTTCCAATTTCATAGTTTATGACGTAGCAGGTAGGTATCCTTTCATATTCCTTGAAGGCAATGAATAATTATATTAATTAAATGCGTAGATAGGTACATATTTTGATTTCAACTGCATTTTAGTCTGAGGAACAATTTTTTAAGGTTGTTGTGACACCATAAATTATATCGATTGCGCTGATGAAGCAAACTTAACCCAAGTCGTTCACTGGATGGGTGACAGATTTCGGAAGACTATGCAAAGTCATCATTGTATAAGATCCATAAACGTAGCATAATACTAATTAATGGTAAGACATGCATTATTTTGTGAACAGTTTACGTTTAATTAGACGCATCGTTTATTAAATTGTTTAGCCTCTCAAACAGTAGTAAGGCATGTTAGAAGTATGTTAGACTCGTTTGCTTTATGTAAATTTTGGCCAGATACCTACCTAGTAGACAAAATCATCTTGCGTTATAATTATCCTGTATAATACAGGGCGTAGGGATGACCATTACAGTTAATTCAATGGACGTTTGTAAGATATTAATCGCTACCTTGAGAGACATTCCCAAGATCATTTAGATTTTAGACCCGTTGGAATCCACTTTAATTGTTCTTTATTGGAACGTAGTTCCTTATCGCGCGGTACGGAACTCGGAAGGGGGCTAGACGGATCGACACTTTTTTGAAACCGACACTTTTTTGAAGGCATTGTGTTCAGTATTTTCGTGGTACAATATTGAGTCTCCGTAGCCTTGTGGCTACTGCAGTCGCCTAACAGATTAAAGTCGATGGTTCGAATCCCAGCTCGACAGACCGAATTTTCCACAGATCGATTCGGTCTGTCGAGCTGGGATTCGAACCATCGACTTTTAACTGTTAGGCGACTGCAGAAGCCACAAGGCTACGGAGACCCAATATTGTACCGCGAAAATACTGAACACAACAATGCCAAATTAATTAATCGAAAGGAACTACGTTCCATCCGGGTGTCCCTTGACACCTCTCAAGTTTTTCTTTATCTACCGATAGACGTACAGTGCTAGACATTAGTCTCTTGTATGGACTTCCACATGTCTCAGTCTTGCACCGCCTGTTTCCAGTGGCACGCTGCGTCTCGTCTGCTGTCATCTAGTAGGGGGTCTATCAACACTCGAGCACCTTGAGAGCCCAACTATGTGCCTCGCCCATTTCTACTCCAGCTTCGCGGCTCAATGAGCGATGGTTCTCCTCTCACTTAAATTGAAACACATAAATATAAACCACTGAAGCGTACTCTACGACGATTGTTACGCAACCGATAATATGATTGTACAAGACCGCTCGACCGGATCCGTCGTTGCTTAGACTCGATTGTTTCAGATGCTTATTAATTCATATACCTAACTAAGCACAATTACTCAGCCAATAACTAGGGAGTTGGTGGCAATTTCGGTGTATGATTGATTAGCCATATTTTAATGATAGGTCCGTAGTCTTGAAGTGAACGCGTCAAAAAAATTCTACTATTAGTAGTAACACGGGTAATTTTTTTGCCCGTAGGTATTACTAATAATTGCCACAGTAGTAAAATGTGAAATGTCGGCGTCGCTTGTTTTTTAATGTATATTTTATAACTTAAATAGTATATTACACATCTAGGGCAGTAAAATAAGAAATGTCACAGATCACATGTTTATTGACCTCGGCTTCGCCTCGGACAACAATTACATGTGATCTGAGGCTTTCTTATTTACTCCTCGACGGAGGCGGAAAGCGACATTTTCGTTTAGCGCAGCGGGAGGAAAATTGACGCTTTCCGCCCGGAGGTGAGAAAAATAGTTTTTCATAGATATACTTATAGTAGTTTAGGCTAGTAATTAGTATTTGCTTAGGACATTAAGTTTTTAATAATCCTGCGGGAACCTTTTAAAAAAGCTTGTGTTATTCTCGGTGCTCAACTATATACCCATACAGAAAATCGCCGTCATCGGCCCGTTGCACCGTTCGTTGCAGCGTGATTGAAGGACAAAACATCAAACCATAAAACATTTCACATTTATAAAATATTAGTAGGATAGGAAATATTTGCAAAAACTATTTCTTGTCACGAAGCAATAGTGGAAGAACCAAACGCGATCGAATTAATTATTTAGATCAGCCGGTTTTTTTACTAAAAATCCAGTGACATTGGTGCGCCTGAAATTGTTTTGTTTTTTTTTTAATGAATGATTCACGAATACCTTACTTCTGTCACGCGATTAGCTGATTGAATTATTTAAGTTTTTTCGTTATTCATGCACTCCCTTTCTACAACTAGTAAGAAAAACAAGAAATTTTTTTTTAAATGAAAACTGTCCCCGACTACGGAAAATTGTATAACATCCGATATATATATATATATATATACACACATCAAAAGTGTCTAGGGATCAACATATATTTTTGCAATAACTTTTCTCCTGATTGATATTAATTAAAATTTTCTTTAAGGATTCATCAAATAAAGTGTTTTCGTTTGTCACAGTAACGATAAACCAAGTCACCTTTGCATTAATAAAGAAATTTGCCATTTTCCTAATAAAGGGTTTTGTGACATTTGAACCACTAACATTAAAGTTCGAAAAAAAGACTGAAATAACAGTTTTCTTTAAAATTTTATTGGGTAACTTAAACAATTAATAATCCGTGTTTCTACCGCGAACACTAACAACACAAGAACATCGGTTTGGCATACTCAAAATGAGTTCATCCAAATCACGCTGTGGAATGGCCGCCCATGTTCGTTGCAACAACAAAAAAAGGTCTTCTTGCCACTGGATACCCTCCATATTCGGCAGAGCTCTTCTCTGTAGCATATCCCATGCATGCTCAATCGGGTTCAAGTCTGGCGACTGAGCAGGCCAGGGCAGGACATTGATGTTAGCTGCGGCGAGAGTCTGTCTTACAACTCTTGCGGTGTGCGGTCGTGCATTATCATGCATTAACTGAAATAAGGGACCGATTTGCACTTGTAGAGGAACGATGACGTCTGATACAATCGTCTCAGCATAAATTTGAGCGTTGAGGTTGCCTCTGATCCAAATCAACTCAGTTCTTCCGCCGATCCAAATACCCGCCCATACCATGATGGTTCCACCACTATAAGGATGGACTTCCTGGCAGGATTTTAATCGCTGTTGGCGTCCAGGGGTTCTCCAGTGTCGTATACGTCTTGTATCCGGTCTCATACCAAAACGAGACTCATCAGAAAAGCACACGAAACGCCATTGTTCTTCTGCCCAATTTCTGTGTTCAAGAGCCCATTGATATCGAATCCTACGATTGTGCATTGCTATAGGTGGTACCCGTAGCGGTCTTCGGGAATGAAGGTTCACTTCATGCAAGCGGTTTCTGACTGTTTGGTCGCTAATTAAGTTCCCTGAAGAGTGATGAAGCCTCACGGCTAACATCATGGCGGTTATTGTTGGAGCTCTTCGAGTTAAGATTTGAATGTATCGGTCTTGTCTCCGTGTGGTGCAGCGATACCGTCCTTCATGGCGCTCAGCCACGGTACCAGTGCTTCGGTAACGTGTCCAAAGTCGACTGATAACACTCTGACTTGTATTCAGAGCTAAAGCCACAGTACGTTGCCGGAAACCAGCTTCTATCATTCCCACGGCTCTGAGCATTTCTTCCCTGCTTAAATGACGTCGCCGCTCCATAATAACGTTGGTTTTAATCAGTAGTAGGGAAACAGTAGCACTAATAATGTCTTCAATGCGTTGTATGTTTTTATAGGGAAAATATTGACAGCTGATTTTCATCTTTTACTCGAATTTGATTGACAGTTCCTGATTCAAATTATGAAATGCACCAAAAAGGATCCATATAAATTTATAGAATCATAAATTTATTACAAAGCCACATCTCAATCTCAAGAAATCCGCATAAAAATGCTTGATCCCTAGACACTTTTGATGTGTGTATATATATATATATATATATATATATATATATATATATATATATATATATATATATATATAGGTGTGTGAAGTCCGCCAATTCGCATTGGGCCAGCGTGCTGGATCGTTCTGGCTTGGATGACGTTAATGGATGATGACGAAGATCCGTCATTATATTGATCTTGGTCGTAGGTATAAATTCAATAGAATTCCCAAGCAATACAAAATGTAGCCAATGTTAATAACGAATCTATTGACACCTCATTCATGAAAATTGGCTCAGTAGTTTAGGATCTACGGTGGAACATACGTAGACACAAACATACATACATAGACTGCTAAAATCATAATCATAACACTTCCTTTTGACTTTGTAGCGCAAAATTTGTACTTCAACTTGACTTTGTAGTCGGTTAAATATTTATCAATCACCCGCGACTTCGTCCGCGTGGATTTAATTATAAAAATCCCGCGGGAACTCTTTCATTTTCCGGGATAAAAAGTCTGTGTCACTCTCCAGGTCTTCAACTATACCCATGCAAAAAATCACGTCAATCGGTTATTATGTTACAGCGTGATTGAAGGACAAACCAACAAACAAACACACTCACAATTATAATATTATAGGATTGGTTTATTTTTAAGTTAGAAGTTAGTGATATTTCTACACAGAATATTTTTATCGACTTTTATTTTCAGCACATGATTCAACTAAACACGATGTCGATACTCACTGCATTTTACACATTGCTATTTGCTATCTCACAGATATTCATTAGTGAAAAATGTTCGACAACGTTTGCAAACATTTCACTTTTAATCAATGCTATATTGGAATATGTACCTACCTACTTAAAGCTTTTACACGAGTGAGTGAAATGAAATCTAGCATTTTTTATTTTTTGGTACATGGTAAAAGGCTTGGTGCACTGGAGTATTTTTATATGTTCGGCAAAAAAGCACAAAGTTTCACCTGGCAAGTTTTTATGTTATTCAAATAAAAAAACTAAAGTTAATACCAATAAACGAGTGAATGTAATGACATTGTTTTAATAATGAAAACATCGAAAACCCGACTGCTTATGGGACCAGAAGTGTATACCTACGCACATTTCAAAAAATTTTGAAGCTTCAAAGCACCTACCTACATGGTACACTTATAAATAAAATATAAAGTGATAAATTCGATAATTGGCATAGGCCATCTTTTTTTTCATAGGACTTTTGTTTTTTGTCCGAATATTTTTAATTATTACGACTTCTCGTGGGCGCCATATTGTTTTTATTTTTTTATCATTACCTACTGTGATATCTTTAGTGACATTGAGGAATTTCTTGGCACAAGAACCATTAAAATTATAATAAAACATCAGCGTTATAAAGCTCACGTTTTTCCTGTTACACAATAATAATATTTCAGTATTTACTTCTGTTCTATATAAGCAGTTTGTAACTTAATTACGCTTATCTGTTGCAAAGCGGTGGGAAGTAGATTATAAATTAACTGTGTCTAGAATTTTTGTGATAAGACGGCCTCCCTGGTTCAGTGGCGAGCGCTGTCGGATTCTAGTGGAAGGTCCTGGGTTCGATTCCTGGCAGGGGCAATTTTTAATTTCTAAATTGGCTCTGGTCAAGTCTTGTACCTTCTACTGTGTTTTAATTAGCATCCGTTCGACAATGTTTATGATGACAAGCGTTTTCGCGTTTCTGTACGATTCCACTTAGAAAACTATTAAAAAAACTGCTACACCCCTTCCAGAAAAGTCCCTTGTATCATAGATTGCTTCCTCACTTACCTCCAAGTTAGGAAGGGCTAACTATTCAACGAAAAAAATAATATTGAAAAACTAGTTAGGTGGATCCGAGAAGGGTAGGTATATTTCTAAAACTGCGTTGTTGTAAATGTAATATGCATCTTATGCAGATTCATAAATTAATTTGCTGTAAAGGAAACTGTAATTACAAAAAAATCAGGTTCTTTATTGCAGTGATACGATATCTTGGCTCCGAAACAAATTAAAAAAATTACCATTCATGAAACCGGTCGGTTTAAACAAACTACAATAGCCATAAAAATTAAAAAAGCAGGTCAGAGTGCATATTAAGTTCGCCTGTAATGAATGGTTCGAGCTTTTAAGGCAGTTTGACTTCTGACGCACTGTTTGTCTCTACATCCTTTGTTGAGCAATAAGTATCTTGCCAAAATTGGTTTTGGCACCACTCCAAATAGGGCTGGGCTAAATAACACTGGAGCCTGGAAATTGTTCGAAGAAATGTGTTTGCCAATTTTCTGTCTACTGAGATGGGAAAGAAATTTTTAGGTCGCGATAGCCTTAGCCCGCCATGTGGTTGGGATTTGAAAGGATTATCCTGAATCCATCTGGTACATTTTATTAAACGAAGAATGATTTATTTGCAAAGGATTTCCCTGACTCTCAATCCATCGGTCATCCATTAAACATACTAAAAGTCATCGCGTACTTATCAACCCGACACCCCACCCGAACCGCCTCGCCTGGTGCTGTTGGGTTTCCTTTATGGAATTCTGTGTATATGGAGGCATTTTTATATTAATTCTGTAGTCTCACGGGATCGCGTCGCTCGCAAACGCAATACGCAGATGGCTTGCCGATTTCGGCAACAGCGACTGGATCTCTGTTAACTTTGAAGAGTTCAATAAGGGCTTCGCTCGTGTGCCCTGATGTGGCTGATGTACCCTATTTTTGCACGAAATAACCGCGCGCAGTGAGGACATGATAGGGCACCATCGACGTAATTCTGAGTGAAGAACTATTATAAAGTTGACTACCCCCTGCTCGCCCGTTTGTCATTCGGTGCCCACGCGCAGGTCCTGAGTGGACCGCATGCCACCTGCGTGTTGTTCACTTGATCTATTTTGTGAATCTAGAAGGTTGACCACGCGTCGTCCACCTGTTGAAAACTGGGTGTCCACTCAACGACCGCGTGACATCACCACGTGGGCCACCCGTCAACAACGAGTAAAGAGGTGGTGCTGGTCGGGTGCCGGGTCGGGTTGATAAGTGAGTGAGGGATTTTATAATTTCTGAATTGTCTCTGGTCTGTTCTGGTGGGAGGTTTTGGTCGTGGCTAGTTACCATACTACCGCATTGAAAGGTCACTCAGTCAGCAAAACCTTTCATTTTAATCTGAACTCTAATTAAATCTGAATGCAATCTGAATGTCGCGATAGTTCCCATCCAATGCAAACTGCCATCCCATGCCGTTTTGCAGTGTCAGTTTCTCACGTTGCAATACACAGGCTTGAAATGGCCGCGTCAGGTAACACGAGTTAGATAAATATAAGTTATTTGCAATGCTTGCTTTCGTCTCACAAAAAAAAATAGTGTTGATCTCTCAGTCAACGGTCTAAGGCTAAAATGTATAGAGTTTAATTTCTACTTCTTTTCTTTAAGAACCGATAGACGTCCACTGCTGGAAATAGATCTTTTGCATTAACTTCCACGTGTCTCGGACCGGTATTGCACCGCCTGAATCTAGCGGCTCCCTCGAATCAGACTCGACGTCTGATGTCGAAAGTTCACCTTGTCTACAAATACAGTATGGTTGAGCGAAGCAATGGCTGGGTCATGCATCATGCTCGTGAACGGGTTCCGCCGGCGGGAATGGGGCTACTTTATGTCTGCCCATCTTAAGATAGAAGTTAGTCGGTATGCATTTTTGGAACTTCCCTCATTGTGGAAACACTGCATATATAGCATAGTACTTACTGTATTGTTTTGTTTCGAAAAGAGCAACCGCCGAGTTTCTTGCTGGTTCTTCTCGGCAGGAAGGGCATTCCGAACCAGTGGTAGAGCCAGACGATTCAAAAGCACTTGTAAAAAGTTTATTTGAATAAAAAATATTTCTATTCTAAAATATTTCTATTCTATTCTATTCTAAAATATGGTTTTTCATTATTAATTTGTACTCTCACGGGACAAAACCCGGTTCTTAACTGGCTACTTTTAGCGGCAGCGATAGCTTTCAATACGATGCTAAAAGTAGCGAAGGACCGCTAAAAATCGCGAAACGCCGGTGCTTAGAAACGCAACTCGGTCGCTGCCCACGAGCGTTCGTACGCGGAATCGACCTTCCGAACAGCGACTGGCCGACAAGTTGGCCAATATGAAATACGCGTTCGACCTGTGTCCCCGCGCATGCTTAAGGATGATTATACGGGTCTGCCCGCGAAATTCAAATTTAATTTGGTTTTTCGCAATTTGTAAACTAATACGACAAAGTAGGCTTATGGCATTCTAATTGCGCCAGTAGAATTATCATCTTCACAGGTTTACATAAAAATCTTTACTTGAAAGTGATCAGTTTAAGAAATTAATCAAAATACCGAGTTGGAGGTGAGTTACTCACAAAGTAGTCAGTATTTTGATTAATTTCTTTTTTTTTATTTTGATTAATGTCGAAATCGATTTCTTAAATTCGAAACTGGGATTACTAAAAAGATTAGTGGTGCATGTTAACCGAATTAGGTACAGACTCTTTTAAATCTATTTACTCTACCTTACGTAGCCAATTTGGCAGTTTTCCCAATGGGTAGGTAAAAAGTGTCCTGGGCACAAAGGATCGTTGTTTCGTACGAGGCTTAACTGATTTACTGCGCTAAATAACTAAAGTGCATCCTGGGCCACGCCACTCCGATGCGACGTTTTAGTTCTAACCGTTCTAAATTAGTTTATATTTGATTTAAGGTCCTCTAAAGACGACAGACAATCGATGGCGCACTTCGCCTATTCGTTTGCTCGCTATTTATATAAAAAAAGAACTTTTTAATCTGTCAAAATATTACACATTTTGACACCTAAGCAAACTTTTGAAGCTTTTGAGTTGGTTTATAACGAATAGTGAATGTGTAGTGTTAGTGTGAATTTCTTTTTTAAAGTTTTTAGACAATAGTGCTTAGAAACTCTTTGTATCTCTAATTGTAAATGCATATATCATGCAAATGCTCAAATCACTTGTTCGCTTTAGGACAGATTCGTTTTACGACAGATTCGCTTTACGGCAGATTTGCTTTACGTCAGAAATTATACAGTCGTGATAAGTGGTCTCCACTCCACTTAGTTTTCCTTGATATAATATGTAGGTATTACATATTTAAAAAGGAAGCTAAATATCAAGATTTTAAAATACTCATTGCACAATCTTTTAGTTCATTGAGTGCTAATTTCATCATCACAGCTATTAACGTTTTGATGATGATGAGGGATTTTGATGTGTTGGCAGATTTTCAATACAATAACTGCCAGAACGTCCAATTTATTCCTCGGTTAATCGTTAATGGCGTTGGTAAAATTGGCACTTATTAGCCAACGAGCTAAGCTGGATTTAATTGCATTGGAATGCAAATTGGTACCCAACATTATGAAAATAAAAAATTGGTTGTCTGTAAAGTCAGTTTCGGACGATAGTTTTACGTGATAACGTCATAAAGAAACATTGATGAATAAATGTGTCACAAGCCAACGCTTGGGCCGATCGTGCCTCTCTATCGCTTGTTCCGCGCTCTCGCTTGCATGCTCAGGCTCAGGCGGAACGTGACACTTTTTCGTGCGTGCAGCCGGTGTTCATCGATTTATAAGACGTTATCACGTCAAAAAAACTTTTACAAAATACTTTACGCAGACTTTTTTCACGTCACGGACTAGATCGTAAAAAGTCCGTTGTCTGTGCGGGGCCTGTATTTTCATTTTAAGCCAGAGACAAATTTAATTTGAATTAACAACATTTTAACTCTCGTACTTTCACTAATATGTAACATTAGACGTACTTGCAGGCAGAATCTATAGTAGGTATTTAGTATACAAGCGGTCGCAAATACGAAGTCAGTTGTTTCAATAAAAAAGAATTTAAGTGGCACTCGGGGACTGCCGCGGTAAAGCTGTTGCATAGCATTTTTTATCAACTTATGCAATTATAATATTTATGCAATATTTTTTTTTGCATAATAAAAATTATGCAAAAAAAATTAAAAATGAAACAAACAAGAAAAGCGAACTGTCACTACTTCGCGAGTGAGATTCGAACCTGCGACATCATACAAAGAAAGCGGTCGCTCGCCCACTGCGCCCAATAGAGCTACTTGAGAACTTCTAAAATGTTGAACGCTTACTGAACGACGGTGTTAGGTTTTTTTCCGTTACGGAATTTCTTGATTCGGTCGCCGCGCTCAAACTGTTTGTCCTAGTTCAAAACCCGCGACAAAAGCTATGCAATAGCTTAAAAATTATACGGGAATAAAACTTTTCCTTTTCCACGTTATTATACAGCAGTAACAGTACAATGGGAATTTCAATTTAGGTTTCCCATTATGGCGACCTCCTCCCCCCTCGCCCCTGCCCCGTCGTCGCTTTGTTAATGTTGAACGGAAAGAGATCATTACTGGATACCACTAGGTCTTTATTATCGCCATCGAGGCACAGATTGGGAAAATCTCAGTCTGACTGGAAAATTTATTGCATAAGTTAGAAGTATTCTTCTTTTTTATTCGATAACAAGCTAGTCCTTGACTGCGATCTCACCTGATGGTAAGTGACGATGCAGTCTAAGATGGTAGCGGGCTTACTTGGAAGGGGTATGGCAGTGAACATTCAACCCATACCCCTAATTGGTTTCTACACGCCATCGTGCCGGAACGCTAAATCGCTTGGCGGTACGTCTTTGACGGTAGGGTGGTAACTAGCCACGGCCAAAGCCTCCCACCAGATCAGACCAAAGACAATTCAGAAATTATAAATTCCCAAATTGACCCGCCGGGAATCGAACCCGGGACCTCCCTGTTATAAGGCAACAGCGCTCACCACTGAGCCAGGAAGGTCGTCAAAAGTAAAAGTAGGTTCTTGCTCGTACGTAAAAAGTGCGTTCCTTTAGAACAACCCCCCGATTGTCTAAAAGTTGCCGATCAAAATCGTATTCATTTGATGTCATTAGCGTCCAAAGTAAAATAAACCATAACAGCATTGAATTAGAGCTCAATTTCAATGCATTCTTATTCTTTTAGGTATTTACGATGCGCTCCATAACGCTCTATATTAAAATCGGTTGTACTGAATTTATGACTTTAAATCAATATAATTTTTATTTTTATTCATTTATTTTAATACAGTCAAGGAATATTTGACGCTAATGCCATCAAATGAATACGATTTTGATCGGCATCTTTTAGACCACCGCTACCCAGGATTGCTATGGAGCTCTGTAACCGTAACCGTGGGTTAAATCGGCATAGCATCCGGCTGCCCACAAGATAGTATAAAAAAAGCCGGCCAAGTGCGAGTCGGACTCGCGCACCGAGGGTTCCGTACTCCAAAAGTAAAAGTAAAACGATAATATTATATTAATTTGCTTATTTATCGTTAACTTTGTTTGTAGAGGTTTATTGTTAATATAAAAAAAACTATGCTAGTTAGAGCGTTGGTTTTATTTTTCCTGTAAAATATACATAAACCTCTATTGACCATAATTATTTCAGATTATATCTATATATATAAAAGAAAGTGGTGTTAGTTACACTATTTATAACTCAAGAACGGCTGAACCGATTTGACTTAAAATTGGTGGGGAGGTAGCTTAGAACCAGGAGACGGACATAGGATACTTTTTAATATTATAAATGCGAAACTGTGATTGTATGTTGGTTTGTTTTTCAATCAAGTAGCAAAAAAGCTACGGATTGACGTGATTTTTTGCATGGGTATAGTTGACAACCTGGAGGGTGACAAAGGCTAAGTTTTATCCGGGAAAATCAAAGAGTTCCCGTGGGATTTTAAAAATGAAATCCACGTGGACGAAGTCGCGGGCATCAGCTAGTATAGAAATAAATAAAAAACTGTTTTAGAATGCACAAGTAAAGGCCTTTCATATGATACCCCACTCGGTATAGTTATCTTACTTTGAAATTTCAAACCCCCGATTTTCCCCTTTTTTTAATAAAACTAAAAATAATTTTTGATTTTTCTTTACTCCAATGATGTTGGGCCACTATTATACACAACTATGCCAAATTTCATGTCGATAGCTTTAATAGTTACTGAAATAATCGACTGTGACAGACGGACGGACGGACGGACGGAGAAAGTCTCACCATAAGGGTTCCATTTTTACCATTTTGGTACGGAACCCTAAAAACTTACAATGTTAATAGCTGTATAATAATATTTTAAAATGATTATTTTGAAAAGAGCAACTGCTGAGTTTCTTGCCGGCTCTTCTCAGTAGAATCCGCTTTCCGAACCGATGGTAGAATCATGACATGTCATAACTTTCATAAGAGCCACAGGTTGGCCTACATGAAATAAATAATTTCGAATTTTAATTTAACCTAAACTATGAGATATCCGAAATTAAAAAATTCCGACACCGAAACCGAACCGAACCGAGTCCTAAGCACAAAATGGATAGATTTATAAATTGGTAGTCGCTAGGCTCCTCGCGGCGTAGCTACTACAAATACTAAATCTATGCACAAATCCTACCTATCCTACTTCCTACTAATATTATAAATGCGAAAGTTTGTGAGGATGGATGTATGGATGGATGAATGTTTGGTACTCTGTAACGCCACAACGAATAGAATAGAATAGAATAGAAATGTTTTTTATTCAAATAAACTTTTACAAGTACTTTTGAATCGTCAATGAGTCTACCACTGGTTCGGAATGCCGTTCCTGCCGAGAAGAACCAGCAAGAAACTCGGCAGTTGCTCTTTTCAAAATACTTTTACAATATACTTAATAGATATTATTCTATGTATGCAGAGTTTCCACAATGAGGGGAAGTTCCACAAAAGCATACGTAATTATTTCTAATTATAATTCAACACATGTCAATACGGGCAGACAAAAGCCCCATTGCCGCTGGTGGCACCCGTTCGCGAGCATGACGCATGACCCAGCCATTGCTTCGCTCAACCATATTTTAGCCGAAAACCTGAAACCTGAAAAACTGAATGAACCGATTTAGTCGAAATTTAGAATGGAGATAGCTCATACCCAGGATTAACACGTAGGCTACTTTTATTCCGGAAAATAACAGAGTTCCCGTGGGAATTAAAAAACTTTAATACACGCGGACGAAGTCGCGGGTATTATCTAGTAGTCATTATTAATAATCCAAGACCAAGATTGTTATGACTTACATACAGCCACAGCTGATATCCTTACTAATACTTATTATAAATGCGAAAGTGTGTTTGTTTGTTGGTTTGTCCTTCAATCACGCCGCAACAGAACAACCTATTGACGTGATTTTTTGCATGGGTACCTATAGTTGAAGACCTGGAGAGTGACATAGACTTTTTCTCCCGGAAAATCAAAGAGTTCCCGAGGGATTTTAAAAACTAAATCCACGCAGACGAAGTCGCGGGTATCAGCCAGTACAAAAATATAAAAGACTACGAACGACGGTCGTCAAGTGAGAATTATTTAATACCCGCCAACTATTTCACGATCCTGATGTCACGGCGCTTGCGGGTCTTCCTCTACCTCATATTCATGCATTCTGTTAAACGACAGACGAGCTACACCGCTATAAATTCAAATAACTCGACGCATTTGTAAAGGAATTGCGTTGTGAGTGCGCGAGTGACGCCACCTAATGAAATAAGATGGAAATAATAATTACTAGCTGATGCCCGCGACTTCGTCTGCGTGGATTTAGTTATTAAAATCCCTCGAGAAATCTATAATTTTCCGGGATAAAAAGTAGCCTATGTCACTCTCCAGGTCCTCAACTATACCCATGCAAAAATCACGTCGATCCGTAGCCCTGTTGCAGCGTGATTGAAGGACAAACCAACAAACCAATAAAACCAACAAACAAACACACTTTCGCATTTATAATATCAGTAAGGATTTTCATATGGAAATTGGGACTTATTACTAACTAGCTGATGCCCGCGACTTCGTCCGCGTGGATTTTGTTTTTAAAATCCCTCGGGAACACTTTGATTTTCCGGGATAAAAGTAGCCTATGTCACTCTCCAGGTCCTCAATTATACCCATGTAAAAAAATCACGTAGATCCATGGCTCTGTTGCGGCGTGATTGAAGGACAAACCAACAAACAAATACACTTTCGCATTTATAATATTAGTAAGTATTATTAGGATAATAAATTACATAGGAAAATACTGTAATATTACGTCCATACGATGTATTACATCCATACCTACTATGTAGTATGTAGGTATAATGATCGTTTGGCAAAATCTGACGCCTTTGGAGTAGTTTGACTTTGACAAAATAGTATCCACGATGGCTATATACGATAAATTACAGTTGCCAGCTTAAGATGAGCCGTTCATTCAAAGTATCCTGTAGATTCCGGGGTTCAAGTTATTTGGACCTATACTGAAGATTGTGATATCTATAATTTCTGAACTACGAAATTGACGACCTTGAAATAATTACAGGACAATCTCTAAAGAACCTGCTTTCTAACAAAAAAAGAATGGATTAAATCGGAATACGCCTTAATAAATTACAACGAAATACACATTTTGACTTTCATCCCCTCTCCCAAGGGAACCGTGCTGAATTTCGGGATAAAAAGTATCCTATATTATACCTCATAGTATTAACTTAAATCGTGCCAAGTTTCATTTAAATCCGTCCAGTAGTTTCGGCGTGATGCGCGGCCAAGATACAGACAGACAGACAGACAGACAGACAGACAGACAGACAGACAGACAGACAGACAGACAAAAAATTAAAAAAAAATTGTTTTGGCTTCAGTATCGGTTATAGAGTGCCCTCAAACAAAAATTTTCAAAATATCTTCAATGTACAGAATTGGACCTGTTACAGTTTTATTATATTATAGAAGATAGAAGAAGAAGATGGTCACGATGGTCACGATGTAAATTAAACATAAAATTGTTCCCAAAGATTATATTATATTATAGATGGTCACGATGTAAATTAAACATAAAATTGTTCCCAAAGATTATCATCAGTAGCATATAATTTATCTATGTCAGTAGCAACCTATCAAGGGCTCACTACGGAGCGCAGGTCTCTTCAGGCAGAGAGAAAGGTCATAGTTCACCACGCTGCAGTCCAATGCAAACTGGTAGACTTCAACAAACTCAATCGGACAAGTAGATAGTCCCAAGAAGACTTGGAGACCTCGCGTGACTCGGTCAGTAATATAGGTAAGAACTATCATAAGTAGATATGCATAAGTGTAAAGTAAATGTGCACAGTAACCCAAAGATAACAGTGGCTCCGATTGCCTCATCGGTGAAACTTAGGCAAAAAATTGGTTGTCTGTAAAGTCGGTTTACGGACGATAATTTACGTGATAACGTCTTGATGAATAAATGTGTCACAAGCCAACGCTTGGGCCGATCGTGCCTCTCTATCGCTTGTTCCGCGCTCTCGCTTGCACGGTCAGGCTCAGGCGGAACGTGACACTTTTTCGTGCGTGCAACCGGTGTTCATCGATTTATAAGACGTTATCACGTCAAAAGAAATAAAAAATTCTACATTTAAAACACTGTTAACTTTAACACACTAGACATGCAGAGCAACGTAACCTTTTGCTAAAAACAATAAAAAAAGTCGTGTGGTGTCGTGGGACACCAGATAGGAACGAAGTTCCATATTATAAAAATATTAATTTCAAGTTCTATTCTCGAATAGAATAGAACTTGAATTCTTTATACCTCGGTAAAAAGAAAATAATTATTCGGTTATACATTTTTTATCATAATTTTTTTATCGATAAAAATCAAAAAAACTACTTTACAAAATTATCTTTGTTTACAATAATTTATAAAAATATATAATAACAAGTGTACTTAATTTGTTTTTAATTTTTTACCAAATATTATAAATTATAAAAGTATAAATAATAATAAATTAATAATAAAAATAAAATAAATAATAATTGTCTGAAGTCAGGATTCGAACCTCTGAACCGATAGTATCACTCCTTCTTTTTACCGCTGCGCCATCGAAGCATTGATGGAATGCTTTATGGAATGTGTAAAATAAACGAAGGCAATAATAAAACAAGGACTGTGACGAAAAAATCTTACGCTTTTATTTAACGTTACGGACGTTTTTTGCCGGCTAGGGTATCCCTCCGCAACGCCCCATAAGGAACTTCGTTCCAAAACTATCCAACTTCCCAATTTCAGTCCATATTAACGCAGCAAACGCAGCAATACGAAACAAGGTTTTTTAATCTGTGGCTATCCGCCATTACTGTCAGTTTGGCGCGCTGCCAGCTCGTGACAGCTAAGGTAGGGTTCGTAGCACCTGTTGACTTAATACCTACTGCGCTAACTGCTTGCCTGAATGTTTTGAATGACTAATGGGGTATCATTTTGTTGGCTCCTTTTAATTTAATTACACGAAAAGTGAGTAGAGTAAATAATGTGCGTTTAAGCAATTATAATATTATCATGCTTCTACGACGAAGGAAAACATCGAGAGGAAACTTGAACGAGTTCTCCGTAATTTTTTCAAAGGTGAGCGAAGTGAGTAAAGCGTTCAGCGTGTTGGACTTTGAGTGGTTTATGGACACTTCTCTGAGAGTAGACTTAGAATATGTTTTAAAAGAAAGTCTTCCAAAATAAGGAAATACACGTCGCTGCAATTTCAAAGTTTTATTACAATTGTAAATTAAATTATCGAAAATGCTTCAAAAAATGTTATTATTAAGCTATTGCATAGCTTTTATCGCGGGCTTTGAACTAGGACAAACAGTTTGGGCGCGGCGACCGAATCAAGAAATTCCGTAACGAAAAAAACCTAACACCGTCGTTCAGTAAGCGTTCAACATTTTAGAGGTTCACAAGTAGCTCTGTTTGGCGCAGTGGGCGAGCGGCCGCTTTCTTTACCGTATGTTGTATGATGTCGCAGGTTCGAATCTCACTCGCGAAGTAGTGACAGTGCGCTTTTCTTGTTGGTTTGTTTTGTAATTATTTTTTTTGCATAATAAAAAAAAAATAAAAAAATTGCATAAATATTATAATTGCATAAGTTGATAAAAAATGCTATGCAATAGCTTTACCGCGGCAGTCTCCGAGTGCCACTTAATTTTTTATAACGTTCACTAATTCATACACGCTGCCGCCATATAGCGCTCGTTTTGACGTTTGATAAAGAGTTGTTGATTAAGCTGAATTGAATAGTTGGCAAAGCCCTATATGATGCGTTATCCGAGTATACGTCCAATTTTGGACATAAAATATTATGTACAAAATTGGACGTATATTGGCTGATGATAATAACGATGTACAACTCGCATATTATGTTTGCCCATAGTCTAATATGCTGAAGAATACAAAATACGAAAGAATCGGTGTAAAAATCTCAATTTCCTTCAGTTGTTTCATTATTTCCGTTTCGTTGTTTCGCATCCACGAGGGTGAGTAGGGTAAAGGATGTTTCACGATTTTCCGTTTCATTAACCAAATTCGTAAGACCATCGTCTTTGTAACAGGCTGTCTCGTTCGGTGGTTCGGAAAGCGGAGGAATGAGATCACGTTTGACGGGCCTTCGGTTGATTTAATTTCGAGGAATTCAGAAAATATGCCATTTATACAATATACTTCACAAAGTTTACACTCACTGAATGTTTAGGTATACCTATCTGAACTAGTTTAATTGCCCGCGACTTAATGCACGCGTTAAGTTCCTTTTTAAGATTTTTTAACCCCCTATTTTACCCTCTCAGGGGTTGAATTTTCAATGGCTCCGGTTTGTGTTCTTAAGAGTACTCGGAGCCTTCCAAAATGCGCTGAGGGTGGCCACCGAGGGGGTTTTAGTAAATAAAGGTAAGGTAAAAATCCCACATAATCCGAACTCTCCCCCAGGGTTTCTTGTATCTTTCAAGAAGATTTCCCCCTCGTTAAACAAAAAAAAGGGGGTTGAATTTTCAAAAATCCTTTTTTAGCGATTGCCTACGTCATAATAGCAAATATCGGTCCGAACCGTCCAGTGGTTTGATCTGTGCATTGATATAGATCAGTCAGTCAGTTAGTCAGCTTTTCCTTTTATATATTTAGAGATACTTCACAAAGTTTCCAATCACTAGCTGAATGTTTATGAAGTTGTTACAAATTATGAAAATAGAAGAAAAACCGGACTCGCACGCGAAGGGTTCCGTACCACCATAACAGCGATTACTACACAGAAAAAACAGATTTCTTAATAAGATATAATATATTTAGTTAAATCAAAGCGATTATCTTTCATCCAAGAAACATTTTCTCCCTATAGACGTTAGACAATATTTTCTTCTTCTTCTTCTTCTTCTTTATCAACCGATAGACGTCCACTGCTGGACAAAGGTCTCTTGCATGGACTTCCACAGGCCTCGGTCTTGCGCCGCCTGAATCCAGCGGCTCCCTGCGACTCGTTTGATGTCGTCGGTCCACCTGGTGGGGGGTCTGCCAACACTGCGCTTCCCGGTGCGGGGTCGCCACTCCAGCACCTTGGGACCCCAACGACCATCAGCTCTTCGAACTATGTGCCCCGCCCATTTCCACTTCAGTATCGCGACTCGCTTAGCTATGTCGGTGACTCTGGTTCTCCTACGGATCTCCTCATTTCTGATTCGATCCCGCAGGGACACTCCGAGCATAGCTCTCTATTATATTCTTATATTATATTCTCTTATAGCTCTCTATATTTTCTTGCCAGTAGAAAAAGTATATTTTCTCAAAGTAAGATATTAGTTATCAAACCAAGAAAAAACAAACTGCCTTATGCATGACACATTAATCGCAGTAAAAATATTCTCAAATCAAATATTTTTCTCTTGACGCTAAACTAAACTTTTCAACCAAGATTTTGGTCTATTATTTGAGTTTCATTTTCACACGCTAAATCATATTTACGTGAATATACGAAAAATCACAAGCATTTTCTTGATTCACTTAAATTTTTTCCGTGTAAGGTCGAGCAAAAACGCCGAAAAAGTCACGTTTTTTGTATGTATATTTTCATGTAATCAACTCTTTAATTTTTAACTTTTTTAGCGTTCCATACCAAAATGGTAAAAATGGAACCCTTATGGTGAGACTTTCTCCGTCCGTCCGTCCGTCCGTCCGTCCGTCTGTCACAGTCGATTATTTCAGTAACTATTAAAGCTATCAACATGAAATTTGGCATAGTTGTGTATAATAGTGGCCCAACATCCCGAAGTTATTTAATTATCTCCGAAGTTTACCAATCGAAAAATCTGAAATAATTATGGTCAATAGAGGTTTATGTATATTTTACAGGAAAAATAAAAGCAACGCTAAAATTATTTTAGTTTGATTAAAAAAGGGGAAAAATCGGAGGTTTGAAATTTCAAAGTAAGATAACTATACCGAGTGGGGTATCATAATATGAAAGGCCTTTACTTGTGCATTCTAAAACAGTTTTTTATTTATTTCTATATATAATAGTTTTTGAGTAATCGGCCAAAATGTCGAAAAAAATACCGTTCCCCCCCCCTTATCTCCGAAGTTTACCAATTGAAAAATCTGAAATAATTATGGTCAATAGAGGTTTATGTATATTTTACAGGAAAAATAAAATCAATGCGAAAATTATTTTAGTTTAATTAAAAAAGGGGGAAAATCAGGGGTTTGAAATTTCAAAGTAAGATAATTATACCGAGTCGGGTATCATATTATGAAAGGCCTTTACTTTTGCATTCTAAAACAGTTTTTTATTTATTTCTAGATATAATAGTTTCTGATTAATCGGCCAAAATGTCGAAAAAAATACCGTCCCCCCCCCCCCCCCCCCCCCCTTATCTCCGAAGTTTACCAATCGAAAAATCTGAAATAATTATGGTCAATAGAAGTTTATGTATATTTTACAGGAAAAATAAAACCAACGCTCTAACTAGCATAGTTTTTTTTATATTAACAATAAACCTCTACAAACAAAGTTAACGATAAATAAGCAAATTAATATAATATTATCGTTTTACTCTTACTTTTGGAGTATGGAACCCTCGGTGCGCGAGTCCGACTCGCACTTGGCCGGCTTTTTTTTATTATTTATTGTTAAAGCGGAAATAGAAAAACACATTCTATCTACTTATTACGGTTCATGAGAAAGGTTGCAAGCCTGCTGAGACTTGAGAGACGGACGGACGGACAGCGAAGGCTTAGTAATAGGGTCCCGTTGGCACCCTTTGGGTACGGAATCGGAACAAAAAAATATTTTTCTTCAAACGACTTCAAATCTACTTTAAACTCCCGCGCCACTATACAAAGTATATAATTTTTTGTTGACATTTTAAAAACAGCTCGACCTATTTTGATAATATTTATATGGTATAATATACTCTATAATATATACCCTTACAAGTAGTAGGGAGTATACCCTTTCAAACAAAAAAGAATTTTCCTAGTCGGTTCAGGCGTCTTCTAATAATCGGTGGACATTCATAAAAAAAAAGATTCTGACGAATTGATAACCTCCTCATTTTTTGAAGTCGGTTAAAAACCCGACTGCTTTTAAGAATATCATCTGAAAATTCCAATCACGTGGAGCGATTGGTTACAGGCGGCACAAGACCGAGACATGTGGAAGTCTATTTATGTATACGAGTCTTTTGTCCAGACGTGGACGTCTATCATATCACACAGTTTATTTTTTATCCCAAATAATCATAGTAAACCCGTGGGATCTTTAGAAAACTATACATACACGCGAATGAAGTCACAAGGTAAGTACCTACTTACTGGGTAGTGTTTAAAACGACATTCATTAATTCTAGCATTCAACTAAATAAATTACACCGAATCAAATTAGTGACTTCTTTTGAATGAATCCTTTCACTGATGTACCTATTCATCCGGTAGGACATTCACTACTGAATGAAATAAACTGAATGATATAATGACAACCGGTGTTTTCTGGTAGGGCGTTAATCCACTGTCCACTTCTGCCAATCAAGACCAAACATGGAACTATTGGAAATATAACATCGTTGAGACCAAAATTCAAAATTATTTATTTCACGTAGGCCAACCTGTGGCTCTTATGACAAGTCATGATTTTACCACCGGTTCGGAAAGCGGATTCTGCTGAGAAGAGCCGGCAAGAAACTCAGCAGTTGCTCTTTTCAAAATAATCATTAATATTAGGTATTATGAAGCTATTACATTGTAATAAGTTTTTTATACTATCTTGTGGGCAGCTGGATGCCAAGCCGATTTAACCTATGCAACTTTGTTAGAATAAAATATAATATTTCCACAATGAGGGGAAGTTAAAAAAAAAATTCCTACAATTCAATTCATGTTAAGACGGGCAGACAAGAAGCGTAAATACCTTAAATACCTACAGTCAAGATCATAGATTTACGATTACTAGGTGTCGCTACGCTATGATCAAGATATTCTAGTTGTCAAGTCAATTTGTGTTCGTGATCAAGACATATTTTCTAGCAACTTTGCTATGACTTTGCCCGCGACTTCGCCCGCGATGAGTTATATTTTTATAAGTTTGCCTATGTCAGTCTTTCAGTTCTTAACTATACTCAAAAAAGTCACGTCTATGCGTAGCTCTGTTGCGGCGTGATTGAAGGACACACAAAAAAACCAACACACTTTCGCATTCAAAATATACCTACCTAAGTATAGGGATGCCAACTACCTAGTTGGTAATTGTGATTAGAACGGA
The DNA here is from genome assembly GCA_029955525.1 of Oeneis ivallda. Classification (NCBI taxonomy): domain Eukaryota; kingdom Metazoa; phylum Arthropoda; class Insecta; order Lepidoptera; family Nymphalidae; genus Oeneis; species Oeneis ivallda. The sequence continues at coordinate 24,695,304 of JARPMR010000007.1, forward strand.
TGGAATGGGCGCAGTTTATTCTCGTAATATACGGTGGAGACATCGCCATTTCGAAAAAGAGCACGTACATAGGCACAAATACTCAAGGAGCGTCGTTTAATTGAATTGCGATGACGCAACGTTTAACGCGCGCCATGCTGAGCCATGCCATATTTTGTTTCGGCAGCCAAGGGCCTGCCAAATGTTCGGGCTATGCGCATAGAATGTACGTTTTTATACGAATATTGAACCTTTTACTGGGTTGTTTGCACTGAGCTTTATAACCAATCTATGATTAAAACTGGAGAGGCTGCTGTTATATTTTTTGGACCTACTTGATGACGCCATTTTGGCGCTATAGGGTGGAACCACATTTGTGAGGATCGATTCGGATTTTGCCTATACAAAACTCTCATTTTCCATACATTCGTGTACGCATCGAAAAGCCGATTTGATCCGTACACGTTTCTATGGAATTTGACACTTTTGTATGGGCGAAATCCGAAACGATCCTCACAAATGTGGTTCCACCCATAAGCAGATGAGTTTCTCTGGAACGAATAGGTAATATTGCAAATGGCACACCGACCTCTATAATTTATTTATTATTTCATAGATTAATTATTATAGTTCTCTATAGGTAATTAAGATTTTATAATAATTTTCCTATGGTTTCATAGATTAATTATAGAGTACTATTTGCAATATTATTAGTTCCAGAGACACTCGTATTTCAAATGTGGCGCTTCAAATTAATCCATAATTAAGCTCTCATTTGTATAGGGATAGCCAGTCTAGTGTTAATCCTAGATTAATTATATAGATCAGTGATTGATTGTATATCAAATCATAGTTTTCTAATATATCTACTCCATCGATGGCCTACTCCTACTATCTAATGCTATAAGATATGTCGGTAAGAGAAATGTGGGAAGTCTAGTCCCACTTGTCCGACGATATCATCAAGCTTCTGGGAGAGACTAGGATGAGACTAGCACAATACCGTAAAGAATGGCGTGCACATGAGGAGGCCTATGTCCAACGATGCGATGGACGAAGTAAAGGGCTACTAAAGAACAAGCAGACTAATGCTATAAGGTTTTGGAATCTTTACTGGTCATGGCTACTCGTATTTCAGAATATAGATACTTTTTCTTCTTCTAGTGCCATCTCCGAGTGGAGGTTGGCAACCATTAAGCCAGTAAAGCTAGTTGACTGCGGTTCTGAACCTAGAGCTTATATTGAACCACTGGTGATGGTTTTTAAGCCAGGACATTCTACTCCGACCAGGCCTTTCATCTGCCTTTAATTGTACCTTGCTTAAGGAGTTGCAGTAATTATATTACGTGTCTCAGATATTCAAGCTTTTTCCTCTGTAGGTACACTTTTGAGTACCTCCGTTGAAAGAATAATATATTAATAAAATTAAATCAAATGAAAATACACTTTATTGTACACCAATCAACACAAAATAAAAGAACATAAAACATACATATAAGAAAAGAAGCTGTACAATAGGCGGCCTTATCGCTAAGAAGCGATCTCTTCCAGGCAACCTAAAGACGAAACATTAATAGAAGAAATACTGGATGAGGGTGTACACTAAAAAGGTTTAAATGTTGAAAATATTGAGTAGTATCTAGTTATTATATTATTTGTCAACCGATGGTATTCCACTGCTGGACATAGGTCTCCTGTTGGGACTTTGCCATGCCGCGGTCTGATGCCGCCTCTATGCTGCGGCTCCCTGCGACTCGTCTCATATACATATATTCGGTACACCTAGAGAGGATTTGCCAATACTGCGTTTTTTGGATCGCGGTTTCCGGCTATAGACATGAGCTCTCAAATAAGATCGCTAGACATTATTATTTTTAAACTAGCCTTTGCTCCCGGGACTTCTACCGTGTTGAGTTAGGTTTTGGTAAATGAAGGACTTTAATACAAATTTTCATCCCCTATTTTATACCTTCGGGGTAGAATTGACAAACACTGTGAAACACATGCTTTTTTATTTTTAATTGAAAGGCTAAATACCAAGTTCCATTGATAACAGACTTGAAAAATACTCACTTGAGAATTGAAATCTCACTTGAAAAATAACGGATTTTCACATAAACTTTCATCCCCTATTTAACCCAAAATAATTGGAAGTTTGTCAAAAAAATGTTTGTTGTTTGGAATGTTGTCAAAATTTCAAGCATCTAACTCATGGAAGTAGGACTTACGACTACGTCTTTCTAACTCCAGTGCTTCAGGCTGTGCGTTGATAGATCAAGCAGTCATCAGTCAGTTGACAAGTCTATTTATAAGTAGGTACATATTTGATGAAGATGTAAATAATATTAACAGAAAATATGACTATAATAATTAAAAATATCCACCAAACTTAATACGATTACAATGTCTTAAATAACACCAGTGACCAGACACATGCTATCAGCTGTTGAGGAAACGTCAGCTGGAACTGTCTGCTCCAATAAAACATCTATATTTACCCGCGTATCTCACATCTGAGTCATGGCTCTATTTTGATACTGTTGTACTTGTAACTATCTACAGAAGGTAATTTAGTTTGTTTATTTACGTATCGATCGGGGCGCGAACGAAATCGATTATAATAATTATCAACAAGGAGACAAGGACTTTAGAAATTAACTGCGGTAACATGGCTCGGCCCCTCCACTGCTGTTTCAATGTATTGTACATTGTAGTACTGAGACGTCTTATAAGCAGTGATAGCCTAGTGGTTAGTACTGCGGTCTCGTCTCGTTTACGTTTCCTCAAATATGGTTGAGCGAAGCAACGGTTGGGTCATGCGTCATGCTCGTGAACGGGTACCGCCGGCGGGAATGGGGCTACCTTCTGTCTGTCCATCTTAATATGTATTGAATAATTTTAAGTAGTATTCATTTTTGGAACCCCTCATTGTGGAAACACTGGATACATAGCATAGTATCTATTGTATTGTAAACTTGTTTAAAAAAGAGCAACCACCTAGTTTCTTACTGGTTCTTCTCGGCAGGAAGGGCATTCCGAACCAGTGGTAAACATATCATCGAAGATTCAAAAGCACTTGTAAAAAAGTTTATTTGTTTAAAAAATATTCTACTATTCGGTGGGTCGCAGGTTCGATTCCGGACATACACGCCTCGGGCTTTTCTAATTTAAGTGCGTTTAAATAAATTATAAATGTCACAAGCTTCAGAAGAACGGTGAAGGTGCACACCTGAGAGTTCATCATAATGTTCTTAAATTGTGTGGAGTCTGCCAATTTGCATTGGGCCAGCAGGGTGGACTATGGCCTATAACTTTTCTCTGAGAAGAGACCTGCGCTCAGTAGTGAGCCGTTGATGGGTTGCTGATGATGATGATGTCTTATTAAGCTCTGAGTCTGTGAGAAGAACAGAGTCTGATAAAAAAATTGAAATACGTAGACGGAAAATGGTGCTTATTATTCTGTTAGGTACTATCTGATGCCCGCGACTTCGCGTGGATTTAGTTTTTAAAATCTTACGATGTCGAACTCTTTGATTTACTGGGATAAAAAGCCTATGTCACTCTCCAGGTCCTCAACTATGCCCATGCAAATCACGCCGATCGGTGGCTCTGTTGCGGCGTGATTGAAGGACAAACCAACAAACAAACAAATACACTTTCGCATTTATAATAATATTAAGTATGATACACAATTTCAAAAGCGTGTACGCAGCTTTGGCAAACTAGGGTTATCAGATTCTATAAAGGCAGGTACAAAGAAACAATTTAATACTGCCCTAAAAAGTTAGTGCGCCGTAAAAGTATTGTAATAACCGATTGAGGAGCTTCAGGGTCCGGACTGGTTAAGGCGATCGTAAAAGTTTAAAAGGTTACGTCATTGGATTTCTTGGCGTATCGACGTCGATATAAATACCGTAGATATACAGTTCGGTACGATCTATACTATAATAACAATTCCCATTTATTGTCTATACAAATATAAAGTACCTGGATTTTTTTTGGTAATTATATTTAGAAAAAATAGTAATTCAATAATAAAAAATTAATAATTAAAATTCATAGGGAAAAAAATTATCATCTGGACTCGAACCGGGGTCTTCTGGTTTCGGGACCGCCCGATTTCCTATCTGAGCTATTATAACTTTGTAGATGGTGGCGAAATTTACCTTCGTATTCTAATGATATTGTAGCAGTTTTTCGGACAAAACGACGTTTTATTATAACTAACAAATTATTTGAGACAGGAGGGATATAACAAAAGTTCTAAGACAAGAAAACAGGCAATTTTTTAATTTTTTAACGATAGAATAGGGAAGATGATTCTATGTCTTAATATTGTTTTTATTAAAGGATTAAAGACAAGAAAGATAAAAGTTAGAGATACCTAGTTTCAGTTTAAAAATAGTATAATCTTGGAATAAAAAGTAACCTGTGCCACTCTATAGGTCCTGTAGCGACGCAAAATGTCGTCGATCCATTGTGTTGTGATTTACGCAAAAACCAACAAACAAAGACACTTTCGCATTTTTAATATAATAATATATTAGTAACGATTACATTAGGTACTCGATATCATAAATACAAATTAATATAATTAATATAAAATGATATTTATAAAAAAAAATGCTGACAGACAAGCTATGTCCAGCACTGGTCTTCTATCGGTTGAAGATACACGTCATATATCTTTCGCAATTTCTAAACGAAGACACAGAATAGATAAAATTGTATGACAGTTGCCGTTTCGCCAAACTCAAATAAGTATCGGTAATACCTACCGCCGCACTGTAACAAAGTATGTGCTAATCTTCAATTAGTGCACATGTTTTCCTCGGCTAATTTTTACGCTATGTTGGTCATTTAGAATTCTCCATTCATGCAAAAAATACGGCGGTGATTCAAAGCGAAACGAGTATTTTCGGGGTTTTCCTAAATGAGTCACTTTTATTTCCCTAATGAATATAATGAATATTGCAGCTTGCCTATATCACATTCCCGACACTCCATACAAATTAAATTAATTATAGAGCCTCAATAGCTCATCGGTTAAAAGTGCAAACTGAAAATTGAACTTCGATGATTCAATCCTTACCCGTTAAACACGCACTACTGTAATGATCAATCCTGAAACTAGCTTACGCTTATTATGAAAAAGCGCACTTTAAAAAAATAATTTTCTTTTTTTTTTTTTTTTTTATTAAAAATAATACCTAACTACTAGGCTACGTACTACTGGTACCGAAATGGAACACAAGGAGAATTGACGATTATTTTATTCGAGATACGGAGGATAGGGGTAGGACAAATTTAGTCCACCAAAGTCCTTAATCCATCCAGTTATAGAGTTAGGTTAACGTTGCTCAACCAGCACAATTATTTGAACGCGTAGTTTCGCAAACAAGATCCAACCCACATTTAAAAGTACATATCTATATTTAATAGTATTAAATTGACAATTGTTTGTCTATTGACAATTGTTTCTTTTTGTGTAACAACATCCAATCAATATGCCTAGTAATAATAATCTTTGGTTTAGCTTATCAATGTTTCTTAAGAGTATTCGCCCACGTTGACCTAAACAAGCAAACGTGCAATTTGTATTTAGCGGTAGCGCTATACTACGGCCGTTCAGAGAATGCGTTCCTGACACGTCGCGATTGAACTGACGACGTAACTTTGTAATGGTGTTGCAGTTACGATAAAAATATTATTGCTGGTTGTTTACCGTTTTAACAATTGATGAGCATTAAAACAACATTATTATATCAATAATCAATTAATGTTATAATTTTGTGACAGTTGTCGTGACTAACTGACAGGTGTCAGGAACGCATTCTCTGAACGGCCGAACTTTAATACCAAACACATTACACTGAATAGAATACAGTACCTATTGGTTGCTTACGGCCTACGGGCAATCACAGCGCAAGAGGTGTTCCGAATCTACATATTACATCACCTTCTGGCAACATGAGCTCTTTAGGGCCGAGAAAGGCCGAGAATGGACAACGTTTGGTGCATTTTAATAGCTCTTCGTTTGCTACAAACAAATACTTGTGGCTGATACTAGGAAAAATATTAATATAAAAATTCCGCCCAGAGTACGTTATTAAGTATAGAATTATGTACGCCTACGAAATACGCGCCTTATAAGAATTTACACGTAGGTATCTAAATAAGGTCTAACTTAATCTATCTAATATCTTTAAATGAGCAATTCTTGTATTCTGAATCTCGGAAACGGCTCCAACGATTTTCATGAAATTTGGTATGCAGGGGGTTTCGGGGACGATAAATCGATCTAGCTAGGTTTCATTTTTAGAAAAGGTCGTTTTATCCGTGTTTTCAGGCAATGAAAAACCCCTTACAATATCATTAGAATACGAAGGTAAATTTCGCCATCATCTATAAATTTCCGATAGCTCGACGGTAAGCCGGGCGGTCCCGAAACCAGAACACCCCGGTTCGAGTCCAAGACGATTATATTTTCCCCTATGAATTTTTTTTTTTTATAATTTCTTTTTTTTAAATATAATTTCCTAAAAACAAGATTTACCAAAATATTAAATTGTCACCCAGATATTGGGTAATTAATAATTATGTGGTAGGTACAATCTCCATACAATCTTGAAACTAAACTAAATTGACAGGTCTAAATCTTGTATGCTATCTTTTCCCCTTGGAAGCTTTAAGAAATTAAGGGATAGCATATTAGTACCTACCTGTCAATTTAATTTAGTTTAGAAATTGTGTACCTATACAAGAGATTGGCTCATTTAGGTTTTGTTCTTCTTTTAACATACATATTATGTACTTAATATTAATTACCTTGTTACATCACAAATATAGGTTTTGAAGTAGAAAATATAAAAATAATACGTATAAAAGCGAATGTTGCGAGCGTTCATTACAGCATTAGCATCGAATTCTGAACGATGCTTGAGCTACGAAAGCTTGTATTGAGTGCGCTGAATGTTCATACAGAGGACCTCCGAGTATATTTTTGCAATGATTTTGCAAAACGCTGTACAACTTATAATCTCAGCTGGTTTATAGCTGGTTTCGTCAGAGCAATTTTTTACAAGCTTTTTATTTTGTTTCTGCGCTTATTTAAAAGAATATTAGCAACTTAATAAAATTAGTAAGGTTGTCGGATATTGCCATATCAGCCAATTTAGCATTTCAAAATTAAAAAGTAAAAGATCACTTTTTTGCTCAACACACTAAAGGCGATGTCACGTGCATGTGTCATGTTCTTAAAATCATCATGTTTTGTCGTTTGTATCTAGTTTTCTCCTTTATAATTATTTTTTGTTTCTCAAACTTGTACTCATTGTTTGTTCTTGATAATAATAATTGCTTTCAGCAAGAAATTTCTAAAAATGGAAAAATACATAATTAACGTATTTTGTTCGCTTTGACGTGGCACTTCCCTCCATCAACGTATTGTAGGTACCTATTGGCCTCCTGAAACCCTAAGAAATTTTCTTTTGAATGCATTATTTTCTTTCTAAAAATTATAGATAGTAAACTAGGTACCTAAGTAGTAAAATCTCGTACTTACTATAAAAATCAACCTTTAGATTCATTAACTATGTCGACAAGAACCACGAAATCGTCGAGTGAACTAGGTATTTCTTTCCACGAATATTTAAAACTTATTATAGGGGACGGCACGAATTCCTAAAATTAAACTAATATTTCTATCAAAAATAAATGGCAGTCATGAATGGCGTGCATTGCGTAATCGGGCGTACTATTTTCGGTGGGCCAACCGGCGCGATCAATGAAGTGAACATCCAACACCATCTAGCGGGGGGCGGATGCAAACTGCTATCATAATATAGGTAAACTAAGTAAATAAAATAATAAAAAACTAGTAAATTAAAAACAATCTATACATATAATAAAACTGTAACTGGAAGATTTCTGTACATTTAATATATTTTGAAAATTTTAATTGGGGGATGCTTTACTATCGATACTGAGCCCAAAACAGATTTTTATTTAATTTTTGTCTGTTCGTCTGTTTGTTTGTCCTTCTTTCACGTAAAAACTACCGCACAGATTTCTACAAAATTTTATACCGTGGTAGCTTATTACTCGGGTCAACATCTAGGCTACTTTTTATCCCGGAAAATCAAGGAGTTCCCGAGGGACTTTAAAAACTAAATCCACGCGTCGCAAAGTCGCGGGCATCAGCTAGTTTAATATATATTAATAACTAGATGATGCCCGCGAATCCGTCCGCGTGAATTAAGGTTTTTGATTCCCGCGGGAACCCTTTAATTTTCCGGGATAAAATGTAGCCTATGTGTTAATCCAGGATATAATCTATGTCCAAGAGTGACAACCATACACATTACACACACACACAAACTTTCGCCTTTATAATATTAGTAGTGTGATTATAATTTACCTAATTACAGCTTTCAAAGAGCCTTTAGTTCGCATTTTATGAGAACTCTATGGAATTAGGAAGTTAGATGGAGAACTTAGATTTGATAGTGCTATAAATAAATTCTATACTTATCGTCGGTTTTGATAAAAAAACGTCATGTGTAATTTCGCTTTAAAAATGTCATAAACAATAAATAAAACAATATTTTGTAGCTGTAGGTTAAAATTTTACACATACAGCGAGTGAAAGTTAAACAGAATAGTTTTTTTTCTTTTTGACCTTTTCTGACGAAGTTTCATAGACTATTCGATTTTTCAGGTTCCATTATTATACCTAAATATTATTAAAAAAACACTTTATAGTTAGTAATAACTTAATTCTAATAAATGGTATTCTTTTATAAAAAAAAGCGTTGTACTTATAATAAAAGTCGATGATAAGTAGGTACTAAAAAAATTATATCAAATTGTTTCTTTCAGCCTAGTTTCCGCACGCAAATAAAACCTACTTCGCGACAAAGCACTTGACGAGGTCAACGCCATTTTTCCTGGCGGCCATGTTTTCTCTGTAGCTTCTCCGAGCATTCACGTGCCAACAACTCCTAACAAGAATTCACACGTAGGCACCATAAATTCGTAGGATTACACGTTCAGCGTATGGAAAATAGGAAATATTGTGCAATTTCAGAAAGTATTTTTATATTTTTTAATAATCCGAGGTAAATATTTAAATACAAAAGTTTTTTTTTATTTTTTTTATTTGTGTTTCCCCTTTTTCCTTCGACATGGGGGTCGAAGACTGTTCTAGGTAGGTCGGTACTTAGCTCAGATGCTTTTACTCTTTTTATTTGTGCAACTCCTACATTTCATTAATGCAGAGTTTAAATACAGATCAATGCATACTTTTCAATTAATTTAAATATTATATAATATTATATAAAATATTCTATTGTAATTAAATAGCTATTCTTAATATAATCTGGTAAAATATAAATATAAAAGTTTATTGGCCGATTTCACCAACGTCGAGTGAATTTTTACCGACGAATAGGTAAATCGGGCGTTCTGACAGTTTTTGTATTGAAAATACTGTCAAAAAATCAAATTTACGCTCGGATAAGATTTATTTTACGAAGCGAAATCGATCGCCAAATCGAAAATCGATTATATAGAAAATAGTCTACCACGCTGGCCCAATGCGAATTGGGTAAACATTCACTCGCCTTAGAGAACATTATGGTGAACTCTCAGGCGTGCAGGTTTGTTTCACATCACGATGTTTTCCTTCACCGTTGAAGCCTGTGATGTGAATTGCTTAAACACACTTAACTTCGAAAAGTCAGAGGTGCGTGCCCGGCATCGAACCTGCGATACTCCGAATAGGAGACCGCAGTCCTAACCACTGGGCTATCAATGCTTACGTACCTGTACCTACCTTATAATTTATTTTATCTACTCCAGCATCGAAAAGTTCCAATTTCGAGTTTGACAGCTGAATCGAAATGAACCCTCTTTCGGTTTTGCTTCTCATTTCGATGCAGCTCGTTGTATGGGAGCTGAATCGAAATGGTTATCTTCTTAAAATAGGATACCTAAAGCTAAGGCTCTGAGTTCTGGCACTTTTGTACCGTTCATATAACAGAGGCGCCACAGGCGGCTGGTGGCGGCTTACGGAGTTACTTTTTGTTGACAGAGGCGCCACAGGCGGCTGGTGGCGGCTTACGGAGTTACTTTTTGTTACTTTATTGAGCCTACGGCGTATTTTGTTAATGATTTTACTTCCTTGTCGTAGATAAAATCTTGTATGCAACTGAACGTAATTAGTCATTTTAATTCTCGTACTATCCTATTTTGATACTCGGCAAGCCTCGTATCAAAAAACAGCACTCGAATTAAAATGACCCTCATTACGATGCAGTTGCATAAATAGCTATATTATACCTAGAAGTAGGTACAAAGCCTTTATTATGTACAAACTAAAATAAATACTACCTACCTAATACATATGTATAAATATCCAAGGATCTAGAACTCTTTCGTACGTAAAACTCTACAACCCGAGACGACATAATAAATAACGCTACCCTCACATAAAGTGACCAAGTTAAATATCACGTTACTTGAAACAAAATACCGTAAACGACGAACCAACAGAATTGGGTCAGGTTTAAAAGCAATCCCGCCTACTTTAAACTGAATGAAATAATCTTGCAAACAAAGGCACTCTTTCCATGCCTAGTAATTTCCTCGCTGTGAGTGTAAGGTTTAAGACAAACATAAGAAAATATTATGAGACTTATCTCAAAGGAAAGCATATTTTGTTTCAAACTAGCTTTCTTTACTCGCGCCTTCGTCTGCGTGGAGTTAAATTTTAAAAATCTCGCAGGAATTCCGTGGGATAAAAGTAGTCTACACACTGCAACCTCTATAATTACGCCATGCTCAACACTGGACAGCCTGCTGTCATATTTTTTTTTACCTTCTTGATGGACGCCATTTTGGCCCTGTAAACAGTTATAGTTCTTGCAATTCACGAGGGCGACTGACTTATGGTTGTGTGTATGTCGTATCTGTATAAGTGTGAGCGAGCGCAATGCTCGCGCCTGCCCGCTCCCACCTAGGCTTTGACAGGCACGCACACTTATGCAATGTGCATGTACACGAAGTAACCACAAGTGAAGCTCACTCGCCTTCGTGAATTGCAAAAACTGTACTACTTACGAGTGTCCAAGGAGCTAAAATTAGTAAGGGCACAAGTTGACAACAGCTGTTAGTTGATTCTCTTTGGCACTTAATTACAATATTAGTTCCAGAGACACTCGTTTGTCTAATGTGGCGCTTCATCCATAATTTAGGCTGTCATTTGTATAGGAACAGCCAGTCCAGTGATCGTAGATTATCATAGATTAATAATAGAGGCCAATAAGGCTGGAACCACATCTGTGCGCATCGATTCGCATTTTGTCCTTACAAAACAGTCATTTTTCATAGAGAAATGTACGCATCAATTCGGCTTTTCGATGCGTACACGACTCTATGAAAAATGACAATTTTTATTGGACAAAATGTGAATCGATCCGCACAGATGTGGTTCCAGCTTAATGGGGCGTATATCACTCTTCAGGTCCTCAACTATGCCCATGCAAAAAATCACGTCAATCCGTTGCACCGTTGCTGTGATTGAAAGACAAACCTACAAATAAACAAACACACTTTCGCTTTTATAGTAGTTTTAGGGAAATAGGGATAGGAAAATAAAAGTTTCAAAAACAAGCATTCAAGGGCAGCCGTAATGATTGGTATCTATATTTATCTTTTACCTCGTAAGTCCCCTACTTATCAGTTGCACACTTATCGGCTGCACACGTTGTTGGCCCGAACGCTGGCCCCAATATTGTTTGCCTGACATGTGGATTAATAAATAGCAGTGCCCAACACTCGGGCCAACGTTGGGAGTTGGTCAGCACGTGCCGGTTTCTTTGAAAATACGCGCCAATACTAGCTATGATATCCATACGTTGCGACTCGTTGGGGGCCAGCACATGACCAACGTCTGTAACCGACCTTAGAGGTACACGTGTCATATTAGATCATCAAGATTATAGTATGACGTCACGACATAATGCAACATGGCGAACGCAGAATTTATTGGGTTAAATATCCAACGAAGCAATAACAGTAAAGAACTTTAGTAAATACTAAACACGGAAAACCGCATTAATTACACGGCTATCGTGTTCCTTACCTTGATAGCTAATGGGCCAAAGCAGCTGATTATCTCGACGGAACACCGGGCAACCTCCTCCCCTGCCCTCACCCCTTCCCTCCATTCCACGGACTCGTAAATTAGTCCTATTGACACCTATCGATCGACGTTCCTTACATTTCGTTAAAAGAGGTGTTCAATCTATAATAGGTACAAAGCTTCGATGTTACAAACAAAATATAAATAAAACTGAAGTGTCTGACTTTGATATCGAGAACTGCCTCTTATATAGCTCATGTTTCTAGAAGAAAATGATGTCCGTTGGGGTCCTAAGGTACATGAATAGCGACCCCGCACCGGGAGTCTCCATATTTGAAAGTCCCACCACTAGGTGGACGGGCATCTTAGAGAGATCTCTGAGAGATCTCGCTAAGTAGTGAAGCCGTTGATGGGTTGCTGATGATGATGATGAAGCTCATCATTACGTCTGTCTGTTTGTCCGGGCTAATCTTAGGAACGGCTGAACCGATTTATATTTTACCTTCACAGGCAGGTAGAGGAATAATCCTCTACACAAAGCAAACAAGGCGTGATCCTGAACAAATCGTGAGCTAGTCTACGGTCTTTTATCCCGGAAAATCAAAGGTCCCATACGTGCTGACATAAATGTTGGATTCAAATCACACAATAAAATCTATAGGATGATTTGTAAATGATTTAGACCTTGATAGTATCGATTATCGAGGGTAATTATGGAAGAAATAGGACAATAAGGGTCGATAGGTGTGAGGTTATAGTAGCGGACAAGTAGCGGAAACTTTTCCTCATGCTTAATTAATAATTATTACAAGGATTTTGTACGTCATTAACGTAATTATTACGTAATAGACTCTGAGTATCGATTTTACCGACCTCGAGTGACGTTTTACCGAGAAATCTATTGGGTATTTTGACAGTTTTGTATTGAAAAGACTGTCAAAATATTAAAAAAATTACGCTTGGATAAGAGAAGTCTTATTTTTATGTTGGTGAAATCGGCCCTAACAAGAGTAAAAAATATGAAATACAATAAGTTTGTGTGGCGAATAAAGAGTACCCTCTCGCTGATAGTGTGTATTTAATCTTAAAAGTATTGAATTGTGTCAGCTCCTCAGTAAATAATTTCATCTTGTAATCTATTTACACAGTTAAATGCTCCCGTATCTAAGGCCAATCTTCAAATACATTTAATAAGTCAATTTTAATTATTAAAATCGTTGACACTCAAAGTACTCGTACAAATTATACGTTTGTCATTTATGCATTCAACTTTATAGTTGACTTAGACCCCGTGTGAAATATTTTGCAAAATATGTTGAGAAATTTCGAAGGTATACACACACACGCACACACACATACATAAAAGAGCCAACACATAGTTGCCTCTGGCAATGTTCTACTTCTTGTAAATCGCTTTCGCTCATATAGCATGCTCTCTGTCTTCATGAATTCCGCTTCATACAAATATTTTCCATTGTGGCTGTTCTGATATTAGGTCTACCTACTCATGTACATGTTTCCGAGAATATAAGCCGTGTATTTTTGAAAACATGTGTACGGCATGTAAATTGTAATGGTGGCGTGTATTTAATTGTCGGCATTTTTGAGAACATGCAATGTTACAACCTAACGAGCGATTGTACAACGAAATTCGTTTAAGTATTTAAGTCTAGGAATATGATGAGACGAACCTCTTTGGTTCACTAAACTCATTCCAAAATATTAATTACAATACCAATGAATTATTTCAGAAAAATAACCCTAAGCAGTATGTGAAATTATGTATGGTTTTTTGTGTCAAAGATTGTTCTGATTAAACCAACCCCCGTGGGTTAAGATAAGGTCAAGCTCACCCAAGATAACCTATTTCGCCGTAAAGAAAGTGAAAGCTCATTTAAAATTCTAATTTCTTCTTATGCCTTATCATGCGTCGTACAACGTAGCGATGTGTTAAGATAAGGTTAAAATGTGCACACTTAATTATTATACAAGTTATTTAAGCTTTTAAAATGTTGTAAACTGAATGAGTTCATCTTCCTTATTCTTTTTGTAGATATTCATAGATCTCTCTAGGGAGCCGCTAGATAGGCAGCGCAAGATCGAGACCTATGGAAATCCATGCAAAAGACTTTTGTCTATCGGTTGATTAAGATGAGGAAGAAGATAGGTCTCGCTAGTATCAAGAGTCATGACCATTCCACCCACACCCAATTCTTCTTGTGTTAAGGCAGGCTCTGCTGTTCTTCCAGGAGCCACTTACACAAACTTATACCGTAATTTTCGTAACCCTCATTATCGGTTGAAATACCCGTTGCATATTATCTGTTACTGATCCGCTTTAATGCCTTTACGAAGCATCCATCTAGGGAAACATATCGTACATTCTGAGAAGGCTGCATTTGTTCCAGTCGAGATAGTGCTGCTGTTCCTGGTGGCAAAGAGTATCGGCGAGGAAATATAAGATAGTGGCGAGAACAACCAACGGATCGGTGACGGTAGACTTGTAACAGGAATTCTAGGTCTTCTATAGCCGCATCAACCAGAAAGAAGAAACGATATCCCATAAAGAAGTGTTTGTTAGATGTTCTTCATTGATTCTGTCCTTAGGTCTTATAGTCTGATCAATAAGTCAAGAGTTTTCCATTTAATCCACCTTTCCACGTTAATGTTAATAGTTTATTTTTAATTAAAACCAGATTTATTTTTATGTAAATAAAAACTATTTGATTCATTGATAGCACTTTCACAATTTTGCTACAACCTATTATTCAATTTACATTAGATGTCAACTAACTTATTAAACAGACTATCTAATAGAATCCAATCTTACCAGTGACTACACCTATAAGTTTCTTCCTCTTATGCACATTCTGGACAGGTTTAGTCTTCTTTGAATCTCATTATTTTTGTGATGTCTATAGCTGTATACTAGATTGATCTTTACTAGGTTCTCTCCACTTATCAGACGTAGTAAGCGCACCTAATGTGACCTTGGGGAATATTTCTATTTGGCTCTTGTCTGATGGAGGCTTCAGCCGGAACTACCCTATCGGTAAAGACGTTCCGGTGTCAAGCGATAACATACTCTGTGTCGAGTTAGTACAGAGAATTACGTTATGTAACGATGCCGTGTTGAAGCTGATAAGGAGTAGGTATGGGTTTATTAAAGTGCCTTATTCTTCCTTTCTTAAGCACACTGTCATCCGTCTATTACAATCAGGTAAGATTTTACAGTGAGCGGCGATAGCGTAGTTGTTAAGACTTTGGCCTAAGTACTTATCGGGGGTCTTGGATTCCATCTCTGACTTTTCAGAGTTAAATGTTTTTTATGCAATTAAATATCACTGCCGTTATCGCTGAAGTTAGGAAACCTATATTCCTAACATCAGTTCTCCATAATTTTCTAGAGGTGTGCGAGGTCTGAAAATCCGCACTTAGCCAACTTGGTGGATTACGACCTAAACCCCTCTCCTTCTGGCCAGTCAAGATTGATTTTATTGATTAAGGGCCATTTTCACCACCTTCTGATAAGTGTCGGATAGCTTAGTCGCATATTATGTCTTTGTCACTTGGCATAAAGTAAGAAAGTGACAAAATTTACGGTTAGGCTATCCGACACTTATCAGAAGGTGGTAATACATTTCCTAAGTCTCATATTTTCAAGAAGGAAATAATACTAAAGATAAATTCAATTGCCTACTTACCGAAAGTAATTATGGTACCAAGTGGTGATACAAACTTGCAAATCACACTAATATTATAAAAGAGAAATTTGTGCATGTTTGTATGTGTGTGTATGTTTGTTACTCTTTTACGCAAAAACTTCTGGACGGATTTGGCTGAAATTTGCCATTCCAAACACATAACACATAATCCCACAATCCAGGATTAACACAGGCTACATTATATTATACAATTTATCCCGGAAAGTAAAGAGTTCCCGCGGGTATCAAAACCCTCAATCCACGCGGACGAAGTCGCGGGCATCGTCTAGTATATTATAGGTTATTCAGCCCCAGAAATAAAACTTCGGCTTCCTTTATGAGGGATGCTTCAAAACCCGACGACGCGCATCATGTGTCTGTCCTTAATTTTCATTAGTATGGACAATTATTTTAGTTTTAGGGTCTTCGCGCACTATGCAACCACAATCACACTAGCTAGCGTTCGTGCTTGATAAAAATTGTATGGAGTAGTAAGTTGAGTATTTACCATGTATTTAGCGACAGGCTGTCTATAATTTTTTTTATTAAAATTTACCATGATAAACATGACTAATATATTCCCCTTTCCTCTCCATTTAATTAAGTGTGTTTTACGCTTGTGTTACGAATGGGCACGATTATAGTGTTAGGGGTGGGGTTTGAACTGTCGACCTATCGGGTATGAGTCCTCTTACCCGTTAAGCTGTAGAGGCTACAAGTTACACTCTGCCTCCGTCTTCTAAATATAGCCTTGGACAATTCAAGAATCGATCGTGACGAAGATTCTACTCATATACTTCACGAGAAATCTTAAACGCGTCGAGGGTGCTTCACACAAATTCATATATTCCTAAATATCAAACGATTTCGTAACATAAACGTTGTATCAGACTTGAATATAAATCGGTACCCGAACAATTCTCGCCAGAACTCCCGTTTTCGAAATAAATCGAAATAAAAACAGATTTTACGAGAGTCAGATCTTGAAAACTCGGAAGTTATGTTTGTTGGTATATGTTCCGATTCATAGGCTTATTAGAAAGGTTCCGATTATTCTTGTGTCATCTCATTCTCTTTTTTTAACCCCCAACGCAAAAAGAGGGGTGTTATAAGTTTGACGTCGATGTCTGTCTGTCTGTCTGTCTGTCTCTCTCTGTGTGTGTGTGTGTGTGTGTGTGTGTGTGTGTGTGTGTGTGTGTGTGTGTGTGTGTGTGTGTGTGTGTGTGTGTGTCTGTCTGTCTGTCTGTCTGTGGCATCGTAGCTCTCAAACGGTTGGACCGATTTCGATGCGGTTTTTTTTTTTTTTCATTTGAAAGTCAGTTTTCTTGCGGTGGTTCTTAGCTATGTTTGGTTAATATCGGTCCAGCAGTGTATCAGCTCTTTTCCAAAATGATGTAAGGCATTTTTGTCGTATGATTACTCAATTAAGTGCTTCACGCGTGCCAGTATAATTGTTAAATGACAATTAATTGATACCTTCGACAGCCATAGATTCTACATGTCGGGGGTGTTTTAAATTCAATTTACACTTGTATATGAACTCCCTTGTCGATTCTGCAGGAAATCAGAGGGTGATTTAATGGCTACGTAATATGTATCGCACTTATATCATTAATATGTAATAATGGTACTGCAAGAGAAATCGTGAGGAGACCTGCATGCTTGAGAGTTTTCCATAATGTTCTCAAAAAGTGTGTGAAGTCTACCAATCCGCAATAGCCAGCCCGCTAGACCTATGGCCTAAACCCTTCTCATTCCGAGAGGACACCTGTGCTCAGTACCATCAGTACCTTCTCATTTTTAGAGGACACCTGTGGTCAGTATCATTAGTACCTTCTCATTTCGAGAGGACACCTGTGCTCAGTATCATTAGTACCTTCTCATTTCGAGAGGACACCTGTGCTCAGTATCATTAGTACCTTCTCATTTCGAGAGGACATCTGTGCTCAGTATCATTAGTACCTTCTCATTTCCAGAGGACATCTGTGCTCAGTACCATCGGTACCTTCTCATTTCGTGAGAACACCTGTAGTTACTCAGTACCATCAGTATCTTCTCATCGCCTGGGAAGACAAGATTGATCAAGCCGAAGGGGACATTCAATCCTTGCAT
Source organism: Oeneis ivallda (assembly GCA_029955525.1). Classification (NCBI taxonomy): domain Eukaryota; kingdom Metazoa; phylum Arthropoda; class Insecta; order Lepidoptera; family Nymphalidae; genus Oeneis; species Oeneis ivallda. Next base: position 24,713,244 of record JARPMR010000007.1, read on the forward strand.
GCCCTCTGTCGACAAATCACCCAAAAGCATCCTCCGACCCGACCGTTAATGCACGAAGACGGTACTCAGAGATACCGCGCAGCAGACCGCGCCGAAATCTTCGCCAGCCACCTTGAACGCCAATTCACTCCGAACCCATCTAAGGATGCCCTCCATAATGCAGCAGTTGAGCAAACCCTTAGGGACTACTTCGCCGAACCGATAGCCAACGATGAAGACCCCATAGTCTTCTCCCCGGGCATGGTGAGGCGCACCATCCAGAAAGCCAAAACGAAGAAGGCCCCCGGCGCAGACAACATCACCAACAAGGCGCTGCGTTACGTGCCCCGACGCACTACGGCGGCACTGACGCGTCTCTTTAACGCCATTCTGCGCACGGGGAATTTCCCAGAATCATGGAAGGAAGGCATCGTCATAATGCTTCCCAAGCCCGGGAAAAACACTTTGAAGCCGGAAAGCTATCGGCCCATCACACTGCTGTCGTCCATCTCTAAGGTGTTCGAGAAGCTCCTGCTGCACCAACTGGTGTCACACATCGAAGCGCGCCCGGAACAATTCGGATTCCGGGCCGAACACAGCACGACGCTTCAATTGTCAAGGGTACTGCACTTTCTTACATCTGCACTGAACAAGAAAGAAAGTGCCGTCGCAGTATTCCTTGATATGGAAAAAGCCTTCGATAGGGTTTGGCACCCAGGTCTGCTGCTCACGCTCACAACATCGACGGCTCCCAGGCGTATAGTGCGCGTGATAGCGTCCTTCTTGGAGGGAAGGCGCTTCCGCGTAAGAGTAGAAGGGATCCTCTCCAACCCGAGACCCATGGCCGCTGGAGTACCACAGGGCAGCTGTCTGTCCCCTGTCCTATACTCCAGATATACGGACGACATACCGGCTCCACCAAACACGCTTTTGGCCCTCTACGCTGACGACGCAGCATACGCTGCCACCTCTCTTCCCACGCGCCCGCAACACGCAGTCAGCAAGGTGCAGCGCGCCCTAGATGACCTGCCCGGATGGCTGGACCGCTGGCGGCTGTCCGTAAACGTCGGCAAAACACAGGCGATTCTCTTCGGCGGAGCCCGTAAACTCCCGCCTCCCCTAACCCTGCTCGGCCAACCAATCGAGTGGACAAACCGAGCAAAATACCTCGGCGTCATCGTTGACAGATGCCTCACCATGGAGCCCCATGCTGTTCACGCAGCAAACTCGGCGAAATCAGCCACTTTTCTCCTGCGTCCAGTGCTCAAATCGCGACTCTCGCTGCGTGTGAAACTGGGTGTCTACAAAACCTATATTAGACCCCGGCTGACATACGCAGCACCATCCTGGTACGCCCTCACCAAGGAGCGCTCCAGGAAGAAGATTAAGGCTCAACAATCGATCGCCCTAAGAAGTCTGGTAGGAGCTCCATGGTGCGTTAGAAACACCACCATACAGCGCGGGCTGAAGATGGAAGGCGTGGACGAATTTATTAGTCGCCTAACGACTAACATGTTCTCCAGGGCAGACGCGTCCACCCTCGCCCACATCCAGGGAATTGCCCCTTATCACAGACGTCCACCCGACGGACGTGGATTTCCACGCGACTTAGTCGCGCCCTGATTGACAAACAGACAGACTGACATAAAACAACTTGCTGCCACCATAAACTCAATAGTGGACTCCCGCTCGACCGCGGTAGGCATCTGCTGGGCTTCCCCTAGGGGTCTCACCTGGTAGGGCCGGTCCGCGACAGCCTGGAGTCCACTATTACGACTTGTTACATAGGCCCATTCCGGCCGATCCAAAGACCCTGCCGTAAGAGACGGCAGGCGTTAGCACCCACATGCAGGGGGGCTCTGCCCCGAACATGTCTCACCCGCGCCCTTGCGGGCGCGAGTGCTCATCACACTTGGCTATCTTCTCATTTCGAGAGGACACCTGTGCTCGGTACCATCAGTATCTTCTCATTTCGAGAGAACACATGTGCTCAGTACCATCAGTATCTTCTTATTTCGAGAGGACACCTGTGCTCAGTACCATCAGTACCTTTTCATTTCGTGAGGACTCCTGTACTCAGTATCGTCAGTACCTTCTCATTTCGGGAAGATACCTGTGTTCAGTACCATCAGTATCTTCTCATTTCGAGAAGACACCTGTGCTCAGTATCATCAGTACCTTCTCATTTCGACAGGAAACCTGTGCTCAGTAGTGGTCCAACGATGGGTTGTGATGAATGAAAAAAAAGCAATTCTTTTTTATTAAGCCTATATTATCTCGGTGATTCTGTAACCAAACTTTTACATCTACTACTACGCGTTCGCTTCAAGTTGAGCCCTGCACCATAGAGTAAAGAAATCTTCACCTCATGTCCGGAGTTTTAAGGGTACGGGCTTCAGCCCACGCTGCAAATGCTGAGTCCTTACGAGCTGCAGCATCAGCACATTCAGCATTGTACCACCGAGGAACCTTGCCATCAAGTGATACGTCAGCATATGGAATAAAGTACTCCATTGCTTGACGTATAACTTCCGATACGGCTTGCTCACAACTCGACGGATCATCAGAAGAGAAGCAGCACTGCCGCCAAGGGTAGGACGCGAAAAAGTGTCGCATCTCATCCCAATCTGTCGACTTATATCGCCACACACGTCTGGTTCCGGTAGGACCGTTATCCAGAGGGTGATAGTTCGATACCGACTTTACCACACAGTGATCAGAGGTGCCCAGGGGGGCCGCAACTGATACCGAAAACCGGTCTGGGTCGGTAGTCAACAGAAGGTCCAAACAATTAGGTGTATGGCCTTCAACGTCAGGTATCCGCGTTGCTTCTTGGACCAGCTGGGAGAGATCTAGCGACAGAGCAAATTTAAGCGCCTCTCTCCCGGCATGGTCGCTATTCTGGTATGGGAACAGCCAATCTTGATGATGGGCGTTGAAATCCCCCAGAAACACCATTTGAGCAGTCGGATACCGACGTTGGACGATGTCAGCCGTCACACTGAGATGTTCAAACATCCGAGTCGTCTCCTGGTCACCGCTATGCGACCGATAGGTACAGGCATACACGATCTGTTCCATGCCCGTGTCCAATAAACACCACATGATGGAAAGGTTAGGTACCTCTAGGTTACGGAGACGCCGGCAGCAGACGTCGTTACGGGCGTACATACAGACCCCAGGGCGAGGTTTAAAGTTGTGCTCGAGCGAATACCCGGGATACTGTAGGTACGCTACGTCTGCTGGACTGCCGATTTGCGTCTCCGTAAGAAAAAGTAAATGCGCCCTCTCAGTCTCTAGATGGTGGTGGACTGCGACGAGATTGGAGTGCAATCCTCGTATGTTGGTGAGGTGTACTTTGAGAGAGAGGAGGTGCAGCCGCTGTATAGCTTTACTTTTTTTCTTGCGATGTTTCATTTTGGTCAATTTTGGTCAAAGGGTGAATAGGAAGGGAAATGGCAGTTGTACGAGGCGCTACGTTTGTAGACTCCGCGATTTGTACAGAAGATGCGCTGATGGAAGGCTCGACTGGAGACTGCGGGGACGCCCGAACCCCCCAGGGAATCGCCATCGGGTCCTCTCACCGGTCGCCAACCGGCACGATGGAAGCCATCCCTGGATTTTTCGCTAGGTGGCGGGGCAGCCTTTCATAGGTGGCGAATCTACTAATTGGGCCCCCAACTACCTGCGGTCGGCCAGCGGTGCACCGTGCTTCGGATCCCGCTACCCTCGAGATCGAGACGTCCGACACAGCCTCTGCACAAAATCGGGTCCTGTCACTAAACGCAGCGCAACTGTACATACCCATTCCCCTTTGATTGGCTGGTACGAGCATCGCTCCGGAACACGACGCGCCCCACGACACAACGAATCGTGTCGTAAGACGAATCGCTTGGCGGCGCGGTTTTGCTCGATGGGTGGTCACTCTAGCCACGGCCGAAGCCTACCACCTGTGTTACTCGTTTGGCACCACCCAGGGGTCACGTGTAGGGTAGAGAGGGTTAAAACCTTACTTGGTACAGCCTACGGACGCGAGTAACCCAACCCTCAAGTCCCCAAGTCTAGTTGTTAAGACTACGGCCTAAGTACTTATCGGGGGTTTGGGATACCATCTCTGACTTTTCAGAGTTAAATGCGTTTTATGCAATTAAATATCACTGCCGTTATCGCTGAAGACAAACATCGTTAGGAAACCTACATTCCTAATATCAGTTCTTCTCTATAATTTTCTAGAGGTGTGCGATGTTCTGAAAATGCGCACTTAGCCAACTTGGTGGACTACGATCTAAACTCCTCTCATTTTGGCCAGTCAAGATTGATTTTATTGATTAAGTCTCATATTTTCAAGAAGGAAATAAGTCTAAAGATAAATTCAATTGCTTATTTACCTAAAAGTAATTATGCTACCAAGTGGTGATACCAACTTGCAAATCACACTAATATTATAAAGGAGAAATTTGTGTATGTTTGTATGTGTGTGTATGTTTGTTACTCTTTTACGCAAAAACTTCTGGACGGATTTGGCTGAAATTTGCCATTCCAAACACATAACACATAATCCCACAATCCAGGATTAACACATAGGCTACAATTTATCCCGGAATGTAAAGAGTTCCCGCGGGTATCAAAACCCTTAATCCAAGCGGACGAAGTCGCGGGCATCGTCTAGTATATTATAGGTCATTCAGCCCCAGAAATAGAAGACTTCAGATTCCTTTTTGAGGGATGCTTCAATACCCAACGACGCGCATCGTGTGTGTACTGTCCTTATTTTGCATTAGTATGGACAATTATTTATCTTAGGGTCTTCGCCCACTATGCAACCACAATCACAGCTAGCGTTCGTGCTTGATAAAAATTGTATGGAGTAATAAGTTGAGTATTTACCATGTATATAGTGTTAGCGACTGTGTCGCTATCAACATTAGGCGGCAATTTGAAGTTGGTCGCGCGGACTAACCGGTTCGCGCGCTATACGGCCGCGGAGGGGAGGGCCGAAAAGTGAAGAACTTGATTACGAACTGGACGGTCGCGTTGATGAATTGACAAGTGGTCGCGTGTAACAAAGTAGTAAAACTTGTTCTAATAACTTCACGTAATAAAGTTAATAGTGGAATACAGTCTTTCTATTCTACGCCCAGATATCCCTCCGTCACCTAGACAGGGCACTGGACGCCAACAATGGTCCTTTTTCACCTTTAATGAACCAAACATCAGTTCGTGAAGAGAACAAGAACAAAGGACGCAAGAGGTTACGCAAGGTCATCGCCGTGCATAATATTCCCACAACTCTTTCTGGACATATTTGTGGTTCTTCAGAGTAAATAATGCTGTGTACCTAATCAAGAACACTAGCAGAAATTCTCGGCCATCATTATAACACCGAAGGATAGTGGATTTATAATAATAATTGTGTACCGGATATATAAGACGTCGACAAGCCAGTTTAAATACGCAATACATATCAAGAATTCACCAGTAAATGAAGATATTTGTGTTGTGCAAAGATTTGGTTACCCGGTGTGAACATTGCTGAATCATTGTTAATAACAGCTGACATAATCGGACATCAAAACTGCCAACAATTAAGGAATTGTCAAGAGGAAACCCGGAAACCGTGAGATCTTTCCATTATTATCCTTCTTATTCATCCTTATTATCATTAATTTCCATAATAATCATTTACTTTATCATTTCATAATAGTAAGTAGACCGAATTCACATAATTAATTGCGTAATATAGGTAATCTTTTTGTATCATTAGTGTACATAACAAAGTGTTTCATTTGTTCGTTATTCATTAGTAAATCACTTAAAATAATTCATTAAAACTAACAACAGGTCACTAATTTACTGTATATTAAAACTGTTGCATCATTGTTTTCAATTTTATTTTTCATTACTAGGTCGGTAGTTATAAATATTTTTGCCGATACCTAAGTCATCTAAGCAAATATTCAACGCCTTACAAAATTTATTAGCAATTCTGAATTTCATCTTCAGAATCAAAATTTCTGCAGTAAATTTGTATCGAAACGAAATTGCTGTTGCAATTTTTACGGGCGTCGAATTTTTTCATACTTAGCTAGATTGAAATTTTTCGTTTACTTTTTTTTAGTCTTTTTTGAATTAAGTCAAAATGAGTGAAAGACAATTGAAGCAATTGATCAAGAAAAGAGCTACGATTAAAGGGAAGCTTACCAATTTCAGCACTTACTTAAAATCTTTGAAGAGTGATGATGAACCTGCAGACCCTATCCAAACTCAAATCGAGCTCCAATTGCGGCTAGACAAGGTAGAAGCTTTATACGATGAATTTGACGGTTTTCAGAGCGAGATAGAGGAGCTGTGTGATTCATCCGAGGATGAATTCAAAGAGAGAAATACGTTCGAGATGCAATACTATTCGCTCGTGTCTGCTGCTCGGGCATTGATCGCAAGCCATCGTAAGCTGTCGGTCCCAACCCACGACTCCATGGTTGCAGCAGACTCTGAGGATCCCTCAGATTCACACAAACGTAAGGTTGTCAAACTACCTAAAATAGACTTGCCACATTTTAATGGCGAATATCATCACTGGCTTGGGTTCAGGGACACTTTCAATTCGTTAATTCATTCTGACGAAAGCATTGATCCCATTAGTAAATTTCATTATTTGCGTGCATCACTTAAGGGGAATGCTGCGTCTACAATTTCAGGATTGGACTTTTGTGCAGATAACTATCAATCAGCTTGGAAAATTCTATGCGATCGATATGACAATAAACGACTGCTTGAAAATCATCATTTAAATTCGCTTTTGAAAATTGAGACTCTACACAAAGAGTCTAGCGTAGATTTACGCAATTTAGTTGATGCAATTAATAAGAATGTAAGAGCTTTAGCTAACTTAGGCCATTCAGTTCAACATTGGGATATATTAATTATTCACATAATGTCCTGTAAATTAGACAATGTTACCAACAGAGAATGGGAAACTCATAGAAACAAATTGAAAGACTCTCCAACTTTAGATAGTTTTTTAAGATTTATTTCAAATAGGGCTAATGTTTTAGAGACTTTGGATACTACTAAACAGGATAACATCAAACAAGATAATGCCAAACAGCTACCGAATAAACCAAAAAGTCTAGTTGTTTCTACGAGTAAACCAAAATCTAATTCATGTCCAATGTGTAATCAGGAACATTTTCTATATAAATGCGAATCTTTTAGACTACTGCCAGTTGAGAGTCGAATTCAGAAGGCTCTGGAATTCAAAGTATGTATGAAATGCCTTCGCCTCGGTCATTCAAAAAACAAGTGTAGACTTTCTAATTGTAAATATTGTTCTAAAAAACATAGCACATTATTACACACTGAACCAATCGCTACACCCATTAGCGCTGAAAACGTAGCCTTATCAGCTAAATCACTAGATTCCTCGTTTGTAACTTCTACTGTTTTACTTTCCACAGCCTTGGTAAAGGTACTAGATAGCAAAGGACAGCCACATGTTGCTAGGATTTTGCTCGATAATGGGAGTACGACTAATTTTATAACGAAGAATTTCTGTAGTAAGCTGAATATTAATACTGTTCCAGTCAAAAATAAAGTAACTGGTATAAATAGTCAAGCACTCAGTAGTACAGAGTCTTGCTCACTCACATTTGAGTCTTACATTGGTGGTTTCAGGATAGGTATTGATTGCATTGTTTTACCAAACATTACCACACCACAGCCATCATCATTTGTCAATCTTCGAGATTTACAAATTCCGTCTGGAATTTGTTTAGCAGACCCGTCGTTTCATATTCCATCCACAATAGACATATTAGTAGGAGCTGATATATTTTGGAGCGTTATTGGCACCAATCGCATCAGTCTTGGTAAAAATAAACCTACTCTTTTCGAAACACAGTTAGGATGGCTAGTTTCGGGTACAGTGTGGACAAATAACAAGAATAATAAAAATGAAACATGCATGTTGAGTAGCAACTTAGAGTTTGATCTGTCGCGTTTCTGGGAGTTAGATTCAATTTCTCCGAAACATAATTTGACCCCAGAAGAACGAGCATGTGAGGAACACTTCCTAAAGACCACAAAACGCAAACCTGATGGACGATTCATTGTCTCACTGCCTCTGAAGGCATCACCTAAAGTGTTAGGGGATTCATATCAGATGGCCAAGTGCAGATTTTTGTCTTTGGAGCGAAGGTTGGGGAGAGATTCTAATATGAAACAACTTTATGTGGACTTTATGAACGAATATCTCACTCTAGGTCACATGACAGAGCAAAGTTCTCTTAATTATAAAGCTTGTTATTTGCCTCATCATGGTGTATTAAGGGAGTCAAGCAAAACCACAAAATTACGCGTAGTTTATGATGCTTCTGCAGTTACGACGTCAGGAAAGTCACTTAATAGTATTCTAAGAGTGGGACCAACAGTGCAAGACGATTTACTGTCTATATTGCTGCGTTTCAGACAACACAAATACGTCGTTACTGCGGATGTAGAGAAGATGTACCGCCAGACGGAAATCTTCGAACAAGAACGCACCCTTCAACAAATTTTGTGGAGAGCTGACCCCTCTCATCCTCTTAAAAGCTATCAACTGAACACCGTTACTTATGGTACGGCTTCAGCGCCTTATTTGGCCACAAGATGTCTTCTTCAGTTGAGTCGTGAAGCTGAAGATTCTAATGTTCAACGTGCAATTCGCCACGATTTTTACGTTGATGATTTTCTGTCTGGACATTCGACCATTGAGGAAACTATATCTCTAGGTCGCGGAGTAATAAAAGCCTTATCATCTGCTCAATTAAACTTGCGAAAATGGAACTCAAACCATCGAGATATTCTGCAAGCAATTTCTGGTGAGGCGAAGATAACGGGATCTGTAGATCTCAGCAGTGACAACCTTTCTAAAACATTGGGTTTAAATTGGAAATGTCCTGCAGACACTCTGTCATTTTCCATTGACATTCCTGAAAATGTCACTGTGAATAAGAGACACATTTTATCAACAATTGCCCAAGTCTTCGACCCACTTGGTCTTGTTTCACCTTGCATCGTGGAAGCGAAAATAATCATGCAGCAATTGTGGATAAATAAATGTGGTTGGGATGATCCACTTCCTCCACATATAAGGCAGGCCTGGTTTGATTTTGCTAGGTCATTACCACAGTTAAATACTTTTGACATTCCCAGATGTGTTACATCTAATTTACCCGCAGACATACAGCTGCACATCTTTACAGACGCCTCAGAAAAGGCTTATGGTGCATGCGTTTATGTAAGATGTTCGGACAACGATGGTACAGTCACCACTCATTTGTTAGCATCCAAAAGTAAGGTAGCTCCCATTAAAACTACCTCAATTCCTCGACTGGAGCTTTCAAGTGCCCTACTTGGAACGAGGTTAGGTATAAAGATATTAAGTTCCTTAACACTCCCAATCAGTAGGTGCATCTTATGGTCCGACTCGATGATTGTCTTGGGTTGGTTAAGTTCTTCTCCAGCTCATTTGAAACCGTTTGTTCGGCATCGCGTATCCGAAATACAGGAAAGTTTCTCGGCTCATGAGTGGCGCCACGTTCCTTCCAAAGAAAACCCGGCAGATCTCGCTTCACGAGGTTTAAAGGCCGACGTTCTTGGTAAATCATCTTTGTGGTGGTCTGGGCCGTCTTTTTTAAAATCTGATCAAACTAATTGGCCAGAAAAACCCAAGCAGGAGACACAAGTTTCTGATTTGCCAGAAACTCTTGTGAAATGTTTTCATGTTGCTGAAGAACCTAACTTATTTTCCGAGCTAATTGGGAATTGTTCTTCATTCTCAAAAGTACAACGCATTACAGCATTCGTTCTTAGATTTGTAAAAAATTGCCGTTATGCCTCAGAAAAGGTTGTCGGTAAGTTAACAACAACCGAACTTAATAATTCCAACAATTTTCTTTTAAAAATTGCACAGGAAGAATCCTTTGCCGAAGAACGACAGTTACTTCTGTCACAGAAAAAATTGCCCCATAAAAATAAACTCCTTTCATTGTCGCCATTTATTGATAAAAATGGACTAATTCGTGTTGGAGGCAGACTAGGTAATACAAATTACGATTACAACACGAAACACCCGGTTTTACTGAGCAGCAAACACCCTTTATGCAGACTGATCTTCAAACATTTTCACATAAAGTATTTGCATGCAGGGCCTCAACTCCTTTTAGCGACAGTTCGACACAATTATTGGCCTCTAGGAGGCACAAATCTAGCTAAACTCACCGTGCGCTCATGTGTTAAATGTTGCAGACTTAAGGGAAAAACAGTTCAACCCATAATGGGTCACTTACCTGAACAGCGAGCACAATTAGAATTTCCATTCCTTAACACAGGGGTAGACTATGCCGGGCCAGTAATGATAGCTAATCGCAAAGGTAGAGGATGCAAACCCATAAAATCTTACATTTGTGTGTTTGTTTGTTTAGCAACTAAAGCCATACATTTGGAACTGGTTTCGGACATGACAAAGGAAGCCTTTATCGCGGCGCTAAATAGATTTACGTCGAGAAAAGGAAAACCGAAAACCATTATCTCTGATAACGGAAGTACCTTCGTGGGTACTTTCCATGAGCTTTCTAAGGTCCTAAGCCAGCTTTCACCAGCGGATACGATCGAAGACGGTATTGATTTCTCATTCATACCCGCGTATACGCCTCATTTCGGCGGTTTATGGGAATCTGCGGTGAAATCAGTAAAACATCACCTTAGACGAGTTCTTGGTTTAACCTACCTAGACTACGAAGAAATGAACACTTTGTTAGTACAAGTAGAAGGTATTTTGAATTCCCGTCCAATTACTCCATTGTCCGACCATCCTTCCGATCTATACCCACTCACTCCAGCCCACTTTCTAATCGGACGATCTCTACTGTTTGCACCACAAGCTCAAATTACCTGCAGTAGAATGTCATCTCTCGCAAGGTTCCATCGCATCGAATTATTGAAGCAACACTTCTGGAGTCGTTTTTCTACAGAATACATTACCTTATTGCAACAAAAGACGAAGTGGCTGCAATCAAAGGACGATTTGAAAGAAGGGACTTTGGTTGTCATAAAGGATAAGAGCAGTCCCCCTCTAATGTGGCTGCTCGGACGTATCGTACGCGTGTACCCAGGTGGAGACGGAATTAACAGAGTCGCTGAAATCAAGACCAAAAAGGGAATCTTGAAACGAGCCTTCAATAACATATGCCCCCTGCCTACTACTGTTGAAGATACTTCAACGCCGGGAGTATGTTAGCGACTGTGTCGCTATCAACATTAGGCGGCAATTTGAAGTTGGTCGCGCGGACTAACCGGTTCGCGCGCTATACGGCCGCGGAGGGGAGGGCCGAAAAGTGAAGAACTTGATTACGAACTGGACGGTCGCGTTGATGAATTGACAAGTGGTCGCGTGTAACAAAGTAGTAAAACTTGTTCTAATAACTTCACGTAATAAAGTTAATAGTGGAATACAGTCTTTCTATTCTACGCCCAGATATCCCTCCGTCACCTAGACAGGGCACTGGACGCCAACATATAGCGACAGGCTGTCTTTAATTTTTTTTATTAAAATATACCATGATAAACATGACTAATATATTCCCCTTTCCCATCCAATCAATTAAGCTTACTTTTAATTAAGTTTACGCTTGTCTTACGAATGGGCACGATTATAGTGTTAGGGGTGGGGTTTGAACTGTCGACCTATCGGGTATGAGTCCTCTTACCCGTTAAGCTGTAGAGGCTACAAGTTACACTCTGCCTCCGTCTTCTAAATATAGCCTTGGACAATTCAAGAATCGATCGTGACGAAGATTCTACTCATATACTTCACGAGAAATCTTAAACGCGTCGAGGGTGCTTCACACAAATTCATATATTCCTAAATATCAAACGATTTCGTAACATAAACGTTGTATCAGACTTGAATATAAATCGGTACCCGAACAATTCTCGCCAGAACTCCCGTTTTCGAAATAAATCGAAATAAAAACAGATTTTACGAGAGTCAGATCTTGAAAACTCGGAAGTTATGTTTGTTGGTATATGTTCCGATTCATAGGCTTATTAGAAAGGTTCCGATTATTCTTGTGTCATCTCATTCTCTTTTTTTAACCCCCAACGCAAAAAGAGGGGTGTTATAAGTTTGACGTCGATGTCTGTCTGTCTGTCTGTCTGTCTCTGTGTGTGTGTGTGTGTGTGTGTGTGTGTGTGTGTGTGTGTGTGTGTGTCTGTCTGTCTGTCTGTCTGTGGCATCGTAGCTCTCAAACGGTTGGACCGATTTCGATGCGGTTTTTTTCATTTGAAAGTCAGTTTTCTTGCGGTGGTTCTTAGCTATGTTTGGTTAATATCGGTCCAGCAGTGTATCAGCTCTTTTCCAAAATGATGTAAGGCATTTTTGTCGTATGATTACTCAATTAAGTGCTTCACGCGTGCCAGTATAATTGTTAAATGACAATTAATTGATACCTTCGACAGCCATAGATTCTACATGTCGGGGGTGTTTTAAATTCAATTTACACTTGTATATGAACTCCCTTGTCGATTCTGCAGGAAATCAGAGGGTGATTTAATGGCTACATAATATGTATCGCACTTATATCATTAATATGTAATAATGGTACTGCAAGAGAAATCGTGAGGAGACCTGCATGCTTGAGAGTTTTCCATAATGTTCTCAAAAAGTGTGTGAAGTCTACCAATCCGCAATAGCCAGCCCGCTAGACCTATGGCCTAAACCCTTCTCATTCCGAGAGGACACCTGTGCTCAGTACCATCAGTACCTTCTCATTTTTAGAGGACACCTGTGGTCAGTATCATTAGTACCTACTCATTTCGAGAGGACACCTGTGCTCAGTATCATTAGTACCTTCTCATTTCGAGAGGACACCTGTGCTCAGTATCATTAGTACCTTCTCATTTCGAGAGGACACCTGTGCTCAGTATCATTAGTACCTTCTCATTTCGAGAGGACACCTGTGCTCAGTATCATTAGTACCTTCTCATTTCGAGAGGACACCTGTGCTCAGTATCATTAGTACCTTCTCATTTCGAGAGGACACCTGTGCTCAGTATCATTAGTACCTTCTCATTTCGAGAGGACACCTGTGCTCAGTATCATTAGTACCTTCTCATTTCGAGAGGACACCTGTGCTCAGTATCATTAGTACCTTCTCATTTCGAGAGGACATCTGTGCTCAGTATTATTAGTACCTTCTCATTTCCAGAGGACATCTGTGCTCAGTACCATCGGTACCTTCTCATTTTGTGAGAACACCTGTAGTTACTCAGTACCATCAGTATCTTCTCATTTCGAGAGGACACCTGTGCTCGGTACCATCAGTATCTTCTCATTTCGAGAGAACACATGTGCTCAGTACCATCAGTATCTTCTTATTTCGAGAGGACACCTGTGCTCAGTACCATCAGTACCTTTTCATTTCGTGAGGACTCCTGTACTCAGTATCGTCAGTACCTTCTCATTTCGGGAAGATACCTGTGTTCAGTACCATCAGTATCTTCTCATTTCGAGAAGACACCTGTGCTCAGTATCATCAGTACCTTCTCATTTCGACAGGAAACCTGTGCTAAGTAGTGGTCCAACGATGGGTTGTGATGAATGAAAAAAAAGCAATTCTTTTTTATTAAGCCTATATTATCTCGGTGATTCTGTAACCAAACTTTTACATCTACTACTACGCGTTCGCTTCAAGTTGAGCCCTGCACCATAGAGTAAAGAAATCTTCACCCCTCGCGCTTCCCCGCACCGCACCTCAAGTCAGACCCACAGTAAAGACACAGTATAAGAAGATGCAGTATAATAGTTTATCTATTGTTTTATTTATTAAGTACTAGCTGACCTGTCTTAACTATGAATATTGAATTCGAATTGGAATAAATAATAAAAAAATATATAAAAAAAAGTGTTTATTATTCTAATGCTTTACGATATACAACATTCTTAGTTTTTTTAACCAAACCTACCAAAACTCCTAATATCCAAAGTTCAATTTAATAAATTGAACTTTTAATACGTAAACTTAGAATAAGAATTATTATTAAATATTATTTTTGCATGCCTATCCAGCAGATTGTAAGGACTTTTATTATAATGTAACACCATTGTACTACCTACTCAATCTGTGTAAATAAATAATTTGAATTTGAAATTTATTTTTAATAAGCGGTGCTTCGCGAGCGGTTTACTAGGTGGGTCTGACTTGAGGTGCGGTACGGGGAAGCGCGAGAGAGCTAGGGGAAATTTGTAACGCGGAGTACCAGTAGATCAAAAGTGTCAAACTACTGCATATCCTATACTGTGTCCGTACTGTCGGCATGGAACTAGCAATTACGACTACGTCGATTACTTTACTCTATGGTGCAGGGCTCAACTTGAAGCGAACACGTAGTAACTTAGATCGACTCCGTTGCAATCCAGGTCGCCCATATACGCATAATATCTTTTCGTTCATTCGTTAGATTTAACCACCTCCATAACGTCCTTAGCCCAATACAAATTACCTTGCACCCGAAAAACAAATACTTGCCTACATGCCAAAACTACATGCCTACCTTAATTCGCAAAAAATAACATTATAACGACTGCGTCTGCTAATGTACCGACTTACTTAACCGATATTGTTAAAGGTATAATTTATTGGAAAAGTTTGCAGCCAAATGCGAAATAAATTACAGTAAGAACTTATCTGATATGTTTGCAATATGTGAGGCATTTGTACAAATTTTTCTTTGATACAATACAATACCGAGGGAAATCTATTTATAATTTGACGAACACAGTTAGACGAGTTTAATTTATTTTGGCATAAGACGAATTTGGTATGGCCTTACAGTATTATAATATAATTTTATTATAAAATAAACTAGCTGACCCAGCGAACTTCGTACCGCCAGCAAAAATATTTAGTGGTTGGTCACCCTTATCATTTAGGGCTATGAAAAATAGATGTTGGCCGATTCTCAGACCTACCCGATATGCACACAAAATTTCATAAAAATCGGTCCAGCCGTTTCGGAGGAGTAAGGTACAGTACCCGGCGATATAATATATTGCACATCGGCCCTTGGAACAAAACGCTATTCTATTCTATTCACAGTTCGACTGCATTTTTTTATATATTATGTTACGTGATGTGCTCGCCGATTGTGAAGTGTGAACAGATTTCAGTAATTACTACGTGACTTTCTGGCTAGCTTTCCTTGCAATAGAATAGAAATAGCGTTTTATTCCAAAGGCCGATGTGCAATATATATCGCCGGGCACTGTAACTAACATTGTGACACGAGCATTTTATATATTAGATTAAAAAATTACTACTAATTATATTTACAAAAAATACACGCCGTCCAAGTGATGACTAATGGGCATGGTGCCCAAAACACTTGCGCTATTATCTATCTGAATAGGTAGACGAACTATTTATTTAATTTACAAAATAATTTCAAGAATTTTATTTCACGTATGACTTATGTTTTAGACGTAGTTGATCTCAGGTGAATGCCTGAATTTATGACATTCTTGCTGCAACAATGCATTTCAACCAACAGCGAGAGAGTGTTTACCAATCAGAGGTGACAAATTGTATTGTATTGGTTACCACTGCATTTTTAAAAACCTTACCGCATTCGGACGAAGTCGGGGGCAAAAGTTAGTTAAGTATAAGTTTTTAGCTTCACAGTTGAAGATTTGGCAGCGGTGTCTGGATTTCAATGATGAAGTATGAAGTATCTACTAGTACTATATTTTTCTAGGGGGAGCAGCTGCCCCTACCTACCCCCCTTGGCGACGTCTATGCTTATTTGGCCTATAAAATTCCATTTTTTCCTTACAGAAACAAGCAATGCTGGTACGTCAACTGGAGGAAGAACTACGGCTAAGATTACGGCAACCCGCGCCCGAGCTACAACAGCAGCTGGAGGCGCTGTACTCCGAAAACGAACACCTGCAGAGAGAGATAGCGATACTTCGGGATACGATAAAGGTTATCTTGCCATCTCTTACCCACAGCCACAGACTAGCGATAATGGAGAAGCAGCAAGAGAAAGAGCTACGAAGCAGCTGGAAGCAGAAAGAGATAGTGCTACTGAGAGACACGTAAACGGTAATCATTCTGTCAATTTCCATAGTAGAAGCGACGTTGGTGAGTTAGCTTGAGGAAAAGCAGCAACTGCAGCTGCAAGTACTGTTTCCCAACTATAAGCACATTTATCAGAGGAACATAGTAAAGGTAAACATTCTGTCAAATTATCACAGTTCATAATACAAATTATGGTGAAGAGACTACAGAAAATTTATAATAGCAAATTGAAGCGACGCGATAAAGGTTTATAAATGCAGAGAGTAGGACATGTTGAATATGGGTTGCAGAGTTTACCTGAGCTGGACTCATTAGGTACAACATTTTATAACATAATTTAGACAGCCGCATCTTGCCGTTTGAAAAACATTTTTTGGGTAACTAAATAGAAGGAGAAGGTTCCTATGTATCTACATCAGTATTTAAGGTCACCAAGTGCGGAGCCGGTGTGAGTCAGTTATTTTCAAATAAACTACTATTGGACTAAAGAAAGAGCCTTATACTATTATATTATACATTATAACGACTGCGTCTGCTAATGTACCGACTTACTTAACCGATATTGTTAAAGGTATAATTTATTGGAAAAGTTTGCAGCCAAATGCGAAATAAATTACAGTAAGAACTTATCTGATATGTTTGCAATATGTGAGGCATTTGTACAAATTTTTCTTTGATACAATACAATACCGAGGGAAATCTATTTATAATTTGACGAACACAGTTAGACGAGTTTAATTTATTTTGGCATAAGACGAATTTGGTATGGCCTTACAGTATTATAATATAATTTTATTATAAAATAAACTAGCTGACCCAGCGAACTTCGTACCGCCAGCAAAAATATTTTATCTACTCCAGCATCGAAAAGTTCCAATTTCGAATTTGACAGCTGAATCGAAATGAACCCTCTTTCGGTTTTGCTTCTCATTTCGATGCAGCTCGTTGTATGGGAGCTGAATCGAAATGGTTATCTTCTTAAAATAGGATACCTAAAGCTAAGGCTCTGAGTTCTGGCACTTTTGTACCGTTCATATGACAGAGGCGCCACAGGCGGCTGGTGGCGGCTTACGGAGTTACTTTTTGTTGACAGAGGCGCCACAGGCGGCTGGTGGCGGCTTACGGAGCTACTTTTTGTTACTTTATTGAGCCTACGGCGTATTTTGTTCATGATTTTATTTTCCTTGTCGTAGATAAAATCTTATATGCAACTGAACGTAATTAGTCATTTTAATTCTCGTACTATCCTATTTTGATACTCGGCAAGCCTCGTATCAAAAAACAGCACTCGAATTAAAATGACCCTCATTACGATGCAGTTGCATAAATAGCTATTATAAATGCAGAGAGTAGGACATGTTGAATATGGGTTGCAGAGTTTACCTGAGCTGGACTCAGGTACAACATTTTATAACATAATTTAGACAGCCGCATCTTGCCGTTTGAAAAACATTTTTTGGGTAACTAAATAGAAGGAGAAGGTTCCTATGTATCTACATCAGTATTTAAGGTCACCAAGTGCGGAGCCGGTGTGAGTCAGTTATTTTCAAATAAACTACTATTGGACTAAAGAAAGAGCCTTATACTACTACAAAGGATACTAACGAAAAGAAACCTTACGATATCGCATAAGTTGAGAATCATATATTAGGTCAAAACTAATAATCTAAATTTTGTTTTTTTTTTATCAGGAATTGGAACTAAGGATCGAAACACAGAAGCAAACGTTACAAGCACGAGATGAGAGCATCAAAAAGTTACTGGAAATGCTACAAAATAAAGGAATGGGTACGTTTGAGGAGCATTGGAAATAAATGTGCTATCACTGAATTATTTAGTCTTGAAGTGGATACCTAACAAAGACCTTTTCCAGGTAAAGAAGAAGAAAGGCAAATGTTCCAGCAAATGCAAGCAATGGCACAAAAACAGGTAATTATCGTAAGCTGTTAGTGAATGTGTTATTGCATGTTGAATGAACAATTATCGAAACATTTATCAAACGAAAACGTGTCTATGTTGTTTCGTATAAAATAATTCCTGCACCGTGTCTTAGTCGTATGTTCTGCACGTCACTGCTTCCTCATATTTACGTATAAGTATTATAAATCACATGGGCGTTTTATTTTGTGATACCTTTATCAAATCACTGTTTCTTAGATTTGCTCTTGATAGTTTCATTTCATTCATTTGTCTCCGGCCGATGTCTGTCGCGTCGCTTGTTTGTGTACAATCGACCTCTTTCTCTTTTACTCTGGCTTCTTTCAGTTCCGACCGACTCTCGCTTACTCTTCACGGTCTCTGTACACCTCGAGCTTGAACCCCGAGCACCTTTTTTCGTTCTCTTATCGATTCCTCCACCCACACTTCGACCTACGAAACAAAACAGTTTAATTAAATCTAACATCTAAACCCTCCGATTCGGCCCGAACACGACAATTTTTTGTTAATGTAAACAGCGACACGAACACCGACTCACGACATTGCATGTTTAGCTCATTACGTCCCCGTCACATGAACCCTAGCGAAGACCGTCTCGCGTAAATTTCATTGGTTCAGTTTGAGCAATCATCAACTTGTTTTGGCGGTGTGGCGGCGGCTGGTCGCGCGGGTGGTGTGGTGGGGCGGGTGGGGGTGGTGGGGGGTGGTGGCGCGCGGGCGGCTGACTACTGGCGTGTGGCAGGAGCTCAAGGCGACGGCGGACACGCTGCGGGCGCTGCAGGCGCAGCTGGAGCGCGCGCTGGCGGCGGCGGGGCTGCCGGGCGGCTCGGCGGGCGCCACGCTCACCGCCGTGCTGGAGACCAAGGAGGCGCGCATCGCCACGCTGGAGCGGCAGGTCGCGCTGCTCGAGAGCGAGCTGGCCGCGCTCGGCTCGCCGCCGCCGCCCTCGCTCGCGCTCAGCCACGCCTCGCTATACGATAAGGCCGACCCTCCCTTCAAGCGACAAGTAAGTTTCCTGCTCAACGACGTGCGCATCACCAAGGACGGGCGCATGACCGCGCCGCCGCGGCCGCGCGCCCCGCCGAGCGCCGGCCGCGCCAGCCGGCCGTCCTACTCCTATAGCGTCACCACCCTGTGATCCGCGCCGTGTCCGCGCCACGCCCGCACCGCGCCGTCGCCGACGATCCCGTGTCAATTTATCGCTTTAAGACCGATCTTAGCCGAGTTGACGACTCGAAATATTTTGTGTATAACTTGTTCATTGTTAGAGCTATTTTTAATTAAAATAAGAGATTATATTCTTGAACAGTCGAATATTTTTGTTATGTAGAATCCTAGGTGCGATATTTTAGATATGAACTTTATGGTTATCGAAGCGTGTGATCGATTACGTTAACACCAAATTGAGATCTAGAGACTGTTAAATAAAGACTGTTGTGGTCGTATGCATCGAGCGAGTTGTCCGGGTGCGTTTTTGTCAAACTCCTGATCATGTTTCGCTTTCGGTGTCGATCGCAACTCATCGTCCAGTATCAGCTTGTCCCGCGTCACCATCACTAGTCTAGCTCACGGCCCCGGCCTCTTCATGTAGCCTTCATCAGTCTCTGTCATCGTATCGGTAGATAAATGTATCACAACATAGGCGCCCGAACCACTACATCGTCGGCATTTGACTCTTTTAGCAATTCTACACTGGAAAACTTTCTACCGATGCTCATTTTTTCTTCGATTTTCCTTGCTAATCTTGTTAGCTAGTTCAAAAGGAAAGTTTTCCAGAGGTAAATGTTCGTTTTCTATATTTTATTATGTTACAGTTTTTGAAATTTGTCTGAGTGTTAATAAACGTGATATGCATGTGACAACATTTTAAGATGTAACATGTCTTCCATGGCACTAATGTCGTGCATTGTTAGACGCTGGAAACATTTCTTCGTTATAAATAACTACCTACTTACTAATAAGCTTGCGTCGCTTCATCATCGATACTAACATTAACTCGTTCCTACTCTTTGATGGTTATAATCGTTTTTGAATGTAGATTTAAATCGATATCAATATCATATTTGCCATCACTATTTGCCTATGTAGATAGATTTTTATATTTTTTGGACTGGTCGTTTTCAATTGTATGTGTTAACTAATCTCGTGTTTGGATTGATTTAATTATGTACAACCTTTCGGGTGGATGGTGGTTGAGCAGTTGGATGAGTTTCGTCTGGAGATTCAGAGACGCGACCAGGAGATCCTGGCGATGGCAGCGAAGATGAAGGCGTTAGAGGAGCAGCACCAAGACTACCAGCGACACATAGCCGTCCTTAAAGAGTCGCTTTGCGCCAAGGAAGAGCATTATAGCATGCTTCAGACTGACGTGAGTCTCTTAAAATACCTAGTATACACGAAGCCATTGCAGAACATATATTTAAATGAATATGTACTTAATATTCGACCTTTAACAGCTTCCGCGGTCCTCGAGTAGTAAATTTTATTCCCAAATAACTAACTTATGTTCTCATGATCGACTATTGACCCCGGCAGCGAATACACTGTAGATATACACAAGTATCAGCTCAACCAAGACCTGCCTGACGATATGTGTCCTTTCAAATAAAATAAAAAAAATATTGAAATCGGTTCAGATTTGACGGAGCTATATTGGAGTAACATCGACAAAAAAATACGCGTCGAACTGATTACCTCCTCCTTTTTTGATGTTAGTTAAAAAATAAGCTAACAGCTAGACTAACCTACTGGTACCCAAAAATTGAACCTTGTTAGTCTCGAATGGTCATATTTTATACATTTATAAAATTACTCTCAGGGCAAATGAAGTCGATAAAGTCAATATTTGTACAAAAATGAAGTAGGTACGATGAGCGATTATGATTGATTAACGTTTACTATAATAGTACATTAACCTCCCCTTATAACTGGAAAGCCTTAAATGCTCGTAGCATTTCAAGGACCTCCGATATATTAACTACAAATATTGTACCTACAACGTTTCAAAGCTTCACTTCAAAAAAATATATAGTGGCGTAGTAACTGTACAAATATGTTTTTGACGTGACAACGTCTTATCAATCGATGAACACCGGCTGTACGCACGAAAAAGTGTCACGTTTCGCCTGAGCCTGTGCGTGCAAGCGAGAGCGCGGAACAAGCGATAGAGAGCCACGATCGGCCCAAGCGTTGGCTTGTGAATTGTTTCTTTATGACGTTATCACTTATCACGTAAAACTATCAAAATTCAAGACCTTTCAAACTATTGCACAAAATCAATATAATGTATTATGTTGCTTAATGAAAGTATAAATAATTAAGATGGTCCCGTGATGTTCAATTAAATGGAATCGATTGACAAAAGTCCGTGCAATATCATGGCTTTTACGATAACCCTGCGACATACCTATTATATTATATGTGGATCATTTGAGTTGAAAAAAGATGTAAACAAAGGAGGATCTGTAACAGTGGACTCAAGACACAAAGTTAATTGTATCATACTATATCGGCATTGGTTGCCCTTATGGAGTAGTTTAATAAATCCTACGACATCATGTCTGAATTCACTTAGAAGTAAAAGATATTCAACCCTTAGATTAATAGTTTACAGTAATTAATGAATTTATTTGTTAGGAAAAATCAGTTCTTCTAACGAACACATCTTTTTTCTCCAAATGAATTCAGACATGCTGTCTTAGGATTATTTAATTACCTACTCCATGAGGGCAACAAAAGCCGACTATAGTTCATAACGCTAAAGTATTTTTTTTGGTATAGGGTCCATACAAAATTACCAATTATACTCTTCTTTTCAACAGGTGGAAGAACTAAAAGCCCGTCTGGATGAGAAGAGCAGGATGGTGGAAAAGAAGACAGCAGCGGCGCTCGCGGCCGCCCATGAACTAGCCGAACTCAGGGATCACTCAGAGATCAAGGATCGGAAGATCAACGTGCTGCAGAGAAAGGTAACGGATGGATGCTGCGGCAGATTCTGTAGATGAAACTGAAATTCTTGAATTAAGAAAAGCTGTAGTTTGTGGCCGCTGAATGTATTACGGTGCTTGTGTATTGTCTAAGGCTGCAATAATTATCAGAATATCAGAAGCTAGTTTAAATATTCTTGATGCTAGAAAATGTGGAAAGTTCGTACTTGTCCCTTGGTTTTAAGATTTACGGTTAGATTTAGATATGAATAAGATTTTAAGCTGTCTTATTTTATTGAGTTGATTTGGCTTTATACATTCCAAAGTTTTATATTTTTTTACGTATCAGAAAGTCTTGCATTTTCTTTTTACTTAAAAAATCATATGAAAATACAAATATTAAAATAATAATTGATACTAAATCAATAACATTTAAATGTAAATTGTAAGAAAGTTGATTGATAATACAAAATTGCAGAATAATTTAATCTCGAGGAAAATATTGGATACTTAGAGAATGTCGCTATTAAAGTTCCCGCTACAATCTAAACTGCTAGAAGTTCGCAAATTTTATTGAATTGTTGATAAACTTTTTGGTTCGAGGGTTGACCCTTTAAGTTGCATAACTGTTAACTAGTTAAAATTGTTCGCAACATCGGTAATTGTTTTCTATTAGTTAAATGAATCATTGAACGAATTGCCCATGATGTTCGAATTATAGTTTTTGTCTCTGGTTTTCCTTCCGTTTATGATAACGATGACTTTGAAATGATTATTTAAGAGTTTTATTATTAAATGTTTACCGTGTTATTAGTATTGTGATTTCCTGCCCTGTTTTTATTTTGTTCGTATTTTATATCTATTTATTATAGTTATTGCTTGACGCCAATTCGAAAACAAGCTACCTGCGTTATATTATGTTCTCGTTTAAGTATTTTATGTTGGTATATAGTTCAAATATTTTGTGTTTGGTGAAGTGCTATTGAGGTGTATTTTTATATTTTTTTTTTTTTGTTTGCAATTATTTTATTTGTTACAATGTTATGTTTTGTATTTAAAAGGTATGTATTTTTTATCTTTGATTTCATTACTTTTATTTTTATTTTTAATATATTATCATCCATTCACAATGCAATTTTTTTAGATTGAAAACCTCGAAGACCTCCTTAAAGAGAAAGACAACCAAGTTGATATGGCGAGAGCC
This sequence comes from Oeneis ivallda, assembly GCA_029955525.1. NCBI lineage: Eukaryota > Metazoa > Arthropoda > Insecta > Lepidoptera > Nymphalidae > Oeneis > Oeneis ivallda. The sequence goes on from JARPMR010000007.1 coordinate 24,736,409, forward strand.
AGACTTAACGCAATGCAAGCGCATCATTGTTCCTCCGAAGGTGCACTTTCTTCCCTTGAAGAAGTCATTGGTGACAAAGAAAAGCAAATTCAACAACTTAGAGAGCAAAGAGATAGAGCTGAACATGAGAAAAATGAAGAAAGAGAGCTGCACGAACGAGAAATAGCAGATTATAAAATGAAACTCCACGCCCTTGAGAGTGAAGTAGAAAAGCTTGGCGCCAGACTGGAAAGAGCTCAAGCTGAGAAAGATAGACTCGAAGCTAAATTAGAAAGTTCACAATCTGAGCTAGGAAAATCTAAGGCTGAGTTAGACAAAGCAGCAAGTGAAGTTGGTAGGTCAGGTGCTGACTGGGAAGCGGCGAAACAACGTTTAGCCAGACTTGAACTAGAGAACGAGCGGTTAAAGCATGAACTGGAAAGATCTCAAACGACGTTTGGTAGAAGTACATTAACAACGTCCCAAGAATTGGATCGAGTTCAAGAAAAAGCTGATAAGACATCCACAGAGTTGAGAAGAACGCTAGCAGAACTGAGAGTAACTCAAGCGGATGCTGAAAGGGCCAGGTCTGAAGCCAGCGCGCTTCAGGACAAGCTGGAAAAGTCACAGGGTGAAGTCTACCGTCTCAAAGCGAAACTTGAAAATGCACAAACTGAACAAGATAGTCTGAAGGAAGAATACGATCGGTAAGACATTTATTTGAACATTTTATTAATTAGCCTAGTAAAGAGAAATACTTTTGGTTACAAGGAAAATTTATTTAAAAAATTACACTAATTAGAAAAGTTTAATTAGGCCAAGAATTATTAAGTAAAAATAATTTCTTGCCAAAAAGTGATGATAGCCTACTTAGAAAGGTTAATGCTGCAGCCTTTTTCTTGGGGGGTCCGAGGTTCGAACCCAGAATGAATTTTAAGCAATTATAGATCAGTTGCTTTAACGGTGAAGTAAAAGTTCTTGAGGAAAGCTGCAAGATTGAGAGTTCTCCATAGTATTCTCAAAGGTGTGGTCAACCCATTCTCGACCAGCATGGTGGACTATGGCCTAAATACTTTTCATTGGAAAAGAGACATAATAAAATGCCCAGTATTCAGCACTGAAATTAAAATAATTGCTCTCTATCTGTACCTACCGTTTTAAGTTCAAAAGTTATCACAGTTATTTATATTTACGCGATTTATTTCTTTTGTATGATATACTCACTCCTACTGCCGCACTCAGACTCACTTAGTGATCTCCTTAATAAAGTTTAAAAAAATCATCTAAACGCTTCGGGCATTAAGAGACTCCTATAGTTAGTGACTAATTAAAATATGATTTAATGAAAATTTTTGAGTGTGGCCTAGTGACTTATAATAATATAATTAGTTTGTTAATTTATTCTTTGCACAGACGCGCACTCTCAGTAAGATTCACACTCAGTATAAGATTTTTCCATTGACCAATTTGAATTTTATTATTTGTCCCAAAGCGTACAATCGTCTATAAGTCGTCTGCACTCGGAACGCGACAAGGCGACCGCAGAACTGGACAAGGCTCGCGAGGAGCTAGAGCGGACACAGGCCACCCTGGGCAAGGCACAATTGCAGCAAGACAAGCTCCAGGCCTCGCTGGACGCTGCACACTCCGAGATTGACAAACTGCAAGAGAAGCTGGATAAATCCGCGGTCGAAGTCAGAAAGGTAATTTTCACTATGTACCTAAGTCTAGTTTAAATAAGTCGTCTGTACTTGGAACATGACAAGGCGACCGCAGAACTGGTCAAGGCTCGCGAGGTGCTAGAGAGGACACAGGCCACACTGGGCAAGGCACAATTGCAGCAAGACAAGCTCCAGGCCTCGCTGGACTCTGCGCACTCCGAGATTGACAAACTGCAAGAGAAGCTGGATAAATCCGCGGTCGAAGTCAGAAAGGTAATTCTTGCGCTAACTTCACCACGCGGAGTAAGTTTTAAACGAGAAGTAAATTAGACGTTCTGTTAGTTTTTGTATTAAAAATATTGCCAAAACTACTTTGTTCCTCGGTTAAACTTTACTCCGTGATGGTGAAATTAAGCAGAGGTCAAATAAAGCTTATAAGGCTGAGCGACTAGAAATTAATATGGTTATATTATATTTTGTAGCTGCCTAGTTACCATAAGAAATCTTTGTATGATTATAATTTTACTGTTGCCAAATTAATAATTATTAATTTAGCAGCAGTAAAATAACAAACATACTTACCTAAATCTTGTTAACTAAACTCGCAAACAATAAAATTCAGAACAAACACCTCTCTAAAATAAATCGCAGGGACTCTCTGTTTTTCCAATTTCAAAAGTAGCCTAATTGACTCCAAATCTTCAATTATTTTCATGCAAAAAATCACGTCAATCCATTGCTCCGTTGCTTTGTGATTGAAAGACAAACCAACAAAGAAAGAAACAAACACACTTTCGCATATTTTATAATATTAGTATTTAGTAAGGATAATATTATGTGAGTGTGGATATCTCAAGCATAATAATGCTTCCTCAACAGTTGCAAGTAGATCGAGAGAAGTCAGCGTACGACTTCGAGTCGTTACAGTCACAGCTCGACAAGGCCCTCGGTCAAGCGGCCAGACTACAGAAAGAACGAGACACTGCCCAACTTGACGCTGATCGGTTCCGAGACAAGCACGATAAGGCACAAGTAAGTCATTATCATCATCAGTCAAATGCATCAACTGTTGGACATAGGTCTCTATTAGGTAGCGCCTTTGTTAGCGCCTAGTTGCCTAGTTTCTCGGCCTCACGCATCCAATCGATGGCTGGCACTTTAAGGTGGAAGACACGGGTCTGCCCGTGAAATTCAAATTTAATTTGGTTTTTCGCAATTTGTAAACTAATACGACAAAGTAGGCTTATGGCCTTCTAATTGCTCCAGTGGAATTATCATCTTCACAGGTTTACATAAAAATCTTTACTTTAAAGTGGTCAGTTTAAGAAATTAATCAAAATATCGACTAATTTGTGAGTAACTCACGTCCAACTCAGTATTTTGATTGCGAAAAACCATACTCTCTGAAATAAAACCATACTCATACCACCAACTCAGCAAATTGCGAAAAACCAAATTAAATGTGAATTTCGCGGGCAGACCCGTGTCTTCCACCTTAAGTCTGTTCACATAGAATCGATGCCGGCCATTTTCTGGATGTCACAGCTCCATCTAGCTAGGGGTACCGTACCGCTGTTTGCCGGGACGCGGTCTCCTCCCAAGGACCTTACGATTCCAACAGCTTCCTCGTTCCTCCGACGCGCGACGTGACCTGTCCACTGAAATTCAATGTTCTACCATTAAAAGCTATCGCGTCTGTTACTTTTACGCGAATTACTTCCTACTCAATGATATTCCGAGTATAGCACTCTCAATAGAACACTGAGCGCCTGGGAGTTTGTAGAATAACCTCATCACTGGTAGGCACTGATTAAGTCTAATAAGGCCGATTTCACCAACGGAAAGGAAGTCTTATCTGGGCATAAATTTGATATTTTAACAGTATTTTCAATAAAAAACTGTCATAACACCCAATTTATTCCTAGGTTAAACGTCACTCGACGTTGGTGAAATCGGCACTAAGTAAAATGTTTGATGCTAAAGTTCGTGCTCTCTAACTAGGTGGCGCTGGACGACATTAACTCGCGCTAGAGTTCGGGTGTGTTGAGAGATATATGTTCAGTACATGGCAATGGCATATTTGACGGACGGACGGTGCACCTTTAAGGGTCCCGTTTTCACCAAATGAATTTTTGGAAGTGTTACTTAAACGTAACATTTAATAATATTTATCTACTCCAGCATCGAAAAGTTCCAATTTCGAATTTGACAGCTGAATCGAAATGAACCCTCTTTCGGTATTGCTTCTCATTTCGATGCAGCTCGTTGTATGGGAGCTGAATCGAAATGGTTATCTTCTTAAAATAGGATACCTAAAGCTAAGGCTCTGAGTTCTGGCACTTTTGTACCGTTCATACGACAGAGGGGCCACAGGCGGCTGGTGGCGGCTTACGGAGTTACTTTTTGTTGACAGAGGCGCCACAGGTGGCTGGTGGCGGCTTACGGAGTTACTTTTTGTTACTTTATTGAGCCTACGGCTACGGCGTATTTTGTTAATGATTTTATTTTCCTTGTCGTAGATAAAATCTTGTATGCAACTGAACCTAATTAGTCATTTTAATTCTCGTACTATCCTATTTTGATACTCGGCAAGCCTCGTATCAAAAAACAGCACTCGAATTAAAATGACCCTCATTACGATGCAGTTGCATAAATAGCTATTATAATATTTTATGGTTTTCGTTTCGGTTTCGCCTGATTACTGATTAGTGATTTTAATTTTTATACGTAACAACTAACAATGCAATCTATCTAAGATGGTAAATAGCAGTGAAAATAATCGGTTTCTATACGCCATTCGTGGCAGAACCCTAAATCGCGCGCCGCGCGGCACATCTTTGACTTTAGGGTGCCACTAGCCACGGCAAAAGTTTTAAAGATCATAATAATATTTTGTTATTGTGATAAATGTAATGAAAATGAATTTATCATTTAAATTTTAATTCATCGACAATTAATTATCATCATGTCGTAAACCTCTATTTCTGTTTATCTATTTTTAATGAGTGGGACTTCCACAGACCACACGTCGCGTTCTTGCAACGACTGTATCCACCTACTTACTCCCTGTGACTCATTAATTATAATATTGAGTTGAGCTGGATACAAGTACGTACAGTATACAGTATATAACCAAATTACCAGCTTTATTTGCAGCACACACATATACACACACACATATATACTATAGTGAATGTGGCAAACACACCTACCAACACCTAGGTTGGTGTGTTTGCCGCCATGCCACGTTCGTTATGTATATTATTATGTTTCTAGACCGCAAATAAAGCTGGTAATTTGGTTATATATTGTACGTACTATGTATATTTCTTGCCCGCAAAAAAAGCTGGTAATTTGGTTATGTACCAACTGTAAGTACTAGCTTTTGCCCGCGACCTCGTCCGTTTGGAGTTAAGTTCTTCGAATCGCGCGGGAATTCTTTGTTATTTGGGAATAAAAAGTAGCCTAAAATATGACCACTTGAACAGTGATATACACTCTTCAAGTCTTCAACTACAGCCGTCACGTATAAAAAAAGTATAAATGATCACATCGATCCGTTGCTCCGTTGCTGCGTGATTGAAGGACAAACCAACACACTTTCGCATTTATATTTCACATACGTATAATATTATCTATAATATAATAAAACTGTAACAGGTCCAATTCTGTACATTGAAGATATTTTGAAAATTTTTGTTTGAGAGCACTCTATAATCGATACTGAAGCCAAAACAATTTTTTTTTAATTTTTTGTCTGTCTGTCTGTCTGTCTGTCTGTCTGTCTGTCTGTCTGTCTGTCTGTATCTTGGCCGCGCATCACGCCGAAACTACTGAACGGATTTAAATGAAACTTGGCACAATTTAAGTTAATACTACGAGGTATAACATAGGATACTTTTTATCCCGAAATTCAGCACGGTTCCCTTGGAAGAGGGGATGAAAGTCAAAATGTGTATTTCGCTGTAATTCATTAAGGCGTATTCCGATTTAATCCATTCTTTTTTTGTTAGAAAGCAGGTTCTTTAGAGATTGTCCTGTAATTATTTCAAGGTCGTCAATTTCGTAGTTCAGAAATTATAGACATCACGATCTTCAGCATTAGGTCCAAATAACTTGAACCCCGGAATCTACAAGATACTTTGAATGAACGGGTCATCTTAAGCTGGCAAGCGTACTTTATCGTATATAGCCATCGTGGATAGCCCTATTTTGTCAAAGTCAAACTACTCCAAAGGCGTCAGATTTTGCCAAATGATCATTATACCTACATACTACATAGTATGTATGGATGTAATACATCGTATGGACTTAATGCTACAGTGTTTTCCTATTCAATTTAATATTCTAATCATACTAATATTATAAATGCGAAAGTGTGTTTGTTTGTTGGTTTGTCCTTCAATCACGCCACAACAGAGCCACGGATCGACGTGATTTTTTGCATGGGTACTATAGTTGAGGACATAGGCTACTTTTTATCCCGGAAAATCAAAGTGTTCACGAGGGATTTTAAAAACTAAATCCACGCGGACAAAGTCGCGGGCATCAGCTAGTTATACATAATATTAGTAAGGATAGTAATCATAATAATAAAGTTGATTGAGCTAGAACAACTATTGGATAATAAAAAAGTGGTCTGGAACGAACTATCCCAATAAAACTGTAACCACAGAAATATATCAAAATAGAACGGAAAAGTGGGCGATGCACGTGAGCCTACAATTTGCAGTATAATTCACGAGTTTCCAAATAAAATAAAAATCTGGGAAAATGCATAACATATTACAGTGGGAGTAATCATAGAAATAAAAAATTTGAAGTTAAGTTTTGATAGTAAATTGGCTGTCTGTAAAGTCGGTTTACGGACGATAGTTTTATGTGATAACTTGATAAAGAAACATTGATGAAACATTGCATACTTTTATGAATTGAATTGAATTATTATCGATGATATATCATTATTTTGTATAATAAGGAGTTAATTACAATTTTCTCTAGTCACAAGCCAACGTTTGGGCCGATTGTGCCTCTCTATCGCTTGTTCCGCGCTCTCGCTTGCACGCGCAGGCTCAGGCGGAACGTGACACTTTTTCGTGCGTGCAGCCGGAGTTCATCGATTTATAAGACGTTATCACGTCAAAATGTTTATTTTCATCATACACAATAATTTCCAAGAACACGGACGGGCGTGGCTTTGTCCAAGAAACAGGCGCGCATGAATCCTCAGTAAAACAGTGGTGATAACCGTTCGATCTGGATATATTTTTGTGACTAAATTTTATTCCAAAAGAAGATCCCTAAAGTTGGCATGGAAGTGATCGTAAATTACGGACAATGTATAAATATGACGTCATTGGACCAACCATCTTAGTCGACGAGGTCGTCACGTCTAGACGCTACGGCGCCATCTTTAAATACCGCATTTTGTTATCTGTGTATCCTGTATGAAAATATTATTATATAAATAATATTATTATAAAACATATATTATTATAAAATATATATTATTGTAAAGTATTATCTTCTTCTTCTTCTTCTTTATCAACCGATAGACGTCCACTGCTGGACAAAGGTCTCTTGCATGGACTTCCACAGGCCTCGGTCTTGCGCCGCCTGAATCCAGCGGCTCCCTGCGACTCGTTTGATGTCGTCGGTCCACCTGGTGGGGGGTCTGCCAACACTGCGCTTCCCGGTGCGGGGTCGCCACTCCAGCACCTTGGGACCCCAACGACCATCAGCTCTTCGAACTATGTGCCCCGCCCATTTCCACTTCAGTATCGCGACTCGCTTAGCTATGTCGGTGACTCTGGTTCTCCTACGGATCTCCTCATTTCTGATTCGATCCCGCAGGGACACTCCGAGCATAGCTCTCTCCATCGCCCGCTGAGCGGTCCTGAGCCTACTTATGAGGCCCTTAGTTAGCGACCATGTCTCGGATCCGTAAGTCATCACTGGCAACACGCACTGTTCGAAGACTTGAGTCTTCAGGCACTGAGGAATTTTGGACGAGAAGACATCTCGGAGCTTCCCGAACGCAGCCCAGCCGAGTTGGATTCGGCGGCTGATCTCTTTCTCGAAATTGGACCTACCTAGCTGGACTGTGTGTCCCAGGTAAATATACTCGTCGACAATTTCGAGTGCAGAGTTCTCAACAATTACTGGGTGGAGCGGTGCATGAGCATTGGACATGATTTTCGTCTTGCTCATGTTCATTTTCAGGCCCACCTGTTGAGAAACCCTGCTGAGATCGTTGAGCATTGTATTGAGGTCTCTCAGAGTCTCTGCCATGACTACTATGTCATCGGCAAATCGCAGGTGAGTGATGTACTCGCCGTTTATGTTGATGCCAAGCCCGTTCCAATCCAGAAGCTTAAAGACGTCCTCCAACGCAGCGGTAAAGAGCTTCGGGGAGATAACGTCTCCCTGTCGCACTCCACGCTGCAAGTGGATTGGCCTCGTAGTCTGGTCCTGTATACGTACTGACATTGTGGCGTTTTCATACAAGCACTTCAACACTTGGATATACCGGTAGTCAATCCGGCATCTCTGCAGCGACCTCAACACAGCCCAAGTTTCCACCGAATCGAAGGCTTTCTCATAGTCCACAAACGCTAAGCAAAGTGGCTGGTTATACTCTTCCGTCTTTTGTACAACCTGCCGCAGCGTATGGATGTGATCTATGGTACCAAAGCCTTTTCGGAATCCGGCTTGTTCGGGAGGCTGGAAGTCGTCGAACCTACGAGCGAGACGATTCGTAATGACTCTCGAGAACAACTTATAAACATGACTCAACAACGAGATGGGTCTATAATTCTTCAACAAGGTATTATCACCCTTTTTGAAGAACAGAACCACCACGCTCCTGTGCCATGCTTCCGGCGTTGTGCCCTCGTGGATGACGGAATTGAACAATCGCTGAAAGATCTTAAGTACCGGTTTTCCACCCGCTTTCAGGAGTTCCGCAGTGATTCCGTCATCACCTGGTGCCTTGTTGTCCTTGAGCTGTTTGAGAGCCATTCTAATCTCGTATAGGCTGACGTCCGGGATATCTTCGGTATAGTGTCGGGTCAGTTTGGCTCTGGGATCTTTCGCCAAATCTTCAACAGGTTTTTGTGTCGTGGTATATAACTGTCCATAGAACTTCTCAACCTCTCCCAAGACCTCAGGTCGAGAAGAGACGAGACGGCCGTCATCAGTTTTCAACCGCGTCAGCTGGCTCTGTCCGATAGACAGATCTCTCGCGAACACTTTTGAGCCTTTGTTCCGCTCAATGGTATCTTTAATACACTTGGTATTAAAGACACGGAGGTCGCGAGTTTGTGCCTTAGAGATCTGCCTATTAATCCGCCGGTAGGCAGCCGCGTCTGCCGATGACTGCAGCCTCATCTCTTGTCTCTCCTTCATTAGCTTGAGAGTATTATAAATACATATTATTATATTATAATAGTATTGTAAAAAAAAATCCTGTGATGAAAAATAAGAGTCGAATAGGTATGATGACAATAACCAAGAATCAATGAAAATGTGAATTTATCTAATGAAATAGGATCCATGGATTAAAAAAAACGTTTTTATTTTTCTATTTTGAGCGAGATTGATATTTATTTTGATAAAATATAAATAAAAGATACAGCAATCCGCAATACTGAATTGAACACCAATCAGAGGGTGATACGTCACATCTATTTTCCGACTCTGACAAACTACTATGAATAACATAGAGGTGACGTCACAAACGACGCCATGACACCAATGAACGTTTTTACGTGAATTTTAAAATTTAAAATTGATATCACTATTTTATCTAGGTACCAAACCTTTTCTTTCCTTTTGCTGAAAATAGATATTTTTTCTAAATAGTACCTAGATAGGTACTTCCGAACATCATCCAACAGATTTTCCAAATCGGTCATTATGCCATGCCTATTGGCCAACGTTATCTTTTAGCCCAGGAATTCCCAAACTATTTTGGGCAAGAGACTCCTTTTCCAAAATGAAATGATAGCTCAGACCCCCATGGCCAATAAATTACTTTAAAAATGTGATCTCTAGTTAGGGTTCCGTACCCAAAGGGTACCAACGGGACCCTATTACTAAGCCTACGCTGTCCGTCCGTCCGTCCGTCCGTCCGTCCGTCCGTCTGTCAGCGGGCTGTATCTCGTAAACCGTAATAGATAGACAGATGAAATTTTCACATATTATGTATTTCTATTGTCGCTATAACAACAAATAATTAAAATTAAATTAAATTAAAAAAATTAAATTAAAATATTTCCATGGGTACATAGAAATATTTTTATTTAATTTTTTTTACGGAACCCTAAAAGAGCGAGGCACCACTCGCACTTAGCCGATTTTTTTTTCCTATTGATACAAAATTCCAATTTAAAAACTTTGCGGTTGGTTAAGTGAGTAAACTTGACATCATTTTTCAACAAAATTTTACAAAATAAATAGACCTACTTAATACTAAAATATTAATTCTTATAACAAGTTGGTACACGTTACACACCTTATACAGTATCTTGAAAGTTACAAATAAGAACTTGTTTTAATTAATAGGGGTCGATTTTTAAATCTCGTCACCACCAAAATCAGTTTTCGTTTATGTCTACCCCTGGGAAACTGATATCGACCACTTTGGGAATCCAATAAAAGCTGAACCACACGAATTTTAACTCAAATTCTTTATTAAAGTTGGTACCTATAATATTGATTCATCTCAAATTCTCAACCTATCGTCGGCCCACTTCTGGGTCTCCTCACTAATGAAAAGGGTCTAGGGCTCTAGACCCTAGCCAAGGGCGGATTGGCAGACTTCACACGCCTTTGAGAACATTATGACCGTACAAGTATCCTCATTTGCAAGGCCCTACGCCTTATACATTTTAATTGTTTGTGATTTCATAAAACCTTTATTATTACCTTAATAAAAATGGACATAAAGTCTACCTAACTATCCACTTATAAAGTCTTTGTTTTAATGTACCTACTACCTAGTAAGAAAAGTGCTTAACTACCAGCTATTAAAGTGTAGTAGTCATACATGAAAAAAAAAAGTGTGTGTCAGCTCCGGCCTCCGACGCACGACTGGAGTTTACACGCGACGCTATATCCTTCTCTATGCGCGCGACTCGGGTCCGAGCGCGCCCCGACCGACTTTCGCACGAAAACCAATCTTATTTACTCAAAGTTAGGGTAGAAATTTCAACGTTGTGAAAAACGTAACGAGGTTATTGATAAATTGATTTTACTGCCCAGATTTTTCTCATATCGGGCTGCCAAAATCGATTCTTAAGGAGTAAACTCCAATAAACTCCAATAAACTCCAATAATCAATGCCGATACCTAGACTAGAAAGGCGAAAACCTACTTTCATTGCATTAAAACGAACATGTAAGTGTAGTAGACAAAGCCTAGGTCATACATAATACATAAACAAACAATAAGAAAAAATATTATGTCGATATTTCATGAACATTCGCACGAAGCTTTCCGTGGCTATGCGCAATTTATTCGCCAAGTTTGCTAGATTTCATTTTACCGTTTCAGAAAATAATATAAGGCCTATAAAGACTAAAGTTAAATTACGTAGATACTTGGAGCATTTTTTATAAATGCTCTAAAGGTAGATACGAGTACCATGTGACAATTTTGAAATTAAACAGATGAAAATTAAGTTAAAGAGAAAATTAGACAATTATCTGAACAACCTCTTATTGTTTTGTTCTATTCCATTACAAACAAGTGTAGATAAATAATAATGGTACCAGGTTACACCCTTGGAGCACTCCCTAATATAAATAGCGACGAAAGTATCTTATAGTAGTTTTAAATATTATCTGTGACTCTCTTTGCAAGGAATGATTTGACATGACCGTTAAAGGCTCGTAGATTCCGTAGGTAATAAAGATTTTGTTAGCAACTTTATCTAAGGCTCTGCTGAAATCGGTATATTTTTTCATAGTGATATATTTATTCATAGCGGTATATTTCTTCATATCGTCTACCATTATCATACACCCGGTGCCTGTCGTTGCATATTAATATATGAAAAATGCGTCTCGATCCACGCTGGTACAACTACCGGCGTGTATCGTGTGTCTCAGTGCACATCAATGCGTCTCTATGCTAACGAGGTTATATCAGTTTAACGATCATCATCAGTAAACTGCTGTAGCACAGTTTGCATAGAATTTTTTTTTTTAAAAAAAAGAATATCAACCAAGTCGAAGTTGACTAATATTCCTCTCCCCTCCAAATAAGCGGAAAGCTTGTGCCAGGAGTGGGGACGACAATAGTGCAGTGCAGACAGGTTCGAATCCCACCCGTTTGGTGGGATTCGAACCTGCGACCTTTCAGTTTTCAGTCCGCACCTTTAACCGTTGGGCTATTGAGGCTTAAATTAGTATTAGTAATTAAAAATACTGACCGCTAAAAGCAAAGTTAAAAGCGATGTATCAGTAGATTATTTTCATCAACTTATGTGTTCGCCCATAAAACTGTTAAATTATTGTGGTATAATATGTTTGTGTTTGTCTAGGTAACATTTTAAATAACCTTAAAAAAAGTTTTTACATAATAAACCGCAAACGTGATATCGCGATATTTAAGCTATTAGCTTAGCTAAGCAATCAGAATGAGACCAAAAGCTCAAAAGAAGCAAAAAGAAAAACGTAACTTATTTATCATGAAAGCCGAAATCAGATTTTTATAACTGATGGTAGGGGCAAGTGCTGTACCTATGGACGCTTGTACCTGTGGACACAATCGATTCCGTCGAAACTAGCAACCCTAAAAATCTAATTTAAACGCGAACTGTCAACACTCAACCATAGACAAACCTTTACGATCGCGTTCAAATTTTACGGTTGCTAGTTTCGGCGAAATCGATTGTGTCCACAGGTACAAGCGTCCATAGGTACAGCACTTGCACATACTTACAATTTCAGTAAGTACTAAGTTCATTATCAACGAATACCTGATAAAGAATACCTTCCCTTAACCCTAAAAATGTTTGATAGACTATAAAGACGGAACGTGTTTTATTTTATAGTTAATCGAACATTGAAGTTATCATACGACAATCGTATCGCAAGCGGTGAGCGCAGATCGCAGAACCGCGATAAAGTTTGATTTATCGCCCTTTCACGACAAGCCTTCGAAGTTCCATCGAATTTCCGTTAAACTAGAGTACGGTGAACTTTATGACGTAAATTCAAGGTACCGATAATACCAGCGCTGCATATTTTTATACGAATAATTAAAGTTAGGTCGTTATCCACGCTTTATCTACACTACTGTGTTTGCCAATATAATTTTTCAGTCGCAATACTCACATTTTCACTGACTCCTTTAGAGCGATGCCGCACAGCGCGTTGCGACGCCGTATAATAATAATAATTATAGATGTTTTTCGGTTTGTGTATACTGCATAGGTCTTATAAGCAGCTACAGTGTCACTTATCATAGAAGTTTTGCCAGAAAAGATAGATCGGAGGCAACGCCTACCATAGGAAAAAAATTGTAAAGAAAAAGAATGGTCCGTACGCCCCCAAGATCGTGATAAAATTCGAGTTGGGAGAACCGGGAGAAATCACGAACCTCATCTTCACAGTCGAAGACACTAAGCTATTTTGAATTTAGTGACCTCTGCACTCATTTATCCTACTCATCTTAAAGAAGAAATATTTTCATCTCTTTCAGGCACTCGTAGCACGTGTCCAGAAAGAGAGAGACACAGCACTAGCTGAAGCTGCCAGCTGTCGCGAGCGAGCCGAAGCGGCGGCTGCAGCAGCTAATAGAGCTGCGCGAGATAGAGACAGCGCGGCCACTGAGTTGGACGTGCTCAGAGAGAGATGGGAGAAAGCGCATCAACAGCATCAGAAATTGACGGTACGTAAAATGACACTACTATTTTGTTTCGTCGCTTCAACCATTGGGCGTCCTCTACTCGTACGATAACCTCTTGAAGCGAGTTTCTTAAGGACTCGGATGTCGTCTGCTATGAATAGTGCACTTTTGATGCGATATATTTAGATAAAAATAATATCAGGCAACGAAAACACTGATGTTCTCCTTACCTTTATCGAACTTTAAAGAATCTGCTAAAATAAGGTACAGGAATTCATTCAAGGTTCAATGAGCTAAATCCATGAAGATAAACTACACCATAAACAAACTTACTACCAGTGAAAACCATTTTAGGAACATTGATCATGGATCAGATTATTCGATCAAACGATATATATGTATAGACATCTCTATTTGTTTCAGATGGAGAGAGACGATGCCCTCACAGAGTTAGAAATATTGAAAGAGAAATTAGACAAAGCTCTTTACTCCACACAAAAGACTATAGAAGAAAAAGAATCAGCGCACAAAGAATACGAAAAAATGCTCGAAAAGTATGATAGGTACTTGTTTTACATGTTGTCTTGTGTTGGTGGCAATGTTTGTAATAGTTAGAAGTGAATTTCACGCAAATTATTTCCTTTGACATTGAGTTTTTTTTCTAGGTCGCAAAACGAAATCTACCGCCTGCAAAACAAGATAGATATACTCGAAGCAGATAAAGACCGTCTTGAGCTGGAATTAGAGAAAAACATTCATCTGGCAACAAAATCTAGAGACGACCAGAGAAAACTACAAGACGAACTTGCTAGGTTACAGGAAATGTACGATAGGGCATCTTTACAACTAAGCAGAACTAAAGAACAGGAAGAAAAGGCTAAAGAGGATATGGATAGATTATGTGTCGATATTGAAATGGTTCGAGACCGTTATGAGAAGAGTCAAATTGAATTACGAAGATTGCAAGCGGAAAAAGAAAAGTTGGTTGCCGATAATGAACGTCAGCAATTCGAATATGACAGAGCGATGACGCAATGTGGCAAAGCACAAGCATCGAATGAAAAAACCCAAGAAGAAATGGCGAGGGTACAATTAGAACTCGAGAAAATGTATGATAAGCATGATAAAGTATCTGCTGAACTGAGAAGAGTCCAAGCAGAATTGGATAAAGTAAAAGCAGATGCAAGTGGAGCGAGGGAGGAGGCAGAGAGATATGCAGCACGTTACGGAAAGTATCATGACACTAAAGAGGAACATGAAAGAACTAAGTTGGAGGTGGAACGACTGCGCACACGGCTCGAGAAGACGACTCTAGAGCTGGAGCGAGCGCGGAAGGCCGAGGAGGAAGTAACCCGTCTACGTTCGGAGCTTGAACGCGTGGAAGGCCTCCGAGGTAAATACCAATTCGAACAGGATAAATGGAGTACAGAAATAAACAGACTGCAGGCAGAGCTAGATAAACATCGCGAGCACTACGAGGCATCACAGGCAGAAATTCAACGTCTTCAAAGTGAAAAGGAGCAAGCAGAAACTAAATTCCATGAACTAAATATACAACTTGAACTCTCTAAGACTGAACTTACTAAGCTTAATGCAGCAATGGAAAAGCAACGGGCAGACCTCGAAAGGGCTCATATTGAGTGCGAGAAGTTTAGGGATCGTTGTGAGAAATTAAAGTTACGTTCGGATCAGCTGGATAAAGATAATGAAAGACTTAAAGGTGAATTACAACAGATTGAAAGGATGAAACTACAAGCTGTTGCTGGTGATAAAGCGAGAACAGAAGATAGACTTGAAATAGAACGTCTTCGTGAAAAATTGGAAAAAGCTATTCAAGCCAGAGACGCGACTGAAATGGAAGCTGGTCGTTTAGCTAAGGAACTTGAAAAGTCACAAATGCATCTCGCTAAGTACCAGGAAACGAATGAGACTACACGAGTAGAATATGACAGAATGACAAACGAATTAGGAAGAATGCATGAGCGATTAGAGCGAACAATTCTAGAAATGCGCCAAGTAGAACAAGAAAGAGATGCATTAAGAGCTGAAATACAGAATATGAGGCGTAATATAGAACAGCAACAGCGTACTCTGGACCATAGAACGCAGGAAACCCTAGTAAAACTACAACAAGAATTAGCTCAATCGGTCCGAGACAGAGAAAAGATGGCTTCTATACTCGAGCAAAGGGATAAGCAAGCGGATGCTATAGAAAAGCAAATAGTTAAACTTGAGGCAGACACTAAACAATTGACAATAGAACGTGATCAATTGGTAGCGCAATTAGAAAAGTCACAAGATATGCTTGTTAACTTCCAGAGGGAATTAAACGCATCGGAGACAGAACTTCAGAAGCAACGGGAAGAAGTGCGTAGATTGAAGGAGGAACAAAGAAAGATAGCGCAGGACTCGGAGCGTGGTGCTAAGTCAGTTATTGAAAATAGAGACAGAGAAATTGCCAAACTTCAACAACAGATGCAATCTGTTACTAAAGAAAAAGATGCTCTACGGCAAAGAGCAGAAAAGGCTGAGAAAGATGCTCAGAAGGCTGGAGAAATAGAAAAATGGAGAATGGCTGTCGAATCAGAAAAGACAAAAGCAATTGCGGCGGAGAAAGCGTTATCCGAATGCCAGCAGCGTTTACAATCTTTGGAAAAACAATTCCACGCTCAACAACAGCAATTACAGCAGCTTCAAGCGCGCGGACCATCCGACGTGCGTGAGGTTCAAAAGCAGCTTGAAGCGGCACAAGCGGAGGCGCGGTCACTCGCCGTGGAAAGGGAGCGTTGCCAGTCGCAGCTCGAGATGCTCGTTCAGGAATTGGAGAAGAGCCAGGTCAGTTGGAGGATCGCCCGAGCTCGAGCGGTTGTCGGGACGGCAATGCGTGGTTGAATCGAGTTTGTATCTGAAACTCTTAAATAATAATTTCCTCTCAATGTTACTATTGTGTTTGTGAAAACTGTCTTACTCGATGATTAATAACTCGATTGAATCGTCACCAAATCGCGTGCGTTGTCTGCTTAAATCATTGCACCGGTGTTGGAAGTAGATGTTATGATTTCGATGTTCATACGTTTAGTTTTTGTTTGGGATCATCATCGCCGGTCGTTATGTACATAACTGTTGTATAGTAGCATGCCTCCCACGGCCCGCAGGGCATCCTCCAACCCCTCATTATAATTATTCGTATTTATTTTATTAGTTTCATCATCGCAACGTATTTGGACGTCAGTTTCATGAGAATGTACAGCATCATACTCGAAGTGCACCAGACATTTAAAATCACACGCGCACTCGTCCAGTACAACCCTTGTTCAGTGTTGTTGTGTAAAATGTTCGGTGCAGAAAACGCATACAGCTTTAACTAATTAAATCGTTGTTATATTTTCTTATCTCTTTCAGCCGTATCTGCTATTCAACTTTGTACTGCAATTTCACGGTCATGTTTATTAAAGATGTTCAGAACTTATTTTTTGTCATTGAATATGCTGCTGCGTTTATACTTTGCCAATCTTTATGTAAAAACTTTCGCTTTTGTAATATTGGGCTTACGAACTGTTTAATAAATAGGATTATCTTGGCGAACGAAAGCTTATACATTTTTGACGCTGCTATTTGATATTTTTCTCTTTCGCCCTCGGTAAATTAAACCGTTTAGTAGGCCATTTCATGTGTTTGACATAAATGTTTTGATAACAGCTCGATCTCCGAGAAGCGAACAAGAAACTCCAACAAGCTGGCAATCAGAACGCCAAAGCTGGGGAAGATACCGCTCAAGCTAGGAAACATCTGCAAGAAGAATTCAAGAAACTAGAAGACGCGAGAAAACAATTTGAAGAGAATAGAAGAATGGTTGAAAATAAGCGTAAAGACGTGGAAGAAAAGGAGAAATCGCTGATGGAACTAGACCGACAGTTAAAGAAACGAAAAGAGCAAATGGACCAAATGGAAGCATCTTTGAGGAAGGTAACTTATCATAAGCGATATAATTACTTTATACGGCGTAAAATATTTGACTGCAGAAAATGTTTGTGTCTGGGAAAACATTGTCATATTATTTGTCTCTTCGAAAAGTTAAGAATGTAACAACTATTATTGTTTTAAAAGGCTGGCGGCAGTGCAGCGGCGGTAACAGACCTGAACCGCAAACTAGGGGACACGCAGAAAGAGGCTGACCAATTGAAGCAACAGCTGAAAACGAGCGAGGAGGAGTCCAAGCGGTTAGCAGCTGAGACAGAAAGGCTGTTGCAACTCGTGCAAATGTCGCAAGAGGAACAGGCGCAGAAGGAGAAACAGATCATGGATTTGCAACAGTAACTATATTATTATAATTTTTTATTTCAACATAGATTGGGAACTATGGAATAACGCTTTCTTGCCACTAAATTAAAATTGGCTGAAAATTGATACATCAAAAAGGAAATAATTGCGTAGGTGGATGACATGGATTAAGCAAGTGATCCATGTCAACGTTATTTTTTTTAGTTAATAAATAAGATAATGAGACGTAACAATACCTAACTGAAAAATATTTAGAATCATATGTGTATGTATGTATTTTAAGATAGTAAGTTATGGAGTTATGAGTTTTAACTAATGATAAAAACTCTAAGAAATGGCATCTGTGAGAAAAGTAAAAATATTTAAAATTAAACAAAACCGTATTAGGAATATAAGAAATGATCCAAAAGCGTTATTATCCCACTACTTGTTATTTTTGTCATAAAATAATTACAAAATATGATATATTTCTTCCAGGTCTATACGAAACCTCCAAGCCAAACTTAAAAGTCAGCAACAAGCACAAGCACAAAGAGAAGAGGTAATGTATTTTGTCTTACGCATTAGTTATAAAACTGTGATAATAGTAATCTTGTCTAGAGAGCTCATAATTAACATTTGTCAGTTAATTGCAACATCAATCGATACTAATATCATTGCTTAGAATCAGATACTAACTGTACTAATATTTTTTCCATGCTGCATTACAGGCCGGGCCCGCAGGCTTCCTCAAAAGCTTTTTCTAAGTTAGTTCTTCTCACCAAGACTGTCATTTATTTATTTTCTCTTTTCGTTGAAGTTTTTTCTTTAACCGTCGCGCGTACTAACAATTCCGTGAGCGACTTCTCCAGACTCCACGTCTTTTTGTTAAAGAACTTATATCACATAAGCTTTACAATTGCAATTCGTATTAAGTAATGTTATTGAAATTTGTATTGAATATTATAATGAAGTGTTCAGATAATAATAAAGTATCAAGTATCATCTCTTGTTGATATTTAAACCGAGAAAAGCCATGAATATATACAGGTTTTTAAACTTCAGTTCATTGTAACCAGCACACAACTAAGGTAATTATTAGTTTAGCGATATTTTTAAGTGATGTTTAAAAAATTAAATAATCGTGTTCAGCGGGAATTATTTTTTAAGTATTGATAAAAACAATATTGTAAAACTGTTAAGTATTCATGTATCTAGGTAGAACCGTAAGTTGTCCACTAGTCGATGTTAACCAGCTTTCATTCTTGTTATGCGGAATATCAATTGACCATGAATAAAAGGAAATCTATGTTGACCTTTCTCGAGTTATTTTTGAGTTTATATTGTTGAAAATTTTGTTACTTATTAAAAAGTTCGTTTTTATTATTTATTCATTTTCATTTCAACTTATACCCCTTGCCGTGTAGGAGCTAACGCGAGCGAGACAAACCGAGATAGCAGCTATAGGCGATCTAACAAATACACTGAAAGAAAGAGACAGACTCAAAACCAAATTGGAAGAGCGTAGAATGAAAGTTATAGATTTAGAGATAGAGCTTAACGAGTCTTCGCTTATACTATCAGAAATTCTCAAAATATCAGACAGCCAAGAGCTTAATAGCATAAAGAAAAGCAAAAGCGTTTTTGAACTTCAGAAAAGTGGTAAGGTAGTTGATAGGCTTGACAAATGCAGATTCAGCAGAAGTTACAACGATTTGATCAATTTACGCACAGACAACAACATACAGTCGAATGTATATAAGTTGACAAGAAAAGTGGCGAACCTCACAAAAGAGATTGAAGTAAAAAATGCTAAAATTATAGAACAGCAAAGATGTATATCCATTCTAGAAGATGCTTTGAGGGAAAATAATAATATCGCTGAGTTCGAACAGTTACTAGCAGTAGTAAGAAGTAAGGACGAAAGGATAAATGAGTTAGAGCAAATATTGAACAAAAACCCTGGTGCTATAACTCCCAACATCAATGATAAAAGAATACTAGAACTAGAAGAAGCTCTGAAGGAGTCATTTTTAATAGCAGCTGAAAGGGAGAAGGTTTTTTATGAAGAGGAACAGAAAAGAATTGAAACACTACAGAAGGTGATTTGTGTACAGTTTTTTTATTAATTTACTTTAAAGAAAGAAAAATTTTGAAATAAGTAGAAAACAAATGTGTTGTTTTAAGATTTTTTCAAGTTTTTTATCTAGAATGTCTAGAATAATTAAATTCTAATATTCGAATTGGTATTTACAGATGAAAAAAATGCAGCAACGCATACTATCCTTGCAAAACGCATCAATTATGAATTGCAGGACTTGTTCGTCGGTGTTGAAACGATTGAAGCATTTTGAGGAGTCTCTTCAGATTTGTCGAACGAAACGAAACATGGTACTGAGGCATCTCTCGCACGTTATGTAAGTTGATCAATAAACCCAGGTACCGTTCATTATGCATGGTGCAAGTAGCGGTACAGATTCTAAACTTTCGTTAGAAGAGGCAAAATAAAAAGAAGAGGAAACTACGTATTGCCGTTCTATTGTTGGTGTCCCACAAGGCAGTGTACTTTCTCCGCTTCTGTTCTTTATCTTCATTAATGGCAGTTTTGCTATCTTTTTCCCCATATTTTACAAACAATCACGCATTTTATATGCTATCTATATCACTAGTTTGAGCGATTCCAATATTTGTCTTAATGATAACTTTAAATTTTAATATCCAGAATTATGCACAATGTTTTTAGAAAATTAGTTAAAAACTTAATTTTTATACATTTTCTTTATTTAGATTTAAAAACGATTTTAATTGTTACACTGTAATGGAATTAGGAAAAGGATATCATATTACAACATTACAACATGGGGTTATTCAAGGGGCGGACCAACAATTCCTGAAAAGCCGGCAACGCATTGGTGCCTCTGGTGCTACAAATGTTCATGGGCGGCGGTAATCACTTAACTTCAGGTGACCCGCCTGCTCGTTTGCTCGCTATTCATATAAAAAACAATCACAACTACCTAACTTTAAAAAATGTACTATAATATCTTTTTTTACAACCTTTATTTTGTAAAAATTACAGACACGACCTCCTGGAAGGAGCAATCAGTGACAAAGACTCTCAGATAGCTGAGCTGGAAGTTAAAGGAGTTCTAGATGAGAACGAGACGAAGATATGCGACGCGCTTAAGAGCGAAAAGGATAAACTGCTCAATAGACTTAAGGTTGAGGTAAGGCTTGCATGGAATTATTAGCACACACCCGCGACTTCGTCTGCGTTTTTATTTGAATTTGATGCAATGAAAAAATTTAATTAATAGTTAATCCAAGTTACAAGTAATTCCGGCGTAGCAAAATATTATGAAAATCTTAAAAGTCCAGTTTGTCCATTTAAGGGTTGATTAATTTATTTTCAACGGCAATTTGCACAGGAAATGCATAAATTAATTTAAAATCTATCCTGAATACCTCCAATGCGGCCACATAATGCGAATTTGTTGCCACAGTGTAACTAATACCAGTATTACAAATATTTTTAGTTACCAATGAAATAATGAGTTTTTGTTGCCAATTAATAAATGTGCATGTATTTAATAATTGGCAACAAATTATAGGCAAATTAATAATAGGCTTGTAGAATCACTTTAGAGTTAGGGTGAGATCTATAGATGGCACTTTCACTCAGCTCAGAATGAAGACGGAATTAAAACGAGACAGACTTAATGTCCGGACATATTTATGTCTCATTTTAACTTTATCATGAGTCTTGAGCAGAGCCAGAGTACGATCTATAGATCTCAGCCAAAGCCCAATGTACTCTGATATAATTAATCCTACTATCCTACTAATATTTTGAATGCGAAAGTTTGTGAGGATGGATGTACGGATGGATGGATGGATGTTTGTTACTCTTTAAAGCCACAACGAATGAACCGATTTGGCTGTGGAATAGAGATAGCTCATACTATAACCTACCAGGATACCAGGATTAACACATAGGCTACTCTATTCTATTGCGAAATGGTTTTCCAAAATCATTTGACCTTATTACCATACCCATCGTTTTTTTTTATATATAATATTTTGATTATTTTTCGATTTGATACTACAGAATGAACAAATAGTGGAATTTGAACGTGGTTCCAGCGAGCCAGAGCCCGAGGACAGAGAAGGTTCTTTACCTGTACTAACTCTCGCTGATGACCTGATTGCCGCCTGCGAAGAAAATGTAATTGTCTGGGTATCGTACAATGTAAACAACATATTGAGAATGAGTGTGGAATCACGTCACTCATAACTGCTCATAGCTTATTTCATGTCATTTTCGAGTTTGTTTTCATGACATTTTGCTAACAATTTACTTGAATAACCACTCATTAAGATTTATTGGATTTTGAAATATCTTTCATTTTAATTATGAGACGAGCTACAATCTACGAGTACATCCACGCATCTATAAGTATAAATGTCGTCAGGTAAAAAATCTATGGTTTTGTACTCACACCCAAGGTGATTAATTGATCTATTTAGTGTTACGAACTGGGTGCAACGGTGAAGTTGTATTTTCTGCCGCAGCTTTTTCTATCAGAACGATGCCACATGATGCGTCGCAACGTCACTGCGTTGCTGTTGTAGTGCCTTTTCAGCATACAGTATAGAAAAGAACGCCACACAGTACGCTGCCATCATCATCATCATCATCAATAGCCTATAACAGTCCACTGCTGGACTAAAGGCCTCTCCCAACAGGAGGGTTTGCCCATTATCACCACGCGGGGCAGACGGTTTGGTGATCGCAGTAGATGGTAGTAGTAGCACAGAGGACGCTGCTGCCCGTTCCCCGTTTTATTCCCTTAGTCGCCTCGTACGACACCCGCGGGAAGAGGAGGGGTGGTGACAGCTGTATTCTGATCTGCCGTCACCACACGCTGCCATATTTAGCATAAAATAAAAATGCAAAGTTTAGGATTTAAATAGTGTTTTTTAAATTTATTGGGGATAATATATAACATTGTGGTTTTTTTGTGACCCCTCACCTGCAGTTGAGTGTTGTTCACATTTCACATTCAGCGCTAACCATTCACTGCCACTGAGGGCTTATTTTACCCGACTGAATCTGTACCCACAATGTGTGTCGATAACTGAATCCGCCTTTCCTATGGTGAAGACGAGCTTCAAAGGCAGTTTGAATTTTTGCAATGACTTGGCACAGTTGTAACTTGTAAATTACGATCATCATTATACTAGCGGCACGCTATGATGGCCGGTTGACGTTTGTCCGCTCATGAAGTTCCGTATTAATTGATAACGACTTTGAAGGAAATAATTGTATTACTTTATTGACGATAGTGATGTGCAGAGATTCACACACCAAAAAAGAGAAAACGAGCAAAACCAGTCGTTTCCACATCACTATTGTAATGTGTCAAACCGGCCATCATAGCGTGCCGCTAGTGTAAGTATCATTGAGTGTTCGGAACCACAATTTGAGAGAAACACTAATGTATTAACTAAATTAAAATTTTATGAATACTGGTATTTTTAACTCTATTTTTAGTAAACCGTTGAGCATTTCGGCTATTGAAGTATATAGATTTGTTAGTGATTCTCTCAAATTGGTATAATTTTAGATTTAATTATAGTTGATTTAATTATACTCATTTGTAAATTGTGTGTACTGATGGGGCTGACATATGGGTCACCTATAAAAGCCCCTTAAAAATAAATAAGATTAAAAAAAAAAAGTATCATTGAGTTTGTTACATATTTGGGAGTTTTGGTGTGCGGGAGACTTCATTTAATTAAAATACTCATGAGACATCGTGAGACACTCGACAGAATTGAAGCTTTGGATTCGCTCATTCCCATGGATGCGCTTCCAATTTTTGCTTTTGAGCGCCTTGTTTTCATCGCTTCACTTTTTGAGAGTTACGTCCTAAAATATCTCGTCTCGTCCTTCGTATAAATAAGTTTTATATTTTCAATGAATGACAGTTTTGTACGAATAAGTACAAAACCATAAGTAATAAAAATGAAATTCTGAAATAATATAATAATAATAATATTCTACATTATGTTTCAGGAAGAGGATATCCCGGCAACAGTTCTGTAACGTCACAAAGCTAAGTCTAATCGTAACTTTGTTGTGGCCTCATCATCACCTCACATCACCCGCTACCTTACCATTGCTTATCA
Organism: Oeneis ivallda; assembly: GCA_029955525.1. Classification (NCBI taxonomy): domain Eukaryota; kingdom Metazoa; phylum Arthropoda; class Insecta; order Lepidoptera; family Nymphalidae; genus Oeneis; species Oeneis ivallda. The sequence goes on from JARPMR010000007.1 coordinate 24,760,357, forward strand.
CTAGCCTTTATCACCAATTAAAAAAACCCGCTTGCAATCTCTTTTTCGATTCGCGTCGAGGCTGTATGGTTTTTGGCCTTTGCTTGTGTCAAAGGAAATTAACTATACAAAAAAAACAACAATTATTCTCGTTCTAAAACCACGCCGTACGACCAAAGACAATGTTATTTCTTTATTATTGTTACTTATTCTGTAAATAAAAATATTATTTTCTTTAATTTTGTTTTTTTTTTTCTAAATAAAGGTCTCAAAGACGTAAACACACAGATTTCGATTGATATGGAACCAAGTTTAATATTTTATAATTTGTAGATAACCAATTGTTAAATTATAATGAAATGTATACCTATATAGAGCAATAATTTAATCTTCTAGAAAAAATTACACTCAGTGTCTATTTTTATCCTCATAAAAAAATAATTAAATGAAATATTTTTACCGCTTCCTAATAATTATTACCATTTATATTTTACAGCCAGCGTACACACGATACTTTTTACTCCGCATACTAACCATAAAACACTAGTCAGTGTGATTGCGGTTATTGATATAATTCTCAAGCGCCAACCTGATTATGTTAAAAGTATCGTGTGTACCTTGACTCTAAACCTCTAATCTTGTTAAAATCTATTTTTCCGTGGCTAACTTTAAAAGTAAACTAATCGCTGAAAACTACGCAAAAACGCGGAGGGAATGTGCTTTGCGCGGCGTTTTAGATGTTATACAATTTATTTCATTTGCATCACAGCTTCATTATGTATAAGTTTGCGGTAAGAACGTTCTCAACGCCGAGCAGAACGCTTCGCTTACACGTTTTTGCGTGATGCAAAACCCTTGAAGTCAGCTAAGAAAAATATTTTTGTATATTGTTTTAGAATAAATACTATTAAATAAGTTATTGTTTTGTTGGGTAGGTTGGGTGTTTGGGTGCTCGTTGACCTTTGCAAATGGAAATAGTGTTATTTACTTAAATATAATAATTATTCAATATTATAGATGCGTACCAAAGATTTAAGCCTAGCCTAGAGATGATCGACTTACATAGCAAATGTCTTACAAAACATCGGGCAAAATAGTCGGAACAACGACTGACGAGTCGTTTCAATTAAATTTGTCTTAGAAAAATAGTCTAAGATTATCTGACATAAATCGGTGACCACCTTAAATCGGGCTTCTGCGGTATAACTTACACTATTATGTTAAGCAATTTCAAAGCTTAGCTAGTATAGAGAAACACGATTTTGTTTTTATAGGTACTATTAAACTGCAAATAAATAAAGTGCGTTTCTAATTCGAGTAGTTTTTGTAATACTTTTACATATCAAGCACAAATTAAGGCCTCCGAAGCGATCAGTTGGCATATCATTAATCTATGGCATAGACGTATAGAATGAAAGTTAAAAAAAATGCGTTGAAACTAAAGTGTTGAGTTTGTATTACTTTCTGTGACGCCAGCTTTCGAAAAAGTTGTGTTATTGCTGAAATTTTTAGACTGTGTGAGACCAGCAGGATTTGTCGTCACCAACAATCTTTTATGACAATATTATAGCGTTGCATAACTATCGATAGTTTATCGATACAATCGATATATTAATAGTTGCATTAATAGTATCGATAGTATCGGTAGTATTGATTAAAAACTACCAATACCTAGTATTGTTTCTAACGATAGGCTTATCGATATCCTTAGTGGTTTCAAGGTTACGACAGTATCGATAGTCTATCAATAATTAATACTACTGTGTGCAACACTAAAATAGAGAGCCATGGAATTAGGAAGTACCTAATTCTTAGTATGTAGATTGTAGAGCCTTTTCAGAGATACTCTTATTTCCTCAAGCACGCCGATGAGATGATGATGTATGAAATATGAATCATTATAAGACAATTCCAGTCGATTTACGGACGATTTAATCAACACCTAATCTGTGAAAATCCTGCAACATTATGGATCTATTTCACCATAGCCAAGTTAACCTTAACCGATGATTATATTTGACCTTTTGACAGAATGCAAATACAAAAACTGTCAAAACTCATCGGTTAAAGATAATGTTAATGACGAGATGAAGAAATGACGATTTTGTAATGGGCCCATAATGTAACAATGTGATGCGTGGAGCACGCTTTTAATCACCCGTGGTCTTTCAAATAAACCGTGTGATAAACGGGTCTTTATAGAACACCACAGATAATCTATAAGCAGTCACACAAACTCAAACCACAATTTGGAAACATTTAGTAAGGACAACCAAGGTTAAGACGTTAGAATAGACAGTTTTCGACAGAGGGACCTTGTTATCCCAGATGTATGAGGTACCTATTCTAAAAATATAACTTGATTGTTCGTGTGAACAAGACCTTATTCAGAGCCTCTAGCAAATTTTGAAAATAATTTTTAATTCCTCCTAAGCCCCTCATATTTTTATGGCCTACACCCCATTGTATATATGTCTATGAAATTAGGACGCTATCGTATAGAAAACTTTAGTCTTTGCACTCGACAAAAGCACTGCCTTATTAATAAGGAAATTGATTTCTTGTTTGAATGATAAGTGAGATGCGATTTTGATAGCTGAATAGACGTCCGCTCTCGTTGAATGATCGTGTCGAAGTGATGTGAATTCGCGGGAATCTTACGCAACTTCCGTTTCGGCAGCTAACTACAGTATTTTATATCGAATATGTATCTATTGTGAGCTTTTATTTATAATATATAACTTTACAACTGTATCGCATTTCGTGGTGAAATGAACGGCGTATCGAAAATCGAAATCCAATTTGTGAATATTATTTACTCCTAAGTATATAAACGTCATAGTATAGCTAATACAAACAGTGGTTACACTTTATATGGAACTGTCTATATACGTAGATTTCTTTCATTATGTTAATAAAACCATTAAGAAAAGATAATTATGCATTTTTCTTTTTAATGGCATTGTTATATATAAATTTTTTGTCTTTAAAGCACTATTTTTGACTTATTTTTTTAAGGTTTTCAACCTTAAAATAAGACAAAAATACAGTTAATTTTATTATTGTTCTATGACTAGTCTGTATAAAGTTGAACTACTGCTAGTATAGTCTATTCTGTGGTAATAAGTTTAGCCTAGTCAAATAAAATCCTTAATAAAATGTTATTGAATCATATTTTTATTATTGCTGTTTTAGGCAAAAGCTTTAAATAACGCCACTTTCCCAATTTCATAAATTGGATTTTATTGGAGCCGAATTACTTATAAAATAATAACATCGAAAGATCTCAATTTATGCCGATTTACTATTTATTAGGACGATGGCCACTTTCTTGATATTATTTACTTTTAGTTACATTTATTTTGTGTACCTAATATTTTTAAAATTAAAATGTTTACACAAAAATTAACTACCTACCTGATATTATAGTAAAATATAAGTAATTATATATATTATATTATATAAACTAAGTAATTATATTTGTAACATTATTAAAAAGTGTTACACTTACTTTTATTTTTATATAAAATAGAAAAAAAGTTTTTGTAAATGAACACCAGATTACCTATCAGTTTTCGGGTCCAAAATGGCCATGGTCCTTCTTAGCCGTTAAGCTGTCAATTCTTCAAAGTATGCTGGAAAATTAATCTACACAATTTAAAAAATAAAATAATGGAGTTGGCGAATTGGCTTTTTATACTTGATACATGTCGCTGAAACTTTAGTATGTACTATGTATTAATGGTAGGATGGACATAGACAAGCTGCAACGCTCCGTTGAATTCGAATTTCGAATGTGTTCGAATATTTAAATTATAATCGCGTTGTCAACTCAACGTTGCAGCTTAATTTTTTGTATTGAATCAAGTGTGTAGAAAATTGTATGATCACAATAATAATGGTATTAAAATGATATTAGTTACTTGTTATTATTATTATAATGGTATTAAGCCGAGGGTCGCTGTTTCACACGTTGTATTGACCGAAACCATGCTGAAAATATAAGGTACATGTTCTTTGAAAATATAATATCTTCATATAATATAAAATGTGTGTTTTTATAATATACCCTTTAAACGTTATTTCCAAATAGTCTTAGAAGAATTTTGCGAGAAATCAGATGACCGACAAAACAAGATGGAAACTAGCTCAAATTGTAAATAATATAGTGGCACTACTGCTTATTTATGCTACGAGCCATCGTCTGCAATATTACATCCTACTTCCTACTAATATTATAAAGGCGAAAGTTTGTGTGTATGTTTGTTCCTCTTTCACGCAAAAACTACTGGATGGATTTGGCTGAAATTTGGAATGGAGATAGATTATACCCTGGAATAACACATAGGCTACAAATTATCCCGGAAAAATCCAAGGTTCCCGCGGGATTTTGAAAAACCACGGATAGATGGCGCTGATTGTACTTAAATCACGCTTACATTATCCGCAGCATCGATTTTTTCATCGAAATTCGGGTTTTTTTTAAATCCTGCAAGCAAGCATGCAAGAAATCAAACAAGCAAGCAAGCTTCGGTTTCAAAAAACCATAGCAAGCATCAGTTTTTGAAATTTCAAGCACAAGCGACTGCATATCCTAACGCTTACGAACGTCAAAAATTGACATTGTTACATAAAATTTAATTATTATCTATCTATACTTATAATAAAACTGTAACTGTAACTGTTCCTACAAACACTTCCCGCGGGATATTAGTGTGCTACTTTTCACATATTTATCCTTCAATTAAGGGCCAACGGAGTTACAGATTGACGTGTTTTATTGGATAGGCATAGTTGAGGACTTGAAAAGTGACAAAGGCTACTTTTAATCCCGGGAAACAAATAATTCCCGCGGGATATTTGTACGCTACTTTTCACATATTTATCCTTCAGTTATGCGCCAACGGAGGTATAGATTGAAGTGGTTTTCCTAGCACTGGTAAAGTTAAGGGCCTGAAAAGTGACAAAGGCTACTTTTTATCCCGGCAAAACAAACGGTTATTGCGGGATATTAGTATGCCTCTTCACATATTCATCCTTCAATTATGTGCCAAGGGAGTTACATATTGAAGGGGGTTTTTTGGATAGGCATAGTTGAGGACCGGAAAAGTATCAACAGCTACTTTTTATCCCGGGAAAACGAACAGTTCCCACGGGATATTCGTATGCTACTTTTCACATAGTTATCCTTAAATTATGCGCCAACGGAGTTATAGATTGAAGTGGTTTTTAGCACAGGTAAAGTTAAGGCCCTGAAAAGTGACAAAGGCTACTTTTTATCCCGGGAAAACAAATGGTTCCTGCGCGATATTAGTATACTACTTTTCATATATTTATCCTTCAATTATGTGCGAAGGGAGTTACATATTGACGTGGTTTTTTGGATAGCCATAGTTGAGGACCGGAAAAGTAACAACAAAACAAAACAGAAAGGAAAACAGACAGTTATCGCGGGATATTCGTATGCATGTTTGTATGTATGTATGCATGTATGTATGCATGCATGAGTGCATGTATGTATGTATGTATGTATGCATGCATGCATGAATGCATGTATGTATATATGTATCCATGTATGTATGTGTCTATGCATGTACGTATTTATGTTTGTATCCTCCTGCTACTAACTTTAACTACATTAACTATATCCTATGCTACTTATCCCACTAATGTGTACAAATATCCCGCGGGAATTATTTGTTTCCCGGGATTAAAAGTAGCCTTTGTCACTTTTCAAGTCCTCAACTATGCCTATCCAATAAAACACGTCAATCTGTAACTCCGTTGGCCCTTAATTGAAGGATAAATATGTGAAAAGTAGCACACTAATATCCCGCGGGAAGTGTTTGTAGGAACAGTTACAGTTACAGTTTTATTATAAGTGTAGATAGATAATAATTAAATTTTATGTAACAATGTCAATTTTTGACGTTCGTAAGCGTTAGGATATGCAGTCGCTTGTGCTTGAAATTTCAAAAACTGATGCTTGCTATGGTTTTTTGAAACCGAAGCTTGCTTGCTTGTTTGCTTGCTTGATTTCTTGCATGCTTGCTTGCAGGATTTAAAAAAACCCGAATTTCGATGAAAAAATCGATGCTGCGGATAATGTAAGCGTGATTTAAGTACAATCAGCGCCATCTATCCGTGGTTTTTCAAAATCCCGCGGGAACCTTGGATTTTTCCGGGATGGGACTGGATGGATTTGGCTGAAATTTGGAATGGAGATAGATTATACCCTGGAATAACACATAGGCTACAAATTATCCCGGAAAAATCCAAGGTTCCCGCGGGAATTTTCCGGGATAATTTGTAGCCTATGTGTTATTCCAGGGTATAAGCTATCTCCATTCCAAATTTCAGCCAAATCCATCCAGTAGTTTTTGCGTGAAAGAGGAACAAACATACACACAAACTTTCGCCTTTATAATATTAGTAGGATAGTAGGACTACTTTTCATATATTTATTCTTCAATTATGTGCGAAGGTAGTAACATATTGACGTGGTTTTTTGGATAGCCATAGTTGAGGACCGGAAAAGTAACAACAGCTACTTTTTATCCCGGGAAAACAGACAGTTATCGCGGGATATTCGTATGCATGTTTGTATGTATGTATGCATGTATGTATGCATGCATGAGTGCATGTATAAATGTATGTATGCATGCATGAATGCATGTATGTATATATGTATCCATGTATGTATGTGTGTATGCATGTACGTAATTATGTTTGTATCCTCCTGCTACTAACTTTAACTACATTAACTATATCCTATGCTACTTATCCCACTAATGTGAAAGTTTGTGAGGATGGATGTATGGATAGATGTACTTAGTATACGGATGGATGGATGGATGGGATGTATGGATGGATGTATGTTCTCTGAGATAGGGGTTGAACTATTTTGACTGTTTTACTCCATAACTTCTTCAAATTTAAACTAATTTTTATTCTTATTTTAACCAACTTCAAAAAAGGAGGAGGATCTCAATTCAACGGAAACTTTTTTATGTATGTTCACCGATTACTCTAAGACGCCTGAACCGATTTGGAAAATTCTTTTTATGTTTCAAAAGGTATACTTCCCAGATCCTACCTACTACAACTACTTCTACAACTACTACAATTACTTCTACAACTACTACTACTACTACAACAACTACAACTACTACAACTACTTCTACAACTACTACTACTATAACTACTACAACAACTACAACTTTTATGGGACCATCTCGCAAAGGTTCTGTATCGATTAAAAAAAATTCAGGCAAATCGGTTTAGAAATCATGGAGATATTGATATTTATAGGTTAAAAAACACAATACTTTTTTGATCCTTTATTGAAAATCAGTTAAAAAGTAGCCTATGCTAGGCTTATACCATCAGCTATCTGTCATTGGAAGTCACGTCAAAATCAGTCCAGCCGTTCACGCGTGATGTTTCTACCACGGGATATAAGGAATATACATTTTTATTTATATATTTATATACGATAATAATTACATTTTTTGTTTAAATCCGAATGCGTCCTATGTTCCTGTGAGTAACGTTATTCACCGGAATTCCTGTGAGCTACGTACGATTATTTTGACTTTAAGTCGGTCCAACATCATTGGAATAAAAATAAAATCCTTACTAATATTATAAATGCGAGTGTGTTTGTTTGTAGGTTTGTTGGTTTGTCCTTCATCACGCCGCAACGGGGCTACGGATCAACGTGATTTTTTGCATGGGTATTGAGGTTCTGGAGAGTGACATAGGCTACTTTTTATCCCGGAAAATTAAAAAGAGTTCCCCGAGGGATTTAAAAACTAAATCCACGCGGACGAAGTCGCGGGCATCAGCTAGTAATATTATACAGGGTTAATTTTAATTCACCAACAACCTCCCACATGTAAATTCTATGCATAAAAGTAAATAAAGTTTGTTCCACGACTTTTTAAAATTCCTAAAAATAAAAAAGTTTTTTTTTTCATACAAAAATAAAAAAAAATTATTTCTCTGTTCGAAAATTTTTGTCCTAAAAAAACTCTATGCGACACGTTTCAAAGGGAATGGGTGAAGTATTTGACGCGCCGTCACTCGATATTCGGTACTTAATGCTTGTCCGATACTTACGTCTGTCGCCGGGGAAAGCCTTTTTGGTGTTCGCGATAAACGCGAAATTATGGACTTGCAGACGATAGCTCAGCCTGATGTTAGTAATAGACATCACAAAGCATTTGTAAATACGAAGCGATAACAGCTTCGGACGTTACTTGTTGCGTGGTTAGTAACTTAGTCGACGCTTCACGCAGCAGGTGTGGAAGAGATATTACATACATAAAATGACCAGAGTTAAAAAATGACAGACTCTTCAACAAAAACTTAGATTTTTTTTTTTGGTGAATTTATTGTGTTATGTGCAAAGTCGTAGAAGAAATGTTGTTCGGTATTATGCATAAAAGTTACATGTGGGAGGTTGTTGGTGAATTAAAAATAACCCTGTATATTATTACTAGGTATGTAGAGTAGTAAGTAATTTTTAAATCCGACCTACTCGAATAATTTTGATTAAAAGCTGGCATTTTCATTTCTATTACCAACATTAGTTTTTAGGTCAAAACTATAATAAAACTAGTGGTTCGCCCCGAACTGAGACCTCGCGGTAACGGTATCCCATGATTATTCATTCAATCGATACATGACGACCAAAACTGACATTATTATTATGCCCGTTTTCACCAAACATACCTAAATCATCCCCTATGTAGGAGTCTCTTTACGTAGGTAGCTCCTAAACACAATCCGAAGTCCTAACATCCGTCCCAATGTCCTTTTAGGTGTCCCGTACAGGATCGTCATAAAGAAGTTGAAAGTAATCATCACCTAACTTATCATAGGTAGCCCGTAAAGGTTAGGGAACGTCAGTGAAAACATTGAATTATTATGTAGGTACTAACGAGTGAAAACGGGTTATGGGCATCTGTACAAATCGTCATCTATCGACGCGAATAGAAAATATACAAAATGCAGAAATTAATAGTTTACTTATTGAAGTTTGATATTTAACTAAAGAATAATTTTAATTGAATAATATGTTATTATATTATGTACCTAAATAATAATGCTCGACGCAAAACTGTTTTTGGGATAGATCGTAGTCGTAACTCCTACGAGTAGTTCCATGGAATAGTTAATGACTGCGCCATCTATTAGCATTATTGTGAAGCTATGTGAAATTTACTGATGCTCATTAAAAATTAAATAATCTCGTTTCTATAAAATATTCATATAATTTTAGTATTTGTTGTTCAAGTACAGCATACAAGTGAAGTAAGAAAATAAGTAGAACTTGAAAATATATAGCCAATTTTCCCAGAGAGCGTCTTCAAGCGAGCGTATTAAATCGCCACTTTGAAAGCCCCCCATTTCGTTAATTTTAGGAAAAAAATAAAAAAAAATACGTTTGTGCTCTGTTCCAAATTGTCTTTAAAATGATACACAGAAAACCTGTGAATAGAAAAAAAAAATTTTACTTCGCATTCGCTTCTATGAGAGCCCCCCTGAAATAAAGATTTTTATAACTTTTTAAGCCATTTTCGGCTGGAGGCCATCGGTTTACATATTATATCTAAATTTGAAGTAATTACGTTCAGTAATTCAAAAGTTATAAGGCTCTGACAGTCTGTCAGACGGACGGACGGACGGACAAGTGCAAATCGCTCTAGTAAACTCAGAGACCTCGCTTCGCTCGGTCAAAAAAAGTAGGTAGGTATTTGGTAGGTACCTATTAGAAATTGTGAAGAGGTAAGTTTTAATTAAGCTATGAATTAAACATTACGCCTTAGACAGTAGAATCGTCAAGGATTTTTGTATATTTAAGTAACTACCTACCTTTTAATTATCGAAGTTTTTGGATTAAACCTGCTTAGTGTAATTATTTGGATAAAAATGCCACCTAGTGAGAACAATAGATATCATCAAGTATCAAGGCAGATTTTTAGCTTTAAAGCGCCATCTGTCATCAAATAGTGAAACAAATGTTTTAAACATGTTTTATATATCAGCTACTCGTGGATAGATGGCACCAAATGTCCCCACAACTATGATAATTTACTCAAAAGTTAGCAAATGTCCCCACAACTATAAAAATTCACTCAAAAGTTCAACTGTTTTTTTTTATAAATTTGAATTGAATATTGAACAAAAATCAAAACATAATACCTATTACTTTACCGGATCCGAGTTATGCTCGCTAACTAAGGACCTCATAAGTAGGCTCAGAATCGCTCAGCGGGCGATGGAGAGAGCTGCCTATACTCGGAGTGTCCCTGCGGGATCGAATCAGAAATGAGTAGATCCGTAAGAGAACCAAAGTCACCGACATAGCTCAGCGAGTCGCGAAACTGAAGTGGAAATGGGCGGGGCACATAGTTCGAAGACCTGATGGTCGTTGGGGTCCCAAGGTGCTGGAGTGGCGACCCCGCACCGGGAGGCGCAGTATTGGCAGATCCCCCACTAGGTGGACCGACGACATCAAACGAGTCGTAGGAAGCCGCTAGATCCAGGCGGCGCAAGACGGAGACCTGTGGAAGTCCATGCAAGAGACCTTTGTCCAGAAGTGGACGTCTATCGGTTGATAAAGAAGAAGAATAAGAAGACTTTACCGCTCCTGCTTTCCTATACCTACTATAATTTGTTTTGTTACTAATAGCTTTTCAAAATTCTCCTACATAGTAACATTCTGATAGTTAATAAAAGAATTCTAAAAATAATATTCATAAACATGTCATAAACAATTATTATTAGATATTTATTACACAAATTTTGGTAATTTTTTACTCGTTGTCGTTGAAGGGTTTTGATGAAATTAAAAATGTTAAATCCAAGAAAAAACTGGTTTTTTGTTTTTATGTAGGTTTGTAGTTTTTACCTACCTACAGCTGCTCAAAAATGTCATACCAATGTCATATCTACCTTCTTTGTACCTATCTAATAATAATATTATAAGTAGGTAATCATGTCGAGTCTACAAAATCAACATCAAGATTTGAGATTGATCAACTAGACTACGCACACTTACCCATCATCCATAGAGGAATTTTAGGACCTACCTACCAAGAAAATTAAGAATTTTTATTTATGAATAGGATCAGTTTTGCATCGAACAACTACTGTAAAGGAGTTTAGGTTCAATAAAATCATAAAATAACTTCAATAGTAAGGTTAGCAGTGAATTAAAATCATTCGACTAACGAGATTTAGTTAGAGATTACTCTCGAGATTACTGGTGGGTTTAAATTTAAATCTAAATATATATAGGGAAAAGGTGACTGACTGACTGAGTGATCTATCAACGCACGACTCAAACCACCGGACTGGATAATAAATAAGATAGGTATAAAAGGCCATTAGATATAACGTCGGCAATATTATAAAACCGAAATTGTGTTTGTTTGTTTGCCTTTCAATCACGCTGCAACATGATTTTTTGCATGGGTATAGTGGAGGACCTGGAGAGTGACATAGGATACTTTTTATCCCGGAAAATCAAATCAAACTGAATCCACGCGGACGAAGCTAATATTCTTAAAAAAAAGTTTAAACTTGATACTTTTTTTGCGCACCGTACCGCGCTGTCGGCGGAAGTGACGCCGGATACAGGTGCGTGCGAGTTCCGGTTAAGTGAACAGTGAACTGTCGAGCGAGTGACAATAATACCTATACGAAGGGAGAGTTAAGGTGGAAGACACAGTTCTGCCCGCGAAATTCAAATTTAATTTGGTTTTTCGCAATTTGTGCGCCAGTAGAATTATCATCTTCACAGGTTTACATAAAAATCTTAACTTGAAAGTTTCGCAATTTGTGCGCCAGTAGAATTATCATCTTCACAGGTTTACATAAAAATCTTAACTTGAAAGTTTCGCAATTTGTGCGCCAGTAGAATTATCATCTTCACAGGTTTACATAAAAATCTTAACTTGAAAGTGACCAGTTTGAGAAATTAATCAAAATATCGACTAATTTGTGAGTACTTAACTCACATCCAACTCAGTATTTAATTTGGTTTTTCCCATTTTGTAAACTAATAGTTACGACAAAGTAGGCTTATGGCCTTCTAATTGCGCCAGTAGAATTATCATCTTTACAGGTTTACATAAAAATCTTTACTTGAAAGTGACCAGTTTAAGAAATTAATCAAAATACCGAGTTGGACGTGAGTGAAGTACTCACAAATTAGTCGATATTTTGATTAATTTCTTAAACTGGACACTTTCAAGTAAAGATTTTTATATAAACCTGTGAAGATGATACTGCCATTGTCGCAATTAGAATGTCATTAGCCTAGTTTGTCGTATTAGTTTACAAATTGCGAAAAACCAAATTAAATTCGAATCTCGCGGGCAGACTCGTATAACCTTAAGGATGATTATACGGGTCTGCCCGCGAAATTAAATAAATAAATAAATAAACATAATATTCAGCTTTTAACAAAAAGGTTTTTTAAACATAATGATATACAGGCAAAAAATTAATCACTAAATAATTTAATAATAAATTGTTCCTAAATGTTAAAGCTGTAAAGGCTACTGCCTCAGCATAATGCTGCAACATCAAAATGCTGAGCGCTGATTTTCAGGCATAGCCTCAAATGAAATCGCGAGCCAACCACGAGACAGTTATACAAGATAAGTAATAGGAAAAAGAAATAAATGAATAAATACAGATATTAACATGTGTTTCGGTTAACAGTTGATACATAGATAAATAAATTCAAATTTAATTTGGTTTTTCGCAATTTGTAAACTAATACGACAAACTAGGCTAATGGCATTCTAATTGCGCCAGTAGAATTATCATCTTTACAGGTTTACATAAAACCCTTTACTTGAAAGTGACCAGTTTAAGAAATTAATCAAAATACTGACTAATTTGTGAGTAACTCACGTCCAACTCGGTATTTTGATTAATTTCTTAAACTGGTCACTTTCAAGTAAAGATTTTTATGTAAACCTGTAAAGATGATAATTCTACGGGCGCAATTAGAAGGCCATAAGCCTACTTTGTCGTAACTATTAGTTTACAAAATGGGAAAAACCAAATTAATTTTGAATTTCGCGGGCAGACTCGTATAATCCACCTTAAGTCCTATTCTCATTTCACTTTTACTTCACAAGGGTTAACCCGCTGGAACACAGAATAAACTCAGAATTATGCTACCAAAGTCATTTGCTGATATTCTTGAATCATATATTTCGAACAGATGGTTTAGAGTTCGTCAAGAAGATGCATATTCTGAACTCAAGGAAATTAAAGCTGGGGTACCGCAAGGAAGTGTTTTAGGTCCGGTCCTGTACTTATTATACACCTGTGATATTCCAGCACTAGAAAATAATACCATTGCAACATTTGCTGATGATACTGCCATAATAGGAACTGGAGAAAGTCACGAAGAAGCAGTGGAAAAAGTACAAGTTGCCATAAACAAAGTCAATGAATGGACTATAAAGTGGCGAATTAAACTTAACGAGTCTAAATCAATGCATATAGATTTCACCAATAAGCTACCGCATATATCACCCGATTTACCTAAATCGGCAACTTATTTATCCCCTACGTTAATACAGCGAAGTACCTGGGTATGACGCTAGACACAAAGCTTCGATGGAAAGCTCATGTTAAAAAGAAACGCGAGGAATTAGAATTACGATATAAAAAAATGCATTGGCTGCTTGGAAGGCATTCTAAGCTCTCAATACATAATAATCTTATGCTATATAAGCAAGTTCTGATGCCTGTATGGACGTATGGTATACAACTCTGGGGGTGTACTAAACCAAGCAATATCCAAATAATACAGAGATTCCAGAACAAAGTACTCAGGGAAATATCCAATGCACCCTGGTACGTCAGAAATCACGATCTCCACAGGGACCTTAAGATGGAGTTCGTGAACAAGATTATACATAACTACGCAGAAGCTCACCAACATCGACTTCGTCATCATGTGAATCTGGAAGCTGTAAAGCTTCTAGATAACACGAACATTAAAAGAAGACTTAAAAGAACAAAACCGTTCGAACTAGTGTTTAAAAGTGCATAAGTGCAGTGTCAGTGCAGTGCTTGTGTTATTTGACTAGGTCACAAAAACATAGTGAACTTATATATTAGAATAAACTAAGGACAGTTATTGGACTGTAAATTAGATATAGAATTTAATTATAAGTAGAAGTTTAAGTTAAAATAATATTGCTAATTAGCCCTTAGGCTAGATTGCAGTAACAAATAAGGCTACCGTTACGTAATGGTGCCTTATGGTAGGAAAATAATAATAATAATAATAATAATAGAAATGGTTGGTAATCTGTTGTCTTCGATACTCGCAGGTCGATTGTGGAAAAGCTACACAAATACAATCTAAATTGTGGTGATTGCCTGAATTTATGCTATTGTTTCTGTAACTGATGCGGGTTGTTAGTGTTGTTACGTTCCCTCAAATATTGTTTAGCGAAGCAGTGCAGCGGCTGGGTCATACGTTATGCTCGTGAATGGGTGCCGCCGGCGGGAATGGGGCTACTTTCTGTCTGCCCATCTTAATATGTATTGAATAATAAGTAAGTAGTATGCATTTTTGGCTCAGGCTCAGGACCGCTCAGCGGGCGCTGGAGAGAGCTCTGCTCGGAGTGTCCCTACGGGATCGAATCAGAAATGAGGAGATCTGTAGGAGAACCAGAGTCACCGACATAGCTCAGCGAGTCGCGATACTGAAGTGGAAATGGGCGGGCACATAGTTCGAAGAGCTGATGGTCGTTGGGGTCCCAAGGTGCTGGAGTGGCGACCCCGCACCGGGAAGCGCAGTGTTGGCAGACCCCCCACCAGGTGGACCGACGACATCAAGCGAGTCGCAGGGAGCCGCTGGATTCAGGCGGCGCAAGACCGAGGCCTGTGGAAGTCCATGCAAGAGACCTTTGTCCAGCAGTGGACGTCTATCGGTTGATAAAGAAGAAGAAGAAGATGCATTTTTGGAATTTCCCCTCATTGTGGAAGCACTGGAAACATAGCTTAATATCTATTGTATTGTAAACTTGTTTTAAAATAAAAAGAGCGACCGCCGAGTTTCTGCTGGTTCTTCTCGGCAGGAAGGGCATTCCGAACCAGTGGTAGACTCATCGACGATTCAAAAGAACTTGTAATAAAAGTTTATTTGAATAAGAAAATATTTCTATTCTATTTCTATACTATTTTAACATTGAAATATTAAATATATTTTCGAGGAACTCTTTGGCGCTACGGCGCTGTGCTCATGTGTAAGGTACTGAGTTCGATTCCCCTCAGGTGGAATTCAGAACAAAGTATAATATGTATACCCGCGGTAACCAGCAGCCCGACCACGTAACTATTGTCTCACATCTCACATCCAAAAATATCCTTAAGGATCGTTATCGTTACAGTCCTTATAACCGGTACCGCGTAAGCTTTTTCAGGAGTGTAGCAATAGGTCGCAATCAGGTGACTATCACGTGACTATCGATACTATAGTGGTGGCTGTGGTGGGTCATACGTATAATCCGACTAATTTGAACATCTATGATAATCTAGCAATCTATACGGCTATAGCAGTCTTCCTTATTTGACTGCGTTATACCAATTGAAATAATTAATAATTGCCATAGCTAATAATAATTGCTCTTGAATTAAATATTTAATATCTGCAATTAATATACGCAATATTTATTTAAGTAGGATGGTACTTCTTACAGACAAACACCTATAAAACTTATTCCCGCATCACAGACAGAATTTACCCAGGCGCAAATTATTAATGAATAATATTTATGTGCCGTATGTCGTACGTAATACCTATGTAGGTATATACCCTATGCGGCTAGTTCATGGAACTAGGAATTACGACTACGTTAATTAATCCAACAATGATAACAACTGCGAGTTTGATGCCACCCAAACACCAAACTATTTTTATGATTTCAGATTTTTAAACTTTATACTTCGTATCAAACTTTCAGACGGCAAACCAGAGATTACTCTTTACTTAGGCGTAGTCGTAATTCCTAGTTCCATGCTCTTTAAACTATCCGTAAACATACGAAAATGTCAAAAAGTAACCTTTAAATCTAAAAATTATTCTTCAATGATTTTAACATTAAACATACTTCTTAAAATAGTACTAATTGCTTTGCTAATTTGACAAATTATTTAATAAAGCTTTTTAAAACACTTTAACAGAAAATATGAGTAGTAAAACGATTAGTGGACACCTTATGTCACCGATAAGAACACCTCACGCCTTGTATCAATGAAAGCCGAGTTTGACGTAACTTTTGTCGTAGTCCTTAACGACATCTTACTTCAAAAGTCTTACGTGGAACCAATTTTCAGCAATGTTCATACAAAAATTGTATCGATAGTGTACTGCATCAATGTCAAAACATTTTTTTGTCCTCAACGATCCTTTAAGGACTATATCAATGATACGTGGAGCCAAAACCATGTTTTGACATTGATGCTGTCCTTTAATGATTGATATATTTCTTAGCCGGTCGCCCTGCGGACTTCGTATAAATACGTGTAGCCTATGTCACCCGGACCATCAAAACGAATCTATTGACAACTCATTTATCAAAATCGGCTCAGTAGTTACGCGTTACGGTGGAACATTCGTAAACAGTCACATACATACATAGACTGCTGCATATGGAAAATCATAACCCTTCCATTTGGCACTGCGTAGTCGGGTAAAAAAACTGCGGCTGGCGAGCTAAAGCCGAAAGCACAAAAACTTGTGAAGGCCCAAGGTCTCGCGTGCAATTCGAAGTCTTGAGGGATCGCACGAATGCCGCATAGGTACCTATCTCCCTCCCCGCCCCCCTACCTCCCTACCTACCTACTTATTATAATAATTATCGCTACAGAGTACAGACGGACAGACAGTGCCTCGGGCAGACGAAATCGCTGCAGAACCCATATTATGTAGGTATAAACCATGCTTTCATTAAAGCTATTTGATTCGACACTCACGCGATTGCTAACTCTCTACTATGAAAATACTGGATATACCTAGGTACCTAGTACCTAGGTAATTATGTAGTAGGTACCTAAGTTAAGAGTGTGCCATAACGCCGCTACTACTAACAACTAGTACCTACTACTATCATACTGTAATTATAATTTAAATGCGAAAGTGTGTTTATTGGTTTGTTGGTTTGTGAGTTTGTCCTTCAATCACGCCGCAACAGTGCTATGGATCGACGTGATTTTTTGCATGGGTATAGTTGAGGACCTGGAGAGCGACATAGGCTAATTTTATCCCAGAAAATCAAAAAAATTCCTGTGGGATGATAAAAACTAAATCCACGCGGACGAAGTTCACAATAATTAGCCATCGCGCTCTTCGAGCATTGTTTTCTCGTGAGTGAGAAATACAGAGCGACAGACAGATATTTATGACGACGTGCTAAAACTACTTATAACTTAATTACAGTTTAATGAAATTACCAATCGAAAAATTAAAACATACCTAAAAAAAAAAAAAAAAGATACTTCTATTATAGGTTCAACTTTCTTGTGTGCAAAATTTTTTTTTTCAAAAAAAACCTACTATCGAGTAAATTTTCACCAATCGTGTTTTTAAAACACGTAATCACGTAATCGTAAAACATAAAACTGGCTAAAGCGTTAAGGCTAGTTCGGACTACATTATGTTCTTTAGTAGAGTAGCGAGTAATTTAGTAACTAAATCTATCTGTATCTGAACAAAAAAATTTAGTCCAGTAGTATGCAAGTTATCTAGTCAAGTCGATCCATTTTGTTCTATTTTTTCGGGCCAATAGCGCCTCCCACCACAAGACACTGCTCACTGCCTCACTGGTTCACACTAAACAATTAGTTCAGTTCGCATCGCACTTCAGATGGGTATCTCTACATTAAATCTGATATTTTCAGTAGCAGAAAACCTACAAAAGTTTCGGACATTCTCAGACTATCGTAGTATTCTTTGAGATTTTCTAATGCTAATTGCTTCAGAAGATTATTTGTAGTTCCTAGCTCATCTGCCTATTCTATTTATCCATTTTCGTACCGATAGCTTCTTTATAGTTAAGTATAGCCATTACGGTAAGCTAAATCAGCTTATTTACTTGTTGCCATCATTGCAGCCTGCTCATCTTGCAAAACACCACTCACTTGTAAATATAGTAAAATATTAGTATAAACGCAAGTAAAATACTCTCGAGCCATTCGATTAAATACCTACTAAAAATAATAATATGTAGTCCGAACTAGGCTTAAGTGATAAGCCCCCAGTTAACTTGTTTAAATAATTAATGAATTAATAAGTAATATAAGTAACTCTGTTATCTAATTTATGTGACAAGAACTATTTCCTTGTTGTGAATTTTATCAGACGGTCTAATGCGAAGTCGTTTACGGGAGTGCTCGACGGATTAAAAATAGATTATACATAGTGATTTTTCTCTCAGTTATTTATAACCACTAGAGTTGTCGTAAATTTGAGCTGAATTGCATAATTGTAGGTGTTGTGTTTTGTTATTAAATCGGTTTTTACTTTATTGTATAGAGAAACGAAGATCGATTTTAAAATTTTCTTAAATTAAATGCTGATAAGTAGACACCTACCTTACCTACTGCTTGAAATTGTAGGCTGTTTTAGATTGAGTTTGTTCTCGGAATATTTTTTGTGGATTGGGATTTTTATCGACAACGAATATAAAGAAAAGGAAATTCAATACCTTTTACCTCATTGATTTTTGACGACCTCCCTGGCTCAGTGGTGAGCGCTGTGGTCTTATAACTGGGAGGTCTCGGGTTCGATTCCCGGCGGGGTCAATTTGGGAATTTATAATTTCTGAATTGTCTCTGGTCTGGTCTGGTGGAAGGCTTTCGTTGGACGTGGCTAGTTACCACCACGTCAACGACGTGCCGCCAAGCGATTTAGCGTTCCGGCACGATGGCGTGTAGAAACAGAATAGGGGTATGGGTTGAATTTTCACTGTCATACCCCTTCCAAGTTAGTCCGCTACCATCTTAGACTGCATCGTCACTTACCATCAGGTGAGATCGCAGTCAAGGACATCGAATAAAAAAATAAAAAATAAAAGAGCTCTACATTATAATCTTTGACTAATAACACTGGAGAGGC
Organism: Oeneis ivallda; assembly: GCA_029955525.1. Classification (NCBI taxonomy): domain Eukaryota; kingdom Metazoa; phylum Arthropoda; class Insecta; order Lepidoptera; family Nymphalidae; genus Oeneis; species Oeneis ivallda. The sequence continues at coordinate 24,779,498 of JARPMR010000007.1, forward strand.
TGTTGTCATATTTTTCTAACGCCATTTTGGCACTGTAGGCAGAACGAGTGTCTCTGGAACTAATGATACTTATTGCAAATGGCGCACCAACATCTACAATTAACTATGATTTCATAGATTAATTATAGCGTTCCGTGCATTATTTGCAATATTATTAGTTTTAGTTCCAGAGACATTCGTATGTCAAATGTGGCGTTCAAATTGATCCATAATACATACAGTGACACTGACAGCCAGTAAGTGTTAATCATAGATTAATTGTAGAGATATTCAGTGTTGGTCCTCCTTCATAGTTTCATCACAGAACTGCGAGCGTTGACTCCCTTAGATACGTGGTAGAAATCCAACATTCCTAATCGCACAAGTTCAACGTTTCTGAAACGAACCGCTAAAATTGGCTACTTTTATCGCTATGGTGTGTGACGGGATGCCCAGCAATATTTTTATCTACTCCAGCATCGAAAAGTTCCAATTTCGAATTTGACAGCTGAATCGAAATGAACCCTCTTTCGGTTTTGCTTCTCATTTCGATGCAGCTCGTTGTATGGGAGCTGAATCGAAATGGTTATCTTCTTAAAATAGGATACCTAAAGCTAAGGCTCTGAGTTCTGGCACTTTTGTACCGTTCATACGACAGAGGCGCCACAGGCGGCTGGTGGCGGCTTACGAAGTTACTTTTTGTTAGTTTATTGAGCCTACGGCGTATTTTATAATGATTTTATTTTCCTTGTCGTAGATAAAATCTTGTATGCAACTGAACGTAATTAGTCATTTTAATTCTCGTACTATCCTATTTTGATACTCGGCAAGCCTCGTATCAAAAAACAGCACTAAAATTAAAATGACCCTCATTACGATGCAGTTGCATAAATAGCTATTACATAAGTATTATTAGCTATCTGGGTCTTTTTCAAAAAAAATGTTCGTTGCGTAATGGAATTCCACCCAGAAAGAAAAAAACAATATTGAAATTAAACAAGTTGTAAGCTAACGAGTTATATTATATAATAATGAAATTTAATATGATATGTTTCTAATTTAACGAGAAATACATATTTTAAGGAGGGATGGTAACTAAAAAGTTCCGTTACGTCACAAAGTTTAGATTAGTATTAAAACTCACTGGTAAATCAAATAAGTTTTTTTTTTATTATAATGTATTTTAACAAGAACAGTCTTCAAAATCACAAACTTATAATTAGTAATACAAATAAAATCAACGTTTTTTCTACGAAAACTATTCCTCTACGTTACTTTACGGCATGTTTCATTGCACAGTTAAGCCTCTACTTTGGCACTTTTCTATAAAATATGATACAAAAAATTATGTTTCATAAAACTTTTAAACAATATTATTATAAACAATTTGAGTCAGAGTAGTAATCTTATGAAAATATTTTTAAATTAAATCTAAATATCACCATGAAAGTAGGAAAAGTGACGTTAATAGAACAAATCGTCACGTTTAGGAATTATAAGGCACAGTTTACATTACTTAGAATTAATCAACTATAAAACTTACTTACTTAACAACAATCAAGTAAAGTCATTTAAAACACTCTAAAATAACATTTTGAGGAATTCTTAACACATATGTAACGTAACATACGTATTCTTAATAACGTATGTCTTTAAAATCGTAAAAAAAAATTCCTTTTGATTTCTTTTTTGTTCTCTCCATCGCTTTCGTCTGGCGTCTTTTTCTTCTTCAGTTAATTCTTTTATCTTCTTAAAATGCTTCTTCAGTCTTTTAAGTTCCTTTTTTTTATGAAGTTCGTTCTTTACTGGGTCCTGTTTTATTTTTTCCCGGTATCTTTTCGACCGCTCCGCTGCCGTCAACACCATAGTCTGGTCTAAAAAAGAAATATTTTAAAGCTCCATAATTTACGTTTTAACTATCGAAAAATAGTGATTATTACAAAAATATGTAACTGTTCCATCGATTAAATTATTTAAATTAAACCTTAATGCTTTACATTTACACAATTACTTTTCACTAAAAATAATCAATCAATCTCTCAACAATTTAAAAACATTTTTTTTATGTCAAACTGTTTTGATTGTAAAAACTATATCGACATGACTGTGTAAACCATGCTTTAAAATTCCACTACGTCCCATTTGGCGTTCCGCTAGTACAACACGTAGCGTAATGGACGTGACGTATGATGGCTTCACAAAAACAAACTCAAGAAATCAATAGTTAAAATGTAATTTAACGAAATGGTCCACTTAATTCCGATTAAAGACACTTTTTTCTAATTAGCTATGAAAAGTTATAAATCAAACAAACATTACTTACTTAATAAAATCAAGTTCGTAGTGGAAAATGCGAACAGGACTTCGTGACGCCCGACCGCTCACTCTCACTGTTAGACAAAACTGCTGTCATTTAACAAATATGGCGGACATTCACGTTCTAAAATGTTGCTAACACTAAAAAAAATACTCTTAGTTCATTCAATTTTCTACTCAAAATCAGTAAAACAGTGTAGCGTATATGGAATTTTCCATCAACGTTATTTTGAGGGACAAGATAAAACGTGTATTTTAAATAATTTTGTACTCTAGTTCCCTATGAATTAAGTTTATTATTCAATTTAGATCATATAATCCTGCCAAATTACATAAAATTACTGAACAAAAGGTCGGATAACAGTGATATTTTACGTTCGGAACTTTACAAAACCTGCGTGGGACACGTCAAAATCATCTTTCATCTTCCTAATAATTATTAATTTAATCAATATTCCACAGATAAATTTCGTACTTCTCACATTTTAATAATAAATTTAAAACGTATTTTATCGTTTTCTGATTAAAACACTAAGTTTGAACTGCATTTGCCTGAAGAATAGAGGCTTGAAGTCTTAGGACACGCAATTTTCGTAATGAACATTTTTTTTGAAAAAGACCCATCTGTGCATCAAAATAGTAATCTAATAAGAAATAAGATAATTTTGTCGATGACGCCTGGGATATAGTTTTTTTAACTTTCCCAGATAGTTTTAAGTATTTAGATTGTATTTTTTATGACGTATGTAATTATGTATGTACTGGACTTTTTGCCTTTAATAAAAAAAATATTAAGTATTATTATTATTGCCTTTAGCGTTTTTATGTCCTTTTAAGCAAAAGCTATAAAAACGCTAAAAGTAGAGTTGCCGCGAATAGTTGTAATAGCGAATAACCGAATACCGATTAATCGCCATTCCGTATGGCGAATAGTCGAATAATTCGCTATTATTATTCGACATTAACATAGGAATATAAAAAATAGTTTATTTGTTATCGAATGGTACCCATCACGCTTGTAGAATCATTAATTTTTTACCTGCTGTAATCTAATTTTTTTCTAAGGTTATGAGAAAAGAAAATGAAGTTAGGAAATCACTGAAATCAGTCTATTCTGATATTATACTGATTTAACATTTTTAAATGCTGGCAACTCTTTTCTTGTACGTTATATACTTACCTATTTTACGGGGAATAAGGGAAACGCTGGTAATGTCGTCAGTGTCCCGATAGGTACCCGTCAGATTTTAAAAAATGGACAATTACTTGTTCTACCAAAAATTACATAAAAACTTTTTAAGGAAACATATTTGTGGTAATATTTTCCATGATTGGTTTAATTTCCATGAATAGTTTAATTGAGACAACTATTCGCCGAATGTCGAATAATAGACTTTATTATTCGGTATTCGACGAATAGCAAAAAATGTCGAATAATGCCGAATACCGAATAATAGCGACTATTCGCGGCAACTCTAGCTAAAAGCCATAAATACGCGAACGCGTTCGAGTTGCGAAAACGCGATGCAGTCACAAAAGGCCATAAAAACGCGCGAATCGCGCAGCAGACGCAAGACTCAAGAGGCCATAAAAATGCGCGTTCGCTGCAGCTAAAAGTACTCAGTGTGCCCTCTCCCTAAGGAGTGGAACGCTCTTCCGCTGCCCGCATTTCCAGCCACGTGTAGGTAACTTATGTAGGTACCTACTTCAATGCAAGAGTGAATAGGCATCTTCTAAGCAAGCGCGCTCCAACCTGTACCACCATGAAAATCCAATAGGTTACTTTTTCTTCTGGACCGACATGGGCTTGGAACCCAGGATCTTTTATTTCACAGTGGAACAAGCTAGCCACTGTACCTATACGTGCCTACTACAGTTACGAACAGTCAAACAACTTGCGTTTAATTTTGTTCAAACTTTACACTAATATCACCTTCAAGTTGAATGCCATAAAGCTTATAATTGCTTGTTGTTATATTTTATGACAAACGAAGATACAGCAAGTCCAAAATGTTTTTGAAAGTTTGTCACGTAGTCACATACAAAAATCATCCTCATATTCTAAGTAATAAGATGTAAATTAGCATGGCATAATAAAATGTAGATATAAGGTAACTATAGAATGTTTAATGTAGTAGAGTGGACGCTGGCTATTTTATTATACTGCAATTATTACATTTTGAGATATGTACTTTTATTTTGATATATTTTTTACAGTATTACGGAAAGACATGCAATAAAACCAAAACCTAAAACCTGCCAATATTGCGCCATTGTTTCTTAGTGGCAAATGTGACAAGTCAAAAAGGCAAGTCAAAAATCAACAGTCGTTTGATTTTCGAGCGTGCTACTTGAGGTGAAAGGCATGCTCTGAGCTTGTCTAAACATGATCTTATACCTAAGCTTGTCTAAACATGATCTTATACCTGAAATTATAAACAAGTTACAGCTTTTAATGTATAGCCATTTTTTGAGATAGTGCCTCGACATTAACCTCCGCTTTGAAAGCCCCTATCAATTTGTCAATTTTTGAGGGAAAAATTAAAAACAAAAATTTTTGTGCTCTATTTTAAATTATCTTTGAAAAAATACCCCACAAGTCTATGTAACGTAATACTCGGCTGAGGGCCATCGGTTTACATAATATAATATTATGTTAATTACGTTCAACGGTTCAATAATTCAGAAGTCAATAAGGCTCTGACAGACGGACAAGTGCAAATTCACTCAAGTAGACTCAAAGATCTCGCTTCGCTCGGTCAATCAAATGCGTACAGTTTAAGAGCATGCTAGTATCAAGTTTGCTTATAAGCATGCTTATTTTGATGAGCATGTGTGATGTTTGCAGCTTAAAACAATATAGACATGCGTATCTAAAGCATTAAGTAGGTCTCACAGCATCGTGTCTTTCTTGGACATGTTGGTTTGGTTTGACTCACAGATGGTAGAATTTGACTGTCCTAGAACCCTAAACAAATGCCATTGTCGTGGCTCCGCGTCTCCCGCTGACTTCACTCCCTAGTTCACTATTTTTCCAACATTTAATACGTATCTAGGTACATTTTATGCGTGAAGTTGGCAGTTGGCGTTAACACTCGACTTTTGCACTTATGCTATGCTATGCTATGTGGTAAGTATAGTTTAATCACACGCGTGCGATTAGAGTCTACTTTAACGTTTTAGTGATTTAATGGACCCATTATACTAGCAAACGTATTGAAAACGATTTCAAATAATAGCAACGATCAAAATGTCACCATCCCACTACAGTATCGCGCACGCGCGTCGCGTCCTAGACCTGCCGTGTATGTAAATTAATACTTTCCATACAACCACCCGACCGTGGCTCTGCCCGTGGTCTATTATTAGTAGTGTTGAGAAGCCTTGCAGTGGTGAAAGCTGTGGTCTTGTAAACCCTGCCGGGTTCGATTCCCGACTGGATGAACTGGGTCTACTTATTTTCGACCGAGCGAAGCGAAGGTCTTTGAGTTAACTAGGGCGATTTGCACTTGTCCGTCCGTCCGTCCGTCCGTCCGTCCGTCTGTCAGAGCCTTATAACTTTTGAATTACTGAACGTAATTACTTCAAATTTAGATATAATATGTAAACCGATGGCCTCCAGCCGAAAATGGCTTAAAAAGTTATAAAAATCTTTATTTCAGGGGGGCTCTCATAGAAGCGAATGCGAAGTAAAAAAAAAAATCGCGTTACATAAAATTGTTACGTATCATTTTAAAGATAATTTTGAACTGAGTACAAAAATATTTTTTTTTTAATTTTTCCCTTAAAATTGACGAAATGGGGGGCTTTCAAAGTGGCGATTTTATACGCTCGCTTGAAGACGCTCTCTAGAAAAATCCGCTATGGATTTTCAAACTGATTTTATGTTTTTAGGTCACTTATATCCTGTACTTGAACAACAAATACTAAAATTATATGAATATTATAAAGAAACGAGATTATTTAATTTTTAATGGGCGTCAGTAATTCATATAGCATCAACATAGCTTCACAATAATGCTAATAGATGGCGCAGTCAGTAACTATTCCCATGGAACTACGAGTTAAATTCAATGTTTGATAAATAATTCAATGTTTTCACTAACGTTCCCTAACCTTTACGGGCTACCTATAAGTTAGGTGATTGATGTTTTCTGTCAACTTATTTATCACGATCCTGTACGGGACACCTAAAAGGATATTGGGACGGATGTTAGGACTTAGGATTGTATTTAGGAGCTACCTACGTTAAGAGACTCCTACTTAGGGGATGATTTAGGTATGTTTGGTGAAAACGGGCATAATAATAATGTCAGTTTTGGTTATCATGTATCGATTGAATGAATAATCATGGGATACCGTTACCGCGAGGTCTCAGTTCGGGGCGAACCACTAGTTTATTAAACAACTAGCTGACCTAGCGAATTTCGTACCGCCAATAAAAGTTGTTCTTTTTTTTTACTTTTATTTTTCTCACCTTTGAAACCTTCCTCGGACTTCTACGAATATTTCAAAACCAAAGTTAGGCAAATTGGTTGAGCCATTCTCGAGTTTTTGTGAGACTAACAAACGTCAATTCATTTTTATATACCTACCTACCTAAGTAAGTAGGTTTTGAATACAAGCAAATAATTAAAATAGAATACTTAACAAATCTGACTGTTTTAAAGAATATCAATACTGATTTATAGCACCGACTTATATTGTACCTACCGTAGGTACAATATAAGTCGGTGATTTATAGCCAGTTTCACTAGGAATGACGTCATGATTCTAATTTCTTATGATACCCCATACATCCAATCCAAATCTGTTCAGGCATTTAGAAGTTATGGTGGAATAATAAACATACACGATCCCTGAAAACATAAGTGCCACGCCGCCTGAGCCTGGACACTTGCTAACTCCGGACTAGGATCTACCTAAGAAAATTTCTTGACATAAAAACCTAATAGGTACATTTTTGGTCCAACCCGGAAATCGAACCCGGAACCTCGTCATCCGCAGTCGAACATGCTAACCACTAGACCAAAGGGGCCATTACTCGCGAGATTAGAATACCTATGCATCAGGCAAGCTTGGCCGGCCGGCTCAGGGTCACTCAGCGGGCGATGGAGAGAGCTATGCTCGGAGTAGATATCCTTGCGAGATCAAATCAGAAATGAGGAGATCTGTAGAAACTGAAGTGGAAATGGGCGGGGCACATAGTTCGAACATCTGATGGTCGTTGGGGTCCCACTTCTAAGGTGCCAGTGGCGACCCCGCACCGGGAAGCGCAGTGTTGGCAGAATCCAAACTAGGTGGACCGACGACATCAGACGAGTCGCAGGGAGACGCTGGATACCTAGGTACAGGCGGCTCAAGACCGAGATCTGTGGAAGTCCATTCAAGATTTTTTTTAAGTAATTAAGCTATTGCATTTTGCATAGCTTTTATCGCGGGCTTTGAGCACGGCGACCGAATCAAGAAATTCCGTAACGAAAATAAACCTAACACCCCGTCGTTTCAGTTCGGCAGACTTCGGCATGGTGTTTGTGTGCGTGCGACTAGAAAATGCTATGCAATAGCTTTACCGCGTCGTCAGTCCCCGAGTGCCACACGTATTTTTTTTAATTTTAATTTATATTTGGCATTTTGCAGTATATAAGTACTCTGTACCACCCGTCCGCTTTAAGTAGCCGTCGACGACTGTTACAAAATGACGTCATTACTGTACCGTTGACAAAAAAATGATTGTATTTTAAGTTTTCTTTTCTGGTAATGCTTTTCATTGCAATAACGTCTTGAATGTCGAAGGGCGTGTTTTTTTTTCTCCTCTTTGACAGTCAATAATTGTACTTAATTTTATTAAAGGTGATTAAAGTAAAAAATACCTAGTCTGTGCTATGCAAAACTTTTCCTTTTTTATTCATCTTAGAAAACTACACACGAACGATAGTATCTAACAACAATAAATAACTAATTAAAATTTAAAACTTGACAAAAAAAAATTGGTTGTCTGTAAAGTCGGTTTACGGACGATAGTTTTACGTGATAACGTGATAAAGAAACATTGATGACCACTAACCACAGCGCGCACGCGATGACTGGTCAGTGGTCACTGGCGGCCTGGCGGGCCTCTCCCAACGCTTGGGCCGATCGTGCCTCTCTATCGCTTGTTCCACGCTCTCGCTTGCACGCGCAGGCTCAGGCGGAGCGTGACATTTTTTCGTGCGTGCAGCCGGTGTTATCTATATAAAAGACGTTATCACGTCAAAAAACGTAGCAATAACAAAAAACTTGAAGCGGACGGGTACGTAGACGTACATAGTTCAGGCTTTTAGGTACAGCCGTAAATAAGTAGCCTGTAGGTATAAAAACACTACTTATTTGGTTTAGAATGATAAAAATCACTGTCTCTATCCAGTTTTAAATCAAAAATCCGGATTCAGCACAAGGAACGTTCCAAAAACAGGAAAAATCGAGCTGGTTTCCGAACGTTCCTTTTTGACGTCAATCCTAGTCCAAGACGCTAAAAAAACTATATACCTACTTAACTGTACTTATACTATACAGGGCCGTACGAAACTTACTGTTATCTTGGCATATCCTCTCTAGGCAGCGCGCCCATAAAGTGCCCGGTTTATTATCTCTGGAGCTGGGAACAACGGCACTCCGCACTTCATGGGCGTGCCTCTCCCCCCTCGCTGCTATTGTTACGGGGTTCTCATAAAGTACCGTATTAGAGACACGGAATTATTCCACCTCTGGTTTAAATTTCGAACGCTTCTTATCAACAAACCGAACGATTTCATTACTAAATACTTATACTGTTTTGTAGTGCGAAAAATTTCCGATTTTTCGATATGCTATACTTATAGTAATACTGTATGGATGTAGAGAAATTTGGCTCTCTTACATAAATTCCTTATCTCTCTGGCGGCCATTTTAAACGCAGTACTTTATAGACGCGCGCGCCCATGTAGGACGGTATTTGGCCGGAGAGAGGACGGGCTCAATAAACTCGATACTTGCTTGGTCTCTGAGCAACCCTTCGTCTTATTCTCCGTCCTTGTCTTGCGCGACGGTCGGCTGCGCTGCTCTACATAAAGCTAGAGTTCCATCAAAATAGGGAATTTAGTAGCGGTCCAGTTACCTAACGCTTTAGCGCAGGGATTCCCAAAGTTTTTTAGTACACCTCCCTTCTGAAAGGATAGATTCTAGTAATTTCTTACATCGGGGTGACGTAAGACAGCTAGACAGCCCCTTGCCAAATAATACTTCGTTGTATCTATTCTCTTTCTATGATCGTTAACGCTTTAGCGCAGGGGTTCCCAAAGTTTTTTTAGCACGCCTCCCTTCTGAAAAGATAGGAAGCGTGATAAAAACCTTTGGGAACCCCTACTTTAGAGGTTCCCAAAGGAAATCGATCTTAGAAATTATTATTTGGTAGCCAAATCGATACAACGTTCTTGATCGCTCCTTCGCTTCACGGAATAGACTTTACGCTACACGCTTAATAAAGTTAATATAACATACACACTTACGCACATGAATACACGCTTCCTCTAAAGCAGGAGTTCCCAAAGTTTTTATCACACCTCCTATGACCTATCCTTTCAGAAAGGAGGCGTGCTATGAATACTTATATGTCTAGAAGGAGCATCGCGCTACTAAAGAACGAAAAAAAACAGGCCAATGAAAATAATATGCTAGTGTGCGTGACGTGAGTGCCGCGCATGCGCGGCGTGGATTACTGAGCGTGCGTAATGATACCAGGTACGCAGGTGATTCCAATAAAATGGGGAGAATTATGTCATTAAAATTTTTAAACTTTAAAAATAAAATTAATATCTACTTTTTTTTTAATTTTTATCATAAAACAATAATTTTATTAATACCTTTATATATTAACTATAGTGAGTTATTGTATTTAGTATTTTGTATTAGATAAATGGTTTCCAAAATTTTAAAAAGTCAGCGCCATATTGAAATTCTTTGTTATTGTACCGATGTCGTTCAAAATCGATATTTAGGGTTCCCTGGGGTCAAGAGAGATGAAATGGTTGCCAAAATTTTAAATAGTCAGCGCCATATTGAAATTTTTTGTTATTGCACCGATGTCGTTCAAAATCGATATTTAGGGTCCCCTAGCGTCAAATGAGAGGAAATGGTTGCCAGTATTTTTTTAAAAGTCAGCGCCATATTGAAATTCTTTTTTATTGCACCGATGTCGTTCAAAATCGATATTTAGGGTTCCCTGGGGTCAAGAAAGACGAATTGGTGGCCAAAATTTTTAAAAGTCAGCGCCATATTGAAATTCTTTGTTATTGTACCGATGTCTTTCAAAATCGATATTTAGGGTTCCCTGGGGTCAAGAAAGACGAATTGGTCGCCAAAATTTTAAAAAGTCAGCGCCATATTGAAATTCTTTGTTATTGCACCGATGTCGTTCAAAATCGATATTTAGGGTTCCCTGCGGTCAAAAAGACGAATTGGTTGCCAAAATTTTAAAAAGTCAGCGCAATACTGATAATCTATATTTAGGGTCCCCAAGCGTCAATAACAAAAAATTTCAACATGGCGCTGACTTTTAAACATTTTGGCAACTATTCCCTCTCTTTTGACGCTAGGGGACCCTAAATATCGATTTTGAACTACATCGGTGCAATAACAAAGAATTTCAATATGGCGCTGACTTTTTAAAATTTTGGCAACGAATTCGTCTCTCTTGACCCCAGTGAACCCTAAATATCGATTTTGAACGACATCGGTACAATAACAAAGAATTTCAATATGGCGCTGACTTTTAAACATTTTGGCAACTATTCCCTCTCTTTTGACGCTAGGGGACCCTAAATATCGATTTTGAACTACATCGGTGCAATAAAAAAGAATTTCAATATGGCGCTGACTATTTAAAATTTTGGCAACCAATTCATCTCTCTTGACCCCAGGGAACCCTAAATATCGATTTTGAACGACATCGGTACAATAACAAAGAATTTCAATATGGCGCTGACTTTTTAAAGTTTTGGCAACCAATTCGTCTCTTTAGACGCTAGTGAACCCTAAATATCGATTTTGAACGACATCGGTGCAATAACAAAGAATTTCAATATGGCGCTGACTTTTAAAAATTTTGGCAACCAATTCCTATTTTTGATCCAAGGTAACCCTAAACCCTATTTCCAACTCGATCGGTGAATCGCTAAATCGCTAAAGTCATAAAAACTCTCTCCCGGTAAAATATTCGTTTAAAAAAATAAAAAAATTTAAGATGAATATAAATAAAAGAAAATCAGAAACGAAAAAGTTAAAAAAAAATAAGAGGGGAATTTTTGAGTTCGATTATCGATGGAGACAATTTCGAAATTTATAATTTCTGAAATATCTCAGATCTGGTCTGGTGGGAGGCTTCGGCCGTGGCTAGTTACCATTCTACCATCAAAGACGTATCGCTAAGCTATTTAGCGTTCCGGCTCGATAGCGTGTAAAAATTTAATAAATCCTAGCTTATCCCCTTCCAAGTTAGCCCGTTACCATCTAAACTGCATCGTCACTTACCATCAGGTGAGATCGTAGAACAAGGACTGTCTTGGAAAGAAAATTAAAAAATGACATTATCTGCAATCGCTTTTCGAATATTATCGGTATCTACATTCTAAGGTTTCATTATTTATTAGGGAAATTTTGGGTTCGTAAACTGGCAACACACATTAAATGGCGAACTCTAATTTAATTATTTTCTACAAATTTCAATTTCTTATTTTGCAGGAACTGATGTGCTTGAATGTTATTTACCGATGGTAGGTGATGTTATTGGTTATTTTAGATCGTCCTGTTAAGTTTTTTTCACATTTTATTTACCAAAAACCGACATTTAAAAAAACAAAATATTGGCTCGCGAGCTCCATATCTGGTGATGACCTAACTCAAACTGAGCGCGGGAAAAGGGCGTGAACCACATGTGGCAGCACAAATTTTCGACGCGTTCACAGCCTTTAGACTCCATCTTGTATATCTTTGGAGGCGTGTTAAAAAAAACTTTGGGAGCCCCTAAAGCGTTAGCGATCATAGAAAAATAATAGATACAACGAAGTATAATTTGGCAAGGGGCATGTCTTACGTCACCCCGATGTATTTACTAGAATTCATTTATTTAAGTACCTACATGGTATGTATGTACTAGGTACAATATTAAAAAAAGAATAATCTATTTTTTCTTTACTGTCTTTAAAGATAAACAAGCGGTAGATAAACAAGTCCGTCATTTATCTATGCCTTTCTGCAAGCTATGCAAAAAGGCATTTAAAATATCTGACTAATCAGGACGTTCTTATCGCACTGACAATAATTATGCTACATACATACATAGATATATAATAATTATGTATCTACTATTATAGTAATTCGGCTCTGGCTACAGTTATACGTAAGTAAGTAGGTATATATCGCGCGACGAGGTCACGCGTCCTACACAGCATTCCTGTGGATTCACCCCTGGATTTAAGCCGGCGGGAATGGGGCTGCTTTCTGTCTGCCCGTCTTAACATGAATTGAATTGTAGTACTTACGCTTTTTTTGGAACCTCACCTCATTGTGGAAATATTATATTCTATTCTATTCTAACAAAGTTGCATGGGTTAAATCGACATGGCATCCAGCTGCCCACAAGTATAATAATATTGTAAAATGATTATTTTGAGAAGAGCAACTGCTGAGGTTCTTGCCGGCTCTTCTCAGCAGAATCCGCTTTCCGAACCGGTGGTAGAATCATCATACGAGCCACAGATTGGCCTATATGAAATAAATAATTTTGAATTTTGAATTTAAAGCGGTATGTAACTAATATATTATGTACGTTCGTGGCAGTATGTGTTCCGGAATTCCGGTGTCTCGTCGCCCTCATGCCTAAAATAAACAGTAAGTTTTAATTTGGAGCGATAGGCTCCGTATCGTACATACCTAAAAGTATAAGAATGCATACACGAAATTGAGCTCTAATTCAATTATGTTATGGTTTATTTCACTTTGACGCTGATGTCATAGAATACGACAACGATCAATGAAATAGCTTTAGAAAATCACACCTCTAAGGCCAATGCGATCGTTGCACAGATGTAATCAATTTTAGAGAATATCGCCTCAGGTGCGTTTGAACGAACACTCATGAACACTGCGAGCGGGAAGCTATAGATCTTATAGCGTCCCGGCCGCAGTGATGTGCGCGCCTTAAGCCCGCGTCCCGCGCTGTGTGCGCCTACCTAGTTATAGCGCGAACGTACTTTTGCCCACTTTGAAATACGGCGCCTTACAGAGAGAAGGACGAAACTGTTACACCGTTTACTACTTTTATAAGTATGAGGACGTTAAGAAATCAGAAATATTTTTTTGACGTGATAACGTCTTGTAAATCGATGAACACCGGCTGCAAGCACGAAAAAGTGTCACGATCCGCCTAAGCCTGACAGTGCAAGCGAGAGCGCGGAACAAGCGATAGAGAGGCACGATCGGCGGCGGCCCAAGCGTTGGCTTAGAGAGCGCCCGCCGCCGCGCCCGCCAGTCATCGTCAATGTTTCTTTATGACGTTATCACGTAAAAATATCGTCCATAAACCGACTTTACAGACAACCAATTTTTTTATTACTAGATAGACGCTTAACGACAATCAACGCTCGAACTCGAAAGAACTGATGAGGTCTAGGGTGGAGCACTCTTGCCTAGAAAATGCTTATTCACTCTTGACTTGAAGGTACCTACTCAAATTATAGGTCCTAGCAGGAAACACCTATAAAAAATAACCTCAGAGGATGTGTCGAGACTCAGTGCATACAAGTACTTACAGTATGTTCAAAAAGAAAACTGTCGTTGGATTTGAGGACGCAGCTGTGCTTAATTACCTTTTTTAGAGGGCTTTTTTCATATAAAGTCTTATCTTATCTTAGTCAAGAATCTAGCATCGGTTCGGTTTCAGCAACCACACCTAAATTATCCCCTAAGTAGGAGTCTCTTTACGTAGGTAGCCTCTAAATACAATCTCCTATCTGATGTGATTTCCAACGTCAGGTGTTCCCTAAAGGTTTGTGAAAACGAAATTGATAGAAAGCGTCACCTAACAATAGTTAACTTAGGTATCTAGCCCGCAAAATTTAGGGAAAGTTGGTGCCGCAAAATTTAGGGAAAGTTGGTGAAAATGAGCATTAGTCTTTTTTTATGGATTGAAGACATTTTGTTCTTGTATTCTAGACAAAAAAGATCGAAGTAGTCATAGAACTGCCGACTGAAATGAAAACTTAAAACAATTCAAAAAGCGTAATACTTCACGAGCATTTCGAGGTCTTCGGTGACGCGAACCCATAAGTTTTTTTTCCTGTAGTACCAAATTCGCTCAACGCGGCTAAAGAAGTTTTGTGCTTGTTATGTTACACTAATCTTTCTTACTTATTTCTATTTTATCATAATATCTTGTTTAGTCGTCCGGAACTTCTGGATCCATGGAAGACCAGCGCTGTGCCTGTTGCTTCCTCCACAGGCATAGCATATGCTGAGTGAATACCTACCATTTCGGGACCACACATATTTTGTTCTGTCGTACATCAGTATCTGTCACTATTACTGTGTCATGTATGAGTTCCAAATAAATGCTTTTAAGCTATTGCATAGCTTTTATCGCGGGCTTTGAACTAAGTAGGTCAAACAGTTTGAGCGCGGCGACCGAATCAAGAAATTCCGTAACGAAAATAAACCTAACACCGTCGTTCAGTAAGCGTTCAACATTTTAGAGGTTCACAAGTAGCTCCGTTTGGCGCAGTGGGCGAGCGGCCTCTTTCTTTACCGTATGGTGTATGATGTCGCAGGTTCGAATCTCACTCGCGAAGTAGTGACAGTGCGCTTTTCTTGTTTGTTTGTGTTTTAATAATTTTTTTGCATAATTTTTATTATGCAAAAAAAAAATATTGCATAAATATTATAATTTCATATGTTGATAAAAAATGCTAAGCAATAGCTTTACCGTGGCAGTCCCCGAGTGCCACATAATTTTTTTCTTTCTTTCACTTCAAATATGAAAAGTAAAATGTATCAATTTTCAGCGCGCACCTTCTCCCGGAGCGCGCGCCGCCTGTCTAGAAGCGGGCGCTTTTTTACATGGAGAGCCCATCCGAGGAGCGGAAAACAAAAAGACAGGATTTATATTTTTTTATTATTTTATTTATTCCCTTTTATTTCTGTGTTTTATTTTCGCTAAATTTTTGCATATCGCCGGGCCTTCCCGTTATTGTTTTTATATCTCCCGCCGCTTTCGCGCGCTTCCGCCATTTTGCGGATCTGTCAACTGTCACTCGAGTGGAATTCAACAGCGCGGTGCCGGTGTGTGGACAGTGACCTTGCCTGCCCAGCTGTGGGATTGTCTAAAAATGATTGCATCAGGGCAAGTAGGTACTTACTATTATACCTATATTCTGTGATCACTGATCAGGGTGACGATCGCAATCACCGATACCTACCCGCTAGCTATTGGTTACAATGGACTGATGCAGCAAGAACGCCACAAATTCAGCCAATCAGCCTCCCGATTGTCTATAAATCGCCGATCAAAATAGTATTCATTTGATGGCATTGGCGTCAAATTTAATATATTCCTTACCTACTGTCAATAGGTACAGTATCATAATAATTCATACTGTACGGTCAATGTCAATAACATACCTATTAGTAACTTAAATCAATATTTAAAGTCACAAATTCGGTACAACCGATTTTAACATGGAGCGTTATGACGCGTATCGTACATATACCTAAACGTATAAGAATACATATACGAAATTGAGCTCTAATTCATTACTGTTATGGTTTATTTTACTTTGACGCTAATGCCATCAAATGAATACGATTTTGATCGGCAACTTTTATTAGACAATCGGGCGGCAGGTGATTGAAATCGTTACAATGAGGCAATCATTAGACAATCCCACAGCTGGGTCGAACCGTGTGGTAAAAAAGGCCTCGGTCAAATGATTTGACGAGAGACATTTGTCTTCACTTGAGTCACGCGATCAAAACCGTAGCGCTATGTATTTCTTCTTTTCTTCTTTATCAACCGATAGACTGCTGGACAAAGGTCTCTTGCATGGGCTACCACAGGCCTCGGTCTTGTGTCGCCTGAATCCAGTCTCCCTGCGACTCACTGGATGTCATCAGTCCACTTAGTGGGGGGTCTGCCAACACTGCGGTTCCCGGTGCGTGGTCGCCACTCCAGCACCTTGAGACCCCAACGACCATCAGCTGTTCGAACTATGTGTCCCACCCATTTCCACTTCAGTTTCGCGACTCGCTGAGCTATGTCGGTGACTTTGGCTCTCCTACGGATCTCCTCATTTCTGATTCGATCTCGCAGGGATACTTCGAGCAAATAGCTCTTCCATCGCCCGCTGAGTGACCCTGAGCCTTCTTAATACAAATTAAATAAATTCCAAAATTGTCCCTGCCAGGTATCGAACCCTGGACTTCCCTCCATAGACCAACCACTATAAAAACACAGCCCATTAACACTGCCCCAGGGAGGTCGAGAGAGTTGGGATTCGAACCCGGAATTTCTTGCTGCAGCATTGAGGTCACCTTTTTTCACGCTTTTTCGCCATTTTGGAGAACTGTCATCTGTCATTCAGGTGGAATGGCGATGTGTGTGGCGAGGGAACATGATCGAGCAGGCTAAGGCCGGCCGCATACATTATCAGAAATACCTGTCACAAAAAATTCGTTCGACGCTGGAAAGTAGTTCCTCTGCTCATGCAAGATGCGTTTTACTAGACTATTTGTACTACATTAGGTTACACACACCGTCCCTACCTATTCCCCTTGAGCAGTGATCGGAAAAAGGAAAGCTTGTCAAAACAAAAAAAAAAATTTTGTGTTCAAAAATGTAGAAATTATTATATTAAAAATAAAATATAAACCTAAGGTTGCCAATTTTTAATTTTTTTTTTTATTGTTTGATAAGCTTACCTTTTTCTGATCACTACTCAGTACTCACACATTATATAAGTAACCACCTAATGGAACCCGTGACAGTATCAGGCTTTAACCGGATTTCGTCAATCAAGCGCGGAACAAGCGATAGAGAGGCATGATCGGCCCAAGCGTTGGCTTGTGACACATTTATTCATCAATGTTTCTTTATGACGTTATAACGTAAAACTATCGTCCGTAAACAGACACTAACTTTAGAGTACTAAAGACGTAACTTTACAGACAACCAATTTTTTTTTACTAAGCTTTTAAAAGCCTAATATGGAGTATCGTCGCGTTATTACGACCAACTTGCAGAAAATTATTTAATAATGACGTACCTACTGTGCTGTGAAAGGCTGTCATAACTCACCACATGAGCCCTCAAAAACATAATTATCATTACCAGTACCAGAAAAAGTGGCATTCACACATTCATTGGTTGTTTTGAGCCTACGTTCGGAGCAAAACGTTGTTAGAAACTTCTGTTCAGCCCAATTTAGACGGCGCCTCTTTCATCAAGAAAATTAATTTATCATTAATTTCATGGTTCATTTTTGCGAACATGTTCATGTGAAAATGAACCCTTAGCCCGAATTAAAAGGGTTCATTTTCGAGATTTTTGCTTTCATTTTAGAGGCTTCACCGATGAGACAGCGAAAATGAACCTAAATTCGCCCTTAGGGTGCATGTTCGCAAAAATGAACGATGAACGTGGCAGTTGGCACCATCTAAATTGGGCTTTAGCGCTATAGTTCGATGTTCATGAAACAATTTTTCTGACGTAGAGTTTCTAACTCTGCGGCTACATTAGCGGGATTCAGCGAATCTTGACAAGTGTAACCGGGTGTGTCCGTTGTGTCCGGGTGGCCGTTGTGTCGCGAAACGATTATGTAGCCGCGGTGATAGAATGAGACAGCTGTTTATCGCGTTAACTCGACACGAATGTTCGCACGATAATGCGGCCGGACTAATGCCACATAAAGCGAGGATGGAGTTCGGATAAAAAAAATAAGTTTTGTAAGGACCGTGAGGACCACCTGGGTTACGGCTTACGGCCTACGGGATAGTAAAATACTCTCAAGATATTGGTGTGTAACTTTAAACCTAAAATATTATATTATACCATTGAATTATTATGTACTAAAGCACTATTATACTTACCTAGTTTAGGTCACACCGTGAAACAGAAACACCGTGTTATCCTTTTAACCCAGTTAGCTGCTGCTTCGACGGATTTCGTATAAAGCTTCTGTCAAAATTACAAATTTATTCCTGGGTTAAACCTAACCCTGGCGTCTCTGCAAGCGGGCCATAGATCATACCATAGATCAGTAAGTAAGTAGGTATATCTATTCCTTACTACCTGTTTAGATTGTTAGGTAATAGATACACGATAAAAACCCAACAGTGGCTTGAATTTAGGTAGGTAAAGGCAGATAAATTCATAGATCCCATTACGGGATCTATGAATTTACCTGCCTTCCCATATTATGGATCAGAAACATCATATTTATAATATGTAATAAGTATGCTGCAGTTTTTTTTAGCATAATTAATGATTATGTAAAAACTGAACTAAACCTTCGATCCCTTAGAGATCCAGAAGCTACATTTTGCATAAATAAATTGAGTATGTAAGCATAATTTGATTTGCAATACAACGCTTAACCCAGGTAACGCTTAATAGGTAGTACTTAGATACTAGGTAGGTACTCAGGAATTTGTTGTAGGTACCTGTCCCAAACGAGTCATAGATTCCTAATAAATCCAAAAAAAACAGAGACATGTTATATTTACTACGTTTTAAAGAAAAAAAAGCCGGCCAAGTGCGAGTCGGACTCGCGCACCGAGGGTTCCGTACTCCAAAAGTAAAAGTAAAACGATAATATTATATTAATTTGCTTATTTATCGTTAACTTTGTTTGTAGAGGTTTATTGTTAATATAAAAAAAACTATGCTAGTTAGAGCGTTGGTTTTATTTTTCCTGTAAAATATACATAAACCTCTATTGACCATAATTATTTCAGATTTTTCGATTGGTAAACTTCGGAGATAAGGGGGGGAGAACGGTATTTTTTTCAACATTTTGGCCGATTAATCAAAAACTATTATATATAGAAATAAATAAAAAACTGTTTTAGAATGCAAAAGTAAAGGCCTTTCATATTATGATACCCCACTCGGTATAATTATCTTACTTTGAAATTTCAAACCCCTGATTTTCCCCCTTTTTTAATTAAACTAAAATAATTTTCGCGTTGATTTTATTTTTCCTGTAAAATATACATAAACCTCTATTGACCATAATTATTTCAGATTTTTCTATTGGTACACTTCGGAGATAGGGGGGGGGGGGGGGGGACGGTATTTTTTTCGACATTTTGGCCGATTAATCAAAAACTATTATATATAGAAATAAATAAAAAACTGTTTTAGAATGCACAAGTAAAGGCCTTTCATATGATACCCCACTGGGTATAGTTATTTTACTTTGAAATTTCAAACCCCCGATTTTCCTCCTTTTTTAATAAAACTAAAAATAATTTTCGATTTGTCTTTATTCCAATGATGTTGGGCCACTATTATACACAACTATGCCAAATTTCATGTCGATAGCTTTAATAGCTACTGAAATAATCGACTGTGACAGACGGACGGACGGACGGAAGGAGAAAGTCTCACCATAAGGGTTCCATTTTTACCATTTTGGTACGGAACCCTAAAAAGAATTAAATCTACGCGGATGACGTCTAAACTAAAATAGAATACCCTATCCGATATATTACGTATCCGATTTTCTTTAATATGTAGGCATTATGTAGGTAGGTATCTAGGTACATGAAACCCCCACTGTTACATATAACAAGTAGGTATACTGTTATGTAAATACTAAATACCTACCTTCAAAGGGGTATCAGCCTTGATGTAAGCACATTGTTTGTGGAGCAAACCGCTTCAGGCCGTTGAATGTTAGGTATATTTTATGCACATACCTATACCTACCTATAGGAAGGTAGTGGTATAGGTATATTATTGTACTTAATTAGCAAACCCTGAAAGCGAAGGGAGCACAATGGGTTTGGTTGGAGATGCTCATATTTTTACTCGATTTTATGAGGGTTCTGTATGTTCTTATTGTGTACTACCGGTCCTCTTCAAGTTGGCCGCTACCTCGCGTCGCGTTTCCCCGCACCGGACCTCAAGTCAGACCCACTTAGTACAGATAGCAACGTACAGCTCGCGATTTTCATTACAGTGTTTTTCAAACTTTTGTTATTTTGTGTTTTAATTAGTTATTCATTTTTCTTTGGTTACTATTGTTTGCGTGTAGCTTTCTACGGCTTTTTACGAAGAGAGGAAAAATAAGAAATAAAAAATCACGCCCTTCGACATTCAAGACGTCATTGCCATGAAAAGCATTGCCAGAAAAGAAAACTTCCGTCAGTAACTTCGCGTGGTAACAGTAAAAAATAAAATCATTTTGTTATCAACGGTACTTACAGTATGTTGTATGACGTCATTTTGTAACGGTCGTCAACGGCCAACTTGAAGCGGACGGGGAGCATATGGGTAGGTATAACTGTTAAGGACATGGAGAGTGACATAGGTTACATACATTAGGTACCTACTTAATAATATAGTTAGTTGGCTACGGTCGCGGTGGAACATTCGTAAATAGTCACAAACATACACACATATTTAGACACATACCTACATGTACAACGTACATACTACATAAATATATAGATTCATAGATTTAGCAGTGCTCTACCAAGTAGCAAGGTAACATAAATCTGCCTAAACTAGCTAATGCCCGCGACTTCATCCGCATGGATTTAGTTTTTAAAAATCCCGCGGGAACTCTGATTATCCGAGATAAAAAGTAGCTCTCCCGGTCTGAGGGCCCACTACTACACCCATTACTATACCATGCATAAAATCGCATCAATCCGTTGCTCTGTTGCGACGTGATTGAAGGACAAACCAACAAACACACTTTCGCATTTATAATATCAGTAATGCATAATTATAACACAATCTAGACAACCACAATCTAACATCGTTCAAGATCAAGGTTGCTAGGTTGCACAATTTTTTGAACTGTATAATATATGACTGTCATGTAATTAACATGTTTTAATTTGCAATAACAAATATTGATGTCATACTGGATAGAAGCAGGCGTTACTTTGCGGAAGTCCATGATTAGCAAGAAAAGGTTAGAATTATTTTGCTATAATCCGCCAACAGAAAAAATCTGTATAACTTTTACATTACTCTCGACGCACGTTTCGCCCCGACACCGGAGCATCCTCAGGAGATGTCGACTTTACAATGATGTATTGTCTAGTCAATACAATTGATTGATGTCAATAATAATTAAGATAAAAACTAAAGAGGTAATGCTGCCAGCATCTTGGGTACTATGCCACACTGCGGTGGCTTGGATGGGGTTTTAGATTTTAATTAGTTTTAATTTTAGAATTAAATTTAGGTTTAATATAGTATTGTATATATGAAATTTTCTTAAGTCAAAATAAAAACTATCAGAACATAAAATATAAGTAGCAATTATATATATAAAAAAAAAAAAAGATAAAAACTATCATATCTTATAAGTTGGACCAAATTACAGATAGTTACGAAGTTTGATTAAAATCGGTTAAGTAGTTTAGGAGTCCATCGCGGACAAACAACGTGACACGTAATTTATATAATATATTAAGATTATATAGATGCTAGGTATTATATAGACTGCTATAACCATAACCCTTCTTTTTGGCTTCGCCATAGCATGGAAAAAAAAGCGGGTAAATAAAGTACCAGCTATTGTAATACACCTAAAACCCCCTCGAGCAGGTGTGAATCACCGATCGCCGTCAATACACCGCGATATGATACACGGCATCGCCCCGCGGCTATGCCAGTAATTATACCGAGCACCGAACACCGCCTATCGCACAAAATCAACTGCATAATTGCCGTTTCACTGTTATTGGGACCAGTGTACGATGGAACATCCGAGTCTTATGTTTAGCCCCGACAAAAAAAGAGGGGTGTTACAAGTTTGCAACGTGTGTATCTGTGTGTCTGTCTGTTCCCTTGTAGTTCCCTAACGAATAGACCGATTTTGATATGTATTTTTCTGTGTGTAATTGAGGTGGATGTTAGCTATAATTTATGAAGATCTGCTCAGGCGTTCGAAGATCATCAGCTGATTTCCTACTCGATTGAAGGGTCTTACCAGCTTTCACCGGTGTGATTGATTTTTTTTTGTTTACTGTTACTTTGGATTGTTTCCAAGGCATAGTAACCTAGAGCTGATGCTGCAGCATCAAGTAGTCTGCGGGATACCCAACTCCTCAGCAATTTACAGCACATATAGTTGTTTTAAGAATGGTCGCAATGAGTAGGTGTTGGATATAAAATGATGATCGAGGATCGAGGAGGAAGATCTGATGATGGAGCAGAAAACTGGGTAACAGGATGTCAGGTACATCGTACATCCCCCCCCGCCATGTGAATCTATGGCCGGACTAGACTAGGCCAAAGATTCACATGTCGGGGATATTTAAATTTTCAGTTTACACTTGTTTCCTAAACAACCTAAAGGTTTTTTGGGCGGTTCTATAAGCAGGAAAGAATTGTGTGCTCCGTCTATTTCTACTTCGGAAATGGGCGAAGCTGGGTCGCAAATCCAAACTGCCAAGGTGCTGGAGTGGCGACTCCGCACCGGGAAGCGCAGTGTTGGCAGACCCCCCCACTAGATGGACCGACGACATTCAATGAGTCGCAGGGCGAAGCTGGATTCAGGCGGCACAAGACGGAGACTTGTGGAAGTCCATGCAAGAGGCCTTTTTCCAGCAGTGGACGTCTATCGGTTGTCAAAGAAGAAGAAGAAATAAAAAATTAAGTGGCACTCGGGGACTGCCGCGGTAAAGCTATTGCATAGCATTTTTTATCAACTTATGCAATTATAATATTTATGCAATTTTTTTGCACAATAAAAATATGCAAAAAATAATTAAAAAACAAAAAAAACAAGAAAAGCGCACTGTCACTACTTCGCGAGTGAAATTCAAACCTGCGACATCATACACCATACGGTAAAGAAAGCGGCCGCTCGCCCACTGCGCCAAACAGAGCTACTTGTGAATCTCTAAAATGTTGAAAGCTTACTGAACGACGGTGTTAGGTTTATTTTCGTTACGGAATTTCTTGATTCGGTCGCCGCGCTCAAACTGGTTTGTCCTAGTTCAAAGCCCGCGATAAAAGCTATGCAATAGCTTAAAAAACGCGGTTTCGGCGTGTGAACATCGGCCACGGCTCAGGGCACGCTGGTCGCGCGGTGGCGTGCTCGGATCGCGCGATAAGGACATATTATAAATTGCCGTCCGTCTGTCTGTCACAGGGCACGCGATGCAAAAAACTTTGTGAGGGGAAACCAGATGTGGGAACAATCATTTGCATTTCTTATTTTGGATACGGCATTCGTGTCTAGTATTTATTTATCTACTAAGATCGTGTGCAACCCATTATCGTCTATCACTACTGAGCACAGGTCTCCTCTCAGAGAAGGTTTATTAGGCCATAGTTAGAGAATGTTATATATATCTTGGCCGTTTTTTGACCCCAAAAATCCCGGGAATATTAATCAAGTTCAGCTTGGCTAAATAATATTCTTCTTATGTACCTAATTAGGAATGAACTTAACACTGAACGAGAACGAACTATTCTGTATGCCAACATCGTTCTTTTAGTACTTAATTCTTTCGCTCGGCTCTGAACAAGCGGAAACAAGGAGCCATAGACAATTATAGTACACCGTTTATTTAGTACTTCGTTCCTTGAGGTCCTATTTACCCTGTAATTTTGTGGTTTGGAACTACTGTACGAATATACTAGAAGTCTGAACTAGTACAGTCTTTGGAATACATTAGTACGGAGCCGCTCCTTTTAGTCTATTATAATAAATAGCTTAAATTACAATTATTACGATTTTATGGTAGCGCTTTGGTAAATTTCAAACCAAGTGACCAAATTACACGATGAATTTCTTTTCCCATTAGTATTTGATGATGATGATGATGATGATGATGATTACTTTGACAAACATGGCTGGTGTTATTTTATTTTACAAGTTTAATGTCTCAAATTCGCTAACGAGTTTAACACAAATGAGTGAATGAACGAATGATTTATGTGATAGTTGGTTGCCTTCTGGTTGCAGACTGACCACACGGCGACGTAACTGCGCAACCAATTAAATTATTATCGGTATATTATTCCCCATTTTTGGTCGCAGCCACGGAACTTTGTCTACAGTTCAACCAAATCATGTTACTACAATGAATCTGTTTCGACACTTTGTGTCGACAAGTTTGGTATAACGGCTACCAGAAATGGCTATATGGGGTACCTTGAATTTTCTATGTAGATGTGCCGTATCCATTGTTTCCCGTCGTCAGGTGATCGGACGTCCTTGTGCCGGATAGGTTTGATTGGTATTCAATGACGCAGGAATTAACTGCTTCATACCGGCCGGTGTTAGTTACCAGTAGTGCAAGAACATGTATAATTTCACTGACTTTTTATGACTATCTTTATTTATTTAAGTTACATAGACAATTTCATATTTAAGCACCTTTATTCTTAACGACTAAAATCGATTTAAACACCAATGAAATACCTACAGGCATTGTTCCTCTCTTATAACAGCGCTCGTACCAGATAGATACCGTGTCCATTGTTTCCCAGTGTAAAAAACTATGATCTCATGAAACATAATTATTGTACATTACCTACATCTTATCTTATTATATATAAATTACGTGTCACGTTGTTTGTCCGCGATGGACTCCTAAACTACTGAACCGATTTAGATCAAACTTCGTAACTATCTGTAATTTGGTCCAACTTAAAAGATAGGATAGTTTTTATGGATTGGGATAGTTTATTTGTTTTATTTATATAGATAAGTTGGCGGTACGAAGTTCGCTGGGACGGCTAGTAATATAATAATTACATGTAATAGTTTATTAGAATGTTTTGAATTATTTTAAAACATTCTAATAAACTATAACAAAAAGAAAGGCATTTCTTTCAAACTTTTTTTTTTAAAGAATATTGAATAGTTTTGCAAAACGACATGAAACGTAACTAGGAATTACGACTACGTTCCTAGTTCCATTCCATGTGAAAAACGCTGATTTTCGTGGTCAAAACATCGCGCATCTCGCTCTTGAGTATGGCCACAGAGTAACGAAGGCCCTACCCGCAAATGTTGATTGAAACAGCATCAACGCACAATCACGTGATATACCTACTGAAGAGAGCACTCGAGCCGATTTCACCAACGTAAAATGAGTTTTATCGAGCGTAAATGTGATATTTTGGCCGATTTTCCATACAAAAACCGTCAGAATGCCAAATTCCTCTGCTATACGCATGGTAGGTATTCCTATTTCCTACCTACCATGGCTATACGTCACTCGACGTTGCTTGTTGGAATCGGCACAAAAGTTGAAAGTTTTCCAGGCAATTATCAGCTAATGCTAGACCACAGATAAGGGAAACAAAGCTAGACCTGGCCTAGGTATTGCCTAGGTAATAAGTATCTCAGTAATTAGTAATAACGGAGAGTAGCTAGGGCGATTAGGTACACAATATGGCGGTGGTGGGAGCTAGTCCTGTTTAATACCTACGCTCCCCGCGCACCCATTTTTCATTCTGCTCATTATTGCAACCCTTTGCGATTCCACCCCTGAGACGGTCGGCAAAAAAATATCTTAATTTTAATCAATTTAAAAAACACCATTTTTGACTACAAAATTGACTTCTTCTTCTTTATCAACCTATAGACGTCCACTGCTGGACAAAGGTCTCCTGCATGGACCTCCACAGGCTTCGGTCTTGCGCCGCTTGAATCCAGCGGCTCCCTGCGACTCGTTTGATGTCGTCGGTCCACCTGGTGGGGGGTCTGCCAACACTGTGTTTCCCGGTGCGGGGTCGCCACTCCAACACCTTGGGACCCCAACGACCATCAGCTCTTCGAACTATGTGCCCCGCCCATTTCCACTTCAGTTTCGCGACACGCTGAGCTATGTCGGTGACTTTGGTTCTCCTACGAATCTCCTCATTTCTGATTTGATCTCGCAGGGATATACCGAGCATAGATAGCTCTCTCCATCGCTCGCTGGGTGACCCTGAGCCTTCTTATGAGGCCCATAGTTAGCGACCATGTCTCGGATCCGTAAGTCATCACTGGCAACACGCACTGTTCGAAGACTTGAGTCTTCAGGCACTGAGGGATTTTGGACGAGAAGACATCTCGGAGCTTCCCGAACGCTGCCCAGCCGAGTTGGATTCGGCGGTTAATCTCTTTCTCGAAATTGGACCTACCTAGCTGGACTGTATGTCCCAGGTATATATACTCGTCTACAATTTCGAGTGCAGAGTTCTCAACGATTACTGGGTGGAGCGGAGCATGAGCATTGGACATGATTTTCGTCAAAATTGACTATCCCTGCTTAATATTATAAATGCGATCGTTTTTAGTTTTTTGGTTTGTCCTTCAATCACGCAGCAACGGATCTAGAGATTAATATGTCATGTGAATTTTCTATACGGAAAGACTATACGGTAGGTATACCTACCCAGGAGAGTGCCATGGGCTACTTTTTGTTTCTGAAATATTTTTTCTAAATCTTACTACATGCGACCGAACTTGAGGATAAAACGGGCACAAACCAGGAAAAATATTCTGGTTTGAAATGTCGATATTTCCATCCAAGAGGTATATGGACCGTAGTCTAGTCGCGACCGTGATCCATGTAATTTTACTTATATATTTTTTATTCGATGATAATTTAGCCACTGACTGCAATATCAAAATTCAAAATTATTTATTTCACGTAGGCCAACCTGTGGCTCTTATGACAAGTTATGACTCTATCACCGGTTCGGAAAGCGGATTCTGCTGAGAAGAGCCGGCAAGAAACTCAGCAGTTGCTCTTTTCAAAATAATCATTTTACAATATTATTATGAAGCTATTACCGGTATGAGAAAAATCCGAGCAGTAAAATCAATTTATCAATGACCTCGTTACGTTTTTCACAACGTTGAAATTTCTACCCTAACGTTGAGTAAATAAGGTTGGTTTTCGTGCGAAAGAGCTTTCGCTTCGGGTAGCCGAGCGCGTAGCGATCGGGTCCCCGAAGCGAAAGTCGGTGGGCGCGCTCGGACCCGAGTCGCGCGTAAACTCCAGTAGTGCGTCGGAGCTGACACACACTTTTTTTATACTATCTTGTGGGCAGCTGGATGCCAAGCCGATTTAACCTATGCAAGTTTGTTAGAATAAAATATAACATTTCCACAATGAGGGGAAGTTCCAAAAAAAAAATACTACAATTCAATTCATGTAGCTCCCATCTCGTCGGCGGCACCCGTTCACGAACATGACGCATGATCCAGCTGTTGCTTCGCTCGACCATATTCGAGGGAACGTAACAACCCGCATCACACGACACCACCACAGAAATGTTTAAAGAGAGCGTGACATACTTAGGTTATACCCATGTTAAGGCATCGAATTGAATACTAATTATATTCAAATACTCATTTTAAGATCCCATGCAACTTTGTCATTAAGAAAGTCATTAACTTTGTAATAACTCCTGGTGGTGTAAGGTGTTCCGTGTTAGTGTAGTGATTCCAAAGTCTAAGATGGTAGCAGGCTCACTTGCAGGGGTAGGTATAACAAATTGTAAATTAGACCATACCTACTCCTAATCGGTTTCTACACACCATCGTACCATTCGTACCGGAACGCTAAATCACTTGAAGACACGTCTTTGTCGGTATAGGGTACTAGCTGATGCCCGCGACTTCGTCCGCGTGGATTTAGTTTTTAAAATCCCTCGGGGAACTCTTTTTAATTTTCCGGGATAAAAAGTAGCCTATGTCACTCTCCAGAACCTCAATACCCATGCAAAAAATCACGTTGATCCGTAGCCTCGTTGCGGCGTGATGAAGGACAAACCAACAAACCTACAAAAAAACACACTCGCATTTATAATATTAGTAAGGATTTTATTTTTATTCCAATGATGTTGGACCGGCTAAAAGTCAAAATAATCGTACGTAGCTCACAGGAATTCCGGTGAATAACGTTACTCACAGGAACATAGGACGCATTCGGATCTAAACAAAAAATGTAATTATTATCGTATATAAATAAAAATGTATATTCCCTATATCCCGTGGTAGAAACATCACGCGTGAACGGCTGGACTGATTTTGACGGGACTTCCAATGACAGATAGCTGATGGTATAAGCCTAGCATACCTTTATAAAGGTAAGGCCCTTTAGCATAGCCTTTTGAAACATAAAAAGAATTTTCCAAATCGGTTCAGGCGTCTTAGAGTAATCGGTGAACATGCATAAAAAAGATTCCGTTGAATTGAGATCCTCCCCCTTTTTTGAAGTCGGTTAAAATAAGAATAAAGTTAGTTTAAATTTGAAGAAGTTATGGAGTAAAACAGTCAAAATAGTTCAACCCCTATCTCAGAGAACATACATCCATCCATACATCCCATCCATCCATCCATCCGTATACTAAGTACATCTATCCATACATCCATCCTCACAAACTTTCACATTAATAATATTAGTGGTATAAGTAGCATAGGATATAGTTAATGTATTTAAAGTTAGTAGCAGGAGGATACAAACATAAATACGTACATGCATACACACATACATACATGCATGGATACATATATACATATATGCATTCATGCATGCATACATACATGCATACATACATACGTACATACAATACATACATACATACATACATACAAACATGCATACATGCATACTTGCATACATACATACAAACATGCATACATGCATACTTGCATACATACATACCTACATACATACATACATACATACATGTATGCATGTATGCATGCATAATGGCGCATAATTTAAGGATAAATATGTGAAAAGTAGCATTCGAATATCCCGCGAGAACTGTCTGTTTTCCCGGGATAAAAAGTAGCTGTTGTTACTTTTCCGGTCCTCAACTATGCCTATCCAAAAAACCCCCTTCAATATGTAACTCCCTTGGCACATAATTGAAGGATAAATATGTGAAGAGGCATACTAATATCCCGCAGTACCCGTTTGTATTACCGGGATAAAAAGTAGCCTTTGTCACTTTTCAGGCCCTTAACTTTACCAGTGCTAGGAAAACTACTTCAATCTATACCTCCGTTGGCGCATAACTGAAGGATAAATATGTGAAAAGTAGCGTACAACTATCCCGCGGGAATTATTTGTATCCCGGGATTAAAAGTAGCCTTTGTCACTTTTCAAGTCCTCAACTATGCCTATCCAATAAACCACGTCAATCTGTAACTCCGTTGGCCCATAATTGAAGGATAAAATGTGAAAAGTAGCACACTAATATCCCGCGGGAAGTGTTTGTAGGAATAGGAACAGTTACAGTTACAGTTTTATTATAAGTATAGATAGATAATAATTAAATTTTATGTAACAATGTCAATTTTTGACGTTCGTAAGCGTTAGGATATGCAGTCGCTTGTGCTTGAAATTTCAAAAACTGATGCTTGCTATGGTTTTTTGAAACCGAAGCTTGCTTGCTTGTTTGCTTGCTTGATTTCTTGCATGCTTGCTTGCAGGATTTAAAAAAACCCGAATCCCGATGAAAAAATCGATGCTGCGGATAATGTAAGCGTGATTTAAGTATCTTATTTAAGTATCTCGATATTTAAGCGCCATCTATCTGTGGTTTTTCAAAATCCCGCGGGAACCTTGGATTTTTCCGGGATAATTTATAGCCTATGTGTTATTCCAGGGTATAACCTATCTCCATTCCAAATTTCAGCCAAATCCATCCAGTAGTTTTTGCGTGAAAGAGGAACAAACATACACACAAACTTTCGCCTTTATAATATTAGTAGGACAGGTAAAAGACAAATGAACACTAAAGTGTTCATTTGTCTTTTACCTGTACCTGTTTTTTTAAGTTAAAACTTAAAACCATTATTTGAAAAATATATTTTTTTTTGTCCACAGTACAACATTTCCCCGCCGCAGGGGTCCGCAGGCATTTTTCATTCCGACTTGATTAAATCCTCCACCAACTAATATACGGAACTATGGTCGATGTTGTAGATATATTATTATGAAATATTTTTCTGCCCTGACTTATTAATACCTACCAACACTTATATTGTAGGTATGTGTAATGTGTATCCCTTTCTAAAGTCCTATACACTACCTCAGTGATAGCCTAAGCAGTGATGATAGCCTATAGTGGTTAGGACTGTGGTCTCCGATTCGGGGGGTCGCAGGTTCAATCCCGGGTACGCACCTCTGACTTTTCGGAGTCAAGTGCGTTTAAGCAATTACATATCACTTGCTTCAACGGTGAAGGAAAACATCGTGAGGAAACCTGCACATCTGAGAGTTTTTCATAATATTCTCGAAGGTGTGTGAAGTCCGCCAATTCGCATTGGGCCAGCGTGGTGGACTATGGCCTATATCCCTTCTCTGAGAGGAGACCTGAGCTCAGTAGTGAGCCGTTGATGGGCTGCTAATGATGATGATGATTATACACTACCTCTACCGCAGAGTAAGGATATCGCTCCTATACTGTGTCTCAATCTCAACCACGGTACTTATTCATGTAAATTACCTACTTACTTAACCTTTTTACTATTTTACTATAGTTTTTTTTCTGGATAATTGAATTTATTTTTTAAATGTACCTATGTAGCCTATGTCACTCTCCAAGACCTCAACTACCAGTCAATTGGGTATTACCCATGAAAAAAAAATGATGTTGATCCGTTGCTCAGTTGCTGCGTAATTGAAGGACAAACCAATAAATAAACACACTTTGCATTTACAATATTATTAAGGACGTATTAAGATGAATTCTGAACTTTTGCCTTTCATTATTACCTATTCATTTGAAACCATTAGGAAAAACCAAGCGCAAATAAATTATTTCAAAAATATTATTTATTATAATTTTATCTACCTACCTATCTCTACAACGAAAATAAAATAAATCAACGTATCGTAGGTATTTACCTAAGTTATACTTAGTATTATAATATTTTAAAATAGCTTTTCAAAGAAATTGAGGTATCTACCTAGGTCCTCAAATTCATTCGACAATGAATTTGTGAAAATAGGAACAAATTGTATGTTTTTCCATATCTATATATATAAAAGAAAGTGGTGTTAGTTACACTATTTATAACTCAAGAACGGATGAACCGATTTGGCTGAAAATTGGTGGTGAGGTAGCTTAGGACCAGGAGACGGACATAGGATACTTTTTATCCCGTTCGACCGCGTTTCCGTCATGTCACTATAAAACGTGGTATAAGAAAAACGCATCTGAAATGGAATAACAAAACGCAAATGACAGTGGAATAACAAAACGTAAATGACAGCTAAACGTAATTTTGTCTTTGGTTAAGTATGGTAAAAAATTTGACAATTATAAAAAGTGTTATATTAAAGCATTACTGATATTTTAAATGCGAAAGTGTGTTTGTTTGTTGGTTTGTCCTTCAATCACGTCGCAACAGAACAGCGGATTGATGCGATTTTTTGCATGGGTATAGTAATGGATGTAGTAGTGGTTCCTCAGACCGGGAGAGCTACTTTTTATCTCGGATAGTGAAAGAGTTCCCGCGGGATTTTTAAAAACTAAATCCATGCGGACGAAGTCGCGGGCATCAGCTAGTATGTAATAATAATTGATGTTTTTACTGATTTTCGACAGCTCCTATTCACACACTTCACACACCTTTGAGAACATTTTGGAGGGCGTGCAGGTTTCCTGCTATTGTTTGAAAGTGTACCTATCTATACATATAATAAAACAGAAACGAAACCAATTCTGTACATGAAATAGATTCAAAAAAGGGTTTTTGCTTCTAATTGTGTTCAAGATACAGATATCAAAACAGAAGCTAAATTTTTTTTTGTCTGTATGTCTGTTTGTTTGTCCTTCTTTCACGTAAATACTACCGCACAGATTTCTACAAAATTTTATACGCGTGGTAGCTTATTACTCGGGTAAACATCTAGACTACTTTTTATCCCGGAAAATCAAGGAGTTCCCGAGGGACTTTAAAAACTAAATCCACGCGGACAAAGTCGCGGGCATCAGCTAGTAATTTTATAATTATTGTTTGTTGGTTTGGTGTACTTACCTATCCTTCAATAACGCATCAGTTGCTCCGTTGCTGCATAATCAAAGCATTTGTAATAAGTGCTATTAATAAGGATGTGCGATACTTTTTGTAAACCTATTAATTTATTTCTTTGATGTTTTCAGCGAGCTAAAATCAATGAAACTTGTTGAGTCTATGGTACAATTACATACTTCCATCTGTGGCATAGACGATACGCGTACTCTCTAATCTGTGTTCTCTGGTTGGTAAAAATGTCGTAAAGTGATAAAAATGCTGTGTAAACGTTTGAATAGAATAAATAAAGTGTCGTAATGTGAAAGTCTATTTTTATCCATCCAAAATAGTCACGGACCTCATAGAATACAAATTAAATCAAAATATAAGATGGTAGTAAAAGTAGCGTCGTGTGGTTAAAATTAATTGAATGCAGTGTACGGAGACTGGAATTGAATAGAAAGAAAAATGGCGGTGAGAAATGAGATAATTATTCCTGTGTTTGACGGGGCGGATTACTCAAATTGGAAAATGCGTATCTTGAAATTTCTTCAGTATCGAGGATGTTTAGAAGTTGTGAAAAGGGAAAAGTGTGAATCGGATGATAAATCCTGGGATGAGAAAGATATCCAGGCGACAAATTATATATATGGCGCAATAACGAACAATTAGAGTACATATGTGAAGAAGATACGTCATACAAAATATTAAAAAAATTCGATGAAATGTATTTAAAAAAGTCAACTGCATTGCAAATAGTATACAGAAACAAAATTGAAGCCATAAAATTAAAAAACTATTCAGAGGTCAACGAATTTTTTCTCGATTTTGAAAAATCTATAAACGAGTTGAAACAGGCAGGTGCGACTTTAAGTGAGCAGGAAAAATTAAACTAAGTATATGTTGAGGGCATTACCATCAAGCTTCAGCCATATGGGCGATCTATTAGATATACTACCTGAGAAGGATAGAACTGTTGATTATTTGAAAAGTAAAATTAAATTGAAAATTTTGGATGGAAAAGGTGGAAAAATATCAGAGGTACCAAATAGTAATTCAAATGTTTTTAAGGCAGAGTCGAGTTTATCAGTTTCACCATTAACTTGTTTTTCATGTGGCAGAAAGGGCCATAAACAGAAATTTTGTAGACAGAGGTTCTCAAACTATCGGGGCCAGAGGTTTTCAAACCATGGTAGTAATTTTGGTCATGCATCTTCAAGTAATTTTAATCAACATGGACGTGGGTCATATAATCAAGGATATCGTGGAAATAGAGGAAATTTTCATCAGAATATTTATAGAGACTATTCCGGAAATAATTTTAATACTGAAATTGAAAATAATATGACATCAGCGACAAGTGTGAATGAGAACTCAGAGGATGGAAAAATAAGTTGGTTGCTAGACAGTGGCTGTACTGATCATATTATTAATAATGATGAATATTATGATGAGGTTATAATATTGGAGAAGCCAGTGAATGTTAAGATTGGTGATGGAAGAATTTTAGAAGCAACTAAGGTTGGTAACTTTACAGCACTATTTCCGGTGTACGGTAACAAAATTGAAATCAAGTTAAATAATGTTTTTTATGTGAAAGAATTGAAAGCTAACTTACTAAGCTACTCAAAGATTACTGATAATAATTCAATTGTATCACAAGGAAATGTAACAAAAATTTATAACTCATCTAGACAGTTAATAGCTATAGCAAAAAATGAAGATCGATTGTTAAAGATGATTAGTTATGTTGGGAAGAAAAATAATGGAAATAAAATGTGTGCAATTGTAACTAATAGTAACATGACTATGAAAGAAAAACTACATCGGACTTTAGGACATATAAATTTCAACACCTTAAATACTATGTGTCAAAATCAATCATTAGAAGGTATACCTACCTCAATAGAGTCAGAGTATATGAGATGCGGTACATGTATTGGAAATAAAATGAGTAACATACCATTCAGAAATAATAGGCAACGGGCAAGTAGTATACTGGACCTGGTACACACAGATTTAAATGGGCCACATCAGACTGTTGGAAATTGTGGAGAAAAATATTTCTTATCGTTTATTGATGATTATAGCAAATTAGCAAAAGTCTATTGTATACAGTCGAAAGGACAAGTTTTTGATTGTTTTATGGAATATGTAAATGAGGTACAGAACTTAACAGGAAAAATGATTAAAGAATTGAGATGTGATAACGGCAAGGAATATATAAATGCTAAAATTATTAATTTCACAAGAGAAAAAGGTATATTGATTAAACCATGTCCTGCATACACACATGAACACAGCACGATGCCTCATGGCAGATGCAAAAATAGACAGGTGTTACTGGCCGGAAGTTATTAAAGCAGCTGCATACTTGAAAAATAGAACATTGACAAATACCATTGAGAGAAAGACTCCATATGAAATATTCTTTAAGAAAAAGCCATCGATAAATAATTTAAAAATGTATGGCAGCAAAGTATATGTAAGAATACCAGAAGAAAAACGGAACTCCAAATGGGATAGAAAAGCTGAATTGGGAATTCTACTGGGTTATACAGATGTTGGATATAGGGTCTTGATAAATCACAAAGTCATAGTAGCAAGACATGTTGATATCATTGAGGAGGATATTAAATGTATTGGTTTTGATGATAATTGCGACAAGGAAAATAAGGAAGTAGACGAACCTAATAAAGATAAAGAAGATAAAGATGAAGATGGGAATAAAATAAAAGAGAATGAAACTACAATTGACAATTGAAACCAAAGAAAATGATGGAAATAAAGAAATTAAAGAAAAGAGGATGTCTAAAAGACAGATTAAACCTCCAGTACGATTTGATGAAGAATATGGTTATTACTGTGTAAGTGTTAACTACTGTGATGCAATGACTCCAGTTACTTTTCAGGAGGCGCTAACATGTGATGATGCTGAACAATGGCAATCTGCAATGAATAGTGAAATGGACTGTCTCATTAAAAATAATACGTGGACACTTGTGAGTAAACCTAAGGTCAAAAAAGTTTTGGATGTGAAGTGGGTGTATAAAAAGAAGTCGGACAATGTTTATAAAGCAAGGTTAGTGGTTAGAGGTTTCCAACAAACAAATTGTATTGATGATACTTATTCTCCTGTTGCTAAAATGCAAACTTAAAATTACTATTGTCATATTGTTGTCAAAATTCTTTAGAAATTGAACAAATGGATGTAGAAACAGTATTTTTAAATGGTAAAGTGTTATCTGAAGTTTATGTGAAACAGCCTAATGGGTTTGAAGACAATACTGATAGAGTTTACAAATTAAACAAAGCATTATATGGTTTAAAGGAAAGTCCTAGATCTTGGTATGAATGTTTTAATAACTATATAATAACTCTTGGTTTTCGTAGGAGCAAATACGACTATTGTCTCTATGTTAAAGAACAAAATAACCTGAAAGTTTACATTTTATTATTTGTTGATGATCTCTTAATTTGCTGTAAAGATAATAAGTGTAATAATAGAAATGAAAAATAAATTGTCTGAAAAGTTTGTTATGAAAGATATGGGTAAAGTTAAAAATTATGTTGGTATAGATATTGAATATAATTACAAGGAAAATAATATCATGACATTAAGTCAGAAAAAATATATTGAGTCTCTCGCTAAAAAATATAAAATTGAAAACTCTAAATTGTACAAAACACCAATGGAGATTAATTTAAAATTGGGACAAAGTGATGTAAATGAGAATATTAAATATAGAAATTTGATTGGTGCACTCTTATATATCAGTTCTGGTACAAGACCAGATATATCTTTCAGTGTAAATTACTTAAGTAGATTTCAAAATTGTTATAATGAAACATTATTTAAATATGCTTTACGAGTTCTTAAATATTTGTATTTGACAAAAGATCTGTGTTTAACTTATTATAAAAGTGATAAAGCAGATATAATGGATTGTTATGTAGATGCTGATTGGGCAGGCGATATTGTAGATCGTAAGTCGACTACTGGATATTGTATTAGATTGTTTGGTAATGTTGTTTACTGGAAATCAAAGAAGCAAAATTGTGTAACTAAATCATCTACGTTTGCTGAATATATTGCACTGTCAGAAGCTGTAACTGAGATAAATCTTTTAATAAGTATTTGTAATGATGTGTTTGTTAAGATTTGTAATCCTGTTAAAATGTATGAAGATAATTCTGGAGCATTAAGTATTGCTAAGTATGGCAATTTTACTAAAAACTCTAAACATATTGAAGTGAACTATTTTTATGTACATGAAAGCTATAAAATTGGTCTTATTGATTTTGTTAAAATTAATTCAGATGAAAACATTGCGGATATATTCACTAAATCTCTTGGAAATGTTAAATTTATAAAATTTAGAGAAATGTTGAACATAAGGAAGTAATATAATTGTAAGGAGGCGTGTTGAGTCTATGGTACAATTACATACTTCCATCTGTGGCATAGACGATACGCGTACTCTCTAGTCTGTGTTCTCTGGTTGGTAAAAATGTCGTAAGTGATAAAAATGCTGTGTAAACGTTTGAATAGAATAAATAAAGTGTCGTAATGTGAAAGTCTATTTTTATCCATCCAAAATAGTCACGGACCTCATAGAATACAAATTAAATCAAAATATAAGAAAACTTACTGCTATACGTACTACGTTCTGAATATAACTAATAAAGAAGTTATCAACTTTTCTAAGGCAGATAAAATGCTTTAATATTACTTATAATTTAAGAATTACATATATTTTAGTGCCTTCTTTGTGGCAGCCATTAGAGCGAAGCAGTAAAAACGTGATATCTAGTGCGGAAAGGAGTTATAATATTTTGTTGAGGATTTAATAATACCTACCTACTCGTAAATATGCGTCATATTCATAAAACTTTTATCTAAATACTTCACTATTCGGATTTGTGTGATCGTGTGTAGGTATGACTGTCGATGAGACATTTAGTTTGCTGATCTGTTTAAAAATAATGCTTCAAATATTTTTTTTATTAAAATGTTACAATGATGATACTCTTGCATAGTTTAGCTATAAGATTCCCAAAGATCAGATTTTAGGTACTTAGTAGGTACGCATATATTACCTATAGAAGGAACTCAAAGGCTCATTAGGCAGCTATTAATTAGATTCGTATATATCCACTCGTAGGTCTGTACTAAAGTGAATAAGCGAGGCAACTGCATTCAAAACTACAAAGAGATAGCGCATAGCTGTCCTCAACGCATTTGGCAGACAGAGTTAAAGCTTTCCTATATCTACTGCGACTGCCAAGCGAAAACATTGATGGCTATGTATAATTCGTGGATCGACGCGCCAGAAGACTTATCGGCGACGAAATGCTGCTCAACTCCAGACTTCAAAGATAGACAGCCAATCTACAGGATATATTTGTGTCCTATAGTCGCAAAGAACTTTTAAAAAGCACATACCTACCATTTTTTGTATAATATTGCGTCAAATACTGATATGACGACAGCTTCGTTAGCACGCAAGCGGCGTCTTTTAAATGGTTTTTGCCGCGCTTGCATGGCCGTGGTACCGAGCCGCATCAAGGTTGCACGCTTTATTAAGCCTCTCACAGCTTCGACTGCAGCACAAGCATGCAAGCGGCGTCCTTTGAGTGGTTTTTGCCGCGCTTGCTTGGCCGAGGTACCGGGCCGCATCAAGATTGCACGCTTTATTTAGCCACCGTCACTGTCGAATAACGTTTAAATATCTTTAGAGTGCCGACTTTGGCCAGATTGCGTAGAAAGATACCTGCCTGCGAAGTAAGGGCTCGTTATAATAAGGCTGGCATTTGCGTTTTAGCTGTCTTGGTCTCCAAGGAAAAGAGACATGAGCTCATAAGATAGGCATTCGTGAAAGGAGTGATTCGGAAGCGGAGGTTCTCACATCGTCAGTATTTTTTTGTTTTTCTGATACACGCACCTTATAGGTAGGTAGCGCGATATCTTCGTCGATTGTGAAGCGATTATAAAATGAATGTTTTGTTTGAATAGGCTACCTACTTACCATGGAACTAGGAATTACGACTACTTCCTATTTCCATGTTCATCGTTCATTATTAGCAACCCATCAACGGCTCACTACTGAGCGCAGATCTCCTCTCAGAGAAAGGTTATAGGCCATAGTCCACCACGCTGGCCCAATGCGAATTGGCGGACTTCACACACCTTCGAGAACATTATGGAGAACTCTCAGGTGTGCAGGTTTCCTCACGATGTTTTCCTTCACCGTTGAAGCAAGTGACATTTAACGCACTTGACTCCGAAGTCAGAGGTGCGTACCTACCCGGGATCGAACCTCTGACCCCCCGTATAGGAGACCACAGTCCTAACCACTAGGCTATCACTGCACTTTCATGTTACTTACTTATAACTAGTGGTTCGCCCCGAACTGAGACCTCGCGGTAACGGTATCCCATGATTATTCATTCAATCGATACATGATAACCAAAACTGACATTATTATTATGCCCGTTTTCACCAAACATACCTAAATCATCCCCTAAGTAGGAGTCTCTTAACGTAGGTAGCTCCTAAATACAATCCTAAGTCCTAACATCCGTCCCAATATCCTTTTAGGTGTCCCGTACAGGATCGTGATAAATAAGTTGACAGAAAACATCAATCACCTAACTTATAGGTAGCCCGTAAAGGTTAGGGAACGTTAGTGAAAACATTGAATTATTATGTAGGTACTAACGAGTGAAACCGGGTTACGGGCATCTGTACAAATCGTCATCTATCGACGCGAATAGAAAATATACAATATTTAACTAAAATTTAACTAAAAAATAATTTTAATTGAATAATATGGTACAAAAAAAATTACAATACAATTATTGTATTATAATAAGTAACTAAATAATAATGGTCGACGCAAAACTGTTTTTGGGATAGGTCGTTAGTCGTAACTCGTAGTTCCATGGGAATAGTTACTGACTGCGCCATCTATTAGCATTATTGTGAAGCTATGTTGATGCTATATGAATTACTGATGTACATTAAAAATTAAATAATTTCGTTTCTTTATAATATTCATATGATTTTAGATTTGTTGTTCAAGTACAGGATATAAGTGACCTAAAAACATAAAATCAGTTTGAAAATCCATAGCGGATTTTCTTAGGGAGCGTCTTCAAGCGAGCGTATAAAATCGCCACTTTGAAAGCCCCCCATTTCGTCAATTTTAAGGGAAAAATTAAAAAAAAAATATTTTTGTACTCAGTTCAAAATTATCTTTAAAATGATACGTAACAATTTTATGTAACGCGATATTTTTTTTTTACTTCGCATTCGCTTCTATGAGAGCCCCCCTGAAATAAAGATTTTTATAACTTTTTAAGCCATTTTCGGCTGGAGGCCATCGGTTTACATATTATATCTAAATTTGAAGTAATTACGTTCAGTAATTCAAAAGTTATAAGGCTCTGACAGACGGACGGACGGACGGACGGACGGACGGACGGACAAGTGCAAATCGCTCTAGTTAACTCAAAGACCTTCGCTTCGCTCGGTCGATTATGTAGTAGGTATCTCCCGGTCTGAGGACACACTACTATATCCATGCAAAAAATCGCATCAACCCGTTGCTCTGTTGCGATGTGATTGAAGGACAAACCAACAAACACACTTTCGCATTTATAATATTAGTACCTAAATTATAAGTTATAACACAAATCTAGACAACCGCAATCTAACATCGTTAGAGATTTAGGTTGCAAGGTTGCCTAGCAACCTAAATCTCGAACTGTAGGTATACATGACTGTCGTGTAATTACCTAACATATTTTAATTTGCAATAACTAATATTGATGTCAATAATTAAGATAAAAACTATCCTATCTTTTAAGTTGGACCAAATTACAGATAGTTACGAAGTTTGATCAAAATCGGTTCAGTAGTTTTCGAGTTTAAATAGCAAAAATCATAGACATTATATGAATAGTCGATGGGGAAAAATAAATAAAAATCGAAAAATAGTTTTCACATTCTTTATATACAGGACATTACATAGACATGGAACTTAAAAATAATTAACATTTAGCACTAATACATTTACACATTGAGTTAACATTCAGCGATAATAATAATTGTTATTGTTAAAATGTAATAAAACTTGCATAAAAAAATTTCGAGAATACCAAAAACCATGAAAACTGAA
Source organism: Oeneis ivallda (assembly GCA_029955525.1). Lineage (NCBI taxonomy): Eukaryota > Metazoa > Arthropoda > Insecta > Lepidoptera > Nymphalidae > Oeneis > Oeneis ivallda. Next base: position 24,820,212 of record JARPMR010000007.1, read on the forward strand.
ATACTTTGCATTCACCAAATGATCATAACCCAGAATTTACAAAATTATGAAACAAATGACTTTTTCTTTTGTTTGTTAGAAACAGTTGTTATTTTAATTCATTATAATATTAAGTAAGTAACTGAACTACTATCAAACTGAAACACTAATAATATTATATTTTGCTTCACTTAAGGCCCCTCCACACACGCTAAAATAAACTTTTTATTAACAGTGTTGTTTTCACATTTACTCTCTATATTTTCTTCTACGATATAAAATTACCAATATAAAGGCGCTAACACATTAATGTTAAGTGTCGCAAGTCGCAACGTAATCTGGAGTAACGATCGACCAATCGAATCGGAGCACGCCTAGCTATAAAATGGCGCACGCACTGCATTTAAAAGAGGCCATTTCCATACCAATGCAAGCACTAGCGAATTTATGTAGTGAGCTGAAACTGATTTTATTTAAAAAAAAAATTGGTTCTCTGTAAAGTCGGTTTACGGACGATAGTTTTACGTGATAACGTCATAAACAAACAACGCTTGTGCCGACCGTGCCTCTCTATCGCTTGTTCCGCGCTCTCGCTTGCACGCTCAGGCTCAGGCGGAACGTGACACTTTCATGCGTGCAGCCGGTGTTCATCGATTTATAAGACGTTATCACGTCAAAACCTAACTTGCAACGTTCCAAAGGTTGCAAGTTGGGTTTTAGATGATTTTTAATTTATTTATTTGAAAAGATAAATATCGTGGACAAGTTATCTTAAACAAAGAGCATCTTCCAGAAACCGCCGTGAGAAAATTGAGATCATCCATGTAAATGTTTCAAAGACGACAGATTAGACAAAAGGCAGAAACGCCAAACGCTTAGCGTGTTCGTGCGTTTTTATCCACAGAGCCGTACAAAACTTGACTGTTACGTAATACTATAATAATATTATATTCTATGCTACAATGTGCACCTCTACATTTAAAAGTGACTCCTGGACTCCATTCGCCTTGTTAAGTCATGAATCACGTAGTGAATCATTCTACACTCTACAGCACAGTAATGTGTTAGCGCCTTTAGCCATATATGTTTTACTACAAACTCCTACAAAATGTATTCCGATAAAAAGGTGGGTAATATGTAATTTTAGGAGCGTTTTCATAATATCCGATGCTATGTTCGTTAAAGGGCCCGATATTATCAGCGTTAAAAGATCCAATAAAAGAGGCCAAAAATATACATTTTTGCGCTTTTCCAAACCAAATAAATTTTAATATTTATTAGCGCACATTATAAATAGGTACTTGTATAGTTTATTATTGGTGTACGCATCTTTATCCTATAGTAACACTTCGTATAAAAAATGCGAAAGTGTGTTTGTTTCAATTTTTATATTTATTTATGTGTGAATTTTTTTTAAGAATATTAAAAAGTCATGGAACATAAGTTATTTACTTTGATGCATTGAAGTTGCCTGTAGAAGGTTGCTGGCATTTTAAAATTATTAACCCTGTATATTTTAAGTACTACGTACTACTCTGTCGAATAATTTCGAAATAATTTGTTTGAAATTCCAACACAAAGTCCGATCGAATATAGTGAAAACGCTGTAACCGTCAATTCTGTACAAAAATACGCACACAATCGCATTTTTTTTTTATTTACGCATGTAACTTACTGTTTTTAATATTAATTTTTAATACTTGTTGACCGAGCGAAGCGAGGTCTCTGAGTTTACTAGAGCGATTTGCACTTGTCCGTCCGTCCGTCCGTCCGTCTGTCAGAGCCTTATAACTTTTGAATTACTGAACGTAATTACTTCAAATTTAGATATAATATGTAAACCGATGGCCTCCAGCCGAAAATGGCTTAAAAAGTTATAAAAATCTTTATTTCAGGGGGGCTCTCATAGAAGCGAATGCGAAGAAATTTTTTTTTATTTGCGATTCATAGGTTTTCTGTGTATCATTTTAAAGACAATTTGGAACAGAGTACAACCGTATTTTTTTTTTAATTTTTTTCCTAAAATTGACGAAATGGGGGGCTTCCAAAGTGGCGATTTAATACGCTCGCTTGAAGACGCTCTCTGGGAAAATTTTCTATATATTTTCAAGTTGTACTTATTTTCTTACTTCACTTGTATCCTGTACTTGAACAACAAATACTAAAATTATATGAATATTATAAAGAAACGAGATTATTTAATTTTTAATGAGCATCAGTAAATTTCACTTAGCTTCACAATAATGCTAATAGATGGCGCAGTCATTAACTATTCCATTGAACTAGGAGTTACGACTACGATTTATCCCAAAAACAGTTTTGCGTCGACCATTATTATTTAGGTACATAATATAATAACATATTATTCAATTAAAATTATTCTTTAGTTAAATATCATTTTGTATATTTTCTATTCGCGTCGATAGATGACGATTTGTACAGATGCCCCTAACCCGTTTTCACTCGTTAGTACCTACATAATAATTCAATTTTTTCACTGACGTTCCCTAACCTTTACGGGCTACCTATGATAAGTTATGTGATGATTACTGTCAACTTCTTTATCACGATCCTGTACGGGACACCTAAAAGGACATTGGGACGGATGTTAGGACTTAGGATTGTGTTTTGGAGCTACCTACGTAAAGAGACTCCTACATAGGGGATGATTTAGGTATGTTTGGTGAAAACGGGCATAATAATAATAATGTCAGTTTTGGTCGTCATGTATCGATTGAATGAATAATCATGGGATACCGTTACCGCGAGGTCTCAGTTCGGGGCGAACCACTAGTTAATTTACTTACACGACATCTAGCGTTGAAACTATTTATTTATAATCAAAAAATCACAAACTCACACACAAAAAAAACGAAAGTAAAGTAAAAAAAAATTACATTAATTAATCCACGTGCAAAATACTATCAATTTTGTATGTCAGTTCTCAAAACTGACATGCGATTGTATAAGTAAATTGTATCAATTTGACAGCTTATATTTGTGTTATGACAGGATATATGAAACCGTTTTAACCTGTCAAATGTATACAATTTTCTCACACAATCGCATAGCAGTAGGTAATAGATAATACACTTAAAAAAAAAACTTTTTTTTAGTATCGAAATTACACTTAAAAATGCATTACACTTTGGAACATTTAAAAATAATTATTATTTCAATAAATAAATAAATAAGGATAGCTTTCCATGGCACGTGAGATGCCACGACACTGATACGCAAAAATTATTCTACGCATCGTTGTCTCTTCAATTTAAAAAATCTTAGAAAATTAAAATAGACATATGAATATACATATGAATTCAACCTGAACACTATTGTGATTGCTATATCGGATAATTAAGAACTAATACTAGAAATAACTTAAAGCTATAATAAATACTTATTTAATGCTTGGAACACAACATGTGCTGCATGCGAAACACGGAGTTTACTCATCAACACCAATCTCTCTACAACCCTCAAGTAGCTTGTACACATTGTCTTAGCCCTCAACGCTCGGCCTATGTATTCGAATGTATTACGTCTACTTGGCATATATTTAGCCAATATAAGCGCTGATCACAGATTCAGTGTTAGTAACTATAAAAACTCGTTCTTAGGGTGTGAAATGTCTAAATTCTCAACATAGTATCAAAATATCAACATAGTATCGTTGATTTAAGCCGTGAAAAAATATAGTATAATAGATTCAATAAACGTTTTTATGTAATGCAATAAAATTGTATTTTTGTCAACCCCCTCTTATAAATCTCCAAGGAGTACCCATTTTTGTCATCTCCAAAAGGGCACAAGCTTTTTAATTAGTTCTCGCACCCAAAAAAAGATCTTCAAAATATATTTTTAATTGAGAATTTCATTTTTATTTAATTTTATTATTTTCGTATTACACTGGTGTAAAGTAGTTTTTCCCGAAATTCAACTAAGTCTGAACGAGCGTGCCTACCGCGTCGTCGCCCTGTAAAAGGTCATTAACGCTTCATAAGGCCTTAACACTCACTTATAAACAATAATTTCTTAAGAATGGCTAATGTATTCTTTAACGTTTTGTAATAATGTTTTATACAATATTTAAAAAAAAGCATACAACGAATAATTCGACACCTGCAAGGAAAAAAAACGTATCTCATTTTTCTTTGAGCGCAAAAAGCATTTTTTATTTACTAAGAATGTGATTTTAACTCAAAATCGCTAAAAAGTGAGTTACCATGTTTTTCCTTGCAGGTGTCGAAATGTCGCTCGTTTATGCGCGCCCTTATAGGACTTACGTCGCGTCGCTTAGATAACGCATCAAGATTCAATAATGGTAATTCCATTATACACAATCTCTACACTAAATTATATTGACAGCTCTAAAACTCTAAACTAAATAATTTTTTCGTACCACTTGCTCAAAAAAGTGACATTCTGTGCCACAAAAAGAGAACATAACAATAGTCATTTTTAATCTGTTAAAAACAGGGAAAGAAAATTGTACTGAATTTTATTCATCCTCTAGGGGGAGAATGTGATTTAAATTTGGAATACTTTATACTGAACTACATCTGTGTTTATACCATTGAGTTTGTATATAAAGCATTATACATCTTTTTGAAAAAGGAATACGCATTTATTATGCAGTAACCGACGAGGCCGTATGAGCTTGATGCCTTTGTTTTTCCGACAAAAAAATATTAGTCTAGGAATTTGCCGCGTTTTTGTTTTCTTCAAATACATAAACGTTAAGTTTATTTTAATTTATTTTTATAAATAAGTTAATGTTCTAAAAATACGTTACGATGTTAAATCAAAGCGAGAGTGACAGTGAATTATCGGATTCCATCGGAGTGCAGCTCAGACGCAAGAACAGAGAAATACTCAAATCAACTCATCAACAATAAATGTACCAAACAAAAATATAACTCTCTCTATCAATAATTGGACCAATGTTTTGAATGTTAACTTTTACTTTTAATTGTCATTATTTTTAATAAATGCTTATCTCATATTATTATTGTGTTAATTTTTTCGCAAATGGTATGAAAAGTAGAGTATTTTCCTCGGTGATAAAGCTGTCTTAGTCTTGGGTGAACTTAAATCGTCTCGCTACACTCAGGACTCGTCTTAAATCTCTCGCTTCGCTCGTGATTTAAGTTTTTAACACCCTCGCTACGCTCGGGATTAAACCTCGAGTCCTTCGTTACGCTTGCGATTTAAATCGTCACCCACGACAGAAGACACTGCTTTATCCCCTTGGTTAATAATCTACTATTTAGGAATATTAGCCATGCTGTGAACAGGACTAATATTCCCCCGTCCCCTCTTGTGACAGCTCTTATTGTAATGCTTGCTATCCATTTCCTCGGTAAACATTGTAAAAAGGATAGCACTATTTTCAGGCCTGTCGATGTGACTACATCTAATCTAATCAGTCTCTAAACTAGACTTAGTTTAGAGATTGTGTGTAATAGACCAACAACCGCTAATACTTAGCTTTTCGATAATAATTTAGAACACATCATATTATTGAACCACCAAAATACTTTAAATACTTTACAAACTATTGGTACTATATTGTCAATTATAAAATTGTTTGTGCGTACAGCATAATACCATATTGTTCCTTCTAAATCTATATTTTTTTTACAATATTTGAGGTTAGTCGCGCTAGAATGCCGGTTTCGCATATTTAACTGGCAAATGAAATTATTTTGTATACAATCTATTTCTCCTTGGTGACTTATGGCCGCTTTCAATAACTAAATTAAATTATCTGGGCCGATTTCACTAACGTAAAAGAAAAGAAGGATAAAAGAAAGAAATCCGAGCGTAAATTTGATATTTTGGCACATTTTCAATACAAAAACTCGCCACTAAGTATATTATACAAAATTTAAAAAGTTCAAGTCAAATATTTAACCCAATTACATATTATTTAATAAAGCGTATCAATAAAATATATTGAGATTGGAATCTATTTTGCTGCTACTACTACATAATATTTGAAATTAATATTCGACTTTCAAGTGTTAGATTTTGGATTAGATGCATAGGTTATTGAAACCAGCCTTTACAAAAAAAAAAACAATTCGCTCTCTGAAAGGAGGCGTCGTGCACGGGCGTATAGGACGTACTTAGCGCAAACTACCAGCCACTGTACAAGTGAAAATCTTTCTGCAATTTGTTTATGTATAAGGTAAAAGAATATTAGATTATTATAATAATCTAATTTACATTACAGATATCTAAGGAAAATAGAGTAAGTAAACGTTTATTCCACACCTATCTACATTATTGTTACAATATCGTACTGCAAATTGTAAAGCTGTACTTAGGTATACTTAATTGTATAAATAGCAATCCCTCCAAGTCGTTCTATGTACAACTCTATATCACGGCAGTGCCCGCTGGTCCTTCCCTATTTACAACAACGCACGCATTATAAAACACAAATTATATTTAGCCATTTTGAAAATAAACTGGTTAAAAATTATTTAATCGTTTCCTCAAAACTAACTGTTATTGTTTGTCTAGAACAATAAAGCTTTGGGAAAAACTAACGGAAAAACGCGACCGTAATTACGCTTCGAATGGAAAGATTATCTATCGCTAAGACGAATCTAAGGCTGAGATCTATAGATCGTACTCTGGCTCTACTTAGGACTCTAGGTAGAGTTAAAATGAGACACAAATATGTTCAGACATAAATCTGTCCTGTTTTAACTCAGTTTTGAGCCTGAGTGGAGTGAGAGTGCCATCTAAACTCGGCGCGGCGAAACATGATCCCTATGACAGTTCGTGTTAGTGATGGGTCGTGTCTTTGGTCGTGTCGATAATTTTTTTTTAGACAAAGGCGTGGCTTGCATTCAGCCACGTTGGTAAACATGTTTTAAAAAATATTATAATGTGCATTTTTAATGTCCATTATGTTGTTGTATTAATTTAAGATTTTTGGCATAGATTAAGTAGGTAAGTAAAACGAAAGTTTCCAACCTTGTTATTTTCTAATAATGTTTAACCCGGTAAACACGTTTTTGCTATATAAGTATATTTATATATAAATTTATATATTATAAGTATATTTATATATATACTTTTACTTCAATCTCACTCTTTTACTTTGCATCATACTCAAAATAAATATTGTTTCAGGTTGTGCAGCCAGGCCATTCCACATCAGGTTGTGCACCACTCCGCCATTTACAGCCAATAAAATGCTGACATTATTAGAAAAAGCTTGTAGTGAAGTGACTCCGGATAATTGGAGCAAAGTCGTAGAAAAGACCAAAAAACTTTGCTACAATGATTGGGATCGAGATGTGCGATACGACACTCTTGAAGATCAACCATTATTGATAAATGTAGGTGACAGCAGTTGCAGTTCAGATTCCGAGTCTGAGACGCAAACACTCATGTCATTATCAGATTCAGAATAAAATACAGAGTGTAACAAAAGTAAGTGATAATTGCCCATACAAATCACAAAAAAAAATTTTTCGCTTTCAGCGCTAAGTACTTTCACTGTAAACTATATAAGGAACACATGCAAGCCCTAAAGTATTATGACTTACTTTTGTTACACCCTTGACCCTGTGTATGTAAATAAACTAGTGGTTCGCCCCGAACTGAGACCTCGCGGTATCCCATAATTCCCATAAGGTAGTTTTAACTATATTATATATTGTAATCGACCGAGCGAAGCGAAGGTCTTTGAGTCTACTTGAGTGAATTTGCACTTGTCCGTCCGTCCGTCCGTCCGTCCGTCCGTCCGTCTGTCAGAGCCTTATAACTTCTGAATTACTGAACGTAATTACTTCAATTTTAGATATAATATGTAAACCGATGGCCTCCAGCCGAAAATGGCTTAAAAAGTTATAAAAATCTTTATTTCAGGGGGGCTCTCATAGAAGCGAATGCGAAGAAAAAAAAAATTTTTTGCGTTTCATAGGGTTACAGTACCTCATTTTAAAGATAATTTGGAACAGAGTACAAAAGTATTTTTTTTTTTAATTTTTTTCCTAAAATTGACGAAATGGGGGGCTTTCAAAGTGGAGATTATATTTGACCTCACAACGGAATAACCATTGAAAGCTGGGGCTTGAAAGTTTTACAATTTTAGCGTAATATAATGTACTTGAACAACAAATACTAAAATTAGATAAATGTAATAAGGAAACTAAATTATTTAACTTTTAATGAGCAGCAACAACAGAACTTCACAATGTTGTCAATAGATGGCGCTCTCATCTCATATAGCAAATGCAGCTATATGTAACATATTATTCAATTAAAATTATTATTTAGTCATTTAGCAAACATCAATAAAACTTCACGTTGCAGTTTGTTTTTACATGTTTCTGATCGTGTCGATAGTTGACGCTGTGTACAAGTAATTTAATTTGAATGTTCCAAAAAACTATACCTAAGTTTGATTGAGGCCTTGAGGATTTCACTATAACAGTTCCCTAACCTTTACGGGCTACCTATGTTAAGTTAGTTGACACTTTCTGTCAACTTTGTTATTACGAACCTCTACGGGACAACTAAAGGTGAAAATGACATTGGGATATTAGGATTGTATTTAGGGGCTACCTACGTAAAGAGACTTCTACAAATGGGATGATTTAGGCATGGTTGGTGAAAACGGGCATAATAATAATATTGTCAATTTTGATCGTCAATTATGGGAAACCGTTACCGCGAGGTCTCAGTTCGGGGCGAACCACTAGTTAAAACGCGCCGAATCTGATGACGTCAATCGTCATCTGCTTTCGTGGATGGGATGCGTATTTACAATATTAAAGACAGCGCCATCTAGTAACAGTATAGTGAAGTTTTGTTAAAAACATTGATGCCCATTAAAACTCAAATAATTTCGTTTCTTTATAATATTTATCTAATCTTAGTATTTGTTGTTCAAGTACAGAATATAACTCAAATTATGTGTAAGTTTCAAGTTTTAAAACAAAGTGCTTTTAGAGATCTAGCCTCGAATACAATCTCCACTTTGAAAGCCCCCCATTTCGTATGGGAGCCCCCCTGAAATAAAGATTTTTATAACTTTTTAAGCCATTTTCGGCTGGAGGCCATCGGTTTACATATCATATCTAAAATTGAAGTAATTACGTTCAGTAATTCAGAAGTTATAAGGCTCTGACAGACGGACGGACGGACGGACAAGTGCAAATCGCTCTAGTAAACTCAGAGACCTTCGCTTCGCTCGGTCGATAATTGTTAAACAGATTTTGTTTCATTTCATTTTGTCTTATAGCTGTTATTTTTTAATTTTCTTGGGTATAATATAATCATGTGTCTATGTATGAATGGTATGATCGTAATATTCTGTTCCATTCCATAATATATGAACTAAAATGTGAGTATGAAAAAAAATTGTGCACTCGTTTCCACACGACGTAAGTTTTGCAGGACGTAAACATAAATTCAGATTGAGATAACTTCTTGTAAATGTTAAGAATTGTTAAAAATATCAACGGAATATCATTACTAATGGTATAAAGCTACGTAAAATTTATAAATGGCATTTTTAGACGCCCCCAATTTAATGGTGACGCCACTACAATGTTATATGGTGACATTAGCTGTCAGTGTCATAGGGATCATGTTTCGCCGCGCCGAGTATATATATAGATCTCACCCTTAAACTTGTGATTCTGCGCGATTCCACGCGCGGGGATGCGTTGTTAGTGTCTGTACGTAGTACTATGTACTATTATATATTCTGTGGTGTGTGACACCGTGTGTGTTATATATACAAACTGAGGTACATACGAACAACCTTAAACACGCAGGCCCGCGTCCCGGAGCGGGGCGCATCGCAGTGTGTGATCCGCCTAAATCCATGCGGACAGAACACTGAACAAAATTGCCGCGCGCGTTTTTCCGTTGGTCATTTTTGAGGGATTTCTACCTGGTACACTTTATATTGAAGAACAGGAAAATAAGGGTGCATCCAAAATGCGATAATTTTGGAGACTGATAATTTTTAAGCATGCTTGTTTTAATCCCAAAAACATGTAAACTATGGTCCGTAACTTTTAAGAATAAATAGAAAATGTACCTAACTAAAATAAATTATAACGGTCAAAGCATTTCATACATGGCAGCTTCGTGTTTAATTAATTTATTTATTAGTTTAAATTACTTTAAAATTAAATAAATACTACGCACCGAAATTAAAACTAGAAACCGCGCTAGCTATGAGGCCTTGGGACTCTACTATTTTCGACGACGCTTGGGACTCTACTATTTTCGACGACGCGCAATAATAAAGAGGATGGGTACATATGTCTTTGACACACTCAGTTATGCGAGGCATATTATCTCCCAAACTAATGAACCGAGTTGCTATTCAGTTTTTTTGTATAAAAGCGAATTGATTATTTGTTTTGTATATTATACTTATATATATTCAATTTGTCTTCTATATTGTAGATGTATAATATCTATTCGTAAAATAATATGTACATACTATGATGAAACAGGAAGGATATTAAAAGCAAGAACTGAAGTGACTGTCCTGCTTTCTTCGTACCCCTAGGCCTCAAAGCTCGAACGTAAATTATAACTTACTTATTTTGTAAGGTGATTCATAAGAGAATATTTTTTATTATTATTATTATATTAAAATCAATGAACAGTCTTAATCACCTGTCAAGGTACAAAGGTGCTAAGGATCAGGGAAAGATACCTATCATGGATTTTTACAACTCACGCCACGAGAAATTCCGTAGTTATTGAATACCTAATACCTATGTGGTAAGTACTCGTATATAATCTGCGGTTTTTTTTGACATTTAAGGCAAATGTCACGGCCCTCACTGATCTCATACATACCTACTACATACTGACAAAACGGGGAAAACAGGGACAGCGGCGCTCGCCAGTCAAGATCACAGATTTTTATGATGACGAATCTCGACGGAGTAGCGACTGATATGAAACCAGCATAACCGTTGAGTTGCGGTGAGTAAGGCGAAGCAAAGTAATTTTGGCGTGGGTAGTGAGTACTCTATGAAGTCTTAAGCAGTAACCGCCTACTTTTCCAAATTTTATGGCGCGTAACTTGTATGTGAAATGCAAGATTTTTCCAACTACCCTCGAGGAACGAGATTTTTCCAACTACCCTCAAGGAGTATGTTTCCAGGCGTGAGAGAGAGATCAGGGCTGAGTGTCGTTGGAGGACTCCACGTCGCTGGAGCTGCTGGTGACAGACTTCTTGGGCTTATACTCGGTTATCACAACCGTCACCCCACTCACGGTTACCTGGTGGACAAAGAGACTTTTCAGAAGAACACTTCTTAGGGCTGATTGGTTTATTGGTTATGGTAACTTACATGGTTAACAGAGGTTTACGAGAGACATCACAAGTTTCTACGGGAACCTTATAAAGTCTATTGTACACACACTTCACTTCGTTAAAAACGTTTTGTCAATTATTCACGCCTCAAACGATATTTCGTTTCTTACATACCTATTTATCTTTTGGCTTTTCCATTTCAAAAGAAAAATACCTCGGAAGCTATGACAAAATTTCTATCCTCTTTTGTAAAATATATAATCATACTAGCTGACCCAGCGAACTTCGTACCGCCAAGAAAAATATTTAGGGGTGGGTCACCCTTATCATTTAGGGGTATGAAAAATAGATGTTGGCCGATTCTCAGACCTACCCGATATGCACACAAAATTTCATAAAAATCGGTCCACCCGTTTCGGAGGAGTAAGGTAACTAACATTGTGACACGAGAATTTTATACATATATTAGAAGAAAGAAGAAGATTACCCATGTTGAACATAACTAATATTCCCCTTTCTTTCCATTTCCTTTCCAGTCCAGCATTATCCGCAGCGTTATTGATGGTATATTGTATTTTTATACGTGATGTTATATTGCAGAGTGTATATTGTACTTATATACACTCTGCCATGTCTTTTTAGGAAGGAACAAAGCAAAAGTTACGATAACCAATGACTCGAGCACTATTTACGCCAGACCTAAACTTAACTTAGCAATTGTGCCATAAAAATAAAAGAATTTGAAGTATGGTAGTTTTTATTTTTACATAATTAATTCGCAAAGTAATTAAAATTATTTTTATTACTATTTATATTTATTACTATAGTCACAAAAACTTCGCTACAGGGGGTAATGCTGTTTCCAAGCAGGTGTAAATATAATCAGCTGGCAGCCAATTTTGTCAGTGGACCGATATAAATATTCAAAGATTTGTTTTTATGAGGACTTAAATAAATTATCTAAATTATTGGTATTGAGATGTATTTTTTATCAACCTTTGACATCACCTGCTATACAACTTTTAATGCTATACAAATTTTTAATGTTATTTATTTTATCTTAAAAAAAATTATGTTCTCCAAAATGTTCTATTATGGACAAGGTAAACGGGAAATGCCTGAAGACCAGTCTTCGAACAGAGCATGATACCAGTGATACCGAGGCTCAGGGTCACTGAGCGGGCGATGGAGAGAGCTATAATCGGAGTATCCCTAGGAGAAATGAAGAGATCCGTAGGAGAACCAAAGTTACCGATATAATAGCTCAGCGAGTAAACTGAAAATGAAGTGGATCATAATTTGAGAAGAACAGATGTTTCTCATATGATCACGTCGACCCCGCAACGGAAAGAACAGTGTTGGTCCCCTCTAGATGGACCTACGACACCAGATAACAGTCACAGGGAGCCACTGAATACAGGCGTAGCAAGATTGAGGCTTGTGGAAGTCCAAGCAAGAGCCTTTTTTCTAGCAGTAGACGTCTACTTATCGGCTGGTAAAGAAGAATATGTTTCCAATGCATTAAGGCGCAGTTACACAAGGAGAGTTTCTCGAATGCGACCCACATTTTCGACACTCGAATTCGAGCATCGCGAACTGATACGTTTTTGTATTGTAGTTTAATGTATAATCGCGGGGCACATAGTTCGAAGAGCGGATGGTCGTTGGGGTCCCAAGGTGCTGGAGTGGCTAGAGGTTGATAAAGAAGAAGAAGAAGAAGTATAATCGCGGGCAAAAATTGTATTGAGAGTTATCGCATTTCATGTCGCTCGCATTCGAGAAAATCTTTTTGTGTAACCGACGCCTTGGGCTTTCTCCCACGAGGCTATTGACAAGCGACTCGCGCTTTGTACGCACATCCTAAGTTGCTCATCAGTCGCTGTCATACAATTTTGCTATGTTCCGCACACGATGCGACGCGACGATCACGCGTTTGACGTCAGTCGCACGCTACTGGTTGTGCTGATCGCACACTACGTGAGTCGAATACGCGTCACATAAAAATGGCGGCTGAACAAGAATTATTTGTATAGATGCGATTCAGTAGATCAGTATAGTTCTTGCAATTCACGAGGGCGACTGACTTATGGTTGTGTGTGTGTCGTATCTGTGTATAAGTGTGAGCGAGCGCAATGCTCGCGCCTGCCTGCTCCCACCTAGGCTTTGACAGGCACGCACACTTATGCAATGTGCATGTACACGACGTAACCACGAGTAAAGCTCACTCGCCTTCGTGAATTGCAAAAACTGTACTTGAAGTTGACATCGTACTCGACGGCTCAAGAAAGAAAGAATGAAATGAAGAAAGTATAGTCGAATTTAGGTAGCGCCGTGTACGGAAACCGAATTGATAGAGTAGCATATCAGTAGGCGACCTATATTTCGCATCTCAGTAGTGTACCTAGCTTGTGAATATCTCCGTGGGAGAAAGGTCTTACGCTGGCAGAGTTCCCACCTCTCTGGTCTGTGCAGAGCTTCTGTCCACGTTGTTGAGGCGCGGCGGGCGTCGTTTCTTCTTGAGCGAGTTGGCGGAGCGCGGCCGCTTCTGCGAGCTGGTGGGCGCCGTGCCCGCCGCCTGCGCCGCCACCAGCGCCGGGTTGATGCGCGGTTTGCGGGTTGAGGTACCTGGGACCAACGAGACATGTAATCAAAATACACGGCTACGTTGAGTTAGCGGGGTTGTTGCGCGGTTTGCGGGTTGAGGTACCTGGGACCAACGAGAGACGTCATAAAAATACACGGCTACGTTAAGGTAGTGAGGTTGTTACGCGGTTCGCGGGTTGAGGTACCTGGGACCAATTAGAGACGTGATCAAATCACATGGTTACGTTGAGTTAGCGGGGTTGTTGCGCGGATTGCGGGTTGAGGTACCTGGGGCCAATTAGAGACGTGATCAAATCACACGGCTACGTTGAATTAGCGGGGTTGTTGCGCGGTTTGCGGGTTGAGGTATCTGGGACCAACGAGACGTACTTAATAAAAATATGCGGCTACGTTAAGGTAGTGAGGTTGTTACGCGGTTTGCGGGTTGAGGTACCTGGAACCAATTAGAGACGTGATCAAATCACACGGTTACATTGAGTTAGCGGGGTTGTTGCGCGGTTTGCGAGTTGAGGTACCTGAGACCAACGAGACACGTAATCAAAATACACGGCTACGTTGAGTTAGCGGGGTTGTTGCGCGGTTTGCGGGTTGAGGTACCTGGGACCAACGAGACACGTAATCAAAATACACGGCTACGTTGAGTTAGCGGGGTTGTTGCGCGGTTTGCGGGTTGAGGTATCTGGGACCAACGAGACGTACTTAATAAAAATATGCGGCTACGTTAAGGTAGTGAGGTTGTTACGCGGTTTGCGGGTTGAGGTACCTGGAACCAATTAGAGACGTGATCAAATCACACGGTTACATTGAGTTAGCGGGGTTGTTGCGCGGTTTGCGAGTTGAGGTACCTGAGACCAACGAGACACGTAATCAAAATACACGGCTACGTTGAGTTAGCGGGGTTGTTGCGCGGATTGCGGGTTGAGGTACCTGGGGCCAATTAGAGACGTGATCAAATCACACGGCTACGTTGAATTAGCGGGGTTGATGCGCGGTTTGCGGGTAGAGGTATCTGGGACCAACGAGACGTACTTAATAAAAATATGCGGCTACGTTAAGGTAGTGAGGTTGTTACGCGGTTTGCGGGTTGAGGTACCTGGAACCAATTAGAGACGTGATCAAATCACACGGTTACATTGAGTTAGCGGGGTTGTTGCGCGGTTTGCGAGTTGAGGTACCTGAGACCAACGAGACACGTAATCAAAATACACGGCTACGTTGAGTTAGCGGGGTTGTTGCGCGGTTTGCGGGTTGAGGTACCTGGGACCAACAAGACATGTAATCAAAATACACATCTACGTTAACGGGTTTTCGCGGTTTGTGGGTTGAGGTATCTGGGACCAACGAGAGACGTAATCAAAATACACAGCTACGTTGAGTTAGCGAGGTTGTTGCGCGGTTTGCGGGTTGAGGTACCTGGGACCAACAAGACATGTAATCAAAATACACATCTACGTTAACGGGTTTTCGCGGTTTGCGGGTTGAGGTATCTGGGACCAACCAGAGACGTGCTCAAAACACACGGCTACGTTGACTTAGCAGGGTTGATATGCGACTTGTTGATAGATGAAACTAAAAGCAGGGAGCTGAAGAACCAGACCGTGCAAGAGATTTCACGACGGTGGCGATGTGGAACTCAAGAAGTAAGGACTAAGGAACATTTTGACAAACGACAACGTGTAATCAAAACGCGAATGGTTTACTGAAAAACCAATAGCACGGCGGAGATGACACTCCCGCCATCACACCTACTTTTTACCGCCAAATAGTTCAGAAATATTCTTCTTCTTCTTCTTTATCAACCTATAGACATCCACTGCTGGACAAAGGTCTCCTGCATGGACTTCCACAGGCTTCGGTCTTGCGCCGCTTGAATCCAGCGGCTCCCTGCGACTCGTTTTATTATTTTTTTCAAAAATATTGTAATAAATCATATATTTACATTTAATTACGGTCCCTGCTCGTATAAAGTTATAATAATTTTACAGGAACATCAATCATTCTTATAATCGCGCTGAATTAATTGCTGCAACATTGTACAGTAACTATAGGATGCTCTCGAGACGACCTTTTAAATCAATCTGGTTGAATGGCGGAAGTACTCAACTTCGAAGCAATTCATTGCAAAACTATCAAGGGACACTGGTAATAATAACACGGCTAACGAATGAATCTTATCATGAGGACGTATTTTCATAAACGCATAAGCGACGCGCTTAGTGGAATGTATAGGACGAATTTACCGCACTGAAAAATTAACCGTGCTGCAAGTGAAAAACGAAACTTAAGAACATCGTAAGTGCCTGGTTTTACGTTCGCCGAAACGTTTTCTGCCATTTAACGAAAAGCAGAGGTGCGATTGTGTAAGAATTGCCGATCAAATCGTCAAATATTGCCGTCAAAGTAAAATAAACCATAACAGCATTGAATTAGAGCTCAATTTCGTGTATCCATTTTCAACCGTTTAGGGTATCGTACATACCTAAACGTATGAGAATACATACACGAAATTGAGCTCTAATGCAATGAAATTATGGTTTATTTTACTTTGACGCTAACTTTGACGATTTGATCGGCAACTTTTAGAGAATCGGGGGGCAGATTGGTATGAGTACGAATCCCACCAAAAACATTTTCATGTTTTTGCCAAGACAAGACCATATGGCTCGCAATGCTCGCACTGTGAAAAAGTTATCAGATCTCATGTAGAGCCAAGCTTCTAACTCCTCGTTGAGCCTCAATAGCCCAACGGTTAAAGGTACGGACTGAAAACTGAAAGGTCGCAGGTTTGAACCCAACCACCCGTTGCACTATTGTCGTACCCACTTCTAACACAAGCTTTCCGCTTATTTGGAGGGGAGAGGAGGATATTAGTCAACTTCAACTTGGCTGATATTCTTTAAAAAAAAAAAAAAACTACGCGCCCTAACTCTACAAGCCTCAACTTCACAAACTTTTGAATTGTAGGTGAGTACTATTCCGAACCAGTGTTCATTTGATGATAAGAAAGCACATGTAAAAGCTCATTTAAATAAAAAAAATATTACTGTTCTATTCTAATCGGCTTTGCTTCAGCTGTCCACAACCACAAGATAAATAAGCCACATTTTGTAACATTTTTGTCTTGAAAAGAGTAACTGCCGAGTTTCTTGCCGGCTCTTCTCAGCTTACCAAACCGGTGGAAGATTCTTGACTTGTCATAAGAGCTACAAGTTGGCCTACATGAAATAAATTATTTTGAAAACTACGCCTTAGTCAAATTATGTTGCTTGGCCGTTTCGCTAACGTCACATTCACATGGGCGTAAGGTGAAAAAATTCACTGCTCATTGTCATTACTTTTCTGTTATACCTACAATAGTTCTTGCAGTAACGATTCTTGTAGTAAGCCAGGGCATACGTATTATAGGTATAGGGCATACCTACGTATGCCCTGGCCCCGAGGCAAATCCTCTCCCCCCTCGCCGCGTCCCCGCCTCGCCGTCTCCTACCTCAAAATTCAATTTCCAAGCTCCCCGATACGACACAGTTTTCGCATTAGCCCCTAGCATTTCCTTGTCTTTGCATTGCGAATGTATTACCAATAGGTAGGTACTATATGTAGGTGCTAGCCCGTACTTACAATCACGTACTAATATTATTTAAAGACTTGGAGAGTGAGATAGATGGAGTGAGATAGAGACCCCAGATAGATGGGATAAAATTCCAGAAAAACAGAGAGAATCTCGACCAACCATTAAAAAATTGGTTTATAGTAAATACTTATACCTTTTTAGTTATGTAGATAAATAAGTGTGCCATTAAGCAAGGTGACATCATCATCTAATAATAATAATCATCATAACATAGATTTAGGATCGCTAGTCGTTACTACCCGTCCGCTTCAAGTTGGCCGCTACCTCGCGTCGCGCTTCCCCGCACCGCAGCTCAAGTCAGACCCACTTAGTACAGATAGCAACGTACTGCTCGCGATTCAGTAGATCAGTATAGTTCTTGCAATTCACGAGGGCGACTGACTTATGGTTGTGTATGTGTCTTATCTGTATAAGTGTGAGCGAGCGCAATGCTCGCGCCTGCCCGCTCCCACCTAGGCTTTGACAGGCACGCACACGTCTATGCAATGTGCATAGTACACGAAGTAACCACAAGTAAAGCTCACTCTACTCCTCTACTTCTCTATTACTTTAATTAATGACTTTCTTCGAACAGGAGGAAAAATAAGTAATTAAAAATCACGTCCTTCGACATTCAAGACGTCATTGCCATGAAAAGCATCGAGTATTTAATCTAAGATTGGCAAAAAAGCAAACTTCCGACACAGTCGTGGTAACAGTAAAAAAAATTCTTTTCAAAAAACCGACTTCTAACGCCACTACAAAGTATAAAAATAATTTTAGTTTGTCCACGTTTGTTGAAGTCGGGCGGGCCTATATACAAACTATGAAACCGATGCGCGACGCTACAGAATATGATAGACTCGTTTGTAGAAGTCGAGGGAGCATCGCGAGTCGGTTTCATAGTTTGTATTTTAGGCCCGCCCGACTTCAACAAACGTGGACAAACTAAAATTATTTTTATACTTTGTAGTGGCGTTAGAAGTCGGTTTTTTGAAAAGAATTTTTATTTTAAGCTTTTAAGTGTAGTATCCTATGATTGAGGAGCTAGGACCTGGAGCTCCATGATGTAGTCCATACTTGTTACCTACAATATCAATTCGTAATCGAAATTTCCTAAATCGCCATAGTTTTAGCCTGCAGCATCAGGCTTGAGGAGTTGAAGGTTAAAATTTTTATGGGACCATGTCGCAAACATACTCTGTCGATTAAAAAAAAAATCACGCGAATCGGTCCAGTAATCCCGGAGAAATCGGTGGACATACATAGAAAAAAAAAAAAAAAAAAAAAAAAGATACCGGCCGAATTGAGAACCTCCTCCTTTTTGGAAGTCGGTTAAAAATACAATAAATTTTTTTTGTCAGCTGTACAGTATGGCGTCATTTTGTAACGGTCGTGGACGGCCAACAAGGAATAGAATAGAAATATTTTTTATTTAAATACATTTTTACAAGTGCTTTTGATTAGTCAGATAGATCTACCACTAGTTCGAAGTGCCCTTCCTGCCGAAAATAACCAGTAAGAAACTCGGCGGTTGCTCTTTTTCAATATCACTGTTAAGGTACTATGCTATGTATGTAGTATGCAGTGTTTCCAGAATGAGGGGAAGTTCCAAAAAATGCATACTTACAATTCAATACAATATGTTATCATGGACAGGCAGAAAGTAGTTCCCGCCGGTAGAACCCGTTCACGAGCATGACGCATGATCCAGCCATTGCTTCGCTCAACCATATTTGAGGAAACGTAACAACCCGCTTCACACTACACCACTACAGAAATGTTAAAAGAGAGTGTGACATGCTCAGGCTATCCATGTTGGCATCTAAAAGAACACTAATATTCAAATACTCATTTTAAGACATGACTTATACTAGGCTTGACATGGCTAAGGCTGCAAATTGTACATCGTCTCAACTCTCAACCCATCATCGCCAGCTCACTACTGGACATAATAGACAATCGGAGAGCAGATTTCCTCACAATGTTTTCCTTTGCCAATTAAGCAAATGATGATTCTTAAAAATAAAATGCACAAACTACGAAAAGTTAGAGATGCGTGCTGGGGCTCAGGCTCAGGCTCACTAGGCAATCATCCGCTAAATAATAATTATACCTTATTTGCACCTGTATAATGCCTGTATAACATAATGGTATAAGTGATATAACATAGCTTCTGGATTGGAACGGACTTGGCATCAACATAAACGGCGAGTACATCACTCACCTGCGATTTGCCGATGACATAGTAGTCATGGCAGAGACTCTGAGAGATCTCAATACAAATTGTATTGAGCATTGTATTATACAATGCTCAATGATCTCAGCAGGGTTTCTCAACAGGTGGGCCTGAAAATGAACATGAGCAAGACGAAAATCATGTCCAATGCTCATGCTCCGCTCCACCCAGTAATCGTTGAGAACTCTGCGCTCGAAATTGTAGACGAGTATATATACCTGGGACATACAGTCCAGCTAGGTAGGTCCAATTTCGAGAAAGAGATTAACCGCCGAATCCAACTCGGCTGGGCAGCGTTCGGGAAGCTCCGAGATGTCTTCTCGTCCAAAATCCCTCAGTGCCTGAAGACTCAAGTCTTCGAACAGTGCGTGTTGCCAGTGATGACTTACGGATCCGAGACATGGTCGCTAACTATGGGCCTCATAAGAAGGCTCAGGGTCACCCAGCGAGCGATGGAGAGAGCAATGCTCAGTATATCTCTGCGAGATCAAATCAGGAATGAGATTCGTAGGAGAACCAAAGTCACCGACATAGCTCAGCGTGTCGCGAAACTGAAGTGGAAATGGGCGGGGCACATAGTTCGAAGAACTGATGGTCGTTGGGGTCCCAAGGTGTTGGAGTGGCGACCCCGCACCGGGAAACGCAGTGTTGGCAGACCCCCCACCAGGTGGACCGACGACATCAAACGAGTCGCAGGGAGCCGCTGGATTCAAGCGGCGCAAGACCGAAGCCTGTGGAAGTCCATGCAGGAGACCTTTGTCCAGCAGTGGACGTCTATCGATTGATAAAGAAGAAGAAGAAGACACGGATGAAAAATCGATATCTAGAGCTGCCTGTTATTTTTTATGCAAACGGTAACTTGAGAACAGCTGGAATGATTTGGTTTGTTAGCTTGGTATGTATCTATGTACTCGTATCTATGAATCAATGTAACCGAAGTTTGGACTCGATTTTCATCTCCTTCAAAAAGTCGGATTGATTTGAAACTTCGCACACTTATCAAGGACCGATGACAATGCAATAATTTAAATAGTTTGTTTGTTTTTACAAGGAATCGCATTAGAGCAATGGGAATTTAACTTGATCGGATTATACGCGATTGCAGCGCCAGAAACGGCATAGAGTGGATTTTAGGAAAACTATTTTTATTTTTAAAATTTTGTTTACATTACAAACTAGCCGATGCCCGCGACTTTGAGCATGTGGATTTTTATTCTAATATAGCATTTAAAGTATCAGGGTGTAAAAGTTGAGCCGTATCTAGGCCTTGCATTCGAATATTCGAATATTCGAATTATTCGAATAATATTTCTGTCCGAATATTCGAATATTAAATCTGCTATATTCGAATATTCGACCAATTTTGTGAAAGCCAAACTCGGAATATTAATGTGCATGTCGCAGGCATTTTGTGTGATTCGCCGTTTACATACGGCGTCGTCAGTTTAAAAACGCTCGCTGTTATGTAATGCCGCGGCAAATTGAAGTATTTAGTTCTGTTTCTTATGCCTAACAAGTACTATATGTTTGCCAAAATCTAAAGTTAGGTTAGGTTAGAGTTATACATGAACAGTCAGGTGCCCTTAGGTTGTATTGGGCTTAACTTAGGCATATTGACCAAATGGAACCTAAGGGCCCGACCTACGGCTGGGCACCTGACTGTGGCTGTGGCAGTCCTGTGGCTCCCTGCAACTCGTTTGATGTCGTCAGTCCACCCAGTGGGGTCAGTCTGCCAACAATGCGCTTCCCGGTGCGGGGACGCCCCTCCAGCACCTTGGGACCCCAAAGACCATCAGCTCTTCGAACTATGTGCCCCGGCCATTTCCACTTCAGTTTCGCGACTCGCTGAGCTATGTCGGTGACTTTGATTCTCCTTCAGATCTCCACATTTCTGATTTGATCTCGCACTGATACTCCAAGCATAGCTCTCTCCATCGCCCACTGAGTGACCCTGAGTCTTCTTATGAGGCCCCACAGTTAGCGACCATGTCTCGGATCCGTAAGTCATCACTGGCAGCACGCACTGTTCGAAGACTTTAGTCTTCAGGCACTGAGGGATTTTGGACGAGAAGACATCTCAGAGCTTCCCAAATGCTGCCCAGCCGAGTTGGATTCGGATGTTGATCTCTTTCTCAAAAACCTGTTGAAGATTTGGCCACAGATCCCAGAGCCAAACTGACCCGACACTATACCGAAAATATCCCCGACGTCAGCCTATAAGAGATTAGTATGGCTCTCAAGCAGCTCAAGAACAACAAGGCGGCTGGTGATGACGGAATCACTGCGGAACTCCTGAAAGCGGATGGAAAACCGATACTTAAGATTTTTCAGCGATTGTTCATTTCCTTCATTCAAGAGGGTATACCGCCCGAAGCATGGCACAGGAGCGTGGTGGTTCTGTTCTTCAAAAAGGGTGATAATACCTTGTTGAAGAATTATTATAGACCCATCTCGCTGCTGAGTCATGTTTATAAGTTGTTCTCGAGAGTCATTAAGAATCGTCTCGCTCGTCTCGACGACTTCTAGCCTCCCGAACAAGCCGGATTCCAAAAAGGCTTTGGCACCATTGATCACATTCATACGCTGCGGCAGGTTAAACAAAAGATGGAAGAGTATAAACGTATTGACTACCGGTATATCCAATTGTTGACGTGCTTGTATGAAAACGCCACTATGTCAGTACGTATACAGGACCAGACTAATCCACTTGCAGCGTGGAGTATGATAAGGAGACGCAATCTCCCCGAAGCTATTTACCGCTGCATTGGAGGACGTCATTAAGCTTCTGGATTGGAACGGACTTGGCATCAACATAAACGGTGAGTACATCACTCACTTGCGATTTGCCCATGGCATAGTCGTTATGGCAGAGACTCTGAGCGACCTCAATACAGTGCTCAATGATCTTAGCAGGGTTTCTCAGCGTTGGGCCTGAAGATGACATGAGCAAGATGAAAATCATGTCCAATGTTCATGCTCCACTCCACCCTCGTTAAGAATACTGCACTTGACATTGTGGATGAGTATAATATAATGTACCTGGGACACAGTCCAGCTAGGTATGTCCAATTTCCTGACTTGTAATACTGATTAACTAGTGGTTCGCCCCGAACTGAGACCTCGCGGTATCCCATAATTCCCATAAGGTAGTTTTAACTATATATTGTAATTAAAACGCGCCGAATCTGGAGACGTCAATCGTCATCTGCTTTCGTGGATGGGATGCGTATGCCTACAGTATTTTACTTAAATTCAGCCGGTTCGCTGAACGGGTGTTACGTAGTATACGATTTCATAATAAAAAAAATTATAAAATGCCATGACTGCGCGCTTGCGGCTTCTGCGGCGAGCATGTCTAGATGCGCGCTCATCTTTACCTTCATAGGCACAGTACCATCATACGGTAGTAAATAGGTGCTAACGTCTAATTATTGTAAATAGAAACGGATTTACTTTTGCAAAAACAACGTGATACTTTTATTGATAATAATTTGCTAATTGAATAACATAATTAGTAATAGACAAAATAAAAATAGCTGACGCAAAACTGTATTTACAATAATAAAGACAGCGCCATCTATTAACAGTATAGTGAAGTTTTGTTAAAAACATTGATGCCCATTAAAAATTAAATAATTTCGTTTCTTTATAATCTTAGTATTTGTTGTTCAAGTACAGAATATAGCTCAAATTATGTGTAAGTTTCAAGTTTTAAAATAAAGTGGTTTTAGAGATCTAGCCTCGAATTCAATCTCCACTTTGAAAGCCCCCCATTTCGTCAATTTTAGGAAAAAAAATAAAAAAAAAATACTTTTGTACTCTGTTTCAAATTATCTTTAAAATGAGGTACTGCAACCCTTTGAAACGCAAAAAAATATATTTTTACTTCGCATTCGCTTCTATGAGAGCCCCGCTGAAATAAAGATTTTTATAACTTTTGAAGCCATTTTCGGCTGGAAAACAATTGAAGAAAAAAAGGTGTGCTCCACTGTGTTTCTTGATATTGAAAAAGCGTTTGACAAAGTCTGGCATGAAGGTCTTATTTATAAAATTAGAAATATGCTACCCAAGGCGTTTGCAGATATCTTAGAGTCTTATATTACAAATAGAGCATTTAGAGTAAGACAAGAAGAAGCCTACTCTGAACTTAAACTTATAAAAGCTGGAGTTCCGCAAGGAAGTGTTCTAGGTCCGGTCCTGTACCTATTATATACCTGCGATATCCCAGAACTAGAAAATAATACCATTGCCACTTTTGCTGATGATACAGCTATTATGGCTATAGGAGAAACGCACAGTGAGGCAGTGGAAAAAGTACAAACAGCTCTAAATAAGGTGTACAATTGGACCAAAATATGGAGAATAAAGTTGAACGTAGCAAAATCAGTACATATTGATTTTACTAATAAAACAGGAAATTATCATGCTGTTTTCATTAATGACAAACAAATTACATACGTGGATACAGCTAAATATCTAGGAATGACACTTGATGTGAAGTTACGCTGGAGGGCTCATGTCAAGACAAAAAGAAAAGAACTTGATTTAAAGTATAAAAAGTTGTATTGGTTACTGGGAAGACATTCCTCACTATCAATAAACAACAAGTTAATTTTATATAAACAAGTCCTGATGCCGGTTTGGACCTATTGAATACAGCTTTGGGGCTCCAAAGGTTCCAAAACAAAGTACTGAGGAATATTGTGAAAGCTCCTTGGTACATCAGAAATGACGACATTCATCGGGACCTAGAAATTGAATTCGTCGACAAAATTATACCAAAATTTGCCGAAGCCCACGATAAACGGCTTCACCATCATGTTAACGTTGAAGCAATCCAGCTGCTTGACGTAACTGAACTAGTGAGACGTTTAAAACGAACAAAGCCTTTTGAGTTGGTGTACAGTTAAATTAAATAGTGATTAGTGAAATAGTGATAGTGTAGTGTTAGTGCTGCCTGAAAGAACACATGAACAAAGCGTCTCTAAAAACTTACCAAGAAAAACTAAGATGTGTCATTGGACAATCTCTTAGTATATAAGATAGTAATTTATAAGTTTAGGTTAAATTAAAATTACTCATTAGCCAACTAAGTTAGGCTAGATTGTAATGGATTGAGCACCACTTTGGTACTCAGTATCAGGAAAAAAAAAAAAAAATTTCGGCTGGAGGCCATCGGTTTACATATTATCATATCTAAAATTGAAGTAACTACGTTCAGTAATTCAGAAGTTATAAGGCTCTGACAGACGGACGGACGGACGGACGGACAGACGGACGGACGGACAAGTGCAAATTCACTCAAGTAAACTCAGAGACCTTCGCTTCGCTCGGTTGATTACCTATTTGTATTCTATCAACGTTAAAAATCTTTCTTTTAAGTTTTGTAAGTAAGTAATACGAAGTAAGTAGTATGAAGAACCAAAAATAATGTTAAGAATTTAGTACTTTTTTTCTAGTTACATGATAAAAGATTTTAAGCAAGTTGTTGTTTTTGTAATTGATTATTTGATTTTATTGATAATTATATAATATTATATATTATTATATTATTATATTATATATAATAAAACAGAAACGAAACCAATTCTGTACATGAAATAGATTCAAAAAAGGGTTTTTGCTTCTAATTGTGTTCAAGATACAGATATCAAAACAGAAGCTAAATTTTTTTTTGTCTGTTTGTCTGTCTGTTTGTTTGTCCTTCTTTCGCGTAAAAACTACCGCACAGATTTCTACAAAATTTTATACCGTGGTAGCTTATTACTCGGGTCAACATCTAGGCTACTTTTTATCCTGGAAAAGCAAGGAGTTCCCGAGGGACTTTAAGAACTAAATCCACGCGGATAAAGTCACAGGCATCAGCTAGTTGTTATATAAATATTATTACAATACTCATACTCAGATCTCGATTTGCTGTGTTATGTTGTGGTTGTTTTGTTAAGCAACAACTTTTTTTTATTTTTTGGAGGGCTGAATTAGTACCATAACAGTCAAATTCCAAACAGTTCTTTAATTTTTAAGTAAGATTTTGTTTTGATTCAGAGAAATAAGACTCAAAGTAAGAAATTGGCTATTAAAAACATAATTATTATAACATCTTTTGATTTTTTTAATTATTCGAATATTATTCGAATAATTCGAATAATACCCGAAAAAAAGTCGAATATTCGAATACCAAAATTTTCGAATATTTGCAAGCCCTAGCCGTATCTGGATTTCAATGATGAAGTCTATAATACTAATGTCCTCCCCACCGAATCCGGTCATGGCAGCCAACCTGCTCAGAGGTTAGCCATCTGTGCAGGAGATCTTATAGTGCACGAGTATGTGCGCAAACACAGGTGCACTCTCTATTTCCTCACTCTCATAGTCTGATAGGATGGAAATTCCGACATGACCAGAGAGATCAGACGATTTCAATTATGAAGAATGAATTTACAATCAACAGTTCAGAAATCACCACTTTCAAGAGTGCAGTTTTCTGCAGCATCAGGACTGAGGTTTAGAACCTGAAATTTTTATGGGGCCACCTTACAAAGTTTCTGTGTCACAAACACAAAAATCACAGATATTGATATGTACAGTCGGCTGCAAAAGTCCATATAGAAAAAGCAAACAAGTTGCCTTGCATGCAGTCTGTCACTCGCACACTTACTGTAGTATTGAACTGAAATCGTTTGAACCTTATGTTGTTGACTTAAGGTTGATTATTGATAGATAATATTTATTTGTTTGAGTGAGAATGCGAGTGATACACAGCATTGCTTGCGCACGGTTTTAGCCTTTAAGCTATGTATGGACTTTTGACGTCGACTGTACATAGGTAGAAAACGCAACTCCTTTTTTGAAAGTCAGTTAAAAAGGTAGTCTAAGTTACTCCTTATAACCTAAGATATCTGTCTGTGAAAGTTTTGTCAAAATAGGTCCAGCCATTCCCGAGATTAGCTGGAAACAAACAGGCAGAAAGATTTAAAAATTGATGTTTTGCAAGTACCGGAAATACTTACCATTTAGTAAAAAGCTAAGTTATTTTCACATTTCAAACACACACTGCAATTTTATTTGCATAGATGTATTAAAGATGTAGCTAGAATATTAATAATTTTAAGTTAAATTCTTGGTGAACTACGCCAATCAGAAAAGATGTCTCCTACACAATCTCTTATTAGAATATAATATAAATGGTTTACCTATTTTAGATTTTAGTAAACTTGAGATTCATATCATATCATAAATATTTTTAATGTAAGTGGCTAATTTAAAATACTTTAGTGTGACGATAAAGAAATAGTAATCTAGATTCTCCTTCTCAGACCTAACTTCTGAATAATCAATACATCTAAGAAAGCTAGACTGTTCCTTTGAGTATTTAAGGTTAAGAATAATTTAGTGCTAATGCAACATGCTATTACGAATGCAAATGCATTTCCCATAAATAACACCTACCTAGTAACTTTACAAATGAGAGTAGTGTGGAGTAGTGCGACTATTAAGTCCACATTCCTAAGTCAAAAGAGCAAAATGCATACAAGATATTCTCTTTTTTGGAAGTTGTTAGGGTAAAATTAACACCACGTTACCTTTTCTAACGTCACACATTGAACACTTGAAGGCTTCGGCGTTATTTCTGTACGTACAAACGCTGCAATCCCAATAATTTTCTTCGAGCACTTTGGATGGCCTCTTGCCTCTCCGAATGGCATTTTTCTTGTCCATTTTAACGCGCACTTAACCCTAAATTATGTATCTCACGCGTTAATCATGATATTTTGGAATAAGCACGGGATTTTCTATCGCACATTACTAAAATATTCATTTTAAGAATCATTATTTACGTTTTACTGTGCACAGAATGTACACCAACACCGCGGTACGCCATGACGGATTGGTTGTGCGTCGATAAAACAGAGCTGGCGCCACTTGATTTGGAACTGTTTTATCGACATTCCCGCAGAAGGTGCACGGCAGTCGGCACCATGCATGGAACTAGGAATTACGACTACGTCTTGGTCGGCTTTCACAAGTCACAACTCACAATAGGGTATTTGACTACTTTTAGAAAATCATCTTAAATTGTTAATAATGCTATGCTGAAGCTAACAAAACGTATATTTCGGCATAATTTTCAGTATTTTTCATAAAAATCGAGAAATAAATTCAAAAAAGTAAATTGCCGCCGAAACGTTCCATTTGCTCTCATGACGTCACAGTTCACATTTCAAACAATGACAATTCCACATCCCATAGGTGGTGTGGACTGTGACATCATTCGAGATCACGGAACGTTTTCGATCACGTGACCATGGCCGGAATTATAGCAATTTTATTTAATGTTTTCTATTTAAATAAAACTTTATTTTTTAGTTTTGTCGTATGGAATAATGTTTTTAGATAATAATCTTTTAGGATGACACCAAATGAAACGATATTTTTAATATAGTCAAATACCCTATTCACAGATTCACAGAGCCAATTATAATAGGGTATTTGACTACTTTTAGAAAATCATCTTAAATTGTTAATAATGCTATGCTGAAGCTAACAAAACGTATATTTCGGCATAATTTTCAGTATTTTTCATAAAAATCGAGAAATAAATTCAAAAAAATAAATTGCCGCGGAAACGTTCCATTTGCTCTCATGACGTAACAGTTCACATTTCAAACAATGACAATTTCACATCCCATATGTGGCGAGGACTGTGACGTCATTCGAGATCACGGAACGTTTTCGATCACGTGACCATGGCCGGAATTATAGCAATTTTATTTAATGTTTTCTAATTAAATAAAACTTTATTTTATAGTTTTGTCGTATGGAATAATGTTTCTAGATAATAATCTTTTAGGATGACACCAAATGAAACGATATTTTTAATATAGTCAAATACCGTATTGGCTCTGTGAACCTGTGAATATAGGTATTAATTATTAAATTCTGTGACAGAGCCAGGCCTGTCTCACTCTTATACAATATTGACAATATAGCATCGAGAATACGAATATTTTAGTGCAGGAAAGGAAACCTACTAAATAGAATCTTAGGCCGCTATTAGACAGTGTCTCGTTCGTCTTTCATTTTTGCGAATATTTTTTGTGAAAATGAACCTTATGGCCCTTTACCCTAAGGGCGAATTTAGACGGATGGCTTACCGATGACCTTCGAAAATGAAAGCAAAAATGACAAAAAATTTACCGGAGAAAATTAACCCTTAGTGCATAGCCGTCTCTATCTCCTGTAGAGAGCCATGAAGTGGATGTGGCAACGTCGCAATTTACTGTCACTGGTAGGCTCATGGGTAAAATGAAAAATCAGTAGGAATGTATAGCTGTATAGACTTCGGTGTTGATAATTATTTACTTATACTAATTAGCTGCTTTATTTTTATGGCGTCCACATGAATGAGAACTAACATATTAAATAATTACATAATTTTGTGTTTTTAGAAACATCGAAGAGTGAATTGAAAAGGTAATGATGTAACAAAGTTACAATGTAAACGACATTATGGTACATAACTTTGAAACTACTGACCCGATCTTGATGAAATTTGCACTGTTTCCTAAGTTAAAAGATTCTTAAAACAATTAAGAAAGATTTTTAGATAATGATAAAGTAGGTATATCAAAAAATAAAATAAAACTTCTTCAAAAAGCGAATATTCTCTTTATTTAATGGCTTCTTATTATTCAGCTTGTTTTTATTTCATTGCCTTTTTTAAGAAGAATCTAACACTGGTTCGGAATGCTGCTCTAACCTTAGCGAGAAGAACCAACAAGAAACTCGGCATTGTCTATGCATTGTAACTTAAAAAAAAAAACAATATTTAAGAGTATTATCATCATCATAATTTAGACTACTTCAACAATCACTATGAACTAACAGAAAGCAGCAAAAATTTAGTTAAAACAATGTCATAGAGTAAAACATATGTTTTTATGAAAGTAGACAACATTAAAATAGTCAACCTATTTAGTCAACAAATGAATTAAAATCTCTATCTGATTTCTCTTTTAGGTAATACACATACTTTTTTTATAAAAATAGTCAAAGCAATTACATTTACAAGCAAGTATAAAAGTAGTCAACCTATAGTCAACGCAATAACTTATTAAAATCTCTATCTAATTATTCTTTTAGGTAAAACACATACATCATACTTCATACTAATATTATAAATGCGAAAGTGTTTTTTGGTTTGTTCGTTTGTTGGTTTGTCCTTCAATCACGCCACAACAGAGCTACAGATCGACGTGATTTTTTGCCTGGGTGTAGTTGAGGACCTGGAAAGTGACATAGGCTTATTTTTATCCCGGAAAACATAAGAGTTTTCAAGGGACTTTAAAAACTAAATCAATCATCAGATAGTTTCTTATAAAAATAGTCAAAGCAAGCACATTAATAAGCAAGTATTCAAAATTAAAATTCAAAATTATTTATTTCATGTAGGCCAACCTGTGGCTCTTATGACACGTCAAGATTCTACCACCGGTTCGGAAAGCGGATTCTGCTGAGAAGAGCCGGCAAGAAACTCAGCAGTTGCTCTTTTCAAAATAATCATTTTACAATATTAATAAGTAGCTATTACATTGTAATAAGTTTTTATACTATCTTGTGGGCAGCTGGATGGCAAGCTGATTTAACCCGTGCATCTTTGTTAGAATAGAATATGACATTTCCACAAAACGTACTACAATTCAATTCATGTCAAAGACGGGCAGACAGAAAGTAGCCCCATTCCCGCCGGCGGCACCCGTTCACGAGCATGACGCATGATCCAGCCATTGCTTCGCTCGACCATATTTGAGGGACGAGGGAGTACAAAAGTTATAGTCCATATCTTACTAAACTACTGAACTGATTTTGATGAAACTTGCACTGATTCCTAAGTTAACAGATTCTTAATCCAATTAAAAGAAAATTACTTGTTGCAATTTGTTTCCAAATTTCTGAGAAATATACGTGGATATACATACACACACTTATGAAATTTGACATCTATTTTGAAACCCACAGAGATTAACTTATACGAATATTGTGCATTGTTGGACAATATTATATACATTCGGGTCGAATTTTTGGATTATTTTCTGCGTAACCTAGAATAGTTTTGGACTTATACTCGGCCACTTTTTATATAAATTTCATCAATCAATAAATTTACAACTTTCTCCCTTTCTACCCACGTAGAGCATATTGATTTTAAATAACAATAATTATTTTCTGATGAATTCGGACACAGGCCAGTCATTGAAGTTATTTGCTGCAAATGTCTTGCAGTTGGCAAGATTAGGTATTGCCTCAAAGTATTATTAGGCACAGGAGGAAATACTAAATATCACAAATGAAAATATAAGTGTAGCAACACTATATCTACGTTGCTTATTTTTTAACAATTTTATTTGGTCTAGAACTAGCTCTGCAGCAAAATTATCAATTTCAATATTAACTGCTTCGTTCAAATAATTAAGACCTATCGAGACAATATTCAAATGACTTTGTTGGTTCACAACTATTGTTATAATAACGAGATAGTATATTTTCAAGCTGTGACCATCTTCTTAGCTTAAGTTCACTAGGTAATATCCAGCTTAAATCTTCACGATGCATTAAAATATGTCCTTTTACATATACCTGAATGCTTAGATTTTCATCCACCAACACACTATTAACTACTTTCACATTGCAGTCACTGTCACCATTATTACTTTCAATATCAAGATTTAACAAATAAAAATAGAGCTTCTTATTAGGTATCACTCGATATAACCATTTAGAGCAGAGGTTCCCAAACTTTTTTTGCTCATAGACCCCTTTCAAAAGTTTGCTGGTTCCGGTGGACCCCCTGCAGCTAAATTTCTATCATATTTCCAGTCGACAAAAAATGTGAAGATAAATTATGAAAATTGGCGTTGCGAGTGAGTTCCAACCACGAAAACAACATTCTTTGAAAAAAAAAGAGAATTGATTGGTAAATTAATTAATTGATTGTGCTGTGAGTGGATGTCAAAAGTAAAGTTGACCATTCAAAAAGAAGTGATTCCATCTCAAGCTTACATTTTTGACATCTACTCACAGCACAAAAACCAATCAATTCTCACTTATTTTATTTAGAAAACTCGGAGTGGTAAAAATAAAAAAATAGTATATTTTCTTGTGTTGTATTTATTCAAATACTATGTAAGTAACTATTAATTATTATTATTGTTATCATATTTTACAATATTATATTAAGTAAGTATAGTAAATCAAAATATAATTGTACCTGCAATCAAAATTAAACATTAATAACGTACACGTAACACCTGAGAGTTCTCCATAATGTTCTCGAAGGTGTGTGAAGTCCACCAATTCGCATTGGGCCAGCATGGTGGACTATGGCCTGTAACCCTTCTCTTAGAGGAGACCTCGCTGGGTTGATAATAAAGATGACTTATATTAGTGAAACACCACACAGTCGGGAAATAAACAATTACTAATAAATTAGGGACAAAAAGTTCTACCTTTCTCGGATTTCTGTTCTAAATAAATAAATAAGTAATAAATAAAATAAAAGTATGTATAGCAAAAGGCAGCCTACTTACTTTTTCCGTCGCTGGCAATCACTAAGATCGATTCACTTTAGGTACTTTTCTCTCCGAAATTCCGGGAACAAATGAGTAACGTTTATTCTTGGCATTCGTATTTATATTGGTGAAGAATCAAACAAGTTCATGCAAGATTGCAAGCACACACACCACCCACAAGTCGTATTTGGTCCCTTTGCACGTCTGAACAAGCGTTGCAGACGGCGCGTCGGCGGCGGCTTCACTATCGACCCCCGCTTACGAATTGTGAACCCCCATTTTTCTGTCACGCCAACGTAGACCCCCGTCGAGTCTCCCGTGGACCCCTGGGGGTCCACCTGGACCACTTTGGGAATTACTGATTTAGAGTCTCCTAACTTTTCTTGGAATTTATGCACTTGTCTTTGAATGACGAAATTATGTCACTCTCTAAAAATTTAGACACCTGCTCCTCATGAAATAGTTCAGCTCGTTGTCTCCTTTTTTCGGGGTTGCTTCTTGAAGGTGGAGTGCTCTTTGACATGTATGATGGGAGATTATTGAATATATGGGGTACTGCACCCTCGACTAAACGTGGGTATTTCAATTTCTGTTTAAACACATCCGTCACTTCCAATGACAATTTCCTCAGTCTGGATTTCATGGGTTGAAAAATAGTTGCAGCATACAACTGAGTGTTTTGTAGGTACCCAGTCTTTTCGTGGAATGGCACGTAACCACTCTTGAGATGAGCATCTTTCGGGAAAGAAAATGTACTTTTAGCTCCTTCAATGCGGATTACACTGGCTTAATTTGATTTGCATTCTGGCACACAGCATTTTCTTGGCATCTGAAACGGTTAAAATAACTTTTATAAACAAACAAAATGAAATAATATAAGTATTTTTTTTGTAGGTTATGTTTTCAAACCTAGATAGGTACCTACTTATTTAAATTATGAGTCTAGCACTTAATTGTAAGTTACTGCACATCTTTAATCGAAAATATCTTCATTTGTTACATTAAAACATATTGACAGTAGTAGTCAGTCAGTAATAAACTTAACTTTCTTACCTTAGCAGGTTTGTTTACACTTTGCAGTCCATATAAAGTTAACCACGAAAACGGATTTATCTCGTCATAACTGATGTATTTTTAAAAGGTTTCTATCTACCTTGAGTGAAAACGTACATTAATCACCAAAATTATTGTATCTTTTGTTAAATAATTATGATTTAAATACAAAATAACACGACGCGAAACAAAACCAAACACCAAACACAAACTTGTCGATGTCGACTGACAGAGCCTACCTGCGACGTTGCCAGACTTCTACTTCATGGCTCTCTACAGAAGATAGAGACGGCTATGCTTAGTGCGAACTGCGAATCAAGAGTCAAGACGGTTCATTTTCGCAAAAAATTTCGCAACGGTCAACGATGACCGATGCACTATCTAATTTGGGCCTTACTGGAATAGTTAATTATGTATGTTCAAATATTATTATTTGATACACAAAAACACAAAAACATAATAATTTATTATTCTAAAGAATTACCATAGTAGGTAGGTAGGTACCTACTGTGGTTAAGTCGTGTTTGGAGGCCATAATAATAGTACAGAGTAAGGATATAGGTAAAAGCTACAATAATAATTAAGATGTTAGTTGAGGATTGCCAAACTTCTTGGCTTCTTAGTACATGTCCTGGTTTTCAAAGCCATCCAGCTTAATAAAAATTAAGATGAACTTAAGAAGTTGGCGTAGTTCAGATAAGTATTATTTGTTATTATTTTATTAAGTATCAGATTAGATTATTTTTGGAGAGCAATAGAACGAAAGAATAGGAACTCAGCTCGTAAGGTACAAAAATATCCAGAAACAAGAAATATGTTATTCTTCTGTGAAGATCAGAATTGATAATATTGGTAATTGATACCATCTAGTTTTTTTGAGTTTGCACATAGTTTGCATGATGTATATTTTATTCTGTGATAAAAACAATGGTTGATTTAAACACTAACTTGACTAATTTGTGAGTACTCACGTCCAACTCGATATTCTGACAAATTTTTAAACTGGACACTTTCAAGTAAAGATTTTTATATGTATAAACCTGTGAAGATGATACTGCCATCGTCGCAATTAGAATACCATAAGCCTACTTTGTTGTATTAGTTGACAAATTGCGAAAAACCAAATTAAATTTGAATTTCGCGGGCAGACCCGTATCTTCAACCGCATCACACTCAATTATTTAGCTCGAATGTTCAGAGAACATTTACCTACTCACCAATCATGCTGATGGGTTTTAGAGGCCGATCATTGAAAGATTGATCTAGTCGAAAAGGATTTAATCACTGTGTTAATATTAATTATAAAAATAGCAAGGCGTTAGATGTTGCACGTTCGGTGGCGCTAGTGAGAGAGTTGCTGGCAAAACCACAATGTATATTGTTTATGGTTTTATACAGATGGTACGATAGTCAAAACTACACAATCCAATTTCAACTCATGCAATCAACGTAATTTTTTAATGACGTTATTACAACAACCTATCCGCCCCAGAAGACTACGTTGGCTTTTTTTGTATATTGTATCACCAGCTGACTAAAACTGATAGATGCCTTCCACCTTGAGTATTAAACCTGCGATGACCAAGAAGGCGATTATTTATATTTGCAAGACAGATCTGGTTGAATGTTCTACTGAAAAAGATGATAAAATGACAGATAGTTTGAGTGTCATTCGTCACTCACGCACGATTGATGGAACTTCTGACGCAGAACCTGCTGTCTGAACATGGACTCATTGAAGTTTTCTCCAGTTTTCCTTTTTTTAATTTCGAATACCTACCTACGGACGGTGTCCCGATTGTTAATCTTTTAGTACTTAATGTATGGCAACCCTAATATAGGGTCGAGCTTTGTACAAAAAATGTTTTCTTACAAAAACATATTTTATAAAAGACGTTCCAGGAAACGTCGACCTTTTTTTTTTGAAAAGCTTCAAAGATCTAAAATTGTTTCTACCTGAACTGAGATGTGTTTTTAAGGTGTTTTTGTCTGTTACTTAGCTTTGTCGTTTTTGAACGTTATGCCTCCTGCAAGGCATTTTTTTTACTTGCAAACTATGAAACTTGTCATATTTTTAATGATGTTTCAAAAAAACTTATAGCTAAACTAATCTAATTACTATACAAATCATATGCCCGCGTGGAATGGTGCCAAGAATACTGGCTGCATTTCCGCGCTGGACAGCCAGGCTGATCCTTTGCGCAAAAAATGAGCCAGCTCTTCTGTGACCAGATGAGGCAATTAACCGCGGTGAAATGTCACGTAAATATTTTTTGCACTTTGACTCCATGACCACAGGGTCTCCACAGCAAACGGAACAAATATGTAACTCTCGATCAGAGAGGCATACTTGCGCCGTTTACAGGATTCAGCCATTTCAGCTACGGCTCAAGGTCTTGATGCTGTCTCCCTGATATGACACGGGGCCAATGTGTTTAAATATCTGCCTGAGGTAATTTTTTTAATTTAACCGATTTCCACAAAAGGAGGATGTTCTCAATTCGGTGTCTTTTTAGAGTTCCGTACCCAAAGGGTGCCAACGGGAGCCTGTCGGGTGCCTTCGCTGTCCGTCTGTCCGTCCGTTTGTCAGCGGACTGTATCTCTAAACGTATACGTAGACAGTTGAAATTATCACAGTGTGTAAGTATTTCTAATACTTAATACAAATAAAATAAAATTTAAAAATAAAGGGGGCTCCCATACATGGAAAAATAGTCGAAATAATATTTTTTTGTATCCTAGCATGTGGGGTGTCATTGTCTAGAGCTTTTATTATTTTTTAGCTACAAAAATGAAGAAATGGGGGGCTGTCAAAGTTGTCGGTTTTGGACCATTTTTGTTACGGGGTCTATCTCAAAAACTAAACTACACTAGCGGCACGCTATGATGGCCGGTTTGACGTTTGTCCGCTCATGAAGTTCCGTATTAATTGATAACGACTTTGAAGGAAATAATTGTATTACTTTATTGACGATAGTGATGTGCAGAGATTCATAAATTTTATCGAATGTAGTTTTAGGTTTAGGACTCAAAATTTATTTATTAAATTGATTTCTAAAATGTATACAAGTGTAGAAAAATCAGTTTGCACCATTTAAGGGGTGAATGTACTTGTGAATATGAACAATTTTCACTATGTGGACAAACCTCTGAAATCGCAAAAAAATATCAGCTGTTTCATACAAAAGGTAAAATTTTTATTTTTATATGATATATACCACAACTCGGCATTTGGTTTTCTAAATTGAAAATTTTTAAAAATGGAATCTAATACGATCGTCACATAGGATCGCTGGCTAGCACAACTACTACCTCCGGCAAACTCGCGTCAATGCTCAATGCAAAACAAAGCAGTTTCGAATTGACGTTGCTTCGAAAAGTATAAACTGTCAGTGCAATGCGATTGTGATATAGTTTTGACCTGGCTTTGGATTTCAAATATTGATACTGCATTACTGTTGACCCTTGCTCGTTAATTTGGACTCTGTTCAAGCCCTTTGTTGTGGATTTCGTCGATATGACCGAACGTACGCAGAGAACTGTAAACCTATTTAATCAGGTACAAAAACAAAACTTAATTGTTTTTTGTTCGAGAATAAATTGACATTCCACATCACTATTGTAATGTGTCAAACCGGCCATCATAACGTGCCGCTAGTGTAGTTAGTTCATCATTAGCAACCCATCAACGGCTCACTAATGAGCGCAGGTCTCCTCTCAGAGACGGGTTAAGTATAGGCCATAGTCCACCACGCTGGCTCAATGCGAACTGGCGGACTTCACACACCTTCAAGAACATTATGAAGAACTCTGTTTCCTCACGATGTTTTCCTTCACCGTTGAAGCAAGTGATATTTAATTGCTTAAGAGTGGGTGTGCCCTCGTTAACAGTAAACAGATTTGATTTTTACAGTAGTAGATCAAGTTTCAATTATCCGAAAAAAAACACGCAAGAATTACATCATACTGCCAAGGGACGTCTTTGGGCAAAAACATAAAATGATGAAATTTGTTCGATAATAAAAAATCGCGAAGTTAGGTCTAATTTTTAACCAATATTCATTTATTTTCAATGTGTTGCATATTGCAGAGCCAAAATTTTTACATTAAATTCCGATTGATATTATCAAGAGAGTAGCCTAGTGAATTGAAAAGAAAATGAATATTTTACGAGTTACAAAGTATTTGGCGCTTACTACACTCCTATTCCGCGCAAAACGCTTTCTTTTGTCGCGCCTCACATGAGGTTGTGGCTATGTTTTATCTCAGCGCGAAATCTGATTTTTTTTTGGGGCTACACGCGCTCTTAAACGTACTTGACTCCGAAAAGTCAGAGGTGTGTACCCGGGATCGAACCTGCGACCCCCCCAATAGGAGACCACAGTCCCAAACACTAGGCTATTACTGTTACTTTGCTAGGTTTTGCTGTATAGTGAGGTAAAAGTAAATATGCACAATATCCTTTAGTGAATTTAAAACGAAACCTTGTGTTCGAGAGTAAAAGTGCACATGCATCGGCAGAATAAATAAAATCTCAGCCATTGTTCATTCTGTAGACGAAATATGGAGTTTTCCGCAAAATAGCGGCAACGTGCAAAAGTGCGAGTTTTGTTTTGGCGCGTTTGTCATGTATCTTGATAGGAGGTGCAACTGCGGACAATCGAATTTAAGTTTTTTTTACCATATTATCAGAATAAGGTGTTCTGTGTTTTTAGCATAGGTTTCCCATTTAGCTTAGGAAAATAATATTATACTAGCAAAAAGCTGAGCTTTGTGAGGGCTCGCGTAGTTTTTCTAACGGGTAATAAGTTCTGTTGCAGCGATGTTAACTCTTTGGTTTTCTAACAGATGGCGTTAGTAGTACAATAACATTCTATCCAATGAATACAAAATTGTTAATGTTCATTTTTTAATGGCTATAAAATTATATTTTTTTCACAGATAACACATCTGGATATGAAGTTGAATTACTATGTTAAAGCACAAATCTATAAGCATGATAGTTTTTCAGTAAAGTGTACCACAAAAATGCTCAGCAAATGCAAATTATTCAATGAAGGTTCATAATGCATGCATAATTATGTAAGTAAGTAACTTGTGTAAATACAATATAAAAAATATTATTTAAGTAATAAGTATTTTTCCTTAGTAAACCTTAATAAGTCTTTAAAAAAGTTTATATTTATAAGTTTATTTTTTAATTAGTGTTTTACATATAAACTAAAAATCTTGTTTTTAAATGATTATCTAATAAAGTTTTACTTTTTTGTAGATAACTGTTTAAGTAATATTTAAGTTAATTTATTGACACATTCAGGGCTGATTTCACCAACGCAAATAACCGTGCGTTTCAATATTTTCGCAGATTTTCAATACGAAAACTGTCAGAACTCCCAATTTATGCCGAAGATTTTCGTCATTCGAACGTCATTCGAACTAACAAAATAAAAGTTAAGTAGTAGGTATAATATATTAATTGTATATGTATTTATTATTTATTACTTTCCTTTGTTTATATCTGTATGTTTCTTTTTTGTTCTGTTGTAGATAATGTCACTAACAAGATCCTTTTAATGCAGTTTATCAAAATAGCATCGTCATCTTTTAACATCCCCACTGTGGCTCTCTCATTCAACGTGACATTGGCGAAGTGCACCGGGCTGAACTGGCACAAAATAAAGCCAGAAAGTTAAAACAACAACAACAACAACAAACGCCATTCGACGTTGGATATAAATCTGAACGTCACGTAGCAAAAAATTAATCAATCAAGAATTCAGAAAGTGACACTTCAGTTTTTTATACGTCACATAGAAAAAATACAATTACTTGCAAGAAACAATGATTGAAGTAAACAACATAAAAGGCCATTGAAAAAACAGCATTGCACGTTTACATTGTATTCTTAGTTTTCTTTGCGCAAGAATTACTATTCAAGGCTAATCGAGTAACAAATCATTGTACCAGAACGAAAATCTGAGCGTACCTAGTGATTACTGAATAAACTTGACCCGAATATTGAATAGAAGGTACAACTTCCAATAAGTAATGTGCAGTAGTTTCTTGAAATTAAATGATCAAAAGAAACACTTGGAGAGTGACATGACATAGGCCTTTTATCCCAGAACCGCATAGGGTTTCCGCGGGATTTTGAAATACCTAATTCCACTGGCTCAAGTCGTGAGCAAAAATTAGTTCTATTTCCTATACTTCTTCTTCTTTATCAACCGATAGACGTCCATGGCTGGACAATGGTCTCTTGCATCGACTTCCACAGGTCTCGGTCTTGCGCCGTCCACACACACGTAGTCGCGAGGATCTTCTAGTTTTCGTATATAAGTAGTTAGGTACTTCGGTCTATCATACGTTTATAGCGGTAGAGGTCATCATAACATTATAAATGCGAAAGTGTGTTTGTTTGTTGGTTTGTCCTTCAATCACGCCGCAACAGAGCTACGGATCGACGTGATTTTTTGCATCGGTATAGTCGAGGACCTGGGGAGTGACAAAGGCTACTTACGACTTTTTATCACAGAAAATTAATGAGTTCCCGAGGGATTTTAAAAAATTGGTTGCCTGTAAAGTCGGTTTAAGGACGATAGTTTTACGTGATAACGTCATAAAGAAATATCGCATCGTAGTCACAAGCCAACGCTTGGGCCGATCGTGCCTCTCTATCACTTGTTCGGCGCTCTCGCTTGCATGCTAAGGCTCAGGTGGAACGTGTTACGTGACACATTTTCGTGTATGCAGCCGGTGTTCATCGATTCATAAGACGTTATCCCGTCAAAACTAAACCCACGCGAAAAAGTCGTGGGCATCAGCTAGCAATGTCATAATTATCATCTAAGGTGCAGATTTAATTGTAACCCAGCGTCCGTAGTTGCACGTCCCTCGCACCCCTGTCCCACTTGTTGCTCAACCCGAGACTTATTGCTGCGGGACTCTACACACCGGCTGTCATTCGCTGCACAGATAAAAATGTACCAGCCACTGTTACCAGTGCACCTATTTCATTTACAAATACAGCAGTGTGCGACTAGCCTTTGTTTTCTTTTTTTTTATTGCATGCCTTGGAATTAAGGGTGAAAACATACGTGCGACGTTTTACTTTCGGTTTAAACTAAAATTGATTGCGTCATCACTTCATCAGATTAACGATCGCAACGGTTTCTGATGGTTTTAAGCTATTGCATAGCTTTTATCGCGGGCTTTGAGCGCGGCGACCGAATCAAGAAATTCCGTAACGAAAATAAACCTAACACCGTCGTTTCAGTTCGGCAGACTTCGGCACGGTGTTAGTGTGCGTGCGACTAGAAAATGCTATGCAATAGCTTTACCGCGGCAGTCCCCGAGTGCCACACGTATATTTTTTATTAAAGTGTTAACCTACACTTAAGGAAATATCAGAATTTTATAAACACACATCAAAAATTCCGAGGCCAGCGGGATTCGAACCCGCATCTCTTGGGAATCGCGCCCGAGTGTGTTAGCCACTTACACTATAGCCGCGGTCGAACTACACGTCAGCATCGAAATTAGTGATATTACTTATATCTACTTTTTTTTGTGTTGCTACTAAATGTCGCTAACAGTTGCTTAAACTGAAAAAAAAGTAGATACACAATCAGGTCATTGCGATCGTTATAGATACAATCAATGACCTCTATCTATGGACAAGAAGTTCCGAACAAAATAATTATGTGTCGTAAAATTTACTAACGCCAATCTCTATTGTGGGCAGAGTCGTCTGCTGGTGCGAAGGAGACAGAGACAGTGAATATAGTCGCTAAATATTTCGAGAAAAGTATTTGATTAAGGCCAACTTGCACCAAACTTCTTAATCATGTTTAGTTAAATTTTCTATACGTGACCTAAGACGTACGTGACGTAAGAGAAGGACCTCTTGTCAACTCTGAAATAGTACTGTCAAGAAGTGACAGCATAACAAAATTTAACTAAACATGATAACATGATCAAGCAGTTGGGTGCAAGTCGGTCTTAATCAAGAATTTCATATTTCGTATCTAAATATGTTACGAAA
Organism: Oeneis ivallda; assembly: GCA_029955525.1. Classification (NCBI taxonomy): domain Eukaryota; kingdom Metazoa; phylum Arthropoda; class Insecta; order Lepidoptera; family Nymphalidae; genus Oeneis; species Oeneis ivallda. The sequence continues at coordinate 24,861,624 of JARPMR010000007.1, forward strand.
CGTGTTAGTATGTTATGAATTCCGATGTCGTTAAACAATTATTCACTATAATAACTATACTTGAATTAGGTATTGTTGGCTTTTCAACTCCCAATTAGGTACTCATAAAGTTTTATCGCATAAATATCGCCCGCGTCCGTACCTATGTCGCGAATGCCATGCCACACTAACAACTAATGCACGGAATTCACTGCATCTCAGTTGAACATGGTAAGTGTTCGTAACCCGTCTAGTATTATTACATATACATCGATATTCTGTGTTCCTAAACCTAAAAACGTGCACAGCACAACTTGTTGCATGCAAAAGAAAAATGCATAACCTATCTGGCCCGCGGTGGCGAATGGCGACCGAAAAAGAATAGGAGCATCTGATTTATGTGCCACGTGTATGTAGATACTAGACTGTCTGTCCGGGTACTAGTACTAGCGTCTGGCTGAAAAATAATGGCGCGTAAGAACAAAATATGTCATGCACACTAAACTGGTGCGATGAAAACCTGGTTTTTTTTCCTACAATAAAGCACCATTACATAACGGTAGCTTTATTTTTTACTGCAATCTAGCCTATGGGCTAATAACTAATATTATTTTAACTTAAACTTCTACTTATGATTCAATTCTATATCTAATTTACAGTCCAGTAACTGTCCTTAGTTAATTTTAATATATAAGTTCATGTTTGTGTCAATTAACACAAGCACTGCACTGACACTGCATTTATGCACTTTTAAAAACTAGTTCGAACGGTTCTCCTTTTAATATCCGTGTTATCGAGAAGCTTAACATAGCTTCCAGATTAACATGATGACGAAGTCGATGTTGGTGAGCTTCTGCGTAGTTTTGAATGATCTTGTTAACGAACTCTATCTTAACGGCGGGATCTTCGACATCGACCTATTTTTGATTGAATCGTAAACAATGAAATATTCTTTGTTTTGATTGGTTAAAAATATATGTTGTAGTATAATATATGTTCTTAATTCTTTTATGGTTCAAAACTCAAAATTTACAACTTCACCCGATCAAAAATAATTTCGAAAACATTGTAATTTTTATCGTTTTTTAGGTCGTGTTCATAGAATATTAAAGTTAGACTAAAAAAACAAATGCCACAAAATAGGCAAACACTTTTAGAAGATTATTTAATGGTTAATTTTTCTCTAAAAAATTTGTTTATTTTTTAATCACGACGTTTTTACTTTTTATATAACAACGTGGCTCGTGCGCCTCACTCCAGTAGCCCGCAAAGTATCATTGAGGTAGGACGTATCGCTTTCGCTGGCTCGATAGGATCCCCGCTGATCAAGCGAACTATTGCTTAAATACCTATTATATTCATTTTATCATAGATTAAAATAAAATCAGAATGTTAATATTGTTGTAATTTTTAGTATCTATTAATAAATCTGTAAATATTAGTATAAGAGGTTTTAGGTTTAGATTCTTATATAGCTGGGGATCCCTGTGCTCATAAAAGAGGTAACCATGAAAAAGTGGCGGCCATTTTTTTTTTTGTTATTGGACCAATTTCTTTCAAAATTGATATCTGGGGTTCCCAGTGCTAATAAAAGAATTATCCATCGTCAAAAGAAGAAAAAGTGGCGGCCATTTTCTTTTTTTTTTGTTATTGGACCAATTTCTTTCAAAATTGATATCTGGGGTTCCCAGTGCTAATAAAAGAGGTATCCATCGTCAAAATAAGGAAAAGTGGCTGCCATTTTTTTTTTGTTATTGAACCAATTTCTTTCAAAATTGATATCTGGGGTTCCCAGTGCTAATAAAAGAATTATCCATCGTCAAAAGAAGAAAAAGTGGCGGCCATTTTCTTTTTTTTTTGTTATTGGACCAATTTCTTTCAAAATTGATATCTGGGGTTCTCAGTGCTAAAATGAGGTATCCATCGCCAAAATAAGAAAAAGTGGCGGCCATTTTTTTTGTTATTGGACCAAGTTCTTCCAAAATTGATATCTGGGGTTCCCAGTGCTAATAAAAGAATTATCCATCGTCAAAAGAAGAAAAAGTTGCGGTCATTTTTTTTTTGTTATTGGACCAATTTCTTTCAAAATTGATATCTGGGATTCCCAGTGCTAATAAAAGAGGTAACCATCGTCAAAATAAGAAAAAAGGCGGCCATTTTCTTTTTTTTTTGTTATTAGACCGATTTCTTTCTAAATTGATATCTGGGGTTCCCAATGCCAATAAAAGAGGTATCCATCGTCAAAATAAGAAAAAGTGGTGGCCATATTCTTTTTCTTTTTATGGGACCGATTTTTTTCAAAATCGATATCTGAGGATCCCCGTGCTCATAGCAGTGGTAACTGATGTCAAAATTAGAAAAATGGAAAAAAAATTCCCCAACCTATTTGGGACGAAGTTCCTTAGCCATTTTTTTAGTTACTGGACCGATTTCTTTCAAAATCGATATCAGGGATTCATCATGCTCATAAAAGAGGTTGCCGTCGTAAAAATTAGTGCCGGCAATTTTTTTTTATAATATTAACATTTGTCAAATATTAAAAAGGTGTTTTTACTATTCTTTGCTATTCCGATAAGGAACTTCGTCCCAAATAGGTTGGAGAAAAACATTTCCATTTTTCTAATTTTGACATCGGTTACCACTGCTATGAGCACGGGGATCCTCAGATATCGATTTTGAAAGAAATCGGTCCCATAACAAGAAAAAAGAATATGGCCACCACTTTTTCTAATTTTGATGATGGTTACCGCTTTTATGAGTACAAGGATCCCCAGATAATATGGATTTTGAAAGAAATCGGTCCAATAACAAAAAAAGAGAAAATGGCCGACATTTTAACAACGGTTAATTATTTAAAAGCACAGGGAACTCCAGATATCGAGTTTGAAAGAAATCGGTCCAATAACAAAGAAAATGGCTAAGGAACTTCGGCCCAAATAGGTTGGGGATTTTTTTTCCATTTTTCTAATTTTGACATCGGTTACCACTGCTATGAGCACGGGGATCCTCAGATATCGATTTTGAAAGAAATCGGTCCCATAACAAGAAAAAAGAATATGGCCACCACTTTTTCTAATTTTGATGATGGTCACCGCTTTTATGAGTACAAGGATCCCCAGATAATATGGATTTTGAAAGAAATCGGTCCAATAACAAAAAAAGAGAAAATGGCCGACATTTTAACAACGGTTAATTATTTAAAAGCACTGGGATCCTCATATATCGATTTTTAAAGAAATCGATCTCATAAAAAGAAAAAAGAATATGGCCACCACTTTTTCTAATTTTGACGATGTTTACCGCTTTTATGAGTACAAAGATCCCTAGACCAGCACAGGATCCCCAGATATGGATTTTGAAAGAAATCGGTCCAATAACAAAAAAAGAGAGAATGGCTGACATTTTGGCAACGGTTAACTATTTTATAAGCACAGGGAACCCCAGATTTCGAGTTTGAAAGAAATAACTAATAACAAAAAAAAACTAAAAAAATAAGTAGGTACGTAAATGTACCTATGTACGTAATATGTAAAATAACAATCAAACTTACATAATACCTTACCTTATAAATGTTTCATAATAGTCTAGGCAATGAAGCTAGTGGACCCCAACATCAATTCCTCAGGCGACGAAACTTTACAGAATGATAAAGTATCAGTAGTTAAACGTATTTTATAAATATCCAAAAAAAAATTAGAACGGAAGTTAGGTATTTTTACCCAAACTCTTTTATGCTTAATATCTCAGTTCGGCAAAATGCTCGGTCAAAACTTTCTTCACCTGAAACATTCATGTAAAGTCTAGAAACAAAATATAAAATATCCAAAATATACTCCTAGTCGAAACCACCAAATTTTGAAAAATACGTTTTTTCAATGTAACTTGCAGCAAAAAATTGCTCTGTGAATTTTTTTCACTGGAATGTCCTTTTATAGCCGTTTTGTACCTACAAATTGAAAATCCAAACAATATACCAAGAGACTATATTTTTTTCAAAAACTACCCTTTTCCTCACACTGCAAAATTTCTCCATCCATTTTTTTTATTGATATGATTACAATTATTTTTTTTGTATCAAGTATCAAAATATCCAAAAAAATAATCAAGCGCATTAAAAACTATAAACATTTTAGAAAGAAATATTTTATATTTAATCCATCAAGGGAAGCAGGAGCGTGGTGACGTCACGAGACCCGACATATTATCTGCCTATTATATCGACATATTTTTTCTACGGTGACGCGAGCCTGCACTCGATAATCGACTGTATTTCGTTGAATCGACAGTGCAATTGTCAATCAAAAACTGTTGCCAACGACGGTGACTATGACGATCAATTATTCGTTATGTTATGATTTATGAACTATACCGAAGATGTCCCAGATGTCAGTCAGCCTATACGAGATTAGTATGGCTCTCAAACAGCTCAAGAAAAACAAAGCGCCTGGTGATGACGGAATCATTGCGGAACTCCTGAAAGCGGGTGGACGTTTATAGGTTGATAAAGAAGAAATAGATATGAATATTTTTTACTTTTTAAAATTAAAAAAAAATAATTTTGGTGATATTATGTTTTAGCTCAAGCTTTACGACCATTAGAATAGAATAGAATAGAAATGTTTTTTATTCAAATAAACTTTTACAAGTTTTTTTACAATCGTCAATGAGTCTACCACTGGTTCGGAATGCTGTTCCTGCCGAGAAGAACCAGCAAGAAAATCGGCAGTTGCTCTTTTCAAAATACTTTTACAATATACTTAATAGATATTATGCTATGTATGCATTACATAGTGTAGTACCATTAGTAGTGACCTATTTATTCGAAAATTCATGTTTAAGAACAGCAAAAATCTGGATCGTCAACGACATTTTTAGCGAATATTGAGACGTAAATAAGACAGATCGAAATAGCGTAAAAAACTGAGTATGATACCATTAAAAAGTTCAAGTTATGGCCAAAATGTCCTTTACGCCCTTTGTAATCCGAGGTCCGTGTGTAATCCGATACATCGATGCTGGATATTTCAAATTTTGTAAGCGAAAAACCCCTAATTTTCAGGAGGACCAAACAAAATTTTACCTTTTAAACTGTCATAACTCTCATTTTTAGGGTTCCGTACTCCGGACTAAAAACGGAACCCTTCTAGAATCACTTCGTTGTCCGTCTGTCTGTCCGTCTGTCAATACCCTTTTTCTCAGGAACACGTGGAGGGTATCAAGTTGAAAATAGTATCAAATACTCAGGTCTGCAATCCCTTGTAGTTGTGACAAAGTCTAAGTCGACGCAATCAAAAGATACGGCCTTTTATGGTCCATCTATGCCGCATATTTTAACACTCGCAAGACCTGTTGACCTAGAATCATGAAATTTGGCATGAAGCAATGTCATGTAGCACAAGTAAAGGAAAATATCCGAAAATCGTAAATTTGTAGTTGCATCACAAAAAATTTTTTTTTTTGTGATGCAGTATATCCTACTATCCTAGTTCATACTATGCGATGCGATGACTATGCGAAAGTTTGTGAAGATGTATGGATGTATGTTTGGATGGATGTTTATTACTTTTTCACGCTACAACGAATGAACCGATTTGGTGGAAATTTGGAATGGAGATAGCTTATAAACAGGATTAACACATAGGCTACTTATTATCCCGGAAAATTACAGAGTTCCCGTGGGAATCAAAAAACCTTAAATCACGCGGACGAATTCGCGGGCATCATCTTGTATAGTATAACAAAAAAATATGAATAATCAATTTAATATAATAATATCGAAAAATTTTGAAAAAAAATAAAAAAAATTGGTTGTCTGTAAAGTCGGTTTACGGACCATAGTTTTACGTGATAACGTCATAAAGAAACATCGATGAATAAATGTGTCACAGGCCAACGCTTGGGCCGATCATGCCTCTCTATCGCTTGTTCAGCGCTCTCGCTTTCACCCTCAGGCTCAGGTGGAACGTGACACTTTGTCGTGCGTGCAGCTGGTGTTCATCGATTTATAAGACGTTATCACGTCAAAGGAATCTTACACCTTAAGCCTAATAGTATAATAGAAGTAATTTTGTCGTAACTGCCTGAAAAGTCTTGCTCACTCAGCTATTAATTCATGATATAAAGCTTATAAAATTATCAGATTAATGACGTGAGTCGCTTGTTAAAATTGGTTCGATGACAATAAATAGAAAATAGTAGTACTCTTAAATAGAAGACAACTCATTGCTTGATAATTTTAGAGATTTTCTTAGAACATTTGAAGTATAAAACCGTATTGATATTGTTCTGTATTTGCATTAAACTTTTCAGATCATTGCATTTTGCTACAGATATTTCAGGTTCCAATTCAATTCTTACATCTTTAGAAGATTTTTGGTGCATTTGAAATGTTGGACTCTTCTTCCATATTGATTTCTAACAATCATTAATTTTCATTGAGACACTTCTTTTATGCATTTTTTCTAAATTGACTTAGTTTATTAACAAAGAGCTTTTGCTATTTGTAAATAAACTAAGCTAACGCCTTTTGCTGTTTGTGTCGTTTAGGCTAAGGTCGATTCTTAATTATTTAAAATTTATTATTTCAAGACATTACCAAGTATGTTAAAAACAATATACTTTGTAATGTCTTTGGATGTTATCTAGCACATTCGATTGGAATCAGACCATTGCATAGACAGGGTCGTCTTAACCACACTGGACGCCGGGGTGCGAAAATCCGCCCGCGCCCCCCTTGCCAACAAAAAAAAAATAATTAATTTTCCATTTTTGTATTTCATTTACTCTAAAATAAAGTTAGATACTTTATAATTGACTTCAAAAAAAGGAAGTTTATATCGGCGCGCAATCGGCTCATATTTTTTCCATGCAGGTATGTACACCAATTTCTTCGAGATTACAGACCGATTCGCATTTTTTTTATTTGAAAGAGAATGTTTGCTATTAACTATGAAGATTTAGAAAATATCGATTGTGTATTAATAATGTAAGTAATAGGTATCAAGCATAGACTACATCGTTAAGCTCGAGGCCCCAACTCCTCAATTCTGATGCTGCAGGGTGTTGCACTCTTAAGCTGTGAGAATTTAGGAATTTTTGATTGTGAATTCATATTGTAAATACCAATTACCTTTAGTTAGACTACACCACGAACTCCAGATTCTATCACCTGACCTGAAAATCAGACCTGATGCTGCAGGATATTGCACTCCTAGGCCACTAAAAATAATAACGATTTTCAAAAAACTAACTTCAAACGCCTCTATAAATTACATATATAATCTTTGTTTCTACACGTATGTTGAAGTCGGATGGGCATATAAGAAACGTCGAAACAAACGGAGGCGCAACGCACACCAGATTTACACATTTGCCGCCAGTAGGCTATTCAAATTTTGCCGCCCCTACAAATCTCTACAATATTGTGTCAGTTCCTAGATTATTTTAACGACCCAATGATTTAATTAAGGCTAGCTGAGTCTGGTGGGCCGAAGCCCAGCAGCATCAGGATTGAGGAGTTGGTACCTTGAGCTCAATGATATAGGCCAGTGATTAACGGCCCTACTACGCAGCTATGTATTCCATACTTGACAATACACATACCTAAAATATCAATCTGTAATGGAAATATTCGCGAGCGAAGCGATCGTGAAAATATTTACTAAGTCAGAATCTAAAATTTGATATATACGATCTAAAATTTTACTTTTTTTATTACTTACTACAAATATTACATCTCGTATCTCCAGTCCTTATTTATAAGAGATATCAAAATTTAAAATATACAGATCGATAGAGATAAAAATTTCAAGTTCAATGGTGTATCAAGTGTACTTAGGACAAAATGTCCCTTGCGACATTTGAAATTTCCAGCGTCGATATCAATTCGTCGCTACTTACGTCAATGTTAATTCAAAATTTTTAAATACCAAAATAGATTTTAGATCGTAAAGAATTTTTAATTTTTGTAGACGCGTTACAGCATAGAAACCAGACAGTTTGAAATGAATTACGACATTACAAAAAGCTACAGTACCCGGCGATATATATTGGCATCGGTATGTACTACTACTATATACTGTATATATATATATATATATATATATATATATATATATATATATATATATATATATATATATTGCACATCACAGCACATTGGTAGACTCATTGACGATTTAAAAGTACTTGTAAAAGTTTATTTGAATAAAAAACATTTCTATTCTATTCTATTCTATTCATCGGCATATATATTGCACCGGCGATACATATCTCACATCGGCTTTATGGCCGATGTGCAATATATATCGCCGGGTACAAGAAAGAATCTAAAATTTGATCTATACTAACTAAAATTTTACTTTTTTGTTACTTACTACTAAGTATTATTTTGTTACTTACTACTAAGCATTTCGTATCTCCAGTCCTTATTTATAATTATAAGAGATATCAAAATTTTAAATAATTATACAGATCGATAGAAAGAAAAATTTCGATGATGAATCAAGTGTACTTACGACGGAATGTCCCTTACGACATTTGAAATTTCCAGCGTCAATATCAGTTGCATAAACTGTCTAGCATGTCGCAGGTTCGAATCTCACTCGCGAAGAAGTGACAGTGCGCTTTTCTTGTTTGTTTGTTTTTTAATTATTTTTTAAAAAAATATCGCATAAATATTATAATTGCATAAGTTGATAAAAAATGCTATGCAATAGCTTTACTGCGGCAGTCCCGGAGTGCCACTTAATTTTTTATTTTAATTTACTTACCTAGACATAAGCTTACAAAAAAATAATTTATGAGCCCTTATTTAAGCTCATTTATCTTGTACAAATAAATTAATGTTCAGTTACACGTTTATGTTCAATATTTAGCATTGTAGAAGGCATGTGGTAACATGTAATGTATATTATTTTGTGAAGTCGCTTCGCTCGCGCACATTAAACTATACCCAATGTTTCAAGAATTAAGGTGCATTATCGCGAAAACGCAGTTTAGATTTCAAAAAATCTGTTTCAATATCGATGTTCTTCGTGATATTTTTTTTGGATATTTAGGATAAGAGTGTAAATGTGACTACCTACTATGATAAAAAAAAGAAATTGGATTGAGAAATTTTTCATACCGAGTTATAAACAATTTTCAGTTGAAGTAAGATAAATAGATTTTGGTATGGATTTTTTTTTGGATTTTCTTACACGTTATGCTAAATTACATTTTAAGGACATTTAAAAATGAAAAATTGACTGAGCAATTTTGTGGTCGAAATTACGGACAAAAAAGGAAACCTCTTTAAAAAGTGACAGTTCCGTTTGAAAAAAGTTTTGGATTTTTATCAATTACCTTTTATTAAGGCTAATAATTTGTTTGGTAAAAAAAATTGGACGGAGAAATTATTCTGTTCAAAATATTAAGCTATTTGTACTTTTAGGTATAAATACCTAACTTCCGGTTGGTTTTTTTTTTTGGATATTTTTGTGTAAATTTTGGGTCATCCCATACTACAACCCTGCCAAGTTTCATCGACTGAGGATTTGATGCGGGGGTCTCCATACAACAGACCGCCCCATTGCCTAGGCTATAAAACTTAGAATTGTCCCTACTGTTAGGTACAATAAAGACGTTATTTAATCTATGATGTAAAATTTACACAGCGGCGGGGTGAGCGAGTTCATTTGAAAAGCGCCTACGCGCATCTCACCGCGCGGGGACTGAGACAGCTCTAAATGCCTACTGCGCCCGAAGATCGTGCCCTTAAGGTCCCTGTGGAGAATGGAGATCGTTATTTCTAACATACCAGGGTGCATTGGATATTTTCCTGAGTAGGTACTTTGTTCTGGAATCTCTGTATTACTTGAATATTGCTCGGTTTAGTACACCCCCAGAGACCTCAGACCTCAGTTTCATTTTAGGGTTTTCATTTTTCAGGGTTGAAATAGCAGGTGCACACTGCACACCTTTAGTTTTTCGGAGTGATGTGCGTTTTAAGAGTAGTTGGTTATTCGCCGGTTCTCCCCCAGTGGCCAAGAACCGGCGAATAACGGCCGTCACCCAGACTATACTTAGGGCTAAAAAAAAGTTTTGGGGCACGCTGAATCGATTGCGCTCACTCCCGACCTCGTATCTATTGAAGTTTTTTTTTATTTATTAAAAGAATATTAGTCAAGTTGAAGTTGACTAATATCCTCCTCTCCCCTCCAAATAAGCGGAAAGCTTGTGCTAGGAGTGTGTACGACAATAGTGCAACGGGTGGGATTCGAACCTGCGACCTTTCAGTTTTCAGTCCGCACCTTTACCGCACCGCACAATAAAACAAAGAGCAACAAAACAATGATTGAGGTGATTAGTAGGTGATTAGCAATTAGCTAACGATGTAGGGTTTTTTTTAGGAAAAGCTAACTTTGTAACCGTTAAAGATATGAGGTTAGGAGTGAACGCAATCGATTCAGTTTTTTTACCCCTGGAGACCGGGCGACATGGAGACAGAGCGGATGCCCCTTAGGGCAGAACCGGCAAATAACCAACTACTTTTAAGATTGGTTTTAATTAGATATCACTCGCTTTAACGTGAAGGAAAACGTCGTGGCTGAGAGCTCTCTATGATGCTCTCCAGGGTGTGTCAAGTCTGCCAATCCGCGCTTGGCCAGCGAGGCTATGGCCGAAACCCTTATCATTCGAGAGTAGATAGGGTGCTGATAGGTAGGTTAGGGACAGGGCTCACTGGCTACTTTTAGCGACAGCGATCCGCGTTTTTATGTCCTTACTGGCTACTGCATCGCATTTCAGCGATTTTTGATCGCAGAAACGCTAAATCGCGGGTTCAGGCGTTTTTAGCGATCAAAAATCGCTGAAAGCCAAAAAACGCCGAACGCTGCCGCTAAAAGTAGCCAGTCTGCCCTCTCCCTTAGAATCTTAAAAAGTTAAAAAGTCGGTTTACGGACGATAGTTTACGTGATAACGTCATAAAGAAACATTGACGATGACTGGCGGGCGGCACAAGCCAACGTTTGGGCCGATCGTGCCTCTCTATCGCTTGTTCAGCGCTCTCGCTTGCACCCTCAGGCTCAGGTGAAACGTGACACTTTTTCGTGCGTGCAGCCGGTGTTCATCGATTTATTATAAGACGTTATCACGTCAAAATAACTCTACCTTTTGAAAATACCTACTTATTTTATTGAATTTTTAAAAATCTAAAAGATCAAGCTTTTAATAGTGTGCCACTCCGACAAGCGTTTTAATTTACAAATTCTTATGGGCGCTCCACATTCTCCAGAGACATTCACGCGAGAATCTCCGGAGATTCTCAGCGAGAACTATAGCGAGAACTTCTTTGGGTACACACTCTCACAAAGTTCTCAAATAGTTCACACTACAGTTCTCGCGCTCGATGACGATGCACGCAGAAGCCGCTGCGACAAGTTTATTGTTATGCGCATTCGCATATTATAATTATGCGTATGCTAAAGAGAAAAAAGTTATTAAAAAGAAATGGCGAAAAAGAAGATGGTGGATGACAAGTATTCATCGTAATAGAACAAGGTAAGTACTTTTTGAACGACTATGTAGGTTGTTATAATTTTTATGTCTCATGATTATTTAAAAAAAACCTTGATCAAGTTTATGATTTATTAATGCATAAACCAAAAATGATCAACACTTTATAATAATCATGCTAATGAAATAACTTTCTCTGTTTACAGCCTAACTATGGATCAGCAGTTGCATGAATTGGCCGAACCATCAAAAGAATTTAAAAATTTACTCGAATGTCTTCAGTGGATTTTGAATATTTATTGAATAAAGTGTCAACACAGATTTCTAAGCAAAATACTCAATTAAGGGAAGCCATTCCAGCTCGGACACGACTTGCAGTAACACTACGATACTTGGCCACAGGAGATGACTTCCAAAGTCTCCATTTTTTATTTAAAATATCCCCACAAGTGATTTCGCAGATAATACCAGAAGTTTGTCAAGCCCTAAATGAAGCTTTAAAGGAACATATAAAGGTATGTGTGAATGGCTGTTAAAAAAAATACCTTTAAAAAAATACAATATGACATTTTATGATTTTTTATTAAAAAAAAACTTATAAAGTACGGTAGGTACTTAATATTACAACATTTTTAAATTACAACGTAATTTCAAATAAAATTAAAAGTATTACAACAATTTTTAAATTACCAACGGATGCGGACTTACTTACGACCGAATTACAATTTTTTTAAGTGTTAAATCTAGTATCAAACAAATTGTTTTATTTATCACACAATTGATAGGCTTCATAGATGATATTAGATGCAGCCCTGTTATTTTCCCGAATAAGTGAATTTGGCGAAATTAAACCTTCATAGGTCACTGTATCTATTTCTGCAATAGTGTTTGAATCATGAATTTGAATAACTGGTGGGTAAATGACGTCATTCGACTGAATATTAATATTTGAATTTGGTGAGTTATGAATGATCGGCTCGGAATGTGAAGATGACGAGGTTCCAGGTCTCTGTTGATATTGATCGTGAGATGATTTGCGTGATAGAATAAATTGACTGGCATGTTGTGACTGTGGTGACGGTGTTGGTACTGGTGAGTGATGCATGATCGGCTCGGAATGTGAAGATGACGAGGTTCCAGGTCTCTGTTGATATTGATCGTGAGATAATTTGCGTGATAGAATAAATTGACTGGCATGTTGTGACTGTGGTGACGGTGTTGGTACAGGTGATGAGGATTCAGAATGTACTGCATATTGCATATACATGCCATCTATATCATGCATAAATCTTAATCTTTTTCCTTCCGATAATTTTCTCAACTTTGTAGCCAAAAGCTTTGCATACAAGTCACAATCATCGTCTTCTTTTGGAATTGGTTGAGGTGTATTTCTTTTAACAGTTGCATTAAACGTAGACAAGGCTTCCTTCATAACTTTTTCTGCTTCAAAGAGTTCGGTGGGGTGTTTTCGTCGACGAATTGTTGATACTGCTGTTGCATTTGTATTAACTGTTTGACTTTGATGATCAGCTTGCGGATTTTGATTACTCTGAATTTCTTCAAGTTCTTCATTTCCTCCGCTACTAGTAGACTGCTCCTCCTAAAATAGAAATAAATTAAAATGATTATTTTTATTGTTGCAGTTACCATCGTGCCCCGAAGAATGGCTACAAATCGAAAAAGATTTTGCATTGAAATTCCCGCGTGCTGTTGGATCAATCGACGGAAAACATATTGTCTTAGAATGTCCCATAAATTCCGGATCGGAATATTATAACTATAAAAGAACATTCAGTATAGTTTTGATGGCGTTGGTTGATAGTCAGTATAATTTTATTTTCGCAGACATTGGCTGTCAAGGCAGAATTAGTGATGGCGGAGTTTTCACTAACACAGTTTTATGGTCAAAAATGCAGACAAATAATTTAAATTTACCACAACCACATCCGCTGCCTGGTTCAAACATCGACGTGCCGTACATTTTTTTGGGAGACGGCGCTTTTGCCCTTTCGGAAAACATTATGAAACCCTATTCGGGAAATCACAACTTGGGATCCCCAAAACGAAAGTTTAATCAGATTTTGTCTGGAGCACGAGTAGTAGTTGAAAATACTTTCGGCATTTTGGTAACAAAATTTAGAATTTTCAAGAAACCAATAAATTTACAACCTGAAAAAGCCGCCTTGATAACGTTGACATGCATACTCTTACATAATTTCTTGAGACGAAGCACTACATCATCACACATCTATACACCTTCCGGAACTATAGATACTTATGACAACAATAATTTATTAATAGAGCCCGGCTCTTGGAGAGGAGAAGTGGAGAGCACCTGTGCTATTCGAAATTCGCGACATATTCCACGCCGAGCGGCTCATCACGCAACAGAAATAAGAGACGAATTCGCTAAATATTTCAGTAGATAGGTTATGTACTGGTTGTCAACAGACATAAGTTGATTGTGTAATAAAGGAAAACTTGCTGTATCGTCGAATAAGGCGCTTTCGTACTTTCCTATATGTAATAATAATTATAAGTAATAAAAGTTGCTGCTTACCGTATTTATTGTCTTCTTACATTTCGTAGTATCCCCAAAAAAAGAGTCTATTATTTCGTATGCAAACCATATCGGCTTGTAAACATCGTCGACACCTGCTCCAGAGTTTTCTGATTTCTTAACTTTATTTTTGTACCCTCTGTAGCTTGCAAATAACGAAGTTTTTTTGTTTTTTAAGACATCAATGGGTACTCCCATCAATTCACTTAGACGACACCACGCATCATGGGTTTTTAGTTTATTTTTGTAGTCTTTTAAATTTGTATTCCATAGCACGGGTTCCGCTTGGAAATATTCTAAAAATTTCAACTCAACTTCGTTTGTCCAAGTTACGCTCATATTGACGCCACGCGGTACACAATATACAACCGTTCAAGTCCGCGGCTCGCGCGCTACTGAGAAACATGCGAGTGTGGAGTCAATACACGTTCTCGACTGTTCTCACGTCCTCGCGCTTCTTTGTCTCGCGTCAAAAAACCGACAAAAAGTGGAGCAAAGCCGGAGAACAACGCGAGAACTTGAGAAGAATACGCGAATCGCTTCCACATTCACGTTTTTCGCATGTTTCTTGCGTTCTCGCGAGATTCTCTGGAGAATGTGGAGCGCCCATTAGGTACAAAACTTACGCTGGTGAAAGCTTTCAGATCGACGATGTCAGAGAAACCAATAGCGGTCAACTTGCGCGGCTTCTGCTCCCTGTAATACAATTGTTATGTAATATTTTTATCGACCGAGCGAAGCGAAGGTCTTTGAGTTAACTAGGGCGATTTGCACTTGTCCGTCCGTCCGTCCGTCCGTCCGTCCGTCTGTCAGAGCCTTATAACTTTTGAATTACTGAACGTAATCGACCGAGCGAAGCGAAGGTCTTTGAGTTAACTAGGGCGATTTGCACTTGTCCGTCCGTCCGTCCGTCCGTCCGTCCGTCTGTCAGAGCCTTATAACTTTTGAATTACTGAACGTAATTACTTCAAATTTAGATATAATATGTAAACCGATGGCCTCCAGCCGAAAATGGCTTAAAAAGTTATAAAAATCTTTATTTCAGGGGGGCTCTCATAGAAGCGAATGCGAAGTAAAAAAAAAAATATCGCGTTACATAAAATTGTTACGTATCATTTTAAAGATAATTTTGAACTGAGTACAAAAATAATTTTTTTTTAATTTTTCCCTTAAAATTGACGAAATGGGGGGCTTTCAAAGTGGCGATTTTATACGCTCGCTTGAAGACGCTCTCTAGAAAAATCCGCTATGGATTTTCAAACTGATTTTATGTTTTTAGGTCACTTATATCCTGTACTTGAACAACAAATACTAAAATTATATGAATATTATAAAGAAACGAGATTATTTAATTTTTAATGGGCGTCAGTAATTCATATAGCATCAACATAGCTTCACAATAATGCTAATAGATGGCGCAGTCAGTAACTATTCCCATGGAACTACGAGTTAAATTCAATGTTTGATAAATAATTCAATGTTTTCACTAACGTTCCCTAACCTTTACGGGCTACCTATAAGTTAGGTGATTGATGTTTTCTGTCAACTTATTTATCACGATCCTGTACGGGACACCTAAAAGGATATTGGGACGGATGTTAGGACTTAGGATTGTATTTAGGAGCTACCTACGTTAAGAGACTCCTACTTAGGGGATGATTTAGGTATGTTTGGTGAAAACGGGCATAATAATAATGTCAGTTTTGGTTATCATGTATCGATTGAATGAATAATCATGGGATACCGTTACCGCGAGGTCTCAGTTCGGGGCGAACCACTAGTTACTTCAAATTTAGATATAATATGTAAACCGATGGCCTCCAGCCGAAAATGGCTTAAAAAGTTATAAAAATCTTTATTTCAGGGGGGCTCTCATAGAAGCGAATGCGAAGTAAAAAAAAAAAAATCGCGTTACATAAAATTGTTACGTATCATTTTAAAGATAATTTTGAACTGAGTACAAAAATATTTTTTTTTTAATTTTTCCCTTAAAATTGACGAAATGGGGGGCTTTCAAAGTGGCGATTTTATACGCTCGCTTGAAGACGCTCTCTAGAAAAATCCGCTATGGATTTTCAAACTGATTTTATGTTTTTAGGTCACTTATATCCTGTACTTGAACAACAAATACTAAAATTATATGAATATTATAAAGAAACGAGATTATTTAATTTTTAATGGGCGTCAGTAATTCATATAGCATCAACATAGCTTCACAATAATGCTAATAGATGGCGCAGTCAGTAACTATTCCCATGGAACTACGAGTTAAATTCAATGTTTGATAAATAATTCAATGTTTTCACTAACGTTCCCTAACCTTTACGGGCTACCTATAAGTTAGGTGATTGATGTTTTCTGTCAACTTATTTATCACGATCCTGTACGGGACACCTAAAAGGATATTGGGACGGATGTTAGGACTTAGGATTGTATTTAGGAGCTACCTACGTTAAGAGACTCCTACTTAGGGGATGATTTAGGTATGTTTGGTGAAAACGGGCATAATAATAATGTCAGTTTTGGTTATCATGTATCGATTGAATGAATAATCATGGGATACCGTTACCGCGAGGTCTCAGTTCGGGGCGAACCACTAGTATATAACAAAGCATGGCTGAAAATAAACTTATATTCTTTATTGAAAGAATGTTTCGTTATGTGGTTTGGCAATTTTTATTTACGTTTTGAAATAATAGACCGTCGCGTCGAAGTATGCCCGCCAAGTTTTTGAGCTAATCAGGCATAAACCGACACAAACGGGTCGTATAACTCATACCCGTGCCTTATTCATCATCATCATCATCATCATCTCAACCTACGTCTAGCACGGGTCCACAACTATGCACAAGTTTCCTGTTAGTTGTAAAACTTCAAACTCCCGCTTTACTACATTACACACACACTTTACAAAGTATTTTATATTTAGTATTAGTTTATTAGTATTACAATAGTAATTTATTGTTGATATTTTAAAAACCGCTCCACCGATTTCGATAAAATTTATATGGGACCACCTGAGGAGTATACCCTTTCAAACAAAAAAAGAATTTCTCAAATGGATTCTTCGAGTAATCGGTGGACATACATAAAAAAAAGATTCCGACGAATTGATAACCTCCTCCTTTTTTGAAGTCGGTTGAAAAGGGCTTAGGCCAAAATCCGTCACACTGGTCAAGTGCGGATTGGCAGACCTCACAGTCCACTGGGAACCTCATGAAGACCTCTCAGGCGGATTTCCTCACGATGTTTTCGTTCACCGGTAAAACAAGTAATGTCTGTCCTCGGTAACTTGGATGGCCTGCTAGGTTTCTGGAGTTTGATAAGAAGGCTTGCGATTTGCGAATGTGGTGAAGGAAGGTGTTGTTCAGTGGAGAAGGATCTTTATCTAAATAAAATAGACGTAATCATCAAAGTAGATGAAGAAGAAAATAAAAATGTGTGTCGTGGAAAGCTCGGTGGGAACGAAGTTCATTTTCATAAATTATAATTCTAAGGTACATATTTAAAGAATATTATGAAAATATTATCTTCGAATTATGAAAACATCACCTTTTCGAATCAACACCATCTCTCGCTACACTATAGAAAGTGGGTCGTGACGGAAAATTCTAGCACTTTTTTTCGCCTAGCCCCCACCCGCCAAGTCTTTACCGGGCTTATAAGGTGGAAGACAAGGGTCTGCCCGCGAAATTCAAATTTAATTTGGTTTTTCGCAATTTGTAAACTAATACGACAAAGTAGGCTTATGGCCTTCTAATTGCGCCAGTGGAATTATCATCTTCACAGGTTTACATAAAAATCTTTTATGTAAACCTGTTTTATCTGTATGAAATTAATCAAAATACTGAGTTGGACGTGAGTTACTTACAAATTAGTCGATATTTTGATTAATTTCTTAAACTGGACACTTTCAAGTAAAGATTTGTAAGTATATAAACCTGTGAAGATGATACTGCCATTGTCGCAATTAGAATGCCATAAGCCTACTTTGTCGTATTAGTTTACAAATTGCGAAAAACCAAATTATATTTGAATTTCGCGGGCATAACCATGTCTTCAACCATAAGGAACTTCGTTACATTATGCTTTATCGATTCATGTAGCTACACGGAAGTTAAAAATTGCACTTCCTTATAATATGTAAGGTTTATTCTAATGGCTTCTGTTCAAGTTTGCATATTAAGATCCATGTTAATTTTTATTGAAATCGTTAGGTTATAAAAACTCACTCGACCAAAACTGATGTAAATACACGAACGGCCAATATCTTAAGTCGTGCGGATCAAATGAACAAATCTTCTATATATATCTTCTTCTTCTATATAAATAAAAATGAATGTTGGTAAGCGCATAGCTCAAGAATGGATGGACCAATTCGGTTAATTTATTTTTTTGTATGTTCCTTAAGTTCCACGGAAGGTTTTAATACAAAAAAAAAAAACAAAAACTAAATTCACGCGGACGAAGTCGCGGGCATCAGCTAGTTATCAATAATGGTAATAGCACAGAATATAATATAAAGTACTACGTAGTAATAGTGACTTTGCTTCCTTAGTTTGGTAATATTTCAATGCTACTTATTAAAATTAACTGACTCTGTGAATATTAAAATAAGTACCTACAACGAGCAATTTAACTAAACATTTCAAGACTAAAATGTAAGAACTTTATATACTTTCTTCCTATATTATCTGTTATAACTCCTTTATAATTTTCTCATGCCTTTTTACTTGATTTTTAAGAATTCTATTGTCATTGATTTCAAGATCAGCATTTTCATTTTTAATTTCTGACTTACTTATTTCTTCAATCAAATCACATACATAATCTTCGTAGTGTATTAGAAATATTGCTTTCATGTTCGCGAGAAAGCAACTAGTGCCAACATAAGTTAGTTCTAAGAACGTATTACAAGTATGTATATTACAGGTTTACAGGCATTTTACAGGTAACTCGCCTTATTCCATGCCGGACGTGATAGGGTAGCTAAAATGCAACAGATGTCCTTAAATTATGTACTAGCTGATGCCCGCGACTTCGTCCGCGTGGAGGTAGTTTTTAAAATCCCTCGGGAACTAATTTTCCGGGATAAAAAGTAGCCTATGTCACTCTCCAGGTCCTCAACTATATCCTTGCAAAAAATCACGTCGATCGGTAGCCCTGTTGCGGCGTGATTGAAGGACAAACAAACAAATACACTTTCGCCCGCGACTTCGTCCGCATAGAAATAGTTTTTTAAATCCCTCGGGAACTCTTTGATTTTCCGGGATAAAAAGTAAGGCTACTTTTGTATGTCACTCTCCAGGTCCTCAACTATAACATGCAAAAAATCACGTCGATCTGTAGCCCTGTTGCGGCGTGATTAAAGGACAAACCAACAAACCAACAAACAAGCAAGCACACTTTCGCATTTATAATATTAATTAGTAAGGATGGATGAAAATCGGAGATTTTTGAATTTTAACGATTTCTTTCAGGAATCATCCAGAATTTGACATTCCTTTAAAAATAAGTATACTAATATGCCGCTAATAATACCAGTAAGTAAATAGCACTCAATAAATCGCTGTTGAGTGTCGAGTGTTGACCCAAAAGAAATTCAGAAGGCACACGCAACTTTTTTTCAGTTTGGTCATTGGCTTAAGTTTTTTACTTTCTAAAGTATAGGTAAGGCCGCTGGAACGGAATATAAATTGGAGTCTTTGTAAAGATTTGTCGAAGTTGGGCGGCTGACCCATTTTTTACCCGACTGCGCGATGCAAAGGAATGGTAATGTGTTTATCAGTCCATGTATGTTTGTTTGTTCCTTTGTGGCACTCTAGAGACCAAACGCGTGGGCCGATTTTGATAAGTGGCTCGTCGCTAGATTCGCCTTGCCAGCGTGTGTGTCAATGGTAGTAAATATCATAAGTCTATGATCAACGTGAACATAAAAATTTGAAAAATTCAAAATGGGTAGGTACAAGTGGTCACTTCTACTAGAGTATACTAAAGGAATAGTGTGGATTCGAAGAATTTATATCCTTACTTCCTTACTAACATTATAAATGCGAAAGTGAGTTTGTCTGTTGGGTTGTCCTTCAATCACGCCGCAATAGAGCAACGGCTCGACGTGATTTTTTGCACAGGTATAGTTGAGGACCGGGAGAGGTCTCCTATCAGGGGGTCGGGGGGTTCGAACTCTGATTTTTTGAGCTGTGTGCGTTTAAGCTTCTAATAAACTAGGTAACTCGACTTTTTCTGTAGCCACTGCACGATCGGTATACTTATTTATCAAAATCTTACATCAATAATAATAGGGAACCACTATTCCCGAATCCCTATGACGAGAACCTCGTGAGAGCTGAGACTTCGCTTAAGGATTATTAAGTATATCATAATATATTACACTAGCGGCACGCTATGAAGGCCGGTTTGACGTTTGTCCGCTCATGAAGTTCCGTATTAATTGATAACGACTTTGAAGGAAATAATTGTATTACTTTATTGACGATAGTGATGTGCAGAGATTCATAAATTTTATCGAATGTAGTTTTAGGTTTAGGACTCAAAATTTATTTATTAAATTGATTTCTAAAATGTATACAAGTGTAGAAAAATCAGTTTGCACCATTTAAGGGGTGAATGTACTTGTGAATATGAACAATTTTCACTATGTGGACAAACCTCTGAAATCGCAAAAAAATATCAGCTGTTTCATACAAAAGGTAAAATTTTTATTTTTATATGATATATACCACAACTCGGCATTTGGTTTTCTAAATTGAAAATTTTTAAAAATGGAATCTAATACGATCGTCACATAGGATCGCTGGCTAGCACAACTACTACCTCCGGCAAACTCGCGTCAATGCTCAATGCAAAACAAAGCAGTTTCGAATTGACGTTGCTTCGAAAAGTATAAACTGTCAGTGCAATGCGATTGTGATATAGTTTTGACCTGGCTTTGGATTTCAAATATTGATACTGCATTACTGTTGACCCTTGCTCGTTAATTTGGACTCTGTTCAAGCCCTTTGTTGTGGATTTCGTCGATATGACCGAACGTACGCAGAGAACTGTTCTAAATAGTCAGACACGTGAGTTCGTAATACGCCTTCGTAACTATTTCGATCGTGAAGCTCAAAATGGAGGGCCAATTTTACCTATAACGTCAGTGGTTGAACGCGTAGCTGATGCGCTTAATATTGGACAACGAACTGTTAGACGGATAACTAAAAAAAAATATGGCGAGACTGGCACAGAAGAAAATAAACTTCACACACCAAAAAAGAGAAAACGAGCAAAACCAGTCGTAGGCATCGATAGCTTTGATGCCGATGCTATCCGAAGACATGTTTACGGCTACTATTTACAGAAGGAGTATCCAACAAGAAAAAAGTTGGTGCATTCACTGAAGGAAGCTGGATTATTCTTCGGTGGGGAAAGTTCTTTAACGAAGATTTTGAAGACCATTGGATTTCGATACAAAAAATGTAACAAACGCAAAATATTGATGGAAAGATTTGATATAGCGATGGCAAGGTATACTTTTTTACGGCAAGTGAAAGAAATCAAAAATTGGCAAAATGTTGTGTTCTTGGATGAAACATGGCTTAATGCTAACCATACTGTAGGCCGTTCTTGGAACGATGACACAGCAGCATCTACTTCCAAAGTTCCTGTAGGAAAAGGATCGCGACTTATAATTTGTCACGCCGGAACCATCAACGGGTTTGTCGAAGGTTCTCTCATGGCTTTTGCGTCAAAAACCACTGGAGACTATCATGAAGACATGAATGGAGAAAAGTTTACTGAATGGTTTACCTCAATGTTGTGTAGCCTCCCTGAACCATCTATTATAATTATGGACAACGCCCCATACCACTCGATGCAAATTGACAAGCCACCTGCCCAATCCCAAAAGAAAGCTGATATCGTCGCATGGCTTCGTAAAAATGGCGTAGATGCAAACATGAATATGTTAAAAGCGGAATTAGTACGTCTTTTAAAAGAAAACAAACCAACCAAGATCCGATACGTCATTGACGAAATAGCATTAGAACATGGGCACAGAGTTATACGGTTACCGCCTTACCATTGTGAGTATAATGCGATTGAGTTGGTGTGGGCTCAAATTAAGGGATATGCTGCAAGACACAATACAGAACCCCCATTTACCACAAAAAAAATGCTAAAATTATTAGAAGAAGCTTGTGAACATGTGACTAAAGGAGACTGGGAAAAGGTTGTGAATAGAACTGTTAAATTAATAAGGGAAGATTATGAAAGAGATGTGAAAATAGATAATATTATAGAAAACGAACATATAATTATTAATGTAGGTGATGATAGCAGTGACGACAGTGAAAATAGTAGTATGGACGAATCCGATTAATTATGGCCTTTTGTGGCACCTTTTTTGGTATCTTTTGTATTCATATGTTTCTTGTGTGCATATAAAGTATGTATATTCATTTTCATTCAAATATTCAGTTCGTTCAAATAAATTAAATAAACATATACATTTTTGTTTTATTAAACCTATTTAATCAGGTACAAAAACAAAACTTAATTGTTTTTTGTTCGAGAATAAATTGACATTCCACATCACTATTGTAATGTGTCAAACCGGCCATCATAGCGTGCCGCTAGTGTATGTACGTTGATCGTTTTGAATAGCTAGTTACTCAAAGTATTTTCAAGTTTACCGCTTTAAATATTTGTAGCTTCCTACGCACTGCTGCTGAAGTTGGCATTCGATTTTTGGAACGAAGTTCCTTATGGGACGTTGCGGAGGGGTACCCTAGCCGGCAAAAAACGTCCGTAACGTTAAAAAATAAAAGCGTAAGATTTTTGCGTCACAGTCCTTGTTGTGTTCGTTTATTTTACACATTCCATCAATGCTTCGATGACGCAGCGGTAAGGAGTGATAATATCGGTTCAGAGGTTCGAATCCTGGCTTCAGATATTATTATTTATTTTATTTTTATTATTAATTTATTATTATTAATAATTTTATAATTTATAATACTTGGTAAAAAATTAAAAACAAATTAGACTGGTTATTATATATATTTATAAATCATTGTAAACAAAATAAAGGTGTTAATATAATTTTGTAAAGTAGTTTTTTGATTTTTATCGATAAAAAAAATTATGATAAAAAATGTATACCTGAATAATTATTTTCTTTATGCCTCGAATAGAACTTGAAATTAATATTTTTATAATAAGGAACTTCGTTCCTATCCTGTCCCACGACACCACATGACTTTTTTAAACCTTTCATTTGTGTAGAGTTTGAGGAAATAAATTGTTGTCAGATGAACACATACCTCCGCTGCGTCATCCAGTCGGAAAAAAACATCATCAACACTCGTAATAACTATCCCCAATAATACTAAACAGTCACAAACGAATTCAAATTATAATTATTACATACAGTCCACACAATTGGCAGGTATAGGTTTTGAAAACTGTTATTAAGTGTTTTCAATATTAAATGAACAGATTAAACGGTTTTCTAACGTGTAATTGTCTATAATCATTCATTTTATTAGTCACAGTACAGCTTGAATAGGGGGTGGATGTGTGTGTTAAAATGCGGTAGATAGGTTTGTCTATCTGTCTGTTTGTTTTTAGAAAAAAAATGATTGTAATCAAAAGCAATAAGCTGTTTCAAGAAGGACCCAGGAATCTTATTCCGGGAGTAACTTGTACCGTAGATATAAAAATATCTGTTTATGGAAGCGCTTTGATTTTATGTGTGTGTTTGTTTGAATTTATGTACATACTAGCTGATGCCCGCGACTTCGTCCGCGTGGATTTAGTTTTTAAAATCCCTCGTGAACACTTTGATTTTCCGGGATAAAAAGTAGCCCTTGTCCTCAACTATAGTACCCATGCAAAAAATCACGTCGTGATTGTTGTGGCGTGATTGAAGGACAAACCAACAAACAAACACAAATTCATCATTCATCATCATTAACAACCCATCAACGGCTCACTACTGAGCGCAGGTCTCCTTTCAGAGAAGGGTTATAGGCCATAGTCCACCACGTTGGCCCAATGCGAATTGGCGGACTATTTATAATATTAGTATGATTAGAATATTAAATTGCATAGGAAAACACTGTAGCATTAAGTCTATACGATGTATTACCTCCATACCTACTATGTAGTATGTAGGTATAATGATCGTTTGGCAAAATCTGACGCCTTTGGAGTAGTTTGACTTTGACAAAATAGGGCTCTCCACGATGGCTATATACGATAAAGTATGCTTGCCAGCTTAAGATGAGCCGTTCATTCAAAGTATCTTGTAGATTCCGGGGTTCAAGTTATTTGGACCTGATACTGAAGATCGTGATGTCTATAATTTCTGAACTACGAAATTGACGACCTTGAAATAATTACAGGAAAATCTCTAAAGAACCTGCTTTCTAACAAAAAAAGAATGGATTAAATCGGAATACGCCTTAATGAATTACAGCGATATGCACATTTGGACTTTCAGCCCCTCTCCCAAGGGAACCGTGCTGAATTTCGGGATAAAAAGTATCCTATATTATACCTCGTAGTATTAACTTAAATCGTGCCAAGTTTCATTTAAATCCGTCCAGTAGTTTCGGCGTGATGCGCGGCCAAGATACAGACAGACAGACAGACAGACAGACAGACAGACAGACAGACAGACAGACAGACAGACAGACAGACAAAAAATTAAAAAAAAATTGTTTTGGCTTCAGTATCGATTATAGAGTGCCCTCAAACAAAAATTTTCAAAATATCTTCAATGTACAGAATGTACAGAATTGGACCTGTTACAGTTTTATTATATTATAGATAACATGCCTTAATATGTACATATAACATGCCTTAAATATCAAATAAAATAGTAAAAACTGGCACTGAAATAAATTATAAAGTAATAGTTCAGAGCCAGTTTTTGGCATTTGTTAAAAGCTATGAGTACAGGTCACCAGACGCACTGCAGTCATAGATTTTTAACTCTTTCATTTATTTAATGGCTTTACTGGTAACTCTGTAGTGAGTTATGATTAGAATCTAGATGATTATCTTCATCTCTAGCTACATTGATGTTCTCAAATCATACACTTCTGGTCATGGGCCTCTTAGTTAGATCTCTATCTGGTGCCAAAATGTGTCCATCGGCTTCCAGCAAATCGCTTGGGGTCACACAATGCTTCGAGGTTTGGGCCTCGTTTTCTTTTCTATGAAGTAATAGCTGATGCCCGCGACTTCATCCGCGTGGATTTAGTTTTTAAAACCTCTCGGGAACTCTTCGATTTTCCGGGATAAAAATTAGCCTATGTCACTCTCCAGGTCCTCAGGCCCTTACCCATGCAAAAAATCAAGTAGATCAGTGGCTCTGTTGCGGCGTGATTAAAGGGCAAAGCAACAAACACACTTTCGCATTTATAATATTAAGATATATTTTGCTTATTGCCATTTCAGTTGAAATTATTGACTTTGATTCTTCTACGGATTTCCGCATTTCTGATTCCATCACGTAAAGATACTCCAAGCACTTCCAAGCATAGCTCTTTCCATCACCCACTCTTAGATTTCTTATCAGGCCAAAGATATAATTATATCAATTGCCGACCAGGCTTCGTATAAGTCATCCCAGGTAAGGGGCATCACGCACTTCGAGGACTTGCATCTTCATCTTCAGACAGTGAGGGATTGAAGATGAAAAGCTACCCTCCAATCATTCCTTAATCCTAACCCTCAATAATACGTGTCTTCAGTTGCCCTTGAAAAGCATACAGGTCCAAGTTTTTGTCATTCATTGCCAACCCACGTCAAATTTGACACATCCTATATAAAAAGTTCGTACAATAATGTCTAGGACGCACACCGAGACGCACTGTAGGTGAGCGCTAGTTATACGTGTGTGTATGTTATATAGGGCGCCCCCTCGCTGCGACGCGTATCGACTATGGGAATTTTGGCTTAGGGCTGGCACTTAGTATACTTACTAGATATATTATAATAATTAAGTACCTACTTTTTAAAGCTGATGATGATAAAATACTATATAATTAAATTATCTGTTTTCTGAACCTCTTGTACCCTTGACTAAATTATTAATATCATTGTTTCTTTCTTGTCTATGCCACTTACTTGGCCCACAAGCTGGCCTACATGAAACAAATAATTTTGATTTTTTTAGTTTCTAAATAAAGGTTAGCGCCAGTAACACCCGAATCTAACACGAAAGCTAACCAAGGAGGCTATTCTCTATCTACAAAAAAAGTAGCTATCGCGATCGTTCAGCTGCTAACTAAACAAACCCACATTTTGTATGAAGAAATGCTGGTTTGACAGTTTTAAATTGGCAGCTTTCCATAGTTTTCCATAGCTACTGGAAATGTCAACAATAGAGAATACGGCAGCTGGTTTGTCCGCTGCTTCCTTCTAGAATCTAGAATCTAGATAGACTAAAGATTTTAGACTTATTTCGTGGTTTAATGACATAATTGATGATTAAACGAGTTCTAAAGTGAAGTTCTATCCCAACTATATGAGTACGTTCATTCGACGATAACTATAAAGGAGTAGGTACGTACCACGATAATTGTTTTATTTCAAAATGCCGATATTTTGTCCAGTTGAATGGACCGTAGTCACGACGGGACTGCGGTGTTTCGAATATAGATCTACCCGCCTTCTTGGTATTTTTGAAAGAACGTCATAATACACTCACAACGTCATTTTTCAATTTGGTACTGTACGATGCTTTCCTGGCTTGCATAATTCTAGCACTGAACACATGGGACTACATTCCATACAATATGCTGGATATCTTGAAACCGTTTTCACGATTGAAATACTGGTGTTTACAAATTTCAATCGCTTCCCGCACTAACTTAGCGATATAGTGACGGTCTGTGGAGAGAACTCGTGAGTTGTGGAGTTTGATCCAGTGTTTTGTTCCTGGTTGCAGAGTATGCTCTAGATAGAATCGTCACTTTATTTCCAGGTGAGAAATCATCAGGTGAAAAATCTTAGTTAAGGGCTGTTACATATTTGCTGTAGGTATTAAAAATTGGTATTTTCTTTTAATTAAAAGCGAGCCACCCCTGTAATTATTTCCAGCACACCCTTGCACGTCAGCCCCCCGTGTTTGGCAAGTGCACGCACACACGCCTACCTATAAACACGCACCAAATTGACAAGCCATAAATTTAAAAGAACCTGTTTTTTGGGGTTCTTTACTCATATTATATTTTATTTGAAAATTCTACAGTAAACTTCTACAGATGTGCCAACAAGTCGTCTGGTAAACCAGGGTAAACCGTATTTAATTTTTGCTGATCGTATAACCCACGGCAGATCTTTCAAATTGCCTTATCAATTGTCGATGGTCGGTTCTATGGCTAGGTTGTAACGGGTAAACAAGAAGAAATTAAAAACAATATTTTTAAATACAAGCTTTAAGTAGCTACATCATCAGACCCTAAGTAGGTACATCGTCTTGATAAGAACTCTGGTCCTAGATGATACGTAGGTATAGGACCAGAGTTCTTATCAAGACGAATCAAGCGACCCCAAACTCGATAAAAACAACCTATCAGCTCCATCATCAGACCCTGGATATCATCTGGGACCAGAGTACGTACTTTTCAAGACAAATCAAGCAAACCCAAACTCGATAGGGTTACATAGTTTCATTACAGAATTTCCCTAAGTACCTTGCAGCTTCATCATCAGACCGAGACCCTGTATATAATCTAGTTCCAGAAGCATTTGTCAAGAATCAAGCGAGCCCAAACTCGATAGGGTTACATACTTAGTTTCATTATATTTAGTTCCCTTTCAGCTCCATCTTTAGACCCTGGATATCATCTGGGACCAAATTCAAATCAATCCGAAGTTTTGAAGGAGATGAAAATCGAGTCCAAAAATTCGATTACATATTAGATAAGTATTAGATTCATAAATACATATATACTTACATACCAAGCTAATAAGAGCGTATTAAAAAAGGTTGAATTGCTCGACTATACATCTGAGATCTGCCTTTTCTTGGTTTTGGGTTACGCAGGAAGAATTACTTACAGCAAGTAACTGAATTAAAGTTAAAGTTCGGTTCTGTTTTAAAAAAATTTGAAGTTAAAATTTAAAATCTAAAATCTAAAATTTTAAAGTTAGTTAAAAATTAAAATTTAAAGTTAAAATTTAAAGTCAAAGTTCGGTTCGTTTTTCACTTGTGTAGTTCACGGTAATAAAATACGATTTATAGTTTTTTTTTAGTTTAAAACAAGTGTAAATTAAAAATTTTATTTTTAAATTCAAGCTTTTAGTAGCTACATCATTAGACTCTGGATATCATCTAGGATCAGAGTACTTGTTATGACGAATCAAACGAGCCCAAACTCGATGGGGTTACGTCGTTTTATTACAGAGTTCCGATAGCCATCTTCTGTCTCCATCATCAGATCAGCTCCATGTCACAATAATATTGTTTTTGTCATCCGATTTACACATACATGCAAAATTTCAGCTCGATCAGAAACCGGGAAGTGGGTCAAATTCATCTTGCTAGATTTGACCCAAACAAACATAGCAAGTTAAATAAAAGCTTGTAATAAAAAGTTTTCATTAAAATAATTCCAATCGTCTCCTGAATTTATCTGAATGACTCTTATGGCTACACGTATGCGAGCAAATCGACACTTGTATTTGAGCATCGCTAACTGATACGAATTTTTGTCATAATCCTACTAATATTATAAATGCGAAAGTTTGTGAGGATGGATGTATGTATGGATGGATGGATGTTTGTTATCGCTTCGTCTCTACACTTGTGTGTAACTGACGCCATAGGTACGTTTTAATTAAAGATAATGTACATTAGGATATTATTCGTCAATGACATTAGGCAATACAACCGCTCTCTATAATAATTTATGGTTTTACAGTACATTACAAATTGAATCGCAGATATTTAATAGGTAAGTACACTTTCACTGTGTCGTTTTCTGCGTAAAAACGATCGTTTTTTCGTCAACACCGTGCGATACAGATTCGAAGAAAAAGCGAAAAAAGCGAAAAGCCAACCCGCGCCTGCCGCATGTCAAGCGAGCGACGCACTGTGCCGCTGCCCGCTACACACGAGGTTCCTGCGGTGGGATCGATCTGAACTTGAATCTTGATGTTTTCTGAAAATCAATCAAATACAAAAACCTTATAATGATCTCTCAATGATGAAATTATAAAAAAAGTGTGTGTGTCAGCTCCGACGCACGACTGGAGTTTACTCCTTAAGTACGATTGTCTAAACATCGGTCGTAATGCATTCGCGGCGCTCGCTGCGTCTCGGCGCCGCTCGGACCCGATCGGTACGCGCTCGGCTTCCCTCGGAACTCTTTCGCACGAAAACCAACCTTATTTACTCAATGTTTTCTTCAAAAAATTCTGTTTACTTTAGAATAATTGAAGAGACCTGATTGCTTGAAATGTAGGTATGCTTGGTTATCTAAAAAAATGTGTTTTAATGTTTCTAATTTCTATTTTTCGAACGCAAGAAAATATAGCTGCACTTTCAAACCTTTTAATTATTAATAAAATTAAATATTATGATCCTCAACAATATGTAATAAATAAATATAATCTATCTCATGTGTAGCAGTTTCGTTGCATTCCGTCGCACTCGAGCTCCTGCTGTCATGTGTATGCAATTTTATATAATTCATTAATTATCACAAAAATGCACTTTATTCCCTTACGATAATGACTACTATAACTACAAACATTACTTTGCACTTCTTCTATTCACACCAATCCAATGGAACGTATTCGTTGGAAAGTAGCCTTTAGTGCATACGAAATATAACTGTTTGTAGTTGCATCATTCTAAAAGCTACTTTAAGCACTGTAAATTAAAGCATATTTCCTATTAAAACCTTGTACGGGACTTTAATAAACCAATATAAATTACAGTCAGTTGAAATGATTATGGACTTTATTTCTATTAAATTAAGGTTGTATTGAAGTGTATTAGTAGGATTGTAAATACACCCTTGAAATCGGCATCACACCGTTTTCTTTATCACATTGAAATAGTCTCACGTATACGCTAACTTGAAGTTAGTGACCTAAATAAATGTGAGTACAAGTAGTCCCTACCTTTTTTAGCTCTGTACAGAAACCGTGAAAAGGTTCCTATTCGTTTCATCTTTAATGTCCCAGGTTCATAGCCGTTAGGTGACGTACGTAACAGCACGTAAAGCCGTCGGTCCTGCGCCTGATCTCTCTCCGGACGTGTCGAATTTCAGTCCCATCGGACTATGAGAGTGAGGGAATCGAGACTGCAACTGTATATTTGCGCTCACACATGTGCAATGGCGTGACAAGAATGGATAAGATAATGGAATGAATATTTATAAGAGGAAGTCAGCAGCGTCAGTGATAGATAAGAATAGAATAGAATAGAAATATTTTTTATTTAAATAAACTTTTTACAAGTGCTTTTGAATAGTCGAGACTCTACCACTGGTTTGGAATGCCCTTCCTGCCGAGAAGAACCAGCAATAAACTCGGCGGTTGCTCTTTTCAAAACAAGTTTACAATACAATAGATACTATGCTATAGTATGTATGCAGTGTTTCCACAATGAGGGGAAGATGAGGATGAAGGAATAATACGTCATGTAAATTCATGTAATGTAATGCGGAGGGAAGTAATTAGTAAACCATATTATTAGGTACTAGAAGAATGTTGAATATGCGATGTGTAAGGACAAAATAGAGTAGAAGATGAAACGATGGATGGATTGTGTGAAAGACACTGATATAAATGTAGTGTGAAAGGGGATATATGTATATGCGTGTAAGAGGAGTGGATAATAAGTTGACGAATGATAGAAGCGAGTGGAAGAAAGACATGTTTTGCCGAGTGCCGACCCCACATAACGTGGAACGTGGAGGCAAGGGCAAGAAGCTGATGATGAAATGTGCACTATAATATCTCCCGCGCAGATGGCTAATCTCTGATGAGGTTGGCCGCCGTGACCAAATTCGGTCGGGATGACATGCTTACTTAATTACTTTTCATATTTTCATATTTTTTTTTTTTATAAAAGAATATCAGTCTAGTTGAAGTTGACTAATATCCTCCTCTCCCCTCCAAATAAGCGGAAAGCTTGTGTCAGGAGTGGAAACGACAATATTGCAACGGGTGGGATTCGACCCTGCAACCTTTCAGTTTTCAGTCCGCAACTTTAACCGTTGGGCTATTGAGGCTTATATGAGTTATAATATTATAAGGTATCGAACGCTTTCAAAGGAATATTAAGCCTTCAATAAAACTCTTTTTAATTATACCAATCAAATTGACTACTGACAGCTAAGAGAATTTGGAAGCAATTATACCTACAAAATTTTTCAACGCATCAAAGTTCAAAAGGAATACAAAAACAAAACACATATTTTATTATTCCTTTTTGTCACTGGAACCTAGTAATTAATTCTGTTTGCCTCGTCAACATTGAAATAAAGAAAAACTTGTTTTTTTACATTAGCTCTCCAGAGTTCCAAAGGACCGATACCGATTTACAAAATAATATTCCATTAACTTAAAAAAAATGAAGTTAAATTCGAAAGAAGAATTTGACAAATCCATAGAAATAACAAAAAAAGCGTTCATGGTATCAGGTTTTGAAATGGGAGAGCCGAAATATATGTTCACACAATGGTTTTATTATTTTAATCTAATATGGCTGTATACTGATGTATTCGGGGAGTTTTCTTGGTTGGTTGAAGGAATGAATATGGGTAAAAGTTTGGACGAACTGTCTATGGTAGCACCTTGCTTTACCATCTGTTTGTTGTCCACCATGAAAATTTTGCCCTTTTTCCTCAACAAGCAAACTTTTAAAAAAGCTGTGCGAAATTTGAGAACCATTCACCCGGACGAAGAAGAATCAGAAAACATCGAGAGAAAAATTGTCATTGAATCACAGAAATTTTTGAAGTCTGTAGTCAGGTTTTTCTTGTTCGCCGCAGTCGTGGTGGTCTTTATGTTTTCTTGTGAACCCGTCATGTTAATGGGTTACGATTATTATAGCACTGGGGCTGTGGAATTGAAGTTGCCTTTCCTGATCAAATACTTCTTCGACGCTTACGCCAACACTACGATATGGAGTCTCGTTTATATTCATCAGTTCTGGTCTAGTAAGTAAACTTCTTTTTTCCTCGAGTATAATACAGCTTGTCGATTAGTAAACAGTTTGCATTGCATTATTAATTATTTTATCTACTCCAGCATCGAAAAGTTCCAATTTCGAATTTGACAGCTGAATCGAAATGAACCCTCTTTCGGTTTTGCTTCTCATTTCGATGCAGCTTGTTGTATGGGAGCTGAATCGAAATGGTTATCTTCTTAAAATAGGATACCTAAAGCTAAGGCTCTGAGTTCTGGCACTTTTGTACCGTTCATACGACAGAGGCGCCACAGGCGGCTGGTGGCGGCTTACGGAGTTACTTTTTGTTACTTTATTGAGCCTACTACGGCGTATTTTGTTTTGTTAATGATTTTATTTTCCTTGTCGTAGATAAAATCTTGTATGCAACTGATCGTAATTAGTCATTTTAATTCTCGTACTATCCTATTTTGATACTCGGCAAGCCTCGTATCAAAAAACAGCACTCGAATTAAAATGACCCTCATTACGATGCAGTTGCATAAATAGCTAATCTGCTTCTATAGCAACTTTACAAATAGGCAGGTTAATTTCAACCAATGTAAAGTGGGGCCGCCATCTCTTGGACAAATGAATTCCACACAACATTTTGTAGTCCATTTAGGTCTTCTGCAAAGTTTAGGTTCCAGATAAGTTTATTAGAGTGTCCATTATACTCGTCCGAAACCTAAGCTTTGAAGATGAGGTAAGAATAAAGAAAGAAAATGGTTATTAAGTAATTTATACGTGCAATTTTAGAAAGTACGGCGTGGACTCACATGAAAAGAGAAATTTCTGTATGGAAAAATAATCAGTTCTATCACCCAGTGGCAAACTACATAAATAGGTTTCGGGTATATTCGACTTCTTGCCTGTTTTAACCTAATTTTTGTCATATTTCCTAATTTCTTCAATTTAAGTCATAAGTGGCATTCTAGCTATAGCGCAGAATATAATATATTAGGTAAGTATACAAAAAAAAATATTAAATGTCAGTTTGTAATTTTTGAAATAATCTGCCTCTTGGTTGGCTGCTCATATTATGATTGTCATTTCTCTGTCTGCTTGTCCGGCCTGATCTTCACAATTGCTGCGATTTTGACAGGATTGTTTGGTTTTTCAGGATAAAGATATAAGATAAGAAATTAAGAAAAAATCGACTAACTTAAAAGGTCACTCTCCAATCTCCAGGTGGATCCAATCTCCAAATCCACAACTGTTGCAGCGTGAATCGCACTTGGCAACATTGTTATTATTATTTTTTTTATGGGGCTTTTATAGGTGACCTAAAATTATGTCAGCCCCATCGGTACATACAAATTACAAATGACAATAAATGAAATCCTACTAATATCATAAATGCGAAAGTTTGTGAGGATGAATGTTTGTTAGTTTTTAACGCCATCAAAGAATGAACCTATTTGGCTTTTTGGAATGGAGATAGCTTATATCCAGAATTAGTACATAGGCTTCATTTAATCCCGGAAAATTAAAGAGTTCCCGCGGGAATTAAAAAACCTTAATCCACGCGGACGAAGTCGACTATAATTAAATCTATCTTAGATTTAATTATAGTTGACTTTCATCATCATCATCTCTCGCTCCTTGTCCCACGCTATGTGGGGTTGGGACAACATGTCTTGTAAGCCATGTTGTAAGTGGTTCGGCTTGACATTTTACGACCAGCCGCCTGCCTGACGTCAACCCTCTTTGGGAATGCTTTTGTTGGTGGAAAGGATAGAACCCCCACGCCTTTCGGTTCATTAGGATTTACCAATTTGAGAGGCACCATTATTGAACGTTGCCTTGTTTTCCAGCCGTGATCGTTTGCGTGAACTTGTTCGCAGCCGACACATTGTTTTATACTTTCTGCACGTATCTGAGGATGCACTTCCGGATCCTTGGGCGTCGGTTCAAGAACGTCGTAAGTCCCTCTCGGGAGGAAACCAGGGACAATATGCGAAAATATGTCAAAAGGCACCAAGAGTTGATCGAGTTAGTTGATCCACTCTTTTTTTAATTATATTATATCTGTAATTTGTGTATTGTCTAAATAATCATCATCGTCTCAACCGATAGACGTCCACTGCTGGACATAGGTCGATCCTAAGCCCCCTACATCCAGCGGGCGGCTCCAAGCGACGTTGAAAAACGCACATTACTTCGTAAAGTTAGAGGTGCGTGCGTGCCTGGGAGTCGAACTCGGGGGCCCGGAGTTCGATCATCATTCATCATCACAAGGCTGCCACTGACTCTGAAAGTGAGTAACTGAAAGCCCATCACTATTCACTATCTAATAATATTGGAGCCTCAATATTATTCGACCGAGCGAAGCGAAGGTCTTTGAGTTAACTAGAGCGATTTGCACTTGTCCGTCCGTCCGTCCGTCCGTCTGTCAGAGCCTTATAACTTTAGAATTACTGAACGTAATTACTTCAAATTTAGATATAATATGTAAACCGATGGCCTCCAGCCGAAAATGGCTTAAAAAGTTATAAAAATCTTTATTTCAGGGGGGCTCTCATAGAAGCGAATGCGAAGTAAAAAAAAAAAATATCGCGTTACATAAAATTGTTACGTATTATTTTAAAGATAATTTTGAACTGAGTACAAAAATATTTTTTTTTTAATTTTTCCCTTAAAATTGACGAAATGGGGGGCTTTCAAAGTGGCGATTTTATACGCTCGCTTGAAGACGCTCTCTAGGAAAATCCGCTATGGATTTTCAAACTGATTTTATGTTTTTAGGTCACTTATATCCTGTACTTGAACAACAAATACTAAAATTATATGAATATTATAAAGAAACGAGATTATTTAATTTTTAATGTACATCAGTAATTCATAAAGCATCAACATAGCTTCACAATAATGCTAATAGATGGCGCAGTCAGTAACTATTCCCATGGAACTACGAGTTACGACTAACGACCTATCCCAAAAACAGTTTTGCGTCGACCATTATTATTTAGTTACTTATTATAATACAATAATTGTATTGTAATTTTTTTTGTACCATATTATTCAATTAAAATTATTTTTTAGTTAAATTTTAGTTAAATATTGTATATTTTCTATTCGCGTCGATAGATGACGATTTGTTCAGATGCCCGTAACCCGGTTTCACTCGTTAGTACCTACATAATAATTCAATGTTTTCACTAACGTTCCCTAACCTTTACGGGCTACCTATAAGTTAGGTGATTGATGTTTTCTGTCAACTTATTTATCACGATCCTGTACGGGACACCTAAAAGGATATTGGGACGGATGTTAGGACTTAGGATTGTATTTAGGAGCTACCTACGTTAAGAGACTCCTACTTAGGGGATGATTTAGGTATGTTTGGTGAAAACGGGCATAATAATAATGTCAGTTTTGGTTATCATGTATCGATTGAATGAATAATCATGGGATACCGTTACCGCGAGGTCTCAGTTCGGGGCGAACCACTAGTGTAGCAGTGATAGGTTAGGACTGTGGTCTCCTATTCGGGGGGTCGCAGGTTCAATCCCGGGTACGCACCTCTGACTTTTCGGAGTCAATTGCGTTTAAGCAATTAAATATCACTTGCTTCAACGGTGAAGGAAAACATCGTGTGGAAACCTGCACACCTGAGAGTTGTTCATAATGTTCTTGAAGGTGTGTGAGATCCGCCAATTTGCATTGGACCAGCGTGGACTATGGCCTATGACCCTTCTCTGAGAGGAGACCTGCGCTCAGTAGTAACTTAGTTAGCCGTTGATGGGTTGCTAATGATGATGAATATTTATTTTTACGAGATAGTAATTTAATGTTTTTTATTTTCAGATTGGTAAATCTTCTGGAGATATTGTATTCAAAATCGACGCTTTTCAATATAATAAGCAGTTCTGTTTTGTTATGCTTAAGTGGATTCAACATAACGGTAAGTAGGTACCTAACTACTAACTTCCACTGAATATTAAAAGTAACGATGTCAGATTAAATTGGGCGTTCTGACAGTTTTTTTTATTGAAAATCTGCCAAAATATTATCTTTATATTCCACGGTAAAACGTTACTTAACGTTGGTGAAAAGCTATCTATGCGTTCCCTTATTTTCTCACAAAGATGAAAATGTAACTTCAATCACTAAGGTTCTACCGTCGTCGGTCGCCAACTTAACTTTTTTTACAAGCTTTTATTTAGCTTGACCAGTTTGTTTGTTTGGGTCAAATCTTGCAAGATGAATTAGACCCACTTCCCGGTTTCTGATCGAGCTGAAATTTTGCATGTTTGTGTAAATCGGATGATAATGCAATATTATTGTGACATGGAACTGATCTAATGATAGAGACGGAAGATGGCTATCGGAACTCTGTAATAAAACGACGTAACCCCATCGAGTTTGGGCTCGTTTGATTCGTCATAACAAGTACTCTGATCCTAGATGATATTCAGAGTCTAATGATGTAGCTACTAAAAGCTTGCATTTATAAATAATTTTTTTAATTGACACTTGTTTCGTAAGAAATAGAATGAAATCTTGGTATTGTTCAAAAAATAACCAATTGATAGATTAAATGCATTGTTGATATAGGAATTATGATTTAATGAAATAAGTATTAAGTGACATTGTTTATTATTTTATATTTTATTGCTAATCTTTTTATACCTAATATATTTTTCATGCTACTCAGTGGCAGATTGAATTGATCTTGTCATTACTCATTCTGAGCAAATAAATGAATTTGAATTTGAAAATATGTAACCTACGTGAGTTCATAAATGCCATAATGACTCCTTTAAATATCTGTATCTCAAGATAAAATTGTGGTAGGTACTGGTAATAATAGTTTGTTGGCAGGTGGTACAAAAGACCAGCGCTGTGCTGACGTTCGCCCCTTTCCTTGTGATGAGTCTGGCTCAGGTATTCCTCATTTGCTTCTTCGGCGATCTCCTCACGGCATCAGTGAGTATTTTCATATTTTCTATGGTCTTATCTTCTAATGTCGTGACTTCATAGTCATAAGTTAGGGTACGTTTATGCACACGCGGGGCGTTGCGCGGCGCGTGGTGCGTCGTGTCGCGCGGTAAACTCATACATATGGTCGAGTATGAGAGCGTTCATGCAGAAGCGTTTGCGTTGAACGCGGCGGGCGCCGCAGAACGCGCCGCGTTTGCATAAATTTACATCAGTCATAGTTCATAGAGTCGCTAATTTAAAGTGGCAATGAGCGCCCATATTATAGTTCGAAGAAATGATGTTCGTTGGGGTACTAAGGTGCTGGAGTGGCGACCTCGCACTGAAAAGCGCAGTGCTGGCAGACCTCCCAGTAGGTGGATCGACGATATCTGATATTGAGTTGCAAGGAGCCGCAGGATACCGGCGGCGCAAGACCCTGCGGGTGGAACTCTATGCAAGAATATTGTTAATGTTCGCAATTCATAAATATATTGTTAAACGTGTAGTCATGCATGGAGTACTGCAGTCAACTCTTCGATGGCTCCGCTAAGTATCAACTTGCGGCACTAGATGCTGTAGATCGTCGAGCTAGGAAACTCATTGGCAAGGACTCACCACTCTTAGCCAAACTTCAGAGCCTCGATCACCGTCGAAAAGTTGCCGGCTTATCGGTGTTTTATAGGATATATTTCGGTGAGTGTGCTCAGGAGCTCTTCGACCTTGTCCCTCCTTCACCTTTTTACCACCGCACTGCAAGACATCGGCAGGGCTTCCATCCCTATATCGTTAATATACCATCCACGCGCACGAAGCGGTTCAAGTCTTCATTTCAGATTCGCACGGCTAGGGTCTGGAACGCTCTTCCGAGATTTGTGTTTCCTAACACATACAATTTGGGTATCTTTAAAGCAAGAGTGAAAGTAGTAAAGTCAAAAGTGAGTAAAGAATCTTCTAGGCAAGCGCGTTCCACCTTAGGCCACATCATCACTTTCCATCAGGTGTGATAGTGGTCAAGCGTGTACCTATAATGTATAAAAAAAAGTAGTAGGTAATTGTATAAATAAAATTTTTAAGCCCCGACAAAAAACGAGGGGTAGATATTATAAGTTTGACGTGGGTAACTGTGTGTTTGTCCGTACCTATACTCTGTTCCCTTGCGTGAGACTAACCAATGGTCCGATTTTGATGCAGTTTTTCTGTTTGAAAGCTAACGTATTAGAGGATCTTAGCTATAATATTTATGAAGATCTGCTCAAGCGTTTGAAGATCATCAGCTCATTTCCTACTAATGATTAAACGGTCTTACAAGCTTTCACTGGTGCGATTGATTTGAAAGACGTACTGTTACTTCGGATTATTTCCAAGGCATGGTAACCTTGAGCTGATGCTGCAGCATGAAGTAGTCTGCGGGATACTCCTCAACAACTTACAGCAGATATAGTGTGTTTGGGCTCATTAGAATGGTCTCAATGAGCAGGTGTTGGATAAATAGAGGATCTGATGATGGAGCAAAAACTGTTAAACTACCGTTGTATGAAGCCTTAATTGTGTGTAACAGGATGTCAGGTATATCGTAGGTACTAGATACTTAGCCCGGCCATAGATTCACATATCAGGGGTATTTTCAATTTACACATATCTTAACTAGACGGTGCCCGCGACTTCGTCCGCGTGAATTAGGGTTTTGGATTCGCGCGGTAACCCTTTAATTTTCTGGGATAAAATGTAGCCTATGTGTTAATTCTGGATATGAGCTATCTCCATTCCAAATTTCAGACAAATCGGTTCATTCGTTTTGGCGTGAAAGAGTAACAAACATCCATCCATCCAAACATCCATCCTCAAAAACTTTCACATCTATCTATCTATAATATAATAAAACTGTAACAGGTCCAATTCTGTACATTGAAGATATTTTGAAAATTTTTGTTTGAGGGCACTCTATAATCGATACTGAAGCCAAAACAATTTTTTTTTAATTTTTTGTCTGTCTGTCTGTCTGTCTGTCTGTCTGTCTGTCTGTCTGTCTGTCTGTCTGTATCTTGGCCGCGCATCACGCCGAAACTACTGGACGGATTTAAATGAAACTTGGCACGATTTAAGTTAATACTACGAGGTATAATATAGGATACTTTTTATCCCGAAATTCAGCACAGTTCCCTTGGGAGAGGGGATGAAAGTCAAAATGTGTATTTCGCTGTAATTCATTAAGGCGTATTCCGATTTAATCCATTCTTTTTTTGTTAGAAAGCAGGTTCTTTATAGATTGTCCTGTAATTATTTCAAGGTCGTCAATTTCGTAGTTCAGAAATTATAGACATCACGGTCTTCAGTATAA
Source organism: Oeneis ivallda (assembly GCA_029955525.1). Lineage (NCBI taxonomy): Eukaryota > Metazoa > Arthropoda > Insecta > Lepidoptera > Nymphalidae > Oeneis > Oeneis ivallda. The sequence goes on from JARPMR010000007.1 coordinate 24,901,119, forward strand.
GGTCCAAATAACTTGAACCCCGGAATCTACAAGATACTTTGAATGAACGGCTCATCTTAAGCTGGCAAGCGTACTTTATCGTATATAGCCATCGTGGATAGCCCTATTTTGTCAAAGTCAAACTACTCCAAAGGCGTCAGATTTTGCCAAACGATCATTATACCTACATGCTACATAGTAGGTATGGATGTAATACATCGTATGGACTTAATGCTACAGTGTTTTCCTATGCAATTTAATATTCTAATCATACTAATATTATAAATGCGAAAGTGTGTTTGTTTGTTAGTTTGTCCTTCAATCACGCCACAACAGAGCCACGGATCGACGTGATTTTTTGCATGGGTACTATAGTTGAGGTCATAGGCTACTTTTTATCCCGGAAAATCAAAGTGTTCACGAGGGATTTTAAAAACTAAATCCAAGCGGACAAAGTCGCGGGCATCAGCTAGTCTATCTATAATATAATAAAACTGTAACAGGTCCAATTCTGTACATTGAAGATATTTTGAAAATTTTTGTTTGAGGGCACTCTATAATCGATACTGAAGCCAAAACAATTTTTTTTAATTTTTTGTCTGTCTGTCTGTCTGTCTGTCTGTCTGTCTGTATCTTGGCCGCGCATCACGCCGAAACTACTGGACGGATTTAAATGAAACTTGGCACGATTTAAGATAATACTACGAGGTATAATATAGGATACTTTTTATCCCGAAATTCAGCACGGTTCCCTTGGGAGAGGGGCTGAAAGTCCAAATGGGTATTTCGCTGTAATTCATTAAGGCGTATTCCGATTTAATCCATTCTTTTTTTGTTAGAAAGCAGGTTCTTTAGAGATTGTCCTGTAATTATTTCAAGGTCGTCAATTTCGTAGTTCAGAAATTATAGACATCACGATCTTCAGTATAAGGTCCAAATAACTTGAACCCCGGAATCTACAAGATACTTTGAATGTACGGCTCATCTTAAGCTGGCAAGCGTACTTTATCGTATATAGCCATCGTGGATAGCCCTATTTTGTCAAAGTCAAACTACTCCAAGTCCAAAGGCGTCAGATTTTGCCAAACGATCATTATACTTACATACTACATAGTAGGTATGGATGTAATACATCGTATGGACTTAATGCTACAGTGTTTTCCTATGCAATTTAATATTCTAATCATACTAATATTATAAATGCGAAAGTGTGTTTGTTTGTTGGTTTGTCCTTCAATCACGCCACAACAGAGCCACGGATCGACGTGATTTTTTGCATGGGTACTATAGTTGAGGACCTGTAGAGTGACATAGGCTACTTTTTATCCCGGAAAATCTGTGGTCACGAGGGATTTTAAAAACTAAATCCACGCGGACGAAGTCGCGGGCATCAGCTAGTAATATAATAAAACTGTAACAGGTCCAATTCTGTACATTGAAGATATTTTGAAAATTTTTGTTTGAGGGCACTCTATAATCGATACTGAAGCCAAAACAATTTTTTTTTAATTTTTTGTCTGTCTGTCTGTCTGTCTGTATCTTGGCCGCGCATCACGCCGAAACTACTGGACGGATTTAAATGAAACTTGGCACGATTTAAGTTAATACTACGAGGTATAATATAGGATACTTTTTATCCCGAAATTCAGCACGGTTCCCTTGGGAGAGGGGATGAAAGTCAAAATGTGTATTTCGCTGTAATTCATTAAGGCGTATTCCGATTTAATCCATTCTTTTTTTGTTAGAAAGCAGGTTCTTTAGAAATTGTCCTGTAATTATTTCAAGGTCGTCAATTTTGTAGTTCAGAAATTATAGACATCGCGATCTTCAGTATAAGGCCAAATAACTTGAACCCCAGAATCCACAAGATACTTTGAATGTACGGCTCATCTTAAGCTGGCCATTGTACTTTATCGTATATAGCCATCGTGGATAGCCCTATTTTGTCAAAGTCAAACTACTCCAAGTCCAAAGGCGTCAGATTTTGCCAAACGATCATTATACTTACATACTACATAGTAGGTATGGATGTAATACATCGTATGGAATTAATGCTACAGTGTTTTCCTATGCAATTTAATATTCTAATCATACTAATATTATAAATGCGAAAGTGTGTTTGTTTGTTGGTTTGTCCTTCAATCACGCCACAACAGAGCCACGGATCGACGTGATTTTTTGCATGGGTACTATAGTTGAGGACATAGGCTACTTTTTATCTCGGAAAATCAAAGTGTTCACGAGGGATTTTAAAAACTTAATCCACGCGGACGAAGTCGCGGGCATCAGCTAGTTTATAATATTATTATGAATTAGGATTAGGATATTATATAGTGTGCTGTGATTCTTAGGTATCATATCTTTATCTAACTAGCCCTGTGCCGATTTAGAAAACTTTATGCCTACTAATTTAGTTAAAAAGTACTAATTTAGTAGTTTTCTAAATTGGATAATAAATTTAGTAGTACTAAAATATATACTATCCAATTTAGAAAACTTTATTTTAAGTATACTATCCAATTTGTAGAGTATCCAAATAAGTGACGCAGTGTACAGCTGTCGCTGGTGTGACGCGGAACCTGCCATCAGGAGAAGCGTCCTCATCATTATAATTAGGTAATTTTTACCACAGAACTTCGAGAAATCGTGAGCGTTGGGCGTTGGCACCCTTACGTGGTTGAAATCCAACCTACTCGCACAAAACGCTTCAGTTCAACGTTTTTGAAACGAACCGCTAAAGTGTGGAACGCACTTCCAGCATCTGTGTTTCCGGCCACGTATAACCTCAGTACCTTCAAGGCAAGAGTGAATAGACATTTTCTAGGCAAGCGCGCTCCAACCTAGACCTCATCAGTGCTGTCCAGTGTCCAGCATTGATCGTCGTCAAGCGCAAGCCTATCCCGAAATAATAAAAAAAATTGGTAAGGTACGTAATTTTCTTTAGATTCGCGATTCTTGACTCGACTGCGAAAGATGACAGGATAGGAGGTATTCAAAGGTAAAAGGAGCTTCGAGATTTTTGAAAGACATGTTGAGAATAAAGGAACATTATAAAGACAACTTTTTTATTGATAGAATATTATATGTATAGTTTTGATCTAATAATTATCTAGACAAAGAAAGTTGAGTGTCGTGGAACACTCGGTTGGTACGAAGTTCCTTCTAGTTCTAATAATAAATTATAAAAAAATAAAAATAAAAAAATAAAAAATAATGATCTGAAGTCAGGATTCGAACCCCCGAACGGATAGTTTCACTCCTTCGTTAAACTGTTACGCCACAAAGTTATGATGTGACGAAGGCAACAAGTGTCGTGAGGGAAAAATCTTACGCCTAGCAACAAGGGCCGTGAGTCGTGAAAGAAAATTCTTACACATTTTTCCGTCTAGCCCGGGATCCGCCAAACCGTCCGAAAAGGAACTTCGTTCCAAAAAATTGCTTGTCTGTAAAGTCGGTTTACGTACGATAGTTTTACGTGATAACGTCATAAAGAAACATTGATGAAAAATTGCATACTTTTATGAATTGAATTGAATTATTATCACTGAATTATCATTATTTTGTATAATACAAAGAAGGAGTTAATTGAAAATTACAATTTTCTCTAATCACAAGCCAACGCTTGGGCCGATCGTGCCTCTCTATCGCTTGTTCCGCGCTCTCAGGCGGAACGTGACACTTTTTCGTGCGTGCAGCCGGTGTTCATCGATATGTAAAAGACGTTATCACATCAAAAATTATAAACAGATTTCTAAGAAACCAAGTTTTGCAAATGCTGTTAATGCTCAAAGTTCTAAATGCAATTAGATTTAGTCGGAAAAAGTAGATAATTAGTTTTAGTGTTATTTTTGTAAGTAGATACAAAAAAGTATCATAAAGTCAAACTGCGATGGACCCCACGGATTCTACCTACATAGTATATAATTTAGTCGATTTTTTATTATTTTTAAACACTGTCTCCTCTTTTAGTAGGTACCTAATATAATTAATTAATACATTTTTATTATTTAGATCTCAAAAGCCGTGCAAAGTGACAGCAGCTAACTTTGCAGACCTCAATTTGACTGCCTTCACCACGGTTAGCATAGATTTTTTACTCGTAGATAAAATTAGTTAATGTACATTATACGGTAGAGTATGCTTAGCATGTGGGAAAGGGAATTGGGTAGGTATAATGAACTAGATAATGCCCGCGACTTCGTCCGCGTGGATTAAGGTTTTTTGATTCCCGCGAGTATACCCTTTAATTTTCCGGGATTAAATGTAGTCTATATGTTAATCCAGGGTGTAATCTATCTCCATTCCAAATTTCAGCCAAATCCGTCCAGTAGTTTTTGCGTGAAAGAGTAACAAACATACACACACTCACACACTCACAAACTTTCGCCTTTATAATATTAGTGTGGTAGTGCTTGACAGTTTTATATGTGTGAGTATGAAATAATATCAGTCAGACCTGATTCCAGAATACCAGGTGTGTGGTCGTTATCGATTAATTTGTGAGTAACTCACGTCCAACTCGATACTCGGACTAATTTTCTTAAACTGGACAATTTCATGTAAAGATTTTTATATAAACCTGTGAAGATGATACTACCATCGTCGCAATTAGAATGCCATAAGCCTACTTTGTCGTATTAGTTTATAAATTGCGAAAAACCAAATTAAATTTGAATTTCGCGGGCAGACCCTTATTTATGCTTGTGTATAATATTCTCGCTTCAAGTTCGTATTTACCAGTTGACTCTTGATTCAGCTGAATAGAGGCGTAACGTTTCACGTTTGTTTATTTTTAGAGGTGATTCAGAGGAATGTTGCCTTAATTGAACTGGAGACGTAATTCTAGCCAGTCTGCGCTGGGTTCAGTTAACTCCACTTGTAGGTACATAGTACATACCTAGATACCGAATTCCCTCCGTCGAATTCATGTTCATGGCCGATTGTCGGCACCTCATGGTAGGGGTTTTCTTAAAACAACAACGCGATGGCCTCTGGACCAATTTGAAATCTTTGATTGCATTTTTAGGTAGGTACCTATCCTTATTAATACTTATTAATATTATAAAAGCGAAAGTGTGATCGTCGGTACGTCCTTCAATCACGCAACAATGGAGCAACGGATCAACGTGCGATTGTTTGCATGGATATAGTTTAGGACGTTTTATCCCGGAAAAACAAAAGGTTCCCCGGGGTTCGAGAGCCCCAACTCCACGCGGACGAAACCGCGGGAAAAAGCTTGTTTTTAAGCTATTGCATAGCTTTTATCGCGGGCTTTGAACTAGGACAAACAGTTTGAGCGCGGCGACCGAATCAAGAAATTCCGTAACGAAAAAAAACCTAACATCGTCGTTCAGTAAGCGTTCAAAATTTTAGAGTCACAAGTAGCTCCGTTAGGCGCAGTGGGCTAGCCTCCGCTTTCTTTACCGAATGGTGTATGATGTCGCAGGTTCGAATCTCACTCGCGAAGTAGTGACAGTGCGCTTTTCTTGTTTTTTTTTTTTTTTTGCATAATTTTTACTATGCAAAAAAAATATTGCATAAATATTATAATTGCATAAGTTGATAAAAAATGCTAAGCAATAGCTTTACCGCGGCAGTCCCCGAGTGCCACTTAATTTTTTTTTACATAAAATCGAGGTCATGGTTCGTATTTAACCTCGCTAAAACCGCATAGACCGCTAATAAAATAACATCCTGATACCCGAGTAGGTAGGTACGTAGGTATTTACATAATATTATAATTATATTATTAAGTAATATTTAATACAAAATATTAAATGTTGTTTCAGATCCTCAGCAGATCCTGGTCATGTTTCGCTCTCCTGAAAACTATGTATAATTGAAAGTGCCTTTAGTTGTCCCAGGGAAAATCGATCTAAGTAGGTACCTACATTGGTTATATTTCAATGACACAGGATTATTCAGAATACAATAAATTAGATTAATACCCTTAGATATACCTATAAAAAAGTTGACAAAAAGACTCACTATAGTCCATGATAATTTTTTTACAAACTATAAGTAAGTGTGTAATTAACTAATTATTCAAACAATACTTAGGTAGGTACCTAATATTAAAACTGTTTGTCCTCTTTGAGATGGTGTTAATAAAATAAAATATTACAGTAATAATAAGACGTCCTTTTCCGAACCATTCCTTGTATATTTACCCACTTATTGTTTTCCTAAAGTAGGATAATACCATATGAGTCCCAGCTATACATGTTCGATGCCCGACAAAGGAGGTATAACCATAAAGAAATAGAAAGCTAGAGTCTCTGTCTTTGATCACACCGCCATGGCCGCCATGGCATTGGCAGTTGGCACAGCTTTAAAATCTGAACCCTGGAGCAAAAAAATCATTTTAATATTCTCCATTCCTTGCTTTAAAGCGTATATAATTAGGGTTGTCAGATATCGGAGAATTTTCAGATATTGCTCTCTAATTAAGTAAATCATTTTACCTGCAAGCTAATCTAAATTTTTCCTGCAAGTTAGTCTAAATAAGTCTTCTGTAAAATCTTTTTAACTGATTTAAAAAAAGGAGGAGGATTCTCAATTCGTCGGAATCTTTTATTTTATGTATGTTCACCGATTACTTGAAGACGCCTGAACCGATTTGGAAAATTCTCTTTTTATTTGAAAGGGTATACCTACACCCCAGTCGGTCCCATTTAAATTTATCGAAATCGGTCGAGCGGTTTTAAAAAAATCAACAATAAATTGTAAGTATACTTTTCAGTGGCGCGGGCGTTTGAAGTCGATTTTAAAAAAATATTAATTATCTATTTGTTCTTGACTAGTACAAATAGTTGGTAGACTAAATTAAGATTAGTCAATGTCTCATGAAGATGGAAGTATTGTGGGGATTGTCTATAAAAATGATTGCATCAGTCAACAGTGTAACGAATAACGATCGCAATGAGATGTCATGTGAATTTATAGCGTTTCTGCTGCATCAATGGATTTTAACCGAATAGATAGCGGGCGAGTACAGTCTATCAAGGAGTCTGGGTACCAATTGCCTAAAAGTTATTCCATTGATCGTATTCGTATTCGATGACATTAGCGTCAAAGTAAAATAATCCTTGATGGTATTGATTTATAGTCACAAATTCAGTATAACCGATTTTTAACCGACTTCCAAAAAGGAGGAGGTCCACCGATTTCTCCGGGATTACTGGACCGATTCGCGTGATTTTTTTTTTATTCGACAGAGGATGTTTGCGAAATGGTCCCATAAAAATGTTGACCTTCAACTCCTCAAGCCTGATGCTGCAGGGATATTACTCACCTAAAATAAAGAGATTTAGGAAATGTCGATTACGAATTATTATTGTAGGTAACAAGAATGGACTACATCATGGAGCTCCAGGTCCTAGCTCCTCAATCATAGGATACTACACTTAAAAGCTTAAAATAAAAATTCTTTTCAAAAAACCGACTTCTAACGCCACTACAAAGTATAAAAATAATTTTAGTTTGTCCACGTTTGTTGAAGTCGGGCGGGCCTAAATTCAAACTATGAAACCGATGCGCGACGCTACACAATATGAGAGACTCGTTTGTAGAAGTTGAGCGAGCATCGCGAGTCGGTTTCATAGTTTGTATTTTAGGCCCGCCCGACTTCAACAAACGTGGACAAACTAAAATTATTTTTATACTTTGTAGTGGCGTTAGAAGTCGGTTTTTTGAAAAGAATTTTTATAATATGGAGCGTATCGTACGTACCCTAACGTAAACGTATAAGACTGCATACACGAAATTGAGCTCTAATTCAATTCTGTTATGGTTTATTTTACTTTGACCCTGATGTCATCGAATACGATTACGAACAACGGAATAACTTTAGACAAGCGCACCTCAGAGGTCATTACGATCGTTACACTGAAGCAATCATTTTTATACAATACCACACACAACAGGAAGTTTGTGAGTACCGTAGATAGTGGAGGATATTACCTAATAAATAAAAAACTTGAGAGGTGTCAAGGGACACCCGGATGGAACGTAGTTCCTTTCGATTACATTGTGTTCGGTATTTTCGCGATACAACATTGTGTCTCCATAGCCTAGTGGCTCCGGCGGTCGCATAATAGTTCAAAGTCGATGGGGTTCGAATCCCAGCTCAACAGACCGAATTTTCCATTTTCAATTTTAGGTATTTTAAACAATTTCTACATTTGGAACCTTTCCCTAATTTTTTATAACTTATAAGTTAAAAATTCCAAATGTAGAAATTATCATGTTCCTTAAATCATGTTCCTTAATTTTTTCCGTCTAGTACACTTCCGTACCGCGCGATAAGGAAATTACGTTCCAATATATCCTACATAGACATAGATAGATTCCACATGTTGGGGGTGGCGTTTTAAATTTATATAATACACTTTTATATACATTTTTATACACTTGAGTACTTCGGTCTTCGAATCAACGTCAATTCGACTTATTTTTTCTCAAACTTATTACGAGTTGACCACTGACAACCCTAGCTGGTGGGGTCTCTTCAATGTCCCGTTAGGGCTTAGGCCATCGCGACGATAGAAAACTTGTTTGTTGTGCTGGTATTCGAGCCCTTGTAATGGTAGCTACCTGGCCAAAAAAAATAACACGCATTCAAGTCTTCGGGGAATATGATAAAGTCAACATCAAATCACAACGTGGCTATGTTCGGAGCAATCAAAAAGATAGACGAGGAGTGTACCAAGTACCTACTCTAGATCTTTAATGGCAAACAAGCAGTTTCCAGCATACATATAATTGGGTATTTGACTGATATTTTTTATTTATTTAAAATAACGTTTTTAAATATCTTATTACAATACCATTTCTCTTTTTTAAATATCTTTAGTAGTTTCGTAATTATAAGCTTTTTTACTGTGATTGTATCTGTCTCTTTCTAAAACGATATTTTCTATGGAGCGTGTATCGAGCTGGTGAATTGTGACGTCACACTTGAGTAGCGCTCTCTCTGTCTCTATATTTTATTTGTTTTTGGACCGATTTATTTTCTGTTTTTACAAATGTTATTCTTACATTTTCGATTATAAATAATGAACATCAACATTTTGACAACAGTCAAATACCCAATTATGATAGACTACAGTGGTTTCTTGCATAAAGATGGAAGCGACGTGCTAAGCGCATAGCAAGTTCTTACCCGCTCTGATAAAATGAAACCGTGCTACTACCTACTACAACATACATTAGGATTGGTAGCATAAAGTCGCTCTCGCTACTAGATACTTACCGCCCTTCCTACAAATAATAGCTCTTGCCGACACGTAATATCATCACAGAGTAAGTTCATCTATACTCTATAATCTATAGTATAGAGTCTATACTTAATATATTATAGAGATTTTTTTTTAAAGAATATCAGCCAAGTTGAATTTGACTAATATTCTCCTCTCCCCTCCAACTAAGCGGAAAGCTTGTGAGGAGTGGGTACGACAATAGTGCAATGGGTGGGATTCGAATCCTTAAGAAAATTGCAATAATGTAACCCAAAGTAGTAAAATTTTGCCTATAAAATGCATTATTTGGCGTGTGCTGAGAAAACTATTGATGATACATAAAAATTATGTACTACATGATTAAAGTACCTACTCATTATTCTCTACAAAAAAGTCCCCGAGGGAATATATCTATCATACTTAAGTCACAATAGTAGCTTTTGTGATCTAAAATTTAATTAGATCGCCTTTATCATCGTAGTATTTATTATTATAAATGCGAAAGTGTGTTTTTTGTTGATTTGTCCGTCAATCACGCTGCAACGGATACGGATGCAAAGCTACGGATTGACATGATTTTTTGGATATATTATAGTTGAGAACCTGGAGGGTGACACAGGCATCCCGGAAAATCAAAGAGTTCCCGCGGGGTTTTAAAAACTAAAGCCACTCGGACGAAGTCGCGGGCATCAGCTAGTAATATATATTGTGATATCAATTCGTTTGAAAACGACAAACATTGGTTGCTACGAGACCTTACGAGACTATGTGGGTACGCGCGCCGGTTCAGGGCCCTGATTCTGTAACTCAGTTGCTATCAAAAAATTATAGCCACTGACATATATTTTTATCCATTGAAGGGTTGCTACGAAAATGATACTTTTATTTTCATTGCAAACCTTCAATGGATAAAAAATATATGTCAGAGGCTATCATTTTTTGATAGCAACTGAGTTATATATTCTAAATAGCGACTACCAACCCTAAACCTATGTGCTACAAGCAAATAGAAGTCTTTGGCTACAAGTGGAAAACCAAGTTAGCGTCCGGCTATGTACGTCGGCATCGCGCTACTCCGAAACGCTTTCTGTTGTTTACCTTTTAAGAAAGCTAATGAAAAATAGTTTTTTTTATTGAACATCTAGGCTAGCAATTGACAACAATAAAGATGGAAAGCAATGATGAAGTCTAGGAAAAATAGATTGATAATTGAAAATAATATTATCTATACTTACGTAATAGGTACCTTGTTGTAATTATGCAGTTAATAAAGGTTCTTCCTGATTCGTGATGCACAATTATTATTACTTACTAGCTGCCCGGACAGACTTCGTTCTGTCAAAAGTTAAAAGTAAAAATTAAATTTTTTTGTTTTTTTTTTATTAAAACCTTCCGTGGACCTTAAGGAACATACAAAAAATAAATTAACCGAATTGGTCCATCCATTCTTGAGTTATGCGCTTACCAACATTAATTTTTATTTATATAGATTTACTTTTCAGAGATTGCATCGCTCGTCTGAGACAAAAGTGTTTATATCTGATAAGAGTCTATCTAGCTCATTGTTTTAGTTCGCTGAGAAACTTCTCAAGTAACAATTCGTTGTCGTATAAAAGTCGTGACAACGTTTTTTGATTACCTTTTAGTCCTAAAGAAAGGTCGTATAAACGTTATTATAACGTTTACAAAACGCGTAAATGGCCCCAGTTATACGACCATTTGTCGTTTAATCGTCACATAAAGGTCGCGACGATGACCATTTACGTCGTTTAGACGTCCTGTAGACGTTGCAGAATAGAACGACGTTACGAGATAACTCTTACATAACTTGCTAAGTTATATAATGGTCATATTAACGTTGTGAAGTGACTAAAACGTCGTATTAGCGTTATGCGATTGACTGTTTTTTGTGGAAGTTGAAAAGAAATCGTACGTGCTCTTGTGAAAAAAATAATAAACTAAAAATGTATGGTTAGAAGGCAAGTAATTAAAACTAATTCTATTATAAATTAATTATTCTATGTTTGTATTATATTGTGTAGCGTTGATTTCGACTGGAAATTTAATTTTTACGAGAAAGTATATATTATGAAAATACTATGAATATTTTAATGCCCCCTCGTGATTTTGTGTTTTATCCACTATATTTAAATAATTTCAAATTATGTCTTCATTCAAAACTTTCGGCCATGATGTTTTAGTTAGTGTCCAACCTCTATACGACGTTAAAATAACTAGATGTCGTGTAAAGGTTTTTGTGACGACCATTGAAAACGCCATGTTTTAGACATTAGGGTTCCTCAAGCTAGGGTGTATAAACACTATTTTAGTGTATAATCACTATTTTTTTCTATTATTATGTGTATCTTAATATATATATTTCTTGTGTGCGTGTGTATGTCACTGAAATCCTCCTAGACGGCTGGACCGATTATGATGAAATTTTTTGTGTGAGTTCAAGGGGATTCGAGGATGGTTTAGATTCACAATTTGGTCCACTGGAAAATGTTTATTTAACTAATTTTTCATTTATAAGTAGTGGCGGTACGAAGTTCGCTGGGTCAGCTAGTAGATATATATTTCCTAACTAAAATGACAATATAGCCTAATTATATGGCTAATGAGTAATTTTACTTTAACCTAAACTTATTCTCCTATACTTACTAAGAAATAGTCCATAGACGCATCTCAGTTTTTTTCAATTCATTGAAGACACTTTGTTCTTGTGTTCTTTAAGGCCGCTCTGACACTACCCTATCACCAGTTACTATAATCACTATTAAATTTTCACTTCTAAGAAGTAAGAATACTAGCTCTAGGCTAGCTATAGGGTTAAACTTATAACATAATAATATTATTAGATTTTAAGATAGGTAAAGTATTTCTATGATGAATTATTATAACCCCATCTAACTTTCTACAAGCTTAATTTAATCGTATAATTAATCTACTAATTCCCTTAAAGATTTTTCGATTTCGCATGACGGGAATTTTAGTGTTACTGGCTCCCTAATAGTGTTTGTACGATGATGCCACCCTATCAGCTGTTTTATATCAATACTAGCTGATGCCCGCGACTTCGTCCGCATGGATTTAGTTTTTAAAAATCCCGCGGGATCTCTTTCATTATCCGAGATAAAAAGTAGCTCTCCCGGTCTGAGGAACCACTACTACATCCATTACTATACCCATGCAAAAAATCGCATCAATCCGCTGTTCTGTTGCGACGTGATTGAAGGACAAACCAACAAACAAACACACTTTCGCATTTATAATATCAGTAAAGCTTTATTATAACACTTTTTATAATTGTCAAATTTTTTACCATACTTAACCAATGACAAAATTACGTTTAGCTGTCATTTACGTTTTGTTATTCCACTGTCATTTGCGTTTTGTTATTCCATGTCAGATGCGTTTTTGTTATAAGTACCACGTTTTATAGTTACTTGACGGAAACGCGGTCGAACGGGATAAAAAGTATCCTATGTCCGTCTCCTGGTTCTAAGCTACCTCTTCACCAATTTTCAGCCAAATCGGTTCATCCGTTCTTGAGTTATAAATAGTGTAACTAACACCACTTTCTTTTATATATATAGATTACTTAGTATTAGTCTACATTTATTATATCATACTCATAATATTATTTATTTTAGTAATATATTGCTACTAAAAACATAATCATATTATATCAATCCTTAATTCAGAAAACTAAGTTAGTTTTAATAAATAAGATAGTATTATCTACACAATTAATTATACAGAACCTTTTACTGAAAGTATGATACATTCTTTTCTATAGATTACAGATTTTGGACGTAGGTACTTATTTGGTGTACTTTTCAATATCTGAAAAGATTTATTTACTTTTCGTTTGAAGGTCCCACTGCGTTTTTTTTGTCACCAATATTTTTTATTTGCGTCCATTTTTTCAATTTAAGTAATATTATTAGGTGTAGGATAAGTTGTATTAAAGTTGGGTCTAGACTCCTAAGTCCTACTCAACTTTAAGTCGTATTAAAGTTGGAGTTTGACACTTATAGGACTTCATGTCTTGTAATAGTTATATTGCAGTCACAAGAAAACTACTTGGTCGTATAAAAGGCTTAACCACGACGACTAAAAAACAAAGTAATGTTAGTTATATAAATGTTATGAATTAACGTCTACATGACTTTCAGTCACATAAATGTCATACACCGACGTTTATACAACCATACGAATGTCGTATAAGCGTTGTGGCTGTTACCATTAGGTACATAACGTCATATAATTTCGTTTTATAGACGTTTACTCGACTATTTATTATAACTTAATAGTCGCACGACTAAAAGGTCGAATCGATGACATCTATAGGACCTTATTGTTGTCTTATTACCATTATAAGACTACTACACAACATGACATCGTATAACTCAGATTTATACGACTTTTTTGGACTTTTTTGCTACTTGGGTTCATAGGGCAGTAGCACAGGCCGCCGGCCGGCGCGTTCGTCGCGTTCAGTACTCGCCCTATAATGTCCTTGCACGATCTGCGGAACCTTTGCCAACTTTCTCAGTTTGCCTACCTTTCGAAAAGTTAGAACAATCATTCCCACTTTGGGTAATTTTTCTTATTTTCATACTAGTAGTTACCATGTCGCCAACTTTCTCAGTTTGCCAACTTTTTTACTTTTTCATGTTAATACCTTCATTTTGCCAACAAATATATTTATTGCTAAAAAGTGTCTCATATCGCCATCCTTTTCCACAATCGATAACAAAAGTGGTTTCACTTTGATATACCTAAGATCTATTTTCATAATCATGACATGTGACCTCTATTAACTGATAATTTTTCCATAATTTATTCGATGTCATCTATGATGTCTCTGTTGAGGGGTTCTTAATGTTAAGATTAAAACCACCGATTATTCAGTGTCTCGTGCGCGCCGCGATGTGCAGACGTCCACTGCCGCGCGAAGGAAAGTCGTCGTGCAGTGTCGATTTGCCATCATAGAGTGGGTGTGCCGCCAAACACGTGTTGAGTGTCGCTTTAGTGTCAGTGCCTGCAATTATCATCAGCTGTGAAATGTAACCATCTGCTTGCCATCATCAACTGTCGCCCGTGTAACCATCTGCGCTTGACGCCATCAACTATTGCTATTTGCTAGCGTAACCATCATTGAAATAAATCTTAGGGTGTTTGCTTATTTCAATCCTTTGTTCCAAATTCTCCAAATCCATGTTCCTTTTCCTGAAGGTACGATTGAGGTAATGGTTGTTCTTGAGGTAAGGTAATCCGGCGGCACGTCGTGTGGAGGAGATTCCGGCGGCAGGCGTAGACTGGATATTTACAAAATACGTGGATAGCAATGTGGTGTCCCCTGAAGACAGAATAACTTCAGTATCATCTTTATCATCAGGTTCTGGGTTCAAAACTGTGATCACCTGACCTATCGTTCCAGGCTCCAGCGATTCATGAGACAGTAGGTGGTAATTAAACTGTATAACTATTCTATTGAATTGTAAACTTGTTTTGAAAAGAGCAACTGCCGAGTTTCTTGCTGGTTCTTCTCGGCAGGAACGGCATTCCGAACCAGTGGTAGACTCATCGACGATTCAAAAGCACTTGTAAAAAAGTTTATTTGAATAAAAAACATTTCTATTCTATTCTATTCTATTCTATTCTATTCTATTCTATTCTATTCTATAAAAGTGCTGAATTTTTTCTTCATAACATTAGCAGTTGATTCCGAACTGTCCAACTTCAGCGTTTTTTCAATGACATTAGAAGTAGAGCTGAAAACCTGACTGGCTTCGCTCTTTACAGCGGCGACACCTATGTCATCAAGATCCTTATTCACCATTGTATACACTTCTGCTGACTTTGTTTTAGCGGGATGAGCAACGGCTCCATCACTGGTATTTGATTCGCAATTTCTCTGCCATCGTGGTATCTTTTTATTATGCGTCTATATAAAAACAATACATGAATTTCTGCACAAAGATGCTGTTTAAATACTTTGTTAATTACAAGAAATTTAGAATAGAAAATAAATACAATAAAATTTACACATATTTCATTTGATATTTAATTAAATAAAGTTCTTTTTAATTACATTTCTTTATTTAGCCAAAATAATAGGTAGTTCACATTCATGTTATTTTTTTTCGGTAAATGATATTCTGAATTTTTATTTCACTTTTGTTTGTTAATGTCCCATAGTTGGCAAAGTGAGAAGTTTGATGCGTTGTTTAAAAGAAGTGGGCAAAAAGCGAATTATACTAGAAAAATATGTCAAAGTTGGCGACATGGTAACTACTAGTATGAATATATGAAAAATTACCCAAAATGGGAATGATTGTACTAACTTTTCGAAAGGTAGGCAAACTGAGAAAGTTGGCAAAGGACCCACAGATCATTACCTGGATGGAGCCGTTGCTCATCCCGCTAAAACAAAGTCAGCAGAAGTGTATACAATGGTGAATAAGGATCTTGATGACATAGGTGTCGCCGCTGTAAAGAGCGAAGCCAGTCAGGTTTTCAGCTCTACTTCTAATGTCATTGAAAAAACGCTGAAGTTGGACAGTTCGGAATCAACTGCTAATGTTATGAAGAAAAAATTCAGCACTTTTATAGAATAGAATAGAATAGAATAGAATAGAATAGAATAGAATAGAATAGAATAGAAATGTTTTTTATTCAAATAAACTTTTTTACAAGTGCTTTTGAATCGTCGATGAGTCTACCACTGGTTCGGAATGCCGTTCCTGCCGAGAAGAACCAGCAAGAAACTCGGCAGTTGCTCTTTTCAAAACAAGTTTACAATTCAATAGAATAGTTATACAGTTTAATTACCACCTACTGTCTCATGAATCGCTGGAGCCTGGAACGATAGGTCAGGTGATCACAGTTTTGAACCCAGAACCTGATGATAAAGATGATACTGAAGTTATTCTGTCTTCAGGGGACACCACATTGCTATCCACGTATTTTGTAAATATCCAGTCTACGCCTGCCGCCGGAATCTCCTCCACACGACGTGCCGCCGGATTACCTTACCTCAAGAACAACCATTACCTCAATCGTACCTTCAGGAAAAGGAACATGGATTTGGAGAATTTGGAACAAAGGATTGAAATAAGCAAACACCCTAAGATTTATTTCAATGATGGTTACGCTAGCAAATAGCAATAGTTGATGGCGTCAAGCGCAGATGGTTACACGGGCGACAGTTGATGATGGCAAGCAGATGGTTACATTTCACAGCTGATGATAATTGCAGGCACTGACACTAAAGCGACACTCAACACGTGTTTGGCGGCACACCCACTCTATGATGGCAAATCGACACTGCACGACGACTTTCCTTCGCGCGGCAGTGGACGTCTGCACATCGCGGCGCGCACGAGACACTGAATAATCGGTGGTTTTAATCTTAACATTAAGAACCCCTCAACAGAGACATCATAGATGACATCGAATAAATTATGGAAAAATTATCAGTTAATAGAGGTCACATGTCATGATTATGAAAATAGATCTTAGGTATATCAAAGTGAAACCACTTTTGTTATCGATTGTGGAAAAGGATGGCGATATGAGACACTTTTTAGCAATAAATATATTTGTTGGCAAAATGAAGGTATTAACATGAAAAAGTAAAAAAGTTGGCAAACTGAGAAAGTTGGCGACATGGTAACTACTAGTATGAAAATAAGAAAAATTACCCAAAATGGGAATGATTGTTCTAACTTTTCGAAAGGTAGGCAAACTGAGAAAGTTGGCAAAGGTTCCGCAGATCCTTGCACATATAACTGCTTATTTATGTGAAACCACCTTTATTCCCACACAGATATACTATACTCATATTACTAGTGGTTCGCCCCGAACTGAGACCTCGCGGTAACGGTATCCCATGATTATTCATTCAATCGATACATGATAACCAAAACTGACATTATTATTATGCCCGTTTTCACCAAACATACCTAAATCATCCCCTAAGTAGGAGTCTCTTAACGTAGGTAGCTCCTAAATACAATCCTAAGTCCTAACATCCGTCCCAATATCCTTTTAGGTGTCCCGTACAGGATCGTGATAAATAAGTTGACAGAAAACATCAATCACCTAACTTATAGGTAGCCCGTAAAGGTTAGGGAACGTTAGTGAAAACATTGAATTATTATGTAGGTACTAACGAGTGAAACCGGGTTACGGGCATCTGTACAAATCGTCATCTATCGACGCGAATAGAAAATATACAATATTTAACTAAAATTTAACTAAAAAATAATTTTAATTGAATAATATGGTACAAAAAAAATTACAATACAATTATTGTATTATAATAAGTAACTAAATAATAATGGTCGACGCAAAACTGTTTTGGGATAGGTCGTTAGTCGTAGCTCGTAGTTCCATGGGAATAGTTACTGACTGCGCCATCTATTAGCATTATTGTGAAGCTATGTTGATGCTATATGAATTACTGATGTATATTAAAAATTAAATAATCTCGTTTCTTTATAATATTCATATAATTTTAGTATTTGTTGTTCAAGTACAGGATATAAGTGACCTAAAAACATAAAATCAGTTTGAAAATCCATAGCGGATTTTCTTAGGGAGCGTCTTCAAGCGAGCGTATAAAATCGCCACTTTGAAAGCCCCCCATTTCGTCAATTTTAAGGGAAAAATTAAAAAAAAAATATTTTTGTACTCAGTTCAAAATTATCTTTAAAATGATACGTAACAATTTTATGTAACGCGATATTTTTTTTTTTACTTCGCATTCGCTTCTATGAGAGCCCCCCTGAAATAAAGATTTTTATAACTTTTTAAGCCATTTTCGGCTGGAGGCCATCGGTTTACATATTATATCTAAATTTGAAGTAATTACGTTCAGTAATTCAAAAGTTATAAGGCTCTGACAGACGGACGGACGGACGGACGGACGGACGGACAAGTGCAAATCGCTCTAGTTAACTCAAAGACCTTCGCTTCGCTCGGTCGATTATATTTTATCAGTCGAATTGACGATGCCAGCGATGACGTCATTGATAGCAGAGGTCTTTGCCCATTGCGCCTGTCACGCGCAACATCGATGCGCGCAACACTGGTAGTAACTTTATACAATTGATATTATAATAGTAGATACAGGTAAAATAGGTATAACACAGACCGTGATAGCACGCGTACCTAGTCCGTAAATAAAAACATTAAACAAAGGTGCACCTAGTTATGATTACACCTCGCCAGGCTAGTTCTAAGAAATCACCATCATCATCAGCAACCCGTCAACGGCTCCCTACTGAGCGCAGTTCTCCTCTTAGAGAAGGGTTATAGGTAAAAATCGATGGTTATAGGCCATAGTTCACCACGCTGGCCCAATGCGAATTGGCAGACTTCACACACCTTGGAGAACCTTGTGTGGGAATAAAGGGACGGATGTTAGGACTTAGGATTGAATTTAGGAGCTACCTACGTAAAGAGACTCCTACTTAGGGGATGATTTAGGTATGTTTGGTGAAAACGGGCATAATAATAATGTCAGTTTTTCACAAATTCAATACAACCTAGACGGTAGACCTCATCAGTGCTAGCTTCCCAGCGTTGATTGTCGTCAAACACAAGCCTATCATACTAATATTAGGTATTTGAATGCGAAAGTGTTTGTTTGTTGGTTTGTCCTTCAATCACGCCGCAACAGAGCTAGGGATCGACGTGATCTTTGCATGGGTATAGTTGAGGATCTGTGGGTCCTTTGCCAACTTTCTCAGTTTGCCTACCTTTCGAAAAGTTAGTACAATCATTCCCATTTTGGGTAATTTTTCATATATTCATACTAGTAGTTACCATGTCGCCAACTTTGACATATTTTTCTAGTATAATTCGTTTTTTGCCCACTTCTTTTAAACAACGCATCAAACTTCTCACTTTGCCAACTATGGGACATTAACAAACAAAAGTGAAATAAAAATTCAGAATATCATTTACCGAAAAAAAATAACATGAATGTGAACTACCTATTATTTTGGCTAAATAAAGAAATGTAATTAAAAAGAACTTTATTTAATTAAATATCAAATGAAATATGTGTAAATTTTATTGTATTTATTTTCTATTCTAAATTTCTTGTAATTAACAAAGTATTTAAACAGCATCTTTGTGCAGAAATTCATGTATTGTTTTTATATAGACGCATAATAAAAAGATACCACGATGGCAGAGAAATTGCGAATCAAATACCAGTGATGGAGCCGTTGCTCATCCCGCTAAAACAAAGTCAGCAGAAGTGTATACAATGGTGAATAAGGATCTTGATGACATAGGTGTCGCCGCTGTAAAGAGCGAAGCCAGTCAGGTTTTCAGCTCTACTTCTAATGTCATTGAAAAAACGCTGAAGTTGGACAGTTCGGAATCAACTGCTAATGTTATGAAGAAAAAATTCAGCACTTTTATAGAATAGAATAGAATAGAATAGAATAGAATAGAATAGAATAGAATAGAATAGAATAGAATAGAAATGTTTTTTATTCAAATAAACTTTTTTACAAGTGCTTTTGAATCGTCGATGAGTCTACCACTGGTTCGGAATGCCGTTCCTGCCGAGAAGAACCAGCAAGAAACTCGGCAGTTGCTCTTTTCAAAACAAGTTTACAATTCAATAGAATAGTTATACAGTTTAATTACCACCTACTGTCTCATGAATCGCTGGAGCCTGGAACGATAGGTCAGGTGATCACAGTTTTGAACCCAGAACCTGATGATAAAGATGATACTGAAGTTATTCTGTCTTCAGGGGACACCACATTGCTATCCACGTATTTTGTAAATATCCAGTCTACGCCTGCCGCCGGAATCTCCTCCACACGACGTGCCGCCGGATTACCTTACCTCAAGAACAACCATTACCTCAATCGTACCTTCAGGAAAAGGAACATGAATTTGGAGAATTTGGAACAAAGGATTGAAATAAGCAAACACCCTAAGATTTATTTCAATGATGGTTACGCTAGCAAATAGCAATAGTTGATGGCGTCAAGCGCAGATGGTTACACGGGCGACAGTTGATGATGGCAAGCAGATGGTTACATTTCACAGCTGATGATAATTGCAGGCACTGACACTAAAGCGACACTCAACACGTGTTTGGCGGCACACCCACTCTATGATGGCAAATCGACACTGCACGACGACTTTCCTTCGCGCGGCAGTGGACGTCTGCACATCGCGGCGCGCACGAGACACTGAATAATCGGTGGTTTTAATCTTAACATTAAGAACCCCTCAACAGAGACATCATAGATGACATCGAATAAATTATGGAAAAATTATCAGTTAATAGAGGTCACATGTCATGATTATGAAAATAGATCTTAGGTATATCAAAGTGAAACCACTTTTGTTATCGATTGTGGAAAAGGATGGCGATATGAGACACTTTTTAGCAATAAATATATTTGTTGGCAAAATGAAGGTATTAACATGAAAAAGTAAAAAAGTTGGCAAACTGAGAAAGTTGGCGACATGGTAACTACTAGTATGAAAATAAGAAAAATTACCCAAAATGGGAATGATTGTTCTAACTTTTCGAAAGGTAGGCAAACTGAGAAAGTTGGCAAAGGTTCCGCAGATCAGTTGAGGATCGACCTGGAGAGTGACATAGGCTACTTTTTATCCCGGAGAATAAGAATTCCCGAGCAGTTTTAAAACTTAATCCACGCGGACGAAGTCGGGGGCATCAGCTAGTCTAGTAATAATAAAAAAAACGGCCAAGTGTGAGTCGGACTCGCGCACCGAGGGTTCCATACTCCAAAAGTAAAAGTAAAACGATAATATTATATTAATTTGCTTATTTATCGTTAACTTTGTTTGTAGAGGTTTATTGTTAATATAAAAAAAACTATGCTAGTTGAGCGTTGGTTTTATTTTTCCCGTAAAATATACATAAACTTCTATTGAACATAATTATTTCAGATTTTTCGATTGGTAAACTTCGGATATAAGGGGGGGGGGGGAACGGTATTTTTTTCAACATTTTGGCCGATTACTCAAAAACTATTATATCTAGAAATAAATAAAAAACTGTTTTAGAATGCACAAGTAAAGGCCTTTCATATGATACCCCACTCGGTATAGTTATCTTACTTTGAAATTTCAAACCCCCGATTTTCCCCCTTTTTTAATGAAACTAAAATAATTTTCGCGTTGCTTTTATTTTTCCTGTAAAATATACATAAACCTCTATTGACCATAATTATTTCAGATTTTTCGATTGGTAAACTTCGGAGATAAGGGGGGGGGGGGGGGGGGGGAACGGTATTTTTTTCGACATTTTGGCCGATTAATCAAAAACTATTATATCTAGAAATAAATAAAAAACTGTTTTTGAATGCACAAGTAAAGGCCTTTCATATGATACCCCACTCGGTATAGTTATCTTACTTTGAAATTTCAAACCCCTGATTTTCCCCTTTTTTTAATCAAACTAAAATAATTTTCGCGTTGCTTTTATTTTTCCTGTAAAATATACATAAACCTCTATTGACCATAATTATTTCAGATTTTTCGATTGGTAAACTTCGGAGATAAGGGGGGGGGGACGGTATTTTTTTCGACATTTTGGCCGATTAATCAAAAACTATTATATATAGAAATAAATAAAAACTGTTTTAGAATGCGCAAGTAAAGGCCTTTCATATGATACCCCACTCGATATAGTTATTTTACTTTGAAATTTCAAACCCCCGATTTTCCCCCTTTTTTTAATAAAACTAAAACTAATTTTCGATTTTTCTTTATTTCAATGATTTTGGGCCACTATTATACACAACTATGCCAAATTTTATGTCGATAGCTTTAATAGTTACTGAAATAATAATCGACTGTGACAGACGGACGGACAGACGGACGGAGAAAGTCTCACCATAAGGGTTCCATTTTTACCATTTTGGTATGGAACCCTAAAAATGGGTAGGTAGGTAGTCGAAACTGTAGTCGAGATTGCATTCCCATGATTTTGGAGTTCGGCCTTCTATAAGCGGGATCCGGGGTTCGAAATCGAATCCCAAGTGTGCACCTCAAGTTTGTACAAAAAATATGATTCAAAGTGGTGTCATACAAAATAAGCTTGTGCTCTTGTTCGATTCATACTCATACAATCCGTCAATATAAGTACAAATCGAATGAGTGCACAAGCGCACGTAAATTTTGTAGGTAGACCACTTCGAATGTGCTTTAGTACATAATAATTCAATGCTTCGAATCGTATTTTTAGGTGTTCGATTAAGAATCGAATACGAATATGTGCTTATACGTCCATAACTAGTGGTTCGCCCCGAACTGAGACCTCGCGGTAACGGTATCCCATGATTATTCATTCAATCGATACATGATAACCAAAACTGACATTATTATTATGCCCGTTTTCACCAAACATACCTAAATCATCCCCTAAGTAGGAGTCTCTTAACGTAGGTAGCTCCTAAATACAATCCTAAGTCCTAACATCCGTCCCAATATCCTTTTAGGTGTCCCGTACAGGATCGTGATAAATAAGTTGACAGAAAACATCAATCACCTAACTTATAGGTAGCCCGTAAAGGTTAGGGAACGTTAGTGAAAACATTGAATTATTTATCAAACATTGAATTTAACTCGTAGTTCCATGGGAATAGTTACTGACTGCGCCATCTATTAGCATTATTGTGAAGCTATGTTGATGCTATATGAATTACTGACGCCCATTAAAAATTAAATAATCTCGTTTCTTTATAATATTCATATAATTTTAGTATTTGTTGTTCAAGTACAGGATATAAGTGACCTAAAAACATAAAATCAGTTTGAAAATCCATAGCGGATTTTTCTAGAGAGCGTCTTCAAGCGAGCGTATAAAATCGCCACTTTGAAAGCCCCCCATTTCGTCAATTTTAAGGGAAAAATTAAAAAAAAAATTATTTTTGTACTCAGTTCAAAATTATCTTTAAAATGATACGTAACAATTTTATGTAACGCGATATTTTTTTTTTTACTTCGCATTCGCTTCTATGAGAGCCCCCCTGAAATAAAGATTTTTATAACTTTTTAAGCCATTTTCGGCTGGAGGCCATCGGTTTACATATTATATCTAAATTTGAAGTAATTACGTTCAGTAATTCAAAAGTTATAAGGCTCTGACAGACGGACGGACGGACGGACGGACGGACGGACAAGTGCAAATCGCCCTAGTTAACTCAAAGACCTTCGCTTCGCTCGGTCGATAAGTACTTATACTTATTACAGCTTACTTTATTCAAAATTCAAAATTCAAAATCATTTATTTCATGTAGGCCAACCTGTGGCGCTTATGACTAAGTCATGACTCTACCACCGGTTCGGAAAGCGGATTCTGCTGAGAAGAACCGGCAAGAAACTCAGCAGTTGCTCTTTTCAAAATTACACATTTTACAATATTTTTTTGTAGGTAATATGTATTTACATTTTAATAACTTTTTATAATATCTTGTGGGCAGCTGGATGCCATGCCGATTTACCCCATGCAACTTGTTAGAATAGAATATTTCCAACAATGCGATGATATAATATTTATAGAACTCCAAAAAATACATAAGTACAATATTCAATACATGTCAAGACTGGCAGACCAGCAGCCCCGCTTCCGACGGTGGCACCCGTTCACGAGCATGACGCATGTATTGTACTTATTATTATTTATAACGTTTAAATTACAGCTTTCACTTTTTCATCTAATTCGTTCCAGCGATTCATGAGACAGTAGGTGGTAATTAAACTGTATACCTAGGTAACTATTCTATTGAATTGTAAACTTGTTTTGAAAAGAGCAACCGCAGAGTTTCTTGCTAGTTCTTCTCGGCAGGAAGGGCATTCCGAACCATGGTAGACTCATCGATGATTCAAAAGCACTTGTAAAAAAGTTTATTTGAATAACATTTCTATTCTATTCTATTATATTCTATTAAATAATCTTTTGAAATAATTCTTTACTCAGCAGTCAGCACTAAAATAATTGTTTTATCGTGTGGAATTTTAAAGTCCGCTCTACATTTAAGCCACAAGCGATTTTTTTGGGCCGCGATTATGTTTCCTGCTTACACATGGGTAGTGTCTATTGCTGTCTCGATCGCACACATGACACATATACGGCATACCTGGGGGTCTACTCTCTTTCTCTCAAACGAAACTTCGCAAACGAACGAAATTTAAACGAAGTTTCGTTAACTCCTCTACTCTATTTCATTTTCGGACACGCAGGCGAAATACGGATCCGTAGACAATTTTCGTGAACGATTGAAATGAGCGATTTTGTGTGGGTCTAATAACCGACTAATTTGAAGAGTACTATTTAATGCCAACGATGCGTAGTAAACCTATGACAACTAAAAATATCCGTATTATGCACACGTTTATGACGTAATTTAATAATATGTCAACTAACAACTTACGATTTTTTATTTGGAATTCTTTAAAAACATTTGTGGAGTTTGTTTCTCAAGTATGGTGTTGATAAATCATGTTTTCAAGTGCTTTTTACACTTTGGAATCTCAATACACTCATTCCGTCAGAAAGTTACAAGTTGTACTGTGTTGCAGTCTGAATTTTAGGTGTCTACAAGTTTGGATTTAAAAACTTTGTAAGTAAATATCATAAGCATAACTTATTATTCATTCATAACTAAATACATAACTTATTCACTAATAATATCACCTCTTCATAATATTCTTTTATACATCTTTTCAGTTTAAAATGGCTCCACATACGGGTTCCACTACTCCCAAGCAAATCGACACCCTTCTCAATTTCTTGGACGAGCATAGGGATCTAGCTCGCGGGAGGTTGAGGATTGTCGAAGGAAATGTGCAGGCAAAGAGGCTGTGGGAAGAATTGTGCAATATACTCAATTCCATGGACGGATGCATAAAAACCATTCAGCAGTGGCAACCGCAAAAGGTACCTACCAAGTGTTTTATTACGTAATTAAAACATAATAGTATAGTGATATATAAATCGCATGATTTTATGATTTGTCACGATGTATGTTCGGGATAAACTCGAAAATTACTGAACCGATTTTGATCAAATTTCGTAACTATCTGTAATTTGGTCCAACTTAAAAGATAAGATAGTTTTTATCTTAATTATTGACATCAATATTTGCTATTGCAAATTAAAATATGTTAATTACACGACAGTCATATATAAACGATGTTAGATTGAGGTGGTCTAGATTGTGTTATAATTTTGCATTACTGATAATCATTATAAATGCGAAAGTGTGTATGTTGGTTTGTCCTTCAATCACGTCACAACAGAGCAACGGATTGATGCGATTTTTTGCATGGGTTAGTAATGGGTGTAGTAGTGGGTCCTCAGACCGGGAGAAATACTTTTTATCTTGGATAATCAAAGAGTTCCCGCGGGATTTTCAAAAACTAAATCCATGCGGACAAAGTCGCGGGCATCAGCTAGTGCTATAATAAAAAATTTTGTACATAATAGTATGAGTCTGGCAGGGCACATGTTTGTAAATTAACTATATTTTTTTTGTAATAAATATCAGAATATAATCTAAAATAAGAATACAATTTAAAAGTTGGCAGGCTGCGCACACCTTCGAGAATATTTTAGTGAATTATCAGACATGCAGGTTTCCTCACAATGTTTTCCTTCGCTGTTAAGCCTGATATTTAGTTTAAAACGCACATAACTCTGAAAAGTCAGAGGTGCGTGCCCACAGGATTCGAACCCGTGACCTCCTGATGAGAGGCAGAGGCCTTGGAACCTCTGGGCTAGAACTGGAAAAAACTATTATTACTCTAGTATAGTTACTTTGACAAAGTAATATGGGCACATTTACATAACATTATTAACTGTTACCCATACATCAATACAATGTCTTATCTAAGGCATTTTTGTTATTAATTATTTAAATTGGAATTTTCTTTTACAGCCTCACAGCTTACACGAAGTCCCAGAAGGAGACATTCTGCTGCTGGCTCTGATGTCAGAAGATTGTTTCCATATGAAGAAGGGCGTGTAGAGAGAGAACACCAAGTCTGCAGGCATTAGGGCTGCCCTGTTAGAGTTATGTGGCCTCATTAGGGAATATTTAGATTGACAATAGGAATTAAGATTATTTTGTTGTATTAGATTAATTAGTATTCTTGTTGCCTTTCTTTTTAATATTTTGTTTCTAGGTAGTTAAGTAAATAAAACATTATTTTAAGTTAAAAATAAATTTTATTCTTATATTAAAAAAAATAAAGCTTTTATTTGCATCCCTTACATACTGCTTGAATAAAATAATTGACATCTCTCACTAACTCTTAAGACACTACATACTAATTAGTATTTATTCCTTAGTGCTATTTTTTACATTAGACTTTTGATCAAACATTATTTATTTTATAATCCTAACTTATTATTATCTATATATTTTACAACATTAATTAACCTAGTTTTACTAACCTTCTAACTTATTTTTACGTGTATTTTGTTTTCTGTTACTTATATAATAAAAGCAAATTATGAAAAAAAAATATAATAAATGTCACTAAAGATAGGCTTATATAAATGCAACTGTTAGAAAAGAATAGATATGATAAAGTTCTTAATCCTACCTATTCCTTTCTAACAATTGCACTAATGCAGCTGTTGCCCTTTTACTTCTTGAGCTGAAGAAGCAGCTGAATGAACGGGAACCTGCCTGCTTCTTTCAGCTTGGAGATCCTCTTCTGTCAACGCGGGAACATCAATACCACCTCTTGTACATAGATTATGTAAAACACAGCAGGCTACTATAATTTTACCTGCTGTTTCAGGGCAGTAATGCAGTCCCGAGCTGCCAAAAGACACATCCATTTACCTTTTAAAATACCAAATGTGCATTCTATGATGGAGCGTGCACGCTTTAGGATTGAGTTGTATCTTCCTTCAGGAGAGTCTTCAACAGCATTATATATAGGTGTGATCATATGTTGGCTTTGAGCTAATAACCAGAATCACCTAAAATAAAAATAAAATATAAATGAGAAATTTTGTGCAGGTGTATAGATGTTTTTTAGTCTTTCATGAAAAATATAATATATATAGCAATGAAATAATAAACACAAACATTTAATTCAAACATACCTAAAAACCAACTGTTTCATTCTGGAGACTTGAGTTGCATATATTGAGTTGATTGCGCAGGCGGCGCCGTCTCCTTCTACACTCTAAACGCTCTTCACGTAGAGCAGCTTCTATTAAAAGCCTTCTTGTAGCCATTTCAAACAAATTTCTGACAAAATTCACGATAACGAACGACAAACGAAAATCAAAAGGTAACACTTTTGGTTTCGTCAATTTGAGGTTAAAATTCCGAACAATCGTCTGTCAAATTCAAAGTTTCGTTCGCAAGATTTATGAAATAGAGTAGGTTTAGAAAATCTAAACGTCAAACCGTTTTCGTTCGAACGAAATTTCGGAACGAAAAAGAACCGTAGTAGGAAATACGCGAAATTTCGGTCGATATTTCGTTTTTCGTTGAATTAGAGTAGACCCCCTGGCCCTAGAGTCGCACGTCCGTATGCGTACTGCCCGAAATGTGAGAGTGAGATGGTGGTATATAGACTGTTATTAGAGGAAGCGAGACACAATGTAATGATTCAAAATACCTGCTCGTCAAAGAGTAATTTTATTGTACAGTTAGTAAAATTCAAACAAAGCTGTAACAATAGAAATCAATAAAAAATATTTTTCAAAAGATTTGTGAATTAAGTAAAAAGAAGCTGTAAAATTTCTCTTTTACGGAAAATAGAAAGTCGTGGGAATGAAAATAAAGATAAGGTAAGTAGGTACCTAACTAAGTAGGTAAGTATATTTTTACTGATCAAGGAGATGAGATTCTATTTTAATACGTTACCAGGCACTTAATACTTGGGTATACCTACTATATATTTTGTATTATTAATTTATTAAGAAGATAAACGTAGGTAAGTAAGTAGGTAGCTCAATTATATTGTAACTCAGTCCGTCAATTTTATTTCTTTTATTAATTTGCTTATGTCATCTTCATAATGTAAATCATTATGAAAATCGCCAAATTTTTATTTTGAACCTTGTTACTAATTTTAGCTGAGATCTTCTTATAGAGCGTGCTCTGACTTTGCTCGGACTTGAGACAGAATTAAGGCAAGACACCAATTATATTATGTCCCGACAAAAATCTGTCTAGTTTTAACTTTATCTTGAGTCTTGAGCCTGAGCAGAGTGAGATTGCGATATAAACAGATATGTATCAGCAAGTATCAGCCTTTGTGATCTCTAAACTAAATTCATAAATTGACAGGTCTAAATTTAGAGCTCTATCCTTTTCCGCAGGAAGCATTATGACAGAGATAGCACGAGGCTTTTCAATTTAGTTTAGTGTAGAGATTGATGATTGTGTAGGTACAACAGAATACGTAGTCGAGAACGCCACTGGAATTTGGCCAATTCTTGTACAAAAACTAAGTTTCCTGGCAAAAACCTCGATACCTACCTAAAATAGTTTTAGTTTTTAATCGTTTTAAAAAGAACAAGCTCAACATGACTAATATTTCCCTGCAACTACCTAATCGTATAACTAGTGCTAGGAGTAGGTAGGCACGAAAATAGCAGATGAAAAGATAACTACCTACTTACTTTTCAGTTTTCAGTCTTTACCTTTCCGTTGCATTATTAAGGCTATAAGTAGGTAGTAGGTACTGTGGGAAAGCACTGATAGCCTAGTGGTTGGGACTGTGGTCTTCTATTCGGGGGGTCGCAGGTTCGATCTCGGGTACGCACCTCTGACTTTTCGGAGTCAAGTGCGTTTAAGCAATTAAATATCACTTGCTTCAACGGTGAAGGAAAACATCGTGAGGAAACCTGCACATCTGAGAGTTCTTCATAATGTTCTTGAAGGTGTGTGAAGTCCGCCAATTCGCATTGGGCCAGCGTGGTGGACTATGGCCTATAACCCTTCTCTGAGAGGAGACCTGCGCTCAGTAGTGAGCCGTTGATGGGTTGCTAATGATGATGATGAATGAGGTACCTGTACCTGAAGTTTTAACAGTAAAAAAAGCAGTAAATATCAATCTTATTAATATAAAAACGGGACATCGCGTGCAACGAATATTTCAACAGCCAATTCCAAAGCATTTGTCGTTGAACCAGTTAATTAACTAGATGCGTTGCTAGTTTACCTAATAAACAGGCAGCGGAGGTCACATTCCATAACTTACGCTAACACGAAACTGGATACTGTGTGCTTATGGTGTTTTTATGATGCTTAGACCAACACATGAAAGTGATTCTTCGTTTATGTTTATCATTACTTGGATAAATTCAACATTACCGACGGTGCGGATGTACTTAACGTTGTTATTCACAACTCACGTTAACTGATGATGTTGGTTTGAATAAATAGGTACTTATTTCAGATCTCGGCCTTACGTCATCTTACCGCATTAATAATTCTTCTTTTTCTTCTACTGTTGCTCTCGGGCTATTATTAGTGCCAGTTCAGAATAGAATAGAATACTTAATTTTTTATTCAAATTAACTTTATCATAGTGCTTTCGAATCGTTAAGTGAAACTACCACATGGCACATGGCACTTCGCTTATATCACATAAAGTCAAAATATGAAGATACTGTTCTGAATATAAAGGTTACATACATTAGTTTCAATTCGATGCCTTAAGATGGGTAGCCTAAGTATGTCACACTCTCTTTAACATTTCTGCGGTGGTGTTGTCTGATGCGGGTTGTTACGTTCCCTCAAATATGGTTGAGCGAAGCAATGGCTGGGTCATGCGTCATGCTCGTGAACGGGTGCCACCAGCGGCAATGGGGCTACTTTCTGTCTGCCCGTCTTGACATGACGTGTTGAATTATAATTAGAAATAATTACGTATGCTTTTGTGGAACTTCCCCTCATTGTGGAAACTCTGCATGTACATAGAATAATATCTATTAAGTTTAATGTAAAAGTATTTTGAAAAGAGAAACTGTCGAGTTTCTTGCTGGTTCTTCTCGGCAGAAACGGCATTCCGAACCAGTGGTAGAGACTCATTGACGATTCAAAAGTACTTGTAAAAGTTTATTTGGATAAAAAACATTTTTATTCTATTCTATTCTACAGGATATCATCGTCAGTTAAATATAATAAAATTATTATCTACAACAGCATTGTAAATTTTTATCAGTGGTTGTGTGTGAACTGTCATTTGACTGGCGGAGATAATATTAGTATCTATTTACAGACCTCCTTCTTTTAGAAATACGAATAGTTTCTTAGATTCCCTAAATATTTTACTTAAATCATTGGATAAAAATAAAAATGTCTTTATTATAGGCGATATCAACATTGATATTAAATTAAATAATTCTGACCCTAACTCCCCCAGTTATTTGGACTTAACTGCATTTTACGGTCTTTTGCCAACTCACTTATTACCCACAAGGAACAATAACTGCCTTGACCATATTTTAGGTAAATCTTCTGTGGCTTACATTACACTCGTGATATCAAATAGCCTTCAGACCACGATACTGTTATGATCTCTTTGGACTACAAAACAAACCTCAAGACTAGTGATAGACATATAATTAAAAAACTTAACTACTCTGTTATAAAGACCGACTTACTTAATTGCAACTTTCAACCTATTCTGGAGGTGCATAACTGTAATTTTGCCTCTGATCAACTTATAGATATGGTCTCATTAATTATAGATAAAAATACTACTCAATGTCTAGCATCCAAACGAAATACACCACGTAAACCTTGGGTTACCACAGGCCTACTAAGATGTCTAAGACATAGGGATCGATTACATAAGAATTCTAAGAAAAATCCGGAGAATGAATCATTGAGACTTATCTACAAAAGGTATAGAAATTTTTGTACAAATTTATTAAGAAAATTGAAAAGGCAATATGAGAAAAGGGAGCTCGAAAAGGCAAGCAGGTCCAGTATTAAAAAAACGTGGGAAGTAATTATTTCAATAACTAATCTTAAACCTAAAACTCAAGACTCACGTGACTTACTCACTATTGAAAACTGTCCAACTAAAGCCGTCTCAACCGTTAATGAATATTTTGTCAGTATCGGTAAAACCCTTGTTGACCAAGTTAAATCCCAGCTAAATTTAGAAAATGACACACTCCCTAATCAACTAAGTCCTAAAACTCACTCCTCATCATTTGTCTTGTTGGAAACGGATCTATCCGAAGTTTTGACACTTATCAATTCACTTAAAGCAACTAGTGCTGCGGGAATTGATAAGATACCGGCAGTAGTGCTCAAACAAAATAAAGAGATCTTTGCAGGATTATTGGTTCACATTTGTAACCTAGCTATAAGGCACGGTCAGTTTCCAAATAAATTTAAAAACTCTGTGGTTACACCAGTACACAAGAATGGTGATCGAAATCTAGTCAGTAATTACAGACCCATATCTATTCTACCTACATTTTCTAAAGTATTGGAACGCATTATTAATAATCGACTTATTAACTATCTCGAAAGTAACAATTTGCTCTCTCCTAACCAGTATGGTTTTCGTAAGTCAAGATCTACGGCTGACGCAGTCTCGGAACTTACAAGCGGTATTGTCCAGAACCTAGACTCGGGTATGAAGTGTATAGCTATATTTCTGGATTTGGCCAAAGCCTTTGATACCGTTTCCATTCCACTGCTTTTAATTAAACTAGAACAACTGGGTGTTCGTGGACTACAATTAAGTTTGTTTAAGGACTACTTAACGGGTAGAACCCAATGCGTTAAAATTGACCATTTTACTAGTAGCTCTCTTTCTGTTACGTATGGAGTTCCCCAGGGAAGCATATTAGGCCCCACCCTCTTCTTGGTCTACATAAATCAATTATGTAATATGAAACTTACAAATGGGAAGGTTATAGCTTTTGCTGATGATACTGCTCTCCTTTTCTGGGGCAAAACTTGGGATAGCACATTCCACTACGCTCAAAAAGGATTCGACGCAGTATTATCATGGCTGAATAATAATCTTCTTATATGTAATGCTGAAAAAACTAAATATCTAACCTTCTCCATTTTACGTTCCTCCCAACCTCATCGTGGTAATTATTTTATAAGAGCCCACACTAACCATTGCCTTTCCTCTGTTGGCGTCTTCACCCCCTGCAACTGCCCTCTTTTAAATAGAGTTGATAGTATAAAATACCTTGGGGTCATCATTGATAATCAGTTATCATTTGAACCTCATGTAACGACTTTAACCAATAGGATCCGTAAATTAATAGCTATATTCAAAAACATTCGTCACATAGCGGAGAAAAAGTTAATGAAATCAATTTATTACGCTCTATGCCAATCATTATTGACATATTGCATAGATTCTTGGGGTGGTACGACAAAATCACGTTTACTATTTTTAGAAAGAGCGCAGAGAGCGATACTAAAAGTTAGTGCATTTCTTCCCCTCAGATACTCCACAACCGTTTTGTTTAAAGAAGCTGAAGTTCTTACGGTCAGGCAACTATTTATACTAAGCATAATTTTAAAACAACATAACATGTGGATATGTCTGTACTGGAAGAGCTACAAAAAAATAGAAGAAAATATAAAGTATGCGTAATCCCTAAATTTAATACCCGTTTCTCTCAAAAGTTCTACTGTTTTCTTGGCGGCTACCTATATAATATTATTAATACTAAATTAAATATCTCTAATTTGAATTCATATAAATGTAAAACTATTGTACAAAAGTGGTTACAAGAACTTACATATGATAGTACCGAGAATTTACTGACTATTTTAAAGTAGTACACTTATAGATAAAACAATCTTATAGTCAACACAATCATACCCACACACACACACACACACGTGCGCGCTCACACACACACTCACACACTCACACTCACACACACACACACACACACACTCACACACACACAGTATAACTTGCATGCTCTTTTGTTGTCTATGTAGTATGAGAAGTTTGTAAGGGGAAAGCTCTGATGCCTATAACACGAGTTTTAAACTTATCGTAGACATCAGACGCTAAACCTATTAATGAAATTGTACTTACTTTCTGGACAATAAATGATTTATTATTATTTATTATTATTATTATTATTATTAATTAGATAAAGCAAAGCAATAATAAAGCAATAGATGCTAGGAAAGTTAAATATAATATAATGTTATTTTGTTTGTTTTATTCAACAAGTAATCAGAAGTGGGATAGGTACGATACGAACTGACTATGTGAGTTATTAAGATCTAATTAGATAATATCTTCAGAGAATTCTTCCTCTTGCATAATATTATTCAGAAATTTTGTCACACCCTAAGATAAATAATATGAACTTGTTTATATTTGGCTCCAAAAGACAGCTTATCGTATCCGTTACCAAGCAATTATACCTACCTAACCTATCATAGTTAAAGATTTGAAACTGTACCTACCTGTTCAAGGATATACCTAGTTTAATCTTTTACAGTGAGGGTGACCACCTCCTTTCCCATTGTACTGTAAAATTTTATATTGTGCTTATTAGTTATTACCTGTACTTGCCTTATGTCATTATCACCTCAGTTAGCGCTATTCAACCCTATTGTTACTTTAACGGTAAAACTAGCTTTTACATTAAAAACGGAACATTGCGTGTAGAATTTGTCATACCCAGTAAATTAACTAGGTAATTAAGTACCAACCTCTAAAACTAGGTTAAATTCCACGATATATAAGTATAAACTATAACTAGGTAATATTTTGTTTGCCTTTTTTGTATAATTATTATAATAGTTATGAATTTATTTGCTAGTATTTTTTTTAATTACCTACTAAGTATTTATTACTTCCATAACATTTAAAATGTGTTATTTTTTTAAATATTATAATATTATTTGTACCTAAATTTCTGTAGCCAAAGCTGTTAATATCTTATCTCTCATAGTGATAAGGATAACGAATTTACTGATAAAATCTATTATGGTAGGATCTTTGAGTATTTAATTGGTTAAATGCTGTAGGATGTTTGTAGGATAGTATGTATAGATGATATTTTGAGTTTATTATCTCATTGATGTGACACCTTATTATATTTTTTTCTATTTAACAAGTATTTTCTGTCCGAGAGTATTATGAAAAGTACCAAAATTAAAGTTCTTAGAGTACAGTTTGACCAACGTTATCACCTCTGATCGGTTGGTACTCTCACGCTTGGTTAAAATGCATTGATACAGCAAGAAAGACAAATTCAGCCGTGATTAACATGTCATCGTCACAAGTCATATTGTAGCAATCATTTATAGATAATCCGACAGCAGATTTTATTGTACTGATTTTCTTGTCTTTGGTATTTTAATATGAATGAAATAGAGAACGAGCAAAAGTATAGTTATTTATTTAACGAATAGATTTTAGATAGTTTTAATCTTTTCTAAATTTGTGAAACTGTGTCAACCAACCAGCGTCTCCATAGAATTTAATCATTACTCACTGGGATACAATACAAAGACTAGATCCATGGTTAACTAAATCATTTTCTTAGTTTTTCATTACTTAAAAACGGTTAACTTAATTAAAAAGCACTAAAACACTATTGATTTCTTATAACATTTTGCACTTAATAAAAGCCTTAAATAGGTAGGACTTTACGTAAATCTACTACACTAAATAAAACTACACTAGCGGCACGCTATGATGGCCGGTTTGACGTTTGTCCGCTCATGAAGTTCCGTATTAATTGATAACGACTTTGAAGGAAATAATTGTATTACTTTATTGACGATAGTGATGTGCAGAGATTCATAAATTTTATCGAATGTAGTTTTAGGTTTAGGACTCAAAATTTATTTATTAAATTGATTTCTAAAATGTATACAAGTGTAGAAAAATCAGTTTGCACCATTTAAGGGGTGAATGTACTTGTGAATATGAACAATTTTCACTATGTGGACAAACCTCTGAAATCGCAAAAAAATATCAGCTGTTTCATACAAAAGGTAAAATTTTTATTTTTATATGATATATACCACAACTCGGCATTTGGTTTTCTAAATTGAAAATTTTTAAAAATGGAATCTAATACGATCGTCACATAGGATCGCTGGCTAGCACAACTACTACCTCCGGCAAACTCGCGTCAATGCTCAATGCAAAACAAAGCAGTTTCGAATTGACGTTGCTTCGAAAAGTATAAACTGTCAGTGCAATGCGATTGTGATATAGTTTTGACCTGGCTTTGGATTTCAAATATTGATACTGCATTACTGTTGACCCTTGCTCGTTAATTTGGACTCTGTTCAAGCCCTTTGTTGTGGATTTCGTCGATATGACCGAACGTACGCAGAGAACTGTTCTAAATAGTCAGACACGTGAGTTCGTAATACGCCTTCGTAACTATTTCGATCGTGAAGCTCAAAATGGAGGGCCAATTTTACCTATAACGTCAGTGGTTGAACGCGTAGCTGATGCGCTTAATATTGGACAACGAACTGTTAGACGGATAACTAAAAAAAAAATATGGCGAGACTGGCACAGAAGAAAATAAACTTCACACACCAAAAAAGAGAAAACGAGCAAAACCAGTCGTAGGCATCGATAGCTTTGATGCCGATGCTATCCGAAGACATGTTTACGGCTACTATTTACAGAAGGAGTATCCAACAAGAAACAAGTTGGTGCATTCACTGAAGGAAGCTGGATTATTCTTCGGTGGGGAAAGTTCTTTAACGAAGATTTTGAAGACCATTGGATTTCGATACAAAAAATGTAACAAACGCAAAATATTGATGGAAAGATTTGATATAGCGATGGCAAGGTATACTTTTTTACGGCAAGTGAAAGAAATCAAAAATTGGCAAAATGTTGTGTTCTTGGATGAAACATGGCTTAATGCTAACCATACTGTAGGCCGTTCTTGGAACGATGACACAGCAGCATCTACTTCCAAAGTTCCTGTAGGAAAAGGATCGCGACTTATAATTTGTCACGCCGGAACCATCAACGGGTTTGTCGAAGGTTCTCTCATGGCTTTTGCGTCAAAAACCACTGGAGACTATCATGAAGACATGAATGGAGAAAAGTTTACTGAATGGTTTACCTCAATGTTGTGTAGCCTCCCTGAACCATCTATTATAATTATGGACAACGCCCCATACCACTCGATGCAAATTGACAAGCCACCTGCCCAATCCCAAAAGAAAGCTGATATCGTCGCATGGCTTCGTAAAAATGGCGTAGATGCAAACATGAATATGTTAAAAGCGGAATTAGTACGTCTTTTAAAAGAAAACAAACCAACCAAGATCCGATACGTCATTGACGAAATAGCATTAGAACATGGGCACAGAGTTATACGGTTACCGCCTTACCATTGTGAGTATAATGCGATTGAGTTGGTGTGGGCTCAAATTAAGGGATATGCTGCAAGACACAATACAGAACCCCCATTTACCACAAAAAAAATGCTAAAATTATTAGAAGAAGCTTGTGAACATGTGACTAAAGGAGACTGGGAAAAGGTTGTGAATAGAACTGTTAAATTAATAAGGGAAGATTATGAAAGAGATGTGAAAATAGATAATATTATAGAAAACGAACATATAATTATTAATGTAGGTGATGATAGCAGTGACGACAGTGAAAATAGTAGTATGGACGAATCTGATTAATTATGGCCTTTTGTGGCACCTTTTTTGGTATCTTTTGTATTCATATGTTTCTTGTGTGCATATAAAGTATGTATATTCATTTTCATTCAAATATTCAGTTCGTTCAAATAAATTAAATAAACATATACATTTTTGTTTTATTAAACCTATTTAATCAGGTACAAAAACAAAACTTAATTGTTTTTTGTTCGAGAATAAATTGACATTCCACATCACTATTGTAATGTGTCAAACCGGCCATCGTAGCGTGCCGCTAGTGTAAGATATCTAGAAACATCAATTTTCACGTTTTTTGCTCATTACTCAAAATTAGTGTTTTTCATGTCTTTTAGTAAATAATCGGTCAGAAAAATGATAAAATGCATGATGGTTTTAAAAAAATGATAGTAGATTCGTGTGCTGATCATAATGCTACTCCGAATGTCCTGAGAGTTAATTCTACATTTCCTTACACAATTTATCAAAATTCACACTTGTCTCGTGGCCCTTCACTCTAATTTCTGTAGGGAACTTTTGCCCAAGCAGCAATGTTAAAAATGCTTTCGCGACGTCGCCTATAATGTATCCAACATAGGAAAAAAGCATTAATGGTGTCACAGATAAAACTTTAATCGTCTGTAACTACCAGAAATGATCATATTCATACTGTTATTGAAGAAGTACCTAAATGATAACACATGACATTATCTATTCAGTCATATGATGCGAGTGCTATTATCAATATTTCCAAGAACTACGCTTCTTATTCGTAAGTATCTAACAGGAAAAGGTGAAATAAAATATCTTATTAATTTGCAACTTAAACGATGACTTTTAATACATTTTACCTATATTACATTCGTTTTGTACAGAAAAACAACATCATTTGAAAAAAAATCTTAATATTTTCAATTCGACCATGCGCTTATCATAAGAAATATAAAAACAACAATAATATAAAAAAATATACAAAATTACGTATACATCGAGATCGTGGCAATGAGTAGAAATACAAATCTTTAGTAAAATCTGTGAAAATCTATAGTTATGACCAGATTTATCTACTTTGTTCAAAATGTAATAATAAATGAAGACTTGTAATCACCAAAATATTCAAAAAACGATTTTACAGGAAGGTAAAAATATAACCCTTCTCTGAGAGGAGACCTGCGCTCAATAGTGAGCCGTTGATGGGTTGCTAATGATGATGATGATGAGAAGAATGGTTTTGGGTAGACCAAGGTTGTTTTGAAAGAAGTCTAAAAAGTGCTGAAAGCTAATTTCTCATGATATAATTTTCGAAACCGAATATGAGGCACGAAAGTTGAAGCAAACATCGATAAGATGGCATCACTTTCTCATTTTGTATAAAAAGGTAAAATGTGGATTTTAAAATAAAGTCATATTTTGCTATGCTAATGTAAAATCCTTTCACACAAAATAATGAATTACATCAAACTTACACTTAAATTATGGGAATAACAAGGGAATAATTAAGTTTTTTGTTTTTACAAGCTTTTATTTAGCTTGACCAGTTTATTTATTTATTTGTTTGTTTGTTTGGGTCAAATCTTGCAAGATGAATTAGACCCACTTCCCGGTTTCTGATCGAGCTGAAATTTTGCATTTATGTGTAACGAATAATATTGCATTGTCATCCGAGGATGACAATGCAATATTATTGTGACATGGAGCTGATCTGATGATGGAGACGTTAGATGGCTATCGGAACTCTGTAATAAAATTAAGTAACCCCATTGAGTTTGGTCTCGTTTGATTCGTCATAACAAGTACTCTGATCCTAGATGATATCCAGAGTCTAATGATGTAGCTACTAAAAGCTCGCATTAAAAAATATAATTTTTAATTTACATTTTATACTATTTGATCCTATTTGATCATTGTTGAACAAGCATACGATACGATACACATCCTGGAAGACGGCATAAATCTATAACTTGTATGATATTCATATAATTTACCATACTTTTTATTGGTTGCTATTTTTAACGTTATTGTACAGTTGGTTTACTTATATTACTCCGTTTGGTCACCCAACAGTTATTTTTGATCATAGGAAACCTTTTATATATATACCTACATAGGTATAGTTTATTTTAGTCATATTTATGTACCTACATCTACATTCTTAAACATCAGTGCCACAAAACATTATTCGGGAAACTTATTAACAAATTGCTATTTCCCAACGCACATGGTCGAACTAAAAATAATAATAGGTAATAATTAGAAGAATGGCTAAGTATCTACCTAATGGAGCAATTACATTAAAAAAAACTAGATCTTTGCGTAATCGCTGACAAGACTGCATTATGTACAAGAACTCAATAATTTGACGTGCAAGAATTTGAGTTTAAGTTTTTTGCTAAAGAAAAGAACGGGTTTAAATCTTCTAGTAGGTAGATCTAGGTTCATGATTGCACTTCTATTTATAGTTTTTTGATTAACTTAAATAACTTTATTCAGGCTGAAGACAAAAAGATCTAGCTTTTCATTGCGACTAGGCGTCGGGGCAACTCTCTTACAATAACTCAACTAAAACGGACATTTAAAAAAAATCACAGTTTATTCCAACAATCTTCCAACGATAACTCAACTGACAAAAAACAGAACGAGAAAGCAACCCCGTTTCCTAACTATATTTAATATCTTTTAATAATTGGTTAATTCCATAATCGTTGTCCAGTATACAACCTTGGCGGTTCCTTCACTTCAACATGGCCGTCGCACTCACACACTCAAACGTGACACAGGACACAGACTAGTGTGTGTGCGGTCACCGCACATGCCACAGACCGAGATTGAGTACACTGAGCCGCGGCAACTTCACGATATGGTCCAAGCCCTGTGGAGTGATGCACGTGCATCCGTACAAGTCTATCGCCTTCAAATTGCGCAAGCCCTCGCCCAGAGCGCGGAGGCCCCTATCGGTGACCCGCGTGCACTGGCCTATATTGAGCGTTTCCAGCTGCGATAGCCTGGCGACCCTCTCCAAGCCCTCGTCCGTGAGGCGGCAGGCGCTCAGCGATAACGAGCGGAGCCCAGATAGCCCCAGTGTCGCATGCGACAAAGCTTCGTCCCCGACTTTGTCGCAAAATGATACATCTAAGGCTCTCAATCTTCCACTTTCGGCCAAGTGGGCAACGCCGGCATCCGACACGCCATCGCACGCTCTCAAATTGACATCTTCCAAATGCGGAAGCCTCGCTAGATGCTTCAGGCCGGCATCGGTGACGGCTACACAGAAGGATAGGTTTATAGACTTTAGTTTTGGAAGCCCGGTAGCGGCGTGTTTCAAAGCTTCGTCCGTCAGCCTCTGGCAGTCTTGTAATCCCAGATGCTCCAACTCTGGAGTTCCCCTCGCTTCTCCTCCTCCACATAGATGTGCAATTCCATCATCGTTGACGTGCCAGCATGACCTCAGATTCAAACGGCGCAGTTTACGCAAGCCCCAAGCGATCAGAAGTAGTCCAGTGTCGGTTACGTTGCAACATCCTCCGAGTTCTAATTCTTCCAAGTTTTTCAATGACTGCGCTATTCTGCCGAGTGACGAATCTGTAACCTGTTTACATAACGAGAGATCTAGTCTTCGAAGCGCCGGCAGTTCAGCTGCAAATGCACTCGCTAGGGCTGCATCGGTCACACTGTAACAGCCGCTCAAGGACAGAGATTCCAATCCGGGTAAAGCGGCAACTGCGTCTCTCAAGCCGCGCCTGAGCGACAGGACCTGTAGTTTCCGAACTCCGCGTCTCGCTAGTGAGGCGAACAACACCGGAGCTGGCCTTCTCAGATGCAGGGCAGCTTCGACACCGCGCCAAACAGACCTACGGTCGGATGCGTCGCGCCAAGCGCGGCAAACTTGAGCCGCTCTTCCTCTGTCGCGCACGGGCAACCTTTCGAATATTAAAGCTAACAATTCCGGGTATAACCTCGAGATGTGGGTCCCCTGCGGCTCCGGGACGGGCTCCGGCACGTGAGCCGTCGACAAGTGAGGCCGATGAAGCCTGTAAGGCGCGGTGCGATTCTTCCGCCTCGTCGTGCTAGGCAGTTCGGTCAGGCCGAGGCGCTCGTCGCGCCAGGACAACACTTCCTCCGTCCACGCACTCATGGCACTGCACTATAACATGACACGGGCTTGTATCGGACCGGTTTTCGGTGAATTCGAGCGGTGGGCGAGCGAGCGACCGTTCCGCTCGGCGTGTGGTCGTGCACTGGCGGCGGAGAGCGGCCCCCGCCCGCCGCTCGCTCGCTATTGGTCGCGCTCGGCAGCACGTGACGCGCGGCGTATCGATTCGGAGGCTCTGCGGCGGCATTTTTAAGTTGGCGGGCAGAGAGCCCGCCTTCGTCCCGCGCGGCCCGCTACGCCCGTCGCATAGATTATACAATACGCAGACTGCACATTCACAGCTCTCGCGGTACGATACCTCCGCCCTGAAACTATAGCAGTAGAAGAAAATTGATAGATGCACAGTCTAATCCCTACTGAAGCTGTTTTGCTTGACAAAAATGAAAAATGGCGTTTTTAATCACATTTATACAATAATTCTTATTACAATCTTTTAAACTGATGTGACATTTTACTGTAAGGTATAGTCCCTACTACAACCTAAAATAACATTTAAAAGCTTGTTAATTAACCACGAATACATAATTTGGTGGATTCAGGATTTCTTCTGCTTGCAATAATCATTGCATATAGGAAGTTGTATTCACTAGTAACTCGTATCAAAAAAGGTTTTACCTTTACGGATTATTTTTATTTTTTTATATTGTTTGAAAAGCATAACGAACTTTAAAACCTTTGTTCAAAAAAAGTTTTAAAAGTAAGTGTGGGGACACATATTCAGAGCTATAGGCATAAAACAGTCTTATTTCATAGTCTACTCTATGGCCGTGGTGATAAGGCGGCAAAACAACTCAGCGCGCCGTATATTTTCGTTTGCGTTGCACTTGCCGACGGTTTAGAACCACTTTACTGGGACCCCTATCATTGGCCGCAACAACCTCTAATAGTTTGGAAGAAGGAAATCATAACGCCATGACATAGGTCTTTCAAGCTGGGCGCCTGATAACATCAGCCAACTATTACAAGGGCAACCGGTTGCTGGCTGAATATGATATTCGAAATTCGAATTCAATCGGCCCAGAAAGGAACGCTACGTAGTCTCGTTTCTGTAACATTTTAAGAGATTCTGATTCTTCTTTTTAATTTACTTTAGTTAGTAAGTTTGGTCCAGTAGGTACCTACCTACCTTAACCCTACCTCTACCTGGGAAGTCAGGTAGGTACTGTATACATGGTTGCCTAGATAAAGCACAGATAATACCTACCTAGTTAATAGTAGACGTATCTACCTACTGGAATAAGATGGATTTATGACTAGGTACTTTTAAATGGATAGTAGATAAAGGATTAAAAATTCAAGGTAGGTAGGTAGGTAAGTACCTAGTTAGATTAGTTACCTACCCACTTACTTCGTATCTAAAATACTTACCTACTTTACCTACGCTTTATAGGTATAGATACCTATATGTGTAGGTAGGTTACAATTTAGAGGTAGGTAGGTACCTAGGTAGGTATACAGACTCAACAATAGAAAAAAAACAAAAAAAATGAAGTAAAAGTGAGAAAAAAGGAATAGGTACTGTTAGCATTTCAAAAATATGAATGGTGTTTGTCAGTACTTACCTATATCTATTATCTACCTCATTGAAACAATAAGTGCATGAGCATGACCATGTCAACATAGTTACCTTTGTCAATAAGTACTTATACGTTTCGTGCAAGCAGTGATGATAGCCTCGTGGTTATGACTGTGGTCTCCTATACGGGGGGTCGCTGGTTCGGAAGGAAAACATCGTGAGGAAAACCTGCACACCTGAGAGTTCCTCATAATGTTCTTAAAGGTGTGTGAACTCCGCCAATTCGCATTGGGCCAGCGTGGTGGACTATGGCCTCTAACCCTTCTCTGAGAGGAGACCTGCGCTCAGTACCAGTAGTGAGCCGTTGATGGGTTGCTAATGATGATGATGATGATACGTTTCGTGATCATGACGTATATTGACAAAGGCGAAACCGTTAGTAATTTCAAAAAACTTGAGAGGTGTCAAGGGCCAACGAAGTTCCTTTCGATTAATTAATTTGGCATTGTGTTCAATATTTTGATTTTCACACTACAATATTAGATCTCCGTAGCCTTGTGGTTTCTTGATACAGTCGCTAAAGTGTCCGTCTAGCCCCCTTCCGCACCGCGCGATAAGGAACTACATTCCAATAAATGTAACATATTATACCTACATGAAATATGCAGGATCTGGTATAACTATATGTACCTACCTATACCTACTTTAACATTTTTTTTTTATTTTGACAATCAAAACATGAAGTAATGTACCTATTAACTACGTAATAGCACGTAGCTTATGCACCTACTAGGTATCTACATAAGGTTATGGGAAAAATACTTATCTACATCTTAGGTACCTACTTAAAAATTGTTTAATAAACCTAATATTGTGTAAATCACTATAGATAGGCACTATGGTGTTGATACTATCCAGTATCCATAAGGTACAAGCTTTAATTTTATAATAAAAAATTAAAATAAGTCGGCCATGTTTAAATTATAATACAGGTATACTAACTCACACATATACAATTTCTATAAGCAGCTGTATTTTACCATAACAGAATAGGAAGCTTTTAGAAGTAGAAGAAAA
Source organism: Oeneis ivallda (assembly GCA_029955525.1). Classification (NCBI taxonomy): domain Eukaryota; kingdom Metazoa; phylum Arthropoda; class Insecta; order Lepidoptera; family Nymphalidae; genus Oeneis; species Oeneis ivallda. Next base: position 24,944,742 of record JARPMR010000007.1, read on the forward strand.
ATGGATCTTAACAACAATGACGATAAAGCTCTAAATCGGTTAGTGGCATAGATGGATACTATCAGAGAATCCTAAGCTTTAGTCGCACCGAAATTAGTATCTAATTGCAATGGAATAAAATTCAAATTTGTCTGTGTATCAACTACTGAACAGATATTGGAAGTAGAAAGAAAATAAACCTTATCCCGTTGAAATAAGCTTGAAATTTGCATAAAATTTAAAAGGGTAAACACAAAATGTAAATCAGCTGACGTGCTTGTGTGCGTGTGGAACGTCGTGCGTGCAGTAGAGCCGGCCGTTCCACTTGACTCGTTCTGTTTTTGAAATTACGTTTTTTTAATCGTTGAGAAATAGATCTAAATAAATTATAATTTTACGGCGACACAATTCTTTCACAAATAGATAACTGGTAACTATAAAATTGATTTTAGAATATACCTATAATACCTACTTAACGTTTTTCTTTTATTTTATAATACGTAATACCTATAGCACAGAATATAGAATAGCCTATAGGGTAGTACTATATATATATATATATATATATATATATATATATATATATATATATATATATATATATATATATATATATATATATATATATATATATATATATATATATATATATACTAGCTGATGCCCGCGACTTTGTCCGCATGGATTTAGTTTTTAAAAATCACGCGGGAACTCTTTCATTATCCGAGATAAAAAGTAGCTCTCCCGGTCTGAGGAACCACTACTACATCTAATACTATACCCATGCGAAAAATCGCATCAATCCGCTGTTATGTTGCGACGTGATTGAAGGACAAACCAACAAACAAACACACTTTCGCATTTATAATATCAGTATTGCTTTATTATAACACTTTTTATAATTGTCAAATTTTTTGCCATACTTATCCAAAGACAAAATTAATTATCTGTCATTTACGTTTTGTTATTCCACTGTCATTTGCGTTTTGTTATTCCATGTCAGATGCGTTTTTGTTATACCACGTTTTATAGTGACTTGACGGAAACGCGGTCGAACGGGATAAAAAGTATCCTATGTCCGTCTCCTGGTTCTAAGCTACCTCTCCACCAATTTTCAGCCAAATCGGTTCATCCGTTCTTGAGTTATAAATAGTGTAACTAACACCACTTTCTTTTATATATATAGATATATAGATATATAGATATATAGATATAGGTAATATATTATTATAATGAAATTCCTACCAAAGATGAATAAGTTCTATTTTTGTTGTTTATGTAGGTACCTAAATAAAACTAACTATCTATGTTTGTCAAGTTTGTTAAGAATCTCTCACATTTGAAGACAATTTTACTGTAATTTTAATTCAAAATTCGAACACTTCAACATTCCTTTTATTTTCCTTGAAGGACGAGTTGAATGCATGATGGTCCGGCATGACTCACGAGTATGTTGACTATACATTTCTATATTATTTTGAGATAAGCTATTTTAAAACATGTACCCTGCTCCTACTCATTGTCTAAAGTCCCAACCTACGGACTACGTCCTAAGACTGAAATATATTAAGAGTAGGTACAAACTACAAATTGGATTTTATTTAAAACAAAAAGATCAAGTGGGTAGGTAGGTATAATGTTATGTAATATGTGCATTTCAAATTGGCTGGAGAGTGGAATAGAATAGAATAGAATAGAATAGAAATGCTTTTTATTCAAATAATTTTTTTTACAAGTGCTTTTGAATCGTCGTTGAGTCTACCACTGTGTGAGTGGAGACAACATACCTAAATAGGCTAGGTTGGTAACCCTGTAAATCCAATATTATACTGTAGGTAGTCCAATCCAATACATTATGTCTGTAAATACGAAAAACTGATTTTGAGAAAATGATCGAATGCTTAATTTTTTCAGTTAATCAAATTGCTCCAAAATATTCTTTAGAAACTCTTTAATGTTTGGTACCAACAAACCAGAACAAGAACCAGACAGTTAGGCTTAGGTATTTTTTCAAAAATCTATTATACCCAAGCAAAAATCACGTAGGTAAGTAGGTATGCACTAGGTATGTCCGTAGCTCTCCGTTGCTGAGTGATCGAAGGACTAACCAACAAAAATCACTCTTTCGCACAGGGAAGTAGGAATCGTGGTGACCCTATTCACTCTACGCAACTTGACAGCAAGCATTTTTGTACCCGTTTTTTCCGTTTACCTGAGGCCTGAGCTGCCATATTATGGTACATAACCCTTACTTACCCTCGCGTAGGCACTAAAGTCGACTTTATTATAAACGTGATAAGGTTTCTATTTAAATGGATGTAGCTAACACTATGTCTATGGTTTCTATTATACCTACTTATTTACGGTTGCTCTGGTACAGAACTTTGGTGCTATTTATTTCTTAAACTAACTAGGTAAGTAGATAAGTCGATAACATAAAAAATTAGTAAAATATGTATACGGTATACCTAACTAATATGTATAAGCAGACCTAGACCTTTGAATATTCGGGTCGTTGTACATCTCGACCGCAATAAACTCGTCCGAATGGTCGAGTTGTCTTATTTCAATTTTATTAATTTTTTTCATTGACAACTCGACCGCACGTACTAAGTACAGTCATTTACAGTCACACAGAGGTTGGGTTGAGGTATAAAACGTACAGTAAGTAGCATACTAATATCCCGCGGGAACTGTTTGTTTTCCCGGGATAAAAAGTAGCCTTTTCACTTTTCAGGTCCTCAACTATGCCTATCCAAAAAACTATGTTAATCTATAACTCCGTTGGCCCATAATTGAAGGATTAATATGTAAAAAGTACCATACGAATATCCCGCGGGTACTGTTTGGTTTCCCAGGATAAAAAGTAGCCTTTTCACTTTTCAGGTCCTCAACTATGCCTATCCAAAAACCACGTCAATCTGTAACTCCGTTGGCGCATAAAATTGAAATAAGACAACTCGACCATTCGGTCGAGTTTATTGCGGTCGAGATGTACAACGACCCGAATATTCATACGCCTAGACCTACTTACCTAGGTACATGATCACTTCAATAAGTAAACTTACATGATAAAAACATGACTAAAAACGTCTCTGATTATGTCAGAGGAACTGTCTTTCCATTTAAAACAGAAGTATATTAATTAAAAAAAATAGGTAAGTAGCACCTACTATGTTTATAGGTATATTGTTTCTCCTCCTTTTTTTCTGTGATCGAGTCATGTCTATAAAATGTAATCAAAGGATCAAAGATTTGAAACTCATTTTCTTTGCTTATTTAGATTTTAGATACGTGAATAATATTAATAAGTAAATAATCAAAGCTCATTTTTTTTTTTATTTATTTATTAATTATTATTTTATCATCCCTATTCACTGGTAGTTTAAAACTATTGGAACCATTTTCAAATAAACATAATACACACTAAGTATGTGCATTTGAAACACAAACATTTGCACAGAACGATTTCTAATGAAAAACAAAACAAAAGCGTCGTAACATAAGTGACAAATGTTTTTTTAAATGTTAGGGTGTTTGAGAAATAAGTCTGAAGATGTTGGATCATATTTAGACATAATATAAAGAACATTTAAATACTGTTCTGCCCTCGTAATAGTAAACGCAGTAATCGACTTTTATAGAATCGACTCTCGGTTTTTGTCGAAAAACAACTTGGAAAAGCCTTACCAGGAAAAAAATAAAATTAATTGATAATTAAATAAATAACTGATTTTATTTTGTTAAATGACAAAGTTGAGATTTAAAAAGCCTTTAAAGTTTAAACTCAGTTTTCTTGAAACTTTCATTTTGCGATTACTGCGTTTACCATTACGACGGCAGTGTTGTAACTCGAGGATTATAATAATGTACACGACTTACCTACTACAACAGGTTTTTGATACAATTCGGTGAATAAAATGTCATATTTTGCTACTTACAACAGAATTTATCCAAACTTTTAAAATTATATTTCTAGAAAATGTTGTAACGGACGTAATATATCAATTCTTTGCTACTTACGACAATGTTAATTCAAAATTTTAAAATACCAAGATCTCAAAATAGGTTTTTAGTCGTAAAGAATTTTTCATTTTTTTTAGGTGCGTTACAACATAATATAAACCAGAGAGTTTAAAGTGACTTCACAAAAAGCTACAAGAAAGTCAGAATCTATTTGACCTATACGACCTAAAATTTTACTTTTTTTGTTACTTACTACAAAGTATTATATCTCGTATCTCCTTATTTATAAGAGATATCAAAATTTTAAATATACAGATCGATAGAGAAAACAATTCTAAGTTCGGAGGTGTATCAAGTGTACTTACGACAAAATGTCCCTTACGACATTTGAAATTTCGTCGATATAGAGCCATCTTACGATGAGAAGAAAAGTTCAAACTGCATTTACCTAAGGTTAGTACATAATATTTTGCATGGTAGGTAATTTCCTACCTACCATGATATTTTGTTAATTTGCGCCATCTATTATTCAGTGGCAGTTTCACGTAAGTAACTAGGAGACGCTCTTTTCCTGTAGGTTCTCCGAAATTAAGATAGATGGCGTGCACTGTGTTATTCGATATTTTTATTATTTTGTTTAGTCTGTGATTTTATGCCTAAACTAGAAATAATCATTAATCAATGTACAGCTGCAAACGAAAATGGTATCTTACTATGTAGCGATACACCGAAAAAAAATATTTTCAGAGATAAGAGGCAGAGTGCAGTGCCACAAGTATAAGTTGGCAGTGGCGTTTTGAGGAACTAATTCGTTTATCCAATTTTTATACTCCATGGGCATAGATAATTATCTATGTCCATGGATTTCGTTGTATGCCGTTGCGTTTGTAAATTAAAAATGTTTTTTTCCCAAATTTAGTCTTATGTTCTAGGGTAAAACCGGGATAGATGCCTCAGAGGGATAGATGCCCCATATTCTAAAAACCTAACTTCCCGAACTCGCGACTAAGAATTAATTGTTTGAGTAGGAGCCGCAGTCACCCCGCACCAAAATTACCTACGGACAATTGTGTGGTGAGGACGCATTTCACTCGTGCGTGTGATTTTCTCCGCGGCGAAATCCAATAACACGTCAAAGTTTTAAAGGTTAGTATTTCATGTTATATAACTTTATCATTAGTAATAAATTCCGACATATCTTTTATAACGTCAATATACTGGTTCATTGAGGCTACATGTTGGTGTAAATAGATGCTATTTTGTTTATATTTTCTTAAAAAAATACTTGGGCATCTATCCCTATCACAAAGGATAGTTGCCCTGATTTTTCGAGGTATAGGTGCCCTTAGGGGCATCTATCCCTCTATAAACCATATATATGAAGTAAGTGTATATTTTTATAATATTTTAATGTCTGTTATATTTTTTATGTATTTACGTATATTTATATTTGGGCTTCTTACTGATTTTAGCAGAACTATGCCACGAAAATATAAAAGAAAGAAAGGAGTGCGAGCTCGAGTATGTTCTTGGACTACAAAAAACCTACAGTCAGCTTTCGATGAAATGGACAAAAATACTTAAAAATTCATATAAAACTTCAATTAAATTGGATAAAATTATGAAAATATCTTTATTGTGTTATTTTAGTATAAAGTGTGATTGTGCAATGTGCATGTTGATACTTAATACATGAATATTTTATAACAATAACTTAGAATTTATATTTTAGTTAAACAAACGCTTTAAAAATTTAACGTTCATTTGTGTGATATCAGCTTCAAATGATAAGAATTAAAAGATTTAAAAAACATAACATGTTTTTCATTATTATGGCCCATGTTTCTTGGAGACAATTGCTGTTTTGGAGTAAAAATACCTAACATTTGGTTTGGGTTTTTCGTTTACACGGTATAAAGGGCATCTATCCTTATCAGTATTTTCATGGTGGGGCAACTATCCATATAGGTAGGCATCTATCCTCAAAAAAATTGTTCCACGAAAAGCTAATTACTGCAAAATCTGTATTTGATAGGTTAAAAAATGATAATAATAATTCAACATAAAGGATTGAGCTACCTACATTAATAGAAATCATTCGTATAAAATTAATATTTTTTAAATTAGATGGCTTTTTCAAAAAGTGGGGCATCTATCCCGGTTTTACCCTATACAATGGCAATAGTAATGTTGAGGAAGTTGAGCACAGTAGATATACATATACCTACTTGTCGCTCTGTACCTACTACACGTTCGTTTCAAGTTGGCCGTCGACGTCTGGCGTAATGACGTCATACTGTACAACACAAAATATGTCGTGTGTGATCCATGGTGTCAGACTGGGGCCTGGGCGGTTACAAACTGGAACATTACAGATTGTTTTTATCATTTTATACGAGACAATCTGGGACACTAGACATTATCTGCCAGAGCGAATATTTGCCATGCTTGAGGTTCTTCTTCTCATTCGTTCACTCTTGGCAGAGTGGTCGTGGCCTTATTCACAGCAGCTCTTACGATCTCCTTCCAGCGATTTCTATTGATGGCATCACGGGAATACTCGGAGGCGGATAAATTGGCGGAGTGGAGTGGAATGCATCCAACTAGCAGGGAAACGACCACGTGCTTGAGGTACAAAACTAAATAATCTCCATTCACCTCAAAGCTTGTGTGACAATCTTCTTCTCTTCTTTATCAAGCGATAGACGTCCACTCCTGGACAAAGGTCTCCTGTCTCTTCCACAGGCTTCGGTCTTGCGCCGCATGAATCCAGCTGCTCCCTGCGACTCGTTTGATGTAGTCGTTCCATCTGCCAACACTGCGTTTTCCGGTCCGGGGTCGCCACTCCAGCATCTTGGGACGCACACTACCATCAGCTCTTCGAACTATGTGTCCTGCCCATTTTCCATTTCAGTTTCGCGGCTCGTTGAGCTATGTCGGTGACTTTGGTTCTCCTACGGATCTCCTCGTTTCTGATTTGATCTCGCAGGGTTACTCCGAGCATAGCTCTCTCCATCGCCCGCTGAGTGACCCTGGGCCTTCTTATAAAGCTTATATTATTATTGTGTGACGATAGTGCAAAGCAACCGTCACCTTTCGCGTTTTCAGTCCGCGCCTTATTGAGGCTTTCTGTCTTATCTTATCATCCATAAAAATAAAAATTAAGTCTCACTCGGTGACTGCCGCGGTAAAAAGCTATTGTATAGCATCGCGAGTGAGATTCGAACCTGCGACATCATACACCATACGGTAAAGAAAGCGGTCGCTCGCCCACTGCGCCAAATAGAGTTACTTGTCAACCTCTAAAATGTTGAACGCTTACTGAACGACGGAGTTAGGTTTATTTTCGTTACGGAATTTCTTGATTCGGTCGCCGCGCTCAAAATGTTTGTCCTAGTTCAAAGCCCGCGATAAAAGCTATGCAATAGCTTAATATTGCATAACTTATTGAATACCTGTAGCCAGTAGGTATTACGTACGTAGAATTAAAGGCTTAAAACTGTTCAAATAAAATACAAACACTAGTACCCTACTCTAGCTGCGACTCTAGTGTTGATTCGCGCTGTGGGTAAGTACTACCTACACTTGTATCTACGTGTAGCAACTAGGTACTTTGTAAGCTGGCATTAACACAGGGACGGATTGAAAATTTTTATTGATCACAAGATAAATCATTTTTAGGGTTCCGTACCCAAAGGGTACCAACGGGACCCTATTACTAAGCCTACTCTGTCCGTCCGTCCGTCCGTCCGTCCGTCTGTCAGCGGGCTGTATCTCGTAAACCGTAATAGATAGACAGATGAAATTTTCACATATTATGTATTTCTATTGCCGCTATAACAACAAATAATAAAAATTAAATTAAACTAGTGGTTCGCCCCGAACTGAGGCCTCGCGGTAACGGTATCCCATGATTATTCATTCAATCGATACATGATAACCAAAACTGACATTATTATTATGCCCGTTTTCACCAAACATACCTAAGTCATCCCCTAAGTAGGAGTCTCTTAACGTAGGTAGCTCCTTAATACAATCCTAAGTCCTAACATCCGTCCCAATATCCTTTTAGGTGTCCCGTACAGGATCGTGATAAATAAGTTGACAGAAAACATCAATCACCTAACTTATAGGTAGCCCGTAAAGGTTAGGGAACGTTAGTGAAAACATTGAATTATTATGTAGGTACTAACGAGTGAAACCGGGTTACGGGCATCTGTACAAATCGTCATCTATCGACGCGAATAGAAAATATACAATATTTAACTAAAATTTAACTAAAAAATAATTTTAATTGAATAATATGGTACAAAAAAAATTACAATACAATTATTGTATTATAATAAGTAACTAAATAATAATGGTCGACGCAAAACTGTTTTTGGGATAGGTCGTTAGTCGTAACTCGTAGTTCCATGGGAATAGTTACTGACTGCGCCATCTATTAGCATTATTGTGAAGCTATGTTGATGCTATATGAATTACTGATGTACATTAAAAATTAAATAATCTCGTTTCTTTATAATATTCATATAATTTTAGTATTTGTTGTTCAAGTACAGGATATAAGTGACCTAAAAACATAAAATCAGTTTGAAAATCCATAGCGGATTTTCCTAGAGAGCGTCTTCAAGCGAGCGTATAAAATCGCCACTTTGAAAGCCCCCCATTTCGTCAATTTTAAGGGAAAAATTAAAAAAAAAATATTTTTGTACTCAGTTCAAAATTATCTTTAAAATGATACGTAACAATTTTATGTAACGCGATATTTTTTTTTTTACTTCGCATTCGCTTCTATGAGAGCCCCCCTGAAATAAAGATTTTTATAACTTTTTAAGCCATTTTCGGCTGGAGGCCATCGGTTTACATATTATATCTAAATTTGAAGTAATTACGTTCAGTAATTCAAAAGTTATAAGGCTCTGACAGACGGACGGACGGACGGACGGACAAGTGCAAATCGCTCTAGTTAACTCAGAGACCTCGCTTCGCTCGGTCAATTAAAGAAATTAAATTAAAATGGGTAGGTGGGTAGATGGAAATCTTTTAATTTAATTTTTTTTAACGGAACCCTAAAAGAGCGAGGCCCGACTCGCACTTGGCCGATTTTTAATCCATATCGAAAAAATTAACAAGGTGCGTATTTTCTTCTAGATCCATAAAATAGGTATGTAACTACTAAATATGACATTCCATTCCATTGCCTCATCTGACTATGAGAGTGAGGGAATAGAGAGTTCAACTGTGTTTAAGCATTCACTTGTGCACTATGTTATCTCCTGCGCAGATGGCTAATCTCTGAGCCAAATTCACACATAGTTCCAAACAGCCAAATCGTGTCATTAGCCCAAATTAGACGGTGCATCGTTCATCGTTCATCGTTGCGAAAATTTTTACGAAAATTAACCGTCATAATTCGTCCTAAGGGTGAATTTTCTACGGTTAATTTTTCGAGATTTTTGCTTTCATTTTCGAGGGTCATCGGTGCGCCGTCCGTCTAAATTCGCCCTTAGGGCAAAAGGGAGGGCGCCTTAAAGGAGTATCAGCTTCCATTATACCAAATTTCCTTCAAATCCGTTCAGTAGTTTTCGCGTGATGCGCGCACAGACAGACAGACAAAAAATTAAAAAAAAATTATTTTGGGCTCAATGTCGATACTAAAGCGTCTCTCAATTAAAATTTTCAAAATATATTTAATGTGTAGAATTCGTCCAGTTACAGTTTTAAATATTTAGATTTCCTGGATCTGTCCGTAGGTACCTACCTCGGTTTAAAATGTTAAGCTTAGAAAACATTACCTACCTATCGACGAACACTTCTCGACGTCTCGGCCTACAATGAATGTGGCATCTCTAATCTTTAAACATAATTGGGTAAGTACTTACTTCTCAAAGTCACCATAACTTCCTTAATCCTTAATATTGTATTAACGGCCTCGTGGATCTAGTGTTTAGTATGTTCAATCTGCGGATGACGAGGCCCCAGATTTGATATCCGGGTCGGGGCAAAAAATGTATTGGGTTTTCTGTCAAGAAATTCTCAATACTAGCGGATTTAGGAAGTTGGCGGTGTGTCACTCCCATGCCTCGAAGAGCATGTAAAGTCGCCAGTGCTGTGCCTGATCTCTCCCCCGTCGTGACGAAGTTCAATCCCATCGGATAGTGAGAGCGGGGGAATAGAGGGTGAACTGTGTTTGCGCACAATCTTGTGCACCATAATATCTCCCTTGGAGGTTGCAAATCTTTATGGAAATTGGTCGTCATGGCCGGATCCGGACATTTATAGAATAATACAGTTTTATTTGCTATAGAACCTACCTAGATGAAAATCTATCCGATTTTTACTTTATGTGAGAAACTTTAATTTGTATATTATAAGTTAGAACGTTATAGTCCAGTCGACTAGAAGTTGGAACAAATATAGCTGATGCCCGGACTTCGTCCGCTTGGATTTAGTTTTTGAAATCCCACGGAAACTTTGATTTTCCGGGATAAAAATTAGCCTATGTCATCTACAGGTCCTCAACTATACCCATGCAAAAATCTCTGTTGCAGCGTGATTGAAGGACAGACCAACAAGCAGACAAAACTTTCGCATTTATTAATATTAGTAAGATAAAAGCTTTAAGTTGAGATCTCAAAGCGAAAACGTGAATATCTTTTTATTAAAGCTTTGATTTGTAGAACTTTCAAGTTGTAGTCAAAAATAGTTGTAAAAAGCGCGTCTGTGAAGGAGAACTAGTTTCACCGATACTACCACAGCTTTATACAGGAATTCAAGTTCATTCCCTGGTCCCAAAGATCCAAGACCAAACCATCGAATCAGTTCGGTTCATAGCTTCGTGAAGGTAGCACGTCGGTAGACTGGCACCCCTATTTGATCGTGAACCAATGCGTGCCTGACATCGTAACAAAATAGTGCTTTTTATTAATTAAACACAAAAGTTAAGCCAAAATGTGTTCATTTAGTGATTTTCTTGCAATATTTACGTTGTTTAGTGTATTTTAGTGCCGTTTTAACCGTGAGAAGTTTTGTTTTGAGTTTTTTTTTTAAGTTTAAGTAGCTTGGTTTTTATTAGGTTTAAAAATAATTTACGTAGGAAGTACCACCTTGCCTTTCTTTCTCTGAAAAAATGAGCCGTATAGATTTATCGTTTAATAAGGTGATTCTGATTAACGTAGTTATTTTGTCTTGTAGGATTAAATTAATTGCGATTAATACAAAATACATAACAAAGCATAAAAGTAATTAATTTTACAGCAAAACAATAAAAAAATATTTTTAAAAATGCAAAGTTATATTATGCTATCTATCTATGCCGTGTGGTGACGGCAGATCAGAATACAGTTGTCACCACCCCTCCTCTTCCCGCGGGTGTCGTACGAGGCGACTAAGGGAATATAGCGGAGAACGGGCAGCGGCGTCCTCTGTGCTACTACTGCCATCTACTGCGATCACCAACCCGTCTGCCCCGCGTGGTGATTATGGGCAAACCCTCCCCTTGGGAGAGGCCTTTAGTCCAGCAGTGGACTGTTATAGGCTATTGATGATGATGATGATCTATCTATGTGTCGCTATCGAAAAATCAAGTTAATTTTCTACAATTTAGGTACCTAGTATAAATGGAATTTAAGTGCGCCCAGACAAGCCGGCAACGCTTAAGGGCGCTAAAGAAAATAATATTATGTAGTAATTATTGTATATAAAATAAATAAATAAAAAATTAGAATAGGGATCTGCAACTTATAATACCGCAGTGTTCACCACTGTGCCAGGTAGATCGTAAAAAGGTGTACAAGATTTTACTTACTCGTCGGAACATTCTTTGTTCAAAGTTTTCGCGAACTCTTCCAGTACGAAAGCTCCACCGAATTTAATCCGATGACAATCACAAAAGTATGACGTAATAAAGTTCCAAAGGTTATTTTAATAATAAAAGAAAAAAAACTATTATATTATCGTAAAAGTGGTCCCTTTTACACTTTACGATTCTTACCCTAAGCAGCTACGGACGTGATAAATATTAAAGGACTAAGGTAAGTAGGTATCCTGTTACAAACATATTATTATCAAAACCAAAACTGCACACAATATGACATTGGGCCCTTTACCTCCTAACTGAATTTATCCTCTGACCTTTAAAAGTTTTTCCTATTTTATTGAAGTGAAAACTTCTTTAGGCACGTTGAGCAATTTTTGGTAGGAGAAAATCTTCTACGGGCTCCCGTTATGGACATACTAATGGTAAACAGTTTATCTGTAGTCTATAGCTGAGTATGACGTGTTTTCAATTCTGTCAAGTGTCAAGAGTCCTCAAGACTGCCCAGGTTTTTTTTATACGTTAGATAGGTACACGTTTGCGGTTGGCAACATAATGGTCAAATCTCATGGAAAGTGATAAAATATAAAGATATCCAGATTGTAAGTGACAGGAAACACAGAGCCAGGAAAAGTATTCCAAACTCTAACCATGTGTACCTATGTGTAAAAGTGATATCAATGACTTAGCTGGGATGGAAGTAAGCTTGGAGTCTTGCGTTGAGGTGGTAAATAGGCAAGGAAGAAATAAATCTAAAATCAATAACATTTTTGTAAATTCATATACCTTTGGTGACTTATGTATTACTAGATGATTGCCAGCGACTTCGTCCGCGTGGAATAAGGTTTTTGATTCCCGCGGAAACTCTGTAATTTTCCGGGATTAAAAGTAGCCTATGTGTTAATCCTGGGTATGAGCTACGGTTCATTCGTTGTGGCGTGAAAGAGTAACAAACATCCAACCATCCATCCATCCATACATCCATCCATACATGCATCCATACATCCATCCTCACAAACTTTCACATTTATAATATTAGTAGGAATTAGTAGGATAAAACATGTGATTGCTATTCCTCCATAGTTAAACGTCAATCTTATCACATCGTGGTCGTGTCGTGACGCGATAAAGGTCCGCCTTTCCGCACCCACGGTGAAATTAGCTACGCTTTGGAGCTATTGTGTTGACGAGATTGAAATTATTATAAGGGATGACGACTGACTCTACATGGACTCTCCCATCTTTATATGCGTTTTTTATCAAATAACTAGCTGATGCCCGCGACTTCGTCCGCGTGGATTTAGTTTTTAAAATCCCTCGGGATCTCTTTGATTTTCCGGGATAAAAGTAGCCTATTGTCACTCTACAGGTCCTCAACTATACCCATGCTAAAATCACGTCGATGTGTAGCTCTGTTCCGATGTGATTGAAGGACAAACCAACAGACAAACACACTTTAGCATTTATAAAAATACTAGCTGACCCAGCAAACTACGTACCGCCAACAAAAATATTTAGGGGTGGGTCACCCTTATCATTTACCTACCTATGTCATACTAATCTAATATAATAATGTCATGCATGGGGTATGCACACAAAATTTCATAAAAATTGGTCCAGCCGTTTCGGAGGAGTTTGGTAACAAACACCGCGACACGAGAATTTTAAATATTAGATTAGCATGACATAGGTAAGTATATCTATACATACATTTACTTCCATGTATCGTTCAATGGTTAAAGCTTAGTTGAACAGGAATTTGGGAATATTTGCTGAAGTTTTATCGTACATTTAGGGATATTTTCATTAAAATTGGTTACTGTTATTTCGCACTGACATACCGCAGGTGTGACTCTATTCCCTCACTCTCATAGCCCAACCCAGCAATCGAACCTGGGACCTCGTTGTCCACTATTAAACATAATAACCACTAGAGTAACGAGGTAGTTACCGCTTTTTTAATACCATTAAATACACAAACCAAACAGAAGAAAGGTTTTATTCAAATAAAAAAAAAAAAAACTGAACAAAACTTCAACCCGAGCTTAATGGAGCTCGTCGAAAATAATTAACTTAAAAGAAATAAGAGCGGCCACTAATTACAGAGCAACCCTACAATTTGTAGTTCCAAGTTATTATCTTCTTCGTTGAAATTAATATAAAACTGTTTCAAGTAAAATTAAAGTGAATTTTTAAGAGAAATATTTTCTGGTGGCCTCCCCTCCCAGACGCAGCTTTGAGCGTTGTGCTCATAAGCGGGATGCCCTGGGTTCAATTCCCAGCAGGGTCGATTTCGAAATTTAGTAAATTAATTAGATAATAATATATCTACGGATTTTGTCTATTCGTACAATACTAATCTACTTTAAAATTTATTATCATTATTTTAAGACTGTGGCTAGTTACTAGTTATTATTCTGTGACTGTGGTATCCTTGACTTGAAAAGTTGTAGTCAAGAACTAAAAATATTTTTAAGAGAAAAGTTAGATAGACTTTCTGTCCTGGGTGTAAAATTCTGTTGTTTAAAAAAAGGGTCGGTCTAAAATTCTGTTGTTTAAAAAAAGGGTCGGTCTAAAATAGTGGGGTATAGATGGTACTTCTATACTTAAGTATGTAAGCCCTAATGTCTAGACAGACGCACTGTAAAGCGACTCTAAAACTGCAGTTCGATTGCAGTCGAAATAATAGTATCGCAACTATGAGCCGACTGTGCAGTCCGCCTGCAGTTGGCATGCAGTTCTAGTGTTGAAATCTATAATGTTTCTGACTTTGCGCAGACTCAGGACAGATTTCGAACGAGACATAAACGACGGAGTTAATTGCGAAACTGCAATTTTGAATTTGGTTTGCAGTCCACATGCAATACATTTATCTAGTTCTAGACCCTAAAATAAAAAATAGTGCTAGCAAAAATGTTATCACTATAGATAGATTCAACTAAGAACAGTGCTACCAACCAAAAATGTTACTGGAACAGATAAAATAAACCGAGAACAGTGCTACCAACCAAAAATGTTACTGGAACAGATAAAATAAACCGAGAACAGTGTTACCAACCAAAAATGTTACTAGAACAGATAAAATAAACCGAGAACAGTGCTACCAACCAAAAATGTTACTGGAATAGATAAAATAAACCGAAAATGTGATAAAACCGCGATGGCTTTTTGCTCGGTGTTCCGGTTCCTGGTGCTGCTGGCCGCGCTGGGTTGGGTCCTGGCTGCAGAGCGCGCCGCCAAGCGCAGGCGGCGGGAGCCCTGGACCAATGGCAGCTGGTTGTGAGTATACCTTTGATTCATCATGAGCAACCCATTAACGTCTCACATACTGAACGCAGGTCTCTCAAAGAAGGGTTATAGGCCATATAGTCCCCTGGCCCAATGCGAATTGATAGACTTCACACAGCGTTACGGAGAAAACGTCATGGAGAAATCTTGAGGCGTGCAGGTTTCCTGACGATGTTTTCTTTCACCGTATGTGATATTTAGTTGCTTAACTTAAGCGGACGTAGCCCCGAAATGTCAGAGGCGCGTGCCCGGGATCGGACCTGCGACCTTCCGAATAGGAGACCGCAGATTTTAACCACTAGGCTAGCACTGCTTATGGAGTCTTGGACCAATGTATGATCATAGGTAGTTAATCTCCTAAACATAGAATACAGTTACTCTCTGAAGCGTAACTTGCAGTTCATCTCTAAAGCGTAGCCTTCAGTTCATCTCCAAAGGTTAGTCTACTACAGTTCATCTCTCTAAAAAGTATAGCCTACAGTGCATCTTTAAAGTATAGCCTACAGTTCATCTCTAAAGTATAGTCTACAGTTCATCTATAAAGCGTAGCCTTTAGTTCATCTCTAAAGCGTACTAAAGTTTAAAAAAAATATGTACCTTGATGTACCTAACATAATTTGTTGCCTCGAATTTTAATCTGGGTAGGTGAACTAGAATTAGGTAATTTCAATAATGCGTGTTGCTACTGTACGTTTTTATCTAAATTAGTATCGACCAGGTATATTGTGGCACTTAGGCTTTATTGCACGTCTAGACTGCAGACCGGGGGCTCAGGTGTGTACGCGCTACTGAGTAATAAACATTACAACTTGGAAAGCAGTTTGAAAGCCTGTACTATGGCAATTGTTGAAAAATAAATTGAGCCCTTCTATTATAATTATAGTAAAGATTTTTACGACATCGAATTAAAGGGACTGTATAAAAAGTTAGACCAAATAAAAACCGGCCAAGTGCGTGTCGGGCCACGCGCAGTGTAGGGTTCCGTAGTTGCTTTCAACTACGGAACCCTACACTAAAAATTAATATAATCTCAAATGTTATTGCTGACCTAGGATAGTGATTTTATTTTATTTATGAATATTGAATAAATTTTGAGTTCCATGGTTTAAATACTTTATTATGTTACAAAATATGCAACTTACACTACGTGTAATACCTAACTTAGACAAAACAGATATAACTCTTTAACTAATGAACCCTACTTAGCCGTGATAGTTTTCCTTTAAAATTCATTATATATACTACTGCTGTGAATTTTTTCTTGTATTCTTTATACAACCATTTAGCTGGCAGAGGGGGGGGGGACACTTGACTCTAATAAAATTTAGCACTTTAAAATATCATATTTCACAAACGGATCCCTGAATTGAAAAATGGTGTTCCCACACCCACAATATTTTTAAAGACCTATTGAACGACACCCCACACTATGGGATAGACGAGAAAAAAAAATTCATCCCCACTTTACATGTAAGGGAGGTACCCTAAAAAAAATTATTTTTCACAATTTTATTTCACCACTTTGTCGGCGTGATTGATATTTATACCCTTGCCAAATCACAGATTTCTAGTACCAATAGTCTCTGAGCTAAACCGCGGACAGACAGACAGACAGACAGACAGACAGACAGACAGACGGACGGACATGGCGAAACTATAAGGGTTCCTTGTTTACTACGGAACCCTAAAAATGACACTTGAAGGGCCAAATTCACCGTGTCCGAGTAACATTTAAACGACGAATAAATACGTCATTTTGGCAGATTTTCAATATAAAATCTGTCAGAACGTGAAATGGGCAGTAAAAAGATTGCAATTATTTATTCGTATCCGGATGCTGACGGCCTTACAGTTATACCTATCTATAGAAAATCTTGTTTAAAAACCGATCTTTGGGAATGCAGATATTAAAACGTTTTCTTTGATTTGCATAGGAAGAAGAAGAGTTTAAAAAGACTCTTTAGACCAACTTTTTCATCGAGCTTTATGTGAGCAGCACACGTAGATTATTTAGTGACGATTTCACCAATACAACGTTGAGTAACGTTTAACCGTAGAATAAAGTTATTTCGGCAGGTTTTCAATGCAAAACTGTGAGAACGCCCAATTTATTCCTCGGTTTAACGTCAAATCGGCACTTTATTAGCACAGATCGACCCGCGCCTTGTAGTTTTCGGTGACGTTGAACATGTTTCTGGGCACGCCGTGCAAGAAGAACTGGTACGACAGACTGGTGATGTTGCGGAACACGAACACCGTGCTTATGTGGTCCTGGTAACAATACATAATATATTATCTTACTAGAAAAATAAAGGACTGTCATAAAAGCTTTTCATCCCCTATTTTATGCCTCTTGGGGTAGAATTTTCAAAAACTGTGAAACACGTACTTTTTTGTTTTTAATTTAAAGCCCAAATGCCCATGAAACTCGGTGTTTCATGTGTATAACTTGAAAAATTACGGATTTTCATACAAACTTTAACCCCCCATTAAACCATTTAACCCCCAAAGGGTTAAATGGTTATATAAATGGTTAAATAAATGGTTAAATAAATGGAATTAAAAAAAAAATATCAATCAGTCAGTCAATAAGTCAGTGGATCAGTCAGTCAATCAGTCAGTCAGGACAAGTCTTTTTATAAGTAGGTATAGAGATTCATTTATTAGGTACTAGCTTTTGCCCGCGACTTCGTATGCGTGGAGGTACTCGTAGGTTTTTCAAAACTTCCGCGAGAATCCTTCGTTTTGCCGGGATATAAAGTAGCCTATCTATACCCATGCAAATAAATCACTTCCGCGTCGATCCGTTGTTGCTTCGTGATTGAAGGACTAACTAAGAAATTAACGAACAAACTCAAACGACTTCAAATTTAAGGCAGATGAAGTTTGATTAAAGTTAAATTATATCTACAAAAATACCTACCCTATTATTTTGGTTTGAAGAAATCAGAATTCCTTACTTTTTACTAAAACGAAATTGCCTTTTCTATTCTTGCATCTCAACCAAATTATCTAGATACCATTAATAAATAAAACGTTTACTAAATATTTATTTTTGGTACAGACTATCAATGTACGAAAAATAAATTAACTTGTTATCAAAATTACTTATTGCAGGTATTACAAAGAATTGATTGTAGTTTGGTATTAATAGGTACCTGGTGCATTCCTCCACTTGTGATGAAACCTTTACTGTCAGCCCCAGAGAGGTGGAAAATAACTGTGAGGCCTGTCAGCATGTAATCTACGCGATCTGGGTCATCTGCATCTAATTTCTGGAACGACAAATTATTATCCATACTAATTAACCGAGCGAAGTGAGCGCTTGCACTTTTCCCTAAATTTTTCTGCTTTATAGCTCTAAACTGAGGAAAGAAATAGGATATACATAATTATATTATGATACTTGAACGATACTTGTTTTTATTCCTTAATATCAAGGAATTTCAATGCGATTTTATTAAAATGCCTAATTCCACACGTAGGTACGAAGTCACGGAAATTACCTCCAAGTTCTTGCGCTAGATGTGGGCATGGCAACCCGTAATGTAAGAAGAACTTCAAATAGGTATTCCAAAACTTGTACTCTCAGTGCCGATTTCACCAACGACGAGTGACGTTTAACCGAGTATTAAATTGGACGTTCGGACAGTTTTTGTATTGAAGATCTGCCAAAATATCACGCTCGGATAACTTTACTTTAAGTTGGTGAAATCGGCCCCTGAATAAAAGTATCTGGGCAAATAACTATGTATCTATATGAAAATAATATAGAAACTTACATTTTTCGATGGATACCGGAGCGTGAGGTTCACGTCTTGAGAGGGAAACATCCAAGCCTTTGTGCCGAACAAAAGGAGTTCTTCATCTGTAAAATCAGGCAGTACAAGTATACAGTATACAGCATACAGCAGTGTACAGACATGATATAGGTACTAAAGTAGGGTCAATTTAATAGATCGCATTTGACTCTGTCAGTCTTAACAAAGTCATTCGTAAAATTGCCTTCTTTTGTCATTATTATATAAATATTTATTTTTAATTCAAAAAAGTTGAACAATTGTGTAGTTCTAATTTTGAAAAAATAAATAATATATTACTAGCTGACCCGGCGAACTTCGTACCGCCAACTTATCTATATAAATAAAACAAATAAACTATCCCAATCCAAAAAAACTATCCTATCTTTTAAGTTGGACCAAATTACATATACTTACGAAGTTTGATAAAAATCGGTTCAGTAGTTTAAGAGTCCATCGCGGACAAACAACGTGACACGTAATTTATATATATTAAGATTTACTAGCTGACCCAGCGAACTTCGTACCGCCAACAAAAATGTTTAGGGGTGGGTCACACTTATCATTTAGGGGTATGAAAAATAGATGTTGGCCGATTCTCAGACCTACCCGATATGCACACAAAATTTCATAAAAATCGGTCCAGCTGTTTCGGAGGAGTTTGGTAACAAACACCGCGACTAAGAATTTTATATATTAGAGAAAGAGAAGATAATATTGTGCCCTCCGTTATGAGGTTACGTTGTTGAATTTTGATGAAGTGTCAAATGTGATAATTATATTAAATTGGCACTACTTTAAGTACATTTATAAGCCGATAGACGTCCACTGCTGGACAAAGGTCTCTTGCATGGGCTATCACAGGTCTCGGTCTTACGTCGCCTGAATAGAATAGAATAGAATAGAAATGTTTTTTATTCAAATAAACTTTTTTACAAGTGCTTTTGAATCGTCGATGAGTCTACCACTGGTTCGGAATGCCGTTCCTGCCGAGAAGAACCAGCAAGAATTCTTCCACCAGCAAGAAAACCATTCTTCTCAATCCAGTGGTTCCCTGCGATTCGTTTGATGTCATCGGTCCACCTAATGGGGAGGGGGTGGTCTGCCAACCACACATACAGACATTGGCAGACATAATATCCATACAAAGTTGATTTCGCTGCGCAGAACACCTGTCTCTTTGTAAGCGCTAAACGCAAAAATTGCTCTGACTTTAATTGAAGTACTCAAATATTATACTATAGGTATTCAATATTCATCTCCAAGGACACAAGTCTCCTGTTTTTTTTTTTAAGAATATCAGCCAAGCTGAACTCGACTTATACTGTCCTCTCCCCTTCAAATAAGTGGAAAGCTTGTGTTAGGCGTGGGTACGACAAATAGTGCAACGGATGGAGATCAAACTGTCGACCGTCAGTTTTCAGTTCACATCTTTAATCGTTGGGCTATTCAGACATTAATTCGCGATCATGAGAAGAGTTTAGGCCACCACTCCACACCTAAGTGCGGATCGATAGACTTCACACACCTTTGAGAACATTATTGAGAACTCTCACATTATGCAGCTTTGCCTTGCTGCATTCAGCCTCATGATGTAGGTATTCATTCACCGTTAAAGCAGATGCTAATTTCACTATATGTAAAAAAGTGAATCCCACCAAAAACATTTTCATGAAAAATGTTGCCAAGACGAGACCATAATATGGCTCACACTGTCAAAAAATTATCAAATCTCATATAGAGCCAAGCATCTAACTCTACAAGCCCTAACTTCGATACTACAAGAACTATTGTTTAACAGAAAAGTAATGAACAGTGAATAAATTTTTGCACCTTACGCCCATGTGAATGTAGCGAAATGGCTAAGCCACATATTTTGACTAAGGTGTAGAGTTTGAGAAGTTAGGGCTTGTAGAGTTAGAAGCTTGTCTCTACATGAGATCTGATAACTTTTGACAGTGCGAGCCATATTATGGTCTCGTCTTGGCAACATTTTACATGAAAATGTTTTTGGTGGGATTATATTTTCCAGAAGTAAGACTAAAATTCGTGCTTTATTCTTTCCCAAAGTCCACAGATCTATGTACAGATGTACCTACTTAAACACTTACTTACCTACATTATCTTGAGCACTACTGCGACAGTAGTAGTATTTGATCGTTTTAAACAAAGTCGCGTTCAGTACCCCATCGTCGCTTTCATTCGGAATCGCTGGCTCCTCCTTCACCTCTACCAAATACGGGGCAGCACCATCAAAACCGGCACCTGTTTCACCACATAGACACACGCGAAAAAAGTACGCGAACAATATCAGTTTTTTCATAATAAACATTTACATGTGCACCCTTTTTGTCATTTTTGTGTAATAGTGGAGTGTTTTAGACATGCTTACGATAAAGCTAATGAGCAATAATAATAATTAAGTGGGTACATGTGGGTGAAATAGACACATCGCGAAATGATAATGTGTTATCTTGTGATTAATAAGGACTCGCTTAACGTACCTACTTAACGATTGATTAGGATATTGATTGTATTACAAGTTACAACCATAGACGTAATGCTTACAGTATACATAAGTGAATATTATGCAGTTCCAATAATTAATCCTACTTCCTACTAACCCTTCTTCTTCTTCTTTATCAACCGATAGACGTCCATTGCTGGACAAAGGTCTCTTTCATGGACTTCCACAGGTCTCGGTCTTGCGCCGCCTGAATCCAGCGGCTCTCTGCGACTCGTTTGATGTCGTCGGTCCACCTGGTGGGGGGTCTGCCAACACTGCGCTTCCCGGTGCGGGGTCGCCACTCCAACACCTTGGGACCCCAACGACCATCAGCTCTTCAAACTATGTGCCTCGCCTATTTCCACTTCAGTTTCGCGACTCGCTGAGCTATGTCGGTGACTTTGGTTCTCCTACCGGATCTCCTATTTTCTGATTCGATCCCGCAGGGACACTCCGAGCATAGCTCTCTCCATCGCCCGCTGAGCGGTCCTGAGCCTACTTATGAGGCCCTTAGTTAGCGACCATGTCTCAGATCCGTAAGTCATCACTGGCAACACGCACTGTTCGAAGACTTTAGCCTTCAGGCACTGAGGGATTTTGGACGATAAGACATCTCGGAGCTTCCCGAACGCTGCCCAGCCGAGTTGGATTCGACTAACCCTACTTCCTACTAATATTACAAATGCGAAAGTTTGTGAGGATGGATGTATGGATGTATGAATGGATGGATTCGTTGTCGCGTTAAAAGAGTTACAAACATATTTGTTACTCTTTAACGTGACTACGAATGAACCGATTTGGCTGAAATTTGGAATGGAGATAGCTCATACCCAGGATTAGCACATAGGCTCCATTCTATCCCGGAAAATTAAAGAGTTCCCGTGGGAATTAAAAAACCCTAATCCTCGCGGACGAAGTCGCGGGCATCATCTAATATAATATAACCTTCTTTTTTGAAGTCAGTTATAAATTAATGATCAACCACTTTTATGGTAGACAAAAATTAAGATTTGTTATATTACCGCTATAAAATTAAGGAATCCAAAATGATTAATAAAATGAGGCCAAAAACCGGTCCGCTCCCGTGGCCCACAGCCTTTGAAACCGGAGCGCGGTCCCCTCATTAGTCCACTTTACTATTGTAATGGCCTAATAAGTTCACGCTGCACGCCTCGCGAACGAATTATATGGAGCTGACTTACAACCTCAGTGATAGCCTAGTGGTTAGGACTGTGGTCTCCTATTCGGGGGTCTCAGGTTAGGCACCACTGACTTTTCGAAGTTATGTGCGTTTAAGAAACTAAATATCATATGCTTTAACGGTGAAGGACTCGTGATGAAACCTGTATACCTTAGAGTTCTCCATAAAGTTCTCGAAGGTGTGTGAAGTCCGCCAAATCAGATTGGGCCAACGTGGTGGACTATGGCCTGTAAGTTGTGACCCTTCTGTGTGAGGAGACCTGCGCTCAGTAGTGAGACGTTAATGGGTTGCTCATGATGATGATGATGATGAAAATAATTAATAAAAAATGAGGCCCTCAAACCGGTCCGCTCCCGTGGCTTCCAGCCTTTGAAACCGGAGCGTTCGTTAGTGCGCTTTACTAAATTGTAATGTAATGGCCTATAATAATATGTTCACGCCTCGCGAAAGAATAACATGGAGCTGACTTTACAACCAATTTGGTTGGATAACCGATTTCTGACGGCCGGGGCCCGGTATGACGCTGAATGTGGAATATGGATTCACATTTTTACCCGACTGCGGCAAAGCCAAAAGAGGGGTTATGATTTTGCTTAATTATGTATGTGACTATTTATGAATGTTCCACACCGTAGCAAATTAACTACTGAGCCGATTTTGGTGAAGAGGTATCAATCAATCGATACCTATTTACTCGTCTGTTATACTTTTTCATGGTTTAGCCGCTAATCTTAATGTTACGAAAGGCACTGAAAGCTTGAAAGCATGTAACCTGAAAACAAAGAGTTCCCAAGGGATTAAAAACAAGACTACGCACTTAGCTTCTAAATAAATTCACATATTCTTACAGCAATAGTACCCAATAAAATAAAAACTTTATTACAAAAAATACAACATAATATTTATTAGTATCCATAAATTATGTAGGTATATCGTAGACGTAGTTCGCTTTAGTACCATATATTTCGATAGTATAATTAAAACCACCCCACAAAGCGCTTCTTAAATGAACATTAGCATAACTAAGACCTATCCCACCATAATCAACCTCCGCTGAGGCACCTTCGTCAGAATCAGAATTGTCTATAATATAAATAGCTGTAATGATATTATCTTTTTCTTCATAATATTTCGGAAAAGCAATATCCTCTGTTCGTATGTAATAATTGGCTTTTTTCACATGTTCACTTTTATGCAGTAACTTGTCTTCCGAACTTTTTGTACCAACGTAAACACTTTTCGAGTTTACACTGTACAATACCAAGACGAACAAGAAAAACACTTCACTTAAATACGCCATCTTATGTTTCTGTTTATCTTTTTTATTGTTCCATTCATCAAACGGGTAATATGTTAATGTTGCTACTTAATAATGCACTCTAACGGGGATTAGAATAATAAATATACTTTTTTGAAAATTAGGATTCACTGTATAAATTTTAATAAAAATAACATTTTCGTTGTGTGAAAACTAGTGGAAAGCTGATGTTATCGTGAATATATTATCACGACTGAATATCGTTTGTCTGATAATGATAAACATTGTGTAGATAACAAAGAATTGTTTTGGAAGATTTTGATAAAATTCCGATGAGTACATAATACTTATATGCAACGTCTGTCCTACAGTGTGCAGTTTCGCATTCTTACTTTCTTTGGTCACGTATCAAGACGTGATGATGTTTCCATTGTACGTGTTGTGGTCCAAGGAAAAGTAGCGAGCACAAGGGCACGTGGCAGATCGCTCATGAGATGGATAAACCAAGCGAGGGTTGCGGTGGATGTTCCCTTACATGAATGCACGAGGGAGGAAGAATGCAGGCATATAGTGTATGTCACAATACCTTGTAGTGACGACCACAAGAGCGAAACGACTGAGAAGTAAAAGAAGAATATATATGTAGCTATAGTTCCATGGTAGCCATATATCAATAATCGGCAGGAACGGCATTCCGAACCAGTGGTAGACTCATCGACGATTCTAAAGCACTTGTAAAAAAGTTTATTTGAATAAAAAAACATTTCTATTCTATTCTAATGATATTTTTATTAATTACTAGTTGATGCCCGCGACTTCGTCCGCGTGGATTTAGTTTTTAAAATCCCTAGGGAACTCTTTGATTTTCCGAGTCCGTTCCGAGGTCCTGAACTATACCCATGCAAAAAATCACGTCGATCCGTTGCTCTGTTGCGGCGTGATTGAAGGACAAACCAACAAACCAACAAACAAACATACTTTCGCATTTAAATAATATTGGTAAGGATTACTGCTTGTTGTTCATTTTCTAATATTTCGCCAATTCTAGTGACAAGCTTTCATGGAAAAAATAATACATATAATTAAGGCGTTATGTACCTATATTAATGAAAATTAAAATGTGAGAAATTCGCCGTATGTGAGAAACTGCCGTATAAATATCAGTGTATTTTTCGGAAGTGTTTGGAAAAGTTTTTGTCGGGAAAATTGTTCAAAAGTCACAACATAAATGCTAGAGGCTAAAGATTTCTTTCATGCTTTCTAAAAGATATCAGTTTGCAGATCTGGCGCAAATGTTAATAAGGTTATATATTTATTTTTAATTTTCTTGTATAAAATAATACTTATTAAACTTAATATTAAATGAACAACGGTGAATTTATCTCTATAATAGAAACTGTGTTGAGACTAGAGAATATTATAATATGTATTAGTCAAAAGTCATAAGATATGGCAACTAGTATTTCTCTCGATTAATGAGTTTCAAATGATTGATTATGTCATAAGATTTCCATTAAATTTTTATCTTAATTACTTTATCTTTTCCTAATAGCAATAGAGATAACGAGCATAAATTTTGAGAACAATTCAGTCTATGTTACGGTTTTAAAATAAAAACTAAATTGCTGCCCGTTAAATGACCAGCCAGTAATTACAGTAAGTACTTGCACATCCGAAAAAAATCAAAAGATTGATGTGAGAGAAAAAGTAAATTTATTTATTTATTTATTTTTATTATTTATGTACATAAAAACAATCCTTAAAAATAATAATAGAGGACGTGGACAAAGGTGAAGCTTATCTCTAAGAAGAAATTTCTTCCAGCTTCCCTCGACAGTAAGGCAAAATTATAAAGTGGTATAGGTTTAAAAAATGTACATCTCTACATATATACTAGAATAAAATATAATATAAATATATAATAAACTAAAAATATATAAATAATAAAATACATACATGAATAATACATAATGAACAAATTCTTTGTTGAATATAGGTACTTAAATTCTTTCATCTCTAAATTTTTCCTAATCAAACCGCAACAACTTTCAATGAGCTAAGCCATTAGAATGATATAAATACATTCATCGTAAGTAACAAATGGCAGTTCGAAATTAAGATGGAGTCGAAAATTTTAATATTGAGTGGGTTCCTGTTCCTCACGAGCTTAGCTGCAGCAAGAAATGTAACATTAGGCGAACCTTCCGAAGGAAAGCTACTCTACCATCAAATGTTTGAAAAGAAACCAACACCAGACGTAACCGAAACTGGAATGGGTACAATAAATATAAGAGATGGTGTTATAACTGCAATAGATATTCAAGATCTGCAAGGAGACGGCCGTAGTATCGTCTTATCTGGTGGCATTGGAGACAGTAAAGCAAAGATTGCTTTGATTGGTGAGCGTGGCACGGGATTCAAATTCATCATTGATGTTTATGGTAAGCCGGGTAATAAATTGAAGTTTAATGATCCTTCCAAAGATTCATCAGAAAAGCCTGATGAGCCATCCAAAAATAAATTAGAAAAACCTGAGGAACCCTCAAAAGATAAATCAGACAAACCTGACGATCCATCCAAAGATAAATCAGAAAATCCAGATGAACCATCAAAGGATAAACCAGAAAATCCTGAGGAACCCTCAAAAGATAAATCAGAGAAACCTGACGACCCATCCAAAGATAAATCAGAAAATCCAGATGAACCATCAAAGGATAAACCAGAAAAATCTGAGGAACCCTCAAAAGATAAATCAGAGAAACCTGACGAACCATCCAAAGATAAATCAGAAAAACCTGACAAACCATCAAAGGATAAGTCTGAAAACCCTGATGAACCGTCCGAAGATAAACCTGTTGAACCATCAAAAGATAAAACACCAGATCCGTTAAATTTAGTTTATACTGATGACAAGTCTTAAGAATTATGAAAATAAGTTAAAGTAATATACATAATATATTTATTATTTTAAAAAGTTCTACAAGTCGTAATAAGAATTAAATATTTGAATATAATTAAAATATTTAGTTAATGTTTTAGTTGTTATTTCTCTGTTTTACTAATTAATTATTGTGTATAAAACACAATAATTAATTAAGGGACATCACGCACTACGCGGCCCCGATCAAAGTCAGTGGCCGCAGCGTCCAGGTAAAGTAATCATAACCCAATAAGAATTGCATATTTGGTCATACCTACCCATGCCTACATCATTAGGACGCCATTTTGACGGTCGCCAGCAGCGTAGCCATGGCTACCAATTGTAATCAAAGGTCATAAAAGAAAAGCCAACTGAGTTAGCTACCATTTATTATTTTAATATGAATTATTTGGCTACGCTGCTGGCAACCGTCGCCGGCCATGGCGTCGTAATTCTTATGGGTTTTAAAAATTCAAAATTCGAATTTTGGCACTTATGACAAGTCATGAATCTACCACCGCACCGGTTCGGAAAGCTGATTCTGTTGAGAAGAGCCGGCAAGAAACTCAGCGCTTGCTCTTTTTAAAACAAAATATGTAATGCAATATCGTAATATACAATATCATAAAAATGTAGTAAGTTACACTCTCTTGTCAGCTGGATGCCAAGCCGATTGTTTCCATGCAGCTTTGTCATAGCCTCAACTTAACAAAGTGTGTTTTTACACGTTGTTTAAATTTGTGTAATGCCAAATCTGTACGTGTATTCCACTTTTGTCGTGTGGTCGTACCTAACACTTCAACAACATCACAGTTCATGCTTCCGTTTGCAAAATTTAAAGAGTTAAGTATTTCTGATTCGATCCAATTTAAGTAAACTGTCGAAGAGATGATAGATTTTATTTTTATACATTATAGGTACACGCTTGACTTCTATCACACCTGATGGAAAGAGATGATGTGGCCTAAGGTGGAACGCGTTTGCCTAGAAGATGCCTATTCACTCTATACGGCTCTAGGGGCCATAGACGACGTAATTTCTATAATGTCCAATTGTATAGCAACCTAGCCTAGCTGGCTAGTGAGTGCTAACAAGATGCTTTGATCCAGTGCATTAAACAGATTGATTTGAACACAAAGGCCCTTATCGCGGCGGGCTACGAGCGATATTTGGTTAATTTAGCAAATGGTCGACACGGGTGACCTCTGCTGACGCCGCTGTTTTGATACGCGACCCGATATTATACTTGACGGCCGGTGTGTGTACATGCTATGGTGCTAGGCTTACATGGCGCTCATTCATTAAACCATATTATCTTATCTTAAATGTTATAAATGTGAAAGTTTGTGAGGATGGATGTATGGATGGATGTAGGTATGTTTGTAACACTTTCACACCACAACGAATGAACTGATTTGGCTGAAAGGAATGGAGATAGCTCATAACCAGGATTAACATACATATTTTTATGCCAGAAAATTACAAAGTTCCCGCGGGAATTAAAAAGCCTTAATCCACGCGGATGCAGTCGCGAGCTTCGTCTAGATATAAAGATATTTACTTATTTACTAGCCATTGCCCATTGCGTGGAGTTACTTTTTAAAAATCCCGAGGGAACTTGGTATTTCCAGGATAAGTGATAGCCTAAGCCACTTTCCAAATCCTCAACGTTAACTACACCCATGGAAAAATCACATCGATCCGTTGCAGCTGATTGAAGGAAAAACCAATTAACCAACACATTTTATTTTACCACTATGTAACCATAGCCATATTACTCCGGTAATCTACATTACACGCACATATTTGACCTCCCAAACTCACTAACACAATTTTAATAACATCAATATCTCACAGCCACAAGTTGAACTACTTTATTATCATTACGTTGCCTCAACTGAACCAGCGAAGAAGATTGATCCGTCACCCGTCAAGATGTTTCTAAGAATATTTTTAATCTGTGCACTAATCGCTGCTGGCAGCTCTAAGTCCTTGATATTTGGTCAAGTTGACGACTCTAATGGTGCTGTAAGAAAGGTTTTCGACAGAAAAACCATAATGTATGGTTTACCCTTCATAAAAAGGGAGGAAGATGTGTATTACGAGTACAAACTTGAAGACAAGATAATTAAGGGAATTTCTATAGAAGACCTGGGTGGGTTGGCTGAAGCGACTATCACTCAAGGCGGGGTCGGGTTCTCGTTTGTTAATATTAAGCTTGGGAGTGAAAGAGGTTCTGATTGTACATTCGTTATCAAAATATACGGGTGATCAGTTTTTGTGACGTTTTTTAATTGAGTTTATTGTATAGCTTGGTTTATTTGTATTTTAAAAGTTTAATATAATAATTAAATACCTACTCTTGCGTAGTTATCTACATATATACATCTTGTTTTTCTTTCATAATGTGCAAATAATTCGTTGGTCTTATGATAGGCACGATCCACTGTTCATCCCAGTTTCATTATCTTCCGATCTTTTTCCACCTAACCCCACTTTTCGTACCTGTCGACTGGACTATCTTTTCGAAGCGCCATGTCGTGGTAATGAAAGAAAATACAAACATGTTTGAATAGTCAATATTGTAGGAAATTTAATGTTCTACAAAAAGTACATACATGCTTTTGCCGTACGATGTAAGGGAAAAATGTTATTGAGGAAAAACTGGAGGAAGGTCGAAAATTTTGAAGTTCCCCACAGGGTCCTCGAGGTCCAAAACTTGAGAATGTTAATTAACCATCCCTGAACAACATCCGAAAGTTTCATTAACTTCCGACCTTTTTCTATCAAACTACCTATTGACTGGACTACCTAGTTCACCCTACGTTGTTTTGGAATGTGTAATACTTGCTTAATAATAATGTTTTTTTTAAGTTTAATTTTTGAAAAGACTTGAACCTTGTACCCCGAAAATGAGGCCGCAGTCTTAACCGCTAGGCTATTTACCGCTATCTTCAGTGGAATTTCTAAAAGATTCGATCATTTTAAATCCGCACGTGCTAGTACCTACAGCGCGTCGCTAGCTAAAATGCGTAAATGCTTAGGTTGTAGAAGTATGTACCTACATCTATGCGTAGATGTTTTTTTCGTTGCTATTTTCGATCCTATCGATCATCAAGTGATCAAGTCGTTTTGACCCGAATACTCTGAAAATGGGTCGTAATCGACCCGGATTACGAGAAATGACCGATCGACACAGCTCTACCTTGTACCTTAAAATTTTTCCATCATGTAACCGAAGCCTTATCGCTCCGGTAAAATACATTACGCACACAGTCATTTGACCTTTCAATCTCACTCACACTGCAATATCAGTGTGTCACACTCACAAGTCGAACTACTTACTACTCTACTCTACTTCATTACATCACCTCATGTGAACCAGCGAAGTGGACCGGCCACGATACATCAAGATGTTTCTGAGAATATTTTTAATCTGTGCATTTATAGCTATAGTAAGCTCAAAGTCCGTGATAGTTGGTCAAATTAGCGACTATTCTGGTGTTGTCAGAAAAGTTTACGAGAAACAAATCGAGGCGACTGGCGTCCCCTTCATAAAGCGGGAGCAAGAAGTGTATTTTGAATACCCAGTTGGTGATCAGAAGATTAAGGGAATTGCCATAAAGGACCTGGAAAATGGATTGGCTGAACCGTCTATCAATCGAGGAGGTATTGGGTTCCCGTTTGTAAACATCAAGCTTAAAAGTGAAAGAGGTTCTGGGTTTAAGTTCCTCATTGAAATATACGCGTGATAAGTTTTTCTGATGTGTTCTCAATGTATATCGTGGACTTTATTGTGTGATTAGACGGTTTTATGTAATTAAATACTCTATTGTACATGTAGTTTTTATTTTTAAAAAGAGCACGTAAGAAAAAACCGACTGTGTGTTAAAACAAAAGTATATCTATCTACCTATTAGAAATGATAGTTTTTAGGGTTCCGTACCCAAAGGGTACCAACGGGACCCTATTACTAAGCCTACGCTGTCCGTCCGTCCGTCCGTCCGTCCGTCTGTCAGCGGGCTGTATCTCGTAAACCGTAATAGATAGACGGATGAAATTTTCACATATTATGTATTTCTATTGCCGCTATAACAACAAATAATAAAAATTAAATAAAATTAAAAAAATTAAATTAAAATATTTCCATGGGTACATGGAAATATTTTTATTTAATTTTTTTAACGGATCCCTAAAAGAGCGAGGCCCGACTCGCACTTGGCCGATTTTTAGGGTTCCATAGTAAACAAGGAACCCTTATAGTTTCGCCATGTCCGTCCGTCTGTCTGTCTGTCTGTCTGTCCGTTCGCGGTTTAGCTCAGAGACTATTGGTACTAGAAATCTGTAATTTGACAAGGGTATAAGCCGTGTCAATAAAGAAAGGAATCTGAAATGGCGGCTTGTACTTGTAATGACAGGCACAGGTTGGACCGTCAGCAAAAAACGAAGCGAAGCTGGGCTGCTATATGTGTAGCTATACAGACACACATTGTATGTTTATATTATTTATTTAGTATTTGTGTTGATACCTTATTCATTTATGTACCTATATTATGTTATTAAATATACCTATATATTACTATTGATTTATATAGTTAGCACATGTTTAATATCTCTAGGTATTTATTTATTTCTTGTTATCTTTAAGTCCTCTAACTTATCTTGTATGTTTCGCGTCAGGTCGCAACGTATTTTGTATTTCTTCTTCAAAATATTTTGTAACATTATATACGATTTCACCCTAATCACTTCGAAGAATCTTTCCTCGTTTCGCGTAAACGCTCATTAAATTAAAGCTCATTTTTTAAACGTAAGATAATTATTGATCAATAAACAGCATACGAACGACAATAACAACGAAAAAACTTAACAGAAAACAAGACAAAGAACAGTAACAAAAACACAGTGTGCAAGCAGATACAGACTGATAATTTTTTTGCGTGCTGTAACGACGTGTGCGAGTGAGAGGGAATGATTAGCGACGCCATTTACAATTCCTTTCTTTAATGACACGGGTTATATAAATCAATCACGCCGAAAAAGTGGTGAAATAAAATTGTGAAAAATATTTTTTTTAGGGTACCTCCCCTACATTTATAGTGGGGATGATTTTCTTTTCTCGTCTATCATATAGTGTGGGGTGTGGTTGAATAGGTCTTTCAAAAATATTGTGGGTGTGGGAACACCATTTTTCAATTCAGGGATCAGTTTGTGTGAAATAATATGATATTTTAAAGTGCTAAATTTTATTAGAGTCAAGTGTCGCCCCCCCGTCCCCCCCCCCCCCCTCTGCTAGCTAAATGGTTGTATAAATAAAGGATACAAGAAAAAATTCACAGCAGTAGTAGTGTGCGTGTGTGTGTGTGTCTGTGTGTGTGTGTGTGTGTGTGTGTGTGTGTGTGTGTGTGTGTGTGTGTGTGTCTGTGTGTGTGTGTGTGTCTGTGTGTGTGTGTGTGTGTCTCTGTGTGTGTGTGTGTGTGTGTGTGTGTGTGTGTGTGTGTGTCTATGTGTGTGTGTGTGTCTCTGTGTGTGTGTGTGTGTCTCTGTGTGTCTGTGTGTGTGTGTCTGTGTGTGTGTGTGTGTCTGTGTGTGTCTGTGTGTGTGTGTGTGTGTGTGTGTGTGTGTGTGTGGGTGGGTGTGGGTGTGGGTGTGGGTGTGGGTGTGGGTGTGGTGTGTGTGTGTGTGTGTGTGTGTGTGTGTGGGTGTGTGGGTGTGTGTGTGTGTGTGTGTGTGTGTGTGTGTGTGTGTGTGTGTGTGTGTGTGTGTGTGTGTGTGTGTGTGTGTGTGTGTGTGTGTGGCATCGTAGCTCTCCAACGGATGGACCGATTTCGATGCGGTTTTTTTCATTTGAAAGCCAGTTTTCTTTCGGTGGTCCTTAGCTATATTTGGTAAATATCGGTTCAGCAGTGTAAGAGTATCAGCTCTTTTCCAAAATGATGATGCATTTTTGGCGTATGATTACTCGATTAAGTGCTTCACGTGTGCCAGTAGGCAGTGGCGGCGCTAGACCAAATGTGTGCGTCGGCGACATCAAGTTCGCGAGGCCTCTTTACTTCGCAGTGAAAAAAACCGTTAAATTAAGTGAGCCCAAATTATAAAATAATTTATGAGTATAATGAGTTTTAATGTTAATAAAATGACAAAAAATAATTACACACATAGAAATTAAAATAGACGAACTTTTCGGCTTTTAGCCTCACTGAATTTTTTCAGGATTGTGTCGTAGTTAAGTTTAGCCGCTATTTCAGCTTCGATTGACAGAACTGATAACGCGATGATTATTAATTTCAACTTTGAGAAGCTTCTCTCAGCGGAAGCTGTGCGGACCGGAACTGTGAGCATGATTCTAATTGTAATATAAACATTTGGATATATTTCTTCTAAATTATTTTCTAAAATGTATTGGATGAGTTGTTTCGCGTCGTTGATAGAGTCTAGTGAATTAGTTTTTAAAAGCTGAAGTTCTTAGTTCTACCTATAAAGTACCTACTAGGTACTCAATTCCATCGGGCAAGTGTTAAATAATTACTTACATTATTTTCACCCAATACAGATATCGTGTCGGGCAGTGTGTGTGAGAACGCTGATTAGGGCGAAGCTTTCATTTTATAGTTTTGCCAGACAGACGGTTCTGAATAGATATCTACCTATAAAGTACCTACTAGGTACTCAATTCCATCGGGCACGTGTTAAATAATAAAATTCATTATCATTGCTTAGCTTTTTTCCCGAATTGTTCGGGGTCG
This sequence comes from Oeneis ivallda, assembly GCA_029955525.1. Classification (NCBI taxonomy): domain Eukaryota; kingdom Metazoa; phylum Arthropoda; class Insecta; order Lepidoptera; family Nymphalidae; genus Oeneis; species Oeneis ivallda. Next base: position 24,978,225 of record JARPMR010000007.1, read on the forward strand.
GCAAGCGAAAATAAGTAGGTAACTAGTTTTTCTGCGAGGCCCCCTCAGGCGCGGGGCCGTCGGCGGTGGCCGACGTCGCCGACGCCTAGCGCCGCCACCGCCAGTAGGTATAATCGTTATATATAATATGACAATTAATTGATAGCTTCGACGTGATGCTGCAACCAGTTTCATACATAGTCCGGCCATAGATTCACATGTCGGGGGTGTTTTAAATTTTAAATTTTACGCTTGTAGAATAAGTTTAAAATAGATCTGAACTTGTTCCTTTAATATTGTACGTAAATATTCTTACTAATATTTATAAATGGGAAAGTGTGTTTGTTTGCTGGTTTGGCCTTCAATCACGTAGCAACGGATCGATGTGATTTTTTGCATGGGTAGGTAATTAAATAGTCGAGGTCTTGGAGAGTGACATTGGCTGCCTTTTATCCCGGTAAAACAGAGGGTTCCTACGAAATTTTTAAAAACCTAACTCCACGTGGACAAAGTCGCGAGTTAAAACTAGTAATAAAATAAATCACTGATTCATCACTTCACCAGCTCTGGTCAATAAAGACAAGGCCAAACGTAAATGGAACGTAAATATCATACTAGGTAGGTATATAATATAATACCTACCTTCTATGCATAACAACTTTATTCATCAATTTTTCCACTCATCACTCTAAGGTGCGGTTCAAACTTCAAACAGCTACGATACGCAACTTCGGCCACGGATTTATTAAGAACGCGTATAACGCCAAAAAAAAAAATCAGATTTCGCGATGGGATAAAACATAGCCGAAACCTCATGTGAGGCGCGACAAAAGAAAGCGTTTTGCGCGGAATAGGAGTGTAGTAAGCGCCAAATACTTTGTAACTCGTAAAATATTCATTTTCTTTTCAATTCACTAGGCTACTCTCTTGATAATATCAATCGGAATTTAATGTAAAAATTTTGGCTCTGTAATATGCAACACATTGAAAATAAATGAATATTGGTTAAAAATTAGACCTAACTTTGCGATTTTTTATTATCGAACATATTTCATCATTTTATGTTTTTGCCCAGGCACGTCCCTTGGCAGTATGATGTAATTTTTGCGTGTATTTTTTCGGATAATTGAAACTTGATCTACTACTGTAAAAATCAAATCTGTTTACTGTTAACGAGCGCACACCCACTCTTAAAACCCTGTGGGAACTCTTTGATTTTCCGGGATAAAAAATGTTCTGTGTCCGTCTGGAACACAAGCTATCTCTGTGTCAGAGAAAGTTTTTATTTTCTTACGAAAGACGAATTAGGTAGGTACTCTTTGTATCTCATAAGATTTAGCCGGAATTCACTATATAAATCCCTAAATTTTTTAATGACACTTAAAATTACAAAATGTTGATTTTTTTCTCTATTTCCTACCAAAACCTTACGGTAGTAAGGCGTGCTATGTGTGTTTATGATCATATGTCGGTTACATAACAGGAATACGGAAATAAAAGTAATTTTGACATAGATACAATCATAAAATTTATTAATGAAAAAATTATTTACAATTATTTAAAAAACTTACAGAAATTATTATTGAAGCTCTAGTAGTTATAAAAGAAAAGAAAGGCGCATGCTTAATAATTATTATTATTGTTAAATTAATTTCATTCATCAGAATTGGGTTACTCTCCATGGCTTTACCAACGTAATAGTCTGAATTTACCGCGTACACTTTGACAACAAAATGGTAACCATGACCTTTGCTGGGACTAACCAACTCAATGCTGACGTAGGTACTTCTGACCGATTCCACCGTCCTTTATATAGGCTTTTCCCAATTCATCCCTCCTTAGATCTTTTAAATCGATTGCGTTGATTACTTCATCATTGATTGTTAAGTCAGAACAGTCCACAATAACAGTCTCTGAGCCGACCCACTTGTCCGGATTTTCTTTATGAACCCTATCGTATATCATCGAATCCATCGAATCATGAAATGTTGCAAGCCGTGGAAACTACTAATAAAAACAAAGCAAGACAAGTAACTGCAACTGAATTATGAAATATGAATAGATACAAGTAACACCATTTTAGATACTTATAAACTTATGAACTTATAAACATGATATCTTAGACCATTTAATTTATATCGATAGTTTGTAACACTGCCCACTAACGAGGTTTTGATTTCTTTCTCACACTATTTGGATGAGAATGAGATATGACACAGTGAGATATTATTTTAATTATTTTAATAATTAAAATTATTAATAATTATTAGTGTGATTATTTTAATCACACAAATAATATACAGGCGAAGGTTTGTATGTGTATGTGTGTATCTTTGTTGGTCTTTCACGCAAAAAATACTGGATGGATTTGGCTGGAGATAAAAAATACCCTGGATTAACAGATAGGCTACATTTTATCCCGGAAAATTAAAGGGTTCCCGTGGGAATCAAAAATCCTTAATCCACGCGGACGAAGTCGCGGGCATCATCTAGTAATAAATACATGGAAATTACTAGTAACATCGATGAGGCTTTAATTTTAGTATCCATTTAGATTTCAGTTTGTTTTATTTATATACGTATGTAGGTATGTTATGTGTTCGATATAATTTCAGAAAATACAAAAATATTATAATTTTCACTATTTAACCCCCGACGCAAAAAGAGGGGTGTCAAAAGATTAACGTAGCAGCCTCCCTGATGGACCGATTTTGATGGGGTTTTTCTGTTTGAAAGCTAATATAATCGAGGTGGATCTTAGCTATAATTTATGAAGATCTGCTCAGACGTTTGAAGATCATCAGCTCATTTCCTACTTGATAAAAGGGTCTTACAAGCTTTCACTGGTGCGATTGATTTATTTGGCGTACTGTTACTTCGGATTATTTCCAAGGCATGGTAACCTTGAGTTGATGCTGCAGCTCAAGAAGTCTGCGGGATATCCAACTCCTCAGCAACTTACAGCAGATATAGTGTGTTTGGGCTCATAAGAATGGTCTCAATGAGTAAGTGTTAGTTAGAAGATGATTGAGGATCGAGGATCGAGGAGGAGGATCTGATGATGGAGCAGAAAATCCTGTTAGGATGTCAGGTATATCGTACATATAGTCCGGCCATTGATTCACATGTTGACTTGGGAGAGTTTTAAATTTTTAACCGACTTCAAGAAAGGAAGAGGTTTTCAATCCGTCCGGATTTTTTTTTTATGTATGTTCACCGATTACTCGAAGACGCCTTAACCGATTTGGAAAATTCTTCTTTGTTTCAAAGGGTATACTTCCCAGGTGGTCCCATTGAAATTTGATCGAAATCGGTCGAGCGGTTTTTAAAATATCAACAATAAAGACGTATATACTCTGTAGAGGCGCGGTGTAGTTTAGTCGGTTTTTAAAAAAGATTTTTTTATATTAAATTATTAATCTACACTTGCTAAGTCCATACGGACAAAGTCGTGGGCACCTGTTAGTGCGTCAGTGATATAATTACTGATTCATCGACCACCTCCGACCATCAATAATGACAAGGCCAAACGGAGGACATATGGAACGTAAACATCATATTATTATTTACAATAATATTACCTGCTAGCTTTACACGAGACTTCGACCGCGTGGAAAAGGCCGCCGCCATTTTGCAGGTCTTGAACTATAGGTATCCATGCAAAACAAGTGTAAATTAAAATTTTTATTTTAAATGCAAGCTTTTAGTAGCTACATCATTAGACTCTGGATATCATCTAGGATCAGAGTACTTGTTATGACGAATCAAACGAGCCCAAACTCGATGGGGTTACGTCGTTTTATTACAGAGTTCCGATAGCCATCTTCCGTCTCCATCGTCAGATCAGCTCCATGTCACAACAATATTGCATTGTCATCCGATTTACATATAGTTACATGAAAAATTTCAGCTCGATCAGAAACCAGGAAGTGGGTCTAATTCATCTTGCAAGATTTGACCCAAACAAACATTGCAAGTTAAATAAAAGCTTGTAAAAATGAACCAATCCATTGCTTTATGAAAAAAGAAAAACAAAGTCACTTTCATTTTTTTTAATATTATAATAACTGTAATAAAGTAGATACTTTATTATATTAAGAAAACAAAGAAACAAAAACCGGCTAACTGCGACTCAGACCCGCACATGAAGGGTTTCGTACCATCATACAAGATATAATACTAGTTAATATTAAGGAGGCCCCCTTTAATTTTTTACTTTATTATTTTTGTAATAGCGGCAATAGAAATTACACATTCTGTGGAAAACAACCCACTGAAAGACAGATGGATGGACGGACGGACAGCGTAAGGACAGCGTAGTAATAGGGTCCTGTTGGCACCCTTTGGGTACGGAACCCTAAAGTTTCTATATATGACAATACTTATAATATTGGTTACTTAAGTAACTAGGTATAACTTGTTTGAATAAATAAAACACATTTATTAAAATTATTTTTTTCGGTATAATATGTAAAACTCAGAAAATGATTAGATTAGACAAATGAAAAAAATAATAAAAATGAGTGTTAGGGATGCTACATTGTTCAAATAATAATGAGGCAATTACTTCTAAATCACAGGTATACACATCAATTATATATGTATTTATTTGTACTTATATAATAATAAATTCACTTTTCTTAATAATAAAACGAGTTACAAATTTAATAATAAAATATAACATACCTAATATTAGAAAGGTTTATTGGTTTATTGTACTTTAAATTAATTTTATTAATTAGAAAATAATATATAGAAAAATTATAATCTCAATCTGAATCTAAACCTGAAGTGTCAATGGGATGGTTTACAAAAAGGCTTGAACAATCGATTCGTTTGGGGTCCCAACTTGCAGGAATGGCGACCCCTCACCGGGAGGCAACGCAACGGTAGTCCCCCCATTAGGTGGACCGACGATTTCCGGCGAGTCGCCGGCAGCCGCTGGATGCAGGCGGCACAAGGACGTGTCCTGTGGCGAATATTTCAAGAGGCCTTCGTCCAGCAGTGGACATAGTCAATCACTTAGGTGTACATAAAATGGCCAGTTACAAACAGACACCTAAAATTTTTTCGATTAACAATTACGTAATATTATAATAACTTCGATGGGGTTTAAGATTTTACTTAGTTTTAATTTTAGTAATACCTAATTAATTTATTAATTTAGATTAAAGTTTATTTAATTTATATAATAAAATCAAATAGAAAAGCGAGAACAAGTTTAATAATTGTATTAATCAGAAAATAATAAACTGGACCGCAAAGAAAAAGGGTTGGTTAGAAAATCATCAAAATGAAAAAACTACGCATTTTCATTTATTTTATATTTATTAAAAAAAAGCTTGAATTCATGTTTTTTTTTATTTTCATTTAAGCACATTAAAATATTCTTTAATTTAGTTTTTATTTCATTAAGCTAGGTACTTTTGATATTGAAGATTTTCTAACCGATCCTTTTTCTTTGCGGTCCAGTTTATATAGCTAAATTATAATCACTGCATACAGGCGACGCAAGACGGTGACATGTTAAAGTTTATGCATGAGACCATGGACTTGTATCGGAGAATGAAAGAAGAAAGGGGATTACATCAATCACTTTCCATGTGTGGACTTAAAATAGTCAGTTTCAATCGCGTACACTTGGACGTAAAAATTGTAACCGCGAAATATATTGGGACTGTTCAATTCAATGGTGACAGAGTTCTGACCGATCCCACCGTCTTTTATAAACGCTTCTCCCAATTTATCTTCTCTTAGATCCAATATATTAATTGCACTTATCACTTCATTTCTTGAACAGTTCACTGTAAAGGTATCCGACCTGATCCAGATAGCCGGATTTTCTTGATGAACCTTATTGTATATCAGTTTAGAGCTCTGATCTGGAAACCCGAGGTATAAATCGTGACAAAAAGAAGACACTATTAATAAAATCAAAGTAACTGAAATAACTATTGGAGTTCTTGACATTTTAAATTAATACACGTCTGTATATTCAAAACTTGGTAGCGAAAATGTCAAACTTGATCACACAGTGTAGAATACAAGTATTCTAATATGTAAATATTTAGCAGCTGGTCGTGAAACCATATTTTTTATTAGCATAAAAAGGTAGTTTACTCCCATGTCATGTGAGTATAGGAAAATTTTACCATACGTCTTTCTGTATGTTAAAAGTTCTTGATTTTTCTACTACTTCATATGAGAGACTTATATACTTTAGACAGTTTTTATGTGTATTTTGGTTCACCTGTTCGCTTATAATTGCTAAGCTGCTGATCAATATGGTGGCTATAACAAAAAATATACGTAAAGAAAGAGAAATGCGTGAGTGTCGTGGAATACTTGGTTGCAACGAAGTTCCTTTAAAAAAATTACCTTTTAGAATCAACGCCATCTCTCGTTGGTACGTGGGTATCTACATTATAGAAAGGGCGTGACGTTCGTGACGGAAAATTCTTACACTTTTTTTCGTGTAGCCCCCATCCGCTACGTCATCCGCTACCAAGTCCGTACCGTCCGATATCCTAGCTTCGTTCCAAAAATAAGTTTATTCCTATCTCATTAAATCTATCGACTTTGGCCTCGATAAATTCAAGGTCTCCTTGTGTAGATTCCGAAAATGTATATTATTTGTCTAGTGATCGATACTTTATACAAAACATTCTTCCGTGTTTCTAGATTTAATAAGTAGGGTTTTAGATTGAACTTTCTTTAGTTCTCTGTATTATAGGCTTGTAGCCTGTCTAAAAATAAAACTCGTATTGCTTAGAACAATTATCGTGTACTCGAGAAATCCACGAATCTTATACCAAAGATTCCTGGCAGTTATAGCAATCTATACTTAGGTACTCGTAAAAAATTGGTTGTCTGTAAAGTCGGTTTACGGACGATAGTTTTACGTGATAACGTCATAAAGAAACATTGACGATGACTGGCGGGCGGCACAAGCCAACGCTTGGGCTGATCGTGCCTCTCTATCGCTTGTTCCGCGCTCTCGCTTGCACCCTAAGGCGACGTTTTAGCATGCAATCATAAAGAAAAGTTTTTGACCGATATCTCGGAAACTATCCACTTTAGGGCAAAAGTTATTCAGACCTTTTTTGTAGATAATAAAATTTTGCATCTTTTATTTCCTGTAAACTTTTTTGTAAAACTTACCGTTTACGATTTATGGCCCATTTTCGTGTGTGTGTGTGTGTTCCGAAACGAAACGAAAAACCGGTTCATTAAATGGGCCATAAATCGTAAACGGTAAGTTTTACAAAAAAGTTTTTGGACCCTTAACCAAAACAAAAAAATAAATTGGATCGGAAATTTAGTGCGAGGTTAAATGCTTTATTTACTGGACTATTATCAAGTCAAAACTTAAGAAAAAAGTTATTGAAATGGAATAACTTATTTGCGTTTTTAAAACCTAATACAGATTTTTCTCATGAGCAAACTCTAAATCTCTCACTTAAGGATGATTATACGGGTCTGACCGCGAAATTCAAATTAGTCAGAATATCGACTAATTTGTGAGTAACTCACGTCCAACTCAATATTCTAACTAATTTCTTAAACTGGACACTTTCATGTAAAGATTTTTGTAAAAACCTGTGAAGATGATACTGCCACTGGCGCAATTAAAATGCCATATGCCTTCTTTGTCGTATTAGTTTACAAATTGCGAAAAACCAAATCAAATTTGAATTTCGCGTGCAGACCCGTATAATCCACCTTAAATTGAACCACCTATTCGATTGTGCTAATACGCAATGAGTACCTATCAGATACCTTCGTATTAATTCCACGTAAAATTAGATCCATTGCTTCAATAACAGAACTAAAAATGAGACATTTTTGTTGACAATACAATGATCTCATACTACCATATTAATGTTCTTCAACCTGTATATATAAGCGATTGATTGTACATGAAACATCATTTGCCATTGTGTTGTCAAGTTCTGAAGAGATATTTTTCAAGATGTTCGCGAAACTATTGACTGTACTATTTGTGACCTTTACTATCGTGGCGGCAAACGATATTCGATTAGGATTTACGTCAGCGAATTCGAAAAAAATCTACAGTGAAATAAAAGAAGCAAATCCGGCGTTGTGGAAAAGAACAGACGATATTATAATAAATGCGCACCATAATGAAATCATTACAGCCGTTTTTGTGACCGATTTAAGGGAAGACAAAGATGGAGAGGCGTATATTGAAAGCGGAGGTCTTGGCGGGAAAAGTGTGACTATTGCATTGAAGAGTCCGTCGATTTTAAGAGGTTATAGATTCGAAATTGAAGTGTTCGCGGAGAACCCTAATGAGAGGTATTACAGTAAGGGTGGTGTTATAGCGCCTATGTATTCTGATACTCAGTTCGTTAGGAAATATTAAGCTAATAGGTATATTTATGATATAAGTTATTTTGATAAACGAACTATATTAAATTACATTATTTTTTTGTAGTGGTTTTATTTGTGTAGTTTTCTCTATTCCATATAGATTATAAAAATATCAACTGTTGCCTGTACACTTAGTACAAGATTTGATAGTTAACTATAAATAGTAAACTATGACATTACGATCAAAGTAAAATAAACCATAACAATATTGAGTTAGAGCTTAATTTCGTGTATGTATTCTTATACGTTTACGTAATGAAAAATTAAAATCATCTGTACTGAATTTAATTCCTTCCAAGATATATTTTATAGGTTCTGTACCAGCAAAATATCTATTTGCATCAAATAAAGCAAAATAAATAAAATTGAGGTGTTTGTCTGAGATTTTGAAATAACTTGACTCATACAAACAGCAACTGCTAGTAGAGTATAATTTTGAATTTAGGTGTCCAAGAGGTCAAGAGGGTATGAGAGAAAGGGGGTCACAGAACACATAATAGTGTACCTAGTACATATGCATCGATGATAATAGAAGGTACTAAACTTAAAGTCTTCGGGAGGACGTCATCACCACCATCATCATCATCATCATCAGCAACCCTCGGCCGATTCTGTAAAAACTGCATCATTCATTCGTGCATTCGCGTTCGATCTACAACCACGCATTTATGCCAATAGTGCCAATAGCGAGTGAGTATCAACCAATCAGTAAGCTTAGTGCATTTGATAGTTTATCTATAAACGGTAAAAGATGACATTAGCATCAAAGTGAAACGAATCATAATTGCATTGAGTTAGAGCTCAGTTTTTACGTATACGAAAACGCTCCAAATTGAAATCGTCTGTATTGAATTTGTGACTTAAAATCGATATCATTATGGTTCATTTTACTTTGATGCTAATTTCATCGTTTACTATTACGATCAAACGAATTAAAACTCGGACTGAGCATACAGAGGCGATTGTAATCGTCACACTGTAGCTATTATTTTTAGAGAACCGCTCAGCTGGTCTCCTCTCAGAGAAGGGTTACGGGACGACGTAAACTGTACTTAATAATAGGTACATAGTAACTTTGCCTCCTCTTTCCTGGGCTCCGATTCTATAACTCAGTGCCTATCAAGAAATGATAGCACTGACATAAATATTTTTTATCCATTGAAGGTTTGCTATGGAATAAAAATATTTTTTTTTCTAATAAACCTTCAATGGATAAAAAATATATTTCAGTGGCTGTAATTTTTTCCACTGGGTCAGAAAATAGTTCAGAAATCAGAATAGGGGGGCTGATAAGTATCGCTGGAAATGCCCCTTCATCTTCCATTCCCCAACTGTAACTTGGGTAGGAACCTGCCAGTGAATAGATATTTTCTAGGCTAGGGGCTGATGTGACGGTTAGGTCTAAGGACCTAAGTTTGGTCAGACGAATATTATTTTCATATAGTTTTCAACACCTCCCATGCTCAGTTGTGAGCGTATTTATCTTTTAAGTGGGAGATCTCAGGTTCGATTCCCAGCGATCTGGAAATTTATAATTTCTTAATTGTCTCTGACCTGATCAGACCCGATTCTCTAAAAGTTGCCGATCAAAATCGTATTCATTTGATGGCATTAGCGCCAAAGTAAAATAACCCATAACAGCATTGAATTAGAGCTCAATTTCGTGTATGCATTCTTATACGTTTAGGTGTGTACGATACGCTCCATAACGCTCCATGTTAAAATCGGTTGTAAGTACTGAATTTGTGACCAAATCAATACAGTCAAGGGATATTTTTCTTTGACGCTAATGCCATGAAATAAATAAGATTTTGATCGACAATTTGGCGATTTGGTGGGAGGCATTGACCGTGGCTAGTTACCACCTTTGTGTCTAAGACGTACCACCCAACGATTTAGAGTTCCGGTACTGTCATGTAAAAACCTATGGATTTAATTTACACTGCACCCTTTCCACATAAACTACACTGGTATGTTGCTTCACTTACCATCAGGTGAGATCGCAATCAATGTCTGCTTTGTCGTTGAATTAAAATAGCTCTTGTACCTCTTTGGCTATCTTATACACGTGTAATTGATTTAGATGTAAGTGATTGATCAGCCATACCTACCTGCATTGTGCATACCATAGAACAATGTCATGGAGTCTTAATGTAAGACCTAAGTATAGCCATAAAATGTGTTTGTTTATTTAGGGTGACACTGAAAACAGCGTCATATGACATGTCTCGATCGTGATGGATACTATAAGATACTGCTATTGTTTGCACTGGTGGATGGTTTTATGCAATATGGACTCAGTTTATTGTGTATTTTTCATTGAAATTTTGAAGCAAATTGAAAGCGAACGTTTTGATGGGTTGGGACCTAAAATTAAACAAATGCATCTCACTATCTGGGCAGTGCGTATAGTTGCCCATAGTATCCGTAGTAATCAAAACAGCAACTTTGAAACCATATTCGTAACACTATGTACAATAGACTGAAATGTTGTTGAATGAAAAACAACCTGGACAAGGTTAATGTAAATAATTTTTTTGACACTGTAACAAGTAGAACTAATAATATTTTATTCTGTATAAATGGTAATACACAATGTTATCGGTTAAGATAACTATAGTCATTAACCTTTTAATGCGTAATTTCGTTAATTTATTAACTCCAATATGAAATGATAAGTGATTGGATGGTAAAAGTATCATTAATTACCTACTTAGGTGGTAAAAATAGTTTTGCTCCGAGTTTTTATTCTGTATCAAGAAAAGAGAGGACTTTCTTATAAAAAAATTAACCTTTCAATGAATTTTTCACTAACTGGGTACCTACTATCATAATTTTTTTTGGGACAATTATTTTTTCACTCTTATTGACGACAATCCTTTTCTTTCCAATAATATCATAATATTTGCCTTTAACTCTAAATTAACATTTTTGTAAAAATATAATTTTCATGAAAATGAATACATACTGAAAATACCTCTTCACTATTGCATAGCACCATCATTTATTACAATATATAAATCATTACAAACTTCATTAGAGCGTCAGTATTAAACTGTGAAACGAACGAACGCAGCCAAAATGCGTGCCATAACGATTCTATCCTTTCTGTGTGTACTAGCCTTAACTTCTTGCCAGAGTCATGATTTGATTATAGGGCAAGCGACGTACGGTGATGTAGTTATTTATAAAGCCACCGAGTGCAAATATGGATTTCCCCTAATAGTGAGGTCTAGTACCATTGAGTATCCAGAACCAGGGCAGCATAACTTCGCCTATATCAAGGCGATTTACATTAAAGACAACTACGTGGATGGAACAGGAGGCTACCCAACCATATCCGCTGGGGGAGTGGGCCAGCGTTTCGTGAAGATCAAGCTAAAGAGCCAAAGACATTACGGGTTCAACTTCACCATCACGATATATGGAAGATACTAAGAAGCTATGTTTTCCTGGTAGTTAAGATGTATTTTTGTATTCTCTTGCCAAAAAAAACATAAAATTATTTTTTTTAATTTGAAAACTTGTAAATACTAATATAGCATTATTTATTAAATTGTGATTTTGCCAAAGTTTAACGTTGTTTTAATCATGTAAGGACTCTTAGGATTTATTTTCAAAGCATAATATTTGTAATTAGGAGATACGCTCAGTACTTGTACTTTATAGCCATCAAGATTGCGGCCATTTTCTATTTCTATCTTGCTCGGTGTGCCTTAGAATAAGCAAGAGAGAAAAATAAAGTGGCGGCTTATCATTCTTATTCTTAGCTTGATAGCATTATAAAAAATACTAGCTGATGCCCACAACTCCGCTCGCGTTTTAAATAATATAAACTTTTCTACCTCTTTTCACCATAATATGTCATAGGTAAAGATAGCGAATAGATGACAAAAGATCAATGTGAAAACAAATGTAAATTAAAAAAATTATTTTTAAAAAACAAGCTCTTAGTAGCTGGCTACATCGTCAAGCCCTGGCTATCATCTAGAACCAGACTACTTGTCAAGACGAATCAAACGAGCCCAAACTCGATGGGGTTGACGTCGTTTTATTACAGAGTTGCCAAAACCATCTTCCGGCTTCATCATGAGACCCTGAATATCATCTAGGACCAGACTACTTGTCAACACTAATCAAACGAGTCTAAACTCGATATTACGTCATTTTATTACTTACACAGTTACCAAAACTACCTTCCGGTTTCATCATCAGACCCTGGTAACCATCTAAAAACAAAGTACTCGTCAAGATGATGCAAACGAGCCGAAACTCGATGGGGTTGTGTCGTACACATTTTTTTTTATTATTATGAATATGCTAGAATATTGCGCAAAACAGATAAAGGTAAAGAACCGGCTGCGTTTATTTATTTTCCTATTAACCTAGAAACCATTATATCAAGAAACAACATTCCTTAATATACCTATACTTGATCTAATTAATTATTAACTTTTCTGATGAATCATGTTTTTTATGAAATCGCACCAATCGCAAATCGCTATATATTTATTACAAACTAGCTGATGCCCGCGACTTCGTCTGCGTGGATTTATTTAGTTTTTGAACTCCCTTGGGAACTCTTTGGTTTTCTGGGATAAAAAGTAGCCTATGTCACCCTCCAGGTCCTCAACTATACCCATCCAAAAAATCAAGTCGATCCGTATCTGTTTTAAAGGACAAACCAACAAACCACTTTCGCATTTATAATATTAGTATGATAGTATGATTACTGATTTTAATTTATTAAATGACATAATAACTTTCTGAACGAACAAACAATGACAACCATCAAAATATTAAAGTATAAATACGCGATAATCCGAGTAATGTCGAGTGGACCCGAGTCTACCGTACCGAGGCTAAGAGGCGAACGTCAAATGTTTGACAGGAAAGTAGGTAGAACACTTTATTTGGGAAAATGAAATTGTTGTTTTTACTATCTTCCTCGCAATTTTTCCATATTTTCTCACCGTTTAAGCCTTCCCTGGACTACGACAAACATTTCAAAACAAAAATCAGCTAAATCGGCCCAGCCGTTCTCGAGTTTTAGCGAGACTAACGAACAGCAATTGAGTTTTATATGTATAGAGATAGAAATAGCTTTAACTCGCGGTTGCGCCCCCGCCAAGTGTATCAAAAGAACGGTGATTCCTACACAAAATCATGAATTTTGATTTATTAGATTTTTGACGTGATAACGTCTTATAAATCGAGGAACACCGGCTGCACGCACGAAAAAGTGTCACGTTCCGCCTGCGCCTGAGCGTGCAAGCGAGAACGCGGAACAAGCGATAGAGAGGCACGATCGGCCCAAGGGTTGGCTTAAGAGAGCGCCTGCCGCCGCCCGCCCGTCATCGTCAATGATTCTTTATGACGTTATCACGTAAAACTATCGTCCGTAAACCGACTTTACAGACAATCAATTTTTCAGCAGTTCTTTTGGGTTTTTCCTATTTTTAATCTCTTTTAAACCACCCCTGTATTGGAGCGATCAAAACAAAAAAATATTGAAATCGGTCAAGCCGTTTTTGAGTTGTAGCCAGACGTGCAAACTAACGAACAGTAATTGATTTATATATATAAAAGAAGATAGATATATGCTTTGTAGAATTTGATTTTACCCATATTTACTTACAAGTTATCACGTTAATTAAACAAAATAGTTACTGAGAAATCAGACTAATAACGTTATCGGGTCGAAGATAATGTACCTACTACGCTTCTTAAAATTGTGGAATAACAAAATCATATTATTATTATGTCTTGGCACTTAGACAAAGATTGTAGGTCAGACCGGAGAGTTCAGGGCTATAAGGACTGAAAAGACAGCCAAAAGGCACGATTTTTAAAAATTCCCATTTTTTCTGAATGACTTGTTGTAAAAGGGAAACAACTACCTACGATTTCGTCGGAACCTCATTGAAAACTCGACTTCAAATCTTAAATCCGCAGGCCGATTCTGTAAAAGCTGCATCAATCATTGCTACAGTCTCAGTTGTGGTGATTGGCTGAATTTATCGCGTTCTATCCGCAACAATGTATTTTGGCCAATAGCGAGTGAGTATCGGCCGATCAGAGGCGATTTCAATCGTCACACTGTACTTGGCAACTATTTTTAGAGATTCGCACAGCAGGTTTTGGAAAATGGCGATAAACCCAGTTCAGTAATTTTTTTCTTTTTCAGTGAAACCAACTGCGGCAGTCTCTAATAATTTAATATAAAAAATTCTTTTTAAAAAACCGACTTCAAACGCCCGCGCTAATTATTGAGACTGTAGAAACTTATTAGAAAGCTATATGATTGATGCATCTTTTTCACAATCGACCATTGGTTTTGTGTAAATGTTCGCGAAACTATTGACAGTACTATTTGCGACATTTACTGTCGTAGTGGCAATAGTACATTGTTCTACGAGGGGTGAAAGTGACCCATTATTTACGAGGGCGTCATTTGAGACACGAGGCGAAGCCGAGTGTATCAATACGCCCGAGTTAGGAATCGCACTTTCTCCCGTGATACATAGTGCTTTATACTACACCTACGAGGAAAATAACAGACACATTTTTAGGGTTCCGTACCCAAAGGGTACCAACGGGACCCTATTACTAAGCCTACGCTGTCCGTCCGTCCGTCCGTCCGTCCGTCCGTCCGTCCGTCTGTCAGCGGGCTGTATCTCGTAAACGGTAATAGGTAGACAGATGAAATTTTCTCATGTTATGTATTTCTATTGCCGCTATAACAACAAATAATAAAAATTAAATTAAATTAAAAAAATTAAATTAAAATATTTAAATGGGTACATGGAAATATTTTTTTTTATTTTTTTTTAACGGAACCCTAAAAGAGCGAGGCCCGACTCGCACTTGGCCGATTTTTTAATTACGCAGGCAACTTTGGTGGTAGGTAGCCTGCATACCTCAAAAGTAGTCGGCGTACCTCTAAAGTAGCCGGCGTACCTCTAAAGTAGCTGGCGTACCTTAAAAGTAGCCTGCTTACCAGCATTTTTTTAAGTATTTGTATTACTGAACTAATTTTGTCAAAAATTAAAAAAAAACAACCACGTATGTAATGGATTTTCATACAACTTTTCAGCCCGCTAAAGCACGTAAGTAATGAAACATACATTTTTTCAGCCCGCAGATTTGTCTCCACGTAAAGACGTATTTTCTTTCTCGCTCTTTCTCGATATGACACAAATCAGAAGGTACTTTCCGAGCAGGTGTAGTATAAACGATATTTGATTATAATATAGCTCAATTACCACTCACTCACTGACTGACTCACTCACTCACTGATTGACACGATTGTTCTCCTAGAAAGAGACAGAAAACGATACAATGATGTAGGGGAGATATGTTCGGGAGCAAGATTCGAGTAGGGAAAAATTATGACATTTCGGAAAAACAAGATGGCGGCCGACGTGATTCTTGCAACTCTTTTGTTTTCCAACCGATTTCGTTAAAACTCGCAAATATTGAAGAAATTAGTGAACGATCAATAGAAAAAGTGGAAAAAATCGGAAAAACAAGATGGCGGTTGAACTGTAGTGTTTTAAAATTTTTGATATTTCGACCCCGAACCGCGGCGCCACAGATCCGAAACGGGGCGGTCGAGGATAATAATTTTTTCTTACTTTGCCTACAATTATCCTGTATTTTGACAGAATGGGAGTGGTTTTTAAAAATTCAA
Organism: Oeneis ivallda; assembly: GCA_029955525.1. Classification (NCBI taxonomy): domain Eukaryota; kingdom Metazoa; phylum Arthropoda; class Insecta; order Lepidoptera; family Nymphalidae; genus Oeneis; species Oeneis ivallda. The sequence continues at coordinate 24,994,291 of JARPMR010000007.1, forward strand.
GATGGCGGCTGTCGCGGCGGCCATTCAGTTTGAGATACGAAAAATCGCAATTTTAAAATTCAAATTTCTCACATTTGGCAACATCGGAGCGTTTCAACTTGTAAAGGGCGATTGTGTGTACCGACTCGAGGTATGGGGTGGCGAAAAAAAAATTACCCCATTTCTCGGGAAATTTTCAAGATTTACCCCAAAAATAAAAAAATCGAAATACGGACTTTTTGCAAAATCCGAGTACCAACAACCGCGTGTCTCACTCGCACAAATTACATTTGGGTATTTTCGTCGCCGAGGACTGGCAACACTGGAATTCATCAAAGTAAAAGTGATTTTCGACATGGCCCTTTTTCAGGGGCGATCATTTCGGCTGGGTGCAAGCGAGATGAAAAATTGCAACGTCATCGGGAGCGGTATACCCTAACCTATGAAAATTCGTGTTTGATATTTGGAAGCCACTGAAATGAAACATTCGTTCACCGAAATGAAATAACTAACCACCGTAATGAGAGAATGTGTCCACCAAAATTAAAATGCACCGAAAACGTATACAGACAGACAAAATATTACTTTTCTACTGAGCAAAGGCTAACCTCAACCATACACCTTACCTAAATTGAAAGTCTTTACTTTCACGGAGTTATGGAGTAAAATAGACAAAAATTTTCATCTCCTATCCCGCAGGAACCTTATTGTTTATAAAGATAAGATCTATTATCTTATATATTATATGTTGACCCGGAGTATCTGCTACCTACTATGCCAAATTGTATTTAAATCCGTTGGGTAGTTTTCACGTGATGCGCGCACAGTCAGACAGACAGACTAAAATTAAAAGACATTGTTTTACAGTATCGGTAATAAAACGTCCTCCTATTAAAATTTTCATATCTAAACATACTATAAATTGAAACAAATATTTTGAAAAATTAACCTGTTGATCCGGATTTTCGCCGAAATGAAATAAATAATCAACCGAAATGATAAAAGAATCCACCGAAATGAAACTATTATACCTACACCGAAATGAATTTTTAACATTTTGGTGAGTTTTCTATCACTTCGGTGGCCAGTTTAGGCCACCAAATCCACCGAAATTAAAACCAAGAGTAAAAGTTAGCATAACTTAAGTATTTATTATAGGACTAGCTGATGCCCGCGACTTCGTCCGCATGGATTTAGTTTTTAAAATCCCGCGGGAACTCTTTCATTATCCGAGATAAAAAGTAGCTCTCCCGGTCTGAGGAACCACTACTACATCCACTACTATACCCATGCAAAAAATCGCATCAATCCGCTGTTCTGTTGCGACGTGATTGAAGGACAAACCAACAAACAAACACACATTCGCATTTATAATATCAGTAATGCTTTATTATAACACTTTATAATTGACAAATTTTTTACCATACTTAACCAAAGACAAAATTACGTTTAGCTGTCATTTACGTTTTGTTATTCCACTGTCATTTGCGTTTTGTTATTCCATGTCAGATGCGTTTTTCTTATACCACGTTTTAGTGACATGACGGAAACGCGGTCGAACGGGATAAAAAGTATCCTATGTCCGTCTCCTGGTTCTAAGCTACCTCTCCACCAATTTTCAGCCAAATCGGTTCATCCGTTCTTGAGTTATAAATAGTGTAACTAACACCACTTTCTTTTATATATATAGACTAGCTGATGCCCGCGACTTCGTCCGCGTGGATTCAGTTTTTAAAATCCCGAGGGTACGCTTTGATTTTCCGGGATGCTTTACACTACAGGTTCTCAACTATACCTATCCAAAAAAAACACGTCAATCCGTCGGTTTTTTGCAGCGTGATTGACGGACAAACCAACAAAGACATAATTACGTTTAGCTATCATTTACGTTTTGTTATTCCACTGTCATTTGCGTTTTCTTATTCCATGTCAGATGCGTTTTTGTTATACCACGTTTTATAGTGACTTGACGGAAACGCGGTCGAACGGGATAAAAAGTATCCTATGTCCGTCTCCTGGTTCTAAGCTACCTCACCACCAATTTTCAGCCAAATCGGTTCATCCGTTCTTGAGTTATAAATAGTGTAACTAACACCACTTTCTTTTATATATATAGATATAAGGAATACTACACAAATTAACGTAGTACCAATAGTGCATTTATGAGTATTTAATTAAACATACTAGCTCATTGCAAGACAAGTTATACCTATACACGGAAATGTAAAGAAATGTGTCCCGCGTCACCGAAATGACATACAAACGTTTTTGGCGGAAACAAGCAGGAAATCGGCGCACTTCTATACACGATAAACACCTAGAGGCCACTATTACGTATGTTCTAAGCGCATGAGTGGGGAGCTAGAGTTGTTCTATGCAAAAATATTCTTGATAAACTTAAAACCACCGAAATGAAAGGACTTTCTGGGACACATGCATTTTTACTTACCAGTTATTAAACTGGGTAGATATTATTATAAAATTACTTTGTGATAATACTACCACTATTAACGATTTAAATAAAAGTTGCCATAAGCCAAAACAACCAATAGTTTTGTATTATGAGGGAAATTACACTGAAAAATGTTGTGAGGACAGCCACCGAAATGAAAAATTTGGGGCTTAAAATTTTTTTTATTCTTAAACTGCTATCTTTATCGAGAAATATTTATTGGCTCCATAAAGATAACATACTCTTCTGCCTAGAAAAAAATATAAGCACTGTACAGTAACGGTCTGCACTACCGATTTCATACATGCCGCGTAAATGCTGTTGGGAAATCCACCCAATGCGTAATTTTGTTAACCTATTAACACCAGTATGAAAAGATAAGTCATTGGACACTAAATGTATCATTAATTACCTACATATGGCCGATTTCACCAACGTCGAGTAACGTTTATTCTCGGAATAAATTAGGTGTTCTAACAGTTAGTAGTAGGCGTATTGAATATACTGTGTGATGTGTGTACTGTCAAAATATCAAATTTACTCACGGATAAGACATATTTTACGTTGGTGAAATCGGCCCTTAGGTGGTAAAAATAGTTATGCTCTGAGTTTAAACACAATAAACTGATTTTATTCTGTACCAAGAATGACCATATGAGAGGAGTTTCTTATTATTACAAAATTGATCTTTCAATGAATTTTTCATTACTTTATGAATTTTTTGGGACAATTATATTTTCAGTCTTATTGGCGACAGTTCTTTTTTTTTCAATAAAAACGAGTGTGCTTTAGACCACACGACTGAAGTAAAACTTAACGCAACTGGCTATGAGAGAAAGAGAGAAAGAAAATGTGTGCTCGCACCTCTCTCTCTTGCCCCTACAGTAATATGAAACGTAACTCTCTCTCTTTCTATCTTCACTAACTTATGTCTCGACCCTCTCAAATTCCGTTCGCCTCGCCCGATCACACTTTTCGTAACACATTCACCAGCTTACGCTGGCCATACACGATCAATTTTAACGTCAATTCCGTATGATACTTGATGCGACGTCCAATTTGCAGTACGTCGCAAGCCATACACTATCAGTTCAATTTCGCCGTCCAATTGGTATGATGCCGCATCAGTTAAAACCATGGCGTCACCACTGACGGACGATGACGCGTTAACTATCTTATTGCTCGCGCTTAAGAAAACAGAAAGAAAAGATCGTTCAGAGTGGTGCAAAAACTGGTTACTGAAACGAAAAAAATTATCCCATATAGGTAAATTTAGTGAAAGAATTGAGCATTACTCCAAAAGATTATTGTAATTTTTTACGGATGAATGAAGAAACTTATTTAAAACTTCTATCCTTGGTGACTCCCCTTATTCAGAAAGAAGACACTGTCATGAGAAATGCTATTTCGGCACATGAAAGACTGGCAGTAACATTAAGATTTCTTACAACAGGGAGATCATGAGTGTATATAAAATTTTCAGCCATAATATCGGCTCAAGCTTTAGGACGGATAATTCCAGAAATAAGTGCTGCTATTTATTTTTTATTTACCACAAACATGGCTCATTCTTGTATAAATTAATGAAGTCACTGAGTAGTGAGTACTTCTCTACTGTATATCGAGTATTATTCTGCGACAAAGCGCTCATTATGTGCGTGCGTACATCGTCACCTGCCGATGCCGACTGACGTCATGCATACTTGACCGCTCCCACACGCGATCTTTCGGAATGATCAATTCGGAAGGATGAAAATTCGATTTTGCATCAAGCAGAATTGTCATGCATACTGACAGCCATACACGGTCAAAGTGATTGGACGTCCGTCGCGTCGCATCAATTATCAATTATCATACAGAATTGACGGTAAAATTGATCGTGTATGGCCAGCATTACTCCCCAAGTCAAGCGTGCGTAAAGATGTTTTACTTCAAAATAATATATTTTTCTTTAATTCTAAATTAACATTTTTGTTGTAAATAATTTTCTTAAAGTGTATATAATAAATATGCTGAAAATATTTCTTCACTATTCTATTACACCATCATTTAATACAATATAATGTATATAACACATTACAAACTTCATTAGAGTGTCAGTGTTAAACTGCGAAACGAACGAACGCAGCCAAAATGCGTGTCATAACAATTCTCTCCTTTCTGTGTGTACTAGCCTTAACTTCTTGCCAGAGTCATGATTTGATCATAGGGCTACCGTCGTTCGGTGACGTAGTTATTTATAAAGTCACCGAGCACAAATATGGATTTCCCCTAATAGTGAGGACTAGTACCATTAAGTTTCTAGAACCAGGGCAAAACTACACCTATATCTATGCGATTAACATTAAAGACAACTATATGGACGGATCAGGAGGCTACGCAACCATAATCGCTGGAGGATTGGGCCAGCGTTTCGTGAAGATCGAGCTAAAGAGCCAAAGACATCAAGGGTTCAACTTCACTATCACGCTGTATGGAAAATACTAAGAAGCTATGTTTTCCTGGTAATTAAGATGTATTTTTGTATTCTCTTGCCAAAAAAATATTTTTTTAAAATTATATACATATAGCACTAGTGGTCGCCCATTGGTCGAAATTCGATTTTCATCTATTTCGAATTTTTTCTATGTCGAGGTATAATAAAAGTAGAAAAAACCTTTCATGAAATTACTGAAATCGAGAAGAGAAAAAGATTTTAGTAGCTACCATAATTATAAAAAATACAAAAAGATCTTTGAACCAGCAATAAAAATACATTAAATATTTTTTTTCCTCTATGATAATTCAGATGAATGCTACACAACTTTCTTTTTATATTGAGATTTTATATTAGATTTATATTGTATATTGTAATAAATGAATTTATTATGGTTATGTTTGACATTCACTAAGACTATAGACAAATAATAATAAAGAAAAACAATATTTGACCACAGACTTTAACAATAAACAAAAGAGTATATACCTAATATGCGTGTGTGGTCACATACATGGTAGTGTGTGTAATGTTTTTTTTATTTTTTTAATGTATTTTTAGGCAAAATTTTTAAAAAATATTAGCATTCTGCACTCCTGCTCTATAAATCCTATCCTTATATATTTATAAAAAGAAGTCCCCCGGCTGCGTCTTTCTGTCCTCCTGTCTATCTGAACGCGATAAACTCGAAAACTACCAAACGGATTTTTATACGGTTTTCAACAATAGAAAGAGTGATTCTTAAGGAAGGTTTAGGTACATATATAATTTATAATGCTTTTATGTAAATTAGCAGAAATACGGCGATAAATGTTGAAGAGGTCGCAAAAAATCTCGCCAACTGGGAGCTTTCCACGCGAACGCCGCGTAAACTAGCAAAGATATAGCTGAGTAATGTACTGGCGAATTCAAAATATATAATTGTAAAAATGCTACAAAAAAGTCGGCGATAGCATATACGGTTGACTTACAATAACAACTTTTATGTTCAAATTTTTGATTAAAAACATTATTACGTTTACATTATTACGTTATTTTCAAAGCTATTTTCTTTAGTTCAGAATTAATCCTTATCCAAATGAATATGTTAGCTACAAATGAAGATTAAAATTGCCCATTACACTATATCAATCAGATGAATAGTTTTTGAGATATCGCCGTTGACAGTAATTATAAGCCGTGTCAATAAAGAAAGGAATCTGAAATGGCGGCTTGTACTTGTAATGACAGGCACAGGTTGGACCGTCAGCAAAAAAACGAAGCGAAGCTGAGCTGCTATATGTGTAGCTATACAGACACACATTGTATGTTTATATTATTTATTTAGTATTTGTGTTGATACCTTATTCATTTATGTACCTATATTATGTTATTAAATATACCTATATATTGCTATTGATTTATACTATTGATTTAGTTAGCACATGTTTAATATCTCTAGGTATTTATTTATTTCTTGTTATCTTTAAGTCCTCTAACTTATCTTGTATGTTTCGCGTCAGGTCGCAACGTATTTTATATTTCTTCATCAAAATATTTTGTAACATTATATACGATTTCACCCTCATCACTTCGAAGAATCTTTCCTCGTTTCGCGTAAACGCTCATTAAATTAAAGCTTATTTTTTAAACGTAAGATAATTATTGATCAATAAACAGCATACGAACGACAAAAACTTAACAGAAAACAAGACAAAGAACAGTAACAAAAACACAGTGTGCAACACTGTGTGATACAGACTGATAATTTTTTTGCGTGCTGTAACGACGTGTGCGAGTGAGAGGGAATGATTAGCGACGCCATTTACAATTCCTTTCTTTAATGACACGGGTTATAGCAGCGAAACATTTAAAGCTCGGCGAGCCAGCGTTCTTTCCTTGAGATGCCTACGGCGAGTCCATCCCCTCTACCCCGCATCGCTCGACCGCCCGCTCATCTATAATATATCTTTAATATAATTAAACTGTAACAGGTCCAATTCTGTACATTGAAGATATTTTGAAAATTTTTGTTTGAGGGCACTCTATAATTGATACTGAAGCCAAAACAATTTTTTTTTTATTTTTTGTCTGTCTGTATCTTGGCCGCGCATCACGCCGAAACTACTTGACGGATTTCAATGAAACTTGGCATAATTTAAGTTCATACTACGAGGTATAATATAGGATACTTTTTATCCCGAAATTCAGCACGGTTCCCTTGGGAGAGGGGATGAAAGTCAAAATGTGTATTTAGCTGTAATTCATAAAGGCGTAAATCCGATTTCATTCATTCTTTTTTTGTTAGAAAGCAAGTACTTTAGAGATTGTCCTGTAATTATTTCAAGGTCGTCAATTTAGTAGTTCCGAAATTATAGACATCACAATTTTCAGTATAAGGTCCAAATAACTTGAACCCCGGAATCTACAGGATACTTTGTATGCGGCTCATCTTAGGCTGGCATGCGTACTTTATCGTATAAAGCCATCGTGGATAGCCCTATTTTGTAAAAGTCAAACTACTCCAAAGGCGTCAGATTTTGCCAAACGATCATTATGTACTACATAGTAGGTATGGATGTAATACATCGTATGGACGTAATGCTACAGTGTTTCCCTATGCAATTTAATATTCTAATCATACTAATATTATAAATGCGAAAGTGTGTTTGTTTGTTGGTTTGTCCTTCAATCACGCCACAACAGAGCCACGGATCGACGTGATTTTTTGCATGGGTACTATAGTTGAGGACCTGTAGAGTAACATAGGCTACTTTTTATCCCGGAAAATCAAAGTGTTCACAAGGGGTTTTAAAAACAAAATCCACGCGGACGAAGTCGCGGGCATCAGCTAGTCTACACTAAAAATGCGTTATTTGGCGTGTGCTGAGAAAACTATTGATGATAATCGATGTAGATGATACATAAAAATGATATTCTACATGAGTAAAGTACGCATTATTTTCTACAAAAAAGTCCCCGAGGGAATATATCTAACTATCATATTTAAGTCACAGTAGTAGCTTTTGTATTCTAAAATTTAATTAGATCGCCTTTATTATCGCAGTATTAATTCTTCCTTACTACACATTATTGCGAAAGTGTGTTTGTTTGTTGGTTTGTCCGTCAATCACGCTGCAACAAAGTTACGGATTGACGTGATTTTTTGGATAGGTATAGATGAGAACCTGGAGGGTGACATAGGCATTCCGAAAAATCAAAGAGTTCCCGCGGGATTAATCCACGCGGACGAATTCGCGGGCATCAGCTAGTTATATTATATTATATAATATTATAAATGCGAAAGTTTGTGAGGATGGATTTATGTTTGGATGGATGGATGTATGTTTGGATGGATGGATGGATGGATGGATGTTTGTTACTCTTTAACGCGACAACGAGTGAACCGATTTTGCTGAAATTTGGCACAGACGTAGATTGTAGTCTGGAATAGCACATAGGCTACTTTTATCCCGGAAAAGCAAACAGTTCCTGCGGAATAGCATTGCTATTTTTTACGCAATTGTATTTCAAAATACGCGCAATGGAGGTTTAGATTGACGTAGGTTTTTTTGCACAGGTAAAGTTAAGGGCCTGAAAAGTGACAAAGGCTACTTTTTATCCCGGGAAAACAAACTGTTCCTGCGGAATATTAGTATGCTACTATTCACAAATTTACCTTCAATTATGCGCCAACGGAGTTACAGATTGACGTGGTTTATTGGATAGGCATAGTTGAGGACTTGAAAAGTGACAAAGGCTTCTTTTAATCCCGGGAAAACAAACAGTTTCCGCGGGATATTTGTATGCTACTTTTCACATATTTATACTTCAATTATGCGCCAAGGGAGTTAATTAATATTAACGTGTTTTTTTGGATAGGCATAATTGAGGACCTGAAAAGTAACAACAGCTTTTATCTCGGGAAAACAAACAGTTCCTGCGGGATATTCGTAGGCTACTTTTCACATAATATTTATTCTTCAATTATGCGGCAACAGAGTGACAGACTGACGTGGTTTTTTGGATAAGCATAGTTGAGGACCTGAAACTTGACAAAGGCTATTTTTATCCCGGGAAAACAAACAATTCCTGCGGGATATTAGTATGCTACTTTTGACTTTTCACATATTTATCCTTAAATTATATATATGCCAATATGCATGCATGCATATAATTATATATGTATGTATGTATGTATGTATGTATGTATGTATGTATGTATGTATGTATGTATGTATGTATGTATGTATGTATGTATGTATGTATGTATGTATGTATGTATGCATGCATGCATCTGTGTCTCCTATTCGGGGGGTCGCAGGTTCGATCCCGACACGCACCTCTGACTTTTCGGAGTCAAGTGCGTTTAAGCAATTTTAAATATCACTTGCTTCAACGGTGAAGGAAAACATCGTGAGGAAACCTGCACATCTGAGAGTTCTTCATAATTCATAATGTTCTCGAAGGTGTGATGAAGTCCGCCAATTCGCATTGGGCCAGCGTGGTGGACTATGAGGAGACCTGTGCTCAGTAGTGAGCCGTTGATGGGTTGCTGATGATGATGATGAATGAGTCCTATTATATTTCTTATGAAATCGCATCAATCGCAATCTATTCATTTATACAAATAAATTGATTTTACCCGCTGTTTTGCCCTCACCAAGTCTATTAAAACAACTTAATTCGAAGTGGTGATTCCTATACAAAATCATGAATTTTGATTTATTCGATTTTTCAACAGTTCTTTTGGGTTTTCCCTATTTTTATTCTCTTTTAAACCACCCCTGTATTAGAGCGATCAAAACAAAAATTAAATTGAAATCGGTCAAGCCGTTTTTGAGTTTTAGCCAGACGTGTAAACTAACGAACAGTAATTGATTTTTAGATAGATACTATATTTATTGTATTATTTTTTATTTATTAGTGTTAACCTACACTTAAGGAAATATCAGAATTTTATAAACACATATCAAAAATTCCGAGGCCAGCGGGATTCGAACCCACATCTCTTGGGAATCGCGCCCGAGTGTGTTACCGTTACACCATGGCCGCACACCCGTCAGCATCGAAATTAGTGATATGTGTCTACTTTTTTCAGTTTAAGCTACTGTTAGCGACATCTAGTAGCAACACGTTACAGTTGTTGAACTACGTTTTCTAAGACTGCATATTACAATGGAGCTCTTTAGAAACTAGAGATGCCACATTGCTTATTTATTATTATTTTTTATTAAAGTGTTAACCTACACTTAAGGAAATATCAGAACTGAAAAAAGTTACCCCCTCCAAGTTTACTTTAGCATTCTATGCTCTGCTATAGCATAGAATCTGGAGAAGGTAATTTTAATCCACAATCTAGCTGTAATACAGTTAGGGCTTATGTATAGCTTCAATCTGTAAAAAGAAAGAGAATAACTTAAGAAACGTGATTTCCTCCCGGATGAAAATTTATAAGAGGATTGCTCTAGTAAATAATGAAAAAAATCAGTTAGCTGTAAGTCAGGGGAAAAGTCGTCAGCTGATAAGATTCAGTAGGTGATAGATGCTGCTGCGTTACACCTTTCAAGGTACCAGCTGACAAACTTTCCACTGAGATACAGCAAGCTGATATTAATTTTCATTCATAGCAGCATATAAACGATCACCAGGTAAATTTTTATTTGAGAGGAAATCATTGAAAATATAATTTTTTTTCATGTTCAAGCAGCCAGCTGACGTATAATCCACCATGACGTTATGGTCAGCTGACTTTATTTTTCCTTCAAAATATTAGGTAAACTATAATCTGACAAATTTTCAAATGCGAGGAAATGTTCTAAAAAGTTTTCTAATTAAATAAAGCTTTATTTTTTAATTTTGTCGTATGGAATAATGTTTTTAGATAATAATCTTTTAGGATGACACCAGATGAAACGATATTTTTAATACATATAGTCAAATACCCTATTAAGACTGTAGAAACTAAGAAGGCTATGATTGATGCATCTTTATCACAATCGGCCATTGGTTTTGAATACCCTAAGGATAAGGACATGGACCATGGTACTCGGATGAAAACATTCTTTTGGACATCAAAAAACAAGTACTAATTGTACGTTTAATGAAAAAATGTAACATTTTTAAGAAAACAGTACTCGGTTAATAACACAATATCTGGGTGACCGAGCTTTGCTCGTTTTTTTTTGGTAAATCGTGTTTTTTGGAAATAAAAATAATAATAAAATTCATAGGGAAAAAAACAATCGTCTGGACTCGAACCGGGGTCTTCTGGTTTCGGGACCGCCTGATATCCTAACTGAGCTACTGGGACTTTATGGTTGGTGGCGAAATTTACCTTCGTATTCTAATGATATTGTGGGGGGTTTTTCATTGCCTGAAAACATGGATAAAACGACGTTTTCTAAAAATGAAACCTTGCTAGATCGATTTATCGCCCCCGAATTCCCCTGCATACTAAATTACATGAAAATCGTTGGAGCCGTTTCCGAGATTCAGATTATATAATATATCTATATATACAAGAATTGCTCGTTTAAAGGTATTAGATAGATAGATTAACCAACTTTCTAAAAAGGGGGAGATTCTCAATTCGACCGGTATCTTTTTTTATTTGTTATACTTAAATATTAAAAGTACATTTCTCGCTTGATTCAAACACGTTACCATTTTAGTGGGCCTCACGCCTTAGGTTATCAATGTTATCATCATACTTATTTTTAAACAGACTCTATAATAATATTTACCATTTTGTTCCAGCAACATGGGCCTCCTGGAATTCAAAGAATGGATAAACCAGACGGAAGTGTTCTCCGAAAAGTCCCGTATATGCTCGAAGCTTCGCGGTCTCACGCCCGGCCAACGCAGGGTCTGTCGACGTCACAAGGACCACATGCCCGCTGTTGGAGATGGGGTCAGGCAAGGAATAAGGGAGTGCCAGCATCAGTTCGAGCATAGGAGATGGAACTGCACTATCACGGGAGACGAAACAGTTTTCGGACCCTTAACATTGATTGGTGGGTTTCTATTAGGTACTACTCTTTGATATAGTAAGCGGGCGATGGAGAAAGCTACGAGTATGTTCGGAGTATCCCTGCGAGATCAAATCAGAAATGAGGAGATCCGTAGGAGAACCATGACGTAACTCAGTGAGTCGCGAAACTAAAGTGGAAATGGGCGAGCTCATAGTTCGAAGAGCTGATGGTCGTTTGGGTTCCAAGGTGCTGAGGTGGCAACCCGCACCGTTTAAGTGCAGTGTTGGAAGACAACTTAGTAGGTGGATCGATGACATCACACGAGTTCCAGAGAACCGCTGGATGCAGGCGGCGCAAGACCTAGGGCTGTGGAAGGCCATGCAAGAGACAGCAGTTCAGTATTGTACGTCTATCGATTAATTCAGAAGAAGGAGATAACGGAAGAGGTAGGTAAGCATGAAACTTCAATTAAATATACTTTGATTTACAAGATGGCTACGGATATTCCAGCCAGAAAAAGTCAGTCATACCTAACTTCGAATAAGTCTCAAGCTTCGCCTTCTTACTCCTGGGAAGTAGGTATAGGGCCATAGCCTCATAGGCAAATGCACGAAGATTATGTGCCATCCTCTCTAAAGGGACATCGTTGAAAATGTATTTTAAAATCATTATCAGGTTTCTGAAATAGTTTCAAGAAAAAAATTATTTTAATTAGTGCCAAAGTGGCATCTTTATACGCGAACTTCGGAAATCGGAAATTGTAAAATCAGTATAATCGCATTGCCTTATGTTTATGTATTCTGACACGCATCTCACATCTGAATCGCATATAAATAACATGATCAAGTACCAGTTATTTATGCGACAGTGTTACCAAAGGAAAAAACTAAACTTCGTACCTACTTAGCTCGAATTTGTATTTGTAACTAATCCCAAAAATTTACTTCTAGAAAAGTACTTTATTCACCATACCTTCATCTCAGACGAGTCAGGCATAAATCTTGTTTTTATCAATTCACTTGGAAGTAACTATAAAAAAATTATGCGTAGTAATTTGCGATGTGTGAAAAAATGCAAGCAGGCGCTAAAGGGATAAAAATACATATTTGCGGCGGATCTACATAAGGTTTAACCCAAGAACAATAAATGTAAATTAAAATTTTTATTTTTAAATGCAAGCTTTAAGTAGCTACATCATTAGACTCTGGATATCATCTAGGATCAGAGTACTAGGGCAGTTCTCCTAATTGTTGGCTAAAACGTCCGACGAAAAAAAAAATATTTTTTTTGAGTTATTGGTTTTTTAAGTATGCCTTGACAGAGAGGTGCCTTCATTTATCACAGTGATGAGGAAGGCCTCCACCAGAACCTAGTTTTCTTGGAGAAATAGCGTATTTGGTAATTATGGTGTCCATGGTAAGGATAAATTGTGACATGGTAATGAGGTCCGGAATATGGTGATTAGAATTGCTATATGGTAATTTGTTAAAATTTTGTGAATGAGAAACAAAAATAAAACATAAGTGTTTTTGTTAATAAAATCTATTTAATCTGTAAATGTGGAAAAATACAGTAATAAAACTGAAAGAAATATCGTAGTATTTCTTTAAATATAAAAAATATCTACTTAGGTAAGTAGGTACTTATTAATAGTCCTCAAAATTGATAAATCAAATGTATCATTAACGATTTACAAAATAGATAAAAATGTCACTCATAAATTTTCTTGATTCAATTCCGATTATTTATTGATTAATTATTATAGTTAATTAGTTACCTAGAAGAAGCGTCTAAGTAAATCTCGTAAAAACGGCATGCCAATCATAATCGTACAAAGATTCATCTCCTCTGCCTTGCATTTTTCCAAATGTTTTGCCATGCCTGTTGCTCTGAAGTCTGCCTTGCTGACGAGATCAATAAATTCAGTTATTTTCCTATCAGACCTACCTAGGCTTACCTACAAAAAGCGTCTAATTATATTATGAGTTTAACATAAGATAGCTCTATGTACACAAAATATTCTCTTCAAATAACATGCCAAACATAATTAATAATTATAATTATAATAAAAGATTTGATACAGAATTGTCAGTGTCGTTGATGAGATCTATATATTCGGTAATCTTCTAATCAAATAAGGGTCTAGGGCCTTTGGAGGAAATAGTGACTTACCTGCGACCGCACCTGTTAGGTCTTGACTCTAAGCTAGGCTATCCACGCAACGCATTTGTTCGCTATAGACCCAAGCAACAAGGACTGTGTTATCATGGAGCTTGACATAAATAACGCTTTCAATACACTGGAAAAGGACATTCTACTGAGCGAAGCAAAGTTATGATTCCTACTCTGTATCCTTTTCTTCAGAAATTTTAACATTCCCCCTCCAATGTCTTCTATAACCAAACCTCTATCCTTTCGCAGATTGATGTCCAACAGGGAGATCCGCTTAGACCTCTCATGTTCAGCCTCAGCATTCAGATGTTCTTCACGACCTCAAATCCCCCCTTAATATCTGGTAACTCGATAATGGTACTATAGGAGGCAAACCTAAGGTTGTGGAACGTGACCTACTGCTTTTAATACATTGCTTGAAGGAGCTGGGGTTGAAGGTGAACATGCCTAAGTGAGAGTTCTTCCCCTGTAATCCAGAGTCCCGTCTTCTGTTCCCTCACTTTGAAGACCTAGTTCCTGGGCTCAAAGAGTTTAACGCTGAAAATTTTTTCCTCTTGGGGTCTCCTATCTTTTCTTCTGCTATCCCGGAAGCCATTGAGGCAAGGACGCCACTCTGCCATTCAAGAGCATTGGAAACATCTTTCGGCCCATGTTACGCTTACGCTCTTGCAAAACTATTTTGCTGTCCCGAAGATTAAATATCTACTGAGGACTTCCCAGCATGGTTGCATGCCTGTTTGCGAATTCCATCGATGCATCTGCAGTTACATGGTGGAAGCCAACGGCCACCACGCATTGAGTTGCAGTCGTTGTGTGGCCAGATTCTCTCGTCACCACTCTCTGAACGATATCGTCCGCACAGCCCTCGTCTCGGTCAACGTACCCTGCGTAGTGTGTACTCGAGCCACCCGGTTTGGGTCACATGGATGGCAAGCATCCTGATGGCTTGACACTCGTCCCATGGCAAAATAGCAAATGCATGCTGAGGGATGAGACGTGCATGAGTACATTCGCACCATGTCATCTCAGCCGGAAAACGCAGGTAGACGCTGCAGAGTCCGTTGCATTAAAAAAAAGAGTAAAGATGCCCCTATTCTGGACAGCTACCTTTTCTATCCCTCTGGCAGTGGAGACCACGGAATGCTGGAGTGTGGAAGCTAAGCGATTGTTGCACAATATCGGCCGTTGGTTAAGGTGAAGGGGTTATGATCCACGTTCTGGGGTTTATCTGGTCCAAAGGTCGTCAATCGCCATACAACGCTGCAATGCTGAGAGTTTGATTGCGATTGAGCTATAAAAAGAATTAAGATTTATTCTTCATCTTTTTCGGTATAATATAGGATCTTTTTTTATCTTCGCATACCATTCGAGCCTTTTTTGCCCATCTTTTTCGGTTTAGTTAATTTTATTGTTGGTAAATATAACGATGATGTCATTACCAGCACCCAAACAGTATCAAAATACAGCCATAATCATTCAACACAGATTACTTATAACTTTTTATATGTTACTACAAGTTGGTCTTTGACTGCGATAATATGGGGTAAGTGGTGAATGCAGTCTAAGACGGTTTCGAGCTTACCTGGTGTTAAACTTAAACAACTTACCGGTTTCTACGCTGATACGTACCAGAACGCTAAATCACATGGCGCGGCACATCTTTGCTGGTAGAGTATTGGATGGTAACTAGCCTCGGCCAGACCAGACTGGAGTCAATTTTACAACATCCAAAATTGCACCAGCCGGGAGTCAAACCCATGAAGATCCAGTTTTTAAGACCAAAGTACTCACCACAGGGCCAGGGAGATCGTTAAAATCTAGAAGATCCCATACATTCAAGCATTACTCTAATTACCTAGCTAATGCCCAATTACCATAGTACGTAAAATGGCCCTGGTAATAATGGTAATTAGGATCATGGTAATTAGAATTGGTTAGTAATCAAATTTTTACTTGATAAGTAAACATAATAATTTTTTTTAATGTGCTTTGTTAGAAAGTAAAACATATTTGAAATATATAAAAAACACAAACATATAAATGTGATAACTACTTACGGTATGGTGAGAGTCCTATGAATGAGCGATTAAAGTTGCCAAAATGAAATTTCCGTTGGAGAATGCCAAATATTTCAGTAACCCGACGACGTACACACCTCCATTCGACATGAATTGCTCAAGGCAACTGACTTTGTACGTTAGACGCGACGACGATGCGGATTGTATGGATATGTGGGTAGTTACGATAGTGTTTGCACAAGAGTACGGTAATGATTAAAAAGTCGTGGGACAGACTTTAAATACTAAAAAAAACTAATTATAAGACGTAACCTCACGCTGCTATTGTTATTTTAAAGATTAATTATTCATTATTGAAATATATTTTTTTGAGAATTTTTAATCGACTATGTTTTTAAAAAAATAAGTTTGTTACATACAACATAAGCAGTGGGACAGTCATGGAGGTTAGAAAATGGAGGTTTAAATTTTTTTTAAGCTGGATCTCACCTCTTTTATCTTCTTTTTCTTGATGGACGATATAGAGGACACTGTCTACTATCTACAAAAAAAGTTACATAAGCCTGAGTTAGTTTTAACCTACGTTCTCCAGCCTGGGACATGCCTTAGCCAACATTTAGGAGAATTGCCCAGTACTTGTTATGACGAATCAAACGAGCCCAAACTCGATGGGGTTACGTCGTTTTTTTTTTTTTTATTTATTATCAAATAAGAGGAATATACAAAAATGTTCTTATTAGCACACGAAAAACCACTGAGGTTTAAATTGTGAGCTATAAACTGATTCTGTTAAACACAAATACCTATACTAACATTAACAAACCAACTTATCCAAAAAATATGATTTTAGTTTACGTTTTAAATTATTTTCAGTAAATTGTAATCTTACTTTACTATCTAAATTATTTATTAGACGAGGGACTATGAGTTCCGATAGCCATTTTCCGTCTCCATCATCAGATCAGCTCCATGTCACAATAATATTGCATTGTCATCCGATTTACACATACGTGCAAAATTTCAGCTCGATCAAAAATCGGGAAGTGGGTCTCATTCATCTTGCAAGATTTGATCCAAACAAACATTGCAAGTTAAATAAAAGCTTGAAAAAAAAAAGATTAACTTATTGTATAACCTACCTACCCTATAACATTTTATTGCTTTGAAAACGGTACTTTCATTATTTTTAATCAAACGCTTTCTACTACTTGTTTAAAAAATGTTACGTTGAACACGAAGTCCTTGTTCGTGGGTAGTCCTCAATAAATAAAAGAGCAGTTTTTAAAATAAAAAGCAGCAGCCAGTCGCCATAAATCAGCTCGTGTCGACCGCTCGTATGCTCCCGACGTTGGTTAGCGAAGATTTAGAGCTCTCTCAACTCAACGCGGGATTTGAAATATATTCTAGTTGTGAAAAGTTCGTTTTTAGTATAAAAAACTTCTACGAAACTTTGTGAATTATTCGAATTCTTTTGTTACCACCCTTACTAATATTATAAATGCGAAAGTGTGTTTGTTTGTTGGTTTGTTGATTTGTCCTTCAATCACGCTGCAACAGGGCTACGGATCGACGTAATTTCTTGCATGGGTATAGTTGAGGACCTGGAGAGTTACATAGGCCACTTTTTATCCCGGAAAATCAAAGAGTTCCCGAGGGATTTTAAGAACTAAATTCACACGGACGAAGTCGCGGGCATCAGCTAGTTATCAATATATATGACGAGACGAGATAACGAGATAAGCCTTGACTGCGATCTCACCTGATAGTAAGTGTCGATGTAGTCTAGATGGTAGCAGGCTAAGTTGGGAGGGATATAGGATTGTAAATTAAGCCTATACCCGTAATCTGTTTCTAACAAAGCGAAAGTTGATAGTTTCCTGGCGATCCTTTTTATGTGAAACATCTATAGCGGCACGTAAAACAGATTTCTCGCGTGGCGACGCCTCGCCACGGCATGCGATGTTATATGTATACTTAGTGACATATTTAGTTCCTATCACAATCTGTTTAGTAGTAGTAGTAGTAGTAGTAGTAGTAGATAGTAGTGGTAGAGGTAGGGGTCCACTAGGTAGTAGTAGTATTATTATATGTATACTTAGTGACATATTTAGTTCCTATCACAATCTGTTTAGTAGTAGTAGTAGTAGTAGTAGTAGTAGTAGTAGTAGTAGATAGTAGTGGTAGAGGTAGGGGTCCACTAGGTAGTAGTAGTATTATTATATGTATACTTAGTGACATATTTAGTTCCTATCACAATCTGTTTAGTAGTAGTAGTAGTAGTAGTAGTAGTAGATAGTAGTGGTAGAGGTAGGGGTCCACTAGGTAGTAGTAGTATTATTATATGTATACTTAGTGACATATTTAGTTCCTATCACAATCTGTTTAGTAGTAGTAGTAGTAGTAGTAGTAGTAGTAGTAGTAGATAGTAGTGGTAGAGGTAGGGGTCCACTAGGTAGTAGTAGTATTATTATATGTATACTTAGTGACATATTTAGTTCCTATCACAATCTGTTTAGTAGTAGTAGTAGTAGTAGTAGTAGTAGTAGATAGTAGTGGTAGAGGTAGGGGTCCACTAGGTAGTAGTAGTATTATTATATGTATACTTAGTGACATATTTAGTTCCTATCACAATCTGTTTAGTAGTAGTAGTAGTAGTAGTAGTAGTAGTAGTAGTAGATAGTAGTGGTAGAGGTAGGGGTCCACTAGGTAGTAGTAGTATTATTATATGTATACTTAGTGACATATTTAGTTCCTATCACAATCTGTTTAGTAGTAGTAGTAGTAGTAGTAGTAGTAGATAGTAGTGGTAGAGGTAGGGGTCCACTAGGTAGTAGTAGTATTATTATATGTATACTTAGTGACATATTTAGTTCCTATCACAATCTGTTTAGTAGTAGTAGTAGTAGTAGTAGTAGTAGTAGTAGTAGATAGTAGTGGTAGAGGTAGGGGTCCACTAGGTAGTAGTAGTATTATTATATGTATACTTAGTGACATATTTAGTTCCTATCACAATCTGTTTAGTAGTAGTAGTAGTAGTAGTAGTAGTAGTAGATAGTAGTGGTAGAGGTAGGGGTCCACTAGGTAGTAGTAGTATTATTATATGTATACTTAGTGACATATTTAGTTCCTATCACAATCTGTTTAGTAGTAGTAGTAGTAGTAGTAGTAGTAGTAGATAGTAGTGGTAGAGGTAGGGGTCCACTAGGTAGTAGTAGTATTATTATATGTATACTTAGTGACATATTTAGTTCCTATCACAATCTGTTCTTTTCTGCATATTACTTTTACAAAATAATGTCGATGTTTCACATCTGCCAGGCGTCCCACGACGGCTCATAATTTTTTTTTTATTCGATGACAAGCTAGTCCTTGACTGCGATCTCACCTGATGGTAAGTGACGATGCAGTCTAAGATGGTATCGGGCTAGGCTAACTTGGAAGGGATATGGCAGTGAACATTCAACCCATACCCCTAATCGGTTTCTACACGCCATCGTGCCTGAGCCTCCCACCAGACCAGACCAGAGACAATTCAGAAATTATAAATTCCCAAATCGCCCCCGCCGGGAATCGAACCCGGGACCTCCCAGTTATAAGACAACAGCGCTCACCACTGCGCCAGGGAGGTCGTCGAACTTTAATCCCCACATCAAAATTAGCAAGAAAAGTGTGTGATGTAGTCACTACTTGCCGTCAGTGACTTGCAGACGTGTTTGTAGTTAAGTATTAACTTAGACAAGTTTATTGCTGAGTTAAGTTTAGTTGTTAAAAAGTATGTATTGTATCGATGGGGTTGACATGCCAGCTGGTAAAAACCCCAATAAAAAAATCGTTTGGCGGCAAACTGAATAGTAAGTGTAGAATAAGGTATAAAATCAATGATGATGTAATTTAGCTTCCTCTTCTACAGTCCTGGTACCTTTAAGCCAAGTGTGAGAATAGGCACATCGGCGGTATGTGGTAGAGGGCGCGTGTGTGGGCGTGTACAGATTGAATTACAAATACGGCGTGCTCTTGTAAAGCGAACTACCTAGATAGATAATTATGACTGATCCGTGAAAATCTTCTTATAATAAATAGTATATTTTTTTAAATATAATTTGTATAAAAATCAATTGCTGTTTTTCCTTTTCAAATCCTTGTTTTTTCTTTAAGGTGCATACTGGGTCTGCCCGCGAAATTCAAATTTAATTTGGTTTTTTGCAATTAGTAAACTAATACGACAAAGTAGGCTTAAGGAATTCAAATTGCGCCAATGGCAGTTTTTATCTTCACAGGTTTATATAAAAATCTTTACTTCAAAGTGTCCAGTTTAAGAAATTAGTCCGTATCGAGTTGGACGTGAGTTACTTTGACTAATTTCTTCGTCTTTAATATAACTTAATTTCTACGAATACTTACAGTAATGAAATTGGTATCAAAAATAGAATAAGGTCGAGATTTATACAACAGTTGTTTAAGAAGATGGAAGTTTCAATAAATTACGTAACGGAGGCCAAGAGAGTCGTTGTTATGATAAAACATCGTAAAAACATTTTATTGTAGAAACGATGCTATTCCCTTGCCAATAGTTTATTTCCTTTCACGAAGATTAGCTTTTGTTTATGTAGTAATGTACTAACAACCTAAGGAACTGAAAGAATTTCGTAGTAGATATTATTGCCAGTATCCGAAAACATAATCGTATAAAAAAATGGAGAAATTGCGGGAGAGAGCCCTATGCTCGTAGTTTCTCTACGTGATCGAATCATACATGAGGAGATCTATTGAGGAATCAGTCACTGATATGAATACATAGCTATGATTAATTTAACTATAGCTTATATTATTATGATTAATTTAACGATAACGTAACCTAAACAAGCGTATATCAATTTTAGCCTTGCTGTTTTTTCTGACATAGCCTTCGGAATGGTTAAAACGATTTTAAGGAAAAGACCATTTAAATTTTTACCGCTATCCGGTTTTTCGGTTTATGTTTCCGCACTTTTTTCCGTTTCCGAAGGCAGGATTAAGTATACAAGTGATCGGAGGAGGCTAATTTTTATGCCGGAACCGGAAAATCAAGGAGTTACCATAGAACTTTATATTATAAAAATCAATTGATGTTCATTAGTCTGGCTAAAACTCAAAAACAGCTTGACCAGCTTGATTATTTTTAACCGACTTCAAAAAAGGAGGAGGAGGTTCCCAATTCGTTGGATCGTTGTTTTTATGTATCGTATTCACCGATTACCTACTCGAACACGCCTGAACCGAATTGGGAAATTCTTTTTTTGTTTAAAAATCGTCTTTTTTTGTTTTGAAGTCAGTAAATTGGTTTTTAAAAAATCAGCAATAAATTATATACTTTGTAGTTGCCGCGCGCGTTTGAAGTCGGTTTTTTAAAAGAATTTTTTACTATAGATTACCTATATTCTTATTATGTTCACCTTAATACAGGGGTAGTTTAAAAACAAAAAAAAATAGGAAACTTTTAAATTAAAATTAGTAATTTTATATAGGAATCTCCATTTCGGATTACTTTTAATATTTTTAATAGATGTATATCGGATAGTTTTATTAGTTAATAAAATTAATTAATTGGTTAATTATTTATTGTTACAGCGTCAAGAGAAACTGCCTTCACCCACGCCATAACGGCTGCAGGGGTGTCGCTGTCAATTTCGCGCGCTTGCCGCGACGGCCGGCTTGCATCGTGCGGCTGCAGTCGCGCGGCCAGGCCGAGGCATTTGCACAGCGACTGGGTTTGGGGCGGCTGCGGTGACAACCTTGAGTATGGATACAAGTGAGTGATGTTTTTGGAACGAAGTTCCTTATCGCGCGTTGCGAAAGGGGGCTAGATGGAAAAAGTGTCGTTACAACTTATGGTCTTAAAAATTAAGACCAAAAGTTGTAACGACACTTTTATTTGATGGCCTAAAAAATATCTTATATAATAATTTTAACAAGTTGTGCATCGCTCCCGTGGTTTAATTGGCCCGCGTGCGGCTGTTAACCGAAAGATTGGTGGTTCGAGCCCACCCGAGGGCGCGCAATTTTATTTTCATTTTTTATTTTATAAAATTATTTTAATTTAAATATTTTATAAAATCGATATTTAGGCTTCCCTGGGGTCATTTTGATTTTTATCGATAAAAAAATCATGATAAAAATGTATACCCGAATAATTATTTTCTTTATACCTCGAATAAAACTTGAAATTAATATTTTTATAATAATTCGTTCCTATCTGGTGTCCCACGACACCACACGACTTTTTTTCCAGTACATTTTTACCACACTTGTGCTTTAACATACAATTGGTCACATGTAAAAGCCGTGCGATTAAGTAACTCTTTTCAAAAGTTACTCATTCATAATTTGAAGAATTAGATACTTGGTTAGAAATCCAAAATAAAAGCAGCAACATATAACGGTGCATGCAACTGCTTATTGATATCCTGAAAACCTATTGAACCGTTGTGGTAACTGGTATCGTATGCAAAGAATAAAAATAATTATGTATTCGTACGTAACTGGTTTCGTAGTAAGACCAAATATTCTTTGCACCAAACTGGTTACGTAGCACTGGTTTCGTAGACGGCCGAATCGATCTAGGAGCCGGTAACACTGAGAGCTCTGTCATGCAGAATAGATTTTTTTATGTGAATTAATTGTAGAAAAATATACGAATAAAATAAGCTTAGCGCTTTTAAAAAGCGAATTAATTTCGAAATTAATTAATTTGAAAAAATAATAATAGGCAAAAATGTTTTACCGTCATCCCGGTTCATTCGAGAGAAAATTTCGTACTGATATAGATGATAGATGATTTTTTCCCCAATCACCACAGAGTAAGGATATGTTCATACTTCATACCCACTTCAAGTACATAGGTGTGCCGGGTAGTTACGCGAGATTCGTCCGGCCAAAAAAAGTTGTTTGCGAAACGTTATAGGAAATTTTGTTATCGAATACACTACAAATAATCCCTGATGACGGTAAAATATTTTTTATATTTTTTTCCCGCTTTTTTTTTTAAAGTAACACATAGGTAGCTTATTATGTTCGTATAATGAATGGAAAAAATATTATTTTTCGCTTACAGTGTCGACGCGGCGGCTCCCCGCTATATTTAGTTTCATTTACTCTTTATAGACAATTGCCAACTATCATCATCATCATCAATAGCCTATAAAATTGCCAACTATAAAGACATCCATAGTGCTCCTGTTATCCTCGTAGCTTCAACTATTTTACAATTACAACTATACTCACTTACTGTCCTAGTAAAAAAAAATAATTAGTTAAATAACCAAAACATCATCTAATATTTATGTCTCCCTGTACCCATTTGTATACAGTACCTTTATTTAAATCGCCTCGCCCTGGTAACTTTAAAAACATAATATATTTTTATGACGCTCTGGTACTTTTTCAACCAAAATATCGAACAAAATTTAAGAACAGGCCAAGTCTAATACCGCGAGTAGGTACTCAACCTAAGTTAAGGATGGATTTTTGTATTGAAATTGTTTGTTATACCTACAATGCGTCCCGAAAGAGGGTGACACTGGTCTAGTTTCACCACCTTTCTAGTTTAACTTGACCATAAATTATATCGACAAAAATAATAGAAAAAAATGCGTGTCGTGGAACACTCGGTTGAAAACTTAGAATGAAGTGCCTTTTAAAATATTACTTTTAGAATCAACGCCATCTCTCGCCACATGTTAGAACCATCTCGTAAAAAAATAAGCAGACATTAAAGCAAGTTCAAGCAAGTGCCCACAATAGATGGCGCTAGTAAATTTTGCCGCAAATATTTTGTTCGGAATATCTCTTCTATAAAACTTCGTTCCAATAATTAAAAAACACAAAGACATAATCTGAAGTCAGGATTCGACCCCCGAACCGATAGTTTGACTCCTTCGTTTAGCCGCTGCGCTTCCAAAACCATGATGCAACGTGTGTAATAAACGAAGTCAAGAAGGGTCGTGACAGAAAATTCTTAAACTTTTTTTCGCCTAGCCTCCATCCGCCAAACCGTCCGAAAAGGAACTTCGTTCCAATAATTCTACTTTTTGATAACGAATTATTAAGATTTTTATTTCATGGACTCTATATATGAAAAAAAAAATTCTTCCTCAGTAGTGGTCGTAGGTCGATTTCTTTGAAAAAAAAATTAAGTAAAAATTAAGTAATTAATTAGTGGTTCGCCCCGAACTGAGACCTCGAGGTAACGGTATCCCATGATTATTCATTCAATCGATACATGACGACCAAAACTGACATTATTATTATGCCCGTTTTCACCAAACATACCTAAATCATCCCCTAAGTAGGAGTCTCTTTACGTAGGTAGCTCCTAAATACAATCCTAAGTCCTAACATCCGTCCCAATGTCCTTTTAGGTGTCCCGTACAGGATCGTGAAGAAGTTAACAGAAATCATCACCTAGCTTATCATAGGTAGCCCGTAAAGGTAAGGGAACGATAGTGAAAACATTGAATTATTATGTACCTACTAACGAGTGAAAACGGGTTACGGGCATCTGTACAAATCGTCATCTATCGACGCGAATAGAAAATATACAAATGTAATTAATAGTTTATTGAAGTTTGATATTTAACTAAAGAATAATTTTAATTGAATAATATGTCATGTACCTAAATAATAATGGTCGACGCAAAACTGTTTTTGGAATAGATCGTAGTCGTAACTCCTAGTTCCATGGAATATATAATGACTGCGCCATCTATTAGCATCATTTCGAAGCTATGTTGAAAATTAGGGATGCCCATTAAAAATTAACGTCAATTTTAAGGGAAAAATTAAAAAAATATATTTTTGTACTGTGTTCAAAATTGTCTTTAAAAAGATATATTGCAAGTCTATGAAAGGCAACAAAAAATATTTTCCTTCGAATTCACTTCTATGAAAGCCCCCCTGAAATAAAGATTTTTATAATTTTTATGCAATATTCGGCTGAAGGCCATCAGTTTACATATTATATCTAAATTTGAAGTAATTACGTTCAGTAATTCAAAAGTTATAAGGCTCTGACAGACGGACGGACGGACAGACGGACGGACGGACAAGTGCAAATTCACTCAAGTAGACTCAGAGACCTCACTTCGCTCGGTCAATTATATTTAATTTAACTTTTATGCTTTACATAAAGAATACTTGTTGTCTGCCATCAATTTAAAGGTCAATTTTCTGCAGGTAGATTCACCTGTCTTACCTTGTACCTGTTTACTAGGAGTTCAAAAAATATAGACGGTGAATCCGATCTACCGGTCGCGCCAACACAATCCAACTAGCATCCAACCTGCGCCGTGTTGAATTTATTGTGTGCATGCAAACAGAGGTGCTCAAGGATTTCCCCGAAGACTAGAGAGGAAAAAGATATCTTCCCTCTCTATTTAACTTACAGACTTTTCAATGTGTGAGTAATTTTCCGCAACCACATACAAACATAATGTAAATTCACGAGCTCACCTGAATTTTTTTTAATGTGTGTGTAAAATTGTTCCATCATTTATTTCACGTGGAAAAGCAAGGTGGAAAACGTTTCCTACAATATCCTTTTTCCCTAGTACTCTCAGGTGAGACGCGAGGTATTTTACCTTTCAGTGATTGGAATTTTTTTACCTGGTAGTATCAGTACAAGTAATCCTTAAGATTTTTCAAGTTATTGTATCTTGTAACCAGTCAATCTAATATTAGATTCATTAACGCTG
This sequence comes from Oeneis ivallda, assembly GCA_029955525.1. NCBI lineage: Eukaryota > Metazoa > Arthropoda > Insecta > Lepidoptera > Nymphalidae > Oeneis > Oeneis ivallda. The sequence goes on from JARPMR010000007.1 coordinate 25,020,069, forward strand.
AACTTTGTTCATCATTCTAATGATTTAACTCACATGCAAAATCCTCAAAAAAAATTAATCATAAAAAAAATGCAAAATGCATAATTTTTTATTTATTAAAATAAGTACGTTTTAAATGTTGTTTAGAAAAGTTACCGAGGATATTTTCTTCCTTCGAATAGGTTATGTAACTACTTCAGGGCTGCTGTCAGATTTGCTTCATGGTTGTGTCAAAGCATGGTTTGAGACAGGTCGAGTACTAGGAACTCACAAGGTAAAAGAAAGTTATTTTTGTAGGGAGTTAGTGGTATTTCGGGTTGCAACCTGATTAATTTGGAAAAAGGGCATTGAAACAAATAATTGTGCTTTGGAATTTTTATACTTTTATAGATTTGTTCTCGAAGATATGAGTACCTACGTCCAAAAAAAAATGCGTGAGTGTCGTTGAAGAGTCGGTTGGATATAAGGGGGTGGTATAATTTATTAAAATGAACTTAGTCCTTTTAATAAATTATAATTATGGTACCTATTTAAACAATTATGCATTATGAAAATATGTATTATCTTCTAATAGTGAAAACATTACCTTTTAGAATCAACGCCATCTCTCACCACATGTTAGAAAGGGAGTCGTGACGGAAAATTCTTACACTTTTTTTTCGCCTATCCATGAGGGCTAGGCGAAAAAAAGTGTAAGAATTTTCCGCCAAGTCCGTACCGTGCTTTAAGGGATTTCGTTCCAATAAATATGCGCTCTATCTAAAATTATTCTGTGTTGTTTTATGTAGGCAATTAAGACTATTTTAATGCTTTTATATTTCGTAATATGAATATACCATGTAAATTAAGCTTTACATTATTATCTCCAAAAATCTTCATAGCAGTTCTAAAGTCTAACATTAAAGTGGTATGTATGTATAGACGTAGGAAATATTTCAACCATCTGAAATTCGCCGATACAAGAGGTCTTCTCGGTGCGTACGCTGAACATAAAGTTTTGTGAATGAAACCGGAACGCAAAAAAGCACAAACAAAATTTTGGTAAACCGAACAAATTAAATTATTAATTTAAGGGCCCTTTAGCAGAAAAACATGAAATTTTCTGCATATTTCGTATCGAAAATACTAGGGAAACAAAACATGCACGTAGTTAATCTTCAGGTCCACTTTCACACAGCAACGACGACGCGACGCCCAAAAACCATCCCAATCTACCCCTAAAGCTGATCGCAATAAGAGCCTTATGGTATTCTTAAGGAATAAACGAATATGAACCTTGAAACCATTATACACAAAAGGGTGGTTTTGCCTTACCTAATATTTTTCAAGTTCAAGGAGTTTTCAAGATTGCTCGCGAAAGTACTGTTAACGTCACACTGTTTGGGTTGTATTACCAGGGCTTAGGAAAACAAAAGAAGTTAAATGAATAAGAAGATAATATAACATTAAAAAACGTTTTAATTATGTGTTTGTTATGAATATAATAATTATTTTAACTCAAGTGGTTAGTAGGTAATTAGTATCCAAATAGAAAGGCTCAAAATGGCTTCCCGTTCCCGTGAGAACTAGGCATATAAAAACATTCTCTAGAAATGCAACGTTGTGTAAAAATTTTAAATAATCGATCGGTTACTTATTGAGTTTTGCGAACATAAACATCCTAAGATAAAAGCTAATGACGCTGGTTATGAGCTATCTCCATTCCAAATTTCAGCCAAATCAGTTTATTCTTTGTGGAATATAGAGTAACAAACATCTATCCAAAAATCCATACATCCTCACAAACTTTCGCATTTATAATATTAGTATGATAGGAAGTAATGTTTTGTTTAAACCATTTTAAGCTATTGCATAGCTTTTATCGCGGGCTTTGAACTAGGACAAACAGTTTGAGCGCGGCGACCGAATCAAGAAATTCCGTAACGAAAATAAACCTAACACCGTCGTTCAGTAAGCGTTCAACATTTTAGAGGTTCTTAAGTAGCTCTATTTGGCGCAGTGGGCGAGCGACCGGTTTCTTTACTGTATGATGTATGATGTCGCAGGTTCGAATCTCACTCGCGAAGTAGTGACAGTGCGCTTTACTTGTTTGTTTGTTTTTTAATATTTATTTTTGCATAATTTTTATCATGCAAAAAAAATATTGCATAAATATTATAATTGCATAAGTAGATAAAAAATGCTATGCAATAGCTTTACCGCGGCAGTCCCCGAGTGCCACTTAATTTTTTTTAAATGGACGCTAAGGTGCACACAAGTATACAGATTTCAGACTTCACTGATCGCTCTGAAAAGAACACTGATGCCTATTTTCACCAACGTTCCTTAAACTTTACGGGCTACCTAAGCTAAGTAAGGTGACGCTTTCTGTCAATTTCTTTTTCGCGAACCTTCAGGGAACACCTAAAAAGGTGGAAATGACATTGGATAGGGGATTGCATGTAGGGACTACCTACTTAAAGAGACTCCTACTTAGGTGAAGATTTAGGTGTGGTTGGTGAAAAGGGGCTGAACCTTTTGCTATAATTTGCTCAACCCACGCTCTTTAAAAAAGCTTTTCCGATTGGCTCTTTGAATTTTATTTAAAAGGAATACAGGATTGCAAGAAGTTGTAAAATGTGAACACTTATGCGAAGAATGTCAAGGAGCAGGGGACGGGTACGGGTAAAGGAAAAATGCGCCCTCTTAACTTCTTAAAGGAGGTTTTCCCGCATTCGAGTATTTTTCTTACTAGGATGGTAACGGGTAGTAGGAGGTTTAAAGGAATTTGATGAAATCCTTGAAATTTTCTTGGCAATATAACTTTGAACTTTGCCTTTTATATTTATGGCTTTTACACCTTGAAAAGTATCGGCCGAAATATCAATTAGCGCACTTGTTTAAATTATAAGGAATTATCTGGCGCCTCATTATATAATACTCGGCGTATTTCAATATTACTCGACCATCAATTGCTCATATTTAGGTCTAGAAATTACCTACTACATAATAACTAGGTAATATTTAAACCATAAGTAATTGACTGTCATTATAGCTCCAAACTAAATTGACCTAAAACTATAAACCTGAAGTATTTTTCAGCATTTTAATTAAGAGCGCTATTCATGTCTCTTGTTGTAACTACGTCGAAAGAAAACTGGATAATCTAAACCCGGATAAACCGGGTAGGACCGCTTAAGCAGGTTTAAATCCGCGATCATATACCAGGGCAGCAAAGACTACACAGGGTTATTAATCCGGATTCCGGGTAGGGGAAAACCGACGGGGAAAACTCCTTGCCTTGTAACTCAAGGTGAATTTCCCTCGCGAAAGTATCTTTCAAAGTTTATGGTAAGTTTGTTGGTATTTACGATTAAAAGTACGAAAACAAATTATTAAAAATCAATTTACTGCTTATTTTGGTATATGTATAATGTCTAGAAACTTTTAGTAATTGCTCATTAAATAATATTTTAAGTTCTTGCAATATGCAGGTAGGTTGATCCATAACAAACAAGGGTACCTAATACCTATGCTAGTAATTTAAATGCTTCATTGAAACAATTAACGGAATACTAGTTTAAAGTCTAATTTAAAGGCTCTAATATCAGAATTAATTAGCTTGGCTCTAATTAAAATATTTAGCAAGTACCCATTGTACATACAGCTACGAATCTCGTATTTTTGTAAAAGTTCTTGAAAATATTAATTTCACCTAATATAGAACTCTATACATTACAATCATAAAGTCGAATTTAAAAACACATCTCGTCTGCTACGAATCGATATTTCGAAGCTACGTCGGACGGCCGTAGCAGTGGGCGTAGCTCTACGTCGGACGGCCGTAGCAGTGGGCGTAGCTTAATGCGAACATGCGAACTTTCGCCATCTCCTTTTCGTACGAAAGCTTTCACGGACTGGAATTACCAGGGAAAACTTTGTTTAGCTTCCGAAGTCCAACAAAGAAGATACTGCTTATTTAATACTGAATTTTTATACTCAATTTTTGTTAATACTACTTGTTGTTTGTTATGTTACACTAATCTCAGAGCTTTCGGATAACTTGTTTAAATATAGAATTCATTTGACGGTGGCTACAGATATTTGACAGTCTATATATAGGTTCATGTTAAACTTGTCCGGTTTTCGAGTAGGTATCTTACATATTTTAGTAGGTATGTTATTGTTTTGTGTGTTAAATATCGTTATTTGTTGTTTTTAAGCTATTGCATAGCTTTTATCGCGGGCTTTGAGCGCGGCGACCGAATCAAGAAATTCCGTAACGAAAATAAACCTAACACCGTCGTTTCAGTTCGGCAGACTTCGGCACGGTGTTTGTGTGCGTGCGACTAGAAAATTCTATGCAATAGCTTTACCGCGGCAGTCCCCGAATTCCACACGTATTATTTATTAAAAAAATCAATTGAGACGATTCTGTGTTTTAATTAATGAAAAAAAAAAACATTAACATAGTCATGAAAATATCGATAAAAAATTCCAACAGTGAGTGACTTAGAATCGTGTAGTTAGTGAATCCCGAGTTTCAGTTCATGGTAAGTGACGCTGCAGGCTAAGATGGTAGTGGGCTAACTTGCGTAGGTACTGCAGTTTTTAACTCCTAATCGGTTTCTACACGCCGTTGTGCCCTTCATTGACAGAGTGACGTCCTACACTTCATTACAGTTGATTGTGTGTCGTTTTGCCGTGCTTCATCCCACACTCTTACGCTTGTCCACTGAACTTTATAATAATTAATCTATGATTAACACTGGAGACGCTGAGCTGTCATATTTTTTTGGACGTACTTGATTGACGCCATTTTGGACTTGATTGACGACATTTTCGCGCTAGCAGATAAATATATGATTGTCTATGGAACTAAAAATTTTGCAAACATAGACTTATTATATTTACTACCGTGAGATTGCAAATGCTGCACTGCAACCTTTATAATTAATCTATGATTACTTAACCGACCTCTTTAATTAATTTAATTAAATAATAGATTAATTGTAGAGGTTCTTGCGCCATTTGCAATATCATTAGTTCCAGAGATACTCGTATGTCAAATGTGGCGCTTCAAATTGATCCATAATTATTTATGCTGTTATTTGTATAAGGACAGCCTATCCTGTGTTAATCATAGACTAATTGAAGAGATCAGATGCGCATGTCTGAGCAGGCGGCTTTTACATGTTCCTCAGGTTCACGGAAGGGTTCATGGACATTCGCGAACGGGAACGCAAAGTGAAGCGAGGCAGTCGCGAGCAGGGCCGGCAGCTGATGAACAGACATAACAATGAGGCTGGCAGGAGGGTATGTTTAAATTAAATTAGGCCTGAATAGTGCTTCTTCTAACGAGGGTTGACGAGGGTAAGAAGGATATCGTAGGTTATTCGTTCTCCCTCCCACAAAACTGTTTTTCGCGGATCTCTGGGGTAAAAGACAGACAAAACTGCGTGGAGTTGAGGTGATTAAATTTCTTTCTCGCCTACATTCAACCTACACTAGCGGCACGCTATGATGGCCGGTTTGACGTTTGTCCGCTCATGAAGTTCCGTATTAATTGATAACGACTTTGAAGGAAATAATTGTATTACTTTATTGACGATAGTGATGTGCAGAGATTCATAAATTTTATCGAATGTAGTTTTAGGTTTAGGACTCAAAATTTATTTATTAAATTGATTTCTAAAATGTATACAAGTGTAGAAAAATCAGTTTGCACCATTTAAGGGGTGAATGTACTTGTGAATATGAACAATTTTCACTATGTGGACAAACCTCTGAAATCGCAAAAAAATATCAGCTGTTTCATACAAAAGGTAAAATTTTTATTTTTATATGATATATACCACAACTCGGCATTTGGTTTTCTAAATTGAAAATTTTTAAAAATGGAATCTAATACGATCGTCACATAGGATCGCTGGCTAGCACAACTACTACCTCCGGCAAACTCGCGTCAATGCTCAATGCAAAACAAAGCAGTTTCGAATTGACGTTGCTTCGAAAAGTATAAACTGTCAGTGCAATGCGATTGTGATATAGTTTTGACCTGGCTTTGGATTTCAAATATTGATACTGCATTACTGTTGACCCTTGCTCGTTAATTTGGACTCTGTTCAAGCCCTTTGTTGTGGATTTCGTCGATATGACCGAACGTACGCAGAGAACTGTTCTAAATAGTCAGACACGTGAGTTCGTAATACGCCTTCGTAACTATTTCGATCGTGAAGCTCAAAATGGAGGGCCAATTTTACCTATAACGTCAGTGGTTGAACGCGTAGCTGATGCGCTTAATATTGGACAACGAACTGTTAGACGGATAACTAAAAAAAAATATGGCGAGACTGGCACAGAAGAAAATAAACTTCACACACCAAAAAAGAGAAAACGAGCAAAACCAGTCGTAGGCATCGATAGCTTTGATGCCGATGCTATCCGAAGACATGTTTACGGCTACTATTTACAGAAGGAGTATCCAACAAGAAAAAAGTTGGTGCATTCACTGAAGGAAGCTGGATTATTCTTCGGTGGGGAAAGTTCTTTAACGAAGATTTTGAAGACCATTGGATTTCGATACAAAAAATGTAACAAACGCAAAATATTGATGGAAAGATTTGATATAGCGATGGCAAGGTATACTTTTTTACGGCAAGTGAAAGAAATCAAAAATTGGCAAAATGTTGTGTTCTTGGATGAAACATGGCTTAATGCTAACCATACTGTAGGCCGTTCTTGGAACGATGACACAGCAGCATCTACTTCCAAAGTTCCTGTAGGAAAAGGATCGCGACTTATAATTTGTCACGCCGGAACCATCAACGGGTTTGTCGAAGGTTCTCTCATGGCTTTTGCGTCAAAAACCACTGGAGACTATCATGAAGACATGAATGGAGAAAAGTTTACTGAATGGTTTACCTCAATGTTGTGTAGCCTCCCTGAACCATCTATTATAATTATGGACAACGCCCCATACCACTCGATGCAAATTGACAAGCCACCTGCCCAATCCCAAAAGAAAGCTGATATCGTCGCATGGCTTCGTAAAAATGGCGTAGATGCAAACATGAATATGTTAAAAGCGGAATTAGTACGTCTTTTAAAAGAAAACAAACCAACCAAGATCCGATACGTCATTGACGAAATAGCATTAGAACATGGGCACAGAGTTATACGGTTACCGCCTTACCATTGTGAGTATAATGCGATTGAGTTGGTGTGGGCTCAAATTAAGGGATATGCTGCAAGACACAATACAGAACCCCCATTTACCACAAAAAAAATGCTAAAATTATTAGAAGAAGCTTGTGAACATGTGACTAAAGGAGACTGGGAAAAGGTTGTGAATAGAACTGTTAAATTAATAAGGGAAGATTATGAAAGAGATGTGAAAATAGATAATATTATAGAAAACGAACATATAATTATTAATGTAGGTGATGATAGCAGTGACGACAGTGAAAATAGTAGTATGGACGAATCTGATTAATTATGGCCTTTTGTGGCACCTTTTTTGGTATCTTTTGTATTCATATGTTTCTTGTGTGCATATAAAGTATGTATATTCATTTTCATTCAAATATTCAGTTCGTTCAAATAAATTAAATAAACATATACATTTTTGTTTTATTAAACCTATTTAATCAGGTACAAAAACAAAACTTAATTGTTTTTTGTTCGAGAATAAATTAACATTCCACATCACTATTGTAATGTGTCAAACCGGCCATCATAGCGTGCCGCTAGTTTAATCCCATGCATAGTTTAATAACATAATCATTTCAACTTCAAATTAAATAAACTCTACGTTTTCTACAGTTTTATTTATGATGAACTTCATTTCTTCACCTATTTGATCTACCAGGCAGTCATAAAGAAGTCGCGGGTGACTTGCAAGTGCCACGGCGTGTCAGGCTCCTGCAGCCTCATCACGTGCTGGCAACAGTTGGCAAACTTCAGAGAAATCGGTACGTACCAAGTAATAATACTTAGTCCCCTCTCCCTTACTTAAATTTCGTTCCGATTTAGTCCTTTTACGTCTTACCACGATTAATAAATCGTAAAATAATTCTAAATAAGTAAATCATCTGTGAGTTGTGTTGTGAGTGTCCAAAATTGCATAATATTGAAATAGTCCTCGCAATCTGCACTTGACCAGCGTGGTGGGCTTTGCCTTTCTGACTTAAAGCCACATTGTTCTCAGCTGGTTCTCAGAGGATGTAATAATAATAATAATATGGTAAAATGATTATTTTGAAAAGAGCAACTGCTGAGTTTCTTGCCGGCTCTTCTCAGCAGCGCTTTCCGAACGTCATGACGTGTCATAAGAGACACAGGTTGGCCTACGTGAAATAAATAATTTTGAATTTTGATGCTGCAGTTCGTCATTAAATGAGTTTGTTTTGTATTTTCAAGACCCATATATTTCGCTTTCAAATCTTTCAAGTTATGTTGAAACTTTAGTTTTCGGAATATTAAGCATCAAAATGTTTCAACTACCAGGCAACTATAGCTCCGCAGTACGTAGCCAGTAACAAACCTGGTATAAATCGTCTCCAATACATTACATTCCACAAATCACTCTATTAAGCGCCCATTCGCCACAGAGACCAAAAACTAACATTCCGTTACCGAGTAAATGGTTCACCATTGTACTTTACAATCTGATTCTGTATAGCTAATGAGTTCTATTAATCCTCTTGTCGTTCCGTGCTGCCCTGGTACACGGGAAGTTAATTTCTTGGAATGTGTTCACTCCATCATCCATGCTTGTGGCGCCAATGGCGCATTAAATTACCTAGATACCTAATGAAATCTTATATATATAAAAGAAAGTGGTGTTAGTTACACTATTTATAACTCAAGAACGGATGAACCGATTTGGCTGAAAATTGGTGGAGACGTAGCTTAGAACCAGGAGACGGACATAGGATACTTTTTATCCCGTTCGACCGCGTTTCCGTCAAGTCACTATAAAACGTGGTATAACAAAAACGCATCTAACATTGAATAACAAAACGCAAATGACAATGGAATAACAAAACGGTAAATGACAGCTAAACGTAATTTTGTCTTTGGTTAAGTATGGTAAAAAATTTGACAATTATAAAAAGTGTTATAATAAAGCATTACTGATATTATAAATGCGAAAGTGTGTTTGTTTGTTGGTTTGTCCTTCAATCACGTCGCAACAGAACAGCGGATTGATGCGATTTTTTGCATGCGTATAGTAATGGATGTAGTAGTGGTTCCTCAGACCGGGAGAGCTACTTTTTATCTCGGATAATGAAAGAGTTCCCGCGGGATTTTTAAAAACTAAATCCATGCGGACGAAGTCGCGGGCATCAGCTAGTATAAAATAAAATTAGAACGAATAGATAGAAAGATTAAAAAATAAGCTTATAAATTGTGATGTCTCTATTTCAAAGAATTTGAACAGATCGATTACGATCAGAATATGATAAGTGCAATCTTTATGACTTCTTCCCGGATAAAATATTATGAAAGTAGTTTTATTACAAAATGGTCTCACTAACCGTGGAAGCGGAAGATAATAAAAATTAATTAGTAAATATTCCACGAAGCTTTTACTTAATAATAAAATGGTAATAAAGCATATCTACCTACCTGATAACAATAGCCTCAAGTAACTCGAGTTGGTTCCAAGCTCAGAGTAAGTATTAGTAGGTATAGAGCGCTCGTTTCTAACTGGGAACTGTGGACACCGGTGAGAACATTGGATCGGTCCGTTCGCAAGCGCTGGTAGTCATACGAGTACTAGCGGTGTAAATGACTGGTGCGAGCTTTTAGCAGAATTAAATTTAAAAAATGGTTAAATGTGCCGTAAAAACTTGTAAGAATGATACAAGAAAAACAACTAAACAAAATTCCAGCATCACATTTCACCGGTTGGTCAAGTTTTTATAATTTTAAGTAAAATAGAAATTTTAAATTTAAATTTTACAGCCATTCAGCTGTATTCATCGACAATTGCGCTTGCGGCGCATTATTACCCATCCCTATTCGACACGTATCTATCAATATAGGTAACTATAGTTCACCTGTCCACACTGCGTATTGGGCGAACAGTGCGATATTAGCACTCTATACCTACTAATAGTTACTCTGAGGTTCCAAGTTATAATTATTTTATCTTATAGATTTTTTAAATATTAACATAATAATACTTAAATGTCTTTCAAATTAAATACTATTTAAGACCTATTAAAATAACTTTCCTGTGTATTTAGATTTTCGTGCAATTTTTTATTAAGTACTTATATTTTATTTAGTGCTTCAATAAATCACTAATTAAATCCCGCACTTTTTCGTTTGGTGTCCATGTAATGTGATAGAGCGACGAATGCAGAACCACCCTTTTTTCCTCGGTTGAAAATTTATAACAAAATTATATATCGACGGTTAAAAATTGGACTTCCATACATACTCCTATTAAGCCATGGAATTAGGAATTACGACTAGTCTTCCTATTTCTATGTATTAAGGTGGAAGAGACAGTTCTGCCCGGGAAATTTAAAAATTTGGTTTTTTCGCAATTTGTAAACTAATACGCCAAAGTAGGCTTATGGCATTCTATAATTGCGACAATGGCAGTATCATCTTCACAGGTTTATATAAAAATCTTTACTTGAAAGTGTCCAGTTTAAGAAATTAATCAAAATATCGACTAATTTGTGAGTAACTCACGTCCAACTCAGTATTTTGATTAATTTCTTAAACTGGACACTTTCAAGTAAAGATTTTTATATAAACCTGGTGAAGATGATACTGCCATTGTCGCAATTAGAATGCCATAAGCCTACTTTATGGTATTAGTTTAAAAAATTGCGAAAAACCAAATTAAATTTGAATTTCGTGGGCAGAACTGTCTCTTCCACCTTAAGCTATGAGCGACTTTGGTGTCGGTATATCGGTAACATTTTAGCACACTTTAGACTTTAGAGACATCGAGTACATATAATTCTGTGTGATGTGGGGTCATCTGGTAATCCTATTGTGATGGGGGCCATCTGGTATTCCTAGTGAGATTGGGGTCATCTGGTATTAGTGTGATGGGTAAGTTGTTCATGTTCTCAGGGGACTATCTGCGTGACAAATACGAAGGGGCTACCGAGGTGAAGGTGTCCCGACGAGGCAAGCTGAGGTTGAGTAACCCTAACTACAGCCTGCCGACTGCGCAAGATCTCGTTTATCTGGAGGAGTCGCCTAATTACTGTATCCGGAATATTTCTTTGGTATGTTGATTGTTCTTTCGTAGTAATTGCGAGATCAGTAGGTAAGTCAAAAAAGGGGGTTTCAAGAAATAAATCATAATTTATATAGTACACTAGCTGACCCAGCGAACTTCGTACCGCCAACAAAAATATTTAGGGGTGGGTCACCTTTATCATTTAGGGGTATGAAAAATAGATGTTGGCCGATTCTCAGACCTACCCGATATGCACACAAAATTTCATAAAAATCGGTCCAGCCGTTTCGGATGAGTTTGGTAACAAACACCGCGACATGAGAATTCAAATATATAAAATTCTCTTAGGGTGACCCACCCCTAAATATTTTTGTTGGCGGTACGAAGTTCGCTGGGTCAGCTAGTTTTGTATATTAGATTGTTCACTGAGGGGTGAAAGTGACCGATTACTAACGAGGGTGTAGTTTGAGACCCGAGGCGCAACGGAAGGGCCTCAATACACACTAGTTAAAAATCGCACTTTTCCCTTAGTGATACATAGTGCTTTATAATACACCGTCGAGGAAAGTAATAGACAAATCATTTAATTGAAGTTACCTATTTGTCGTCAGGGGTCACCTGGTACAGCGGGCAGAGAATGCAACAGAACGTCAGCAGGGCTTGACGGGTGCGCGCTGATGTGTTGCGGTCGAGGGTACAACACCAAGAAGATTGTCGTGAGGGAGCGCTGCGAGTGCAAGTTCCACTGGTGCTGCCGCGTCGACTGCAACACTTGCGTCAAGGCCATGGAAGTGTATACTTGTAAATAGTGACGCGTGGACTGTGGACGTACCTAATACCTACTCTGTGTAGAATAAGTATTTATTAAAAAAAATTAGCTTAGTTTTAAATCCACCAAAGTGGACTTTTCTTTTAGAGGTAGGTAAAGATTGAACTATTATATTATGTTGAAGGTTGAAGGCAAGACTACATTTTTAAATAGTCGCTGGTAAATCCAGTGAAAGTTAAGTATTACATAACATTCCTTCTTAAAAGTCATAAGAAACAAATAAGTATATTATTTAAGAGATCCAGAACGTATCACGTAGGCGCGATAGATACCTACTTCTTGAAATTATGTCGTAGCTTTTATGAAGATTCCATTAGATTCTTGATTTTGACATTAATAATATGGTTTGTAGTAAAGCTATTTTATTGATAAAATTACCTTTACCTATGATGCTATGAATTATTATGAAAATTGTTTGGTTAATATTGAAATCTACAAGTGCAATGTGTGTAGTCAGTAGTGTACCTAATACCTACACTGTCTACCTATAACATAGTTAATTGTGTAGAAACAAAAAAATAATTAAATAAAATATATTGTGAACATCTTGCGTGTTAATTTAATGGCCTACCTAGTAGGTAGGTACGACATAAACAACTCAGTGCAAGACTAATGATAATTAAATACTTACATAATCTTAGAATCATCATAATCTAAAAAGAGTGCTTAGAGCATAGACGAATGATATTTACTAAAGGCTTAGAGAAATTAAACATTAAAGAAATATAATTAATGATTTTGTACAAGAACGAATTAATGTTTTGTTACTGTGAACCTACCTATGGTACCTACCTACCTACCTAACAAATGTGTAAATTAAAAAAAAAAAATCAATCAAGCTTTTAGTAGGTGACTATCATCATACCTTAGATAATATCACCTAGGACAGGTGCGATTGTCTAAACATTGCCGATCAAAATCGTATTCATTTGATGGCATTAGCGTCAAAGCAAAATAATCCTTGATTGTATTGATTTAAAGTCACAAATTCAGTACAACCGATTTAACATGGAGCGTTATGGAGCGTTATGGAGCGAATCGTACATACCTAAACGTATAAGAATGCATACACGAAATAGAGCTCTAATTCAATGCCGTTATGGTTTATTTAACTTTGACGCTAATTTCATCGAATACGATTACGATCAGTATCAGTATCATATCAGATCAGTGATAGCCCAGTGGTTAGGACTGCGGTCTCCTTAAGGGGGGTCGCAGGTTTGAGCCCGGGCACGCACCTCTGACTTTTCCGAGTTAAGTGCGTTTAAGCAATTAAATATCACATGCTTCAACGGTGAAGGAAAACATTGTGATGAAACCTGCACTCCTGAGAGTTCACCATAATGTTCTCAAAGGTGTGTGAAGTCTACCAATTCGCACTGGGCCAGCGTGGTAGACTATGGCCTATAACCCTTCTCTGAAAGGAAACCTGCGCTCATTAGTGAGACGTTAATGGGTTGCTCACGATTACGATCAATGGAACAACATTAGACGATTGCACCTCAGAATACTCGTCAAGATGAATCAAACGAGCCCGAACTCGATGGGGTTACGTCGTTTTAGTACAGAGGTTCCAAAGCTACCTTCCAGCTCCATCATCAGACCCTGGATATCATCCAGGACTAGAGTATTTGTCAAGTCGAATCAAACGAGCCCAGACTCGATGGTTTTACGTCGTTTCATTGCATCGTTTCCATAGCCACCTTCCGGCTCCATTATCAGATCTGCTCAATGTTATAAATGGAGTACCTATATGGAAACTAAGTAGGTAGCTAAAAATAAGTAAGCCGCTTTTGAGCTACACTGTAAAATGTATTACGTAAGTACATGATGTAGTAGATGCCTACTGCTAACTGCTACTGTGTCTGTACTCCGCCTCCGCAGACCGCAGTTCACCACAGAGTAAGTACCTATGTTAAATGTTTCACTTTCTTTTGTTTCTTGATTAATAGGTTGCTCGATAGTATTGAAATATTTTCTTTCTAGTCCTAATTCCAACTAAACAAAAAAATACAAAATAGTGTCGGTTAAACATTCTATTCCTTCGAAATAATATTTTTAAATTCGAACAATAAAATTATTTTCATTCAAATAATCGAACAGTCCTTTACAGTCGACAATTTATGAGAATTAATGAGACATTATTTTAGACGTAGTCGTAATTCCTTGTTCCATGATTTTAATACACAACAAAGGAGGACGCCATCTTTTCCCTCCGAGTGAAGTTTTACTCGCAGTGCTGCCACCCTCTGATTTTTATTTTCCCCGGATTCCTCGTGAAATTTCCCTAAAATAAGCACTTTTTAAAAGATCACCCAAATTGGGCTAGTTTTGAAATTGCCAGCCAACTAACGTTAAATAAACTTAAATTAAATTAAGTTACATAACTTAATATTATATATAATATTATTAAGTTTATTTTAGTTGTTATACTCTATTATAATAGTGTATAACAAAATAAACACTTTAATTCTTTACACAGTATAGTGATAAACTATACTAAAGTTTTAATTCAATTCTCTGAGATTATATTTAGCTTTGAATTAGCCTCAAATCACCCAGCCTCCATACATTTTTGGGCTAGTTGTGAATGTGGTGGCCAACTAAAATAAACTTAATATTATAATAGACCATAATAAAATAAACACTTTTTATTCTTTGTCCAGCAGTGGACGTATATCGGCTGACAAAGAAGAAGAATTTCCGCATAAACAAATCTATGAGCGCGAAAGAGAAAAATATAATTATTATTGTTTAGTGCTAGCTATAAGTGTAGGGTACAGCGGCTTTCGGTACACAAGTTACGATTGAATATGTACACGCAGTCACGCATTCAACTATTTTGCCAACCGAAACTCAAAACTCTCCTTAAAAAAAAATCCCTTCATTTTTTTACCCTGAATAATTTTATACTTAAAAAATTCCCCTAAATGTTTAATAATCCCCTAAATCTAGGGGAAAATACCCTAAGGTGGGAACACTGTATTCCACGTCTAACGTCATATTGTGCACAGATTACCTACCTACATGCTACGTCATGTGTGCGTGACTCTATGACAATTGACATTAAATTATTTTTGAAATTGAAAGTTGTTGTTGTACTTATTTTGAGTGATTTTTGAATTGATCCAATTTTGTACCTATAAAATATTATTTGTGAATAAATAATAATTGTTGTTTTACAGCTTTTACAAATCGCTTTCACCATGGGGAAAAAATCAAAACAACGAAAACGTTCTGTAAGTTCACTTTGCTTTCTGTTCAAAACGAATGTTTTTGCAAGTGAAGTTTTGTTATTTTGTAGTTACTTCGTGCTGTGATTTTAACTTGTTTTGTGAATTATTCTATTTATTGGAATGTTTAATTAACAGCATTTTAGTTTTGAGGTGTTTAAAATGTTTTGAACTAACCTAAACCTATATCGTAGCAACTGGATCATCATGTTTTCCCAACCTACATGTTACCCTCGAGTATTTATTTTCCTTATTTATTCCACCTGTATTTCATCATAGTGCAGATTGACTTGCATAAAAGTTCCACTTTGTGGTTACGGTCGAATGCACTTGTAAAAATGCTGTGTTTTCATAAAAAATACTGATTTTAAAAACATAATGGGTTACCCTTCAAATAAATGCTCCTATAGAAACGCTATAGTCGACGCAGGGATAAGCCTACCTAAAGGGTGTCATAATTCATAACAATAACCATCAAAAACATAATTAACGGTTCCAGTACAGAAAATAATTACATGGCACTCACACATTCATTGCTTGTTTTGAGCCTACGTTTGGAGTGAAACTTTTTTAGAAACTTCTGATCAATAAGAATTTAATCTAAGGGGTTTCCTAATGTTTTTGTTTTTACAGAAAATTCCTTTTTTATTATTCATTACTTTTCATTCTCAGCGTAACACTTGAGCGTCTCACTTTTCAACATTATTATATTATTCTTAATATTAATGATCTCTTATATTAATGTTGTTGATTAACCTAGACCCCCAAAAATCCCAATTCCAATTGTATGATTAGAAAACCCAACCCATATTACATCAAAGTTTTAAGATGAATGTGTTGCATCCAACATAAGTTTATTAAAAATATAACATGGAAATTACTAATTAATGTAAGGGCAACATTGCTGACGGTTAAGATAAAATGTGTTTCCTTGAACCTGCACTAAAATAAATACCCACCGATGGTGTCTACAACCTCCACAGAATGTTTATAATCAATGGGATAAAATAGCTTATTAATTTTACAGAAAAGCGCGCACTCATTTAGGCATGTACAGAATAATGGAAAGATTCTAAAGAAGAAATCCAGTAAAACTCAGAAAAAAATCAGGAAGTTATTTGAACATTTACGCAATGAGAGCGATTCATCACCTTCAATCAGTTCCATTGATACTGTCATAGAAGTTGACGGAGCTGAGAATAAACCAGAAAATGTAACTAGTAGTTTCATAATTGTAGGCGGTGAGGATGATGATGATCTAGTGATAAAAAACTCTCCGTGCCCCATAAAATGCTCAACACCTTTGTCCAGCAAACATACGTTAAAAACCAACTCACCACTTAGAATAAACAACAATTCTGGCTCTGCACAAAATTTTCAACAAGAAGTCGAAGAATTAACTAAAGAAATTAACAGAGACTCGTATCTAACTATAGATTTAACAACTGAAAGTACTCTAAATGCCACTAATCAACAAAATACAGTAATCGATTTAGCTAATACCACCGATAAGCATTCATTTTCTAACGACAGTTTGTCTATGAGTGGAGACTCGGATGTTACTGTAATAAACACCAAGAGGCATAAAGAGAGACTGAATAGCACACAAATGAAGAAGTTTGCTAATGGCATAGCTAAAATGGATTCATCACAAAAAGGGAAGCTGCTGGAGTTTATAGCACAAACAATTTTTAACGGTTGCAATGGAACTGAAAGTAAAGCCAGTTTACATATTCTTAAGGTAAGCTAATACACTGAGGGTAAGATCTATAGATGCCACTCTCACTTAGCTCAGACTCAAGACTGAGTTAAAACGAGACTGATTTATGTTGGAATATTTGTGTCTTATTTTAACTCTAACTTGAGTAGAATAGAAAAGCTTTTTTATTCAAGTAAACTTTTTTACAAGTGCTTTTGAATCGTCGATGAGTCTACCACTGGTTCGGAATGCCCTTCCTGCCAAGAACCAGCAAAAAACTCGGCGGTTGCTCTTTTCAAAACAAATTACAATTCAGTAGATACTATGCTATGTATGCAGTGTTTCCACAATGAGTTCCACAAAAGCATACCTAATTATAATTCAACACATGTTATGACGGGCAGACAGAAAGTAGCCCCAATTCCGCTGGTGGCACCCATTCACGAGCATGACGCATGATCCAGTCATTGCTTCGCTCAACCATATTTGAGTCTTGAGCAGAGCCAGAGTACAGTCTATAGATGTCAGCCTGAGTCTTATCAGAATGTTTTATGCCACCTTAGCTCCTTTGTGGACAATCCCTAAAATAGGAACCATTGATTGAATTGTTTTTTGTTCTTACCAAAATGTTATGGATATTCAATATCTCAACATAGTGAACAATAGTGAGCAACACACACTTCAAAAAAGCGGCCTATGCACTATACTCGTGGAATGCTCACTTGAAAAATTTTTTAAATCCGAGTGTCGAAAATGTGGCTCGCATTGAAGAAACTCTCCTTGTCTGGAAACTGCACCTTAAGTGTTAGAAATTTACTTTCAGAATAAAGTAAGTCGTGCCACAGAAACCGTGGAGGACACATACATAAAGGAAGTGATACTTGGCCAGGCCGCCTCCCGCAACAGTATTGGCAGCAATATATACAACCCAGAGAGAGACATTCGCAACAAGACTGGCTTGCGAATGATTGTTATAGACGGCAGCAATGTTGCAATGCAGTAAGTATTATACCACGCGCAAGGCACAGGCATGTGGAAGTCCATACAACCTAGAGCCTCAGCAGCGGATGTCTATTGATTGATGAAGAAGAACGTACTAACAAACCATAATTTCTTTGGTTAAATGGTCACTGATAAAAAATATAAATAATTTCATTAACAGAATTTGTACTTAAAAAATTAATCTAAATATAATACATATAATTTAATATAAAAAATTCTTTTTAAACAACTAACTTCAAACTCCCGCTTTACTACATTATACAACACACACACTATACAAAGTATTTAATTTATTGTTGATATTTTAAAAACCGCTCGACCAATTTCGATAAAAATTATTTGGGACCACCTGGGGAGTATACCCTTTCAAAATATGATAGTTAGATAATATATTCCCTCCGCCCTCCGGGACTTGTTTGTAGAAAATAATGAGTACTTTAATCATATCATACATAATTTTCATGTATCATTAATATTTTTCTCAGCACATGCCAAATAATGCATTTTATAGGCAAAATTTTGCTACTTTGGTTTACATTATTGCAATTTTCTGAAGGATCTCTAATTTTTATTAAAATAAATTATAGCCTAAGTTACTTCCTGATAACTTAGCTATGTGAAAAAATAGTTAAAATCAGTCCAGTAGTTACAGAGCCTATTCGGTACAAACAAACAAACAAAAACAAACAAGCAGTAAATCTTTCCTCTTTATTATATTAGTATAGATTAGCGTAACCTGTAGCGTGAACCGTAGAGTAAGTCGCTGAGACTCAAGTCAACAAGTGAAAAGTCCATAATACTATGGTCGAACACTAAAGAACAGTTTCCACAAACAGTGTTATTTAAATAATGCCCGCATCACAAAAGCCATTTGATAAAAATGTCAATGGAAGATGAAACACGTCATTCATCACCACTAGACTCATTATGCAGCGGAGGGGGGAGGGGGTGTCATAATTCGGGTGTAATATCCGAGAAGAGATTGAACCAAAGACGTCTGGAAGAGGGTTGACGTGAGTGTAATGGGGGTGTTATCGTTAGATATGGGGCGGCCCATCTTGAGGTGAATTTATGCTGTGCTGCGATGATTAAACGAGAAAAATGGCGACAGTACTATCATCACATCTAATCCTACTATAGATAGATTATCTCATTACTTATGATTACTATAGATAGTCTCAGAGAGGCCCATTCATATCACCCAGCATGCCTATTGCAGAGGACGATCTACGGAAACCGCCCTGCTCAGCCTTGTGGACAAGGTTGAAAAGGCCCTGGACGACAAGGAAATTGCTCTTGCAGCGTTTCTTGACATCGAGGGAGCATTTGATAATACTCCAATCCGTACGTTGGTGGGCGGGCTGGCAAATAAACTGGCTGATACGACTACCATCAGATGGGTGGAGGCAATGCTCTCTAACCGCATAGCCAAACTCGAGTTAAATAATATCTCGACGGAGGTGCTAACAACGCGAGGCTGTCCGCAGGGTGGCGTTCTATCGCCCCTATTATGGACTCTCGCCGTGGATCAACTACTGTATAAGATGGCGGCGCTTCGCATTGACACCCAGGGATACGCTGACGACCTGGTAGTCACCGTGCGTGGGAGCTGCCCAAGTACACTTTCGTACCTTATGCAGAGAGCACTCAACACTATTGAGAAATGGTGCAAAGAGAACGAACTAACTGTTAACGCGGAGAAGACAGTTATAGTACCATTCACTAGAAGGCGCAATCTCGATAAACTCGAGCCGCCTAAGTTGAACAACATAATAATACCGTTTTCAGCTGAGGTCAAGTATCTGGGGATTACTATGGACCAGAAACTAACCTGGAACACGCATGTAGACGGTGTTATCAAAAAGGCCAAGATGGCTCTAGGCGTCTGTGGTCGTTTTGCGGGGGCTAGATGGGGACTCAAACCTCGGGTAACCTTCTGGCTCTACACAGCCATCGTGAGGCCCATAATATCATACGCCTCCGTGGTCTGGTGTGGCAAAACGATGCAGATAACAACACAGAACAAGCTCAGCAGATTACAAAGAACTGCTTGCTTGCTCATCACAGGAGCAATGAGTACCTCTCCGGGGGCTGCCCTGGAAGCTCTTCTCAACCTTCCTCCTCTCTTCCTATATTTGAGGAGGGAGGCGAGAATGAGCATGTACAGGATAATCAGCCAACGGAAGGTGAACTGGCTGTCTCAAACCATGAGGGAGCTAGTTGACTCAGTGCTTCAAATCCCAGTTTTGGGGATGCCGTCTGACATGATGACCCCAAAATACCAATTTCACAAGTACTATACTGTGGAAATTCCTGAGAGAAAAGACTGGCTCGACAGTCAAATAACTTGGCCATCAGGGAGCCTTAAATGGTACACCGATGGCTCCAAGTCTGGTCAAGACGTAGGTTGTGGAGTCTATGGAGAGAAGCCCAGGGTCAAACTCTGTCGCAACCTGGGCACCCATACATCCATTTTCCAGGCAGAGGTATACGCCATAATAATTTGCGCGGAAACCATCTTGCAAAACAACTACGTTAACAAAACCATCTATATTCACTCGGATAGCCAGGCGGCTCTTTTAGCCTTATCCTCTGAGGTAATCAACTCGAAGTTGGTTGGGAGCTGCATGGATACTCTTAACACTCTAGCGGAATGTAACAGGGTGATTCTTCGCTGGGTTCCAGGACACGCAGGCATAGTCGGCAATGAAAACGCTGACAAACTTGCAAAAACTGGTGCTGGAATGCGGCAGATAGGGCCTGAACCTGTCTGCGGTATTCCTAAAAGCCTAGTTCAGCTTACCCTGTTAACATACTGCTACTATGATACGCTAATTCGTTGGCGTAACTTACCAGGACTAAACCATTCCAAAGCGCTAGTTAGATCCTTCAATAAGAAGGCTGCCAGTGAGGCACTAGCGCTCAGTAGGAAAAACCTATGCATTCTAGTGCGAGCGTTGACGGGACATTGTGGACTAAACAGACACATGTTCAACCTCAAGCTCAAGGGCTCGGATATGTGCAGGCTATGCCTGGAGTCGGCGGAAACGCCGCTGCACATAATCTGTTACTGCCCCGCTTTAATGCATAAACGAAGCATTCTTCTAGGGAAACACATCGTACACCCTGAGGAGGCTACACTAATCCCAGCCAAGAAGATGCTGCTGTTTCTGGCGGCAACAAGTATTGGAGGGGAGCTATAAATAGTGGCGAGCACAATGGACCGGCGACGGTCGACGTGCTACAGGGCATCGAACCTGCATAGCCGCGCAACGGAAGAAGAAGAAGATACCCTTTCAAACAAAAAAAAATCAAGCGTCTTCGAGTAATCGGTGGAAATACATAAAAAAAAAAATTCCGACGAATTGATAACCTCTTCCTTTTTTGAAGTCGCTTGACAAGGAAAAGGCTGACTGATCTACCAAAGCACAGCTCAAACCACTGGACGGATCGGGTTGAAATTTCCTGAGAAAGGATTTTTAAAAAATACAACCCCTAAAAGGGGTAAAATAGGGGTTCGAAAAATCGAACTTATGTGAGCGGAACCACAGACAAAATATTAATAGAATAGAATAGAATTGAAATGTTTTTTAATCAAATAAACTTTTTACAAGTGCTTTTGAATCGTCAATGAGTCTAACACTGGTTCGGAATGCCCTTCCTGCCGAGAAGAACCAGCAAGAAACTCGGCAGTTGCTCTTTTCAAAACAAGTTTACAATATAACAAATATTATGCTATGTATGCAGTGTTTCCACAATGAGTGGAAGTTCCACAAAAGCATACCTAATTATAATTCAACACATGTTAAGCCGGGCAGACAGAAAGTAGCCCAATTCCCGCCGGTGGAACCCGTTCACGAGCATGACGCATGACCCAGCCATTGCTTTGCTCAACTATATTTGAGGGAACGTAACAAATGACGTAATATAGTCAAGTACACGAAATTATTTTGGTTGTTTGAGATTTTTTTTCCGATTTCTAGGCACAGCAAGGGCAGAGTGTTCTCGGTGCGAGGGCTAAAAATTTGCATCGACTATTTTGTGCGACGCGGACACGTTGTCAAAGCATTTGTGCCGCAATTCAGGTAAGTCACATCATCATTCATCATTACCCATCAACGGCTCACTACTGAGCGCAGATCTCCTCTCAAAGAAGGGTCATAGGCCATAGTCCACCACGCTGGCCCGATGCGAATTGGTGGACTTCACACACCTTCGAGAACATTATGAAGAACTCTCAGATGTGCAGGTTTCATCAAGATGTTTTCCTTCACCGTTGAAGCAAGTGATATTTAATTGCTGAAATGCACTTGACTCCGAAAAGTCAGAGCTGCGTACCCGGGATCGAACCTGCGACCCCCGAATAGGAGACCATAGTCCTAACCACTAGGCTATCACTGCTTACCACATAAGTCACATATACTTAATTAAATACATTCTGCCCCCCGATTGTCTAAAAATTGCCGATCAAATTCGTATTCATTTGATGGCATTAGCGTCAAAGTAAAATAAACCATAACAGCATTCAATTAGAGCTCAATTTCGTGTATGCATTCCTATACGTTTAGGTATGTACGATACGCTCCATAACACTCCATGTTAAAATCAGTTGTACTGAATTTGTGACTTTAAATCAATATAGTCAAGGAATATTTTACTTTGACACTAATGCCATCAAATGAATACGATTTTGATTGGCAACTTTTAGACAATTGCACCTCTGATTATTATTGTATGATGTTATGTAGTCTTACGTTATATTAAAACTAGGTAACAACTTCATAACATTTTCGGCTTCTATTTATTACTTACTTACTTTATTACTTACTTTACTTACTAATACTTACACTATCCCACAACCTGAGCATTTTTGTGGTACACTTTACTGAAAAACTATCACGCCCATAGATTTGTGCTTTAACGTAGTAATTTAACTTCATATCCAGATGTGTTATCTGTCGAAAAAAATATAATTTTATAACCATAAAAAAATGAACATTAACTATTTTGTATTCATTGGATAGAATGTTATTGTATAACTAACGCCATCTGTTAGAAAACCAAAGAGTTAACATCGCTGCAACAGAACTTAATACCCTTATAAAAACTACGCTAGCCCTCACAAAACTCAGCTTTTTGCTAGTATCTACCAGTGGTAGATACTAGCAAAAAGCAGTGGCTTCAGGATGCTGCTTCAACCATGAAGAACGAGCCAGAATCTCAGTGGTTGCTCTTTTTATATTTTGTTGCATACAGTTTACAGTTTAATCCATCTTATGAATTGCTGGAGTGATTATTTTCCACCTTCCACACTTTTTCAATAGTAAAACACGTGCTTGTTTCATGAGCATGTTTTTAATAGATTTCTTACACTTGTGTATGCAATGTGATATGCAAGTCTAAAATAGACTGGAATTTTATAATGCAACTTCAAGCCCATATTTCCACAAAAGACTTATACTTTCTTGAAGTGTATTTGAAGAATCATCATCATCATCATGAGCAACCCATTAACGTCTCAGTACTGAGCGCAGGTCTCCTCTCAGAGATTTATAGGCCACCACACTGGCCCTATGTGAATTGGTAGACTTCACACACCTTTAAGGACATTATGGAGAACTCTCAGGCGTGCAGGTTTTCTCACGATGTTTTCCTTCGCCGTTGAAGCATGTGATATTTAATTGCTGCAGAGCTGCGTGCCCGGGATCGAACCTGCGACCCCCTAACAGGAGGCCGCAGTCTTAACCACTAGGCTGTCACTGTTTCCTTTCCTATTTTGATGTGATGTGTTTTTTAAGGTGTAAGTTTGGCAAGAGCACAGATGGCAAGCTGCTAGATCAATTGGAAAGGCAAGGACTCGTGGTGTACACGCCCTCGCGCGAGATTCAGGGCCGGCTGGTCACGTCCTATGATGACAGGTCAATTATTCATACTTCCATACCAGTATTATATTAATAAATGTGCATAGAATAGAATGGAATAGAAATATTTTTTATTCAAATAAACTTTTTTTACAAGTGCTTTTGAATCATCGATGAATCTAACACTGCATGGTTCGGAATGCCCTTCCTGCCGAGAAGAACCAGCAAGAAACTCGGCGGTTGCTCTTTTTAAAACAAGCTTACAATACAATAGATAATTAGATACAATAATATAGATACAATAGATACTATGTATCCAGTGTTTCCACAATGAGGGGAAGTTCCAAAAATGCGTAGTTCTTACGATTATTCAATACATGTTAAGATGGGCAGACAGAAAGTAGCCCCATTCCCGCAGGCGGAACCCGTTCACGAGCATGACGCATGATCTAGCCGTTGCTTCGCTCAACCATATTTGAGGGAACGTAACAACCCGCATCACACGACACCACCACATAAATGTTTAAAGAGTGCATGACATACTTAGGCTACCTACCCATGTTAGCGCATCGAATTGAATACTAATATTCAAATACTCATTTTAAGACATGACAGACATAAATAAAGTAGAAACACTGAATAGAATTGATTTATTATACACACATCAAAAGTGTCTAGGGATCAAGCATTTTTATGCGGATTTCTTGAGATTGAGATGTGGCTTTGTAATAAATTTATGATTTTATAAATTTATATGGATCCTTTTTGGTGCATTTCATAATTTGAATCAGGAACTGTCAATCAAATTCGAGTAAAAGATGATAATCAGCTGTCAATATTTTCCCTATAAAAACATACAACGCATTGAAGACATTATTAGTGCTACTGTTTCCCTACTACTGATTAAAACCAACGTTATTATGGAGCGGCGACGTCATTTAAGCAGGGAAGAAATGCTCAGAGCCGTGGGAATGATAGAAGCTGGTTCCCGGCAACGTACTGTGGCTTTAGCTCTGAATACAAGTCAGAGTGTTATCAGTCGACTTTGGACACGTTACCGAAGCACTGGTACCGTGGCTGAGCGCCATGGAGGACGGTATCGCTGCACCACACGGAGACAAGACCGATACATTCAAATCTTAACTCGAAGAGCTCCAACAATAACCGCCATGATGTTAGCCGTGAGGCTTCATCACTCTTCAGGGAACTTAATTAGCGACCAAACAGTCGAAACCGCTTGCATGAAGTGAACCTTCATTCCCGAAGACCGCTACGGGTACCACCTATAGCAATGCACAATCGTAGGATTCGATATCAATGGGCTCTTGAACACAGAAATTGGGCAGAAGAACAATGGCGTTTCGTGTGCTTTTCTGATGAGTCTCGTTTTGGTATGAGACCGGATACAAGACGTATACGACACTGGAGAACCCCTGGACGCCAACAGCGATTAAAATCCTGCCAGGAAGTCCATCCTTATAGTGGTGGAACCATCATGGTATGGGCGGGTATTTGGATCGGCGGAAGAACTGAGTTGATTTGGATCAGAGGCAACCTCAACGCTCAAATTTATGCTGAGACGATTGTATCAGACGTCATCGTTCCTCTACAAGTGCAAATCGGTCCCTTATTTCAGTTAATGCATGATAATGCACGACCGCACACCGCAAGAGTTGTAAGACAGACTCTCGCCGCAGCTAACATCAATGTCCTGCCCTGGCCTGCTCAGTCGCCAGACTTGAACCCGATTGAGCATGCATGGGATATGCTACAGAGAAGAGCTCTGCCGAATATGGAGGGTATCCAGTGGCAAGAAGACCTTTTTTTGTTGTTGCAACGAACATGGGCGGCCATTCCACAGCGTGATTTGGATGAACTCATTTTGAGTATGCCAAACCGATGTTCTTGTGTTGTTAGTGTTCGCGGTAGAAACACGGATTATTAATTGTTTAAGTTACCCAATAAAATTTTAAAGAAAACTGTTATTTCAGTCTTTTTTTCGAACTTTAATGTTAGTGGTTCAAATGTCAAAAATCCCTTTATTAGGAAAATGGCAAATTTCTTTATTAATGCAAAGGTGACTTGGTTTATCGTTACTGTGACAAACGAAAACACTTTATTTGATGAATCCTTAAAGAAAATTTTAATTAATATCAATCAGGAGAAAAGTTATTGCAAAAATATATGTTGATCCCTAGACACTTTTGATGTGTGTATTACACAGGTTAATTATTACTGTCTTATGAGTTATGAGTTATGACAATACACAAGTGTTAGATGTGTGTTACATTTCATACCTAGACAGCTGAAATGAATTCGACATTTGGCAAGGATTTGACGGAGAAGAAAAAAATAGAGGGAACTTCCACGGAGTTTTCAAAATAGAAATCCATGCGGAAGAATTTGCGGGCATCAGCATATATTTTCCAAATATAGTTTGAAATTTTTACACAAATATTTCCAAAAAAAATGTCTGATTCCAAATACTTAGTACTCAGAAAAATCATTGTGGTGTGGGCTCGAAAACAGTCTACCCACCATAAAAATAACACCTATATTTGGAGATTATATGAATTTTTGGTTAGGTCAGTTCATGTTCATTCAAATATGCATTCAAATGAAAATCGCATGTAGGTACTTAAGTCTTTCTTTATTTTTCAAAATATATACATAATATTGATATATGTTATAATACACTTGACAGATTTGGACTCGGCAAACCAGTTGCAGAAATCACATAGCAAGGTTTTTTGTTCCCGATGTTTTTTTTTAGACTATTGTAAATTTTTTATAAAAATTAGAAGGGTTCAAGAATCTCTGTAGGAAAGAGAAAATCAGATCATTCTCACTGATTTAATTTTTCAGATACATTGTGCAATGTGCAGCAGAGTTCGATGGAGTCATAGTGTCTGGTGACAATTATAGAGACTTGCTACTGGAAAATCCAAGATGGCGACATGTCATAGAGAATAGACTGCTACAGTTCACGTGGGTTGGGGACATGATTATGTTCCCCAGAGATCCCTTAGGGCGAAATGGACCTACGCTGGAACAATTTCTGAAGCACCCCGCGGGTGTATAGTGGCATAGACAAAGTATAATATAGACTAGCAAAGACAATATTTTGTATGTTTTTGTATGTGATATTAAACAAGTTTTAAAAATCTTGGTGGCGCAATGTGAGCGGATGTTATACTGAGATGAATGGAAATATCTTTATTTTAAAATTTTATGTTTTTATAAGACTTTTGTTTTTCTTTAAAAGGGTCTTGCTCGAAGTGTTATTACGTTTATGAAGTTAGAAAAATATTGAGACAAAAACTTAAACATAATATAAATTCCTTTTAGAACAGAAAATGCACTGCAGCAATTTTACTTTACCTAAAGTTAAAATTTCTTTTAAATAGTACCTACTGATGTAAATACATATAAAAATTATAACTTTTTGTAAAAAAGATTTTATTTAAACTATATACCAATAGTTTATATAATCAAATAAGTTTATTTCTGTTCTAACCGAATTGAAACAACTAAGAAATGACTTTTCCGCAGAAAGACGTTCTATGCATACTACAGTTATAAATAAAATGAATCTCAAAGTACTGAATATCTGCAACTTAGATGGTGTGAAATTAATAAAAATGAAAATTCACTCCATCGAATCATACAATACCTACATAGATAAATAATATCACCTACTATTTTCAATTAATGTTTTTCTTTTTAGTAGGTACAAAAAATATGCAAATATCTGTTTAAAGTATTTTATAGTATTTAGTTATAATATTTATTAAAAACGGATTGTGTGTATCGCACATGACTAAAAAGTTTTGATAATTTTGTTGTTTGTACTCGTATGTTGCTGTGATCGAAGGTTGCAATAATATATTGATTAAATATTGTTAGATCGGACTACGGTCGGAGATGCACTGATAAGACGATTGCAACGCCAAACGGCGTTCAAACAAATTCCTCTAAACATCGGTGGCCGCATTAAATCGACGAGTGACGTTTTGACACCTTTCGTATGTCACAGCTTGGTCACAAGCCTTTCCAGTCGATATGCCCCCGATTGTCTAAAAGTTGCCGATCAAAATCGTTTTCATTTGATGGCATTAGCGTCAAAGTAAAATATTCCTTGACTCTATTGATTTAAAGTCAAAAATTCTGTACAACCGATTTTAACATGGATCGTTATGGAGCGTATTGTACATACCTAAACGTATAAGAAAGCATACACGAAATTGAGCTCTAATTCTATGCAATTATAGTGGTGCTAATGATATCAGATGAATACGATTTTGATCGGCAACTTTTAGACAATCGGGGGGGCTTCCCTTTACGTCAAGAGGTGCGCGAGGTCTTTTGTCGCGGTTATATCTTTCCCGCTTTTATTCCATTTACGACAAGTGCCGACGTAGTACGAAAAGCGATACAGAACATCCTTTGACGTATTGTCGCCGAATAAGGCTACTTACATACTTCATATTTTTAATTTACACGTTTTGTCGGTCGCTGCGTCGCTAATTTCGTGACAAGGCTACAAGTCCTGGGTAAAAGTCTATTTTTCCTTAGCTTACGAATTAAATTTTTCGAGAAACGTGTGAACGATGAAATTCCGCTGAAAGGTACCTTCTATGTCTGTTAAAAAAATATAGGTTTTAGTTTTAATAATTTTAGTGTTACAGACTACAGTTCATGCAATTCACGAGCTCGCGTGAGCTTTGTAGTTACGTCGTGTACATGCACATTATGTAAGTATGCGTACGGGTCACAGACTAGGTGGGAGCGGTCAGGCTCGAGCATTGCGCTCGCTCACACACAATCAGATACGACACACAAAACTATGATCCACATGAGTTCGTGAATTGCTAGAACTATACCGAAAAGATTGTAGATTAGTTGGATTATACCGCGTTCCCACGAGGCGAATTTTCTTGAATATTACCATAGACGGCGAATGTATAGCCATAGGTCGTCCCTATCTCCTGAATACAGGAGACATAGACGGCTATGCTGACATTCAACAAAATTCGCCTCGTGCGAACGCCGTATTAGGAATTGTAAAATTGTCAGTTGATGTATGTCAAATTGCCAAAAAAATTACCAAGATTACTGAAGAATAAAAGATGATTTTTTTATGTAAGCTTATTTAATTTTAATATACTACCTTATTATTTGCCCACAGAATTATACGATAAAATGTATTTTTTTTATTCAAAAAAATACATTTTTCTCACCAGTACCCCATCAGTAAATAATGGCCGATTCAATTACCTACAGTATACGTGATACGTGGGACATATCGCGCACGAAGCGGTTCAAGTCTTCATTTCTGATTCGCACGGCTAGGGTCTGGAACGCTCTTCCGAGATCTGTGTTTCCTAACACGTACAATTTGGGTATCTTTAAAGCAAGGGTGAATAGGCATCTTCTAGGCAAGCGCGTTCCACCTTAGGCCACATCATCGCTTTCCATCAGGTGTGATAGTGGTCAAGCGTGTGCCTATAATGTATAAAAAAAAATATAGGTACCTAATCAAATGAAACAAATAAAATATAGCAATAACAAAATTTTAATGAAATAGAAAAACAATTATTCTGTATAACATTACCATGCTTAATTCCTATAACTGTAATGGACTACTCATGCTATTTTGTTGAATTATTTATTAACATTTATTTTTTCAAAGCTAATGTGCAAAATGGACCAATTTGGCGTTAATATTAGGCACAGTCCACAAAGCATGCACTTTGCCACATAAGAAATGAAATATTCATTGACCGTAACATAGAAAAGCGTGTAAAAATATAATTGCCTACCAATAATTTTATTGTAACACCTATCTTTAATATCACTTTCCATTTTACAACAAGCTCTTTTGGACTTAGCCTACTCGACAGTCTTTCGTACACTCATAAAATATAATACCAACAAAATTATCATGAGTTGTCATATTACTAGAGGGGGTGGTAACACTGGTAACTCCCAACATTATCACGTGAAGTGGGAGTTAGAGACGTTTGAAGTAGCTGTTTAAAACTTTCAATAAGCACCTTAATTTTTCACGAAATTTAAGTAAAATGCAAGTACCCCACTGTTTTAAGTCGAAAATAGTTATTTGTGTTGTATGGGGCCAAAGAAATTTTTTGTTCCCCGAGGGCGTTATTTTGAATTCAGAGCGAAGTGAAGGATTCTAAAGTAGAATCCTGAGCGTAGCGAGGAATTCAATATACGCCGCCCGAGAACAAAATATTTTAGCCCCGAATGGCACACACTATTTTTCATCATTACCTATGAGAAAAAGCTAGGAGTATGAACATACATACATAGTAGATGTATAAACATCGTATATTGAAAGCTTAAATAAAACACAAATAAAATATTATTAAATAATTAAACATTAATATTTATGTTGGATACAGTATGGGCGTATATCCGATCGACAAATAAATAATTGATCACGTGACTTATCGAAGACAACAGCTTCTCAAACATATTTGAATTTCGACACATACTAAAGCACGAACGCGGACCAATCAGAAGAGAGAAATGAAAAGTCCCATGGGGATAAAATTAAATTTTGCTCCCGCTATCCTCTGAAGCCAATATTCGTTTTTCGAATAGGTATGATGAAAACAAATTTTTTATCGTCATTGGCGCTGGACAGGGTTTGACTTTGTCAGTAATCATATCTCCATCCTTTTATGACCAATCCCTCACGGTATTATAAGAGAAAGATGTAAAAGTGTAGATCGGTACAGGTACCTAAAAATGTGGATTTCAGGCTTATAGCTGACGTCAACATGCCTGATTTTACTCCTCTAGTAAAATAACACCTCTATGATTTTGTACACAAAACTATTTAGCTAAAATCGAACGAAACAATTTGCTCGATAGACATTATTTATTAATTTTGTTTTTTAGGGTGCCGTACCCAATGGGTGCCAACGGGACCATATTACTTTACTATCTAAGAACTAAAATATCTAAATATTTAGTTTGGTCATATGTATGTACGGAACCCTAAAAGAGCGAGGCCCGACTCGCACTTGGCCGATTTTTTGTTTGCTGCTTTCAGTTTTGTGTACAAGTGGTTTTGTTTCTAACCCAAAAATGCAACTTAAAAAGAAACATGACTCATATTTTATGATTATTGCACTTTTAAAAAATTAGGTATAAGTTAACGTATATACTTACATATATACAAGATATATACTTAAATTAATTCAGATTGAAATCTTAAATAGCACTACTAAATGATTATTTTCACGGTATCATATTTTTCTAATTACATGTTTTTATTGTTCTAAGAACAAATAGTGTATGGACAGAAATGTTTTTATTTTAATGTATATATAAAATTAAAATTTGCTCACGGTTTTTGTATTGAGTTGCAATGGACGGTGGTATTTATACAACTGCAATAAGAAATTGCCAAAACATACATCATCAGCAACCCATCAACGGCTCACTACTGAATACATTTATCTTCTCAGAAAAGGGTTATAGGCCACTCCGCATTTTTTGGTATAAAACTACAAATACCAGACGTCGTACCGTCCCGAAGGGCCAACTTAATAGGCTGAACTAGTGCGAAGGAATAAGAGTTACGCGATAGAAAGAGAGGCAACTTCTAAGTGAATATGACCGTGCGGGGTACATTAGCGCTGTGCGACATGTACGCTTAGTACTAAGACTTGATAGTAAACGATGACATTACCATCAAAGTAAAATAAACCATATCAGTATTGAGTTAGAGCTTAATTTCGTGTATGTATTCTTATACATTTACGTAACATAAACGCTCCAAACTAAAATCGTCTCTATTGAATTTGTGACTTTAAATTGATACTATTATGGTTCATTTTACTTTGATGCTAATGTCATCGTTTACTATTACGATCAACCGAATTAAAACTCGGACTAACCGCTCAGAATTGAACTTTATTGTGTGGTAGCCAGAGTCGCTATTTATTTAGATGAATTTCCGGAGTGAATCTAATGTACATGTATGTACAATATATATTCTGTAACAAAATCAAAAACTAAGATTATGAAAATATGAAAAAAAACTGCATTTTTTGAGATAACAGTTGCAGGAAATGAGCGAAATTTATTATGTAGACGTAGAAAGTATGAGAAATCAATAGATAGATTGTAACTGAAAAAGTTAATTAATGAAAAGTTTGTTTATAAAAGTTTTAGGAAGAAACAGTAGTTTTGGCACTACACTAGTTATGAAGGAATTTTATTATTTTGGCTTTCTGTTTTAAGATCCTAAATATCCCATTACTATAAAAAACTTATTAATTTTTAATAAATATTTTGTAAATATTTATTAAAATTGCTAACGAACTTCCAAGATAAGTATAACATAATTTACAATAAAATTTTAAAAATTATTCTTACATATTATTATCATTATAAAATAAAAATAACATTAGAAAATAAAATCAAAATCTTGAATTATAAAATATAATGTTTAAAGACAAGAAAGGGATGACCAAAATACCTTTTTCTTTTACAAAAATGGTTTGTATCACCTACCTTGTTAGAAAATGAAAATTATTTTAAAATAATAAAAAGTACGTTGTTTTAAAAGACTGACTTCTAAAAAGCAGCTTTATATCGAATTGGCATTTATGAAAATAATATTTGTTAATTTTTTTTATTAAAATTACGATTATAATTTACAATTATTACATTATACATACTATTAATTATTATTATTATAATGGACAGCTCAAAGGCTTTAATAAAAGCTTTAATAAAATTGACAAAACATAAATAAGAATATTAAAAATTAT
Source organism: Oeneis ivallda (assembly GCA_029955525.1). Lineage (NCBI taxonomy): Eukaryota > Metazoa > Arthropoda > Insecta > Lepidoptera > Nymphalidae > Oeneis > Oeneis ivallda. Next base: position 25,052,676 of record JARPMR010000007.1, read on the forward strand.
GCATTTTAAAATTATTATTAACTTCACGACCACTTTTATAAGATAACGACACACTGTGTGATTCGTAAGCACAGTAATGGGGATACATTTTTTGCGCCTAGGTACTAAAAAAAAATTACACCTGCGAATGTGATCGTTACTTATGAAAGTGGTAGTATTGTACAGGAATATTAATATTTTTTTACAAAATTGTATTCTTAACACTTAACAACCTACTTTGATTATAAAAAAATAAGGCAGCCATATTTTATATACAGCCAGTGTCGGTAACTTTGCATTCGCGTTAAACATTGACAGTCTTCATAAAATGGAATTCCAATAAAACTTTAGGCAGGCCGATTAAGTAAGCCTTCACCGTTATCTTATTGGAATTTATACATTAAAAAAAAAGCATGATTATGTTATAAACACGACAAATAGTCCCTTTTCCCCTCCAAATTAAGCATAAAGCTTGAGGTAGGAATGGATAGTGCAACGGTTTGAATCGACGACATGATCTAAGATCAACGACGTATCGCACTTAATCCGATCCCTTGCCCGTTGAAAGGTTGAGCTGTTGAGGCTCTTTAACGAATGAACGCGAAAGTAAAGTTACCGAAATTAACTGGAAATCATGCACATGCAGAAAAAAAACATAAAAATATTCAACTTTACGGCACCATATAATTTATATTTATCAACTAGTGTTTATTTATCTGTATAATTCTACATTATACAGATAAATAAAACCTGTATTTCGAATACGCTTATTTTGCCTAATATTTGGTTAAGTATTAATGTTTCTTACGTTGGTTTTGCAAATATAGATTTACTGACTAAAGTAAAAGGATGCATAACCCTAAAGATATAATAAATGCATAGTTGTAGAATCTAAAGTTACCGACATTGACCGTCCATTTTATCCTTTTCCTTTAGTCTGAGAACAGATTATATTATTAAACAGTATTCTATAAGAAATTCAATTATGATTTTTAGAGAGCATTTTGTCTAATTTTAACTGTTCTAATTGCAACTGTCGACGAATAGACCCCAACTGGGTTAGGATGCTAACATTTTTACCCTTTTCGTTTGGCAGAGACTTTAAAATATTCTTCTGAACAATAGGCACTTTCCATTTATCTTCCACCATTTGCATTTTTTCGCTCAACTCCGACGATTTCTCCGCAAAATTGACTTTCGGTTTGGGTGAATGCCTCAAAACCGGTATAGGCAGTGTATCAACAACCTTTTCCGCTCGTTTTCTAATTTCCATATTTTCGGCTAATTTGTTTGAATCTTGGAAATTTTCTCGAGTTTTTTCAACATTTTCCGGAAACTTTCTCGCGTCTTTGGAATATTCGTATAACTTATCAGTATCGCCCGGAAAATGTCTTTTATCTTTACCGTAAAATCTTTCCGTGTTTTCGATTTTATTCAATTCTTTAGGAGCGTCGTGAACTAACGCCTTCTCTGCGACAATGTTTTTGTTGTCAACTTTATTCGAACATAGAGTTTCTTTGGAAGGATTAAGATTTCTTCTTAGATAGCTTTCGACGTCGTAATTCTGTGAGAAGATGGAATTATCTGGAATGTTGGTAGAGTATGGTGGTTTTTGGTCGTATTTGTAGTAAAAGGGTAGTTTACTAGGTCTCGTGTGTACGGGAGAATCGCTGTTGGATGTGTGCGTGATCCTTTTCGGGTGTATGGCCGCGTTGAGGAGCGCTTGATGCTCCAAGTCTATCTCTTTTTGGAGGGTTGTCCTTTTCCTCTCATACTCTGTCACGTTGTCTTTAATCTGTAATATTAAATGAGTATTAACTTACTTTTTAAAAGCAGTGATAGCCTAGTGATTAAGACTGTGGTCTCGCGCGATATTATAGCTGGGCATCAACTGGTACTATAGTCTATTGTTTTTAACAAACGAGTACCGAGTTTGTCTCTCGCACATTTCCGATATTGACAGAGAGATGGGTCATTGTTAGAAGTGGGGTATTGAGTATGTCTCTCGCACATTTCCGATATTGACAGAGTGAGATGGGTCATTGTTAGAAGTGGGGCATTGAGTATGCCTCTCGCACATTTCCGATATTGACAGTGTGAGATGGGTCATTGTTAGAAGTGGGGTATTGAGTATGTCTCTCGCACATTTCCGATATTGACAGAGTGAGATGGTTCATTGTTAGAAGTGGGGCATTGAGTATGTCTCTCGCACATTTCCGATATTGACAGAGTGAGATGACACATTTTAGGGGTGGGGCCTGGGACTCTATGTTGATTACGTGGACCAATAGCAACGCAGTTAAAATTTTCGGTACTTGTTTGTTAAAAAAAACAGACTATATAGTTTTTTTTAATTTTTTTTTAAATATATAGACGTGATGGTAAGTGAAGATGCAGCCTAAGATGGAGCGCGCTTGCCTAGAAGATGCCTATTCACTCTATATAGTATAGCATAAGTGTTACCGCGGTGCTGATGTCGTGGTGGCGGTCCATCTCCCTCTCCTGCGCCATCTTCAGCGAGCGCAGCTGCTGCTCCAGCCGCCGCATCTCCGCCTGCTCCAGCATCCTGCGCGAACAAGAAGAGCTTAACCCGTGTGGTGCGGGTTGTTACGTTCCCTCAAATATGGTTGAGCGAAGCAACGGCTGGATCATGCGTCATGCTCGTGAACGGGTGCCACCGGCGGGAATGGGGCTACTTTCTGCCTGCCGGTCTTAACACGTTTTACATTTTTTGGAACTTCCCCTCATTGTGGACACTGCATACATAGCATAGTACCTACCTAGTAACATTGTAAACTTGTTTTGTAAAGAGCAACCGCCGAGTTTCTTGCTGGTTCTTCTCAGCAGGAAGGGCATTCCGAACCAGTGGTTGACTTACCGACGATCCAAAAGCACTTGTAAAAGATTATTTGAATAAAAAATGATTCTATTCTATTCTTAAAAACTGGAAACCGACATTTTATTATTCAGTGATAAAGATTTGTTTCGTGGTTTAATGACATAATAACAATGTATTATACGAGTACGCAGTGATAGCCTATTTGTTAGCACTGCGGTTTCCTATTCGGGGGGTCGCAGGTTCGATCCCGGGCACGCACCTCTGGCTTTTCTAAGTTAAGTTCGTTTAAGAAATTAAATATCACAAGCTTCACTGGTGAGGGAAAACATCGTGAGGAAACCTGCACACCTGAGAGTTGTTCTTAATGTTGTCAAAGGTGTGTGAAGTCCGCCAATTCGCATTGGGCCAGCGTGGTGAACTATGGCCTATAACCCTTCTCTGAGAGCATACCTGCGCTCAGTAGTGAGCCATTGATGGGTTGATCTAATATTTCAAATAAATCAAATAACTATAACTAATGAGAATTTTATTACAGAACGTCACACCCATTTCCACAAACGACTTTCGGACTTTGTTGAGGCGTATCATTTTTATATAGTTAGCTTAGATAGCTTAAATAAACCTTTTCATATGCGACGTAACATAACAGAATATGGAAGTCTTACTTCTCCCTGTTCTTCCTTTCTTCTTTTATCCTCTGTTGCTCAAGTATTTGATTCTTTAATTCTTGCTGGTACGAGTGACGTCGTTCTGCTGCTTCCTGGAAAATGAAATATAATGATACGGAAGAGCATGGTGTTCATTATTTACTATAGGTATACAAGAACTTAAGATGACTATTAGATTTGCATCCCTCTCTATCTCGCACTTTATAATATTTTCACTGTTTGTAAATATCTAAGATACTTTGACAAAATGTGTTTAATTAATTTACGACGATTAAATTACGGATATTTTAGACATATTTTTAATACCATATACCATATTTTGATAGAGAATAAGATCGATAATAGTAATTTTCGCCATTTTTCTCTATCAAAAGCTAAGTATATCATAATATAATAAAACAAGTATATCAAAAATAACCACAGTTTAATTATATCGAAGATAATAATTGACCATACTTTGTCAAAAGTATCTGAGATTTTTGCAACCATTGAAAATATTAGAACGTGCGAGAGAGATGGTGCGAAATGTAATAGTCCTGTTAAGCCCGAGCCGTAGGTGAGTATTTGTGCGTACCTTTTCGGCTTGTTCGTTTCTCAGCCGGATGGCCTCCGCGTCGAATATGGACGGCATGTAGGTGTGGCGCAGTTCCGACGCCAGGCGGTCGCGCGGTCGACGCGCCACCGACAGGCGGTCTGGAAATACAAGTGAGCAAGCGTCATGTTCGTGAACAGGTGCCACCGGCGGGAATGGGGCTATTTTATATCTGCCCGTCTTAAGGTTGATTATACGGGTCTGTCCGCGAAATTCAAATTTAATTTGGTTTTTCGCAATTTGTAAACTAATACGTACCCTTTCTCTGAAAGGAGACTTGCGCTCAGTAGTGAGCCGTTGACGGGTTGCTAAAGATGATACGAATGATGATGAAACGAATACGAAAAAGTAGGCTTATGGCATTCTAATTGCGACGATGGCACTATTATCTTCACAGGTGTATATAAAAATCTTTACTTGAAAGTGTCCAGTTTAAGAAATTAGTCAGAATATCGAGTTGGACGTAAATAACTTACAAATTAGTCGATATTCTGACTAATTTCTTAAACTGGACACTTTCAAGTAAATATTTTTATATAAACCTGTGAAGATGATACTGCCATCGTCGCAATTAGAATGTCATAAGCCTACTTTGTCGTATTAGTTAACAAATTGCAGAAAAACCAAATTAAATTTCGATTTCGCGGGCAGACCCGTATAATCAACCTTAACATGAATTGAATTGTAGTACGCTTTTTTGGAACTTCCCCTCATTGTGGAAATATTCTATTCTATTCTAACAAAAATGCATGGGATAAATCGGCTTGGCATGCAGCTGCCCACAAGGTAGTATAGAAAACTTATTACAATGTTAATAGCTACATAATAATATTGTAAAATGATTATTTTGAAAAGAGCAACTGCTGAGTTTCTTGCCGGCTCTTCTCAGCAGAATCCGCTTTCCGAACCGGTGGTAGAATCATGACGTGTCATAAGAATAAGGTCTGTGGCCACAGGTTGGCCTACGTGAAATAAATAATTATGAATTTTTTTTTTAAACGACGCTATGACACCAGCTAGAGTTTTGGTGTGAATTTTAAAAATTAAAATGGCAATTTTATCTACCAAACATTTTTTTGCTGAAAGAAGATATATTTTCGAAATTGTAGATACTTCCGAACATCATCCAACAGTTTTTCAAAATCGGTCATCATTGCCCATCTCTAGAATAGAATAGAATAGAAATATTTTTTATTAAAATAAACTTTTTTACAAGTGCTTGTGAATGTGAATCGTTGATGAGTCTACCACTGGTTCGGAATGTCCTTCCTGCGGAGAAGAACCAGCAAGAAACTCGGCGGTTGCTCTTTTCAAAACAAGTTTACAATACAATAGATACTCTGCTATGTATGCAGTGTTTCCACAATGAAGGAAAGTTCCACAAAAGCACACCTAATTATAATTCAATACGTCATGTTAAGACAGGCAGACAGAAAGCAGCCCCATTCCCGCCGGTGGAACCCGTTCACGAGCAAGACGCAAGACCCAGCCGTTGCTTCGCTCAACCATATTAGAGGGAACGTAACAACTGTAACTTATTAACCTTCTTATATGCTAGAGCATATAAGAAGGTTAAAATGGCGTTGGACTGGGCACATGATGAAGGACAAGGTTGCAAAATGGACAAAAGAAGTGACCGAGTGGTATCCTAGGGATGGGATAAGGTGTAAAGGAAGGCAAAGAAAAAGATGGGAGGATGACTTAAGAGTGGTGGCTGGTGCTTCATGGCGCAGAACAGCACAAGAGAGGAGCAGCTGGAAGTCTCTGGAGGAGGCCTATGTCGCAGGACAAGCTGATGTTTAATTTAAACTTTAAAAAAGAACACTATTTATGTATTTTTTGACGACCTCCCTGGCTCAGTGGTGAGCGCTGTTGTCTTATAACTGGGAGGTCACGGGTTCGATTCCCGGCGGGGTCAATTTGGGAATTTATAATTTCTGAATTGCCTCTGGTCTGGTGGTCCGGTGGGAGGCTTTGGCCGTGGCTAGTTACCACCCTACCGTCAAAGACGTGCCGCCAAGCGATTTAGCGTTCCGGCACGATGGCGTGTAGAAACCAATTAGGGGTATGGGTTGAATGTTCACCGCCATACCCCTTCCAGGTTAGCCCGCTACCATCTTGGACTGCATCGTCACTTACCATCAGGTGAGATCGCAGTCAAGGACTAGCTTGTCATCGAATAAAAAAAAAATTGTAAGGTGCAGCGGGGCAATTTCGACTGGTAAAACCTAAACCACAACTTTGAAGGTATAAAAATATTAGATGATATAGTTTTATTAAAAATGTAATGTATTGACGCTCCAGAGTCATTATCTGTGTATTATTTTTACAAACTCATATCGAAAAATATTCAATAGATAGGCTTAAAAATGTGTTTTTGTCAAAAAAGGCAAAAATAGTTGTAATTCCCCCTCCGTGGGGCAATTTCAACTATTAATTATTATAATTTCTCTTCTAGAGCTCTTAGCTTGATGTTAGTCAGTTGCAGAGTTTTTTATAGGGATGGTAATCTAAATTGAATCTTGTCATTTATGCAGCTAGGCTCATTTTTGAATAAAAACACGTTAAAGGTTTAGGCGGGGTAATTTCGACTGCTCGCCATAGTTAATAGTGATGGGAACGTAATAAAAAATAAGTCGATAGATACACCAATAAATAATTTTGGTCTGCTATCTACTAAAGGTATAGTACCTTTAGTAGATAGCATAGATCTACTCACTAATCATAAATCAAAACTTCATTTTAAGAAAGGAATATGTATTTAAAATAGAACCAGAGCACCCCTCGTCCTAAATCTACAATCGGTCATATAAACGTTACGCAATTTTATAATTTAGGACCAAGATTCATCTATCTTTTTTAGTTTTAAAACAGCAATTAATAATCTAACAAATATAAAAATTTACAAAAGTCATAATAAAAAGTAGGTAATCAACTTAAAACTAATCTTTGAATTCTTAAAAAGTACTGGTCGAATTGGCAGGCACCTACTAATTATGTATTCAATTACAAACTAAAGGTCTTCCAACGTTGTCGTTCATATGATTATTGTAAACTCTAGTTACAATGGTTGATCTAGGAATGCCATATATTTCTTCAGCTTGGTAACTCGTCATTACTTTATTTTTGACATCTTGCACTGCTTGCTGCAATTCTGCCATTGTGTATGACTTGTCCGTTTTTTTTCTATAGTGGCGAACCATCTGCAATTAATAAAGTGGTAAGAAATTGAAAAATCCCTCGAAATTCATCGATTTGAATCGTGTTGCGATCCTGCGAATAGAAAGATTACAATAATATAGCTACAAGTTAAATATTTGTAACGTATTTACATCGACAAAACATATCGAAGCATGCACATCACTAGTGTTTGTTCATTTCCATATAAAATCTGGTGGGGCAATTTCAACTGCAAAATAGTTGAAATTAGCCGCCATTACAATCCAGGTGGGGTTATTCAAACTCACACCAAAATGCTGTTAAAACGCAAGTTACAACAGAAAAAAATAGCTAAAAACATGAAATAGGCTTTAATTAAATGTCTTACCTTTGAAAATCTTCGAAAAACACATTAAATACCACTTTTTTTCGCAAAAATATGAGACACTTATTGGCACGTGCAAACAAGAAAAAGAGAAGAAAACAAAATGGCCGTGTCGATCATACAGTATTGGGTCTAGCAGTGCCAATGTCACTGAAATTATGAAATTGCTTTTGAGCTATCCGGTCATAGATGGCACTTATTCAAATAAAGTAAAATGTAGAAGTTATTAAGATTAGTTGAAATTTCCCGCTGTTGAGATTGCCCCGCTGCACCTTAATCAGCAATAAAGGCTATGAAATGAAAATGAAAAAACAACTGTAACTCACCATCATAATCTCCATAGCTGCGCCGTCGCTCGTGGTGCCGGTCCCGCGGCGCCCACTCCCACTGGTGGGCGGCGCACGGCGGCTGCTTGCCCTCGCCCACGGTGTGTGGAGACAGCTCTCTCTCGGCCTCAGTCAGCAGGTTATGGCCCGGGGAAGGCGCGGTCTGGGAAACAGGCTTTACTTAAAAACAAGTGTAAATTAAAAATTTATTTTTAAACTAGCTGATGCCCGCGACTTTGTCCGCGTGGATTTAGTTTTTAAAGTCCCTCGGGAACTCCTTGATTTTCCGGGATAAAAAGTAGCCTAGATGTTGACCCGAATAATAAGCTACCACGGTATAAAATTTTGTAGAAATCTGTGCGGTAGTTTTTACGTGAAAGAAGGACAAACAAACAGACAAAAATTAAATAAAAATCTGTTTTGGGCTCAGTATCGATAGTAAAGCATCCGCCAATTAAAATCAAAATATATTAAATGTACAGAAATCTTCCAGTTACAGTTTTATTATATGTATAGACACAAGCTTTTAGTAGCTACATCATTAGACTCTATAGTCTATTTTTTTTAACAAGCGAGTACTGAGTATGTCTCTCGCACATTTCCGATATTGACAGAATGAGATGGGTCATTGTTAGGGGTGGGGCACTGAGTATGTCTCTCATACATTTCCGATATTGACAGACTGAGACGGGTCATTTTAGGGGTGGGGCCTGGGACTCTATGTTGATTACGTGGACCAATAGCAACACAGTCAAAATTTTCGGTACTCGTTTGTTAAAAAAACAGACTATAGATATCATCTAGGATCAGAGTTCTTGTCATGACGAATCAAACGAGCCCAAACTCGATGGGGGTTACATCGTTTTATTACAGAGTTCCGATAGCCATCTTCCGTCTCCATCATCAGATCAGCTCCATGTCACAATAATATTGCATTGTCATCCGATTTAAACACACATGCAAAATTTCAGCTCAATCGGAAACCGGGAAGTGGTTCTAATTCATCTTGCAAGATTTGACCAAACAAACAAATAAATAAACTGGTCAAGCTAAATAAAAGCTTGTAAAAACGAGTGTGCTTTAGACTACACGACTGAAGTAAAACTTACGAAACGCAATTGGCTATGAGAGAAAAAGAGAAAGAAAATGTGTGCTCGCACTTCTCTCTTGCCCCTACAGTGATATACGAAACGTAACTCTCTCTCTTTCTATCTTCACTAACTTATACCTCCCTTTCAACTTCCGTTCGCCTCACCCGATCACACTTTTCGTAACGCATTCACCAGCTTACTCCCCAAGTCAAGCGTGCGTCAAGAAGTTTTACTTCAAAAACAATACTAAAACATGCGGTATTATATACGAGTAAGTGCTGGAACGATTGATGGTTTAAATTTTAATATCCTATGCTGGGTATAAAGGTCGTTTGTTAAAAATATATTTTTTAATTCACTTTGAATGTTCCATAAGGTTGTGACGATTGCAATGGTGGTGGTAAATCATTCCAGCACTTAGGTGACCGCAAATGCTGGTGTTGTTTTGTATGTTCGGTTTGGATAGCAAATAAATTATAAAAATAATCTTTTCTTTTAAAAAAGAAAAAACTTTTTAACATTAGACTAAGAAGAAGGTTAACTGTCCAAAAAATTAAAGTAAAGTTTATTTATAACACAAACTCTTAAGAAAAGACATTTCACGCAATTAAATACTTTTATAAATAAAAAAAACTTGAGAGGTGTCAAGGGACACCAAGATCGAACGTAGTTCCTTTCGATTAATTTTAGTGAAGGAATTGTAATAAACTAGTGGTGTCATCTAGTATTAAATTGATTAACTACGATGAATTATTTTTAGTTTATTTCTATTGCAGCACTGCACTGTTACAAAACCAAAGAGTTACTCTGGTTTTTAACAGATGGCGTCAGTAGTACAATAACATTATATCCAATTTATACAATAAAAAATTAGGGAAAAATTCCACATATAGAAATTATTTAAAATAAAATTGAAAATAGAAAATTCAGTCTGTCGAGCTGGGATTCGAACCATCGACGTTGAACTTATAGGCGACTGCCCGATCCACTAGGCCATGCAGACGCCGTGTAGTATGGCGAAAATACCGAACACAATGCAAAATTCACATTCAACAAAAAAGTGTCGGTTTCAAAAATGTGTCGAGTGTCGGTTCCTTAATTTTTTCCGTCTAGCCCCCTTCCGTACCGCGCGATAAGGAACTACGTTCCAAAAAATTGTGAGCCGTCGCGGGACGCCTGGCAGATGTGAAACATCAAAATTATTTTGAACAGGTGATATCGAGGTTAGTCACACATAAATGCACACTCTTTCTAAACAGCAGGTCTGACAAAACTGTGGGTCTCAAAACTGAAAACAGTGGGTCTGACTCCGCTATAGATGTTTCACATCAAAATGAATTATTGTTTAAACTAACTCTAAACTTACTCTGAACAATGTTTCGTCGTCGGTTTGCACGGCGACAGAGAGCGGCGTGCTGCGGCTGTCCACCTGAACACCCGTGTCCACCTTGCTGCAATCATTATTGGATAGAAGCAGGCGTTACTTTGCGGAAGTTCATGATTAGCAAGAAAAGGTTAAAATTATTTTGCTATAATTCGCCAACAGAAATAATCTGTATGGTCAAAGATGCAGTAGTGTGGTGCCTGTATTTATGTATTGCTGTGTTTTGCTTCTACCCACTATTTGATGTTCAAATGAACATATAGTGTCTACTGTCTATCACTACAACATCCTATCAGGTGTGATCGTAGTCAAGCACTAGTCTAAATAATTAAAAAATATATGAGACTAAAAACATATACTTACGACATATAGGTATTATTGGCTCCCGACACATAGGTATGGCTGACACTGGCTCGCCGACCCACCGGACTCTCTATCCTCTCTAACTCTAATCTCTCCCTTTCTCTCTCCTCACGAAGTCTCTCTTTCTCTTCTCTCTCCTTTCGCTCGCGTTCCGCTTGCTCTTTGGCTTCTTGTTTCTTCTTTGCTTGCTTGAAATTAAACATTGGAATAACTTTTTATGCACAATTAATAAATAATTAATTATTAAAGTTACTTGCATTGAAGGTAGACATCGAGGGGTAATAATGCACGCCTGCAAGTTCCCCGTAATGTTCGCAAAGGTGCGTGAAGTCTGCCAATCCAAAAAATCCGCATTTAGTCAGCATGGTGGTCTGGTAGACTATATAGCCAACTCTCGTCATTTTGAGAAAAGACCCGCGTCTAGTATAGGACCGGTGATTGGTTGAGATGATGAATACAATTAATTAATTAAGAAATTAAATCATAATTTTCCTTTTATAAGTACACTAAGATATAAAGTTGCCAGTTTTCCGACAATTACTACACTTCATGAACGGCAACAAAATGTTGTATCAAGTGCTTCAACACTTGTCTTTTTGTTGCTGGGCTTTAATTTAAAACTTGCTTCTTGTTCCTGTGTAAGTTATATTCTCACCTTATCAATAGTCATAAGTAATAATAGTTGCAACTGCTTTTTCGAATATTTCTAACCGCAATTCTCTAGCCATCTTGGTTTTTAACCGACTTCAAAAAAGGAGGAGGTTCTCAATTCGTCGGAATCTTTTTTTATGTATTTTCACCGATTACTCGAAGACGCCTGAACCGATTTGAAATTTTTTTTTTCAAAGGGTATATATATATTCTTCCCAGGTGGTCCCATTGAAATTTTATTGAAATCAGTCCAGCGGCTTTTAAAATATCAACAATAAAGTTTACAATTTGTAGTGGCGAGGGCCGTTTGAAGTCTTTGTCAGAATTTTTTAAGCCTCATCCGCACGTTTGGCGTTTGCCGCAAACTCCAAACCTCTACAAACGTTTGCCTTGAATTTGCGCCTTACCAAACCTACGCAAGCCATGCCAAACGCTCTATCCGCATGTTTGAACTTGTTAAGGCTTGCCGAGGTTTGCCAAACGTGCGGATGAGGCTTTAAAAATAATTTTTATCCCAATGTTTTCTTAATGTACAAGAGGTGAGTGCATCATACAGTTGCCGGCTACGAGTACAACTAGCCACTGTGGCCCAGTAACAAGTTACCTGGTCGAGGTACTCCTTGTACTGGCGCTGCCGCATCTTGCGCAGCGTGTTGCGGCGCCGCTCGTACTCGCCCAGGCCGAGCAGCACGTCGCCGGAGCTCCTCTCGCCGCGGATCAGCGGGTTGTTGGGGGAGTACTCGCCGGCCTTCAGCATCGCTGGCAACCCCACGCAGCGCTCGAGTACAACTAGCCACTGTGGCCCAGTAACAAGTTACCTGGTCGAGGTACTCCTTGTACTGGCGCTGCCGTATCTTGCGCAGCGTGTTGCGGCGCCGCTCGTACTCGCCCAGGCCGAGCAGCACGTCGCCGGAGCTCCTCTCGCCGCGGATCAGCGGGTTGTTGGGGGAGTACTCGCCGGCCTTCAGCATCGCTGGCAACCCCACGCAGCGCTCGAGTACAACTAGCCACTGTGGCCCAGTAACAAGTTACCTGGTCGAGGTACTCCTTGTACTGGCGCTGCCGTATCTTGCGCAGCGTGTTGCGGCGCCGCTCGTACTCGCCCAGGCCGAGCAGCACGTCGCCGGAGCTCCTCTCGCCGCGGATCAGCGGGTTGTTGGGGGAGTACTCGCCGGCCTTCAGCATCGCTGGCAACCCCACGCAGCGCTCGAGTACAACTAGCCACTGTGGCCCAGTAACAAGTTACCTGGTCGAGGTACTCCTTGTACTGGCGCTGCCGTATCTTGCGCAGCGTGTTGCGGCGCCGCTCGTACTCGCCCAGGCCGAGCAGCACGTCGCCGGAGCTCCTCTCGCCGCGGATCAGCGGGTTGTTGGGGGAGTACTCGCCGGCCTTCAGCATCGCTGGCAACCCCACGCAGCGCTCGAGTACAACTAGCCACTGTGGCCCAGTAACAAGTTACCTGGTCGAGGTACTCCTTGTACTGGCGCTGCCGTATCTTGCGCAGCGTGTTGCGGCGCCGCTCGTACTCGCCCAGGCCGAGCAGCACGTCGCCGGAGCTCCTCTCGCCGCGGATCAGCGGGTTGTTGGGGGAGTACTCGCCGGCCTTCAGCATCGCTGGCAACCCCACGCAGCGCTGACAAAATATTAAAAATGCCGTTGTTAATATAATAGAAATGTGTGATGCGGGTTGTTACGTTCCCTCAAATATGATTGAGCGAAATAATGGCTGGGTCATGCGTCATGCTCGTGAACGGGTTCCACCGGCGGGAATGGGGCGGGGCTACTTTATGTCTGCCCATCTTAAGATAGAAGTTAGTCGGTATGCATTTTTGGAACTTCCCTCATTATGGAAACACTGCATATATAGCATAGTATTTACTGTATTGTAAATTTGTTTTGAAAAGAGCAACCGCCGAGTTTCTTGCTGGTTCTTCTCGGCAGGAAAGGCATTCCGAACCAGTGAATTCGATAAACTCGGCGGTTGCTCTTTTCAAAACAAGTCCACAGTACAATACGATACTATGCTATGTATGTAGTGTTTCCACAATGAGGAGAAGTTCCACAAAAGCATACCTAATTATAATTCAACACAATATGTTAAGACGGGCAGGCAGAAAGTAGCCCCATTCCCGCCAGTGGAACCCGTTCACGAGCATGACGCATGACCCAACCATTGCTTCGCTCAACCATATTTGAGTCGTGGAAAACTCGGTTGGACCGATCAACGCCATCTCTCGCCACATGTTAGAACCATCTCGTGAAAAATAAACAGACATTAAAGCAAGTTCGCGCTGCCCACAAAAGATGACCATAGTAAATTTTGCCGTAAATATTTTGTTCGGAATTTCTCTTCTATAAAACTTCGTTCCAAAAATAAAAAAAATGAACCAGCAAATATCTGAAGTCAGAATTCGAACCCCCGAAGCGATAGTTTGGCATAGCGGCTATACGAAGGAGCACAGTACAGCATAGAATGACATAGCATGGAATGTGTGTAATAAACGAAGGCAACAAGGGTCGTGACGGAAAATTCTTACACTTTTTTTCGACTAGCCTCCATCCGCAAAACCGTCCGAAAAGGAACTTCGTTTCAAAATTGTGTTGGTACAGCCGCATAATATTATGGAGATTGGAGGTCTTCATAGATGATATTAAATGGATCTATTAGGTGGGCAGACGACATCAGACAAGTCGTAACTCGCAGGAAATTATTGGATATAGGTGGTCCAAGACCGAGGCCTGTCGAAGTCCATGCAAGAGACCTTTGTCCAGCAGTGGACGTCTGTTGTTGATAAAGTAGAAGGTAGAGTAATATAACGGGGGTTGCCAACCAACCATCCCTGTTCTAAATTTAGAACTTATTTATTTAGAACTTTTAGAATAGGCTATTTGACTACTTTTAGAAAATCATCTTAAATTGTTAATAATGCTATGCTGAAGCTAACAAAACATATATTTCGGCATAATTTTCATTATTTTTCATAAAAATCGAGAAATAAATTCAAAAAAATAAATTGCCGCCGAAACGTTCCATTTGCTCTCATGACGTAACAGTTCACATTTCAAACAATGACAATTTTATAATATGTGTTTAGGCCGCGTGTCGCATACTATTTGGTATTTAATAAAATAGTAACGATGAAAAACAGACGAAATTAGCCTATTACGCCGCACAAACACGTCGAAATGTATTGACAAAATGAGAATTCCATAGGTGGTGTGGATTGTGACGTCATTCGAGATCACGGAACGTTTTCGATCACGTGACCATGGCCAGAATTATAGCAATTTTATTTAATGTTTTCTAATTAAATAAAGCTTTATTTTTTAGTTTTGTCGTATGGAATAATGTTTTTAGATAATAATCTTTTAGGATGACACCAGTTGAAACGATATTTTTATTATAGTCAAATACCCTATTTATCTAATAATTTCTTGTGTATCTGAATCTCGGAAACGGCTCCAACGAATTTCATGAAATTTAGTATGCAGGGGGTTTCGGGGGCGATAAATCGATCTTGCTAGATTTCATTTTTAGAAAATGTCGTTTTATCCGTGTTTTCAGGCAATGAACCCTTACAATATCCTTAGAATACGAAGGTAAATTTCGCCATTATCTATAAAGTTCCCATAGCTCGGGAAATCGGGCAGTCTCGAAACCAGATGACCCCGGTTCGAGTCCAGACGATTATATTTTCCCCTATGTTTTTTTTAATAAGTATATAATTTCCTAAAAACACGATTTACCAAAAAAATAATCACCCAGATATTTTTGTTCTAATTCAATAACATCAGGTCTGCTGTGCTGGACATACCTAGGTATCTCTTGTAAGGACTTCCACACTCCAGGGTCTTTACACTGCTTATATCCCGCAGATTCTATGCTTGCTCACAAGAAGTGACAGGCAATTTCGCTAACTCAAAAACCTTATCGATGCTATTGTAAAAGAAAATAATAGCTGATAATACCTACAAAGCAAAAGTTGGTAACCTATGATCATGCATATACAGAGTCTATAATATTCATATAATATTATGTACTAGCTGATGCCCGCGACTTCGTCCGCGTGAATTTAATTTTCCGGGGTAAAATTCAAAAAATTCAAAATTATTTATTTCACGTAGGCCAACCTGTGGCTCTTATGACAAGTCATAAAAAGAAGCCTATGTCACTCTCCAGGTCCTCAACTATACCAATGCAAAAAATCACTTCGATCCGTGGTTCTGTTGCGGCGTGATTGAAGGGCAAACCAACAAACACACTTTCGCATTTGTAATATTAATATGATTATGTACATAGTAGTAGTAGTAAGTGAGGTGTCAATGACCTCGTTGTCTGTTTCAACATGCAAACTACTCTTTCCACATTTAATAAACCCACCGGCCGTGTAATTAAGGTGGGTGGTACTGGTAGCTTGCAATTATGCGATTTATCAAAGAGGCGTCGCGTTATTCAAATACCTGTTGTAAGGGTAAATGCATAATGACGATATAGAAAATTATTCGCATGGATTTTTGCGATAGATGGCGATGTAGCGAAGAGCACCGCACTTATGAGTTTCCTACTTGAAATTTTCTTTCATTTTGTCTTGAAAGGCAACAAACTTTAAATTCTTAACTTTAGAATCTAAAGTACTTTTTTTGGAATATCATCCTATTTATATGGTTTTTCAAAATTCATTTTCCGTGGGCAAGTATTTCTAGTTTCTATTTAAATGTCATTGTACGCGTAAATATGTAAAACTCTGACTTTTGATCTTTCGTCGCCCAGCCTTCACTTGTGGGTGGGTATCAACTATCAATAAGAGATAAACTTTTCAGTAATATTTAAAAATCCTGCTGTTCTATCCATAAACTTAACAAACTCACGTACTGACAAATGCAGAATAAAAAGGTAGAATAAAAAGGTTTTGGTATCGCAATGTTGACACAATTTGGTATAAACTAAACGAAATTGACAGCTGTAATTAATATAAAGCTACCCTTTTTCGATGGGACTATTTTGAAAAGGATAGCGTTATTTTTATGACGTCTTATTGTTTAGAGATAGTGTGCAACAAAAAAAAATAGTACTAATGTGTATTTGTCTTTATAGTGATAACTCAATTAAGTTATTAACGTGTTAATGTGGCACGTAGTTAATCATGCAAACTATTTGTTACTTTTTTCTTTATTTTTTGCAGGTAGCTAAAGAACGCACGACTTACAGGCTGTTTACAGTTAAGTCGTTTTACTAGAATTGAAAAGAACTCTTTAGAAAACGAGAGAAAAAGCTTTCTACTCCATACAAAGAATACTAACCGCACAAGGCGAGGCGGTGCTGTTCGGGTATCGGGTGGCTCTAATGAGCTATGACCTTTAACCATATATTTTTTAAAGAATATTATTATTTGAAGTTGTATTTTCCTCTCCCCTCCAAATAAGCGGAAAGCTTGTGTTAGGAGTGGGTACGACTATAGTGCAACGTCGACTGGGATTCGGACCTGCGGCCTTTCAGTTTTCAGTCCGCACCTTGGGCTATTGAGGCTTCAAATTACTTAAATTGTTGAAAAAAAGTAATCCGACATTTTTTCAGGGTTGGAGCTGTCATTCATAATAAAAAACGATTAACCCACACTTCAGCTACCTGTTTTTCTGTAAAGGCCTATGCTACGGCACTTAACGTAACAGCTATTCAATTTCCGGCCCGTTATGAAGCATTACCGGAGTTTATGGCTAACTTCCGTGAGGCAATTCGAAGTGCTTTTATAGGATGGAATACTTAAAAGGAAGGCCGAATAACCCGCCAAAAAAGTTATAAGCCCAAATAAAGTCTATGTTTAACCTAAATATAATATTCGAACCTAAAACCAATATCTATAGTCTATATTATAAATATTATTATAAAAAGGCTATATCTCTAATTGTGACCTTTTGATGTTTCTTCCCCTTTACCCTTCAAGCGTTTTCGCCATTGATATGTAAACTAAATGTTAGTCATGTTTCTTTCATAAACATAGTCGGTATTACTGTGTCTTTATGAGGATTTTTTACTTTATTATTATACCTAATAAAGATTTGTCCCGAATCCAAATAAATTTAATTTATTTCAATTTTTAATTAAATAGTCAGACTAATATTAAAATAATAAGTACCTAATCTAATAAATAATAATAAATAAAATAAAATTAAGCGGTAAAGCTATTGCATAGCATTTTTTATCAACTTTTGCAATTATAATATTTATGCAATATTTTTTTTTGCATAATAAAAATTATGCAAAATATAATTAAAAAACAAACAAACAAAAAAAGCGCACTGTCACTACTTCGCGAGTGAGATTCGAACCAGCGACATCATACACCATACGGTAAAGAAACGGCCGCTCGCCCACTGCGCCGAACAGAGCTAGGTACTTGTGAACCTCTAAAATGTTGAACGCTTACCGAACGACGGTGTTAGGTTTATTTTCGTTACGGAATTTCTTGATTCGGTCGCCGCGCTCAAACTGTTTGTCCTAGTTCAATAAAAAAATAAATAAATAAAAGATAAAAGCTATGCAATAAAAGCTATAAAAGCTATGCAATAGCTTAATAAATAATCATCATACATCATACATCATCATGAAAAACCCATCAACGGCTCACTACTGAGCGCAGTCCTCCTCTTCAGTCAGTCAGGATTAAAATCATATAGAATAACGACCTTTCGCCCGCGGGTTCGCTCACGTTAAGTTCGGTTTTCAAACCCCTATTTTACCCCTTTAGGAGTTGAATATTCAATAATCCTTCCCACGTCATAATGGCTATCAGTATGCCAAATTTCACCCCGATCCGTCTAGTGCTTTGAGCTGTGCGTTGATAGATCAGTCAGTCACCTTTTCCTTTTACAGGTATATTTAGATATATATAAAGAATAATAACTGCAACGCCTAATACCTAGAACGAAGCCCCCATTTCCACACAATCGCCAGACGCAATCGTTACCAATATGGCCCAGAAACTGAATGATTTACATGCTTCGTTACGATAGCATCGCATATCAAATACGCTGGTTGCTTCGTCTGATGAAAGTTTCAAAACGCGAAATAAATAATCAGGTCCCAAGACAGGTAAAAATGCCCGAAATTCCATAACATGCATGCTGTGGAGTGAAGAGTGAAGACATAGAAAAGGCACGGCAGATTCTGACTACCCCGACTCCACGCATTCTTGTCGTTCACTTCCTACCCCTAGAGTTGTCTCAGAACAAATAATAAAATTTGTTCTGTGATTTTTGTAATACGCGATGAGAAGCTCGACAATTTAAATGCAGCGAGACTACGTCAAGTAGGTGAAGGTAGATGAAGTCTTCTGGCGTAGCTCATTTAGGAATTCATTTATGGGAAGCATCTAGTAGAAGCCAGTAATATGAAGTTTAGATCAAGTTTTAGTCGAATCAAACCGGCTACATCAGACATATACAGCTGTTCTACAACTGCAGAGTTTTTATCAAATCCTCTAAAGTATATATTATAAAGTAATTTATAAAGTAGTCTGAGACTTGTCATAAGAGCCACAAGTTGTCCTGCATGCGAATTGCAATATATACTTCGTCCGCGTGGATTGAGTTTTTAAAATCTCTCGGAAACTCTTTGATTAACCGGGATAAAAAGTAGCTTATGTCACTCTCCAGGGCAAATTTACCCATGCAAAAAATCACGTCGATCCATAGCCCTGTTGCGGCGTGATTGAAGGACAAACCAACAAACAAACACACTTTCGCATTTATAATATTAGTAAGGATGAATATAATAATAATACTATTCAGAATCTTCTAGGCAAACGCGTTCCACCTTAGGCCACATCATCACTTTCCATCAGGTGTGATAGTGGTCAAGCGTGTGCCATATGTCAAAAAGTCCTTTTACCTAGTTGTACCTACTTAAACTGTTACTAAACTTAACATTTACATTATCTAGCATGGCCCGAAAATTTTGACCTTAATAAAATTATCCAATGTAGGTATTTAAATATAATGTATGTCTGTCTCGTATAATAAGTATTGTAATCCCCGTGACCCAAAACCCGCTGATTTCCATATTGCGTGCGGCGTATCGTTCAGAGCGACCGCAGACGACTGGAACGGCTTAATCGGCAAGCTATATTATGGTAATTTTTGTGATCGATGCCAAAGGGCTGAGGAAAATGTGTGTCGCATGAGCTGAACAATTTCTACAAGTTTTAATTTCTTGAATAATTTTCAGCTAATCTATAATACTTGTACGTAATATAATATAATAATCTATAATAATTCTATACTATTTTTTTTTTAATATATAAAGCTGAAGAGTTTGTTTGTTTGTTTGTTTGCTTGAACGCGCTAATCTCAGTAACTACTGGTCCGATTTGAAAAAATCTTTCAGTGTTAGATAGCCTATTTATCTATAGGTTATATAATATCATCACGCTAAGACCAATAGGAGCGGAGCACCAATGAAGAATGTTTCAAAATCGGGTTATTTTTTTCCTTTTGAGAGCTTCCGCTGCGTGCGCTGCGTAAACGGAAGTTTCGCAAAAATTATGTATGACAGAATTGTTCCCCTTTAAAAGTTCTAAAAAACAGCATATGTCTATCTTTCAAGGTTGGTTCACTATAACCTTTTTTATGCTAACCAAATTTGTTCTAAAATAATGCATTATTTGCGAAGGTGTTTTTATAATCATGATAATATTAATCCTTATCCAAATAAATACGTTATCCATCACAAGTAGTGTTCCTGAAGGATTTTAAAAACTAAATCCACGCGGACTAAGTCGCGGGCATCGGCTAGTATATTATAATAGTGTGTGTGTTTTGTATTTCAGCTAATTATTATAGCAGTGATAGCCTAGCCCGGTGGTTTCCTCTGCGGTCTCCTATTGGGGGGGTCGCAGATTCGATCCCGGGCACGCCCTGAATTTTCGGAGTAAAATGCGTTTAAGCAATTAAATATTAAATGCTGCACGCCTGAGAGTACACCTTAATGTTCCCAAAGGCGTTTGAACTGTGAAGTCTACCAATTCGCATTGGGCCAGCGTGGTGGACTGTGGCCTATAACCCTTCTCTGATAGGAGACTTGCACTCAGTAGTGAGACGTTAATGGGTTGCTGATGATAATGATATAATAGTGTATAATTTACTACATCAAACGAGCGAGACGCAAGGAGCCGCTTGATGCAGGCGGCGCAAGATCGAGACCTGTGGAAGTCCATGCAAGAGACCTTTGTCCAGCAGTGAACGTCTATGGTTGATCAAGAAGAAGTGTCATTCACACTCATACCGTTTCAAAGTTAGTTCGCTAACATAAACTGAGATAGCAGTTATGGATTATGCTGTCATTTAATTAAAAATCCTTCCTAGTGTTACTTATCTTTCCTAGTATTCCTAAACCCTTCCAAATATTATTTTTGACGACCTCCCTGGCGCAGTGGTGAGTGCTGTGGTCTTATAACTGGTCTCGGGTTCGATTTCCGGCGGGGGTAATTGGTAATTTGTTATTTCTGAATTCTCTCTGGTCTAGTCTGGTGAGAGGCTTTGGCCGTGGCTAGTTACCACCCTACTATCAAAGACGTGCCGCCAAGCGATTTAGCGTTCCGGCACGATGGCGTGTAGAAACAGATTAGGGGATGCCATACCCCTTCCAAGTTAGCCCGCTACCAACTTAGATTGCATCGTCACTTACCATCAGGTGAGATTACACTCAAGGACTGTCTTGTCATCGAATAAAAAAAATCTCACCTAGCAATAATTAATTTACCACACAAAAGTATACCCACTACCACTCAGCAAGTCAGCACATAAACCATAGTGCAGGGATGGCAAACCAATGGCACGCGACACAATATTTTGGGCACGTCACTGATCACAAAATTCATTATGATGCACTACGAAAAAAAGTGGGAAGTAGGTATTATGACGTTATCAAATCTGCAACAACAGAAGTTACACTAATTTTACTTTAATTTAAATTACGCGTATAATCGAAACATTGCAAAATGTTCCTACTTTTTTGTAGTGAATAAAGAGTTTTGAGTTGATAGTATTAATTATTATTGTTTTCCCAATAATCACAGAATCAAAATTACTTGATGGCACGTCTATAACCTCATTAAACATTTCTTTAGAAAAATGGTACGTTGATACGTAAAAGTTCGCCATCCCTGCCATAGTGTAAAAATGAACGTTCAGAGTGTATACCTAGGTCCTATAGGTAAGCCAGAATAACTGATAAATTCCGAACTACGTTTAGTTACACCACTGTACACAGTACACATCCATCGGGTAGCACATCACATCGCAAACTGTACTGAAGGCTGGGCAGAATTCAGCATACCTACGCCATAGTCTACAGAGATGTAGACGTTAGCATACGTTAGGGAAGGTTATTGCTTTGTGAACGTGAAAAATACATAAACTGTGACTGTTATGGAGAATTGAACACCTGAGGTTATATTATTTACTAATATTATAAATGCGAAAGTGTGTTTGTTTGTTGGTTTGAAATTCAAATTCAAAATTATTTATTTCACGTATAGTCTAGGCAATGAAGCTAGTGGACCCCAACAGCAATTCTTCAGGCGACGAAACTTTACAGAATGATAAAGTATCAGTAGGTAAACGTATTTTATAAATATCCAAAAAAAATTTGAACGGAAGTTAGGTATTTTTACCTAAACTCTTTTATGCTTAATATCTCAGTTCGACAAAATGCTCGGTCAAAACTTTCTTCACCTGAAACATTCATGTAAAGTCTAGAAACAAAATATAAAATATCCAAAATATACTCCTAGTTGAAACCACCAAATTTTGAAAAATAAGTTTTTTTCATGTAACTTGCAGCGAAAAATTGCTCTGTGAATTTTTTTCACTGGAATGTCCTTTTATAGCCGTTTTGTACCTACAACTTGAAAATCCAAACAATATACCAAGAGACTATATTTTTTTCAAAAACTACCCTTTTACTCACAGTGCAAAATTTCTCCATCCATTTTTTTAATTGATATGATTACAATAATTTTTTTTGTATCAAGTATCAAAATATCCAAAAAAATAATCAAGCGCATTAAAAACTATAAAAATTTTAGAAAGAAATATTTAATATTTAATCCATCAAGGGAAGCAGGAGCGTGGTGAGTTGACGTAATGGTCCGGGAGCCAGTGACAGATTTTCATGACCAAGTCCCTCCCAATTAAAACTTCGTGAAATGCATTAGGGATTTATATTATGAATATTCGCGACCGTCAGCTGCGACTCCGTGGGTGGGGCGGGCAGTGGCAGCCTCCAACGCATGGAGAAAAAAAAAAGTTTTTTAGTCATTTCCTCCCATTTGAAAATTTGTCAGATATATAGAAAAGAAATAAAGTCAGCTAACCATAACATGGTCCACCATGTTATGGTCAGCTGACTTTAGTTTTCCTTCAAAATATTAGGTAAACTATAATCTGTCAAATTTTCAAATGGGAGGAAATGACTAAAAAACTTTTTTTTTTCTCCATGCGTTGGAGGCTGCCACTGCCCGCCCCACCCACGGAGTCGCAGCTGACGGTCGCGAATATTCATAATATAAATCCCTAATGCGTTTCACGAAGTTTCGCTCGAGAGGAAATAATTGACCGAATTTGTACCTGGCTCCCGGACTATAACGAGACTTTATCTATTCAGTGACGAGACTGACATTAGTATCTGCCTTTTGTGACGCGAGCCAGTACTCGATAATCGAATGTATGTCGTTGAGTCGACAGTTCAATTTTCAATCAAAAATTTTTGGCAACTACAGTGACTGTGTCGGTCGGTCAAATGGTTCTGAACTATATTGTCATGGTATTAAAGCGAAAAATCGCACACAGATCTAAAACTAGTTTAAATGCTGAGACAAAAACTGCTTTAAGAGTGTATAATAATATGCAATTTTGTATTTTAAGTAACTTGTAATTAGGTAAAAAATAGTACGTCGTCGTCAAAAGTACGTCGCGCGTCTATCACTCTATTTCTCACTCACGAGAAAACGATAATTTGCCATCCCGCTCGAAAAGGGGCACGAAATCCATATCATAGCGACATTACTGCACAATTTTAAGGGCGCTAATGCAAATCCGTTAAACTATTGGAGTTTTCGGATCATTTTGTAACTAATTCGAACAAAATACAATGGAACAAAAAACTACTACACAGAGATTGGTCCTTTATCTCCAATTTTTGGTTTTGGTTTGGTGAAAAATCTTTCTTTTTAGTACTATAAAAATGCTGGGAGGGGGGTCCATAGTTTGATGGTATTTCAGGGATTTGTTCACATTAATTATGATAAAACTTATAGCTGAACTACTATACAAATCATGCCCGCGTGGAATGGTGCCCAGAATACTGGGTGTATTTCCACGTTGGACAGCCAGGCTGTTCCTTTGTGCACAAAATGAGCCAGCACTTCTGTTTTTTTTTCCACATATATTTTTACATTTACATTTCTGATTTATACATTCGTTAAGTCGAGGTAATTACAAAGTTAAACTAGCGGCACGCTATGATGGCCGGTTTGACGTTTGTCCGCTCATGAAGTTCCGTATTAATTGATAACGACTTTGAAGGAAATAATTGTATTACTTTATTGACGATAGTGATGTGCAGAGATTCATAAATTTTATCGAATGTAGTTTTAGGTTTAGGACTCAAAATTTATTTATTAAATTGATTTCTAAAATGTATACAAGTGTAGAAAAATCAGTTTGCACCATTTAAGGGGTGAATGTACTTGTGAATATGAACAATTTTCACTATGTGGACAAACCTCTGAAATCGCAAAAAAATATCAGCTGTTTCATACAAAAGGTAAAATTTTTATTTTTATATGATATATACCACAACTCGGCATTTGGTTTTCTAAATTGAAAATTTTTAAAAATGGAATCTAATACGATCGTCACATAGGATCGCTGGCTAGCACAACTACTACCTCCGGCAAACTCGCGTCAATGCTCAATGCAAAACAAAGCAGTTTCGAATTGACGTTGCTTCGAAAAGTATAAACTGTCAGTGCAATGCGATTGTGATATAGTTTTGACCTGGCTTTGGATTTCAAATATTGATACTGCATTACTGTTGACCCTTGCTCGTTAATTTGGACTCTGTTCAAGCCCTTTGTTGTGGATTTCGTCGATATGACCGAACGTACGCAGAGAACTGTTCTAAATAGTCAGACACGTGAGTTCGTAATACGCCTTCGTAACTATTTCGATCGTGAAGCTCAAAATGGAGGGCCAATTTTACCTATAACGTCAGTGGTTGAACGCGTAGCTGATGCGCTTAATATTGGACAACGAACTGTTAGACGGATAACTAAAAAAAAATATGGCGAGACTGGCACAGAAGAAAATAAACTTCACACACCAAAAAAGAGAAAACGAGCAAAACCAGTCGTAGGCATCGATAGCTTTGATGCCGATGCTATCCGAAGACATGTTTACGGCTACTATTTACAGAAGGAGTATCCAACAAGAAAAAAGTTGGTGCATTCACTGAAGGAAGCTGGATTATTCTTCGGTGGGGAAAGTTCTTTAACGAAGATTTTGAAGACCATTGGATTTCGATACAAAAAATGTAACAAACGCAAAATATTGATGGAAAGATTTGATATAGCGATGGCAAGGTATACTTTTTTACGGCAAGTGAAAGAAATCAAAAATTGGCAAAATGTTGTGTTCTTGGATGAAACATGGCTTAATGCTAACCATACTGTAGGCCGTTCTTGGAACGATGACACAGCAGCATCTACTTCCAAAGTTCCTGTAGGAAAAGGATCGCGACTTATAATTTGTCACGCCGGAACCATCAACGGGTTTGTCGAAGGTTCTCTCATGGCTTTTGCGTCAAAAACCACTGGAGACTATCATGAAGACATGAATGGAGAAAAGTTTACTGAATGGTTTACCTCAATGTTGTGTAGCCTCCCTGAACCATCTATTATAATTATGGACAACGCCCCATACCACTCGATGCAAATTGACAAGCCACCTGCCCAATCCCAAAAGAAAGCTGATATCGTCGCATGGCTTCGTAAAAATGGCGTAGATGCAAACATGAATATGTTAAAAGCGGAATTAGTACGTCTTTTAAAAGAAAACAAACCAACCAAGATCCGATACGTCATTGACGAAATAGCATTAGAACATGGGCACAGAGTTATACGGTTACCGCCTTACCATTGTGAGTATAATGCGATTGAGTTGGTGTGGGCTCAAATTAAGGGATATGCTGCAAGACACAATACAGAACCCCCATTTACCACAAAAAAAAATGCTAAAATTATTAGAAGAAGCTTGTGAACATGTGACTAAAGGAGACTGGGAAAAGGTTGTGAATAGAACTGTTAAATTAATAAGGGAAGATTATGAAAGAGATGTGAAAATAGATAATATTATAGAAAACGAACATATAATTATTAATGTAGGTTATGATAGCAGTGACGACAGTGAAAATAGTAGTATGGACGAATCTGATTAATTATGGCCTTTTGTGGCACCTTTTTTGGTATCTTTTGTATTCATATGTTTCTTGTGTGCATATAAAGTATGTATATTCATTTTCATTCAAATATTCAGTTCGTTCAAATAAATTAAATAAACATATACATTTTTGTTTTATTAAACCTATTTAATCAGGTACAAAAACAAAACTTAATTGTTTTTTGTTCGAGAATAAATTGACATTCCACATCACTATTGTAATGTGTCAAACCGGCCATCATAGCGTGCCGCTAGTGTAGTGAATTTCGTGCGTCAATGCGTCAATTATTATAATAATACATTATTACTTTAATGGAGCTCAACATCGTTGGCGTGTAGGGAGCCAATGATCATCATTTCATTTTTCACAATGAAGGGATGCCACCTTGAGCCTTCAGTGTTGGTTCTCGTGATAATAAAGCAAACTGGTATCGCTCATTCCGGATTTTAAATATTCTTCAATGTCTAAACAAATATTATTGTATACTTTATTAAGTATAGTTCAATTTTGAAAAGTAATAATTTATTACAGAACCTTAATAATGATGTAAAAATTCTGTTCGAAAAATCGACTTCCAAAGTCACTGTAAAGTAATAGTACATTATGGTACAAGTGTGTAATGTTAGTGATTGCCGCTGAGGCGCCATTGAGACCCGAGCCGTTAGGTGATGGTCTTAAGATAGATATTGGTTATCTGGAGAGTATGTTTTTAAGTCCACTCCATTCTTTGTTCCGACTGTACTTTCCCCAATTTTTTATAACTTAAAAATTAGTTATAAAAAGTTAGGGAAAAATTCCACATGTAGAAATTATTTAAAATAAAATAGAAAATAGAAAATTCAGTCTGTCGAGCTGGGATTCGAACCATCGACTTTTAGCTGTTTAGCGACTGTCGAAACCACAAGTGTGAAAGTAATGAACACAATGCCAAATTCAAATTCAAAAAAGTGTCGGTTTCAAAAAAGTGTCGATCTGTCTAGCCCCCTTCCGCACCGCGCGATAAGGAACTACGTTCCAAAAAACTCTATAACTAGTGGTTCGCCCCGAACTGAGACCTCGCGGTAACGGTTTCCCATAATTACTTATTCATTCAATAGATACATGACGATCAAAATTGACATTATTATTATGCCCGTTTTCACCAACCATACCTAAATCATCCCCTTTGTAGAAGTCTCTTTACGTAGGTAGCCCCTAAATACAATCCTAACATCCCATATGTCATTTTCACCTTTAGTTGTCCCGTAGAGGTTTGTAATAACAAAGTTGACAGAAAGTGTCAACTAACTTAACATATGTAGCCCGTAAAGGTTAGGGAACTGTTATAGTGAAATCCTCAAGGCCTCAATCAAACTTAGGTATAGTTTTTTGGAACATTCAAATTAAATTACTTGTACACAGCGTCAACTATCGACACGATCAGAAAACATGTAAAAACAAACTGCAACGTGAAGTTTTATTGATGTTTGCTAAATGACTAAATAATAATTTTAATTGAATATATTATGTTACATATAAGCTGCATTTGCTATATGAGATGAGAGCGCCATCTATTGACATCATTGTGAAATTCTGTTGTTGCTGCTCATTAAAAGTTAAATAATTTAGTTTCCTTATTACATTTATCTAATTTTAGTATTTGTTGTTCAAGTACATGATATTACGCTAAAATTATAAAACTTTCAAGCCCCAGCTCTCAATGGTTATTCCGTTGTGAGGTCAAATATAATCTCCACTTTGAAAGCCCCCCATTTCGTCAATTTTAGGAAAAAAAATTAAAAAAAAATACTTTAGTACTCTGTTCCAAATTATCTTTAAAATGACGTACTGTAACCCTATGAAAAGCAAAAAATTTTTTTTTTCGTCGCTTTCGCTTCTATGAGAGCCCCCCTGAAATAAAGATTTTTATAACTTTTTAAGCCATTTTCGGCTGGAGGCCATCGGTTTACATATTATATCTAAAATTGAAGTAATTACGTTCAGTAATTCAGAAGTTATAAGGCTCTGACAGACGGACGGACGGACGGACGGACGGACGGACGGACGGACAAGTGCAAATTCACTCAAGTAGACTCAAAGACCTTCGCTTCGCTCGGTCGACTAGTAATGAAAAAGTCACAGTTTGATTATAGGTGTCATTATGTACCTAAACTAGCGGCACGCTATGATGGCCGGTTTGACGTTTGTCCGCTCATGAAGTTCCGTATTAATTGATAACGACTTTGAAGGAAATAATTGTATTACTTTATTGACGATAGTGATGTGCAGAGATTCATAAATTTTATCGAATGTAGTTTTAGGTTTAGGACTCAAAATTTATTTATTAAATTGATTTCTAAAATGTATACAAGTGTAGAAAAATCAGTTTGCACCATTTAAGGGGTGAATGTACTTGTGAATATGAACAATTTTCACTATGTGGACAAACCTCTGAAATCGCAAAAAAATATCAGCTGTTTCATACAAAAGGTAAAATTTTTATTTTTATATGATATATACCACAACTCGGCATTTGGTTTTCTAAATTGAAAATTTTTAAAAATGGAATCTAATACGATCGTCACATAGGATCGCTGGCTAGCACAACTACTACCTCCGGCAAACTCGCGTCAATGCTCAATGCAAAACAAAGCAGTTTCGAATTGACGTTGCTTCGAAAAGTATAAACTGTCAGTGCAATGCGATTGTGATATAGTTTTGACCTGGCTTTGGATTTCAAATATTGATACTGCATTACTGTTGACCCTTGCTCGTTAATTTGGACTCTGTTCAAGCCCTTTGTTGTGGATTTCGTCGATATGACCGAACGTACGCAGAGAACTGTTCTAAATAGTCAGACACGTGAGTTCGTAATACGCCTTCGTAACTATTTCGATCGTGAAGCTCAAAATGGAGGGCCAATTTTACCTATAACGTCAGTGGTTGAACGCGTAGCTGATGCGCTTAATATTGGACAACGAACTGTTAGACGGATAACTAAAAAAAAATATGGCGAGACTGGCACAGAAGAAAATAAACTTCACACACCAAAAAAGAGAAAACGAGCAAAACCAGTCGTAGGCATCGATAGCTTTGATGCCGATGCTATCCGAAGACATGTTTACGGCTACTATTTACAGAAGGAGTATCCAACAAGAAAAAAGTTGGTGCATTCACTGAAGGAAGCTGGATTATTCTTCGGTGGGGAAAGTTCTTTAACGAAGATTTTGAAGACCATTGGATTTCGATACAAAAAATGTAACAAACGCAAAATATTGATGGAAAGATTTGATATAGCGATGGCAAGGTATACTTTTTTATGGCAAGTGAAAGAAATCAAAAATTGGCAAAATGTTGTGTTCTTGGATGAAACATGGCTTAATGCTAACCATACTGTAGGCCGTTCTTGGAACGATGACACAGCAGCATCTACTTCCAAAGTTCCTGTAAGAAAAGGATCGCGACTTATAATTTGTCACGCCGGAACCATCAACGGGTTTGTCGAAGGTTCTCTCATGGCTTTTGCGTCAAAAACCACTGGAGACTATCATGAAGACATGAATGGAGAAAAGTTTACTGAATGGTTTACCTCAATGTTGTGTAGCCTCCCTGAACCATCTATTATAATTATGGACAACGCCCCATACCACTCGATGCAAATTGACAAGCCACCTGCCCAATCCCAAAAGAAAGCTGATATCGTCGCATGGCTTCGTAAAAATGGCGTAGATGCAAACATGAATATGTTAAAAGCGGAATTAGTACGTCATTTAAAAGAAAACAAACCAACCAAGATCCGATACGTCATTGACGAAATAGCATTAGAACATGGGCACAGAGTTATACGGTTACCGCCTTACCATTGTGAGTATAATGCGATTGAGTTGGTGTGGGCTCAAATTAAGGGATATGCTGCAAGACACAATACAGAACCCCCATTTACCACAAAAAAAATGCTAAAATTATTAGAAGAAGCTTGTGAACATGTGACTAAAGGAGACTGGGAAAAGGTTGTGAATAGAACTGTTAAATTAATAAGGGAAGATTATGAAAGAGATGTGAAAATAGATAATATTATAGAAAACGAACATATAATTATTAATGTAGGTGATGATAGCAGTGACGACAGTGAAAATAGTAGTATGGACGAATGTGATTAATTATGGCCTTTTGTGGCACCTTTTTTGGTATCTTTTGTATTCATATGTTTCTTGTGTGCATATAAAGTATGTATATTCATTTTCATTCAAATATTCAGTTCGTTCAAATAAATTAAATAAACATATACATTTTTGTTTTATTAAACCTATTTAATCAGGTACAAAAACAAAACTTAATTGTTTTTTGTTCGAGAATAAATTGACATTCCACATCACTATTGTAATGTGTCAAACCGGCCATCATAGCGTGCCGCTAGTGTAATTGCGGTGAACTTATAGTCTAGTCGACAAGTTGAAAATGGTACAAAATAGAGATACTGCTCTTAAAATTATGTGCGATAGCTCATTGGATCCGGAATGACGCCTAGAAAAATGTGCCAAAAGCGTGTATTAGCACATAAAAAATTGCAAAAGTTATAAACAATTAAAGATGAAAAAAAAATGGCATTTCGTATTTTGCCAATATTTCATAAACTATTAATATTTAAAAAATTTCAAAAAAAAGATTCTGAAAGAAGAAGAAATTTTCAATTAAAATTCCTGACTAACGGAACTCTATCTCCATTATTTATAATTTTAATTTAACGCTGAAAATAGGTGAAAATGTTTAGGTTGCGCGTGCGGCGTCAAAAGCGAGTACGGCACATTAATTAATTTATTTAAGGTATTGAATATTTTTTTTAAAATTTGAAAAAATTATGGTGTGTTTTGAACACTATATATGATTTATTCTCGTTGGAAATTTTACTTAAAGTTAATTTTTCAACAAGTTAAACAATTGTTAACTAACAAAATTTTCTTGAACTTCCGTCTTAATTGTAAGTGAAAAAAAAAATTTTAAATAATTGTCGTAAAAAATTTTCGCTTCATAGAGCCTTTTTAACATACATACTTAACAAGATCGCGCCATAAAAGGTAAAAAAAAATTTATACTTTGTGTATAATAATTATTTTACTTATAATTATTTTACTTAACAACATTACTTGGATTTTTCAGTTTTTGTTCAAGTATAAAAAATTATTATAAACAAAGTATAAATATTTTTTTAACTTTTATGGCGCGATCTTGTTAAATATTTATGTAAAAAAGGCTCTACGAAGCGAAAAATTTTTACGACAATTATTTAAACATTTTTTTTCACTAACAATTAAGACGGAAGTTCGAGAAAATTTTGTTAGTTAACAATTGTTTAACTTGTTGAAAAATTAACTTTAAGTAAAATTTCCAACGAGAATAAATTATTTATAGTGTTCAAAACACACCATAATTTTTTCAAATTTTAAAAAAATATTCAATACCTTAAATAAATTAATTAATGTGCCGTACTCGCTTTTGACGCCGCGCGCGCAACTTAAAAATGTCGCGCGCAGACCTATTTTCAGCGTTAAATTAAAATTATAAATAATGGAGATAGAGTTCCGGGAGTTCAGAGTTTTTTATTGAAAATTTCCTCTTCTTTTAGAATCTTCTTTTAGAATCTTTTTTTGAAATTTCTTAAATATTAATAGTTTATGAAATATTGGCAAAAAAGGAAAGGCCATTTTTTTTCATCTTTAATTATTTATAACTTTTGCAATTTTTTATGTGCTAATACACGCTTTTGGAACATTTTTCTAGGCGTCATTCCGGATCCAATGAGCTATCGCACATAATTTTAAGACTAGTATCTCTATTTTGTACCATATTGAACTAGTCAACTAGACTATTAGAGCCACTTTATGAGCAAGTGTGTTGAAAAAAGTTTTTAGTTTCTACACATTATGTTGACATTGGGCGTGTTTTTATGCTCGCTCGACTTCAGAATGAGGCATTAGAATTGAAAAGTTGGACCCAGAAATTATTGGGGAACTATCTCGAGAATTTTTTCTAGCAAGTGAAATAAAAATTATCCAAATCGGTTCAGAAATCTCGAAGAAACCGTTGTACATACAACACACGGTGTTTTAGGATCCCTAAAAAGTGTCATGCTCTTTTTATTTATTGTATTGTATTCATTCATAATACAGGAATCTATATAAATAAAAATGAATGTTGGTAAGCGCATAACTCAAAAATGGATGGACCAATTCGGTTAATTTATTTTTTTGTATGTTCCCTAAGTTCCACGGAAGGTTTTAATACAAAAAAAAACAAAAAACTAAATTCACGCGGACGAAGTCGCGGGCATCAGCTAGTCTTGAATAAAAACAGTATGTCACTTTTTTAGGGATCCTAAAATACCGTGCATAAGTTAAAAAAATAAGTGCTGAATTGAGAGCCACTTCATTTTTGGAAGTCGGTTAAAAAGGTTTTGGTAACAAAGTAATCAATGAAGATTTTGCCAAAAAACAATTGTTTTTAAACATTATAGTGCTTCATAATTTTTTATACTTTTTCAAAATAAAGATGTTATTTTTTGGTTGTTTGAAGCAGATACATATTATTTTATTTTCAGTGAAGGAAATGAATATTAGTTAATATAAGCTGTTATGGCAATTTTATGTTGTTTTTGTTTAAATTTTCCCAAAATAAACTAATTCGGAAAAAAAAATTATGTTTAAGGGCCCTTAATTAAACTATTGAAATAGCTCATTAATTATCTGGAAGCTAAGTCGCTACAATTAGTGGTTGTATAAATAAATTAATGTTGAGGTACACATTTATGTTTATTATTTAGCATCGTAGAAGTCATGTAGTAATATATTATTTGTGAAGTCGCTTCGCTCGCGCACGCTAAACTATACCCAATAATTCAAGCATTAAGGTACATTATCGCAAAAACGCAGTTTAGATTTCAAAAACTCTGTTTCAATATCGATGTTCTTCGTGATATTTTTTTTGGATATTTAGGATAAGTGTGTAAATGTGACTACCTACTATGTTAAAAAAAAGAAATTGGATAGAGAAATTTTTCATTCCGAGTTATAAACAATTTTCAGTTGAAGTAAGATAAATAGATTTTGGTATGGATTTTTTTTTGGATTTTCTTACACGTTATGCTAAATTACATTTTAAGGACATTTGAAAATAAAAAATTGAGTGAGCAATTTTCTGGTCGAAATTACGGACAAAAAAAGGAAACCTCTTTAAAAAATGACAGTTCCGTTTGAAAAAAGTTTTGGATTTTTATCAAGTACCTCTTATTAAGGCTAATAATTAGTTTGGTAAAAAAAATTGGACGGAGAAATTATTCTGTTCAAAATATTAAGCTATTTGTACTTTTAGGTATAAATACCCAACTTCCGCATGGATTTTTTTTTGGATATTTTTGTGTAAATTTTGGGTCATCCCATACTACAACCCTGCCAAGTTTCATCGACTGAGGATTTGATGCGGGGGTCTCCATACAACAAACCGCCCCATTGCCTAGACTAGTAGGCCAACCTGTGGCTCTTATGACAAGTCATGATTCTACCACGTTCGGAAAGCGGATTCTGCTGAGAAGGGCCGGCAAGAAACTCAGCAGTTGCTCTTTTCAAAATAATCATTTTACAATATTATTATGAAGCTATTACATTGTACTTAATAAGTTTTTTGTACTTACTATCTTGTGGGCAGCTGCATGCCAAGCCGATTTGCTGATGAGTTGCATCAGCAAATCGGCTTGGCATCCAGCCATTTCATTGTTAGAATAAAATATAATATTTCCACAGTGAGGGGAAGTTCCAAAAAAAAGAAAAAAGAAAAGTACTACAATTCAATTCATGTTAAGACGGGTAGACACAAAGTAGCCCCATTCCCGTAGGCGGCACCCGTTCACAAGCATGACGCGAGTTTGTTCTTCAATCACGCAGCAACGGAGCGACGTTATTTTGCGTGTGTATATTTGAGGAGTGTGATAAAGGCTACCATTTATCCTGGAAAACCCGTGTTTTCTAGTCTAAAGAGTCCCGACTGGGAAGTTAGGCAGGCCTAAATAGTAACGAGGAAACCGATGCGCAGCGCTAGCACGCCTTCAACATACGTACATTACAAACTAAAATTATTTTATACGTCTTTATAGTGGCGTTTTATAAGTCGGTTTTTAAAAAGAACTTTTATTTATTATTATTTTAAGCTTTTTAGTGTACCTTCATCGGATCAATCTTCACATTCTCTGATCGCGAACGATTTGCTCTTATTCATTGAGGAGTTCCGTCCTCCATCACCGAAGATATTCATCAGATCGTCACCAAGTTTAAATGGGACCAACCTGACGATATGCCCTTTCATATAAAAAAATATACTGAAATCGGTTCATATTTGACGGAGTTATCGAGTAACATCGCGAAATCAAAAACGCGTCGCATTGAGAATCTCCTTTTTTTGAAGGCGATTAAAATAGCGTGGGTTTATGCTTCGAGGCCTTGTGGTAACGGCTACGGGCTCGAAAATATGTATATCTACAGAAAATTTATGTGCCCGCATTTCTAGACATTGGTAACAAGTAACAATATCCTATCTTACTAATACGTATTATAAATGCGAAAGTTTGTGAGGATGGATGGATGGATGTTTGTTACTCCTTCACGTCACAACGAATGAACGGATTTTGCTGAAAGGAACGAAGATAGCTCATACCCAGGTTTAGCACATAGAATACATTTTATCCCGGAAAATTAAAGAGTTCCCGCGGGAATTATCCACGCCTTAAAAACCTTATCCA
Source organism: Oeneis ivallda (assembly GCA_029955525.1). NCBI lineage: Eukaryota > Metazoa > Arthropoda > Insecta > Lepidoptera > Nymphalidae > Oeneis > Oeneis ivallda. The sequence goes on from JARPMR010000007.1 coordinate 25,087,375, forward strand.
CACGGGCATCATCTAGTAATTCTAGTTATTTATAAATGATTAGCTGCTAAAACCAGTAAACCATTTTTTCATTATCCAACGTCAAATTTTCATACAAAAGTACCATCCAAGTTTTCGGCTTTTCCGGCCGATTTTCCAAAAATTTCTTTCAAAATATCTGCTAAATCGGTCGAGCCATTCTCAAGTAATGATCTTTCAATATTTTTAATTAAATAATTACAGATAATTTTATAGATGAATAATATTATATAAATGTTATATTTTTTTAACTATATCATAACTAACTTTTTGCTTATCTGCCTGTCTGTTTTTCCGGAGTTAAAACGTCCATTAGGTGCTCGTGTTGGCCGTTCAATATAACTGGGCACTGCCGATGGGTGTAAACCTTTATTGTTTTCATAACCACATCATTACATAAACTCTTTCGTTGTTAACAACTTCCTTATCTCCACATCGCATACTTATACTGGTATTATGATGATGACTTGAGGAAAAGTAGGCAACAGCTATAATAGTATTAACACTCTACCTGATTACAAAAGATGATTAAACCATATTAAAACAGTGGGTTACGTTTATTGATGTAATAAACGCAATCGCAATGGATGTTTGTTTATTTTATTTATATTTTATCATCATCATCATCGACCCATCGACGGCTCACTACTGAGCGCAGGTCTCCTCTCAGAGAAGGGTTATAGGCCATAGTCCACAACGCTGCCGCTGGCCCAATCCGAATGGGCGTACTTCACACCTTTGAGAACATTATATAGAACTGTCATGTGTGCAGGTTTCCTAACATTGTATTCTTTCACCGTTAAAGTAGGTATGTGATATTTAAATTTTAATTTCTTAAACGCACATAACTTCGAAAAGTCAGAGGTGCGTACCCGGCATTGAACCTGCGACCCCCGAATAGGATACCACAGCCCTAACCACTAGGCTATCACTGCACTATTTATACTATACCAAAACTTAAAACTAATAATTTATTATAAAAAAATATTTTTAAAAAACCGACTTCAAACGGCCCGCGCCACTACAAAGTAAGTAAGTAAGTCTAAAATTTATTGTAGATATTTTAAAAACAGCTCGATCGATTTCGATATTTCAATGGGACCACCTGGGAAGTAATACCCTTTGAAACAAAAAAGAATTTTCTAAATCGGTTCAGGCGTCTTCGAGTAATCGGTGAACATACATAAAAAAATACGTGTGGCACTCGGGGACTGCCGCGGTAAAGCTATTGCATAGCATTTTCTAGTCGCACGCACACAAACACCGTGCCGACTGCCGAAGTCTGCCGAACTGAAAAGACGTTAGACGATGCACGGCTTTCAACGCCGCACCGCCGCGCTGTGCCGGGTCGGAGTGGGGGTGTTAGGTTTATTTTCGTTACGGAATTTCTTGATTCGGTCGCCGCGCTCAAAACCCGCGATAAAAACTATGCAATAGCTTAAAAGATTCCGAAGAATTGAGAAACTCCTCCTTTTTTGAAGTCGGTTAAAAACATAAAGGACGTGCACATGGATGGCTTATCTCAGATTTAATGAGTACAAATGTTGTAAAATCTACCTATTGTGATTTTCCTGTTTAAAGTCGTACCGTGGTAGTACAAATAAGATAGAATACCTATTTAATTTTATCGGTCTACTCACTGCCATACCTCTTACATCTATACATATAATAAAACTGTAACTGGAAGATTTCTGTACATTTAATATATTTTGAAAATTTTAATTGGGGGATGCTTTACTATCGATACTGAGCCCAAAACAGATTTTTTTAAAATTTTTGTCTGTTTGTTTGTCCTTCTTTCACGTAAAAACTACCGCACAGGTTTCTACAAAATTTTATACCGTGGTAGCTTATTACTCGGGTCAACATCTAGGCTACTTTTTATCCCGGAAAATCAAGGAGTTCCCGAGGGACTTAAAAACTAAATCCACGCGGACAAAGTCGCGGGCATCAGCTAGTACATAATATAACGTATAAGTGGATCGCTGTTCTTTAGTCTGGATAAGACTCAAAAACGGCTCGACCGATTTGAATAATTATTTTTTGTTTTGTTCGCTCTAATACAGGGATGGTTTAAAAATAAAAAGAATAGCTGAAAAATCTAAAACATCAAAATTGGCAAAGGGGTTGTTTCAAATATATATATGGAGCCTGGGCCAGGTCTTTGTACAGTCTTTCAAAATGTTTGGGGTCATGAAATAGTGATTATATTTTCTTTATTTCTCATTACAAGGTCCTTTTTACGAGGTACAATGCGGAATTATTTTGCAAAATAAAAACGCAACAACATGGCGTTCTTTTTGACAATAACACGTAATTACACGCGTCATGATGACATTTGACATAAAAATAACCACAATTGACAGCAATTGGCATTTGATATACCAGCAATTGACGTTTGACAATTGAAATGACATTAAACATTACAAACATAGACAACAAAAGCAGATGGATGCACTCCGGGAGTTGCTGTTCTACAAATGTACCCAATTATCAATTTTATATTTGTAACTCTTATGCACTGTAAAACTGCAAAAAACCATATTATATCTATTGACTTAATAATATTTTTTGGTATAGTGTACAAGTACCTGGCCCAAGATTAAACAACCCCTTTGTATATTATGAATCCTAACTTCGGAAAACTTTAAATAATTTCAACAATAGATGGCGGGAACGAAGCCGCGGAAAATAACTTAAGTGTTTAATAGATATTGACCTAAAAAATGATATTAACGTAATTTCCGTGGTATCATATTTCGTTCAGACTACCCAAGGGTGTGTCTGCGGTTACGCGAACCTAATTTAGTTAATGCAGGCTATAATGATGAAGCCAACTAACTCTCCACTGTATACACTCCCTAAACACGCCTTAACGCACCTAGATATTATTGATTGATGCTCAAGATGCGATTAATTCTTGCTACCACATTTTCCAAAACCACATACCAACAAACAAAGAGTACCTTCATACCAACTTAATGAGAAAAACCGCATTAAAATCGATCTAGTAATTTTCAGGAACTGGTAATAAATAATAATATATAAAAATTCATTTAAAAAAACCGACTTCAAACGCCACTACAAAGTATAAAATAATTTTAATTTGTACAGGTTTGTTGAAGTCTGGCTAGCATTGCGGTTTCATAGTTTGCATTGAGGCCCGCCCGACTTTCTGTACAAACTAAAATTATTTTATACTTTGTAGTGGTGTTTGAAGTCGGTTTTGTTAAAAGAATTTTTATATATTTTATTTTAAGCTTTTAAGTGGAGCTTCGTAGGATCAATCTTCACATTCTCTGATCGCGAGCGATTTGCTCTTATTCATTGAGGAGTTCCGTCCTCCATCACCGAAGATATTCATCTTCAACAAATTTAAATGGGACCACCCTGACGGTATGACCCTTCAAATTTCAAAAAAAGTCGTGTGATGTCGTGGGACACCAGATAGGAACGAAGTTCCTTATTATAAAAATATTAATTTCAAGTTCTATTCGAGGTATAAAGAAAATAATTATTCGGGTATACATTTTCTTCATTTTTAGGGTTCCGTACCAAAATGGTAAAAATGGAACCCTTATGGTGAGACTTTCTCCGTCCGTCCGTCCGTCCGTCTGTCACAGTCGATTATTTCAGTAACTATTAAAGCTATCGATATGAAATTTGGCATATTTGTGTATAATAGTGGCCCAACATCACTGGAATAAAGGAAAATCGAAAATTATTTTTAGTTTTATTAAAAAAGGGGGAAAATCGGGGGTTTGAAGTTTCAAAGTAAAATAACTATACCGAGTGGGGTATCATATGAAAGGCCTTTACTTGTGCATTCTAAAACAGTTTTTTATTTATTTCTATATATAATAGTTTTTGAGTAATCGGCCAAAATGTCGAAAAAAATACCGTTTCCCCCTCTTATCTCCGAAGTTTACCAATCGAAAAATCTGAAATAATTATGGTCAATAGAGGTTTATGTATTTTTTACAGGAAAAATAAAAGCAACGCGAAAATTATTTTAGTTTGATTAAAAAAGGGGGAAAATCGGGGGTTTGAAATTTCAAAGTAAGATAACTATACCGAGTGGGGAATCATATGAAAGGCCTTTACTTGCGCATTCTAAAACAGTTTTTTATTTATTTCTATATATAATAGTTTTTGAGTAATCGGCAAAATGTCGAAAAAAATACCGTTTCCCCCTCTTATCTCCGAAGTTTACCAATCGAAAAATCTGAAATAATTATGGTCAATAGAGGTTTATGTATTTTTTACAGGAAACATAAAATCAACGCGAAAATTATTTTAGTTTAATTAAAAAAGGGGGAAAATCAGGGGTTTGAAATTTCAAAGTACGATAACTATACATGACTATACCGAGTGGGGTATCATATGAAAGGTCTTTACTTGTGCATTCTAAAACAGTTGTTTATTTATTTCTATATATAATAGTTTTTGAGTAATCGGCCAAAATGTCGAAAAAAATACCGTTCCCCCCCCCCCTTATCTCCGAAGTTTACCAATCAAAAAATCTGAAATAATTATGGTCAATAGAAGTTTATGTATATTTTACAGGAAAAATAAAACCAACGCTCTAACTAGCATAGTTTTTTTTTATATTAACAATAAACCTCTACAAACAAAGTTAACGATAAATAAGCCAATTAATATTATATTATCGTTTTACTTTTACTTTTGGAGTACGGAACCCTCGGTGCGCGAGTCCGACTCGCACTTGGCCGGCTTTTTAGGGTTCCGTACCCAAAGGATACAAACGGGACCCTATTACTAAGCCTACGCTGTCCGTCCGTCCGTCCGTCCGTCCGTCTGTCAGCGGGCTGTATCTCGTAAACCGTAATAGATAGACAGATGAAATTTTCACATATTATGTATTTCTATTGCCGCTATAACAACAAATAATGAAAATTAAATTAAATTAAAAAAATTAAATTAAAATATTTCCATGGGTATATGGAAATATTTTTATTTAATTTTTTTTAACGGAACCCTAAAAGAGCGAGACCCGACTCGCACTTGGCCGGTTTTTCATTATCATCATGATTTTTTTATCGATAAAAATCAAAAAAACTACTTTACAAAAAATATCTTAACACCTTTATTTTGTTTACAATGATTTATAAAAATATATGATAAAAACACTAAGCACTTGCATTAAACACTAAGCACTTGCCCTAAACACTAAACACTTGCACTAAACACTAAACACTTGCACTAAACACTTGCATTAAACACTAGTACTAAACACACACTAAACACTTGCACTAACAAAAAACAAACATCGACAAAAAAAATACGCGTCGAATTGAGAATACTCCTCCATTTTTTGAAGTCGGTTAAAAAGCACAAGCAAACACATTACAATATAATTTTTTAAGGCAAAATGTGCAGCCATCGTTAGCTGGGTGTCAATAAAACATTTTAATTTGTTGATTGTTTGAATACTCAGTGCATATTATGTACCCGAATTGAGGATTCACGCGCAAGCTAGACAGACAACAAGACAAGTTAAAATTAACTTACTTCACTTACTCCAAAAGTCTCTTCCATAGTCCCACTTTAAAATACTTTCAACTCATTAACTATATAAAAATAGGTTAAAAACTTGACACTTTTGTACATACATAAGTACAGATTTTGTGTGGGAACAAAATGATGTAACACATTTGCATCGGGAGAGGTCTGCTTCTTCGACTGTATTAATTCTGCAACTCCTACACAGATCTGTAAATCTGGTAATATCCTAGGCGAAAGTGTTATGTGGTTAAAAATATTATTAATCCACCCTAAAACGTTTATACCTACTTACTTAGTTTTTTCTACTAGGTACTGGTTTTTGCCCACGATTTCGTATCTTCTTATTTCTGTATCCTTTTTTTTTTCGGGATAAAAAGTAGCCAATGCCACTCCAGAGGTCTTGAAAGATACCGAAGCAAAAAACAAACTAACTTTCGCAATTTTTAATTTTAACTTTTAATCTAGTTATGATGCCCGCGACTTCATCCGTGTAGATTAAGGTTTTAGATTCCCGCGGGAATTCTTTAATTTTCCGCGACAAAATGAAGCCTATGATTATGTCCTGGATTAACATAGGGTATAATCAGTCAAATCCATCTAGAAGTTTTTACGTGAAAGAGTAACAAACATACACACACACATACAAACTTTGGCATTCATAATATTAGTGTGATTAGTGTGAAGTGTGATAGTGTGAATTGTGATGTCATAGTTTGATTGATACTAGTTAGGATGAAATAGTACCTATCACTTTCACCCAAGTTTTCTTATAATCAAATAAGTATGTATAATAAATACGTTTTGAAAGGTAGTAGGTAGCTTCTAAAGTAAAACGCGCAAAAAAATCTCCCGTATTACTACCAGTAGGATAAAAACCGGACCACAGGTAAATATTAGAGATACTGCTGATAGTTATTCTATGTCACTGGTTCTATTCAAAGAAACTTGGTGTTTTTTTTTAACTAAGCTATAAAAAGTGCAAGGTGACATCTGGTATACTTTCTCATCTACCCATAATTATCATGATTGCACTATAATAGGTGTACCTATAGCGACAACATTAGAAGGGCATACTAAAACAAAAGTCTATACAAATCTCACTTCCCAAGCAATTAATACGAATCATCTCTCAAAAATCATCATTACGTCATTGATTACGGATTCAATAGACGTCGTGTTTTTTGCAACACGACTGAAATAATCACGTTATTTATCACGCGAGTGTACGTGGGTGCAAACTAAATCACTTGCGATATGAGGCTGTCTGTTACTCATAGTTCTCAATGATATTCGACGTAAAATTAACTATGTAGATTAAATAAAAGTATCATGACGTCATAGCAAATTCAATATTGCGGATATGTCAAACAAAGAAAACTCAAGAAAAATTTTACATAATAGGACAGTTCAAAATTAAAAAAAAATCAAAATTATTTATTTCACGTAGGCCAACCTGTGGGTCTTATGACACGTCATGACTCTACCACCGGTTCGGAAAAGCGGATTCTGCTGAGAAGAGCCGGCAAGAAACTCAGGAGTTGCTCTTTTCAAAATAATAATTTTACAATATGAATACTCAGGAGTTGCTCCTTTCAAAATAATCATCTATAATATAATAAAACTGTAACAGGTCCAATTCTGTACATTGAAGATATTTTGAAAATTTTTGTTTGAGGGCACTCTATAATCGATACTGAAGCCAAAACAATTTTTTTTTAATTTTTTGTCTGTCTGTCTGTCTGTCTGTCTGTCTGTCTGTCTGTATCTTGGCCGCGCATTACGCCGAAACTACTGGACGGATTTAAATGAAACTTGGCACGATTTAAGTTAATACTACGAGGTATAATATAGGATACTTTTTATCCCGAAATTCAGCACGGTTCCCTTAGGAGAGGGGATGAAAGTCAAAATGTGTATTTCGCTGTAATTCATTAAGGCGTATTCCGATTTAATCCATTCTTTTTTTGTTAGAAAGCAGGTTCTTTAGAGATAGTCCTGTAATTATTTCAAGGTCGTCAATTTCGTAGTTCAGAAATTATAGACATCACGATCTTCAGTATAAGGTCCAAATAACTTGAACCCCGGAATCTACAAGATACTTTGAATGAACGGCTCATCTTAAGCTGGCAAGCGTACTTTATCGTATATAGCCATCGTGGATAGCCCTATTTTGTCAAAGTCAAACTACTCCAAAGGCGTCAGATTTTGCCAAACGATCATTATACCTACATACTACATAGTAGGTATGGATGTAATACATCGTATGGAATTAATGCTACAGTGTTTTCCTATGCAATTTAATATTCTAATCATACTAATATTATAAATGCGAAAGTGAGTTTGTTTGTTGGTTTGTCCTTCAATCACGCCACAACAGAGCCACGGATCGACGTGATCTTTTGCATGGGTACTATAGTTGAGGACATAGGCTACTTTTTATCCCGGAAAATCAAAGTGTTCACGAGGGATTTTAAAAACTAAATCCACGCGGACGAAGTCGCGGGCATCAGCTAGTTTTACAATATGAATAAGTAGCTATTACTTTGTAATAAGTTTTTATACTATCCTGTGGGCAGCTGGATGCCAAGCTGATTTAACCCATGCATCTTTGTTAGAATAGAATATAATATTTCCACAATGATGGAAGTTCCAAGAAAAAATCGTACTACAATTCAATTCATGTTAAGACGGGCAGACAAAAAGTAGCCCTATTCCCGCCGTCGGGACCCGTTCACGAGCACATAAAGATCATAGAAGATCGTATACTGAGAAATAAGCAGTACAAGACTTTAGAGCCGCTAGTGGCGCACGTAACATTGCGTTTCTTGCGGATATTGCAGCCGTGTATGATCTTTAGCTCAGACTTTCAAGTATTCCTTTGAAACGACAATCTTGAGCTATAGGTAGTTCGCTAGGTTCTACCAGGATACCTCGAATAAATCATCCCCTATTTCATCGATTTTCAAAATGGGGGGCGCGCCGCACTATGTGGGCACGAAGACATGCAAGGGGGAGCGCGGGTGAAGTCCAATCGCACACTGCCGCACACAGCAATATCTGCGCAAGCGATCTTCGTCTACACTTCCTTCTATTGAAGCCAGAATTGGAAATCTTGTTATAAAAATGCAAGCTCATCTGTCAAGTTGACTCTTCAAGTGATTGAAAACAATATTTTTTGACTTTATTACCTTTATTGTATTTTACAATTGTGTGACGATTCCACTTGCTGCACCGAGGGGGGGGCCTGGGCATTTTCATTTTAGACAGTAGGAAGGCGATAAAAATACTCTGGAATCCCTGCCCTAATCTGTGTTTTAACGAAAACGCTTTAAGAAAAGTAGGAAGTTCTTTCATTACCTTATTTTGTCGTAGATGCAACCAAATTCTCCATTTTTGACAAAGGACATTAAATGTTACTAGAATGTGCATTACAATTAAGGTGGTACTAGAATGTGCAATAAAATTGTTCGATTCGCTGCAAGTTATCACTTATCAACTGCTTGTCTTCCATAACTCCACCCAATGTATGTTCTAGTATCAAAAAGCCAGAAATATAGGCGCAATAAAAGAACTAGGTCAGAAGCCTATAGTGGGCAGCATTAATGTGTTTATGGTATGAACTTGGCTGGCGGCTACAGCCTTGGCTAGAACAATACGTGATTATAATCTGAACGGAAATGAATATCATGTGCATCAACGCGTTGCAGACTGCAGTCGAACTCTTGGCATCGTCGTCTATTAAAAAAATTAAAATCAGAAATGGGATTAAGCAATACTTTAAATTATTATTTGTTTTGCTTAAATATTATGACAATTATCACAAAAATAATTAATTTTGTACTTTAAGATATAACACTAACGCATAAAATAATATATTGTATAATTAATATCTACGCTTTTCTACAATTTAATTTTGGGTTACAAAGAATTTGATCCATAAAAGATATTAGGTTATAACGTACTTCCTTGATTAAATTATTATTGTTATAATTTCTTTGTTTACAAATCCTTTTCTAGTCTATATAAGTGGCCAATCTTTAACTTTATTCCTTAGATTATCCTACTAATATTATAAATGCGAAAGTTTGTGAGGATGTATGGATGGATGGATGTTTGTTACTCTATGACTCCATAACGAATGAACCGATTTGGCTGAAATTAGGAATGTAGATACCCAGGAACAGGATTAACACATAGACTACATTTTAACCCGGAAAATTACAGAGTTCCCGCGGGAATCAAAAAAACCTTAATCCACGCGGACGACATCTAGTATTTTATAGACATGAGCTTAAGATTAAGAGCTTGTCGAACCAAAAACAAAATATTTAATAAATGACATCACTTTTTACCAGCATTACCCGGCCTAGCCGTCGCGCTATTGATCAGTTGGTAGAATAAATGCATAAGCTCGGTGCCCCGAGGGACATATTCCTCCCTCAGGAGGGGGAAATCTCTGCAGTATATCGAACATGCGCATTGCTGCAATAAATTTTTACTCAAACATTTTATAAAACGATTTTTAGAACTTTATAGAAATGAAACGCATACGTTTACCTCTACAGCCCGATGGTCCTGTTCGGACTGAAAACGGAAAGGTCGACGGTTCGATCTCACACACGCTTTCCGCTTATTTGGAGGGGAAGAGAATACAGTTCAAAAAGTTCTTTATAAAAATCCTACTAATATAAATCCGAAAGTTGAGGATGTATGGATGGATGTCTGGATGAATGGATGTTTGTTACTCTATAACTCCACAAATAATGAACCGATTTGGCTGAAATTTGGAATGGACATAGTTCATACCCAGGATTAACACATAGGCTACTTATTATACCGGAAATTTACAGTTCCCGTGGGAATCAAAAAACCTTAATCCACGCGGACGAAGTGGCGGGCATCACCTAGTTAATTATAAATCATTAGCTGCTAGTAAACCATTTTTTTCTCTATCTAACGTCAAATTTTCATACAAAAGTTGGCCAAGTTCTCGTCTTTTCCAGCCGATTTTCCAATATATCCTTTCAAAATATCTGCTAAATCGGTCGAGCCATTCTCAAGTGATGAATGATGATCTTTGAATATTTTAAATCACAGATAATTTTATAGATGAATAATATTGTAAATGCTATATTTTTTTAACTATAGCATAACTAACTTTTTCAAAATTTTTGCTTATCTGCCGGTCTGTTTTTCCGAAGTTATAACGTCATTAGGTGCTCGTGTTGGCCGTTCAATATAACTGGCCACTGGCCGATGTACCTAGTACAAAATATAGGTCTCTTTACGCATACTCAGTGTTTCGCGAATCTTATACCGAGAACAACTGGTTCGTCATTGCCAATGCCAAATCAATGTAACTGTAGGTAAATGTAAAGCGCACGCGGACCTCCTACGCGTTTCAAATTGTGCAGCAGATTTACGAATAAACGAATTATTATGACCTCTTTATTTTTAACTCTCGAAAAAAAGGGGTGTTGAAGCTTGACGTGTGTATCTGTGTGCCTGTCTAGTCCCTCGTAGCTCCCTAACGAATGGACCGATTTTGATGGGTTTTTTTCTGTTTGAAAGCTGACGTTATCGAGATGAGTGTAAGCTAATAAATTGCTAATATATATTTATATTATATATCTTCATAAATAATTTATGAAGATCTGTTCACGCGTTTGAAGATTATCAGCCCATTTATTGATTGAAGGGTCATCAAAAATTTCACAGGTGGGACTGATTTGAACCTTGAACAGATGCTGCAGCATCAAGAAGTCTGCAGGATACCCAACTCCTCAGCAACTTACAGCAGTTATAGTTGTTTGGGCTCATTAGAATGGTCTCAATGAGTACCTGTCCGCCAATTCACAGTGGGCTAGGCAGCGTGGTCGTCTATGGACTCTATGGCCTATAACCCTTCTCTGAGAGGAGACCTGCGCTCAATAGTGACTAGTGAGCCGTTGAATGAATTATTATAATTAAAGGAATATTTTTACAATAGTGTTGCTATCCGTATTATCCGCATCCGTATTACACGAAAATTTTTCTCACCCCTCTCATAATATTCACTATTCAGACACTAGATGTCCCGGCCTTTCACTTGAGACAATTCCACCTTTCTGAATTTTTTATGTAAAGCGTATGGCTCTGTGTACCAGATGAGGAATTTTCGTTCCTATATTATGTTAGATAGTTTCCTTATTCCTACAGCATACATTAAAGTAGTTACTCCCATATTTACTGATGCTCGCGTGCAAGTAATTGTTTGAGCATGAACACGTAAATGTCCATTGTAAAATGTAAACACTGTGAACGTAATTGCTTAGGAAATCTGTTCTTACAACCACTTCGCGAGCTGTCGTGGACATTGCTTCTACGTGAGTACATAACTCAACAGAGAGGAAACTTCATACAACTGTAAGGTAAAGTAGGGTAAGGCAAGGTAATGCATGATTAGACGAACTTATAGGGCATTCCTACAGATACAAGGTAGGAGACCCCCTGGAAGAAGACTAACTTCTTGGCTTAAGAATCTCCGGACATGGTTCGGACAGAGTACTCGATCCATATTCCGCGCAGTTGTGTGTAAGGACCGAATAGCCAATATGATAGCCAACCTCCGGTAGGAGATGGCACCTCAAGGAAAAGAAGATAGGGCATTCCAAACCAGTGGTAGACTCATCGACGATTCAAAAGCACTTGTAAAAAAGTTTATTTGAATAAAAAACATTTCTATTCTATTCTATAAGTGAAGTTCTATCATTATTATGAGTTGCTTCTATAGAATATTAAGTAAGCGGCGCCTGTGCGCGTGTCGACTCATACAAGACTCATTCATTCATTCATCTAAATCTATCGTCAGCCCACTGCTGAGCACAAGTCTCCTCAGTCCTCGTTCGTCTGTATGCGTGTCCACTCGCAATTTACGTGTGCTTGGCCAGTGGACTAATTCTGCGTCTGTGTTGCGCAAATTCTACCCACATATTTGTTTTCGCTCCACGTGAATAATAATAATATAATGTAACTATTTTCGTAAATTCTGCTGAGCTTTAAAAAAGTGTTCTGTGCTGTATCGTATATTTTTCCTTCGGTTTAGACTTTAGACTTATAAAAGCGCTCACGAATGTCGAGTTTGTTTTTAGTTATGTTACAAATCTTACAATATACTATTAAATAAAATTAATAGAAAAATAATTAAGGAGTTCTATAAATAATCTATTAAATTATATTTATAAAATAAACATACGACACAATAAAATATACTTACAACAAATATTTTGCTTCGTTTGTCGTATCGTGCTGTGATAACCCTACCAAAATAGGTATAAATACACGATCTTTTAGAAGCTTTGCCTTTGTTAGGTTATTTACTCATGAGTACTATGAAATCCCGGTAGTTTCTTATTTTCCTTGTTGCTTATACAATGCCTGTGATATTATCATTTTCAAAGTAGGTCCCTTGGGCTTAGTTACCTACTACGTTATTCCACTTTGCCGCAAAGCCGTACCGCCAAGTACAGTACCGCAGTCGTATCGCAAAGTCTTCCAATGCGAAATCTTTGAACCTACAATGGCCCATCCTGCCGACTTTAACTGCATCTTCGATGAATTCTTTATAGTTACTTAGGCTCGATATATTTTCAAAGAACAGCCAGTTCAAAGCCCACAATTGACAAGCCTCAATAGCCCAACGGTTAAAGCCTAAAGGTGAGGCCTGAAAACTGAAAGGTCGCAGGTTCGATCCCTACCCGTTACACTATCGTCGTAGCCACTCCAAATACAAGCTTGCCGCTGATGTGGAGCTCAGTCAAATTCAGCTTGGTTGATATCTTAGATACTAATATTATAGTGTGCGAAAGTGTTTGTTTGTTGGTTTGTCCTTCAATCACCTACGACCTACGGATCGACATAATTTTTTGCAAGAGTATACCTACTTCTCCGCCAATTCGCATTGGGCTAGCGTGGTGGACTATGGCCTATAACCCTTCTCTGACAGGAGACCTCGCTCAGTAGTGAGCCGATGATGGGTTGATAATGATGATGATGATGATACCTATTTAAAGACCTGTAGGGCTAACTTTAGTCTACTCATTTACTCGTGAATCTCTAAGAAATATCACGAGAAAACGGGTAGACAAAATATTCTTGTGGCACGCATGTTAGCCCTACATGTGTGACAATATACTTTTTATCCTGGAAAATAAGAGTTCCCGCGAGCTTTTAAAAACTAAATTCATGCAGACATCGCCGTCCAAGAAAGCATTAGCTAGATCTCGTAAGCGCCGATATCTTTCGAGGAGAAAGATCGATATCGATCGAGAAGCGCCGATATCTAGTCAGCGAAACCAGAGCGCTATCAAATTAAAAAATCGGGTTCACACGATCATCAGGCAGGAAGCAGACCCCACCTAGTGGGATAACGCAAGCTCTTATCGGCACGCGCTTCTACACACGCGTCGCATATTGTGCTTCAAAAAATCGAACGTGCGTACGCCTTACACGCGCTTATTCTAGCGTATTCGCTCGAACCAATCGCTCGGTGGTTCGGACGAACTCGGCTCGCTCTTAGAATAGAATAGAATAGAAATGTTTTTTATTCAAATAAACTTTTTACAAGTGCTTTTGAATCGTCGATGAGTCTACCACTGGTTCGGAATGCCCTTCCTGCCGAGAAGAACCAGCAAGAAACTCGGCAGTTGCTCTTTTCAAAACAAGTTTACAATAAGTATAATAGATATTATGCTATGTACGCAGTGTTTCCACAATGGGGGAAGTTCCACAAAATTCCACAAAAACAAAGTTCCACAAAAACATACCTAATTAAATCTAATTATAATTCAACACATGTTAAGACGGGCAGACAGAAAGTAGCCCCCTTTCCGCCGGTGGCACACGTTCACGAGCATGTCGACCCAGCCATTGCTTCGCTCAACCATATTTGAGGGCACGTAACAACCCGCATCACACGACACCACCACAGAAATGTTAAAGAGAGCGTAATATATACCTACTTATACGAGCTTATCTTATCTTGAGCTTATAAGCGTGTCAACGCTCGTACGAGTTGTGCGTGAGGCAAAGGGCGAGCCTATACGCGCCCATACGCGCTACCAAAAACGAGCTTATACGCGCCGAAAAAACGCTAATCTGAAACCGCTCTTAGTTGAAGGAATAAACTTACCCGGATATATCTTTCTAGTTGTGGTGATATCTCATCTTCATCAGTTATCTGGTCCGCGCAGGCTGCATCTCGCGGCGCGCTGTTCTCGGACAGGGCTCTCGGACGGCTGACTCTCACTCTCCTTTCACTCTTTTGGATATTCTCGTTTTCTTCTACATTCTGATAAGAAAATGAATATTATAATACAAGTAATTATTAATTAGTATAAGATTTAGGGCCGATTTCACCAACGTAAAATAAGTTTTATTTGAGTAGGTATCTTGATATTTTGACAGTATTTTCAATACAAAAATTGTCAGATCGCCCAATTTATTTCTCACTAAAACGTCACTTGACTTGAATCTGTGATGACGACACAATTTATTATAGAAAACAAAGAGAATAATAATTCATTCATCAAAAATGATTTCATTTATACTATTTTTTCCCGATCCAATACAACCACAGCAGCCAATTTTCAAAGAAAATAGCCATCTGTGTGGGTGCACAAGTGTTTGCGCGAACTTAGGTGCACTCTCTATTCCCTCATCCTCATGGTTGGAAGGAGCGGAAATCCGACACGTCCTGAGAAACGTCGGACGCAAGTCCAATGTACTCTCTTTGGTACAGTGGTGAAAATTCGCCAACTTCCTTACTCTAACTCGGAGTAAGGAAGTTTGGCGAATTTTTACTGAGAATTTCATGATAGAAATCCCAATACATACCCAGTACCCACCCCAGGAATTGAACCCGGGATCTCATCAACTGCAATCAAACATGCTAGACTACGACAGTAATACTAAGTAGCAACTTTTTACCACATTCTAAACTTTGCAAGTATTGAAACTCTGAACTGAATGGAATATAGAAATCATTACATAACATACTAATATTATAAGTGCAAGAGTTTGTTTGTCCTTCAATTCACTTAATTTTTCACAAGGGTATAATTAAAGAACTAAACCTAGGAAAAACTAAGTAGGTACAGTCATGGACAAAAGCTATTAAATATATAAATCATTTGATTCAACAAAACTATGGGTTGCATTGACATTTCATGTTCACAATCAATGCATATTAGAGAAACTATTGAATTGAAAATGTGTATAGCAGCTGTCATAACCACACAATAAAGCTCCTTACAAGAATAATAACTGCCTCAGTGTCTCACCTTGAACTTCTGAATTGATAAACTCAACAAAAGATTGCTTTTGTTGAACTATTATTGGAGATTAATTTTGATAAAATGTGGGTAGGTAGTTAGTATACTATAAAGATATGACATTAAAATCTTATTTGTTCTCTTACCATTGAGGTAATTGTAATGTTTTAGGAAATAGATTTTCCAATAAACTAACTAGAGTCTGGACTATCAATTAGATTAGCTTAAAGATTAAATACTTAAATATGAGCCATATTTGATAAAAATCTTGGAATTAACAAAAAGTTACAAAAGTTTTGAAAATGAGTATTATCAAAGATTGTGTCAGTTGTTTAGGACATAATATATTGCACAGAGTTCCAATAAAACTGATTTTGATAAAACTCTTGGGTTAAAAACTTAAAAATATTACAGATAGTTAAACCATTTTACCAAAATTAATTTGTGAATATTTTGAGCTCCAAACAGAATTACTCCTTGGAGTTCTGTAGATACTATTAAATTCAATTTAAAGATGACAGTAGATAAAAATACCAGTACAATTCAGATACCCATACCATTATTTTGTGATTAGGTAAACAATAAGTACAATATTTTTCTTTGAAGCATTAGTTAAGATTTACCAAAAAATCTCACTACTTACTTTAATATGAACTCAAAACTCAATAAGTACGTTATAAATACAAGATAAATATTTTCCTAAATAAAAATATTTCAAACATTTACCTACCAGGCACTAAAAAACTTGTATTCATCCACGGAAGCGTGAGGTAAGGCCTTAAATACCTTGGTCTTGGAGCAAAACTGAGACGTCGAATCGATAGGATGGCGACCGGCGACTGCCGCCGGAAAATCAATATTATTATTGTCGAGACTCAGTTTTCCATTGACATGTTGAACGTCGAACCACCGACCGCCGCGCCGGGCACCGGCAACAGGTGCCTTAAACACTTGGGCTACCTACCTAAATAATATAATACAAAACAAAATAATCTTACATTGTTTGCCGGCGAAAGTCCCAGGGAAGTTTTCTCTTGCTCTATCTCACGCCTTTTATCTGTAATTAGCCTTTCTAAATCCTCAGTTGATAACATAGTGGATGAGCCAGTATCAAAAGTTTTCCTTGGCGGGAAAGTCACGATTTTCAGTTTTCTGTTTTCTTTTTTAATATCTTCTTTGACGGAATTTTTACATCACTCAAACAGCGGATGAGTAAAGCATAATAGTCTACAATATGTTAGTTAAACAGTTTCTCTTTTACAAGTTCCCAAGTTCTATCGTCTTGATTTTCTCAAAAGTCCAAACTTACCAATGCATTTAACCGCCCTACTTGCTCAATTTGAAAAAAATACATCATGACACACGTCAAAAATCAAAGATGGCTATTGGTTGAAAACATGAAACTAATATGTACTGTTGTACGTAGTACTTATTAGTTCCATGGTTGAAAATTGAAAACAGAGACAGCAATTTTGAAGACGTCAACTTGACGTTGTCAACATGCAGAAAGTAGACACCATGAAGGTGAAGGTAGGAAGGTATTTCTTACCTACCATGGTAGACACTTTCTATTAGATCCAGCATGTTCCTACTTCCATGAGATCCAGCGACCGTGAGCCGCAAGGGACTCTGTCCCTGCCGTACACTGGGATCTTCTGGGATTCAAAATAAACCTAAGAAGTTGATACTGGTTGATACGTTTCTTAATTCCAATGCTAGGACCAATGAAATGATGAATGAAATGATACATGGATGCAACCATTAAACCATAACATTGAGCATAATAAAAGTCGCTTGGTTTTGGTCATGGAACTAGGAAAACGACTACGTGGTTTTGGTGGGTTTGTACTTGGACAGGTTCTCTTTTGTAGATTTTCATTTCCATTTGGCTTTGAGTATAAGGGTGGAACCACATTAGTGAGGATCGATTCGGATTTCGCCCATAGAAAACTGTCATTTTCCATACATTCGTGTACGCATCGAAAAGCCGATTTGATCCGTACACGTTTATATGGAATTTGACAGTTTTGTATGGGCGAAATCCGAAACGATCCTCACAAATGTGGTTCCACCCTAATATATCCATTTGGCTGTAGTCCAATCCTAAGAATTTTATAGGGTACCTACTTCCTAATTCCACGAGTTCAGCCCGTAATTCCTAGTTCCATGGAATTCTTGACACAGGCTAAGAAGGGCTGGAACCCAGAGCCGTAAAGCCAGCTAAATAAAAAAAAATAAAAAGTGATGACTGAAAATTCGCAAAAAAACAAATCCAAAATCCATTCTTTTGTAGCCAAAATAAACTATATTTCACTATAAATGGTGAAAAACTCATAGTTTTGATTCTAATTTCTAAACTATGAAAAATTAAAAATCTACCTAACGTACGATTTGTAGGTACTATTTTTATGGGTAATTATCCATATTCCATATCATCATAATATTGTTATCTAGAAACTGTAAAAACTGTGTTTGATATGGTTTTATGATTATAATAATACCATAAATAGCGTAAATCCTACCAGAAAATTAAAAACAATCTTGAATTTAATAGAATACCAGAAATGGATTCCGATTACAGAATGAAACTTGAAGAACTTAAATCAAAAATAAAAAGTTATCCAGACTTTCCAAAAGAAGGAATTTTATTTTGGTGAGTTTGCTTCTGTAATTTTTTAATACTATAAAAACAAAATTATAATAATTCGGACTAACAATGGATAACTTAGGGCATAGAAAGGAGATTTGTTACTTGTTATGGTCTTCTTGGTTGGTGCTGTATGGGGAGTTTCTAGCTGTTTGGCTTGTTAAACTTGAAAATATTAGGTTTCATGTTAGTTGACAATTTGAGGAGTGACTGTACAAAAGTGGTTAACTACCGAAAGTTTCCTAGGTTCCTCAATTATTACAATAAGAATAAGTGTAGGTAGATTACTTTTGTTTTTTTTTTTATAAGAATAGCGAGCAGTCACCTGATGTTAAGCGATTACCGCCGCCTATGAATATTTGTAGCACCAGAGGCACCACCAATGTGTTGCTAGCTTTACAGGAATTTGTTGGTCCGCCCCTTGAATTAAGCCATGTTGTAATTAAGCGGGACCAGCATCGATGGGAGTTGGTTCCACATTTTGGTTGTGCGTGGAAAAAAGATCTGGCACAATGGATAGTCGAAGTGCTCCAGGCATCGTCGATGAGTCTACCATTGGTTCGAAATGCCCTTCCTGCCGAGAAGAATCAGCAAGAAACTCAGTGGTTGTTCTTTTTAAAAACAAGTTTACAATACAATAGATATTATGCTATGTATTCAGTGTTTCCACAATGAGGAGAAGTTCCAAAAATGCATACTACTTACAATTATTCAATACATATTAAGATGGGCAGATAGAAAGTAGCCCCATCCCATTCCCGCTGGCTATGATTGTACTAATTAATTATTTAATAAATATGTTATATTTTTTCAGGGATATATTCTCAGCTATATCAGTTGGATCAACGTGCAAGCTACTACAGAGTCTGCTAATAGAAACTATTTGCCTCAAGTGTCCCGATGTCGAGGCGGTGGTGGGGCTGGAGTCCAGAGGGTTCCTGTTCTCCTTCTCTGTGGCTGCTGAACTGGGTATTGCATGTCTGCCAATACGGAAGAAGGGAAAGTTGCCCGGAGAAGTGATTTCATATAGATATGATCTGGAGTATGGCTCTGTAAGTTTATATAATTTTTTGACTCAATAATAATACAAAATATTACTGATTGAGTTTTTTTTTACTTTGGGATAGGCATGCGCTTGACAACAATACTGAAAAGCATTGATGAGGTCTAGGTTGAAGCGCCTAGACTAGATAATGCCTATTCACTCTTGCCTTGAAGGAACTGAGGTTATATGTGGCCGGAAACACATATATTGGAATTTTGTTCCACACCTTAGTGATTTGTTTCAGAACCACTGTGTACACATATTAAGGGTGTTACCTGGAACCCAAATCTGATGTTATTGTATTATGTTCCTATTTGGTTGCAACCTGTTTTGTGTACCTTTTCAATAAATAAATAAATAAGTAAGGGTGCCAATGCTCTAGGCAACCGTGAAGGGTGTATAAGGTTTTGAAGTTGTATAGAAATTACTTTTTGTAATATGTTGTCATGTCAGGTTAATATTCCACTCGACCCTCCAAAATAAGTAAAAAGCTCTCCAAGTAACAATGTAATAGCTTCATAATAGTATTGTAAAATGATTATTTTGAAAAGAGCAACTGCTGAGTTTCTTGCTGGCTCTTCTCAGCAGAATCCGCTTTCCGAACCGGTGGTAGTCATGACTTGTCATAAGAGCCACAGGTTGGCCTACGTGAAATAAATTATTTTGATTTTTTTTGAATTTTGCGTTGAGATTACAGCATATATTTTTAAAGCTATTACTTATTACCATAACAGAATTTCAAATTGTAAACTTGTTTTGAAAAGAGCAACTGCCAAGTTTTTTGCTGTTTCTATTCTAACTGTTGAGTTTTTTTACGTTTCTCAGTCGAATCTGCTTTCTGAACTGCTAAGCCAATGGCCCACATGAAATTAAATAATTTTTGGTATGGATTTTGCAAAGTGCTGGGCATCAGCTACCTATGTTTTTTTTTGGGACTGATTTATGCTAATTAGAGACCAAACAAGAGAAAAATATTATGCATTTTAAAATAGTGATCCAGTACCTAGTGCTTGCAGTGCAAAAAAAAGAAGAAAGAGTGAAAAATCAATGGATTTTTTATTCTAGTTTTATTAAGATTTAAGTTGATTGAATCTGCTTAATTACAGGATGTACTAGAAATACAGAAGAATTCCATCAGTCCAGGCCTCAAATGCCTCATAATAGATGACCTGATAGCCACCGGAGGCTCCATAGTGGCTGCAACCAGATTACTACAAAGCTGTGGAGCAAATGTTCTAGGAAGCCTTGTTATCATAGAGTTGAAGTCTTTGAACGGACGGAAGAACATTCCAGAGGGTATCCCTGTACATTCTTTGATTACTTATGATTAGCTTTTTTTTTGCTATTCAATTGATGTTGTTTTTTTGTATTTATTTTAGGTATTTGACAAAAATTTTATACATAATTATGTTCAGTTTTTTTTACGATAACTGAATGCGATTTTATACAGGGTAACTTACTGGTAACTCTAGGGCCGAATTCTGTCTAATATTTAAAAAAAAAAACATTAGCTAACTTTACTTATAAATATTCTTCTCTCCCCTCCAAATAAGCGAAAAGCTTGTGTTAGTAGTAGGTAGGACAATATTACAACAGGTGGGGATTAAACCTGCAATCTTTCAGTTTTCAATCTGCACCTTTAACTGTAGAGTGTAGAGCTATTGAGGCTATTTCATCATAATTATATTCCTCGTGTAAATGGTATAAGAATTGTGTAAGCAAGATTTTTGAACTCTACTTTGTTGATTTTGTCCTTTAAATCCAGATGAAAAAAAAAATTGTTTATACTGTTGAAATGTTGTCTATCTCAAAATACAAAACTGATTGATTATAAAAATTACTACATTTATAAAATATGTAATGATAAATAGTGCAAGTTAGCTTTCTGTAAAATATGCAGTAATTATCAAATAAAATAAATATTTTGGTGCTTGGTTCTAATTTTGGTACAAGTATGTACTTGCAACTAATAAGCACAATTTTCTTTTACAAGAATGAGATTCATAGATTTATTTAACTAACACTTAAGTTGCAAAAAGTGATTAATTTTATCTATAAGTGAAGACTATAAGTAGGTAGTTATGTCAATTATTTTTTTTACTTAAGTATTATAGAATTTTTATGTACAACAGATTTTGTACCATTCCAATGAAATATATGTACTTATTATTGTTTGTGTATATTTTAATTATTACTTACCTATATTTAAAAAATCTAAATACACACCATTATTAAAAAATAAAAGAAATACCATTTGTAATAAGAATATTATAATTTTCTTTTATTAATTATAAAAGAATACTTTTGTCTTACCTATTAATTATTATTATAATAAGTTTATACATATCAATAATATTAATTCGCTAGAATGTTAATATTCATTAATATTAATAATTTGCATAGACATTGACTTCATCATCTAGTTATTTGAATAAATAAAATATTAACAAGAAACAAGAAAACAGAACTTAAAACTTAAATCATCACTGACTCTGATCGTAATCTCCAGACGATGTATCTCCTTTTATCCTATCATTTTCCATACTTTCGTATTCAGCTGGTTCCAATGATGTATCTGAAGGTAGCGTTGGAAATAATTCATTCCTATTACCATTACTATTATCACGATCATTTGAAGCGTCCTCAGCAATGATTTTAACTATAGGATAATTATTATTGTTTTCACTGTTTATGATTAGCACGATTGGTAAAGCGTAACCGAATTTATTATTTTCTCCCCTTGCTATGAATTCGTCCAAATTGATTATTATTATGTTTCTGTTTGTTTCGTTTCCATCTGCTTCTCCGGAAGATATAACTTCTTTGTTTGGCATATTCCCTTGTGGCGTATCTTCAGAAATATTAACATCACTTTCATCTTCTATGTCTTTACTAGCACCACGGGTGTTTCTGAATTGGTCATCTGATGAAGCGGTTATATGATCTTCGTCTAATGTTGAAGTTGTGACGTCGGCATTTAAAGGAGATGTTGTTGTAAAGGATTCCTCATCAGTTTCAATTATTACTGAGGTTGGAGTAGTTTCATTTTCATCGCCGCTATCAAAGTCTATCCCGCGCCCAGCTCTTGGTACATTGTTCAATGTTGTGCCTTCTATGGGAATAACTGTAGTTCCTGGATCAGCAAAATCTGAATTGAAGCTTGCGTTTATTTCAGGTGGGACTAAGTCTGTAGTATCATCATCTGGTTTCATAGAACTGCTTTCGTCTGCTAGTGGAGTGGTGTAGTCATTATTTTCACCGTTTTGGATTGATAACTCAGGTGTTCCTATATTTTCTTCATGTTCTTCTGTGTGACGAATAGGTCTTAACGCTTCTCTATTTTTTATATAATCTAAGATATTTATGGGTTGAGCTTGATTGGGTACGTTTTCACTGTTGTAGTAAGAAATAGATGTTAATGTTGATTGTTCATATGGTGTTATTGTAACAAAAGCCTCAGTAGTTGCGTCATCATTAACTTCAGTTGTTGCATCAGTCATTAGAGTTTCACTTGCTGCCTCAGTTGTTGTGAAGTTCAGTACATCTTCCGTTGAATCTATTGCTGGAGGTGCACTGGAAATTTCGGAAGTAACGAGATCTGTTTCACGGGCTGGTCGGATATTGTCGGGGTTTACAGGATCTGCTACAGAATCTTCAATTGGTGTCTGAGGTAATTCAGTTGTTTCGTCTTTATTTTGTGAGAGTGACGTATCTTCGTCACTTTCAGAAGTGGATTCAGAACCACTACTCAATCCGTATGAAGTTGTTATTTCATCTTCGGGCACATCTGTTTGCGAGTTGTTTTCTTCAGTCTCACGAGCTGGTCGAGTACCATCAGCTTGAATGTCATCTGCGATTAAAGTAGGAAAATCTTTAATGTCTTTGCTATTCGTATTAATAGGAAGTTCAGTACTTTCACTGCTCTGTATTGGTTCATCGTCGTGATTATCCTTAGCACTATCAGGTAGAACTGTAGATTCACTACTCTGTGCTGGAGTTACAGCGTCATTGTACAAATGTTCTTCCGCATCGGTGGCTACTGTATCAGGTACAGAGTAGACTTCAATATGGAAGTCGTAACCCCTCAAAACAGTGGGACTTTTTAATTCTATAATAACAGATTTCTGTCCATCTCCACCGTCAACTATTTCAACATCTCCATCTTTTTCTGGTCGCATGTCCGTGATCACAACTTTACTTATGAGTTCATTGTCCGGTGCTATGACTGTTACATTTTCGAATTGTCTCCATATAGCAGGGGACGCGTGTCGAACTTCATCGAAGATTTTCCTTCCTTCCGCGTTTCCGAGTGTTAAATCCTTGCTCCATCCTGTACAAAACAAACTTAATATTACCACGACTGTACTATGCATCTTCGAATGCCGTTATTAGACTGTGGTAGGATCCTTAGTTGTGATTCTTATATAGTTCAGGTTATTTGAGGAAAATATCGAGATGAAGTCACAGCGTCAGTTGCCTTCATAAAAAGTACATTTTTATTGAGCACGAAATAAGTTCTTCCTAGAGGAAAACAGTAGTTAAGTGTACAGTCATTGACAAATCGGAAGTGTAAGCACGTTGCTTCATCTATTCTCTTGTGGTTTTGTAAGTTATTATTGTAGTCGCTTATGATATCTTTTTATAACAGGCGAGGATTCTCATTAAGTCTCATAAAATTATACCTACCGAGGTAAACGTAGATTTCTTTTGTTCTATCTGAATTAAATTCTCAATGATTTTGCTAAAGCATCTTGCTATTTATTTGCGAAATCTTGTTTGTATAATTTATATAAAATTTTGGGATTTAAATTTTTTTTTATCGTTTATAAAAAAGGAAAATTCTTTATTCAAAGTCTTATCGAAATAAAATATGAAAGAGATTCTACAATTCTTGCGCAAATATTCCTAATCTATAACTGAATAATAAATTCGGACAATCCAGCGAACAAAAAATTAAGGGCTATAATTGGTCCTCTGGGCCATTTTACTTCCTCTCACTGCAGCTGACTGTACAAAACATACTTACGTCTTTATCGACATACGTATCAGAGTACGCTAAACGCATTAAAATAGAGGACGTAACAACTAGCACGTAGCATCATTTCCGAGAAGCAAGATGTCCAAAAGATATGCAACGTCAGGGGCTTTGAGTAATAAACCAACACAGGAGAAGAATTGACGCGCGTACCCCTCTGTAAGTTGGGTATGAGCAGTGCTCATACTCGTTATATAAAACTGTTTGACTCCAGTCACGCGCCTGTCAACTACGTATGGTTAGCGGGGAATGAGCTCCGCTATAAATGCCGAATATGAGAGTATTTTCTTCTAAAAAAAATATTTAAAACATCCAGTTTACTAAAGGATAACATTTATTTACTTCTGATGTATTATTTTATCCAAATAATGCAATACTTATGCAGAAAACTTAAGAAAACTGTCGATCTGAAAATGTTGCTACTTAAACGTACATGAAATAATTTGGGGAAAATATTGAAAATTAATCTTCCTACTTTCTATTCGTTTAGAGACCTTTTTCATGAACTGCATTATAAATTGATCCCATAGAATTAAAATCACGATAGAATAGGAAGGGGTGAACGACTAATTTATAAGCTTTAAGTAAAATATGACTAGATATATAAATACGAACTTTGATCGTCTGTGGGATTATCAAATAATGATAAAAAATTCTTTCTATAAAACCGACTTTAAACGCCACTACAAAGTATAAAACAATTTTAATTTGTACATGTATGTTGAAGTCGGGCGGGCCTAAATATAAATGATGAAACTAATGCGCGACGCTAGCCCAACTTTGCCCGATCGGCGTATGAAGTCGGTTTTTTAAAGATATTTTTTTTACATTATTATTTTAAGCTTTTTTGTGTATATCTCTGATTGCGAGCAATTTGCTCTTAATCATTGAGTTCCTTCCTCCATCACCGAAGATATGAATCATCTTCTCTTCACCTTTTAAATAGGCCCAACCTTATTATGCGTTCTTTCAAAAAAAATTGAAATCGGTTCAGATTTGACGTAGTTATGGAGTAACATCTAACATTATATCAACAAAAATTTATATGGGAAGCACCTCTGAAGTATGCCCTACTAAACAAAAAAAAATTATCAAATTCCATTCATTATTTGGCGGAATAATTGGATAACAAATATACAAAAAATTCAAATTGAGAACCTCCTCTTTTTTTAAAGTCGGTTAAAATGATTGCATTATTATAACGATCGCAATGGTGTCTGATTGGCTGGTACTCTCCCACTATTGTTTAAAATGCATTGATGCAGCTAGAGCTCCATAAACTCAGCGAATTCATAAAATTAGTTTTTTTACTCAATTATTTCAAAAGTTATAGGTATATATTTCCATATAACCAGTGTGATATGATTTTCTAAATATATAAAATGAAAAGGTGACTGACTCACTGATCTATCAACGCACATCTACTATGACGTAGGCATCCGCTAAGAAAGGATTTTTACAAATATAATACAAAAAATAATGAAAACGAGACTAAAAAATTGTTTAATAATAATGATAAGTTCTACGTAAGTCTTTCTTACTCGAAAATCAGGACTTTAATTTTATGAAGTCGGCCACACCGCAATAAAATTAGGGCTGGACAGCAAGATTTCATATGTCGATATTGGTGGGGGGATTGTATAAATTATTTATACCGAGATATTTTTATCGTCTTACTAATGGTTCATTGACGAAAAAAAATATTTAAATTCTATACATATTTGGTTCATTAAAACTTGGCAATTGAATTAAAGTACCCATACTTCTTATTCATCCCGCTAGGTTTACCGGAAAGCTAAATAGCTTGGCGGTGTTTTATTACAGATGGGGTGGCCACTATAGCCATGGCGGCAGCCTAACATTACAAACAAATATACACTTCGTTCAGATGAAGTAGATGAAAAAAATAAGCCTTCCAAGTAAAGTATGTAGGTACAAGTTTTAACTTACCAATCATAACTTTAAATACATTTTTTTTTAGGGTTTAGTTTTTACTTTTTATGTTTCCTCCATACTGGACTGAGAGAATATTATTCAACGCTGGAAAACGATCTTGTAAATCGAAAAAGTGAACTTTAAACCAGAGCCAATAACGTTTTAAAAAATCATAACAGCTCATAATAAGCTATCAGGAGCAGATTTTTTTCAAAAAGCATATTTTTTAAAGTAACACATCAGATGATACTAATTATATAATTCTAAAGTAGAATTACTTTAGTTTTATACATTAGTTTTATATCAATTTCGACTAATAGTTTTTCAATTTTAAGAAGCAATGTTGCTGTAACTTGGTATTTGAAACATATGAAACCACGAAATAACTCTAAACTCTGAAATGCTAATTATGCTGTATTTATTTTTAAGGAAACATGATGTAGTTCTAACAGTTTGTACAAAACAATCTACAAAATCTGTTAATAATCAGATAATCCTAAGTCCTTACAGTAGGTTCGCCTAAGTGCACTGCACTGCTAAAAAGTATTGATAACTTTTTTGAAGTATCTGTATAATATTGAAAAATAGATGGTGTGGTGTGGTGTGGAATAACAAAAAATATATAATATAAACATGCAGAGAAGGTCAACATAGTATCTTAGAAAAATAATGTCATAGGAAAACGAAAATCCGACAATCCGACGCAGTATCTTTTTCTTCCAAATATATAAAAAAGTCATTTTGTTATTTTTCGAAATAAGCTAGATCGCTTTCCAGCGTCAATATAGTCCAAAGTTTCTAGCTGTATCTTTACGCAAGTACTAAAAGCCTACAAAGAGTCAATCTAATAGCAAAGGCATATTATGACTAAAATAACGGCAAGAGTCTCGTTTCCTAGCGCTTCTATATACCTACCATGTTAAAGATCTCGAACAAAAAAATTTACTCTCGAATAAAGTAACTCTGTTGTAAATAATTATTAGAAAAACTTATCGAAAGTCGATAATCGATAGTGTCAAATCCCTAAAATGTTTACACAAATGATGCGAATGTTTCATGTAATGATAGAGCGTCCCTGTGTGTGAATGTGATAGTGTGCATATACTTTAAGGTAGTGTTTGCTAATTATATTGTGTGCGTGCATAGCGACGTGATGGAAAAATGCAACTGTAGTAAGCAAGTTTTCATGTGTGCTACCTCGCCCCCCACCGTAATTGACAGACTTTTTTGCGAATAAATTAGGGGTCAAGTCCTCTCCATTGCTGGTTTATTACTCAAAGGTCAGGGGCAACCACAAACTAATGCTCCTAGCGCTAGACGAGGCGGTCCGGTTGTAAAAATGTAATACCCAGTCGAAAACAGAATTTCAAAAGGTTTGCTTGCGACAGGTTTATGCGACCTTAATATTATTTTGGTTTAAGGTGGATTATACGGGTCTGCCCGCGAAATTCAAATTTAATTTGGTTTTTCGCAATTTGTAAACTAATACGACAAGGTAGGCTTATGACATTCTAATTGCGCATATGGCAGTATCATCTTCACAGGTTTATATAAAAATCTTTACTTGAAAGTGTCAGTTTGAGAAATTAGACAGAATATCGAGTTGGACGTGAGTAACTCACAAATTAGTCGATATTCTAACTAATTTCTTAACTGGACACTATCAAGTAAAGATTTTTATATAAACCTGTGAAGATGATACTGTCATTGGCACAATTAGAATGCCATAAACCTACTTTGTCGTATTAGTTTACAAATTGCGAAAAACCAAGTTAAATTTGAATTTCGCGTGCAGACCCGTATAATCTACCTTAAGAGGTTTGCGAAATGGCTAAGAGCGTGGCTACACGCTCCGCCTTGCTTGTGCAGTTTTAACCGAGAACTGCGCAGTCCAATCTTTCGCAAGTCAACAAACTGCGCGGACTATACCGTCTCGCCGCGCCGTCCACACGCACATGCTTATTTGCGCAAACTAGTATTGTGCAGGTAAGTCGTCAGGTAAGACGGAGCGTGTAGGCGGTACTTAACTCTAGGTTTACAGGACAGCAACTCCTTGATTCCAAGTAGATAGGTATATAAATGTATGTCCATCTGCCTGCAGCAGAAGTGATTGCGTTATCTAGGTAATTCTTCATAACAAACCGATAGATGTCTCTTGCTGGATGCTGGACATATTGTCTCTTGCACAGACTTGCACAGGCTTTGTTCTTGAGCCGCCTATATCCATCGGCGTGAACTTTATGTAAAGGATAGCACTATTAATTTTAAGTCCTGTCCATTTAGTTAAGAGAAACTGACAGGTTTTTTAAAAATAGTGCTCCTTCACATTCCTTGCGAAATGTAATTTCTTCACATTGTTCGTGTCTTTAATACCTGCTACAGGATTGTTAGGAAGGTACCCACTTGCAGATGTGTGTACCTATATTTTGTAAGTAAGAAAAAAAATGCATAATTTTAATTAATTTTCTTTATTTTCACAATTTTTATAAATGGACCAAATCAATACCAAAAAGAAACAAATAGATAAATTAAAACAATCACTTGCAATAGTCCGGCTTTGAACACGGACACTTTTCCTTCATTTGTAGCCCTTTCGCCATTTGCTTCATGAATGGGTGAACCTCGTCGCTGAAGAATGGTCTGAAAGTAGAACAAGTATGATACATTCTCATTGGTGTTATAAGGTTCGGACCAAACTGCATTAGAGCGAAGCTGCGAAGCAATGGCTGGGTCACGCGTCATGCTCGTGAAAGGGTACCACCGGCGGGAATGGGGCTACTTTCTGTCTGCCCGTCTTAACATGTGTTGAATTATAATTAGGTATGCTTTTGTGGTGCAATGAGGGGATCATTGTGGAAACACTGCATACATAGCATTGTATCTATTGTATTGTAAACTTGTTTTGAAAAGAGCAACTGCTGAGTTTCTTGCTGGTTCTTCTCGGCAGAAAGGGCATTCCGAACCAGTGGTAGACTCATTGACGATTCAAAAGCACTTACTTAACTATAAAAAAGTTCATTTGAATAAAAAACATTTCTATTTAAGTTTCTATTCTATTCTATTCTAAGAGCCTTTTCATAGATAGGTAACTAAATATTACGTAGGTATTAAGCAGGCTGCATTTTAGGTAACTATAAAGCTACAAATACGGTCCGGACGGGCCAACTCAATGGGCTAACTTAGTGCGAAGGGATAAGAGTTGCGCGATAGAAAGAGAGGCGACTTCTAGGTGAATAATATGACTTGGTAAGTTGGCGCTGTGCGACCTTAATTTGACTTTGTTATGTGTAAGCAAGAGTTTCTATTTATTTAAGTGAATCTTCTGTACTTCGTACTACTTTTTATGTATTCTGTGATATTATAATATATTTAAGTAGGTACCTTTAGAACTAAGATATCCTACTTACCGGAAATAAGTAGGTAGATCAGTAGTTAAATCAGTGTGAATCATAATAGCATTTCATAATCTTGCATCGCAAAGGTTGCTACTCGACCAATGTCAGACGATGGTTACAATGTGTTTTTTTTTTTCTATCTAATTACCTTGGCGTTATGACTAGGATTTCATAAAACGCAAGTTGTTTCACGACTCGACCAGGCAATAGTAGCAAATTTAATTAGATGGAGACTGGAGTTTTGGATTTTTTATCCAACTTTAAAGTTACAGTGTTGATTTTGACGAAAATGGTCACTCAGTATAGGCGATGAGAAAGCTTTGTTTGGATCCATGTATGCATGCGCGCATGTATCCCTGCGAGATCAAATCAGGAATGAGGAGATCCGTAGGAGAACCAAAGTTACCGACATAGATCATCGAGTCGCGAAGCTGATGCGGCAATGTGCGGGCACATAGTTCATTGGGTTCCTAAGGTGCTGGAGTGGTGACCTCGTAACGGAAAGAATTTTTGATTTTTTTGAAAATCTATGATAGGTCTTAGACAAAGAGGAAGAAGATAAGCTCATATTCTGGGCATGAACGGAGGCTACTTTTTCGTGAAAAAAGGCGGCTTTGAAAAATTATGAAGTAGGTAAGTACCTAATTTAATTTATGAGAATAATAGAAAAGTTCATTAATTAAGTAGGTACCTGCAAAGCATTCGACCTATTTCGTTCTGGTATTCCTCAGTGGCTATTTGACATTTCTTTATTTGATCCAATTCTTCTTGACGCGCACGTTCCTGTGAACATACCTAACATTAGACTCAAGGCTCACCAAGCGAGTGGAGTACGGATCGACGTGATTTTTTGCATGGGTATAGTTGAGGACCTGGAGAGTGACAAAGGCTACTTTTTATCCCGGAAAATCTCCCCGAGAAATCGGAGTTCCCGAGGGATTTTAAAAACTAAATCCACGCGGACCAAGTCGCGGGCATCAGCTAGTCTTCTCATAATTAACCTACTACATGACACTAAAGTCATACCTTCAGCAGCTTATTATACTCGATCTGCTGCATCAAGTCCTGCTGGTGCTTCTTCCTCGCGTGCGCGTCCGTGAGGTCTTTGTGCCGGCACAGCTGCTGCAGCTGCGCGAACACCTGGCGCTGGTACTCGTCCTGTTCTCGCATCTTCTGCTGGAGAACCTCTCGGGCGTGCTGCCGGTCCTTGATCTGGTCTATCATCGCTTGGCGGACTTCCTAAGTATGTGTTAGACAAGAGAATAAATAACGATATATTTTAAACCGCCTTGACTGTATATCTCTCTCTGACCGTATATCTCTCTCACTCTCTCTGCGTGACATTCCTTATTACTGGAGAGGACCCCTTCCATTATTATGATGGTTGGTTTTCTTGGGAATAATAATGCGGTTGGTTTCCACTTCCCAGATTCTTTCGAATCTTCGGAATGCAAAGAGAAATACAGCAAGCCTTTATTAAAACGTCACGCCGTACATATACTTATAACATCTTATTATTTTTTTAAATTATTGTTTTTTCTATTAAAAATTCTATTTTTTTCTATTTAGGTAGTTAGCACGAAAAAATAAAAACTTTGAATTTTTTTTTGGTGAATGTACCTACTTGTATGTATTTCGTTTCGTAAACAAGTTATTTAGAATGTCGGTAGGTACATCCTTGTTAAAAAAAATAGCGAAAAGCTTAGGTATCTATATTCTCCAAACCCATAATAGCTCTAGACTAGAGAGAGCGAGACCTCCGATTGTCCGTAAATCCTTATACGGGAACGGCTCTAGAGATCTGAAATTGAAGCGTTCAGTCTGGCGTCCGCACCTTCAACCTATGGGCTTAAATTGGCTTAAATTGAGGCTCAGTAGGTATTACACCAGCAAAGTATGTTCATACCTAATAGAAACCAGAAATCATCAAATAAACTTCCTTTAAGATTACGTGCTTATATTTTGTAATAGCTACTCAATCGTTCAAACTTGTATCATGAACCAGGAACTAAAGGGCTGTGGAGGAAATATGAAGATATAGGAACGAACAAAAGAAACTACAGTAGCGCCACCTAGTTAGTACCTACAAGAGGAAAGGTTAAATAAAATTGAGCAAGAATATAGAGCAGTGATTTTCCTCTCTTCATACCGGTATTACCGAGCTATTGTTCTGACAAGTCAATGTCCTGTAGAGAATAGAAATGGCGTGCACTGTGCATTTAATTATAATCAGAAATAATTACGTATGCTTTTGTGGACCTTTCCCTCATTGTGGAAACTCTGCATACATAGAATATCTGTGAAGTATATTGTAAAAGTATTTTGAAAAGAGCAACTGCCGAGTTTCTTGCTGGTTCTTCTCGGCAGGAACGGCATTCCGAACCAGTGGTAGACTCATTGACGATTCAAAAGTACTTGTAAAAGTTTATTTGAATAAAAAACATTTCTATTCTATTCTATTCGCATTTTCTCCATACAAGACAGTAAATTTTCATAGAATCGTGTACGCATCGAAAAGCCATCAATTCGGCTTTTCGTACACAACTCTATGAAAAATTTGTATGGACCAAATGCGAATCGATGCGCACAGATGTGGTTTCAACTTTCAGCCTTAAACAATATTATTTTTTGTTATTTAAATATTTATATACATATTACGTAGTACATTTTTTTCTACACTATGGTGATGTAAAGAATTATCTAATTAAAAATATCAATAAAAAAAGTTGAGTGTCGCGGAACACTCGGTTGGAACGAAGTTCTTTCTATTTAACTGATTAATTATAAAAGTAAAAAAATAATAAAATCTGAAGTCGGGATTCGAACCCCCCCAAACCGATAGATTCACTCTTTTTACCGCTGCGCTATCAAAGCATTGATGGAACGAGTAAAATAAACGAAGGAAAGGGCTGTGACGGAAAAATATTACACATTTTTTGGTCTAGCCCCCATCCGCCAAACCGTCCGAAAAGGAACTTCCAAAAAAATACAGGCATATACTCTACTGGCCTCACCCTGTTAGTCCGC
Source organism: Oeneis ivallda (assembly GCA_029955525.1). NCBI lineage: Eukaryota > Metazoa > Arthropoda > Insecta > Lepidoptera > Nymphalidae > Oeneis > Oeneis ivallda. The sequence goes on from JARPMR010000007.1 coordinate 25,120,313, forward strand.
TGCGCCCAGCCCTGGTAGTCGCAGCGTTTCTGGTCCAGCATGTCCTGTCTCTTTTGCGCCTCCTCGGCCAAGGGCCCCTCGGCCGCCTTCTCCATGTCCGCGAATTCCTTCTTCAGCTCTACCATCTTCCTATTGCATTCATCTAGCTCCCTCTATCACAAAGTTGCAAGGGTTTATGAATAAATATCGTTTTCTTGGCGGATGCCTACGTCAAAATAGCTATGTGGATGCCATTTCAGCTCTTTCCGTCCAGTGGTTTCAGCTGTGCGTTGATAGATCAGTCAGTCAGTCACCCTTCAATAAGCTCATTTGGTACTTCATGAAAATCCGTGATACAAAAGGGACAAGAAAAATAGTTTGCTTCAAACTACAGAAATCTGTATTAAAATTACTTAAATCTACGAGGGTTTAAAACGTACCCCTGGTATGAGAAGAGCCCACAACAAAACTCAGCCGAATGTTCTTTTTATTATTACCATCTCAATATTGCCAGTAGACCGGCGGCCATACTGTATAGATCCACCAACTTATCTGTTTAGGCGACGGGGTTGCTAGTGGAGGGTAGTATTGCTACTTCAGAGATTTACGAGGAAATCTATAAATGTTTCACATAAAAAGGTGTGAATTTGAAACCCTTAAAATCAAGCCCTTTTTAAGCCCTTTAAATCAAGAGTGAATAGACATCTTCTAGGCAAGCGCGCTCCATCTTAGGCTGCATCTTCACTTACCATCAGGTGAGATTGCAGTCAAGCGCTAGTCTATATATTTAAAAAAAAAAAACATGATTGCAACAATATGATACAAAACGAATGACGTTCCATTGCCTGTCTCCCACGCCATGCTACACCGCACAGAGTATAGGTATACCTCCTTCTGCCGCCTGAGCATGATAGCCGCCTTCTCCTCCGCGAGCCCCTGCCCGGCGAGCGAGTCCCACGTGTCGGCTATCAGCTTGGCCTCCTGCTGTTGCTTTGCTACCAGCTCGTGTCTCTCTTCCAACATCTGTTTGCGTTCGCGCGCCATTTCCTTGCTCTGTTCCAAGCGATGACGTTCGGCTGCAAGAAAGGTGATTGCTATTTTAGATACACTCGTAACTCTTAGAACACGTATTGCTTAAATGCAGGGGTGTATCCGACCAGCAAAAAAAGCCATAGGCTCTCCAGCAACACTTCCTGAAGTCCTCACTGACCTCGGTGGCCTATTTGGATTTTGGATTCTGAAGTAACTGAGCTTACTGGGCGGAAACTTACTTACTTACTGGAACGAGGCTCGACTGATCCGGCGGGAAGCCATACCAGCGGAATTTCGCAAAACTGGCGGTCACCGACTAATCGCGGAAATAAATCTCAAGAAGAAAGAACACCTCTTAGAAAAATTAGAGTTTGCATTTTTACGTTTTTTTGCATTGCTGTTAGAAGTTATGCATTTTCAAAAACGCCATCAAAGGCGCAAGGGATTGAATGGAGCTCGACCAGCTATTACCTACTTACTTTAAACTTTGTTCTGTTCAAAACATTCCGAAGACTTAAAACACATATAGGTATATTCTTCCTTTCTATTTTCCTCGTCTCGTAGAGTCTTGAATCTTCTGGTGACTGGTCTTCTTGGTCTATTTTACAGTTGCACTTTGAAACACTTACCTTCTTCTTCCTTCCTATTTTCCTCATCCCATAAAGCCTTGAATCTTCTGGTCTGTTCTTTCAACATCTCCTTCTCTTTCTCGCGCTGCAGACGTCTCTGTTCTAACTGAAGATCAGTATATTTGAGGCATTCCTGGTCGCGACGGAGTCTTTCTATTGCGTCTTGTTCCATACGAGCTGCCTATTAAATGATTAACAGAAAAAAAACTTAACGGAGTAAAGACTTAATATTAATATCATTCTATACTGTAGTATAGAATGATAATAATATTAATTCTTGACTTAGACTGACTGGAGATCCTTTTAGTCCGTTTTAAAATATATATTTTTACTAGCTGACCCAGCGAATTTCGTACCGCCAACTTATCTATATAAATAAAACAAATAGACTATCCCAATCCAAAAAACTATCCTATCTTTTAAGTTGGACCAAATTACAGATAGTTACGAAGTTTAATAAAAATCGGTTCAGTAGTTTAGGAGTCCATCGCGGACAAACAACGTGACACGTAATTTATATATATTAAGATAAGATTATTGTTCTCAGTTCTCACCAAAGCCTCAGACTCTTTCATAGCCACCTCATGCCACATGTTATCAAACTCCTTCTCCGCCATCTTCCTCGCCGCCTTCTCTCTGATCTGGTACAGCTGGATCTCCTCCGCCTCCTTCGCCCGCAGCTTGTATATGCAGGGCAGCACGTGGACGCACTTCGATCTAGGCAAACCAGGCACATGGTTCTCATCATTATTCCAACCAATAGACGTGCACTGTTGGACACATCATCATCAGCCAGAGTCCATCCACTGTTGGACATAAGCCTCTTTTAAGTAGCGACAACGTTGCTTATCCTCGGTCTTTCGCATTCAATCGAGCCCTGCTACTTTTCGGATATGTTCGGGTATAATTGAGGACTTGAAGAGTGACATAGGCTACTTTTAATCCCGAAAAATCAGAGTCGTCATTTCGTAAATCAATGTTTCCACGGGATTTTTAAAAACCTAACCTATCTATTTGGGTTCTGTTTGGGTCTAGTTGGGTTTGGGTTCCATATATATCTATCTATTATATATCCGGGTGTAAACACAAGTGTAGGTTTAAGAAAATTACTAAATAACAAGGTACATACTAACAGGTTCAGGTAGGCTAGGTAGGTAGCGAGTCGCGAGACGGAAATTGGCGGAGTACATAGTTCGAAGAGCTGATGGTCGTTGGGGTCCCAAGGAGCTGGAGTGGCGACCCTTCACCGGGAAGCGCAGTGTTAGCTGACCGCCCACTAGGTGGACCGACGACTTCAAACGAGTGACAGGGAGCCGCTGAATTCAGGCGACGCAAGACCGAGGCCTGTGTAAGTCCATGCAAGAGACCTTTGTCCACACGTCTATCGGTTGATAAAGAAGAAGAAGGTACTAACAGCGGCGTGTCCTTATATTTGTCTGCATGTTCTTTCTTCCGCTTTTCCAACAAGTAATGCAGGCGATCGACCTTGTCCTGCCACAACGCTGCCGCGCCCGCCTGCGCTTGTTCCACGAACTTGCGGATGTTTGCTTCCTCTTCGCGCTGGTAGAGGTCTAACAATCTGGGAGATCGCAGCAGCGTGAAGACATGACAGCGATACAATGTACTATGGAACTGCATGTCTTCGAATACTTGTGCATGACTGTGTATGACTAAGCACGACTTTGTATGACTATGTATGACTACGCATGGCAAATGCGTTAGTAACTGAAAATCGTTTTTTTAAAGTAGGTGCTATGGCAAACAAGAGAAATTTTTTCCTTCCTGTTCCTTATTAAGCGTTTAAACTGGTGTTAATGAAATTCAAGATTAAATACGATAACAGTGAAAGAATAGGTTTTGAACCGTCGACTTTTCGAATTTAGTCCACTCCTTTAGTAAGACGCCTTCGTGTTTTCTTTCCATCGTACCAATTTCGATTTTATACTCAAGCATATAAAGCTGAATTTGAGTTGTTTTATAAAAGACTATCCTAAATAATATAACAATTGTGACATCTGTACCTTGCTCGTTTGGCCTTGAGGTCTTCTTCATAGGACGCAAGGCACAGGTCTACTCTACGCGCCACGTTGTTGATGCATGACCTATAGGCATAACAAAAAATAATAGCTTGTAATAGATTGTTATGGATCGATTCGATAATCCAGCGATTAACGAAACTTTTTTGAATTCCACGAGAAATAATATGCACAGGATAGGTACATAATATAAAATACCTACAGGTACAGAGTGGGTGTAGAAGATTCAGTCCGCAAAATCATTTAATTAAATACCGACTCTTGATGCCACACAATAAAGTGCAATTCAGGTCGTACGGGGCTAAATAACATACAGTCATATTCACCTAGAAGTTGCCTCTCTTTCTATCGCGTAACTCTTATCTACTTTGAATTGACTCGTCGCGATGGGCCGACGACGCCGCGCGCCGGGTAGATACTTGCAGCTTTATATCTACTTAAAATGCGAAACACCCTGGCCTGGCATAGGTAGATACCTTTTTCTAAATAAGTACTTTAGCTCACATGTTTGTAGCCCCTAAACGCGCCGGTGTATTGCCGCGTAAAAATAGAATAAGTACCATCAGCAACCCATCAACGGCTCACTACTGAGCACAGAGGTCTCCTTTGAGAGAAGGCAGGCCATAGTCCACCACGCTGGCCCAATGCGAATTGGCAGACTTAGAATTGGGGTAAGGGATTTATTAAATCTCTCATATCGCGTCCAAGTTAGCCTGCTTCCATCTAAACTGGATTATCAATAACCACTAACCAGGTGAGATCAGAATCCAGGGCTATCTTATCATCGAATGAAATCATCATCATCATCTCAAACAATCGTCAGCCATCTGCTGAGCTGGTCTCTACTCAGAATGTGAAGGGTTTAGGCCAAAGTCCACTACGCTTTCCAAAACCGGAAGGTGCACTATTAGGCTGGAACCACATATGTGCGCATCGATCCGCATTGTGCCCATACAAAACTGTCATTTTTCATAGTCATCAATTCGGCTTTTCGATGCCGACTCCACTAAAAATGTCAGTTTTGTGTGGACAAAATGCGAATCGATGTGATTCCAGCTTTACACACCTTTGAAATAAAGGTAACACCACTAACCTCTATAACTAATCTATGTATGATTAACACTGGACTGGCTATCCATAAAGAAATGACAACATAAATTATTAAGGATCAATTTGAAGCGCCACATTTGACATACGAGTACCTCAGGAACTAATTTTATTATATAGGGATGCAGGAAGTGCCAAAAAGTAATTACTATCAGTTGTCAACTAGTGCTCTCACTAATTTTATTTCTTTGGACACTCGTAATAGGGTATTTGACTATATTAAAAATATCGTTTCATTTGGTGTCATCCTAAAAGATTATTATCTAAAAACATTCCATACGACAAAACTAAAAAATAAAGTTTTATTTAATTAGAAAACATTAAATAAAATTGCTTTAATTCCGGCCATGGTCACGTGATCGAAAACGTTCCGTGATCTCGAATGACGTCACAGTCCACACCACCTATGGGATGTGGAATTGTCATTGTTTGAAATGTGAACTGTGACGTCATGAGAGCAAATGGAATGTTTCGGTGGCAATTTATTTTTTTGAATTTATTTCTCGATTTTTATGAAAAATACTGAAAATTATGCCGAAATATACGTTTTGTTAGCTTCAGCATAGCATTATTAACAATTTAAGATGATTTTCTAAAAGTAGTCAAATACCCTATTGTTAACAGGGCCAAAATGGCGTCAATCAAGTAGGTTCAAAAAAGATGTCAGTCTGTCATACTACCCTCGTAATTGTAAACACATGTGCTTTCAATTGAAGTTACTGTGTTTTCAATTACGAGGGCAGCATATGTCAGTGTTATAATTATAGACATAAAATAAAATAATATATTTCAGCTAACTTGCGATCACAGTGCTGGAAGAAGTCGCTAGTCTGTTTGTCCTTGAGCTCCTTGAGTCTATTCGCTTCGCCCTTCCGCTGTTCCTCCTCTTCTGCCCGCAACTTGCGCACGAACTTCACGTACCGGAACGTCGAGTTTAGGACTCGAGAAGTCTGGAAGCAATGTTTTACAGGTCGACCGAACATGATGTAAGTTACGATGTACATCATCATCATCATCATCATTAGCAACCCATCAACGGCTCACTACTGAGCGCATGTCTCCTCTCAGAGGAGAGTTATAGGCCATAGTCCACCACGTTGGCCCAATGCGAATTGGCGGACTTCACACACCTTCAAGAACATTATGAAGAACTCTCAGGTGTGCAGGTTTCCTCACGATGTTTCCTTCACCGTTGAAGCAAGTGATATTTAATTGCTTAAACGCACTTGACTCCGAAAAGTCAGAAGTCCTGGAATCGAACCTGCGACCCCCCGAATAGGAGACCACAGTCCTAACCACTAAGCTATCACTGCTTCTTGATGTACACATGAACATCATTAACTCTTGATCAATAGACGTCAATGACACTACCCAGCTCCCCCGATTGTCTAAAAGTTGCCGATCAAAATCTTATTCATTTCATGGCATTAGCGTGAAAGTAAAATTAACCGTAACAGCATCAGATTAGAGCTCAATTTCGTGTATGGATTCTCATACGTTTAGGTATGTACGATACGCTCCATAACACTCCATGTTAGAATCGGTTGTACTAAATTTGTGACTTTAAATCAATATAGTCAAGGAATAATTTACTTTGACGCTAATGCCATAAAATGAATAAGAGTTCGATCGGAAATTTTTAGACAATCGCACCTTTCCGCGATCGGCCGTTCACCTAGTGGGGGTCTATCAACGCTGCCTCACGGTGCGGGGTCGCCATTCCAGCACCTTAGGACCCCGACGCCCATCGGTTCTTCGAGTCATGTGCCCCGCCATTGGCACTTAAGCTTATACGATACCTACTTATATTAAACATTCAACGTGACATTGGCGAAGTGCATTGTGCTGAACTGGCACTAAATAAACCCAGAAAGCTAAAACAACCTACTTATACTTCCACCATTCTGCGCTAATCAAAGAGTTCTACGTATAGAGCGGCAATTCGGAATAAGAACTGTGTACAGTTTCAATCGCGCGGGCTGAGGTAGAGAGGGGAGCCGGCATGGTAAATAAGGTTGCAATTCGCGCGACCGCGGTCCACTCACTGCTCGGTCGTTCGTTTTGAATAAATCAAGAAATAATTAATATTTTGTATCTAGTGTTACGAATTGCGTTGTTGTTATCTAATTATGCACTATAATAACTATACTTTTTCGTCATTTACTTGAATATAGGCATTGTTGGCTTTTCAATTCACAATTAGGTACCTATCTAGACAGTTTATTCGCATAAATAGCGCCCGCGACCGTACGTCGCAAGTGCCGTCGACCACAATAGCTGCATTGTTCGGCATACGGTTTAACTCAGTTGAACATGGTAAGTGTTCGGAACACGTCATCTAGTAGGTACTAAATTTATATATTTATATCAGTGGCGCACGAATATTGTCGATAAGACTTATAAAAGTCGTCTTACTGTAGGTAAGCTATACAGAAGAAAACAAATAGGTCTTAACAATTTTAAGACAGTCGCTCGCTGCTGGAATCAAGTGACGACGACGAAGATTGAAAGTGAAAAGGTACAACATATTTCTGTGCAGCCTTTTCTGATCTCAGTATATATATGAAACCAAATACATACGTAATAGCAATCAGGGGCTCCCCGGGGGCCGAGACCATCCTTGGGTACTTTTTGCCGCAGCGGCTGCGATGTCGCTTCCGACATTACAATGTTTGACGACGGGTCAACTTCTGCTTAAACTTTATTATATTTTTACAATTAAGTAAGTATAGAAGGCCCAGTTCAAATAAAAAAAATAGTAGGTAAGTATATGAAATTATTACTGCATACCTGCCTACACAAAACAATTCGAAATATTGATTTATTTATATTTGAAGGTGCCAAACACATAACATTGTCATCAATTAATGAAGTTAATAAAAAAATATGATAAAAAATTTACTTATAAATTGTGTAATGAGCATCCTAAAAAATAGGTAATATTACCAGTATTTCCTCTTTGAGTAATAAAGTGTTGGTTTAATACTCAAAAGTATTTCCTATTTCTATGGAGGCATTAACAAAAATAAAACAAAGTAATTTTTTCAATTTTTTATTATTTTTTCAAAATCAACATTTTTACAAAGATTTGTGCTTAGCTTAAAAGTTGATAACTTCTAAGATAATAAATCCTGCGATTTTTGATCGCAGTGTTCATTGAAATCTTTTCAAAATAGACAAAATATATTTTAATTATATGGAAAAAAAAAATTGTTTTATGTTTTAAATTTGGATTATTCCGATCTGTCCCGCGGATTTAATACATTGATGAATTTCAGACACAGTTTTAAAAAATTGTGTTGAATTGATTGAAACATGAAAATATTACCTATGTAAATGTGCAAAATTCTCAGAATAGAGAAAGGGAAGGCAAAAATTAGGAGTAGAGTGCAAAACCTCAAAAAATATTTTAGTCTAACCATAAATTGATAATATGTGACCAAAATTGTTTTAATTAAGTATTAAATTTATAATATTAGTTTAACGAAAGCCTCCACCTCCACTCAAATAGTATTTTAAGTGCATTCGATCTTAGGCTATAAAATCATTTATGAAAACTGAATCTAAAAGTCAAATAAAAGCAAAACCTAACCTATCATAAAAAAACACTGAAACAAAAAGGCATGTCCTTAGGAATGTGATCTAATATCTTCATAAAAAAAAATTAAATGTTTATGAATTTTTGGTGCTCAAAAATTCATATAGGTACTTGCTTAAATACATCAAAAAATGGCGATAGAATAGAGATCTTTATTCTTATACTGAAACTTAAATTTTAAATATATATCAGACTTGATTTGTGAATTAAAAAAAAAACTTTTTCAATCTCAACAATTTAGAAAAAACTTAAATGCTCTTAGCAAAAAAAAACCTTATTTTATATTACCACGTAGGTATCACTGGATATCAAAATACAAGTTTAGGGCAAAGAAAAAAAAAATATTATGTAAAATATCCCACTTATTTCCTGCAATGAAATAATTCACTTTCTGCAAATTATATATCCTGGATGGAACACTCACTTTTCACTATCTACCTGTTACTAAGTTAACTTTTTATAGTCTACAAAACTTTAAATAAGTATTAAATATCAAGTAAATATCACTGAATTCCGAAAAGTACTAAAGTTGTATAATAGCCAAGTAGATTATACCTACTTGGATATAATCAGGTGTAAACTTGCGTAATTCCATGATATTCGTACACAAGGCATGAATAACTTCTTTTGCAAAACCGCAAAATCAGAAAAAGTCAGTATAATTAACTGGAATAGCGACAGAGTACAATCAGCATGTTGTACCTATAAACATAGTATTACTTACTACTATAGTTGTACCATACAGGTTTTTCTTTTTTGACGGATTATAGCAAAACAAATGTTATTCCTTGTGACTTACATACTTTCAACACTATTTCTTGATAATGGGATAAGTTACTAACAATAACATAAATATAGGTATCTACTTATAAAAAAATAACAGCTATTATTCTTAGGAACAATATAAAAGTTGAAAACCTAACAAATAATACTGTATTAAATATAAGTATTATATTTTTTCAAAAATATAACATATCAAACACGAGACAAGTTTATGTCAACATAAATTCTTAGAAAAATAATGAGTAGGCGCTTACATTTCTAAAATTGAGTATCATTTTTAAGAACCTTTTTTAAGGTATTTACTTAAGAATCCTAACTACATATCACTCCCTTTGAGGATTTGGTAACACAATATCTAGCTTTGGTCCCTTTTTTAACAATAGTTACCCGTAGATTTATAGAATATTAGAAAGTAAACCAAAGCTTCGTATTTGCTTTGGTACATACATATAAAAAACAAAAAAAAATTGATAGCGTAGTAGGAACTAACGTTTTAATTGTAAATTTTAACGAATACAATAATGTGTATGTCGTTCAAAGCGGGTTGTCCACCCATCGAGTTTTCAGGGGAATCATTGACCCCCTGAGGTTCTCGGGTCACCAATTTCAAATCCACACTGTTTGGTACCATATCAAGGTCGGCCAGGTCTATTTTAAAGCACCTAACGTCATCGTCGTCCGGTGGCAGGGCGAGTATGTGACCGGTCCACGAGAACGGTACGCCGGTGTTCTTGTTGTATAAAGTTATCGAGCAGATTTTATCGGCTGGCTCCGGTTCCGTTGATAGTGACTAGAAAGTAAAAGGTTTTCGTTATAATAAATAATAAAATAATGTCCTCCCGACCGAATCCGATCACGGCGGCCAACCTCAGAGATTAGCCATCTGCGCGGGAGATATTATAGTGCACAAGTGTGTGCGCAGACACAGATGCACTCTCTATTTCCTCACTCTCATAGTCCGATGGAACGGAAAATCCGACACGACCGGAGAGAGATCAGGCGCAGGACCGACGGCTTTACGTGCTCTCCGAGGCACGGGGGTGACTTACCGCCAACTTTCCTTACTCCGGGCTAGTAAGGAGAATTTCTTGACAGAAAAACCCAATACCTTCTTTTTTTTTGGCCCGACCCGGGAATCGAACCCGGGACCTCGTCATCCGTAGTCGAACGTGCTCACCACTAGACCAACGAGGCAGTCAAATTCGTTTTATTTAGATAGTCAAGTTCGTTTTATTTCCGTTTCTAGATTTGCAGGCAAGGGAATTTACAGAAAATTCATAGTGACTAATTCTTCAAGTGACCCGATAATAATGAAGTGAAGTTCGGCGCAGGGATAGATTGTATTATTGAGGACACTGTATGTTCTTTTTATATGATGCTTGGTGAAATTTATCCCGGAAAATCAGAGATCCCTCGGGATTCATAAAAACTAAATCACGACCAAGTCGCGAGCATCAGCTAAACTTTATGAAAGAAAATGGAAAGGGGTCACGACCCTCTACATTGAATGTCACATCCTGTTGAATGTCATGTATGTAATGAGCATACCGACAACGTAGTCATGAAGCAGCCCGGGTCCTCGTAGCGGTGGTGAGCATGAACCTGATGGTGTGAGTATGTACCAACTGGTGAGAGTATGTACCAACTGGTCTGAGTATGTACCAACTGGTCTGAGTATATACCAACTGGTCTGAGTATATACCAATTGGTGTGAGTATGTACCAACTAATGTGAGTATGTACCAACTGGTCTGAGTATCTACCAACTGGTCTGAGTGTGTACCAACTGGTCTGAGTATGTACCAACTGGTGAGAGTATGTACCAACTGGTCTGAGTATTTACCAACTGGTCTGAGTGTATACCAATTGGTGTGAGTATGTACCAACTAGTGTGAGTATGTACCAACTGGTCTGAGTATATACCAACTGGTCTAAGTGTGTACCAACTGGTCTGAGTATGTACCAACTGGTCTGAGTGTGTACCAACTGGTGATAGTATGTAACAACTGGTCTGAGTATGTACCAACTGGTGAGAGTATGTACCAACTGGTCTGAGTATTTACCAACTGGTCTGAGTATATACCAATTGGTGTGAGTATGTACCAACTAGTGTGAGTATGTACCAACTGGTCTGAGTATCTACCAACTGGTCTAAGTGTGTACCAACTGGTCTGAGTATGTACCAACTGGTCTGAGTGTGTACCAACTGGTGTGAGCATATACCAACTTGTGTGAGTATGTACCAACTGGTGGCACTAGACGCTTCAGATCGTCGTAGGGTAATTATGAAGTTTTAAGAGCATACTCAGACCAGATGATGCATGAACCTGATGGTGTGAGTATGTACCAACTGGTGAGAGTATGTACCAACTGGTCTGAGTATGTACCAACTGGTCTGAGTATATACCAACTGGTCTGAGTATATACCAATTGGTGTGAGTATGTACCAACTAGTGTGAGTATGTACCAACTGGTCTGAGTATCTACCAACTGGTCTAAGTGTGTACCAACTGGTCTGAGTATGTACCAACTGGTCTGAGTGTGTACCAACTGGTGTGAGCATATACCAACTTGTGTGAGTATGTACCAACTGGTGGCACTAGACGCTTCAGATCGTCGTAGGGTAATTATGAAGTTTTAAGAGCATACCGACAACGCAGCGATGAAGTAACGCACGCTCAGCATGTACAGCATGGCGTCGTGCTCCACCACGCGGTTGAGCCACGCCAGGCTCTTCAGCGTGAATGACATGTATTTAATGATCGTACCGACAGTCTGGGTCCTCGTAACGGCGCTGCACATGCACCAGATGATGTGAGTATGTCCCAACTGGTCTGAGTATGTGCCAACTGGTCTGAGTATGTACCAACTCGTCTGGGTATTTACCAACTGGTCTGAGTATGTACCAACTGGTCTGAGTATGTACCAACTGGTGGCACTAGACGCTTCAGATCGTCGTAGGGTAATTATGAAGTTCTAAGAGCATACCGACAACGCAGCGATGAAGTAGCCCGGGTGCTCGTAGCGCACGCTCAGCATGTACAGCATGGCGTCGTGCTCCACCACGCGGTTGAGCCACGCGCGGCGCCGCACCAGGCTCTCCAGTGTGAACGTCATGTTCCAGTCGCATTTGTACTGCTTGTGTATCAAGTCGCTGTGCTCCTGCGGAACAAGGGAGATGGATGGACATTTTGAAAACTATATAGGGTTTAATATGCACGCACCGGATTTAATATGGGTACGCACCAGTGACTTTTCGAAGTTAAGTGCGTTTAAGAAATTAAATATCTCATGCTTTAACGGTGAAGGAAAACATCGTGAGGGAACCTGCACACCTGAGAGTTCTCCATAATGTTCTCGTAGGTGTGCGAAGTCCGCCAATTCGCATTGGGCCAGCGTGGTGGAATATGGCCTATAACCCTTCTCTAAGAGGAGATCTCGCTCAGTAGTGAGCCGATGAATGGGTTGATAGTGATGATGATGATGATGATAGGGTTTAATGAGATTATTTTCTTGGGATTAAATAAAATTGAATAAAATAGAAATATTTTTTATTCAAATAAACTTTTGCAAGTACTTTTGAATCGTCTGATTCTACCACTGGTTCGGAATGCCCGTCCTGCCGAGAAGAACCAGCAAGAAACTCGGCGGTTGCTCTTTTCAAAACAAGTTTACAATACAATAGATACTGTGCAATGTATGCAGTGTTTAAACAATGAGGGAAGTTCCAAAAATGCATACCTACTAACAATGCAATATATCTATCGGCGCAAACATGTTGGCCACATTTAAAATAATAACATTAAAAGTATTTAAAACTTAATTAGATAATTGCAACGTTGTTTTAAGTTAAAATTAACTTAAAACAATGTCTGACTGTTTATTGAATCTAAAAAGAACTTGTATTGATTAAAATGAGTATCACTGTAACTCGTGAATTGTAATCGTTTAAGATTATTCTAATTAAAACACTCAATAATTCATAAATATTATAAAACTACTTTGGCCATGTTAACTTTAATTTTATCTAGTTAAACCATGTATTGATGGATAAATGAACTTGTATTGACTGAAGTAAACATCGTTGTAAGTTATGAATTGTAATAGTTACAGATTACTGTAACTATTACAGTTCAATAATTCCTAAATATTATTAGACGATTTTAGCCGTTACAACTTTAATTTTATCTTGTAAAACCATTTATTCGTTGATTGAACTTGTACTGACTGTAGTGAATATCTTTGCAACTTGTGAATTGTAATTGTTTAAGATTACCGTAACTATAACACTTCAATAATTCTTTAATATTAAAAGATGATTTTAGCAGCAGTAACTTTAATGTTATCTAGTTTAAAAAGTAATTGAGAGTTGCCAAACGGTGGGTAATGCCATCTGAGACGTCAGAGGGCGCCACGTAGGGCAGCTCTCAAGCGAACTACATCGATGCACCGCCATTATTCAGGAGAGTTCGGTGGATCGGTGTGGACACGCTGCGAAAATAAATGAGCTAAGTGTTACTATAATTTTGTTACAAGTATTTTTCGGTTACCAACTTTGCATGATTTTGACTTACTATTTTATTATAATTTTTGAAGCCTTAAAAGTGTGATTCGTTTTACTTTAATTCTGTCGCTTAATAAAATGTAAATACGGTGCTGAACTGTTTTAATGATGTCCAGAAGTTTTGAGTAGATTCAATCGTAATTATTTAAAATATGGGAAATAATGGAGAAGATGACGTCAGCCATGCTGACGTCATGCTTTTTAAAAATAGCTTGGGGACCTCGGCGCCGTCATATCTTATGGGTAGACATAAAGTAGCCCCATTCCCGCCGGTGGCGCCCGTTCACGAGCATGACGCATGACGAGCATTGGGCCCGACTTGTCGTTTGTAACAACTGTAGAACGTGTATTGTTCTTGCAATTCACGAGCGCGCGTCAACTTTCCTTGTGTTTACGTCGTGTATAATTTGTATATTGAATAAGTGTGTGTGCCTATCGGAGGCTAGGTCGCCAGCCTCCTTACCAGTTCGGCCGCGGCCTTATTAATATATTAAATCATAAATTATTATAGAGGTCGGTGCGCTATTTTACATTATTACGCGCCCGAGACACTCGTGTTTTGCTTACAGCGTCAAAATGGCGTCATTTAAGTTGGCTTAAAAATATGATGGCAACATTTAAGAAAAACTCAAATACCTTCCGCATATGCCCCTCGAGTATGATCTTGGGTCCCGCCCAGCAGCAGAACACGCACTGGATGCGTGCGCTCATACCCATGTGCTCCAGGTAGTCCTAGGGGTAGACATATTTAATTTAAATCAGTTGCGAGAGCAGATTGGTCTCTTTGTGAGGAACATGCACATCCATAACTAACTGATGAATAGAATAAATAAAATAGAATAGTTTTTTATTCAAATAAAGTTTTACGAAGTGCTTTCGATGCCCGAGACTACGTCTGCGTTGATTTAGCTTTTAAGGTGGATTATACGGGTCTACCCGCGAAATTTAATTTGGTTTTTCGCAATTTGTAAACTAATACGACAAAGTAGGCTTATTGCATTCTAATTGCGCCAATGGTAGTATCGTCTTCACAGGTTTATATAAAAATCTTTACTTGAAAGTGTCCAGTTTAAGAAATTAGTCGTTAATATCGACTAATTTGTGAGTAACTCACATCCAACTCGATATTCTGACTAATTTCTTAAACACTTTCAAGTAAAGATTTTTATATACCTACTTAAGCCTGTGAAGATGATACTGCCATTGGCGCAATTAGAATGCCATAAGCCTACTTTGTCGTATTAGTTTACAAATTGCGAAAAACCAAATTAAACATGAGTTTCGCGGGCAGACCCGTATAATCCACCTTAAAATCCCCATGGGAACCCAAATTTCGAAATTTTCCCTGAAAATTCCAGGTAAATCATACAAATATTATAAATGCGAAAGTGTGTTTGTTTGTTGTTTGTTCTTCAATCACGGCGCAACAGAGCTACGGATCGACGTAATTTTTTGCATGGGTATAGTTGAGGACCTGGAGAGTGACATTGGCTTCTTTTTATCCCGGAAAATCAAAGAGTTATCGAGGGATATTAAAAACTAAATCCACGCGGACGAAATCGCGGGCATCAGCTAGTTATGAAAAAATTCGGGTAAAAGTAGCCTATGTCGCTCTTCAGGTCCTCAACTTAAAACAAATTATTAGAAAAATACATAATTTAAAATTTCACCAACTTACTCCATCTTGGCTGATGATCTCGAGCGCGTCTTCCACCATCTCCGGGATGCTGGCAGTCGTCTCCGTCGTGTCCAGCGACGACGAGCTGCTGGGATCTGAAACGGCAATACGCCTCTCCGTTTTCAAGGGTTTCAGCTTTGTTGTAATTGTTTCCAAAAAGCCTTCGTTACAGCGATGCAGATTGCAGACATCGCAGGAAATTGAAGATAATAATAATTTTATCGCAATCGCAAATTTAAGTTTGTGATAATAATATACATATTAGACATATTTCGTCATGATCGTTGAACAACGACGGATCTGCATTTTACTAACTTTACAGTACCTACAGCTATTTGAAATAATTTCCAACGTTTTTTTTTGTCATAACTGTCTTAATAAAAAACTGTAGCAATGTCACATTATGTTGCTACAGATTTTATATTATATTTAAATTTTAATTTATTAAAATTATTTCAAACTAGCTGCCCGGACAGACTTCGTTCTGTCAAAAGTTAAAAGTAAAAATTAATTTTTTTTGTTTTTTTTTTATTAAAACCTTCCGTGGACCTTAAGGAACATACAAAAAAAAATTAACCGAATTGGTCCATCTATTCTTGAGTTATGCGCTTACCAACATTCATTTTTATTTATATAGATAGATGGCTGTACTGCAAAGTTAGTAAAATGCAGATCCGTCGTTGTTCTACGATCATGACGATTTGATCTTGACGCTTTCGGCGCAGAAACATGCTTGTACTGAGTAAGCTAAGTAGTATAAAGAGTGCTGCTATAGTTAGCGACGTTCACAATAATTTAGTAACGTGATACAGGACCTGCCGTATTCTCAATTTTTGATACGAATGAAGTTTTACGTGATAACGTCATAAAGAAACATTGATGAAAAATTGCATACTTTTATGAATTGAATTGAATTATTATCACTGAAATATCATTATTTTGTATAATACAAAGGAGTTACTATTTTCTCTAGTCACAAGCCAACGCTTGGACCGATCGTGCCTCTCCGTCGCTTGTTCCGCGCTCTCGCTTGCACGCGCAGGCTCAGGCGGAACATGATACTTTTCGTGCGTGCAGCCGGTGTTCATCGATTTATAAGGGACGTTATCACGTCAAAAGGTAGGCAGTGAGATAGCGAATAGCTCCCCTCCCCCCATTGCCACATTACAAAAGAATAAGAAGACATAGTCTGCGTACCTAGGTATTGATCGTAGTCTCGATCGTACTCTCTCATAGGTTGCAGCTGCAGAAAATCTCGGAGGCGCATATCTACGTCGGGATATGGATCATTATCCGGCGCTGAAAACGTTATGTACAACCTATAATAGCGTTTCGGAAGAACACGGCACAAACAAAAGCTTGCGCAAACGTTTGTGCAAACTGAAAATTTTATGCAAACCGTGTTGACGTAGTAAATATATTTGCAGCAACATTTTGATACGACACAAACAAGCAGAAATGAAATTCAAAAAATTCAAAAAAATTCAAAATTATTTATTTCACGTAGGCCAACCTGTGGCTCTTATGACAAGTCATGACTCTACCACCGGTTCGGAAAGCGGATTCTGCTGAGAAGAGCCGGTAAGAAACTCAGCTGCTCAGTTGCTATTTTCAAAATAATCATTTTACAATATTATTATGAAGCTATTACATTGTAATAAGTTTTTTATACTATCTTGTGGGCAGCTGGATGGATGGAATGTTTGTGTAAACTGAAAATTTCACACGTTCCGTTTGCAAACAAACAGTTGGCACAAACAGTTGGCACAAACAGTTTGCACAAAGTTTGTTTGCGCCGTGCGGACCGGCTCTTAAGTACGTACGTTTCAGCAATTAAATATCTCCATGTTTCAACGGTGAAGGGAAATATCGTGAGGAAACCTGCACGACTGAGTTTTTCATAATGTTCCCAAAGGTTTGTGAAGTCTGCCAATTTGGATTGAGCCAGCGCGGTGAACTCTGGCACTAATATTTTGAGTGTGTTTAGGGTGCTCAAATTGCGAACTCGCGTCGAATTGCGCAGTGTTCGCATCTGAGGCGTGTGGAAGTCCCTGCAAGAGACCTATGCTGACGACATAGATGCATGCGGCACAAGATCGTGTTCTGTGGCGACCATTCCATGAGACCTATGTTCAGCACTGGACGTCTATCGGTTGAGATGGTAATGACGATGACAGCTAATTTATTTGCACGTATTAATCTCTGTGGTCTGAAAAAAGTGCTTGAGCTTTTCGCACTCTGACTCGCCCCATTATCACTTTCTTTACAAAAGGAGGTAAAAACCGTGGAAATCCTTTTAAAGCAAGAGTGAATAAGCATTTTCTAGGCAAGCTCGCGCCAACATCATAAATGACATTCGACAAGGCGTTTTTGATGTTTATTCTTTTATAGGATTGAATAAATCTCTCATTTGCTGAATGTTTTATCTCGAAAAAAGTGATTTTAACTAGATATTAACTAGATATCTAATGTAGAAAAACATCGCTATTTCATGCTCTATGAAAACTATATTTATATAGAAAACACTACTATAAAATTAAAAAACTGAGATTTTGAATTTTTTTTAAACCTTCTAGATTTTTTGAAAATATGTATCGGGATTTTTGAGATAATATGATACAGCAAACGAGCGTTTTTTTTTGACGATGATTCAGGAGCCTATATCCCGACTCCTAAACTTTTGTTATTTTTTTTTTAATATCAGCCAAGTAGAACTTGACTAATATTCTCCTCTCGCCTCCAAATAAGCGGAAAGCTTGTGTTAGGAGTGGGTACGACAATAGTGCAACGGGTAGGATTCGTACCTGCGATCATTCAGTTTTCAGTCCGCACCTTTAACCGTTGGGCTATTGAGGCTTTAATTATTATTATATTTAAGTAATGAGTGTTTGTGACTTACAAGTAACATTCAAAGCGGGCGACGGCGGCGTCGGGTACACGGCCCTGCGAGGCACACATGCAAGCAAACGCGCCGGCGCACAAGCAACCAAACGTTAACGTGCCCGTGAACGTTAATGCGAAGCAAACGTGAACGTGATCGTGAACAACCCATAATATACAAAGTAAGAAAAGTGCATTTAAAGATACCACACCAATCTTGCCATTTTATTGTTCTTGCAATTCTTGAGTGCGCGTGGCTCATGTTTGTGTGTGTGTGTGTGTGTGTGAGCGAGCGCAATGCTAGCGCACATGGAAGAAGAAATAGTAGGTATAGAATAGAATACTAATATTTTTTATTCAAATAAACTTTTTTACAAGTGCTTTTGAATCGTCGATGAGTGTACCACTGGTTCGGAATGCCCTTCCTGCCGAGAAGAACCAGCAAGAAACTCGGCGGTTGCTCTTTTTAAAACAAGTTTACAATACAAAAGATATTATGATATGTATCCAGTGTTTCCACAATGAGGGGAAGTTCCAAAAATGCATACTACTAACAATTGTTCAATACATATTAAGATGGGCAGACAGAAAGAAGCCGCATTCCCGCCGGCGTCACCCGTTCACAAGCATGACGCATGACCCAGTCGCTGCTTCCACCACTTCTGCTTCTTCCACAAGTAAACTTCACGCGCGCTCGTGAATTGCAAGAACTAATAGTGACATTGACTTGACTTTTTTTCGTTGAAGCATGGTGCGGGTGACGCGTCAACAGAACGTAACTTACTTATTAAGTTACTTAATGTTGCAATCATAAGGTTCAAATTCACACAGTTAAAATCTATTAAAACTATTTTTTTCTTCAGAAAATCAGATTTCCTTTCTGTTGATTTGAACCTTATGACTGCAACAATGTGGTACAAAATAAGTAACGTTTAATTGACCTGACACCCGCACCATGCTACAACGTAACTTTAGTGGGGCTTATTTCACCAACAGCGCCAAGGAAATTTTTGCCGACGAATTCTAGATTCGTTTTGACAGATTGTCAGACATTGACCAGACTGACAAGACCTGTCAAAACGTCAATTGTATCCGTCGGTTAAAGGTCACTCTAGGTCAAGGTAAAATCACTCTCAAAAAAAAATTGAAGGTAAAAACTCTATCTTGATGCAAAATTTTAGTTACATGCTGAAGATTTAAAGTTTGAGGTTTTTATTCTCATTAATAAAAGACACTCGTTTATAAAAGCCCAAAAAAAATGAAATGGCAAATACTACTGTGGTTTCTTTTGAAAATAAACAAGAAGCAAAACGTAAAGTTACAGCTGATCATTTCAAATAAAATATATATTTTGCTACAACTTTACATTTCACTCCAACAAGTAGCATAAAAATAAAGTGTGTGCAATTTCAGCTTGCAATTCATGTAAAGTAAAAAGTAACTGTGAAAATAAAATATATTTACAGGGGAGATGAAGAAGAACAGAAAATTATGTGCAAATTATTACGGAATTAGGAACAAGCCTATAACCTCCCATCAGAGCAACCAGAATACAGTTAAACAATGAAAAAACAGTGTTGCGAGGAAAGCACCCGAAATAGCTCCCGAAAGTTTAGATTTTGGACAAGTTTTCGATACGGTCAACCGTGTATAAAACATGTTATTACTTTTTTAAATATTTAACAATATTAACAAATGCTTTTTTACTCAACATGTATTAATTAACCAATAAGTAATCAATAAATAACTTTTCTTCGTAGTAATAATGAATTATGGAATTCTGCAAGGTAGTATTGTGTTCCAATTATATTCCTTTTTTAGATTTACGATTACAATTTATAATATTGAAATTAATTATTATTATTAAAATATTGTTAAAATAAAAGTTAAAAGAAATAGACATATTAATAGTCCAGGGTAGATAATTTTTGAAAACAAAAAAAATTATAGTAGGATGAAACCCATTGAAAAAGTTAGAGAATGCAACAAAAATGAAAGGAAAAATAAATTACGGGCGATCTGAGGTCGGGAAGTGGGGGGAGGGGGGGGGGGGGGGGGTGTTAAGGGTAAAAAACGGTTTATTTCAATTTCTGGAAAAACTACAAGTCTTATGGAAAAAAGTTAAATGGCAAAGTTGTAGGTAATAAAAAGATCTAAAACTTTTGTATTTAGACTTTTTTCACATAACCTCAAAATGTATGTGAAAAATTCAAATAACCAAGTTTTTGGTTTTATATTTTTAACTTTTACAAAAAAAAATATTATTTCACGAAATTTGGTGAAAACTTCCCCACTTCTCTATGAAATACCTTTTGATGGGCTAAAATTTTCCGTAGGTCACTCAGGTATATAAGTTATCTTAAAATAGCAATAAATAGCCATCTACGCATGTAATTTAAAAGGTATTTCATAGGGGCTAGGAGGGTCTGGGCCTTACTACCTGTTATTTCGTATTTCGTTTCTGCATTTTCTGAGAGCATTTACCATAGTAATGTATATTTTTTTTACACCATCAGAAAGTAGAGATTTCAACGAACAAAAAGCTCACCGACTTTTTTAAAAAAGCAGATATTTTGACGGGTGAATTTTCGATTGAAAATTAGGTGCTTTTTCAATATTAAGTCAAAAAAAAAGGTGAAAAAATAAATATTTTAAATCAAAAAAATTACAGTGTGTTTGGGACATAAAAAGGTAAGTTTTCACCAAATTTCGAGAAAATATATTTTTTTTTGTAAAAGATAAAAATAAAAAACCAAAAACTTGGTTATTTGAATTTTTCACATACATTTTGAGGTTATGTGAAAAAAGTTTAAATACAAAAGTTGTAGATCATTTTATTACCTACAACTTTGCCATTTAACTTTTTTCCATAAGACTTGTAGTTTTTCCGGAAATCGAGATAAACCGTTTTTTACCCTTAAACCCCCCTCCCCCCCCTTCCCGACCTCAGATCGCCCGTAATTTATTTTTCCTTTCATTTTTGTTGCATTCTCTTCCATTTCCAATGAGTTTCATGCTACTATTATTTTTTTTTCACTTTTTATTATTTTTTAAGGCTTCTACCCTGGTCTATAATATTTACATCAATATTTACATAGAACCGTAGCGTGCTCGAATAGTGTAGGATGCACATGCCAGAGTGCATAGTACAGCTGGGTACTACGTTTTCACTCCACCGTTGGCCGCTACCTCGCGTCGCGCTTCCCCGCATCGCACCTCAAGGCAGACTCGCTTAGTACAGATAAAAACTCACCGCTCGTGATTGCCACGAGTTTTTTTTTAAATTTTATTATTGTTACGTTTTAAATGTTTTTGTTAAGGTTTAATCAGTTACTTATTTGTTAGTTTGGTTACTATTGCTCGCGTTCCATTTTCTACGATGAGTTAAAAAAGGAAAAGCTATGTATAGCGCAGAGTATTATTATTTATTACTTGAATTAATGAATTTCTTTTAACAGAAGAAAAATAAGAAATTAAAAATCACGCACTTCGATTGAAGACGTCATTGCTATGAAAAGCATTGCCAGAAAAGAAAACTTCCGTCCTAGTCGTGGTTACAGTAACTAGTGGTTCGCCCCGAACTGAGACCTCACGGTATCCCATAATTCCCATAAGGTAGTTTTAACTATATTATATTGTAATTAAAACGCGCCGAATCTGATGACGTCAACCGACATCTGCTTTCGTGGATGGGATGCGTATTTACAATATTAAAGACAGCGCCATCTATTAACAGTATAGTGAAGTTTTGTTAAAAACATTGATGCCCATTAAAACTTAAATAATTTCGTTTCTTTATAATATTTATCTAATCTTAGTATTTGTTGTTCAAGTACAGAATATAACTGAAATTATGTGTAAGTTTCAAGTTTAAAAAAAAAGTGGTTTTAGAGATCTAGCCTCGAATAAAATCTCCACTTTGAAAGCCCCCCATTTCGTCAATTTTAGGAAAAAAAAATACTTTTGTACTCTGTTCCAAATTATCTTTAAAATGAGGTACTGCAATTCTATGAAATGCAAAAAAATTTATTTTACTTCGCATTCGCTTCTATGAGAGCCCCCCTGAAATAAAGATTTTTATAACTTTTTAAGCCATTTTCGGCTGGAGGCCATCGGTTTACATATCATAATATCTAAAATTGAAGTAATTACGTTCAGTAATTCAGAAGTTATAAGGCTCTGACGGACGGACGGACGGACGGACGGACGGACGGACAAGTGCAAATTCACTCAAGTAAACTTCGCTTCGATCGGTCGAAAAATACAATAAATATTTTACTGCCAACGGGCCGGTATGACGTCATTTTTAAACGGTCGACGACGGCCAACTTGGAGAGAACGGATAGTACTTCATTAGCTTGTACATAACTAATCCATGAGGATTCTTTGATTTGTCTGGATAACTAGTCTTCAGAATGCAAAGTATTTCAGTGCCCAATTTTGTCAAGTTAGGTTCGTTTAGCGCTAAAAAGGTTACAGAAGACATTCTGGTCACGTCTATCACGGCACGGTTCTGTGTAAGCTGCTGTGCAATTGTCTAAAGATGATTGCTAGAGTGCGACGAACGCAATATATCGCCTCTGATGGTTGAATTCATAAAATTAATATTTTACTACCGTAAGGTCCGCTTGCAGAGACGCCAAATTAGTTAGCCCAGGAATAAATTTGTAATTTTGACAGAAGCTGTATCAGCAATCTGTCAAATCTGCCCTTTTAACCCAGACTTATCTGCTAACTCTGGGTTAAGATGTTTCTGCAAGCGCCTAAGACCCGCTTGCGGAAAGCCAAGTTATCCTTTTAAGCCAGAGTTAGCTGCTGCTTTGACAGACTTTTTCGTATAAAGCTTCTGTCAAAATTACAAATTTATTCCTAGATCAAACCTAACCCGGCGTCTCTGCAAGCGGGCTTCAGTAGACCCCCTGTCAGCTGCAAAACGCGTAACCGATTTCGATTTAACAAACTTCTAGTGATGTATAAAGAAATATAGTCCTTTTTTTTATCGGATATATTTTATCGGGCGGGTATGCTAAATATTATAAAATGTGAAAGTTTGTTAGGATGGAGGTATGGATGGATGTTTGTTACTCTTTCACGCCACAACGAATGAACCGATTTAGCTAAAAGGAATGGAGATAGCTCATACCCAGGATTAACACATAGGCTACATTTTATCCCGGAAAAATAGCGAGTTCCCGCGGGAATTAAAAAAATTTGTGTGTGTCAGCACGACGCACAACTGGAGTTTACTTCATACTCAACGTTGAAATTTCTACCCTAACGTTGAGTAAATAAGGTTGGTCTTCGCTTGAGTTGTCGAATGGCCGCGCTACGCCTTTCACAACGATGCAAATCTCCACCCCTAACGTTGAGTAAACAAGGTTGGCTTTCGTTCACATGTAGATCAGCGCCATCTTTCGGCTTATGTGTAAACTATTTGAATAGCCACGGTGTTGTACGCCGTACAACACCGTGGTAAGTATTCAAATAGTTCACATAAGCCAAAAGATGGCGCTGATATACATGTGAACGAAAACCAACCTTATTTACTCAACGTTAGGGTAGAAATTTCAACGTTGTGAAAAACGTAACAAGGTCATTGATAAATTGATTTTACTGTCCGGATTTTTCTCATACCGGGCTGCTAAAAACGATTCTTAAGGAGTAAACTCCAAAAACCTCACGCGGGCGAAGTCGCGAGCATCATCTAGTACTTATAATAAAGACCATAGCATCCGATTTTGATTTATCAAACTCCAAGTGATGTATAACGAAATATAGTACGTATAATAAATGCCTATTTTGGCGTGACCTATGTGACGAATTTTGAATTTGTCTTTAAAATCTGGTGATAGCGTAATCAGCCCCACGATTGTCTAAAAGTTCCCAATCAAATCGTCAAAGTTAGCGTCAAAGTAAATTAAACCATAACGGCATTGAATTAGAGCTCAATTTCGTGTATCCTTCCTCACACGTTTAGGTATGTACGATACCCTAAACGGTTGAGAATGGATACACGAAATTGAGCTCTAATTCAATGGAGTTATGGTTTATTTTACTTTGACGCCGAACTTTGACGATTTTATCGGCAATTCTTACACAATCGCACTTAAGATCTACTTTCCTTTTCTATCTTTAGGTATTGCCGTAATGGGGCGGCGATGACCACCGCCCAAATCCGTCGGTCCAAATAGCGTAATAGTCCCGAAGGACCTCAGGGTTGCTAGTGGCTGTATAGGGGGCTCCAGCCACTCACTTTTCTTATGCGACCTTGGGAAGAGGGCAGCTTGATGTGGCACAAGTAGCTTTACCTCCCAGTGAGGTGCGCGTAGTTTTGCCGGGACGAGCCCATAATGAGCGTCGCGCAAGGAAGGCACCGGTATGTGTTCCTTGCCTTCCAATATGCGCTGAGGGTGGCCATCGAGGGGGTTTTAGTAGGTAAAAATCCTACATAACCCGATATTCTCACTCAGGATATCGGGTATCTTAAGAAGATTTCCCCCTTAACAACCAGAGGTGTTTGCGATCATTACAATGACGGTTGCAATCATTTTTAGACAATCCCACACAGCAGATCTTAGCTCACGTAAACATTTAAAAATAATAAAAAAGGTTTACACTCACGCAGTAGAAATGGTTTTGACGGCGAAAACACTCGTGGTATCCGCAAGTTTGGCTTGTTTTTGTTGTGGTGTATCCGTTTTGATGTTGTACATAGGTTCCAAAACTTTGTCGGGGTTACTGCGGTACACGTAGATTGGATTATTTTGAGCTGAAACAAAAGATCATAAACAGTTATTGATAACAAGCTATAATTTAGGAAAAATTAAACCAACTTCAATATAAAGAAATAAAGAATATAGAAGAATATATCTTGAAAACTGCTCAACCGATTTTGATGAAACATTTACTGTTATCTAAGGAAATGTAAGCAAATAGTTCAGGAGAAATTAGTGGACATACGCACCTATAAAATTTTGTATATTTATTTGTTTGGAAGCCCTAATAGACTTTTTAACCTAACCTAACATTTTTTTAAGTCAGTTAAAAAGGAGGAGGTTTCAAATTTAAATTTATTTTTTTTACTATTAAACAGGTCTCGAGAGTGTTCATCATCAGCAACCCATCAATGGCTCACAACTGAATGCAGGTCAACTCTCAGAGAAAGGTATTGGTCATACATATTATATGTAGCCTTTGCCCTGTCACTCCAGGTTCTCAACTATACCCATACAAAAAATCACGTCGATCCGATCGCTCAACTGCTGCGTGATTGGAGGACAAACCAACAGTAAAAAACACTCGCAATTATTATATTAGTAAGAATTAAAAAAAACTTACCACTTTCTGCCTCTGTACTGACTTGCACATACAATGGTTGAGACAGATCCTTTGGATACATGTTATTATCAGTTATTGGATGGATGCCTGAAATTCAATTAAATCTATGAACTAAAACCAGATCATTTTTCTATACAGTCAAATAAATGAAAGTCAATCACAAGATAATCATTCCGATAGTTATATATATGTGTATATATAAATATATAGCACCTCTGACTTTTCTAAGTTAAGTGCATATAAGAAATTAAATATCACAAGCTTCAATGGTGAAGGAAAACATCGTAAGGAAACCTGCACACCTGAGAGTTCTTCAATGTTCTCAAAGGTGTGTGAAGTCGACTATGGCCTTATAACCTAAGAGACCTGCGCTCAGCAGTGAGCCGTTGATGGGTTGCTGTTGATGATGATGATTAAAACAAAACTTACTACTTTCTGCCTCTGTACCAACTTGCACATACAACGGTTGAGACAGATCCTTTCGGCGCATATCAGTGAAGCTCGTGAACACATCATTTATCTTGGGCAGCTGCTGACACTTGGCATCCCATCTACTTTGATATGCCCACTGATTTTCTGTCACCCTCCTTTCACATCCAGTTATTTGCATATCCAACGTTGGATTGTTTTCTTTGCAATTATCATTTATAGTAATTTGCGTATTAGTAAAACTGGTGTTTGAAACATTTATTGCATTTACACCTGAAATACAATTAAATCTAGAAAATAATCTACTAACTATCCATTTCAGAATTAGTATAAAAAAACCTGAGCAAGTACCCATTTATTTCATTGTAACTTTGGTAGTTTTGAGGGATAAACAGGTGTACAGTACAGCACAGGTGTCATCACAATAATTATTATAATCTTATTGTATTATAATTTTTTGAATATTTTGTGTCTTAATTAGAAGGGGCATATGAAAAAGTACCGATATAGTACATAAACATTTAACATTTAATTTATAGATCCTGATAGCTTCCTGATATTGAATAATTTGAGGGTAGATTAAATATTAAATGGAAGAAAACTAAAAAAACACATTAAAATATTACATCAAAAATGATTTAAAGATAATAACAAATAAATTATAAAATATTTTAAAATAATTATTTGTACCTGACATAGTAGGATATTGAATCTTCAAAGAATTATTACTATCATTTGTAACTGTCAAATCCTCAGCTGTAACTGTCAAATCCTCAGCTACATTTACATCAATATCAAAAACATCTTGCATATTTATGTCTGGCGCAAATACGTTACATTTCTGAACCAATGCGTTGATTGTGGTGTAACTACCGTCAATTTTACGTAACGAGATATTTCTGATCGTGTTCAGGTTTCTTGGCAAGAATGGTAGTGGTTCTTTGGGCTGAAGAGGGTAGATGCCACTTACTTTTCTTTGACGTTTAGCAGGTTTTCTTTCAAGTATGTGTTCCTTAAAAATATGTACAGTTTTTGCAATTCACGAAGGCGAGTGAGCTTTACTTGTGGTTACTTCGTGTACATGCACATTGCATAAGTGTGCGTGCCTGTCAAAGCCTAGGTGGGAGCGGGCAGGCGCGAGCATTGCGCTCGCTCACACTTATACAGATACGACACACACACAACCATAAGTCAGTCGCCCTCGTGAATTGCAAGAACTATATCAAATTGAGGGTTATAGGTTAATATAAGTTTCCGATCGAAGATCGATTTCTGGCCGAGGCCGAAGCCGACCAATCGGCTATCGCCACAATTTTTAGCCGAATTCGAAGGTTTGATAATCCTAGGATATTCCATTCAAAATTGGCTAAAAGTGAATAAAATAATTTATTTTTCAGTGTATGTCGATTGTACATATACAACTTTATGAATTATTAAAATTAGCTTGCAACTCCAACTTGTTAAGCATAAGTTTGAAAATAATGCTTTATTTCGATTTGGTCATTTACTGGCGATCCCCTGCACTCGCCTGCGTCGCCTCTTAACATCACCCTCTCACATTCGTAACAGTTAGTTTAATTTCGGAGTATGCTAGAAACTTTAGGGTTCGGTCAGCTTCTGTCTATTTTGGTCGAAGCCGAAGATTCAGCCGGACACTAGTATAATATATTATACGTACTACTCACTACTAAATGAGACATTATTTTTACTCCTCCCAAAACTATTAAGAAGAATGCAAGAAAATCACCATTGTGTTTTGGAGAATTTCTTCCTTCACTTTCCTAGAAGGTTCCTTGAAGGGAAGGAACCATTAAAAAATTGCAATTTACATAACTGATTATAATCTCAGACCGATTCCGGCCGCGGCGGTTAAACAGCGGATTAGTCGTCTGCGCGGGAGATATGATGGTCCACACGTGTGTGCAAGCACAGGAGCTCTCTTTATTCCCTCACTCTCGTAATGTTATGGAACCGAAATACGGCGTGATAGAAGAGATCTGGCGCAGGATCGGACACACCACCACTTCCTAACTCCGAAGGCTAGCAGCTAGACCTACCCAGAAATCGAACTCAGGACCTCGTCATCTGCACGAAATGCTAATCACTGGACCAATGAGGTAGTCAAACGACGAAGTATGAAATAGTTAGACAGTGGAAATATTGAAATTGTATGTGTTGTAACTTACTCCACTAGTAGCAAGCACATTATTATGCCTTTTTGTAACAGACCTCGAGTGTTCACTCAGCTTGATTTTACTCACATAACATTTAGAGGCTCTGTGGCTGATAATTTTAATATTTGTCTTTGTGTCAGCACAACATTGAGTCTTTAACTCTAGTACATTATTGTTTATTAAAGCATAATTTGGTTTCTCAGTCTTTAAATTATAGCTGCGTAACACTCTGTCGCTAGAGTTTACAGCATTTATTGCTGTGCTTGATTTGTGCTGTCTTGGATGAATTTTGCGCAGCAGATTTCTTTTTGGGTTGAGAGATTCCTTGCACAATAATTCTGTGCTATTTTGTGTGAGAATGTTGCTGAGGCGTTTGGGTGTTACTGTGATTGGTGGGGAGTAACTGGATGAATTTCTTGCTTCGGATATCCTCTCTGGAGGCAGTTGTGCCTGTAAGAAAGTAACATTATTTTTTTTTTTTTTTTTTAGGCTTTTACCAAGCAGGTATATCTAATCATTCCCTAATCAAACTGAACAAAAACCTAATACAATCACTTTCTTATGAATAATCTGAACAGATTCCAAGCTCCGTCAGAAATTGGGTTACTTAACAAATTGTGAAAAAAGCCAACTTGGAATCTGTTCAGATTTAAAAATTCTATTAACTGATTCCTGCCCGATTGATACCAGAGGCATTCCTCCATCAAGTGGGTCACGTCATCTGTGACGCCACAGACGAACATTATTTACTGATTAGTTATTCTAACCCCATGTTAAACTCTGTGCATGGTGCGAGAGACAGGCAATAGATCGTAACTAATTTTGTACCATATTGTTGCGATCATAGGGTTCAAATTCACACATTCTTTCCAGAAAATCAGTTTTTTGTAAAACACAACTGAAAATTCAAAAAATACACAAGTGAATCTGTTATGTATTTCTTTACACCACAACTAATCAACCAATTTCAACAAATTAAAGCTTTGAGCAATATTTTGGAGAAGGATATACTTAGGCGCGTCGCTCACTGCTAAGTCGAGGCCACG
Organism: Oeneis ivallda; assembly: GCA_029955525.1. Taxonomy (NCBI): domain Eukaryota; kingdom Metazoa; phylum Arthropoda; class Insecta; order Lepidoptera; family Nymphalidae; genus Oeneis; species Oeneis ivallda. The sequence goes on from JARPMR010000007.1 coordinate 25,149,585, forward strand.
CGGTCGCGGCAGAGTCGAGGCGACGTTGCGGTAGAGTCGAGGCGACGTCGCGGCAGAGTCGAGGCGACGTCGCGGCAGAGTCGAGGCGACGTCGCGGCAGAGTCGAGGCGTGGTCTTATGTATATGGAAAATGGCGACAGTAGAGTGGCGGCGCGGGCACATGTAGCGCCCCCACCGTGCCTGCACCTCGACTCCGCCGCGCCTTAACCTCGTCCGTGCCGCGACTGCTTAGATGAGCGCACGACATTTATTTCTAAAGAAAACTCAGATGCGGCGCGCCGCTCGTGTGCCCGCGCCTCGACGCCGCCTCGACTCTTGACTGTATGAGCGACGCGCCTTACAGTGTGTCTTCAATTTAGGGTAGTTTTTTCCACAATTTTCATTTTATGAGGACATTCAATTATTTCCAATCATAAATAAGTTTGATTCAGCGTGATAGATTGTAGTTTCAAAAGATACACCATTTTGTGTAAACAGGGGCACAAAAATTTTAAAAACTCCGTAAAAAATATATATATTTTTTTAATGTTTTCCATTGATAAAATTAAGCATAGTTTCCCTCATTTTAATATGTGCATATTATAAAGACTCATACTGTATAGGATAATGAGTAATGACACTTAAGAACCAAGACCATCTATCTACATTTTTGGCAATTTCTACTTTTTAATGCTGTTCTTTTTATGGTTAATTTACGCATCGTTTCCTTTAATCAGTTACCTCAAATTTGCAATAAATAAGGAGTTGTGGGAAAATACCAATACTACTATTTCTATTACATATTATGTGATCTTATGAGATTTATAAAATGAAATGTAAAAGTGCAGTACTACAGGTATCACTAAATACTTAACTAGAACATCACTATTACAATATGGCAATATTATTTCACAAAGTGACATTAGCAACTGTCATTTCACTCTTTACTTTACTTACTTTACAGTAATTTTGGGACTACACTAGCGGCACGCTATGATGGCCGGTTTGACACATTACAATAGTGATGTGGAATGTCAATTTATTCTCGAACAAAAAACAATTAAGTTTTGTTTTTGTACCTGATTAAATAGGTTTAATAAAACAAAAATGTATATGTTTATTTAATTTATTTGAACGAACTGAATATTTGAATGAAAATGAATATACATACTTTATATGCACACAAGAAACATATGAATACAAAAGATACCAAAAAAGGTGCCACAAAAGGCCATAATTAATCAGATTCGTCCATACTACTATTTTCACTGTCGTCACTGCTATCATCACCTACATTAATAATTATATGTTCGTTTTCTATAATATTATCTATTTTCACATCTCTTTCATAATCTTCCCTTATTAATTTAACAGTTCTATTCACAACCTTTTCCCAGTCTCCTTTAGTCACATGTTCACAAGCTTCTTCTAATAATTTTAGCATTTTTTTTGTGGTAAATGGGGGTTCTGTATTGTGTCTTGCAGCATATCCCTTAATTTGAGCCCACACCAACTCAATCGCATTATACTCACAATGGTAAGGCGGTAACCGTATAACTCTGTGCCCATGTTCTAATGCTATTTCGTCAATGACGTATCGGATCTTGGTTGGTTTGTTTTCTTTTAAAAGACGTACTAATTCCGCTTTTAACATATTCATGTTTGCATCTACGCCATTTTTACGAAGCCATGCGACGATATCAGCTTTCTTTTGGGATTGGGCAGGTGGCTTGTCAATTTGCATCGAGTGGTATGGGGCGTTGTCCATAATTATAATAGATTGTTCAGGGAGGCTACACAACATTGAGGTAAACCATTCAGTAAACTTTTCTCCATTCATGTCTTCATGATAGTCTCCAGTGGTTTTTGACGCAAAAGCCATGAGAGAACCTTCGACAAACCCCTTGATGGTTCCGGCGTGACAAATTATAAGTCGCGATCCTTTTCCTACAGGAACTTTGGAAGTAGATGCTGCTGTGTCATCGTTCCAAGAACGGCCTACAGTATGGTTAGCATTAAGCCATGTTTCATCCAAGAACACAACATTTTGCCAATTTTTGATTTCTTTCACTTGCCGTAAAAAAGTATACCTTGCTATCGCTATATCAAATCTTTCCATCATTATTTTGCGTTTGTTACATTTTTTGTATCGAAATCCAATGATCTTCAAAATCTTCGTTAAAGAACTTTCCCCACCGAAGAATAATCCAGCTTCCTTCAGTGAATGCACCAACTTTTTTCTTGTTGGATACTCCTTCTGTAAATAGTAGCCGTAAACATGTCTTCCGATAGCATCGGCATCAAAGCTATCGATGCCTACGACTGGTTTTGCTCGTTTTCTCTTTTTTGGTGTGTGAAGTTTATTTTCTTCTGTGCCAGTCTCGCCATATTTTTTTTTAGTTATCCGTCTAACAGTTCGTTGTCCAATATTAAGCGCATCAGCTACGCGTTCAACCACTGACGTTATAGGTAAAATTGGCCCTCCATTTTGAGCTTCACGATCGAAATAGTTACGAAGGCGTATTACGAACTCACGTGTCTGACTATTTAGAACAGTTCTCTGCGTACGTTCGGTCATATCGACGAAATCCACAACAAAGGGCTTGAACAGAGTCCAAATTAACGAGCAAGGGTCAACAGTAATGCAGTATCAATATTTGAAATCCAAAGCCAGGTCAAAACTATATCACAATCGCATTGCACTGACAGTTTATACTTTTCGAAGCAACGTCAATTCGAAACTGCTTTGTTTTGCATTGAGCATTGACGCGAGTTTGCCGGAGGTAGTAGTTGTGCTAGCCAGCGATCCTATGTGACGATCGTATTAGATTCCATTTTTAAAAATTTTCAATTTAGAAAACCAAATGCCGAGTTGTGGTATATATCATATAAAAATAAAAATTTTACCTTTTGTATGAAACAGCTGATATTTTTTTGCGATTTCAGAGGTTTGTCCACATAGTGAAAATTGTTCATATTCACAAGTACATTCACCCCTTAAATGGTGCAAACTGATTTTTCTACACTTGTATACATTTTAGAAATCAATTTAATAAATAAATTTTGAGTCCTAAACCTAAAACTACATTCGATAAAATTTATGAATCTCTGCACATCACTATCGTCAATAAAGTAATACAATTATTTCCTTCAAAGTCGTTATCAATTAATACGGAACTTCATGAGCGGACAAACGTCAAACCGGCCATCATAGCGTGCCGCTAGTGTAATTAAGCTTTCTTGAAATATATGTAAACACCTTATTTCTCATGTGTAATAAATGAAATTGTTTGAAGAAAAATTGAATGTTTTTTTCGTCTCCTGTGAAGGTCTTGGTCCTTAAGCGTCGATAAGAGTTTAAATGTGTGATAAGAGTTTGAATGTGTAAAAAATGTCTTATTTTTGTGTGTATGTCCTTCAGTAGATATTTTGCCAAATATCCATGATGATATAATCATATAATCAGGATGAGTTGGTATAGATTAGACACTTTTATAACAAGCTTTTATTTAACTTGCAATGTTTGTTTGGATCAAATCTTGCAAGAGGAATTAGACTCACTTCCCGGTTTCTGATCGAGCTGAAATTTTGCATGTATGTGTGAATCGGATGACAATGCAATATTGTTGTGACATGGAGCTGATCTGATGATGGAGGCGGAAGATGGCTATCGGAACTCTGTAATAAAATGACGTAACCCCATCGAGTTTGGGCTCGTTTGATTCTTCATAACAAGTAGGTACTCTGATCCTAGATGATATCCGGGTTTAATGATGTAGCTACTAAAAGCTTGCATTTAAAAATAAAATTTGTAATTTACACTTGTTTTTATTATACAGTGGACCCCCGGTAATCCAGCCCCTGTCTAATCTAGCACCCCCTGTAATCCAACATGGTCTATTATTTATTTTGTATTGAATATTTTTTTGACAATCATCGCTAATGCATGATTGAACAAGTTAATGACGTTAATTTTATAATAAAACGTAAGTTCTCTATTGTGCTGTTTAATTTGCTAAATTTGACATACATAATGAAGTATGTTTTGTACTTCAGAGTACATATTATAATATATACCATATAGAATCTTATCATTGGATCTGTAATTTGTTGGATTACAAGGTACTCTTTTGTAAAAAAATCCAGACTATATGGGGTCTTAGGCAGTACTCTATAATCCGACAAATTCGATAGTTCGACACTGCCCTGCAAAATTTTTGTCGGATTACCGGGGGTCCACTGTATTTTATTACAAGTAGTAGTAAGTAGAAGTTTTTGTATCAACTGCTGGTCTAATGTTATAACTCCTTAAGTGAAGGTCGCCACAAGAAATCATTAGTGACAATGTTGCCCTTGCACCCTATTGTCTTATTCTGTTTTGTGTTTATGTAACGTTTTTTTCTCTGCACTACCTACTACTACTACTACTACTTTTGCATTTATAATAATGATGATATTTATGGATTTCTTACAAAAGCTTTCAGATGTTGATATTTCTTGAGTTGTGAAAGTTGCATCCTCTCCTCAAAGACCCTTTTTATAACATTCTGAACATCTTCATCAGATTTGAACTTCTTGGCTAGGATTACTTCTATTAGGTAGATTTTCTGCAATAGATATTTATTTATTACTTTTACATCAAAAATTCTGTTACAACAAAGTAAAATATTAATGTACTTATTACCCACATTAGAAAAGATTATCTCTAGTAGAGATTTCTTCTAGCTTCTTAAGATTATAATAAAGTACATAGCACAAGCGAAGAGAATCTTTTTAGCTTCAAATTAAGTTTTATTTAAATTCTAATAAATGGTAAGTAGGTGCATTAAAAAATTACTGCCATGAATTTTAAAAAACAAATTCATATAACTTTTTTCTTTATTTTATCCTCCTGTGATAATCTCACCACAATAGTGCAATGGGTGGCAGTCAAATTGTTGACATTACAGTTTTCAGTCTGCACCTTTAACCATTAGGTTATTGAGGTTTTTAGTTTAATTTTACACTGGCATTAGAAACTGAGTTACTAAGGCATCTTTGTGGTGTTGGTGAAGTAAGTAGGTTCTTATTAGGTTAAAAAATTACCTTAAAATTGGAAGGTAAGCCCATTGACTTGGCCGTTTGTTGCAACTGCCGGTAGGTCCGGCTTTTTAGTTGCTTGAATAAATACTCTTCTTCGATATCCATGATCGATTGGTTAGGTATTTTCTTCAACCATCTATAACCTACAACAGAGACTTTCTAAGCACGTGGAACCATGTGGAACCTGCAATTTCAATTACAAGAATTTGACAAAACACAAAATTTATTATAACAATACCCTCAAGCTCTAATACAGTGACCAAATATTCGGTAGGAATTAAACAAAGTTACTCTGTGGCTGGTAGTGCTGCTGTCCTACTGCAGTTAATATAAAAATGAAGAAATAGTTACTTACCACATTATTTTGTTTTACGAATCACTAATAAATTTCAAAATTCCGACTGAAGTCATTAACTCATTACTCATTCGACGCTCACATTTACATCAGTTCGAAAGCATAGACCATCACCGACCAGAAAACAAAGGTAGACCATGCATAGTGCATAGACCCCTATTTAGTATATTGGTTGTGTATGGCATAGACCCCATAGACCACGAACACTAGGCATACTAAATAATATTCGTCTATGACACTAGGATACGAAAGTACAAGTCTATTTGGAGAGAGGTTACCATTATATGTAAACAAAACATACCCGACAGGACATTTCAGTTTTGCTAACACTATTTTCACTGTTCGCGCTATAAATCACTCACAAACGTTTTATTTCCCGAAGCAAAACATTTTTAAGTTTATATTAAACACAAATGTACTTCAAACTATGCAGTTTACGATATTATTTTAGCATTAATCTAGTCACCATCGGAAAAAAAAATCACAGACTAATAGCCTAGTTTGTGTTTGACATATGAAATAGAACAAATCCCTAGTGCTGGAAATGAAACGTGAACCATAGAGTGAATGATAAGAACGATTTTAGTCGATTGTAAAATCGGAAGTCGTATTTATTACGCTCGTAGATCCGTGTATTAAGGCAAATGGCAACCGGTTAGCGATGCGTGACTGCGAATGATCTGACTATTCGAATAATTTACAACTACTAATGTACACATTTTCGAATTGAACATTAGTATTATATTAATGCTCATAATCGAATGACGACTACTTATTAGTATTTTAATTACTCATCATGTTTCGACTGCGTTGACGACCTCCCTGGCTCAGTGGTGAGCGCTGTTGTCTTATAACTGGGAGGTCCCGGGTTCGATTCCCGGCGGTGTCAATTTGGGAATTTATAATTTCTGAATTGTATGTCTCTGGTCTGGTCTGGTGGGAGGCTTTGGCCGTGGCTAGTTACCACCCTACCGTCAAAGACGTGCCACCAAGCGATTTAGCGTTCCGGCACGATGGCGTGTAGAAACCAATTAGGGGTATGGGTTAAATGTTCACTGCCATACCCCTTCCAAGGTAGCCTGCTACCATCTTAGACTGCATCGTACCATCAGGTTAGATCGCAGTCAAGGACTAGCTTGTCATCGAATAAAAAAAAAAAAGTTGTTCAGCGCGAAATGTCAGTTCAGGCTAGTCGAAATGCCTACATGCCTACTACATTATTCACGACTCGGATTCTCGGAAAAGAAGTGGAGACTTTAACTAATGGTTTCAATTGTACGATTGGAATGTTAACCTGATTCTTTAAGTTTATAAATCTATTTCAAAATTGTCAAGTAGTTTAAAGTAGTTACTAATCATGGTAAATCATTCGATCAGTTCGAATGATTTATAAAGTCGAATAATTATTCGACAATCATAATAGGAGAAGGATTGTAATAACAAATATAATAAAAATAATAGTATAATATAAATAATAATAAAAATAAAATATTGTAAAGACAAACCATTTATAAATTTAATATGTAATAAATTAAAATTAATTCAAACACAATATTTTATGTAACATTTACAGTTAGCTACAAAGGGGAATGCCCACTTTTGGGCCCTCCGCGGACAGCACGATAGAATTTATCCAAATTACAGAACCATTTTAAAATAAATAAATAAGAATTATCATAATATTATGAAATCCGCCACTATTATCAGTAATTTACAGAAATTAAAAGTATTTATATTGACTCGAGTAAGCTGAATCTATAGTCTGTGATCCAAGTTGTAGCCATTTTCTTTAAAATGTTGCCAGCATTAACCATGATACTAATCGATACTGTCGATTTTTTCGATTATTATCAGATTTGTGTAGCGTTTAATGGATGTGTGTATATTTACATTTTAAAAGTATAGACTACAATAAAGACCTTTAGTTCATTTCTTGAAGTGTATTCATAATTCTTATCACTACATATTATAAAACAAAGTCCCCCGCCGCGTCTGTCTGTCTGTCTGTTCGCGATAAACTCAAAAACTACGGAACGGATTTTCATGTGGTTTTTACCAATGGATAGGGTGATTCATGAAGAAGGTTTAAGTATATCAAGGTTTTGTGTAAATTAGTTTAAATATGACGATAGTTGTTGACAAAGTCGGAAAAATTCAAGCCGCTTGGGAGCTTTCATCGAAAACGCTGCCTAATCTCTTTGAGATATAACAAAACAATTTATGGTGGTGGTATGGTGGGATAAGTCTTTACACAAAAGTCCGCGATGGCATATATATCTATCTATTAAGGATAGCTTACTATACCCATTTTAACTTTAAAAAAAATGGTCACATACCATGCAGTTATTGGAAATCTATATAGACGGATACAGTATTAATCCTTATTAACTTAAATACGTTAGTTACCATAAGCATTTCATGCACATTATGATAATGCGTTACACCATACAGTTTAAATGAATATCTTGGGAGCTATCGCAAAATAAAAACGAACGCGCGCCAAAATAAATACGAGGATTTCGGGAAAGGATGACGGGACTCGCTCACGTGATGCGACCAGTGACCACCCCAGCGCCGCGATGACATTGCTATATTATAAGCCGAGCGATACTTCTTTTATAAGCCTACGTACCTTACAATATGCTGTTCAATATAACTTAGGGAACATTTCAAGGAGATTGAAAAGTATAGGCGTAATATGCTCTACTACCCGTGCGAAGCTGGGAAGGGTCGCTAGTTATGTATAATGTGTCGAGAGAGGCGAGGTTACGTCATCATGATTTTAGACATAAGACATCAAAATATGATATGAATAGATACACAGCAGGATTACGTCTTAACAATACCGACGGCTCTCATATGTTAAAGTGACTCTGCAGTACCGATTGTGTTCGAGTATTATTCAAGAATCGATTATAAATATTTTCACTCACGAGTGAAATGGTAAATGGCAACATTCATTTTTTGACATCAGATGACATTTCCTTTCACTCATGTTTTTGATGATGGTGTCTCTGGCTGATACATGGACTTAGGAATTACGAATGGGCTGATATTTCTATTGTCTGTCATCTTGCGAAATGCGTATTTGTTGTTTTAATCGTAGGTTTTAATGTTTTAAAGTATTAAACAGTGATATTTTGAATCAAGAACAAGTCAGGGAAAGTGTAAAAATACAGACAATGAAGCTCTCTGTCAAAAACATAACCCCAAAATGGTTACAAAAATACGCTATATTTCTCATATCATTAGTCTGGCGGCCACCTGAACCAGATTTTATTATTAAAGATACGCTAAAAAGCCTAAATAAATAATGCATTATTATATCTTTGCATGTCCGTGAAGGGCCCAAAGTTGTATGGACAGTGGGCATTCCCCTTTGAATATTTAAAATTATAGAATCCGTATTGAAAGGTCTTAATAATATCGTTTCCAACATCACAATTCAGAAGAATATCATATTAAATAGTATTGATAATCGATTTAAGAATGTATTCATTCAATCAATCGTTCATTCTCAACTTGTCTGCCAATGTTTCGCATCACTAGTACAGTGAAAATTTAATCACGTGATCTGACGCCATAATTGTTTACGTATAATGGTAACCTCTCCCCAAATAGACTCAGTAATTTTGCTAGGGTTGTTATCTGAACCACTGAGTAAGGATAGTTTCATACAGAGGTTCGACGAAGCTGTCTAGACAGGGCAATCATGCGGTGGGTGCGGTAAGTGTGGAGCGAGATAGCGTCCCAAGTAGGCAAGGCCTATTTGGGACCTATATTAAAGGGTTATCGTATAACGCTCGCGTAAAATCATTATTATTATAGTTTAATCTATTGAAATTTATTTATTTATTATGTATTATCTATACATCTATATCTATATTCTGTACAGACATACATCATCGTCTTCATTAGCAACCCATGGCAATGATGATGATGATGTATGTCTGTACAGAATATAGATATAGATGTATAGATAATACTTAATAAATAAATAAATTTCAATAGATTAAACTATAATAATATGGCTCACTACTGAGCGCAGGTCTCCACTCAGAGAAGGGTTATAGGCCATAGTTCACCACGCTGGCCCAATGCGATATTGGCGGACTTCACACACCTTCAAGAACATTATGAAGAATTCTCAGGTGTGCAGGTTTCCTTACGATGTATATACAAATAAATAAAATTGAAGTGTCTGTTTGTGATGTCAAAATAACAGATTTTTACTAAATGTATATTCGTTCGGTACTTAAACAAAACATTCATTTTTTAAATTTTTGCCTGTTTGTCTGTCTATTTGTCTGTTTGCAAATTCTGACGAATCTTGGGAACAGCTGGACTTTAACCTTTCTGGACTTTCACTGACAGATAGCTGATGTTATTATGAGGCTAAATTAACTTTTTAACAGAATTTCAGAAAGTCAGTTAACTTATTTTCTTACAACATACGAGTACCAAACCAGTCGAAGAAAAAGCTACATTTGTTTCCAGTTCAAAACAGAGTACCAATTGTCTAAAAGTTATTCCATTGATCGTTTTCGTATTCGACGACATTAGCGTCAAAGTAAAATAATCCTTGATTGTACTGATTTAAAGTCACAAATTCCCGATTTTAACATGGGGCGTTATGGAGCGTATCGTACATACTTAAACGTATAAGAATGCATAAACGAAATTGAGCTCTAATTCAATGCTATTGTTTTATCACTACATATTGTAAAACAAAGTCCCCCACCGCGTTTGTCTGTCTGTCTGTTCGCGATAAACTCAAAAACTACCAAACGGATTTTCATGCGGTTTTCACCAATAGATAGCGTGATTCATGAGGAAGGTTTCAGTGTATAATTTGTTAAGGTTTTGTGGAAATTAGTTGAAATATGACGATAATTGTTGACAATGTCGGAAAAATTTAAGCCGCTTGGGAGCTTTCATCGAAAACGCTGCCTAATCCCTTTGAGATATAAAAAAATAATTTATGGTGGTGGTATGGTTAGATAAGTCCTTACAGAAAAGTCCGCGATGGCATATATCTAACTTTTAAGGATAGCTAACTATACCCATTTTAACTTCTAAAAAAATGGTCACATACCATGCGGTAATTAGAAATCTATTTAGACGGATACAGTATTAATCCTTACCAACTTAAATACGTTAGTTACCATAAACATTTCATGCACATTATTATAATCCTTTACACCATACAATTTAAATGAATATCTTGGGAGTTATCGCAAAATAAAAACGAACGCGCGCCAATATAAATAAGCGGATTTCAACCCGGTGGCGACTCACTTACGTGATGCGACCAGTGACCACCCCCGCGCCACGTTGTTGCTATATTATAAGCTTACGTACTGTTCAATATGCTGTTCAATATAACTCAGGGAACATTTCAAGGAGTTTGCAAAGTATAGGCGTAATATGCTCTACTACCCGTGCGAAGCTGGGGCGGGTCGCTAGTTGGTATATAATATGGTAAACGCACCACTGCATACATGGTCCCTAACCTAATAAACAATTTAAATACTAAAATTAGATCACAATTTACTGAAAATAATTTAAAACGTAAACTAAAATCATATATTTTGGAAAAGTTGGATTATTAATATTATTATAGGTGTTTAACAGAAAACCTAAACCTAAGTGGTTTCTCGTGTGCTAATAAGATCATTTTTGTACATTCCTCTAAGTTGATAATAATAATTATTAAAAAAAATTACTTTGACTGTAATGTCTTATGTCATTGAATACCATTACGATCAATGGAATACCTGTAGACAGTCGCACCTCTGGTTGGCGGAATCGTTAATAGATGGTAATATGCCTGAGACAAATGAATCGCGTAATTAAAAATAAAATTCCCGGAAGTACCGAAAGATCCGGGAATCATATTTGATTTCTCGGTTCCATTTCACTGACAAAAGACCCGGGTATTCCCATTCATTCCATAGCAATATTTTGTTTATACTTGACAAGTAACAACGTAATTAAAACTCTTATCTATCCATGTTAAAACTAGCCTGCCAGTAGCATGGTATTCCATGCCATTAGGTACTTAAGTACATTGGTAGTTGATACTACCTATTTTAATAAGCGTTGCTTCGCGAGCGGTATGTTTCTATCTGTACTGAGTGGGTCTGACTTGAGGTGCGGTGTGGGAAAGCGTGAGGAGGCTAGGGGCCAACTTGAATCGAACTACCTACTACTAGTCATACTACTGTACCTCCTTAAACTGTTTCTGTAAGACGTAGTCGTAATTCCTAGTTCCATGGTCTGACTTGAGGTGCGGTGCGAGGATGGGGGAAGCGTGAGGGGAATTATGAGGTGAACGTGTAATAAATTTTAAATTCCAAACTTTTTGTGGAGTGTCAATTGAGTGGAGCAAACTTGTCATGGAGGCTGGACTCTGGAGCTATTATGGAACTAGGATGGGACCTATATTATCATAGATCATAGAATAGAATCAGGGTTTTGGCATTATCCATAGACGAATGATATTTACTACCGCAATCATTTGTCAAAGGCATTATCATAGAATATTGAGAATAATATACTCCTTGGAAAGCTTTGGAGCAAACCATGCAAAACAGGTATATCCATGGAACTAGGAATTACGACGACTACATCCTACTTTATGGTTGCCTGTGATTTTTCTTGTCTGTGTTGGTGCCAGTCACGTGCCATTCTCTGTATACGTGCCAGTGTCACTCTATGCCTATAATTTTTTACATGGAGCTAGGAATAGGGTATTTGACTACTTTTAGAAAAGCATCTTAATAATGCTATGCTGAAGCTAACAAAACGTATATTTCGGTATAATTTTCAGTATTTTTTCATAATAATCGAGAAATAAATTCAAAAAAATAAATTGCCGCTGAAACGTTCCATTTGCTCTCATGACGTCACAGTTCACATTTCAAACAATGACAATTCCACATCCCATAGGTGGTGTGGACTGTGACCTCATTCGAGATCACGGAACGTTTTCGATCACGTGACCATGGCCGGAATTATAGCAATTTTATTTAATGTTTTCTAATTAAATAAAACTTTATTTTTTAGTTTTGTCGTATGGAATGATGTTTTTAAATAATAATCTTTTAGGATGACACCAAAAATGAAACGATATTTTTAATATAGTCAAATACCCTATTACGATAATTGGGGTGTAAGGGGGCCCATTAACATCTTCGGGACTCAAGTCAGCCTCACCTGCCCGTGGTGCACCCTGCAAATCATCGAACGAGGCAATGGCGAACTAGCTTTTCCCCATCTGGGGTTTTTCAGGTCAGACGGTAGTCGCTGAGAATAAAAAGCTAACCAACCAAATAAATATGGAAAGTACAAGGATAAGAAATTGCGCTACGGATAGGGCGTCGCCAAGAAACGACGCGCAGGCACATCGCCCTACACCTGCGATAAGTGTGCGAGGGCTACCGGGCTCCGCGCGGGCACGGCTAAAGACGAGAGCGCATAAGATCCGCTTTGCAACACTCAACGTTGGCACGTTAACCGGACGCACCGGAGAGCTCGCTGATCTGCTTCACCGGTGGAGGGTTCAGTGTGCTTTCCTACAGGAAACCCGCTGGAAAGGTGCTAAATCTAGACAAATTGGGAATGGCTATAAGTTGATTTATACCGGATCGGAATGTGGTCGAAGTGGTGTGGCTGTGGTTTTATCGGCAGAGTATACGGACAAAGTTCTAGAAATTAAAAGAATAAGTGATCGTCTGATACTGGTTAAAGTGTTGATTGGAAGAAAGATCGCTAACGTGATCAGCGCCTATGCTCCGCAAACTGGCTTGCCAGAATCAGTCAGAAGTTCGTTCTGGAATACTTTCGAGGATACACTCCAGCAAATACCGCCTTCAGAATATCTAGTTGTGGGAGGAGATTTTAACGGTCACGTTGGCGAGAAGTGCGAAGAGTTCAACAGGGTTCATGGCGGACATGGTTACGGACAGCCAAATAGTCAAGGAGAAGAACTCCTCAATACTTGTATGGCTCTTGACCTGGAAATAGTCAATACTTTCTTTCAGAAAAAAGAGGCTCACCTGGTAACTTATAAAAGTGGTCCCGTGGAGACACAAATAGACTACCTACTGGTACGGCGAAACCAACTCAGCAAAGTAAAGAACTGTAAGGTAATCCCTGGTGAGGGTATCACAAGCCAGCACCGACTTCTCGTAATGGATGTCCTCCAGCCTTATGAGCGCCTATTGCGTGAACACTGCAGGTCTACAATCAAGTGGTGGAAGCTTAAAGGTGTAAAGAGTATAGAGTTTCAAGCTGCATCTAAAATGGTTGATTGGGAAGTGGAAGGCAAAAACAGCAATGAGCTCTGGCAACTATACCAGTCCAGCATTACTAAGATAGGACGTGATGTACTTGGTGCATCTAAAGGTGGCCGCAGGATAAACAAGGAGACAGGGTGGTGGAGCAAAGATGTTCAGGAGGCAGTGAGAAATAAGAAGGAACGCTTTAAAAGGTGGCAGCAGACCCAAACGCCACTAGACAAAGAGGATTATGTACTTGCCAAAAACCAAGCGAAAAATGTAGTGGCAAAAGCACGCGCTGCAATGTATGCTCCACTGTATGACACACTGGAAAGTCACGAGGGGCAAAAACTTATCTATAAACTAGCTAAGTCTAGAAGTACCGCAAGCAAAGACATTACCAAGTGCGTCGCTATTAGAAACTCGGCTGGTGTTTTGGCAACGGACACCCATTCTATTAAGAACCAATGGCGAAACTATTTCAATGAGCTGTCTAACCAGACGTTTGCGACACCACAGCCGCCCCCACAGACTTTTAACTTGGGGCTAATACCACCCATAACACCCAATGAAGTGGCGAAGTCTTTATACCGTATGAAGAATGGTAAAGCTTGTGGACGTGATGGCATACCAATAGAAGCCTGGAAGGCTATGAGTTCCCAAGGCGTACTCCTGCTCACTGAACTTTTTAATATCATCGTATTTACAGGTCGAATGCCAGATGCATGGCGCATTAATGTAATAACCCCTATCTACAAGGGTAAAGGCAGTGTACAGGAGTGCGGCAACTATAGGGGGATTAAACTCATGAGTCATACCATGAAGCTTTTTGAACGGATTTTAGACCAAAGACTCCGTCAAGAGTGCTCTGTGTCAGAATGTCAGTATGGCTTTAGGTCTGGATGTAGTACCATAGACCCAATTTTCGCTCTCAGAACACTCATAGAAACGCATACAGAGCGTAATCAACCCTTACATTTGGCTTTTCTGGACCTACAAAAGGCCTTTGATTGTGTACCAAGGGAGCAAATCTGGTTTGCGTTGAGGTCTAAAAACGTGCCGGAAGGGTACATACGTATAATCCAGGACATGTACACCCAGACTGAAGCTATACTAAGGACCGCAGTCGGTGACACTTCGACCTTTCCAATCACAGTAGGAGTACACCAAGGTTCAGTGCTAAGCCCGTATCTCTTCTGTGTCGTGCTTGATGCTCTGTCGGCGGACATTCAGAGTACTCCTCCGTGGCTAATGAAATATGCCGACGACATCGTACTTGTCAGTAAGAACAGGGGCGCACTTGAAGTTAAGGTGAACTCGTGGAAAGATACTCTTGAGAAGGGCGGTTTAAAACTCAATACCGCAAAAACAGAGTACATGGCCTGTAGTGTGGGGGATCACGATACCATCCATGTAGATAACGTGCCCGTTAAAAGATCGGATAAGTTTAAATATCTTGGGTCTGTACTACATGAATCCGGAAGCGTCGACTACGATGTCAAGTCCCGAATCGCCGCAGCCTGGGCCAAGTGGAGGGAGATAACGGCAGTAACCTGTGACCCAAAAGTTCCTGTCCGTCTAAAAGGATTGGTCTACAAGAGCATCATACGTCCTGTAATGCTTTATGGCAGCGAGGCCTGGCCAGCGCTAACGAGACATACCCGCGATCTTCACTCCAATGAAATGAAGATGCTTAGGTGGATGTGTGGTGTTACTCGCTTGGACAGAATTCGCAACGAGTACATCCGCGGTAGCCTTGGCGTGCGAGATATCGCAGATAAAATGCAAGAGTCTCGGTTGCGTTGGTTTGGCCACTTACTGCGCCGTCCCCAAAACTATGTGTGTCACTGGTGCCTAAATATGCCCGTCCCTGGACAGCGGTCCCGAGGCCGGCCAAAGAAACGGTGGATTGACATAGTACAGGCAGATGCACGTGCCAACGGTCTTCGGAAAGCGGACCCTGGCGTATGCCGGGACAAACGCTAGGAAGAAGAAGAAGAAGAAGAAGAAGACCCTATTACGATAATCGTCTTATTTCCATGGCTTTGTTTAAGGGTTCCATGTAGTTAAAACATTTTCAAAGATGTAGGGTTTAAAATTTTGTCAATTTTAAGCATGGAAGTAGGAACGTATTCGTAATTGTACCTTTTTCCCTACTACAAATATCTTGCCAGTTGTCAGTAGATAATATTATATTCATCTAAGAGAGGCGCACTAAATGCACTAAACGAGTCTGCCCGCGAAATTCAAATTTAATTTGGTTTTTCGCAACTTTACTTTTTTTTTGCCAAGCTATACTTGTATTGTATTTGTTATAATTTCCATTTGGATATATTTATTGAATTTCCATTTGCTGTTTTATTTCTTTTAGTGCCCTTATTATTCCGCAGTTTTTTTATTTTTATGAAGCCCAACTTTAGCTGCCTATTCAATTAATTTGTTGTAAAAAAATTAAAACGCAGCCCGTTTTTTTTATTAAATACCTAGGTTGGCGTACATAGGTAGGTATTTCATAAAATATCGCCGTTTTCAATTTCTCACCATCATTGTGGCACACAAAAGAATAACTCCAACACTATTATTAGACTACTTATTTAATATGATCTAAGTTAATATTACTTGTACTAGATTAGCTAAACAAGGCCCTTGAAGTGAAGGGTCCTTGTCAAACCTACCGATTCCTTACCGATTCCGAATGGATTCCAACATCGTAATTCCTAGTTCCATAGATTCCGATTTGAAAAAAAAGATGTTTCTAATGAGGTAGCTATATTTTATTCGGTCTAAGTCAATACAAATAAAATCAAAGCCCACATTTATTAATAAATGGCAGGGAAGGAATTTTCTTATCACCTTCGTGAATCTCCATGATTTTTTTGAAGGGATGAACGGGGTTCTCACTGAAAAATGAAGATTAGTTAGGTACCGAGTGAAATTAAATAGGTAGATACACACCTCTTACGTAGGCAGGAAAATACAATAAATACCGCTGAATTTGCTTTTGAATCGGTTTAAGTAAGTATGAAATTATTACTAGCTGACCCAGCGAACTTTATACAGCCAATAAAAATATTTAGGGGTGGGTCACCCTTATCATTTAGGGGTATGAAAAATACATGTTGGCCGGTTCTCAGACGTAGGTCTAAGAATCGGCCAACATGTATTTATTAACCGTTATGCACACAAAATTTCATAAAAATCGGTCCAGCCGTTTCGGAGGAGTTTGGTAACAAACACCGCGACACGAGAATTCTATATATTAGATGATACCAAAAAGTATTCAAACAAAAAGTCAGAGTAACATGGACCCAAATCCTCATTCTAAAAAAACCTTAAGGAATTCAGCATCATCATCCACAGATTAAAGGTAGCCGCTACGGCGTAGCGGTTGCGTAGCGGCTATAATTTTTTTTATGTATTTTTTTTGGGGATTTTTACCAGCTGACATGAATATAATACTCGTATAATATAAAAAAATATTTTTAAAAACCGACTTAAAACTCCCACTATACAAAATCTTTCTTAATATACACACATCAAAAGTGTCTAGGGATCAAGCATTTTTATGCGGATTTCTTGAGATTGAGATGTGGCTTTGTAATAAATTTATGATTTTATAAATTTATATGGATCCTTTTTGGTGCATTTCATAATTTCATAATCAGCGATTAAAATCCTGCCAGGAAGTCCATCCTTATAGTGGTGGAACCATCATGGTATGGGCGGGTATTTGGATCGGCGGAAGAACTGAGTTGATTTGGATCAGAGGCAACCTCAACGCTCAAATTTATGCTGAGACGATTGTATCAGACGTCATCGTTCCTCTACAAGTGCAAATCGGTCCCTTATTTCAGTTAATGCATGATAATGCACGACCGCACACCGCAAGAGTTGTAAGACAGACTCTCGCCGCAGCTAACATCAATGTCCTGCCCTGGCCTGCTCAGTCGCCAGACTTGAACCCGATTGAGCATGCATGGGATATGCTACAGAGAAGAGCTCTGCCGAATATGGAGGGTATCCAGTGGCAAGAAGACTTTTTTTTGTTGTTGCAACGAACATGGGCGGCCATTCCACAGCGTGATTTGGATGAACTCATTTTGAGTATGCCAAACCGATGTTCTTGTGTTGTTAGTGTTCGCGGTAGAAACACGGATTATTAATTGTTTATTAACTGTTATTTCAGTCTTTTTTTCGAACTTTAATGTTAGTGGTTCAAATGTCAAAAATCCCTTTATTAGGAAAATGGCAAATTTCTTTATTAATGCAAAGGTGACTTGGTTTATCGTTACTGTGACAAACGAAAACACTTTATTTGATGAATCCTTAAAGAAAATTTTAATTAATATCAATCAGGAGAAAAGTTATTGCAAAAATATATGTTGATCCCTAGACACTTTTGATGTGTGTATATATAAATTACGTGTCACGTTGTTTGTCCGCGATGGACTCCTAAACTACTGAACCGATTTAGATCAAACGTCGTAACCACGGTAATATTATCTGTATACAGTATTGTAACTTCATACAAACGGACGAAGCGCGAGCTATGCCTACGCGCCTCGATCTCGGTAAGCGCTCGGTACGCAGACAGTCGCGACTGTGCCGCAGTGACGAACGGACGGTGTTATGTTTTTTAACAATAACTGCGCAATTTTTTTACTAAAAATAAGTTCAAGTACATATTTAATATGACGAGGAGGATATAATATTAGAATGCGGATTTTTTATACTTTAAAATTTAATAATAAAGCATTTCGTACGTCTCAGTCGAGGCGCAAATATTTTTCGGTCGCAAATTTATAAGACCGATTTGTTATTCATTCATAAACATGGTTTTAGGGTTCCGTACCAAAATGGTAAAAATGGAACCCTTATGGTGAGACTTTCTCCGTCCGTCCGTCCGTCTGTCACAGTCGATTATTTAAGTAACTATTAAAGCTATCGACATGAAATTTGGAATAGTTGTGTATAATAGTGGCCCAACAACATTGGAATAAGAAAAAATCAAAAATTCTTTTTAGTTTAATTAAAAAAGAGGAAAAATCGGGAGTTTGAAATTTCAAAGTAAGATAACTATACCGAGTGGGGTATCATATGAAAGGGCTTTACCTGTACATTCTAAAACAAATTTTTATTTATTTTTAAATATAATAGTTTTTGAATAATCGGGCAAAATGTCGAAAAATATACCGTCCCCCCCCCCCCCTTATCTCCGAAGTTTACCAATCGAAAAATCAGAAATAATTATGGTCAATAGAGGTTTATGTATATTTTAAAGGAAAAATAAAACCAACGCTCTAACTAGCATAGTTTTTTTTATATTAACAATAGACCTCCACAAACAAAGTTAACGATTAATAAGCAAATTTATATAATATTATCGTTTTACTTTTACTTCTAGAGTACGGAACCCTCGGTGTGCGAGTCCGACTCGCACTTGGCCGGTTTTTTTTAATTAAATCTACCAATCAAAAAACAACACGCATTTTTATTGAACACTTCCTATTTAATTCACAAAGTATTTTATTTGTTTATATAAAAGAAAGTATATTTACAATCACAAAACTAAATGGAAACACAAAGTAGGCAAATGTAATTAAAATGATGGAGGCGGGCAGCCCTATCGCATGTTTACGTACCGCGCGGCTGTAGGCATTTATGTCAAAGATACGGCCGAGTTACAATACTGTATACAGATAATATTACCGTGTCGTAACTATCTGTAATTTGGTCCAACTTGAAAGATAAGATAGTTTTTTTTGATTATGATAGTTTATTTGTTTTATTATTTATATAGATAAGTTGGCGGTACGAAGTTCGCCGGGTCAGCTAGTATATTATAATTTATTGTTGATATTTTAAAAACCGCTCCACCAATTTCGATGAAATTTATATGGGACCACCTGGGAAGTTTACCCTTTCACACAAAAAAGAATTTCCCAAATCGGTTCAGGCTTATTCGAGTAATCGCTGGACATACATAAAAAAAAAGATTCCGACGAATTGATGACCTCCTCCTTTTTTGAAGTCGGATAAAAATAAAATCTATGCTACAATCGTTGCTACTACGCTCAGAGCGTACGCTAGTTAAGTACTAACCACTAGTAGGTACAAGAGTAATATGATTGGATAGGGGCTTACCTACTATCTACCTTAAGGTTGATTAAACGGGTCTGCCCGCGAAATTCAAATTTAATATCGACTAATTTGTGAGTAACTCACGTCCAACTCGATATTCTAACTAATTTCTTAAACTGGACACTTTCAAGTAAAGATTTTTACATAAACCTGTGAAGATGATACTGCCATCGTCGCAATTAGAATGCCATAAGCCTACTCTGTCGTATTAGTTTACAAATTGCGAAAAACCAAATTAAATTTGAATTTCGCGGGCAGACCCTTATACCTCTTGTAAGGTCACATGTTTAAAAAGTTCTAAGGGTAATTTAAACAGTAATAGGTAACTTTGTTTGTTAATGTTTACCTTGTAGATAATTGTCTGACTTTATCCTGCATCGCCTCTTTGAACATTATCGCCTTCTTTGTGAAAGGACGCTGTTTTCTTTCCATTCCCCTTAATTCCAGCTCCTGAAACATTTTGTTTACTTTGAGGTTAAAATTTAAATTAATTTTCTTCTTAATAATTCAACGCCCAAAGCAGATGCGCAGAATTTTTCTCTTTACATACCTACGTCGTATTTATTACAAGTCGATTTGCCGCGATTACTTGGGATAGCAATGCGGTAGATTGTTGTCACTTTTTTTTTTATCAATAAATTATTATTTTATTTATTTATATTTATATTTATTAATCATTAAGTACATGGATTTTTTTTACATCCTACGGGATTTACTTGTTACGGGATTTCGAGCAGGTAAGTTCAAATGATAAAATTACCGGGACCACCAGCTTAAGTGCTCTACGAAACTCGGAATAAAAGAAATTAGCATACTTCGGACCTCAGAAGTCGGTCACCCATCCAGTTAACGACTTGAGTCAATGTTGCTTAACCAGCGCATTCAACTGCTATGTAATCTCTTTGATACACCTACCTACTAGCTTAGCTGTTGCCCGAAACATCAACCTCATGGATTTTATTATGAACGTTTCTAACATTCAAACCACCACGTTTTGTAAAATAATATTTCGGTATGTATTATAATGATAGGATTGTAGTAATCCTAGCAAAGCAATCTTAGCAAAGTCTTTTTTGTCAAAGTCAAAATCATAATATAGTAATATAGTAGATATCTACTGATATCTTTACTAATATTATAAAGAAGAAAGTTTTTTTTGTTTGTTTGTTTGTTTGTTTGTTTGTACCGAATAGGCTCTGTAACTACATCTAAGTATCATATTTAAGTCACAATAGTAGCATTTGTGTTCTAAAATTTAATTAGATCGCCTTTATTATCGTAGTACCTACTAATTCTTCCTTACTAATATCTATTATTATAAATGCGAAAGTGTGTTTGTTGGTTTTTCCGTCAATCACGCGGCAACAAAGCTACGGATTGATGTGATTTTTTGGATAGGTATAGTTTAGAACCTGGAGGGTGACATAGATATCCCGGAAAATCAAAGAGTTCCCGCGGGATTTTAAAAATCAAATCCACGCGGACGAAGTCGCGGGCATCAGCTAGTTAAGATATAAAAATTATCTTACCATAATTTTCTGGTTATCTCGTATCTGATTTGTCAAAGAATTTCTGTATTCGATCTGCCGTCTCAGTTCTTCATTAGCATTATCTAAATTTTTACGCAATTCGTCGAACGCTAATCGTTTCACTCTGTCCATTGTTGTTTTTCTTTCTTGTCTGTTTATATTTTCTTCATGGTTTCTTCTTTGTAAGTGTAGTTTGTATTCTTGAGCTGCTTTCTGCAATATACATAATTGTATTTTTGTAATAAAATTACGTTTCACCTAGATCCACGTTTACATAACCCTAATATATATCCTGGAGTGATGACTTGATGAGTTCATCATGACCGTCAAAAACCTATCTAAGTCTATGATGAGCAAATTAAAGGTGCACTTTATTTTACTTCTTACTATCACTTTCGCATTAATGATATTAGTAAATACCATTAATGCGCAAGTGTGTGTTTGTTGGCTTTTCCTTTAGTCATGCTACAACAGTGAGGTTATGCCGAGATTTAATTCGTTTGATCGTAATAGTTTACTATGACATTAGCTTCAAAGTAAAATGAACCACAATAGTATCGTTTTAAAGTCACAAATTCAATACAGACGATTTTAATTTGGAGCGTTTTCGTTACGTAAACGCATAAGAATACATACACGAAGTTGAGCTCTAATTAAGTACTGTTAAGGTTTATTTTACTTTGATGGTAATGTCACAGTTTACTATTCATAGTTAACTATCCTGTCTTGTACTAACCCTACAGATCTACGGATCGACGTGACTTTTTGCATGGGTGTATTTAACTACACCTTCTTTTTGGGTCCTTAAGGACCTGGTGAGTGAAATAGGCTACTTTTACTTTGGAAAATACCTAAATATGGAAAATGGAATACCTAATCTCTCATATAACTTGTATATATACAAATTCCAAGATGAAACGAGCGTACAAGTAAGTCACGGGACGCAATACAAACCCGTTGTAAAATTAGACTTAGGACGTTACAGTCTTATGTACACATTCCCGTATAATATGGCTTATGCTTCAAAATCCCGATCATAGATCCTCTCGATATTGCAAATCGTATAATTATAACAACTTACTAATTTACTGTTTTGTTTTTCTATTTCAGTTTTTCTAATAATCTCATCACTTTCCTTTTCATCTTTTTCCTTCCATTCACAAGCGATTCTATTCGCTGCTTCTTCTAACTCCCCTGCTATCCTTCTTTCTCGGTTGAAATTTTCCACGAATACATCCTCTTGCCTTCTAAGCATTTGCTAAAATGTTAAATTAAATATGATTAGATTAAAAAATAACAATTTTTTTTGTTGTGATTTATTATAATCGGTTTAGTTTATTTAGATATTAGCGTTTAAAGTTTATCTTATTATAATTGTAACACCTCCTACATCTTCTAATTAAATTCTTTTACTTATGCTTATGGTTGTCTGGAAGAGATCGCTTTTTAGCGATGAGACCGCCTTGTTGTACGTAAAATGTTCTTGCTTTTGTTAATCGCTGTTTTGAGTGCAATAAAGAATATATAACAAAAATATAAGCAAAGATGTAAGCAAATATGTAAGCAAATCTTTTCTTACAATTTCGTTCAATTTCTTCTGTTCTTCCCTTCGTAATTCTTCCATCGCGACGCGTATTGTATTCAAGTCTATTGCTCTTTCTTGTCTCTTTTCATTTTTTATTCGCGATAACTTTATCTGATGCCCTTCTATGAAGTTCTGTTTGTTAATCATTTGTTGATCCTTTTTCCTCTTGATTGCTGAAAGAATTTTCATAAAAGTATTGTGTATGATATTATTGTAAGTATATTGGTATTCTAGATATGAAGTTAATATTAAATCTTTATTAACTTTTTTACAGATTATATTATTTTATTGAATGAGACCACCTAAGAAGTGAAAGACATGTCAGACAGTCATGATTAATTTATAAAATATATACCATTATAGTAATCCTGTTCCATCTTCTTCTTCATTCTTTCTAATCTTCTGTTTTCTGTTGCTCTTTCAGTCTGCAGTGCTTCTTGTCTTTTTCTATTAGCACTGGCAATTTGTTCATCGTACGCCATACGACGCTCACACATTTCTTTCTTGAGTCTCTCTGCAATAGCTCGTTCTATCTCTTCCTAAACATCATAGAATTTATTAGTTTCGTAGATGCTAATATTTTACAGGCTTAAATAAAAGTACCTTGCAAGTAAGTTTGCAGACGAAACAGTTCGCAGGGAGTTGCTGGAGACAACCGGGTTGGAATGCTATTTAGGTTTCTTATTAAGGTTACTAGGTATATATTACACCAACCTTCATTCTGACTTCGTTAACTAGAACCTGGTGCCAAAGTTCATCAATATCCGCCTGGTTTTGCTCTATTAACTTCTTTTCATGCATTTGCATCTTTTGCATTGTCCGTAAGTCGACCTCATCTTTTCTTGTGCATCTCATACCATTAGCTCTATAAATAAGAAATAATAATATTTACTTACAGAAAACAAGGGCACTAAAATCTAGTGTGAAAATTTTCGTCTGAAAACTCAACCAATACCAACTCCAGAAAAGTGTTTTATTTACTCTGCATACTGACTACCTACATTTTCTCTCTTTCAAGAGCTTTCAAACATTCACGTTCTTTTTCTTTTTCAATCTCTTCCTCATATTTTTCTATTTTACTTTCTCTTTCCTTACAATAGCCACATTCAGTCATAGCCTGCTTTGTTTCGAGTTCATGCATTAGTTCTTCTTCTTCTTTTTCAAGGAGGTTTTTGAGTTTCTCTCTTCTGTGTCATAGTTTAATTTCTTCTTCATTTAGTAACTTCCTGACTTTTTCAGCAGCTCTGTTCACTATGGCTCTGAAAAAAAATTTACATATGAGTATTCTGGTCTTTTTAGCAGATGGTCACTATAAGCTCCTTCCACGAGGATTTAGGTTTTTCAAAATCCCGTGGGAACTCTTTGATTTATTCTTCTAGAAAGTTTTGGGCCAGTTTCTGCAGATTATTGATATCATTTTCAACATTAACTTACTTCTGTAAATGTACTGCATCGTAGTTAACAATGTCCACTGTTTTCTTCATTTCCTCTATGTTTGTATGGGATTCCACATCGCATTGCTGTCTCATCTAAAACATAGGATGAAATTTTATAAATTGAATTGAATTATTATCACTGAATTATCATCATTGTAACAAAGAAGGAGTTAATTGAAAATTACAATTTTCTCTAGTCACAAGCCAACGCTTGGGCCGATCGTGCCTCTCTATCGCTTCTTCCGCGCTCTCGCTTGCGCACGCAGGCTCAGGCGGAACGTGACACTTTTTCGTGCGTGCAGCCGGTGTTCATCGATTTATAAAACGTTATCACGTCATAAAAGCCGGTCAAGTGCGAGTCGGACTCGCGCACCGAGGGTTCCGTACTCCAAAAGTAAAAGTAAAACGATAATATTATATTAATTTGCTTATTTATCGTTAACTTTGTTTGTAGAGGTTCATTGTTAATATAAAAAAAAACTATGCTAGTTAGAGCGTTGGTTTTATTTTTCCTGTAAAATATACATAAACTTCTATTGACCATAATTATTTCAGATTTTTCGATTGGTAAACTTCGGAGATAAGGGGAGGGAACGTTATTTTTTTCGACTTTTTGGCCGATTACTCAAAAACTATCTATATAAATAAAAATGAATGTTGGTAACCGCATAACTCAAGAATGAATGGACCAATTTGGTTAATTTATTTTTTTGTATGTTCCGTAAGGTCCACGGAAGGTTTTTAATAAAAAAAAACAAACAAAAAAAACTTTTGACAGAACGAAGTCTGTCCGGGCAGCTAGTTATATATAGAAATAAATAAAAAACTGTTTTAGAATGCACAAGTAATGGCCTTTCATATGATACCCCACTTGATATAATTATCTTTCTTTGAAATTTCAAACCCCCGATTTTCCCCCTTTTTTAATCAAACTAAAATAATTTTCGCGTTGCTTTTATTTTTCCTGTAAAATATACATAAACCTCTATTGACCATAATTATTTCAGATTTTTCGATTGGTAAACTTCAGAGATAAGGGGGGGGGGAACGGTATTTTTTTCGACATTTTGGCTGATTACTCAAAAACTATTATATATAGAAATAAATAAAAAACTGTTTTAGAATGTAGAAGTAAAGGCCTTTCATATGATACCCGACTCGGTATTATTAAATAACTTTGAAATTTCAAACCCCCGATTTTCCCCCTTTTTTAATCAAACTTAAATAATTTTCGCGTTGATTTTATTTTTCCTGTAAAATATACATAAACCTCTATTGACCATAATTATTTCAGATTTTTCGATTCGTAAACTTCGGAGATAAGGGGGGGGGGGGGGAACGGTATTTTTTTCAACATTTTGGCCGATTACTCAAAAACTATTATATAAAGAAATAAATAAAAAACTGTTTTAGAATGCACAAGTCAAGGCCTTTCATATGATACCCCACTCGGTATAATTATCTTACTTTGAAATTTCAAACCCCCGATTTTCTCCCTTTTTTAATAAAACTAAAAATAATTTTCGATTTTTCTTTATTGCAATGATGTTGGGCCACTATTATACACAACTATGCCAAATTTCATGTCGATAGCTTTAATAGTTACTGAAATAATCGACTGTGACAGACGGACGGACGGACGGAGAAAGTCTCACCATAAGGGTTCCATTTTTACCATTTTGGTACGGAACCCTAAAAATGCCAATAGAAGTGAAAACTAGATTTAGTGAGATTCGAACCTGCGACATCATACATTAAACGGTAAGGTAGGCGGCTGCTTTCCGACTGCGCTGTACAAAGTTGCTTGGGAACATCTAAAATGTTGAACGCTTACTGAAATCTCCAAGTGACGATGGTGACGGTGAAAATTTCGCGAAATCCATGTTTTTTGCCCACCCAAAAATGTGCTCAACGTGTCTAAAGAAGTTTTCACTTCAAAAGTTATTTTGCTTATAAACTGCCTCAATAGAACAAAATTTATGATCCATTGTGTAGTGCCTGCTATGCAACACCTGGCCTCCCGCTACTAGAAACAGGAAGAACAAGCAACCAAGCAAGGATTACACTACAACCAACACCCAACAGCGCGGGAAGTGACCGCAAAATACACTCTACGCGCGTTTCTCTCCGACATCGCTGCATTCAGGCGGCGCAAGACCGAGACCTGTGGAAGTCCATGAAAGAGACCTGTGGACGTCTACCTATCGGTTGAAAAAGAAGAATAAGAAGAAGTCTCAATTAAAACGTTATTAAGTAATTCTACGCGGCATCGTACCGTAACGAAAAATCGATAGGCAGCTAAAACCTCCCCCATACCAGTCCATCATTTTAGAAAACATAAAAGTGACTGGAATCGAACCTTGTAAACTTATAAAAGCAAAGCGTTCACTATTACGCCTCGGAGGTCGTCGAAAGTAGAAAAAAAAATCGGCCAAGTGCGAGTCGGGCCTCGCTCTTTTAGGGTTCCGTTAAAAAAAAATTAAATTAAAAGATTTCCATCTACCCACCTACCCATTTTAATTTAATTTTTTTAATTTAATTTAATTTTTATTATTTGCTGTTATAGCGGCAATAGAAATACATAATATGTGAAAATTTCATCTGTCTATCTATTACGGTTTACGAGATACAGCCCGCTGACAGACGGACGGACGGACGGACGGACGGACGGACGGACGGACGGACAGCGTAGGCTTAGTAATAGGGTCCCGTTGGTACCCTTTGGGTACGGAACCCTAATAAAAAATACGTGTGGCACTCGAGGACTGCCGCGGTAAAGCTATTGCATAGCATTTTTTATCAACTTATGCAATTATAATATAATATTTTTTTTTGCATAATAAAAATTATGCAAAAAAGTCATTAAAAAACAAACAAACAAGAAAAGCGCACTGTCACTACTTCGCGAGTGAGATTCGAACCTGAGACATCATACACCATACGGTAAAGAAAGCGGCCGCTCGCCCACTGCGCCGCACTTGTGAACCTCTAAAATGTTGAATGCTTACTGAACGACGGTATTATGTTTATTTTCGTTACGGAATTTCTTGATTCGGTCGCCGCGCTCAAAACCCGCGATAAAAGCTATGCAACGGCTTAAAACATTTTACCTACCCTCCAGAAATGACTAGGATGTCCGAAATACACGGCCTTCGGTGTCGAGAGACCTCTATTCATCTCGACCATCGCTTTAAACTGTCTGCGCACCGGCCGTGTATCAATCCGTTACTGTCAGGATCGGTCGGCTTTCACTGCGGAGTGGTCGGGTATCGATCCATCTGTTGCTCGGGTTACGTTGTTACGATCGAGCACGCAATTGACGGATTAATACTCATTGAAGACATATGGCTTAGATTTTAGATAGGATCTCGTATCTTTCGATTCGATTTTTGGTGGTCCTACTATCCTATTTCTAATATATATATATAAATTACGTGTCACGTTGTTTGTCCGCGATGGACTCCTAAACTAATTTAGATCAAACTTCGTAACTATCTGTAATTTGGTCCAACTTGAAAGATAGGATGGTTTTTTTGATTATGATAGTTTATTTATATAGATAAGTTGGCGGTACGAAGTTCGCCGGGTCAGCTAGTTATTATTATAAAAGCGAAAGTTTGTGAGGATGGATGAATGGATGTTTATTGTTTGTTACTCTTTCAAGCTACAACGAATGAACCGATTTGGCTGAAATTTGCAATGGAGACAGCTCATACCCAGGTTTAACACAAAGGATACATTTTATCCCGATAAATTAAAGAGTTCCCGCGGAAATCAAAAACCTTAATCCACGCGGACGAAGTCGCAGGCATCATCTAGTATTCTAGTACATAATATTGTGCTACTGATGATATTAAGTTCCCTCCGAAAATTATAGATAGATTAATTAAGATTTAGTTTATAAGCACTGATAGCCTAGTTAGGATTACAGTTTACTATTCTGGCGGTAACGGGATCGATCCAACACGCTGGCCCAATGCAAATTGCCAGGCTTCACACAAAGAGAGCATTATGGAAAACTCTCAGGTGTGCAGGTTTCCTCGCGATGTTTTCCTTCACCGTTGAAGCGTTTGATATATTTAATTTTAGCGCATATATAACTCCGCAGAATCAGAGGTGCGTGCCCCAGGCTATTTTACCCTTATTTTATTCATATTTACTCTTTTACTCTACCACCGGGTTTCTACCTATATACACAACTCTGGGTGCAACTGTACCCTGTCATTATGCCCATATTCCATTATATCCTGAGTCCTGGCCATAAAGATAACGCCACACACGCCAGGTCGCCTTCGCCCCATTATAGAAAGTGCAGCGACCGATTTATTGTGCTGTTACGAGCATTTTCATTTTACTTTAGTGAACTGACCACTCCAATTTGGTCAGTGCGTGCCACTCACAAAATAAGGCACTTTGTTAATGTACGGGTAGTTCCACAATCAGTTAGTGCCTCCCTACCTATTCGTACGTAGGGAGTTTGAGAGAGAGAGTAGACCATTGCCTAGTTTATATTATGTATTACGGGCTGATGATGCCCGCAATTATGTGTACGTCTACTCCTTAATTTTCCGGGATAAAATGTAACCTTTGTGTTAAACCTGGGTATTACTTTCTTCATTCCAAATAGCCAAATCGGTTCATTCGTTATAGCGTGAGGGAGTAACAAACATCCTTCGATCCATCCATCCTCACAAAATTTCGCATATAATAATGTTAAAGTAACATTAAAGTAGGATTTGCATCCCTTTATCTGTTGAATTAATTTTATCTACTGAACCTATTGAATTTCATTTATTATGGTAGTCATAACTCATTAGTTAGCGCTTGACAGGTGAGTTCACACGCCGATAAGTGACGAAGGAGTCTAAGACGGAAACGGGCTATCTTGAAAGGAGTTTTTATTATACCCTTACCCCTATCGGTTTCTAGTATCGTACCTGAACGATAGAAATACGCTCGGTGGAAGAGTTTTGCAGCAAGCGGTGTACGGAAGGATTTGGGAGGGCACTTTTTTATCAAATTTCTTATCGCTCTACTATAATAAGTAGTCAGTAAGCAAAGACATTCCAAAACGTAGGTAAAAATAAATGTAGGCCTACCTAAAATAAGACCTAGAAACAAAATGTAGGACAAGCTTTGAGGAAGATTGAGAGCGACTTAAAAGAAACATTCGAGAAAAATGAACAAACACTAGAGGCGAAATTCTGGAAATGTCAGCGAGGAAATGAAAAGCTGAAATTAGGTACCTATGCGTTCTATGTCTAGGTATTTAGCACGTGGACCGAGGTATTGCGGGGTAGTTTTGGCAAGATACTGAGTTAAGACAATACAAAATAAACCGGCCAAGTGCGCGTCGGGCCACGCGCAGTGTAGGGTTCCGTAGTTTCAACTACGGAACCCTACACTCTCAAATATTATTGCTGACCTAGGATAGTGCTTTTATTTTATTTATGAATATTGAATACATTTTGAGTTCCATGGTTTAAATACTATAATATATTACAAAATATGCAACTTACACTACGTGTAATACCTAACTTGGAAACAAGTGTAAATTAAAAATTTTATGTTTAAATGCAAGCTTTTAGTAGCTACATCTTTACACTATGGTGATCATCTAGGATCAGAGTACTTGTTAAGACAAATCAAACGAGCCCAAACACGATGGGGTTACGTCGTTTTATTACAGAGTTCCGATGGCCATCTTCCGTCTCTATCATCAGATCAGCTCCATGTCACAATAATATTGCATTGTCATCCGATTTACACATACATGCAAAATTTCAGCTCGATCAGAAACCGGGAAGTGGGTCTAATTCATCTTGCAAGATTTGACCCAGACAAACATATTAAGTTTAATAAAAGCTTGTAAAAACAGATATAACTCCTTAACTAATTAACCCTACTTAGCCGTGATAGTTTTCCTTTAAAATTCATTATATATACTACTGCTGTGAATTTTTTCTTGTATCCTTCATACAGCCATTTGGCTGGCAGAGGGGGCGGACACTTGACTCTAGTAAAATTTAGCACTTTAAAATATCATATTTCACAAACGGATCCCTGAATCGAAAAATGATGTTCCCACACCCACAATATTTTTGAAAGACCTATTCAACGACACCCCACACTATGGGATAGATGAGAAAAAAAAATCATCCCCACTTTACATGTAGGGGAGGTACCCTAAAAAAATATTTTTCACAATTTTATTTCACCACTTTGTCGGCGTGATTGATATTTATACCCTTGTCAAATTACAGATTTCTAGTACCAATAGTCTCTGAGCTAAACCTCGTGGGGCTAAACCGCGGACGGACAGACGGACAGACGGACGGACATGGCGAAACTATAAGGGTTCCTTGTTTACTACGGAACCCTAAAAATTGGTTGTCTGTAAAGTCGGTTTACGGACGATAGTTTTACGTGATAACGTCATAAAGAAACATTGGCGATGGCTGGCGGGCAAAGAGTAAATATTATATAAATATAGGGCATGGCGGGCGGCGGCGCGGCGGGCGCTCGCCAACGCTTGGGCCGATCGTGCCTCTCTATCGCTCGTTCCGCGCTCTCGCTTGCACGGACAGGCTCAGGCGGAACGTGACACTTTTTCGTGCGTGCAGCATCGATTTATAAGACGTTATCACGTCAAAAAATGTTTATTGTTTTTTACCAAGTCCGAGGTAAGTGAGTCACACGCTCTATAGATCTTAGCCTAAGACTGAGATCTAAAGTGTGCGCTCTGACTTGGCTTGGATTTGAGACAAAGCTAAAAAGAGACACAATATTTATGTCCGGATATAATTCTGTCTCTTTTTACCTCTGTATTTGAGTTTGAGCAGAGTGAGAGTGATCTATAGATCTTAAGAGTTTTAGAGACCTTTAGAGTTGTACCCGTTTCTGCTTTTTGAGGCTCTGCTGCACGATTGTCTAAAAATCAATTTCTATAGTATTACGATCGCAATCACCTCTGATTGGCCAACAGTCTCTTGCATTGTTGCAGCAAAAACGCCCTATAATGCAGTCAATCACCACAATAGAGACCGTCGCAATGATTGTATCTTTTACGCAATCGACCAGCATCAGGTGTAAGTTTTAACTGTTCAAGTCAAGGTAAGTTAACGTACTAAAGCGTTGAGGTAAATCTAAACATATAAAATGAAAAGGTGACTGACTGACTGATCTATCAACGCACAACTCAAACCACTCGACCAAATAAACGGATCGGGCTGAAATTTGATATAACAGATAGCTATTATGACGTAGGCATTCGCTAAGAAAGGATTTTTGAAGATTCAATCCCTAAGGGGTAATATAGGGTTTTGGAAAATTGAACTTAACGTGAGAGAGGCCGCGGGCAAAGGCTAGTAAATCATAAGATGATTAGTATCATTTGGGAAAGAAAATTTTAATTTAGATATTGGAAGTATATGTATATACCTTAGACTCTTCTACGAAACTAAATATCACAAGCTTCAACGGCGAAGGTAAATATCCTGAGGAAACCTGCTCACCTAAGAATTTTTCATAGTGTTCTCAAAGGTGTGTGAATCCTGCCAATTTGCATTGGGCCGGCGTGGTGGACGATGGCCTATAACCCTTCTGTGAGAGGAGACCTGCGCTCAGCAGTGAGCCGTTGATGGGATGATGATGATGATTGGAAGAATATATGCACAATAGAATCCCATTATTTATATGCAATTATAGCCTTATACACATAAAGCAAAAAAAGCACAACAAAAAGCTTCGTATTTAAAACAAGAAGCTTCATTAAAAATAACTTATCAATTGGTATTCATGTAATTACTTCCAATAAACAAGCCAGGTTCCCGTGTTTACTCCCGCCCCGCTACAATGTGGGGCGGCAGGGAATCCGTAGTAAATTCCATTTTTAATTAAGCTCTATTCCATTATTTAATTACGAAGCTCACATTACAGCTCTGAGCTCACGCCCCGACTAATTATTTATTAATCAATTTGGTGCCTATATCTCGATTCGTTTAGAGCTATACCTAAATCAAATATCTGATTTTTAACCGACTTCCAAAAAGAAAACAAAAAGAGTAGGTTCTCAAATCGACGCGTATATTTTTGACGATGTCCATCTATATTTCCATCAAATCTTAACTGATTTCGATAATTTTTTTTATTTGAAAGGGTGTATTTGCAGGTAAGTCCTATTTAAATTTGGTGAAGATCTGATGAATATCTTCGGAGATGGAGGACGAAACTTCTCAATGTATGAGAGGAAATCGCTCGCGATCAGAGTATGTGTAGACTTTCAACCACGCTTAGTACATAACATAATAATATATATATATATATATATATATATATATATATATATATATATATAGAGCAAATTGACTCTCTGGCGGAACCCGTCCGCGAAGAGACCGACACTAACGTGCAACATTTGCCTGTGGAGGAGGACACGGAGGAAACAGTTTCCCTTGACATAGAGCGGATGCAGGGAAGGATTTTAGAAGAGGCGATCTCTGAGATCCGCATTGTTCCTCTAGAGAACCATCCGCGGCTCTCCCGACTCACATTAAATTTAGCGACGTGGGAGGTCATTGAGGCCATAAACCAAATGCTGCCTCAATACTTTGAGCGCAGCACTGGCCTGGATGATACGGCTTCTATTCTCTTTGGTGCGGCCTTAGCTGTTCACCGTTTCATGGGTGTCAAGACCCAGGAACGTGGACGCGCTACTTTAAGAGTAGTGTCTAGTGACGAAACGCGACGCGAGTAGGTATTTTCCAAAATGCTATCTGTTTCACAACGCTTCGCTGCCCGACCGCATCGTGCGATAGAGAGAGTTGCAAGTCCAGGAGTTATTTGCCTAAATTTTATTCTTGAAATATTGTTTCGGGTCATAACGTTTTTACCCCCCTAAACGTTTACAAAATTAGACAATTTTGGTCTCATTAGATTCAGTACACCTTAATCTAGGCTCGTACGTTTCATTTTTTTAGTATTTCAGTTTAGTTAAATTTAAAAAAATAAAATTAGTCGAGGAAGTTTTTTAGTCAAAAATATGGATATTTAGTCACTAATAACTTTTAACATAAGCAATATTTCTTTAAAATAAAAACGTACGGGCATAGTTTTTCATTGTATCTGCAACATTTCAAAAAATTATGAACATTGGACAACATTTACGGGTAGCAAAACGTTATCGCTTTTTGTATGAAAATTTTCAACTAGACAATCCTCTTAAGGCGCAGCACGGAACCAGCTTAGAAAAGGAGAATAGAACACCGTATCACCCTGGCCAGAGCTCTCATTGGCAGACTGCAGAGTTTCAGGTCGGGCAACACTAGGCCAAGGATTGTGCGCTCCGTTAGAATAGCCTTTAACGGGCTCAGGGTGCGGCTAGATCAGCCCGATATAACCCAAAACTAACGGAGCGCATCGACGATCTGAAGCAGAAAATCGCTGCATGGGGGAACCGCATTCGACGATACTCGGAAAGAGTCGAGCGCTTTCAGCAAAATCGCCTCTTCTCGAGTGATCAGAAAAGGTTCTATAAAAAACTGGAGCGCCCAGCAGTCTGTTCTATGTCATGTGAGTCATGATGATATTTAACATAGGCATAGGCATTTAGAATAGGCATTTTCTAGGCAAGCGCGCTCCAACCTAGACCTCATCAGTGCTTTCCAGTATTGATTGTCGTCCAGCGTAAGCCAAATCTCCAAATAAAAAAAACATAAAAATAACCACAATTGAAAGCAATTGACATGCGACATACCAGCAATTGACGTTTGACAATTGAAATGACACTAAGATGACGTAACGTCATTACAAACATGGACAACAAAAGCAGATGGATGCACTCCGTGAGTTGCTATTCTACAAATGTACCCAATTATCAATTTTATATTTGTACCTCTTATTCACTGTAAAACTACAAAAAAGCTTAATTTATTTCAATTTCTATGATTTATTACTATTTTTTGGTATAGTGTACAAGTACCCCAAGATGAAACAACCCCTTAGTTCTCAGCGAGTCGCGTGGCATCACAGCTCATTATGCATGTATTTGGTAACATCGCATTTTCCACTCGCTTTGTTTAATGGCTCGTGATTACACGCCATGAGTGTTCGCAATGCGAGAAAGCTGATAATGAATGCTTTTTAACCGACTTCAAAAAAGAGGAGGTTCTCAATTCGTCCGAATCTTTTTTTTATGTATGTGCACCGATTATTCGAAGACGCCTGAACCATATGGAAAATTCTTTTTTTCTTTTAAAGGGTATACTTCCCAGGTTCCATTTAAATTTTATCGAAATCGGTCGAGCAGTTTTTAAAAAATCAACATTAAATTATATATGTACTTTATCTACTCCAGCATCGAAAAGTTCCAATTTCGAATTTGACCGCTGAATCTAAATGAACCCTCTTTCGGTTTTGCTTCTCATTTCGATGCAGCTCGTTGTATGGGAGCTGAATCGAAATGGTTATCTTCTTAAAATAGGATACCTAAAGGTAAGGCTCTGGGTTCTGCCACTTTTGTACCGTTCATATGACAGAGGCGCCACAGGCGGCTGGTGGCGGCTTACGGAGTTACTTTTTGTTGACAGAGGCGCCACAGGCGGCTGGTGGCGGCTTGCGGAGCTACTTTTTGTTACTTTATTGAGCCTACGGCGTATTTTGTTAATGATTTTATTTTCCTTGTCGTAGATAAAATCTTGTATGCAACTGACCGTAATTAGTCATTTTACTTCTCGTACTATCCTATTTTGATACTCGGCAAGCCTCGTATCAAAAAACAGCACTCGAATTAAAATGACCCTCATTACGATGCAGTTGCATAAATAGCTATTGTAGTGGCGCGGGCGTTAGAAGTCGGTTTTTAATTTTTTTTTATATTAAATTATAGTAACTAGGCTTGTTTTATGTTCGCTTTCTTTCATAAACTGATGAGTGATAATACCCAAAATCAAACAAAACAAAATAAGGGCCGATTTCACCAACGTAAAATAAGTATTTTCCGATAGTTTCGATATTTTAACAGTGTTTGTATTGAAATTCTGTCATAATATCTTTGCTCTCTAAGATTTATTTTACGTTGGTTAAATCGGCCCCTAGTAATATTAGTATTGTAAACTAGCTGATGCCCGCCAATTCATCCGCATGGATTTAGTTTTTAAAATCCCTCGGGAACTCTTTGATTTTCCGGGATGAAAGTAGCCTATGTTACTCTCCAGCACCCCGATTCAGAACATTTCGATAACTTCCCGTTTCGATACGATTAGATATCGATCTCGTATCGAAAATGTTTTGTCGTGCGATTCAGAACGTTCGGTTAGAGAATTCGATTCGATGTCGACTACGGAATCGTTATTTTAATGTTAAAATACGTACAATATGGTAAGTAAACATTTACATACCAAAATCATTCATCATAATCATTTTATACGAAAAACCAGTGAACACAGTACGTAAACAAAAGGATACCGGATGCCCTGTAGCTTTCGATAACTAACCAACTAAAATTATCGGACGTTAGGAAAATCTTTTTGATAAGGTTGTTCTGAATAGCGTTTGATAGAAGTTAACGAACGATATCTACGTCGGTTCGATTCGGTTTTGTCAACTTCTCTGTCGATACGAGTATTCTGAATTGAAAATTCATCTTATCGTACGATAACAAACCGAATCGATCGATAATTATGTTAACGTAAGGTTCTGAATCGGGGTGCAGGTCCTACTATACCCAAGCAAAAAATCACGCCGATCTTTGATTGCAGCGTGATTGAAGGAAAAACCAACAAACAAACACTTTCACATCCTTACTAATTATATAAATGCGAAAGTGGGTTTGTTTTTTGGTTTGTCCTTCAACCACGCTATCACGGACATGTACCTATCAGTTGGTAAAGAAGAAATACGTTCTGGTGCTTTTTGGATTTAGCTGTTCCTTAAGGATTGAAAAGGTGTAACCAATATCAATAAGGGTTCCATTTTTACCATTTTGGTACGGAACCCTAAAAATAAGTAGACGTACAATCTACACTTGCATGCAAAAAAATCGACCCACCCCGCGCTTTTCTATTTGGAACATGATATTATGTCGAAAATGTACGTACCTAAATAAAAAATAACTTTTATTACCGTTTGATAGACGAAAAGGTAAGATTTCAATAACCGTATTGCAAATTGGAACTGAAAATTGATTACCAACTTTACAGGCTTATAACAAAAAACGGCTTAATCTACCTACACTAATTTTTAATCACTGATTTGAAAAACATTAAAGAGTTTTCATGTAAAAAAAACACAAATAAACTTATTTCAATAGCACGTTTTGCCACCCCTTGCCCTGATTGTAGCCTCCATCCGGTTCTTCATAGACTTTGTAACGGAGTGGATCGGCCCGGCTGAGAGCGACCCACTTCGTTCATTAGATGTGAGGGATCGAACCTCGCTTTTCACTATTTCCTAGGACAAAGAATAAAATGCTCGATAAACAATAGCGACTTTTATTTACAATTCTCTTAACCTATTACATGATATCGAGAGACGTTGACGCAAGCCTAAACACGGTTACAATATTATATGAAGCGGGACCGCCCGGGCGGCTGACGGGAGGACGACGGACTCCCGGTGGAGCGCGGGTGACGCGGCGGTCGCGGGGGGAACGCAGACGCTCGGGGTGGTTGGACGGGCCGGGCCGCGAGGCCAGG
The DNA here is from genome assembly GCA_029955525.1 of Oeneis ivallda. Lineage (NCBI taxonomy): Eukaryota > Metazoa > Arthropoda > Insecta > Lepidoptera > Nymphalidae > Oeneis > Oeneis ivallda. The sequence goes on from JARPMR010000007.1 coordinate 25,186,666, forward strand.
CGCGAGCAACAGCCCCTGTGGGTCCACCAGAGAGCTCGTACCACTCGTCAACCCAGAGGGTAATCAGGCCGACGATGGGATCGATCCAGAGGGAAATCAGACCGACCCCGATGGTACGAGCGCCGCTAGCGAACTGATGCTGGACGCTCTTGTTCGGCTTTTATACTTTTCTGTTGGCTGCTTCGGTGGGCCTCGGCGCGGTTCGGCGGAGGTCGCGCCGATGAGGTCATTGGCCTGGCGAGTGCGTTCACGTCGGCCCCGCGTGGTGAGTCAGGCGGCACGTGTATTGTGGGCTGCTTGCGCTGTGACGGCGTGTTCACGCGGGTCCCTCGTGCGGTGATTCACGCCGCCCGTGTAGGCTGCTTTGTGTTGTGACGGCGCTCGTCACACTCCCCCCTCTCGCTTTGGGATGTTTACCTGTAAACATCACCGTTGGTTACACACCATCCTCTGAATCAAAAGAACTAGAAAGTGGTTTACTGTCGTCTGTATGTCACTTTGTATTTTTCGAACCTATGCGTTTGGCTGTGCTTTCCCTCCTATGTCACCCTTTTTGTATTTGGGTAACCTCACTATCCCCTTTCGGTGGTTACCCATGCGTTTTCTTCCTCTCCTTTTCTTTTTCTTCTTCTTTTGCCCCTCGGCTGCCACCACCTCTGTGGCCATTGCCTGGCATTCTGGTGACATCGTTCGGTCGTCATCGGGTTCCTTTTTGGTTGACGGACCTTGCATTGCCGCTTCTTTGTCCGAGCACGCTGGGGTTGTCGCGTCCGCCATCGTTTACTCCACTGTAACTGATCCTTTTTTGACATTTTCTTGATTTCGATGTTATATTTCTTGTCTTGAGGGTAGGTTGATTTCTTTCTAGTGACATTTGTGTATTCTGTGCTCTTTGTCTATGCTTTCTTATAGTCCGATGTTTGTCTGGTCGGACCTTCCCGGTCGGGTCTATGTTGGATGGTGTGTGTCGTCTTGGACTATTCGTGTCGTGTTCTGACTTTTATCGGTTACGTTTCTTTCGTTTTATTCTTGGAATCTTTTTATATCCTTTATGTGTGCTGTGCATATTTTGCCTCCGTTGAGTGCTTTTAATAAAAATATCACGGGCGATTTTTTCTCTATTATCTTGTACGGGCCTGAGTATTTTGGTGCTGGTTTCGCGCAGAATTTTTTTTCTGCGTTTGACAGTGGAAAATCTCGTTTAAGTACGAGTTGTTCCATCTTTGGTTCCCATTCGCGTTTTGATTTATCATAGTTTTTCTTTTGGTTTGTTGATGCTAGTTTCTGGTTCTCTCGTACCATTTGATAAATTTCTTCTAGTTTTTGTTTTTCTTTTTTCTCAACCGTCGGTGTCGGGAGACTCTTTTCGTCATTGAAGTTTCTTAACTCGGTGTTGTATTCTGATGTTTTTTTCCTTATGTACTTATTCCATTTTTCCCGATTTTTCCCTATAAAGGCGGCTATCGTGTTTTCGCGTGTTTTGTACCCTCGTTTGGTCGGACTACACTTTGGTGAGTACGGTAGGCTGAGTTTTTGTCCTATATTATACTTCCTGAGTGTGTCTTTATAATGTTTGCTTGTGACTGATTTCGCGTTATCACCGAGCAAAGTTTTTATTTCGCCACCTCTCATCGGTACGCATTCTTTTCGTGCGTTTACGGCTGCGTTCGCGCGTTTATGTTTCTGACATGTTTCGCACTTTTTTACGTATTTTGCGACGTCTCTAAAAATGCCTGGCCAATAATAACGTTGTGCTGTTTTGTTGAAGGTTTTTGATACCCCTAGGTGTCCTGTGCTAGGTTCGTCGTGGTTTTGTGAGAGGATTCTTCTTTTGTCGGAGTTTTTGACGCATAGCTTCCATTCGGTGTCGGGATCTAATTTGCCCCCGTATCGTGGATTGATTATTCTCCTATACAGTTTATCTTCCTGTATTCGGTAATCTGGTTCTGTTTCGGGGTTCGCCATTACCTTATTTAATTTTCTTGTGTACCATTCGTTTTCGTCAACTGACGCGGCGCATACTGGGTTTCTTGATAGTTCATCTGCTATCCCGTTTTGTTTTCTTGGTTTTTTATGTTTTGGTTTTGTGATATGTTTCCCCCCTTTAATGCCTTTTGGCCTTTTTTTTGCTTTTTCGAATTCCTCGGCTATTTTAGCTTGTAGTGTTTCCTGTTGTTTCTTTGCTAACTTTTGTTTGCCCTCGCGTTTTTCCTTAGGTTCTTCTTTGTTGGTCTGTCTATTTGGTTCTTGTTCCCATCTTATTGCTAGTCCCAGTCTTCTTAGCAAGTCCATGCCCATTATCATTACTGTAGTTGTTGGTAGATATATCACTTGGTGTGTTAGTTTCTGTCCTGCGACTTCGAGTTCGATGTTCACTGCCGTGTCCGATGTTATTTTCGAACCGTCTGCTAATTTTATAGTGTTTGATTTGGGTATTACGTCCTTCCTAGTTTCTTTTATGTGGTTCATGATGGTCTTGTTTATGTACGTGTTTGTTGACCCTGTATCCACCAGTGCTTCGTACGTCTTGTCGCCTATTTTTACCTCTGCGAATATTCTATTGTCTTTTTTTCTTTCTTGTACGTTTGTTGTGTAGGCTTGTGACCCTGTTTTTCTCACTTTGTTCGCTCCGTTGCAGCAATCCCGAGTTAGTTTTCCTAGTAATCCGCAACGGCTGCAGAAAATAGCCTGTTTGCCTCGGCAGTCTCGGGCCCTGTGGTTTTTCTTTCCGCACTTCCAGCAGCATTTCCCTGGGTCATAGTCTGGTAAGATTAGTTTTCCTTCCGGCTTCTGTTTGTGTTCCTGGTTTCTGGACCCTGCTCTGGAGTGTTCTGGTTGGTTTCCCTTGTGGTAGTATGTCGGTGTCTTGTATGTATACTGATACTGATCTGTTCGAATTTTTTCGTATTCTTTTGCCAGCTGTATTAATTCCGTCATCGTGTTGAAATCTCTTCTTTTGATGTAGAACTGGTAGCTGCTTCTCATGTTGTCATAGATTCTCTCTAGTTGTTGTTCTGGTGTTAATTTCCCATATCTTCTGAATAATGTTTGCATGTTTGTTAGATAGTCGACGAAATCTTCACGTGCTTCCTGTTTCTTGTTTATGATCGTTTCTAAAAGATTTTTCTCATAATTTTTCGGATAGTAGTACAACTTGAAGCTGTCTGTTAAATCTTCCCATGTTTCCCAATATTGATTGTTGTTCCTGTACCATAGTGCTGCTTTTCCGCTGAGACATCTTGGTATGACGTGTATTATTTTATCTTTGTTGACCTCTAATGTTTCGGCCAGTTCTTCCACTCTTTCTAGGAATTCTACGGCGTCTCCTGTTGAATCGAACTGTATCTTCCATCGGGACACTGCTTTGTCGAAGTCTGTTGCTCCGTTTTCGGTACCCATTGTGTTGTCTTGGCTAGTTGCTTCTTCTGTTTTTATCGTTTTTGATAACAGCTTCCTCAATTCCTCCACTGTGCTTGTAGTTGGAGCTGGTATGTTTCTCTTCTCTAGTTCTTCTGTTAGTTTTTGTTTGTTTAGTGAGTAGATCCAGGCAGTTGGCATAGTTCGCCTTCGATTTGTTCTCCCTGTCTTGGGGTTTTTTTTTTTTTCTTTTTACGGTACGGGCGTTAGTGACTATCTTTTTTTTTTCTCCGGTAACGGTACGGTTGTTAGTTAATATCTTTATATTTTTAATACCTACGGTAGCGGTACTGGTGCTGGTTTATGTCTTTTTATTTTATCTATGGTGCGGAAGTTAGTTTATATCTTTTTATTTTTAATATCTACGGTAGTGGTACGGGTGCTAGTTTATAATCTTTTATTTTTAATATCTATGGTCACGGTACGGATGCTAGTTAATATATCTACGGTAACGGTACTGATGCTAGTTAATATCTTTTATTTTAATATCTATGGTAACGGTACTGAAGCTAGTTTATATCTTTTATTTTTAATATCTACGGTAACGGTACTGAAGCTAGTTTATATCTTTTAGTTTTAATATCTACGGTAACCTACTCTGTTGCTAGGTTATTTCGCGGTGCTCAATTTAATTATTCCGGCGGTTACAGCAAGTACGGTCGGTCGGCGAGCGTTATTTCTACCTACTGTATTTTTCTTATTAATTTTTCCCTAATTTCCGCGGTGTTCCCCCTTGTGTCGTACGTGTAGTAGTTTTCTAAACGATGAGATGCTTTTCCCGTGATTTATCTAACTACTCGAGGTTAATCAAGCCGACTAATCCGGGATAAGCATCTATTTTCGCGGTTTCTTATTCTTTTCCCTACGTTTTCTTTCTCTTTATACGATCGGTTACTCACCCTTTCAGTGGACCCGATAAATCGAATCGATTACGTGAAAGAGTTTGTAACCGTTAAGTTGTAAAAGTCGCGAGTATTCCTAAAGTGAAATGACCTACTGTTTGATTGCCACTCTGTGTTTTTCGGTACGGGTAGACACCACCACGGTCGCGTGGAGCGTGTCTATTTTTACGGAATATGCCTGTGAACGCGACGCGGTACTTTTTCTCGCGACGCGACGCGGGCGGACGGACCGGCCAAGCGTAACGGATTGGCGCGGGTGAGTGGTTTTACGGATGCGACGCGATTCTTAAGCGACGCAAACGGACCGGCTACCTAATTGGTTCGCGCGGTATTTTCACGGACGAGTAGGTGGTTTTTTTTTTTTCACGTGTTCACGGAACGGTATCGCGGGTTTTTGCGGTGGGCGCCAAATGTAACGGAACGCACGTTGGACGCCAAATGTAACGGAGTGGATCGGCCCGGCTGAGAGCGACCCACTTCGTTCATTAGATGTGAGGGATCGAACCTCGCTTTTCACTATTTCCTAGGACAAAGAATAAAATGCTCGATAAACAATAGCGACTTTTATTTACAATTCTCTTAACCTATTACATGATATCGAGAGACGTTGACGCAAGCCTAAACACGGTTACAATATTATATGAAGCGGGACCGCCCGGGCGGCTGACGGGAGGACGACGGACTCCCGGTGGAGCGCGGGTGACGCGGCGGTCGCGGGGGGAACGCAGACGCTCGGGGTGGTTGGACGGGCCGGGCCGCGAGGCCAGGCGCGAGCAACAGCCCCTGTGGGTCCACCAGAGAGCTCGTACCACTCGTCAACCCAGAGGGTAATCAGGCCGACGATGGGATCGATCCAGAGGGAAATCAGACCGACCCCGATGGTACGAGCGCCGCTAGCGAACTGATGCTGGACGCTCTTGTTCGGCTTTTATACTTTTCTGTTGGCTGCTTCGGTGGGCCTCGGCGCGGTTCGGCGGAGGTCGCGCCGATGAGGTCATTGGCCTGGCGAGTGCGTTCACGTCGGCCCCGCGTGGTGAGTCAGGCGGCACGTGTATTGTGGGCTGCTTGCGCTGTGACGGCGTGTTCACGCGGGTCCCTCGTGCGGTGATTCACGCCGCCCGTGTAGGCTGCTTTGCGTTGTGACGGCGCTCGTCACAACTTTATCAATTCCTGTGGGATACCATCCCACTCCTCTTGGATAGCCACTTTAAGCTCCTGGAGGGTTTCTGGGTGGGGTATGAGTTCTGCCCTGGCCCTTCTCATAAGCAGCATTAAAATTTTGGAAATATCGTGTTTCAAATAGAAATGCGCGGGGGTTGGGTCGATTTTTTTGCACGCAAGTGTATTTCTAGAAACAGTGATAGCCTAGTGGTTACGACTGTGGTCTTCTATTTGGGGGGTCGCAGGTTCGATCCCGGGTACCTGTGACTTTTTGACTCTGACTGAGTTAAGTGCGTTTAGTAAAAATAATAATAATAAATATCACATGCATGTGTATTTAGTGAAGGAAATAGTGAAGGAATAGGTACATAGTGAAGGAAAACATCGCGAGGAAACCTGCACACCAGTGAGTTCTCCATAATGTTCTCGAAAGTGTGTGAAGTCCGCCAATTCGCATTGGGCCAGCGCGGCGTGGTGGAATATGGCCTATAACCCTTCTCTGAGAGGAGACCTCGAGTTAATAAGTGAGCCGATGATGGGTTGATAATGATGATGATGATGAAGTGTATTTCTACTGCCCTGTAATTTCACTTTATTAGTACATATTCTAATTAGTATCGTATTTTTGTTACTGTCAGCATTAGTGCAAAGGCTTCGCAAATGTATGCAGTCAAAAATTACAACGTGAACGCTTAGTGCCCCAACGCTATCCCATAATTACTTGCACGGGAGACTAATACATTAATTACAAAACTGTGTTACCGGGAAACTCCTCCACTCTCTGGAGCCAGGCTACACTTCACTGCCAGGTCATTTATTCAACTAAGTATCTAGTGTAATTAATCAGAGCTAATAATCAGCGAGCGATGGAGAGAGCTATGCTTGGGGTATCCCTGCGAGATCAAATCAGAAATGAAGAGATCCGCAGGAGAACTAAAGTCACCGACATAGCTCAGCGAGTCGCGAAACTGAAGTGGAAATGGGCGGGGCACATAGTTCGAAGAGCTGATGGTCGTTGGGGTCCCAAGGTGTTGGAGTGGCGACCCCGCACCGGTAAGCGCAGTGTTGGCAGACCCCTCACTAGGTGGACCGACGACATCAAACGAGGCGCAGGGAGCCGCTGGATTCAGGCGGCGCAAGACCGAAGCCTGTGGAGGTCCATGCAGGAGACCTATGTCCAGCAGTGGACATCTAAAGGTTGATAATGAATAATCATTGCACTAACTGTCGAGTTACATTCAAGCATTTGTTGTTGTTTTTACGTTATTTCACGCTTTAACGTTGAAGGAAAACATCGTGAAGAAACCTGCACTCCTGAGAGTTCTCCATAATGTTCTCAAAGTTGTGTGAATTCTGCCAATTCGCATTGGGCCAGCATGGTGGACTATGGCCTGTAACCTTTCTCTGAGAGGAGACCTGCGCTCTGTAGTGAGACGTTGATGGTTTGCTGATGATGATGATGAATGTTACTATCGATAAAACTATTTTTTTGTATGAAAAATGCGGTTGTAGAGTTTTGAAGTGAAATGCTGAGGCAACGGTTTTTTTGTTTTTTTTTTGTTTTTTATTCAAATAAACTTTTACAAGTACTTTTGAATCGTCAATGAGTCTACCACTGGTTCGGAATGCCGTTCCTGCCGAGAAGAACCAGCAAGAAACTCGGCAGTTGCACTTTACAAAATACTTTTACAATATACTTAATAGATATTATGCTATGTATGCAGAGTTTCCACAATGAGGGGAAGTTCCACAAAAGCATACGTAATTATATCTAATTATAATTCAACACATGTTAAGACGGGCAGAAAGAAAGTAGCCCCATTGCCGCTGGTGGCACCCGTTCACGAGCATGACGCATGACTGTGCTATCTGTTTTATCAACAGCAATAATCAGGATAATAATTAAGCACAAATCCCTTATGGTATGCGACATAAGATTTTTGACAATCCCCCTGCAGTATTCTGTGTTAATGTTGTCTGATGCTGATGAGATCAAAATATAGATTAATGGACATGGGTTAAGCGAAAGTGTCTGAACGCTTAGTTTATTACGGGTCAGTGGAATTAACACGAACTGTGTTAATCGGTCCAATCTATCTTATTAAGATACGTGAGAAAATTTATTGGTTTTTGTCTGTAGGCATTTTCCTTTCCTTCATTTATTTCAACCCATCTTAGAAGGAGAAGGATTCAGGCCCCGACACCGGAGCATCCTCAGGAGATGTCGACTTTACAATGCAGTATTGTCTAGAAGACAAACTATTAGTACTATTATTATATATTCTGTGCTATTGTCTAGTAGGCGAAACGTGCGTCGAGATTAGTGTAAAAGTCTTGTGTGGTGGTGCATGTGAGTGGTGGTGCATGTGAGTGGTGGTGGCATTGCTTGCTTGGGAACTTTGCTTTCTTGCTTGCTTGGGAAGGTGAGCGGTACTTAGCTTGTTACTGCATGTTTGACCATACAGATTTTTTCTGTTGGCGGATTATAGCAAAATAATTCTAACCTTTTCTTGCTAATCATGAACTTCCGCAAAGTAACGCCTGCTTCTATTCAATATATGTAATAATTTATGCTGAGTTGGAAGTTTCTGAACTGTTTTTAATTTTTGGATCCAATATTATGTTGTTGATCTCAGGTTACCAGGTACGGTACGTACCTACAAGACATAATTCAGAGTATATTCCACCAAAGTATTAACTAGTGAGTTAAACTCATCTATTTATGTTTCTAAGTTGAATCCTCCTACAATAATAATAATATATCCGTAAATCTAATCTTCCATTACAGAATACTGTCTTAAGGTACCGTACGAAGATTATGTTAGAGCCGGCTACAGTGCCAAGTCAGATGTTTGTAACTTAATTAAGGGTACAATATTGGGCAATCTAGCGCTACAGTGTTTCCTTTCTAGCATCGAGGTACATGCTGTAAATTAGATACATATATAGTGTGATTCCAACTTTATCGTTCGATGTGCATCGTTCATCAAGACTCAAACGGATTAATTAAATATCAGCGAAATGTTGGCTTAGGAATAGATGAGTACACAAGCTATGAAACACTATTGAGCTAAATCATGACTTTCACTGTTTCTAGTTTTCTCTGTCTGTCTGTTCGCGATAAACTCAAATTCTACTGACCGGATTTTCATGCGGTTTTCACTAATAGACACCGTGATTTATGAAAACAGGTTTGGTATAAGTTAAGGTTTTGTGTAAATTGATTGATATAGTATGAAGATGGTTGTTGAAAATGTCGGAAAAAGTCAAGGCGCCTGGGAGCTTTCATCGAAAACGCTGCCTAATTCCTTAAACTAAAACAATTTATGGTGGTGGTATGGTGGGATAGGTCTATACAGAAAAGATGGGATATTATATCTATAATCCTTTACACCATACAATTTAAATGAATATCTTAGGAGTTATCGCAAAATTAAAACGAACACGTGCGATGCGACCCGACGCGACGGAAGAAAAAATAGTCTCTACCTACCGCGTGCGAAGCCGGGACGGGTCGCTAGTTTATTATAAAGTAGCTTTCGCGTAGAGGTTTTTAAAAATCCCATGGAAATCATATGTTTTTGCAGGATAAAAGGTAGCGTCACTCTCCAGGTCCTCAACTATCCTTAAAAAGAATCAAGTCAATCCGCGCGTTGCTCGGTTGCTGCGTGATTGAAGGACAAACCAACAAACAGACACACTTCCGCATTTATAATATCAGTAAGGATATCTTTGACACTTTAAGCAATAGGTACCTACCTACGATAGAAAAAATGTGAAAAGTAGGATTGACTGTTTTAAATATTTTTTTTTTCAGTATTTTAATTTGCAATTAAGCATTAAAAGATATGCCTTTTGATATTTTGACCCTGGTTAATATTAGAAACGAGCTAGAAAGATTTGAACCAGTGTTAGACGGTACATTGAATTATGCCACAATAACCATTAGGTACATACTATGGGCGTCCGGTTTGCATTCAGGACACAATTTGATCTGTCCGGCGTATTGCGTAGGGCGAGGGATAGGGCGAGGGCATAATGTACAGGGAAAATATTACGATCCCGGGGAAGAAATCTATTGTGTTGAAAGCAATTAGAGATTGGATGGTGTATTACATCCTTAATATACTTCGTGAGCGAAATTGAATGCCACTTTTTTAAGTAAGAAGATTTTTGATCGGGTCTCTTCATAATGTTTTTAATTAAAAAAATTTCATCTCTCTCTTCTGTCAATAAAGCAGCCTTGAAGGCTGTTTTATTGACAAAAAAAATGCGTTAGTGTCGTGGATCTCTCGCCACATGTTAGAACCATCTCGTGAAAATAAGCAGACAACAGCGTTAGTAAATTTTGCTGCACATATTTGTTCGGAATTTCTCTTCTATAAAACTTCGTTCCAAAAATAAAAAAAAAGAACAAAGACATAATCTGAAGTCAGGATTCGAACCCCCGAACCGATACTTTCACTCCTTCGTTAAGCCGCTACGCTACCGTGTGTAATAAACGAAGGCAACAAGGGTAGTGACGGAAAATTCTTACACTTTTTTCGCCTAAAAACAAGGGTCGTTACGGAAAATTCTTACACTTTTTTAGGGTTCCGTACCCAAAGGGTCCGTCCGTCCGTCCGTCCGTTCGTCTGTCAGCGGGTTGTATCTCGTAAACCGTAATAGATAGACAGTTGAAATTTTCACATATTGTGTATTTCTATTGCCGCTTTAACAACAAATAATAAAAATAAAATTAAATTAAAAAATAAAGGGGGCTCCCATACATGGAAATGGAGTCGAAATAAAATTTTATTTTTTTACCCTGGCATGTGGTGAGTTCAAATATATATTTTATTATTTTTTAGCTCCAAAAATGAAGAAATGGAGGGCCGTAAAAGTTGTCGGTTTTAGACCAATTTTGTTAGGGGGTCTATCCCAAAAACTAAACTAGTTAGGAATTTGAAATTTTGGTATATTATGTACTATATATAGTGCATAAGTGCATAGTAAACTAAGCAAGAGTCATTTGAACTATAGCGGTGTCATAACTCATAAGGGTTTGCAGATCGACGGAGATGAGCGACTCAATGACCAACCAAAGATATTTAACCAAGCTAAGCAAGCAAAGCTTGTCAGATGATGCAGCATGCTGGAGTAGTACAAGGACAAAACAAGCTTACAAATCGATAAACTTAGAAATTTAATAAGGTAGGTAATCTTAGAAAGTGGGAATATAACGCCAATGATCGTAAATATAAGAGGCAAGCTTTTTGTAATGCGTAAATTATGTTGAATTTCGGTATAGATTGCCTACCTCCTCGGCAATTTAATTAAAAACATTGAAGACAAAACAAAACGAAAGTATGATTAAAAAAATCCGTGATACAAAACAATTGGCAAAAGAGCGTTATTTTAAGTCGGCCATTTTGAAATTGGTTTTCGCGATTTAAAGACATTTCTTCACTTCCAATTTGGGTGATCAATTTTCTGGACTAATAGCGGATGAACAATGGGGAATGACCTTAAGGAGGCGTGGGGCGCATGCGTAGAGGAACCCTGGCAAACTGTCATGGCAGCTCAGTATCGAATCGACGCCAAGCGGTCGCGCGTATCTTCTTAACGCGGTAAACACATATCTACTGATTTCAGTTACTATTCGTCTCCGTATATAATAAGTAACGGATTTCTGTGCTTGTGTGTATCTGTGACAGTTGTTTTGGACCAGTGATAGGTGGTGTGAACTGGATAGTACCTGAAGGAACCGGTTTCGTCCGGATTGAACCGCTTGGAGTAAGCTGTAAGTAGTTCAGAGAATTTGTTTGAGCAAGACGATCGTATCCGTCCACTCGTCCTGTATTTTGACGACTCTTACCTTGAAAGTAGGATAATTATATCCATGTCTATTTCTTAAAGCATTTTCAATATACGAGTAAAAACCTTCTGTTACTATCTATACTCTACACCTACCTAAAGCTCTTCACTAAGAAATTTTTATGTGCAGCATCAGGATTGAGGAGTTAGGACCTGGAGCTCCGTGATTTAGTCCATACTTGTTATCATGCAATATCAATTCGTAATCGACATTTCCTAAATCACCATAGTTTAGTTGGGCAATACTCCTACAGCATCAGGCTTGAGGAGTTGAAGGTGAACATTTTTATGGGACCATTTCGCAAACATCCTCTGTCGATTAGAAAAAATATCACGCGTACGGTCCAGAAATCCCGGAGAAATCGGTGGACATACATAAAAAAAAAGATACAGGCCGAATTGAGAACCTCCTCCTTTTTGGAAGTCGGTTAGTTAAAAATAAGCTTGATATGAGTTACTTTAAAAAATTAGCACTTTAAATCATATTTCACAAACGGATCCCTGAATCGAAAAATAGTGTTGCCATACCCACAATATTTTTGAAAGACCTATTCAAAGACACCCCACACTATGGGATAGACGAGAAAAAAATTCATCCCCACTTTACATGTAGGGGAGGTACCCTAAAAAAAATTATTTTCACAATTTTATTTCACCACTTTGTTGGCGTGATTAATATTGATACCCTTGTCAAATTACAGATTTCTAGTACCAATAGTCTCTGAGCTAAGCAGCGGAGAGACGGACAGACGGACGGACATGGCGAAACTATAAGGGTTCCTTGTTTACTACGGAACGCTAAAAACCGAAAAATTAAAAAAAAATGTTTTTTTAATGCAAAAATATTTTACTTAAGTAAGTATCATATATTTGCTTATAAGCTGTGTGAAATCTCTGGTGGAGGCTACGGCCGATCTGGCGATTCCAGCACGATTGCATATAGAAACCACACAGGGGTATATAGTTAAAACTGCCCAACTGTCATTCCCCATTTCAAGTTAACCCGATATCACCTTAGACTACATCAGGGATTCCCAAAGTGGTCGATATCGACCCCTTGGGGTCGAAATCAGTTTCCCAGGGGTCGACATAAACGAGAACTGAATTTGGGGGTCGACGAGGTCTAAAAATCGACTCCTATTAATTAACACAAGTTCTTATTTGAAGCTTTCAAGATACTGTATATAAGTTGTGTTACGTTACGTGTATTAACTTGTTATAAGAATGACTAATATTTTAGTAGGAAGTAGGTATCATTGTTGTACTTTATGTCTATTTATTTTGTTAAATTTTGATGAGAAAATGATGTCAAGTTCACTTACTTAACCAACCGCAAAGTTTTTATATTGGTAAGTATTTTGTATCAATAGGAGTAAAACTATAGATAGGTTTTTAGGGTTCCGTAGTAAACAAGGAACCCTTATATAGTTTCGCCATGTCCGTCCGTCTGTCTGTCTGTCCGTCCGTCCGCGGTTTAGCTCAGACTTCAGAGACATCTGTAATTTGACAAGGGTATAAATATCAATCACGCCGACAAAGTGGTGAAATAAAATTGTGAAAAATAATTTTTTTAGGGTACCTCCCCTACATGTAAAGTGGGGATGAATTTTTTTTCTCGTCTATCCCATAGTATGGGGTGTCGTTGAATAGGTCTTTCAAAAATATTGTGGATGTGGGAATACCATTTTTCAATTCAGGGATCCGTTTGTGAAAAATTTTATTAGAGTCAAGTGACCCCCCCCCCCCCCCTCTGCCAGCTAAATGGTTGTATAAAGGATACAAGAAAAAATTCACAGCAGTAGTATATATATAATGAATTTTAAAGGAAAACTATCACGGCTGAGTAAGGTTCATTAGTTAAGGATTTATATCTTTTTTTTCTAAGTTAGGTATTACACGTAGTGTAAGTTGCATATTTGGTAGTATATTATAGTATTTAAACCATGGAACTCAAATAATGTATTCAATATTCATAAATAAAATAAAAGCACTATCCTAGGTCAGCAATAATATTTGAGACTTTCAACTACGGAACCCTACAGTGCGCGTGGCCCGACTCGCACTTGGCCGGCTTTTTTAAAGTAATTTGGCTATTAGGGGTCTGAGGTATCAGTTCATTTTGGAAAAAGGGTCTCTTGCCCAAAATAGTTTGGGATTCCTGGACTACATCATGTCGTCACTTACTATCGGGTATGATCGCAGTAAAAGCTATTATTTTCATGAATACAAAAAAGGTGTGGAGGTACTATTAAAAATTTAGTATAGATACAATACCTACATTTGTTAAAGGAGTTACTTTCCACAAAAAAATAACGACTTCGTAAAGTTGTATCGCTATTCATTTAGTACTTCTCCGTTCAGGCGGAAGGTTAAAATAATTTAAGCCTTTATTTGAATATTTATGTTCATTATTCTCTTAAACGGGTAAGGCCTTCTCCTTTTCAGATTATATTTATTGCCTGGCTGAACAAAGTGTATTGGGATCCACTTGTATAGCGGCGCGCACTCTACCCCTTCTCTTCAACGAAGGTCGAAAGTTTGAATTTTTCATCAGTCACTACTTTTACTTTACAGCATAATATACTTACCTACATCGAGAATCAAAGTTAATGCTGCACCATCTTCTTAGATTAAATATTCATATTTTGTAATGCAAAGATGTCCCGATTACTAGACCGGCTAGCTATTAAGTTCCTAGGGTTTTGTTGGTAACCTATTTCTCTGATATATAGTGGGAAAGTCAGCAAAGAGGCATAAACTGCAAGGTAAAGACATGTAGGATCGTATTATTTGGAGCCTTTTTCAGTGTAGGTCTATGGCAAACTAAGTATACTAATTTATGGTTCTCCTAACAAAAGGACTAAGGAGCTCGATGACGCTTATTTGAATAATTTAATGTAAAAAATTCTTTTCAAACACCCGCGCCACTACAAAGTATGTATATAATTTAATGTTGATTTTTCAAGAACCGCACGACCGATTTCGATATGGGACTACCTGAGAAGTATACCCTTTCAAACATTATAGAATTTTCCAAATCGGTTCAGGCGTCTTCGAGTAATCGGTGAACATACATAAAAAAAAAGATTCCGATGAATTGAGAACCTCCTCCTTTTTTGAAGTCGGTTAATAAAATAAAGTTTCGCGGATGAATAATGTGTGATAAAATGCTTATTCAATTAATCTGTTTATTGAGTTTTCGAAAGTTTCGCATTGAAGAGGCATCTGGATGGTAATAAACTTTGCATATGTATAGAACGTATGATCACGTATGGTCATGCTAATATACGCAAATCAAGTTTCAGCTAGTCTCTTGGACTTTGTATGAAGCGCGTCTTTAACTTAGAGTTTAGCTTTAGAGCGTAAATGTTGACCTCATTTACTTTATAAAGCTTGTATCTCACGATGTTTACTGCCGCCTTTATGTGTTGAGTATCGACTATCATGCAATTTTCTAAAGGTTTCTCAAGTATCCCTTTCATTTGAATTTCCTTCTTTTAATACCTGTCGTCTCGTTATGTGTATTTTAACAATTCTGTTCATCTATTTCTCTTAAGCTGTATGTTTGGTTCAGTTGTTTGTTTGTTTGCTTATCGTTCAATAATCTTTTAAATGGATTTGGAAAACAATTTATATGGCAGATCCAAAGTATTGTAACTAAAAGTACTTATCTGCGCGGCTGTTAAATTACACTGAATCCATATTGATCAAACTTAAGGATCTTTTTCATCTCAAAAACGAGATGAGAAGAGAAAAGTGAGAAAGAAGTTCTCACATCTCTCTTCTCATCAAATTTTTAAGGAGAATGAAACTCTTGGTTAGGCAACAATTTTTTTTAAGAATAGGTTATTATTTAAACATTGAAATTAAGAAATAACAGAAAGATTGTGTAGCAGTGGTAGGGACAATAATTCGGGTCGAGTTTCAACCGACGCTTCGGCCCTTCGGATTTCAGCCCACCGATGAATCTCGTACCTTTATTTTGTAAGGTCTCCCGGCTATGCCAACATTCACGAACGGGAAGTATCCGGATGAAGCCATTCTGCGGAGGCTACCGCAAATTTATTCATTGGATCGCCCAGCGGTTTACAGTTCCTGCGATTACCTACTCTTTTTGATCCGGGTGAAAATATCTAAAAGCTTAAACCTTTAATGCTTCGCTTATTCAACCGCTAATTTAATAAATGGATTGAGATTTAAAGTAATACGAATTTTAAACTTAATCCGCCAATGACCGAAATTTCGACTGCGTGGATTAGGTTTTTAAAAATCTCTTTGAAACTCTTTTATTTTCCGGGGGTTTTGGGTCTCTACTTTTTCCATAAAAAGGTAAATATTTCCCAAATTAGAAGTAGCCTAAATTACTCCTTGTGAAATCTTTTAACCTAGTGGCAATTTGCGTTGGCTGTTACTTGGGCATTTGTCTTTAATTTGGTTGGCCAACGGTAAGACTTGTCATCCCTAAAAATCATGGTGCCAACCGTAGAAAAGCAGGATATGGTTGGCCTTACGAAGGGACTTCAGTCGGCATCACCACTACCATTTCCCCACCGTTGGCTATCGTTGGCTACAAAACACCAACGGAACTTTATACCTGCCTGTGTCGAGTCCTGTTAAAATTGGTTGAGCCATTGTTTTAGAGACAAGCATGGACAGAATTTATACAGAAAGTTGAAAAAAGGGTCCTCCTCTCTGGAGGTCCCTCACCGGTCGTGTTATTGATGTCCCATCGGAATATGAGAGTGAGGGAATTGTGTTTCAGTATACACCCACTTTAATATCTTCTGCGATGAACTTGTCTCTGTTGAGATTAGCCGTCATAGCTGAAACCTCGCCAGGAAAACTACTGTGTTTTACTAACATTAGGTGTAAGTATAAATTGTTTTTACTAACAAATTGAGCCTCAGATGCTCCAAATAAAGATTTTATTATTATTATTATAAAAACATTTTTTAAAAATTACGTAGTTAATAAGGCCACCAGACCAAACCTAAAGCTAGTTTAAAAATGACCCCATTTATTGCTGTTCCCAGGAATGTAACCTGGGTCCTCCCACTCTGTAAGACAACAAAGCGTATACCACTGCGCCAGGCAGGTCGTAAACTTCCCTAAATTGAATAGTCTTTGAGAAGTATGTTCGTCTCTGACCTTAGTAAATCCATAGAGAGTTAAGTTGAACAACTTCGCGAACACACCTTGCTAAGGTTTCGCCGCACCCCAAAAGAAAAGGGGCCCTGTCGGTGCCCGGAGATATTAAATGGCGGAACTTCGTAGGATCGATAGAGGAGTAGACCTACCTTGATGGGGTGGCATATGTTTTGCAAATGAACCTTAGTACTTTATTGGAATACGTATGTTTGAATTAGGCGGGAATTATCAGTGTGCGTTAATCCGCATCGTGTCTCACTGAACGCCACAGAGTCGCTAATTATTAGGTAGGTACTAGCTGCCCGGACAGACTTCGTTCTGTCAAAAGTTAAAAGTAAAAATTGAATTTTTTTTGTTTGTTTGTTTTTTTTTTAATTATTAAAACCTTCCGTGGACCTTAAGGAATATACAAAAAAATAAATTAACCGAATTGGTCCATCCATTCTTGAGTTATGCGCTTACCAAAATTCATTTTTATTTATATAGATAGCGAATTAATATTATATAAATCAGTAAGTAGTATTTATTGATAATATAAGAAAAGTTCACTCTCCGAGTCGTCCGCTTCTTGGAGATTTTAGAAAGTTTCCACCCAGTGTCATCTAAAGGCTTCGTTAGCGAAATGACAACTCTGAGTTTATCGTTTGGATAAATGTAATGCCGTCACTCTATGACAAGTTTATCCTAAAATTGACAAAAAAGGACAGTCAGTGAAAGTGGCCTTTAATGATAATCACTCATAAACTTAATGAATGGTCTTTGAGTGCGGCAGTTACAATAGAGGTAATACTGACAGTATACGTATCGTACCTACGTTTGCTGTCAGTATTTCCAGACACTTCTATGCGATTCTTTAAAAATGATTGCTAAAATGTGACGATTGCAATCATCTCTGATTAGCCGATACTTACTAGCTATTAGCTAAAATGAATTGTTGTAGAAAGAACGCGATAAATTCAGGCAATCACCACAGTTTGACGCAACTAAAGCAATGATTGATGCAGCTTTTACGAATAGGCCTGCTGCTGTTACTGACGAATAAAATCTACCTATTGATTTGAATAAACATCGTTTCTATTCTTTTTTTCTATTCTATTCTTGGTCAACACCAAGAATAGAATAGAAAAAAATAATAGAAAAAGAATAGAAACGATGTTTATTCAAATAAGTTCAGATCAACCTCAAAGTACTTTGAGGTCGTCATAGTATGACATCTCAAAACAATATTGAAATAATATCTTGTACTTTAAGTGTTGGTGGTGGGCCCCGTAAAGGGATTTAGTTTTTTAGTAGGTATTCTTGTGTAAATAACGTATGGTTACAACGCCCTCAAAGAAAATGAACGTGGTGGCTGAGTTATGGCGGAAGTTCGGCAAGCGTTCGACGGGGACTCGTTTCCCAAATGGACTTGAAAACTTTGCAGATTTTCCCTAACGTTGTTTGATTTTATCTCTCGCGCAAGACATATGCGGGAAACTAACCAACTAACCTTAAAATGTCTTACTGCGAATTAACTGAACAAATTTCAAACTGGATAATGGAACTGGTAATTTTCTGTATGACTCTAACGAGAATTCTCTGTATTCCCTAACGAGTACAAATCAAAGTTCCAGTCTGAGTATTTCTTTGTATCGCATAGGTATAATATATGAGAACTTCATGTTATGGTATTCAGAAAAGATTTTTTCGCTTAGTGAGCGAATATAGTCTTAGGAATGCTATAATATAAAATTATAATTATTATAAATACGTGAGAGATATTAAGTAACTATATTATACCTAACTAATAATAATTATTATTTTTATGTACTAGTATAAATAGTATGATTCACATATTTTAGTCTATAGAATAGGTACCAGTTTCAATACTGTGTCTGTCTGTTTGAAGTATCTAAGTATATTTTTGGCTGGCGCTTTCAACCATAAAATTATCATAATATGCTACATTTGGATTCCTTACCTTTGGGCTAAGTATAACTTTTAATCAAATATCTATAGCGATTAGCGTCAATAGTTTAATGATTATTGCGCCTGAAAACTCAGAATACTCCAAGCGCAAGCTTTCCGCGCTTATTTGGAGCTTGGAGAGGAGAATGTTAATCAAGTTTATCTTGGCAATTAAGTTGTTAATTAAGTTTATCAGGGAAATAATATAGTAGATTAATAAAAACCGGCCAAGTGCGTGTCGGGCCACGCGCAGTGTAGGTTTCCGTAGTTGAAAGTCTCAAATATTATTGCTGACCTAGGATAGTGCTTTTATTTTATTTATGATTTATTATTTTATTATTAGTATATTTTGAGTTCCATGGTTTAAATACAATAATATACTACAAAATATGCAACTTACACTACGTGTAATACCTAACTTGGAACAAACAGATATAACTCCTTAACTAATGAACCCTACTTAGCTGTGATAGTTTTCTTTTAAAATTCATTATATATACTACTGCTGTGAATTTTCTCTTGTATCCTATAAACAACCATTTAGCTGGCAGAGGGGGGGGACACTTGACTCTAATAAAATTTAGCACTTTAAAATATCATATTTCCCAAACGGATCCATGAATTGAAAAATGGTGTTCCCACACCCACAATATTTTTAAAAGACCTATTCAACTACACCCCATACTATGGGATAGACGAGAAAAAAAAATCATCCCCACTTTACATGTAGGGAAGGTACCCTAAAAAAATTATTTTTCAAAATTTTATTTCACCACTTTGTCGGCGTAATTGATATTTATACTCTTGTCAAATTTCAGATTTCTAGTACCAATATTCTCTGAGCTAAACCGCGGACAGACAGACAGACACACAGACAGACAGACAGACACACAGACAGACAGACAGACGGACGGACATGGCGAAACTATAAGGGTTCCTTGTTTACTACGGAACCCTAAAATGACGTAAAGATAACGATATGTGAAGGATTTGTCGCCCGCTGAATTTAAAGTTAATTAATGCAAAACTATTAGCTGAATCATTGCACACGAGAGACCCAATTAAAATCCAAAATGGCGGACGCTTTGAAACGAATTCCGAATATAAATTGAATCACATACCAACTAGGGGGTTGTTAAATTTCAACGATTTGATATTTGAATACTATTTGATACCAGCTTTTGCAAGCGATTTTTTTTTATTTAAAATCCAGCGTGAGCTCTTTTTTTCCAGGGATAAAAAGTAGTCTATGTCTTCAGGCCCACTATTCACAAAAAGCCTCGTCAATCCATTGCTGTGTTGCTGAGTGATTCAAAAAAATAAACTAACAAACCAAAAAACAACACTTTGGAATTTATAATATTACCTAGTAAGCAATTGCAATCATGCATTGTGGATTGTGGATTGTCAGCGTCTAATGCTCCGGTGTTGGAGTAAAACGTATGTGGAGTGCATTTTGGAGGGTTTGTGTAGTGAATGCGTGTTGGTGTTATGTTGTTGGCAGGTATTTGTTCTACTACTTATTAGAAGATCGGCAGTGTACAGCGCGAGCAGCATATCATACAAAGATTTTTATTGGTTCGCCGGATTATACCAAAACAATTATTTTGTTTTTCCTTGAATACTAGTGAGTCGCCTCGTGCTACTCTTAAGGCTCTTCTACACACCTGCGAGTACGACCATGTGCGATCTCCGTTTATTAATATGAAACCTGCACTCTCGTAGAATAATAGATTTCATCCGCCTCCACTTTCGAAGCGGATGCAAACGACAACAATGGGCAGCTTAGACGGGAGGCGAAACAAAAGAACGTTTTACACGCTTTACTTCTATTTTATAAACAGTTTTATCACTTTTATAAGTTTCATTGACAAATTCATATACCGTTCCGTACCGTTAATATTATCGTTGTACTTGAATTCTTTTATAGTTTTTTTTTTTTTAAAGAATATTAGTCAAATTGAAGTTGACTAATATCCTTCCTATCCCCTCCAACTAAGCGGAAAGCTTGTGCTAGGAGTGGGTACGACAATAGTGCAACGGGTGGGATTCGAACTTGCGACCTTTCAGTTTTCAGTCCGCACCTTTTAATGTTGGGCTATTGAGGCTCTGAGTTCTGGAGTACGGAAGCCTCGGTGCGCGAGTTCGACTCGCACTTGGCCGCTTTTTTTTGTTTTATTGTTTGTGTTTGCCTTCACCTTTGAAGCATGTTTTTTAAACGCACATAACTCTGAAAAGTTAGAGGTGCGTGCCCTGAATCGAACTCGAGACCCCCAGTCCTAACCACTAGGCTATCATTGCTGCTAAATAATAATAAATATTATGCGAATCTGTATACCTCCCGCCATTTCAGGCTTGAGAAGAATGACTGATGGCTCGCGGGGGCTGCCAGGGCTGCAGGGGAATTCAAATTGACTGCTCGAGGCAGGGGAGTTATTTGAGAACTGTCAGATAAATGATGGATATCTTTCTGACTTTGGAAGTTATTGGCATTTGGGTGAAATCCTTGGCTGTGTTTGATATTAACAAAGATACTAGTTATGAATCCATCTTAGTTATGCTGTAGTATTTTAGGTAGGTTATTTAAGCCACGCTGCGGTCACATCGATGAAATATTTTTATTCTAGTTTTAATTTAAATGCAATTTTATATTAATACTTTAATACTAATATTATAACTGCGAAAGTGTGTTTGTTGGTTTTTTGGTTTGTCCCTCAATCACGCCGCAACAAAGCTACGGATCGACGTAAATTTATGCATGAGTATAGTTGAGGACCTGGAGAGTGACATAGGCTACTTTTTTAGATTTTTAAAACTAAATCGATAAAGATTTTTATAGTCGCGAGCACAAGCTAGTTGTTAATAATTATAATTTACTATATTTACTTTACACTTAATTGTTGAGAAACTTTCTGCTTAAAGTTTTTATTGTTGAATATATTTTTTAAAAAACCGACTTCAAACGCCCGCGCCATTGCAAAGTATATAATTTATTGTTAACTAGCGACCCGCCCAGGCTTTGGACGGGTAGTAGAACCTACGCCTATGCTTTGCAAATTCCTTGCAATGTTCCCTAAGTTATATGAAACAGCATATTGAACAGTACGTAGGCTTATAAAAGAAGTATCGCTTGGCTTATAAATGTACAATGTCAACGCGGCGCGGGGATAGTCACTGGTCACATCACGTGAGCGAGTCCCGTCATCGCCATCGGGTTGAAATCCGCGTATTTATTTTGGCGCGCGTTCGTTTTTATTTTGCAATAACCCCTAAGATAATTTTCAGTATCATAATGTGCATGAAATGCTTATGGTAACTAACGTATTTAAGTTAATAGGGATTAATACTGTATCCGTCCAAATAGATTTCCAATTACCGCATAATATGTCATTTTTTTAGAAGTTAAAATGGTAGTAGGATAGCTTACTATAAGCTATCCTTAAAAGATAGGTATATGAAATCGCAGACTTTTCTGGAAAGATTCATCCCACCATACCACCACCATAAATTGTTTTGTTATATATTTCAAAGGGATTAGCGCGTTTAGGCAGCGTTTTCGATGAAAGCTCCCAAGCGGCTTGAATTTTTCCGACATTGCCAACAATTATCGTCATATTTCAACTAATTTACACAAAACCTTAACAAATTAAACACTAAAACCTTCCTCATGAATCACCCTATCTATTGTTGAAAACCGCATGAACATGTTTTTGAGTTTATCGCGAACGGACAGACAGACAGACGCGGCGGGGGACTTTGTTTTTTAATATGTAGGGATAGTGATATTTTAATATGCCACATGGTGAATTGCAATGCTCGGAAACAATATTCCCCCCCCCCCCCCCTTCCCCCGAATAATAAAAAGGGGAAACGTACCTACTGCGACACATACTCGAACTGGTTCCCAGATTCACATAGGTAGGTACTCTATTATGTTTGTAGCGGAAATATATCACCTGACATCGTTTTCCTTATAGGCACGAAACCATTTGTATAAATAGGCGCGTCTATGAGTCGGGAAATTTCCATATCGCACGTGTCTCAGAAGTTCCAGGCAACTCATACTGGCACTCTGCATACTGGGTGATTTATTTATGTCTTACTAGCTGATAACCGTGACATTGTCCATGTGGAGATTTCTTTTTGAAATTTTCTGCTTTTTTTCAATTTGATGACAAGTTAGCCCTTAACTGCGAGTCTGCGACCTCATCATCATCATTATCAACCCATCATCGGCTCACTACTGAGCGCAGGTCTCCTCTCAGAGAAGGGTTATAGGCCATAGTCCACCACGCTGGCCCAATGCGAATTGGCGGACTTCACACACCTTCAAGAACATAATGAAGAACTCTCAGGTGCGCAGGTTTCCTCACGATGTTTTCCTTAACCCTTAAAGCATGTGATATTTAATTCCTTAAACGCACTTAACTTCGAAAAGTCAGAGGTCGACCCGGGATCGAACCTGCGACCCCCCGAATAGGAGACCACAGTCCTAACCACTAGGCTATAACTGTCTGCGACCTCACCTGATGTTAATTAGTGACGATGCAGTAAAAATAATATTATGTAATTATTTGTACGTTCTTAAGTTTAGGTTGTCTAGCAGAAATCACAAGGTAGACTTTCGATCATTGCGTCAAGCGTCAGCCGCCCGCGTCAGTGACAGAGCGTCAGTGGCGCTGCGTCTGTACCTTCTATGCACTATGTAAAACAAGGGGAAGCCATTTGACCCTAGCGTCACCACTGGCGCTATGTCACTGACGGGGGCGACTGACACTTGACGCGAGGATCTGTAATCTACCTTAGCTTTGTTCACACCAAACGGATAGTCAGCCGCCGATTGTGAGCAGGCTCACTGTGAGCTCCAGTATGATCGTGAAGTCAGACTACATTTTTCTTTGTTCTTCTTCTTTATCACCCTTCCACAGGCTTTGGTCTTGCGCCGCTTGAATCCAGCGGCTCCCTGCGACTCGTTAATACGTCAACCTGCCAACACTGCGCTTCCCGGTGCTGAGTCGCCACTGCAGCACCTTGGGACCCCAACGACCATCAACTCTTCAAACTATGTGCCCCGCCCATTTCCACTTCAGTTTCGCGACAGTTTTGTTTCTCCTACGGATCTCCTCATTTCTGATTTGATCTCGCAGGGATATAGCTCGCTGAGTGACCCTGAGCCTTCTTATGAGGCCCATAGTTTTTCGTTCACATAGTGTGAACGCCGTACGCTTACGATACGCCACAACTCCATAGACAATCAGCGTCTACGGTGCGTAGTTGCGTAGTACTTATATTAAATAGTTGGCCACTGAGAGTCAGCGACTACGCATAGCATATAGCGTATTGTCGGTTTGGTGTGAACGAAAAGTTGAATATTTTTATATAGAAAAGCATAATGCTCGCTCACAGTCGGCGGCTCACAATACGTTAGGTGTGAACATAGCCTTAGTGGTAAAGATCGCGTACAAAAAAGCGTCATTAAGGGCCGATTTCACCGAGCGAGTATTATCCGAGGGTAAAGATACAACATAAAATAAGTATTATCCGAGGGTAAATTTGATATTTTGACAGTTCTTGTATTGAAAATCTGTCAAAATATGAAATTACGATATTTAAACTTTAAAGGTATAAATAAAGTAGACGATGCCCGCGACTTCGTCCGCGTGGATTAAGGTTTTTATTCCCAAGGGAACTCTTTAATTTCCGGGATAAAATGTAGCCTATGTGCTAATCCTGGGTATGAGCTATCTGCATTTCAAATTTCAGCCAAATCGGTTCATTCGTTGTGGCCTTAAAGAGTAACAAACATCCATCCATCCATCCATCTATCCATCCATATTCTCTCAAACTTTCGAATTTATAATATTAGTAGGATAATATCTCTTTTATACATGCAACCCTACTTTCAGTTCAGTCGGGTAAAAACTAGTAAAGTAATCCCATCAGAGATGGCTCTAGACTCCGAAATTAAACCGTAAAGCGTAAATCTGTATATCGATACTAAAAGAGTCATGAAATATCAATAGACATATCGATTAATCTTTTTCGTGAATACCAACAATTCCGAGTCGACAAATGATACGCTATTTCGAAGATAGACAAGTTTTGCTTTTCTATGCTTTTATCATTCTGACGCCTGAGGCATGACTCTACATTTTCGTGTAGGTACCTACCTCCTATAATAGCAGAATAATATTTGCTTTTGCATGTCAGACACATTTTCGCGCCACTTTTGGTAACCAACGATAATATCTATGTAAATGTTTTAACATAGAATCTACCTACATTAAGTACCTATACCTATTTATTTAGGTATATAATATCTATTAGGCCGGAAACCTTCTTTTTTGTAATATCATGTTGGCATTCTCGCAGTTAATTGGCCTGATTTCAAATAGTTATACGTACCTATTCATTTTTAAGCTATTGCATAGCTTTTATCGCGGGCTTTGAACTAGGACAAACAGTATGAGAACGTCGACCGAATCAAGAAATTCCGTAACGAAAATAAACCTAACACCGACGTTTAGTAAGCGTTCAATATTTTAGAGGTTCACAAGTAGCTCTGTTTGGCGCAGTGGGCGAGCGGCCGCTTTCTTTACCGTATGTTGTATGATGTCGCAGGTTCGAATCTCACTCGCGAATTAGTGACAGTGCGCTTTTCTTGTTTGTTTGTTTTTTAATATTTTTTTTGCATAATTATTATTATGCAAAAAAAATATTGCATAAATATTATAATTGCATAAGTTGATAAAAAATGTTATACAATAGCTTTACCGCGGCAGTCCCCGAGTGCCACTTATTTTTTTAGAATCAGTATAGATATCTTATCTTTATCTTTATCTTCTTTATTATTTTTATCTCTTTTACAAGAGTGTCACGTCCTATAAAAAATGGGAAATCTTTAGGATTATTCTAATGCTTTAATTGAATTTAAATTACTTACTAGTAGTACCTATCTTTGCTATTAGTATCAGTACAAAAGCAGGTCAAGCGAACTTTCAATTTCTTTATTAGTGGTTTAATATGAATGCCTTATTAACCCCCCACAAAAAAGAGGGGTGTTATAAGTTTGACGTGTGTATATTCTGTGTGTATGTCTGTTCCCTCGTACCAGCCTACCGAATGTAGCGATTTTGATGCGGTTTTTTCTAATCTTAGCTATAATTTACGAAGATCTGCTCAGGTGTTTGAAGATCATCAGCTCATTTCATACTTGATTAAAGGTTCTTACAAGCTTTCACTGGTGCGATTGCTTTAGAAGGTGTACTGTTACTTCGGATTATTTCCAAGGCATGGTTACCTTGAGCTGATGCTGCAGCATCAAGTAGTCAGCAATTTACAGCAGATATAGTGTGTTTGGGCTCATATGGATGATCTCAATGAGTAGGTGTAAGATAGTTGATGATCAAGGAGGAGGATCTGATGATGGAGCAGAAAACTGGGTAACAGAACGTCGGGTGTATCGAACATATATGTTATAGTCCGGCCATAGATTCACATGTCGGGTGTTTTAAATTTACACTTGTTTTACATTAAACGTGTAGGTTAGCCTGTACTTATCTACCTCTATTAGAAAATTGTAAGCTTCAATTTATTCTATCGAAATATAGGTCATCTGACTCAATATTCAAAGGCACAGTTTACCTTTCCAAGTCAACAAGGGTGAAGCACGAATACACCATAACAAGCTAAACTGTAGCTTACTAATTTGATTATAAAGTTTATATTTCCACGGCTGATATTAGAATCGGTTACCTTATAAATGCCTAATATTGTTATTAGGTTACGGAAGCCCTAAAAGGGTCAACCGTAGTGGCACGGCATGGTCAGTTGATTGTCGAATTTCAGTACCTAATCAATATTATAATGGTGACCGGCCATTGATATAATATTTATACCTACATACGCCATACCACGTGGCATTTTCCCACCTCCCTTTATTTTACTCTATTTACAGTCATTCCTGCCTTATATTCAGTGGCAATGGACGCCGTGGGCATATCGTTCAATAATAATTATTACTGTAGCTTTTACCTATATCCTTAATCTGTACTATTATTATGGCCTCCAAACACGACTTAACCACAGTACCTACCTACTGTGGTAATTCTTTATAAAGAATTAATTAAAAAATTAATATGTTTTTGTGTACCTATCAAATAATAATATTTGAAAATACTTAGTGGCACCCCACACCTCACCTCCTAAAATCTTGCCTCGCGTTGAAATGCATCGCCTTAAGGTCCTAAAGTGCTGGAGTGGCGACCTTGTACCGGAAAGCGCAGTGTTAGCAGACCCTCCCCACTAGGTGGACCGACTACGTCAGACTATGTCGTTGGATACAGGCGGCGCAAGACCGAGGCATGTGGCAGTCTAAGTGACCCTAGCTATGTCCAGCAGTGGACGTCTATCGCTTGATAAAGAAGAAGATGACGAAGATTTACAAATGGAACCAGCTTCCATATGCTGTGTTCTCTCAAAACTACAATAAGTATTTTTTCTTCTCTCATTCACAAACCCAAATGAGGAATGAAAACTTTAATCTTTTTAGGGTTCCGTACCCAAAGGGTACCAACGGGACCCTATTACTAAGCCTACGCTGTCCGTCCGTCCGTCCGTCCGTCAGCGGGCTGTATCTCGTAAACCGTAATAGATAGACAGATGAAATTTTCACATATTATGTATTTCTATTGCCGCTATAACAACAAATAATAAAAATTAAATTTAATTAAAAAAATTAAATCAAAATATTTCCATGGGTACATGGAAATATTTTAATTTAATTTTTTTTAACGGAACCCTAAAAGAGCGAGGCCCGACTCGCACTTGGCCGATTTTTTATTTTATCTTAGCCGGGAAAACAACGCAACGTTTTGAAATAGAAATTATTCTTATTTTTGGCTATTAAAAAAAAAGCTTGCATGCTGGAAACGTACGTACCTACCTAATTTTTATCGCGGAAATCGATGAGTTCCCACGGGAAATTAAAAAAAATTAATCCGCGAGGACAAAATAAAGCTGTCCGTATGTTAATTTACTTGTATAACCTTGTAGGTATAACATTAAATAAATAACTTGTAGCTTTTCTGATTTGCATCCTTTCAACACTGACGTCTCTCTCTCCACTCCAGGCCTGTGAAATAAAAACACTTCAAACAAATACATCACAAAGACAGAATATAAGGACTGAAAAAGCTTTTAAGAAGCCAGCTATCTGTTTGTCCCGAGTAAATACAACTTCTTTTGATTACCTATGCAGGTTTTATACGTTACTTCGAGAGATTTTGAGTAGATGGATGTCTATTAGTTTTTTTTTTAAAAGAATATCAGCCAAGTTCAAGTTGAGTAATATTTTCCTCTCCCCTCCAAATAAGCGGAAAGCTTGTGTTAGTGGGTGCGACAATAGTGCAACGGGTGGAAATCGAATCTACGTCCTTTCAGTTTTCAGTCAGCACCTTTAACCGTTGGGCTATTGAGGCCTAAGTGCAGTGGTAGCCTTGATTCTGAAAGCGGAAGGATCTGTGAACCCACCGCATTATTATCCCAAGAAAACTCCTACCATTATATAAATAACGCAAAGGGGTCACGACGATCAGCGATGAGGAATACGATGCAGAGAGAGTCTTAAATTTTCATAAGAGCCACAAGTTGGCCTACTGAAATAAAAAATTGAATTTTTCGTACTTTCTTTCTAAATTCAATACGATAATTCAGTAGTTAGGTAAACTAAACTTATGTTCCGTTTATAGGATATAGGCACTAGCTTTTGCCCGCGACTTCATCCACATGGTGCTAGGTTTTTAAAAGTCCCGTAGTACCTGTTTTTCCGCGATATGTGATTGAATGACAATCCAACAAACACACACTTTCGTATTCATAATATTTTAGTAAGGAAAGTAAGGATTGTGATAAGTACAACCTATTCAGTTAAGTAGCAAGTCTGGAAACGCAAAGTAACAATCAAGCTCACTGATAATAAGTTTCTAAAGGAAGTAATCCAAATATCTCAGACTAGACGTCCATACGGCTGAAGCATTGTTTTCCAAAAGGCAGGGAAATGGCTGTTGTTCAATATTCCCCCTGCACTGAAAGAAAAATGAATTGAAACCTTAACCCTTAAGAAATAGAGTTGGCAATCGCATACATTTTTTATACTCGTTACTATTGTGCAAGGGGATTTAAAAGAGGGGAAGCCTATGAGGGTCTCGATGCTCAAGGAAAGCTCGAAGGTGCAGACATACTTATAGTTCGCTATAATTTTAGGGGAGGCTCGGTAAAAGACCGCCTGAGGGCAGGCTTTTGTTATTCTGTAATTGTGGGCAGCTTTTGAGATGATTGAAATACGTAATGGCTTGAAAACAAACCGTAATGAAAAGAGGTCTTACATCTCTTTGCTTCTTACTGACTGTCTATAAGATAAGATAAAAAAACTTGAGAGGTGTCAAGGGACACCCGGATGGAACGTAGTTCCTTTCGATTAATTAATTTGGCATTGTGTTCGGTATTTTCGCGGTACAATAATGGGTCTCCGTAGCCTTGTGGCTTCTGTAGTCGCCTAACAGCCAAAGGTCGATGGTTCGAATCCCAGCTCAACAGACCGAATTTTCCATTTTCAATTTTACTTTAAAACAATTTCTACATGTGGAACCTTGCCCTAATTTTTTATAACGTATAAGTTATAAAAAATTAGGTAAAAATTTAAAAAGACCGAACACAATGCCAAATTCACTTTCAAAAAGTGTCGGTTTCAAAATAGTGTCGATCAGTGTCGAGTGTCGGTTCAATTTTGTCTTAATTTTTTCCGTCTAGCCCCCTTCCGCACCGCGCGATAAGGAACTACGTTCCAAAAAGAAGTTAATTATTTCAAATATAACATAAGCTTAAGATTACACTATTAACATTATACATAGCAAATTAATTTGTGAAAAATTCTCTATAATTACGAAAACTTTTTGCGCCTGTTTTCCGAACTAGTTGAAATTTTATCTCGGAAAACTATAGCAACTCCTCGTGGTCTGTAAATGTAAAACATTACTTTGAGTTGCAAAATCCACACCAAAATACGTCGTATCAAATCTAAATTGAGAAGATCCGTAGAGGCATCGAGTTGAAACTAAATTGACAATCTCTGGTGTTGAAACACCTAAAAACGCAGCGTTGGGAGTACCCCCCACATATAATTCATAATCTGGAATCAAGCTGGCACAAGACAATGTTCCGTGGATATCTTTGCAAGACTTGCAGCCGTGGACTTCTATCGGTAGAAACGACTCTTTGAGTCTCCACTCATCTAGCTCAGTCATTAAAATTATTCTCGACCTACAGGATTCAATTACTAGCTTCTCAAACCAAAACAGCAAAATATTAAAAAACCACCGCTTTTCCAAAACGAAACGCTAAAGCTGGTACAAATTAGCGTGAAAAAAACACCATTCAAGTAATTCACACTTAATTGCGGCAGATTTAAAAAGGGGAAATGCGAAATCATCGGCTAAAGCTGCGCTAAGTCTAGCATTTATTAGGGTATTTAATTTCGAGTGCATCCCCGGGAAAAATGTTCCGCCGCTGGCGAAATTGAAATTTAAGTTGATCGCACACTGCCAAGAGAGCCGTTCGTAACTCGTTTTCTTGCACACCTGAAAATGAGGATGACTCGTGCGAATTAACAGCAATATGTGGATTGCGGCCACATCAAGGGGCATTGTATAAATGCTTGTCTTTCAGCAGTCGACGTTGAGGTTATCGCTGTTCATACATTTTATCGCACTCATTGCTGACACCCATATTTTGAGAGAAAAATGCATCTATTTTATCTTCTACTTCATAGGTAGGTCTTTTACTAATTTCGGTAGGATTTTTCCAATTTTCTAATTCGATAATAAATTAATTGGGAAAGGGAAAAGTTCTCTTCCTTTTGAAATAAGAAAAGTGGTAATCACGAAATTTCTCTGGCGTAGGCTGCTGTATCTTCTACTGAAGCGCGAAAATCAATCAGTTGCCTAAGCATAAACGGAAGGTATTATAGGTATTTTAGATCTTTTATTCGATTGCGAGTATTTTTATTTGGATTTTGGATCTTCTAATGTGGTTGGCTCGTATAATTCTTGCAATTCACAAAAGCTACTGACTTATGGTTGTGTGTGTGTCGTATCTGTATAAGTGTGAGCGAGCGCAATGCTCGCGCCTGCCCGCTCCCACCTAGGCTTTGACAGGCACGCACACTTATGCAATGTGCATGTACACGAAGTAACCACAAGTAAAGCTCTCTCTATTGTACTTTGCATTTTCTGTACTGAAAAATACGTTACATGCGGCGCTTGTGGCAGTGTGCGATTAACTTTTCTCTGGTATTCAGTTAATATACAAACTACCCGGGCCCTTTGAGTGTAAAATAAACACTGAGTCGGACGCCTGATTTTAGCTCGAAATTGCAGCCGCGCTCAACCTCTGCGTACGGATACGTTTTCAAAATAAATAATTTACTTGCGTTAATTATTTTTTCAGTGCAGGTAATTTATCCTTTTTGCATTTCAAGCAAAAAAATAACAAGTACCAACACAATCTACATGTTTTCATAGCATTTCGATAAAAGCTAGATAAAAATCGTGTCTCCAGCCAGCCACTATAACGATAGTGGCTGGCTTATTTGGCTACAAAGTATAATGCCTATTAATCCTTTAATCCTCAATATCCCAACGGCTAAACTGAAAACTGAAAGGTCACCGGTTCGATCCCACCCGTTGCACTATTGTAGTAACCACTCCTAACACAAGCTTTCCGCTTATTTGGAGGGGAGAGGAGAATATTAGTGAAGTTCAGCTTACCTAATTTTTATAAAAAAACTAGCTGACCCAGCGAACTTCCTACCGCCAACAAAAATATTTAGGGGTGGGTCACCCTTATCATTTAGGAGTATGAAAAATAGATGTTGGCCGGACCTACCCGATATGCACATAAAATTTCATAAAAATCGGTCCAGCCGTTTCGGAGGAGTTTGGGAATGAGAATGAGAGATTTATGAGAATTTTATATATTAGATAAAAAAAGACCAAGTTTCGAATCTCTGCTGGTTGGAAAAAATACATTCTCAGTTAAAGCAGTCTGGAGTTGGGAAATTGGCGGTGTTGGGTATTAAAAGTATATGCCTCCTAAGTGAAAATCATAATATAAAGCCGTCGATACTGCGCCTGATTCTCTCCATCTCAGGCTGCAGGCTGCTCGTCAATGATATTTATTAAAGGCTCTTAGGGAGAACATAATAGGTACCTATATGGTATAGGTTGAATGGATAACGCAGTATTAATCACCGTGCTCGATGAGACACGCCCCGCGATGCACTACGGACAGGCAATCAACTCGACGTTGACAGATCTCATCAGCGGCCGCTCATCTGTGAGATCTCTGCGATATGCGATGAAAACGATGCAGTTTCCACGAGTGGCGAGATGAATAATTCATGTTCATTGTACATAATATCAAAATGCTGCAATATTTTTGTAATCTGATCATTACACTGGATTTAAAATGACGCTGTGCACACGGGCAACGCGTAAACCATCGCGTTTCTTTTTTTTTTTGAAAAATATTTCTAAATTTTCAAAATCTTGAAAAAATCAATCAATCAATCAATCTTGATTTTATTGTAAAATCTTTTATGAGTTTAAGCTTCTTAACACACCATTCGTTGACTTCACTCATGTGTGAAAAAATTACATGTTAAATTGCCTACATACCTACAATATAATATACCAATATTTTATGAAATCATTATTAAAACTAAAATAATATTGATAGCTTATTTTATTACATCAGCCAAGAAATATATGGTAAGTGAACAAAGTAGCTAGTACTCAAGCTAAGTTATAAGTCTATTACAGTGTTATATCACAGCACCAAGTGTATCCACAGATGTGTTAAATTAAGCCGCGCCTTCAGAACTTAACTATTATGTAAGGAAACTTATTTAAGACTTGTAGGTACAACTTTTTGTACTTACACTTACGATGATCAACAGCAAGGGTCATTATTCTCGAGAGTTGTCCAATGGATTTTATTGCATAGATATAAAATTATTATTATATGATTATGTCGACTAAGCGCCATATATTCAATGATGTCTCTGTGATCAACAGGGTGAAAACCGGGAGCGATCACCGTATGGTAAGAGGCACATTGAATATTAATGTGAAGCTGGAAAGGGCTAGACTGGTGAAGTCAACTCTCCGACCCTCTCGTGCTCATATCCAAAACCCCGAAAACTTCCAACTCGAACTGCAGAACCGATTCGATTGCCTATCAGACTGTGTTTCTGTGGACGATCTAAACAACAGGTTCGTGGAAACTGTCCATACTGTGGGGTCTAAGTTCTTTAAAACCCATCGCAGGAAAAGAACCGAAAAGTTCTCTGACCATACTCTCAAGCTCATGGAGGAGAGACAAGAGATGAGGTTACAGTCATCGGTAGACGCGGCTGCGTACCGGCGGATTAATAGGCAGATCTCTAAGGCACAAACTCGCGACCTTCGGGTCTTTAATACCAAGTGTATTAAAGATACCATCGAGCGGAACAAAGGCTCAAAAGTGTTCGCGAGAGATCTGTCTATCGGACAGAGCCAGCTGACGCGGCTTAAAACTGATGACGGTCGTCTCGTCTCTTCTCGACCTGAGATTTTGGGAGAGGTCGAGAAGTTCTATGGGCAGTTATATACCACGACACAAAAACCTGTTGAGGATTTGGCCAAAGATCCCAGAGCCAAACTGACCCGACACTATACCGAAGATATCCCGGACGTCAGCCTATACGAGATTAGAATGGCTCTTAAACAGCTTAAGAACAACAAGGCGCCAGGTGATGACGGAATCACTGCGGAACTCCTGAAAGCGGGTGGAAAACCGGTACTTAAGATCTTTCAGCGATTGTTCAATTCCGTCATTCACGAGGGTATAACGCCGGAAGCATGGCACAGGAGCGTGGTGGTCCTGTTCTTCAAAAAGGGTGATAATACCTTGCTGAAGAATTATAGACCCATCTCGCTGCTGAGTCATGTTTACAAGTTGTTCTCGAGAGTCATTACGAATCGTCTCGCTCGTAGGTTTGACGACTTCCAGCCCCCCGAACAAGCCGGATTCCGAAAAGGCTTTGGTACCATAGATCACATTCATACGCTGCGGCAGGTTATACAGAAGACGGAAGAGTATAACCGGCCACTTTGCTTAGCGTTTGTGGACTATGAGAAAGCTTTTGATTCGGTGGAAACTTGGGCTGTATTGAGGTCGCTGCAGAGATGCCGGATTGACTACCGGTATATCCAAGTGTTGAAGTGCTTGTACGAAAACGCCACTATGTCAGTACGTATACAGGACCAGACTACGAGACCAATCCACTTGCAGCGTGGAGTGCGACAGGGAGATGTAATCTCCCCGAAGCTATTTACCGCTGCGTTGGAGGACGTCTTTAAGCTTCTGGATTGGAACGGACTTGGCATCAACATAAACGGCGAGTACATCACTCACCTGCGATTTGCCGATGACATAGTAGTCATGGCAGAGACTCTGAGAGATCTCAATGCAATGCTCAATGATCTCAGCAGGGTTTCTCAACAGGTGGGCCTGAAAATGAACATGAGCAAAATCATGTCCAATGCTCATGCTCCGCTCCACCCAGTAATCGTTGAGAACTCTGCGCTCGAAATTGTAGACGAGTATATATACCTGGGACATACAGTCCAGCTAGGTAGGTCCAATTTCGAGAAAGAGATTAACCGCCGAATCCAACTCGGCTGGGCAGCGTTCGGGAAGCTCCGAGATGTCTTCTCGTCCAAAATCCCTCAGTGCCTGAAGACTCAAGTCTTTGAACAGTGCGTGTTGCCAGTGATGACTTACGGATCCGAGACATGGTCGCTAACTATGGGCCTCATAAGAAGGCTCAGGGTCACCCAGCGAGCGATGGAGAGAGCAATGCTCGGTATATCTCTGCGAGATCAAATCAGAAATGAGGAGATTCGTAGGAGAACCAAAGTCACCGACATAGCTCAGCGTGTCGCGAAACTGAAGTGGAAATGGGCGGGGCACATAGTTCGAAGAACTGATGGTCGTTGGGGTCCCAAGGTGTTGGAGTGGCGACCCCGCACCGGGAAACGCAGTGTTGGCAGACCCCCCACCAGGTGGACCGACGACATCAAACGAGTCGCAGGGAGCCGCTGGATTCAAGCGGCGCAAGACCGAAGCCTGTGGAAGTCCATGCAGGAGACCTTTGTCCAGCTGTGGACATCTATAGGTTGATAAAGAAGAAGAAGAAGAAGAAGAAGATATAAAATTCAGTTGACGATCCAAAAGCACTTTGTAAAAGTTTATTTGATTAAAAACTATTCTTTTCTATTCTATAGAACGCTCCTGCAAAGATTATCCATGCGAATTTAGGGCAAGTTAATTGAATTTTGCATGGGCGCCTATTCTGAACACTTTACAAATACCTACGTGTAAATCTCGTAAGATAACAGAGCATATTTTGTCAATAATTGTCAACCTGAAAAGTTTGTTTCTATGGATAATAAGTCGAGTTTACAATAATTTCTTAGTTAATTTAATTTCCTGTAACTATGTTTGTTTGTATGTTGCTTAAATCCAATAAGCTAGTAACCAACAAATTCTAGCAATGTGCTGTTATTCATTAACAAGCTTATTTGCAGACACTAAATGAGTTTTTGTCAAAAATATAATTAATATGCCTTTAATGAGCCAAAAAGGTATTTTGCTGAGTTAATTTTTACTAGCAAGCTCATCTTTCAAGCAAAAAGTCTTCTAAAGTTAATGTAGGTTCGTATTAATCATCGTACGAAGCTTCCCAGTAAATTTAAAACCCATGTAGGAGCATCGAACCATCGAACTATAAATAATGCTTAGAAGCGTAATAGTCGACGCGGTGATAAGCTATTTATAGGAAGCCTTTAAAGGCCGACTACGCAGTATCGTGGCGTTTTACTAGGATGAGCTTAGGGTTCCCAACCATACTGTTAAAAACAGTATTATACTTTTTTCGCTCTTAGTTAAAGTATACAAAATACTGTTTATAACCGCTGGTATTCGGAGAAATATCAGAATACAGAAAAATGATAATAAATTGATAAATTGTGCAAGAAGCTCCAAAAAATATGTTTTTAAAATGGAAAATAATACTGTTTACTTGTCTTAAATACAGTTCATTTTATTTCTGTGACCTTAATATACTTTATTTCTGGTACTTATAAAAAGTTGGGAACACTAGATGAGCTCGCAGAAAATAATTAAAAAAGTGACACAATAACTATCAAAAACCTAATTATCAGTACCAGTAAATAGTTACATGACACTCGCAAATTCATTGGTTGTTTTGACTTCTACTACGTTTGTAGCGGAACTTTGTTAGAAACTTCTGTTCTAACCGTTATAGTTCTATTTGTAGGAGTTTTTCCTTCGATTCAGTAGGAACTTTTCTTTCCCATTGGAAACTTTGCAGACTAACATGAAACGACGCTTTTGCCCCTGCTCTAGTGGGATCCATTCAGCACAAAATATTGTATTTTTAAAATGAACAAGGAGAAAAGTTTAATGAAAACTGTAACCCAACTCTGGAAAAATGGATGTAACA
Source organism: Oeneis ivallda (assembly GCA_029955525.1). NCBI lineage: Eukaryota > Metazoa > Arthropoda > Insecta > Lepidoptera > Nymphalidae > Oeneis > Oeneis ivallda. The sequence goes on from JARPMR010000007.1 coordinate 25,222,723, forward strand.
TGTGTTACATACCTATATTGATTTTGTTTGTATATAATTTAATATAAAATATTATTTTTAGAAAACCTACTTCAAACGGCCCCCGCCATTACACAGTATATAATTTACTGTTGATATTGTAAGAACCGCTCGACCAATTTCGATAGAATTTCAATGGGATTACCTGGGAAGTATACCCTTTGAAATAAAAAAAGAATTTTCCAAATCGGTTCAGGCGTCTTTGAGTAATCGGTGAACATACATAAAAAAAGATTCCGGCGAATTGAGAACCTCCTCCTTTTTTGAAGTCGGTTAAAAATGTAGCCTATTTGTCACCCGGACCATCGTAACCAATCGATTGACACCTCATTCATCAAAATGGGTTCAGTAGTTTATTCGCTTTGGTGGAACATTCGTAAATAGTCACATACTAGGCACTAAAATCAACCCTTCATTTTGGATTTGCAGTAGATATGCAATACAGGATAAATTAACTCTAGATAGATTTTGTGTGTTAGACTGATAAATTAATATTATAACGAGCAATCAAAACATGTTGCATTATAGACTAATTATTAAATGGCGATGTGGTAAATGGTAATAATATTTATAGGTACTTTTAGAGCTTGGTCAGAATTATTTGATTATTATTTATTGCATTGAAATAAATAATTCTAATCTAATTAAATATAATTATAAATACCTAATTAATCCAATTTTAATAGCAATAAATAATAATACCAAACTAATTAATGTGCTCATTTATTCTGAATCATTCAATCTACATTTTACACTAGTCACTATTAATAAATAAAATTGCATCTATAATTCTATTCATCGTTTCTATTTAGGCTCGCCCGACTTCAACATACGTTGTACACGTACGTATAATAACTGAAATTATTTTATACTTTTCAATGGCGTTTGAAGTCGGTTTTTAAAAGAATTTTATAATTATGTATTATTATTTTTAATTTAATTTTATTGTATTATTATATTCTTTTTAACACAAACTTTATTCAGCTCGACAATTTTTTTGATCTAATAATTACATCTGACGAAAAATCGGGTTAAGTCAAACAAAATAGTAGTATCTTTTTAGACTTATTCCGAGTATTTAATAGAATAGAATAGAAATGTTTTTTATTCAAATAAACCTTTTTACAATTGCTTTTGAATCGTCGATGAGTCTATCACTGGTTCGTAATGCCCTTCCTGCCGAGAAGAACCAGCAAGAAACTCGGCGGTTGCTCTTTTCAAAACAAGTTTACAACATAAAAGATATTATGCTAAGTATGCAGTGTTTCCACAGTGAGGGGAAGTTCCACAAAAGCATACCTAATTATAATTCAACAAATGTTAAGACGGGCAGACAGAAAGTATAAGTATAAGTAATTCCCGCCGGTGGTACCCGTTCACGATCATATCATAGTTAATAACTTCCTTGTTAACTTAGCTAGGCTAATATTCTAATTCAAATGCAAAACTAAGAGCTAGAAGCAAAACTTGAATTAATTTATTGGAAGCTGTGAGAGTAGCCATTTTCTAGATTAAACGAAACGCTATCGGATTCCCACAAGCCATTAAGACTGCTGCGATTACCGTAGCTTACTTAAAGCTAGAAATATCTCAGTGCATTTGTGAATAAAAAATAGAACGATATATTTTAAATAATCGAGATTTGTAGGTATATTGCGTTGTGCACTGAAAATGGTTGCTGTGAAAATTGCAAGTATCGACTAATTACGGTTCATGGTAGACAGACGGACAGGGGGACGGACGGAACGGAGGCTTAGTAATAGGGTTTCGTTGGCACCCTTTGGGTACGGAATCCTAAAAATCCAAAAGTGTCATACTCTTTCGTTTAATATTTTTTGTATTTTGCACGGATATTGTTAAGGACCTGGAGAGTGACATAGGCTACTTTTTATCCTGAAAACAAAGAGCTCCTGCGGGATTTTAAAACCTAACTCCACGCGTTAGTTTTAACCCACCTTCAACCTATCTAAAACCTAAGTCCACCTAAATTCCGAGCAAAAGCTAGCTCTTTAAGTGCCGATTTAACCAACCTCGATTGACGTTTCACCGAGGAATAAAATAGGCATTCTGGCAGTTTTTAGGGTTCCGTAGTAAACAAGGAACCCTTATAGTTTCGCCATGTCCGTCTGTCTGTCTGTCTGTCCGCGGTTTAGCTCACAGACTATTGGTACTAGAAATCTGTAATTTGACAAGGCTATAAATATCGATCACGCCAACAAAGTGGTGGAACAAAATTTTGAAAAATAATTTTTTTTAGGGTACCTCCCCTACATGTAAAGTCGGGATGATTTTTTTTTCTCGTCTATCCCATAGTGTGGGATGTCGTTTCCACTGTCATTTTTCAATTCAGGGATCCGTTTGGGAAATATGATATTTTAAAGTGCTAAATTTTATTAGAGTCAAGTGTCTCCCCCCTATGCCAGCTAAATGGTTGTATATAGGATACAAGAAAAAATTTACAGCAGTAGTATATATAATGAATTTTAAAGGAAAACTATCACGGCTAAGTAGGGTTCATTAGTTAAGGAGTTATATTTGTTTTTTCCAAGCTAGGTATTACACGTAGTGTAAGTTGCATATTTTGTAGTATATTATAGTATTTAAACAATGGAACTCAAAATATATTCAATATTCATAAATAAAATAAAAGCACTATTCTAGGTCAGCAATAATATTTGAGACTTTCAACTACGGAACCCTACACTGCGCGTGGCCCGACACGCACTTGGCCGGTTTTTATTTGTATTCATTTCATATCTGCCAAAATATCAAAACGCTCGAATAAGAGGTAAGTATTTTAAATCGGAAAAATCGGCCCAAAATCCTACTTTATTTCTACTTCCTTCCTACTAACTATAATTAACTGTATTATAAATGCGAAAGATTGTGACGATGGATGTATAGATTCGCCATGCCAAAAGGAATCAATCGATTTGGCTAAAAGGAATGGAAATAGCTCATAACCAGGATTAACACATAGGCTAATTTTTATCCTGGAAAATTAAAGAGCTCCTGCGGGAATTAAAAGCCTTAATCCACGCGTACGAAGTTGCGGGCATCATCTCGTATAATATTACCTACATTAAGCAAAGATTAACCGCAACGCCTACTGTGTTATTGTTACAAATAACAAAGCGTGCTAAAAATTACGTAGCTCCTTGAAGCTCCAGGAATGAATTGCGCCTCGGATGCAAGATTACCCCGGGGGCTCTCTTTGTTGGTACTTTGCGCAATCCTGCAAACGCGGCCGTGTCCGTCGCGCTCTCATTTTATTTAGTAATTACTTATTCCGCGGCGAAATTAGTTATTTTTGCGATGAAACGCGAAATAATTAACCACACCACGTACAAACTTGAAAAGTGGAAATTATATAAGTGTAAGAGGAGGGTAGTTTTTAATATTGGCTGGGCATCGTTGCGCGTCAATTCCGTAAAAGCCAACGAGTACCGACGCCATGGGCCCTAAATATTTTGTTCGGAATTTCTCTTCTATAAAAGATCGTTCCAAAAATTAAAAAAAAAGAACAGACACTTAGATTAATTAGAACTGGAAATTATATAAGTGTAAGAGGAGGGTAGTTTTTAATATTGGCTGGGCATCGTTGCGCGTCAATTCCGTAAAAGCCAACGAGTACCGACGCCATGGGCCCTAAATATTTTGTTCGGAATTTCTCTTCTATAAAAGTTCGTTCCAAAAATTAAAAAAAAAAGAACAGACACTAAGATTAATTAGAACAGACATGATCTAACATGATCAGACATGAAATCAGGATTCGAACCCCCGAACAGATAGTTTCACTCCTTTGTTTAGCCGCTACGCCACCAAAGCTGTAATGGAACGTGTGTAATAAACGAAGGCAACAAGGGTCGTGACAGAAAATTCTTACATTTTTTTTCGCCTAGCCTCCATCCGCCAAACCGTTCGAAAAGGAACTTCATTCCAAAATTTAAATTAAATTCTAATTTTAACATTTAGGCATGCCAAAATCTTTGTATGAAAGGGGAAACCATGAAATAAAAAAAAATTGGTTGTCTGTAAAGTCGGTTTACGGACGATAGTTTTACGTGATAGGTCATAAAGAAACATTGATGAATAAATATGTCACAAGCCAACGCTTGGGTCGATCGTGCCTCTCTATCGCTTGTTCCGCGCTCTCGTTTGCACGCGCAGGCTCAGGCGGAACGTGCCACTTTTTCGTGCTTGCAGTCGGTGTTCATCGATTTATAAGACGTTATCACGTCAAAAAACAGGGAATGTTGGTTAGGTAACTTCTACAGACGTGACTCATCATCACTTTTTACGTATAGTTCTTGCAATTCACGAGGGCGACTGACTTATGGTTGTGTGTGTGTCGTATCTGTATGAGTGTGAGCGAGCGCAATGCTCGCGCCTGCCCGCTCCCACCTAGGCTTTGACAGGCGCGAACTCTTATGCAATGTGCATGTACACTAAGTAACCACAAGTAAAGCTCACTCGCCTTCGTGAATTGCAAAAACTGTACGTACATAAGCAATTGCAGTTTGCAGTTTTGGGAAGCGCGATGGACAAGTTTCCGTCGCGCGCTGAGTGTGTTTGAGGCTCTAATACTTACTCTGAGGTTTGAGGCCTCTAGCTGGGTATGCACGTAGCTGTTCGCATTTCAAGTTATTTGGTATGCGTGCAGTGGCGCAGAGCCACTGAGACACGGATTTGTCGTGTTCGTATTATATATTCGTAATTATACTACGTGCTGTGGGATTTAACGTAGCATTTATAAGGGTCGTTGCACACGCGACCCTGACGGAGCCTGAAATTGAGAGCCTGATTAAATCATGCATAAGCAGTGTATAATTTTTATGAGGGCCTTAACCTGGTGATATGTATCTACTTTTAATAATTTTATGCAACTGCTAGCGTTAATGATATGTTGCAGTTATCGATCTTCACTGACTTCAAAAAAAGGAGGATGTTATCAGTTCGACGCGTATTTTTTTTGTTGATGTGACTCCTTATCTCCGTCAAATCTAAACAGATTTTAATATTTTTTTTTTTAATTTGAAAGGTCATACCATAACAATAGAAACGGCAGGCTTCAATAGAAACTATGAAACCGCAATGCTAGCCCGACTTCAACATACCTGTACAAACTAAAATTATTTTATACTTTGTAGTGGCGTTTCAAGTCGGTTTTTATATATTTTTTATATATTTAAGCTTTTTAATGTAGCTTCATATTCTCTGATCGCTAGCGATTTGCTCTTATTCATTGAGGAGTTACAGCCTCCATCACCGAAGATATTCATCAGATCTTCACCAAATTTAAATAAGACCTACCTTACGGTATGTTCTTTCAAGATTTGACGGAGTTATGGAGTAACATCGACAAAAAAATACGCGTCAAATTGGTAACCTTCTCCTTTTTTTGAAGTCGATTAAAAATTGTGTAAAACATATTCTTTGAATTTCTTGCAGCCCGCGTTTTGTCTTAATCATACATGACTAATCTAATGTGGTTTGATAATTTGCATAACTCTTTAGGTACCTATAAAGGTACTAGATAATATACTCGTAGCGCCAACAGTCGTTGTGGAATCAAACAACACACCGCCCAGATCCGATTATAATATTATAGCCCCAATAACATATATGCCTATATTACAACCGACAGAATATCTTGTTGGAATTTGAAACAATACCTTTTGCAATTTAATTTAAATTAAGCTGATGCCCGCGACTTCGTACGCGTGGATTTAGTTTCTAAAATCCCGCGAGAACTCTATGTTAATTCCTGATAACTTAGCTTTCAATTGGTGAAAAAATGGTTAAAATCAGTCCAGTAGTTACAGAGCTTATTCGGTACAAACAAACAAACAAACAAACAAACAAACAAACGAAAAAATCTTTCCTCTTTATAATATTAATATATATATAGCTGTTCGTGCTGATTCACTGATTCACTGACTGATTGATCACCTCTCCTGTAAAATTTTGTATGAAAAAATTTTTTTTCACTGATTGTTTCGTACAGAAGACAAAAATTCATTCGGAGGAAAATTATGGAGAGAGCTGATGATTGAGGATTTCGGAGACGGGTGAAGAGCACGGCCAGGGTATCGAAGATAGGTGGGGGGTGCTCGAACAAATATCACTCGAAACCTCATCCAATTCGCAGCGAGCTGAAAAAAAATTCAAAATGGCGGAAAAAAGATGGCCGCCATACAAATTTCTTCGGTGTCTATCTCGGGGAGTATAAAAGATGGAAGAGGGGTTTCTTGGCAAAAGATGATCAGGGCCTAAAGGTCTATTTGATGAATAGAAAAAAAATCCAAGATGGCGGAATTTTTTTTTCTTCATACAAAATATATGGCGAATATTGAAGAGACTATAAGCCGGGAATCATGCAAGACTTTGATACGGTTCCTTTTCAAGATTTGTTTTTATTGAAGAATTTTCATTATGACAAATGATGATATATGATGATCGAGGGTTAGGAAGGTGGGTGAGGAGCACGGCCATGGTAATGAAGATAGGTGGGGGTGCTCGAAAAAAAGTCACTCGAAACCTCATCCAATTGGCCGTGAGCTGAAAAAAAATCAAAATGGCGGAAAAAAGATGGCGGCCATACAAACTTCGTCGGTGTCTATCTCGAAGAGGATAAAAGATGGAAGAGTCGTTTCTGGGCAAAATATGATCAGGACCTAAAGGTCTACTCGATGAATAGAAAAAAATTCAAGATGGCGGATTTTTTTTTTCCATACAAAATATATGGCGAATATTGAAGAGGCTAGAAGCTGAGAACTATGCAAGACTTTGATACGGTTCCTTTTCAAAATTTGTTTTTATAAAAGAATTCTCAATCTGACAAATGATGAGATATGATGATCGAGGGTTTGGAAGGTGGGTGAGGAGCACGGCCAGGGTATTGAAGATAGGTTGGGGGTGCTAGAACAAAAGTCACTCCAAACGTCATGCAATTGGCAGTGAGCTGAAAAAAAATTCAAAATGGCGGATTCAAGATGGCTGCCATACAAATTTCAAAGGCGTCTATCTCGGAGAGTATAAAAGATGAAAGAGTGGTGTTTGGGTAAAAAATGATCAAGACCTGAAAGTCCACTTGACGATAGAAAAACCGCGGTCCGCTTGCGGGCCGCGCACCCACGCGCCCTACTAGTTAATATATATATAGCTACTCGTGCTGATTCACTGATTGACTGATTGATTGACTCACTCACTGATTGATCACCTCTCCTGTAAAATTTTGTATGAAAAATTTTTTTTTCACCGATGGTTTCGTATAGAGGACAAAAATTCATTCAGAGGAAAATTATGGAGAGAGCTGATGATTGAGGATTTCGGAGACGGGTGAAGAGCACGGCCAGAGTATTGAAGATAGGTGGGGTGTGCTCGAACAAATGTCACTCTAAACCTCATCCAATTCGCAGTGAGCTGAAAATAAATTCAAAATGGCGGAAAAAAGATGGCCGCCATACAAATTTCGTCGGTGTCTATCTCGGGGAGTATAAAAGATGGAAGAGTGGTTTCTTGGCAAAAGATGATCAGGACCCAAAGGTCTATTTGATGAATAGAAAAGAATACAAGATGGCGGAATTTATTTTTCTTCATACAAAATATATGGCGAATATTGAAGAGACTAGAAGCCGGGAATCATGCAAGACTTTGATACGGTTCCTTTTCAAGATTTGTTTTTTCAAGAATTTTCATTATGACAAATGATGACATATGATGATCGAGGGTTTGGAAGGTGGGTGAGGAGCACGGCCATGGTAATGAAGATAGGTGGGGGTGCTCGAACAAAAGTCACTCGAAACCTCATCCAACTGGCAGTGAGCTGAAAAAAAATTCAAAATGGCGGATTCAAGATGGCGGCCATACAAACTTCAACGGTGTCTATCTCGGAGAGTATAAAAGATGGAAGAGTGGTTTTTTGATAGAAAATGATCAAGACCTAAAAGTCTACTTGCCGAGTAGAAAAACCGCGGTCCGCTTGCGGGCCGCGCACCCACGCGCCCTACTAGTTAGTACTTATAGATAAGGCTGATTTCACCAACGTAAAATAAAAGTCCTCAACTATACCCCTGTTTTCGTCAATCCGTTGACGCGTGATTGAAGACAAACCAATAATTAATCAAACACACTTTCGCATTTATAACATTAGTACCTAAGGAAGTAAGAATAATATGAAACCTTTAGATTGATATAGACGACGGACGTGGAAAAGGAATTCGATAACCTCCTATCAGTTAATCAAGTACGAAGCGAAAGTCAAGCCGCCCTCCTTATTTCACCAAATGCCGAGGAATTCACAAGTGAAACTTCGGCAGTAAAGGTGAAACTTCGGTAACATTAGAACCGTATGAGACTAATGAGTCTATTAAGGGCTTGGCCTGCCAATTTGTATAATGTTTCTTCTTGTTGTAGTAGAGCCAATGTAGATATAGTTGTTCGTAAGATGCTTGTAAGGCACTTGTCTCACCCACTAATAAATACCTGCACGCCTAGCAAGCACGCGCGAGAAAATTTTGTCGACGTCTTTTCTCGTATTATCTCTATATCTCTATCGACACTAACATGGTTGCATACATGGATTCGTCGAACGAAGAATTAGTCTACATCGACAATATCTCTCTCTCTTCGCGCGAGATAGCACTTCGATGTGCATGCTAGGTGTCTCGCCATAGATATACCTACTTACTTGGAGCTTAAGCTCCCTTTTATACCGAAAAAACAGAAATTTCCAGCGGGATTTTGAAAAACCTAAGTCCACGTGGAGGAAAGCGTGTGGGCAAAAGCTAATTTTCAATAAAAATAATATTTTTCTACAATATGGACGGCGTGTTTAGTCCAGATGCAGCAGAATAGGCATGCCAGTATCCTTAGTAAATCAAGTGGCGATAATAAATATTCTATCTCGATAAGTTTTTGTGGTTTCATAGGTCAATCTCGCCTTTTCTTAGACAAAGTTTATTAGTTTAAGTACAGGTAGGTAGATAATTTCATAGCGTTGGAAATACCTACTCATATCTCAGCTGCGGCTTATAATACCAGATTTTAGTGGAAAATTCGGGAGCAAATTTCTCATAACCACTTCAATAGACGTTGGAATGGATTCGGTAAACGGCTTTTATCGCTTTATCGAGTTTCGAACCAAAGTTTATGCTGGGATAAAGCCGATCTCTTTATTTCATCAAACGCAATCCAATCCACGTTGAATCCTCCAGAACTTTGCCAAAGGTAAGTAAGTGTATAATTAACATTTGAACTAAACGAGGTTCTGAGTGTACTTGTATTGACAGGCAATTTATATAATGTGTGTTCTTGTATTGCCTAGTAATAAATTACGAGTCTCTAGCCGCTTGTGGCCGGCTGGGCATTTGTGGTTGGCCCATATACCAACCTTACCGTGTTACATTGTAAACCATTTTGATTTTCGCGCCTATAGGAAAAATTGAGAGCGCGCAGTTATTTGCCGTAATATACGGCAATTTATCCATTTATTTTTAACCGACCAAAAAACTCAAAAGACTCCATGACTAACACTTGTTTGTTGAATGTTGCTCCTATGAAAAAAAAGGTTGAGTACCACTGCTCTAGACTCTAGATTATACAGTACATACAGCTACGTAGTACTATTATATATTCTGTGATACAGCAGTGATAGTCTAGTGGATAAGATATCGGACTACTGTTCAGGGGGTCTTGAGTTCGAGCACAGGCAGGCATCTGTGACTTTTTGGAGCTCTGAGCGTTTTACGAAATTCAATATCACTTGTTTTAATGGTAAAGGAAAAAATCGTGAGGAAAACTGCATGCTTGAGAGTTTTCAATAATGTTCTGAAAGTCAAAACCAATCCGCACTTGGCCAGCGTGTTGGACTTTGTCAAATTCGTCTTATTCGAGAGGCAACCTGTATCCAGTAGGTGGATGATTGATGTCAACTTGATGATGATGATGATGAGATGAACGTCTTTTAGGCAAATGCGCTCCAAAAAAATGACCGATTGAAAGCAAATTTTTCCTTTCAAGAACAGGCTCAGTTAAATCACAATCATACTAATATTATTATAAATGCGAAAGTGTGTTTGTTTCTTGGTTTGTCCTTCAATCACGCCGCAACAGAGCTACGGATCGACGTGATTTTATGCATGGGTATAGTTGAAGACCTGGAGAGTGATATAGGCTACTTTTTATCCCGGAAAATCAAAGTGTTCCCGAGGGATTTTAAAAATTCAAATAATTCAAAATTCGAAATTATTTATTTCGTGTAGGCCAACCTGTGGCTCTTATGACACGTCAAGATTCTACCACCCGGTTCGGAAAGCGGATTCTGCTGAGAAGAGCCGGCAAGAAAAACTAAATTCACGCGGACAAAGTCGCGGGCATCAGCTAGTCATGAATAATATAATCAATATAGGTAGGTAATATCCTAATTACAGAAGATAGATTCAATAACCTACTAACATAATTATTATCTCAAAGCTTGCATAGTGGATCCAAGAGCAATTTTGTCTGACCCACTTCGATAGACGCTGGTGAAAGGATGTGGTAACCGCCTTTATCGGTTCATCAAGCTTACACCAGCGTCTCTATTTAACAAAATGCAGCCGATCCTTTGAAGTAAATGCGCTCTAGTTATACTGCAGCTGTAAGTAAATGTATTATGTTGATTAGAAAATTAACGCTGACTCAAGTTGGTAGCTATTTAATGACCTAATAAGGGCCGATATCACCAACGTCGAGTAACGTTTTACCGAAGAATAATATGGGCGTTCTGACAGTTTTTGTATTGAAAATACTGTCAAAATATCAAAACCCTCGGATAAGACTTATTTTAAGCTGGTGTAATCTTTAACCGACGACTAAACATGTTTTGACACTTTTTGTATTGGCGATTTTTGGTATTGATTTGTATCTAGTCAGAATGTTATGATGTAGATATCCTCTTGCCTGAGTATGGATGTTCCTGTCTAATATTATTTCTATTTATCATAATATATTCATATTCATATTATAGGGGTTCTGTTGAAGGTAGCCATCTACAATCTACAAACCTATGTGTAATCAAAGCTTCATATAACTAGACGAGGCAAAAGATTGTATAGGTACGAACATATTCATCAGACATTTTAATATCACCCAATCTCAAGACGGCGAAATTTCGGTAAAAATGGTCTCGGGATATATTCATATAAGGGCGAGGAACGGGTTTTCATCTGAATCTCTTGATGAAAAATCGCTTTACGGGAATAAAAGAATGTCAGGGAAAATCTTTTAAACGAAGTTTTATGGTCGGCTGGGTCGACGCACTTTGAGATGTAAAATATTATGTCTTGAGACTTGAGTTCTTACGAGTATTCAGGCTTGAATCGCTTGGTAACAAATACCTACTGATGTTCTAAATGGTATACCCCACTTATAATAGTACTAGCTTTTGCCCGCAGCTTCGCTCACGTTTATCAAACCTTTATTTTACCCCCTTAGGGGACGAATTTCCATAAATCCATTCTAAGCGGATTCCTACATCATAATAGCTATCTGTATGCCAAATTTCATCCCAATCCGTCCGTTCAGTGGTTTGAGCTGTGCGTTGATAGAACAGTCAGTCAGTCATTCAGTCAGTCAGTCGGTCGGTCCTTTTCCTTTTATATATCATTTAGATGATATTCTATTAGGTGAAAATTATTCTATTAGGTGTTATTTGTTTTCGATGAAAAAAATAAATAAATGAGAAAGTAACTACTACAACAACAACAACTAAAGAACAACAAAAGAAAGTAACAACTAAAGAAATAGGTCTCGTTGTAAGGATTTCCACACGTCTCATTCTTGTGCCGTCTGTATCCAGTGATTCTTTGCGACTTGTGTGATGTCGGTCCACAGATTATTGTTTCCTAATTTGTGGTCCACCTAGTCTAGTCATCATCATCATCACTAGCAACCCATCAACGGCTCACTACTGAGCGCAGGTATCCTCTCAGAGAAGGGTTATAGGCCATAGTCCACCACGCTGGCTCAATGCGAATTGGCGGACTTCACACACCTTAGAGAACATTATGAAAAACTCTCAGATGTGCAGGTTTCCTCACGATGTTTTCCTTCACCGTTGAAGCAAGTGATATTTAATTGCTTAAACGCACTTGACTCCGAAAAGTCAGAGGTGCGTACCCAGGATCGAACCTGCGACACCTCGAATAGGAGACCACAGTCCTAACCACCAGGCTGTCACTGCTTTTATAAATGCACATATTTATAATATGCATTTATAATATTACACTAGCGGCACGCTATGATGGCCGGTTTGACACATTACAATAGTGATGTGGAATGTCAATTTATTCTCGAACAAAAAACAATTAAGTTTTGTTTTTGTACCTGATTAAATAGGTTTAATAAAACAAAAATGTATATGTTTATTTAATTTATTTGAACGAACTGAATATTTGAATGAAAATGAATATACATACTTTATATGCACACAAGAAACATATGAATACAAAAGATACCAAAAAAGGTGCCACAAAAGGCCATAATTAATCAGATTCGTCCATACTACTATTTTCACTGTCGTCACTGCTATCATCACCTACATTAATAATTATATGTTCGTTTTCTATAATATTATCTATTTTCACATCTCTTTCATAATCTTCCCTTATTAATTTAACAGTTCTATTTACAACCTTTTCCCAGTCTCCTTTAGTCACATGTTCACAAGCTTCTTCTAATAATTTTAGCATTTTTTTTGTGGTAAATGGGGGTTCTGTATTGTGTCTTGCAGCATATCCCTTAATTTGAGCCCACACCAACTCAATCGCATTATACTCACAATGGTAAGGCGGTAACCGTATAACTCTGTGCCCATGTTCTAATGCTATTTCGTCAATGACGTATCGGATCTTGGTTGGTTTGTTTTCTTTTAAAAGACGTACTAATTCCGCTTTTAACATATTCATGTTTGCATCTACGCCATTTTTACGAAGCCATGCGACGATATCAGCTTTCTTTTGGGATTGGGCAGGTGGCTTGTCAATTTGCATCGAGTGGTATGGGGCGTTGTCCATAATTATAATAGATGGTTCAGGGAGGCTACACAACATTGAGGTAAACCATTCAGTAAACTTTTCTCCATTCATGTCTTCATGATAGTCTCCAGTGGTTTTTGACGCAAAAGCCATGAGAGAACCTTCGACAAACCCGTTGATGGTTCCGGCGTGACAAATTATAAGTCGCGATCCTTTTCCTACAGGAACTTTGGAAGTAGATGCTGCTGTGTCATCGTTCCAAGAACGGCCTACAGTATGGTTAGCATTAAGCCATGTTTCATCCAAGAACACAACATTTTGCCAATTTTTGATTTCTTTCACTTGCCGTAAAAAAGTATACTTTGCCATCGCTATATCAAATCTTTCCATCAATATTTTGCGTTTGTTACATTTTTTGTATCGAAATCCAATGGTCTTCAAAATCTTCGTTAAAGAACTTTCCCCACCGAAGAATAATCCAGCTTCCTTCAGTGAATGCACCAACTTTTTTCTTGTTGGATACTCCTTCTGTAAATAGTAGCCGTAAACATGTCTTCGGATAGCATCGGCATCAAAGCTATCGATGCCTACGACTGGTTTTGCTCGTTTTCTCTTTTTTGGTGTGTGAAGTTTATTTTCTTCTGTGCCAGTCTCGCCATATTTTTTTTTAGTTATCCGTCTAACAGTTCGTTGTCCAATATTAAGCGCATCAGCTACGCGTTCAACCACTGACGTTATAGGTAAAATTGGCCCTCCATTTTGAGCTTCACGATCGAAATAGTTACGAAGGCGTATTACGAACTCACGTGTCTGACTATTTAGAACAGTTCTCTGCGTACGTTCGGTCATATCGACGAAATCCACAACAAAGGGCTTGAACAGAGTCCAAATTAACGAGCAAGGGTCAACAGTAATGCAGTATCAATATTTGAAATCCAAAGCCAGGTCAAAACTATATCACAATCGCATTGCACTGACAGTTTATACTTTTCGAAGCAACGTCAATTCGAAACTGCTTTGTTTTGCATTGAGCATTGACGCGAGTTTGCCGGAGGTAGTAGTTGTGCTAGCCAGCGATCCTATGTGACGATCGTATTAGATTCCATTTTTAAAAATTTTCAATTTAGAAAACCAAATGCCGAGTTGTGGTATATATCATATAAAAATAAAAATTTTACCTTTTGTATGAAACAGCTGATATTTTTTTGCGATTTCAGAGGTTTGTCCACATAGTGAAAATTGTTCATATTCACAAGTACATTCACCCCTTAAATGGTGCAAACTGATTTTTCTACACTTGTATACATTTTAGAAATCAATTTAATAAATAAATTTTGAGTCCTAAACCTAAAACTACATTCGATAAAATTTATGAATCTCTGCACATCACTATCGTCAATAAAGTAATACAATTATTTCCTTCAAAGTCGTTATCAATTAATACAGAACTTCATGAGCGGACAAACGTCAAACCGGCCATCATAGCGTGCCGCTAGTGTAGTAGTGATATCTACCGCTGTCAAAGTTTTCAGTCTAGACTAGCTGATAGCAAAAATCTTTTCCCGTTCCTAAACGATTTACCCCATCTGCGTTACTGAGTTTAATAAATTTCAGCTAGGTAGGTACGACGCGTCGCAAACCTGTGGCATGCGACTTAAATGTATGTATATTTTATTCCACCTGGAAATGTTAAACTAAAATTCTAACGGTAAATTTAAAGTCGAGATTTAAAAGAAGCCATTTTATTTATGCACGACGTTTTACGGGAATCGTAACCTAGTTATGTTCAAAAATAGATTTGAATCTCGATGAATGATCTCTTCTAATCAAAACTGAGTCATTTTGGAGATTTATTATCCAATATTATAGTAGCCAATCAGATACGGAGTTGTAACTATTTCTAGTAATTGTGTAATTTAGTGCCAATTTCACTTACGTAGAGTGACGTTTAACCGAGAAATAAATTGGGCGTTCTGACGGTTTTTGTGTTGAAAATCTGCCAAAATATCAAAACGCTCGGATAAGAGTAATTTCACGTTGGTGAAATCGGTCCTTAGAATTGCAAAATGTACTCCATTGCTTAGATTTATTTATTTATTTATTTATTCGATGACAAGCTAGTCCTTGACTGCCATCTCACCTGATGGTAAGTGACGATGCAGTCTAAGATGGTAGCGGGCTAACTTGTCAGGGGTATGGCAGTGAACATTCAACCCATACCCCTAATTGGTTTCTACACGCCATCGTGCCGGAACGCTAAATCGCTTGGCGGCACGTCTTTGACGGTAGGGTGGTAACTAGCCGCGGCCAAAGCCTCCCACCAAACCAGACCAGAGACAATTCAGAAATTATAAATTCCAAAATTGACCCCGCCGGGAATCGAACCCGAGACCTCCCAGTTATAAGGCAACAGCGCTCACCACTGAGCTAGGGAGGTCGTCAAAAAACCATAGAACCATAATATAGCATTAGGTGCTTACTTTGTGGTTACAACGTCGTAAATACAAAACGTCAATTAACATTGAAATTGTGCTAGACTTTAGCGTAATTTAAACAGAACAGCGGCATCCCCAGCTCTCTAAACTTGTGGTATATATTTATTGCTTTTGAACTTTAGTCGATAGGAATCTATATTATGCGATAATATAAGCAAGAAAATTCTTTTCTCTAGAGAATAAAATTATCGAATACAGTTTCTAACTTTTCTTAGTTATCTCTAACCAAGTAGTAAGGAATACCTGCTATGTTTATGCTATAAATTTAGGATAGGTTGTCGTTTTGCACACTACACTAAGGTACCAATCCTAAATCTGTGGTTCCTTTAACATTTCGTAGTTATATGCGTTTTAAGCAATTAGGTATCACTTGCTTTAACGTTGTAGGGAACCTGCAATTCGATCGGGGCCAGCTTGGACTAGATAATATGGCCTAAGAGAAAGAGTCTATGTACTGGCCTGCAGTGAGCAATCAGACGGGTTGAAATGGTGATGATGATGTTGTTTTGTAAAAAAAAAAACGTCTTGTCAAAGTAACACCTGCTTCTAGTTTTATTGTTATCAACTAATAAGCTGATGCTCGCGACTTTGTCAGCGTGGATTTAGTTTTAAAATCCCTCGGGAACACTTCGATTTTCCTGGATAAAAAGTAGCTTATGTCACTCTCCAGGTCCTCAACTGTTCCCACGCAAAAAATCACGTCGATTGCTGTGTGATTGAAGGACAAACCGACCAACAAATATACTTTCGCATTTATCATATTAGCAAGGATGTAAATCCTATTCAAAATTTTCTTTTCATTGTTCTGCACTAAATACGTACCAGGATAGCAATAAGCCAACCACGTCAGTCTTCTATCGTATTCCTATTTTTAGTTTAATCTGTAGTAAAAGTCCAAAAACAACGGGCAAATCCCTGACCGCCCGCCCGCCCACGCCTTGCGTCGCGTCGCGTCGCCCCAAACTTGCGGGCTGCAACTTTAATGTGTATTTATTGCGCCACACAACTTTAGCTGGGTTGAGTTATCGCGCTCTTTGCGCTTTGCTATTTTAAATTTTACTTAATAATATGAAGGAAAATTGCTATTTGCATCCCGAAATTAGTTTTTCAAAATAATAAATTTTCTCCTCTGTGTCGAATCTGAATTAACCGTGAGCATAAATTTTTGATATTTTAAGTTATTACTTTTTGTTTCTTAATTTACTCAATTACTTTGAAAAGTTAAGTTAGGTATATTGTTAATCAAGTGTTTAACAATTTTGAAGGGGCTGTTAGCTAATTCAAATTCAACATACAACTAACACATAATTTATTTCATACAGCACTTATGACAATTAAAGCCTCTACTAATAAGTCTACCTATTCAAATATTTCAAGTTTTTGGAAAATATAGTAGTCCTAACTCCATATAAGTATATCTACGTCTTAGTACCTATTATGTGAGTGAAAATGCTCTACCATAATTTTATTAATGGGAGGGGTCATGCCGTTCAGCAATGAAGAATACACGAGACAGAGGGACATATCTTCGCGATGCTAAATAAATAGAGTAATTATGTGCACAGAGATAATAATTAATTAAGTGATTTATAAAGGACTAGCTGATGTCTGCGACTTTGTACGAGTGGATTTACTTTAGAAATCCTGCGGGAACTCTTTGATTTTCCGGGAAAAGTAGCTTATACCACTTTCTAGGTCCTCAACTATACCTAAACAAAAATCACGTCAATCCATTTTGCTCTGTTGTAGCATGTTTGAAGGGCAAACCAACGACCAAACAAACACACATTCACATTTATTATATTATACGTGATTATACTAAGACTAGCTTTTGCCCGCGGCTTCGCTCACATTAAGTTCGTGTTTTCAAACCCCTATTTAACCCTCTTGGGGTTGGAATTTCAAAAATCCTTTCTTAGCGGATGCCTACGTGATAATAGCTATCTGTGTGCAAAATTTCAGCCCGATCCGTCCAGTGGTTTGAGCTGTGCGTTGATAGATCAGTCAGTCAGTCAGTCACCTTATCGTTTTATATATTTAGATTAGTATGTAAGACAAAGATTAAGACATGATCAAAACTCCAACCTATAGACTTACACTAAAACGCATTACCCAAGCCGACAAACTACTTTACTGGCTCAGGAAGTTATATTTTCACAAAGTTGTGCGTTACTTTGCAACAAAATAGATCATTTGTCACACCGTCCTTTTTCCTAAAGGAAAATGTATTTCAACAATTTTATTTTCGAGGGCCAGACAAAAACTGTCGTAACAAAATAGGTTACACGAAAATTTAATAATATTTTCGTCACGCAATCATTTATCGCACATCTGACACAGACGCCAGAACATTTTTTGTCCTTTTTTATTATTATTTCAAAAACAATACACAAAACCGCCGGGAAAACGCATAAATCAATCCAGATCGCTCGTGTTTGCGTTTTACATAAAATGGGAGTTTTTTTTTAATACGATTTCTCTATGGACTAACACATTTTTCTGTGCAAAGATTAAATACCTACCTAGTAATTTAGTCTTAAACTAGCTGATGCCCGCGACTTCGTCCGCGTGGATTTAGTTTTTTAAATCCCTCGGGGAACTCTTTAATTTTCCGGGATAAAAAGTAGCCTATGTCACTCTCCAGAACCTCAATACCCATGCAAAAAATCACGTTGATCCGTAGCCCCGTTGCGGCGTGATGAAGGACAAACCAACAAACCTACAAACAAACACACTCGCATTTATAATATTATTAAGGATTTTATTTTTATTCCAATGATGTTGGACCGGCTAAAAGTCAAAATAATCGTACGTAGCTCACAGGAATTCCGGTGAATAACGTTACTCATAGGAACATAGGACGCATTCGGATTTAAACAAAAAATGTAATTGTTATCGTATATAAATAAAAATGTATATTCCCTACTAGCTGATGCCCGCGACTTCGTTCGCGTGGATTTAGTTTTTAAATCCCTCGGGGAACTCTTTAATTTTCCGGGATAAAAAGTAGCCTATGTCACTCTCCAGAACCTCAATACCCATGCAAAAAATCACGTTGATCCGTAGCCCCGTTGCGGCGTGATGAAGGACAAACCAACAAACCTACAAACAAACACACTCGCATTTATAATATTAGTAAGGATTTTATTTTTATTCCAATGATGTTGGACCGGCTAAAAGTCAAAATAATCGTACGTAGCTCACAGGAATTCCGGTGAATAACGTTACTCATAGGAACATAGGACGCATTCGGATTTAAACAAAAAATGTAATTGTTATCGTATATAAATAAAAATGTATATTCCCTACTAGCTGATGCCCGCGAATTCGTCCGCGTGGATTTAGTTTTTTAAATCCCTCGGGGAACTCTTTAATTTTCCGGGATAAAAAGTAGCCTATGTCACTCTCCAGAACCTCAATACCCATGCAAAAAATCACGTTGATCCGTAGCCCCGTTGCGGCGTGATGAAGGACAAACCAACAAACCTACAAACAAACACACTCGCATTTATAATATTAGTAAGGATTTTATTTTTATTCCAATGATGTTGGACCGGCTAAAAGTCAAAATAATCGTACGTAGCTCACAGGAATTCCGGTGAATAACGTTACTCATAGGAACATAGGACGCATTCGGATTTAAACAAAAAATGTAATTGTTATCGTATATAAATAAAAATGTATATTCCCTATATCCCGCTGTAGAAACATCACGCGTGAACGGCTGGACTGATTTTGACGGGACTTCCAATGACAGATAGCTGATGGTATAAGCTTAGCATAGGCTACTTTTTAACTGATTTTCAAAAAAAGGATCAAAATAGTATTGTGTTTTTTAACCTATAAATATCAATATCTCCGTGATTTCTAAACCAATTTGCCTGAATTTTTTTTAATCGATACAGAAACTTTGCGAGATGGTCCCATAAAAGTAGTAGTTGTAGTTGTTGTAGTAGTTATAGTAGTAGTAGTTGTAGAAGTAGTTGTAGTAGTTGTAGTAGTTGTAGTAGTTGTAGAAGTAGTTGTTGTAGTAGGCAGGACCTGGGAAGTATACCTTTTGAAACATAAAAAGAATTTTCCAAATCGGTTCAGGCGTCTTAGAGTAATCGGTGAACATACATAAAAAAGATTCCGTTGAATTGAAATCCTCCTCCTTTTTTTAAGTTGGTTAAAATAAGAATAAAAATTAGTTTAAATTTGAAGAAGTTATGGAGTAAAACAGTCAAAATAGTTCAACCCCTATCTCAGAGAACATACATCCATCCATACATCCCATACATCCATCCATCCGTATACTAAGTACATCTATCCATACATCCATCCTCACAAACTTTCACATTAGTAATATTAGTGGTATAAGTAGCATAGGATATAGTTAAAGTTAGTAGCAGGAGGATACAAACATAAATACGTACATGCATACACACATACATACATGCATGGATACATATATACATACATGCATTCATGCATGCATGTATACATACATACATACATGCACTCATGCATGCATACATACATACATGCATGCATTCATACATGCATGCATACATACATACATACATACATACATACATACATACATACATACATACATACATACATACATACATACATACATACATAGCACAGGTGTAGCACTGGCAACACCATAGTCTACGGCTGGGGACGGGCGGCCATCTTAAATAAGTTAATACTTCTTGTATCGGCATCGGATCAGAGAGATCAACCATGTGTATTTATTATAATAAGTAATGGGTTCAGTATCAAGTAATAAACACTAGAAAACTTAAATAGTGAGTTTCAATTACATAAAATGACATGGCGCTGAGGACAAAAAACTAACTATTGGGAAATCATCAAAACAGAAACTCGCAAAGGGACGCCGACCGACCGCCACGCCGCCATTAGCCATTACAGGTAAAATTACATATTTTTACCAAAATGGAAATGTTAAAGCCGCCTCCACCGCTTAAAATAGCGGCGGCGAGCAATGTAAAACAAGCTTTCCAGGATTGGAAGCAAAAATTTGAACTTTATTACTTGGCAAGTGGGGCCGGGGAGAAACTTACACCGGAACAAAAGAAAGCCTTACTATTACATACCATTGGGGATGATGGATTAAATATATACAACACGTTAGAAGGCAAAGAGAACTTAACTTTTGAAAAGTTACTAAAACAAATAGAATCACAATGCAGTCCGCCGAGCAATGAGTCGTACAACAGACACGTGTTTTTCTCTAGGAAACAGAAAGATGGAGAGACCTACGATGAGTTTATCACCGAATTGAGAAAGTTAAGTTTAGATTGTAACTTTGAGACACTTAAAGATGGTTTAATTAGAGACCAAATTATCATAGGTATACAGGATATAAAGTTGAAGGAAAATCTATTGAAAATTACTGACTTGTCATTAGAAAAATGCATAGCAGCATGCAGGGTTGCAGAAACAGCCAAAAATCAAGTTGACAAGCTGAGAAAAGACGACACTGATGTGGTCGCAAAGATAAACAAGTCATCGAGGACCAAGTTTGAACCAAAATCCAGGGACCAAGGTGGTTCAGGGACCAGTTGGAGTAAGACAAGGAACCAGCAAAGACCGAGTGAACCTAGCAAGAGGAATTCATCAAAGCAGAGTGTGTGTGGGAAATGCGGTAGGAATCACCTCTATGGGAGATGTCCGGCTTTTAATAAAAAGTGTAAAAAATGTCTAAAATATAACCATTTTTCAGCTATGTGCTATAATAAGTGTGGTTTAGTGGAATTAAATAGTGATGAGAGCGAAAACTCATTTAAAATAAGCACAGTGAATTCGGTTGGTACAATAAATAGAGACTGGCTAATTAAACTTAAAATTAAGGATAAATATATAAGTTTTAAAATAGATACAGGATCGCATGTAGATATATTAAGCTTAGAGTTGTGCAAAAAATTAGGATTAAGTATGTATAAGGATCACAATGTCAAACTCACTAATTTTGATGGTTCAAAGATCAAAGTCATTGGAGCCTGTAATGAGTTCATCACTTTAGGGGAAAAAAGGTGCAAAACAGTTTTATACATTGTTGATTGTTGTAAAGATGGAATATTAAGTTATAAAACAGCTCTTAAGTTAGGATTAATTAATAATATAAATAAAATTGAGGTCAAAGGTTCCCAAAGTTTAAATATCAACGGTTCTCAAGTTTTAATAGAAAAGTATAGTGATTTGTTTACAGGTTTGGGAATGGTAAAAAACTATGAATATAGCATTAAATTAACAGAAAATGCGATACCAGTAGCTGAGAGGCCTAGGAAAATTCCTTTTCAACTTCAAAGTAAAGTCAAGCAGGAACTTGATAGGATGGAAAAGGCAGGTGTTATCAGGAAGGTTGAGGAGCCTACCGAATGGGTGAGTTCCATGGTGGTAACGAAAAAACCTCTTAATAAGATAAGGATTTGCTTAGACCCCCAACACCTGAATAAATTTATAGTACGAGAGAGACATAAAATGAGCACATTTGAGGAATTAGTAGCTAAAATGCCTCGAGCTAAATATTTTAGTGTGTTAGATGCTTCCAAAGGATTTTATATGATAAAACTGACAGAGAATAGTCAATTATATACTACATTTAACGCAGGGGATTTTGGTAGGTATTGTTACAAAAGATTACCTTTTGGTTTAAATTCAGCCCCGGAAGTTTTTAGTAAATGTTTTTCAGACTTGTTTAAAGATATTGCAGGTGTTGAGCAGTACATTGATGAGTTAATAGTATGGGGTGAGACCTTAAAGGAGCACAACCAAAGGTTAGAGAAGGTTTTAGAAAGGGCAAAAGAGGCAGGAGTTAAATTTAATAAAGAAAAATGTCAGTTTGGGGTCACAGAAGTAAAATATGTAGGGCATATTTTAAGTGCAGAAGGGATAAAACCATATCCTGAGAAAATTAGAGCAATAATAGATATAGGTGAGCCAAACAGTAAAAAACAATTGCAAACAATATTAGGTATAGTTACTTATGTGTCAAAATTTATACCTAACCTATCAGATATGACATATTCTCTAAGGGAGCTTTTAAAAAAAGATTCAGCTTTTGTTTGGGGTGAGAAACAGAGGAAGGACTTCGTTAAATTAAAAGAATTATGGTCATCTACACCAGTTCTCAAATATTATGAGTTAAATAAACCTATAAAATTATCTGTAGATAGCAGTAGTACAGGTTTAGGTGCAGTGTTATTGCAGGATAATGCGCCAATTGCATATGCTTCTAAAGCACTCACGGATTGTCAAAAATCATGGGCTCAAATTGAAAAAGAGTTATTGGCCATTGTTTATGCGTGTGAGAAATTTCACCAATATATTTATGGTAAACATGTCATCGTTGAAACTGATCACAAACCTCTAGAGCATATTTTCAAAAAATCTATGAATGAAACACCTTTAAGACTACAACGATTGCGATTAAGATTGCAAGGTTATGATTTAGAGATTAAATATAGACCAGGTAAAGAACTTTTAGTGGCTGATGCTTTATCTAGGGCTTATGTAAAGGATACTATATGTAATAAAGAGTTAGATGAAATGGTAGAGTTGCATGTGTGTATGATAAAAGAAAATCTTAATATTAGTAAAGAAAAATTGCAGTTATTTAAAGAGGAAACAGCTAAAGATAGTGATTTGAGTCAATTAATTTATTACTTGCAACATTCATGGCCTTCTGTCAAAGAAATTCCGTATAACTTAAGATATTATCATTCCATAAAAGATGAGTTATTTGTGTCCGAGGGTTTAATTTTTAAAAATACAGCTGTTGTAGTTCCTAAAACATTGCGGAAAGAAATGTTGAATAAAATTCATTATAATCACCAGGGAATTGAGAAATGTAAAAACCGAATAAGAGGATTGTTATTTTGGCCTTTTATGAATAAAGAATTGGAAGATTTAATACAGAATTGTGATATGTGTCTAAAATATAGGAAAAATTATTCATATGAACCTCTCTTGTTAAGAAAATTGTCTAATAAACCTTGGGCAGTTATAGGTGCTGACATGTTCTTTTTAAACAACAGAACTTATGTTAGGGAGACAAGTAGCATCATATTTACCAATTAAAAGTAAATTTATTAAAATAAATTATAACAAATTAAAGCAAAGAGTTGAGGAAAAGAGAAATATATATAAATATTACCATGACAAGAAAAATAAGGGGAAAATAAATAGTTTTTACAAGGGACAAAATGTGTATGTACATGATAAAAATACTAAAGAGAAAATAGAAGGTAAAATAATTAATCAAGAGCGGAATAGAGGTTATAGAATTTTGTTAACTAATGGGGAGGAAGTAATAAGAAATAAGTATCACATATTCAAGGGGTCACCACATAAAAAGTTTAATGTAGAAAGTAATAATGATAGCGATGAATGGCTTAATGATGTACCGTCTCCAAATGTTAGAGTTAATAATGGTAGCAATGAAAATGTTAATGTCAATGATGAAAATGTTAATGTTAATAGTGAAAATGTGAAGGTATCTAGATTTGGTAGAGAAATAAGACAACCTGTGTATTTTAAAGACTATGTAGCTTAAATTGTAAAAGGAAAAAAGGGGGATGTCAGGTGTAGCACTGGCAACACCATAGTCTACGGCTGGGGACGGGCGGCCATCTTAAATAAGTTAATACTTGTTGGATCGGCATCGGATCAGAAAGATCAACCATTATGTAATTATTATAAGTAAAGGTTTCAGTATCAAGTAATAAACACTAGAAAACTTAAATAGTGAGTTTCAATTACATAAAATGACACATACATACAACGTGGTAGATTCATTGACTATTCAAAAGCACTTGTAAAAGTTTATTTGAATAAAAAATATTTCTATTCTATTCTATTCTATACAAACATGCATACATACATACATGCATACATACATACACACACACATACATACATACATACAACATACATACATACATACATACATACATACATGTATGCATGCATGCATGCATGCATATTGGCGCATAATTTAAGGATAAATATGTGAACTGTTTGTTTTCCCGGGATAAAAAGTAGCTGTTGTTACTTTTCCGGTCCTCAACTATGTCTATCCAAAAAACCCCCTTCAATATGTAACTCCCTTGGCACATAATTGAAGGATAAATATGTGAAGAGGCATACTAATATCCCGCAGGAACCGTTTGTTTTACCGGGATAAAAAGTAGCCTTTGTCACTTTTCAGGCCCTTAACTTTACCAGTGCTAGAATTCCGTTGGCGCATAACTGAAGGATAAATATGTGAAAAGTAGCGTACAAATATCCCGCGGGAATTATTTGTTTCCCGGGGTTAAAAGTAGCCTTTGTCACTTTTCAAGTCCTCAACTATGCCTATCCAATAAACCACGTCAATCTGTAACTCCGTTGGCCCATAATTGAAGGATAAATATGTGAAAAGTAGCACACTAATATCCCGCGGGAAGTGTTTGTAGGAACAGTTACAGTTACAGTTTTATTATAAGTATAGATAGATAACAATTAAATTTTATGTAACAATGTCAATTTTTGACGTTCGTAAGCGTTAGGATATGCAGTCGCTTGTGCTTGAAATTTCAAAAACTGATGCTTGCTATGGTTTTTTGAAACCGAAGCTTGCTTGCTTGTTTGCTTGCTTGATTTCTTGCATGCTTGCTTGCAGGATTTAAAAAAACCCGAATTCCGATGAAAAAATCGATGCTGCGGATAATGTAAGCGTGATTTAAGTACAATCAGCGCCATCTATCTGTGGTTTTTCAAAATCCCGCGGGAACATTGGATTTTTCCGGGATAATTTATAGCCTATGTGTTATTCCAGGGTATAATCTATCTCCATTCCAAATTTCAGCCAAATCCATCCAGTAGTTTTTGCGTGAAAGAGGAACAAACATACACACAAACTTTCGCCTTTATAATATTAGTAGGATGAAACTAAGTAACTTTATTTTTAGTGACTATATGAGTTTCCTCTCAGAATGAAAGTGTTTATTCTACCACCATGCTCGGCAAGTATAGGTTGGCAGACTTCACACCTTTTGAAAACATTATGGAGAACTATCAGACATGCAGGTTTCGTTCCAATGTTTTCTTTGATGTGAAAAGATAATGTGTTTCTTTGATGTGCAAATGATATTTAATAACTTTGAACGCACATAACTCTGAGAAGTTAGAGGTATGTGCCTGGGATTACCTCAAAATCTCCGAAAAGAAGGCCGAAATCTTTCTTCTCCTTTTTCTTCGGCTATCACGTCTGTATTAAAATTACTACTACGAAATACGACACTGTAGCTATTCAGACACAATAACATGTAGTATTCATTTATTTTGTACGTTAACCTTTTATTCTTAGTTACCTTTATAATATTACCTATATATAACTATTTAATTTTATATTACCCCCAATTTATCTCTGTATCAACTGTTTACCGAAACACATGTTAATATCTTTATTTACTCATTTATTTCTTTTAACCTATTACTTATCTTGTATAACTGTCTCGTGGTTGGCTCGCGATTTCATTTAAGGCTATGCTTGAAAGTCAACGCTTCCACTTACTTGTTGTTAAAAGCTGAATAAATGTTTATTTATTTAAATACCAGCTCAAAGGGATTTAGTTAAGATTCTCTACGGAACAGTGAATATAAGGCCAATGCAGAACAAATTATAATTTTGATATAATATGATACAGTGCTCTCCAGACTCCATGGGTGAAATTTTGTGTAAAATAATTTTATCGTAGCACTTTCGTAGCACCAACGTAGCGCAATCAAATAGGTAACTTTGAAGAAAGCTTAATTTTGGCTACGAATATTATCTTTATCTATCTACACGACGAACCCTAGAGGCAAGTAAAAACATCTGTACGACCAACAGAAAAGTCCTCGTGATAATCGCTATCTTCAAAGTGTTAACAAAAAAGCGGTTACATAAGAGCTGAAAATATTCCCCAAGGTAATTTATCTTGTTTGGATTCTGGAATGGACGCCAAAACACTTTTTGCTTTACGGTTATTAATTAAACTCTTAAACCTTACAATTTTGATATCACTGATCTAACCTTCAATAAAATGGAAAGTTAGGTTTGCGACTATTATAGGTACAACGTGTTTGTGTTTGGAAGTCATCTGCCTACATTTATATTTATTATTTTTGTATGGAAAGTTTTTAGAAAGCAGCTACCTTATAGGCTTACTATGATCGCGCAGTCAAGTTTAACAATCGTGCGTTCAATTTTTTACTAAGCAACATTGTGGGCAAACAAAATTTGTTTGCCCACAATGAAATGAAAATGAAATGAAATGAAATGAAATGAAATGAAATGAAAATATTCTTTATTGTACACCAATTAACATAAAATAAAAGAACATAAAACATACATAATATAAGGATATAAGCTGTACAATAGGCGGCCTTATCGCTAAGAAGCGATCTCTTCCAGGCAACCTAATGACGAAACAGTAATAAGAAATACTGGATGAGGGTGTACACTTAAAATAAATAAATTATGAAAATAAAAATTAGGTGAAATATATATAATATTATAATATATACATAAATATATATATACATATATATATTATATAAATAAAAAAAATATATATATATAATAAACATACCTACATATACATAAATGTTACATACATTCATAAATACATACATACAATATATACTTAAGTATCATATTATATGATTAGCCATAATAATAAATAAGGAATTAAGTAGATATATATCTACCTATACAAAATTACGGGGGCATAAAATGTTTTTTAAGGAGCTGCTTAAAAATAGGCAGAGATTGTGCCCGCCGCAAATTGACAGGGATAGAGTTCCAAAGACGAACAGCTGTAATGGAGAAGGACTTGGAGTAGAAAGATGTGCTATGGGAAGGAATGTGGACAATCAAAAATAAATTTTAAATATATTTTCTATTATAGCTTTTCATCATGCAGAGCCTCACAAGCATGCTACTAAGAGTACTAGTTTAAAGAGGAATACCCGGATGATATTGCAGTCAGATTTCTTACATAATAATATTTTGCTTTCACGAAAACAATAACATTACTTGTATGTTTGTTATTGCTATATTAACATTGTTGAATATACATAATATCGTTCACCGTGAAATCGTAAAACCAGTATAATTTTACGCTTTATTTATATTTATATTCCGGTGTGGAGATGAAAATTCACAAATTGCTATCGGGGAAATTCATTTTAGCGATAACTCAATTAATTGCTGGAACGCGTAAATCTGTGTATGGTGATTTATTTGAAGTTTTGCTAATTAGGTAAAACAAAATAAATTTTATTAGTCAAAAGCCGTGTTAACATATCTATATCCCGTGTTTTATGCACGGATCCTCATCAAGGGATAGTGAGTTTGAATCCACTGTTTGTCACATAAGAGTTTTCTCAAAAGCTATTACGCTAACATAGATTTTTAAATATTTAGGCGGTTATTAAGCACAAGACAGCGCTTTACGTTATGCTAAAAATAGCAAGTGTAAATTGAAAATTTAAAACACCCCCGACATAAGAATCTATGGCTGTCGAAGCTATCAATTAATTGTCATTTAACAATTGTACTGGCACGCGTGAAGCACATAATCATATGCCAAAAATGCCTTACATAATTTTGGAAAAGAGCTGATACTCTTACACTGCTGGACCGATATTAACCAAACATGGCTAAGAACCACCGCAAGGAAACTGGCTTTCAAATGAAAAAAAACCGCATCGAAATCGGTCCATCCGTTTGAGAGCTACGATGCCACAGACACACACACACACACACACACACACACAGACAGACAGAAAGACAGACAGACAGACAGACATCGACGTCAAACTTATATAACACCCCTCTTTTTACGTCGGGGGTTAAAAATAAAACAGACTAGCTACATTTTGACGTTTGATAAAAAGTTGCTGGTTTGATTTGAAGGTAAAAATGACCAAAAGACCCGAGAACACAGACCACTCAGCCTCCCGAGAAAACCGCATCGAAATCGGTCCATCCGTTTGAGAGCTACGATGCCACAGACAGACACACACACACACACAGACAGACAGACATCGACGTCAAACTTATAACACCCCTCTTTTTGCGTCGGGGGTTAAAAATAAAACAGACTAGCTACCATACTAAACGCACATTTTGACGTTTGATAAAAAGTTGCTGGTTTGATTTGAAGGGAAAAATGACTGGCAGAAGACCCGAGAACACAGACCACTCAGCTTCCCGAGAAGAACATCTTGTGTTAAGGTGCCCGTTACCAATGGTACGGGAAAGTACCCGATTCCTATTCCGCGCCCAAAGTACAGATAGCCTTAATGATCCTTGGCAGCTTAACAATTCTTCTATAAAAGAAATCCACGATCAATATTCTAAGTAACGACTTCATACGGGATAAAAAGTAGCCTATGTCACTCTCCAGGTCCTCCACTATCCATGTTAAAAAATCACCACGATCCGTACCTATGTTGCAGCGTGATTGAAGGACAAACTAACAAACCAGCAAACAAACACACTTTCGCATTTATAATATTATTAGTAAGATAATTCCTTTTTCCGTTTATCTAAGCGTAAAGCTTGTGCTAGAAGTAGGTACGACAATAGTGAAACTGATAGGTTTTGAACCTTGATCTTTCTGTTTTCAGTCTGCCGCGCTGCCCTATGTTAAATGAATTCCTACCTACCTACTATTGACCGTAGTGCGCTCTAATTAGGCATATTAATTAGGTAGATAGACCGTACACATTTAAATCTAATTTGAATAGTGCGCATTGATTAATTTACTCTTTGGTGGTGCTTTTGTTGCGGCTTCCAGTTTACGTACTCGTGAAATAGTTTAGTAGGAAGAGCTAACCCAAACAGTTGTTAAACCTATAAATACCTATCCATGTTATCAATACAGGGATAAAGAATATGTATCACATTCAGCAGTTTAGTAAGAATTGTCAAGATTTCCTATGTTCCAGTTTTACTATTATGTTTTAGTTTTCATAATGTTGATTCTGATTATAATGAGGCTGACGTGTACCAAGGTATAAAAGCCCCTAAGTAAATGAAGGAAAAATGAAACAAAACAAGTCATACGAAATACGTCATGCATTTCGCTAAAGTTAAGTTAATATTATCAAAGTATAGAATTTAGAATTTATTTATTTATTGCCTAAATATACGTGATAGGGTGCTACAATATTATGTTAAGAAACTGCAGTAGGTATGTTGTGTGGCGTGCAATAGTGGGATAAGATAAAATTAATTTAACTTTTAAATTATTTAAAGTTACAACAATGTGATACAAAATTAACTGCGCAGTACAAACACCAATTCATCTCATTTCGCTATTCAAATAAACCATAGTTAACTAGCAATTATACAACAATTATAAAAAAATACAATACAATAATTATAAAATGTCAATAAAGAAAATAATATAATACAGTCGAAAATATAGTCGAACAACGTGCGTAATTTTCGAAGTAGGTATGTATTTTCGATACAATAAACTTTCGAAATATTTTTGAACACATTAATAGCCAAAGCATTAACTACACTTTACTGTATCTAAACTGTATCTATAGGTTTCTGGTAAAATTATACCACTGCATGGAATTGCATCGCGTGATGCAGGTCGGATTAGCGGCAGTTTTATAGTTACGAGTAGGTATACTACGGCGAACCAATTCAATTAATAAAATTAAATGAATCCTTACAATACAATGTTAAACTTGTAAGTACCAATTAATTTATTGCCTTTACCACGAATAGGTAGGTAATACCTGCTTATAAAATTCAAAGTTATTTATTTCATGTAGACCAACTTGCTCTACCACCCACGTTCGGAAAGCAGATTCTGCTGAAAAGAGCCAGCGAGAAATTCAGCAGTTGCTCTATTTTTAGTTTACAATAATTAGTAATTACAATTTTATAATGATAAGTTTTTTTTTATTAAAATGTTACAAAAAAACTTATAGCTAAACTAATCTAATTACTATACAAATCATGCCCGCGTGGAATGGTGCCAAGAATACTGGCTGCATTTTCGCGCTGGACAGCCAGGCTGATCCTTTGCGCAAAAAATGAGCCAGCCCTTCTGTCACCAGATGAGGCAATTAACCGCGGTGAAATGTCTCGTAAAAATTTTTCTGCACTTTGACTCCATTGCCCGAGGGTCTCCACAGCAAACGGAACAAATATGTAACTCTCGATCAGAGAGGCATACTTGCGCCGTTTACAGGATTCAGCCATTTCAGCTGCGGCTCCCGGTCTTGATGCTGTCTCCCTGATATGACACGGGGCCAATGTGTCGACGCACGTTGCGTCCCACATTAGAGCCCGTTATGATATTATCTATTATCTTACAAACTTAGTCATAAAAATAAAAATTATGTAAAAAATTAATTAAAAACTACTACTAATTATATTTACAAAAAATACACGGCTTTCAATTGATCGTTAATGGGCATAGTGCCCAAAACACTGGCGCTATTACCTCTCTGAATAGCGAGGCTAAGCCCTTGGGCTAAATAAGCGCCAGCTCTTTGGTCACCAGAGGCGTGGATCAGTTTTTGGGACACGACATTTATAAAAATTTTCATGTCCGATGACTATGGACCCAGGTCCCTGAGGCTTAAAAGCAAGCGCCGCAAAAACGTAAAATTATTTTTAATTATAATTTAATAAGTTATTTACACTACATATTTGATATATCATCTGATAAGTCTGGTACTTCCCACTGGTGGACTGAGCAAATAATTTTTTTCCAAAGATACGCAAGATTCCCCTCTTCTTGAATATTGATCAGAGAAAATTGGTTTGATAGTTAGTTTACTTAAAAACTCAGAAATGATTGGATTTATCATTTAATGTTATATAATGAAAATTGCACATAGATTTATGTCATCATTCAGTTAATAATACCGTCGTTTGCAGAGAGATTTTCACCCTAATTTCATGCAATTTCCACGGAAATGCATTATGCAACCTTGGCTAGGGTTGAAACAGGTTTTTGTTAAATGTTTTTGGAACGTAAGTTCCTTATCGCGCGGTACGGAAGGGGGCTAGACGGAAAAAATTAAGGAACCGACACTCGACACATTTTTGAAACCGACACTATTTTGTTGAATGTGAATTTTGCATTGTGTTCGGTATTTTCGCGATACAATATTGGGTCTCCGTAGCCTAGTGGCTTCGGCAGTCACCTAACAGTTCAAAGTCGATGGTTCGAATCCCAGCTCGACAGACTGAATTTTCTATTTTCAATTTAATTTTAAATAATTTCTACATGTGGAATTTTTCCCTAATTTTTTATAACTTATATAAAGGCCCGGAGGCTCGCGCACTTTTTTTAGAGATATCAAAAAAGGTGATCGAGTCTACCGGGGATCCAAGAGCTGGCAGCTACCTTGGCCAAAGGATTAGCCTGGCCTTCCAAACAGGTAATGCTGCCAGCATCTTGGGTACTATGCCACACTGCGGTGGCTTGGATGGGGTTTTAGATTTTAATTAGTTTTTATTTTAGTTTTAATTTTAGAATTAAATTTAGGTTTATAGTATTGTATATATGAAATTTTCTATCTATAATATAATAAAACTGTAATATAAAAGTAGAAAATATATGTATACACACGAACTTTCATTGAAAATAAAATGAACTTATTTATAAAATATAAAATATATTTTATCTGCTCATGGAAGTAGGAATAGTAAAATAGCGTCAATCAAGTATATCCAAAAAAAAAAATTGGCAGTCATAGGGACTGCCGATAGAAGTGAAAACTAGATTTGCTAATAATTAAAAACAAATATAAAATGTAAATTAAAAAATAAATAAAACAAAAATAGAATAAATAACAATAATTTAAAAAAACGCGCACTGTCACGTTTCGTGAGTGAGATTCAAACCTGCGACACCATACATTAAGCCTGGCAATACACGTCAGGTTTTGTTTCCGATTGTCTGATCAGACTACCGGATCGTATTTACTCGATACACGTCCGATTCTTGCGTCAGGCTTTTTTTGAGCTCAGTCGTTCCCGAGCTATCATCCCGAGTGCTTGCGTACGGAGCAAAACGGACGGAGCGACGCTATTGGATTCACCCAATTAATTTGACAAGACTTACCGAGAGTCATTTCTAATTAAAACATCCAAAATTACTAAGACACCCCGAAAAGTTTTTAATTTTTATAGAATGTTTTTCTACTTCAATATCATAAATTTCGGCCATTATTCGATCCACGATGCGATGGAGAGAGCTATGCTCGGTATATCCCTGCGAGATCAAATGAGGAGAAAATCAGAAATGAAGAGATTCGTACGAGAACCAAAGTCACCGACATAGCTCAGCGTGTCGCGAAACTGAAGTGGAAATGGGCGGGGCACATATTTCGAAGAGCTGATGGTCGTTGGGGGTCCCAAGGTGTTAGAGTGGCGACCCCGCACCGGGAAACGCAGTGTTGGCAGACCCCCTCTGGTCTGGTCTTTGGTGGGGGGGGGCCCCACCAGGTGGACCGACGACATCAAACGAGTCGCAGGGAGCCGCTGGATTCAAGCGGCGCAAGACCGAAGCCTGTGGAAGTCTATGCAGGAGACCTTTGTCCAGCAGTGGACGTCTATAGGTTGATAAAAAAGAAGATTCGATCCACAACGATGCGTCCACACAGTATCAGCGCTAGATTCGACTGGCAAATCGGAAGGAATAACCGGACGTCTATTTCGTCTCACACTAGAAGTATGTAGACCGCGCCTTCAGACAATCGGACCGACAGTAAAATCGGAAACGCCTCGCGCCCGCTTCCGACTCGGACGTCCGATCCGACGACCGGATCGGACGTGTATTGACCGTTCATACAAAGTAATGGCTCCAATGCCTTCCGGTAGCCGGATCAGACTATCGGATCGGACAATCGGATGAAAAAACCTGACGTGTATTGCCAGGCTAAATGGTAAGGAAGACGGCTGCTGGCCGACCGCGCTGTACAAGGTTGCTTGAGAATCTCTAAAATGATGAACGGTTACTGAAATCTCCAGGTGACGATGGTGACGGTGACGATTTCGCGAAATCCATGTTTTTTGCCCACCCAAAAAACTGCTCAACATGCCTAAAGAAGTTTTCACTTCAAAACTATGACAGCAGCTAGCAGCCCTGCGCGCGTGCGATCTCCCGCAGGAATTAGCGTGCATAATTATTTGGGGCATATTTACGTCGTCTCTGTTGAAACTAAGGGGTTATTGGGTATCCGAGTCAGTGCAGAGGTTTATTGATATTACGCGGGAATTTGGACACACATGTTTTGCACTTTGTCTAGCCAATGATAATGTGGCGGTGCTCAAAGCTCTTTGTATAGCCAATTAATAAACGGCAGTGTAACTATTTCTAGTAGTTATGTATCATCATCATCATCATCATTATCATCAACCCATCAACGGCTCACTACTGAGCGCAGGTCTCCTTTCAGAGAAGGGTTAGATATGGCCATAGTCCACCAAGCTGGCCCAATGCGAATTGGCGGACTTCACACATCTTTGAGAACATTATGAAGAACTCTCAGATGTGCAGGTTTCCTCATGATGTTTTCCTTCACCATTGAAGCAAGTGATATTTAATTGCTTAAACGCACTTGACTCCGAAGAATCAGAGGTCGAAACCCGGGATCGAACCTGCGACCCCCCGAATAGGAGACCACAGTCCTAACCACTAGGCTATCACTGCTTCTACCTGGTAGTAGTTATGTAAATGTTAGTCAAATATATTTTGCACTATCTACGAAGTGGTCTCGGTATACCTAACCATTTATTTCTTTTAACCGCGGCTTCGCTCACGTAAAGATCGACTATTCAAACCCCTGTTTTACCCCCTAGGGGTAGACTTTTCAATAGTTATTTGTGTTATATGGGGCCAAAAGAATTTTTTGTTCCCCGAGGGCGTTATTTTGAATTCAGAGCGAAGTGAAGGATTCTATAGTAGAATCCCGAGCGCAGCGAGGGATTCTAAAGTAGAATCCTGAGCGTAGCGAGGAATTCAATATACGCCGCCCGAGAACAAAAAATTTTGGCCCCGAATGACACACACTATTTTTCATCATTACCTATGAGAAGAAGCTAGGAGTATCAACTTACTATGTATAGAGTATAGAGATTACCAATACGTATATTGAAAGTTTAAATAAAACACAAATAAATTTTTATGAAATAATTAAACATTAATATTTTTGTTGGAAGTATGGGCCTTATATATATGTCTAATCGACAAATTTGATCACGTGACTTATCGTAGACAACAGCTTCTCAAACATTTTTGAATTTCGACACATTTTTGAATTCTCTCTTCTGATTGGTCCGCGTAAGTGCTTTATTATGCTAAAGCATTATAACGCGGACCAATCAGAAGAGAGAAATGAAAAGTCCCATGGGGTTAAAATGAAATTTTGCTCCCGCTGTCCTCTGAAGCCAATATTCGTTTTTCGAATAGGTATGATGAAAAAACACTTTCTTAGCGTATGCCTACGTTATAATAGCTACCTATCTGTATGCGAAAAATCTGTCATAATATTGATTTTGTACGTATAAAATGCAGCTTATGTCACCGGACCATCATTACCATGAAAGTAGGATAATACCATAATCATAATGAATCCATTGACAGATGACACTTCATTCGTCAAAATCTCAATAGTTTAGGCGCTACGGTAAAATTATATACGTTACAAATATACATTCATACATATCTGCTACCGTTCCTTTTGGCTTAGTAGTCATGTAATAATCTATTATAAAGAAACATTTTTACAAAACCGACTTCAAACGCCCGCGCCACTACAAAATACATAATTTATTGTTGATTTTTTTTTAAACCGCTCGACCGATTTCGATAAAATTTAAATAGGACCTGGGAAGTAAGTATACCCTTTGAAACAAAAAAAGAATTTTCCAAATCAGTTCAGGCGTCTTCGAGAAATCGGTGAACATCCATTTAAAAAAAAGTTCCGACGAATTAAGAACCTGATTTTTTGAAATCGGTTAAAAATAGTTTGCCGAGGTTCACCCGGAACCGGCCTCGTCTCCGGATATGACGAGCGCACTACGCCTAACGCCAGCTACTCGTGTAGTCGTAATATCCGTTTTCATCTTGACAGGTTATTACCAGGATAATTAATGAAAAAAGACAGTTTAACTTCTTAATTTTTATAGGACAGTCTGGCTATCTTACTGCTTCTTAAATATTTGTTATCTTTTCTACGGGAAAATCCGTTACTCGACTATCATCCCGTACCATCTCGTACGTAAGTATCTTACTATAACAAAGTTATACTTATAAGCTTAGTAACGGTCTCACACTGAACATATATTACTCACGAAGAACTCTTCAAATATTATAAATGTTAAAACGTGTTCGTTAGTTGGTTTGTTCTTCAATCATGCAGCAACCGAGCAACGGATGAACGTGATTTTTACATGGGCATATTTGAGGACCTGGAAAGACATTTATGCTACTTTTTATCCTGGAAAGGATAAAAAGGAGAAGGATTCCCGTGGAAATCTTAAAAAACAAGCAGGCTAAATTGTGGGTGAAAAAGGTAAAAACTGGTACAATATACAAATGCTGGGCGACACTATGCGTCAATTAAAGTAATAAAAAAATTCTTTACTATAGGTCGACCGTTTAACTCGCGTATCGCCTGCGCGGTAAGAAGGGAGCGGGGGCGGGTACGCTACACACGGAGTCAATAATCCAAAGATTTATCTCGAGATAGACATTGTTGGTAAAGAATTAAGTATTTATTTTTAAGTTTTAACATCTCTAACATCTCCCTCCGCTCCCTTCTTACCGCGCAGGCGATACGCGAGTTAAACGGTCGACCTATACATACGAGTACTACAAAATAGGTAATACAAAATAATTTTAGTTTGTACACGTATGTTGAAGCCGGGTGGGCCTAAATAGTAACGAACAACTTCAACGAACAACATACGTGTATGTACAAGCTAAAATTTTATTTTATACTTTGTACCTATTGACTATTGGTGGCCCGACCCAGGAATCGAATCCATCCGTAGTCGAACATACAAAGTACTGGACTAACGAGGCAGCTAAAAAATAGCAACATCAGAAGCCACATTCATTCATTCTTTTTCATTTGAACTAGGAGCTCGTACAAGTCTCTAAAAAAAAGAAACGCGAAGTCATGACGTGTGGATCCGAAGGCGTGAAACAAAGGATATTAAGGGGCCCTTATTAAGGCATCTGCTCAACATAATGCGAGGGAGGGCAGAGGCCTCTCGCGTCGAGAGCTCCCGCATTAACCCTTCACCCCTCTTTGCTTCGACGGCGAAATGCTACGCTGTAGGGTTTCGTGGCGAGATACCATAATGTCCTTTTTTAACCCAACTACATAACGTAGTATTGCAATTATTTTTTTCAGTTTTAATTACCTACATTAATTTTACTTAAATAAGTTAACATTTTTAAGCTCTGAAACACTCAGCTTTCGTCACTAATATAGTTTTGCTTAAATATATCGACGGCAGAAAGCGGAAATGTCGTATCATAAAATTTGGGCTAAATGACTTTTTACTATATTGTTGATAAGCAAAAAAAGCCGCGTCGAATGGTATATGTCTCGTCTTTCTACGATGAAAAAATTTAATGATACGCCATTGAACTTTTTCCATTTTTGGTACTGCTTACATGACATATTGCTGAAAATAGAGGAAAAATCGCTATTTTTGAAAATAAAATAGATACGACACCACGTCCAACATAAATAACAGTTACACCATTATTTTACCCTGACGGACATTGATTTCAAAAGAGATACAGCATTTCAGCCGCCCCAAAATTTTACGTTGACAAGGATACAGCAATATGCTCCGAACTGGTGAGTGTTTATCGAACAGTTACTACATTTCAAACATTTAATTTAAGAGCAAATATCTTACTTACACCATAAGGGTGCTTACATAAAGAAGCAGGTTCCCGGTACCGACAGGTCGATGCTGGTCGGTACCGATCGGTGCAGGTACAATAGCCCCGTGTCAACCTGTCTCTTTATGGGAGAGTGCATATGATAACACGGGGCTATTGTACCCGCACCGATCGGTACCGACCAGCACCGACCTGTCGGTACCGGAAACCTGCTTCTTTATGTAAGCACCCTTAGATTAGAGTATTGTTTTGTGTTGAGTAATCAATACGCCACTCTAGATAGACTCGCACCCCTCTCCAATCCCGAGGTGTTTGCTATATACGCCATTCTGATCGCGCGGCATCTGATGCGTAAGCGCCGATAGTGAGAAAGCGTATTTGTTGTTAACAAAAATATTATTTTAAAAGATTGTTAACGTGTCGTTTACGTGTTATTTACTTGTTTAAAACTAGTGGTTCGCCCCGAACTGAGACCTCGCGGTAACGGTATCCCATGATTATTCATTCAATCGATACATGATAACCAAAACTGACATTATTATTATGCCCGTTTTCACCAAACATACCTAAATCATCCCCTAAGTAGGAGTCTCTTAACGTAGGTAGCTCCTAAATACAATCCTAAGTCCTAACATCCGTCCCAATATCCTTTTAGGTGTCCCGTACAGGATCGTGATAAATAAGTTGACAGAAAACATCAATCACCTAACTTATAGGTAGCCCGTAAAGGTTAGGGAACGTTAGTGAAAACATTGAATTATTATGTAGGTACTAACGAGTGAAACCGGGTTACGGGCATCTGTACAAATCGTCATCTATCGACGCGAATAGAAAATATACAATATTTAACTAAAATTTAACTAAAAAATAATTTTAATTGAATAATATGGTACAAAAAAAATTACAATACAATTATTGTATTATAATAAGTAACTAAATAATAATGGTCGACGCAAAACTGTTTTTGGGATAGGTCGTTAGTCGTAACTCGTAGTTCCATGGGAATAGTTACTGACTGCGCCATCTATTAGCA
This sequence comes from Oeneis ivallda, assembly GCA_029955525.1. Lineage (NCBI taxonomy): Eukaryota > Metazoa > Arthropoda > Insecta > Lepidoptera > Nymphalidae > Oeneis > Oeneis ivallda. Next base: position 25,261,235 of record JARPMR010000007.1, read on the forward strand.
TTATTGTGAAGCTATGTTGATGCTATATGAATTACTGATGTATATTAAAAATTAAATAATCTCGTTTCTTTATAATATTCATATAATTTTAGTATTTGTTGTTCAAGTACAGGATATAAGTGACCTAAAAACATAAAATCAGTTTGAAAATCCATAGCGGATTTTCCTAGAGAGCGTCTTCAAGCGAGGGTATAAAATCGCCACTTTGAAAGCCCCCCATTTCGTCAATTTTAAGGGAAAAATTAAAAAAAAAATATTTTTGTACTCAGTTCAAAATTATCTTTAAAATGATACGTAACAATGTTATGTAACGCGATATTTTTTTTTTACTTCGCATTCGCTTCTATGAGAGCCCCCCTGAAATAAAGATTTTTATAACTTTTTAAGCCATTTTCGGCTGGAGGCCATCGGTTTACATATTATATCTAAATTTGAAGTAATTACGTTCAGTAATTCAAAAGTTATAAGGCTCTGACAGACGGACGGACGGACGGACGGACGGACGGACGGACAAGTGCAAATCTCTCTAGTTAACTCAGAGACCTTCGCTTCGCTCGGTCGATTAATAATTATACTTCAGGAGTTCGGGTAAGTAAAAGAATATTAAAATTTAACCTATTTTTTGTTAAATGAGTTAATTGGAAGTCTGTATATTTAGCATACCTACTATATCTAATAAGCAAGCAAAGCTTACTACAACCTTACCTGCTTATATTTTACATAGCTACCTTGATTGTTTCGTTTATCAGTATCTTAAGGTCTCGAATAAGTAGATAATTATCAAACATTAGGTAGGTACACAGTAAAGAAAGTGAGTGATGTTTTTATAACTTACCTAAATATTAGACTAGGTCTGAAGATATTTGATAGGCTCAGTAATTAGGTAAATAGCTTGTCTATTACTAATTAATTCTTCTTTAGTTTTAGGTAGCTATATACCGGTGCGGTGTTGAAGGATTAATAGATACAGCAGACTGATTATTGACTAATGAAGACGAGGAAGTATAGTAAACTGATTGATGAAACTAATTAAAAAGAGAAAGTATAGCAGACTGATTGTTGAAACTAATGGACAAGAGGAAGTATATAGAGCGGACTGATTTTATTGTGTCATTTCCTACATTCTGAATATTATAATAAAAGCATTATGCAAAAGTTACAGTATTTTATTTTTTACTAGCTGCTGCCCGCGAGCTTCGCATCGCCATTTTAAGATTAATTTTCGAATTTTGAAATCGCTAAATGACCGAACTCACATAAAAAAGTTTATCCTCCTTTTCACTTGTTTTTTGTTGAATTAACACCCGCAAATAAATTTTCCCTTCAAAAATTATGGATTTCAATGCAAACTTTCATCCTCTTTTCCATCATTTTTTTACGACGCCTAAAAATGTAGTATTATGCATTTCACTTCGAAATTTCATCATCTTTATATATACCAAATTAATCCCCTTTTTCACCCGCAAAGGTAGAATATTTGGAATCTTGATGGCTTTTTAAGTTTCATATTTTTTTATTTATGAACTTTATTGAAATAAAACAAACATTGAGTTTGAAGTGAAACTTACCACAACACATTAGTGAAAACCGCACCCCAATCGGTTTAGCCGTTTCTGAGATTAGCGCGCACAAACACACAGACACACAGACAAACAGAAAAAAATTCTAACAATGATTGTTTAGGGATCTATTGTTTTGATAAAGGCCCCCAATAACAGATTTTCTCATAAATTTTTGATGTACATACAACGATCAATTACAGATTTATTATAATAATAGCTGATGCCCGCGACTTCGTCCGCATGGATTTAGTTTTTAAAAATCCCGCGGGAACTCTTTCATTATCCAAGATAAAACGTAGCTCTCCCGGTCTGAGGAACCACTATTACATCCATTACTATAGCCATGCAAAAAATCGCATCAATCCGCTGTTCTGTTACGACGTGATTGAAGGACAAACCAACAAACAAACACACTTTCGCATTTATAATATCAGTAATGCTTTAATAATAACACTTTTTATAATTGTCAAATTTTTTACCATAGATACTTAAACTTAACCAAAGACAAAATTACGTTTAGCTGTCATTTACGTTTTGTTACTCCACTGTCATTTGCGTTTTGTTATTCCATGTCAGATGCGTTTTTGTTATACCACGTTTTATAGTGACTTGACGGAAACGCGGTCGAACGGGATAAAAAGTATCCTATGTCCGTCTCCTGGTTCTAAGCTACCTCTCCACCAATTTTCAGCCAAATCGGTTCATCCGTTCTTGAGTTATAAATAGTGTAACTAACACCACTTTCTTTTATATATATATAGATATCATGTATAGATAATAAATTTATAATTCAGAATGTTTAAAAACATTTCATTTTTATAAAATAATTCAATTAAAATCACATACAGCAAAATGATCATGTTTCTAATAGTTCATATTTGAGATACAGCAGATCGTAGCACGAAAATTTGTATCTATTTTAATTGGTCATACATTTCACCTTACAGTTACAGCTTTTCCGCTGCTCGATATTTAAACATCAACTGCTGTAACTCGTAAAAAATCAATGAAGCAGTAACTTTAGGACTTTCCTAATAACTGTATCAAATAACGTTTAGTTTGATAGAAATATGTTGCAAGTTTCAACTTTCTATCTTTATTAATTTACGAGTTATGATTTTTTGAAATAGTTTTTTGGCTCTGGTGTAAAACTGGATTTTTCGAGATACGCCAGTTCCGCTTTCTGCCGTCGATATAGACTAGCTTATGACTGTGTTGTTGTAAGACGTATGTTCTGTCTTTTGCCAAGTATCCCTTCTACCAGACGTAAAATACTTCTATACCCTGTCCAACCGTTTATTTTCTTTTTGACAGCTCAGGCTCACTTATGTATAATATTATACTGTCTCACTCACTCTCACTATGTGAGTGAGTGAGACTGAGCTGTCAAAAAGAAAATGAACGGTTGGACAGGGTATAATATATTAATTTTAAGAGGATTAACAGTGACCCTCTTGAAGTTTGGCAGAGTTTGATTTAGCGTTTTTTGTACTATCCAAAATTTCTTGCTATTTTAGTAGTTCCGTAATCCCTTTCGTGTTTTCTCTAAAATTAATGTTCCGAATTGGAATTAAATTGCACTAGAACTATTGTGAGACTGTCAGAGATAAATAATTCCAAGTTAAAAGCATGAACTCCGCAGAAAAACCTGAATTGGCGGATTTTCTCGGGTCGACTAAAGCGAACGACACTAGTCAGTTCGTGCTTAATGATCCGTGGACTGTAGGCCTTTCATCTGCGAGTGTTCATTCCATTTATGAGTTTTGCATTTCCAAACGAAAGGTTTTTAAAATGAAATCTTGCTTACATAATTAGGTTTTTAAACTAGTTTCTTCGTCATGTTTATTTACTTATCTCTTCGTTATGATTATCCTAAATGTGTTGATCCTTGATAGGTACTTGATTGTAGTACAGATAAATATTAAAGATTAAATAAAAAAAATTGGTTGTCTGTAAAGTTGGTTTACGGACAATAGTTTTACGTAAGTCTTAAAGAAACATTGACGTTGACTGGCGGGCGGCGGCGGGCACTCTCGCTAACGCTTGGACCGATCGTGCCTCTCTATCGCTTGTTCCGCGCTCTCGCTTGCACGCTCAGGCTCAGGCGGAACGTGACACTTTTTCGTGCGTGCAGCCGGTGTTCATTGATTTATAAAACGTTATCACGTCAAAACTTTATTTCACTAAGAAGAAAACACCAATAATACAATACTACGGCGCTCTTATTTCTAACAGAGCAATCTCTACCAGGCAACCTTCTTTGAGAGAAGTAAATGAAGTGTGAGATAGATCACTAGATAGTAGACCATTGGATAGAAGTTAAGATTTTAATCAGTGAAACGTAGTTAGTAGGCATTTCACATAGCCTCCTGCCGGCTCATCTCAGCAGAATCAGCTTTTCGAACCGGTGGTAGATTCACGACATGTCATAAGTACCAAAATTTAGCTTACATGAAATAAATGATTTTGATCTGAATTGAAAACAATATGGCGGACGCTGAAAACAAATATTTTCTTACGTAGCCAAGTCTAAACGCATTGATACCAGTAAAATATCTATCAATTTGATAGATATTTTACTGGTTGGGTAATGGGTACCTGTTAGATTTGACTTTATTGGAGGAAAAGAAGTAAGAAGTAAATTAAAAAAAAAATCTCTAGTAAAAGATTCTATACGTATAAGATGAAAACGTATGCTTCGATCGCTTGATAAGTGCATTAGTGAGTAGGTACCATCACGAAGAATGACCCGAGAAATAGTTCACTGCAAAATAAATGGCTCCACACAAACGTGTCTACACTTTATCTGATGGAATAAAATAGAATCGAATCTCAGAGAGCGGTGGAAAGTTTAGAGAGCGGCAGATGGTGGCCGTTCAACGTTTGGGGAACTAAACTTCTCTACAAGTGTTGCAAATCGATTTGCTTTTATATATAAGGAATTCAACAGAGGATAATCTTACTGAAAATTAAACGGTGATAATGAAGGAGGTTTTGGAACGAAGGCCTTATCGGACGGTACGGACGGCGGATGGGGCTAAGCGAAAAAAAAGTGTAAGGATTTTTCCGTCACGACCTTTGTGTGTTGCCTTCGTTTATTCATGTTATTTACACATGTTCCGTCATAGCTTTGTTGGCGTAGCGGCTAAACGAAGGAGTGAAACTATCGTTTCGGGACCTCGAGTTCTGACTTCAGATTATTATTTTTTATTTTATTTATTTTTATTATTAAAAAGAACTCGTATTCGTTCGTATTTGTTCCAACCGAGTGTCAACGACACTCACGCATTTTGTTTCCAACTAGCAAGTAATAAGTATATCCCAAGATTTAGTCGCACTAAAAAAAACCTAATTTTGACTTGTGAGCAAATAATTTAATATAAAAATTTATTTTTAAAAAACCGACTTCAAACGCCCGTGCCACTACAAAGTATATAATTCATTGTTGATTATTTAAAACTGCTCGACTGATTACGATAAAATTTAAATGAAACTACCTGGAAAGTATACCCTTTCAAACAAAAAAAGAATTTTCCAAATTCAGGTTCAGGCGTCTTCGAGTATTCAGTGAAAATACATAAAAAGATTTTTTTTTTCTTTGTTGAAGTCGGTTAAAAACATGGGAATTGATATCTTTAGAAATCTTAGTATCATTGGTAAAGGTATCCACAAGAGAAGTCAATCTTTTGTGAACCTATACACGCAAACAAGTACCTAACACAAAAGTGCAAAATCATTAAACCCGCCTAGTTTTTTTGCTTTTCTTCGTTTTCCATTCAGTTGGATAGCTGCCAAATTACCTTCTTTATATGAAACCTTATGTTCATTGAGAGACATTTTGCATTGCCATTTTTAGGGTTCCGTACCCAAAGGGTACCAACGGGACCCTATTACTAAGCCTACGCTGTCCGTCCGTCTGTCAGCGGGCTGTATCTCGTAAACCGTAAAAGATAGATAGATGAAATTTTCACATATTATGTATTTCTATTGCCGCTATAACAACAAATAATAAAAATTAAATTAAATTAAAAAAATTAAATTTAAATATTTCCATGGGTACATGGAAATATTTTTATTTAATTTTTTTTAACGGAACCCTAAAAGAGCGAGGCCCGACTCGCACTTGGCCGATTTTTATAAATCGTAAGTAAAAACTGTAATTAACATAAAAGAAGACTACGGTCTCTTTAACTTTCTAATAGGTACTTTCAACTGTCGTATGTTTAGTTTACTTTGTAGATCGAATGTTTTTACTGCATATTTAAGCTATAAGGTATTCGTAAGAAAAGTAAGACTTTAAAGCTACCATGACAAACTTGCAAAGTAGGCTAGCACTACTTAGCCTACTTCCCCAACCGCTTCATCAAGTCAGGACAAAACTGCAATACATACATACATTAACTACTATATAAGTAGGACATTGTAATTATTATCCTTATCAAAATTCAAACATATTAATTACTAGCTGATGCCCGCGACTTCATCCGCATGGATTTAGTTTTTAAATCCCGCGGGAACTCTTTGATTTTCCGGGATAAATGTAGTCTGTGTCACTCTCAAGGTCCTCAAGCCAAAGATTCACCTCAATTCCTATACGAAGTAACTTGAAAAACGGAAACTCTCATACAAACTTTCACTCCCATTTAACCCTCTTGGGGGTGGAATTTTCAAAAACCTTTCTTAGCGAATGCCTATATGTCCTAATAGCTATCGGTATGCCAAATTTCAACCCGATCCGTCGTGGTTGGAGCTGTGCGTTGATAGGTCAGTCAGTCAGTCAGTCATCTTTTCCTAAATATATAAAAATTATATTAGTGTGATGCAAACAATTTGATCACGTGACTTATCGAAGACAACAGCTTCTCAAACATTTTTGAATTTCGAACGGAATGAGCGATCAACTGTTTCTGCAACGAACGCAGTGGTAGTTATATACACATACTAAAGCACGAACGCGGACCAATCAGAAGAGAGAAATGAAAAGTCCCATGGGCTTAAACTTAAATTTTGCTCCCGCTATCCTCTGAAGCCAATATTCGTTTTTCGAATAGGTATGATGAAAATACAATTAATTCAAAGTAGGTACGTATTTTTTTAATATTTTCAGTGTGTATTTCAGTTTATTGTTATATCTAAAACTTTACGTTGTTTCGGATGCAAATATTAATAAACAATTATAATAATTATTGTTCAGATTTTATGACATACTATGCTAATGCCTGCGACTTCGTCCGCGTGTATTGATTTGTTCTCGTCGCCCTCACCACGGATTCGCCGCATCGCATGGCCCGCCCGCGCTATTACTTCATGTATGCTTAGCGTTTTTTCTTACTTTCTTTCTTTTTACTCGGCTTCTAAGGGTTGTATACCGGGTTGAGTTGGGCTATTAATAATTCAAATCCGACTGGCAGTTCCAGAGATTAGCGCGTTTGAACAAACAAACTCTTCCGCTTTACAAAGCATCGTTTATGTATTCATAAACGATCGAGTCTGTCCTATCTACTTTTTAGACCAGTATTTCTTTATTAGCCTCTAGTTGGAAACTCGCCAAATGGTATCACAAAACACTTTCTATATTGCATGAGCATACGGTTACATATTGTTTGGAAGTTGTTATATCTTTGCTAACGCTGTGGTTATAGCCTATATCCAGAGATTAATACATATTTTACACCGATTATGTTACACAAAGCTAACACAAATGGTTATGAACTGGACTTATTTCATTTGAGATATAACAATATAATACTATAAATATTATAAACACAATGCCATATTTATTTATTTAATATCTTATCTAGTCTCGGTAATAAAGAGCTTTAAAGTTTCCTGTTAGACAGAGAGACCGCTACTGGCGTGTGACGTCACAAGTCGGTATATATATCAGTCTATAGTCTAATTTTTAGGGTTCCGTACCCAAATGGTACCAACGGGACCCTATTACTAAGAGTACGCTGTCCGTCCGTCCGTCCGTCCGTCCGTCCGTCTGTCAGCGGGCTGTATCTCGTAAACCGTAATAGATAGACAGATGAAATTTTCACATATTATGTATTTCTATTGCCTTTATAACAACAAATAATAAAAATTAAATTAAATTGAAAAAATTAAATTAAAATATTTCCATGGGTACATGAAAATATTTTAATTTAATTTTTTTAACGGAACCCTAAAAGAGCGAGGCCCGACTCGCACTTGGCCGATTTTTTTAAAAATTTACTATTGACTGTAGTCTCTATACAGTCAATAGTAAATTTCGTTTTAGTAAGAGACAGATACAGTCACAACAAAACAGTTTATAACTTATTTGATTTTGACCGATTTATTATCTGTTTTACAAATGTGTTTCTTTACATGTTACTTTTTCGGTTATAATAAATTAACATCAACATTTTGACAACAGTCAAATACCCAACTATCTTTGCCAACTATGGATGTTTGTGAGCAATCAATCTTTGTAGACATAATAGCTCCAAGGAATACTGTCAACTTCATTCCCAGTCATCATTGAGACTCGAGTACACAAAGGAAATGCTCGTCCGTCGCCGATACAAAGAAATTGCTGTCTGCCACGAACGCATATTGCAAAGTGCAGTCGTACACTCGACCACGATTAAAACGGAAGCTTTTTGATGATTATGAAGTATTAAGTAGTATTTCTACGCTCCTGCAATAATAATCACATTTAATAACAAGAAAAAGTTTAAGTTAGTTTATGGGGTTATTCAAGGGGCGGACCAACAAATTCCTGAAAAGTCGGCAACGCATTGGTGGTGCCTCTGGTGCTACAAATGTTCATGGGCGGTGGTAATCACTTAACATCAGGTGACCCGCCTGCTCGCTAACTCGCTATGAATTAAAAAAAAATTGGCAGTCATAGGGACTGCCGATAGAAGTGAAAACTAGATTTGCTAATATTTTAAAACAAATTAGAAAAGCGCACTGTCACTGATTTCGTGAGTGCGATTCGAACCTGCGACATCATACATTAAACGGTAAGGAAGGCGGCTGCTTGCCCGCTGCGCTGTATAAGGTTGCTTGGGAACTTCTAAAATGTTGAACGCTTACTGAAATTTCCAGGTGACGATTGTGAAGGTGACGATGACGCGAAATCCATTTTTTTTGCTCACCCAAAAAGTGCTCTCCGCGCCTAAAGAAGTTTTTACTTCAAACAACTGTAACCCACTTACGGAAAATTGGATATAGCATACGTCATATCGATTTTGTTCGTTTGGAATGTAGCTTATGTCACCCGGACCATGTAATAACGAATCGTTTGACACCTCATTTATCAAAATCGGCTCAGTATTTTAGGCGCTAGGGTGGAACATACGTAAATATACACGTACATACATAAATAGACTGCTTATATCATAACCCTTCCTTTTGTCTTTTTTTTATGGGTTTAAATTAAGACTTAATTTTTAAGATCTTAAATGTACTCAATCTGGCAAATAAATAATTTGAATTTGAATTTGACTACTTTTTTCGGAAGTAAAGCATACTGAAAACATGCTATTTCAATCCGAATATTTACAGGCGGAGTTTTCAAATTAGTAAAGGATGACTACCTAAGTACTTACCTAGTTTATTTACGAAGAGAGTAGTCTCAAAATGTGTTCTAAAACAGATATTCAGGTTTCTAAACAATACAGTTTAGTATATGCATGTAAATATAACAAAGAGATAAATTGATGTCTGGCTTAGTTTTAGAACAATAAAAAACCATTGAGCAGTCATGGGTACTGCGGAACGAAGTGAAAACTTGTTACAATCATTGTATTAACATTAGATTTTCCCAATTTCCCCGTACCAAAAATCACCCAACGCGCCTAAAGAAGTTTTCCCTTCAAAAATTGCTCTATACTTTGGTTTTTCAATTGTATCATCTCATTCTTTGATTGTGAGCCACCAACATGTTAAGACTTTTGATGGTTAAAAGAAATTATTATAGATTGTAAATCTAAGCACGTTTTTCGTAGGCGACAGTACTACGTGGAGCTACGAGTACTACGAGTCTACGCCGCCCTGAGTAATCCTTAAACAAAAGACCGTAGAGGCGAGCCCTACAGCATTAGAGGTGAACGCTCTGCCCGCCTACAGTCAAGGCAATGTCACTGAAATTAGATCAATATAGACTAGGAGTCAACGGACTTGTATGATATAGTATTGCGCAGTGCTGTCTTGAGCCTCGGTTTCTAACCCATTTTTGTTTCTTTGTTTTTTAACCAAGTTTTGAAACAGGTAAGACATACAGACATAAGCTTATTTATAAGCTATGCCTATTATTTATAGCTAATTCATGTCTTAAAATGAGTATTAGAATATTAGTATTAATTCGACGCCTTAACATGGCTAGCCTAAGCAGTAAGCATGTCACGTTCTCTTTAAACATTTCTGTAGGGTTAGTACAAGATTGGATAGTTAACTATGAATAGTAAACTATGACATTACCATCAAAGTAAAATAAACCATAACAGTATTGAGTTAAATCTCAATTTCGTGTATGTATTCTTATACATTTACGTAACGAAAACGCTCCAAATTAAAATCGTCTGTATTGAATTTGTGACTTTAAATCGATACCAGTATGGTTCATTTTACTTTGATGCTAATGTTATAGTTAACTATTACGGTCAAACGAATTAAAACTCGGCATAACCACACTGTGGTGGTGTCGTGTGATGCGGGTTGTTACGTTCCCTCAAATATGGTTGAGCGAAGCAATGGCTGGATCATGCGTCATGCTCGTGAACGTGTGCCACCAGCGGGAAAGGGGCTGCTTTCTGTCTGCCCATCTTAACGTGTTGAATTATAATTAGGTATGCTTTTGTGGAACTCATTGTGGAAACACTGCATAAATAGCATAGTTTCTATTGAATTGTACATTTGTTTTGAAAAGAGCAACCGCCGAGTTTCTTGCTGGTTCTTCTCGGCAGGAAGGGCATTCCGAACCAGTGGTAGACTCATCGACGATTCAAAAGCACTTGTAAAAATGTTTATTTGAATAAAAAACATTTCTATTCTATTCTATAAATAATTACAGTTCGGTAAAAATTACAATTCAGTAAAAATGTTCTCACTTAGAACTTCTAATGCAATTGGTATGCAGTTTTCACCATCATTTCAAAACTTCTTACAAGATAAGGGTGATATTCACATTTCTCACCTTCATTACCTTATCTATATATATAAAAGAAAGTGGTGTTAGATACACTATTTATAACTCAAGAACGGATGAACCGATTTGGCTGAAAATTGGTGGAGAGGTAGCTTAGAACCAGGAGACGGACATAGGATACTTAAAAAAAAAAAAACAGAACAGCGGATTGATGCGATTTTTTGCATGGGTATAGTAATGGATGTAGTAGTTGTTCCTCAGGCCGGGAGAGCTACTTTTTACAAGCGAGTTAGACCGCGTAGAGTTAGGTTTTTGAAAACCCTCTGCTTTCCGGGATAAAAGTTAGCCAATGTCACTACTCACTTTCCAAGCCCTCAACTATAGTCTTGCAAAAAAGTACGTCGATAGGTTGCTTCGTTTTTGCGTGAGTGAAGGACAAACAAACAAACAGACTTTCGAATTTATAATATTACTAGCAAATGCCCACGACTTCATCCGCGTGGATTAATCCCGCGGGAACTCTTTTATTTTTCGGGATGCCTATGTCACCCTCCAGGTTCTCAACTATATCTATCCAAAAAAATCACGTCAATCCGTAACTTTGTTGCAGCGTGATTGACGGACAAACCAACAAACAAACACACTTTCGCATTTATAATGTGTATTAGTAAGGAAGAATTAATACTGCGATAATAAAGGCGATCTAATTAAATTTTAGAATACAAAAGCTACTACTGACACTAAAATATGATAGTGAGATATATTCCCTTGGGGACTTTTTTATAGGGAATAATGATTACTTTAATCATGTACTACATAATTTTTATGTATCATCAATAGTTTTCTCAGCATACGCCAAATAATAAATTTTATAGGCAAAATTTTGCTACTTTGGGTTACATTATTGCAATTTTCTTAAGGATCTCTAATTTTTTTGGAAATAAATTGTAGCCTATGTTACTTCCTGAAAACTTAGCTTTCTATTGGTGAAAAAATGGTTCAAATCGGTCCAGTAGTTACAGAGCCTATTAGGTACAAACAAACAAAAAAATCATTCCCTTTTTATAATATTAGTATAAAACTTTAAGAATGTGCATTGTGCAATAGTTAGGTACAATCTGTTGTAAAAAACGAACATAAGAGAAACCATAACGAAACTGTCTGTTCTAAAACAGACAGACATATTACGCCTATGCAGATGTAGTTACGATAGGAGTAATAGGTATTTATCCCAATTTACAATGTTTTTAACCGACTTCAAAAAAAAGGAGGAGTTTATCAATTCGACGCAATTTTTTTTGTCGATGTTACCTATAACTCCATAACTCCGTCAAATCTAAACCGATTTCAATATTTTTTTTTTATTTGAAAGGTCATAATTGTAGTGGCGTTTGAAGTCGGTTTTTCTTTTTAAGAATTTTCATATAATAATATTATTTAATTATTTATTTTTATCACTGATACAAGGACGGGCTATAAAACTACGAATCTGAAAATCTGCACTTATGCAGTTTGAACGATATTGTTTAGTGAACGCTAAAGCTTCAATGATGTAAGTAGATGTCCTATTTTCATGGAGATCGCTACTCCCATATCACAGCATCACATAACGGCCTAGCGAAGAGGACGTCTGAACGTCGCGCGTCGACTTATTGGGATTAGTTCTTTATTTTCGCCCTCTTTTCATAATCCGCACACGTTCGGTGTAACTTTATAAAGCTTAGTACGATGTATTTACATTATTGTCCTTAAGTGTATGTCTTAACTCGATGACTAGCTGGTTTACCCCGGTTTCACAGATTTTGATATTTTAATCTATCTTCTATATAATACTAGCTGACCCAGCGAACTTCGTACCGCCAACTTATCTATATAAATAAAACAAATAAAATATCCCAATCGAAAAAAACTATCCTATCTTTTAAGTTAGACCAAATTACAGATAGTTACGAAGTTTGATAAAAATCGGTTCAGTAGTTTAGGAGTCCATCGCGGACAAACAACGTGACACGTAATTTATATATATTAAGATTTAAAAAGTGAAAATTGTGATAAACCCATTCTTGTGGTAATTTTTTGTCTAACTATAAATATAGAGGTCTAAGGACCTGGATGTCTACCATTTCTCAGAAGTGCACTATTTTTAGGGTTCCGTACCCAAAGGGTACCAACGGGACCCTATTACTAAGCCTACGCTGTCCGTCCGTCCGTCCGTCCGTCCGTCTGTCAGCGGGCTGTATCTCGTAAACCGTAATAGATAGACAGATGAAATTTTCACATATTATGTATTTCCATTGCCGCTATAACAACAAATAATAAAAATTAAATTAAATTAAAAAAATTAAATTAAAATATTTCCATGGGTACATGAAAATATTTTTATTTAATTTTCTTTTAACGGAACCCTAAAAGAGCGAGGCCCGACTCGCACTTGGCCGATTTTTTTTAAATTTCGAGTTTCAAGGGGTTAAAAGAACTAAAACTTTAATCCCGGATATTTCGGGAGAGACACACAGAGCGCTCTTTAGTGTAAAGTGTTTCTTATGCTTAAAAATTATACTCAAACAAAATTTTTCCTGGGTAATTCAACCCTCAGCGGGCAGAGAACAAAAAGTCAATGTCGACTTTTTGGCAATTGATTGGAAAATCTTCGGATCCATAATAACTACCTGAAAGCTGATATTTGATACAAAGCTGCGTCATAAAGCGTGGATGAGAACTGGATATTCCAAAATTTTCCCGTAAGGCGTTTATAGGGGTATTAAAGTTGACGTGGGTATAAAGTAGACGAAATCTCTTGCGACTTCGTCAAATAAGTATACTTATTCATAAAAATCTTACAAGTTACAAAGACTCCGATCCTAATAGCGAAGACAACATTAAATACACAGATAAAAATACAAGAGTGTAGATATAGAAGTAGCTGATGTCGCTGACTTTGTCCATGTAGATTAGCATTCTTTTTAATCCCATACAAACTCTGATTATAATAAATCATGTGGATTCGCTTAAAATTTCCGTTGCTTAAGGTACAGTCTATACAAAAAAGATTAAACGGTCTACGATTTGAACGATCAAAGATAGGTAGGCCCTATTGAAAGTTGTTTACTGATGTTTTCGGCATTCAAAGTAAAAATAAATAAGTATAATACAAAAAACACAGCCTTTATGGACATTAAAAAGGGATAAGCCGCGATTAAGGTTCGACCCACGAGCAAACCCACCCCCACCCCTGCGTAGCTTTACCTTTAACCCTCGGCGTCTGCAGCTGACGTAACCCAGGTGAGGCAACAAAAAGGTGCCTTTGAGGCCTCGACTTAGGGACAAAGGCCTTGCTTTGTCTATTGTCATCATCTATACATACTTACAAATAAATATTTTAGTTTTGGTCTGTAATTTTCGATATACATAACTGCCATTATTTTTAGGGTTCCGTACCAAAATGGTAAAAAATTGGTTGTCTGTAAAGTCGGTTTACTGACGATAGTTGAACGTGACAACGTCGTAATTATCGTTGCTATAAACAATTGACACCACATTCACTTTTCACTGCACTTGATACTCGATCAAAACATGTAAATGTACTATAGTATAGCAGCTGTCCACGCAGACGCATCGCTCACTCAAGTAGGAGAGAGACGGATGTCGAACGCTGCCGAACGCAAAGGCCGATTGTGCCTCTTTGTCGCTCGTTCCGCGCTCTCGCTTGCACTTCAAGCCTTACATGGAACGCCTCAGAGCGAGGTAACGCCGCATGAGTCATGTTTTTTCGTGCGTGCAGCCGGCTCTATCGAATTATAAGACGTTGTCACGTCAAAATGGAACCCTTATGGTGAGACTTTCTCCGTCCGTCCGTCCGTCTGTCACAGTCGATTATTTCAGTAACTATTAAAGCTATCGACATGAAATTTGGCATAGTTGTGTATAATAGTGGCCCAACATCATTGGAATAAAGAAAAATCGAAAATTATTTTTAGTTTTATTAAAAAAGGGGGAAAATCGGGGGTTTGAAATTTCAAAGTAAAATAACTTTACCGAGTGGGGTATCATATGAAAGGCCATAAATATAAGGTAATAAAACCAACGCTCTAACTAGCATAGTTTTTTAGGGTTCCGTACCAAAATGGTAAAAATGGAACCCTTATGGTGAGACTTTCTCCGTCCGTCCGTCCGTCTGTCACTGTCGATTATTTCAGTAACTATTAAAGCTATCGACATGAAATTTGGCATAGTTATGTATTATAGTGGCCCAACATCATCGGAATAAAGAAAAATCGAAAATTATTTTTAGTTTTATTAAAAAAGGGGGAAAATCGGGGGTTTGAAATTTCAAAGTAAGATAACTATACTTAGTGGGGTATCATATGAAAGGCCTTTACTTGTGCATTCTAAAACAGTTTTTTATTTATTTCTATATATAATAGTTTTTGATTAATCGGCCAAAATGTCGAAAAAAATACCGTTCCCCCCCCCCCTTATCTCCGAAGTTTACCAATCGTAAAATCTTAAATAATTATGGTCAATATAGGTTTATGTATATTTTACAGGAAAATTAAAATCAACGCGAAAATTATTTTAGTTTGATTAAAAAAGCAGGAAAATCGGGGGTTTGAAATTTCAGAGTAAGATAATTATACCGAGTGGGGTATCATATGAAAGGCCATTACTTGTGCATTCTAAAACAGTTTTTTATTTATTTCTATACATAATAGTTTTTGAGTAATCGGCCAAAATGTCGAAAAAAATACCGTCCCCCCCCCCCCCCTTATCTCCGAAGTTTACCAATCGAAAAATCTGAAATAATTATGGTCAATAGAGATTAATGTATATTTTACAGAAAAAATAAAATCAACGCGAAAATTATTTTAGTTTAATTAAAAAAGGGGGAAAATCAGAGGTTTGAAATTTCAAAGTAAGATAATTATACCGAAGTGGGGTATCATATGAAAGGCCTTTACTTGTGCATTCTAAAACAGTTTTTTATTTATTTCTATATATAATAGTTTTTGAGTAATCGGCCAAAATGTCGAAAAAAATACCGTTCCCCCCCTTATCTCCGAAGTTTACCAATCGAAAAATCTGAAATAATTATGGTCAATAGAGGTTTATGTATATTTTACAGGAAAAATAAAACCAATGCTCTAACTAGCATAGTTTTTTTTAAATTAACAATAAACCTCTACAAACAAAGTTAACGATAAATAAGCAAATTAATATAATATTATCGTTTTACTTTTACTTTTGGAGTACGGAACCCTCGGTGCGCGAGTCCGACTCGCACTTGGCCGGCTTTTTTATATTAACAATAATATTTAAATAAATATTTAAATATTAACACAAACAAAGTTAACGATATGTTGAGGCCAACGGCTTGGCCAACGAGTCAAGGCCTGGAACACGAAGTATAGGGGCCCATCAGCTATAACCTGAGTCCAGGGTCGCTGCCCTAAGGGCCTTTAACCGCGGTCAGATTTGTTCTCAACGTAACTTAATGGTAGGGTTGCACTGACCTTCCTTTGCAGCATTCAATCCTTGTACGGCCTGAGATAGTATGAGAGTGGTGGTGTGGTGTATTGTGGAGTTGAGTGTAATGTGAACTTCTCAGGCCGCTAGCAGTAGCGGGCAGGCTGCCAGCTATGGCCTGCTGAAGACGCTGGGCTGGCGTGGCACTGTACACTCGGCTTGTCACTAGTTTGGTCCAACGAGAGCTGGTCTAAGTCACTTTTTCACACTTGGCGTGGCGCGCAAAAAACCACTTGTTAAGGGTCGCCTTTTGTTACAAATAACACGTTAACAATGATGCTTATGGTTAGGTCGACACATAGACCGCTTAACGGCGCAACAAAACCGTAATAATCCAAATCTAGACACTCAAAACAGCAAAAACGTGCGCGAGACGACCGGAATTTTCGTGAAAACGTGTTGGCTGTCAAAAGCGAAAAGGAACTTGCCAACCACGCCCAAAAACGGCGGGAAGTTTTACCTTTCAAGTGTCATCTGTCAAATTCATTGCGAGCCAAAGAGACTGCTAGCGTCACGACCATGGAACTAGGAATTATGGCGCGAACAATCCCCCCGCCCGTGGTCGTAAGGATTTACGTCCACTTACTAGTAAATGGGTAAACTTGATAAGGAGCAAACGGCTCGCTGCAAGACAGAGTCTCCGACCATTACCTCGGCAACCCTGGGAACCCCATCAGACCCGTAGATCAGCTTAAGAATGCGCCCACGGCGCCAGTATAAAGGCAACAAATTAGGTTCCTTAATCAACACTAGGTCACCAACTTTGGGTGGATCAGATTTGTCAGCCCACTTAACCCGCTGCTGCAAAAGATGCAAATACTCTAGTGACCAACGGTGCCAAAAACTCTGAGTCATCTGTTGCAGCAGCTCAAATCGGGACAAACGTGAGACCTTCACGTCCCTGAAGGGGTATTCGGGTAGAGCGTTAAGGGGCTGACCAATCAGAAAATGACCGGGAGTTAAGACCTCCAGGTCATTTGGGTCAGATGAGAGGGGACAGAGTGGCCGAGAATTGAGTACAGCCTCAATTTTGCAAAACACGGTGGCGAGTTCTTCAAAGGTTAAAACAGTTTCGCCTATAACGCGCCGGAGATGAGTCTTGGCCACCTTAACCACAGCTTCGAATATTCCACCCCAATGAGGGCAAGCTGGGGGGTCAAACTTCCAGGTTACCCCCATCTTGGACAATGCTGTACTTAATCTAATCTTATTGCTAGACAGGAATTCGACAATCTCTTTTAAATATCTATCAGTGCCCTTATAATTTGTGCCGCAATCCGTGCGAATCAGGTCAGGCAGTCCTCGACGAGAGACAAATCTACCTAGCGTGGCTACAAAAGCTTCAGTGCTTAAGGCACTCACAAGTTCTAAATGTACCGCCTTGGTAGCGAGACATACAAAAACGCAGAGGTAGGCCTTGAGCGATCTGGCGTTGCGGAGGTTAGAGCTCTTGATGGCAAACGGGCCAGCAAAATCAGTGCCAACCCCAGCAAAGGGTCGAGTGGCTAGAACGCGGTCGGAGGGCAGATCACCCATCATCGGCTGTGAAGTATTAGCCTTCAAGCGGTAACACAGAATACATTTGAAAGTGACGTTCCGGATGGTGCGTCTCCCTGCCAGAATCCAAAACTCGCGCTGTAAAATAGCCGAGAGTGCATTACAACCAGCGTGGGCATTTTTAAGATGGTAGTGTGTCACTAGCAATTTGACAAAGGTGCCGTCCTTAGGTAGCAAAAGGGGGTGGCGAGCACCATAGGGCAGATTGGAATTCTTGAGGCGTCCTCCAACGCGTAGCATTCCGTTATTGTCCAAAAAAGGGTTTAGGCGAGCAAGGGGGCCCTTCAAAACTAAACCTCTCTTTAGAGTGTCAATCACGGATGAAAAATGCTCCACCTGAACCACATGCACCCAGTAGTTCCGGGCGTCTTGGCGTTCAAGAGGGGAAAGCACAGGACTCAAATTTTTATTTTCTGAATTCCGCCCATTATGGATAAAACGTCGAATCCAACCGGTAACACCAATTAGTTTATCAAGGGAACTGTAACGGTTCAAAAGAAAGTTCAAGTCGGGGATCTGTTTATCCTCAACCACTCCGACTCTTAAGCCCGGCAATACTTCGGGAGCGGAAAACCTATTTTGAGGCCAAGTCGTCTCGGATTGGGATAGCCAACTTGGATCCCACCAAAGGTGATGGTGGACCAGTGAAGAGGCCTCACAGCCGCGGGAGGCGCAATCGGCCGGGTTCAGTTCTCCGGGTACGTGTCTCCAAATCACCGGTACTGCAGAGCTCTGAATTTGGGAGACCCGATTCGCAACAAAGACCTCTAAGTTGTGAGGCGCGGCTCGTAGCCAGCAAAGGACAATCTCACTGTCCGTCCAAGCATAAACGTCGGTCAGATCGACCGCAGATGCCAAAGAGGAGCGGACGTGGTTCAAGAGGCGTACCAGAAGGGCGGCGCCAGACAATTCTAATTTCGGGATAGTAAACCGTGACCGAATAGGGGCCACCTTGCTTTTTGCCAAGACGAGATGCGTCGCGACCTCACCGGCGACATCGACAGTCCTCAAATATACCACGGCGGCGTATCCTCGTTCGGAGGCGTCGCAAAACCCGTGGAGACTGGCATGACACCTTCCTGTTGGTAGGAAGCGTCGAGGCATGGAAATTCGGTTAACTTCAGGAAGTGAAGACACAAGGGAGTTCCACTCCTTCAATAACTTCCCAGAGAGTGGTTCGTCCCAACCGAGTTCAGCAATCCAAAGCTTCTGGAGGAAACATTTAGCCAAAAATATTACGGGAGTGATCCATCCATTGGGATCGAAGGTGCGAGCAACCGTAGACAATACGGAACGCTTAGTCCAGACCTTAGGAGGTGGGTCTAATTTGACCCGGTAGGTGAAAACGTCTTGGACGGGCTGGTACTGTATTCCAAGGACCGTCAGCAAATTGGGATTTTCGGGATTTTCAAAAATATGAGGATCCTGCTGATCCTTTCCCGGAAGATCCTTCAAGACGTGAGGGGAGTTGGACAGCCACTTGCCCAACTCATAACCTCCGGACTTCAGTATTGCAATCAATTCATCGCGAAGAGTCAGAGCTTCCTCAACGCTCGAGGCTCCCGTGCAAATATCGTCCATATAGACTGACGATTCCAAGGTGGCTGATGCGCGAGGGTAATTCAGTCGCTCCCGGTTAGCTAGTTCTAACAAGGTCCTGATAGCAATATAGGGGCTTGACTTGAGTCCATAGGTCGTGGTGTTCAATTCAAAGACACGCATTGGCTCATTAGGATTTTCGCGCCACAGAATCATTTGGTATCTCCGATCATCGCGATGTACGATCGACTGTCTAAACATCATCTTGATGTCAGCTACGAAAACAATTTGATGCCGGCGGAAATGCGTGAGGATATCGGAGATATCCTTGATCAGCTTAGGACCGGAGTGCAAGCATTGGTTCAATGTCACCCCGTTGGATGTGGCCGCGGAGCCGTCAAAAACCACTCGAATCTTCCCCCCAGGGGTCTTCAAGACGGCATGGTGGGGTAAGAAGTAGTGCTCGTGTGCGCGCCAATCAAAATTGGATGGTGACATATGCCCCAGGCCCTCGTACTCGCGCATAAATTCAACGTACTTGGAGCGGAAGGTGGAGTCGCGCCGCATGCGCCGTTCCATAGACAAGAGCCTCTTTTCCGCCAAGGCCCGCGATTGACCAAGCGGGGGGCGAGAAGCGAGAAAGGGCAAGCGAGTTACAAATCGCCCATCAACACGGCGGCCTGTGTTGTTTTGATAAAACAACTCACATTCAAGGTCAAGAGGGTCAACTCGTGCGGCATGCGGCGGCTCCTCAACTTCCCAAAAGCGCTGAACCACGTCCGACAGCGTCAAGCCGGCTGCTTGCACTTGGTCCAGCACCGGTAGGTCCGAAGACCATAGCACGGGTCCAAAAAAGCTAGAACCGAATATAGTGGACATGGCACATAGGCCGTCCTTCTGCAAAACCCTAATTTCCCCTGACAAGACCAGGCCCAACACGTCGGAACCCAAAAAAAGGTCCGTAGGACCGGGTTCAGTCCAGTGGGGGTCAGCTGGGTTTAGGCCTGATGCACAGGACACCGCAGCGTCAGTTATTCGGACCTGCGGTAGGGGACCTAAGATATTGTCAAGGACTGACACCTTGACCCTAAAATTGCCCGTAACGGGGCCAAACATTAATTCCGCTTCCCCGGTAGGAGTCGAGGGCTCTATACCCCCGATACCTATCACCCGTCCTGTTCGAGGACTCCAAGGGAGCCCTAGCTCACCCACCAAACGAGAAGAAGCAATACAGCGCTGTGAACCCGAATCCAAAAGGGCGCGAACGATTAAAAATTCACCCTTCGGGTTGAATACCTTCACTGAGACAGTCGGCAAAAGAATGGTCTGACAGACGGACTGCCGGAGATTCAAGGTCTCAGGAGAAGTTGCTGTGGTGGGGGCTAGGGCGGCAACTACCTATTGGTGGTCGTCCTCATCAAACCGGTCCTCTGACCGGGGAATCTCATATTGAGACTCAGGGGGGACCTCCAAAGGTGAGGGGGACGGACCTCCATTTGGGTAAACCCATGCGTCATCTCGTGGCGGCAGC